>LR991014.1:0-2500000 GCA_905163435.1 Mamestra brassicae
CTCCTTCTGCGCGATAACTGTCTCGCAGAAGGAGACCACCGCGTCCCAGGACTCCTCACCGCCGACCATAGCATGGACTACGGCCGGCAGCGAGAGGTCACCGCCTACAACAGAGATGAGGGCACGGCGCGGCTCCTCCCAAGCTGCACACTCTGCAAGCGTATGCCGCACCGTGTCCTCCCGACAGTCGACGCAGTGGTGGCATCGAGCGTCCGGCTCCCTGCCTATGCGACACAAGAACCTCCCGAAGCAGCCATGCCCCGAGAGGACTTGCGTCGCACGGAACGACAGGGAGCCGTGCCTTCTCCCGAGCCACAGGTCGAGCACCGGCCGGATGGCCTCGATGGTGATGAGGCCGGCGGTAGGGCTCGAAAGCCTGTCCCGCCATTCCGCCACCAGGACCTCGCGCAGCTGCGACCGACGCAACTCCAGGTGTCGCTGCGTCAGTCGCTCGCCACGCGCCCGCGCGTCCTCGCGCCACCTGTGTAGTGACGCGAGCACTTTCGCCTCCAGGTCCCACGGTGGAGATCCGGCCAGTGCGCAAGCCGCCTCGTAGGAGATCGTGCGATATCCCCTGATGACTCTGACGGCCATCACCCTCTGCGGCTTCCGCAGAACAGTGATGGTGCTGGCCGTCAGGTCAGCCGCCCAGATCGGGGCCCCATATAGGGCCATCGATCGCACGATCCCCACGTACAACCGCCTACAGGCGGTGCTCGGGTCCCCCAGATTGGGAAGCAGCGTTGACAGCGCCCCCGCCGCGCCCAACAACTTGGGCGCCAGCCGCCGGAAGTGGGGGCCGAAATCCCACCGGCTGTCGAGCACCAATCCCAGATACTTCATGGTGGACTCGACAGCGATACGGGCCCCCCCGACCACGATGTGCGATCCCGGCGGCGGCGCTCGCCGGGGGCCATGAAAAGCAATGGCCTCCGACTTGTTGAGGGCCACCTCCAGGCCGAGGCGCCGTATGCGGCTCACCACCTGTGAGACCGCAGCCGTCGCCAGCAACGCTGCCTCCCTGTGCGAGCTCCCCCGGGCAGTGACCAGTGTGTCGTCAGCGTAACACACCAGCTGCACTCCCGGCCGGAGCTCGCCCCTCAGCACCCAGTCGTACCCGATGTTCCACAGGAGCGGGCCCAAGACCGAACCCTGTGGAACACCGCACGACATAGGGCGCTGGCATCTGCCATCGCGTCCCAGATAGGTGACACACCTTTCCGCCAAATAAGCCCCGACGACGCGGCGGAGGTAGGAAGGCACTCGATGATATCGTAGTGCCTCCCGAATACAACTCCAGGGCAGGGTGTTGAAGGCGTTGGAGATGTCCAAGGACACCGCCAACAACACACCGCCCCGCGACACCGCTTCCTCCGCCAGGACTCTCACTCGGGATATCGCCGTCACAGTGGAGCGCCCTTGCCGAAAGCCGTACTGGCATTCGGCCAGGTCCGGCCCCTCTCCGCACAAGTGGCTGACGAGGCGGGCTGAGACTATTCGCTCAAACAGTTTTCCCACCTCGTCGAGCAGCACTATGGGCCGGTACGCGGACGGCGAGTCCGCAGGGCGCCCCGCTTTCCTGAGCAGGACCAGACGACCAGATTTCCACTGAGCGGGAAACTGGCCCTGCTCAAGGCACGCCGAGTAGAGTCCTCTCAGTCGGGGCTCCAGCTCCTTCAGAGCGAGTGCTAACGCGCAGCCGTGAATCCCGTCGGGCCCCGGGGCAGTGTTCTTTGCCCGGAGCCGTGTCACGGCCGCCCTCAACTCTGGTTGTGTCACCTCTGGGACGCTGGCGTCCTCTTCGGGCTCTGCGGCTGTGGGCAGAGCCATCGGCGGCGGAGCGTGCTCCGCTCGTGCCGGGAAGAGGGCTGCTACCACGTCCTCCAGCAGCTCGGGTTGGAGACTCTCCGTAAGCGGGGGCGCCCATGGTCCGAGTTTACCTCGGACCGAGCGATAAGGACGCCCCCACGGATCCCCGTTTAGAGTCTCCAACATCTCCTCCCTGGCTCGCGTCTTCGCCTCGCCGATGGCCAGCCACAGAGCCTTCTTAGCCGCGCGGTACACCTCATACCGCGCGGCTTCTTCGTCAGGGACCCGACGACGTCTTCTCCGGTATCGGGTGTACTGGCGCCTGACCTCCACGCACGAGTCGCGCAACTGCGCGATCTCGGCGGACCACCAGTACACCTGGCGCCTTCTGGGTTGTGTGCGAACCCGGGGCATTGACGCATCGCAAATTTGCGTCATCGCCCCGTGGAACCACTGCGCCTCCTCTTCGACGTCGACGGGTCCGGTCGTTGCCGACTCCCGGATCCAGGCCTGCACAATAGCAGCCTCCTCGAGTAGCTCCCTGTCGAGGCGCTTTCGCGCCCAACGCGGACCGTCCATTCGCGGGGCCGTTGGATTGCGGCCGCCCGCGGTTTGGGGGGAGACGTTGAAACGGATATATCTGTGATCCGACAACGTCTCCACCTCCACGGCGACACGCCAATCGCGGACACGGCTTGCGACAGAGGGGCTAGCGAACGAAACGTCCACTATAGAACCACCCCGCTGTCGCACGCACGTGTAGACCGAGCCCCGATTCAGGACGGTCAAGCCGGTCGTGACCGACCACTCCTCCAACGCCTCGCCCTTGACATCGGTGACCGGGGATCCCCACGCCGCAGACTTGGCGTTGAGATCCCCGAGCAGCAGCACCGGGCGAGGGTGGTACCGGTTCACGACGGCACCCAACTCGACAAGGAAGCTCTCGAAGTCGGCGAGGCTCTTGTTGGGCGAGAAATACGCCCCAACAATGCCAACGCCGTCCGCGAGGGCGGCCACCAACCTAACCTAACCTAACCTAACCACCCGCCCCAGGGTGGAGGATTTCCATGAGGATTTCCCCCCGAGATCAAAAAAAAAAAAAAAAAAAAAAAAAAAAAAAAAAAGGTTTACTGCGTCGACTGTCGGGAGGACACGGCGCGGCATACGCTTGCAGAGTGTGCAGCTTGGGAGGAGCCGCGCCGTGCCCTCATCTCTGTTGTAGGCGGTGACCTCTCGCTGCCGGCCGTAGTCCATGCTATGGCCGGCGGTGAGGAGTCCTGGGACGCGGTGGTCTCCTTCTGCGAGACAGTTATCGCGCAGAAGGAGGCTGCGGAAAGGGAGAGGGAGATCACAACCGCTCTCCCTGCCCGCAGCAGGCGCATCGGGCGTCGGAGGAGGGCTTACGCTGCCCTCTTCCGGCCGGCGCCTGACCTCCACGCACGAGTCGCGCAACTGCGCGATCTCGGCGGACCACCAGTACACCTGGCGCCTTCTGGGTTGTGTGCGAACCCGGGGCATTGACGCATCGCAAATTTGCGTCATCGCCCCGTGGAACCACATCGCAGTGAAACCTAACCTAACCTTTTTTTTTTTTTTTGATCTCGGGGGGAAATCCTCATGGAAATCCTCCACCCTGGGGCGGGTGGAGGGGTCTGTCAGACTCTTACTGACTAAAACCACCCCGGTGTTCCATCTTCCACCTACGCCGGGGATCGCGGGAACGCACCGGTGCAGTGACGCGAGCACTTTCGCCTCCAGGTCCCACGGCGGAGATCCGGCCAGTGCGCAAGCCGCCTCGTAGGAGATCGTGCGATATCCCCTGATGACTCTGACGGCCATCACCCTCTGCGGCCTCCGCAGAACAGTGATGGTGCTGGCCGTCAGGTCAGCCGCCCAGATCGGGGCCCCATACAGGGCCATCGATCGCACGATCCCCACGTACAACCGCCTACAGGCGGTGCTCGGGTCCCCCAGATTGGGAAGCAGCGTTGACAGCGCCCCCGCCGCGCCCAACAACTTGGGCGCCAGCCGCCGGAAGTGGGGGCCGAAATCCCACCGGCTGTCGAGCACCAATCCCAGGTACTTCATGGTGGACTCGACAGCGATACGGGCCCCCCCGACCACGATGTGCGATCCCGGCGGCGGCGCTCGCCGGGGGCCATGAAAAACAATGGCCTCCGACTTGTTGAGGGCCACCTCCAGGCCGAGGCGCCGTATGCGGCTCACCACCTGTGAGACCGCAGCCGTCGCCAGCAACGCTGCCTCCCTGTGCGAGCTCCCCCGGGCAGTGACCAGTGTGTCGTCAGCGTAACACACCAGCTGCACTCCCGGACGGAGCTCGCCCCTCAGCACCCAGTCGTACCCGATGTTCCACAGGAGCGGGCCCAAGACCGAACCCTGCGGAACACCGCACGACATGGGGCGCTGGTATCTGCCATCGCGTCCCAGATAGGTGACACACCTTTCCGCCAAATAAGACGCAGTAAACCTAACCTAACCTAACCTAACCTGATTCGACTGGCTGCTTTACATTTCCTGTCGATTTCTGTCAGTTTACTGAAACAACAACCGAGCTCATACAAAAAGTGTTCCCAAACGTCTCTCAAAATTACAAAGATCATTTTTGGCTGAGCGAACGTGCTATATTAGCTGCCAGAAACACGGATGTAGATGAAATCAACTTCAAAATTCTAAATGAAATTGCCGGTTGTGTGGGAATATAAGGGATTTGCTGAATGAATAACTGCAGGATGCTCAGTGCAAGAAATAATTTAATATTTGGTGTTGACTACACGGGCTAAGTACAGCAAGTGACGTTTTTAACAAAAAGGACATGTACACCTTATCAATTAGTAGTTAATTGCTCATTAAGTGAGTTGCTGCTATGCTGTGATGATCAGGCGCTTCAACATGCCCCCGGGCGTTGAAAGCAACGGTTTCAACCAGATTCTGAAGACACGGGCAATGGGCAGATTCTGTTGAAGGCCCGCCGAACGACTCCAGTGGATGTCTGAATGTCAGCTACTCGCACGATTCCATCCGTTCCCGGGTGAACAGCCACTACTCGTCCAAGTCTCCACTTCAGAGGAGGAAGATTATCCTCCTTAATAACGACTAAGGAGTTCAGTTTTAGACCATCCTTGCAGGAACGCCATTTGGACCGCACTTGTAATTCTGCAACATACTCCTTGCTCCATCTGCTCCAGAAGTGTTGTCGGAGTTGTTCAATCCGTTGGAAGCGAGACAGATTGGCAGAGTAATCCTGGTAGTCAGGTCGCGGTAAGGAAGTTAAAGGCCGCCCAACAAGAAAATGTCCTGGCGTAAGCGGTGTATAATCTGCAGGATCTGAAGACAACGGCGTAAGTGGACGAGAGTTCAAGATGGCTTCAATCTTGGTTAGTGCGGTGTAAAGCTCCTCGAAAGTCAAATTACAATTTCCCAACACTCTTTGCAGATGGTATTTTGTTGACTTCACACCCGCCTCCCAGAGCCCGCCGAAATGCGGGGTATATGCGGGTATAAAGTGGAACTTTATTCCATCGTTCGCTGCACTTTCACCCAAGGACGAACTGTTTAATTTTAAAAATTTAGAAAGGTCATTGCACGCACCGACAAATGAGGTACCGTTATCGGAAAAAATATCAACGGGTTTACCTCTTCGAGAAATAAATCGATACAAAGCTAGTAAGTAACTATTGCTAGTTAAATCGCCAACAAGCTCCAAATGGATTGCCTTGGTTGTAAAACAAATAAATATTGCGACGTACACCTTTACTAGCCTGCATCCACGACCTTGACGACTAGCACACATAATAGGGCCAGCATAATCTACGCCCGTACTCTCAAAGGGATAACCTGGACGAAGACGTTCTTGTGGTAAGTTACCCATTAAGGGAGGTATGACCTTACCCTTCATACGATGACACAGAACACACTTATGATAACAGACCTTCGCCAAGTTGCGACCTCCTATTGGCCAGTAAGATTCCCTAATGGAAGCAAGCAGTAATTGTGGGCCAGCGTGCATCAGCTTTCGATGCTCGAAATGAAATAATAATTTTGTAAACTCATGAGTGGACTGTAATAAAATAGGGTGTTTTTTACTGTAAGCAAAATTAGAATTATCGAGACGTCCTCCTACTCGCATTATATTTTTGTCGTCCATAAAAACGTTAAACTTTAGAAGGGCGCTCCCTTTAGGTAAGCTCCTTTTATTTAAAAGTAACTCGTACTCGGGAAATGATTGAGACTGACATTGAATAATGACAACATTTAGTGCATCTTGTAAATCATCGTGTGACAAGTAATTAGTCTCTGAATAATGTTTTCTACATGATTTAATGAATCGCAATAGGTAAGCAACAGAACGTATAAGCCGTGTGTAATTAGAAAAACGACTAAAATCAATCAAACCCTCACTTGTTAAATCATTAATTACAGCATTTAACACTACATTAGGTAAACTTTTGTCTGTATTTTTTTTAATCAATTAAAAAGGTTGAAAAGTGTATAAAAAGTGCGTATCCAAAGTAGTAAGTAGTCTATGATCTAAACTATTGTCAATCAATGTCTATGTCACGAAAGTTCAGCTACTGTTATATTTGTTTGTTTTGTGTGGTTTTGTGCGAGTACATATTCAGTATTAGTATTAGTAACAATGCCACGTCCTAGAAGATCTAATCTTTCCCAGCGAAGCCGTACTGCAATTAGGCAACGGAACATTGCGAGTCAATTATCTGATGAAGAACGAGACATTGCACGAGAAGAACGCCGCGTTACTATGGAGCGAAGAAGGGCTTTAATTCGTGCCTCTCAAACACAAGAGGAAAGAGAGGCAGCCCATGAAACGGCTAGGTTAGAAACGAGAAATAGTCGAGCTTATCGTACAGATCAACAGAGGGATAATCTTCGACGTGCAAGAAGAAATGGTTCAAGCGTTGATTTGAATCGAGCAGCGTTTCTATATGATTGCACCATCGACTACAGCTTGCATCGTTTAGTTTGCATTGGTCCAATGGACGTTGTTTACCAGCATTGTGGCGCATTGAAGTTTGCTGGTGAAACGCCTGATTTATGCTGCCTTAGTGGTAAAGTGAAATTGCCATTATTGGTTCCGCCACCAGAGCCATTGTGTTCCTTGCTTAATGGTGAAACTCCAGAATCACGACATTTTCTAGCGAACACTCAAAAATACAATGTCTGTTATCATTTGAAAAAAATAAATAATTGTAAGTCTAACTATGCCTTCGACTTTACAGATTCAAGGCCAGATTTACCATCGCATTGGATCATTGCAATGCACAACATAAATTCTTGCAAATATACTTCATGGGCAATATGGAAGAACAACTTGACCGGCGTCAAGGGATCAACACAGCTACAAAAAGAGCAATTCTCCAAGATCTGCAGCAACTCCTTCATGAACATCATGCATTGGTCAGGCTGTTCAAGACTGCGTTAGAGCGCATGCCAAGTGATGATTATAAAGTTGTGATCAGAGCAGATAAACGACCAGCTGGAACACACGAACGCACATTTAATGCTCCAACAATTGATGAAGTGGCAATCCTGATTGTTGGTGAAAACTTAGAAACACGTGATATTGTACTTACACGACGCAATACTGGGCAACTACAAAAAATATATGAAACACACCGTTCATATGACGCATTACAATACCCGCTGATGTTTTGGCAAGGAAACGATGGATATCACTTCAATATCAAAATGATTAATCCATTGAATGGTAAGTGTCATAATTTTTCATTTTAACTTGATGTACATTTTATTCTGTTTGCTTTTGGTAACCAAAAAAAGTTGTCACTCCTAATTTAGCAGAGAGTAGTTGTAGTCGTTAACCCTATTAGGGGTTGTTGGTTTAGAAAATATTGAACTAAACTTAGTGATGACATTCTGTTTGCCCCTTCAAGGAATACAGACATGGATTTTTCTTCTAAAATACAAATTTTACTATATTTGTTTCAGGTGAGGAAACTACCAAGAAGGTTAGTTCGATGAATTATTACGCACATCGTTTGATGATTCGTGAAAATTCTGACAATTATTTTTTGCGATTTCGTCGACTGCTTCAACAATATTGCGTTGACATGTACGTTAAAATCGAAACGGAGCGCCTGACTTTCATTCGGTTGAACCAAGCTAAATTACATTCGGAAGAGTGTATCCATTTACGCGATGCAATAAGCACAGAAGGAGATGCAGAAAATGTTGGTCGATTGACTATTTTACCGGCTACATACACAGGTAGCCCGCGTCATATGCATGAATATGCGCAAGATGCAATGACATATGTTTGTCATTATGGTCGGCCAGATCTATTCATTACATTTACATGTAATCCGAAATGGATGGATATTATTCAACTGCTGCTTCCCGGACAAACATCAAATGATCGGCCCGACATTACCGCACGTGTTTTCAAGCAAAAAATCCGGTCACTGATGAATTACATTGTTAAGCAACACGTCTTTGGGACTACTCGATGCTGGATGTATTCAATCAAATGGCAAAAACGAGGCTTGCCGCATGCACACATTCTAATTTGGTTAGTCGAAAGAATTCGGCTAGATCAAATAGATGACATCATATGTGCGGAGATTCCTGATCCTGAAACCGATCCAGACCTACATGAGGTTGTAATCACGAATATGATTCATGGACCGTGTGGCACCATTAACCGCCAATCGCCGTGCATGGTCGACGGCAAATGTTCCAAACGGTATCCACGAAAATTGACGGCAGAGACCATCACCGGCAACGATGGTTATCCACTGCATCGGCGTCGATCGCCCGATGATAATGGTAGAACTATCACAACTAAAGTGAAAGGAAACGATTTCGTGATCGACAACAGTTGGATTGTTCCATATTCACCACTTCTTTCCAAAACATTCAAGGCACATTGTAATGTTGAGTATTGCAATTCGGTCAAGTCAATTAAATACATTTGCAAATATGTCACGAAAGGCAGCGACATGGCGGTTTTTGGTATCCAAGCATCCAATACCAACGATGAAATTACGTGCTATCAAGTTGGTAGATATGTGAACAGCAATGAAGCAATTTGGCGTATATTCTCATACCCTATTCACGAACGTCATCCCACTGTTGTGCGTTTGGGGGTGCATCTAGAGAACGGTCAGAGAGTATATTTCACAGCGTCGAATGCTGTTCAACGTGCCGAAAGACCTCCAGCGACAACATTGACCAGTTTCTTTGCGATTTGTCAAAGCGATCCGTTCGCACGAACGTTGCTTTACTCGGAGATGCCACGTTATTACACTTGGAACGCTACATCGAAGAAATTTCAACGTCGGAAGCAAGGCGATGCAGTGCCTGGTCATCCAGATATGCGTTCTACTGATGCTCTTGGTCGTATTTACACAGTTCATCCGAAGAATGATGAATGTTTCTATTTGCGGTTGTTGCTGGTACATCTTCGAGGGCCAACATCCTTTGAATCACTACGAACTGTTAATGGTATAATGTGCCCCACATTTCGTGCAGCATGTCAAGAGCTCAATTTGCTTGAAAACGATACTCATTGGGACACGACAATCGCTGAAGCAATTATTTCTGCATCTCCAAGTCAGATACGCACATTATTTGCTATCATCATTTCGACATGTTTCCCATCGAACCCACGTGACCTGTGGAACAAATACAAAGATAACATGTCAGAAGACATTTTACATCGAATTCGTGTCAGCACAAGAAATCCCAATCTTGAGGCGAATCAGGAGATGCATAACCAGGCTTTGCTCTTGATCGAAGATATGTGTTACCTCATCTGCGGCAGTTTGTTAGTCAGGCTAGGAATGCCAGCGCCAGATCGCGGAATGAATGACGCATTTAATAGAGAACTGGAACGTGAACGTGAATATGATCCTCATGAATTAGTCCAATCAGTACAAACGAATGTACCACTGTTGAATCCTAAACAGAGGGAAGTCTATGATACATTGATTAATGCCTACAGTACACTGATTACTGCCTTTTCCTGGGATCCCAGCATCAGATCCTGACTTATACCTTCCATCATCAGCTCAACAAGATAAGATGTTGATTACCAGGCACAATTCTTTGATTTGCTTTAGAAAGTATATGAAAAACATTGAATGTGTCTTTAAAATTTGAGGGTTGCCCTCGATTTCCCTAGGATCCCATCATCAGAATCTGACTTGGTGCCAATGGGACCACCTTAGGATTATAGGCTTTCGAATGAAAAAATAATCATTAAAATCAATTCATAATTAGCAGAATGATCGCATAACAAACATCCAAAAAAAAAACAGGAAAATTGATAACCTCCTTCTTTTGGAAGTCGGTTAAAAATAACAGCACTAATATTTTTTTTCAACAGATCATAGTTACGTCCCTAATGTTTACCTAAATAACAGTTTTAAAAATTATTACTTACTCATAAAGTAATGTGATAAAGTTCTTGGTGAGGATTTTACTTCTTTTTCAACCGACTTCCAAAAGAAGGAGGTTATTAATTCGACTGTTTTTTTTTTTTTTTTTTATTACACCAGTTCATAACATAACATCACGCCGGTACGCTGTGAAGGGGTACGCACATGCAAAGAAGTCGACCTGAATTAACATGTTTTTGGGGTTATCTATTCGGGCATAACTTTATTGTTCATTAACCGATCTTGATGATTATTTTTGCATTGGGTTTAGTTATAGCTATATTGCATTTGCACTGTACTGTGAACTTCAAAGATAAACCAGTGACCTCCTCAGTTTGAAATCAGTAAAAACTAGTACCAAAGCAAAGTAGATATTTAACTATGAGCTGGTGTGGACTTGGACTGCGAAGCCACACAAAGAAACTCCTCGGAAAATAGTACAACCACTCGTTTTGGGAATAATGTCACTTAGTTGTGGGGTACACAGAATATATAATAGTAGGTACTACGTACAGAAACTTCACTCCTTAGATCTTGAAGAAAGCCGCTTTTATAATAGCCTACAAAATCACTTGAAACCCCACGCGCAAGCTAAATTGCATTTAATCGCCGCGCTTGAGAGTTGTTATTAATTTGTGTCCGTTCTCGTCCGCAACATACCTACGCCGCTTGACCGAGTACTAGGGCTGTCCGGAAAGAAAAATAAAATACAGTACATACCTTTTAATACTTTAAAAAAATCAAAATATTTAAAACAAAAATACTATTTAAATAGGTATGTACTTTCCTACCTTTAGATAATTATCAAAGCTAAACCTGGCTGTGTAAATGGAACTACGTAAGTAAATACCTAACTATACTATAAAAATAATAATTAATATTCTAACTACGTAAATACGGGTGACATAAATAAGAATAACAAATGTAAACATTTCGTAGGTAGGTACTTACCTACCTAATTAGTAATTGCATGTAGACGTGCATTACTATACTTATCTTTCGATGTCCTTTAGCAGTGTGAAAAACGAGATGTTCGGATCCTTGTTATTATTTAAGCAGCCGATGCTACATGCTTTTGCCTTCATTTTATCGAAAAGAAAACGAAAGGACGACTGCTCATCTCGAACTAACGTGCGATCTACTGCACATAAGGCACCAGGCGTCATCGTAGGTACGCATACAAACGAATCGAACGATTAAAATTGAAAAACGTGCGTGCGCTTCGCTTGCGAAAACCATACTGAATTTGGTCCGTCGGAGGACCGAGACCGCCCAGTCGGGCGGTAGGTAATTATAGCGCGCAAGTACATGGAGTGACGGAGGCCTGCCACCACTAAAAAGTGGAAAATAAAAACCGACTTTCAAATAAAAAACACTACAAAGTATAAAATAACTTTAATTGCGGAAGTCGGTGTCAAAAAACGAAAAAACAACCAAAATACACCCACTGTCGAAATTAAAGTTATTTTATACTTTGTAGTGTTTTTCCATTATTGACCACCATCTTACTCGATGGAAAGCGACGGTGGAGCACGCCTGCCTAGAAGTAACCAGTTCACTCTGGAGAGCCCTAAGTTCAGGTTTGGTTCAGGACTTCTTCCTTCAATGAACTCGAAAATTGGAATAAACAATCTATAAAAAACTTTTACAAAAATACAACCGACTTCCAAATAAAAAAAGTTATTTTATACTTTGTAGTGTTTTGTTTTTATGTGGAAGTCGGTTGCATTTTTTTTTTCTTAATGGTCATCGGGGTAAAAAAGTGAAAATACAATGTACCTATGTCACGGTCGATTCTATATAAAACAAAAACTCCTGTTACCTATTATGTTGCCGAATGGTTCCCGGTATTTGTGCGAAATGTAGGTTATGAAAATGTAGGTGCTCAATCTAAAATAAAATACAACAAAACACTTAGGTATAATAATTTTATTACTTCTGGTAGTCACCATTTATTTATAAATACATAAAAACTTATGCATAAATGTACAAGCGGAATAAAAAGGGGAGGGGGAGATAGGTAATTTGAAGTACAACATCTCTGACTGATTGATCAATTTTCTGCTTCAGATTCCTGAGCTCTTGTCCAGTTTTAAACTCTAAATCTAACGGCCCAAATTTTATCATGAAAGCATCTTTGAGTTGGGAATATAAAAGATCGGGACGGCGAAACTACAATTTAAGCTAATATTTGGTCCCGGGATAACGGGAATAAAAAGGCTCTCAACGAAGCCACAAATTACTTGTTATTCTCGTCATTGTGTCACAATCTTCGTGTAACTTCGTGTAACTAACCGTCATGCTCATAACATAGACGATAGAATATGAGAGACGAAGCGAATTTGCGCCCAATACCAGTCGGCGTATTCTGTAAACATCTCACCGTAAAAAGGCAGGTCGAATGAGCTCAAAGTGAATTCTAATTCCACCTTGACTGCTTGGAATGACAGTTCAAGTTCAATCAAGGTGCTTCACCTAACTTTGCACTCTGAGATTTTTACAGAATAGGTACCACTACACTCTTCGCTCGTACGGACGTGACCTGAACAAAATTATGGAAAAAAGAATCAATTTAACTGGCCACACGTCGCTTTGTCTCTCTCACACTTTTGCCACCGTATTCAATCGAGACTTTCGATAAAAATACATATTCTTTGCTGCTGGAACTTACTATGGAGGGTTCCATAGTAATTAAAAAATATTCGAATCGTCCTATGTAAGCTTAACAATTCAGACAGTTCAACATACTCAGAATCAGATAAGTCAGTATTGTCCTTGGCATCATTGATTATTTTATCAAAAAATGATCCTATATTATTTAACTTTTGGAACGCTATCAACAAAAATGGCACGCGAACATCTGTTTTCGCGATGCTCAGTATCCATTTGAATATCACATCTTTATTATTTTCCAAAGCACTCACCAAGGTTTTGTCAGTATTCATTTTGTGATCAAAAATTTGGCGTATGTTCACAAAAGAATCAACCTCTGAAAAAATCACGTCAAAATAAATGATCTTTTCACTATTTTTTTCATTTTTCAAACAATCACAAATATATTCAACAGCAAAATATTCAGCGAATGATCTATGTATGAATATCGGGATTCCGTTAGCTACGCTCTCTATGAGGTCAGTCTTCTCTTCTCCCTTTTCCACGAATTTTATCATATTTTTTATCTTGTTCAAATCTCTCTTACCTATTAAGCTCCGACTATATTCATTGAAAATGGTATAAACCGCCAATTTTTTGTGCTTTAAAATAGAACTTGCAAGTTCTTTTTCGTAAACAGTAATTATATCAGGGTTACAGATTCTCATTTTGTTTTTCTCTTGATATCGTCGTTTGATTATATTTTTCAAAAAATTATCGTACACATTGTAAGTGTCTACATCTAAATACCATTCGTCAGACATTTTGATATTATTAACAACATCAACAGCGACTAAGTACATGATTAAAGGATTCACATCGCAGCGTGTGTCGCTTGTCAAACTGTCGTCACCATCAGCACCATGAGTGTCGCGATGGCGGCAGCCGGCGACGCAGTAGCAGCATCGACAGCAGTCGCAGAGCTTGTTGTTATACGTGCCATAAAATATGTGTCTATGGAAATTTGGATTATATTCCCATAACGGAATGTGCGTGTTCCTAATTTTATAACTTGCATAAAGGGCTGCGTTTCTAATGACCTGGTACAGAGTCCAGTCTACAGGTCTTGCGATGTAACCATCAATCACGGACCACACGTGCGCTAATAGTTTCCAAACATTCTCGAGTTGTGCGCTATTTAGATCCTCTAATCTCAAATTAAATTCCCAAAATTTTTGCAAGTATTCTTCCATGTTCTTATACGAGAATTTGTCTATTTCGTAAGATAGCCCAAACTCTTTCTCTAAAATAGTTTTAACTTCATTGTACGACCTGCTTGTAATCAACATTCTATGCTTACGAGGACCATTACTGACAGTTTTAAGGCATTTTATGACCACATCCGTATAATGCGAGCCGATCTCATCAAAACCATCGAAGAGGAATATTATCTCTTTCTCATAATAAAAATGTAGAAACAAATTCAACTCGAATTCAGATATAGGGTCTGCTGTACATGTTTTCAGATATACAACATTATCTTTCTCTTCCAGTGTAAATGTAACGTTACTTTCCTTACCAAGTTTATCGCGAAGTATAACTTGACACATGAACTTTATAGTCTCTAATAAGTCGATGTCTGTTTTATCTTTCTTCCACTTGCTGAATTCTTCAGAGTATTCCAGTAAATTTATCCTGACAATCCAAACTTCAGGTTTGAGCTGCTTTGTTTTAATCGATAAGTGAGTGAGCAGCGTTGATTTGCCCATTCCGAGCTCAGCCGTTACAAGTACAACGTCATTTGGTACGTCCAAAAAAGTTTCAAGCGTTGTAACAGCCTTGGTAGTCTCCGTAAAAACATCGGTTTGGTTATTTCCCCTTTTCTTAACGCTTCTTTCAACATACAAGTGTTTCATTTCTTCGTAATTTCTTTTTATGATTAGTTTCCCAACTGCAATTATTTCTTCACTGATGATTTTATCCAAAATGTCTCCATTCACATATTTCTTTGATTTGTTGTCGAGTATCAAGTCTAAACTTACTTCCGTGCCTTGAAATATCACTCCGGCGCTCTTCAAGATACTCTTCTGCGATTCTTCAGTCAGGTTGTTGAGACTAGTATTTTCGTCGTGTACTGGAGGAGTTCGGAAATATTTCTGTAAAATTTCTACTGACGTATGATTTGTTACAATAATAGTTTTTTTGTTTAGAGCCGCTGCCATAATGTTTTCTAGAATTTTCTTTTTGTCTTGTTGTATCCCATCGCATACTAATATTAGAACTTTACCTTCATTCATATCTTTTAGCTCTTTAAGTAATAAATTACGGTCTTTTGGTGGTAGTTTAAAAATATATTTCAAATCTATCACAAAATGGTTATTCTTTAAGTGTTGCATCACTTTTAGCACAGTCGGCACGCAGTGCTCTGTAGTGATAATAGTACACGAGTCCTGATAATGCAAGTTGAGGGAGCTCACCGCGTCTTCAGTGAATGTGTAATAACCTTTTTTAATATTATTCCGATACATTGCACTTATGACGCTTAGCAGTGGATCTTTAATAATGTTTTCTTTTGCCTTTTCAAATAAGTCGCTTTCTCGTGTTAGTGCTTGTTCTGGCTGCATCCACCATTTCTGTACATCATCGTGATATTTTGAAAATATTGCGTCGGTATGAACTTGTAAGTAGTTTGGATGCTCGCGCTGGTACTCTTCTACTTCGATTTTTAATATTTTCTCGACGCCATTCTCATCGGCTTGGTTAGAGAAAATTATCAGTTTGTTTAAGAAATCTCGCGCAAAATTATCCTCGTATTCAGTGCATTCTAATAACAGTTTAGGAAATACGTTAACTTTAAACAAAATTTATATTCGAGCAAATTTGGGATTTCATTGTTCAATCTTTCATACAGCTTTTTAGCAAGATCACCTAGTGTTTCTTTGTTATCTGTAATCTTCGTAAGTTTTGTGTTATTATCGAGCACAAACATATTTCCGATGGCACTAGCTATACCTCCATTGAGTTGAAGGAATCCCTGTCCTAAAGAGTCATCAATAGTTACCAAGTTATTGGATCCACGCTTGATTACTAAATCTTTGACTACCGACGCTAAATAATTGATTCTACTCTCTATTTTGCCATCGCTTATTGTTAAATCTTTGTTTCCGAAAGCAACTGGGACCTTAAACTCTCGAGATAAGAATATTTCTCTGGCAGCGAGTTCAACTGCTTCATTAACAATAGAACAAGGGACGCACACTTGATTCAGTTGAGGCCTGTATTCTTTCGTGGATGTTTTTTTATTTAGATATTCTAAATGGTTATTATTGTATGTTACGACGGTTCCTATCAGTTTGCTCAGTTTTGTAACGTCAGTGGGCTCGGCCAAGTATTCAGATAATAATGTCTTTACATCAGCGGATTTTATTTTTCTTTCTTTTAGAACCTCTTTGACTAATGTTTCTTTGAATATAGTGAGATATTCACCATTCATAACAAAAAAGTCGTGACGAAAGGTAGCGATCCGGTGCCGGGGTACTTCCCTTTTAGTTACCTTGCCCTTACATAACTTTAATTCTACCTGTAGGGGGACAATTCCAGACACATCGAATACGGTTTGAGCCAGTATGACGTGATAGGTTTGTACGAGTGTATCGGACATTATATATTGGAAATTATCTTTATTAACTGAATTTGCTATCCGTTCAGCCAGTGTGGTTAATTGATGTTTTAAAAACGTTTTGTGTAAGAAGTCCACATCACGTGTGTGTTTGTAGGGTTGCTTGGCCACGCCGCCTGTCCCGATAATATCGTGTACATTCGTAAACAAGCACATACGAGACATGCGAGAGGACAAGCTACATTCAACAGATTCATCATTAAAGTGGTCAGGCGCGTTTGTGTATATAACGAATGAACACTCTGTTTCTTCGAACTCCCCACTAAAGAACTCATCTTTACTACTAGATTTGAAAGCTTTCCTTATTTTTAAGTAACTTTCGAAGTATATAGCCAAGTCGTACGTAAGGGGTCGTCTTTCGGTTTCTCTGTGCTTAGCCTGTATGAACACCGCGATCGGCTTATCATGTTCCTTTAATTTTACTTTTAAGCAAATATCATCGAACGCACTTATGTTGTCGACATTCGAGGCTAGTTGAAAATCTTCAATAGTATCGTCAAGAGACGCTCTAAAATATATCAGACTTAAAAGTTTCGATTCGTAGAGCTGACCGCGAATCCCTGACGTGCCTGCACGCTTACTGAACATGGTACACCTCGTTGTTACTCCCCTCGGTACCCACGACAGGCGGCAATCAGTCGCGGAGCACTAAGCAGCACTAACCGAAGTGTTTCCGGCTAAAGACCTGCATCTGCAAACAAAGGAGAACATGTAATGAACTAATATCTCCGAAGCAGTACTAGTGAAGCGAGGCGTAGACTTGCTAAACCATCGGAGCTCTCTTGGACTTGAGATATAGTGCGACGGATGAAATAGGAGAATAAAAAGTTTTGAAATCTGCTATCCCCTTTTAACCTAACCTATCCGGTCCAGCAGCCCCGCTTAGCTGGACTCCTAAGTCAGGATAAGGATAAAAAAAAACCAGCCAAGTGCGAGTCGGAGTCGCGAACAAAGGGTTCCGTACGAATCATTATTTATTTTCTAGCATGTTATTTTAAAGCCACAGACTTCTTATAGGTTTTCCTAAAATTTGCTTCAAAACTACTTGGCCGATTCAGTTGAAATTTGGTAGTTTGGTTTTTTTGAAACTTCCGTAAATGATAAAAATTTATTTTATCATTTACGGAACCCCTAATATTGCGATGTACATGGTCTTCACATTCACAATACGTTATGTGAGTACCATGCAGATCATGGTCTGAAATGGTCTTTTGAGGAAAGAACCACACAGATTTGAGTGGGCCTGTCCAGTCAGTGCAAGCCTTGGTCAGTAGTGGAGTAGCTCAACATAGAACCAATTAGGAGCTCAACGACTCGACGAACAATGCCAATGAAAGGACATTTGGGTACGCCACAAAAGTACTCAAATTGCCAGACAACGTTAAAAAAAATACAATAAAAAAGATAACCCATATAGTCCTCATATTCACAATAATGAATTAAAATGATATAAATATAATACTGTTACGGGCCAGAATTAATGTCGGGTACATAAGTTACTACTAGCGCCATCTAGTATCGAGTAGCAGTACTAGTAGAGTCAAGTACCTTCTAGACATTTCTTTAGCAGAACATTCTACACTTCTCGATATCTGGCCAGTCGGCAGCGGTAGTTACGAGTACTTTCCAGATAAGATAAGACGTTATCAAGTTCGTTATGTGAACTTCTAAGTTTCATCTGGAGGTGTTCAATTGATTCCTTGAGCTCATGATATTGCAAAGGATCGATTATCGTGTAGTCCATGCTTCTTGACAGTGTTTTATCGGATATAGCAGTTGAGTCATCGTACATATTTTCCATTGTTAGCATACCTGAGTCATAATCTGCGGAAATTGTGCTCTTTGGGGTGGACCAAGGTGTAGTCTCTTCCGATACGTTTTGGGTAACACATCTGCTTGATTCTGCTTTAGGTGATGAGTGTTTTTTCCTCAATGTCACATATATATATATATATTCTGCTCTTTTGCTTTTTGAGAGCATGATTTGCACACCCACCTAGATTTTTTTTCTCTCCTCTAAATTCTTCAAGCGATAGACTTTTTCTGGATAACCAGCACAATCAAATTCAAAATGGTTTTTACAAGAATTGCATATTAGCGTATTTCTGTGTTCCGCTTGTTTCCTGCATTTATAACAAGTGACGAGAATAGAAGTTTGTCCGCGACCGGGTCAGTATTGGATTTGCGATACAAGCGAATACTTTGGAAGCGATCTTCTAGTGCGATTAAAGTAATCAGTGGTGAAGTTGTGTTTTATAATTAGTGAGTTTAAAGTTGTAATTAGTGTTGTTAAATTTAAGTGTCATTTTGGTTATTTAATCGGCTGTTTTTATTGTCACGAACCCCAAGCTCGTAACAATACTTTAAAAAGCAAGTATTCATGTCAAAAAAAAGTGAATTCAATTAAAATATAATAGAATACTCAACAAAGTAAACACTCATGTCATAAAGTATACGAAAATGAGAATATAAATATGTCAATGCGTAAAAATAACATTTAAACGTAAATATAAACTTTGGGCCACGTACATCATTGAAGCAGTTCAATCCCAAGCCTTTTGTCTTCAAGATAGTCGTTTAACTGTGTAAAATGCTTTCTGGCATAGCTTACGTTTAACAAATAATTTGAATGTATTAATACTAAGGGCTTGAGTATGGCAAGGGAGTTTATTATAAAAACGTATTCATTGGTATTTAAATGAAACACCTATTTTATTCAGCCTGGTTTTAGGAATGACAAAATTTTGTTTATTCGTAGTAGGTATTTAAGTTATGGATATCACAGTATCTTTTGAATAGATTAATATTTTTATGTGCATACAAGTATCTACGCGTCAAACAACTTTGCCACTCTGAAGTTCGTCACAATTCGCAGCGCAGTAGTCTATTTTACAACCGATCATAACACTGCGCATGCGTGGTCTCGCAGAAGCTGGCGCGTGTAGTGGCGTCTCAGTCGCTCGTTTACGTTCGATGCTTACCTACTCGTGTCTCGCTTGCTCAATTCAATAAGACTGTCGATGCCATAAGTGATACACATTATTATTATTTTTAATTAGTTGTTTTTGTTATCTTTTTAATGCCTTTAATAGCCCCACAAATTTAATTGTGGAAGGATTTTCGGAAATTTTGAGCGATAGCGACTGAGTAAATACTAAAAGACTTTATATTGACTAATAAACTTTATATTGAACTAGTTTCGGTAATGCGCTGTGCCCCCGCTTGTGTCTGTGTTTGTGATCCACCTTCGACCTGCGACAACGAGTTAGCTGACTATGCTTAAAGTGAGTGCATGTACCTTTAAATTTAGCTTTCATTTATTTTGGTGCGAACACAATCCCTCACTTTCAATTACCTATACTTATTACCTTCTTATGCATTTCTACCTACTTATCTTACAATCGCAAACTGCTTCTACAACTTTATTCAAGTGAGTAAAAAAACACTTCAAGGGGTAAGTAATACATGATATAACAACAAAATCTGTAATATTTACAACATATAACAACGGAAGCTATCATTTTATTTAATATAACGATTAGTTAATATAATAAACGATTGATATAATTTTAAAATAACTATTTTTTATAAGCATAACATACTTTAAAAAAAAGATACCTATATACCTATTTCTGGGTGGTTTAAAAAAAATAACCACGAAGGCTAAGGCGGGAGATCCGCTCCGCTTCGCTCCCGTTTTAGCCTTCTGACCTAACCTATCAGAGTCGGGGTAAACCAAATGAGTTTATACATTATGAAACGCACCCCTATTCAAGAACATAGATAACATAATACGTATAAAACAAAAATATTTTTACTCGCTAACACTTTTTAACGCGATTGCACTTGCGCGTTCGTCACAAACACCTAACTTCAGAGAGGCAAAGATGCTTGATCAAAACTATACAAAAGATTCTCATAAATATACTGAGAGGGCACAGTCATTATATTAATCTCTTTAAATTTGTCTCAAGTGAGTGTCTAGGACTTAATTTATAAACTGCACGAATAGCCTTTTTTTGTAACACAAATACTGTCTGAATATCGGCGGCATTTCCCCACAACATAATGCCGTATGACATCACACTATGAAAATAACTAAAGTATACTAAACGGGCTGTCTATTAATCAGTTAACCTTTCGTTTGCCGGAACGTAGATCAACGCTCAAAATAAGTCAATGTTTGTCTGCCGGAGCGTACTATTTACTATTTTCCGTGGCAAACAGCGCCTTCGGTGCGCATTGTCGCCTGGCATACGAAAGGTTAAACCACGAATTTTCTCACGGCGTATGCTGCAGAGCTAAGTTTTTTGGAAAATGTATCTATATGTCCCCACTGTAGCTTCGCATCTAAGGTTATGCCTAAGTACACTGTGGTATTTTCGGGTTTCAACTCTTCACCTTTTATTGACACACTAGTGTTCACTTGTCAAACATGAGGTAACATGAACTTTATGCATTTAGTTTTTTCTCGCATACCTAGTGTAAATAATTAAATTCAGAGTGTGCCACATAGCTATTTGAGCTGTGCCAAGTTACATATTGTTACGAGCTTGGGGTTCGTGACAATAAAAACAACTGACTAAATAACCAATACACATACATAAAATGACACTTTAATTTAAAAACTAATTACAACTTTAAACTCACTAATTATAAAACACAACTTCACCACTGATCACTTTAATCGTACTTGAAGATAGCTTCCGAAGTATTCGCTTGTATCGCAAATCCAATACTGAGTCGGTCGCCTTTTTTTTTTGCACGATGACCACTCGCAGTTCGGCACACTAAGGCTGGTTACTGCTTAACCGGACTATCCTGTGGTGGCCTTAAGTGAATTTAAGGCCCCCAGCCAGGGCTTACAAAGTAGCTAAATTAAACTAAATGACCGCTCGCTAGGACATCCCCTGTGAGATACGGACCTCGGCTTAGCGACGTCATTTCGGGAGGACAGCAAGGGACAGGCTGGGTCATAGCATTATTATTTGGGGAATTTAAAACTACTGGCTCAGCGACGCGGGCTGGCTCGATAATCAAAGGTCGGGGAGGGTTTTTACGCCGAGGCCGGAAAACGGAACGCGGTCTGTATTTGTATTTACGAAGCGTGCTGGTTTCCCTACTGCTTTCTTGTATCTGGGTGATGGCGTCGTCGGGTTCGACGAGGGTATGCCGCGGTCGGCGAATCCTACTTATCTGAGATGGAACGTATCTGGCGATGCGATAAGGGAATTTCGGTGTTTTGATACAGTTTTGATGAAACGTTGGGATAGACGTTTCATGAACTGCTTCACTGTCGGGATCATGAGATCGACATGGAGTCGCTCATTCCTAATGAACCACGGGGCGCCCGGGGCCTTTCGGAAAAATCGGTTTTGAAGTACTTGCATCCTATGGATTTGGTACGAGTTTGCGTGCACGAAGGTGGCACACGCATTTGTCATAATCGGGCGTATGCACGTAGTGTAGATGCGCAGTTTACACCTTAGGGACAGTTTGCTGCGTGCATTCAGCATAGAGTGGAGCCTACCGAGAGCGAAAGCGGCACGTGAACGTATCGTCTTTATGTGCTCACCGAACGTAAGGTGTCGGTCGAGGATCACGCCTAGATATTTGGCTTGCTTCTCCCAAGGGATCAGCTTACCAAACATGGTAATCGGGCTGGGGGGTCTAGGAAAGCGAGACCGCGGTTTGTAGAACAAAGACGCCTGGCTTTTCTCGGGGTTGAATTCGATCCTCCATTTCCGGAACCAATCGCCTAGCTAGGGCGTCGAAAGACCGTTGGGAGGGCTCGAGCTATGTACTGTTCACTGTTGCAGGAGCGGTATATGACTGTGTCATCGGCGAACAGGGCTAAGTGCGTCCCGGAGGTGGTCGAGATGTCGCTGGTGTATAGAGTGAACGCTAAGGGCGAGAGCAAACCACCCTGGGGCACTCCGGCGCAAACGCGGTGGGCGGCTGAAAGCGCACCTTCAATACGGTACCGAAAGGTTCGACAAATAGTCTCGTAAGATGAGCACGAGACGATCTGGCATAACGAGTCGATATAACTTGTATATAAGATCGTTGTGCCAGACCTTGTCGAAGGCTTTAGCCACGTCGAAGAACAGGGCTCCCGTCATTATGCTGCGCCGGTAGCGGTCGCTGATGTGCTCAACGATGCGGAAGACCTATTGGGCGCAAGAATGGTTGGCTCTGAAGCCGAACTGCTCGGGGGAATTAGGCTCTTGGCTTCGACATAATCCTTGAGTCGCTTATAAATAAGTCTCTCGTAGACTTTGCCTAGGCCGCTGAGCAGACTGATGAGGCGATAGCTGGTCGGGGAGGACTTGGGCTTCCCTGGTTTGGGAATACCGATAACGGTAGCTCCTTTCCACGATTGTGGAAACATGTTGTTGGACAGGGCGCCATTGAAAATGGCGGTCATCAACATCATCAGGGAAGCAGGGAAAAGATGGATCACCCTGTTGGTGATACCATCGGACCCAAGGGCTTTCCTGGGTTTGAGTCGGCCGATGATCTCGTTTACCTCGTCTGGAGTGACGGGGGGCAGGGGGTCTTCCAGGTCCTCAACGGGAGGGATGGAAGCTCTACGTTCAACTTCAGCATCCACCATGCGAAGGTGAGCTTGGTCTACTGCTAAAGAGCTGGGAGAGCATTGTGACTCTAGGCTGTCGGCTAGACATTCGGCTTTCTCGTCGTCATCGAAGGGGACGGTGTTATCTAGGCGTGTGAGGGGTGGCATAGTAAATGGGTTTATTAGGAACAGATTAAAATCTCGCGCAGAAATGCCTAGTTTTGGGCACAAAAACCAGTTCCGTTTTTAAAGTACTTGTTAATTTCTTTCATTTTCGTCAATTTTAAACCTTGATGTGACTCATTGTGTACCCTTACATTTAATAAAAAACCTTTCAAACGTTATTTTTGTATTATTTATTGTTAATGTTAGGAAACCCTAAAAATGACACATTTGAAAAACTTCAAGGACCGGTAGAGGCCTCAAGATGGCAGATATCTAATAAAACTAAATGATAATCGTAATCTACGTGTCAAAACGCAACTTTTGATACCTCTTGGGTAGACGTAGCTCAAAAAAAAAAAAACCCATACATGGACGGGACACCCTAATGTACCTACCCGGCAATAATTCTGGCGCGTGACAATATCAAATGAAAGTAAAGTATTGTGAGGGCTTACCTACTTACAATAACTTTTTTCATAATTTTAAAATAAAATTGTTTCGAAGTTATTCAAAAAAATTACCATTTCACCTGTCTCAGAACTACTGAGCAGTTTTAAAAATATACAGATTATACTGAGAGAATTATACTGAGATTAGTAGCATATGGTTTCAAAGCAGCATGTTAACAAAAAAAATATTCTGAACCCTTTGTGGTTCATAAAAGTAAATATTTCTAAACTGAATATGGAATTGGTCCAGTAGAGTCAGAGAAAAGTGGCCTTGACAGACAGATGGACACACAAGTGATCCTACAAGGATTCCATTTTATTAAATCAATGTTCGGACCCTTAATAAAACTAGGTTACAAACTACAATATTCATAGGTAAAATTATTAAAATCAAATTATTTCAATTTTAGACAAATAGATAGAAGTTACGGTTAAAGATATTTATTTTCTCAAAAGAATTACAAATTCACTTACAGAGAAAACATAAATAGGTTTAGAAACAATGTTATCTGCCAGTAAGCGTAGATAAAAACAAATATGTAGGTATCTTAAAACTAAACAATATAACAATACTTCAATTTAAAATACATCATTTTAGCAGTATAAATGCAAAATAAACAAATCAGAAAAAGGTAGGTTACACAATAAACAGCACAACAGTTTTTGAGCGACGAGGGTAGGGTGCAATGTAATAGATGTTGCGTGTTTACTAAGGCCTACGACACAGTGCAGAACATAAGCGAATTATTAGTGTTTTAGGTCAATATTTGTACATATTTATTTATTTTTGTTATTGTTAATGAAAATAGTTGTTATTGGAAATAATATTTTTATCCCACAAAAACTATGGTGTTTCCCTATGAAACTATGTGAAAGTGTTCTGCAAGAAGAGTAGGTAGAACATATTATTTAACTAAACTGGGCAAGTGCAAGTTGGAGTAGCAAGTGAAGGGTTCCATACCATAGAACAACATGTTTCTTGTATGGGGGCCCCTTTTTACTTTAAATTTTATTTCATTTTTATTATTTGTTGTTTTTCAACTGTCTAGCTATCACTGTTCATGAGATACAGCCTGGTGATAGACAGACAGACGGACAATCGTGTCTTAGTACTAGGGTCCCGTTTTCACCTTTTGGGTACGGAACCCTAAATAATGAAGCTCCAAATCAGTGTTCTGTAGTATACAGTTGAGCCATAATTCAGTATTTGGAGGAAGGTAGTATTTCAGTACCTAAGTTATTACTAGTAAGGACCATATTCCGGGCTCTGGGATTGTCCTGATGGCTGCTAGCTCATTTCATGTAACACATCCAGGGGGAAGATGTTACTGTAGGTATGCTGGCTTTTTCCCACAACTACACTCTCTTGAATATAGCTTCTCACAAATAAAGTAGTAAACGTGTCCAGTATCTCTGTGTCCAAATTCATCTAGATTGGTTAGGTGTGAAAGTGCGACAATAACGTTACTTTCGCATTTATAATATAAAGCTAGGGTAGCAGTAGGCTATTAGCAGCACAAATAAGTACACTAGTGTCAATTTAAATAATAACAAAGACAAATTCCGTACTAGGTACGTTACCATACTCCGAGTCACCATTAGCAGCAGCTCGTAGAAGCAGTTCGGTAATAGTTAGGTTTGCCTTGCTCGGTCCAGTATGTTGAGTGAGTCCAACTGACTTGTAGAATAGTACTTTGTGTGATCTTTAACACAGAAATTCTAAAAAAAAAAAGAGTAAAAGCAAAGCGACCCACAGAACACTAATACCCTTTTTTTTTTTTTTTTTTTTTTTTTGATCTCGGGGGGAAATCCTCATGGAAATCCTCCACCCTGGGGCGGGTGGAGGGGTCTGTCAGACTCTTACTGACTAAAACCACCCCGGTGTTCCATCTTCCACCTGCGCCGGGGATCGCGGGAACGTATGCGACATCCGCAATCCCCGGCAGGTGCCGGCCCGCCTCTGCGGGCCACCTCGCGTCGGCGAGGGGAGTGAGGTGTTTGACTCCCCTCGCTACGTCAAAGAGGGGCGCACGGGAACACCACGCGCCGCCACCTCGGGTCCGGATGAATGGGGGGCGACAGACATCCCCAAGTCCGCCGCCCCTGGACCCAGTTAGGGGGGCCGGAAGAGGGCAGCGTAAGCCCTCCTCCGACGCCCGATGCGCCTGCTGCGGGCAGGGAGAGCGGTTGTGATCTCCCTCTCCCTTTCCGCAGCCTCCTTCTGCGCGATAACTGTCTCGCAGAAGGAGACCACCGCGTCCCAGGACTCCTCACCGCCGACCATAGCATGGACTACGGCCGGCAGCGAGAGGTCACCGCCTACAACAGAGATGAGGGCACGGCGCGGCTCCTCCCAAGCGGCACACTCTGCCAGCGTATGCCGCGCCGTGTCCTCCAGAACACTAATACCCTGTGCTAACGTAATAACAAAGGAACCTATCGTCAGTTATGGTGAATTGTGATAAATTTTATTCTACTCCGATGTCGGCATTTTATGGGCGATTAGCGGTAAGAAGAACCTGAAGAACCAACAGGCAGTGTTGCCAGATAAGTCGAGCCGCAAGTCGCCTAAGGCTAAGTTCAGATGAACGCGCGACGACGCGCGGTTGGCTCGGCGCGCGGTTTGTAACAAATCAATGTTGTTGTGTACATGACCGCGCGTCACCGCGCGTGCCCGCGCACCTCGCCATGCACCGCGCGCAAGATGTTGACCCGCGCGCCACAGCGCAGTGACGCGCGGTTTAAGATCTACACTCCTGTATCGACCTGTTCAGTTGACCCGCGCGCGCGGTTTGAGGCGGACGGACGCAAGGAGCGACGAAAAAAATGGAGGACGACATATCAATGGATTTACTAATAGACGAAATTGAAAAGAGAGATGGTTTGGCCTCACCCTTATTACTGTGAACGCCATAAATAGTTAAGACATGATGACGTAACGTAGTCTGCATAAAGTTGATTTTAAAATAAAAAGTTACTTACCTCAATGTTACTATGAGTTTTTCTTTTGGTGATATGCAATATCTTACTGCACCATCTGTAGGTTGCAAATCCTTTTCAACGCAATCATACAAAAAGGCAAAGGATGCAATCGACATCCTAAAATAGTTGACAAATCGATCTTCGTGTAGTCTTAGTGTGGGATATAAAGTCACAAACAGACTTAAAGAAAGTCTTTGACTTAAAATAGGGAGCACCCAGTATCTATCGTCTTTGCTTTCGACGGCGATGTCGCAGTTTGCGGTATAAAACCCACAAGCAAATTGCCTCCTCCACATCCATTCTCACTGAATGTTCACGCTAGACTGTCGCGCGCAAACCGCTGCCATTTGAACAGGTGAACCGCGCGGCAGCGCGCTTCGTCGCGCGTTCATCTGAACTTAGCCTAAAATTTCTTCCCAAGTAGCCTAAATTCACCCAATTAAAATACAAAGTAGCCTAAACACGTAGTCAATGCTTGTAAAAAAAAAACGAAGAAATCGGTGAAAAAACGAAAAAACAACCAAAAACACCGACTGCCGAAATAAAGTTATTTTATAAGAATAGAATAGAATAGAATAGAATATTTATTTGCGTAAAACATGGTATACAAGGGTGTTATATACAAATTGAGGCACAAGCATGTTTAGCTAGGATAAAACATAGCATGCAAAATTTAAAAAAAAAACAAGTTAAGCAACAACAACCTTTTTTTTTTTTTTAAAAAAAAACATCAACATTTCTCATCTATAAGTACTTAGTAGTGTCTTTTATTTGGAAATAGGTTTTTTTTTTTTTGGTTGGTCTGTTGATGGGTGACCATCTTAACATACCGAGACTCCTCCGTGCCTCGGAAAGCACGTAAAGCTGTTGGTCCCGGCTGTCATTTGTAGATCTTTGGCAGTCGTTACGGATAGTCAGAAGCCAGATAATCTGACACCAGTCTTGCCAAGGAGTACCGTGTTACCCAGTTAATGGGTTGTGGAGGTCTGGTAGGCAGCCGCTCCACGTAAACTACTGGTATTCAGCTGAATCCGGTTTGACCGGAAGCCGACCCCAATATAATTGGGAAAAGGCTAGGCAGATGATGATGAGTGGTTGTACTTTAAAAAGAATCATCAAGATCGGTTAATAAACAATAAAGTTATGCCCGAATAGATAACCTCAAAACATGTTAATTCAGGTTGACATGTTTGCATCTGCATACCCCTACATAGCGAACCGGTGTGATTTTATGTTATGAACAGGGTGTAATCAATAAACAGACATGCAGTTTCAGTAATCAGTAGTTATTACCAATCATAAGTGTTCATAGTTTCTTAAGTAATTTTGTATTCAAAATCAAAATCAAAAGTCATTTATTCAAATTAGGCTGAGTGCCAGCACTTTTTGAACGTCAAAGTTCTACATAAAGACAATCCCCCAAAACGCCCGCCCGTCACCACTTCCTAGTGTTTTAGCTGCGAAGAAGAAGTGGCGCAACAAACTCCCCAGCAACACATCTGTCTGTTAAGTTATAAAAACTTGAATTATACAGCAATAGGTATGCAAAGTTTACAAAGCATGACACAGAAAATTATATGTCTAATATTTAAATCAAATTTCACGAGCATAACGCAAAGATCAGCCATGACCCCTCGCCATGTTTGAGGGAAGGAGGTAACCCGACCTCCGGCGCTACCGCAAGCAGTGACGTCTAAGGGAGCATGACGAACTTGCTGCCGGTTGTTCAGGCAAGAATAATATAAAACAGCTGTAGGACAATACTAGTTCATTATATGTTGCAATACAACTCATTTAAAAAACCTTTGTAATGAGCAAAAAAAAAATATAAAAGATCACTGACCATTACGGCTGGACAAAATAATAATAAAATCTATATATTTAATTACTATATGAACTCAAATAACTTGTCATAAGCTAACTTACAGAGAAAGAATATGATAATATGACATTGTCTTGCGTTCAAAAGAGCGGCCAACTATTCTTACTGTCTAAATAGTCTTTAATAGAATAGTATGCCTTCGAACAAAGGCTTTAAATGACTTAAAAGGTAGGTATTAGAAAGTATAATCCTGAAATTGTCTAATGTCACCCATTTTTTTTTCTGATGTAGCCAAATTTGTCGCTCGGACACCCTTCCGAGTAGCCGAAATAGCAATTAGTCACCAAGTCTGGCAACACTGCCTGTCAGTGCAAGAAAGGTTTTTTTCGAGGTCTCTTGATCTGGCTACAGAGGCTTTTAAGATATTTTGTTTTATTCAGTCATTTCAAAAACCAGCCAAGTGAGTTGTGATGCTAATTCGTCACATTTTTTATTTCATCACTACCCCTAATATGTATCATTCACTAATACGTGTCCTTGTATATTTAGTCACTTTCCTAATTCGTCTCATGCTTTATTATTTATTACTCATTCCCAACTAATCCTACGCTTGTATTCATTGTACAGACGCCAGCACATCAAGCTACAACAATCTGTCAAATTTTTTAATAGATTTTTAACTTTATTGCTGAAGTTTTAGGTTGATTGAGAAAATTTTGTCAGTTTTGGGTAGCTTGATGTGCTGGCGTCTGTACTTCAATGTAATTAGGCACCTGCGCATTGGTTCCCAATTTCAGAAGAGCTTTTGGCCAAATAATAAAACCTGGACAGGTCGACCTTCAAGGTTAACCAAAGCTCACCGAGGTAAGTCTATGGATGTGAACTGTAAATTTGACGTTCAAAAGTGCCTTTTAATGGTTTAGTTCGTTTAGTTCAAATAAATGAATTGACTTTGACTTTGATGGGAAACCATCTTAATCACTATCGAGACTCCTTGGTGCGGAAGCATGTTAAGCCGTTGGTTACGGCTGTCATTTTTAAGCGTTGTATGCTTATTCGAGTGTAGTGTATCGGTAGGTACTCGTAAATGAAACTACTTAGGTTGGGCAGAAACGTGAACCGAACTTGACTGATCTGAACTGTCGAACCGTACTCTCTTTAATTTCTTTTTTTTTTTTTATGTGTGGCTTCTCGCAGTTCAACCTATAAGGTTGTCGACTGCCTAACCGGGCTTGCCTGTGGTGGCCTTAATATAATATTAAAGCCTCCAGCCAGGGCTTATAAAAAACTTACAAACTAAGCGACTACACGCTAAGGGCACCCCCTGTGGGGTACGGGCCTCGGCTTAGAGCGTCGCTGGGGAGAGGACAGCTAGGGACGGTCTGGATCGAACTGGAATTATTATTAAGGGGCGAATTTAAGACTACAGGCTCAGCGGCGCGGGCTGGTTCGAGCAAGGGTCGGGGCGGATTTTGACGGGGACGTCGCGGCGGGTCTCGGCGGCGAGGGCGGAAGGACGGCGGTTGTGGTTTGCGAAGAGTGCTGGTCTCTTTGCGACTCTCTTGGAGGAGAGTGGTAGAGTCGTCGGGCGTGACGAGGGTATGCCTCGGTCGGCGTACCTTGGAGATGCGGGAGGGTTCGTATCGGGCGGCCGATGCGATAAGGGGGTTACGGTGATTTACAGCAGTGTCGAAGAAACGTTCTCTTTAATTTCTAAAAACACCCTACTTATATACACTTAGGCACTAGCAACTATTTACAATATACTGATCTACCAATAGCGACGCGCCGTAGGGCGAGCCGCGTGCGGGGCGCGGGGTGCTGTGTTGCACACGGCGCAATTCGTCGTGAATACATAAATATGAGTCGCGCGGCGTTCGCGGCCTCATCTGTCCACGTGTTCATCTGTGTACCTTTGCTTGCTTTGCATGCGCTAACAAACCGCTTCTTTCGAAGCGAACGCCCGAACGTGTGTGCGGCGTTGTGATGACGCTCGTGCCTCGTCGTGCTTACCATCTTGTTTCTGAGTCAATGCGTACACGTCTTTTTCGAGACGATTGGTTCCTGTTTCTTGCAGACTGTCAAAAACGTGGTAAGGTAACTGTTTCGGTGGTATGTGGTAACTGGTTATATGGTGATTGTGTGACGGGTACTGTGTCACTACAAGTTCAAATAAATGAATTGACTTTGACTTTGATGGAAAACCATCTTAATCACTATCGAGACTCCTTGGTGCATGTTAAATAAAGCATGTTAAGCCGTTGGTTACGGCTGTCATTTTTAGGTCTTCTGGCGCATCACAAGCAACTTCTTCTGTAATACAAGCAAAGGGTGATTCTCAGCCACCGTAGTCGCTGGCCTGCGGACATAGAGCGATGGTTGGCTCGCCTTCAGCTAAGGATCAGACCAGGGTCGACGGCACTGTGTTCCACGCGCGCCTCCTTGTCGGGCCAGTGCCTAGCAGAGTTGCGCAATTTGTTCGAAAGAGTCAATAAGAGTCTGACACTCCCTTCCGCTCCGCTTTGGATGATTTCCTATCAAAAAGAAGAAAAAAAACGCCATGCTCAAGTGGATGGTAGCCAGGTGCTGATATTGTTGTACCGTGGAGATAAGTTTTTATAATAATAAGTTGTGGGAACTTCAAAACTTAAAGTTAGCTGTGGTTATTTCTGAGTTACCCTACATATCGGTCGCCTCTTAAATATAAACATTCTCTTAAATATTATTATATTTAAGAGGAGACCAGCATGACGACCTTACTTAGATAAGAGTCGGATGAGTTGAAATATACAAAAGTGACGTATAAATTAATGATAAATAGTAGGGATAGTGACGAAATAATACACCGACGGAAACGCGATGACAGGCTGTGGTCCTCGTGTCGATTTGTTCTGCCACCTATAATAGTTCGTTCAATGGTAGGTACACCTTTTTCACAATTTTAAAAATATTAACTTAGAAAATTGATGGATTTTTGTTTCATTTCCTAAAAAAAATCTGGGGACTTTGAAGGGAATCAGTAAATTTTTTGTCCCCAAATTGGGGAATTTGGCTTAGATTAGATATTCGGGAATTTTTATAGTGTTCTTTTGCAACTTCTTGCTTCTTGCAATTTCGCCGCTAGAGGCGTGTGCATAATCTGCATCGCCTGTTGAAAAACTGTCACCTGACTTCTGTCACTGTCAAGTTGTCAAATGTCAATATGAAGTTTTCATGAGAAATCGATTGTTGTTGTTCCTCACAGTTATTTTATTTGCCGTAAAAGTATTGAACTTAAGGAAATTGTGTAAAATTAAGTAAACTTAACACAAAAAGCGCTCTACCTAGAATAGTATTTGTGGACAGTGTTTTGTATTGTAGGAACAACTACCTGACAGTGTTTATAGGCGCGTATTTTGTTATGATATTGTGAATTGAAAAAATGGATCATAATTTTACAGATTTTACTAAAAACGGTGAGTTTATGACTTTATAGCAATAAAAGAGATGTCCTTTAATTGTAGCGTGATCACCAGGCAAAACTATTGTTAAATATAACCTAAAAGTTTGTTTATATCTAGCTACAAATAACTATATTTATATAAATGAATCCCTATTTCCCTTGGTCACGGCATCACGCGTGAACGGCTGGACCATTTTCGCAAATTATTTTTTTGTTGTGTTTGTTATTGACACAAGAAGGTTCTTATAGAAAATTTTTGTTTGTTATTATTGTCAGCCGAAGGTTCTTATGAAAGAAAATTTTGAAATATAAATATATTTTATATAGGTACATCCGGATGGATATATACATCCGGCTGAAGCTGGGGCTGGGCCACTAGTGGGTTATATTTATCAATATAATTTTATGGCTTTCTTGTTCTCAACCAAGTTTCGTTAATTTTGATGAACTAGAAAATGGTTAATATTGTCAAGTATAATCAAGTTCATAGTTAGACTCAGAAGGTGAGGAAGCATTTAATACAAGAACTTAGCTGTGGCTCTATCGGTATATATTCAGTGCAAACAATTTACCCATTTCACTTGCTTAAAGATTGAATTTCCAAAAAATCCCATCTGGGTGCTCACCTACATGTTAAAGGAAGCCTGTGCTACATTTCATATTTCTAGTCCCAATAGTTTTGGCTGTGCGTCAATATGTCATTGTAATTATTTTCTCCTTTTGTATACTACATGAACTGACCCGTGTGCCCACATTGATGGGCGTCAAACATTCTAAAATAATATTATAAATCACAATTAAATATTGCATAGATGTCACTCTGCAATAATGTAGCTCATACTGGTGAAAGAATTTCAAAATGGGTTCAGAAGTTCCAGAGATTACAATGACATGGTACAAACAAACATTACCTCTAAACCAGTGTACATATGATAGATGAGCGATTCATCCCTGCTTTGCACTCTTTTATAACTTGCAAAATGTTCATTATTAAAGTTTAATGAGAAGAACAGATTAAACTTTCGGAATCTTTGTCAAAATTTGTGTCCTGTTTGATTGGCCGTGAGATTAAGCAGGTCATACATACCTCCATACCGCTTTGTCATGTCCCCATACCTGCATACTTCTATGTTTTGATTAATTTAATGCCTTAACTAACAACAAATGAATAAAGCATAATAAAATCATCCTCAACAATTGTAATTTAGTTTTTTTTTGGTATGCGTCATGCTCGTCACAAATAAACTCTTTTTCTTTCTTCAACACTGTCAACTGATAATGTGCCCAAGTGACTGGCGGCATTGCCCAATCTGTGGCAGGGCTTGTCCTTGGGCCAAAGTAAAAACCAGCCCTTGTTTTTAGTTTAGTTAGTATTATTTGATAATTATATATAGTATAAAAATTGTAAATATAATGTAAAACAATTGCATGCAAATATTAACTGCCAGTTTGGAACCTGTAAACTTTGACTGTTCATGTTGTTAATATCTAAAGCTTGTTTAATAGTGTAACTGTAAATCTAATACCTTTAAATGAGCAATTCTTGTATATGTGTATAAATATATCCAGGTACTGTGTATAACAGTGGTACTTTGTGTCAACTCATAACATAGGTAATGTTGACTCACACCTAATATGTACGTATGTATGTTTGTTGCAGATACATTTATGACATGGGTGAGTGATCAAGAGATAGTGACAATTCAGAATTTGAGATAATCATCTAATTTTGGATAAACAACCTGTCAAACACAACAAAGCTCAAATTCCATTGCAACCCATACTTTGTTTAAAGACCTATTAAATACAATAGGACACTTAAAAATCAACTTAAAATACACAACACTAAAGTTGATAGTTGAGTTGGTGGCGATGGATTGATGGTTCTCTCAAATCATTAATTCAAGTGTAGATATTATCAAGAGTTAATTATTGAGCACTGAAACAATAAAATAGTTGCCTCCAGCTAGTGCTACTGTCCTAGATTTGCAATAAAGCTGTTGTACAACGCCAGGAATGCAGGTTCTTAAGTGTTGGAAAATTAAAATTAAAAAGTTGCTTCATATAATTTTTTATTGTGCGTGCAGTACTAAACATTCTTATCTTAACCATTAGGTCATTCAAGAATGTTTCCCTATAGCCACATTGGTTAAGAGACCTGCCTTTGGGGACCCATCTCGAAAATCCACCTTTTATGGCTTGTGAGGCACCAGATAAATATGTACTAAAGTACATTGCCCTTTCCTCAATTGAACAAAAAAATGATATGAACCGTTTTTAGGGTTCCGTAGTCAGCAGATTTTTTTTATCATTTACCAAATAGTGTCATTGAATAGGTTGTTTAAAAATATTGAGGGATGCTAAAAACATTTTTCCATCCAAGGATCCGTTTGCGAAATATTAAGCTTTAAAGTGATAATTTTTGTTAGAGTCAACTGCCAGATAAACGGTTGTTTTTGTAGACGTGAAAATTCATAGTAGTAGCATATGTAACAAATTTAAAAGGAAAACTATCACCGCAACCTAGGCTTCCTAGAGTTAGTGAGTAGTTGTCGACCAACTTCTAAAATGGAACTGGGTAAGTAAAAAAATCCTAATAATTCCATAGAAAAGAACTTAAAACCAAGTGAATTTGCAACTTCGTAATGTAATAATAGTTAAGTACTTTTTACCATTTTTCTGACATAGTTTAGGAGACGGGTTACTACGGAACCCGCTGTGCGTGGTCCGACACACACTTGGCCGGTTTTTATTTCAATACTAGAAAATGTAACGAATGACGATACATGGATATCTATCTTGATTCGTTACATTTTCAGGAAATCAGAGCATTTTTAAGCAATGTTCACATTCGCATGTCAGTCGCAATCTTTTGACAGATTCCGACATCAATCAATGACCGCTATTGAAATTTACTGATATCTATCATAGTAGCGCGAATAACTTGACTTGCGCGTTTCGTGTGTGACTTCACGCCGCGCGCCGCTCCAGTAGGGGCTGCGGACGACGAGCGATGAGTGGCTCGACGCGCGTTGTGTTCCACGCGCGCCTCAAACAGATGTCAGCATAGTTGACGGGTAGTGCCTGTTAGAGTTGCCGAATTGTTCGAAAGAGTTAGAGCGCTTACGCACTACGTCCGATCCGAATCCGATCAGAATCCGCCAAAATACTGTCCGAGTAAACTCGGACCGAACTCTGATATTGCTAACGCGTGGTGCGTTACACTGCGTGTTCATTGTAAAAAGCTCCTTTTAAACATCGGTGCACCCAGAATATTTACTTCTTCTGCGTCTCCGTACGCACAATAGCATTGCCAGAACACGTTTGACAGTTGACGCCGATTGAAAGGGCTCGATCAACGACGTGAACCAAAGAGTAATATAATATACCTATTATAGTGACGTGAACGCTCTGTAGCGGCTCCGCGTAAAACTCCCTCCCAATGTGCCCAGACGCCCAGAGCGAGAGAAGTCATTTGATGATTTCCCATCTTGTGTACCTAGTAGTTGTTACGCGGCGGTATAGATGGCGCTGCTAGCGTGTGTGACTTGCGTGTTGTCCGCAGACGTCCAGCGGCGACATCAGCTCCAGCACGGACCGCGTGCCCCCCCCGGCGCCCGCGCGCCCCCCGCCGCGACGCCACAACAAGAGGCCGCCGCACTATGACTCCTACTGTGAGTACACCAATATTATATAGTACCAGCTACCGCCTGCAGCTCCGCCCGCGTTAATGTCGAAAATTACCCCAAGGGAAAATACTCCCGGGATGAAAGTATCCCATGTGTTATTCTAAACTATAATCTACCTCTGTGCCAAATTTCATCAAGATCCGCTCAGCCGTTTTAACGTGAAAGAGTAACAAACATACATCCATCCATACATTCTTACAAACTTTCGCGTTTATAATATTAGTAGGACTCTGTGGTGAGTATCGGCTGTCGAGGCTTCCCCAAGGATTCCGTGTTGTGGTCCAGTCTCTTCCCAAGTAAAAACTTAATTATAATACAATAGAAAGTTATGCGTCGACTTGTTCACTAATCTATACTTTAATATTATGAATGCGAATGTAACTCTGTCTGTCTGTTACGCGTGCACGCTTAAACCGCTGAACCGATTTTGATGAAACTTGGCACTCGGGCAGAGCATGTCCTTGATTAGGAAAAATAATACTTTTTATCCCGGGAGTGTGTTCCCTTGGGATTATTTTCAATATTCACGTGGAGCAGCTAGTACTTCCATATGTTGCACACATTACTCGTACACGTAGTTACGAGAATAGAACACTCGCTACATAATACACAAGCTTGAACTTGCAATATAATATTGTAAGCAATGGACGCCTGCCGGAGTCTGTCTCCTGATATTTAGGTACAACAGGAGGCTCTGGGTATTGATAGACTCGGTATTATAAATGTAAAACAACCAATTTAAAACGTTTTAAATCAAAATGTTGCCGTTTTAAACCCCTAATAAATCATTTTAAACGATTGAAAAATCGCCTGCCAAAATAAAAGAACTGTGTATGTGCATGTGTGTGTAGGGTAGGCGAGCTGGCAACGTTGCGTCGAGTCACGAGTGACGACGTCAACGAGAGTGCGAGAGTGTGAGTTTGGTTTTAAACCGAATCAAATTGTTTTTTTTATATCGTTTGAAAACAATGAAAAAATATTTATTTACCAACGGCTTAGCGTGCGCACAGAGCCACGAAGGAATCTGGCCCTGGGTCACCCATCCACAGACCGTCGCTGACCCTTGAAGACCGACCCGTGCTTCTGTTCATATTTAGCCACGAGCCATGACAATGTTGTTGTATCAAGGTAGTTGGCGACTACTTGGTGTTGGTGTCATCAGAGCAGTCCTCACACCACACACAGAGAGACCATTCATAGTGTTTCCTGAGAACCTAAACTGATAACATTTAATAAAGACTTTGGTGTTTTTCCTTTGTACACTACATACATTGTGGAGTGCAAAATGTTTCTCATTCAGCCAGGAGATATTTACGACACAAATAATGTTGTTATTGCCGGTCCAATTTGAGTCATTTGGAACTGTTGATTGTAGGTACTCGTATGATCCGTAATCACAATAGGGATGGTTATTGAGTAAAAAATATGATTCTAATTAGTAATTAGGCCGTCAGTTGGATTATCAAAATATATTGGCCGCTTATTTTTTTCTTTATTAAATAAATAAAAATGACGTAGATAAAACGCATCAAAGTTAAGGAGAAATTTTGCATGACGATATATAAGCCCACGGCTTAGCCTGTGTCTAGTTAAAATTGTCAAGAAAGATTACAAGTCTAAAAGTATATTAACCCACTTCCGAAAAAGGAGGTTGTACACTGATTCCTCCGAGGTTTCTGGTCCGATTTATATTTTTTTGTTCGATGCGGTAGGTAGGTACTTGCCATTTGGTCCCGTAAAAAAAATATTTAATTTGTCAGCAGCAGTTTTTATTTTATGAGCATTTTGCTTACTCGGATGATGTAATTACGTCGGCCAAGTAAGCAAAATGTCGTCGGGTAAGTATACTTTTTGCGGTGGGTTTAGTTATAGCTATATTGGACGTTCAACTTCGAAGATATACCACTGACATCCTCAAATTCAAATCAATAAAATCGAAGAATGACAATGTCCTTGTGGAGTATCTCCACAAAAAGTGAATAAAAAAACTTTTTCACAAAAAAATACAACCGACTTCCAAATAAAAACACTACAAAGTCTAAAATAAGTTTAATTTCGGAAGTCGGTGTCGGTGGTTATAATACGCCTCATACCCACAGTCCACAAAGTCGAAGTCGTCGATAGGCGGGTAATCGCACAACAGTTCAGAAAGTTCGACCACCGCGGTGCACACACGTCGTTGTCCAGTTTACGAGTTGTTCAATAATCTACTAGTGCTCTATATACTGCTGTGTCATAAAAATAATTTACAGGTGTTATATAAGTGTTGTAATATCGTAAAGTTAATACATAGCCGTGCTAGTGTCGTGAATGTGCGAGCCCATCGTGATGGTGGTGGTGGCGAAGGGTAACGAAGGTACTGTGAGCTTCCACGGTATACTACATTAAATACACGATGTCGCTCATACTGCTAAGTACACGCCGTATGAGTTTATTGGATACTTGTCAGGAATACCGAATGAATTAAACCTAAAACAGTTGCTTTTATCAACTATTTACGGACGTACCTACCTCGTATTTTAACCCCCTATAAGGCAGGGCTGGCAGGGCTATACTAATATTATAAATGCGAAAGTTTGTATTTTTGTTACTCAATCACGTCAGAATGGCTGAACGAATCTTGATGTAATTTGGCACAGAGGCAGACATAGTCTGGAATAATACATAGGTTACTTTTATCCCGGGAGTATCATCCCTTGGGATAATTTTCGACATTCACGCGGACGGCATCTCGTTTTAAATAAATGTGTTGGGTAAAAACCATGTGTAATTTAAATAGATTTCGTTATTTATATTTTGCATGGGTAGGTGCAGACGGTACAGTACACGGTGACGAGCGAGAAACACTCAACAGTTCAGCCGTATGTTATCAATACGTCGTGCAGTCGTGCTAGCGTGCTAGTCCATACACAAATAATAAATGTGAAGGTAACTGTCGTACAGGTCGTACTTTACCTTATCAATCACGTCTTAACGGCTGGGCGGATTTGTAACTCTGCACATGGGGACACTATGCCCAAAGGATAGATCTCTTTATCTGTAGTAATGATCCTTGGGATGATTCTCGAGAACCACTCAGGAGAAGCCGCTGGCATGAACTAGTATTCCGTAATTTGACACAAACACATATTTAGTTGAGCAAATGATAAACGTTACTTTATGATCTCTTTGAAAACTCTTAAAATGATCAAGAACAGCATTATTGCTTGACGCTTCTCCTTAGGTGTAGTTTCCGTATGTAGAAGAATGGGCAAGTAACCTTGCTGTAGCTACTCTTGACTATCAAGTGGGTGATAGGAAAAATAATAAAATTCGTGTGATTATAATTGTAATCTCGAACTGCATTTAGGTATTTACCATCGTGTCGTTAAATCGTAGAATATTCTCCGATCAAACATTCTAGTCCTCACAAGCGACCTTCAGAATCTTGAGTCTGCTACCGTTTTATGTGATCCCTTGACGAACCCACAGACGGCTAAAGATGGATAGAAAGGCTAGGTACCTTCTGTATTGTACACTTAATTCTAGTGGTGCAGTCCATAGTGGCGGTTTTATTAACGATGGCAGGATCGGTTATAATGCCCGGTTCACAATATACACCGTACAGTAATCCAGTGACAGGCTCGCGTTTGATCACAATATCATTGTTGGGAAGCGATGAGGTGGTCTACGTAAAGCAAGCTTGCCTAGAAGTAACCTATTCACCCTAAACCTACATACCCTAGACCTAAATACCCCCACTTTGTGGCTATCAGGACACAGACTACGACAAGGAATTCCAGCGTCCTTAGCTGTACGCGCAATGTAAGTATTCCCGAAGCGTTTGGTGCTCGTGAGCTGGATAGTGAGTAAGAAAGCGTTGTGTTGCAGACGGCGAGCCGCCGGCGAAGCGTGCCACGCCCTCCATCCGCGTCGGCGCCGGCTTCAAGTGGAACCTGCAGGTCAGAACTTACTGTCACTACGTCTCACGACAATTCCCGTGAAGCTAAGGACTTTTCGCAGCCTTAGGGCGAGTTCTTTGATCCGTAGTTAACAATGGTTAAAATAGTGATATAAATTTCGTTAAATTGCTTTTATCGATCAAATGCTAGTTCCTCACTAATAGTATTTTAACTAAAGATTATTTATTTGGCCATTGGTCAAGCTATAATTATATACATATATTGATCGAAACTGCACGTTTACGAAATTGAGGTGCCCATCATTTCTAACCATTGCGTAACCACGGATCAAAAAACTATGTTGATTAAGTTAATCATGATTATGTTGTTGGCGATGATGATGATGATGATTACTTCGATAATGATGATGACTACGATTATATGTCGATGATGATGATTACGTTGACGATGATGCTGATTACGTTGGTGATGTTGATGATGGTGATGATGATGACGATGATGCTGATTACGTTGATGATTACGATGATGATGATTACGTTGACGATGTTGATGATGATGATGACGATGATTACGTCGATGATGATGTATACGCTGATGACGATGATGATGATGATGATGATGTTTACGTTGATGACGTTGATGATGATGATGATGACTAAGATTATATGCCGATGATGCTGATTACGTTGATGATGATGATGATTACGTCGTTGATTACGATGATGATGATTACGTTGATGATGATGGTGATGATGATGATGATGGTGATGGTTACGATTACGTTGATGATGATGATTACGTTGATGACGATGATGGTGATGATGATGATTACGTCGATGATTACGATGATGATGATTACGTTGATGATGATGGTGATGATGATGATGATGGTGATGGTTACGATTACGTTGATGATGATGATTACGTTGATGATAATGATGGTGATGATGATGATTACGTCGATGATTACGATGATGATGATGATTACGTTGATGATAATGATGGTGATGATGATGATTACGTCGATGATTACGATGATGATGATTACGTTGATGATGATGGTGATGATGATGATGATGATGATGATGATGGTGATGGTTACGATTACGTTGATGATGATGATTACGTTGATGACGATGATGGTGATGATGATGATTACGTCGTTGATTACGATGATGATGTTTACGTTGATGACGATGATGGTGATGATGATGATGATGATTACGTTGATGATGATGACTACGATGATGATGATGGTTTTACGGCACGGTTGGCGAAGTGGTTGAGCGGATGAGTGCTGCGCTGCGTGGTTCATTCCCGCACGGAACTGATGATGATGATGGTGGATGATGAAGAAGATGATGATTACAATTATCTCTTAATGATATGATGATTATGATATGTTGTTGATGATGTGTTCCAGACGCTGGCGGCGGCGGCAGACGCGGTGGAGTCGGGCGGCAAGTCGCCGGTGTCGGCACTCAACGAGCTGGGCGTGCGCGTGGCGTACAGCGTGCTGCGCCAGGGCGGCCCGGCGCACTGCCCCAGCTTCCACGTCGCCGTCACCGTGAGTATACACTCCTCAATAACATAGTCACTGTAGTGGGTCGCCGGAGTCGGCGCTCAACGAGCTGGGCATGCGCGTGGCGTACAGTGTGCTGCACAGGGCGGCCCGGCGCACTGCCCCAGCTTCCACGTCACCGTCACCGTGGAACAGCAGTCACCGTCCCTTAGGGGTCGTTCAAGTATTAGGTACGTAACATAGATATAATAAACAAGGAGATATGCCCAGTAGACGAAAATGTATCGGAACCCTATGTCTCCACGTTATCCCCGCCATACGGCAACTACTACACATGCAGTTCAGTAAAAGCAATAGATACGCAGTCGCGCACACGGCCGCATTTCTTAAAACAGAACGTACTACACAATCAATTATAAACCTTATCCCTTCAAACATAGCGTGTATTTACCATGCACCGTACAACTTACTCACTAACCTCATATTATATTAAGCAGCACCCTAAAATTGTGTAACACATTATCAATCAAGATCTGAATGATTTTGAAACATATGGCTAATCCATTGATTCATTTGTTCGAAAAATTGGTCTGCTCAACAAAGTAAATAACGCAATGAATGTTGTTGAACTGTCATAATGAAAGCGATTCCTGCCGTAAGTATATTACGCAATTACCCCGCAGGTAATAGGTTTTTGTTCTAAAAAACCCTAGTTAGTAAAGAAATTGTTAAATACATGAAAACAAAAACACACCCATGCATACCAAATAAATAGCATGAATATGTTGACTTATTTTAATGTTGCATTACACTGCATACATATGTCAACGTCAGTGTTGAGGTAACAGGTACAAAGTGTTTCCTGGGTTACAGATTAAATATGATCCAGTTATAATTGATTGTTTAAAAAAATACCGTAGCATGTAGCAAATATTTCTACCACCAATTTTTTTAAGCATTTTCATCTGTGACGATCAACGGTTTGTTGCATAAGTCAGTAATATATTATCTGAACCATGCCGATTACGTATTCGATTTCGTATTATAACGTATTCGAAGCTTTAACGGAAGTAAATTAAAAAACCATAAAAAAGTAAGGAAGTCGCACCCACTTCTCCTGTTTTTTATGTTTCTATGGTACGTAAGCAGCAATGATCGGTGGGGGGGTCTGTACTTTGCTTATTTTTAATGACCTAAAGGACCGGGATGTCTGATGGTGATTCAGTGACGTCAGCAAAATTTACTTAATTTTTAGATTTTGAATTGACTCAATTATGGCAAGCTTTTCAGTGATTTGGGAAATGGCTGTGAAGAGTGAAAAGGTTACTTCTAGGCCAGCGTGCTCCATCGCCGACCTCGTCATCACTTTCCATCAGGTGAGACTACCTCACCTGTCGGCACAGAGTACATTTTTATGGTGCCAGTCGGGTCAGTGGTCAAACGCGAGCCTATCAATAAAAATATAACTGAAAAAGAACGTATCTGACAGCTGTCAACTTGACGTAACCTTATTTTTAGGAACTTTTTTCCGTCTAAACGCGCCAAAATGGAAAACAAACGACTGTCAGATCATTGTTATTGTGAATTTGTGATATTCGAACACTGACTATTTATTTTGTAGACCGTCGCGCTTCGCATATTCGGTGGATAGTAGGTAGTTGTGGTTCATTTTCGTAACTTGATTTTTGGGACTTGTGATTATTCGGATTATTGACTTGGTTACTAGCATCTTCTAGCCCGCAAAACCACATAAAAGACCTCTTCTGATAAATTTCCCGCGGCTAAATATCTTATGGAATTCGGCGATAAAAAACATACGCCTAATTTCAGAGAAAGAGATTTCGTAATTCGATAAGTACCTACTTACTTCATACTTATAACTTCTTTTTAGGTTCAGTTCGCATAATTGTTATTTTTGACTCAATTTTTCGTATGCCAATATTATTGTATTCACTATTTGACTCGCATTATCAAGCCGGAGCGACTTGTAAGTGACTCTAACTTACTATCGTTCGTGATAAACAAAAACATAAAAGCGATAAGATAATGACAGCCACATGATATTAGCTAACTTTTAAAAACATCAAAACAATGGCAGTATTTAGTTTGTTCCCAGCACTGACACAAGTCACTGCTGATACTGTGGTGCTCCTTTGAACCTGGCTGTTTGTCTGTCATTGATGTAATTTAATGAATGTGACAGTGAGTGTAGTGAAGTGTTCATGACAACGTTGTTTAAACATATATGTGCAGAGGCACTAGACAGCTACACAACTTGCAAGTTTGTACTGGTCTGTATGTCGGTCTGGTGTCTGCTACTCCACATCCAAGTGCATATTTTGCATATGGGTGGGACTTTATGTTATTTGCTTTAACCCAGCTCTTCAAGGAAGGCTAGCAATACCCTGGTGTTTCTGACCATCTCATGGAGGGTACCTAGGTTTTCTGAAGAACTTTGCCCTGTATCAAGTGACCACTGGGCAGCTTAGGAGCAGATGAGCTGCTGGCTTGTTTGTACTTGCAAGTTATGCAGCTGCCTAGCGCCTCTATAGCAAACTAGTAGCTTTGCTCTAGTGGCCTATCATTCAGGAATCATGCTTTTATCTGGGATAATATTTTGTTATTCAGTAAAATAATTTTATAATTGGGTCAGTAAGTACTTCCTGATATTACTTTGGCTAACATATAAACAATCATACAAACAAAAAAATACTTATAAACTGAGATCTCAATGGACCTAAGATTTTTCTTGAAACTTTTTTACCTAGATAGGACAACACTGTCTCATTTGCTATGGAATTTGAATGTTTGTTAACAATAATGTTCCAACCTGTCCTGAGAATATTCAAAATTAGTCCCAGTCATAGAGGTAGACATAGACAAAAAGAATACTCAGAAAAGTTTATTATTGTTCATAATGGAAGAGGAATACCTACCTATTCTAATGCGGGGACATCATTGTACCTAATTATTAGTAGTAGATGGATGGTTCTTACATAATATCGGGGGCCCATTTAAACAGGGTTCAAATTAACACTACCAGTTAAGATTAAATTTTGGTTATCTTTAGCAGGTTATTGTGTAGTTACATTAGGTGATAAGCTACAGTGTAAACAAAATTAGGATAAGCCCTCATTGTACTGAATCAAGTGACCACTGGGCAAGCTGTAGTTAAGTATGAAGTAGTGGTTAATGAAATAGTCTTTAATGCTTTTTATTTTAGACTTGTATTTCCTGAGAGCTATAATTTATTCATTTAATGTTGTTGGAGAACAACATGCACCTTATCTTACGCACCTTTGCAGGATAGACTATGGGTGCAAAGCTGTGGGAAAAAGCTAGTCTATAAGAAAAAGGAACTTTTCATCATCAACATTAAAGTGTGTTTCACTGTAGGTCACGTACAGGTAGTATTATGGAATAGTTATATTGAACCTAGTTGGAAGCAAGTGTTGGGAACAAGTTGCCACAAAGTAAAACCAGTTGCAAGCGAGTACTACCGCTACTAAGAGCCGCGTCGTGCCTCGTGAGCCGTGTACCATGTCGGGGCCGGCCGTGAGCCGGCTCTCGTGGGCGCAGGTGCGCGACAGACACCCCATCTCCGTGCTGAACGAGCTGGGCGTGCCCTACCGCTTCACCGTTCTCGCTAAAATAGGCGAGGAGCACTCGCCTTACTTCGTTGTTGAAGTCGCTGTAAGTTGAACGTCTACACGTCAAATATTACAAACAGTATAATGCAGGCACTTCACTTGGCGTATTTTTCAAAATATTTGCGTCACTTGTGCAAGGGAGCGTTCAAGTAGGTATTACGTGACGCAATTTTTGAAGATTCTTGACCCTCCCTCCCCCTCCCTTAACGTTACGTATCATCCAAGGGACATTTTTTTACCTAAAAGTCACAATTATGTCTACTAATCTCATGTTACCAAATTTTTTAATTAATAAATGTCATTTCAAGAAAAATTTGATGTTATTTTTGTTTGCCAAAATGACTACTGTTTAGTGACTGTGTAACTTGAAAATATGTTTAGTGAGCTAGCGTTAAATAAAAAAAACAATGTTACGAAACGCATTGTTCGAACACCCCTGCCGCCCCTGTAACGCATCGTAACGTTTTACAAGACCCCCCCCTCCCCCCAAATTGCGTTACGTAATACTTGAACGCCCCCCAATACAAATTATATCTTTCGAAATAAAGTTAATCTTCTATTGTAAAAGTGACGCGAATGTTTTAACAAATATTATAAAAAACTATTTTACAAGTGTTTGTGCGCAAATTCCATAGTAAGGTACCTGTAAATTTGACATTATGCCCATAATGAGTCAATATACACAATCGCGCTGTTTCCCGTTAAGGAGTTCTGTTGTGTGCCTTCGCATATCGTTTTTGTTAAATACCTACCTACTTTCTTTTGTCTCTACTTTATTTTATCTGAATCACTTAATTACTTTAGATCTTGATTAAAATTTATTTAATTAAATTGGAGGTGTCTTTCTAGATATATATATATATATATATATTTCTGTGTGCAATGACTAAATTATGACTAAAACATAATAATTCTAAATAAAAAAAAATCATTAAGCTTGGTTCGTAAACCTAAAAGTTGTGCCCAAATCCAAACCCCAAAAACATGGAAATAAAAAATAACTGGTGAGGTGAGGGTGATGTGTCACCGGAGAAGTGTACCGGCGTGATGTTAGGTTATGAATTGGTTTAAACAATAAACATGTAATCTATAGAAGAGTACCGCAGTACCTTTTTATTCACAAGTCACAACAGATCAATACAAAATTACGGGCACTTTTGAATTGTCAGTCTATCAGTCAAATAGATGAAGCTAGCTCTGCCGCACTAGCGACAAGAGCAGCGAGAATGTTCATCAGAAAAACACGCTCACCCTATCTGCAGCGAGCCGAGGACTGACTGGCTGGAAGAGGGTTTATCATAGTGATATCTCTTCAATCCAGTGTATGAATGCTTGTGTTACCGCCTCCAGGTGGCTGACATGCGCTTCGAGGGCTGGGGCCACAGCAAGCGGGAGGCGCGCGCGTCAGCGGCACGCGCGTGCCTGGCCGCGCTGCTGGCGCGTGCGGGCCGCGTGCTGCCCGCGCCCAGTCCGCACCAGGACTTCACCAGCGACGAGCCGCATCGCTTCCCGAGTGAGAGTGAGAGCCCTAAGTAGTACTAGCGACCACTAACCACAGCAAGCGGGAGTCAGCCGCATGCGCGTGCGGAATGATGGGTGTTCTGATGGGACGGAACCGACATCACCGGGGAGAGATCAGGCTACTCAAATGGACCGCGGACAGCAAGGGTCGGGGACCGCCAGCAATTAGTTCGTCTTGGCTCAAACGACTCGCATGCTTACAGAATACGATCAGGGTTGAGTCAGGGTTCTAGTTTAGGTCCGCTGCTCTTCTTGAGTATGGTCTACGATCTTGCCGCAAAGAATAAAACATGCGAAATGATAACTCAATCTGATGTTACTCGGTCAAGATGTAGTTACTGAGTTAAATCGTAAATAACAAACAAAGCTTCCCTCTTTATAATATTAGTTTAGATTACTAATATATTTATATTATGTTCCCCACAAAGTTTATTTTAGGGTGTTTGAATTTTAATTCTCTTGAAGTTAGGCGGGCTGTAGACCAAGTTACAGCAGCCACGTGTGCCGGCTACGTCGTGCCGGAACACGGCCCGGACACGTCCTTGTCGCCATATTGTCCGCTGTACTTTTCTGATTAACTTCGTTGCGGGATCCAGACAGTTGAATCGTTTCTCCGGGACTCGTCGAGCTTTTCAGGAGTTGCAGTGGTTAGTGTGTTGTGAAAAAAATCAATAGTAGAATATGATTAACAATTGAATACTTATTAGTCAGCTAGGACTACCTAGCCCGGTTGTGGCCCGTGATATCAACATGACATTGAATGCCTCGTTGACATCGTTGACTCTGTCGCAGTGTCGGAGTTCCAGTGCCTGGAGCCGCGCGTGGCGGCGGCCGAGCCCGCGCCGACCGCGCCCGCTGACCTGCCCAACGGGAAGGAAGGTCAGTGCTCGTGTGTGTGTCTCCTAGACACGTCTCGGGGTTAGGTCTGTGCGGCCTGTGACATGTATCATAAATGTGCATATGCTTTTATTTTGTTGCATAATTTAAAGATTAGTGTCTCCGTCCCTCGTAGCTATGTATTTGTATTGATCCTGAGCATAGATATTATAAACAAATTATTTATATTTCTATGGTCCTGTGTAGAATTATACATATGACTATAATTCTACATTAGTGTGCGACGTGATATTATATTCCAAGATCCCAGAGCTCACTTATTTTCTCAATAACAAATCGCGATCGCGAAAAAAAATTGCCCTTCGGCTCAACTACTCCAGTTGAGCCGAAGGGCAATTTTATTTGGTTATCTCTAAAACATATATCAAAATGTAATAGGTAGTTTTGCACCCAAATCATGGCAGACTTATTCAAACGTATAATAAAGTATGCCCGAACAGCCTTGTGAATAAGATCTCACCGCACTCCAGGACCAGCTCCTAGACTATTATAATAACTAATTGGCATTAAAATATTATCTATTTACTAAATATTGAACAATATACTGTAAAACATAAACAAAATTCAGCACTCAGACTTTTAAAAAAATGGTAATATTTTTATGTAACATTAGCACCTGGATACCTGTAAATTGACCGTCGGCCCGCGAGCAGACATGCACGTCCAATGTACATATTACCAACTGTATCCACCACACTTTGTTTGTAAGGTCTGTCCGCTCTGGGATCTTACAATATAATGTACACGCAGATGACAGGATCCAGCTGTTCTGCTGTGATTCTGTTACAACTGTCATTCCACCCTGAAGTGACTGTCGCCAGGCGGGGGCGGCGACAACGGGTCGCCGGTGTCGTCGCTGTTCGGCGCGGCGTCGCCGGCGGCGCACAAGAGCCCCATCAACGTGCTGTACGAGAACTACTCCGGCCTCGCCTTCACCTGCACCTTCGGCGACGGCTCGCCGCTCACCGAGACGCAAGGTACTGTCGCACACGTCGCCGGCGGCGCACAAGAGCCCCATCAACGTGCTGTACGAGAACTACTCCGGCCTCGCCTTCACCTGCACCTTCGGCGACGGCTCGCCGCTCACCGAGACGCAAGGTACTGTCGCACACGTCGCCGGCGGCGCACAAGAGCCCCATCAACGTGCTGTACGAGAACTACTCCGGCCTCGCCTTCACCTGCACCTTCGGCGACGGCTCGCCGCTCACCGAGACGCAAGGTACTGTCGCACACGTCGCCGGCGGCGCACAAGAGCCCCATCAACGTGCTGTACGAGAACTACTCCGGCCTCGCCTTCACCTGCACCTTCGGCGACGGCTCGCCGCTCACCGAGACGCAAGGTACTGTCGCACACGTCGCCGGCGGCGCACAAGAGCCCCATCAACGTGCTGTACGAGAACTACTCCGGCCTCGCCTTCACCTGCACCTTCGGCGACGGCTCGCCGCTCACCGAGACGCAAGGTACTGTCGCACACGTCGCCGGCGGCGCACAAGAGCCCCATCAACGTGCTGTACGAGAACTACTCCGGCCTCGCCTTCACCTGCACCTTCGGCGACGGCTCGCCGCTCACCGAGACGCAAGGTACTGTCGCACACGTCGCCGGCGGCGCACAAGAGCCCCATCAACGTGCTGTACGAGAACTACTCCGGCCTCGCCTTCACCTGCACCTTCGGCGACGGCTCGCCGCTCACCGAGACGCAAGGTACTGTCGCACACGTCGCCGGCGGCGCACAAGAGCCCCATCAACGTGCTGTACGAGAACTACTCCGGCCTCGCCTTCACCTGCACCTTCGGCGACGGCTCGCCGCTCACCGAGACGCAAGGTACTGTCGCACACGTCGCCGGCGGCGCACAAGAGCCCCATCAACGTGCTGTACGAGAACTACTCCGGCCTCGCCTTCACCTGCACCTTCGGCGACGGCTCGCCGCTCACCGAGACGCAAGGTACTGTCGCACACGTCGCCGGCGGCGCACAAGAGCCCCATCAACGTGCTGTACGAGAACTACTCCGGCCTCGCCTTCACCTGCACCTTCGGCGACGGCTCGCCGCTCACCGAGACGCAAGGTACTGTCGCACACGTCGCCGGCGGCGCACAAGAGCCCCATCAACGTGCTGTACGAGAACTACTCCGGCCTCGCCTTCACCTGCACCTTCGGCGACGGCTCGCCGCTCACCGAGACGCAAGGTACTGTCGCACACGTCGCCGGCGGCGCACAAGAGCCCCATCAACGTGCTGTACGAGAACTACTCCGGCCTCGCCTTCACCTGCACCTTCGGCGACGGCTCGCCGCTCACCGAGACGCAAGGTACTGTCGCACACGTCGCCGGCGGCGCACAAGAGCCCCATCAACGTGCTGTACGAGAACTACTCCGGCCTCGCCTTCACCTGCACCTTCGGCGACGGCTCGCCGCTCACCGACACGCAAGGTACTGTCGCACACGTCGCGACTGTCACCGAGACCAGACGTGGGATGCACTATCACAGCAGTCACGTCTGTCATCTAGAGTGTAGATCAGAGGTCACCCAATGGCGGACTGCGGCCTGAATCCGGACCGCCAACCTGTTTTGTGCGGACCGTAAACAGTACAATATTGTTACGAGCTTGGGGTTCGTGACAATAAAAACAGCCGATTAAATAACCAAAATGACACTTTAATTTAAAAACACTAATTACAACTTTAAACTCACTAATTATTAAACACAAGTTCACCACTGATCACTTTATTCGCACTTGAAGATCGCTTCCGAAGTATTCGCTTGTATCGCAAATTCAATACTGACCCGGTCGCGGAATACGCGCTCCTTTTATAGGTCAGTTTATTCTAGAAACTTCCATTCTCGAAACATCTGGAAAGTACTCGTAACTACCGCTGCCGACTGACCAGATACCGAGAAGTGTGGAATGTTCTGGCAAAGAAATATCTAGAAGGTACTTGACCCTACTAGTTCTGCTACTCGATACTAGATGGCGCTAGTAGTAACTTAATGTACCCGACATTAATCCTGGCGCGTAACAATATTATAACAGTAATAAATACCCAGAACTAAAACGAGTCGCCTCGAAACTTTGTAGTATGTTCGGTTTCAAAGATGTAACGACTCTGCTGTCTTGTTCTACTTTGTGAGGTTATTATGTTGTCGATAGTTAGTAAAAGTCAAGAAAAAGAATACACACAGTAACACTTGTTTACACTAAAGCGTATTTTAAAATAGAGGTTACTTCATTTAATTTAGTTTTTCTATTACAATTTTGATCACACTTGGCCTTTGACAAGTAAACGTTGCGAAATTAAATAAAGATTTTATATTCGCATTAAAGGCCTGCTCGCTTTTACATGAATATGAGCATCTTCCGGAACAATAATCTACTTATTATGCTAACTAGACTCAGCCAAGTCAGAATGGAGTATTTTCCTGTGTAAAAAATATAAGTAGTTATTGTATTGAGTAAATAGAATAATTATTTTTTTCCGTCTTTATGATTTTCAAAGAGTATTGGACTCGTATATTTCAACTGACTTCCCAAAAAGGAGGAGCTCCTCAATTCGGTGGGTATTTTTTTTTTCATTTCAAATCGATAAAAAATGATAAAGATAAAGCGCATTAAAGTTCAACAGTGGACTGGTGACGTCACGTTTTAGTAAAAAGTGAACCATCGCGTGATGCTCGTGAGTTTTCAACGCACTATAACCTTCATTTTTTGTTTACATGAAAAAAGAAAAAAAAACAGTATTTATTAAAATATCTGACGGACTAATTAGATTTTTTCAGGAAAATACCCCATTGTTAATGATACTCTCACTGACGTGTCTGTCACTGTCAAGCTAGTTCGTCAGTGTGGTCAGTGTGGTCAGTGTGGTCAGTGTGGTCAGTGACCTGTGGTTGTTACAGCGCCGCTGCAGCTGAGCCACAGCATGCGCTTCAAGGTGGTGTGCCAGATCAAGGACAACAAGTTCGAGGGATACGGTAAGTGAGAACTATTTACTTATTATAACTTGAATCTGTCTTCTACTATCTTGATCAAAAATGGACGCAATATTGTAGTCTTGAGTAACGCCCATTTTCATTTCAGACTCTAGTGAGATTGCGCCATTTACCTGAACTCTAACCCGTCTGCCTTTCAAGTACGATCTTAGCAAATCTAAAGCTGTATTCCTAATCCTACAGTGCTCGAGTATCAACAGAAGCGTCTCATGGTTAACGCAGTCGAAAGCCTTTGAGAGTTCGCAAAAGATTCCAATAGCTCTTGTGACTCTTCCCAGGCGATAAAAATTTTGACGTAACATCTGATTAAGCATTAACTTTTCAATTACTGAGAATTGTCAGAATTGACACAGGCCTGTAATTGATAGTCAAGAACACGTGTTCTTGACTATCACTTGATTTGAAGAATGAAACGACTTTACTGTGTTTCATGAGATGCGAACAAAAATCCGCTACACAATACCATTACGAAGAGTTAGTGTCCGATCGCCTCCCAGGCTAAGGACATCGCGCGTTGTGTGGTTAACTTTGATTGTGTTTATTAACGCCGGACATCGAAACAAGCGTGTTGTGAGTGCACGAGACCTAGTTTCCCTGCGCACATGATGTCTGATTGTAACGGAAATAAATCCTCACGATAAAATACGTTGTAGGGTCGAGTAAGAAGCTAGCCAAGCTGGCGGCGGCGCGGTCGGCGCTGGCGGCGCTGGAGGAGGGGCGCTCGGGCCGCGAGGACAGCGCGCCGGCTGCGGCCCCGCAGGGCGCCCTGCACCAGACGCTAGCCGACCACATCGGCAAGTGAGTACACTGAGTGACGCTGTACTCTACTGAGTAAGAAGCTAGCCAAGCTGGCGGCGGCGCGGTCGGCGCTGGCGGCGCTGGAGGAGGGGCGCTCGGGCCGCGAGGACAGCGCGCCGGCTGCGGCCCCGCAGGGCGCCCTGCACCAGACGCTAGCCGACCACATCGGCAAGTGAGTACACTGAGTGACGCTGTACTCTACTGAGTAAGAAGCTAGCCAAGCTGGCGGCGGCGCGGTCGGCGCTGGCGGCGCTGGAGGAGGGGCGCTCGGGCCGCGAGGACAGCGCGCCGGCTGCGGCCCCGCAGGGCGCCCTGCACCAGACGCTAGCCGACCACATCGGCAAGTGAGTACACTGAGTGACGCTGTACTCTACTGAGTAAGAAGCTAGCCAAGCTGGCGGCGGCGCGGTCGGCGCTGGCGGCGCTGGAGGAGGGGCGCTCGGGCCGCGAGGACAGCGCGCCGGCTGCGGCCCCGCAGGGCGCCCTGCACCAGACGCTAGCCGACCACATCGGCAAGTGAGTACACTGAGTGACGCTGTACTCTACTGAGTAAGAAGCTAGCCAAGCTGGCGGCGGCGCGGTCGGCGCTGGCGGCGCTGGAGGAGGGGCGCTCGGGCCGCGAGGACAGCGCGCCGGCTGCGGCCCCGCAGGGCGCCCTGCACCAGACGCTAGCCGACCACATCGGCAAGTGAGTACACTGAGTGACGCTGTACTCTACTGAGTAAGAAGCTAGCCAAGCTGGCGGCGGCGCGGTCGGCGCTGGCGGCGCTGGAGGAGGGGCGCTCGGGCCGCGAGGACAGCGCGCCGGCTGCGGCCCCGCAGGGCGCCCTGCACCAGACGCTAGCCGACCACATCGGCAAGTGAGTACACTGAGTGACGCTGTACTCTACTGAGTAAGAAGCTAGCCAAGCTGGCGGCGGCGCGGTCGGCGCTGGCGGCGCTGGAGGAGGGGCGCTCGGGCCGCGAGGACAGCGCGCCGGCTGCGGCCCCGCAGGGCGCCCTGCACCAGACGCTAGCCGACCACATCGGCAAGTGAGTACACTGAGTGACGCTGTACTCTACTGAGTAAGAAGCTAGCCAAGCTGGCGGCGGCGCGGTCGGCGCTGGCGGCGCTGGAGGAGGGGCGCTCGGGCCGCGAGGACAGCGCGCCGGCTGCGGCCCCGCAGGGCGCCCTGCACCAGACGCTAGCCGACCACATCGGCAAGTGAGTACACTGAGTGACGCTGTACTCTACTGAGTAAGAAGCTAGCCAAGCTGGCGGCGGCGCGGTCGGCGCTGGCGGCGCTGGAGGAGGGGCGCTCGGGCCGCGAGGACAGCGCGCCGGCTGCGGCCCCGCAGGGCGCCCTGCACCAGACGCTAGCCGACCACATCGGCAAGTGAGTACACTGAGTGACGCTGTACTCTACTGAGTAAGAAGCTAGCCAAGCTGGCGGCGGCGCGGTCGGCGCTGGCGGCGCTGGAGGAGGGGCGCTCGGGCCGCGAGGACAGCGCGCCGGCTGCGGCCCCGCAGGGCGCCCTGCACCAGACGCTAGCCGACCACATCGGCAAGTGAGTACACTGAGTGACGCTGTACTCTACTGAGTAAGAAGCTAGCCAAGCTGGCGGCGGCGCGGTCGGCGCTGGCGGCGCTGGAGGAGGGGGGCGCTCGGGCCGCGAGGACAGCGCGCCGGCTGCGGCCCCGCAGGGCGCCCTGCACCAGACGCTAGCCGACCACATCGGCAAGTGAGTACACTGAGTGACGCTGTACTCTACTGAGTAAGAAGCTAGCCAAGCTGGCGGCGGCGCGGTCGGCGCTGGCGGCGCTGGAGGAGGGGCGCTCGGGCCGCGAGGACAGCGCGCCGGCTGCGGCCCCGCAGGGCGCCCTGCACCAGACGCTAGCCGACCACATCGGCAAGTGAGTACACTGAGTGACGCTGTACTCTACTGAGTAAGAAGCTAGCCAAGCTGGCGGCGGCGCGGTCGGCGCTGGCGGCGCTGGAGGAGGGGCGCTCGGGCCGCGAGGACAGCGCGCCGGCTGCGGCCCCGCAGGGCGCCCTGCACCAGACGCTAGCCGACCACATCGGCAAGTGAGTACACTGAGTGACGCTGTACTCTACTGAGTAAGAAGCTAGCCAAGCTGGCGGCGGCGCGGTCGGCGCTGGCGGCGCTGGAGGAGGGGCGCTCGGGCCGCGAGGACAGCGCGCCGGCTGCGGCCCCGCAGGGCGCCCTGCACCAGACGCTAGCCGACCACATCGGCAAGTGAGTACACTGAGTGACGCTGTACTCTACTGAGTAAGAAGCTAGCCAAGCTGGCGGCGGCGCGGTCGGCGCTGGCGGCGCTGGAGGAGGGGCGCTCGGGCCGCGAGGACAGCGCGCCGGCTGCGGCCCCGCAGGGCGCCCTGCACCAGACGCTAGCCGACCACATCGGCAAGTGAGTACACTGAGTGACGCTGTACTCTACTGAGTAAGAAGCTAGCCAAGCTGGCGGCGGCGCGGTCGGCGCTGGCGGCGCTGGAGGAGGGGCGCTCGGGCCGCGAGGACAGCGCGCCGGCTGCGGCCCCGCAGGGCGCCCTGCACCAGACGCTAGCCGACCACATCGGCAAGTGAGTACACTGAGTGACGCTGTACTCTACTGAGTAAGAAGCTAGCCAAGCTGGCGGCGCACACTGGTCCCAAATTAAAAAAAAGTGGACATTGATAGTAGACCGCTGATATTTTTTTTTATTGTTGATACAATGATAACAGATAAGGCAAAAAAATATTATTGTCCTACTTCAAATACTTTTCTGTAAAAAAAATATTTCTTTTTTTTTTGTATGGGAGCGATTACATTTTACTCAATTTCTCAAAAACTTTAAGCGATGTCGAGATGGCAATCACATATGTTAGAAAACTAATTATTCTGAGTATTTGACTCGAAGAAACTTATTGCTTATCTCTGCGTACTTTCGAGATAATAGTGACAGAAAATAACAATTTTTTTTAATGTTAATTGTTTGCTTTTTTTTAATCATAGCCTTACTTTAGCACATAATTATAATGTATGCGTAATGTCAAATAAATAAAAAGAGACTTCTCTGTAAAAGAGGTTATGGGGGCTCACTAATGACTGAAAAGCTATGACCTTTCTGATGGAGTACTTTCATCAGTTCTAAAAAACAATCAAAATGAAGACAAATAAAGCTGCAAACATAAAGTTGAATATGTTCACAAACGATTCTGAAAAAATATTATGGTGAAAGATTAATATTTGGGTCTATATTCTCTTGAGAAATCTCTATTTCCTCGTTTTCCAACGAAAGCAATTCATTGTTCAAGATCAAAGCACTAGCCTCTGGAAACAACTGTTTATGTAAACGAGCAAACTTTGGTTTGATATGGCTGATGTAAGGATCTGAGCTAATTAGAAAGCTGTGGATAATGTCTAAATTAGTCTGAACTCTACCGATTTTTCTTGTATGTGCCATTCTAACATTCCGGAAATCTTTATTCCTCGCTTCGGAAGCTTCTTCGGAAAGCATGCCTATCGGAATAAAGGAGAAATTTTCACAAATATCAGCACCGTGTATCAACAATTTATGGACACTTGAAGGCATGTAATACCATGGATATAAGTTTACATACAGCATTGCTGTTTCTTTACAATATTCCCTAAACAAGTTGGTATTAATAAGTTGACCAGATGAAATTGTTTTTAAAATGACTGCAAATCTCTTGATTAAATCAGGGTGGATTCCCGTTATTTCAGCAGATACTTCATAATTTTCAAAAAACCTTCTTGCCGTGTTACCGTCATTGGTTGTACCATATCCCTGTTTTACTATGTCAATTAACAAACCAGTTCTTTCCTGGAATTCTTCTTGTGTCAAATTCTTTTTAATTTCTTTTAACAATTTATCTTCTTTTCGTGCAGCCCACTTTTTGAAGTCTAAGTTGTACGAAATGTGTAAAATACATTCCATACATCTTATCCACATATGAAGCGAAGACAGACCATATTTATACATATCTTCTCTGATGAGTCTTTTGGATACAAAGTCCAAGTCATTCATTTTGCTAGGTAGGGTATTGCAAATATTACAAACAGCTGCAGAAGAAGTATTGGAAATCACAGTAGAAATTTTCCCATCAATCATAGTCATGTACAAAGCATGTTTAATATCAAAATTATCTACAATTGTGGGATCAAGATTACGAATTTCTTCCTCTAAGGATGCACTTTCCTTCTTTATCAATTCATTTGTTTCTTTTGCAAATATAAAGCCAATTGGACGACAATAGTTTGTTGAAGAGGGAGCAGGATTTTGCCACAAGATAGTACCACTCTCTTCTTCCAAACGAAGCGGAACCAAACTAATCATGAAAACTGAAGAATCGTCAATTTTAGTGTCGTCGGAGTGTGACTTTTGTTTATAATTACTTTGAGAAGATGCCCCGTCAAAACCCCATTTGCTTATTAGTTTTAGCGATTTTTTGTCGGCAGAGTTGTGCTGAATTGTTTTTAATATCCTATTGGTTGTCAAATCTAGAAGCGATTTGAAGTCTTATCTTAGTATCAGATTCAGTTACAGTTATGTCTGACTCTGGAGGATAACAAGGTTTTTAACTTCCAGGAGCTTTTGATAGGATGGAAGACCATACATTTTCTCTGAAGCAAGAATAGTTCTTAAATTTCGATATTGCCATTTTGACAAATTTGTTGAGGTGTAAAGCGCTAACGTTTTATCATCTGGTAAACACGGTTTGTCAGTCTTTTTAGCGAATAGTACATCATGTACCATCTCACATTTTTCCTTGTTTTGGCTGAGTTCGTTTAATATAGCTGCTAATTTTGTTTTTTTAGACTCTTTTAATTTGGCACATAAAGCATAAACTAATTCCTCCTCTGTGTGATCTAGAAGTGTTAGAGAACGCCTTTTCTTCTGTTTATCAGATATATCAACAAATGGTTTTTTACTTGTACCACAACTTAATTGATGAGTATCCACTTGCGTTTCGAAATTTGGAATTACTTCCTCGGCAACTTTAAAAATGCTGCTTAAATCGATATTTTGACATTTTGGCCAAACTATTTGGGATTGTAACCAGTCTGAATTTTTGTTAAGAAAGGTCTTTTGAGCTCTACTGGAAGCAGACCATCTTTTTGAGATATTACTTGAAAAATTACGACAAAATAATTTAATATTACTTAAATCTTCGGAAGACAATTCAACACCAATACGTTCAATAAGGGCATTAAATAAAAATTCGACATTTTTAAAACCACCTCCTGATTTAAGAACAACGTATAAGTCTAAGTTGGTGACAAATGCGGACATATTATAATTTTAAGGAAAATTGAAAACAAATTAGAATCAAAGATATCAAAGACAAAGTGACTTTGATTTTAACAAAAAAAATTACGAAAACAAATTCGACGAAAGAAAGACAAACAAAAATTATTTGATTTTAAAATCCAAAGATTCAAAATACAACAATAACAAAACGAACAAACAACAAGCATTTCTTCAAGCGCACAGAAAAAATAAGGACACGTCTTATCGCAACCACATTTAGTTGTACACTGAGGTGTACGCGCGCGATTCGTGACCGTATTACGTTACGTCATGAGAGGCGGCCATCTTGTTATCCCGGCAAACTCGCGTCGAAGCTCCATTTTGCTGGCCAGCGGACCTATTGTGATATGAGTAAGGCTATGATTAAAAAAAAGCAAACAATTAACATTAAAAAAAATTGTTATTTTCTGTCACTATTATCTCGAAAGTACGCAGAGATAAGCAATAAGTTTCTTCGAGCCAAATACTCAGAATTATTAGTTTTCTAACATATGTGATTGCCATCTCGACATCGCTTAAAGTTTTTGAGAAATTGAGTAAAATGTAATCGCTCCCATACAAAAAAAAAAGAAATATTTTTTTTATAGAAAAGTATTTGAAGTAGGACAATAATATTTTTTTGCCTTATCTGTTATCATTGTATCAACAATAAAAAAAAATATCAGCGGTCTACTATCAATGTCCACTTTTTTTTAATTTGGGACCAGTGTGCGGCGGCGCGGTCGGCGCTGGCGGCGCTGGAGGAGGGGCGCTCGGGCCGCGAGGACAGCGCGCCGGCTGCGGCCCCGCAGGGCGCCCTGCACCAGACGCTAGCCGACCACATCGGCAAGTGAGTACACTGAGTGACGCTGTACTCTACTGAGTAAGAAGCTAGCCAAGCTGGCGGCGGCGCGGTCGGCGCTGGCGGCGCTGGAGGAGGGGCGCTCGGGCCGCGAGGACAGCGCGCCGGCTGCGGCCCCGCAGGGCGCCCTGCACCAGACGCTAGCCGACCACATCGGCAAGTGAGTACACTGAGTGACGCTGTACTCTACTGAGTAAGAAGCTAGCCAAGCTGGCGGCGGCGCGGTCGGCGCTGGCGGCGCTGGAGGAGGGGCGCTCGGGCCGCGAGGACAGCGCGCCGGCTGCGGCCCCGCAGGGCGCCCTGCACCAGACGCTAGCCGACCACATCGGCAAGTGAGTACACTGAGTGACGCTGTACTCTACTGAGTAAGAAGCTAGCCAAGCTGGCGGCGGCGCGGTCGGCGCTGGCGGCGCTGGAGGAGGGGCGCTCGGGCCGCGAGGACAGCGCGCCGGCTGCGGCCCCGCAGGGCGCCCTGCACCAGACGCTAGCCGACCACATCGGCAAGTGAGTACACTGAGTGACGCTGTACTCTACTGAGTAAGAAGCGAGCCAAGCGGGCGGCGGCGCGGTCGGCGCTGGCGGCGCTGGAGGGGGGGCGCTCGGGCCGCGAGGACAGCGCGCCGGCTGCGGCCCCGCAGGGCGCCCTGCACCAGACGCTAGCCGACCACATCGGCAAGTGAGTACACTGAGTGACGCTGTACTCTACTGAGTAAGAAGCTAGCCAAGCTGGCGGCGGCGCGGTCGGCGCTGGCGGCGCTGGAGGAGGGGCGCTCGGGCCGCGAGGACAGCGCGCCGGCTGCGGCCCCGCAGGGCGCCCTGCACCAGACGCTAGCCGACCACATCGGCAAGTGAGTACACTGAGTGACGCTGTACTCTACTGAGTAAGAAGCTAGCCAAGCTGGCGGCGGCGCGGTCGGCGCTGGCGGCGCTGGAGGAGGGGCGCTCGGGCCGCGAGGACAGCGCGCCGGCTGCGGCCCCGCAGGGCGCCCTGCACCAGACGCTAGCCGACCACATCGGCAAGTGAGTACACTGAGTGACGCTGTACTCTACTGAGTAAGAAGCTAGCCAAGCTGGCGGCGGCGCGGTCGGCGCTGGCGGCGCTGGAGGAGGGGCGCTCGGGCCGCGAGGACAGCGCGCCGGCTGCGGCCCCGCAGGGCGCCCTGCACCAGACGCTAGCCGACCACATCGGCAAGTGAGTACACTGAGTGACGCTGTACTCTACTGAGTAAGAAGCTAGCCAAGCTGGCGGCGGCGCGGTCGGCGCTGGCGGCGCTGGAGGAGGGGCGCTCGGGCCGCGAGGACAGCGCGCCGGCTGCGGCCCCGCAGGGCGCCCTGCACCAGACGCTAGCCGACCACATCGGCAAGTGAGTACACTGAGTGACGCTGTACTCTACTGAGTAAGAAGCTAGCCAAGCTGGCGGCGGCGCGGTCGGCGCTGGCGGCGCTGGAGGAGGGGCGCTCGGGCCGCGAGGACAGCGCGCCGGCTGCGGCCCCGCAGGGCGCCCTGCACCAGACGCTAGCCGACCACATCGGCAAGTGAGTACACTGAGTGACGCTGTACTCTACTGAGTAAGAAGCTAGCCAAGCTGGCGGCGGCGCGGTCGGCGCTGGCGGCGCTGGAGGAGGGGCGCTCGGGCCGCGAGGACAGCGCGCCGGCTGCGGCCCCGCAGGGCGCCCTGCACCAGACGCTAGCCGACCACATCGGCAAGTGAGTACACTGAGTGACGCTGTACTCTACTGAGTAAGAAGCTAGCCAAGCTGGCGGCGGCGCGGTCGGCGCTGGCGGCGCTGGAGGAGGGGCGCTCGGGCCGCGAGGACAGCGCGCCGGCTGCGGCCCCGCAGGGCGCCCTGCACCAGACGCTAGCCGACCACATCGGCAAGTGAGTACACTGAGTGACGCTGTACTCTACTGAGTAAGAAGCTAGCCAAGCTGGCGGCGGCGCGGTCGGCGCTGGCGGCGCTGGAGGAGGGGCGCTCGGGCCGCGAGGACAGCGCGCCGGCTGCGGCCCCGCAGGGCGCCCTGCACCAGACGCTAGCCGACCACATCGGCAAGTGAGTACACTGAGTGACGCTGTACTCTACTGAGTAAGAAGCTAGCCAAGCTGGCGGCGGCGCGGTCGGCGCTGGCGGCGCTGGAGGAGGGGCGCTCGGGCCGCGAGGACAGCGCGCCGGCTGCGGCCCCGCAGGGCGCCCTGCACCAGACGCTAGCCGACCACACCGGCAAGTGAGTACACTGAGTGACGCTGTACTCTAAGTAGAGTTCGGCGTCACCATGTGCGAACCTTCTAGGTTTGTCTGAGGTGATCTTTACAAGCGTTAGTCAGTTATCGTGCAGCCCATAACTTTGTATTCCGACGTCTGTTTGCTAACAAAGCTCGTTGGCCCCCAGACTGGTGAACGAGAAGTTCAACGAGCTGATGAAGAACGACTTAGTGCACTCCAAGCGCAAGGTGCTGGCCGGCATCGTCATCACCACGCACAACCGCATCGAGGACGCCCGGGTGAGTTGGTTCTAGTCATGAAACGAACGTTGGAATATTAGTCTGAAACATTCGCGAATGCGAATATTTATCTCATGCCGCATTTACACATTCGTGCGGATCGCGAGGCGAATAACGACCACGCATGTGTAAACAGTTCGCGCGCTATTCGCCTCGTGCCTCGCCTCGCTATTAGGAGCGGTTTTTCGGACGCGAATCAAAGGGCTCGCAATGGGGAACACGAACTAACTGTTAACACATTCGCCTGCATTCAGTTGACAGCGAGCCAGTTTAATAGGTGCTTACATTGCTCTATTGCGATGACACGCTATCATCCACCATCGTCTGCGTCGACGGTACTTTTTTACGCAGGATATCAAAATAATCGTATAAACTCATTAGATGTAGCGCGCATGCTGCAATTATTGTTGAACCCGCGACACGCGGCGCAGCAGTCTGTCGCTCAACCACTGCGCCAACCGTGTCTACGTGTGTTGTAACTGACAAAAATGCAAAACTTCTGAAAAGAGTTATTCATTTATTTATTTATTTAATCATAATTCGGAAGTTGCGCTGATGGAAGGTTAAAACATTCACAGGCATAGTAAGAAATTGTTTGTTAGGTCTCAGAAACATCGCTAAAACTCTCAGTATTTGTATGAAAATTGTTGAGTTTGCGTCTCTAGCAGCGGCCGCTGCTGTGGGTCAATTGATTCGAAAATTCGTGGGAAATAATGAGTCATCCAATAACTCCATGTCGCGTTTTGAGGGACTGTCTAAACCTTGGTCGTTCAAAAAGTGCTTAATTTGAATAAATGACTTTTGATTTTGATTTAAGTGTCAGACTAGTAAAGGAACACTCCTTTAAATGCTGTTTGCGTTCCAGTGCTACCGCGGCACTGGAACTCTTTCGAACAATACCGCAACCCAACGGCCACGCCTGCCGTTACTCTTTTGTGTAGCAGCGCCCACTGCAGAGATAGTCCTGAAACAATAGCAGTATGTCGGTTAATGTTGTGTCGCAGGTGATAGCGGTGACCACGGGCACCAAGTGCGTGTCGGGCGAGCACATGTCCGTCTCCGGGCGCGCTGTCAACGACTGCCACGCTGAGGTGCGTGCCACTCACATCACACACAGTCATTGGCTTTACCCAAACTATTGGCATTACTCAAACTATTGACATAACTCAAATTATTGACATTACTTAAACTATTGACATTACCCAAAATTGTGACATTACTCAAACTTGTAACTTTACTAAAACTATTGAAATTACTCAAACTTGTGCTATATAACCCAAACTATTGACATACATCAAACTATTGACATTAATCAAACTACATCTCCCAAACATGTGATAGCTCCCAAATTGTTGACATTACCTAAACTTGTGCTATTTCCCAAAATGTTGACATTACCTAAACTTGTGCTATTTCCCAAATTGTTGACATTACCTAAACTTGTGCTATTTCCCAAAATGTTGACATTACCTAAACTTGTGCTATTTCCCAAAATGTTGACATTACCTAAACTTGTGCTATTTCCCAAAATGTTGACATTACCTAAACTTGTGCTATTTCTCAAATGGTTGACATTACGTTAACTTGTGGCATTTTCGAAGATTTTACATTACCCTTTTAGCACTACTGTACTTACATCTTCCCAAGTTTTTTTGACATTTATCCTTGAAATGGTTTACATTACTATAATGATTGCCATGGTCCAACGTGTGTGTGGTTGTGCGGCAGGTGGCGGCGCGGCGCTGTCTGCAGCGACACCTGTACGCGCAGCTGCTCATGTACGCCAACCAGCCAGGTCAGTCTACGTACACACACCCGCTGCCCTCCAGAGGCGAAGCTACCACGACTCGATTCTTCTCGTTGAAATATTCAATAGGAGTATATCACTATACTGCCAGAAATATTTTCCACTACCATAAATATGAACCATAAGAAAAGTACCTTATCTCTTTGTAAATGATTTCAGTAAGTCGGTAATGCATTCCAACTACAAATTGCTAAAAATCACTCCGGTCAAGGAGTTACAAATTGAAATGACTTACCTAAAAAACCGGATATCTTTTAACCTATTTGGTAGTTGTAAAGTTTTAAAAGGTATACTGAATTGTGGATGGTTATTGTTTTTTTATTATTATGGGCTTTATATTATAGTAATTTGAATTTAGCAGTAACATAAGTTGCGAAGGATTCGTTTTTAGGGTCCCGTATGTTTTAGTCCGGTATCCATTGTATGTTTTAGTTTTTAGTTCCTTTTTTGTTTTACTTTTGGTGTACATATAGTTAATAAATAAATACTGCATTGAATATGTAAACCGGCTCAGCCGTGAAGTGCAAGCTTGCCGATGCAGTTATGTCAAATATCAAGTGCATCCAAACAGGAGTGTAACATGTTGCGTTCAGTTGAAGTGCAGCCAGTGCGGCTAGAGCCCTGGCTGGTACAGTGCACATTGCGTCCGCAGACCCCAGCCAGCCGCTGGAGGAGTCGGACCTGGAGCCGCTGGCGGGCGGCGGCTACCAGCTGAAGGCGTCGCGCGCCGTGCACCTGTACGTGAGCACGGCGCCGTGCGGCGACGGACGCATCTTCTCGCCGCACGAGCATCACCACGCCGAGCCCGACAAGCATCCCAACAGGTGAGGCCTGTGTTACTGTACTCATATACTGACAGCTTGTGTAACTCTACTCACATAGGGACGGCTTATATTTCTGTACCTACATGAGGACTGCTGTGTTGTTGTACTCATATGGAGATCAATGAAATTTATTTTGTAAATAGGTAAAAAATAACACTTACACGTCAATCTTCTTTGTTGGTAATTTTAAACTATATGATACCAGTGTTTCTAAGCTGACTACCCTAAAAAGAAATACTGAAACAAACTCAGAGGTTAATGACTTTTTTAACGTCCATAAACGTACTAATTTGTACTCATTAGGGGACAAATATGTTACATTACTCAATCTGGGTACAACTGTTTATTTCTGTATTCACATGGGGGCAGCTGTGTCTTAGTGTACTGACATGAGAACAGCTCGATCTGAATAGTCTTCATTGTAATCTTCAAACATTCGCTCCCCAAAAATGATTACGTTGACAACACTCGAGTTCATCACGTTAAGTTCGATAGTTCAAAGCCGCCCGTACTGAATGCTTCGTGTGTCCAGACTGGCTCGCGGGCAACTACGCACGAAGATCGAGTCGGGCGAGGGCACGATCCCTGTCAAGAACTGCAACAACGTGCTGCAGACGTGGGACGGCGTCATGCAGGGCGAGCGCCTGCTCACCATGTCCTGCTCCGACAAGGTGGCGCGCTGGTGCGTGTGCGGCCTGCAGGGCGCGCTGCTGTCGCGCCTCATCCGCCCCGTGTACCTCACCTCGCTAGTGTTGGGCTCGCTGCTACACCCGCACCACATGTACAGGTTAGTGTCACTACATTACCATGTCCTGCTCCGACAAGGTGGCGCGCTGGTGCGTGTGCGGCCTGCAGGGCGCGCTGCTGTCGCGCCTCATCCGCCCCGTGTACCTCACCTCGCTAGTGTTGGGCTCGCTGCTACACCCGCACCACATGTACAGGTTAGTGTCACTACATTACCATGTCCTGCTCCGACAAGGTGGCGCGCTGGTGCGTGTGCGGCCTGCAGGGCGCGCTGCTGTCGCGCCTCATCCGCCCCGTGTACCTCACCTCGCTAGTGTTGGGCTCGCTGCTACACCCGCACCACATGTACAGGTTAGTGTCACTACATTACCATGTCCTGCTCCGACAAGGTGGCGCGCTGGTGCGTGTGCGGCCTGCAGGGCGCGCTGCTGTCGCGCCTCATCCGCCCCGTGTACCTCACCTCGCTAGTGTTGGGCTCGCTGCTACACCCGCACCACATGTACAGGTTAGTGTCACTACATTACCATGTCCTGCTCCGACAAGGTGGCGCGCTGGTGCGTGTGCGGCCTGCAGGGCGCGCTGCTGTCGCGCCTCATCCGCCCCGTGTACCTCACCTCGCTAGTGTTGGGCTCGCTGCTACACCCGCACCACATGTACAGGTTAGTGTCACTACATTACCATGTCCTGCTCCGACAAGGTGGCGCGCTGGTGCGTGTGCGGCCTGCAGGGCGCGCTGCTGTCGCGCCTCATCCGCCCCGTGTACCTCACCTCGCTAGTGTTGGGCTCGCTGCTACACCCGCACCACATGTACAGGTTAGTGTCACTACATTACCATGTCCTGCTCCGACAAGGTGGCGCGCTGGTGCGTGTGCGGCCTGCAGGGCGCGCTGCTGTCGCGCCTCATCCGCCCCGTGTACCTCACCTCGCTAGTGTTGGGCTCGCTGCTACACCCGCACCACATGTACAGGTTAGTGTCACTACATTACCATGTCCTGCTCCGACAAGGTGGCGCGCTGGTGCGTGTGCGGCCTGCAGGGCGCGCTGCTGTCGCGCCTCATCCGCCCCGTGTACCTCACCTCGCTAGTGTTGGGCTCGCTGCTACACCCGCACCACATGTACAGGTTAGTGTCACTACATTACCATGTCCTGCTCCGACAAGGTGGCGCGCTGGTGCGTGTGCGGCCTGCAGGGCGCGCTGCTGTCGCGCCTCATCCGCCCCGTGTACCTCACCTCGCTAGTGTTGGGCTCGCTGCTACACCCGCACCACATGTACAGGTTAGTGTCACTACATTACCATGTCCTGCTCCGACAAGGTGGCGCGCTGGTGCGTGTGCGGCCTGCAGGGCGCGCTGCTGTCGCGCCTCATCCGCCCCGTGTACCTCACCTCGCTAGTGTTGGGCTCGCTGCTACACCCGCACCACATGTACAGGTTAGTGTCACTACATTACCATGTCCTGCTCCGACAAGGTGGCGCGCTGGTGCGTGTGCGGCCTGCAGGGCGCGCTGCTGTCGCGCCTCATCCGCCCCGTGTACCTCACCTCGCTAGTGTTGGGCTCGCTGCTACACCCGCACCACATGTACAGGTTAGTGTCACTACATTACCATGTCCTGCTCCGACAAGGTGGCGCGCTGGTGCGTGTGCGGCCTGCAGGGCGCGCTGCTGTCGCGCCTCATCCGCCCCGTGTACCTCACCTCGCTAGTGTTGGGCTCGCTGCTACACCCGCACCACATGTACAGGTTAGTGTCACTACATTACCATGTCCTGCTCCGACAAGGTGGCGCGCTGGTGCGTGTGCGGCCTGCAGGGCGCGCTGCTGTCGCGCCTCATCCGCCCCGTGTACCTCACCTCGCTAGTGTTGGGCTCGCTGCTACACCCGCACCACATGTACAGGTTAGTGTCACTACATTACCATGTCCTGCTCCGACAAGGTGGCGCGCTGGTGCGTGTGCGGCCTGCAGGGCGCGCTGCTGTCGCGCCTCATCCGCCCCGTGTACCTCACCTCGCTAGTGTTGGGCTCGCTGCTACACCCGCACCACATGTACAGGTTAGTGTCACTACATTACCATGTCCTGCTCCGACAAGGTGGCGCGCTGGTGCGTGTGCGGCCTGCAGGGCGCGCTGCTGTCGCGCCTCATCCGCCCCGTGTACCTCACCTCGCTAGTGTTGGGCTCGCTGCTACACCCGCACCACATGTACAGGTTAGTGTCACTACATTACCATGTCCTGCTCCGACAAGGTGGCGCGCTGGTGCGTGTGCGGCCTGCAGGGCGCGCTGCTGTCGCGCCTCATCCGCCCCGTGTACCTCACCTCGCTAGTGTTGGGCTCGCTGCTACACCCGCACCACATGTACAGGTTAGTGTCACTACATTACCATGTCCTGCTCCGACAAGGTGGCGCGCTGGTGCGTGTGCGGCCTGCAGGGCGCGCTGCTGTCGCGCCTCATCCGCCCCGTGTACCTCACCTCGCTAGTGTTGGGCTCGCTGCTACACCCGCACCACATGTACAGGTTAGTGTCACTACATTACCATGTCCTGCTCCGACAAGGTGGCGCGCTGGTGCGTGTGCGGCCTGCAGGGCGCGCTGCTGTCGCGCCTCATCCGCCCCGTGTACCTCACCTCGCTAGTGTTGGGCTCGCTGCTACACCCGCACCACATGTACAGGTTAGTGTCACTACATTACCATGTCCTGCTCCGACAAGGTGGCGCGCTGGTGCGTGTGCGGCCTGCAGGGCGCGCTGCTGTCGCGCCTCATCCGCCCCGTGTACCTCACCTCGCTAGTGTTGGGCTCGCTGCTACACCCGCACCACATGTACAGGTTAGTGTCACTACATTACCATGTCCTGCTCCGACAAGGTGGCGCGCTGGTGCGTGTGCGGCCTGCAGGGCGCGCTGCTGTCGCGCCTCATCCGCCCCGTGTACCTCACCTCGCTAGTGTTGGGCTCGCTGCTACACCCGCACCACATGTACAGGTTAGTGTCACTACATTACCCATACTTTTGACATTACTGTACTTTTATAGGCGGTGTGTGTGTATCAGATGTATTTTATTCTGACATACATGATGTTTTTAAAGATATATTGACAAAGTACCGTCATAATTTTGTTATCCTTAAACGGCTCCCTTAGAAAATTGCGCCAGCGGAGAATTTTAATAACTCTGTTGTCTTTATTTTGTAGTATAAAAATAGACTCGAAGTCAGCAGCCCGTCCCCATAGTAAAATACCGTAATACATGATACCATAAAATTTGTCATATAATAGTGTCGCGGGTATCAATATCTGTAAACTGGCTGATTTTTTTAAAAGCATATGCTGCTTGACTTCGCCTTCCTGCAAGAGATATTAAATAAGGGCCCCATTGTAGCTTTGAGTCAAGCGTAATTCCTAGTAAAACTGTTTCATCGACTAATTCTTGTTTCTATTTGTTCAATACTATGTCATCAATCACTATTTTTTATATTCAGTAAAATAAATCGAATGCAATTTCGTTTTCTTTAATTATTAACAGTGAACCAATTGTGCACCAGCAGTAGAGCGCTGTTTACGCCGTCAAGATTATTAACATGTCCATTTATTTAAAAATCAAAGAGGTGGTATCGTCAGTGAACAACTTCATATAAAGTTGATTCTGCAATAAATAGGGCAGTTCATTTATATAATTTAAAAATAAGAAAGGACTCAAAATTAAGCCCTGAGGTACCCCTACTTTTACATTTAATCCCGATGAATTGTTGACGTTTAATGAAGCTAGCTACTGTCTATCATTCAAATACGATTTAACTAAGCTGAAGGCTGTTTTGGCTAATCCGTAATGCTCAAGTTTCAGCAGTAATGTTCCATGGCTCACAAAATCAAACGCCGTCACAGAAGATATCTATGACATCTTGCTCTTCTGCCCAAAGATGTGTTTGAATAAGGTGACACCGGCGTAAGTTCTTCAACGTCCTTTATTTGGTAAAAACCATAATGTTGACTGTGAAGATGTTTTTCGCGTTAAAATTAATGAGCGACAGGTGTTTGAAAATCAGCGATACAGGTACAGGTCTGTAGTTAATACTGTCCCCGGATTGGAATAGTATTATCGTACTTGTATTTTGTTAGGTCCGGAAAATTATACATCTATACCGTTATCTTCCAGCTTCTATTTGTGCTCAGGCAATAGTAATCCATAAAATACTTCCTGGAGAAACGCAGAGCATATCAGAAAAACCACATACAAATGAAAAAACAAATAGTTGTCGAAATTAGTCAGACGAAAAAAACGTCTTCGTTTTAGTGAATGTAATATTTATTTATTTATTTAAACTTTATGTACAAAAGTGGTACATGGGCGGACTTAATGCATCAAGGCATTCTCTACCAGTCAACCTTTGGGTTATAAAGACTATACTGTAGTAGGTGTCCAATAAATAAAAATAAGATTCAAAATTGAATTTTAACAATTCGGAAAGAATATACAGATAATATATATAATACTAATAAAATACATATATATGCTAAAATAATAAACTAATAAATATGATACATAATAATCATACCGATTAAGAGAATTCATAGTAGATAATCATGACGAAGAACAACTAAGAATGACAAGCTTTTAAGTAGTGTTTTCGGATTTTACGCTTAATATTGTGTTCACAATTTATAAATCGCCTATGATGAAGCGATATAAATGAAACAACAGTAAATATTGGACAAGTCTTATATTTACAAGTATAACTACGAACACAGTCTACTCTATAGAGAAGGGCGCCGCGCGGTGCGTGATCAGGTAGTACGTGCCTCGGGCCCTGCAAACATACACACTTATAATTATGATCGTCTCATCACGCGTGTCCGTTTGATCCTTATCATACAGGCTGTTTCAGTGGTCATATTAACTTTAGTTTTAGTCTCGTAGTAGTGCATCAGACTGCCTGAAAATTATTTCTTTTGTAAGTTTTCATTTGTTTTTACAGTAGGTTTTTTTGAAAACACTCAACATTTTTTATTTTGTTATTGGTTCTTTATTTTGTGCGTCAATTGGGTGTCCCTCACGCGTTTAATTAAGTTTAAAAAGGGTCAACCAGTTTAATACGCTGACCGTACATCGAATTTTAAATTTTAATAAGATAGAAAGATTGATACTTTCGTTGCGGCGGCACTCGCTGGGTGAGTGAAGACTAGAAAATCAAACAAACTAATAATATAATCACAGAGAAGGAATTTTACTATAACTTGAAACACCCCTGAAGCTTCTGTGAAAATCCCTAATACGCGTACGGATACTACCCAAAACATACATACATTAGATTTTGTACAAATACACCAATTCTACCAAATAACTTTATTGCAATCTGCAGTTTTCACGGTGAGATGCGTACAGAATCTACCGGCCATCTTCATCTAACTAACTACGCACCTCCACCCAATCGCATCACATACCTGTATCACCATCACCCGCTGCCGATAGTGAGTCGGTCCCCTTTGGGGGTGAGACCGAACAGTCTCTTGACAAAGGCCATGAGCTTGGACTCGTTCCCGAGCTCTAGAGAGTACGTGACCGGCGCTAGTTGCGGCGGCTCGATGCCCACATAGTTATTCTTCTCTCTCGTCACATGGTTCAGCTCCCCATTGCCACTTTTCACTAGCGTGTTGATATCCCTGACGACACTTATAATGGGTACGACACTCTTACGATTCTTTACTAAGAAGTTCAACGCGCGGAATATGAAGTTATCGTCGTTCTCTGGTCTACTGAAGAGCTGAAGGAATCGTTTCTGTCGCTTCTTCGCGTGTCTGTCGGTGTGTTTGTGTGTGTCAGTCGCAGTGGTTTTCTTTCCGTGGTTGTGTTTTGTCTTTCCATTGTTAACTTTTAGCCAAGGGTTTGGTGTTTTTGTAGTTATCACATAATTCTTGAGTTCCTTTTCGTTGGAAATGCTATATTTGGTTTTATCGCGAGGCTGTGTTTCGTCATCAGTGAGATTAGTTGTCGTATCGTTGTTGTTAACATTTACAACAGTAGTCCGTTGCTCTTCTGTTTCTGTGCCATTAGCGACCGTGTGTATGTCGAGATATTGTGCCCCTTTCTTGGACACTTCGTTGCGCTCAGTGACCAATGTTCTGGCGTTACGCTTGACGCGCTTCTTACGTAGGTTATAATTGTTGCTAGGTGTTAAGTACCTCATACTGTGTGTGTTTTGTAGTTCTACATCAATATGTATTTTGGACTTCTTTTCTAAGTATTTGCCTGGTCGAATATGTTCTGCCATACGTTTTTTGTTTGTTTCTACTCTTGTCGTGCCCAGTTTTATCCTGTTGGAATCGATGTGATGCGGTTTGATCTGGTTGATAACTGAATGTTGCTTGTGTGGTTGTGCTGTGTTTGTTGTTAAGTGGTAAGAGTAGAAGCCTCTGGTCTGCTCCGTGCCGTCACCTGCAAGCGTGGACAATATTGTGTTTTAAGCAAGTGCGATTTTGTGCGAGAACGTGATTTCACATTTACAAAAAGTGGAACTATGGTGGGAAGCGGGTTGGCTGCCGGTGCTATGAAGCCTGTGATATGATACATCATAAAACACTATCATTAACCATGTTTTTTATTGATACCTGCTGGTAAACGGCTATACTTTGTCAAATCCCACGGTTCAATTTAATTAGAAAAGTTATTTTCAAAAGCGAATGTTCGACAATCATCTTTGAAACCACGTTGAACTATCGATCTGCCGTTGCAACTCCCAAAAGATACGTGCATAAAGTCTCTAAAAACCAAATCTACAAAACCCCGTACCTTAAAACTACAATGTTCACAACAGTTTTAAAAGCTTAACGTAACGCAGCGCCACCCGTGCACATCCGCCCTTGCCCAATGTGCCGCTTACTTGTGGTCGAGCCGAGCGCCCATGTGCACGGTAGGTGCGTGCGCACAGCGGCCACGCGAGAACTCCTTCCAAGACGGACACGCCGTCGACACGAAGCCGCGCGGCCGCAGCACCGACTCCGCGTAGAACATGTACGAACGCCAGTGGCTGCAGAAGACTGCGGGGCGCGGGGGGCGGGGGAGCAGTTAGTACTTAGTATTGCATGTTAGGGGAAGTTGTTGGTCTGTTACTTCATTCTTCTGTCGTATCGGTTCGAAAGATAGACCTCGAATGTCGCGTTGGAAACATTGGCCAGTCATCGAGCCTTACTTATCTGCTCAACGCCCCGCGTATATCGTCAGACTGTTAAGTAAGAGGCTACATGAACGTAAGCAGTAAGAGACTCACACTTGTTGAGCAGCAACTGCTGCGGGATGACGACCTCGAGCTCGCAGCCGGGCTGCGGACTCTGCCCGCCGTTCGGGAAGAAGTCCGCGTGCCCGATGGGCTCCTTGTACCCTGCGGAAAAACGTGTTAACGTTACCATTTTGCTCATGCTTTGACCTCAACTCCGTCCGTCTGTATTTTGCACTTGATGTGTGCCAGGGATCATCATCTTAATTTCTGAGATGGTCCTGTGCGTGTCTCATTCAGTGAAATCCCGCGTCTTTTACCAGTTCATTGGTCGGATTGATAAGCTGGTAAAGAAGAAGAAGATTTTTTTTTCGCGATTTGGGTGTTGTGCTTATAGTACAAGTGTCAGTAGAGAGCTGAAAGTTTTGTATGGGTGTGGTGTTACCGAAGATGCCGGCGTCCGTGTGTATGACGTCGACGAAGTGCGCGTCGCTGGTGTCGAGGCGCTGCTCCAGCGGCAGTCCGCTGAACAGCGGCAGCGCGGGGTCCAGCCCCGTGATGCGCGACACGCGACCTGGAGGCAGACAACGATCAGTGGCGCGTTGCAGGAGTAGCCTGCCAGCTCAAGCTAGGAGCTCGTCGTCTGCTCAACCGGACTTGCCCGTGCAGGCCTTAATATGATTAAAAACCTCCAAACAGTCAAAAAGATTAGTGGCGCGTTACAGCTAGGTATAACCGATTTTCCTATAGCTAATTATCACATCCGCTTATAATTTGTGAATAATAGCAGGAATTCAATTAAATTCACGCGCAACCCCGACCAGCAAAGTTCATTATGTAGGTACTCAAAGAGGTCGAAATGATGTACCTACTTGAGGTCATCGTAAAAGTTTTCCTTTATCCGTGAATAGTTTGGAGGAAGTCTTTGAAAAAGTGCTCTAAGTACTGGCACATAGCAGGCTTATCGTAGTGCAAGTAGTGCAGGGTGTACCTGAGGTGAGCGCGCTACCCGCCACGCCGGCCGCCTGGGCGCCCAGACTGTGCCCCACGAAGTGCGTGTTGTTCAGGTCCAAGCCCCTGCGACACACATACGATGTTAACAAAGTAAAAGAGAGAAAAAAAAACATTAATTCGACACAGGCACAACAAACACATAGGTAAAAGAGTAGAATAACATAACAGAATACGGCTACTGGGCTATGTTACCGGGACACCATGTAGTCGACGAAGGCGGCGGTGAAGCGGCCGATATACCAGGTGTTCTGCGCTGCGGTGAAGTACCAGGGGCCCGCCTCCAGCCGGTGCGCGTCCACCATGATCACGTTCGTGTCGCCGCGCTGCATGTACGCTGCCAAGAAAATGTTATTCATCTAAGTGGTCAAGCGTTACGGAGTCATTAGTTACAACTACGGCAGCTCACATCCACCTGATGAAGGAAGGAGAAGTTCTACGATTATTGATAGAAACATTATGGAACAACGCTGCCCACAATTCTTGCCCGGAAGAAGATTGGCTAACCGATTCCAAGTCATGTAGAGATCTGCAATGTGTGGACTTGTAATTATCATGCTACTGACAGCCTTCTGACAGCTCTTGATCGCGCCTGACACACTCAACAACTTCCTTAATCTATCTCGTTCTTGCGTCTTTTTCTTACTCTGGCCGGATGCTTCCATCCCTCAGGATGGAGGGTTAATATCGCTACAACTTAGATCTATCTCGCAGTGCAACGGCATGCGTATATGTCAGGTCTATGGATTAGTTTGTAGGTGGCATAGACGCGTTTTTATTTGCGTTAGAAAATCGTCAAATGAATCCTTCCGTTCTGGGCGGACCGGAAGGGAGTGTCAGACTCTTACTGACCAAAACCCACCCGTGTCCAAATGCCCTTAGCGTTCCAGGGCCGCGGCAACTCTTCCGAACAATTTCGCAACGGCATAGGAGATAGGCTACGATACCTTCTCGCAGCATGACGGCGCTGCCGTCGTCGGGCTGCTCCATGAAGGCGTGGAAGTACAACACGGTGGGCGCGCCGAAGTCCATGTTGGACGCGAACAGGCGCTCATCGTCGTTCACCATCAGCTCCTGGTACACTGTCGGGTTGTGTCTGCAACAGAGCAGCATTAACTTACCCCATACTCAAAATGTATATTATATTTGCCTAACGTGTCCGTGTTTGGGTCACAATAGTTTATAAGTGTACCTTCGCAACTGAATCGCTCCACACGAGTTCCTATAAGGGCTCCGTTTTTTAACCTTTTGAACGCCATTGTCACGTATACACGACAAGCAAGCGCGTGCCCTGTACGCCAAACGTCACAAATATGTGACAAAAAGTACGGCGAATTTGTGGCTTGGCGTCGGGGGCACGCCGATGCGTTTATTCTCGGGCGTTCAAAAGGTTAATTCGGACGTATTAAACCCTAGAATACATACATCCAAACATGAAACTCCTCCGTTATCAAATCGGTTATAAAGAACGCAGAATAAGAAAGCAAGCAGTCACGCGTAGATCACGTCCGAGCTGCAACAAGCTGCCATAGTCCAATGTTCCCGGGCAGCTGTAGACCGCAACAAGTGGACCTCATCGCGAGGGCGGCATGTTTCAGAATATATGCATCGTCATGAAACCACGACCACTATCATGTCAAGAGTGAACGACTGAGGAAGACGTTACTTACTTTAATGTTCAGAACACGAAATATCTGGCTTTGTGGTGAGTTTTTTGCCACCCTGTGTACCAAGGCACAGTTAGTGCGAATAGTAAGAATAAAGTGTGGTCACCTGGTGAAGAGCTGGAAGCCGACGTCGCTGGAGTCCTTGACGAAGGGGCACTTGGACTTGTCCACCGGCGCGATCTGCAGCAGAGCGTTCTCGTACTGCACGCCCGGGGGACCTGCGGGGCAGAGCAGGACATCACAGGAAAGACTCGGGAACATTGACTTATTACACGAGTTTTTTGGACACCACAAATTGGCCCGTCTACGCCGAAGCGCATTCGCCACGTGATCGGTAATCTTCGGGAGCGTTCGTGTGCGCGTGACGTTCAGCATGTTCTATTATGGTGAACGAGTGTATGCAAACGTTCGGAGGACCCTACTTTTACTATTTAAATCTATACTCAGTATGTCTTTTATTGATACTCGGTAACACACCATTACAAGGGTGCTCTTTGTGACACACGACGACACATCCGGTGACATGAGGGAGACACCCAGTGACATGAAATTAGAAGTTCCTGAATGCAATTTTTCTTGATGATCATCTTCCCTCACGTATCCCTAGGTCTTTAGTGGTTGGCTGAGCGTCCACTGTCGCTCCCTTTTCTCGCCACATTCAATCCATCAGCCCTCAGTTAGAAAGTTGTTCACAATCGAAACTTTCCTCACACTCCCGCTAACACCACAGACAGCAACATTTGCAGTTGCTATAACAACAGCTATTCACAATAACACTATCACTACAAATCGGTAGCTCTTGAGTACAGTGCCGCTTTTAACGGGAAATCAACTATGTGCCACAGTGTTAAGGTTCATAATGCAAAAGCAGCAACTTTAAAGGTTTAGGTCTTATTCACAAAAGTTCCATATTAATGGTAAAACCGCGGGTGCTGTAGAAACCTGCGGTGAAGGCTCATAATAACGTCAAACGCATCCCACGAGAAACTTACCTACTTACATAAGTAGCCAGTGGATTACTGACGCACTCTACATGGCCCCATTTGCGATGCTGTGTTGTCATATAGAAATGTTACGTTATTTACAAAATTATAGAGATAATTATAAAACTGCATTTGATCGGCGTCTCCTGGTCCGCCAAAGTTAGGGTCACAGAACGATTAGATTTCCTTATTCAGGCATCCAATGTACGCACTTTTTGGAACTACATTACCATGTCTGTATACGGTCTTATTTATGTATATGCGGTAGTTAGTTGTACAAAGGCGGATTTAATCAATTAATTTAAATAAATTTATCAACCATTCAAGGCATGATATTTTCCTTTATTCTTATCCCTATTTTTAGTCCATCCAAAGGTTTTCTGTGTTAGATCTCCCGCGCTTAATATTATTTTCAACACATTTGCTCAAAAATGCATTTACGAAGCTATATACTATGTTCGAAAGTTAAAAATTCGGTAAACGGAACGTACGGTAAAATAGGTACTCTCTCTAAGTACCTATTTTACCGACCTCCTCATTGTATAAATAAAAATAAAATTGCTTTAATTCGGACACAAAAATCCATAGTGTTAGTGTTAGGTACTACTTTTTATTTCCATAAAAAAAAATAAGAATTCTACCAAAGAGTTTCAAATTACTATAAAATAAATAAGCTGAATGATCGAACCTCCTTGGAAGCACTTTTGCTCAATACGTTTATCTCACTTTAATACTAAAGAGAAATTGAGACGAAAGATATAGTTCTAATTTTCCCCACGCGCACCTGGCGCCATTTGCAGATTCGCGCTATTTTCATAAGGAAAGTCAAAGATTGTTGCGACTTTCCGAAATATATCTAAAAAAAAAGTTTGTTTCATTACCGTACTGTTTTCTCAACGTTGTATGACACACGTGCTGAAATTGGTTTATACAAACTCGTTACATTCGTCTACTCGTTTGTGAAAACCAACTTACCTTATCAATAATATTACAGTACATGACAGTATCATAAATAACGATTCTATGTCTATTATCTGATGAGTATACCTATTTCACAAGCGTTTTTCAAACGAAATAGGTGAACTGTGCACTTCTAGGTAGCCAAAGGTCTAACAACACTGCCCATATATACTAGCTTCAGCCCGCGGCTGTGTTTACTTTGTTCCTCCCTTAGGATTGTGTTATTCTGATGCATGAGCTATGTGAAGTTTCATCAAAATCCTAGTTTATTTTGCGTGAAACATTAACAAACATCCATCAATCCATCCAAGCGAACTTTGACATTTATAACAAAACTACCTTCTGCCCGCGGCTTCAAACGCGTCGTTTTTGCACAGAACCCTAATACTTTTCCTAAAATAAGTTGTTCCTTATAACATCAGCTATCTGACAGTGAAAGTCCTGACAAAACCGGTCCAGCCGTTCCGGAGACTAACCGCAACAAACAAACATTTTCAAATTGTGTTTTTGTTAAAGGCGTTTCTGGGATTAGAGAGTAGCCACCGTTCCGGAGACTAACCGCAACAAACAAACAGACCAACATTTTCAAATTGTGTTTTTGTTAAAGGTATCGTATCTGGGCTTGGAGAGTAGCCCCCCCTGATTTGAAATGCGTTTAGTAAAAAGCTGATATTTAGATGTTACAAAGAGACATTTCAAGTTTGTTTATTTGTATAGATTAGGATAAGTCACGTAACGCGAGCGAGCCGGTCGCACAGGAAGGCATCGTACACCGCGCCGCACCCCCCCCCCCCCCCCCCCACGCCGACGACGGCGCCCAGTTTTTCCACATTTCCATAACAGCCAGTCCGACTAGTTAGCCTATTGCACAACTTTACATATTTGTGCTGAACGGTAAAAGCGATTTTCCTTGTGTCCCGTTTTAGAATGTGTGCTACTGACGCTAATCCGTATTTATACGGCTTCAATACCAGAAATGACAGTACATTTTGGAGCAAATGGGGCAAACTTGGCAGCAAGCAGCCGCTTGAATGACCCCCTAGCCAGAGACGAGGCCTTCATAGAGCCCAGAAACTGCAATGCAACACACTCACTAGAAAAACTCATTAAAATTCCACAAACGTTATACTTAGAAATCATCCCAAAACTCATTTAATAATAATGAGATTAGGGTCGCGGTTTTACCATGGCTGCCCTCGCTTTACTTGTCGACCAGTCTGAGATAAACTGGACAAGCGATGACCGGCGGATTTTCCACACGACTATGAAATACATTTCATTACTTATTACACCTAAGCAGTTGGGTATGAGCCAGTTTTTGAGTGTGTTGAAATTGAAAATGTTTTGTTTTGTGTTGAAGTCGCAATCGGCAGCGGTCTTTCAACTGACCGCGATGTAGGTTATGTTTGAGACGCAATGTATTGTACCATAATGTGGGATTCGTTTTTTTACCTTTTAATTACGTGCAAGGAAAGTCTGGCGTAAGCTGTAAACCGAACAGATTGTGGGCTGCGTATGCTGTGTAAGTCGAGCTAATCAAGCGATACTACCGGCTTCGTCCGTCAAATGTTTCACGAGCCGTTTATTTCATTTCCTTCGTTGTGGCTACGCAAGGGTTTAGCCACAACGAACGTGCATGCATTCATGACAATATTTAAAAACTGGCGTTTGCCCACGGCCACGCTCGCATTAAATCATTTAACTTAACTTATTACTAGCTTTTGCCCGCGACTTCGTCCGCGTGGAATAGTTACTGGGAGCAGACATTTTATTTTAAGATTATGAAGTTTAGTAAATTTTTAGTCAATGCTACTGAACAGAGAAAGAAAAGACAGATATAGATAGTTCAACAAATGTTCGACGTGGTTCTTTAAATTGTTGTAACTTTTTTATTTATGAACCGATTGATATGAAACAAACACTATATGTTAAGTGAAGCTTACCCCATTGTATTACTGAACAAAATGACCCACAAAAGGATAAGCCGAAACCACATCTAAATCGGATAAGCCCTTTCTGAGATTAGCTTACACAAACGCACAGACAAACATTCTAACAATTATTGTGTTGGGTGCTATTTGCGTTGATAAAGATCCCAATAATATTTTTTCTCATATATCTTCCATGTACAGACAGCGATCCGTTACATTTTTATTATATGTATAGATTGCTAAATAGAGACTTGATTATAAAATGTCCGTTGTCATAATTTCCCCGCGACACGACGTACTATTGCTGCGCAGCAGTGATCTGTAACGACACACTACATTGATAGCGCGATGTAATTAATTTGTAACAAAAGCGATATTGCCTCATCCGTGCTCCAGTGATCGCTGCGTTACATACTCGTTGTTCACTATCAATCACTACTTGTTACACTTACCACAGGGTTGACAAATATTTATTTAGAAGAAATAAGTACCTGATTTTAGAAAAGAAGACTATGCAGCCTTCCTCCTGGTACAGTAGTTAGTTTAATCACATTTAGGAACTTTTTTTTTTTCGTTTTTATTGGTCGGGATTTTTCATAATAATTTTTATTTCCTAAATTTTAGTGAGTTACATTTTTGGAACCGACTCCTCGAGCCCTTTATTTCGATACCCACATTGCTATGTCACGAAAAATACGAATTCGCTTGCCAAGTCCAGGTTGGCAACCCTATGCAGCGTGCACATGCACACATGCCTCGCGCCGCTCGGCATTCGGCACAAAAGAAATGCGTTTCATAAAGAGCCTGATTACGATACGATGATGCTAATACGATCTGATTGTCACGCTCCAACGACCCACGTGGCGCAAGCGCAGGAATGCCGCCGAGCAGGCGCTCTCGTACTCCGGCGAACCCCAACCTTATATTGGGGTCTATAAATTGGTAATGTTACAGAAAAAACAAAACCCACCGAAACAAAGAAATATCTTATTTCGAAGAAGGTAGCCATGTCTTAAGAATAGAATTCATTTGAGTTTAAAATTACAAGTCCAACCAAAGTTATCGTAGCTCAATGCGGTAAAAAAGTAACTTCATGAATAAAGACCTAATACTAAGTTATGTAAACTAGCGCTCCCGACAGACGTTGTTCTTCCCGAACGATTGCTGTTTGTGAGAAACATCTAGAGCCCGACTACTGCGCCACTCACCTGCTCCAACCGTGTATCTGAGCCATGCAGGGACTCAAACAAATACACTACAACTAATCAAAATCGACCGGAAACATGTTTGTCTCGTGCGGGAATCGAACCCGCGACACGTAGCGAAGCCACAGCGCCTACCGCGCCGTTCACTCGTTTGATCGCCGATCAATGTAATGTTCGTCATCGATATAACATACCTGCTAGCTATTGTTCCGGTCTCCCATATTAAGTGATATCGGATGAGGAGGTCGTGGTTAAATTATAACAGCCGCACGGCTCGATATTAGAGGTTAAGCGACGCTTGCCTAGGTCGGTCCGTGGATGGGTGACCATCTGTACGTATTTTTGTTACACGACAGTACAGTTTGTCTTGCGAGAACCTGACAGGCTCGCTCGTTTTGAACCCACGAACTCCTAAGTCGCGGCCATTTCCACGCGGACACCACTGTCCGCAAACTTAGCGAGCCCCGACAACTAACGCTATACTGACTGACTGTAGCTCAAATTGTTCGATAGAGTCACCGCGGCTCTGGAACGCGGCGGCCATTTGAAGGAACACGGGTGGGTTTTAGACAGTAAGAGTTTGACACTCCCTTTCGCTCTGGGAGGCATTTGATGATTTTCTGTAAAAAAAAATGGCCAAGTGCGAGTCGGACTCGCGTGCAAAGTGTTCCAAACGAATTTCATTTTGTAACATATTATTTTAACATGATAGACATTTTATCCTCCTGTAATCCATAGGTAAAGAACTATTATCTACATTGTTTATAAAATTGTAGGCCCAGTAGTTTCGGAGATAATGGGGGGAAGGTCATTTTCGTCTAATTTCTTGAATAACTTCAAGAGTATTTATTTTAAAATCATGAAAAAATAATAAGTAAAACCATCCCAATAAGCCCTTTAATTTGATATATCACACGGCACAGTTTGAAAAACTTTTATTAAATGTTCTAGTTTGACCCCCAAAAGTAACCTCCGTACTCAAAATTTATTTATTTATGTTACGCGTCCATGTTTGGGTCACAGAAGTTCATATGTGTACGAAATTTCAAAAGAATCGGTCCAGTAGATTCGCAGAAAATTGGCTGTGACAGATAGACAGACACCCGAGTTATCCTACAAGGGTTCCGTTTCTTCCGGATGTTCGGAACCCTAAAAAATAAATAATTAAAGAAACTAGCCTAAAAAAGGAGGTAGCAATTATTTTATACTCACGAATGACGGAGAGGAAGCACGCCAGCGGGACCATCGTCTGCATGACGACACTTGTACACTACCTACTATATTCTCTAAATAAAACTAAAAAATATTGGAGCTGTCTCCAATACGGAATTATTCTAAAAATAACGAATTTAAATAATAAATTAAAACTAATAATATTGAACAACTCTCCCCAATATAAACAAAAATAACTAATTTAGATTATAAAGTAAAACATTCTAATTAAAATAAAATATGAGTGAACAAAATAGTGCAAATGTATGCATAGAGGGTTAGCTCAGTCCACAGTCTGGGCCGCGTAGCGCGAGCACGGCAACCCTTCTCCCGAGCAGCGGCCAGCGCGCCCAGAGAGGGGGCGCCCAGCAGCCGCTAGCTGTTGAATAACGTCCATGAATCAGGCACGTTTCAGCGAGTACGACCCTTTGGTTTAACTGACTAGCTGTAGCCCGCGTGATAACATATTGTTACTATGTGTTTCGAACTCCTCGGCTGTTCGTTGCGGGATCCAAGACAGTTGAATAGTTTCCCCGGGAGTCGTCGAGCTCGGGCAAAAAGTGTTTAGGTTTTTCCATAAGGAATTTCGCAGTAAAGTCCGCAGTTTGGAAGTGTGTGGTGTGGCATAGGGTATATAACCGGGAAATGCAGGTCCCGAAAATCCCGGGATTTCCCGGTCTTTTTCAGTTACTGAAAGAACCGGGAATCAATCTGTCAGTCACTGGATCAGAAATGACCAAGCTTCTTTGCAAAAATGTCTTTTTTTATAAAACAAAAAAGTAAAGCAATGTTATAGAAATGTGAAAATAGCTAAGTATAGGCTCTCTTTCTTGTTTACTACGTTTTCATGCCAAAACCGCTAAGTGCTGCAACAATTTTGATGAATTTTGGAATATTGATAACTTAGATCTTGGAACAGAACATGCATTACTATACTTTTTATCCCGAGAGTATGATACCCTGGGATAAATTCGGACTTTAATGTTTTCGAAGCCGCTGGCACTTTAGCACTCGTTTATTTATTAGGCCAGCGATTTAAGCTGGTTGTATTTTGATTAGAATAAATAATCTGCCTTTAAGTTATCTTACTCTTTATATTTTTACGATCTTTTTTAGTACCTATTTAAATATATCTCATGTCAAAAAAACTTAAAAAAACAGTACCGAAATTCCCCAAAGTCCCGGTTTGTCCCGGTTCTTCAAAAGTACAGTCCCGAAATTCCCGGTTCCTCAAAATAGAACTGGTTCTCGATTCCCTAGTGTGGCAACTCCGTGCCTGGGGGTGCGCACGCGTCGCCGTTGGTTCTGCGTTTGATCTCTTCCCGATCGTTTCGGAGTGCCGTCCCTGAGTTCTATGAGAGTAAAGAAACAGAGAGTGCATCTGAGTTTGTGCACACATAGGTGTGCCATAATATCACTTGTGTACTTGGATAAACGATTCTATTAGTGAAAACCGTTTCTGTATACAACTTGTAAATGTTTTGTCCCAAAAGGTTGATGTACGGTGCACGTACAACGTTTTGGTTGCTGACAAAGCGACCTCAATTTATATATAATAATATTCACGGAACATTACAGTTAGTTGACATATTGCAATTATCGCGATTGGCACGGATTGGCATCCAACTTATAACTATTTTGTAACTTTAAGAAATAAACTATTTCTTGTGGTCAACCGTGGTTTACCGTCAACTCACCAAACTCTAACTAACGCTGAGCCATACATAAAAAGTGGTCCTTCGAGCTTCGAGGATATTAAGTGTGTGAAGTGTCTCTATTAGCGATAGCGAATCGGTCTTGCTGGTCTCCCAGAAGCGGGTCGCCCCAGTAAGATTGAGAAGGCGCACATATCTCTAGTAGAGAAAGAATACGCTTAGTATCCACCAAAATAACTGCGAAAACTTCGCAAGTTTACTGAACTAGTGCCTGCGGCGAAACAACCCTGCGGTACTATCGAACAACTAAACTTAACAACAATCAACTTAACTAAACTTAACTTCAACAACAATCAACGATGGCTCAGAACATCAGCGAGATCATCAGTCGCCAAGAAACTATATTCAACAACTTGAAGCAAATCAGCATCAACTACAAGAAAGACGGTCCTAGCAGAAAAACTTTGGAGTACCTGGAGGAGCGACTTTCTCGGCTGAACACGAACTGGGAGAAGTTTGTGTTCAATCATCAGCAACTGGAGAAATCTGGAATAACTGACATCCAATACTTCGTTGACGACGTTTTCAACAACACTAAGAAGATGTACGAGGACGTTCTGCAAGATATCCTGAAACGTAAAGCTGAGTTACCTTCTGTATCGAAGAGTAAAGTCGAACTATCACCTTCTACTCCTAAACAAGGTAAAACAAAAGCAACCTTTAACTTCGATGATATCAACTTTCATATACCTCCTCGCGAAACGGACAAGACCACCGAAAAACAGCAGGAGCTTTTACGACAGCAATTCTGCAACTTTCGAGCTTTTGAACGTACTGTGGAGAAGATAAACTTCGACTCGTCATCTGAAAAATGGGAGCTAGAAGATAGTCTTAATATCTTGAAAGGCAAATGGGATATAATTGAGAAAACTAACTGGGAACTTGACTATATTTCACAAGATGAAGATTCAACTTACAAACAAAAATATGATGCTATAGAAAACGTTTATGATAACATCCGAAAGAAACTACAACATCATATTTGGAACAACGCTCACTATGAGAAGACAACTCCAAAAATTGTGATACCGGACTTCAATGGAAACTACCATCAATGGTTAACTTTTAAAGATCTGTACTTGGAAAGTGTACATAATAACCCACTGCTGTCAAAAGCGCAAAAAATGCAACACCTCAAAACTAAACTCAAGGGTGAAGCCGAGAAGATTGTACAGCACCTCGGTATAAGCGCGGAAAACTACACTTCCTGCTGGGAGATAATCACGCATCGATATGATAACAAGCGCCTGTTGTTCACGTCTTATATGAACACGCTTCTAAATCAACCTCTCATATCAGAAGCTAGCGCCGCAAGCATAAGGAAACTTCATGACGTCACTCTCGAGTGTCTGAACGGACTCAGTAACATTGGACTAGAAATAACCAACTGGGATCCGATAATTGTTCATCTGTTGGTGCAGAAACTGGACAAGGTGACTTACAACGAGTACATCAAGGATCTCAAAGAACCGAGAGAATTTCCCGACTTGGATGAATTCATCAAATTTTTGGAGAATAAATTCATGGCGTTGGAAGCCTTACAAGGAAATACTCATCAAAGGTCACACTCGTCGAATAAAAATCAGACAGATAGACAGCAAAACAACGCGTCATTCGCTCGAAGCAATAATTATAAATATAATAGCCAGAGGTCATCAAACTCTAACAGACCGTATAAATCGACCAAAGCCTTCTTCACAACAACGAAGAATTGCCCGATTTGCAAAACTGAACACGTTTTAATGAAATGTTGCAAATTCTTGGCTATGAACGCAAAGGAACGAAATGACACAGTTCGCAATTTACGTATTTGTTCGAATTGTTTGTACAGTCATGGAGAACAAAAATGCACTTCGAGAAAAACTTGTAAACTATGCAACAAGCCACACCATACGCTTTTACATGAGGATGGGAATGAGCAGAACAACCGTCCCGCAGCTATGAGTGCCAGCACGCCATCGACATCACATGCCGTGAATAACTTAACTAACGAGGCGAAGGAAATTTTGTTGACGACTGTACTTTTAAAAGTAAAGACCATTGATGGAGATTATATCAGCTTAAGAGGTTTGCTTGACCAAGGGTCGCAAGTGAGTCTCGTGACAGAACACGCCGCGCAACGACTCAGATTACCGCGACGCAAAGTCAGCGCTATTGTGTCAGGTGTCGGTTCACTGTCCGGCAATTGTAAGGGGTCAATTGACTTGGAATGCAAATCTATACATTCGGATTATGAATTTAAATTAGAAACCTTGGTGATGAAGAAATTAGTAAATAACTTGCCTACAGCATCCTTCTCCATACAAAACTGGGATTACATAGATAACTTAAAACTTGCAGACCCACATTTTAATAAATCGGGCCCGATTGACTTACTTCTGGGTGCCGAAATCTATTCAGAACTAATACTGAATGGGGTCATAAAAAGCGACAATTTCCCCGTAGCCCAACAAACAAGAGTTGGCTGGATACTCTGCGGGAATGTCAAGACATTTAACTGCTATGTAATACTCAATGACCTAGAAAATATGACACGATTCTGGGAAACTGAAGAAATCTCGAACACTACAACTTCAACTAATGAAGACCAGCATTGTGAGGAGCACTACAACTCGACTACTACGAGGTTAGATGACGGGAAATATGTGGTGCAGATGCCCATGAAGTCAAACTATAACTCAAACTTAGGAGCCACGAAGTCTCAAGCACAAGCTCAGTTCCTACAACTTGAGAGGAGAATGTTGAAGAACAACGACCTAAATAGGGAATACAAACGCTTTATGGAGGAGTACATTTCCCTGGGCCACATGAAGCCTGTAACTGCTGATACTCGTAGAAAAAACCAAGTCTATCTACCACATCACGGAGTTTTAAGAGCTGAGTCGACTACGACGAAACTGAGAGTTGTGTTTAATGCATCTTATAAGGCAAATAATAACAACAGTCTCAATGACCTTATGTACTCTGGCCCAAACTTGCAAAAGGACATGTTCACGCTACTTATTAACTGGCGAGTGTACAGATACGTCTTTACGGCAGATATTGAAAAGATGTATCGACATATATGGCTGAACGAGCAACAACAGCACTTACAAACTATTGTTTGGAGATCATCTTCCAACGAACCATTGCTGGAATGGCAGCTATGCACTGTGACCTACGGTATGAAAAGCGCGCCTTATCTTGCAATGCGCACCTTACATCAACTTGCACAAGATGAAAAGGATAACTATCCTGAGAGCGTCAGCGCTCTACTAAACTATTTTTACATGGACGATTTAGTCCATGGGCAAAACAGCATTGAAGATTCGAAGAGAATGGTCGCAGAACTCATTCAACTATTGAGTAAAGGAGGTTTCAACTTAAGAAAGTGGACAAGTAACGAAGCGGCTATATTAGAGGACTTGCGAGACGACCAAAAGAGCACTAAGGCTAACATAGAATTCAGCCCTGAAACATCAAACACAAAAATGTTGGGGATGAACTGGAACCAGAAACAGGATACATTTACTTATCAATGGAGACTACCGGAAAAGAAAACTCTAACGAAGCGTGTATTGCTGAGTGAAATAAGTAAATTATACGATCCTCTTGGTTTTCTATCGCCTGCAACAATAAAAGCGAAACTACTTTTTCAAAAGGTCTGGATCAGCAAAATCGACTGGGATGATTGTCTGCCCGTCGACGTAACAACTGAATGGGAAAAGTTGAGAAAGGATTTCCCTTCAATCAACAAAATCTCAATCCCACGATGGCTGCAATGTACAGACGATAATATTGAGATTCACGGGTTTTGCGACGCAAGCGAAAAGGCATATGCGTGCGTCATTTATAGTCGAGTGAAAAGCAAGAACGGAAATTTCACAACTACAATAATAACTGCAAAAACAAAGGTCGCGCCGCTTAGTAAGAAGATATCTCTACCTAGAATGGAACTCTGTGGAGCATTGTTACTTGCCAGACTTATAGAGAAAATTAAGAGTACACTCTCTACTAAACATCTCCAAATACAATGTTGGAGTGACTCTAAAGTGGTATTGGCATGGCTACAAGGAGACATAAATAGATGGGAAAAATATGTCGCCAACAGAGTCTCACAAATAAACAGCATAATTCCATCAAAACAATGGAACTACGTCAAGTCGGAAGAAAACTCGGCTGACTGTGCAACACGAGGTCTCTCTCCCTCTCAACTTCTAACATTTAAACTTTGGTGGGAGGGCCCAAGTTGGTTGAAAACTTGTAACTTTAAAAACAGCCAACAAAATGACAATAATATGCTCTATTTACAAGACAATGAACTATGTGACACACTAACAGCAAACAATAAATGCTGCGTTGCAACTTATAAAAACAGTGAAGTAATTACCGAGCTGTTGAGTAAATATAGCAGTTTCAAACGTGTAATCCGAGTACTTGCGTGGATTCTTCGAGTTAGAAATACTTACGTCCGAAAAAATAACATAACCGGCGTTGATAACGTGATTGTATCGTTATCTTCTGAAGAAATTACTGAAGCAACGGAAATGGTGATCAAAACTGTGCAGAGAATGTACTTTGGGGAAGAAATCGAATGTTTGAAGAAAAACAACTCAATATCAACTAAAAGCAACATTCTGAAGTTGACCCCATTTCTCGATAAGAATGGGATACTGCGAGTCAAGGGACGACTTATCAACTCCGTGCTGCCTCCTGAATCGAAACATCCAGTTATTCTCCCTGCTACTGGAAGATTAACAGAGTTGATCATCCAAGAAGCCCATCATGAAGTTCTCCATGGTGGGGCACGACTCACGCTAGCATACTTACGTCTCAAGTACTGGATTATTGGTGGGAACAGAACAGTGAAAAAGGAACTTAGGCAGTGCATACGATGTCACCGTTTTAAGTCTCAACGAAACATGCAAATTATGGCTGACTTGCCAAAAGAACGAGTTACACCATCGAGGCCATTTACAAATACCGGTGTGGACTTTACCGGACACGTTGATATAAAAATCAACAAGGGGAGAGGCGTGAAAACATGCAAGGCTTATATAGCCATCTTCATTTGTTTGGTTACTAAAGCCGTACATCTTGAGTTGGTGTCTGACCTGACAACTCAAACTTTTCTTGCCGCTTTTAAACGAATGTGTGCGCGCAGAGGTACTCCGAAGCATATGTTTTCAGACAACGGAACTAATTTTGTTGGTGCCGCAAGAGTACTGCAAGAGGACTTTGAACGAAATAAAACTTTTCAATCGTCTGAGTTTTACGACGAGATGAATAGTTTAAAGATAAACTGGCATTTTAACGCCCCTCTCTGGCCATCAGCTGGTGGACTTTGGGAAGCCGCCGTTAAGTCCATGAAGTATCACTTGAAGCGAGTGCTAGGAGAACAAAAGTTAACTTACGAACAGTTCACAACATTATTAACTCAGATTGAAGCATGCTTGAATTCCCGTCCACTTTGCCCACTATCTGAAGACGTTGAAGACCTGGACTACTTGACACCAGGTCACTTTCTTGTTGGCGGTCCCTTATTGTCTATGTCGAAGGAAGAAGAAGACTTCAACCAGTACGACTTGAGAAATAGATGGAGGTTGGTTGAACAAACTAACTTACACATCTGGAAGCGCTGGTCAAACGAATACCTGCAGCAATTACAAGTACGCAGTAAATGGCAACAAACAAAGGAGAATCTAGCAGTTGGTGACTTAGTGTTAGTGAAAGAAGACTATTTGCCTCCGGGACGGTGGGCTCTCGGAAGAGTCGTGGAACTTCATCCGGGGACTGACGGAAATGTTCGAGTCGTTACTCTTAAAACTAAAAAGGGACAACTAAAACGACCAATCGTGAAACTGTCGCCGTTACCGCTACGCAAGAACTTACAAACTACGGAAGTAACCGAAGACGTAATAAACAAACAACAACAGCAGTCCGAACCTGAAAAACAAAAAAGGCAAAGAGGTCGCACGATTAATAAAACTAGTTTACTCTCTCTAGTTCTAATGTGCATAATGACCATAATGGGAATCACACAAGCGACGCCTGTTGCTTCAAGCAACTATAAGGTGACATCAATACTTAACAATCAACCAATATACTTTGATGAAGCCGGGAAACTGCAACTTATACACGATGAATGGACGCTGTTGATTTATTACAACTTGACTTCATATTGGCAAGCCACGAGTAAGATTAAATTCTACCTCGATCAAGTGGATACACTTTGTCAACGAATAGTGCACCAGTACCCACCCTGCGAAACCGTCGTCGATCACCTACGTTATGAATTGAACCATCTCACTGAATACAATTCTATGTTACTAGCTCAACGCTCAAGGAAAAAACGAGGTTACTTCGATGGGGTTGGAAAATTAGCAGGAACACTATTCGGCGTTCTTGATGTGGATTTTGCACAAAAATATGAACAGGATATCCAATATTTACAAGCAAGTGATAACTATTTACTGCAATTAATGAAAAATCAAACACTGATTGTAGAAGCAGAAAATAGTATGATTAAACGAAGCTCGGAATTTATCGATAAACAATTCAAAACAGTACAGATCTACATGAATCAGACTAGCAGAGAAATCACAAAAATAGAAAACAGAGCACATATATTATACACTATAAATGACATCCATTCTGCCGCTGTAACTTCAACTTTAATTCTGAGCGATTTACATAGAATTCAAGAAATGCTGATGAATGCCCTAGCCAACATCTACAGAGGCCATTTAGACACACACCTTTTTTCGGCATCTCAACTGATTGAGCAACTGAATATTATATCAGGAAAGCTACCACAGGGACTTTCTTTGCCGATTAAGGATATGCAAAAGGATTTTCAAGTCATCTACGAACTGATTCACGTGAAAGCTAGAATTACACGTAACTATTTACTGTTTGAATTACACATTCCGTTATTGAGCGACGAAGACTACAAAATATATCGTGTAATTCCAATTCCATTCATGAGACAAGGACACTTAAAACTTGTTAAACCTTTTTCGGACTTCATCGCTATCAACTTGATAAAAAACTCATATATAACCTTGGAAGAGCAAGATATGCACCATTGCACCTCATACGGAGAAGATGAATTCTCGTGCATCTCGCGACAACCCGTATACAGTCTACACGATAAAGATGCGCCCTGTGAGACCAAAGTGTTTAGCCAACAAACTTCACTATCGTGCGTCATTAATGACATAACTTGTAAGGAGAGTTGGATAAAATTGCATAAACCTAACGTTTGGTTATTTACGTTGTGCGACAAACAGCTGATGCGTGTAATATGCAGCGATCAGGTGACACCGGCGGTCATTGACGGAACAGGAGTCATTGCCTTGAAACCTAAGTGCTTACTACAGAAAAAAGATGCCACGATATTTACTTACAATCACTTAGGAAGTAGGGTAAACACGGGATTGGATATCGAAGTACCCATCATAAATACCACGATAAACAACATGTTTGATATCAGCTGGAGGAACGTACAGCTGAACATCACTGAATTGTCCAATGCAGGAGATTTGTCAAAACTTGATCGTCAAATCTCTTACCAAAAACAGCATGAAGTGCTACCTGCGGCTTCAAGTATTTCACCGCACGATGTGTATTTTTATTCCTCGACTTCTTTGTTGTTGGGAGGACTTGCTATAGTTGGCATCTACTTCATTATCAAGAAACGAAGAAATAGGAATCAGAATTCTACGGCAAGCACTAAACTGGAACAACAGAAAGGAGCAGACAAAGAAGTTAACATCGAGATGCGAGAGATCCGTAGCTCGATGAGACAGGAACCTGGAAAGGGATTTAGTTTTGATGAAATATCGTCAAATTAATATTTATACTTTTTTATTATGTACTCTTTTTACTTTACTTTACTATACTTTTACTTTACTTACTATACTTTTACTTTACTTACATAATTTTTAAACTTTGTTTCTTTTACATTTTTTATACTTATTTTTTGCTATGTACTGGTTGCCCATCTCGCCTTTCGTTACTGCCCATCTCCCATTCTTCCCTTGGGAGCATGTACGGTGCACGTACAACGTTTTGGTTGCTGACAAAGCGACCTCAATTTATATATAATAATATTCACGGAACATTACAGTTAGTTGACATATTGCAATTATCGCGATTGGCACGGATTGGCATCCAACTTATAACTATTTTGTAACTTTAAGAAATAAACTATTTCTTGTGGTCAACCGTGGTTTACCGTCAACTCACCAAACTCTAACTAACGCTGAGCCATACAGTTGAACTATGGCTTTGTAACCCGTGCAAAGCCGGGGCAAGCCCTTAGTGAAGTAATAATTAGAATAGGTCAGAGCAAGCAAAGACTTCTTAAACAGCAAACGATCAAACATTGGGTAATACGCCTCATCTATTTCAACACAGTTTTCCTCGTTGAAGAGTGCCCATCTCGCGTAGCCTTCTCATTAGTAATCGTATATTACGTTTACTAATTGTAAGTGAATGTTTCCCAGGAGCGTGATCCAGTCTATTAATTATAATAACTGGTCGCCGGAAGGTGGCGCAACGATGCCATACGCGGACGACGCTTAATGAAGTTATGCATCTAGCCAGTTCTGCTAAGTGGGTGACTGGGCTGCGGTACCTGCGCTACCTGCGTTACCTGCGTGTCCTACCGCGGACTTTCCTTTCCTTATCTGCGTGTTCTACAAATAGTTTTCAGTTTCTAGGGATTTTCCAACTCACCTATAATCAACCCTTTTGCATTTATCTTACATAAATATTACAAGAGAAAAGGGGTTTTATTGATTTTACGATGTTATTAGAAGTATCCTGGCTGGAAAACATACATACATACCATTTTTTTTTTATTAACAAAGAAGAAGCTTATGATTACTGTAAAATTGCTTTATGAATGGCGCGAATTGTTGTAACTTTTACTTGCTTATATTATTACTTTATTTTTTTTTACATTCAATACCTCTTTTTACTATGGTTGATAAAGTGATAAGAGCCGGCAAAATGATAGCGCTATTTGTAGAAGGCTGTTCGCAAACTGACGTGTCTCAGCGGCCAAATGTGAGTCGTTCAATTGATCGAGATGGAGATCGACGGTATCGAGAGACCGGCTAGGACAAAAGAAGACATGGTTCGGGAAGAAAGCGATGCACAGAGCCACGAGATGACCGGTTTTTAGTAAGTCAGGCGTTACGGAATCGTAAGCTGTCAAGTGTGGACCTAAAGAAGAGCCCTGAAGAAGTACGAGGAGTAGAAGTTAGCTCATGCACTGTCAGGAGGAGGCTCTTGGTTGCCGATGTCAGCGGTTACCGCCCGGCCCGGAGCCCTAAATTACTCCGTGGGCACCAAGTTGCTCGACTTCAGTTTGCTCGAAATGGTGCATCATGAAATCAGGAAGACTGGAACAAAGTATTGTTTTGCGATGAAGCTAGAGTCTCTTTATATGGCGAGGATCAACGCCGGCGAGTGTTGCGAATACCTTGAAGAAATCTCTCCTTATGGCGGAGGCTCCGTTATGTTTTGGACAGCCATTCATTCGACGGAGCGTACGGACTTATTTTTCATATAAAATGGAATATTAAATGCACACCGGTACATAACTGAGGTCCTCATTTCACATGCACAACCCGCATTAACTGCTCTTGGAGAAAATTCCTTTTTAGGGTTCCGTACCCAAAGGGTAAAAACGGGACCCTGTTACTAAGACGCCACTGTCCATCTGTCTGTCACCAGACTGTATCTCATGAACCGTGATAGTTGAAATTTCTGTTGCCGCTATAACAACAAATAATAAAAATGAAATAAAAGGGGGCCACCCATACAAGAAACGTGTTTTTTTCGGCTTATGGTACGGAACCCTTCATGTGCAAGTCAAACTTGCATTTGGCCAGTTTTTATTTATGGACGACAATGCTTGCATTCACCTGGCGACGTGGAAGCGTAAATGCAAGAAGTGGGGATCTGTCGTTTAGAATAGCCAGCTCGAAGTCCTGACCTCAATCCAATTGAGCACGTCAGGGATGTCCTAAAGAGACGGGTGAGATCATTGCAACCTGCTCCACAAAACATCAGGCAGCTAAAAAAGTCAATGCAAAACAGTGGAAACATATTCCACAAACCTTATTAAAAATATCGCGGAAAGCGTGCCCAGAAGGATACAAGCTGTGATTTTGGCAAGAAGAGGTCACACTCGTTCTTAGGATTTAACATTTTTTATTGAAAAACTAACAAAATCTGCTGACAGAAAACTTATTTTTTAGTTGTCTTCATTTGGTCAGTGTTCTTTTATTTTCTGTTTAATTGTGTTGCGGGATTCAAGAACAGTTTTCCCGGGTGTTCGTCGAGGTTAATTGCCTCGACGCTTTTCGCTTGTCGCCACTGTTAATTGCTTTCGGGAGTGTCCGAAGTTGGGAATGGTGTGGCAGGCTTGTACATGATGATCGTGGTGTTGGTTGCAGGGCCATCTGCGGACGCATCGAGGAGTACATCTCGTCACTGCCGCCGCCCTTCCACCTGCAGCGGCCGCTGCTGTCGCGCGCCGCCAGCACGGAGGCGCGCACCCCCGCGCGCGCGCCCTCCTTCAGCGTCTGCTGGTGCTCCACGCAGCAGGTCAGTGTAGTACATGTACCGCGCCACCTGCAGCGGCCGCTGCTGTCGCGCGCCGCCAGCACGGAGGCGCGCACCCCCGCGCGCGCGCCCTCCTTCAGCGTCTGCTGGTGCTCCACGCAGCAGGTCAGTGTAGTACATGTACCGCGCCACCTGCAGCGCCGCTGTATAACTGTAAGATGTGTAGTGATAGATAGAGCGAATGGATACAAAAAGAAATGAGTATGTTTGAAGAAGTCAAAAAGTGACCAAGTTGTTTCGAAATTGATTCTAGTGTACTGGGAATTGCCAGGGTTGCGGAATTTGTCGAAAGCACCGCGGCTTTTCCATCCTTGAAACAAATGGGAATGATGAACATGTCCTGAGAAAAATGTTGGAGTATTGATGTGTAACTATAATAATACTCAACATTTTTCTTAGGACTGGGGTCGAGTAAGAGCAACAAAACAATGGATGGTTTGTATGAGAGATTTTATGGGAACAAGGTGACTATTGAGATGACAAAGAAGAAGCGCTGACACCTAAGTCATTGGTATCAGAGCAACACGATGATGATATGCTACTAAGAACTCAGAGTGTTGAGCGCCAGTTGACGGTCGTGTTGCAGCTGCCCGAGGTGATCAACGCGACGACGGGCAAGCTGGAGAGCGGTCAGCCGTCGCTGCTGTGCAAGCAGAGCATGTTCGCACGCTGGCACTACCTCGTGCGCCGCCTGCCGCTGCTGCCTCAGGTACTGTCTCGTCGATAGGGCTCAAATTTGCTTGTAAGAATGTTGTACATTTAAGTTTTACGGTGATCGAGTGTGATTTTGTAAAGAAAACACATGCGGTTCGTTCGAAGTTATATTGGACTCTAAAGGTGTTGCTTCGTGAGGTTTAATTTTGATTAGCTTGTTGTAAAGAACGTTTCTAATACACATATAGCTTATAGATACTCACGTGTATATTAACTGGTTGAAACCTTCCACAAGTTATCATACCTGACACTTTCAAATACCTTTTGAAGCTACGGCAAAAGAACTTGATATCAAAGGTCAAATGCATAGCATGAAACATTTCGCCCGTGTCTTGCTAGGTTACAACGAGCGACTGGGCATTGTATGAAATGTAAATCTTACCTATTTATGTTGCATTGTCAGTATCACATTTTTTATTTGCAACTGTGTGTCATTGTTTGACCTTCACACACAGATTCTGTCATGAATCAAGCAAACAAAAATAGACCTTAACGCGGCAATTATATTTTACTGTGACTTAACACTTCATACACATTCACAAACATACAAATATAATAAAGGATAGAACCTGACCTGTCACAGCATCATTCTCAGGGAAGTGCAAGCTTTCAAACACTGACAGTTTTATGGACGAAATAGAAACACGAAAGGCTTTATAGTACTAGACGAAGACTACCTATTAATATGATGTAAATAGACAAGTTTCAGATAAGTATTTGGAGTGCCAAGTCATCTATAACTTCGCTCCGAACAAAATGTTCCTGAGCGACTGCTCTCATAACTTTGCGGAATGGTATTTAATTATCTCATTGAATCTTTGTGTACCTCAAATATAAACTTACTTCTAAATCTGTGACCACAATAAAGAAGACTGACCACTCTGAACTTAAAAATAGATGAACGTAAAATGTCGTCCATGTATACTCGAGATAAAACTCACTTTTCTGACTACCACATCCACTACACCCACGCATAATTGACAAATGTAACTAGAAACAGTAGTACCGGTCGTTATCTAAAGATGAATACGTTGAAATGCTTGGCGAATACTTTCAAAGAATACTTTCAATATTCATCAAGGTTTGGAATCTGATAATAAGCCTTAGCCGTATCCATTGTTATGCTAACATTGTTGAGGTTCAGAGCGGTGGGTCAGTGTAGCGTTGTATATTGATTGGTGCGCCGCGCGGCTGCACTCGCACTCGTGTCCGCAGGACGCAGAGACAGACGCGGTGGTTCCCGAGCTGCCCGACAAGCCGGACGCGCTGCTCTACAACGAGGCCAAGGCAATGTGTCCCACATACCAGGTACTTTTCTCCACACTCGTCGTTATCTCCAACTTATGCTGAGCAATGTTATGCGTGTCTCGTTTACTATTAGAACTTGCCATTGCAGCTTTGTATAAAACTCAGCGTGTTATGTGATACTTGCCTCGCGCCCTAGCTTGATAACAAGTCACTCTATTCAGACGCTGCGTTATTTTTTATAAATATTGCAGCATATTTATTATTATTATTATATGTTGAAATAGAATCCTCTAATAATAGTTTCTAGTAGTAGTAGAAATTATTTTTTTTGTTCTTGCTGCGAGTCCCAAATAAACATATTTTCTTACTTCTTTATATTCATGAAGAAGCTAATTATGATAAAACTATTATCGAATGCTGTATTTTCCTTTACTCCAGCTTGCTAAGCAGCGCCTGATAGAAGCGTTCGAGAAAGCGAAGCTGGGTCGCTGGATCAAGCGGCCGCTGGAGCAGGACCAGTTCGTGTGTGAGATCACGGACGCCGCGCCCTCCCTCCTGTTCGCTTAGGTGAGTCCGCCGCCGCCGCGTGCCGCCGCGCGACCCGCCGCCGGCCCGGCCCCTCGCACACCTGCTCACCTCGCCGTCGGTACCTACTCTAGGGTTACGACTGCTGAACATACCGAGAAGCAGATTGAAGCTAAAGATACAACTTGCCATAGTTTAGGTCACAGTACTAGAGATGTATCTTCAAATAAGGTGCCAGACAGCAATACATTACTTACAGATGTAGATCGCGCCAGCGTCGGTACAAACAATAGGCTTAGTAGTACTGAACACAGCAATCAACAGTTTGATGCTAAGCAAAGTCGGCGCAGTGTAGATAGTAACAGCAACAAGCTACGAGCGAGCGTGACGAGTACTCTACTCTTGAAGAGACTGTACATCTACGAGCGGTTTGGCACCAAGTATAAGTGAAGATACATTCATGTAATACATCATTTATTGCCAAGTGATAGGACTCGTAGCGTGCCATCCAAAGCATTTGTAAAGAACACTCCTTATCCATAGCTTCATATTTTAGAAAAATTTAAATAGTTGCTGTCACACGCTACCCAGTCACTGGGTGTGCAGGTCAGGCCGGCTCGCTCCGACTGACACACTGGTATTCAGCTGCGTCTAGTTACACTGGTAGCCGACTACTAATTAGTACGCTAAGACGATAATATTATTTTAGATTCCATAGTAAATATAACAATAAATGATAGATTTTTCCACTTTTCTATGTAGGATGTACCTCTTACCGACTCACTGTAATTTCACAATACACGGCGCACAGAAGTTTGAACCTTAAGTTCAAGTAGCGTACGAGTGAGAATGGCTAAGTGTGCGTGAGATGTATGAGTATGGCCGGGCCCTCGCAGCAGACCGCACAGTGATGTCTACCAAAGCGATGTAACAGTTCTGATATCGTTCAGTTACCTGACGAGTCACAAGCACTCCCTTGCGGCACAGACTTGTTGAACCTTATAAACTCCAGCACACGCACGCCAAGCCACAAATTTATTGTATTTTTTCCCGGCTACGGAGAAACAAAGGGAGGATGCCACCTATCCTAACAAAACGATATATTTTAACAATATTACGCTATCATAAGCTTGAGGGCGAGTGGCGTGCTCCCCGCTCTCCTTACGTCAGTTTTATATTTCCTTGTTCATACTTTTTAGAGCGTGTTTTGTCAGTAGTCGGGTTTTAGTTTTTGATATTACTTGTTTTGTGACATATTTGTGACGTTGGCGTACAGAGTGAGCTTTCGTTACTCATATAAATGTAACGTTGGCGTTTGAAAGGTTGAAATGGTAGTTTTGTAATAATTCCACCACTGGACTCAGAGAGAAGGAACATTGATCTCCATACTTGCTTACTTAACTTTGATGAATTCAGACAATTACAAGATATTTCAAATTAATGTTTCAGTTTTATTTTTCGAAATATCAATATTGCACTATTGCGCCATTGTTTAGTCTTAATATTTAAGCGTCGCCTACTGATAATAAAAACGAGTCAAAATCTCTCTTTTCGGCATAAAACTATTTAAAGAAGAGTCTGCCGCCGAGAGTCCACGTGGAGTCCCGCAAGGGCGTGTCTTGTGGCCGGGCATGGCCCAGCGCGGCCCAGTGTGCGCCAGCGTGTACACTCGCAGAACGAGACGGTTAAGCACTTATAACGCACGACACTCACCGCCCACATAGAATGAATAGTTGATTAGTTGCCGCTCTCTGGAATGGCATTTTTATCAGGGATGTTATGGATATGAAATTTCAAATCTGGACACGGATTTAGAAATCATATTATACCGGTTTCGGATGCGGTTCCGGATATGACATTATTTCGGATTATCCCTTAGTTTCGGATAGTTTCGGTAACGGATATTAGACAAGAAATTGTAAAAGTAAAACACAAAATCGACTAATGCGTCGCGCAGATAAACCTGAAAACGTGTCTTGTTTAGAGTCCGCCCCTATCCGGAATTGTCCGATGCTATTCCTAACATCCCTGGAGTGTAGTGCGAGCTTGACGTCCCGGTGCGTCTGCGCCGCTTTGGTAGAAGAGTCGCGCGGCCACACGCGCCGGTGTGGGCCCACCTTGGAAGCAGTGGCCACACCGCACCCACGACTAGTACATTTTATTATAATAACTAAGTTAACTCAACTACAAATCAGAATCTCAGATATACTTTAAATTTGTTGCCACTCTAAAATCTACTTTAACGTCATGGATTCTAAGGGCGAGTTTTATTGATCTGTAGTTACAAATGTAGGGCACCATTAATGTGCGTTTTTCGACAAATAATTAGCTTGATGGTCGAATGAATAACTATTAGTTCATAACTTATAATTGATCGAAAAACGCATGTTACCGAAACGTTCATCACAGTATTAACCAGCACTGGTCGAGTTAACTATCGGATCAAAAAACTCGCTCCAAGGCGATTTCTGAGTGACAATTTAAAGGCTAAATTAGAGCTGCAATGGAATTCGAGCTCCGTCTTGTAAGACATTGAGTATCTAGTTCCGAAACTTAACAAATGTCTTAGATTCTGAATGTGAGTTGGTAACAATTTTGTAGTTACCTTGAACTGTAGATTGTAAGTCATAACGCACACGATTGTTAAATCAAAATAGTATGACAGTAGGTACAGACAAACGAAGAGGTAAGTACACACGCGGCGAGCAACTTGCAACTTTTACTGTACAACGTGTAACAGAATAAACGCAATACTTACCTGAATAGGGGATATTGTTCTCATCATTATGAACAACTTTTACTATGGGAACACTGAAATTGCGAAAAAAAATCACCGCCATGCAAACACAAATGTATGAGGTACTTAACTCTTTTCTTTTTCACGATATCAATGGGTTCCATAGTAATAGTTGTTCATAATGATGGGTACAATGACCCCTTCTAAGGTATTGCGTTAATTCTGTAACACGTTGTATAATAGAAGTCGAAGCATGTTTGCCTGCACACCTACCTCTTTGCTCGACTGTACTTTTCATAATGTTAGTTTAAATCATAATAAGTCTATATTAACGCACATGTTTTAAATCAAAGATCTCAAAACTTTTGTAAGGTTAATTTCTAAATTACTTAAATTTATATTTGGTGAACGATTTTGTGAATATTAAATTCATTTTTGAATCTTTGTTATGATATAATTAAAGTATGTATTTTTATTCGGATTCTCAAACGACACTTAGTTTGAAGTGGTTCTTAATGTTTTTAAGTGTGTCAACACTCGCCAACATGCAACCGTGTAATGTATAGGGAGCGTGCACGGACCACGCTACACACAGGTGGCAGACCAGAAGCGTCAAAGTCAACTATTTATACGAAATAAGTTCCGAATTCGAAATACAGATGTCACTGTCCGCGCCGCACGTTCCCCATGGCTCCGCTGACTTGCCAAACATTGACAGATAAACAGCCTAGAGTTTGACAAAACTCAACTTAAAATCCTTAATTAAAACATCAGGGTTTAAGAGCGACTTGAAATTGAGTAGCGTTTGAGAGTCTGACTGTTAATATGGGACAGTATGGTAAATTGGACCGCCGGCTACATCGGATCACCTCCACGCTGGCAACACTACGCGACATGTGGGTACAATACACATGCACGTCAGCTTGTTACTGAGTATCGCTTAGAGTAGCCAGTTACTAGTTTTCGAAAATCTGTGTAACGTTAAAGTGGAAGCGCCAGGGTCTCCCGCGACATTCAAATGTTCTTATGTTTTTTTGCAATTTGCCGGTCAATGTCAGGCTGTATGTTGAACAAAATATGATTCGCGACCGAAACACGTAGTTATTTACAGAATTACAATAATAAAATTATCAATACAACCCTCTAAGTTCATTTAATACCATTGAATGGTTATAAAAAAAGTCAGCAATGGGATTAGATAAACTCAGTAAAGCCATATTGTAACGGTCGCCAATCGTATTGTAATCAACATACAACATAACACTGACCTGCAAAATGCAAAAAAAACCTGTGAAAATTTGAATTTCGCGGGATAGCTGGCGGTTCCACCTTAAGTCGTATTCCTTTGGCCCTAACTCTTCAACCAATAGGAACACATCACACTATGTTTACTGTGTCCCTATTGGTTAAAAGTTTGGGCCGAAGGAACCCGACTTTTAACGTATGTATATATAACGGGACACTGGCTGACATATTAACGCACAGCCGACACTACTGGGACTAGGAACATGAAATGTTGTCCAAGGCTGCCTTTATATAAGATGTAGGTGAGCACTCAGAAGGGATTTTTTGGAAATTCAACCTTTAAGGAGTGAAAAAGGGGGGTTTGTACTAATTCTAATTTAGAATGAAACGAGGAGCTCGTCCAATGTAGCCGGCACTCCAATTCACCATACTTCCCCTTATGTCATAGTTATATTGTAACGACAGACAGTGCTCCACTGTCATCCAGAGCTTTATTATAATAATTATATAATATAAAATGCGTAGCAGTCGACCAATTATATGATATAATAGTTGATACCAAATCATTGTGGAATGTTCTTTGTGTTGTATTTTATTTTATATACTAGGCAAGTTACCAATCAAATAATTATAACATTTTAAAAGTTGTAAGTGTATATTGGGGATCAAATTACCAGCTGGAGTTGAAGAGAATCAGAAAATTATTTGAATACGTTTGATGTTAATATAAAATCAAATTAAATGACGTAGCGAAACTACGCACATGTCATTAACAATATCAGCGGTCATTGACCCCTAGTCGATATCTAATTGAAATTATGTTTTTTTAGATTGTTTTTTATTATATGTCGATGAACCACGTTTGTCGCTAACTTATTTCACTAACTCTGGTTTTCGTAACGCTTTTTTTTTTATTTATAAATAGCTCACACAGAATTAAAATAATGTTGTTTACAATTTTATGCATAATAATAATGATTCGATTCGTAACAATTATTTTAAGTCGTTCTTGTTCTGTTAAACCATTCCCGTCACAGTAACTTAGCAGTAAGGTGTGTTACAAGTCTGTTCTAAGCATAATATGTTCACTAACGTGTTTCAAAGGGTACAGTCAGCATCAGAGATATACAACGTGTGACAGGATTAATGATAAACCAGAAAAGGGATCCGAAATTGGGAAAAAGAAAATCGTCTGTCCCATACATAGTGTGTGCATGACTCGACAAAATATACTGAAGGGCTGATTTTTATTTTCGTCAATTTAGGGCTGGTCCCAAAGCGAGTTTTATGAACAACTATCAATATAATTTGTGAATACAATAACCCCTTGTTAGGTCGTAATTTCATTCTGTCAAACGTTGTTACAATAGATTTTTCCAAAAGTATCTACTTATACGACTTCCTAAATTGTTAAACTGTACACTCAATGGGCAAAACTTCTATTTGAAACGACGGTCGTGTTCTGTGTTCATTCAAAAACACCGCTTATGTCATTGAGATATAGTTTAATTTTCTTTGATCATTTCGATCAGTTAGTTCTTCCTGGTACTGTTGATGCTGACTGTACTCATTTCTCTGCCGACTGGGTCACTGAAGGCCTGTTCAGAGCTCCGCGGTACTCGCTTCCAGAGCGGTAGAGGTGGCCGGGTAACGGGTATCCTCCTAGGGCTCCAGACAGAGTCATTCTACCACAATAGCGATTGTCGAAACGCCAAAATGTTTGTCATTTCAAAAACGTGATATTTCGGAAGCGTTTGTTAATCCCATACATTTTTTTTTGAAGTGATAACTTCTTACGGGAGGGTAAAACGCTTCGTAACGTAACGCGTTACGGCGCCAGTCTGTCTGGCTTCCCTTTCTCTCACGCACACAGCAGCGCATCACTCTAACCCACAGCGCTAGTCGCATTTCGGACAGACGCTTCCCATATTAAATAGTTCAACTTAGATTAGATTAAGTTATCGCTTCTGTCGGCCGTCCCGAGACGTCCACGTTATTATTTTTATTTTAAGACAATCGTTAGTGTTGATGAAATGACTCCGTCTTAAAACTTAAGCGCACATTGGGTAGCGAACCTTGATTGCGAAACCATTTAACGCGCGTCACCTGCCGAAACCTTCAATCGCAGCAAGCGGAAAATACTGTCTATCTCAGTGGTGTGGCGATACTGGTTTGGCCCATTTCGCTCTAGCCGAGAAACTCCTCTAAAAATAATAGAAGTTAGTGACTGCCGATGTAGGCAGCGAGTACCGCGGAGCTCTCCTAGAGGCGCTAGTTTATTATTCCTACATAAGTACATTTGTAAGAGATGGCTGTGGACGGGATAGCGATATATTGTGTGAACCGCTAGGAGAGAGAGTTGTCAATGAACGCTGTTTCAAACGAATTGTAAGAGTATTACATCACGTCTTTGAATTTATTGTTTTATTTGATGAACTGCCTCGAACAAATATTACAGCTCCTTGAATCGGAACGGATCGATATTTTGACCTTTCATACCGGGATTGAGAAATCTCCCCTTGCATAGAAAAAATATAGGAAATGCACTATGCATTTCCTATATAATTTAAAAAAAAAACTCATTTTGAGGTTAAATCTCAATCAAGCTTAAACCTCATACTTCCGCGATAAAGTTGAAAATGTATTAAAGAAATTTGGCAGATTGTTGTAGCTTCATGTGCTGGTGTGTACCTATAAAAAAAAACAATTAAAAAAAATATCTGTCTGTCTGCTTGTTCCCGCTCCGGAATGGCTGGACCGATTTTGACGGGACTTTCACTGGCAGATAGCTTTTGTTTGAGTAATAACTTACTTTTCACAGAGGCGCGACGTGAACTCATTTTTTACTTGAATCTGTACGATTACATAATGTCGCAGATAACTTAACCCAAATCCGCGAGCGATACGAAATCGGTAAAAAATGTTCCTATAAAATCTAATCGAAGTGAAAATTATCAATTTATTCACCTACATTGACTTGTGAATGGTTCCTGTCGATGATGTTTCTGTCAGCGATAGAAAGCGATAGCGATATTGCGTTATATCGTTGACGATCATATAGATAAGAAGTAGGTACACTATTAGTATTACTACTAATATTCGTGGGCGTGCCGTCGACCGCCACAAGAAAAAGCATCTATAATAAAATACTCTTAAAATGGTATCTTATTATTGATAGAGTCCGGAACACCACGCTGCGCTCCAAAACCGGTATCATTGACGTAGGCAAAAAAGCTGCCAGGCTGAAATGGGAGTGGGCGGGTCACACCAGCCGCATGCATAATGACCGCCGGGCAATGGGTGCCAGAGCATGGACGGCGTCGCCGAGGCCGGCCCAGAAAGCGGTGGCGAGATGACTTGGATGCACACCGCGAAGGCTGATTCGAGGTGGCACAAGAAAAGAATGTCTGGAAGGATATGGGGGAGGCCTTTGCCCAGCAGTGGGACACAATAGGCTAAGGAAAAAAAATAGTATCAGGTATTTTATTAAAATGAGGCAGAATTGTTGGTTTGTTTGTAGGTAAACCTAATCTCTGGAATTAATACAACGATTGCGAAAATTCTTTCGCAATAGTACCGAGGCTACACTCTCTATATTCTGCGACAGGCCACGCGGACGAAGCCGCGGGGCAAGGTTAGCAGTAGGTGTATTAAATAAAACAAGTCACGTTGGCACAGTGTAACATTATTTATTTATTGATGCAATAAACGTTTGGTTTCGCTCAACAGCACGCCGCTCGCGGGGACAGCAGACCACATCTCACTCAGTGTAACGACTGACTAAATGTTTCTCTACCAGCCGGTCGATTCTCTATAGGTACATGTCGAAGTGAAGATGAGGTGAGCTGTCAATCCATATAGGTAGGTACTTAATCAAGATGGAATTACAGGTCACCTCGTGATCACTTCACCCAAGCCTTCACTTCGAAATGTGTAGGTACAGAATCGACCGGCTGTCATTATAGTAATAGGTAACGTGCAGAGACTATAGGTGGCAGCACAGAAGCGACAATGTCAAGTTTTAAGGTAAAGTTTCAATTTGTAACACTAGATGGCATGGTCTACGTCTTGCACGTTTCCTATACGTAGGTATATACATAGATAAGATATTTGAATTCTTAATTTTGTTAGCTGGGACCTTTCTACTCAACTACGGCGAAGCAAAAAGGAAGATTATCAATACTTAAACATAATTTTAAAAGCCACAACTGTAAAGTCGATACCTACTAGTGATGGCGGCGAGGGCTGGGAACTATCTCGATGTATATCAATATAAATGTCAACTGAAAATGGCAAACGCCGCGCCGTAACATTGTAAACTATTTTTTTTAATAAGACACGGATATATTGGTAACTATTGAATTTGGATGGAATTGATTATATACAAAACGATTTTTTCATAATATATCGAGAAATTATAAACTGATAAAGATTGATTACAATATTACGGAGTCTGCAATTTCGGTGACATATACATAGTAACAATGAGTAGGTGCATGCCACTCTATAGGCTTACAACGTGTAACAGAAATTCAGGTATCCACATGATAATATCATTTTTGATAAAATAATATCAGAGTCCCATCTTGTTACAAGTTCGAAACTCGTGTCAAAACGCCGGCCTATTCTGTCAGTTTCACCGTGTAAACTAAGGAGGAGTGAGTGTAAAGTGAATTCTTGTTTGTATGGATTGTCAGCTCACTTCATGTTCACTTCGCTTAAGCTTACACGGTGAGATGTAAACAATCGCACTGCAGACATCGTTTGCTCGTTTCGTTCGTTCGTTCGTTACATGTATTTATCATTTCATTATTAGAAAATGTAGTCCTTGAGGCAAGATTCACAGAACGCACTCTGATTTTACTTAATATCTGATCGGAAGTGAGCAAGCATTTTAGGTTTATATACTAGCTTTTGTCCGCGACTTCGTACGCGCCTATCCCGTTTTTGCCCGTTCCCGTAGGAATTTTGGGAAATCCTCTCTTAATGCTCCCCTACGGAGTGTAGGAAAGCTACATGCCAAACTACTCTACGACCAGTCGTTTCGACTGTGCGTTGTCTGTCAGTCAGTCAGTCAATAACGAAAGAATTTGGTAAATTAAGATTGGATTGCGACGCTGTCACTACAGAGTAGACCTGACGTCACACAAACGCCACATTGCGTTATTAAAGGTCTCCGCGCGATTGTTGCCCAGCAGACACAATTCCCGTCTGGTCGGCGGATCCTCCCTTTTCAATGGAGGTTGCGAAACTTTACAGTTACACCCAGCCCCTGCCCAGCATACCTCCAGAACGTTACCTACTTATAAAAGCAAAGTAGGTACAGCCGCCAACACATAAAGGTACAACAATCTGTCAAATTTCTTTCATAGACTTTCAACTTAATCGCTAAAATGTTAGGTTCAAGATTGATTGGGAAAATTTTAGTTTCGGGTAGCGAGTGGCGTACGTGCTATGAATCTATTCCTTAGTTTTAAAAGAGAAGAAAACGTCCAGGTATCATTGGGAAACCGGCCGTGTGTACTGCGACATTGTTCTCTGGTAATTATCGCAGCGTGATTTAGAGTTGCCACATATCAGTTGTACAAATGTACAGTCGGGAAATATATTGATAAACAGATAAACAGGAGTGTTCCGCACCCTAATAATTGTGTAACGCACTAAATAACAATTTCAATTAAAAACAAATATATAGGATGTTTAGAAAGCCTCCGCTCGTTATGGAAAAACACGTTAGGAATACTGATACATTGAGCAAATGGCAGGGATTGCGCTCGACTGTGTGAATTTGTGTGTTAAACAATTATCCCGCAGTAAGTACCTTCACACGATACATTGCTATTCTATACGACACGACAGTTGTAACACATCTAGGCATGGATTCAAATAGGTCAATGTTTGAACAGATTTGCGAACAAGTTCTTTGCTAAACAACCCACTGCCCTGACTTGCGAACAACAATTGGTAAAGACTTAAAAACTACTTTTAGTAGCAATACATTCGTTTATCGATCCTAGGCTTTGCCATCATTACGAAAGAAACTTGGCACTTCATCAGACTGGCACTTTACATAATATTACACTCTAATCACACTGGTGGTACACAAGGTAGGTACTCAAAACTATTGATACTCAACAACGTTCAATACTCCACACTGTTATTTACCTACTCAATACTGTAACATACTCAACACTATTGATACTCTCATACTCATCAATGTTCAATACTCAACACTGTCGGATACATAACACTTCTTGTAGGTATCAGCACGAACTCATTCAAGGCAAGAGTTATGTTGTCACCCAGTAAGATCCTGGGGTTACTGGCAGTGGCAGCGAGCGAGCGCAGCTTGGATGAGGTGCGTGAGCTCGGTGTAGAGCAGGCAGCGGCGACTGGCCGGCTTGCAGATCTCGCGGTGGTCCACCGACACGCCGTGCAGCGCGCCCACACCCGCGTCTGCGCACATACCACACGTACATTAATGTCACGCCTGTACCTACTTATTATTACGAACAACCATGAAATTCGTTCTGAGTTTCCAATGATTCTTAACAAAAGCATTTTTAAACTGCGACCTAATATGAATCTATACTTAAATGAAATAATTTAATTTCAAGGTTTCATTGAATATTACGATATGCGAAAAGCAAGAGAAGTTTAACATTAAATTTTAAAGTAATCTATTATGAAATTACTGTCTGATGCCATCAGAAGGTGGCTGCGCTACATACTTACGCTGACAACTTCGTATTTTTTGCAGATATTGTAGATTTTTCTTTTTATTCCGTCAAATATTCTACACAACACGGATCCACACAACTCTCTGTCTGTCGACCACTCTCTACCATCTTCACCTTGGCGAACGGCTGAAATGGTGGCTCTACAATTGGCTTGATATTTGTCAAAATATTCGCGTTACTTGGATAATAGAAAACATAACTTAAAATCATCGAAAGTTATTTTTTGTTTATACTAATTAATAAGACGAATATTTGTGTAAGAATGCGGTTTGGCCAGCTGGCACCGCGTAAGAAGCAAGTGTAGCTCCGCTGGCTCACCGGCGGAGTCCTCGCTGACGATGCGCAGCCACAGCACCGACATGAGCGTGCGGCCCGTCTCCACCAGCGAGCGCACCCGCGGCCGCGCGCGCGCCGTGGCCGCCAGCCAGCGCGCCTGCAGCTCCAGCACCAGCGGGCAGTCTGCGGGCGACGAATGAATCAGTTATACCTTCTACTAACTAGGGACCCGTGCGGCTCGAAGGCACGCGGGTCGATGCAGTTCAACAAACAGTTCCACTACACATGTCGCACCACCGCTGCACCGCTGCATCGGTGGAACACGCGCACTTTTGCAAAATAACGCACTTTTTCAAGAAAGACATCTAAAGATTTGTTGTCGTTATGACACATCCTACAAAATTGTAACGACTCTTACGCCATAACATGGAAAATACAGGAAATATATATGGTAGTAGTAGGTACTATATTAGTGCCATTATTGCAACATGTGCAAAAATGAATAATAATAATATTATCTTGGGACGACTCACACACGGTCATCCGATCCCAAACTAGGCAGAGCCTGTGCTATGGCAACCAGACAACTGATAAATATACTTATATATTTCTAAATACATACATATTATAGACAAATTACACCCAGACACAGAACAAATGATCATGCTCATCACACAAAGATTTGTCTTGGGTGGGAATCGAACCGACTGTTTCGATTTCGATGTATGATGATTTTCAAATAGCTTTTTACAAGGTTAACCACCAGCTGCTCTTAAATAAGATTGCATTCAATGGCATACGTGGCGATTTTTTAATAATATCGTTATCTTCCTACGGTTGAAATAGAACTTTGAGGGTTGTGATAAGCGCTTTCACTTCCAGAATTTCAAGTGTTACGTCTGGAGTATCTCAGGGCTCTATTTTAGGGCCACTTCTGTTCATCAAAGTAAGTATTTATTTTGCAAGTTATTTTCTATTTATGTACAACTAACTATTACTATATAATATCGGAAAATGTTTCGAAATTCAAAATTGTTGCTATACGCTATCGATTTCAATTTTTTTAAGCCTGTCAGAAATTTGCATTATTGCCTTTTTTTACAAGAAAAAGAGATTAAGAGTTTATTGTTTGAGCAGTATTGTTAGACAGTCCATATTACCTTTAGCGATCTCCATGAGCTCGATGCTGCGGCTGGTGAACGGCGTCTTGATATCGGCGAGCGGCGAGCCGCGGTGCGGCACGGAGTAGAACATGAAGCCGCTGCTGGCCGCCCACAGCGCCGCGCGCGCCGACAACACCTCACTGTCTTCTGGGGAAACGTCGACGAGATTGTAGTACGGACACAGGTAAAACTTGTAGCGTTTTCTGAAGAAACCTTTTATTAATATTTATTTATTCGTGACCTACTCATACTCACAGTTTACACTACACGTACAAGTTGTAGGCATACATACGTTAGATAAGGATACATTCACAAAATCAGTTATAATCCATAAACAATTCAAGAATAGATCATTGTCTGGTTTTACATGAGTGGGAGATTATGACGTACCTTCATTATTTGAAGACAGGACTTCAGTTATCTCTCTGGTCCCATCATTGTCTTCTACATTTCTATATTGTTCATCTTTTCTCACACTTATATCTATATACTCTGAGTGCTCATTATTTCTAGCTTGATTATTTAAAACATCACCCTTTTGCGTACAGCCATACATGTCACCGTCGTCTTGCTGCATGTTATAGTTTATATCTAAATCTTTATTATTTACATCGTCTTCATTAAAACTACTATTACCGGAATTATTATTGTTTCTTATTTCATTCATTTCGTCTATATTTCTTAGGTTAGTTCCACAGTTGGCAGCACAGCTACCGTTGTTGTGTTCTTTTACAAAGTTGTTCAGTAAATTGTTACAAGTCTCGCTGCTTTGATCTCTGTTCATATGACCTGCCTCATTGTCATTATATCTATTAAATTTATTATCTACACTAGTATTAACATTATTTCTAATATATTCTCTATCACTTTGGTCCTCGGAGTTATTGTTTAGTATACTTTGTTGCTTCATTACACTTTTGTTCAGTTTCAAATGAGCTTCGTATGCTGAAACAAATAAATTATGTAATTATAATGTGGCATAGTTTGCTGTTGGTTCCACTTCAGTATCTGTTTCCTGCTTTAATAATATTTTAAGCTTCCTTAAAACTCATCATCATTTTAGCGGATAAAAGTCCGCTGCTGGACAAAAGGCTTCCCCAAATGTTGCAGCATCAACTGGTCCTGTGCGCCTCACAACAAGATTTCAGCATTTCACGTCATACTTGAAAATGTTTTTTTTTTTACATTTTCATTAAAGAAAACAAACGGAGAGCTAATTGTGCCAAATTTGAACATTGAACGCATCACGATCAATGGTTATTTCTTCTAAGTAGAGAACCGAGTGAATTGTATCAGGGTCTCTGTAATTACCTTCGCAGTAGATCTGCTTGATGAACAGGCCGCCCTTGGAGTGCCCCACCCACACGATAGGGTACTGTCCCACGCCCAGCGCCACCAGCTGCTCCATCATCTGTTCCGCGCGCTCGTGCAGCCTGAGTCTGGCCACAAACCATAATAATATACTTATAACATAGGTTTGCTAGCTTTTGATTGGTCGAGGTCGGTCAGTCAAAACATAATCTAGTTGCACGTTCCAAAGCGTAGATCCCTATGGAGAAGAACGTTAGGAAATTCCACGGACACTTTGAAATCATGTACTTGATGCTTCTACATGTGAGATAACAGGTTCGAGGTTAAGAGGAAGCCCGAACTATCTTTGCACATGTTGTGACTTTCCTATTACGCCTAATCTGTAACCAAGTTCTCACACGAGGGAAAAAATTAAAAAAACTTTACGTAAGTATGAGCTTTCTCTAAGATAGAAGAAAAGAGAAGCAAACGAAGAAAAAGAATCTAGCTTAACTTTAAACGCACCACATAACTAAATCAATATGGACTTGGTGATGGAAATCGCGCATGAGATATTTATTAAAACTTCATGCAACAGGAGAGATAACATGGGAGGTGCATAAAAAAATAAAGAAGAAGTAAATAATATTTTAGGCTAACGGGCCATCAACATTACTGACCTCTTGTTGCCCTTGACCCACAGCGGCCTCCACAGGTAGGGGTCGCTCGTATAGTTGATGGAGATGACGCGCGCGCCCGGGAAGTCTTCCTTGATCCAGTCCCTGGGCCAGCAGTGCGAGTAGCAGTCATCGCAGGTACACCCGCACCCTGTCTGACAGTCCTTAGCCTCTGACTTGCACCGACACACCTCATTCACTTTACATTTACAGTCTACACCACATCTGTCATCGAAGTTACATTTGAAACCGTTTTCGTCAAAGTTACATTTAAATGTATCAGCATCACAGTTAGTATCACAGTCGTTTTTAAACAGGTCCGTCACGAATTTCGCTTGAGTTTCATAGTTGTCTACCTGTAGAAGTGTGTTGTTGTAGAATTTCTCTGTTATTAGAGAGTTTTCGTTTGGTAGGATCTTCTTGAAGCAGCCGTTGAGTTGTTTGAACGTGACGTTTTCATTTAGATTGGTTTCATTTAAGTTAGTTTCGTATGCGTACGTTTCTTGCTTGTTGTCGTGCGTGTGTCCTCGCTTGTCTTGCGAGCAGGTACAAGGGTCGGACGAATGGTTTCTCAGAGGTACTTTGGTTGGGTCTAATTTGTATTTGGTGCGCCATTCTCCTTGGCGCCATGTGTTGCCGAGGGAACCTGAAAAAGGACAATAATAGTTTGTGTACACGAATGTAGGAAGCAAGTCAATGAATAATAATAATCCTCCCGACCGAAATTCGATCACGGAGTCTCAGCGGAGACTAGCCATCGGCGCGGGACATATGTATAGTGTGGCGTGTGTGCGCAAACACAGGTGCACTCCCTCTTCCATCAACCTCATATTCCGCTGGGGCGGCAAACCGACACGACTGGAGAGAGATCTGGTGCAGGAACAACGGCTTTACGTGCATTCCGAGGCGCGGAGCCGGAGCGTCATACATCCAACTTCCCTAACTCTGGGCCGCTACTGAGATTTTTTTACGGAAAGACCCAATTAGACTTTGTGCCTAACTTGTGAATTGAACCCAGGACCCCGCGCTCGGCATTCGCGCATGCAACCAAGAGACTAAGGGTGTCACTACACCAATCGATCGATAGTCGATCGATGGTAGAATGAGTCGACGTCGATCGATAGTTTCTACTTCATTCTTTGATCTTGCAAAGTTAGCACACCAATTGATGAATGTCGATCGATGGCATCAATCGACGATCGATCGATTAGTGTAGTAATACCCGAAGGGGGCAGTTTAATATTATTTATTATTATATTAGAGCTTACCTCCCAATTTAAAAACTAGTGCCTAACTGAGCTGCTGTGGAGGTCAGAAAGCAGTTCATTGTTTAAATGTTAATGTAACAGACTACATTACTAAAGTAAGTAGCTAGGCAATTTATTTGCATTTATTGTCATTGTGACAAGTACAATGGATTTTGTCCTTTTCAAATTCACAATAGTCGCAATATCCTGGCGATTCATTAAATTTGTTTTATTTATAGGTCGATTGGGATTGTATTAATGTCGCACCGGACGAGTCGCATGTAATGTTATGTGAATCGATTCGGTTCTATAACAATGCTTGACACATCGTTCTGTAAGAGTGGCCCGGGATGGAGAGAGCATCTCCCTCTCGAGCACAACCACTACGTGCTTGGCTAGTCTACATTGAGATTGGCCCCCGTCAGCAAGCCCCGCTTCCCCCCTGGGCACTCGGGGCATGTGCCCAGGGCCAGGGCCAGGAAGAAAAAATAATTACAAACCTAAAAATACTCACAATATTTCATTCGACGGTACAGTCTAAAAACTTCTAATTTGTCGCTCAAAAGTGACCCCCTAACTCAATGTTTTGAGATCTAAGTACTAAGCGGGTCAACGACGCTGAGGAGCTCACCGTATAACCCGTGCACGAAGATGACGTCGAGCGCGTGCTGCGCCGGCGCGTGCAGCACGGCGCACTCCACGCGCGGCTCGGGGTGCAGGTGCGACGAGCTGGCCGCGCGGGGCTTCGCCGCGCGCGGGGCCTGCTTGCCGGCTGCAACAGATAACACAGTGATATTAAAAACTTAGGCGATTATAAATGTCCCTTGGTTCCTAAAGGCCTGTTCCGTTTCCTGCTTGATATGGAGGGCAGTGAAAATTATGTTTTCTGAATCATCTGCTGTTCTTTTCTGCGAGCCAGCCAGAAAGACAGACACGTACACACGAATGATCCAATAAGGGTTCCGTATTATCAATAAAATGTGTCTTGTGGGAGGTGGATGAAGGTCCCTCTTACCGGTGATCTGCGGCAGGCGCGGCAGCGACGTGCTCAGCAGGCGGCGCAGCAGCTCGTTGGCCGAACTCCACAGGCACGACACGCACCAGCGACTGAGGACAACGAGAGAGAGGTCATAAGTAGGTACTATAAACGTTCAATCCAGCCCTTCCCTAGCTGCTCTCACTCCTGCGAAGCCCCTGTTTTTTTTTCAATCAGGGCAGGGGCTCTGGGCGGAGCGCGAAGGTTTATCAATCTCTTAATGACGAACGGCCGGTTTTAATACGTTATTGAAACCGGCCGTAAAACCCACCCGTGTTCCTCCAAATGCCCTTTGCGCTCAAAGGGCCGCGGTAACTCTTTCGAACAATCCCGCAACCCACAGGCGGTGCCCGCGAGCGTGTAGTCGCTTAGTTTGTAAGTTTTTTTATAAGCCCTGGCTGGAGTCCTCAATATGAAGGCGCTACAGGCAACACCGGTTAAGCAGACGACGACCTCCTAGGTGACTCGCGAGATGTCACTCAGAACAAAAAGAAGCCTAACAGACAGATGTGTTTTTGGAGAGTGTGTTGCGCCACTTCTCCTCAAGTAAACACTAGGAAGACATCTCTCTAGTGTTTACTTGAGGAGAAGTAATAATATAATATAATATCTTGGGACAACTCACACACGGTCATCCGATCCCAAACTAGGCAGAGCCTGTGCTATGGCAACCAGACAACTGATAAACATGCTTATATATTTCTAAATGGGTGCAATTATAGACAAATTACACCCAGACGCAGAACAAATGATCATGCTCATCACACAAACATTTGTCCTGGGTGGGAATCGAACCCACGACCTCCGGTTTTGCAGTCAGGGTCACTAACCACTCGACCAACAGGCCAGTCACGTGGAAAGATAGTTGAATGTCGAACTCAACTGTCTTTATATCGGTTTTGTCTTTCAATACGTTCTAAATTCAGCTCAATTTGAATAAATAACTTGTGATTAGATGTAGTTAGATCATCAACCTCCGCCTTTTTCTATGTTATTTGAGGTCGGCACAAAATGCAGTCTTCTACCAACCCGAGCAATAATCTACTGTACTGCGTGTTGCAGGTTCGATTTCGTCAGGCTATAAGAAATAATCATAACCGTATCTGAGCCCACAGGCTGCGTCCCACACGTCGACAACCTCACCTCTACTACGTCAAGATATTATTAACAATCATCGTAGCCCCTCTATGATCTTATAAAGTCGTGCGAAGACGCGAGGGGGCTCGGCAAGGAGTCTCGCTATCTTGTCTATTCTTAGCACAGAGTCATAAACACCAATGATATAGTTACTGTGGCCCTATCTAGCCTAAGTCTCGTCTTAGAAGAGCTCGAGCCTTAATAATAACACCCGCACGGGTCGATCTTCAAGGTTAAGCAACGCTTGCCAAGGTTGGTCTGCGGATGGGTGACCATCTTTACATACCGAGACTCCTCGGAAAGCACGTTTAGCTGTTGGTCCCGGCTGTCATTAGTAGATCTTTGGCAGTCGTTACGGATTTTCAAAAGCCAGAAAATCTGACAGCAGTCGTGCCAAGAAAGACCGTGTTTGTTACCCAGTGAATGGGTCGTGGAGGTCTGGTAGGCAGTCGCTCCACGTAAAATACTGGTATTCTTTTGAATGCGGTTTGACTGGAAGCCGACCCCGATATAGTTGAGACAAGCACATGATGGTCTAGTCTCAGTTGACTCAGTTTCAAAGTAGAAGCTCTCACCTAAATGGCGCCAACTGGTGGCGTGCTTCTTCCTGAAACCCCTCACTGCAACTGGCACAAAATGTACACTGCAACATGACAATCGTTATCGCTAAGTCACTTGCCATGTCCAGTTTTTGAATTCTACTAATTTGCCGTCGCAATCTCAAAATGTTGGGAGATTGAGATGTTTATAACAGCTTGCTTGGGACTGATATGCGAATGCGAACGTTGCCCCCACTGGACGATGTACTCTTGATGGACTTTATTAATATCGTTTGCCACAATCATTAGGTAGGTACTACCATCCTGTTTTTGCAAACTATATTCGTATTATCGAATCATATCACGAACTTAACTGTTGTAGGTTTGTCCCAGTAGGTATATGTCGGCGCATTGTCGCCGTCGTAGTTGAACCCATATTTCACCAATAATAATAATAAGATTTATTTTCTCCCACAAAGTACTATATTACAAATAAATGGTGTTACAAATATTGGAGGTACAAAGGTTTGTGGGAGTCAGGAATCCAAACTAGGATACCCTGTGCTATGGCCTCCTGGCCCGCCTCGCCAAGATTGGGATTATCACAATAATTGTAGGACATGTAAGACTGTTGTAAGAAAAGACTAAGAAAAGTAATAATAAAAAAATACACACAAGTAGAACAGCAAATGGCAGGAAAATGTTTCAGAAATAACAACGAAATACTTAACTTGACACCAGGGTGTTTATTCCACAAGCAGCAAAATAATGATATTACATCGGTTTTTTTATACACAGAAAATGACAAGCATAAAGTTGACTGCGGATTTTAAAATTACTTACATAAATATGGCGGGAAACATTAAAGAGCAAGTTAACAAAATAAATCTTGTAGAAAGGAAGTTGTCAAATAAATTCTTATAAGAAACTAAAAGAAGCTTCATCAAATTAAATCCTTATAACAAATCAACAGGAAGTTACAATATTTTTAAACAAATACAAATGAAGTTGTCAAATAAAATCTATATAAATTCTACTGGAGTTGGAATAAAAAGAAAGCGATCAAGTTAAATCCATAAAGAAACTAAACACGATAGTTTTTAAATAAGACGATAACGCTTACATTAATCCAATTCAACACGCAAGTTAAAAACAAGATAATCAAACAAAATCATAACAAAAAATGGTTTTTGCCAAAAAAATGGTTTTCGCAATATGAATATATTACACTAACTTTTGCCTGCGATTTCGTACGCGCAAATCCCGTTCCCGTAAGAATTTCGGGAAATCCTCTTTTAGTGCTCCCCTGCGGAGTGTTGGGAACCTACATGCCAAATTTCAGCTTTCTACGAGCAGTGATTTCGACAGTGTGTTGTCTGTCAGTCACTCAGTCAGTAACGGAAGAATTTTATGGACTAGGAATGATTGAGATAATAAAGTTTGTGTGCAAAGGCAACCGAGAGGTTCTAAACAAAGTGTGAAAGTGTCATTCTATTCGTGAACGCGATTGTCAAAATGCCAAAATAAAAGGGTTTTTTTTTTTTCTGATCACGTGACATTTCGACAGCGTTTGTCAATCCCGTACCTACATTTTTTAAATTCACCACGCTAAGTAGGTACCTACCTACCGCTGACAAATTAATGTCACTTGCTTACAGCTTCTTTGACTCAAAGTTGAGTTTTCTCCCATACAGTGGTAGATATATAGAGATCACAGTAGTGGATCAGAGTGCCTACTGCCTATTATTCTACAAAATTTATCTCAGTTGGTATCAGTGAAAAATGGATGGAAATTGAGGTTTTTTAACAGATTTCTCACGCAATAATTGTTTAAAAATTAGTTGAATGATGCTTCAGAAAGAGATCCCGGCTGCGGCTGTTCAAATGAACTACAAAAGAATTAAGATTCAGTTGTTTTGACTCGTACATAATATGTACGTAGATATGTCGATACACACTCGGTGTTGTTACGTGGATAAAACTGCTAGTGCGGGGGCTACTTAAGTAGGTAGGGTTCCGTATAAAATTTTACTTATGATTTTTTTACTTTAGCATATGGAGGTTTTCTGTATTATACAACGTGTAACAGAACAAACGCAATTCCTGAAATGGGGCATTGTACTCATCATTGTGAACAACTTTTAATACGTACTTATATCTTTTTTGGGGTTGACTCAAACACTAAAAAATAACAAAGCAAAAAACTGAAACCTTATGATAACTCAGATAGGACTGAAAATATTTTTAAGTTCCCCCTCCCACCCCTTGTCACACAATGTCACACTTCGTCGGCCCCCTCCCACCCCTTGTCACACAATGTCACACTTCGTCGGCCCCCTCCCACCCCTTGTCACACAATGTCACACTTCGTCGGCCCCCTCCCACCCCTTGTCACACAATGTCACACTTCGTCGGCCCCCTACCCCCCCTTAACGTGTGACGTAATTTATGGATGGCCCCTTAACGCGATCGAGTGTATTAAAAAAAGCCCTCAGACCAGACCCTATCCATACAAATATGTTTCAGGCTTCACACGCCCTTTTCTCTTGTCACACTATTGTCTACATTTCTTTTACATTTCTCCTTTCGCAAGTCTGCTGGAAGAAATTTCTTTATAAATAAACAGTACTTTTGTACTAATATTTATTATGCTATATCTTACTGTTTTCTGTGTGTACATTAATTATAAAATAAATAATTTAAAGTACCTAGGTTATCACGAGTGAGTTCACAAACGTCCAAAGATCTTCATATCCGACAAGGGATCCCTACAAACCGGTATCGTATTATTAGAGCAAGACTATGGTCAAGGCCGAAGCCCTACGAGCCCGCAGTTGTGAGCCGCCTGCCACGGACTCGCCAGGTGATATTATGACACAACATTCGCTAAACGGATTATGTACTTGTTACGCGGAATATTGACAGTGACGTGGGGGAATAATGTTCACTGTTCTACAAGGTAAGTAGGAACGTGCCAGCGAAATGATTCAAATGGGTTGGATCCCGTAACGAGACAGAAATGAACATCGGGGAAGTAAGAAAAAAACCGGACAAGTGCGAGTCAAACTCGTGCACCGAGGGTTCTGATCGAGTCTTGATTTTTTCCGAGTATAGGTACACCTACGGATACATCAATATTCGTTACGGTCAATTCTTCAACCGAAAATATAAGTTTTTAATCGTATTTGTTTTTATATGATAAAACAATAAATTCCCAATTTTCGGACTTTTTCCTGTAGGTACTTGTACGATCTATCTTCTTGCCAAATTTTATGATTCTAAGTCAACGGGAAGTACCCTACAGGTTTTGATTCCTTGTGAGAGTCAAAAAATGCGCAATCGGAGCATAAACGGCCATATCTTCTTTTTCGTTAACTTACAAGATTGTTTTTTCAAAGCTTCAAGGGACTGTGGACTTGAGTATCTATATGGTTTTAATTTCAACTCGATACCTCCACGCGTTCCCGAGATGATGAGTCTTGATTGACAGACAGACGGACAACAAAGTGATCCTATAAGGGTTCCGTTTTTTCCTTTTGAGGTACGGAACCCTAAAAATATAATATTTCTACATCCTTATCTATCAGGAGACAGAACAGAGCGAGTCCAATCGGCACAAAGAGACACTAAGCAAAGAAACTTCAGAATCATGAGTCGAAGTCGAGAGCTCGAAAATTTTAGCAACTACTTCTGATATACTTATTAGACTTTCTTTTGACAACCAAGACATTACGAAGCGGCAGGCTAGAAGAATATTATATTTCGCACGATTATGCTTTTTTGCCTGCCGCCCGGGCCATGGTCTTCTTGACCTTAGAGCAAATATGCTTTTTTTTGGATGGCCTCCCTCTCACTCTGGGTGGTCACACTCTTAAAACCCACACGTGTTCTTTCAAATGCGGCGTTCCAGGGCCGCGGGAACTCTTTCTAACAATTCCGCAACACGGGTACCTAAGTACGCTACTATCTACTAGGTAGTGCACTGTCTATTTTATCGATTAAAGACATTTCTCGCACCTGCCTGTTTTACCAACTTTGGATAACTTTGGATTTACTTATCTGTCAGAAACCTTAATACAAATCCTCTCTTCCTTTCCTTTTCCTCAGTTTAACAAATCTTATCTGCCAAAGGTACCACAGTCCTTTTAGGTCCCTGATACAGGCGCTACGTCAAAATCTCGGCATCTTTATATTTTATTTATAATCTATTCGCAGTACCTAGGTCTTCACAATACATTATTTACCTACAGGTAACCTAAAGTAAATCTAATAAACAACTAGACTAATAAATTCGTGAAGTTACTCGATAAAATAACGATTGGTGTAATGTTTATGAGAGCACATGTACACCTTCCGCCTGCTGCCGACGCACAATGTGACATGGTCAACAAAGACACATCTGCTGAATTTCAAGGTTGAATCGATATTGTCGTGCACCTGTTAGCAGGTGCAAAATTAAATGAACATAGCACGGTTAAAATACTGTGTACATAGTCTGAGTATTTGTACTTCATAACGGATAGTTTCTCAGATTAGTACCTACGGATGCGGTAAATATTAGGAAATTGTGTTATCTCACAGAAATCTTATCACACTAATATTATACGAAAGTTTGTGAGAGTGTGTGTGTATGTTTGTTACTCTTCGCGCGCAAACGGTTGGACCAATTTTTATAAAGTTTGGTATGCAGGAAGCTGACACCCTGGAACGTACATAGTACCTACTTTAAACCGCGGGGCGCAGTTAGTACTACTATAATTTTAATGCGCTAGTTTGGATGGATGTTTAAATTTTGAATAAGGCTGGTTACTGCTTAATAACCGGATTATCCTGTAGTGGCTTCAAATGAATTTAAGGCCCCCCAGCCAGGGCTTACAAACAGTTCTTAACTTCAAAGTTTGAATGACACCATGAAGAGTCTGACGGTCTTCCCACGCAGTCGAATCCGCGGGCAGGACTTAGTTAGTGTATGTAAATGAAGAACACGCCGCATCAATCGGCTCTCGTTTGGCAAGCCGCCATCTTGTGCCATTGTCAGAGGTGAATGACCCGTGCCACGTGCGCGGTTATATAACAGCTATGTATTACTAGTACATTAGATAAGGCGTACGATGTGATGGTGCGCTGTGCGCTGTGACTCACTTGTATTCATTACATTATTTATTATGTATATAAATATGTATTAAATGTACCTATTTTGTATTGGAGGAGCTCGTGGATAAATAATAATTGCCGCACGGGTCGATCTTCAAGGTTAAGCAACGCTTGCCGAGGTCAAGCTGTGGATGGGTGTCCAGCTCAACATACCGAGACTCCTCTATGCTTAAGTGCGCACGTTAAGCTATTGACTCCGGCTGTCACTGTCGATCTTTGACAGTCGTTACGAATAGTCGGAAAATCTGACAGCAGTCTTGCCTAGGGGAATCGTGTTACCCAGTTACTGGGTGGTGGAGGTGAGATAGGCAGTCGCCATGTTGAATACTGGTAGTCAGCTGCAGCCGGTCAGCCTGGAAGCTGACTCCGACATAGATAGAATTAATGTAGGTATATGACGATTTTTCCTATTAACCTGCCTTTGCTACCGGAATGTGACCTCGTGACTTCAGGTGTTAATTTAAAACTAGCCAAATTGTATTGTATTCCAATTCAAATAGTTCTACTTAATTTTATTCGTTACTCTACCGATGTACTTAGTATATGTATGTATACCCTCTATATGTATAACATTAAGGGAGATTGACTGACTGACATAATGAACGCTCAGCCGACACTGGGACTGGAAACATGAAACTTAGGACTAGGCTTCTTTTATGACGTAGATGAGCACTCGGAACAAGGTTTTGGAAATTCAACCTTTGAGAGGGTGACAAAGAGGAAAATCATTTGTACTAAATCTGCGCAGACGAAAACACGGGCGAAGTGCTAGTTTTGTAAATGTGTCTATCGTAAAAATACCTTTGCCACCGGCTACCGGAAAACGACCTATCCGGATATTAATTTAAATCTAGTCGAATTGTATAGTATTCCAATTGAAACAGTTATTTTAATGTTGCTCGTAAGTAACCACTACACTCGTATAGCAACAATATGATGACATTGATGTGATGACACACTGACACGACGCCGCGCCACAACCGATGTTTTTGTTGTGTTATCTTTTCTATGAGTAGGTCGCGTTATCACTTCGTGGATGTCGTTTCGTCAATACGATTGTAAAATCATTAAGTTTGCTCGGCAGAGCGACATTTTTATTTCATTTTACGCATAGAATACCCAACAGGACAAGATTAAGCAACGCTTGCCGTGGTCGGTCCGAGGATGGGTGATCATGTTAACGTACCGAGACTCCTCCTTGCCTCGGAAAGCACGTTAAGCCGTTGGTCCCGGCTGTCATTTGTAGATCTTTAGCAGTCGTTATGGACTATCAGAAGCCATAAAAAAATTTCCATTTGATACCTGCAGCCTTGCCTGGAGTGGGTCAGACAGCCAGTCGCTATTCAGCTGAATCCGGTTGGGCAAAGGCCAGGCATATGATTTACGCATAGAATAATGGGCTTCATCAGAATGCTTAAAGTCAGCCAGAGGGCAATGTAAAGGACTATGCTCGGAGCTTCCTTGCGTGATCAAATCAGGAATGAAGATATCCAGAGAGAACCAAGGTTACAGATATAGCCCCAAGAATCGCCAAAATTAAGTGGCAGGGTTCAGGGCACAGTGCTCCCTGCCAGGGCTGCAGAATTGTTCGAAAGAGTTACCCCCTGGAACGCAGCGGGCATTTGAAGGAACATGGGTGGGTTTTAGTCATTAAGTGTCTGACACTCCCTCCCTATGTGCCGAGCGGGAGGAGTCTTTTATTTGATGATTTCTCATCCACAAAAAAACTGGAAAAGTGCGAGTCGCACTCGCGTGTAAAGGGTTCCAAACGAATTTTATTTGGATGGTATTTAAAAGTACTATACTGAATGTGCACCAAAATATGTTCATTAAAATATGTCATAACGAGCATCTTCTATTTAACAACTGTTGCAAATTTGTAAAAATAGTAATACACTTAATTTTAAAAACAAGCATTTATTTTTTTAGGTTTACTTCAGATAATGCACTGCAAAATGTATTAGAATCAAACACCAATTAATGTCCAATGTAGCTTTATTAATAACCTAACCTAACCGTACTAGGATGCATACTAAATATTTTGTGTAACATTCAGGAATATTTGGTGCACGATCAGTATTTTTCGGGGAAGAATAAAATAGTTATTGTTACAATAGAATATTTGCAGCGCACTACAATAAAAAAGTGTTATATCTTGGTGTTAATTTGGAATTTGTTTGATGTAACATATTTTGTTGGCCGAGTAGTTTAATTATAGTAAAACAATTAAACGGGTTTAAGATCAATATTTTAGAAATGCATACATAGATGTACCTTTAGATTTTTGGTGAACACAAAAATATTATCCATTTTATTTATGTAGCATGTTATTTTATCTTATAGGTTTTCCTGTAATATATAGTAGGTACTTACTTAAAGAAATAGTAGTTTTTTTTTCACAATGTTAACTCAGTACTTTCGGAGATAAAGAGGGGAGAGGAATGGTAATTTTTCGTCAAATTTCTTAAATAACTTCAAAACTGTTTATTTTAAAATTATGAAAAAAATGTAATTAAAACTCTCACAATAAGCCCTTGAATTTGATATCTCACATGGCACAGGTTGAAAATCTTTGTTTTGAAATTTTCTAGTTTGTCCCCAAAACTGACCCCCATACTCAAAATGTATTTATTCACGTGTTTGGATCACAGAAGTTCATATGTGTACGAAATTTTAACAGAATCGAACCAGAAGATTCGGAGAAAATTGGCTGTGACAGACGGACAGACAGACTGACAACCGAGTGATCCTATAAGGGTTCCATTTTTGAAGTGGTAACTTCTTATGGGAGTGTAAAACGCTTCGTAACGTAACGCGTTACGGCGTCAGTCTGTCTGGCTTCCCTTTCTCTCACGCATACAGCAGCGGTAGGCAGGCTCTTCCTCTCTCACTCTAACCCACAGCGCTACTCGTATTTCGGCCAGACGCTTCCCATATTTAATAGTTCAACTTAGATTAGTTCTGTCGGCCATCCCGAGACGCACACGTTTTTTTACGGATGTTCGGAACCCTAAACCCTACATCGCTCGCTTAACAGATAGTAGATGGAGTCGAAAGGTTCTGGTGCGACCGCGTACCGGGAGACGAAGCGTTGGAAGCCTCTCACAAGATGGACCGATGACCTGGTGATGGCCGCGGGAATCCGCTGGATGTGGGACACACAGGACCGGTTGTTGTGGCAACATGCGCGGGCAGGCCTATGTCCAGCAGTGGACGTCTTTCGGCTGATACGATGATGGTAAGCGTGTGTGAATTGTTGCGGAATTCGTTCGAAAGAGTCACCGAAGCCCTGGAAAGGAAAGGGCTTTAGAATAACACGGATGGGTTTTAATCAGTAAGAGTCTGACACGCCCTTCCGCTTCACCCAGAGCGAAAGAAGTCATTTGATGATTTCCCACACTTAAAAAAAAATCGTGTGTGAATTCACTACAGCCCTTTGTACCTACTTTGAAATAAATGATTTAGTTTCTCATTCGGTACAATATTCGATACAATGTCGACCACTCAGTAGCAGTACATCAGTACATGCCATATATACGTTAGACAGTGTAGTGTAACATAATATTTTGTTTCGATGTTCCTGCCATTGACACGCGGACAAGCGGAGTGACGAAAGTGATTGTTATTTTAGCGGACGAACGAGAAAATTCTGTTTTCCATCGAGGCGCACTGGATGGATGGCATATTTTAATTCTGTTTTACGTAATTACTTACATAAAATACCGCAATTTGAAAGCGTACTTTACAAATGCCAATTTTGAATTTAATAATGGAACAATGGTTTATAAACAATTTTAAAATACGGCCATGTTTATCGTTACTCTTGTGAATAAAAATACTTGTCTCGGTATTTTATGTAAGTACTAATGAATTGAACGACACATTTAATAAAGAGGTAAAAGTATTTGTTGTTTGTTTGTGAAAGGTGAGAAGGTATGTCATCTGTCGTCACTACAGAGTGACGTCTTATGGTTGCGAAATTTGTTTGAAATAGTCACCGCGGCCCTGGACCGCAAAGGGCTTTAGAAGGAACACGGATGGGTTTTAGTCAGTAAGAGTCTGACACGCCCTTCCGCTCCAACCAGAGTTGAAGAAGTCATTTGACGATTTCCCATCCTTAAAAAAAAAAAAAGGGTGCTACCACACCAATCGATCGATGCTCCATCGATGGCTTCTACTTCTACCACACTAATTTGTGTTTTCAATTGTTTATCGTCCGGTATCCCTCGACCAGCCAAAGCTACCGCACCAATCGATCGATCGACGGCATTGATTGGTGGTAACACTCTTAAGCTGGTCACCCATCCATGGAGCACCCTCGGAACATGTAGCTTACTCTCGAAGTTCGGCCCGTGCGGCTGTAATTAACTAATTATCTCTATTGATCTCTATTGCAAATTGCAAATTGACATTTAAAGAGAATGTTTACGTTAACGCGACCGAGTAGAGTAGGTACATTTAAAAACTCACACTAGTGCCTTAGGCAGCTCCAGGGTTGCGGAATTGTTTGTAAGAGTCACCGCGACTCTGGAACGCAAAGGACTTTAGAAGGAACACGGGTGGGTTTTCGTCAGTGAGAGTCTGACCCTCCCTCCCAATGTGCCCAGAGCGGGAGAGTCATTTGATGATTTCCCATCCATGGAAAGGCCTCAGTTGGGTGTCCTGTACACTGCGTGAGATAAGCAGAGGTTAACGATCGACCCTGAATGTGTTACGAGTACTCGCCTTATCTGTATTGACTCATTATAATTAACTAATTAAGTTATGCGGAGTTTTTCGAGTACTTAGTAACTGAGGAACGAGTTAGTACTGCTGTGCACTCTACCGGTATTTTCACAACTATGTTGGAGTCGACTTCCAGTCGCAGGTGCAGCTGAGTTCCAGTATTTACGTGAAGCTAATGCCTATTCGAGCTCCACAACCGTGACTGGGTAACACTTTTAGAAGAAACAAATGAACTACAGAAGTATCTGAGAAGTCGTGCTGCAAACATTTGAAATAGTTGCGTTAAGGATAGAGTCCCAAGTGTGTTGTCTATTCTGATGGTTGTGCGGTCCTCACATTAGATTTTTTTATTTAATATGGTTTTTCTCTTGACTCTAGTCTAGGTCATAGATGACAGAGACATAGTCGACGATGGAGCGAGCTTACCCAGAAGAAGCCTGTTCACTCTAATTTTGCAGAGATTAGGGTTGTAATGCGTTCGGAAACACAGACGCAGGCAGAGAGTTCCATTCCTCTGCTGTGCACATTATAATTTGCAATTCAGGTGATTTCAGGGCAGGTCAAGATATTCTTCAAAGTCACAAATCAAACAAATACAATTCGATTGACCCGGTGACTAAATGTTTGATCTATTGCCAATTGTTCTCCACATGCGACCATTTAATAGGCTACCTATTCAAATAAATTGTACTTATGTATTAAATTGTGTGAATATATTTTAAAAGGTTCAATTGTTGCTTTGCAATCTCATTCTCACTTTCATTTAATGTAAAACTTCCAAAATCCTACGATTAAAAATGTAACAGCAACTCTTGCGTACGGATAAACATATAGATTTTTTATTTTGTTTGTTATTTACACTAACTTATATATATCGGTTACTACACATTAACATTTGTAATTATATTTATCTACTTTTACATTTCACACCTACAAAACTGATTTACATCCGTACACTTCAACGAAGGTTCAGTTGAAAACCAGCGTCAGGCAACTCCTAGTTGTCTGGCATTTTGCTGAACTGGACCTATTTGGCGCAGCCGCGGGGCATACAATGTTTTTGTTTTAAAATTAAGCTGTCTTTTATTTGTATCTACAATGTGTGTCTGTGTGTGTGCCAAATAAACTAGTTTTCTTTCTTTCTTTCTATTTATTTTATTTATTTAGGACAACCAACAAAAGATACACCAAAATACATGTTACAGTATTCATAATACTTCTTTTTACATTTTACAGTGTAGCCTTAATTAAAGGCTTGCATTAAACATAGGAGTAGGAAATGCAGTTAATGCAATCTCTTGAGCGGCGCGCCGGCAGATGCTAGTAGTATAGTAAAGTAGAGATGACCTGTCCCAATGGACACGGTAACAGCGATTCATTGTGACATACTCATTGCGCACTTGAACCTTATTTCAGGGAGCTCAACGACCCGACAGTCGACACACCGCCATCAATCAGAGAGATATGTGCGTGGGCGGGTCTTGCTGGCGCGAGTACAGTATGTAAATAGATCAGTGGGTACGTCAGGTTGAGATGAAGCGTGAGTTTTTAGGGTTCCCAACCTCCGCATGGAGAACGGAACCCTTATAGGGTCATCCGGTTGGTGTCTGTCCGACTGTCACAGCCGATTTTCTCCGAATATACTGGACCGATTCAATTGAAATTTGGTATCTACCAAATCATATAATTTTTTGTGACCCAAACACGAATGCGTTTCGAAGAAATACATTTTGGAAAATAGGGTCACTTTTAGAGCGCAAATCGCAAAATTAAAAAAAAAAACTTTTTCCTACTTCACCATGTTACGTATGTACCTATGACGTATTTTATTCATAATTTTATTAAAATATCCCATTCCGATGTTTTAAAGAAAATAATTGAAAAATGGCTATTCCATTTCTTATCTCCGAAACTATCAAATTTAAAAAAAATACACTTAACAGGTCTTTTTAGGTTTCCGAACCCAAAGGGTAAAACGAGACCCTATTACTAAGACTCCGCTGTCCGTCTGTCTGTCCGTCTGTCACCAGGCTGTAGCCGCATTTATAATATTATAATATATAAATATAATACTACATTGTATAAAACAAAGTCGCTTCCCGCTGTCTGTCTATATGTATGCTTAGATCTTTAAAAATACGCAACGGATTTTGATGCGGTTTTTTTAATAGATAGAGTGATTCAAGAGAAAGGTTTATATGTATAATACATGCATAATATATTAGAGTAACACTGATAATTTTAGATGTTTTTAATATGATGTCGTAAATAAACACATTTTTTTTGCGCTTACGTTGCAAACGCTGGCTGAACCCTACGAGATAGATCAAAATAATGTACTACAGTATTGTACACCTTAAAATGGTCTACAAAAAAAATGCGTTGGTAGCTTTTTATCCTTTACTTTTTACGAGAAATAATGGCTTATTTACGAAGCGATTTTAAGCAATACAGCATTAATCCTTATTCAATTAAGTTAAATTTAAATATAAATTACCTAAGTTAAATACATTGTGCATTTAATATAGATCAATATGGCCTTTTACAACATGTAAGTTAAATGAGTATTTTCGAAGATATAACAGATTTAAAATGCAGGGTATATAGCGGTTACGGCGTTTAGTATGAGCATTGCACCCGTGCGGAGCCAGGGCGGGTCGCTAGTCCTACTACTATTATAAAGGCGAAAGTTTGTAAGTATGGATGTATGTATGGATGTTTGTTACTCTTTCACGTAAAAACTACTGAACGGATTTTGATGAAATTTGGCACAGAGGTAGATTATAGTCTGGAATAACACATAGGGTACTTTTTATCCCGGGAATATGTTCCCTTGGGATAATTTAGTTAAAGACATAGAAAAAAAAGAATAAAACAACATAGGGTGACACAATGGGCGGGTTGAACTGTATTAGTTTTTTTTTTACGATTACATAACATAACTAGATGCGATCCCGGTATCCCGGAAATTTAAGCATTAATAAAAATATTATAAGAAACCGCCTCCATAATTGACTTTGGATTTGGATAAATATACGACCGATATTATCCGATCTCTAGTGAAAACAGCGATGACGGGTACATGCCTACCTACTTACTTACTATGAGTATAATAGGAGTCACTCTCTAATAAATAATATTATAAATGCTAAAATATTTCTGTCTGTGTGTTACTTGGACGAAATTTGGTCCCGGGAGTATATTCAGTGCAGTTGGTGGCATCAGACTGCTTGAAAAGTGACTTGTTTGGAGTTTTTATTCATTTTGTTAATTAAAAACTCAACAAATAACTATACTTTCGCCCCTACTCTCCAACTCTTCTTGTTTGGCAGCGTCTATCAACCTAATAAATAAAATCATCGCGAAAAAATGTTGACGTCGCGTGCTAGAGTAAGCGTGTCTTTATATTTCAAACGTGGAACATGTCAACTTTATTTTTAAATTGTCTATGACGGAGACGCGTGTAGGGCGGACATATTTTTTTTTGTAGACTGTATAATATAAACGTAGTACATGTGCCCATTTTTATTTGCAATGTTTTCGTCTGATTGGCGTTTATATACATAAACGGTTTTTCAGTACTCATGTCATAAAAACTTATGATATAAAATGCCAACATATTCGGTCTACCATTACGTCTACCATATATGCATTTTAAGCTCTCCACGCTTGCGACACCAGCGTGGTAACCTGTCAAAGTACATTCAGGGATTGAATCCTCTCGACCGAATTTCGACCACGGTGGCAAACCTTAAGGGAGAATAATCAAGTACACGGAAGATATTATAGTGCACGCGTGTGCGCAAACACAGGTGTAGTAAGCTAACAAAGTACTACCTATACAGATTGACAGTGACACACTTCATAAAGCCATTGACTAGTAAACGGATTTAAAAACACGACCATTCATTTTGTTTGTATTTAATTCTTTGAACAATTCGTTGATCAATCCCTGTTTGTACTTCCTATAACCAGCTCCAAGTACATCTAAGTTTAATGTACAAGTTCTTCCTAGTGAAGGTACTCGATCTCCTTGACACACACACTGACACTGCGTGTCTCATAACGAGCCGGTGGCCCTTGTAAAGGCCACGCTTCTAATTATCAATTATTTATGTGGGACATTATAATTGCCTGCTTTTAAATGTGTTGTGAGAAAATCTGAGTAAATCTATTGGACTTGAACTCGTTGAAATAACATCTACAACTACTATTTAACTGCACCTCTAGTACCGTATGCATAAAATACTTGGCGCAAGTAAACGCTTTTAACTCGCCTGCGGCGAAGCCCTAATTACGATGGTTTTGTGTTTGACTTGTATTGTATGTACCTACTTATCCCTTCGTTTGTCCGCTCGTAACTACTCAACGGGTCATCCAAGTTTTGGTAAATGATATGACATAAAATTCCTCTTGGTGAGAGTGTCACTGGGACCTGGGTTCATAAAATTAAAAAGTCGAGATGGCGGATTTTATGCGCTTTAATGTACGGGCTCAAAATAATGGGCTCGTGGAAACGCTCTCAAATGTATCTAATAATGATGATGATGTATGTAATCTATATTTATCTAAATAGTTAACCAAGCTCGCCTTGCCTTTGTCTGTTTCTCCGGTTACCTACTTCTGAAGAAGTAACAATCCGCAACAAAATCCGTCGCGTGGTTTCTAAAGCACGTTTTTGATGCGGATTGTACTAACTACTAATAGTAGAGCGATAAACGAGGAAGTTTTGTGTGTGCACACTGCTCACGTGCGAAGCCGAGGCGGTGGCTAGTAAATTATAAAGAGTTCGTGGCGTGTCCGTAACATACACACTTTGTATAGGTAACAGTCTTGCAAAGCCATACCAGCCATACAATAAATCTGAAGAATTTGTTTTTTATTAATATGCTCTTTGCTCTCAAAGCGGTGAAGGAAACATCGTAGGGAAACCGACATGTCCAAGAACCAAACTCGAAGTCATGTGCCAGGGACACCCACCAATGCAATCCGCAATGTGCTCGCGTGCTGCACAGAAAACAGCCCCCTACTAATGATGTGCCAACGTTGTGAAAAAGAGATAGTGTTATTCGTCCTGTAGCCTCGTCTCTTTCTGGCCAGTGTCCCACCAGCAATAGAGAAAATTTGGTGAGCTGATTATATTTAATACGTTCAAGTGTCTGGTAGCACAAGTTTGTGCAATTGATTCTTGTGCAAGTAAAACTGTGTTCTAACTATTACGAACATTTTAAATATAAATACCCCAACAGTCCGGCTGCAGTGAGTTAGTATTTATTTTTTATCTACACAGATTCTTTTATTAGTGGATACTGGACACCATGTTTTCGAAGTGGGTAATTCCAACACCTAGGCATCATATATATCTGCCAGGGTTGCGGAATTTGTTCGAAAGAGTCACCGCGGCCCTGGAACGCAAAGGGCTGTAGGAGGAACACGGATGGGTTTTAGTCAGTAAGAGTCTGACACGCCCTTCCGCTCCACTCAGAGCGGAAGAATTCATTTGATGATTTCCCGTCCTTAAAAAAAAGGCATCATATTTATGTATATTTTTTATCAATAACATTTTCCTACAGATGGTCAAAGGTCTTGCCCATAGCCTTCCCCTGATCCCAGTGTGTTGCTCCGAGCAATCCATCATGAGGCGTCCATGCCCAAGTCGTCACGCCACGGTTTCCTAGGCTTCAGTGCTAGTAAAGGTATAAGGTACTCACACCAAAGTGATCAGGTACGGGTGCAGTTTGACGTTGCCCTGGGCGCCATCTTGTGGCACGACGTCCGAGACGGCCATCTTGTTCTGTCGTTACCGCCAGTACGCTGTGGAGAAACAGGTTTATTAATATCTTGGGAATGCTGGTCGTTGGTGTAGAGGTCTGAACATGAGGCCCTAGGTCTAGAAGTCCTTACAAAGTGAATCTCTTGTATTTGTATCAGGGTTGGAAGGAAGGGTTCCGCTTCCGACGACATATTTTGAGGCTTAGGTACTTAGTAAGGTTGGTACTTAGTCTTTTTTTTGTTTTTAGGTACAAATGTAGTTAAAGTTAATTAAGAATTTTGTGCACTGAATATATCTTTACAAATGTAGTTACAGTTAATTAAGAATGTTGTAGGTACACTGAATATATCTTTATAAATGTAAGTAGTTATAGTTAATTAAGAATGTTTTACACTAAATATACATATTTTTTCCTTTTCTCCGTTGTAAATAAATAACTGACAGAAACAAACCGCGAAACGGGTGTCGTAAATTAAAAAAGGGGTTGCAAAGTATGAAGGTACACAGTTTTTGGTTGAACCCATTAGATGGAAATACTATTGTGGAAATCGAGTAAGATAAAAAAAAATACTTTTGATAAATATCTAAACAATATTATTTCATAGTTCACTAAAACAGTAGAATTTCATAAAATAGATCAAATCCCCAATACTATCACTTGCCCGTATTATATCTATTACAGGTAAGATGTTGGACTTGGCTCGAAAGAGTTACCGCGACCCTGGAACCACTAGGTGTCGTCTAGGTAATCATGATTTCCTAACAACTGTGCCGACACGTGTTTGATTTAAGTCTGGGTGTTTGTGCAACTGACGCTGATGGTAGCGCGATGGCTCAGTGCTCGATTCTAGAATGAAAGTACAGGCAAAGTGCGGAATCGCACACGTAGTGTTCTGTACCATCTGCCAGGGTTGCGGAATGTTCGAAAGAGTCACCGCGACCCTGGAACGTAAAGGGCTTTAGAAAATACACGGATAGGTTTTAGTCAGTAGGAATCTGACACGCCCTTCCGCTCTACCCAGAGCAGGAAAAGTCATTTGATGATTTCGAACACCTAAAAAAAAATAAGATACATATCTGCCTAACCTTCGGGCTAAACACGAGTGATATGATTACGAATGTTTACTTGTATAGGTAGAAACCATAGAGCAGAACGGGTTTAGTGAGACGACATTATTAAGAGGCATACGTAGATGGTAGGTACCTACTACAGTTTAAAATGGGTTAAACTAGTTTGACAGCAAAATATGCTTCCATTTTAAGAAAAGTCTTAAACGTGCTTCTGATATGAAAATCAACACTGTTTGTGACTAGCATTGAAATAAAGAAAGGATGGGAAAACATTAAATTACTTCTTCCGCCCTGTCAGACTCTTACTGACTAAAACCTATGCGTGTTCCTCCAAATGCCCGCCGCGTTCCAGAGCCGCGGTGACTCTTTCGAACAATTCCGCTAGCCAGCAGAACTACTAGCTGACTAGTACCTCTATCCAGTATTTATCAGAAATACAAAGTGCGTTTAAATCACAAAAAGACAATACGCGGTAACATAGTCCGATATGAATCAGAAGTAATATTTTGTTATAGACCATAATTATGACAAATTTGAATTGCAATTTTATTTAGTTTCGATTTTATTTAAAACAAGCTTATTGTCAAACAGTCATCGCCTATTCTGCAGTTCTGAAATGCTTGATCTCTTATTGATGTCACTACTTTTATAGGCCGAATTTATGGGGATAGGAACCTTTTTCTTTTGGAGCTTTTTTTTGAACATATACCTACAACAATCCGAATAAAACTATACGGCAGTTGCCCACCAGACACAACAACTGTCCGGTCGGAGGATCCTCCCTTTTCAGTAGAGGTATGCGGGACTTTACTCCCTGTACCGCATACCTCTATAAAGATATTATAGTCTGACGGCCGGTTTCAAACATGACGTTTCAGCTACTGTCGGTAGCTAATTTGACAGTTGGTTAAAGGTTTATCCCGGGAGTATGTTCCCTTGGGATAATTTCCGACATTTATAAACAAACAATTATTGCCTTTCGCACTCCCTCCTTTCACATCCACCCTATATTCGTGTAGTTCCCTCAACGCCCGCCAGTCGGCGCCACTGTCCTATGCTCCTATCTATTGAGTCCACCGACTGAATAGTAGTCTCTTATAGGTCACGACTCACGACTCACGAGTAGATAGGTAGGTACTGTGCGGCCTACAGATCCCAATTGGTCTACTTGGACAACAATAGCTGGGGTTAATGACCTCTCTGGCGACGGGTCTGTTGATCCAGTTGTTGCAAGGGACTGATGAGTATGAGGCCTTTGGCACAGATGACTAAATTGTCTTTGGTTCGAAAAGTTCTAAGTTGAGCTGTCAAATGCTTGCACTGTTTGGACAGGTCCGTTCAAATCTGTGTGGTCCTTTCCTCAATATACCACCTCGGACATTAACCTATATGCTTTCATATGATTGGACCATTACATGTTTACCATTGTATGGACTTTAAAAGAGTCTGAGTGTTCGGTGTTTCTTCTCAGGGTAGTCAGCTACGAAACACCGGCCCCATCTAGTTTAAATTGACATGTTTATATCCCATTTGCAAAATAAATATAATACCCAGGTCGTGGTATTCTTTTTAGGTAGCCTGCCGCACTTTTAAAGGGACTCCAATTTCTAGCACTAAGACTTCCAATCGAATCGTTGTGCGTCATAGTCCTGGCTAAAATGATCTTCATGACCGAATTTCAGTCGCGGTGGCCAATCTCAAAAAAGATAAGCCAAGTATGTAGGAGATCCAAGACACGACACGACCGGGGAGAGATTGTTCTTTCCGAGCAGTTCCTTTTCGAACTGCGGGCTTCTACTGCGATAGAAGTAATTTAATCAAAAACGAGCCCGAGATCCCTTTCAGTTGAAATATTCACCCTTTATACTTCTGTCTACGTTGTTGGGACAACAGTCGTAATGCTACCCATGCTATCAGAATCAAACCCACCTCACTACACGTGTCTCCCTGATGCTCTTAACCACTGAGCCACACTTCAAACACGTTATCAATTCGTTATCACCGCGCTACTTATTCAATGAATGACTGTTATCATTATCAGAATGACTACTAATGAAGGTATTATTATTATCTTTAACCTCGAGGGGCTCGTGGCTAAATGATTAGCTCTTCACCTCTTGAGCCACGAGTGAGGGGCTCATAAAGCGAGATAATGGTTCAGTAAACAATCTTTTTCTAATACATACATCTACAATGTGTTACAGAATAAAACCAATATCTGAAAAGGTGTCATTGTGCTCATCAAGTACTTTCCTCTGCAAACATCGACACCCCACACCATTTATATAGATATATGTATACATTAATACCATATGGTTTAAATAAGCTTCGCAAAAATTCATTCTTTTTAATCTAAAATGTTAATAGTAAAAGTAGTTATTGTGAGTTATCCGTCGGAGATAGGCATATGTTATCGGGGACTTTTTTATAGATATTGATATGTTATTTAATATTGTAGTAAGTACATTGTTTTGTTCTATCATCAATAGTTTTCGCAGCGCATGCGATGAAAGACATTTCATGTCAATTTTTTTTCACCTTGGGTTACATTATTCAAGTTTTACTAGGGATCCCTAATTATCACTGGAAATAAATACAGCCTATGTTACTCGGTGAAGATGTAGCTTTCTAACGGTGAAAGAATTTTTTAAATCAGTCGAGTAGTTTTTGAGTTAAATCTTAACAAACAAATAAACAAATGTTCCTCTTTATAATATCATATTAGTTTAGATTATATGCAACTTTTACTTTTATTCTGTTACAAGTTGTATGTCACCGGATAATTGCAAACTACGTAAGATAATAAAATATCCTTAGAGATTGTAAACTCTCGAGTAATTGTCAAATAAACATAATACTTATCATTTTTAATATCTCCATGCCAGTCCGAGATATTGTGGACTGACATACTCGTATATAAACTGGCGACCAATCAGCACTCTGGTCTACAATTTATCTGTTTTGGTCTTTGTTGGTGTGAGCTCACATCTGGACTGACCAATGAGCCTTGTTTCCAGGTTTTACTATCCCACGAAAATCTATAAATTGTAGTGTTGTGCTCTGATTGGTCGCCATTTTATGTCAGTATTTTGTGTCAGTAAATTTCTCGGAATGACTTCAAGAGATTATAAACTATCAAATTTTGATGCGTAAAAAAGCATTCCAAATGTTCATTTGACAATTTATCGAGAGTTTACAATCTCTCAAGTTATTTTATAATCTTACGAAGTTTGCCATTTTCCGGTGACATTTACAAATAAAAAAATGCATGACAATCAAACGGAGAACCATCACACCCAGTAGTAGCGCTTGCAAGCCACTGGCAATAAATTCATTCATCATTATTTCAGCCGAAAGACGTCTCCTGCTAAACATGGCCTCTTCTAAGCGTCGCCTCATCAAAGTCAAAGTCAAAGTCAAACCGTTTATTCCAATTAGGCCATCAAAAGGCACTTTTGAACGTCAACATTACAGTTAAAAGAATATGTATAAAAATAAAGTGACTCTACTGTCCATTCACAAAGGTAGAGTCTTATGGAGAAGAACGGACAAGAAACTCCATCGACCGGTTCATACAGAGGATTCCCGTGACCTGCCTAGCTAGCCTTTCCCAACTATATTGGGGTCGGCTTCCAGTCTAACCGGATCAGCTGAGTACCAGTATTCCACATGGAGCGGCTGCCTACTAGACCACCGCTAACCCGTTAACACGATACCCTGGGATGTCAGATTTTCTGGCTTCTACTACCCGTAACGATTGTCAAAGATCTCCAAAGCCGGGCCCAACGGCTTAACGTGCTTTCCGAGGCACGGACGAGTCTCGGTATGTTTTGGATGGTCACCCATCCACGAATTGGCCTTGGCAAGTGTCGCTTAACCGGCTATAACTATTCATTTATACAGTAATGATACATAGGCGAAGCTACAAGCTTTTTCATAAAAAAAAATATCTTCAACAATAAACACACAGGTAGGTAAGTAGATATAATCTGGACCGTATTGAGGAAGTTATTCGACAAGACTTCAAGGTCGTGATATTGTAACAACTAGCAAATGGTCGCTAATCACTAAATAAATGCCTTTTGTTACTTGTATCAAACTATTGAGTCATTTTAACTTAGATTTTAAAAACTACGTTTGCAAGGTCCTTAAACAATAAACTTATCTTTGTCAAAAGTATATTAGTATTTCGAAGTTATATTCACAGATTCATATCCGGAAAATCTACGTACATATTATATAAAAAAGGGCTATCGATTTTTTCCTTTCTGAAATCCAACCCACGAGTCGCTCGCCTCTCGTCCACTGCGCCATCGCACTATCGTTAGCATCAGTTGCACAAACTCCCAGACATTTATTAGTTATATACGTGACGGGTACATTTCTTAGGTACCTAACCTAGACTAGACTATACACCTGTTTTTTTTGGACGGGATATCATCAAATCATCCCGCGGGAGGAGCGGAAGGGAGTGTCAGACTCTTACTGACTAAAACCCACCCATCTTTACGTTACAGGGGGGCTACTCTCTAAGCCCGAAGTCCGTAGTTTCAGGCTTAGTTGCGGGCGTATTCTACTCCGTATCTACTACGGACTTACAATTTGACATTTACTGTCAAATCGTGTTGTCATTCATTAGCAACTAAGCCCGAAACTAAGGACTTCGGGCTTAGAGAGTAGCCCCCCAGGGCCGCGGTAACTCTTTCGAACAATTCCGCAACCCTGGCAGATGGTACGGAACGAGCGAGTCCGACGACTCGCACTCCGACACGGAAATACAGACAATTTCCGTTCTAGAATGGAACCCTCGACTCGCGAGCCACTCGAGCACTGCGCCACCTTACTACCATCAGCGTCAGTTGCACAATCTCCCAGACATTTAATATCAAACACGTGTCGGATCAGTTGTTAGGAAATCATTATTACCTACACGACACCTACTGGGTACATTACCGAGACTACCTGCATCTACTGGTTATAATGAAGTATTTCCTGCAGCTTATGAGGTGCCATAGAGTAGGAATAAATAGAAGTGATACTGTATATTGAAAACATAGACATTTATTTTCTATACTTACATCTATCTATACATATAATTAAAAAAACCGACTTCCATATAAAAAACACTACAAAGTATAAAATACCTAACTTTAATTTCGGCAGTCGGTGTTTTTGGTTGTTTTTTAGTTTTTTGACACCGACTTCCGAAATTAAAGTTATTTTATACTTTGTAGTGTTTTTTATATGGAAGTCGGTTTTTTTTTTGTAAAAAAGTTTTTTATTTTCCACTTTTTAGTGGTGATACCCCACAAATAAGTGACATTATTCCCATAATGAGTGGTTAAGGAGTTTCTTTGTGTGCCTTCGCAGTCCAAATCCACACCAGCTCATAGTTAAATATATACTTTGCTTTGGTACCAGTTTTTACTAATTTTAAGGTGAGGAGGTCACTGGTTTATCTTTGAAGTTCCCAGTACAGTGCAAATGCAATATAGCTATAACTAAACCCAATGCAAAAAGAATCATCAAGATCGGTTAATGAACAATAAAGTTATGCCCGAATAGATAATCCCAAACATGTTAATTCAGTTTAACTTGATTGCATCTGCCTTCCACCGCTTCAAAGCCTACCGGCGTGATGTTATGTTATGAACTGGTGTAATAAATAAACAGACATGCGATTTCAGCAATCCCGGCAGATTTGCTATCATTTATTGAAGAGTTCCGTTGCCTACCTACGAAATCCTTCATCAGATCTTCACCGAATTGCAATAGAGCCAGTTTGGAAAAATATTCTTTCAAACAAAAAAAGAATCATCCAAATCGGTTGACAATTGGAGAAAATATCGCTGATCTAACAAATGTCCTGGGATCCTAGCATCAGGATCCTAACTTATACCTTCCATCATCAGCTCAGCAAGATGAGATGTTGATTACCAGGCACAATTATCTGAATTGCGTAAGAAAATATATGAAAAACAATGTATGTGCCTTTAAAATTTGAGAGTTGCCCTCAATTTCCCTAGGATCCCATCATCAGATTCTGACTTGGTGCCAATGGGACCACCTCAGGAGTATAGGCTTTTGAATAAATAAAGAATCATCAAAATCAATTCATAATTGACGGAATGATCGCATAACAAACATACAAAAAAAAAAAAAGACATACAGTCGAATTGATAACCTCCTTCTTTTGGAAGTCGGTTGAAAATGAAACGGATCGCTGTCTGTAAAAGGAATATAAAAATACATGAGGAAAAATATTTTTGGGACCTTTATTTTATTTTTTTATTTTTGATTGAAATAGAACCCAAAACAATCTTCTATTCTTTATCTGTTCAGTAGCATTGACTGAAACTTCACTAAACTTCATGATCTTAAAAAAATTCCACGCGGACGAAGTCGCGCGCAAAAGCCTATAATTGAAACCTATCCATCCATATGCAACAAATAAATTGGGGAATATTTTAACCGTACGTACAGAAGGTGAAATTCTCTGCCGGAGTCTGTTTCCTGATAGCTACAACCTGGGGGTGTTTAAGACAAGAGTGAACAGGTTACTTCTAGGCAAGCGTGCTCCATCGTCGACCACATCATCGCTAGCCATCATGTGGGATTGTAGTCAAAGGCGAACCTACCAAAATAAAAAGTATTTATTTAAATTTAATCTATCTGCCTTTCCCTATATATTAAGGTTGGCTTCCAGTCATGCAGCTGAATACCAGTATTTGACATGGAGCTGCCACAGCTCAGTACCGATGAAGCCATCCATGGCCAGACTGGTTACTTGTATCTACAAAGTATCTGATCAAGTGTACTTAGAACTGCCAGGGTTGTGGAATTGTTCGAAAGAGTTACCGCGGCCCTGCCGACCTACTGTGACGTGCTAATGCCATCCAATTCCAATGATGTAATAGGGATAGTGCTATTCGCTATGTATAGCTCCGTCTCTCTCTTAGAGCGGAATCATGATCGTTTTAAGACTTCATAGAAGAGAGTCCAAAGGGCATTAGGAGGAACACGGATAGGTTTTAGTCAGTAAGTGTCTAACACTCCGTTTTCTTCCGCTCCGTTAAGAGCGGGAGGAGGCATTTCATGATTTGTACAAAAAAAGTGTTTTTGAAAACTAATAACACTGCCCGACATGGCTTGGCTTCTTCTTCTTAGCGTATCGGTGACAAATACACTTATCACATTGTATGTTTGGCCCAGTACTCAGCAACGGCAACACCGTTCACTGACGCAGCCATAAGGTCCTCACATGTATAGGTGACAGGGCATGCGGCGCAAGACAAGAGGGAGCCATAGACTGCGGATCGAGCGACGCCATACAAACACTAAAGATCAGAGCCATCCGAGAACCTCTACTTGAGGGGGTTATCTTGAGTGTGAAGTCTATTTACTGTTTGCCAGGTCGGCCCGACATGACTTTCGAAACCAGAACCTCAAACAATGCTTCTCTACCGTATTCTAACTCTACTGAGCCGCTTGCGTGCAAGATGGATATTACCAGCTGACTGAGTTTTAATAACAGAGTATCAATTTATGTCCTTGTACGGTCAGCCAATTAAAGTGACGCAAGATACTGCAATCATAATAATAATATGTATTGTCTTATTGCAAGACAACGTGATAAGTCACACGGTACGGTCAGCAGGGAAAGACGATTCTTAATCTACATATACACTGTTATATTATAAAGAGAAACTAAATGTTTAATTGTTTGGACTAGAGTGGGTTCTAAAACCGCCAGACCGATTTTAACAATCTTTCACCAGTAGAAAACCATATTTTCATTGAATAACGTAGGATATATTTTAGTTTCAGAAAGAGGAGGAAGTCGCGGGCGACGTGCTAGTCGTGTTATTAAAGACCATACAACAAATGGAAAAATAACAAAAATAGAATATGTCCCGCGCCGTAGGTAGTCTCCGTTGAGATTGGCCGCCATGGCCGAAATCTGACAGAGGGCCAACTTTTAATCCCCGAAAAAAACACGCGTGTTGAAGGATTGGCCGCGGGGAGCTGGTGGCATAGTTCTAGTTGGACATACGAGTAGGAGAGCCCTGTAGGTGGCTAATATTCGCAATGTGATGTCATCGGATGCTACATCTATATAAACTCCTGGTGGTCAGGATGTCGCAAAGGTCACTATTGGCGCTCACACGTCGTATTATCTTATATTAATTTATTCGTTATCTTGAGTAGAAGAGCTCGTGGCTATATTATAACAGCCGCACGGGTCGATCTTCCAGGTTAAGCAACTCGCCAGGGTTCCGGAATTGTTAAAAGGAGTTCCCGCGGCCCTGGGGGGCTACTCTCTAAGCCCGAAGTCCGTAGTTGCGGGCATATTCTAGTTCGTATCACGTAACCACGAAGAATGAATGACAACAAGATTTTACAGTTACTGTCAACTCTTGTTGTCATTAATTCTTAGTTCGGGTTCGGAACTATTCGTAAGTCCGTAGGTGATACGGAGTATAATACGCCCGCGATTGAGCCCGAAACTCCGGACTTCGGGCTTAGAGAGTACGCAAAGGAACGCAAAAGGGTATTAGAAGGAACACAGGTGGGTTTTAAGTTTAAAAACCACCCGTACATCAGTATGAAGAAGAGTCTGACACTCCCTCCCGCTGCCCAGAGCGGGAGGCATTTGATGACAAAAGATCCATAACAAATTAAAAAACCGGGCATGTGCGAGTCGGACTCGCGCACGAAGGGTTCCGTACCATCTATAAAAACGGCCTCCTTAAATATTTATGTTATTCTGTTTTTTAGTATTTGTTATTATAGCGGCAACAGAAATACATCATCTGTGAAAATTTCAACTGTCTAACCATCACGGTTCATGAGATACAGCCTGGTGACAGACGGACAGCGAAGTCTTAGAATAGAGTCCCGTTAACCCTTTGAGTATGGAACCCTAAAAATAAGATAAAGCAATGCTTGTCGAGGGTGGTCCGCGTTTGGCTATCCATTTTACCGAGACTCCTCCGTGCCTCAACAAGCACGTTAAGCCGTTGGTCCCGGCTGTCATTGTATTGATCATTCAAATTATTAGTGCCATAAGTTCACCATCCATTTTAAATGAGTCAACCTGTACGTTGTAGCTAACGTACTGGCTGCCAATTTCCTATCCGACCTTGTCGCGAAAAATAATACAAAATCATTGGGAAAAACCGAAATGCTAAAATTGTTCAGTTGCTTACACGACTCCCTCGTGGTCGTGCCAAGTTGTATTTAAAATAACTGGCCAAGTGCAAGCTGGACTTGCACACGAAGGGTTCCGTACCATAAGCCGATCTTTTATTTTTAATTTTATATGTTTTTATTACCTATTTGTTGTTACAGCGGCAATAGAAATACATCATCTGTGAACAACTGTCTAGCTGTCACGGTTCATGTGATATAGTCTGGTGACTGACGTCAAGACAGGCAGACGGATGGTTAGCGGAGTCGTATCTACTAATAGGGTCCCGTTGGTACGGAACCCTAATAAAAGTTTCGGAAAATTCACTTTCATTGGAAAACACTATAAGTCATGGTCAACTTTGATGGGGACCATACTCATTAGTCTAACACCAGTTTTAACTAACTCTAAATCTAATACCTTTGAATGAGTAATTCTTGTATATATGTATGTGCATATAATCTGAATCTCGGAAATGGCTCCAACGATTTTCATGAAATCTTGCATGCAGGGGGTTTCGGGGGCGATAAATCGATCTAGCTAGGTTTCATTTTTAGAAAACGTTTACCAAAATAAACCAGGTCATCCAGGTACTCTAAAGTAATATAGAGAGAGGTACAATTTGTTGTTTGTTAAGTAGAGTTTTTCGCACTAATATGGAAAGTCCCCACGAACATCAAGCACGGCGTACAGAAACATTCTGAAAACCATTTCATACAATAATTTGTTGTTTTACTAAATATTATATTATGAAATATAACGCTAGTTCGTGATTCAACGGTAAAACCTTTGTTTAACTAATAAACAATGACACATTCAATTGAATCTAGCACCTAAACTAAACCTACAAGACACGGTTGGCGCAGTGGTCGAGCGATTGACTGCTGCGCTGCGTGTCGCGGATTCGATTCCCGCTCGGAACAAATATTTGTATGGCCAATAGATAGTTGTTTGTGTATGTGAGTTTGTATGTTTGTAAACGCACCCACGATACAGGAGTAATTCCTAGTGTGGGGCAACTTATTTTAAAATAAAAATAGAAAAAAAAGCGATATGAAACAATGATTGTTCTAGTAGATAATATTTATATGTTACCGGAAACTGGCAAACTCCGTAAGAATACAAAATATCTTGAGAGATTGTAAACTTTCGATAAATTGTCAACTGACATTTGGAAAACTTTTTTACGCAACAAGGTATCGAAAAATTACTATTTTATAAAAAATATAATATTTAACTGCCCCGTTCGATCGATCGTCGATTGATGCTTCAATTTGACTGATCGAAGAAGGAAGTAGAAACTTTCAACCGACGGCGACTAATCCATTCTACCATCGATCGATGGCATCGATCCCTTATGAGGGACTTTTGGAAATTCTACCTTTAAGAAGTGAAAAGGGGAAAAATCGTTAGTAGTTAATGTACGCAGACGTAGTCGCGGGCGAAGGACTAGTGACATACATTATAATGATAAGTCAACACGTCATTGACGCCGCGCAATGAGTCCAGTCGCAGTTTCACAACTAGAAGGAAACCTTCCGCAGGTCACGAGCCACGGTTACACAATGCAACCTTTTTCAATTGAATTCAATTCGGAATGTATCGGGCACAATCGTTTCGTGAGTGAGCGAGGTTAAGCGACGGTCCGCGGTCAGTCCTTGGCTGGGTGACCGTTCGTTGTTGGCGAGGTCTCTCCGTGATTTGGGAAGCAAGTAGTTTGCCTCTGTGGTTATTATTACCACACATACGGTACACCCGAAATGTTTTGAGAATACTTTCATAGTGCGTTCAGCTATGCTGTGCTAGCTATGTTTATGATTCTGTGTTTCCTGATAGCTACAACCTGGGAGTCTTTAAGTCAAAAGTGAACAGGTTACTTCTAGACAAGCGTGCTCCATCGTCGACCACATCATCGCTTACCATCAGGTGAGATTGTGGTTAAACGCGAATCTATCAATAGTAAAAAAATGCGATTGTAACTCTGTCTTTGTTACCCCTTTGACGAAATGTGGCTAAATTTTGAGCTCCAGCTCGCTTTTTCATATTATGTTCTCTCTCAGTGGTATCGTTAACTGCTCAGCGCGACTGCCGAGCGTGCTGTCCTGGGTTCGATTCCCAGGTCTGGCAAAAATTTAATTAAGTCATTCCATTAGGAATGTCTCAATAACAGCCCGGTTTGGAAGTATGTGGTGTGGCGCCTCCGTGCCTCGTTGCGCACGCGTGTCGTTGTTCCTCCGACTGATCTCCCCCCGGTCGTGTCGAATGCCGTCCCTTGGGACTATGGGAGTGATGGAATAGAGTGCACCTGTCTTTGTGCACACTTGTGCACTGTAATATTATCTTCTACATACTTGGCTTGCGCACAAGACCGGTTGTTATGGCGACACTACACACGATATTTGTGCTTTTTTTTTCAATAGTGTCCTTCTCTCTGTTTTTCTGTTATTTTACACAAACTTATCCATCACTAGATACCGAATTATTGTGTATTGTTTACTACAAATTTACAAAATTTATGATATCTATTTATCTGTATATTTATCACCTTACGAAGCTGATTCACATCCGTACACTTCAACATAAGGTTCAGTTCAAAACCAGCGTGAGAGCGCTTACGCACTACGTCCGATCCGAACCCGATCACTCCGATCAGTATCCGTGAAAAGACGGGCCGGTAGTCGTAGAACAATTTGTACAAGTACCTATGGTAGCTTACACACTACACCCGATTTCCGTCATCCGAGAATCTCCATTTAGGATAAGATTATTGATGGACGGAAGTGGCCATAGTATTATTTGTATGAACAGTAGCGCATTACGTGCGAACCGAATCCGAGCTGCGTCCGAGAAAAGAAGCAGAGGGGCGGGGGACGTGACTCGGTTCCTTTAGTTGGATTTACTGCAAAAATCATATAACAATTTAATTGGACAAGGATAAGGAATCATGGCTGGGATTGATGGCAATTTAAATTGTTCTTAAGACTTTAGAAGTTAATTTTAAAAAGGTAAGACTGATAAACACGATGAAAGAATAAGAGATAAGAGGAGGGGAAGATCAAAGAAACGAAGGATGGATTGTGTGAAGCTAAATCATCTGTATGTCTAGAAAGGAGGTAATCATGGATTTAGATCGGAGGTAGTACGTAAGCAATATCCGAGTTCGGTCCGAGTTTTCTCGACGTATTTAGTATTTTGACGGATTCTGATCGGATTCGGATCGGACGTAGTGCGTAACCGCTCTCCGGCAACTACTAGTTGTCTGACATTTTGCTGAACTGGACCTATTTGGTGCCGTCGCGGGGCACATACTTACTGTTTATTGTTATTGTTTCCTTTATTTTTACCTACATTGTGTGTATCTATTGTGTGCGCCAACTATACAAGTTTTCTTACTTTCTTCTTTTTTAGGGTTCCATAACCAAAGGGTAAAACCATCACAAAAGGTGTCACCAGGCTGTATTTCATGAACCGTGATAGTTAGACGGTTGAAATTTTCACAGATGATGTATTTCTGTTGCTCCTATACAATTAACGTGATTTTTTGCCGTTTTTTATAGATAATGGAACGGAAGTACGGAACCCTTCGTGCGCGAGTCCGATTTGCACTTCACTTTTCTGGTATATATAGTGACGCCGGAAGATAGATAAGGAACGGACACCCATCACTGGCTGACCGCAGTAACCACCGATTGTCCTTGCCGTAACATACAGCTATAAAACTACAATTTAGTATTTATACTTTGTTTTTTTACGGCGACACTCCGCGAGCTCTTTATAAATTTATTAACGACTTGCCCCGGCTCCGCTCGCGTTAATAATGATTCTCCAGGGACCTATCTCAGTTACGCATTTATAATATTAGTTAGGAACCAATAAGACTGCGTGATTCGGGAATCGAACTTTATAAAACCCGGGACCCCGAGCTCAGAAGTCGCCCTTACAACCACTGATCCGACGCGGCAGAGGCGACACGTTTATCATGTCATGTACATTGATAGAGCACATTTATAGTAGAGCCCATTCAGAAGGCTGATTATAAAAATAAAATTGCTTATTATGAAGTGTAATTACGGTTATGTCAGATAAATTGTTAGACAAACACGATAATCTGTCCATCCGTTTCGTACGTTTTCACTGCAAAATTAGCGAACCGATTTTGATGAAATTCTGCTAAAGAAAATTGACGTATTGATTGCTCGCGTTTGACCAAAATCTGACCTGATGGTAAGCGATGATGTGGTCGACGATGGAGCACGCTTGCCTAGAAGTAACCTGTTCACTCTTGACTTAAAGACTCCCAGGTTGTAGCTATCAGGAAACACGGACTCCGGCAGGGAATTTTATTCCTTAACCGTACACCAGTGACAATATTTCCAAAACAGTTTTGGAATAATAAAGGTGCGATCAAAAAATTGCTGAGTAGTAGCTTGATATCTGAAAAAAGATTATACCTATATGCCTATAAATGGTGTTTCTGACATAGACAGATATCATGATTGCATGGTATGGTCAAAGTATTTGTCCCTTACCTTAATAGTCGCGCAATAACAAGCAATCCCTTGGAGCATTCCCATCCATAACACTACAGTTTTTAAACTTTGATAACACCATGAAAACTATTCACATTCCACTGAAAAAACTCTCAAGCACCATATCTCACTATAAATCATATATTTAATAGCACAAACTCAATGCTTTGTCTTGTTTTATTTATTTAATAAGTCTTTAATCAAAGTGGCCGAAGAACGCGACCGTGAATCACACACAACCTAACCTACCGCGGGTTCCCGCGCAACTGAATTCCCCATATTAAAATTCAACTAATTTAAACAAACATTCTAAACGTGTCATTTGCACCTTATCTTTACTACTTAGAGTTTAAATTAGTCTGTTTTAACAGCAAAATGTGACTTAGCAAGCGAACACTATCTGACGTTTCCTACACATAGTTATGTTTGCGGATAACTTGAGAATGTTTTGCTTTGTAAAGTACGGGGGATTTAGTTTCGGAGCCGCATTTGTAAGTGTGTATGTTTCGATGTATGAGTCCATTGTTGACAATCTTTGTTTTGACTAGTTTCGCGTGCGACTGGTACCTATTGGAATCTTTCTTTCTACTTTGTTCGACGCGTTTTTGTTTTAATAACGTGATCATTGTATGTCTTGAGACATTTTTAAGACTTCATAATATTTGGTCTATTCTCTATGGGTTTGTGAGAAGAACAAACACAGAGTAGTGTAGTACCTACTACTATATTTGAACAAAGGCAAGTGGTTGACAATATTAGATAGGTAGGTACCTACTTATTAGGAAGGCTACATATTAATTACAAGATGATTAATAGATGTTACAGTGACCATTATCCCTCTTACTCAAATGAAAAATCATAAACATAATATTTTGTAGGTACCTACCGTATTTGGGGGGCTTTGATTCAATTGCAAAAACAATAATGTCTAATAATATCTTTGGACAACTCACACACGGTCATCCGATCCCAAACTAGGCAGAGCCTGTACTATGGCAACCAGACAACTGATAAAAATACTTATATATTTCTAAATACATACATATTATAGACAAATTACACCCAGACACAGAACAAATGATCATACTCATCACACAAAGATTTTTCCTGGGTGGGAATCGAACCCACGACCTCAGGTTTAGCAGTCAGGGTCACTAACCACTCGACGAACAGGCCAGTCACTAAAATAAATATGAATAAAAAGATATAGTCCTAAGTACTTTATTGTTAGACGTCAAATCAGCGGTATATTATTATGAGTATCTATCGGATAGGAGTTTATGTGTAAGTATGATAATAATACAGGGTGTGCCAGAAGTGCGTGGTGATATTTAAGGGTGATGTTGGGAAACAATAGCAGAAAAAAGATGATAAAAAATCGACCTGCTTGGCATTTTTTTACAGTAAGTGGCATTTAATTGAGTTCAATCACAGATTTGATTTCACCATCTTCATCAGACTGCTTGAAAAGTTATTTCTTCGGAACTTTAAGGTGGTCCTTTTTGTGGTCGATTTTTTTGAAAAAAGCTATATTTTTTATGTTTTGATATGTATCTGTGTGTGCTTATTAATGTGTCCTTAATGTATGCCAGACACCCAACATCGTCCTTAAATATGACCATGCATGCTACCCGAGTCCAAGTTATTTTAAACTAAATTTTATTACGAACAGTCCCGTTGGTCTCGTATTCGCAAAGCGACTGTCGAGCGCCGGAGTCTTGGGTTCTATTCTCAGGTCGTGCAAAAACGCAATTGGGTTTTTTCATTAGGCATTTTTCAGTAGTGAACTCCAGGGTTTGGATGGTGGTGGTGTGACACTCCGTGCCTCAGAAAGCACGTAAAAACGTTGGTCCTGCGCCTGATCTCTCCCTGGGTTTTCGTCCCATCGGACTGTGAGAGCGTAGGAACCACAGAAATATGAAAAAAAATATATAAAAAGTTTATTTAAGTATATCTATGGTAGGAACAGAGAGCTGCTGTGTTTGCGCACACACGCCTGCACTATAATATCTCCTGCGTTACCTGCATACATGGCTAATCTCGTCGTTCTGATTGGCCACCGTGATCGAAATTCAGCCGGGAAGATTATTTATTATATGTACATATTGTACAAGTATATATATGTGTTATCTGTATTAACCTGTGAGTACATATCATACTTACCTATTTAAAGTATATTCATTTTAATTTGCGTCATTTTATAAGTAATTTTGCCTGCCTAAACTGATAAAACTCAGTCAACTGCGGATACACCTGACACAGTAATTGAAGGGTCCACTGCAATAATGATGAATGTCCATTTTTAGGGTTCCGTAGTCAACAAGGAAGGAACCCTTATAGTTTCGCCATGTCCGTCCGTCTGTCTGTCTGTCCGTCCGCGGTTTAGCGAAAAAACGTTAAAGTGGTAGAATGAAATCTTGAAATACATTTTTTTTAGGGTGACCCCACACACATGACGACGTGACATGTACCTAAAGTGACGATAATTTTTTTTAATCGTCTACCCCTGGTGTGGGGTGTCGTTGGATAGGTCGTTTAAAAATATTGAGGGTTTGCGAAAACTATATTTCCATCAAAGGATCCGTTTGCGAAAAATTATGCCAGCTAAACGGTTAATTTTGGAGACGTAAAAATTATCATGGTAATATGGGTGGACTTAATGCAACAAGGCATTCCAGTCTACCTTTGGGTTAAAGACACGTGTACAATAGATAAATAAAATCTTCACAATAATTAATAATAGCTATATTTCGGACACAAAAATCCATAGTGTTAGTAACATAGAAAAACTTATTACCTAGTGTGAGTAACAAACAACCTCCGCGCAAACTGCTGTACAGTCGGAGAGCTGAAGCTCTCAGCTACAGTTTCAGGAAGCTGGAATAAAAATTTAAATGATTTCTTCTTTTTTGTCTTCTTGCGTAACGACTTACAATACAAGTACTTCCACTTGAATGGTTATGTTTAGAGACTGTTGCCCTACAATGACGTGCTAATGCCATCCAATCCCGATGATATAAACGGGATAGTGCTATTTGCTATATATAGCTCCGTCTCCCTCTTAGAGCGGAATCATGATTGTTTTAAGACTTTATAGTAGGGCCCCTGGGCGATCTAGGCGACCTATAATCCAGGTGGGGGTGGAGGGGGGGGATCACTAATCGTATCAAATGCCCATACCGAAAACAAATGATTCCTTCTCAACTTTTCTATCACTGGCGCCACTTCCAAATTTCATCATCAGGCTGCCTCTTCACAGCTATATTGGAGTCGGCTTTCAGTCGAACCGGATTTAGCTGAATACCATTATTTTAATAGGAGGCCTGTCTGACCTCCTCCTGTAACTGGGTGACACGGTAGTTCTTGGCAAGACTGCTGTCAGATTTTCTGGTTTCTGACAATCCGTAACGACTGCTAAAAATCTGCAAATGACAGCCGGGACCAACGGCTTGACGTACTTTGCGAGGCACGGAGGAATCTCGTTAGGTAGGTATGTTAAGATGGTAATCCATCCACAGACCGACCTCGACAAGTGTTGCTTATCCTTTAAGACCAACCCGTGCGGCTGATAATATGTAGCCACGAGCTCGTCAACAATACCCTTCTTTTTTTTAAGGATGGGAAATCATCATAAAGTATTACTTATTCCGCTCTGGGCGGCGGAAGGGCGTGTCAGACTCTTACTGACTAAAACCCATCCGTGTTGAGCGTTCCTTATAAAGCCCTTTGCGTTTCAAGGCCGCGGTGACTCTTTCGAACAAATTTCGCAACCCTGGCAGGCTCTGGTCCTAGCGGGCCCATCTCCTAAGCTGACATCTCTCTGAGATCGACCCGGGCCTGGTGGTGATCGGACAGTGAGCCTCAACTCAACACTCGGCGTCCGCACGCTCGCGCCTACGGTGGCCGGCATCGCCCTGCGACTCTCGACGCCCGGGGCGACTCCCGACGCCCGGGGCGTCTCCTCTTGTAGCGGCGCTTGGGGCGAAGGCCTTGTCTTTCCCTCGCGCGGCCCGCCTCCTCCTTCGCTAGCATTACTGCTTCGCAGAAGGAGGTGACCGCTTCCCAAGCCTTCTCGCTCCGGACCATGGATTTAACCAGGGCCGGACGCGAGAGGTCGCCGCCACCGATCGCCTCGACGAGGACACGGCGGTGCTCAGCCCAAGCAGGGTAGACCTCCACCGTATGCTCCACCGTGTCCCCCGGGCGATCCTCACAGTGCTGACACCCGGGCGTGTTCTCTCGCTGAATCCGAAACAGGTACCTCCCGAAACAGCTGTGTCCGGTGAGTACGTACCTACGTCAGGCGGAAGGTGAGGATGCCGTGGCGCCTCTCCAGCCACTCCCCAAAGAAAGGCCTTACCGCCGCAATTGTGGCATTCCCAGTCAACAAGACCGTTAACACATACTTCGTATACCAAAGACAAACTATCTTATTCCTTTTCAACTTCTTTGTCACTGGCGCCATATACCTAACTTGAAAAGGGCGAAAAGTCATTGGAACATCAAAATGAATAGCTTTGCTTATTTACGTGTTAAAGGCACATAATTAAATAGTAGTCGAACAAAGAATTGGCCTAATTATACTTAGTTACGTAGAAATTTGTAATTCTAATGTAAGTTTAGACTTGCATGATTTTAAACACGAAATAGTGATTTTAAATCATCAGTTTGTGTGGGAGTAGGTAACTGTACTAAGAAAACCGAACTTATCTGTACGGAATAAAGGCGCTGTCAATAATTGTAAAATGATAGTCTTGTTCGAACAGTTGATTTTATTTTTGTTGAACCTGTTGAGCGGATATTGAGTTCAATTCCCAACCTTTCCAGGTTAGATAAAGTAGGAATTTCTTATTTGCAGAATGGATCCTGGAATAATACCCCAATCATGATGGGAAATGGACAAAATGTCGATTCATTAACTCTACTGCTTATCATTTACCGTAGTTACTTTACGGACTTGAAGTTTCCCGCAATGTTTGTGCAACCCGTTTCGTTATTCCTAAAGGAAACAGTTTATTTCAAGTGATTCGAAGTATTTTTTTTCTTGGTTTTTTTTTATCTATTTTAGTTTAATAATATAATTTAGAACTATATAGAAAATAAATCGACCTAAAAATATTTAAAAAAAATCATATAACTGTGTTCAAAGCGAGAACATATTTCGTAAAACGGAACGTAGAATTATGATGACCTTGGCAGTTTGACAGATATGAATAAAGTTGCCAGAAACACAAATCTGCGTGAGTTAGTGTTATTTATTTATCAAAAAATAAGTGACCTACAATCAAGCACATCAAAACAATAAATGAGAACGATACCAATAAATTTAAAAAAAAAATAGTACAATGACAGCCACCTCTATTGCATTCTGCGTTATGAAAGTACAGAGCTGCACTGCTTAGGAAAAGAATTACCTTAAAAAAAAAGAATTCTGTCGTACATTCCTGCCAATGTAGAATTCTAATTAATTTGTGGAAACTTAAAAGGTTTCACATAGACTTTTTATCAGTACTAACAGTTTCAAATTGCAGTCAATGGTTATTCTTATGGACTTGAGTTTTTTAAGTTATCATTTTAAAACCAAAATTAACTGTATGTAGTTGTTATGCCAGTAAAGGAATTCTTTAATTAAAGGTCACGGGACATAAAAAAAAATAGCAGAGTAAAAAGGTAAATTAAAAACTATGTTGGCAACACCTAAATGACGGCCATAGCAGTTTACCTAGTCACGCGAGAAAAAAAATGTGAATTTACGAAATGAATATTCTTTGTTTTAATTGCCTTATTGAACTTTAAAAAGTGTTTTTTGGTGGTAATTATAGAGTACACTACACGAAGCATACAATAAACATGTTATCTGAAGAGTTTTGGTGGGAAAACACAATGAATTTCATCGTTAAGAACTAATTTGTAAATCGAATAAAAAAAGTGTTTTTTTGTGCTATACGGCTGAACATCAGGTAAGTTTTTTACGCCGAGAGTATCGATTAGTACGTGGAACGACATTCTGTGTTGTTTAAAACGCTGTTTCGACTTTAAAAGTGGTGGAAAAACAAATTTGAGTGTCGTGTTTACATATTTTAAAGGATACAGGTGCGAAAACACGTTGTTTTGGTTTATAGTTGCCTTCAGCTTCAGGAATGTGTTGTGTTCGTGTTATGACATATAATTAACTCTGTGTTCATTATCATTGAGCTGTGTCTAGTGTGAAAAGGTTTTACATTACATTAAATTATGGTCTTTTATGTTATAAAGGAGTTGGTTCCATGGTGTAATGTTTATGATCTGAGTACTTTGTACATAATATCCCATAGTCGAAAAATGATCTAGGTACTTGGTGAAACACCTGAAATACTTTAGAAATTCTAGCATGAGTATAAAGTATGCATAAAGTTATTGAAAATAGTAAAAACCTTACACTTAACACTCTAGATAACACTGAGGGTTTTTAGGATTCTGTACCTCAGTCGGCAAAAATGAAACCCTTATAGGATCACTGTTAGTATGTCAGTCTGTCTGTCTCTCAAGGCCTTTTTTCTCAAGAATGTGTGAAACAATCAATCTGAAATAAATATCAAATACTCAGGTCTGCTACCCCTTGGAGGAGGAAAAAAAAATTTTTAATTCTTAAGTCAACGTAATCTAAAGATAAGGCGATTTATGGCTCATGTTTTGATGCTCGCAAGGGAATCAAAACCTATGGGGTACTTTCTGTTGACTTAGTCATTAAATTTAGCTAGAAGATAGATCTACAAGTACAGGAAAAAGTCTGAAAATTAGGGTTTTCTAGTTTTATCATAAAAAATATTTTTTGCTATTACAACCTTATATTTTCGACTAATAAATAGATTGTGACATACATTAATTGAGTAATAGAGAATGCCCGTGGCATTAAGTCCGCCTTTGTATATTTGTGTGCGTAAAGTGTTAATAAATAAATAGATGTATGTGAGAACATTTTTTCAACAACCAGAGACAAGTTTACCTATATTTTTTATCAGAGTAATGAGAGTGTGCCTTCATAGTTAATAAACTTCCCTAGTAATGTATAGTCGGAAAAAATCAAGACTCGATCGGAACCCTCGGTGCGCGAGTCTGACTCGCACTTGACCACTTTTTATTAATTTTATTTCCCTTGAATAAATCTCTGGTAAATTTCACTATCTCAGATACCAGTTGGATGGGTCTTAAAAAAATTCCAATTCATTCTATCAATAATTGAAAGAATATGAAGGATGCAAGATATGCACATGAAGTAGATTATTTTTACCGACTTTTTAAAAACGCCTGTCTCTTTTACTCAACTTTATCCGACTGACTTGCACAGATTACTAAACGCAGTTTGTGATCTACAAGTTAGGCTAACTTAGTTATACTCTTGAATTACCACGTATATTATTTTTGTCTAGAAGCCCATAGTAACAAGCCATTTAACACTGTTTCAGATTATCAAGATGAACCAGGCGCCCGCACTATCAGGCAACATGGACGTTGACCCACTGAGCTCATACGAGTACCCAGCATACGACAGCTACACAGCCCAATCCTACCCTTACCCCAACAAATTGCAGCAGTCCATCTATCAGGCATACCAACAAACCACCGCCAACTACATGAATAACGCACAACCGCAGGAACCATTCAACAATCCCCCAGCATTACCAGCTCAACAAGCACAACAGACCGCTGATATTGTACAACCTAAAACTGATCAACCGGAACCAAAACCAGTTCTAAAAAGACGTAGAAAGGAGAAAAATGGCCAGAAGAGTGCATATTGTTCTGAGAAGATCACGGATGCTACGTTCAAGTTCTACGGCTGTTCGGTCTGTAACGTCAGTTATAATGTACTACACGAGCTAGACCAACATGTGACCGTACACAAGAACAGAATGACGAGCTATAGACTGCGGTTAAGGAATCAAATTAAAAAGAAACAGATGAAAAAAGAAAAGAAAAAATTAAAAAAGATGGTAAAGATTAAGAAAGAAGTCTGTGAGGTTGAAATTAAACCTGAGGATGGTTATATTGGTGAAGAAAAAGCGGTAGATTTTATGAGTAACGGAACAAATCCTAATAAGGAACTTAGCGGTACTGTAAATAATGGAATCGTTCCTAATGCTGAGTGTAACGGTATGAATTTGAATCCTGAGTGTAAAAGCAAATTAGTCAATACTGAAAACAGTGCACCGGAAGGCCAGAACGTTCAAACGGGCACAAATAACGACTTAAATTCAATAAATACTGATTCTCAGGATAGTGTATCTACCTCTTTGAGTACTGGTAACAGTGAAGTAGAGAATGCAAACAATGTGAACGGTAAAGACAAGGAGAACAGTTTGGACGAAGTGGAGTTAAATAATTTAGAGAAAATTTACAAATGTTTTGCGTGTCAGAAACAGTTTACGCTGAGCTATTATTTGAAACTGCACGTGAGATCACATACAGGTAAGAAAATTATTATTAAACACTTTCTATTCACTGAAACATAAAGGATTTGATTAAATCACTAACTTTCTGAAGGGAAATCCCACGAGAGCTGTTATATTAACATATTCTGTGAATTGATCAAATCAATCCATTAATATAATTTCTCTGCCACATATTTTTCTTATTTCATAATATAGAGTTGGCAACAATCAGGGTATTTTTTTTTATTTGTTACTAGTGCCAAAAAAGCCAGTGGCTACAGCTGGGCAGGTATGTGTCATTTATGTCCCCACGGGCAACTGTTGGGAATATTTTTCCCATTTGTCACCAGTGGACACAGTCGGCGGTTAAACGGGAATATATGTAAACGTATGATATGCGTTGTGTTTCCAGACGAGAAGCCCTACGTGTGCAGCGCGTGCGGCCAGTCGTTCATCACGGCCAGCAAGCTCGGGCGCCACAACAAGCGCGTGCACCTCGCGGAGAGGTACCAGTGCCGCGTCTGCTTCAAGATATACTCTCGGTGAGCCGCGCCATAGTGGGACCTCGTGACTGTTCACTCCTGTTACAATACACCCCCGTTACATTTCGCCCCCGTTACAATACACCCCCGTTACATTTCGCCCCCGTTACAATTGGCCTTCGTTACAATGTCTCATTACGATTCAACCCCATTAAAATACAACCCCTTTCCATTTCACTCAAGTTACAATTCAACCCCGATACATTTCACTTAAACGCCAAAAGTTTATTCATAATAGTGAGTACAGTGACCCCTTTTCAGGTATAGCGTTTATTCTGTTACACGTTGTATGTCTGTTTATAATTCTAGAAAACTAATTTATATTAACTTTTGCTTATTGCAGATTCGAGTTGCTGACGGCTCACTTCGACAAAACGCATCCTGAAGACAAACTGGAGGGGGAGCCATATGGTATGTCGATTGTTTATAAGTATATAACTGTATATAAATTTGAATAGTTTTATACGCCTTCACAATACTAGTCCTCCTGACCGATTTCGGCCATGGTGACCAGCCCCAAAGGAGACAAGCCATCAGCGTGGGAGATATTATAGTGCCGGCGTGTGTGCGCCAACATAGATGCACTCCCTCTTCTATCACTCTCATGGTCCCAACGCACCCGTTCCTCTTTCGGAGGGACGAGATGTCATACCACCAAGTGCCAAACTCCAGGCTACCATACAAGAAACACTGCATTTTTAATGACACACGACCGCTTCCGAAGATTGCCGAAAGCATGCAGAGTTCACTTCGGTATAAACGAGCCACTGCTGGTCCGATTTGCGACGACAAAATATCGTGCTTTTCCCAACTGTATTGGGGTGCTGAATGCCTGTACTTTACGTGGAGCGACTGCCTATCTGATCTTCAAAACCCAGTAATTGGGCAACTAAATAAACACCATCATAAAATGTACCATCTCCTTGCAGACTACAACGCAATCCTACCCTACCTCAAAGAGTTAGAAGAGCAGCTGCGCGCGCCGCCAGAGCAGGACAGCACTACCGCGCCGGACTTAAAGCTAGAGCAGGACAGCAAGCCTAAGGCCGAGGAGCTGTTCTGGGAGGTGCAGGTGGGGCCGCACCAGCTCAGCGCGCCGCCGGGGGACCAGCCCGTCGATATTAAGGTGGAGGTTAGTACCCGCCCCCTGAATATTCGGCCCTGAAAAGTCGCCCCCCATAAACATGCCCCAAAAATTCGGCCCTGAAATGTCGCCCCTCATAAACATGCCCCAAAAATTCGGCCATGTCACCCCATTAACATGCCCCAAAAATTCGGCCCTGAAATGTTGCCCCCCATAAACATGCCCCAAAAATTCGGCCCTGAAAAGTCACACTCCATATGCCGTTATATATCCATATATCGTTTTTAAACATGTGTAGTTCTTATTTAATATTGCATTATAGTATTAAAATCTCATTTTGCAAAAAAAAAACATGTAACGACTTTTTGCGTGGGAGGTGTCGATATGAAAACTGGCCCCATTGATCTTGCCCCAACGGCTCGCCCCCGATAACTCGTCAGACTTTGCTTGTCCCCGAAAAATTCGATCTGTAAACTCGCCCCCGGAAATTCGTCTTTTAAACCTTGTCCAATTCCACATGTACACTTAATAAAAAACTTATAAAAAAGTGAAAAATAAAAAACTTAAAAAAAAAATACAACCCACTTCCAAATAAAAAAATACTTCTGAACCGATTTTGATGGCATATCTATGGGACCAATCGGAAAGTACCTATATTGCCCGCGACTTATACGCATATCCCGTTCACGTAGGAATTTCGGGAAATCCTCTCTTAGTTACATTCCCCGAGGAAGCTACATGCCAAATTTCAGCTTTCTACGACCAGTAGTTTCGGCTGTGCGTTGTCATTCAGTCACCAGTCACAGAAGTATATCTATTGATTTAGTGTAATAGAGATAAATAGAATACTACAAATGGTATGCATCTTTAAATAAATCCATCCAAAACCGAGTGATCAATCAAAACAAGGAGTTCCAACGAATCATGTCACTCACTGTACCAAACATTTCAATAAATTCGTCGTAATAAGCGAAGTCATCATAGCCGAACTTTTAATAAATATTTTTATATGAAAACCAAACTTCGCACTGTATTTACTTCATATAAAGCGGTTGGTCAATATAGGCGGAGTCAAAATAAACGGGTTCTACTGTAACACAAAATAGAAAAAAAAAAAAACAAATAAAAGCTTGTAAATAACTATTGACGCTCCAAGTAGCTATTACTCAAAATTTTCTTCAAATCAGCAACATTAGTATTGAAAATGTCGATATCAGCTTCCTGGCAGGTTGCATTGTACATACGACTCGCTCGCACCATGTATGAGTTACCTGTTGTAAATATAAATTAATAAATATAAACACTAATCTGTGAACCATCCCTTCCAGGTAGTCGACGAGGACCAGAAAGACTTTGTACCGAAGATAGATATCTTAGTAGAAGAGGTGAAGGTGGACTACGACGTGTCGTTCAAACGCGAGCTGTCGGACGACGAGCCCGCTCCGCTCGCTCCGCCCGCGCCCGAGCGCGCGGCCCGGGGGGGGCATGACAGCGACGCGGGCGACCCGGGGGCGGCTGACGAGCCGTATGTCAAGGATGAGGATAGGTGAGTGCCACACTTTTTTTTAGACGAAATAATATGTGTGCTAGTGATGTCACGAATATTCGGTATTCGGCTACTTTTCTTAGTATTCTTGACCGAATATTGCCGAATACCAAATCATGAGAAAAAAAACACAAAATAATGTGCGTTTTTTTCTCTCAAAAAATTATTAACAAAAATTCTGCATATTCAATACTTCAAATCTATCTATATTAACTTGGTAAGTTGTATGATGAATATACATAATTATATGACGTTAAAAAATCAACTGCAAGACATTTGAGGAGTTGTTTAGAATAACAAAAAAACTTGAGAGGTGTCAAGGGACACCCGGATGGAACGAAGTTCCTTTCTAAGAGTGTTTATATATATATTATATACTCTCTCGACTTCGTAAACACAACAGTGTGACATAATTTTAAATGCTATAGTGAACTCCCAAAGATGGCGGGAAAATTAAATTATTTTTATAGGGTTTGGTGAGAGTTAGGCGAATATTTTAAAAACTTGTTTATTTAAATGTTTTTAGAGTTCCGTACCCGAAGGGTAAAACGGGACCCTATTACTAAGACTCCGCTGTCCGTTTGTCCGTCTGTCTGTCCGTCTGTCTGTCCGTCTGTCCGTCTGTCCGTCTGTCTGTCTGTCCGTCTGTCTGTCCGTCCGTCTGTCTGTCCGTCTGTCTGTCCGTCCGTCTGTCTGTCCGTCTGTCTGTCTGTCCGTCTGTCTGTCCGTCTGTCTGTCCGTCTGTCTGTCCGTCTGTCTGTCTGTCCGACTGTCTGTCCGTCCGTCTGTCTGTCCGTCTGTCTGTCCGTCTGTCTGTCCGTCTGTCTGTCCGTCTGTCTGTCCGTCTGTCTGTACGTCTGTCTGTCCGTCTGTCTGTCTGTCTGTCTGTCCGTCTGTCTGTCTGTCTGTCCGTCTGTCTGTCTGTCCGTCTGTCTGTCCGTCCGTCTGTCTGTCCGTCTGTCTGTCCGTCCGTCTGTCTGTCCGTCTGTCTGTCCGTCTGTCTGTCTGTCCGTCTGTCTGTCCGTCTGTCCGTCTGTATGTCCGTCCGTCTGTCTGTCCGTCTGTCTGTCCGTCTGTCTGTCTGTCTGTCTGTCTGTCCGTCTGTCTGTCTGTCTGTCCGTCTGTCTGTCCGTCTGTCTGTACGTCTGTCTGTCTGTCTGTCCGTCTGTCTGTCTGTCCGTCTGTCTGTCTGTCTGTCTGTCTGTCCGTCTGTCTGTCTGTCTGTCCGTCTGTCTATCCGTCTGTCTGTCTGTCCGTCTGTCTGTCCGTCTGTCTGTTTGTCTGTCTGTCTGTCCGTCTGTCTGTACGTCTGTCTGTCCGTCTGTCCGTCTATCTGTACGTCTGTCTGTCCGTCTGTCTGTCTGTCCGTCTATCTGTTCGTCTGTCTGTCCGTCTGTCTGTCGTATTCCCTTAATGCGCGAGTCCGACTCACACTTGGCAGGTTTTTAATTAATAAAAAAGTGTCGTTACAAAGAGGAAATGAAAATATCTGGCTTGCTTTCTATAAGAGAGAGAGAGAGACAGACAGAGAAACATGCGACGCCGCACAGCTTACAATAGCTTACAATAGCAAAAAGTGTCGTGACAACTTTTCGTAAGATTTTTTTCCGTCTAGCCCCCTTTCACAACGCGCGATAAGGAACTTCGTTCCAATAAAAATTAATCACGAAAAAAAAATTGATATATAAACAATCCGTTTCAAAGATGTGCAATATTGTTTATACTACACCTGCTTGGAAAGTACCTTGATACTTTATCAAATTTACGGTAGAAAGTACGTCATTGCATATCGAATAAATATGCGGGGAGAAAACGCATCTGAGCGGGAGAGAAAAGTGTATGAAAATCCATTTCTTACGTGGTTTTTCTTTTTTAATTTTGGGTAAGACTATGCGCCGGTAACCTAAATATCAAAAGCCAAAAAGTTTTTACAGTGAGTTTTTATCTCCAAGTTCGCAAAATGACACTGGCCACTAGCTGTGTGTTGGATGGTGTCGGGCTGGCAGTGCGACCCTGCGGCGGCAGGATAAACAATTTGAAAAAAGAACATGTGAAAATTGCAGACGCCATTGGCGCCATTTCCAATTTGTGTGTTGTTTGAGGATTCAGTTTTAACTGCAACAATTTCAATATAAATTTCAATTAGTAAAGATTTCGTTTTTTATTTTCCTTGTAGGTGTAGTATAAAGCACTATGTATCACTCGAGAGAAACTGCGATTCCCGATCTTGGGTGTTTTAAAGCCCTCGCCTACGGCTCGGGCTTCAAACGACACCCTCGACGGTAATCGGTCACTTTCTCCTCTCGGTGAACAATGTACTATTATACTACACCTGCTTGGAAAGTACCTTGATACTTTATCAAATTTACGGTAGAAAGTACGTCATTGCATATCGAACAAATATGCGGGGAGAAAACGCATCTGAGCGGGAGAGAAAAGTGTATGAAAATCCATTTCTTACGTGGTTTTTCTTTTTTAATTTTGGGTAAGACTATGCGCCGGTAACCTAAATATCAAAAGCCAAAAAGCTTTTACAGTGAGTTTTTATCTCCAAGTTCGCAAAATGACACTGGCCACTAGCTGTGTGTTGGATGGTGTCGGGCTGGCAGTGCGACCCTGCGGCGGCAGGATAAACAATTTGAAAAAAGAACATGTGAAAATTGCAGACGCCATTGGCGCCATTTCCAATTTGTGTGTTGTTTGAGGATTCAGTTTTAACTGCAACAATTTCAATATAAATTTCAATTAGTAAAGATTTCGTTTTTTATTTTCCTTCTAGGTGTAGTATAAAGCACTATGTATCACTCGAGAGAAACTGCGATTCCCGATCTTGGGTGTTTTAAAGCCCTCGCCTACGGCTCGGGCTTCAAACGACACCCTCGACGGTAATCGGTCACTTTCTCCTCTCGGTGAACAATGTACTATTATACTACACCTGCTTGGAAAGTACCTTGATACTTTATCAAATTTACGGTAGAAAGTACGTCATTGCATATCGAACAAATATGCGGGGAGAAAACGCATCTGAGCGGGAGAGAAAAGTGTATGAAAATCCATTTCTTACGTGGTTTTTCTTTTTTAATTTTGGGTAAGACTATGCGCCGGTAACCTAAATATCAAAAGCCAAAAAGTTTTTACAGTGAGTTTTTATCTCCAAGTTCGCAAAATGACACTGGCCACTAGCTGTGTGTTGGATGGTGTCGGGCTGGCAGTGCGACCCTGCGGCGGCAGGATAAACAATTTGAAAAAAGAACATGTGAAAATTGCAGACGCCATTGGCGCCATTTCCAATTTGTGTGTTGTTTGAGGATTCAGTTTTAACTGCAACAATTTCAATATAAATTTCAATTAGTAAAGATTTCGTTTTTTATTTTCCTTCTAGGTGTAGTATAAAGCACTATGTATCACTCGAGAGAAACTGCGATTCCCGATCTTGGGTGTTTTAAAGCCCTCGCCTACGGCTCGGGCTTCAAACGACACCCTCGACGGTAATCGGTCACTTTCTCCTCTCGGTGAACAATGTACTAATAACTGTCTATCTGTTCGAGAAAACTCGGACAGTATTTTGACGGATTCGGATCAGACGTAGTGCGCAACCGCTCTAACTTTTCCTACAGCGGTTCGAACTTCCTGCCATAGTAAAAGATGAAGAAAATTAGAAAACCTTTCCAGCGACATATCGCTTTACGTTATTTATACTTGTGCATATATTTACTACTACTAACTCTTTTTGTGAAGTAGCGCCACTCCGAGCACAGCTCGTCCGCCCTCTGCCTGGTTATAAAGCTTACCAAATATATGCGCGCGCTTGCTGACGAACTCAAACTCAAATTGTTTATTTCAATTAAACCATTTACTTACAGGCACTTTTGAATTGACAAGGTTGGTCTGTCAAAGATGAGCTATTTGCACGTTCCAAAGCGTAGATCGCTGGAATGCTCAACAGGGGCAAACTTCATTCTTCTGGGGAGAATCTTAACATTGCGATTCAAACATGAGATCAAATGCTCAACGTCATCAAAAAAACACGAGGTTGAACTGTCAAAATTTTAATTTTTATTATTCTTATAAAATATTAGGTACTAGCTTTCGCCCGCGGCATCGCTCGTGTGAAAATTGTTTTAAATTATCACTGCAGCTGCATGAGCATGTTCTCCAGATTGATTTAACACGTTTTTTTTAACTTCTCCTGCGACGTCTGCGTGAGCTGTAGAACTGGCTTCAGAGAGAAATAATCAAATCGCCTGCGCCATTTCTTCTTTCTGGCTCGGCGTTCTTCCTTTCGGCTCCTAAGGGTCATAGCCTGATGTTAAATATTCATGATTGTGGTATCCTGGTAGTTTGTGAGTCTTTTCCGCTCATAATTTCAGCCCCAAAAATATTTCGACATGTTTATAGTCTCCTGGTACTTGTGAATCTTTAGCGCTCAGCCAGCAGTGGCTCTGAAATTACACTTCCTCCTCAGTCCCCATTAAGCCATGCCACTTACCGGAATAAAAAGTAGCCTATGTGTTATTCCAGGATATGAACTATACACGCAGAAATAATGGTTGTTTTCCCGCGGCAGAACCTATCAGTAGTAGTATTCATACATAAAGTTAAACTACAAATAATAAAAAATTATATTCATAAACTCGAAAGCGTGAGAAGCAATAGTAACGCACTAGACGTGACTTAGGTACTACTCAACAAGCGCACGCGCCGCCGTTCGCTCTTTTCACTTTGTCGGCAGAGCGGCGGCGCGTCGACAAAGTGAAAAGCGATTCATAAATGTTCAGAGAAAAAGTACGCGTGAAGTACGGCATTAACTTACCTGCAAACACGCGGCGAGAGAGGCCCCGCGCATCGCGCGCGGCATCATTTTATGTTAACTTACTCGGTACCAATTGTGTTACTGAGTCTGCCGCGAAGTTGCCGGGCGTTTCCTGGGACCCACATTGAGGTTGCATTAGCTCATGAACCGCACGACTTAATGATGATGATGTTATGTTAACTGAAACATTTCCCCCCACAGCCAATCAGACGAGGACTACTTCCCGCCCAGCACCTGGACCGCCCCCCGCGCGCCCTCCCCCACCCTCCCCACTCCCGCGCGCTCCCCGCGCACCCGCGCCTCGCTCACGTGCGAGCTGTGCCACAAGCGCGTCAGCAGCGCCTCGTACATGCGCGTCCATCTGCGCACGCACACGGGCGAGCGCCCCTTCAAGTGCTACAAGTGCGGCCGCGGCTTCATCACCAGCAGCAAGATGCACCGGCATGTGCTGACGCATGCGCAAGGTGAGTCGGGGAAAATTACCATGTCAGTGTGAAAACATCCATGGGTAATTAAAAACTACCATGGGTCATTAAAAACTACCATAGGTAATTAGAAACTACCATGGAAACTTAAAACTACCATGGGTTATTAAAAACTACCATGGGTAATTAAAAACTACCATGGGAACATAAAAACTAACATGGGAACTTAAAAACTAACATGTGAACTTAAAAACTACCATGTGTAATTAAAAACTACCATGGGAACTTAAAAACTACATGGGAACTTAAAAACTACATGGGAACTTAAAAACTACCATGGGAACATAAAAACTAACATAGGAACTTAAAAACTACATGGGAACTTAAAAACTACCATGGGTAATTAAAAACTACCATGGGAACATAAAAACTAACATGGGAACTTAAAAACTACCATTTGTAATTAAAAACTACCATGGGTAATTAAAAACTACCATGGATAATTAAAATTTACCATGGGATTTCCAAAACTACCATGGGAATTTAAAAACTACCGTGAGACTATTAAAACTTCCATGGAAATTTCAAAAATAGGGTGAATAAAAACTACTGACATCTGACTGATAGTTGTTGAGATTAGCGCGTTCAAACAAACAAACTCTTCAGCTTTATTATTAGAACAGATGTCCGGCCGTCAATCATTGTAAAGTATATCTTATGACAACGACACAAGAGTCACATGGGCCGTTCGGTAGTCACCTTAGTACAACATACGTCGTTCTGTTGCAGATAATGACGACGTCAAGACGGAGCGAGAGGACGCCAAGCCGGATGTGAGCGACGAGCCCGAACAACCGCCCGAAGATGGCGCCACGAAGTAAGCAGCCCGTTATACATTGTTTGTCCGACTGCCCCAGAATGCTAGGCATCTGCCAGCCGGTTCATTCAATGTCGAATTAGGCCATTTGCCCGCGACTTCGTACGCGCATATCCCGTTTTTTTCCGTTCCCGTAGGAATTTCCCGTTCCCGTATAGCCTTCCTCATGAATGTGGCTATCATATACAAAAAGAATTTTCCAAATCCGACGGTAGTTCTAAAGATTAGCGTGTTCAAACAAACAAGCTCTTCGGCTTTATAATATTAGTATATGTATATATTTTACGTAACGTCACTTATAGGTACGTCAAAAACATTCGGGCTAGGCCCTCCGCAACTCAGTCTTGTTTGTAAAATGACGTTGATTAAGGTGAAAGCGTTAGGGTAGACCGCGAAATTCAAATTTTCTTATGTTTTTTGCAATTGTCGGGCTGTATGTTGAACAAAATATGATTCGCGACCGTAACACGTATTTATTTACAGAATTATAATAATTAAAATCATCAATATAACCCTCTAAGTTCATATAACTCGAATGAATAGTTATTTCATTAAAAAAGTCATTAAATCGAGTTACATGAATGATACAACCTGTATTGATGATTTTAATTATAATAACTCAGTAAAGCCATATTGTTACGGTCGCCAATCGTATTATTATCAACATACAATCTGACACTGACTTGTAAAATGCAAAAAAAGTATGAATATTTGAATTTCGCGCTACCCTGGCGCTTTCACCTTATTTAACACTGTATGCGCACTCTCTTCGATTTAACTGTTTAATCGTCAAGAGAGAGCAAACCCATATTAAATAAAACAGAAAAAACTACACAACTCGACTAAAATAGTTTGGTTGATTTGAAAATGGTATGTATGAGACGCCATTTTAATGTAAGCCGCTGATTAAACGGCTGTTAAAGCCAGTTGGCTGCGTCATTCCCCTTAATTAATAAGCGATATTTCTAGACCAGCGAAGAAGAAGTCCAAGATGAAGTCGAAGTCGAAGCCCGCGCAGAAGCTGGCGGAACAGAAGCCGCGCCGCAAGCATCAGAAGAGACCGCACGCCTGCGAGTACTGCAATCAGAAGTGAGTAGCACACACACATACATACAGCATCCCGTGTTAGCGCCGCACGCGACACGGAAGCCCCTCGACCTGTCCTGCACCGGACATATGCGTCCCGCCATATTGAGACGAGGACAATGAAACGATGATTATGGCTGCTGTAAAGTTACTTCTTAGACACACGATACAACAACCACCGTTTGTAGCTTGTATTGAATGGACAGTAGAGTCACTTTATTAATGTAATTATTCTATTATTTTTACTGAACTGTAAACGATGACGTTCAAAAGTGCCGTTTAATGGCCTAATTGAAATAAACGTTTTGACTTTGACTTTGATTGTTACAAGCTATGAGTTTTAATCTGTGGTCGGAGTAGGCAGAGCTACATAACTCCGTCATTTATGAAACGATTTGAAAAATTATTTTATAATATGAAAGGATATACTTTTCGATTGGTCCCATAGAAATTTCAGTAGTTTTGTTTAAAAAATTAAAATAGCTGGAAAAAAATCCGTATTCGCTATCTTTTGACTTTACAGTGGTGTTGTTAGATGTGGGGTACCACTACAAAGTGAAAAATAAAACACTTTTTGACAAAAAAATACAAACGACTTCCCAATAACAAAAACTCGACAAATTATAAAATAACTTTAATTCATTTCGGACGCCGGGTGTTAAACACGAAGAAACAACCAAAAACAACACAAAGTTATTATAAAGTTGTTGGTTGTATTGTATTGTCAAATTTTCTTTTTTTTTCAAAATACCGATTTTTCAAAAGTCCAATGATGTAGTTTTTAGACTCCTTTTAGTGTTTTTCGATATTTCTCATAGTTTCGGATTTGGCCATCCATCCTTTAATTTTTTTTTCCATTATTATGTATAGAAATCGGATATTCGGATGCATGTTTGCCTAAAGTATTAAGGAAAGGACTTTTTGACGTGACAACGTCTAATAAATCGATGAACGCCGGCTGCACGCACGAAAAAGGATGACTCATTGTAACGTTACGATCATTGTAACGTTACGATCAGAGCGAGAGCGCTGCACGATTCAATTTTATTCATAAAAGTATGCTATACCTAATTTCAGAAATGTTTTGTTATAACGTTGTCACGTTAAACTATCGTCCGTAAACCGACTTTACAGACAACCAATTTGTTTTAAACAAAAAGCCCCGCGGTTCTGGGCTAAACAAGTTCCATTGTGTACTTACCCCGTGAGATGTAATAAACCCGATTTGACACAAATGACAGTGGCTTTGTTACAACGTAATATGGTTGCTTTTCTCTAATATTATTGACAGAAAATGTATGAAAAAATGCCTCAAGTTGCAGGGACTGACTTAAAATGGTAGTTTGTACGGGAAATCGTACTGAGCGTGATTGAATGAAGCGTGTTCTACTGTATTAACTTATGTTTTATTTACTGTCCAGGTACCTACGAAGAGATATTAAGGATAGGGCAATGACCGTTATTGCAAATTTATGTGGCGTCGACCAAAATTATGATTATTTCTGCAATCAGCAGACATGCAGTAGCACACTCTGGGTGCATCGTCCTCACATAATGTTACATTAATATTTGTATTCCAAATATTGTAAAACCATTTTTTGAAAAGTGTAGGTAGGTAACTATGGAGTTTCTTGAATTTACCTTTCCGAATGGACAGTAGAGTCACTTTATTAATTTAATACTATTATTTTATTGAACTGTAATGATGACGTACAAAAGTGCCGTTTAATGGCCTAATTGAAATAAACGCTTTGACTTTGAATTCTGGAATCCCGGGATTTAATTTTTAATAACAATATTCTAAGAAGCCGCCTTCATAATGTTTGCCAAAAAATAATTTTAGGCAAATATGCATCCGAATATCCGATCTCTACTTATGACATCCACTTCAATCTGGTTCCCAGGTTCCTTCACCTTAACATGCTAGAAGTCCACAAGCAGTCGCACGCGGGCGAAGCCCTGGTGCTGCGCTGCCACTACTGCCTGCAGGACTCGCCGGACCAGCGCGCTCTGCAGGAGCACCAGGCGAGCCACACGGGGGCCAAGCCCTTCCTCTGCACCATCTGCGGGAACAGCTACAAGAAGCGCGAGACTATGGTCAGTACAGAGCCCTCGTGTTCCATACTCCGCGAACATTCCCTGCCCGAGTACACATCAATATCTTTAAGCGCACTGTCTTGTAAAATAATTATTATAAAGTGGTTAATTCTGAACTATGCACAGACTGAAGCTCTGCTGACTCCCTTACAATGACTCTCCCAGACATCACACCACTGTAGCACACACACACACAAACTACAACAATTAATAATAATAATATCTTGGGACAACTCACACACGGTCATCCGATCTCAAACTAGGCAGAGCCTGTACTATGGCAACCAGACAACTGATAAACATACTTATATATTTCTAAATACATACATATTATAGACAAATTACACCCAGACAGAACAAATGATCATGCTCATCACGCAAAGATTTGTCCTGGGTGGGAATCGAACCCACGACCTCCGGTTTAGCAGTCAGGCTCACTAACCACTCGACCGACAGGACAGTCAATTAAACTCCTTTTAATTATTATTTAGGCCTACTTACACAAACAAGATTTATCTCCAAGTTAGTTCAAACCCGGTGTCATTATCAGTGGTCGGAGTAGGCAGAGCTGTTTTTGGTACTTGAGATACCGGGATTTACTAAAACTGGGATTTAAAAATATACTTTTTAAGGTTTGTGATGATTTTTAGAAGTACTCGTGTGCATTATATGCCTCGAGTTATATCTGAACTTAGATAAAACTAGAATAAACCGCATAAAATTAGATTACTCCTAAACTTACGTGAAAGGTATCGTGGTGGTACGTAAATTAGGTCGTTTTTTACATAGCTAAGATTAGGTAAGGTAAACTTGAAATCAATTTACCTTATTAAATATTTACTTTCAGTCAGCGAATATATTTAAAATCCCGGGATCCAGTGTCATATCTATATTAATATATACATTTGAGGCCATTGACCCGAAATAGTTTAGAATAGCTCTACTTATTCCGAGCACTGATCGTTATGTATCGAATATTTGTTATTTAACCTCGTGTTAGCAACTGACTCTGAGTAAAAGATTAGAATTCTGCGCGAGAGTAACTAAATTATTAGTGAACTACCCACTAGCGTACTCATAATGTGTCACTTACAATGAGAAGACTAGATCCCACCACACGGTATCCTAGAGTGCGGTCTATGGATAATTTGTTCACGAAGCTGTTGACGGACAGCTCGCCTCAGGTAAGGTAAGGCCTCCAAGAGATGTCAGCATAGCAGACGGGCCAGAGCCTGCCAGGGTACAGGGATTTGTTCGAAAGAGTCACCACAGCCTGAAACGCAAAGGGCTTTAGAAGGAACACGGATGGGTAATGTCAGTAAGAGTCTGACACTCCGGAGTGTCAGAGACATTTGATGATTTCCCATCCACAAAAAGGGCTACTTCGTTGCACTAAATACTGTATTTTCATGGAATAGTTGTGGTGACATAACCCCGCTCCGCAGATATACCACCGCAAGCGGCACTCGCCGGACAAGGAGTTCGTGTGCGACATCTGCTCCAAGCGCTTCACGGCGGCGTGCAAGCTCAGCAAGCACCTGGTGACGCACCGCTCGGAGCGCTTCGTGCTGCGCTACGAGTGCCCCGTGTGCGCGCACATGTTCAACACGCAGTACCACGTGCACATGCACCTGCGCACGCACCAGAAGGAGGGCCTGTCAGTACCCACACGACTATCTGTTTTTTACTTTAACTTATAACTTTGTCTTTTGACGTTAACATTTGGCTTTGACATTGACATTTGACTGCGCTTTTGACTGACTATTGGTCATATTTTGATCTTGACTTTTTAATTTTTACGTTTTGACAGAATTTTTGATACTTGTCTTTGACTTTCTGGTTTCGTTTTTTTTATTTTGTTAATTTACTTTGACTTTGAATTGACTTTCTGATTCTGATTTTTCTACTTAGACATTTAACTTTGACTGAAATTAAATATCAGAGTCAACTTTGATATTTAACTTTGACTTTGACATTTGATTTGAAATTTGACTTTGACATTTGATTTGAAATTTTGACTTTGACATTTGACTTTAACGTTTGACTTAGCTGCTGGCATGATCAGTGACTTACGTAGTGCTTGTTGTAATATAAAACGAGAAATTTGCCAGAGTAGTCCCGGAGTCAATCACATATCTATTCATACATTTCTATTTTCGAAATATCATAAAACTATCAATACCTTAGATGAAAATCGTTTTTGAACTTAGTGTAAGCACCACATAGTTACGCTCCTGACGTTTCCTTCCAGGATCCTTGAAGAGAACCGCAGCGAGATCCTAGCAATGGTCCTCCAGAACGCGCGCAAGATTCCCAAACAAGCGTCCAGCCCTCTGACCCTCGGCACCGTCCCACCCGACGAGCGCTCCCGCGTGTGTAACATATGCGGCGAACTGTTCCACCACTTCTACTACCTCGAGGAACATCTCAAGAGCCACGCCTCCACCATAGCGATCACAGACATGGAGAAGCAGGACGAAAAGAAATACATCTGCCAAATATGTAACAAGGGCTTCAAGCTGCACTATTACTTAAAACTGCACAGCTTCACGCACTCCAAGGAAAAGCCGTTCATCTGCCAACAATGCGGGAAGGGGTTCATTACAAAGGGTAAGCTGAAGAGGCACTTGGAAACCCACACTGGTTTGAAGAAGTACCAGTGCCATATATGCTACAAGTTCTTCACGAGACCAAGTTACTTGAGGATCCATATTCGAACTATCCATGGAACCCAGGACTATAATTTTAGGTTCGATAAGGGGTATGGGGTGGGTTCTATGACTATGTCGGATGTTAGTCAAAATAGTATATGAGGAAATGGATATTTTTTTGTGTGGAAATCTTTACTTAATTTTGCAAATGTGAAAGTTACTGTCTGTTTGTCCCTCTTCACGTCTTTAATTATTTGAATGAAAGGGCTAAGCCTGAAATGTATGGGCAATAGGGTATTTGATTAAAAAATAATAATGAGTCCGTCAGATAGATTTCCAAAAAATATTGGACACGTATTTTTTTTCTTTTGTCACGTAAACAAAAAATGAAGACGATACAGTGCGTTGAAAACTCGTGTGACGTCACTTACCAGTACACTTTACTGGAAAGTGACGTCACAAGCCCCCACTCTTTATCTTTGATGCGTTTTATCTTCGTAATTTTTTATTGATTTGATAAAATAAAAAATATGTATCCAATACTTTTCGATAATCTAACTGACAGACTAAAGAGAATCATATTTTTTTTAACCCAGGGAACATCCCTATGGGTGGGTTTTTGTTGATGGCATACGAATGCCACCTAGTGAGATGTCTAGAGTACTTCCTTTCAAACAATAGTAACTACGGCAGCTCAGCTCTAAGGTACATCCGTCTCGAGTTATGCGCCTCAACCTTTTGAACGCCATTGTCACGTATATGTCACCGGAAAAATGCAGACTCTGTAAAATTGTAGTAAATCTTTAGGATTTTAATTTATCGATGTATTATGAAAAAATCGTTTTGTTTATAAGAAATCACATCAATATATCCGTGTCTTATTAAGAATAAAGTGGTTTACAATTTCACGCGATATTTTACAATCTAACGGCGTTTGCAATTATCCGGTGACATATACATGACAAGCTAGCGTGCCCTGTACGCCAAACGTCACTAATATGTGACAAAAAGTACGGTTGGGCTTGGCGTCGGGGACACGCCGATGCGTTTATGCTGTGGCGTTCAAAAGGTAAATTAATTATGGCTTTGGAACACAAGTAGACCGTACCCTGGTTAGGTAATACGATTTTTTTAATGCCGGTACTAGCTTCTAGTCTTGACTGCGTCAATGTCAAAAGTGATCCCTATGGAACATACTCCCGGGACAAAACCTGTTTACCTGTGTGCCAAAGGGCTTTGCTTGAAACTGGAAATAAAAGTTACTTTTTTCAAGTTGCATCATATTGGCGTAAGTGGCGTAGTGTGACATCAACAGTGGCGTAGCTAGACCCAAAGGGCCCTTTTCTGTGTCCTATTTGATAAACGAGTCACTTCGTCGCGGGATTCATTCTCCGGGACGCGTCGAGCTTCATTGACTCGGGTGTTTGTCTGTCGATTCAGGCTGTCAGAAGTGGCAGTGGATGGAAATAGTGTGGCGGACTTCTTCCTAAAACTTCGAAACACTTATTATATTACTTGGAAATAGACTGGATTACGATTTTTTTTTTCTTCCTTCCTTGGGATTGAAGAGAGTAAGATCCGTTCCACAGACGAAGCAACTTTGGTTGACGCAACATCTCCAAAAGTTTCTGTTGTCGGTTGCCTGTTACAAAAATGGCCAGAGATTATTGGTTTGTCTAGAGACAAACTGCAATTCTATCACCGAATGCGACTGCCAAGACGCGAAAATATAAGGAATTGATCACGTGACATTTTGACAGCGTTTGTCAATCCCATAAATTTTTGTTGCTGGTTGCGGCAACAGGGATGTTTCCTGGATAAAAAAAATATAATATTTAATCCGCCAGTTAGATAAATTCAAAGTTAATAGAAAACGTTGCCCCACACTAGGAATTTAAATAAATAAATAAAATTCTCGAAGATAAAACGAATCAAAGTTCGTAGACTTAGCGTCACACGCAATTTCAACGCACTGTACCATCTTTTGATTTACGTGACATAAGAAAGAATACAATATGAACGGACTAAATAGTTTTTTTTTAGGAAAATAGAGTACCTACTATTTGAAATTGATTTTTAGACGGATTGCAGCAACCGACAGTGTAGTCGATCATCAAAACTCGCAACAGCTGATTGGAAATTGCTTCTCTGAAATGTTAAACAAACTAGCTCCGTCTGTTGAGCACCTGAAGTGGCATTATAATATACTTGTACTTTATAAGCACATCACAGATATTGTTGGCTATGGAAGAGGCGAGCCCTCGCGCGGGCCTAGACAAAATGGCGGACATTGGTACTTTAACTAGATATAAGTTCGGTTATGGTAACGTTAGCTAGCGGTAAATGTTATAAATGAAGGTTGTTGATTTTGTAAAAAATAATAAATTAAGTTTTATAATCTTGTTATTTTATTATGTAATACAAGCTGTGCCCGTGGCTTCGCTCCCGTCACCTCCCGTCAACCGTTACCTACCCTACCCTATCTACCTACCCTACATACCTACCCGACCCTAATATACTTTCCTACCCTACCCTACTTTCCTACTCTACCTACATACTTACCTACCTTACTTATGACATTTTTTTTTTTGTTTTAAACCTTCCCTGTAATTTGACGAACAAAACAAAAAGGAATTATAATGTGATTTGACCGCTGACGATCTCACGGAGTCGATCCTGGATGCAGGAGCCAACTCATGCAACTCATTCAACATACATCAGAATGTAACAAACACTTTACTGTAAACCGCATCAAAATCGGGTCAGCCAAACGCGAGAAAACCACGGACAAACATACGGGTCAAATATAGAACCTCCTTTTTTTTGAAGGCGGTTTAAAACGGGTTATAATTCGTTTTTCATTTGGTCGTGCGGACGGAACCATAAAAATAATAATATCGATACCCATTTCTTCTGCGGAGTTTAGGAGGCATTTTTTTTCATTTGAGCTTTGAGCAAACTGGACCCAGATTTCGTCCCCGCTTTTTTTAAATGATCCTGTATGTAAATGAGGAAAGCATTGCTTGCTACTACAGATATGCTTTACTTCCTATCGGTTGGCTTGAGCGACAAGACGTGTCTGCGTCAATATAAAAAGTCCAATAGGTACCTAAATAAATACAAAAATCAACGTCCCAAATACTAGGAGTTCATGACATTGACGATAACAAGTTTGGGAGATACATTTAGCAACACAGATTAAAACTGTGACATCAAAGGCTAAAACAGTAAGTACCTAAACTAATATTTTTTATCAAAATTGCATACCTAATAGTAGTACAGTCAACCGCACAAAAACGTGAACAATTTGTCATTGGCAGTAGTTTTCTGTCATAGCGTTGAGGACGGTTTTCGCAGTGCAAGTGACTCGACGTATACCTAAGTGATGTAGTACAGTTGATTGTACGACAATTTTTTGTGACCTTGTCATTGAAACTGGCCTGTGGTGCAATTTTATAAACATCTCTCCGTGGAAGTGAACATAAAGTGAGCTGTCAATCCATACAAACAAGATGGAATGACAGTTCACTTCATGCTCACTCCACCTCAGTTTACACGGTGAGATGTTGACAGAGACCGGCTGGAGAAGCAGTGAACTTTCCTTAGTGAATTCGTTATTAGTTCTTCAATTGCCAAAAAGGCTTCGCTTGCCAACAAAAGCATAATTTTTAACTGACTTCAAAAAAGTAGGGGGTTCTGTATATCTCTGTATATACAAGGTTAATTCAGAGACAGGGCGCCTTTTTTTCTCATAGAATATATCAATAGAATACATTTTACAATTTTTTTTATTTTTTTTTTTGTTATCTAGCATTGCTTGACATTTATCTCAATGTTGTGAACAATAAAACAACATCAAACATTTAAACAATATTGTGAGTGTGTTGAGTCGACAATTATTGTACAGACGTCAAGCTACCCAAAACTGTCAAATTTTCCCAATCAACCTTGAACCTAAAACTTAAGCAATAAAGTTGAAAATCTATTTAAGAATACTGACAGATTGTTGATGTAGTGTGATGTGCTAGCGTCTGTACACCTCACTTGTAAGTAGGTATGTTATACGCTTAAAAAGTTATAACGCACACATTAGAAATAAATATTGACAGCTCAGTGAAAAAAAATATTTTTGCCTGTATACCAAATAGCTTTGTTGACTGTACATACGGGTCGAATTGATAACCTCCTTTTTTGAAGTTGGTTAAAAACACACTATTGGCCAAAATATTGTAGTGTTTTTTTAAGGATGGGAAATCATCAAATGACTTCTTCCGCTCTGGGCGGAGCGGGTGGGAGTGCGTGTCGGGTTGCCGTTCCTGAGGAATATGAGAGTGATGGAAGAGGGATTGCACCTGTGTTTGCGCACACACGCCTGCACTATAATGTGTCCCGCGCCGATGGCTAGTTTCCGTTGAGATTGTCCGCCATGGCCAAAATCGGTCAGGAGGACTATATAACAATGCCCTTTGCGTTCCAGGGGGCTACTCTCTAAGCCCGAAGTCCGTAGTTTCGGTCTTAGTTGCGGGCGTATTTTACTCCGTATCACCTACGGACTTACGATTACTTCCGAACCGCAACTAAGAATGAATGTGAAAGAGAATGAAATGACAGTAATTCTCAGTGGTTAGGTGATACGGACTAGAATACGCCTGCAACTAAACCCGAAACTACGGACTTCGGGCTTAGAGAGTAGCCCCCCAGGGCCGCGGTGACTCTTTCGAACAAACTCCGCAACCCTGGCAGGGCAGTCGTGTGTGCGGCGGCGACACAGACGGCGGTGCAGAGGTTAGCAATCAGTTTTACTTGCCAAATATTAATAATAAAATATTTATTTAGATTAATTAATTTTTTTGAAGATGTTTCAAAAATGACTTACATAATTATCGTCGGTTATCGATTCTGTGAATGCCCCTGCAAGGAACAACAAGGGTTTTTTACTTACTGTATATAATATAGGTATAGTGCTTTTAGAAATCATTCAGACCTCCAAAATAAGGATAATGGTAAAAAATATAATAAGGTAAATAATATAATGCTAAGACAAACGCATTTACTTACAAGAAAGAAAACCAGCTAACGAAATACACAAAAAATTTTGGCAATTTATTATTTTAGCTCAAAATAAAATCACTTTAATCAGTGTCTTTATTTTTGGATATCTTAAGTTAGACGTACTCAATGCTGTGTTAATATTGGCCCATCTATTTTAATGGGCCCTTATATTTTTCTGTAAGACTCGCAAGAATCAAAAGATGAAAGAGCACGAATGTGGACAAACAACAAGCACGTTGCGTCGGTGCATCGCGCCTGAGTCATCAACCAAGTTAGGTATACAAGTATCGCAAAAACAAGGAAAATAATAAAATGAAATGACCTTGATATTTTGAATAACTCAATAATGCTCGCTTATTTGTAGACTATGGTAATTAACTTCATTCTTATTATAGAGATCGCGTCTCAATAAATTGTTTTTTTGTGGTAATTTTGTCTTAACTTTAAGATGTTTTTGATTAGCCTTTATTGTTCCACTGCTGGGCAAAGCCCTATCTTACATTTTTCCAGCTAACTTTATTTCCTGCCTTCTCCCGCCTATCTGTCGGAAACGAGTCTAAATTGTCACGCCAGCGTTTCTTTATGTTTGAAATTGGTCTAAAGAGTTACTGCGGCCCTGGAACGCGGCGGCCTGGAATTTGAAGGAACACGGGTGGGTTTTAGTCAGTAAGAGTCTGACACTCCCTCCCAATGTGCTCAGAGCGGGAGGAGGCATTAGATGATTTCCCATCCAAAACACAAAATAGCCCAGTCCCACTTCACCGATTACTCTCCGACATTGGCGATGTTATCGGCCTCACGCTAATTCAAAATCAAAATATTTTCAATTCTATTCTATTTATTGTTTGTCACATGTGGAAGGTAACATTTTATAAAATGATTATATTAGGGTCGCTTTGACATATTCACAAAGACGCAGCCCCACCGCAGCACAAGTATTTGTTTGACAACGTGGGTCTAAGTTTCCACTGCAGTACACACTACACACCCACAACGATGTACAACTGTAGCGTGGTCCACCGCGGCGCACAGGTGCTGCGATACAGTTGTACATAAGTAGTCGCGAGTTAATATTCGTGTAAAGTGTGTACCGCATGCATAGCGTGCATGGCCTTGACAACGTTGAGCTATGTGAGCGCCATGTTCGAGCAAGCCACGCATGTACCAATGACTTTAATTGATGCGTAGCGTGTCCGTGGGTTGCAGTAGACACAATCACATACATTTTCTTACAAAGCGAAGCATAATAAACGTGCGTAGTCTCTCCGTGCGCCGCGGTAGATTAAGAATAGGCTCTAGGTACACAAAAAGCCATTCTATCGGAGAATGCGATTGTCGAAATGTCAAAATATAAGGAATTGATCACGTGACGTTTTGACAGCTTTTGTCAATTCCATACATTCTTGACATTTTGACAATCGCCTTCGCCACACTGCCGCTGGCAGAATGTCACTTGTCTCGAGCCTATACGTATCCAATATTTTTCGATAATCTAACTGACGGACTAAATTGAATCATATATTTTTTTTAAACCCAGGGAACATCCGTATTTTATATATTATTATACCCTATACTTTTCAGGTGCAGGTCTACAGTTGGACACTTCATTAAGTTTGGTGCTGCTACGCCCCGCGTGGCGAGTACCGCCTGCCTATGTGCTGGTGCTGTGTGCCAAGAAGCAACTGACGCCGACTGACAAGCAACTATGTACAGTAAGCGAGCGGGCACGTCCGGCATCCGCGGCCAGCTATACGAAACCAAACTAATAGGCCTGTTATACTTCAGAGCATTCCACGACGATACTATTAAAGACTTTCAATTAGCAGCAAATGTCGCCAACGTAGGATCTTTCGCAGACATCTGTTTCAAAGCTGAAGTCGATGACTTTGAAAAACCTGTCGTAGTCTTCATACAAACGAAACACAGGGAAAATGAGAATCAAACCATTAAGACGAACGACTTGGCTAACTACTTTGACAGCTACCTGAAAATTAGGAAGACTTTCGAAAAGGGTAACGACAGCTTGTTATTCAATGGTACGTTTGATGAAACAGAATGTTTGTTCGTTATATACACAACCGCGAAAAGCGCCTTAAGCAATGACTCAGTTACAAGTCCGTTTTCCTCGAAACTGAATTATCTTATTGATACAGTGAAGATTGACTCGAACGAGACCAGGGCCCCTGCTGGGACCAGTGGCACTGCCATGGAACCGAACCGACGAGAAGAGAATGTAGACTTCCTCTGCAAAATAGCGATGAAAGAGCAAGTCCCTTCATTAGCTAAAAGGATCGCAACGTTTTTAAACGATGAAGTGAATTTTCAAACAATGCTCTCCGATGAGCTCTTGCTACTTTACCATATCGTTCTAGCACAACAAGTTCTCGAAATTTCAGAAATTTTACCTGATGGTCATCGAATCGCCTCCTTTCGTCTCGACTTCTTTGACAATAATGAAGAATACCTCACTTTATTTAAAGATACACTATTCAAAGAAATTCTAAACAGACGTACGATAGAACCCGCTGATATAAAGGATTTACTGTCTCAATTCTTAAATGAGCCCAATGATGCCACAAAACTGAGTAAGCTGATTGGAACTGTCATAACGTATAACAATGGTCAGTTAGAATTTGATAAACAATTCACGAAAGATTTCAAGCCGCAATTAAATAAATACGTTTCTCAATCGACTGTTAATGAAGCAATTGAACTGGCTGCGAAAGACATATTACTATCTCGGCATTTTAAAGTACCGGTTGCTTTCGGTAATAAGGATTTGATAATATGTGGCAGCGATGAAGAAATCGATATAGTAACAACTCAATTAGCTTCAAGCATCATCGATTTATTAGAGAAGAGTAAATCTTGTGACCACGTCGTTGTAGAAAAATCATTCGAAGATGGATTCCTGCAGCTCATGGGAGGTATAGCTGGAGCCATCGGAAATATATTTGTGCTCGATAATGATACGAAATTGATGAAGATAACAGATAACCCAGAATCACTAGGAGCTTATGCAAAAAGATTATATAAAAAATTAAGTGATAATGTCCACAATTTACGCCAGTACAAATTTTGCTTCAAACTTGATAATTTACCGAAACTTTTATTCGACTGTAGTGAGTATGAAAAGAATTTAGCGAGAGATTTCTTAAAGAAGTTGCTATTCTACACTAAACAAGCTGACGAGGAAGGCGTCGAAAAACATTTAAAAAGTGAAATAGAAGAATACCAGAAGGACTATCCAAATTACTTCCAAGTTAAAACTGATGCAATATTTCTAAAATATCACGACGACATACAGAAATGGTGGTTGGAACCAAAACAAGCAACGTATCTCACACGAAACAGCGACTTGTTCAAAAAAGCAATCAGTAATATTATTAAAGACCCACTGATGAGCTCAATAAACGTAACGTATATGAGCAAAATAAAACAATATGATTACACGTTCACTGATGAAGCGGTGAGCTCCTTGAACTTGCAGGATCAGCATTTGAGTGATGTTATCATTACAGAGAACAGCGTACTGACTGTTGTTAAAGTGATGCAGCATTTGAAGAATAGGGACCACGTTGTTTTAGATCTAGAATATATTGTTAACCTTCCCACAAATGACCGTAACGCACTGCGTGCCGAGCTAGCAAATTCAGATACAGGAAAAGTTTTGATTTTTGTCTGTGATAGAATAAGGAATTCTAGAAACGAAAAAAGACTTTTACAAAACATTTCAAACGCTATTCAGAACAAAAAAACTATAGTTATAACGAACGATATGAAGTCGTATGAAATTTTACTAAAATATTTCTCGAAAGCCAATAATATAGTACATGATGAGAAGATTAGTCTCATCGACATGAGTGAAGAGTCGCAGAAGACTATCCTCGAGAACTCCAGAGTCATATTTCAAGGCACAGAAGTAAGATTAGATTTAATAGTCGATGAAAAATCAAAAGCTTATGTGAAAGGAGATCTTTTAAATCAAATAATCAGTGAAGAGACAATTATAGTTGGTAAACAAATCATTAATAGAAGTTATGACGAAATCGCGCACTTGTATATTGACAGACGCGTTAAAAAAGTAGGAGGTGTTGATATATATTTTAAAACTCTAAACGATGGAGAAGACGACGTTATACTTGTAACAGCAGACCCCGGGATGGGTAAGTCAACTCTGGTCACTCATTTATCGATTAAAACAAAGGAGCTTAACCCAGAAGTTTGGATTGTCAGGATAAACTTATTAGAATATTCAAAAGAACTCAGCAAGTGGAAGGAAGAAAAAACACCCATCGACTTAGTAAAAACTTTAGAATTGATGTGTAGAGTTATACTTCGCGAGAAACTTGGCAAAGATAACAATGTAGATATAGTGCTAGAAGAAGAAAACGGTGTTGTGATCCTGAAAGACTGTCCAGGCGACCACTCGACTGAGTTCGAGTTGAAATTGTTTCTACATTTCTATAACAACGGCAAATCGATATTTCTCTTTGATGGTTTTGATGAGATCTGTCCGCATTATACGGATGAGGTCATAAAATGTCTTAAAACTGTCAGTAACGGTATGCATAGAACCTGGATCACAAGCAGGTCGTATACCGAAGTAAAAACCATCTTGCAGCGAGAGATTGGGCCAGCTTACGAAATAGAAAATTTCTCATACATGGAAATGCAAAAATATTTAGAAAAATATTGGCAATATAATTTGAGGATAGAAGAACTTGATAGAGCACAGCTCGAAAATGTAAGGACCTTCGTTGAATACATGTCGAAATTGGAAGATGTAAAACTGCATGGATTTGCAATACAACTACACAACGTGTATATCAACGCAGCCCAGTATTTTTTAAGTGAAATCAAGTTCAAACACATACCGTTGTGGACGAACAATGAAAAATATGATGATATATTTTATTCTAAGGTAAAAGATTTTGATGACATATCAAGTTTTTATGAAGACAGTCGAGATGGCAATCCCTTACATTTGCTCTTGGCAGCTGTTTTTGTGGAAACGAATATAAAAAGTGTAAGCAACAATACTGTGACATGGAATTTAGAAGTTAATGGTTTTACATTTTTCGAACGATTCTTGGAAACGAAAATGAAAACTATTCGATTCGAGGAGAAGAATGAAATGAACATTTATAATCCTGACATTATTATAACTTATGACAAAGAACTTGCATACTTCATTTCAAAGCATAAAAAGCTAGCCGCTTATGCCATTTTCAAACAGCAAAGTCATAAACTGTTTAGTACGAAAGACTTGGAAGAAATCCAAGAGACGATCAGATACATAGAAAGAGGAGAAGAGAAGACTGGCCTCATATACACTGAAACAAATGGAGTACCAATATTCATACTCTCCGAATATTTTGCAGTCGAATATATTTGTGATTGTTTAAAAAACGAGGAAGATATCGAGAAGCAAATATCGTGGATGGATTTCATATTCAACGACTTGTTTTCACTGGAGAGTTTCATGAATGTGCGCAACATTTTTGATAACAAAATAATGACTGATAGTAAATTGATGGGAATATTAGAAAACAATAAAGAACGGATATTCAATTTGATAATGGAGGAGGGGAGAGTTTACGTTGCATATATCGTGAACATACGCAGATCGTATCCATTTGAAATAAACATTGGGAAACGCCATTGGATCTTATCCGACGCTTTGGAACAACAGTTACAGAATTTCGTTTCATTTTTCGTTGAAATACTCAAATGCTTTATAAACAAGAGTAACTTGGATGAGTTTCTTGTAACAGTGAAAGATTCCCAACTGTTGTCGTCAGCGTGTCGATATAAAAGTGATGCATTGATAATATTAGTTATCGATCTTGTAAGAAAGGTTGATGAGACGAAGTTGACTTCAGTACTTCTTGATAACTTTCCGCTTGTTCCACATTCGACGATAACGAGCTATGTGGAGTTGAGTAGTAAAGACATAGTGGAACGTTTACTTGTGTGTGAAGATTGTTTAGCGTCCCAACAAGCTAGTGTGTCCTCGTCTTCAGGCTTCTCATCTGGGCCAGTCACGGCGAGTATACCTTCTGAGGCTTCTACATCTAGCCTGTCATTTAATTCGCCCAGGCCGTCATCCACATCAAGTTTGCCCAGGCGGTCATCTTCATCATCTTCGTCCGGTTTGGCCCCCAATCCTTCTACAAGTCGTCGGCGGTCACTATAGGGAATAATGTAATTGTCAGAGGTTAACTCTTAACTTTCGTATTTATTTTTTTTCCTAAAGGCGAAAATGTTTAAAGCTCACAAAATAAATATCGTACGTAAATACTCATAACTTGTTTTCAGTTCAGTCTGACACGCCCTTCCGCTCCACCCAAAGCGGAAGAAGTCATTTGATGATTTCCCATCCTTAAGAAATGGCCATTCGCTTATTTTTTTTAGGGTTCCGTATGTCCCTATGAAAAAAAGACGACACGACACGGTTGGTGCAGTGGTAGAGCGATTGACTGTTGCGCAGCGTGTCGCGGGTTCGATCCCCGCACGGAACAAATTTGTATGGCCTACAGATAGTTGTTCCGGGTTTGACTGTTTGTGTATGTGAATTTGTGTTTGTAAACGCACCCACGATACAGGAGAAATTCCTAGTAGTGGGATCACACTCTGTCTATCTGTCAGTCTATTTGCTCCTTACTGGATCGATTCATTTGAAAGGTACACATGAGCTTCTGTGCCCAAAAACGCGGACTACGGGTGCGTAACGACGGATAAAAAGCGACGCAAATACATTGATAATAATCAGAGTTTTGGGCTAGTTGGGGTCAAAACGCTTGGATAATGGGGTCGGAGTGTGCGTCATCTTTTCTCGCCGACTGATCGACACTTTGCCTGACTAGAGGGCTGACTCTCCTTTGCCCAAAGAATACGCATTGCCATTGAACGGGGCAATGCTGCCAGTCTTCCGGACACGTTTCCGGATGACAGCGATGTGAAGGAATAGGTACTTCGACGCCTAAGTGTATCTTGTTTTTGTAAACATTTATGAGTTAGGTTTAGTATACACGCTGAAATTTTAATGGTTGTTTCCCCGCGGCAGAACGATTAGCCATCAGTAGTACTATCGAAACATAAAGTGACGGGCGGGCGTTCTGGGGGACTGTCTTTATGTAGAACTTTGACGTTCAAAAAGTGCTGGCACTCAGCCTGATTTGAATAAATGACTTTTGAATTTGAATTGAATTGAAAGCTTCTATAAATTAAATATAATTAAATTACAAACAAAATTTCAGCTTGTGTATATACCTATGTAGATTAACATAGATTTAAATTAATGTACATATTTTTTTCGGTAACTGTTTTGACAATCTGTTGTTTCGGGCGGTGGTCCCTATACTAGGTAGAGATTGCATCTTGGGGACCTTAACACCTTATACTATACTTATATGTTTGATTTCTAGAATATATTATGTTTCATTATTGTTTTATAGTTGAATAATTTTATAGTTGCTTGTGATGTATCCCTTGTGAAATACGAAGTTAATTTTTATTATTTGGTACATAAAACTTGTTTTATACGATTTTTTACGTATGTAATTTTTTTTCTCAAATTTATTAGGGTGTTACACACACTCACAAACTTTCGCCTTTATAATATTAGTGTGAAATGGATGCATGTATGAATTACCACACCAATCGATCGATCGTCGATGATGCCATCGATCGATTGGTGTGGAAGAAAGAAGTAGAAATTATTGATTGACGTCGACTAATTCATACTACCATCGATCGATGGCAACGATCAAAGATCGATCGATTGGTGTAGTAGAAACTATCGATCGACGTCGACTTATCCATTCTACCATCGATGCCATCGATCAACGATCGATGGATTAGTGTGGTAATTCATACTTCCATATCACACTAATATTATAAAGGCGAAAGTTTGTGGGTGTATATGTTTGTTACTTCTTCACGCGCAAACGGCTGGACCAATTTGGATAAAATTTGGTATGCAGGAAGCTGACACCCTGGATTAGCACATACTTTTTATTCCGGGAGTGTGTTCCCTTCGGATAATTTTCGGCATACACGCGGATATCTGATAAACCGCAGGTAATAACGCGGGGCGCAGTGTCTGTCTAACTGTAACCTCTTCGCGCTTAAACTTCACATTTTGTCGCGAGATAAAGTCTTGAAGGGGTTGAAATATGAAATGTAAGTTTGTATCCATGGGAGTCCGTCATTATTGAAGATAAAACTATGAACCTTTGTATTCAGGCACTTGATAAAAAATAAATAAACATTTATTCAAACGTTTTAAAAAAATATATATACGGCTGCCCACGCAGACGAAGTCGCGGGCAAAAGCTAGTACCCTTATAAGATAAACATTTACCTGTTATTGTTATTTTAGTTTACCTGTTGATGAGATGGCGGCAAACGTGCCGAAATTACAACCGAAACCGAATCTGCATTCGGGAGTTCTCGCGCTGTGATCGGTCATGTTCGACGCGTTAAATTCCATCCAAGCGAGTAAGCGACGAAGACATTTTGCCACGTTGTTAAGTTGATTATCATATCAATATATTAGTGAAAATGTCGGAGACTGCATAGCTATGCGATTTAAAGATAAAAATATAAAGACTGACTGTTTATAATATCGTTTTCTTTATTTTTCCCTCAAAACATGATTCTTGTAAGAACGTTTCGGTTTCGGTTTCGGCCAAAACTGAGACTGTTGCCGAAATTCGGTTTCGGTCAGACACTAAGTATATTATGTAACTGCATTTTTTTCTAAAAACATCATCTGCCTTTCTTTTATCAATTAGATATACTGGACAGCTTCCAACCGGCTGACTACTAGTAGGTACCTATTTTATGTGGAGCGGCTGCCTACCAGACCTCCACAAGCCAGTAACTGGGTAACAAGTTACTTCTTAGCAAGACTGCTGTAGATTTTCCTAAAATAAAGTAACGTACCTACGTAAATAAATGTTTGGTTCCGAGAATGATTATGAATTTGGTTACAACTTCGCTTCAAAACTATCGATTAAACTAAAACTCGTTCTAAAACAATTGAATATTCGAGTCTCGATATACGTTGCACCCCTTGTCACCACACTAGCTCGCGTTATCTCTATATTTTATTATTTAGCGTTCAAGCACCATCCTTTTCGGGCTGCCTATATTGAGTTTATAGAGACATCCATAAATTTCAACAAAGTATGTGCCGAAATGTCGGTGTGATAGAATTTTTTATTCTGAGTTCAAAGTTTGTGCTGAAAAAAATCTGTATCATGTGGACCCACTATTAGTGCAACTAAACTACGACACTAGCAATGTTTAAAAAAAGTAAAGTAAAGAACATTTTTGGTAAGTAAATTGAAAATATAAATTAATGTTCCTAAGGTAAAAAGTGTATATTAATGCTCGCCAAATTGCGTGAACAAAGTCCTATTCATATTTATAATAGTAGATATACACAAGTGATATAAAAGAAACAATTAATATCCTACCTACCTAAGAGCTCATAGGTATCCTAAACTAATATTATAAAAGTGAGTTTGTTAGGTACCTACGTTTTCACGCCTAAATGCTGAACTGATTGGAATGAATTTTGGTGCAGATATAGTGAAAGTTGAGATGGATATATCCTCTTATGATATTTTAGGTATCTTTTGCGAGAATCCTTAGAATATATTATTATTCTCTTCATTTATTTCCTTACATACCAATTTACATTTTTAAATATTTCTTAAATAAAAACATTTAAAAATATAAAAAGTAGTAGTCCGCCGGTGTCGGGATCGAAGCTACCATATATATCAGTGGTTAGAGCTCCAGAGAAAGGAACCTCCTCACAATACGAGCCGTATCGAGGAGTACTGCCATATGTATCAGGCCCTTTACCCAACTGTGTAACGCCAGCTTCGACAGGTGGTAATTATTATTATGAGCCTGTAGTGCCCACTGCAGGGCAAAAGCCTCACTTCCTTTCTTCCACTGTCTTTTGCCACATCTGGCCAATACTTTTGGTAGGAGACTAACTGGTCCCGCCATCTCCTCCTGGGCCTACCGTGTCGCCGGTTCCTGTTATTTGAAACCCAATCAGTAGCCACTTTTGCCCAGTTTTGTTGCCACATGCGGCAGATGTGGCTTACGTCTGCGATTTGTGTTTTGGAATATATTAATTAATAATGAAAGTTATCTTGTTCTGGGGTCAGAAGAAGTCGCTCTGTACAATAGGTATTCAGGTTTCGCCTTACCTTAATTCTTTAGTCGGTGTTTTAGTTTTGTTTCTTCGTTTTGTCACCGACTTCCGAAATTAAAGTTATTTTAGACTTTGTAGTAATAAAATTAAAATAAAACAAAACGAACAATTGTTAATAATTTAAATAAAGAGATAATTGGAAAAATAAGAGCAATTTCGACATCAATTACTTTAAAAAATACAGTAGGTACCTTAGGCATTGTTTGGAAGTCGGTTGTATTTTTTAATACTTTTAAGTGGTAACAAGGAATTGACATTACATTCATAATGAATCATTCTACACTACTACTTCAATGTTGTATAGGCATACCTTTTAATTCGTAGCAATAAGAGTGGTTTTCGCAGTTCAAGCGTTATCTCGGTCGCTAGGCCGCGGTTTCATGCGACTAATTGATAAATATCAAACACAAGACTTGTCAGGGGCTGCCCTTTTTTCAATTAGAGTATTCTTCTGTGTCGATCTCCGTACAATCACTGTATGAGGACCGTTCAAGTATATTGTGTAAGCGCCGAAGGGGTCTTTGATTTTCTTATTATGATTTGTTTCCGTCAGAAATTATGTCAATGTAACGTATTTCCGTGTTCTGTATGGTGTCGGACGTAAAAGAATAGCATCATCCTATTTCCCGTGGGTGTCGTAAGAGGCGACTAAGGGACTCGAATGAAAAACTAAAACGAAATTAGTACAGCGAAAACAAATACCGTAACGCCATCTATCCTGCCAGCGACGAACTAACATCGAAATCCTGCATCGCGCAAGCAAAGTTCTCCGTGCGATTTGAACATATACAACAGTCCGAATATCAACTATCGGGCAGTTGCCCACCAGACACAACAACCGTCTGGTCGGAGGATCCTCCCTCTTCAATGGAGGATTGCGGGACTTTACTCACTGTTCCGCATACCTCTATAGACTCACCAGAGACTGGGGAGCAGCATTCTCTGTGCATTGCAACAGCTACACTGCGTACAACCCGTCTGCCAAGCGTGACGATTATGGCAACCCCCCAATCTTGGGGGAGGCCTATGTCCAGCAGTGGACGTCTTTCGGCTGATATGATGGATGATGATGAACATAAAGGATAAAAAGTGCTATTACAGACTATGATCTATCTCTGCGCCAAAATTTCATGTAGATCCCTTCAAACCCTACATTTTTTCGCATTTAAAATAGTGGTACCTAAGATGACTTGGGGGAGGGATTGGATGACAGTTACGTCAGCAGAATTTCTTTGAGCGTTTTGTTTGCTTTAGGAAGTTCTGATTTGACATAATTATGTCAATCTATTCAGGGATTTGCCGAAATAGTTGATTATTGCTTACTCGCATTCACGCGATTTTTTTGGTTGAGTAAGAAATAATCGAAGAAGGTGAAGTAAAAGGCGTAAAAAAAATCGTCTGCCTCATATATTGTGTTTGTATAACTCGACAGTCGAAGTCGTTTTAAGGGTTCCGTACCTACCTCAGTCGGCAAAAACGGAACCCTTATAGGATCTCTTTGTTGTCCGGCTATCTGTCTGTCTATCCTTCGGTCTGTCCGTCTGTCAAGACCCTTTATCTCAGGAACGCATGGATGTCTGCTACCCCTTGGAACAGTGAAATAATCAAACTTCTAACGGCCGGTTTCAATAACGTAATTACCTTTAACCAACTGTCAAATTAGCTACCAACAGTAGCTGAAACGTCATGCTTGAAAGGGGAACATGACGTTTCAGCTACTGTTGGTAGCTAATTTGACAGTTGGTCAAAGGTAGATACGTTATTGAGACCGGCCGTAAGTCTTTTTATTTTTTTTATTTTTATTTGTGGCTTCTCGCAGTTCAACCTATAAGGTTGTCGACTGCTTAACCGGGCTTGCCTGTGGTGGCCTTAATATAATATTAATGCCTCCAGCCAGGGCTCCGGCCGTAAGCCAACACAATCTAAAGATAAGGCCGTTTATGCTCCGTTTATCGCGCATGTTTTGACGCTCGCAAGTCAAAATCAAAAGTCAAAGTCAAAGCATTTATTTCAAATAAACCATTACCAGGTATTTTTGAACTGTCAAAGTCAGTCCGTCAAAAACATGAAGCTATTTGCACGTTCGAAAGCGTAGATCTCTATGGAGAAGAACGTGCAAGAAACTCCACGGACACTCTTTTAAATCATTTTCTGTTTACAAAAATCCTGTTTACATTAACCTTGTTGCTTCTCTAGGTATATGAGAACAATGTAAAGAAAGAAAAAACAATTTACAGTATCAAATATTAAAATGAGGCAGTGGCAACTAAGGGATGACCAGTCTTCACTGACAGCGCCTGTTCACGAACATGACGCGTGCATCAGCACCATTCAGCTCAACCATTTTGAAGGGAACTGAATGATCCGATACACGCGCCACCATCAGCGAGACATTGGAGTGAGCATGACACACCCTCAACAGCCCCTGCTATTTCATGGCAAGGGAATCAAAACCTACCTATAGGGTACCTACTTCCCGTTGTCCTAGAGTCATGAAAATTGGCAAGAAGATAGATCTTACAGTAAAAGTACAGGAAAAAGTCAGAAAATTGGGAATTTATAATTCGATCATATGAAAATCATTTCGTTACGATTACAAACTCATATTTTCGGTTAAAGAATTGACCGTGACGTACATTGATGTAGATACATGGGAGAACATTATTTCACCAACAAAGTTAAGTTTGTCCTTCAATCTTACCTGCTATATTTTTCTTTCATATTTTATAAACTTCGGTAGGTAATATATAGATACTAAAAAATCAGACGCGCGCACCAAGGGTTCCCGCCCTTGGTTCGCGAGACTGATTTTGATGAATATTAGTACGATCGTTTGTACAAAGATTCATCAAAATCGGTTCAATAAATAAAAAAACCGCGCGTCACAGCTAGTTTCTTTTTTTAAATCAGGTTAGCGATCTCAAAAATCATTTAAAAATAAAACAAAGATAATGCGAAGTTATCTCGAATATTCATGTATGCTTCATTCATTGCTGATAGATACAAGGATATTTTTTTTTTTTTTTAATCTTCAATTCAGTGTCCTGTACTCATGTAACATGTGAGATAATGGCTTTATCTCATTTTGTCCGTTTTACGAGCACATTCTACTAATTAGGTGCATTTGTTTTGACTAAAATATGTGAAAATTATTTTGCCTATAAAACAAAATAGTAATAGCGTCGAGATAACAAGGGGCTGTTTTATTAGTTCACAATAAAAAAATAAGTAAAATAACAAAACCGGCCAAGTGCGAGTCGGACTCTCACACGAAGGGTTCCGTACCATAAATAAACCGAAAAAAAAACACGTTTCTTGTATGGGAGCCCCTTTTAATTTTTTGCTGTAGCGGCAATAAAAAAAATTTCAACTGTCTACCTATACGGTTCTTGTGATACAGCCCGCTGACAGACGGACGGACTGACGGACAGCGGAGGCTTAATAATAGGGTTCCGTTGGTTACCCTTCGCGTACGGAACCCTAAAACAAGCACTTATCAGTCAGTTTTGAAAACAAACATCAACACTGGCGGATCCAAGGGGAAAAATCGGACAAGTACGAGTCTGGGGGGCTATATGTAAAGACTCTAAAGACACGTCATCCACCAACATCACAGCTCTAAAAAACAGCGTAAGTAGTATCGGTACTAATCGGTTGCAAGATACGCGCGCAGGGACGACTGCCTGCCGTTCCCCGCCTTCTGCTGCGGGAATGAGAGTCACAAACTCACAGATCTTATTCTCCATGTTTCCAGGTGCAGGTTGTCAGCGGGCCACTTCGTCAAGTTTGTTGCTGCTGCGTGCTCCGTGTGACTGAGTGCCGCCTGCCTCTATGCTGGTACCGTGTGTCGTGCGAGTGACGTGCCCCTAGGACTGATGAACAGCTGCACCATGTTTAGTAAGCGTTCGGAAACGTCAGGCATTCGCGGCCAGCTATACGAAACCAAACTGATAAGTCTTTTATACTTCAGAGCGTTCTACGAAGAGGCTATTGAGGAGTTCCAAATAGCTTCAAATATCGACAAGATAGGGGCCTTCGACGACATCTGCTTCAAAGCTAGAGTCGAGGGATTCGATAAACCAGTCGCTGTGTTCATACAGGCTAAGCATAAGGAAAACGAAAAACACACACTTAAAAGCGATTTGTCAATTTACTTCGATAGCTATTTGAAAATCAGACAGCAATTTGATCCGAGTAATAACGACCCGTTCTTTAATGGTACGTTTGACGATACCGAATGTTTATTCGTAATATACACGACCGCTAAAGACGACTTTGACAATAACTTTGTTGAGAGTGGTTTTCTCTCCTATCTATTCGATCTAATTGATACAGAAGGCACGGTCAAGCAACCTTATAACCAAGAAGAAGATGTTGAGTTCTTGTGCGGAATAGTCATTAAAGAACAAATGACCTTTCTAGCTGAACGGATAGTTAAATGTATATACGATGAAAAGAACTTTCAAATGATGCTGTTGGATGATCTCTTATATTGCTATCATGTCATTCTAGCTCGAGAGATGCTCGACGTTTCAGAAATTCAACCTGTACAAGTTAATAATGGTCAGAGGCACCGGATCGCTTCATTTCGAGATGATTTCTATGATAACAATAAAGATTACATCGTTCTATTTAAAGATACATTGTACTCAGAGGTTATTAAAAGACGACAAATAAAACCTGCTGATGTAAGATTGTTTCTGTCTGAATTCTTGGGTGATCCTACTGATGTGAGACTGAGCAAGCTGATAGGAACTGTTATTACATACAACAGTCAGTCGGGACAGTTGGAATTTGATAAACAATCTACAAAAGTTTTCAGGCCAAACATGAAACCAATGGACGTTTCTCGATCCACTGTTAATAAAGCAGTAGAATTGGCTGCAAGAGAAATATTGTCATCTCGGAAGTTCCAAGTACCGGTGGCGTTTGGAAACAAAGATTTAACAATAAGCGGGAACGATGAAAAGATAGAGAGAAGAATTAATTACATAACGTCGAAAATTAGCAAAATATTGGACAATTGTAAAGCCAGTAAGATTGTTACTTTAGATGAATCTTGGGAAACTGGACTACTGCAACTAAATGGAGGTATCGCTGGAGCCATCGGAAATATGTTCGTGCTTGAAAACAACACCAAACTAATGAAGATAACGGATAACTCGGAGTCACTAGGAAATCTTGCTTATAAGCTACATCAAAAGTTATGTGATAAAATCCCCGATTTACTCGAATACAAATTTTGTGTAAAAATTAACAAGTTCCCGAAACTTTTACCCGACAGCAATGAACACGAAAAGAATTTAGCGCGAGATTTTCTCAACAAACTGGTATTTTACAGTAATCAAGCTGATGAGAATGGCGTAGAGAACATTTTAAAAACCGACATAGAAGATTATCAGCGAGACCATCCAAACTACTTTCAAGCTAAAACTGACGCGATATTTCTAGAATACCATGGTAAGATACAAAAATGGTGGATGAGCATAAAAGAAGTCGAGTATCTCACGCGAGAAAGCGATTTGTTCCAGAAATCGATAAACAATATTATAAAAGAGCCACTGATGAACTCAATAAACGTTACGTACATGAGTAAGATGAAAAATAGTAAATACGCGTTTACTGAAGACGCAGTGAGTGCTTTGAAGTTGCAGGACCAGCACTCGAGGACTATCATCATTGCAGAGAACAGCATGCTTACTGTTATGAAAGTGTTACATCATTTGAGGAAAACAGAGCATTTAGTTTTAGACGTCGAGTACATTACAAAGTTACCGACGAACGACCGAAACGCACTACGAACTGAACTCACAAATACGAACAAAGTATTAATATTTGTATGCGATAAAATAAGACATTCTAGAGACGAAAAGAAAGTTCTAGAAAACATTGTAGAAGCAGTGCAGAAGAAAAAAACTATAATAATAACAAACAATATGGTACTAAAACTAATAAAGGAATATTTCCCAAATGCAGAAAATATAGTATGCGATGAAAGATGTAGTCTTCTTGACTTGAGTGAAGAGTCACAAAGGATTATCTTGGAGAACGCTACAGTTTTATTTCAAGACATAGAAATAAGATTAAATTCAATCATCGATCATAACTCAATATCATTTGTGAAAGGAGATGTTTTGACTGAAATAATCAACGAGGAAACAGTTGTAGTTGGTAAATTAATGATTAGTAGAAGTTATGATGACATTAAACACTTGTATGTTGATAGACGCGTTAAGAAAGCCGGAGATGAATTTGGAAACATAGTTCAAACTCTTTACAATATACCAGACGACGTTGTTCTTGTAACAGCAGAGCCCGGAATGGGCAAGACAACTCTGCTCACTCACTTATCGATTAAAACAAAGGAGCTCAAACCGCAAGTCTGGATTGTCAGGATAAACTTATTAGAGTACTCAAGAGAATTTAGCAACTGGAAGGAAAATAAAACACGCATCGACAATTTAGAGACATTAAAGTTTATGTGTCAAGTTATACTTTGCGATAAACTTGGCAAAGATTATAAAGTAGACATTGCGCTGGAAGAAGTACACGATGCTGTGTATCTGAAACATTGTGCGGGCGATCACTGGACTGAGTTCGAGTTAAATTTGTTTCTACATCTTTATAACAAAAATATGGTCATATTTTTATTTGATGGTTTTGACGAAATCTGTCCCCATTATGCGGATGAGGTCATCAAATGCATTAATACTGTCAGTAATCATAACAAGCATAGAAAGTGGATCACAAGCAGGTCATATAACGAAGTGAAAACCATTTTACAGCGAGAGTTTGGGTCAGCTTATGAAATAGATTTCTTCACAAACGAAGAAATGGAAAAATATTTGGAAATATTTTGGGATCATCATCTGAGATTAGAGGAACTTAATAGCGCACAACTAGGAAATGTCAAGAGTTTCATTGAATACATGCTGGAGACGGAAAACCTAGGACTACATAATTTTGCAATGCCACTACACCAAGTCTATAATAATGCAGCCCATTACTTGATCAACGAAATTAAGTTTAAGTGCCTCCCCTTATGGGAATACAGTAAAAAATTTGATGACTCTATTTTTATTAAAGAAAAAGATGATCGTTTTATCGAAAAATTTTACGACGATAACAGCAGCGGGAATCCTCTACACCTGTACCTCACGGCTGTTTACTTTGAAGACAACATTAAAAGCGTTAACGTAAACACTAATAAATGGAATCTAGAAGTAAACGCTTTTACTTTTTACGAAAGATTCATGGAAAAGAAAATGAAAACTATACGTTTTCAAGAGAAAAATGAACTAAATATAAGTAAGCCTGATATCATGTTGACATACGACAAGGAACTAGCTGATTTTATTATGAAGCATAAGAAATTGGCGGCTTATGCCATTTTTCATCGACAAAGTCATTTATTGTTCAATAAGAAAGACTTTGAAGAGATCATCAAGACGATTAGATTCATAGAAAGGGGAGGGGAGAAGACGGGTCTCATATATAGAGTGGCCAACGACGTTCCCATTTTCATACACATGACATTCACGGAATATTTTGCAGTCGAATACATTTGTGACTGTTTGAAAAGAGAAAAAGATAGCGAAAATCTAGTATCATGGATTGACTTCTTATTCAATGTGATGTTTTCAATGGAAAATCTGATTTATATACGCAACATTTTCGATTTTAGAATTACTATTGACAAAACATTGATGAGAATTTTAGAAAATAACAAAGACATGATATTCGTTTTGTTAATGGAGCAGGGGCGAGTATATTCAGAAATTGTTGCTAGCAGGAGATATAACCAATTTCATGACAATGAGAGAAACTATTGGGCATTATCGGACGCGTTGGATCAAGAATTACACAACTTCAAATCATTTTTCATTACAATACTCGAAGGTTACTTGAACGAGAACAATTTGAACGATTTCCTGGACATTGTGAAAGGTTCCGAGCTGTTACTTATTGCTCGTCGAAAAAGCAATGTATTCCTAAAGTTTGTCATTGATGTTATTAGAAAAATAGATGAATCGAAGCTTACGTCTGTGCTGCAGGATAATTTTGCGTTTCTATCTGAGTCTACGATAAATCGCTGTGTCGATATGACTAGTGAAGAAATAGTAAAACTGCTTGAAGGACAGACGCCATTAGTTTATCAGGCACCAGAACAATGGTCATCTTCATTATCGTTGCCCGGCAGCCCTCCCGCTTATCAAAGTGATTCAGCTTTTCATTTCATTTACGGTTTATCGAATAGAATATTTAAATCCAGCCTGCCTTCAGGATCTAGACAGTCCAGTCTATACGGAGGTCGATCAACACCTTCTTTGGTTAAGAGGCTGTCCACATCGAGTTGGCCGACGCTGAATTTAGCATCCAGTCAGTTCAAACGTACAAGTAGTTTGCCCTTGCTGCATTCAGCGTCCAGTTTAACAAGATTGACTAGGAATCTGTCGACGTCCAGTTTGAGTAGGCGTCTATCCGAAGTGAGTCAGCCCACGCGTTTATCGACACCCTGTCTATCTTTCGGGTCTTCTGAAAATATCTCCTAATATAGCCCAGTCGTTTGCGAGGCAGGCATGTAATCTTTCACCCGTTTTTAATAACACTAAGGGCTTCAAAGGCAGTTAATGGTTTTCGCGTTCAGTCCAATAATGGATTCAGGATGCTGTTGGGGCTGCCACACTTCCAGTCTATTCTCTCAACGTCGCTCCGTGTAAACTTCGGTGGAGTGAGCATGAAGTGAACTGTCATGCCATCTTGTTTGTGTGGATTGACAGCTCACTTCATCGTTACTTCACCTAAGCTTACACGGTGAGAGGTTTACAGAATAGCACTGCTGTAGTGCCTCACTAGTGCGTGCGAGCACCGACAGTTCCCTGAGTTTCGTTGCCAACAAACTGGATTGTCCTTTCATTAGAAGGCCAAAAATTTTCAAATATCTATATTTGCCAGATTGCAAGTATTGCAACTGAGATGCGTAAGCGAACCTTGCATGAAAATTAGTAGAGTGGCTGCTGGTACTTAAGTCAGCTACATGTTCTGTAAATATTGTTAATGTTTACTAAAATAGTTGTTAAGTATAATGTTACTAACATCTTCGTATGTATAGGTAGGTATAGATCCTAACATAATTTTATAAGTTGTAATGGTACTAACAAATGAATAAACATAAACAAGAGAATAAAACCATCCCGTACCGTACCTAACCTCCAATTTGTTTATCACTTATCTAGTTTCTAACTTTAACTATTTAGGATGTCAAGTTGACTTCTTTTATTTTAGAACCAAAAATTAATTAGATAAGATAATTAACTGACATTAAATCTAAATTTAATTAGCCTAAATTTGACCTGAATCGTATTGTACATAAATGAATAACGTTGTTGAACGAAGTTATGAATGTTCAGATATTAACTTATAGTGCATGGAACTTATTGACATTTAAAATTGTTCAGAAGTATTTGGTCTCCTTGTCTGCTACAATATATCTGACGGCGGCTGTACACCATAAATAAAGTTTCGTGTATGTACTGTCGACCGTTAAGGAGTTATTTCATCTGGAGCCAACCCTAGATGAAAATCAGGTCATAGTTAACAAAAAAGAACAACTAGTTGTCATGAGAACCGAAGCAACACGTGTTTAAACTCTGTAGGATACAAGCAAGTGGTTCTAATTTAGCTTCCAAGATTTGACCTTAACAGAGTAGCATAAAGAACAAAAAAAAAAATTATCGTTGTATTGTAGAATAAGTACCTACCTAGAACATTTATTTATTTTTGTATTTTTTTTTTTTTTTTAATTAACGTATTATTTGATGTCTGTTTTGATTTTATTACTTCTGGAAGGCGTATTTAAAAATACTTAAAATGCTTTTAAAATCTCTCCCCGTGCATGTCGGGTTGCCGCCCCATAGGACCATGAGAAAAAAACAGAAACAGAGAGTGCATCTGTGTTTGCGCACACATGCCTGCACCACAGTATAAATATGAACAGTGCGGAAACTACCTACAAACGCTCGAAACGGCACACAGACAAACATGCGCATCGACGAGACGCCTCAGCGGTTGCCGCGGTGTTGTCAGTAATCGCGAGTGTCAGACACTCCGAGATGGAGTCGCGAGATGGAGATTGGAGTGTCGCGAGTGTCAGACACCCCGACATGGAGTCTTGCGACATGGAGATGGAGTGTCGCCAGTGTCAGGCACTTCAACATGGAAGGTCGCGAGATGGAGCTGAAGTGTCGCCAGTGTCAAACACTCCGAGATGGAGATGGTGTGTCGCGAGTGTCAGACACTTCAAAATCGAGTGTCGCGAGATGGAGATGGTGTGTCGCGAGTGTCAGACACTTCAAAATCGAGTGTCGCGAGATGGAGATCGTCTTTTGCTGAGATTAACCGACGCGACGCCATGAGATTACCTATTTAGATTGTTTGATCACTTAGGAACAAAAATAAACAATATCAAAAACATTAAAAGTTACAACCCTATTGCTTCTGCTGTAATTATTTATCAACTAGGCTTAGTTTCCGTACTGTTCATATTTATACTGTGCCTGCACCCTGCACAATAACCGCCACGTACTTTGCTAATCCCCGTTGAGGACCCTGACCGTTTTTTTTTTTACTTTTAAAGGTGCTAATAATTTTGTGCCTGAGTTAATAATGTATTACTGAACGCTGACTTTTTAAAAGTGCATAGTGAATTGTACCTACTTAAGTGATATATTTATTCTTTTTTATCGTGCTTGTTAGGGATCCTAAGTTTTCTACTACTTTTTCTGTTTTACCCGTGAGAACCTGAATTGGCTCTATGTCTCATATACAATTGGTATCCATCTGTTATAGCTGTTGGTTCTCCTACGATAAAATAAATAAATATTTTTTTTTATTGATGACACCTGTCAAATCTATTTTATTAAGTAATAAATAATTTTAATTAATTTTGAGAACTAAATAACTAATTAGTATATTGATAAATCGTAAGTAGGTGTTGAGCAGTTCTCCGCTCATAGAGATAATTTTAATGAGTTTTAGTGTCGAGTTAGGTAATCATCGTTTTCCTGGATTTTTTTGATTGATTTTGATTTTGATTGATTTGATTGATTTTGACTTGATTTTCCTCGTACCTACCTACGTGGTCAGTGCTACCCAGTGCAAACGATTTATAAGTGCCCATGAGTGAGGTGCAAACGATTTATGCCCATGAATGAAGCCATTAAATAAATATTAAATTTCAATACCAAATGAAAAAATAAACCACAAAAAAAACAAGAATTTATTTTTTAGAAGACGAACTTTTACAAATTCTCAAAATCTTCTTTATGAACAATAGAATGTCGTGACAGGCGCCTCCAGTGGCTTCAAGCATTTCACCGATGATCTGCTCAAACTGCATGATGGGGAGGCGGCAACACACAAAACAGCCGACGCATTCAAATATAGCCTTGATGTACCGTGCGCAGGCGCCGATGCAGACGCAACAGTTCTCGTTCAGCGACGTGGCAATGGACAGCACGGATGGTTCGCAGCCCTTCTGTTCCTTACATTTCCTTTTGTTTTTACATTTCTCCTTGTTTTCGTCCTTGCATTCGCATTTGGTAGAGAAGCAAAGGGTGACATCCTTCTTTTTCTTTGGAACCTGAAGGATGGAGCAGAAAAAATTTGTTTGTCACGGACACTGTACAACAAAAAACACCAAGTAAAACAAAATAAAAGAGAAGAATGATACAGAAGGGTATTTTTATGAAAAACTATTTCGTCCGCCACTTAGATTAGGGACCAGAAAATATTGGACACGTACTTTTTTCTTTTGTTACATAAAACACGTAGGTAAATACAAACTTTTATACATACATCGACGGACTGCTAAAACATTACACTTTCTTCTGGCTTTGCCGTAGTCGGATAAAAAATAGGATCACTCGGTTGTCTGTCTGTCCGTCTGTCACAGCCAATTTTCTCCGAATTTACTTAACCGATTCAATTGATATTGCACATTATAAGTATAATCTTCTGTGACCCAAACAAGGACTCGTAACAAAAGTAATTCAATTTTGAAAATAGTGGCACTCCCCAAATAGTGCAAACTAGAAAATTAATACAAAAAGTTTTCCAACTGTACCGCGTGATATATCAAATGAAAGAGCTCATTGTCTTTAAGTATAACTTTGGTTTCCTGATAGGAACGCGCAACGCTGTCGTGCGTACAGCTGAAAACGGTCCGCTCCGCATCCTCTCACCGTTTCAGTTTTGCTACCTCACGACCTCGCTAGCTTGCACACCATTGGAGGAAAAGAACCTGTAGGGCGTAGATACACGATGCGTTGATGGTGCGATGCGGCGCCATATCTACCGTAATCGGCGTAATGAATGCGAGTACACGGGCGGTACAACACCGCTTCAAAACGTTGTTTACAGCAGTGCGGGCGTGGCGTCGCACGTTTAGGTAATGACTCTGTGTGTAGGGTGTGTTTTATCCCATAATGCAGGTATTTCTTGTACATCAAGATACAACAGCCTGTCAAATATCTTTAATTAATTTCCATCTTAAACTCTAATGCATTTTGTTCAAGGTTGATTGGCAAAAATTGACAGTTTCGGGTAGCTTGATGTGCTGGTCTGTACTAAAGAAATTAAGGGAATCAATATCAATGATATCGGGACTCATCGTAAAAAAGAATAATGCTTAAAATAATTGTAGCAGATAGTAATTTACATTTAATACATAAATTCAAGTCGCAAGTTGGGCCGCCGTGTGACAAAGTACAGTGGTTTGTATGTAGGATGACGCAGCGGCATCGTCAACGCATCATGTGGCCTCGCCCTTACTGGCTCCAATAGTGACGCATACCTTAACTCGCCAAGTTTCTGTAGACACCTCCATTGCCGTGGCCACCTGGTTCACAACTAAATGCTGAACATTTTACGACACTCGCATAATATTCCAACTGCATTCACCGCAGCATGATAGATTACTTTAAATTTTTCCGTTTTCTTCGTGTTTAATTTGCGCCAAATGACATTTCGAATTGCCAAAAGATTTTATTTCTGCCTCTAGAAGTTTTTAAGGGTTTGTGTAAAATAAATTGAAAGAGGTTGGTTCGAATAGTACTGACTCACTGAGGGTGTCTTGAAACCGGTGGGTTGGGGTGTTTTTAGGGTTCCGTACCTAAAAAGGAAAAAACGGAACGCTTATAGGATCACTTTGTTGTCCGTCTGTCGGTCTGTCAAGACCCTTTATCTCGGGAACGCGCAGAGGTATCCAGTTGAAATTAAAACCATATTCTCAAGTCTACAGTCCCTTGAAGCTGTGAGAAAATCAAACTTCTAAGTTAACGGTAAAAAAAAAAAGATACAGCCGTTTATGCCGCAAAAAAACGTATATTTCGACACTCTCAAGGGAATCAAAATTTATAGTGTACTTCCCGTTAACCTAGATTCATGAAATTTGGCAAGAAGATAAATCTTAGAGTACACGAAAGTCTGAAAATTGGAAATTTATAGTTTTTTTTGTTTATGGTACGGAACCCTTCGTGTGAGAGTCCGACTCACACTTGGCCGGTTTTTTTTAAGGATGGGAAACCATCAAATCTTCCGCTCTGGGCGGAGCGGAAGGAAGTCTTAGACTTTTACTGGCTAAATAAAATCCATCCGTTTTCCTCCTGATGCCTTCGGCGTTCCAGGGGCCGTGGTGACTATTTCGAACCAATTCCGCAACCCTGGCAGGCACTGGCCCTAGCGGGCTCCGTCTACTATGCTAACATCTCTTGGAGGCTCGCGTGGAACACTTCGCGCCGCGCCGTCGAGTAGGGCCTGGTTCTTATCGGACCCGCAGGCCCGCGCCTACAGTGACCGGGAATCTGCGACTCCCGACGCCCGAGGCGTCCCCTTCTGTTGCGGCGGCTGGGGCGTGAGGTTTGCTCTCCCTCTTGCGGCCCGCCTCCTCCTTCGCAATCCCATTTAAAAATCTCCACTAGGAAGGTATGAATATCGTCGCAGTGCAACTTAATTAATACACAACAATTAAAAGTTGTTCAATTCGCTGCCGGCCTTCGATTGTGTTCTCCACGAGACATTAATCAGGAAACTGCACTACAACGGAGTCCGGGACGCCTCGTTGGATCTTCACTTGAGTGATAGGAACTTCAGAGACTCAGAGTTGATGTGAACGGTACAAGATCTCCCGGTCTCTGTAGTCAGGATGGGGGTCCCCCAAGGCTCAATTTTAGGCCCATTTTTGTTTCTCATACATATTAATGACTTGCCACACCTCATAAAGGATAAGCTGGATATAGTGTTGTTTGCAGACGACACATCACTTTTATTTAAACTCAAGCGTCAGCAGGTGGTTACTGACGATGTTAATAGTGCCATTGCAACTGTAGTTAACTGGTTTAATATTAATAATCTTTTGCTCAACGAGAAAAAAAACTAAATGCATAAAGTTCATGTTACCTCATGTTTGACAAGTGAACACTAGTGTGTCAATAAAAGGTGAAGAGTTGAAACCCGAAAATACCACAGTGTACTTAGGCATAACCTTAGATGCGAAGCTACAGTGGGGACATATAGATAAATTATCCAAAAAACTTAGCTCTGCAGCATACGCCGTGAGAAAAATTCGTGGTTAACTAATTTAGAGACAGCCCGTTAAGTATACTTTAGTTATTTTCATAGTGTGATGTCATACGGCATTCTGTTGTGGGGAAATGCCGCCGATATTCAGGCAGTATTTGTATTACAAAAAAGGGCGTGAGCGAGTGAGAGTCTAGGACTTAATTTATAAACTGCACGAATACAGTTTATAAATTAAGTCCTAGACTCTCACTCAGGTACAAATTTAAAGAGATTAATATAATGACTGCCCTCTCAGTATATTTATGAGAATTTTTTGCATGCACATAAAAATATTAATCTGTTTAAAAGATACAGTGATATCCATAACTGAAATACTAGGAATAAACAGAATTTTGTAATTCCTAAAACCAGGCTCAAGAAAATAGGTGGTTCATTTAAATGCCAATGTATGCGTTTTTATAATAAACTCCCTAGCCATGTTCATTGTTCATGCACTTTTAGTATTAATAATACCTACATTCAAATTATTTGTAAAACGTAAGCTATGCCAGAAAGCATTTTACACAGTCAAAGACTATCTTGAAGACAAAAGGCTTGGGATTGAACTGCTTCAATGATGTACATGGCCCAAAGTTTATATTTACGTTTAAATGTTATTTTTACACATTGTCATTTTTATATTCTCATTTTTGTATACTTTTTGACATGAGTGTTTAATTATAATAAGTCAAACACGATTTTTTTTTATTAATGCGTGCTTCCGTCATCGCCGCTTGCGCTTCATAATTTAGGCGTTGCCGCCGTGCTGCTGACGACAAAGCGTACGAAATTTAAATTTTCGCTCGCGCCGCCATCTTGTTGCATCATGCTCAAACGCGCGCGCGGTAAACTGATATTCGATTTGAATACTTTTCCTATTTCTTCGAGATTCCTCTCTTAGCCATTGGCTCCTTTCTCAACTGGGCCCGCGTATTCAAGCCACGCGGTTTGTTGGCAGTGTGGAACAAGAACAACGACATCCCTGTTACACAGTTGACATTTTCACCTGTTAGACATTTTTGTTTTTATTTATTATCATCTGTCAATTAATTTTGACATACTTACTTACTAAACAAATAATTTGTGTTTACCTCTCGCATGATTAATACGCATGCAACCATATTTATTAAATACGCTTCTTGGCTAACATAGCGACCTATGAATTTTAATTTAAGAACTGTATTCACTACCTATGACACATATAAAAATGATTATGATTAAAGCTTTGTTTATGGTCGCAACTAATGATCCGGACGAATGGACCGGCTTTGTATTCGATGGGTGTGCTACTAGAATAAAACTAGAGTTGGTGAAACATGAAGCGAATCCGAGCCGTGCGCAGGGGCGTGTTGGGCGGTGGAGCCTTTTCGAACGAGCCGAACGACAAGTCTTTGAATTTCTTAAATGTTAGGCATGTGCATTTACTGGATTAATGCTGCGCCCGAGCACTTAGACATCGGAATTACTTGCTTTTATTATTAAAGAATACATGGTAATTACAACAGTAATACAAAGACAATTCTAAAATTCTTAAAAGTATTTAAGTTAATATATTACTAATTTTCTAGGTATTACAGGTTTTCCTACGCGGCAACACAGGGTAAGTATTGATATTAATTTCTATTTAACCAATATTTTGAGTGTACAACTTAACATAACATAGTTAATTAGATAGTTTTTTCTAGTTTTAGGTTTTTAGGTACTCAGAATCAAAAACCAAGTCATTTATTCAAATTAGGCTGAGTGCCAGCACTTTTTGAACGTCAAAGTTCTACATAAAGACAGTCCCCGAAAACGCCCGCCCGTCACCACTTCCTAGTGTTATAGCTGGGAAGCAGAAGTGGCGCAACAAACTCCCCAGCAACACATCTGTGTGTTAAGTTTTGAAACTTGAATTTATACAGTAGTATGCAAAGTATTTTACAATACATGACACAGAAAATAAAATATTCAAACTGTAAATCAAATTAAATGAAATTAATTGACACTTGGTAGCTAGCACACTCCATTAAGCCATCAGAAATAGACAAACTCAAGCATTAACAAGTAAACCAAACTAATCATGCCTCCGGGCATAAATGGTGTGCCCGCTTACACGTGCGCTTACGTGCTTACACGTACCTACTCGACGAGCGGGCCGATACACTGTCACCAACAGTTCGTATACCTAGCTTTTCCGTGCTTATACGAATGCCTGGAGTCGCCCAATCACTAAACATAAACTAAGTGTAAATACTTTAGACTTTATAGTAAAAGTGTCATTAAGTTGAATGAAGGGGGAAAACTCATTTGGGTCATCTACGTTTTTAAAACTTTGCACACATAATTTACTGGCCAACGTTTTATTAAGTGGGCAGTGCGCCCCGGGCCGCCCTGTCGCAGCACGCTGTACGCCACGCGCACGCCCAGCTCGTTGAGCGCAGACACCGACGACTTGCCGCCCGACTCAACCGCGTCCGCCACCGCCGCCAGCGTCTGGAACGTACAACACATCGTCATCATCAACATCATCGTCATTATCATCATCAACGCAATCATCACCAGAGATCCGAATAGGTAGACTATATTTACCTAATGTTCGTGGCAGTAAGTAACATAGAGTTGATAATACCTCCTGTAAAATCCCGGAATCATAAAAGGAAACATGACAATTAAAACCCGGTATTATAAAAACATGAACTGGACTTTGAGTACGGTTACAAATGATTGATTTGAAGAATCAAAAGAAGAAAGAGTTGTGTGAAAACAAAGCTATTTCATCGTCCACAATTTCTCGAACTGACACGGATAAATTATAGACTGTCAAATTTAGATGCGTAAAAAGTTATTGAAAATGTTCAGTTGAAAATATATTTAAAGTTTATAAACTCTCAAGTTATTTTATAATCTTACGGAGTTTGCCATTTTCTGGTGACAGCTACAACTCGGAAGTCTTTAAGTCAAGAGTGAACAGGTAACTTCTTGCCAAGTGAACCCCATTGTCAACCACATCATCACTTCCCAGCAGGTGAGATTGCGGTCAAACGCAAGCCTATTTCTAGATTACTGTATACTGTGTATAATGTGAACCAGGCATTTGATCCTGACATCTACACTATATCTAAACTACTTAATATTATAAAGCCACATTATTAACTTAAAACATAAGCTATATTTTATTTTAGAAAAAGTAGAGATCTTTACAAAAATTGTAATAATGTAAACCAAAGTAGCAAAATCTTTCCTAATAAATTATACTAGAAAAAAACTATTGACGATACATAAAAATAATGTACTACATGATTAAAGTACTTACATATTATAAACTAGTAGGTACTGTACAAACTTCAACGTCACTCTACCCCCTTTAGTTTTGGAAAATTAAGCAAAACGATATTCATTAATTACCCAACCATTTCTGCTGCTGATTCTTTGGTCTCTGGATCAGCGCAACTATCCACCCCGTTCACCTCGTCAGGGGTTGTGTTATTGCAAAAATTGTTAGATCTGTTTCAATTGTCCCACTTTTAGTTTGTTCATACTAATTCCCACGTAAATTGAAGTGAGCAATAATGTGAGTGTGTTTAAATCGGTTCAGTAGTTTTAGCGTGAAAGCGTGACAGACAGATAAGAGTTACTTTCGCATTTATAATCCTACTACTATTATAAAGGCGAAAGTTTGTAAGTATGGATGTATGTATGGATGTTTGTTACTCTTTCACGTAAAAACTACTGAATGGATTTTGATGAAATTTGGCACAGAGGTAGATTATAGTCTGGAATAACACATAGGATACTTTTTATCCCGGGAATATGTTCCCTTAGGATAGTTTTCGACAATCACGCGGGCGGAGCCGCGGGCGGCAACTAGTATACTAATATTGGAATAGGATAGATTTGCAGCTAGATATACATAAGCAAACTTTTTGGTTATTTAAAACAAATATTTTTGCCTGGAGATCACGCTACAATTATGGGACATATATTTTATTATTTTAACGTCACAAACTCACCGTTTTGACTAAAATCTGTAAAGTTGTGATCCATATCATTTCTTTTCACAATAACATAATAAACAACGCGCCAATAAACACTGACAGGTAGTTGTTACTACAAAACACTTGCCACAGATACTGTTCATGAGAGCGCTTTATGTGTTGGTTTATACAATTTATTTCTGTATGTCAATATCAGTCAATACTTTTACGGCAAATAAAAGAACTGACGAACTACAACCGCAACAATAACAAGAAAACTTGACATTTGACAAAGTGAAGTGACAGTAGCAGTCGGTTGTTTTTTTGTGTTAACCGCGAAGGGAAGACTATAGTCTTTTGACCACAATGCACACATTGTAACACATTCTAATGGTTTTTGGAGTATCTGGGTAACAAATAAATCGATTCGGCCTTCTTGGCAAGTTTCGAGTGAGAGGTAGTCAATCACACTAATATTATAAAGGCGAAAGTTTGTGAGTGTTTGGTACTTCTTCACGCGCAAAGGGCTGAACCGATTCAGATGAAATTTGGTATAGAGATTGTTTGAGTCCCGGGAAAGGACATAGGTTAGTTTTTTATCCCGGGAGTATGTTCCCTTGGGATAATTTTCAACAATCACGCGGGCGGCAACTAAAACAAGTACAGTAAAATTCTCCACTTAACCGAGGTCGCGCCTGTTTCAATTTTTCCACATATTTTGCAGGCGCGTGGACACTTGTGACACAAAACTACACCAATTTACATCACAACATCCACTAGGAATCAATTTACGAATAATTAAAACAGCCACTAAACTTCAGTTGAAAAAATCCCGCCAAAAACCTCGCAGTTAGTTGACAGTTTTAACAATAGAGTGTAACACTGCTGATTTTATGGTTCATCAACTATTGGCAAAGCAAAGGCTACCCGAAACTGTAAATTTTTTCCCATCAACTTTGAACCTAAGAATTAAGCGATAAAGTTGAAAATATATTAAAGAAATTTCACAGATGTTGTAGATGTGCTGCCGTCTGTACGTTATGTATACAGTATGTCTATACTAATTTTTATTTTTACTTTTTTTTTTGTCAGCGGTTTTTAATTTTGAACTGACCCATGAATGATTTCCTTATGAGTCGTACATACCATCTCAGAATACCTATTCATAAAAGGAGCTATGATAAAGAAGTACCATAGGCCAAAAAATCAAAACTTTCTCTGTGATGTAAATTGTATCGAAAACCGTCAGTGTCGTTCTTAGACAGCATCACAATTTTGACACTAGATGCGCTAGTTAGAATCTTTGCATCGCTTATTGGATGAATAGTCGATATTGGTTCTGCTTGCCATAAATAAAATAAAGAATGTAATTAATTAACATGATAAAGCTTCTTTTGACTGTTTCTAACAGTTCAGATTTGATTAAAACCTAATTCCAAGTTGTATAGCTCCGGTTATGCTCCTTTTGTACATAATAATGCAGAACTCTTTGCCGCATGCAAAGAGTTCTGCATTATCGATTATGTCCGATTCGCACTTGGCTGGTTTTTGTATTGACTGAATAAAACAAAACCTAAAGATTGACTCAAAGGCCTCTGTAACCAGGTCAGCAGATCTAAAAAAAAGCTTTCTGACAGGCCTTGCGCGCCGCGCCTTTACTTTTCTCGCGGTCTCGTGGATCGCTATTTCGCCAATTTATACACTTGGAGAGAAGAATACGTTGCATTACAATTACTCTTAGTTTTTTTTATAATTTCTAAGTGTTAAAGATCACAAAAAATACTATTTAGTAGCTCGTTTCGTTAATTCTATAAGTCTGATTCGGACTTACTCAACTGATACTGGACTGAGCAAGGTAAACCAAATTGATGAACTGTTTCCACGATCTGCTGCAGCTAATAGTGACTCTGACTGCCATAACGTACCTAGTACATGAACGGAAGGAAGGCGACCTCGAACCACGACACAGCTACGGATTCGACTTACCTACATTACTTAACGAGATCGCAGTATTTAGCAATCCATAAACAGTTGTAAGTTAATATAGAAGCTATTCTTTTGTCTAAAATAAGTACATTGCTAAGTGGTCGCTCACGATGGGCCTCATCAGAAGGCTTAAACTCACCCAAAGGGCAATGCTCGGAGTTTCCTTTGATCAAACAGGAATGATGATATGAGCTAGAGGCCCAAGGTAACCGAAATAGCCCGAAGGATCGCCAAACTGAAGTGGCAGTGGGCAGGGCACATTGCTCGTAGAACAGATGGTTGATTGGGTTGAAAAGTTCTGGAGTCGCAACCACATACCAGATGTGAGGGTCGCGGGTAGCCGATGTATGCGAGACGCACTGGATCTGTTGGTGTGGCGACACTTGCAGGAGGCCTTTGTCCAGCAGTGGAAGTCTTTCAGCTGGTATGATGATCATGTTGAGTATACTCCTTAGACCGGGAGTGACGTTTTCAATCCAACAATATGTTACTCAACTTGATTGCTACTAACCAATTTCTGGAGCCCTACTATGAAGTCTTAAAACAATCATGATTCCGCTCTAAGAGGGAGATAGAGATTATTGGAGATATACATAGCGAATAGCAGTACTTATCCCTTTTATATCATCTTAATTGCATCGCATTAGCACTTCATAGTAGGTCACCTGTTCAACTACAAATGAAAATAGGCTGTCAGCGCAAAAGTGGCCTAAGCTCAACATAGTTAGTATGGAGATAATGAGGTTTGAATTTTCATAAATTGAAATTGAATACATATTAATTATATTATATTTGAATTTAGTTTCCAGGTGTGTTTTATTTAGTTACTATGGTACATTCTTTGTGATGAAGAAGATTATTTTGTAAAATAATCACAAATTAATATTTTTTTGTGGTATAGGCCACCTTTGCATTTAAAGTAACTATATTATTTTCCCTAATATCCAGAAGGTTAGGCCAAAAATAAAATGAATATGTAAATGAAAATCACCTTTTTATTTTTCAAATTTTAATAGAAAATTACATTTTAATTCAAACAGTACTTCAATGGTATTTATACTATAGTAGGCGCCAGATAAATGTGGAATAAAGTACATTGACCTTTCCCTAATAACTGTTCATAGGTACCTGAACAATTAAATATGAATCGTTTTTCATTATTAGACAATGTTAAGGATCACGAGAGATGATGATTCGGGACAGCTTTGTGTCATTAATTCCGTTTTTCAAATTAAAAATGTCAATAATTGTAGGTGGGTCAATGACCGTTATTCCACGATTATCTGGCGCCTACTATAGTCATCAATAGGTTCATCATTGAAAATAATATAAATTTCAGCTGCTGATGTCTTTAACTCTTTGTACAAACAATGATTTACAGGTGGTATAAAATGTAATAAGTCCATTAAATCTTTCTTTTTCTTATCACTTACGACATGACCATCAGGATATAAAATATTTAGGTTCTGGATGAAAACAGAATTGCGTTTCTTCAAATCAACCTCTTCAAAGAGAACATCAATATTATTGGAGTACTTAAAAAAAAAACTTGGATGGATGCATTTCATGGAACATTAACCATTGCATTTTTAGCCACTCAACTTTACCCTTGCTTACAGAAACTTTTCTGTTTGTTATGTTTCTTTCAAGTGACTGAGTGGAAAAAAAATGATCTTTTGACATATGATTATGAATGGTCTTGTTTTCCGGGCAGCTTCTTGAGGAACATAAATGTTTTTAAAAAAACGTTTTTTTTTTTCTACTAGACCGAAATCTTGATCGCAAGTCATGTACGATTACGAATGTCTACTTACTAAAATGTGGTCAAGCTCGGTTAGGCCACTTTTACACTGCGTCGCAGGCAAAAAATTAGGCGCAAAAAGAATGTTAACATCGCCATCTGCTATCCTTGGATGAAACTAGGGATAGGCCGGTTTTGCATGAAAATTTATTATATTTTAAATAAATTGCAATAGATAAGTACGAATATGAAAAATTGTGGGTTAGGCCACTTTAGCGCTGACGGCCTCAATTTTGTCTACTACTAACCTCTATGGACATCTCTCAGTCGTTTGTAGTGTTCATAAAGTTTTTAAACCGGAAAAAAATGTCCTACGATCCAATGTTTTTTTTTTGCAATGTCGGGGATTTTTTTGTTACGATTTCTTCGAAGTTTTAGTACCTACTAACGAAGTTAGCTTCTCCATCAGAAGGGATACAAACTGTACTGTAGGTACTCTATTAAAATGTTACACTTGTAAAGTGAAAGTATGAGTTTACACAACAATGTCCTTTCGATCTGATCCCAGATGGGTAAGTCCCTGACTCAGGGGCGTCCACTACTATTTAGAGTCGTTGGCAGGGGATTTTTTTGGGAAGGCTTGGGTTTCAACTAGACCATTAAGTAAAGGGCACTTTTGAACGCCAAATTTACAGTTTTTTAATAACTAAACTAAACTAAAAATATTAGTGACTAGTTGTCCATTCGCAGAAAGTAGATTCTTATGGAGAAGAATGTACAAGAAACTTCATAGTTACTCTTTTCAAAAATAAGTTTTACAATTTTTTGTATAGGTACATACATTGATCAATTGATTATATTATGTGAGCACAATGCACCCAACATAACACTAACATACAACACACATATAGTAATAGGTACCTACAAAAAAGCAATACCAGCAGAGGTAAAATTAAGTTTGCTAGTAAGGGACATGGGACTCACATATTTACAAATTTTGCAACTGTTGATTTATATAATTAACAACAATGGATCAGGGTGCGAGTTAAATTTATAATTATTATAGGTATTTAAAAAAATCCGAAAGTACACCAATATCATTAGTAAATAAATCAACAAGTTTGACTTTGTCTACTACACCTTAGATCGTCCTATGGAGCAGGTAGCAGCAAGGCAGGCCAATATGTTTCCAAGCATTACTATCTTTAATATAATCATCAGCCCGACCCCACAGCAAAATACCGTACGACATAATGCTGAGAAAGTAACTAAAATAGACCAAGTGCGCGGTTTCTACTTATGTTAACTGTCTTATCTTTCTAACAGCATAGGGGGCTGAGCTTAGCCGCCCCGCAAGAGATGTTATGTGAGGTCCCCATTGCAATTTCTCGTCTAAAGTGATTCCTAGGAAAACCGTCTGATCAATAAATCTCAGTTTTTGTCCATTCAATACGATGTCACATTCGTTACTTCTAACATTTAGTAGAGTAAATATAATACATTTTGTTTTTTTTTTCATTTAGTTCTAAGTTGTTTGTTACGGCAAACAGATGAAAAGAGTTATTGTCCTCATAAATATTTTGTGACCGTCGGTCTATCCTTAATATCAATTATGTGTCATCAGCAAATAACACCATCTTTGGTTGATTTTGAAGCAATTGGGGCAAATACTCGATAGATCGTTTATGTATAGGTACTAAAATGAGGAATGGACCCAATATTGAACCTTGCGGAACGCCCATTGTCATTTCAGAACCTAGTGAGAGACTTTTACCTGTCTGTCTCTGAAGTATGATCTAATCAAATCAGGATCCCTTGATTTGATTAGATCATACTTGGAATACATCCGTATTCCCAATTCCATAATGCTCGAGTTTCAACAAAAGTGTCTCATGGTTAACGCAATCGAACGCCTTCGAGAGGTCGCAAAAGATTCCAATGGCGTCTTTTGAATCTTCCCAGGCGTTGACACAGTTGTACAAGGCCCTTTAGTGAAATAGATACTGTTGTTCATAAAAGATGGAATTTTTATTAAAGTGTAGTAACATCATTAAGCATTAACTTTTAAAATACCTTACTGAGAACCGGTAGGATCGACACTGGCCTGTAATTCTTGGGGTCATGACTATCACCCGATTTAAACAGTGGAACGACTTTACTGTGTTTCATGAGATCAGGAACTACTCCTTAAGATCTTTAAAAAGCTTTTATAATGGCCAGGGGGTTTGTATGTTGAAACTTGAACTCTGCTGGGCATACCTTGACATTCTTCCTAGATTAGGTAGCAGAAAGCGCAGGTGACCAGTTAAGTTCTGTAGTTATACGAGGAATATCAGCAAAGACGTTTTCAAATTCCTGAGCTTCTTCTGCATCTGAGTTTATGGGGCCAGTATTTTTCAGTTTCTCGCTACTGATTTTATTTTGTTGCTAAAAAACAGCTTTAGCTATTTTGCATACATTTTAAATGTTTTTGAATATTTCGCAACATACTTATGAAAGCTTAGGTATATTACATGTTGCTTTAGGCCATAAAATTCGTATAGCTTTTCCCTACATATGCGAATGCCTGGGGTTGCCCAATCTCTAAATATAAACTTAGTGTAAATACTTTTAGACTTTATTGGAAAAGTGTCATTAAGTTGAGTGTTTAGTAATGAAAAAAACTTGGCGTAAAATTCACTTGGGTCATCTATGTTATTAAAACTTTAAACACATAGTTTACTGGCCAAAGTATTATTAAGTTTTTCTAATTTTTTATCTGTTATCGGTCTAAATTTAATTTGATTTTTTGGAAAGGAATGTAGGTGCAAAACGTTATTGTTTGTCCACTGTGATCAGAGAGCATCTTATTTAAAATGTCTTTATGTAAGTAATCACAATTACAAAATATGTTGTCTATGCAAGTCGCAGAAGTAGCTCGTTACTCGGGTAGGTTCAATATATAGACTCAATAATCTGATACTATTTGAGTTTGTTTCTAGTAAGTAAATTAAAAGTCGCCACATATAATTATTGATTTATTGCTAGTACTAACTTTTTTTAACACATCTTCCATTAAAGTATCAAACAGATAGATTCTGTTAACTTGGAGGTATGTTGTGACATACCTCCAAGTTACCAGAATGCATAGCAGAGCATGTTGCAGTATGTGTACTCCAACATGCTTATCTAGCTAAACACAGGACAATTCAATGGTGTGTTCAACCGACATCGACCAATGTCTTTTCTTTCTTTATATTTAATAAAACTTTTAATTAAATCAATCCTCCAATCAGCCAATTCAGCCGACAATGTATGAACATTGTCGGCTGAAATGGCTAACTACTACACAATAATTTTTAAAATTAATGGATCCTACTTGGTGATCTTTTAACCAATGTTTTTGGCTTTGGATCAGGTTGTTGGTATTGTGCATGTTGTGATTGCACGCTTAACTGCTGGTAAACTTCACTGCTATGCATTCCTTATCGAAATTTATCAAATAAACCAAAGTCGTCGCTTAATCCTACTTCTGATTTTTTTTTCTCTCCAGATGCCCGGCATACAAAATGTTTTATATTTATTTAGGCAGTATAAATCACAACTTATAATATTGTATATTTGCTTACAGGCATCCACACGGCAGCCGGAACTCGCAGATCTAAATTGGTGCTGCCATCCGCTCTGTGCTCACTGGTCTACATCTTGATAAGTAGATTTTAGTCAAATAAAAATCCTCGAGGAACAATCCTTCAACTTCCAAAAAAAATGAAACCTGTTTCCAAAAACGACAACGGTTCTCCCGAAAATGGACGTAAATATTACTCTAAAACACACGCAACGGGTGGCTATTGCGGAAATGAGTATGAAATTAAACTTTCCGGCTTAATATGGCTCAATTTGAAATATGATGAGGACGTCAAAGACTTCCTGCTAGGTACAAATGTAGTGGCGGCACGTCCACTTGATGACATTTGTGTCAAAATAGTTTGGAAAGATGAAAAACGTAAACCTACCGTGATTGTCATACAATTAAAACATAAAATTAATGAGAACAATACTGCAATCAAATTGGACGAAATTTTCAGTGCTTACAAGAAAATTAAAAAACTTATGAATGAGGAAGAAGACGATGGGCTATTTGAGGCCAGATTTGACGAATTGGAATGCTACTCCATTTTGTACACGAACGAAAATTTTACCTTGAAAACAGACGTTGTAACTGATAATAATTACTGGCACAAACTGAATGACATTATTGGTACTCATGGATCGATCAGAAAACTAAGTGAGAAGGGGAAAGAAAAATACATTAAAAATATGCGCGAAAATAATGAAGATTGTAGCGAAAACGAGTTTAATGCTTTCGTAAACAGTCTGCTAGTGTTCAGTAAACAAGCCAGCGAGATGGGCGTCGAAGAAATTTTAAAAGAACATATAGACCAACATCCCCGGGCTTTTAAAAACCCTTTCCCGCTTGAACCGCACCCGGTGACTTTGACATATATTAGAATGTTTGTAGATTGGTGGAAGGAGGTGAAACGGCCGTATTATTTCACAAAAAAGGATGACTTATTAGATAATGCATTCAAAGCTATTATCAAAAGTCCATGGATGAGTTCACTCAATATTATATATAAGAGCAAAATAAGCGATAGATATGAATTCACTGACGACGCAGTGAGCTCTTTGAACTTACAGGATCAGCACTCGAGTACTGTTATCACTACAGAGCACAGTGTACTGACTGTAGTCAAAGTGCTGCAGCATTTGGACAACAAAGACCATGTTGTGTTAGATTTAGAATATATTGCTAGCCTACAACATGGTAATCGCAAAGCATTATGTGAAGAGTTGAAAACCAAGGAAGATTATGTTGTAATTTTAGTTTGTGATAAAATACCTAAAAATGAAACTTTCAACGACATTGGAGAAGTAACTAAAAACAAGATTCGTATTTTGATTTCGAACAACAATAAGTCATCTCAAAAGTTAAAGGAATATTTTCCAGTAGCTGAAGGCAAGGAACACAGGAAAGTACACGACAGTAAAAATCGACTAACTGATATAAGTGCAGAATCAAAATTGAACATTTTGGAAACTGCCACTGTCATGTTCCAAAATAAAGAAGTTAAATTAACTGCAATTGTCGATGATAAATCACAAAAATATGTTAAAGGAGATGTTTTGCATGAAATAGTCTGTGGAAATACAATTGCAATCGGAAAACTAATCGTCAAAAGTAACTATGATGACATTAAACACTTTTGGATTGACAGACGTGTGAACTTTTCAAATCGAAAGGTGCCCTTAAATACTCTTAACGATATAGAAGATGGTGTTGTACTTGTAACAGCAGAGCCAGGAATGGGCAAGTCAACACTGTTGACTCACTTATCGATTAAAACAAAGGAGCTCAAACCAGAAGTTTGGGTTGTTAGGATAAATTTACTGGAGTACTCGGCAGAATTCAGAAACTGGAAGAAAGATAAAACTGACTTACTAGAGACCATAAAGTTCATGTGTCAAGTTATACTTCGTGATAAACTTGGTAAGGGAAGTAACGTTACATTTACCCTGGAAGAGAAAGATAATGTTGTGTACCTGAAAAAATGTACAGCAGACCCTATGACTGAGTTCGAGTTGAACTTGTTTCTACATTTTTATTATGAGAAAGAGATAATATTCCTCTTCGATGGTTTTGATGAGATCAGCTCGCATTACAAGGATGTGGTCATAAAATGCCTTAAAACTGTAAGTAATGATCTTCGGAAGCATAGAATCTGGATCACAAGCAGGTCTTACAACAAAGTAAAAACCGAGCTTGAGGAAGAGTTTGGGCTATCTTATGAAATAGACAACTTCTCGTACAAGGAAGTGGAAGAATATTTGCAGACATTTTGGGAATGTAATTTGAGATTGGAGGAATTAGACAGCGTACAACTCGATAATGTTTGGAAACTATTATGGCACGTCTCGTCAGTGATTGGAGGTTACATCGCAGAACCTGTAGACTGGACTCTGTATCAGGTCATGAGAAACGCAGCCCTTTATGCGAGTTATAAAATTAAGAACACGCACATTCCGTTATGGGAATATAATACAGATGTTCACGAAGACATATTTTACGAAATGTGTAACAACGAGCTCTGCGACTGCTGCCAGTGCTGCTACTGCGTCGCCACCTGCTGCCATCCCGACACTGATGCTGTCGATGATAGTTCGTCGAGTGATACACGCTGCGAAGTGAATCCTTTAATCATGTACTTAGCCGCAGTTGATGTCGTATATAATATCAAAAAGCATAACAAAATGTCAGACGAATGGTATTTAGATGCAGACACTTATACTGTATACGAAAACTTTTTAAAAAATTTAATCAAAAGACGGTATCAAGGTAAACACGAATTGAAAACCTGTAATTCCGATATAATTGAACTTTACGAAGAAGTACTTGCAAGTTATATTTTAAATCACAAGAAATTGGCGGTCTATGCCATTTTCAATGAATATAGTAGTAGCTTTTTTAGTAACAGAGATTTGAAAAACATAAAAAATATGATCAAACTCGTGGAAACAGGAAAACTGAAGACTGACCTCATCGAGAGCGTAGCTAACGGAATCCCAATATTCATACACAGAACGTTCGCTGAATACTTGGCAGTTGAATATATTTGTGATAGATTGAAAAATAAAAAAAAATGTGTCAAAATAAACGATCTTATTGTTTATTTTGACGTGATGTTTTCAGAAGCTGGTTATTTCGCGAGGATACGCCAAATTTTTGATAATAAAATAAATACTGACAAAGCTTTGGTGTGTGTTTTGGAAAATAATAAAGATATGATATTCAAATGGATACTGAGCATCGCGAAAACAGTTACTCGCTTGCCATTCTTGTGGATAGCATTCGAGAATTTAAATAGTATAGGATCAGTTTTTGATGAAATTATCAATTATGGCAAGGACAATACTGACTTAACTGATTCTGAGAAAATCAAGCTGTCTAAACTGTCAACTTTACGTCGTTTAATTCGAACATTTTTGTTTTACTATGGAGGGTGTCCCAGCGACTTCATCGAGACTTATGTTTCTGAGCTATGTTTGACTATCAATTGAATACAGAGAGACAAAGCGACGCAAAGACGGGTATTTTGACAATCTACGCGGCCAAAATTATTTTATGTTCTTATTCTTTTCTAAAGGAAGAAAACTTAGTAGAAAAAATACTTAACGTGATTAATAAAGAGGTTTTATTACAAAATATTCACTATACAGTATTTTCAAGAAGGAAATGTAAAAAAAAATGATCTGTAGAGTTTACTTTCATTATTATTAGTTTTCTTCTTCGCTCTCTGAAGAATCGGCATTAGAAGCGCGATAGGGTCTTGCAAAAAACACGTCATTTTTTTTCTTTTTAAGCTTCTCATACAACTTATAAGAGGGTCTGATGTCAAAAGCAACCGATTCAAAGTATCTCTGTTACAGTTTTCTCTTGTAAATTTTCGGACAAAATTCTGGCGATACAATCTAAAATGTCTATTACGCGCGCAGCGCAACAGCGCATTTTTTATGACCACTGCACCATGAATTAGAATTTTGTGCATTGTACAAGCGGGCAGTATCCAAAGCGTATTTGTCGTACTTTTCCGAATCAATTATATGGCCGCTCGAAATAGTTTCTAGTATGACCTTAAGTCTATAAATTAGGTCATAAATTATGCCTGTTATGTCAGATGCCGAATTTGGGTCTTAAAAAAATCTCCTACTTGTGTTAACATCATTGGTATTCCCAAAATTTGCCTTTGGCATGTCCACAAATAATCCAGTTTCCTCGCGAAATCTTTTCTGGATTTCGAGTTTTTTTTCGTGTTCCAGAATTTTTTCGTTTTCTGTTTTCTTCTCTCTATACTTTTTTACTGGCAATTTATAAGCCAAATGGAGAATGCTTTCGAATAGACGAATCCGAGCGTGCAAAATTGAGAGTCCAAACTCAATAGCCTCGGGATTTATTTCTCTTTGATTATCAATCTTGTTGAAGTCCTTAGAAGTTGCACCACATATGTTGCATCGACTTGTAGATTTCGTGCCAGTGGCGGCGTTGCAGACCTTGCCATCCACCATTGTCATGAGAAAAACATGAGAGACCGAGTACTTGTTCCCATTCATGATAACCTCTGTGGCGCCTAGTGATTTAAAAGAATTTTTCACGAAGTTGATTTCTTCTTCCGTTACATCTGTATTTTCTTTAACAAAACGGAATCTTATAGGGCGGCATACTCGCGGGGAAGGTGTTGGGTTTTCGCATACAAGTTTTTCACCTTCACATCCAGTAACTAATCGTAGAGGCACGAAACTACTTTGAAATATGTTGGCATCAGAGTCTGCATAATTTCTAAACTTTTGTTTAAACTGTGATTGCTGTGAGCCGTTACATCCCCATTTAGAAATTAATTTTAAGCTCTCTCGTTCTTGTTCTTTTAATGTTGTTAGAATCTCTTCTAGGAAAATATATAAACGCCTAATGTATGGTCAATCAAAGGTTTCAATCGGTTTCAGCATAGGTACTCGTCACCCTGCATGATTCTGGGGGCGGATAACATTCTTGTTTCGCTTTCTGTAGCTGAGTATAACAAGGAAAGAACTTTTTGTTAGTATTTCTTACTACTTCGTATTGTCGGCGAGTTAGATCGGCTTCGACAAACATCGACAATGCTTGTTTTGGAGTAAGCGAGCATGTTTTTTCTCTTGTTGACTTAGAAATAGCCTTTTTATACTTTGATGCTCGAGTTGGAGTACTGGTGATCTCTTTAAGTATTTCGGAAGCATCTCTTTTTCCGGATTTCCGCAACTCAACCTGAGCTGCATGAATGATAACATCTTGTGCCACAACAGACCGAAACTCTTCAGTTTTCCTCCTCTTGGTCCTGTCACTCGATTCGTTAAATAACTGACATGGCCGTCCGGTCGATTTTGTGAAATGGCGGGTATCTCAAACGTTCCTTCAAGCCATGAATGGTTAATTTTGAGAAATACGTCCACTTTCTTATGTGCTTTTAGCCATCTTTGCTTAATTTCTGATTTGAATTGTGCAAAGTTACGTTTCAGGGTCTCAATTTGTTCTTGTGTGTAATCTTCACTAGACAATAGATGACTTCTGAAGGAATCGAGTTTTTCTTCCAAGTTAGGCAAATCATAGCTCTGCACACGGTCAGACATGGATTTACGGGTCACTACCTACACTTACTCCAGAGGTACCTCGTGAACCTAAAACAAAGAGACTTTTTTTTTTTAATTATAAGTAATTTTTTTGTACATTACTCAAAATAAGTTCAAATGATCAAAACATAACGTTTCCGCGCTTATCCGCAGCAGTTTTTTTAATTTTTAACTACTCAAAGCTTCAAACTTTCATTTGTATAAGGAATTATGGCAGGATCTATGTAACTTGATAGTATAACAAATAGACGACGAAATGAAATATTTACGATGAAAAATCGACCAAACACGTGGGTACATTCAAATTTTTATATCTTACCTTTGTAATGATGAAAATAACAAAAAAATTAACAATATACAGCATAATTACCTGCTACATCAGGATCCATCACAAACACTTCTTAAGTCTACGCAATATATATTATATTTAACTTAAAAGTTAATGTTTTTGCACGAGCGCCGAGAACAGACACACAACAAGTTAAACGATCGAATTCCGACTAAATGTGTGACACGCCTAGTGCAGGTAGCGGAGCGGGGAGGGCGGGTTATTGTTCCCGGAACTGTCCCCTAGCTCAGGTAGTCGTCCTATTCATTATTATCTACAGTTTGTAAATTCTACTTTTGGCCGCGTAGATTGTCAAAATACCCGTCTGTGCGACGTGTCGCCAGTTGAGTCTCCAGATTTTTGTTCAGGTCACGTCAGGGGGGCGTTCAAGTATTAGGTACGTATCGCAATTTTTCAAGATTCTTGAGCCTCCCTCCCAGCCATGTAACACGCCGTGTTAGTGAACGCCCCTTCACGGGCTGTCAGAGTCACCCTCGTCACTACGAGCTACAGAAAAGTACTGCTATTCTGTAAAAAAATCACCGTGTCTTGAAGAGAACATGAAGTGAGCTGTTATAAGCAATGAAAGTGGAATGACAATTCAATTTGGGCTCATACCGCCGATCTTCTCACGGTGACATGTTTACAGAATACGCCGACTGGTATTGGGCGCACATTCGCTTCGTGTCTCATATTAGTCTATTTTAAGAGCTTGACGGTTAGTTATACACAAGAAGATGACCTCAGTGACGAGAATAACAAGTAGGTAATTTGTGGCTTCGTTGAGAGCCTTTTTATTTCCGTTATCCCGGGACCACAAATAAGCTCTAGTGGTATTAATAATACAAAAAAGGAATACGCAAATAATTTTTTTTTCTAAAATAGAATACTAATAAATTAGTAGGTAAGTAAACAATTATGAAATAATTTTTAAAATATCTTCATCAGCGATGAAGTTATTAAAGTGGAAGCGCCAGGGTAGAACGCGAAATACAAATTTTCTTATGTTTTTTGCAATTTGCAAGTCAGTGTCAGGCAAATCATATTTTGTTCAACATACAACCTGACACTGACTTGCAAAAAACATATGAAAATTGAATTTCGCGGGCTACCCTGGCGCTTTCACCTTATCTTATCTTCAAAGTTGACAATTAGAAAGAGAAGTCCGATAGCAACGCTGACGTCAAATACTATGATGCCCTTATTATATATATTTTTTTATATTTCTATGATGACGCCTATTCAGCTGTCATAGAAAGCAGCGTTGTCGCGAGAGGGACAGATATATTTATTTAAAATAGTTATATCTCGTTTGTTTCTGGGTTAATTTCGATTCTATTTTCACGGTTAGTAATATATTTTTGTATATTTCTAAACAGTTTATCTAGAAATATCTTGCATATTGAATTGTAATTTTGTCGTCCCGATGTTCTAAATTGTCAACTCAATGATGTTCATAAAAACATTTGGGCCGTCAGAAGTGGTCAGAAATCTGAAGCCGTCAGAGATTTTGTAATTCAGATGACCTGCCTATCTTCCCCTCCCCTTTTTATTCCGCGGGTACTTTTATTTATATTTTCTTCTAGCTTGTATACCTACACTATCTAATAAGTTTTATGCCTTTGTAAATAAAAGGTGACTACCGAAAGTAATCTAATTGTAATTTTATATGAATCTCAAACGTCTCTATCCACCGGTAAATAAAGTTATTATATATTTTTTATGCATTTGTAAATAAAAGGTGACTATCGGAAGCAATCAAATTGTAGATAATTTTGCATGTATCTCAAATCAAACGTCTCCACTACCGGTAAATAAAGTTATTATATTATTGTGGTTGTATTTTATGTTATGTTTGGCACCTACATTTGTGACGTTCCAGCGGTAAAGGTACTGTTGAGAAGCGCAGCAAACTTTAAATTAGTACCTAAGAAGGTACATGTAAGCAAGAAATAGTATTGAATCTAGTTATGGTAAGTAAGTAAGTAGGTATATTGAATGTATGTAAATAATAGTAGGTACATAGTTACGAGTATTGTTTATGATGTAAACATAGTACTAAAATAGGAATGTTTGCCATGATCATGCTCGAAACCTGTAGAATCTGTCGGGAGGACAGTCGTCTCTGATTAGCTGATCGAGAGTTTGATGACAAATCTGAAATGCAGTCATTGTCACATATGTAGTTTACACCTATCACTACTTGTACCCATGTGGGAGGACATAGGCTTGGAGAATTTTATGTTATTAGACAGTCTAGTTCGATCCAGCCCGTCCCTAGCTGTCCCCCCAGCGATGCCCTAAGCCGAGGCCCGTACCCCACAGGGGGTGCCCTTAGCGTGTAGTCGCTTAGTTTGTAAGTTTTTTAGAAGCCCTGGCTGGAGGCTTTAACTGGGCTTGCTTGAGGTGGCCTCAATAGTATATTAAGTAAGCAGTCGAAAACCTCAGGTTGAACTGCCAGAAGCCACTCACAAAAAAAAAGTAATTGGACCGTTCCTCATTAATAAATAGTTTTAGCCATAATGTAAATAGTAAATAAGAGTCTTCGTTCTTTCTACTTTGCTTATAACTGTGAATCGGTCCAAGATGGCCGCCGCCACAAAATGGCGGATTACCTACATATTTTTTCACAACTCCCAAAACATGGGCATCAAGTGAAAGGGCTTGACTAGTAGAACTATGGCAAATTTCAAATCCAAGACGGCTGCCGCCACAAAATGGCGAACTACCTGTATTAACTTCTCAACTGCCTCAATATGGATATCAAATGAAAGGGCTTGAGGGATAGGTACTAACTAATAAAATGAAAATATTAAGATTTGTATGTATGCTATGTTTGTGTATACTAATATTATTTGTCTAATCAATGTCCTAGATTGATGAGAAAAGTGGAGTGATAACATGGTAGGTACCTAGGACCTAACGAACTATTTTTTATTTAGCTTTTAGTACATTATAGTTAGGTAAATTAAGTTTAAAAAGCATGAAATTAAAAAACCCCCGACAAAAAAGACTTGTCGGGGGTTTTTAAAATTTAATTTTTATGTATTTTGTTTTTTAAAAAGCCCAGATTTCTCTTCTCTTTTTCTCGACTTTTGGCGACCGCACCACACAAAAGTGGAATTGAGTAGGTACAATTACATAGTAAAATCCGTAACGTATTTAAAGTGTAAGTACGGCATGACTTATGACCGTAAAATGCAACGTTTAGAAGAATTAAGATAAAATCCGAAAAAAAATAATCAAAAAAAATGTTTATCGGCCACGAAGTTAGCACAGATACCTAAGCAAAATCCGTGGTACTCGGAAAACCTTTGAAACTGTTTGGTTTCACACTATTAGTAGGTATCTACCCTAAGGACAGTGAAATTTATTTTGACCTAGCGCCGTTCAAAGTTATCAGATCTTCGGAAATTCTAAAATGCTGAAGGGAAATAAATGTATCTATTGAAAATGAATAACTTTACCTCTGCTGGTAATACTTTGTTCCTATAAGTAGCATACTCTGGGTGCATCGTCCTAACATAATATTAAATTAATTTTAAAAATAGTAACTATGGAGTTTCTTGACGGTTCTTCTCCATCCGAATGGACAGTAGAGTCACTTTATTACTTTTATATTACCTATTATTGTAAATAATGACGTTCAAAAGTGCCGTTTAATTGAAATAAACGTTTTGACTTGACTTCACTTAGGTAACATTGACTTGTCACGAGACGAAAGTTCATGTCGGATGACGATGAATTGAACAAAATCCCAAATAAAAAGCCATTTAGCATCGTTTCAAAATACTTATTTCGATATTTAGGATATAAATTAATGATATTTAAGTGGGTAAGTAGATGCAAGGTTCTTTCTATACATTTTCCCCTGTGTGTAAAACGATTATTTTCGATTAATTCATTTGCAGTGAATACATTCGATCCCACCACTAAGTACGATAGAATGTAGGTAAGGAGTTTTTGGCGGGATTTTGTCGAGTGAAGTTTAGCGGCTGTTTTAATAAAACTATTCGTAAATTGATTCCTAGAGTGGATATCTATGATAATATGATGTAAATTGGTGTAGTTTTGTGTCTCAAGTGTCCTGCACCTAGAAAAGATGTGGAATAGGTAATTGAAACAGGCGCGATCTCGGTTAAGTGGAACTGAGAATTTCATTGTAGTATTGACTACCTCAATCGAAACTTGCCGAGAAGACCGAATCGATATATTTGTTGCAATTGTATGTTCGATTTCGTACAGTCGTGACTTCAACTTCACGCGGTCGGCTCCAGTCGTATAGTGTCGACGCACGCTGACCATCGCTAACCACGTACAGTTACTGTGCAGTTAGTCAAGGAACAGAATGCTCGTCGGTCGCGTCTAAGGATAGTGAGTCGTGTCTGGGATATGGACGAACCACGACCCGGGGTATGTGTGAATCAACCTTAACGATTCTTTGCTGAAGTAACAAGACTACTTACTATAGCTATTTTACTATAGCTAAAAAGATATCAATAATATATTTTCCTAAAAAAATATCGATTAATCGTGTTTCGATTTACTGAACGTCGCACTATCTGACAGATAAGATAAATATTGATAGATTACTCATTTCTTCACCGACTACACTAGTTGCACTGTGTCACACTTCCAAAGAGCTTAGTCTTTCGTTATTGTGTCAAACTACTTTTATCTGAGCTGAACATACTGCAGTAGGAACAGCTTAATACTGTGGTTGTTGTTTTGTTTAGTGCACCAACATCTCGTGGATTTAAAGGTATTTATAATCTTTCATAGATTTTGCGTAAATAGCAGTGAAGGCCGCACCCGGTCGCGCGGCAGATAAGCGCTGTTTACGTAAAATGCTAAGGACGATGTTAAGGAGGTTCGTAACCGTTACAATAACCGAATCCGATAAAAGATTCGGATGATTTCGAATAGGGGCGGAGTCTAAATGAGACACGTTATGACAGGTTTTTCTGCTCGGCCGAGCCGACACACTAGCGCGCGCGTCACTTGCATGTTTGTTTATTATTTCTGTTGCTTAATTTTGTATTTTAGTTCAAAAGTTTCTTAAAAATTAATATTCTAAAACTTAACTCGTGTGTCTGAAATACGAAGGTGTAACGAAAAAAAAAAAATTGCAAATAAGGTCACTTTTTGCGTGAAAAACGAAGAAAAAAACTTTTCAAATGCTACTTTCAACAGAATTGGTTCAGTAGATTTGGAAAGTATTGGCTGTGATAGGCGGACAAATAGAAACCTAATAATAATATAAAATGTCAATAAACTGAATGCACGCGCGAAGACCACACTTCACAGTTTATTGAGAAGTGCGATTCTGTTAACATGTCGAAGTGAAAGCTTGGGTGAAGTGATCACAAGGTGAACTGTCAATCCCTACTCACACACTTATCCATTGTTTTTAATTATATTGTAAATATGTGAGTACCATGTCCCTTACTAGCAAACTTAATTTTATCTCTGCTGGTATTGCTTTGTTGTACCTATAGTATATAAGTGTGTGCTGTATATTAGTGTAATGTTGGATGCATTGTGCTCACATAATATAATCAATTGATCAATGTACCTATGTAAACAAAATGTTGTAAAACTTATATTTGAAAAGAGTAACTATGGAGTTTCTTGTCCGTTCTTCTCCATAAGAATCTACTTTTTGCGAATGGACAACTAGAGTCACTTATATTTTAATTTTAAACTGTAAATTTGACGTTCAAAAGTGCCTTTTAATGGTCTAGTTGAAATAAATGAATTGACTTTGACTTTGACCTATAATCAAGATGAAATGGCAGCTCACCTCGTAAACACGTGACATCTTGATTATAAGGATTGACAGCTCACGAACTCGTTATTCTTCCCAGATGTGCGCCGGCACATGAAATGTTTTATATTTATTTCGGCTGTATGCACAACTCATATTGTTGTACTTATACCTACTTATTTGCTTACAGGCACCCACTGGGCAGCCGGAGCTCGCTCATCCGCTCCTGTGACTGAGTGCCGCCAGCCTCTGTGCCCACTGTTCTACATCTTGCTGAGTAAAGAAGTTTTTAGTCAAATATGAATCCTCCAAGTGCAAGCAAAAGAGAAATAAGCAGTACCACAACTTCACGAAAAAAAATTAAACTTTCTGTTCCCCAAAACGAAATCGATCCTCCAAAAAATGAACGTAAATATTACAATAAAACACACGCAACAGGTGGCTATTGCGGAAATGAGTATGAAATTAAACTTTCCGGCTTAATATGGCTCAATTTGAAATATGATGACGACGTCAAAGACTTCCTGCCTGCTGCTGCTGCAAATGTAGTGGCGGCACGTCCACTTGATGACATTTGTGTCAAAATAGTTTGGAAAGATGAAAAACGTAAACCTACCGTGATTGTCATACAATTAAAACATAAAATTAATGAGAAGAATACTGCAATCGAATTGGACGAAATTTTCAGTGCTTACATGAAAATTAAAAAAATTATGAATGAGGAAAAAGATGATGGGCTATTTGAGGTCAGATTTGACGAATTGGAATGCTACTCCATTTTGTACACGAACGAAAATTTTACCTTGAAAACAGACGTTGTACCTGATAATAATTACTGGCCCAAACTGAATGACATTATCGGCACTCGTGGATCGATCAGAAAACTGAGTGAAAACGGGAATGAAAAAATCATTAAAACTATGCGCGAAAAAAATGGAGATTGTAGTGAAAACGAGTTTAATGCTTTCGTAAACAGTCTGCTAGTGTTCAGTAGACAAGCCAGCGAGATTGGCGTCGAAGAAATTTTAAAAGAACATATAGACAAACGTCGCAAGGCCATTAAAAACCCCTTCCCCCTTGAACCGCACCCGGTGACTTTGACATTTATTAGAATGTTTGTAGATTGGTGGAAAGAGATAAAACGGCCGTATTATTTTACAAAAAAAGATGACTTATTGGAAAATGCATTTAAAGCCATTATCAAAAGTCCATGGATAAGCTCACTCAACAATAAATATATGATAAAAATTAACGATAGTTATGAATTCACTACCGACGCAGTGAGCTTCTTGAACCTGCAGGATCGTTCGAGTACCGTCATCATCTCAGAGAACAGTGTGCTCACTGTTGTTAAAGTGATGCAGCATTTGAAGAATACGGAACACGTTGTGTTAGATCTTGAAAATATTGTCAATCTACCAACGAACGATCGAAACGCATTATGTGCAGAGTTGACGAAAACAAACGATGATAAAGTTATAGTGTTTGTATGCGATAAACTACAACAATCCACCAACGAAATCAAGACATTAGAGACCATCGCAAAAAATGTTCTAAACAAAAAAACTGTCATTGTTACGAATTCTGTGGCAGTTAATATATTACGGAAGTATTTCCTGAGAGTAGATAGTTTTGTAAATGATGAAAAAAATAGTCTGCTTGATATGAGTTCAGAGTCACAGAAGATTATCTTGGAGACTAGCAGAGTGATGTTTCAAGACGTAGAAGTAGGATTAGATTTGATTGTCGATGAGAAATCAAAGGCATATGTGAAAGGAGATATATTATACAAAATAATCACTAAGGATACAATTAAACTCAGTAAACTAAGTGTCTCGAGAGATTATGATGAAATAAAACACTTGTACGTTGACAGATGGGTTCAGGACACCGGACCCAATAAAACTCTTGAAAAGTCTCCCCCTTTAAAATCTCTTTACGATATAGAAAATGACGTTGTTATTGTAACAGCAGAGCCAGGAATGGGCAAGTCGACTCTACTCACTCACTTATCGCTTAACACCAAGACGGAGCACCCTGAAGTTTGGATCGTAAGGGTTAACTTGTTAGAATACACGAGAGAACTCAATAAGTGGAACAAAGATGAAACAGACTTATTAGAGACTTTAAAGTTCATGTGTCAAGTTACACTTCGGGAGAAACTAAGCGTAGACAATATCGCGAAAATTGCGCTGGGAGTTCAAAACAGTGTTGTGTATCACGAAGATTGTACAGGCGATCAGTTGACCAGGTTCGAGTTGAAATTGTTTCTACATTTTTTTAACGAGAGAAAGATGATATTCCTACTTGATGGTTTTGACGAAATCTGTCCCAATTATAAGAATGAGATTATGAAATGTATTAAAGCTCTCAGCAACCATCCTTACAAGCATAAGATATGGGTCACAAGCAGGTCGTACACTGAAATGAATACCACTCTACAACAAGCTTTCGGTGCACCTTATGAAATAGAACACTTTTCTTATGAGACAAAGAAAGAATATTTAAATAAAATTTGGAAGTTCTATTTGATACTGGAGGAACTTGATAGACCGCAACTGGAAAATGTACGCCACTTCCTGGAGTTTATGTCCAATTCAGAGAACCGTGAACTGCAACTATTTGAGTTGCAGCTGCACGAAATTTACATCAACGCAGGCTGTTATTTAATAAATGAGATTAAGGACTCTTGCACTTCTCTATGGCCATTCGATCGAAATTATGATGATACTTACTACAAACGGATAGAAAAAATAATTTTTGAGAATAACGTTTACGAAGAAAACAGTGATAAGAATCCTTTACATTTATTCCTGAGGGCACATTTTTTCATTAATAGTATAAAAGACGTGAGCAAAAAAAATGCTAACAGTTGGAATCGAGATATTAACACCTTTACTTTTTACCAGCAGTACTTGGAAACCAAACTGAAGAAGATTCGGTTTGAAGAGAAAAACAACATGGACATTACTAAACCTGATATTATAATTATGCTCGAAAAAGAACTTGCAGACTTTATAGCTAAGCATAAGAAAATGGCAGCTTATGCTATTTTTAATCAGGACATTAATACATTATTCAGTAAGAAAGACTTGGAAGATATCAAGGAGACGATAAAATTGATAAAAATTGGAAAAGAGAAGACTGGCTTCATTTACACGGTAGCCAACATAGATGCTACCGAAATCCCGATATTTATACACATGACATTCGCCGAGTACTTTGCAGTGGAGTATGTGTGTGATTTATTAAAAAATGAAAGTGACAGCGACGCTCAAATTCTTTGGATAGAGTTCATATTTAACGTGATGTTTTCTGCGACTAACTTTGCCAACGTTCGAAACATTTTTGATTATAAAATGAAAATTGACAAAACACTGATGAGTATTATTAAAAATAATGAAGCAGTAATATTTAATTTGTTAATGGAACAGGGGACAGTATATGCAGAATATTTAGGGAAAACTCTTCTTCATAAAAAGTGTCGAGCAAAGAAAATTGAACATCGAAAGAAAAAAGAAAACTCCTGTTACTGGCCGCCAATCGAAGCTGTACAAGAGAGTCTTCGCAACTTCATCTCTTTGTTCACATCGATTTTCGGGAGATATGTTAACAACAGCAATCTTGATGAATTCCTAGAAATATTACCCGTTACTAGACTGTTACCGAGTGCTATTAAAAATGAATTTGACGAATTAGTTGTTAGTGTCTTTGATTTAATTAGGAGTCTCGATATTTCCAAATTCAATTCTGTACTGCGTCAGAACTTTTGTTATATTTCTAGCACGAGGACATACGACGATTTACGAGCTCAAGAAATAATTGAAATTATACGTAAGGACTATCTAGTTGAGTACAACTTTAATAAAAACAATGGCGGATGTCCACAAATTATATATGAATTGTGAATTAAACACTCGACTTCATTTGAGAAATATCTGTCATGCAAATAGCCTTGTTTTATTCCATCGTCATTTCAGGTTTTGACATTACAATCAGCCGGTCGATTCTGTAAACATGTCGAAGTGAAGGCTTGGGTGAAGTGATCACGAGGTGAGCTGTCAATTCATACAATCAAGATGGAATGACAGCTCACTTTGTGATCACGTGACATCTTGATTATATGGATTGACAACTCACCTCGTGATCACTTCACCCAAGCCTTCACATCGACGTGTTTACAGAATCGACCGGCAGAACACATGCGTCACTTATTAGCCTGAGACATTTGAATGACACAGCGAACTTTCATCTTACGAGGTGACCTAGACTTACATCTTACGTACTTACCATGTTTAAACTTCATGTTACTGAGACCTGCAAACCATTTTTCAAAAAATATAAAATATTAACTCTTCCATTCATGTACATTTTAGAGACCATTATGTTTGTTAAATCGAACCCACACCTGTTCCCCTAATCTATAAACAGGTAAAGTTTGTGATTTTGTGAGGTTGTAATCTCTGGATCTACCGAACCGATTTTGAAAATATACGGGAACGGAAAATTCCTACGGGAATGGGAAAAAACGTGTTATGCACGTACGAAGTCGCGGGCAACAGCTGTATTAGATCAAATAATTAAGAAGTAGGTTAAGAAGACTTCTTTTAGAAAAAGCCTACTACAGCACTGACGAATTTTTGAATTATAAATTAATCAAATTTCTGCATTCCTAATTAGTTTGACGTTTAATTGACTTTCATTTTATTATATAGCATCATAGATAACAATAATCCAAATACTACAGTGTAGTATTTGGATTATGGATAAATTAATCATGATTTTATGTACCTAACCTACCTCTTTGTATTTGTACACCGTTGTGGCAAACATGACTGATATGCCTAATTTAATTGTAAAATCTAGCGCCATGTGTGTATAATAGTGTTTATACTCATGTTTTGGACAAATAAATGATCTTATCTTGAAAAAAGAACTATTTATTTTTCCTCCTGTCGGTTTCAGCTTATGACCTGTCGTCTTACTACTATTACAAATGCGAAAGTTGTGACGTATGGTATGGATGCATGTCAGTTACTCAATCACGCCGGAACGGCTGGTCGGATCCGGATGAAATTTCGCACAGAGATAATAGTCGGGAAAAACAGTGTTTTCCCCGGAAGTATGCTCTCTTGGGATAATTTCCGACATTCACTCGGGCGAAGCCGCGGGCACAAAAGAGTTTTATCTAAAGCTTTTTCTCGCGAGGCTTCCCGGCCCATCGCACAGAATCCATGCATTTGATTTTGAGTGAAGTGATCACAAAGGAGCTGTCATTCCATCTTGATAACATGGATTGACAGCTCACTTTGTGATCACATCGACATGTTTACAGAATCGAACTGCTGGGTCTTTAGGTGTTGAACCCCTCCCGATTCGCCAATGGATGGTAATCAAATTTTAAATCAAATCAAGTGTGTATGGCGTCTTTCGTTGCTGCTTACATGGCGACCCATCTGATAATGAGATACTTCGTCATTTGCATTCGTTACAGCGAAGATGGTAAATCGCTACCTTTGTTAACATATTTACATACTTATGTACTTCATTGAGTTGACGGAGTTACTATATTCCTCATTGATGTGAGCCTCAAAAACTTTGGACAACGTTGGTGAGTATGGCACAATCCAACGATTGTTTACATCAAAATCTTGTCGTTTTACCTTCACAACTACCAATCGTCCAGTGTCTAGTTTGAAATATACCGTGTTTATACAATGCCTGCTTGCTTACTGAAAATTCAGGCTTCTAGTTTTATCCACAACGACGTATAAGGGGGTGTAAAAATGCCTGAAATGATTCGAGAAAAGGATGGTACGGCCGTGCCGCTTTTTTGCTCGACTTGGCGGGGGCACTGCCGTGCCCCCACATCGTTTATCGTTATAACAATAATAATAGCTCGAGCTCGTTCAGTCCGTCCGTTGCCCAAATGGTTCAAAAGATCGCACGCTCGCTTGGCATCTCAATTCCAGTCAGGGTCGCTGCCCCAGTTCCTAACTACAGGAATAACTCACCTGCTCCATAAATCAGGTAGTACTGCGGAGCCCAAAAAAGACCGATCACGTGTTTACCGACGGTCTATAAAGTTCTTACATCCATTTTGAGAGCAAAGATTAACCATCATATTGAAAGTAATCATGTCTGCCTCTCAGAATGGATGTAGGAACGGGTACCGCGGTACTAAGGAACTGCTCCTCATCGATATTGCCACTAGCCAACAGGTGCGTCGTTCCCGAAAGTATCTGTCGATATGTTGGATAGATTATAAGAAGGCCTATGACTCAGTGTCAATACATGGCTCATGAGGGTGCTGGAGCTGTATAAAAGTGATGCAGTTTTACGCACCTTCCTGATGTCGTGTATGGGGCAGTGGGGTAAAAGAAAAAGAAAGAATAATATTTATAGTACGGTCCTTCGCTATCCAGGATGTCGACAGATCCAGGCGAACAGCGACCCGATAAGGATCGAGCGTGGTATATTTCAGGGCGACAGTCTGAGTCCACTGTGGTTTTGTCTGGACCTCAACCCTCTGAGCACACTGCTGGAGGGTTCGGGCCAAGGCTATCGGTTGCGAAGAGGCGGTCAGGTCATATGTCACCTCCTTTACATAGATAACTTGAAACTCTTTGCCCCCAACAACTTGCAACTGATGAAGCTACTGAAGATAACAGATACCTTCAGTAGCGCCATCAGTATGGAAAATAAAAATAAAAAAATGGTGTGGACAAATGTGCGGTCATGCATGTGAAGCGAGGGGAGATTATGGAATCCGTGGGAACCCAACTCTCGGATTCCATAAACCTTAGATCCCTCAGCTCAACTGAAAGTTACAAGTAGTTACAAGTATTTGAGTATGTCGGAAGCGTTGGGCATCAATGCTACTGACGTGAAACAATCGTTGAAGGAGCGCTTCTTTGGCCGCCTGAACAAAGTACTAAATAGTATTTTATCAGGCGGAAACAAGGTGCGTCTTTAACGGTTGGGTCATGCCGGTATTGATGTACCTACTCTTTCGGCATACTCAAATGGACTGAGACGGAACTTGACGCCCTGGATAGGAACCCTCCTATCCAGCGTACCCACGCTCACTGCCTACCGCAAGTCGGATGCATCGCCCACGGTCTTCTGTGATGAGGCTGTATAGCTCTTCTGATATTTCTTATTTATATTTAATTTAGAAATTGTGCGAGTGTTTGGTTTTGATCATTTACAATTTAGCGTTATTAGGGCAACATTGTGGTCTGTTATTGTTGAATTAACAACAAGTGCAAGTGGGGGAAAATTTGATTTTAGTGTGATATGGTCCAAACAAGCGCCACTTTGATGTGTAGGAAAGCTGTGTGCCAGGCCATTAAAGGCGCATAAGTTGAGGTAGTCCTGAGCGAGTGCATTTGCACTTCCTGGAAGAATATTTATATTTATATCGCCTATTAAAATAGTGTTTTTGAAGGACGACAGGCTTTGCAAAGTGCCATTATGTTCAGAGAGTGAGTAAAATTGTTATAAGTAGGCGCCAGATAATCGTGGAATAACGGTCATGGACCCACCTACAATTATTGACATTTTTAATTTGAAAAACGGAATTAATGACACAAAGCTGTCCCGAATCATCATCTCTCGTGATCCTTAACATTGTCTAATAATGAAAAACGATTCATATTTAATTGTTCAGGTACCTATGAACAGTTATTAGGGAAAGGTCAATAAACTTTATTCCACATTTATCTGGCGCCTACTATAGTATTTTTAAAAGAAGGGGGTATATACTTATTCAAATGTTTTCTTGCGTAGACTATCACTCCATCGTTTTGATTGTAATTTACATGACTTTTATACATATTATATCCGGTAATTAGTGGTAAGTATGTTGTATTGCTTGGCAAGCCAGCATTCGGTTAAAACAATAATGTCACAATTTATGTTAAGCCGTTGTTGAAATCTATCTAAAGCTATCAAAATTCTTAAAAATACTGCGAATATTTTGTGTTAGTATGGTTAACGGATTGTTGTAGCCGGAAAGATATTGTTTGCAGCGTTGTTGTGCTTGTTTTTTTTGTTGAAATGTAAGCAAGAAGCGCATTTCGGTTCATCTGCCTTCTTTAGACATTCTTTTATGGAGTGACCTTGATCGCCACAGTGACCACAGGTGTAGGATGTCTGCCGACATGACTTGGCAGCATGTCCATACTTGAAAATTTACGAACATACCTAATTGCTGCCTAGGTACAGAATAAAAATATTTGAAGTTTGTTCTTCTGATTCATATCACGCGTCCGTTTCCGCGTCGCATTTTCTCTTTGATAAATCAATATACATTTTAATTATATCGAAAGGAAATTAATTGTCCTCTTACAAAAAAAAAATAGTATTAGGTAGTTATAACTACGTTAGTGTGTTTATAAATAAGTAAACAAGAAGTGTCCGGCGTATTTAACACTGAAAAATGTGGCGTAAGCTGCGCTTGACCGTACTTGGTCGGGTAATAATAATGAGAGTCTGGCTTCCCGCGCGGGGGGGCGCCTGTCGTGCAACCGACGAGTGGCTGGTTGGCTTAGATCCCGGTGTGTTCCGGCGGCTGGCGCCCAAGTTGTTGGGCGCGGCGGGGGCGCTGTCAACGCTGCTTCCCAATCTGGGGGACCCGAGCACCGCCTGTAGGCGGTTGTACGTGGGGATCGTGCGATCGATGGCCCTTTATGGGGCCCTGATCTGGGTGGCTGACCTGACGGCCAGCACCATCACTGTTCAGCGGAGGCCGCAGAGGGTGATGGCCGTCAGAGTCATCAGGGGATATCGCACGATCTCCTACGAGGCGGCTTGCGCACTGGCCGGATCTCCGCCGTGGGACCTGGAGGCGAAAGTGCTCGCGTCACTACACAGGTGGCGCGAGGACGCGCGGGCGCGCGGCGAGCGACTGACGCAGCGACACCTGGAGTTGCGTCGGTCGCAGCTGCGCGAGGTCCTGGTGGCGGAATGGCGGGACAGGCTTTCGAGCCCTTCCGCCGGCCTCATCACCATCGAGGCCATCCGGCCAGTGCTCGACCTGTGGCTCGGGAGAAGGCACGGCTCTCTGACGTTTCGTGCGACGCAGGTCCTCTCGGGGCATGGCTGCTTCGGGAGGTTCTTGTGTCGCATAGGCAGGGAACCGGACGCTCGATGCCACCACTGCGTCGACTGTCGGGAGGACACAGCACGGCATACGCTGGCAGAGTGTGCAGCTTGGGAGGAGCCGCGCCGTGCCCTCATCTCTGTTGTAGGCAGAGACCTCTCGCTGCCGGCCGTAGTTTATTTATTTATTTATTTATTTAAACTTTATGTACAATAGTGGTACATGGGCGGACTTAATGCATCAAGGCATTCTTCGCGTAGTTCATGCTATGGTCGGCAGTGAGGAGTCCTGGGACGCGGTGGTCTCCTTCTGCGAGTCAGTTATCGCGCAGAAGGAGGCTGCGGAAAGGGAGAGGGAGATCACAATCGCTCTCCCTGCCCGCAGCAGGCGCATCGGGCGTCGGAGGAGGGCTTACGCTACCCTCTTCCGGCCCCCCTAACTGGGTCCAGGGGCGGCGGACTTGGGGATGTCCGTCGCCCTCCATTCATCCGGACCCGAGGTGGCGGCGCGTGGTGTTCCCGTGCGCCCCTCTTTGACGTAGCGAGGGGAGTCAAACACCTCACTTCCCCCGCCGACGCGAGGTGGCCCGCAGAGGCGGGCCGGCACCAGCCGGGGATTGCGGAAGTCGCATACGTTCCCGCGATCCCCAGCGTAGGTGGGAGATGGAACACCGGGGTGGTTTTAGTCAATAAGAGTCTGACAGACCCCTTCACCCGCCCCAGGGTGGAGGATTTCCATGAGGATTTCCCGGTGTTACGAAGGTAAATAACTGATTCATCTGTGCTTGGGCATTCTGATTACACGGCCTACTTTATAAAATTTATTTTATTGTTTTATAACTTAAATCTGAGTTACGTGTGATGCTCTTGGGTTATAGATTCGTGTAGAAAGATGACAATACTGAAGTATGTATGTATGATGAGTGGTGGAATGGTTAAAACCCCATATCATCATCTGCCTAGCCTTTTCCCAATTATATTGGGGTCGGCTTCCAGTCAAACCGGATTCAGCTGAATACCAGTATTTTACGTGGAGCGGCTGCCTACCAGACCTCCACAACCCATTAACTGGGTAACACGGTACTCCTTGGCAAGACTGGTATCAGATTATCTGGCTTCTGACTATCCGTAACGACTGCCAAAGATCTACAAATGACAGCCGGGACCAACGGCTTAACGTGCTTTCCGAGGCACGGAGGAGTCTCGGTATATTAAGATGGTCACCCATCCACAGACCAACCTCGGCAAGCGTTGCTTAACCTTAAAGATCGACCCGTGCGGCTGTTTTCATTTAGCCACGAGCCACCCCCAATAAAAAAAAACCCCATAAAAAAAGCCATAAAAGCCGAGAAAACCCCATATCAATCATAAAATAAATTAGTTCTTCGACACTCCAGACGAAAGGAGCGCTTTTGTTGCGTAATTCTCCTTGTCCAATTTTTGACCGTGTACAAGTCAGTAGTTCTAGTCTTATTTATTATATTTACTTAGCTATAACCTTTTGAATAATTCAAAAATCACAGGAGTAGAAACTTATTCTACATATTATGACACTTTTTTATGCCTTAGTCTTAATTATTATTTAGAGTTAACAATCATAACTAACAGTGTATTTATTACTGTCAATAATTTAATGAAATTGAGACTAGTAGATATTATTTAAATGGCACTTTTGTCATTAATATTCCGTATTAACAACCATAAAAATCCTATTTATTCATAAGTCATAGTCTCGATACAACAATATTCTCGATTTATCATATAATACACAAGAATTATAATATACCGGAGTTTCAAAAATATTTTTTACAAGATATAATATCGTTGAATTCATCAGATTTTTTTTTTCCGTGATATAATTATTTTCTTAATACAGAGCCCATCTACATAAAGTTTTTAATTTTTATTTCTGTTTCTGATTCTTCTGTAACAAATTCTGATTCATCTGGGCACTAAATATTAGAACGTCGATATCTTGAAAACTACTTTATATAAACGAGTCCCTCATTCAAATATATGTTATTTGGTATACCTATTTTAATATGAAAATGTGTCACAAAACTGAAAGTGAAATTAAATTTTGGCCATATGAATCAGTCGAAGAATCAAATTTCGAAGAACAAACCTAAAACGTTTTAAGAACGCTATATTTAAATGGCTGCATCCCAGTCTTAAATTTAATTTTAAAAAAAAACAAAACACACCCTGTACTCTATACACACGCCTTGTCTATCACCCACCTTTTAAATTTAAGTTCCTTTTTAAGTTACATACGTAGTTTTTAGTTTAAACGATAAATAAAATATTGTTTGTCTTACTTGGGAAGATACCGGACCCCACGACGCAGGGAATCCTAGTTTGGGATCCAGGGAATTTTGAGAAACCTAGAACTTAAGACTCTTATGTATCGCAATATTGGCCCCCAATGCGCAGGGCCCCCAATGCGCGGGGCCTGTAGCATTTGCTACTCTTGCTAAATGGCTAATCCGACACTGGCCTTAAGCCGTCATTAACAAGGAAACTTTTAATAAGTATAATATTGATGAAGCTGGAAAGTGGCCATAGGAACTCCGAAATAAAATGATGTAACCGCATCGAGTTTGAGCTCGTTTGATTCGTCTTGATGAGTAGGTACTTTTGTCCTAGATTATTTCCATATGCAACCCATCACATTATTTTGAAATGGATAGAATGAGAAACGTTCCAAATAATTGACGGACTACGTCCCGGGTATGTTAATCAACCTTAACGATTCTTTGCTGAAGTAACAAGACTATTACATATAGGTATACATTTCTACATTAATCTAATTGTTATTACTTAAAAATCAACCAAAGATGGTATTATTTGCGGATGACACATCACTAATATTTAAAATAGACCGACGTTCACAAAATCTTGACGACGTCAATAGTTCTATTCATCAGGTCCAAAATTGGTTTACGGTAAACAACTTGGCTCTAAATAAAAAAAAAACTAAATGTATTAGATTTTCTTTACCAAATGTTAAAAGTAGCGAATGTGACATCATGTTGAATGGAGAAAAACTGGAGTTCATTAATCAAACGGTTTTCCTAGGTATCACATTGGACGAGAAATTACAATGGGGGCCTCATATAACATCTCTTGCGGGTCGTTTAAGCTCAGCAGCGTATGCTGTTAGAAAGATAAGACAGTTAACAGACGTAGAAACCGCACGTTTGGTCTACTTTAGTTACTTTCACAGCATTATGTCGTACGGTATTTTGCTGTGGGGTCGGGCTGCTGACATTGAATCCATATTTATTTTACAAAAGAGAGCTGTCAGAGCCCTTTATAATCTGCGTCGCCGTGATTCTCTTAGGGAACTTTTTAAAAAGATTAATATTATGACAGTCCCTTGCCAATTCATTTATGAAAATATTATGTATGTGCGGAAAAATCGACATCTTTTTAGTAAAATTAGTGATAGACATAATTTTAATACTAGAAATAGAGACAAATTAGATCAACCATTTTTTAGATTAGCTAAAGTCCACACTTCTTTCATGGGGTATTGTGTTAAATGTTACAACAAAATACCTTCTGACATATTAGAACTAAATGAAAGAAAATTTAAAACTTATGTTAAAAGTACACTTTGTAAACAAGCATATTACAAATTAGAAGATTACATTCAGGATAAGAATGCTTGGAAACATGCTGGTCCTGCTCCATAGGACAATCAAGGGTGTAGACAAAATCAAACTGGTTGATTTATGAATTAACTTTATAGATAGGTATACTGTTTCTTTTTTGTGTTTTTATTTTCTGTTTAATTAATGGTTATTAAGATTATCTGTAAATATGTGAGTACCATTTACCTAATTTTTTTTTAGAAAAGGAATAAGTACCTCTGCTGGTTATACTTTGTTCTTATAAGTAGCATACTCTGGGTGTATCGTCCTCACATAATATTAAATTAATTTTTGTATACCAAATTTTGTAAATAATTATTTGAAAAGAGTAACTATGGAGTTTCTTGTCCGTTCTTCTCCATAAGAATCTACCTTTCCGAATGGACAGTAGAGTCACTTTATTAATATATTTTACTGAACTGTAAATGCTGACGTTCAAAAGTGCCGTTTAATGGCCTAATTGAAATAAACGTTTTTGACTTTTATTATTTTTTATTTTCAATCAATGTTTAAATCATTTTAACTAATTATGTTATTATCTGCGCATAATTTAGTGCATGTTGTGCTTCTCCGTAAGTGATGAGGCACTTAAGTCCTAAGATTGCAATGTACAAATTTTAAGCTTTGTGTACTCATTGTTGAGAAGCCTTTTAATAAATAAATAAAGACTAGCTAAAAAGATATCAATTATAATTTTTCCTGAAAACATATCGATTAATCGTGTTTCGATTTACTGAACGTCGCACTATCTGACAGATAAGATATTGATAGATTACTCATTTCTTCACCGACTACACTAGTTGCGCTGTGTCACACTTCCAAAGAGCTTTAGTCTTTCGTTATTGTGTCGAACTACTTTTATCTGAGCTGAACATACTGCAGTAGGAACAGCTCAATACTGTGGCTGTTGTTTTGTTTAGTGCACCAAAATCTCGTGGATTTAAAGGTATGTATAATCTTTCATAGATTTTGCGTAAATAGCAGTGAAGGCCGCACCCGGTCGCGCGGCAGATAAGCGCTGTTTATGTAAAATGCAATTATTTTTCTTGTACATTAGGGATGTTAAGGAGGTTCGTAACCGTTACAATAACCGAATCCGATTTAAAAGATTCGGATGATTTCGAATAGGGGCGGAGTCGAAATGAGACACGTTATGACAGGTTTTTCTGCTCGGCCGAGCCGACACACTAGCGCGCGCGTCACTTGCATGTTTGTTTATTATTTCTGTTGCTTAATTTTGTGTTTTACTATATATCCGTAAACTAAACTTGTGTGGCAAAAGAGTCAATAGGTTTTTGGGCGGAAAACAAAAAATAAAATCAACTGTGTTCCGATGCGAATTTCAACAGAATTGGTCGAGTAGTTTTGGAAAGTATTGGCTGTGACAGGCGGACAAATAGACAAACACATGAATACACGATTGATCCCATATAGGGATGTGATTTTACGTACCTATGTCGAAACCTAACAATAATATAAAATGTCAATAAACTGAATGCACGTGCGAAGACCACACTTAACATTTTACTGAGAAGTCCGTTTCTGCTGTACGATTCAGTTGTGCGATTCTGTAAACATGTTGAGGTAAAGTTATCACAAAGTGAGCTGTCAATCCATGTAATTAAGATGGAATGTCAGTTCACTTCGCGCTCACTCCACCTGCACCAAGTTGTTAGTATAGACCGGCTGTTCAGCGGCAGGTGACTAACCTTTTTATTAAAACCTAGAACTTATGTTATCTTATCACAATATATGCCAAACAAATAGAAATAAATATTCAATAAACATATTACACAAAGTACAAGATAACTATCAGAAAAGATTAGTATTGCTATCTTCCTGCGAACCACAACATCTAGTAGAGCAGCAGAAACATTCGGTAAATATAGAGCACGTGCCTGCTGGTTGCGGGATTGTTCGAAAGAGTTACCGCGGCCCTGGAACGCGGCCGGTATTAGCCGTGTTCCTTCAAGAACACGGCTGGGTTTTAGTCAGTAAGAATCTGACACTTACTCTCTTCCGCTCGGCCCAGAGCGGGAGGAGTCAATTAATGATTTCCCAACCAACAACAATCAGGTACTTATAGAGTACGTATTTTTGTTACCTAACTTTATCATTCATTGTTTTTGTTTTGAAAAAAGGCGATTTTGCAACTAGAAACATAAAAATAACAATAAATTTTGTTCGTGTATTATTTCTTGTTCGGGGGAAGTCATTCTTTTTAGGGTTCCATATCCAAAGGGTAAAAATGGGACCCTGTTACAAAGACTCCACTGTTGACGTCGACTGTGACGGGCCGGCGCTTTGGGGGACTGTCTTTATGTAGAACTTTGACGTTCAAAAAGTGCTGGCACTCAGCCTAATTTGAACATATTATGTATGACTTTTAATTTTGATTTTTTATTTATTTATTAAAACTTTATGCACTAGTAAAAACACTGTACAAAGGCGGACTTAATGCCTTAGGCATTTTCTACCAGTCGACCTTAGGGTGGTGCAGAGACAACATGGCAGGTGCAACATAGAGAGAAGAAAAAATATAAAAAACATTTATAAATACATAGATACATACATACACATAAACAAAGTTATGAAGAAAAAACCAATCCAACGAATTAACGCTGTGATGATTCTACCAACTTCTTGCGAATGTGCTCACGTGCCTTCACCTTAAAGGACAACCGACTTGTTGCCGTCCTGATGCTCAGAGGGAGCGCATTCCAAAGGAAAATCGCTTGAACAAAGTAAGAGGAGCGGATAAACCCAGAGCGGTGAGAGGGACATCGTAGAAGGCGATTATTGGTAGAGCGAAGATTTTTACTGTGGGCAGAACAAATGAATTGAATTTGTGAAGTTAGATACGAGGGAGACGACAGACTAGTCAAGGCCCTCAGCGCTCTCCGCTGACGAATGGGTAACCATTTTAATAGTGATTTTGTCTGTCACCAGGCTGTATCTCGTAAACCGTGATAGCTAGACAGTTGAAATTTTCACAAATGATGTATTATATTGCCGCTATAACAACAAATAAAAAAAATGAAATAACATTAATAATACAAGAAACATAATTTTTCGGCTTATAGTACGGAACCCTTTGTGTGCAAGTCCAACTTGCACTTGGCCAGTTTTTATTTTTTTAGGCTATTTCAACTCTCCTTCAGGATAAGAATGCTTGGAAGCAGACTGGTCCTGCTCCATACCTAGGACAATCAAGAGTGTAGAATAAAATAAAACTGGTTGGCATAATGTATTTAACTTAACTTGTTCTTTTTTTGTGTATTTTTTCATTTTCCAATTAAATAACTCACACACTGTAAAATCAATTGTTTGCAATATTTGTAAATATTACCATTTTGTAAAACTTTTATTTGAAAAGAGTAACTATGGAGTTTCTTGGCCGTTCTTCTCCATATGTGTCTTCTACCTTTGTGAATGAACAGTAGAGTCGTGCACGTGCTCTATATTTGCTAAATGCTTCTGCTGCTCTAATAGAAGATGTTGTGGTTTAATCTTTTCTTATAGTTTATCTATACTGTGTACAAACACTTTACTATTTAAATTTCTGACTAAACCTACCCACCTAAACCGTAACTTGAAACATACAAATTAAGTTTCAAGTGGCAAAGTCGAATGATAGTTTTCATACATAAATACAAAAATACAAATACATTACGTGGGGTCACCACGGCAATGTTAAAATAAAAACGACGAATAACAGTGGCCTTAAAATAAAGCCCTGAGGCACACCAGACGTAACACTTAAAGTGCTGGAAGTGAAACCGTTTTTCCCCACCTTTCAAGTTATATTTGAAACGAAGGAATATAAACATCTCAAAAGATCGCCACCTATACCATTGAATGCAGTGTTATTTATGAACAGCTGATGGTCAAACTAGTCAAAGGCTTTCCAAAAATCAGTGTATATATATATATATGGTGTCCAATTGAACATGAGAGTCCATTTTGTTAAACAGTTAGTCTACAAAAGTTACCTGGTTGGTTGTAGTTAACTTCATTTTGACAAATCCTTGGTTTTGGATAAGATAAGATATTTTTTTTCCTTTCAAATGTTTTTACTAAACTTTTCTCCGAAAAAACATGATTAAAATTTTCGATGTTTCAGTTCAAGAAGTTACAAAAAGGCAATGATTATCAAACGACGCCGCCCGCGGGCCGCCGTCCGTATAACACACACATAGGCACAATAGATTGCGTGCATAATATTGTGTATAAAACTCGTTTTCCAGCAATTATTTATTGTTTTTTGTCAATGTAATTTTTTTAAAGTACTGTGTGCGTACATTTCGGCTATGTCTTTTAATATCCTGTAGGCGATAATTCTCGACATCATCCTTAGAACCAGCAGTGGCTATAATTATGTGCAATTTTTCAAGTTTTAAAAAGATCTCAGTTTTAAGATCTCCTGACAAGTAATTACAGTATGTTTAAATTGATAATAATTCTTCACTACGCACCCATGTACAGCCAGTCTATTCTATCAACATCTCACCGTGTAAACTAAGGTGGAGTTCATCTTGTTTGTTTGGATCGACAGCTCACTTCATGTTCACTTCACCCAGGCTTACATGGAGAGATGTTTACAGAATCGTACTTCTGATTTCGTTTTTCTTCCCAGATGTGCGCCGGCACACAAAATATTTTAATTTTTTTGTCGGCTGTAAAGTCACAACTCATATTGTTGTATATTTGCTTACAGGCACCCACTGGGCAGCTGGAGCTCGCTCATCCGCTCCTGTGACTGCCGCCAGCCTCTGTGTCCACTGTTCTACATCTTGCTGAGTAAAGAAGTTTTTAGTCAAATATGAATCCTCCAAGTGCAAGCAAAAGAGAAATAAGCAGTACCACAACTTCACGAAAAAAAATTAAACTTTCTGTTCCCCAAAACGAAATCGATCCTCCAAAAAATGAACGTAAATATTACAATAAAACACACGCAACAGGTGGCTATTGCGGAAATGAGTATGAAATTAAACTTTCCGGCTTAATATGGCTCAATTTGAAATATGATGACGACGTCAAAGACTTCCTGCTAGGTACAAATGTAGTGGCGGCACGTCCACTTGATGACATTTGTGTCAAAATAGTTTGGAAAGATGAAAAACGTAAACCTACCGTGATTGTCATACAATTAAAACATAAAATTAATGAGAAGAATACTGCAATCGAATTGGATGAAATATTCAGTGCTTACAAGAAAATAAAAAAAAATATGAATGAGGAAGAAGATGACGGGCTTTTTGAGGGAAAATTTGACGAATTGGAATGCTACTCCATTTTGTATACAAACGAAAATTTTACCTTGAAAACAGACGTTGTAACTGATCATAATTACTGGCCTAAACTGAATGACATTATTGGCACTCATGGATCGATCAGAAAACTGAGTGAGGAGGGGAAAGAAAAATACATTAAAAATATGCGCGAAAAAAATGAAGATTGTAGTGAAAACGAGTTTAATGCTTTCGTAAACAGTCTGCTAGTGTTCAGTAGACAAGCCAGCGAGATGGGCGTCGAAGAAATTTTAAAAGAACATATAGACCAACATCCCCGGGCTTTTAAAAACCCTTTCCCGCTTGAACCGCACCCGGTGACTTTAACATATATTAGAACGTTTGTAGATTGGTGGAAAGAGGTGAAACAACCGTATTATTTTACAAAACAGGATGAATTATTAGAAAATGCATTCAAAGCTATTATAAAAAGTCCGTGGATGAGTTCACTCAACATTATATATAAGAGCAAAATAAATAGTAGTTATAAATTCACTGACGACGCAGTAAGCTCCTTGAACTTACAGGATCAGCACTCGAGTACTGTTATCACTACAGAGAACAGTGTACTGACTGTAGTCAAAGTGCTGCAGCATTTGGACAACATAGACCATGTTGTGTTAGATTTAGAATATATTGCTAGCCTACAACATGGTAATCGCAAAGCATTATGTGAAGAGTTGAAAACCAAGGAAGATTATGTTGTTATTTTAGTTTGTGATAAAATACCTAAAAATGAAACTTTCAACGACATTGGAGAAGTAACTAAAAACAAGATACGTATTTTGATTTCGAACAACAATAAGTCATCTCAAAAGTTAACGGAATCTTTCCTAGTAGGCGAAGGCGAGGAACACAAGGAAGTTCACGACGAAAAAAATAGACTCACTGATATGAGTGAAGAATCACAATTGAACATTTTTGAAACAGGCACTGTCATATTCAGAGACAAAGAAGTTAATTTATCTGATATTATGAACGATGAATCAAAAAAATATGTTAAAGGAGATATTTTGCAAAAAATATTCAATAGAAAAACAATTACAGTAGGGAAACTAATCGTCGAAAGTAAATATGATGAAATAAAACAATTTTGGGTCGATAGACGTGTAGGTCGCACGTTCGTCAAGCTAGAGTTTTATTTAGATCGACAGGTCTTAAACACTCTTAACGATATAAAAGATGATGTTGTCCTTCTAATAGCAAACCCTGGGATGGGCAAGTCAACATTACTCACTCACTTATCGATTAGAACAAGAGAATGCAACCCAGAGATTTGGATTTTCAGGATAAATTTATTAGAATACACGAATGCATTCATTGACTGGAAACATGATGAAACAGACATCGACTTATTAGAAACTTTAAAGTTCATGTGTCAAGTGATACTGCGCAATGCACTTGGCAAAGCAAATCAAGGAGATTTATTTACTTTGGATACAAAAGACAATGTTGTGTATCTGAAACAGTGTACAGCAGACCCTCAGATTGAGTTCGAGTTGAATTTGTTTCTACATTTTTATTATGAGAGAGATATAATATTCCTATTTGATGGATTTGATGAAATCTGTACGGATTATTCAGATGTGGTCATAAAATGCCTTAAAACTATTAGTAACGGACTTCGAAAACATAAAATGTGGGTCACAAGCAGGCCGTATAACGAAGTAAAAACGAAATTAGAGAAAGAGTTCGCACTGGAGAACTTATCTTATGAAATAGAGAACTTTACAAGAAAAGAAATGGAAGAATATTTGCAACTATTTTGGAAGTTTAATTTGAAAGTAGAGGAACTGAACGAGGCACAACTCGATAATGTCAGGAAATTACTTGAGCACGTGTTATCAGTGTGTGATGAACGAGTACCAGAACCTATAACAGGGTCACTTTATGGGGTCATTAAAAACGCAGCCCTTTATTTGAGTTATAAAATTAAGCACACAGACATTCCGTTATGGAAATACAATAAAAATTACCATCATAACATATTTCTCAAAAGTCCTTATAATTTTAAGGATGACTGCGACTGCTGCGCCTGTTGCTTCTGCATCGGCAGTTGCACGAAATGCAACAATATTGACTTTCGTTTTCCAGTCAAACGTGTAGAGTGTGATGCGAATCCTTTATTTCTGTACCTTGCAGCTGTTGACGTTGTGTATAATATAAAAAAAATACATAAAAATACTGAGGAATGGTATCTTAATGTAAACCATTATACCGTATACAAACATTTTTTGGAAAAAAAAATTGAAATACAGTTTCAAGAGAAAAACGGAAATGAAATCAGCAAACCTAAAAATAAAACTGCATACAAAAAAGAAGTAGTAGGTTCTATTTTAAAGCACAAAAAATTGGCTGCTTATGGCATTTTCAGAAGCTATAATCACATAATGTTTACTGATAAAGATTTGGAAGAAATAAAAGAGATGATAGAAGACGTGGAAAAGGGAGAAGAGACCAATGGCCTCTTAGAGAGCGTAGCAAACGGAGTCCCGATATTCACACACAAAACATTCGCTGAATTTTTTGCAGTTGAATACATTTGTGACTGTTTGAAAATCGAAAATATTTGTGAAAAATCCCTATTTTTATGTTTCACTGCAATGTTTTTAAATGAATTAGACTATGAGCCAAACGTGCGCAAAATTTTTGATCACAGATTAAAGATTGACAAGTCATTAAAGAGTGCATTGGAAAATAACAAAGATATGATATTCAAATGGTTAAAGAGAAATATTGGTTTGCTTACTTTTATGACAGTGAAGGATGACTTACACAATGTAGAAGAGTTTTTTGACGAAGTAATCGATTATGGGCTAAAAAACACTAGCGTAACTAATTCTGAGAAACAAATGTTTGAAACACAGAAAGTTGATCGTGTTAGAGGGCGGGATTTATACAACAATCAAGTGATGTTTGATAGTATGATTCGCTGGTCCAATGCTAGATGGCGTGACTAGGCTCGCCACAGTAGTTTTGATATCATAATCAAAATAGATTAGACAATTGACAAATTACGGTGGCAATAAAATAATTAAACCACGAGCTGAGAGGCTCGCCGAGGAGGGGCGACACCCCGGAGTGAGCAGTCGCAGGACTCCTCCCTCGGGGCCTTGTGGCAGTAAGCCAGACGCCGCTGGCGGCTCCTAACAAGAGCGTAAGGACAGGTTTGTGGAGACTGCGATCCGCGATGTGGCTTTGAAGAGGACGCAGTCCTCCAAAAACCAGGCCATTGGCGCGGCCTTGGCCTTCATTCTGGCGGCAGCAGAAGCCAACTATTGCGGGCATCCGCCGGATGAAATGTCCAATGCCAAGGCGGAGGTTGCCCGCTTAGCGCCACGGAGCTTCTCTAAAAGGGAACGCGAAGTTCTGAGCAGATCTGGCCGGGCTGAGCCGGCTCTCGGGAGGCACCTCAAGGGGGTGCAAGGACAAAGCCAGGCCATGCCCGTGGAGAACCAGGTGCTGGACCTGGTGCCGCAGGAGATGGCTGCCATCCGGGGACGGTTCTCCATCGTGGAGGGCAACGTCCTGCGCCCCCCGCTAGCGCTGAACCAGACGGCCGGTAGAGTCAGCAGAGGGCGTCGTCGTATGCGGCCGCGTGGCTGCCAAACTGAGGTCGTCCGGTCAGGCCAACCGGAGGGCCGGGCCGGCTCTTCGGAACCTGCGAAGTCGGTACCGAAAGACCGGCGCGGCCAACCAGAAAAAAGGCGGGGCGGCTGCACAGGTAGCAAAGGCTCCTAGAGCCCCCAGGCGGTGCAACAGCCGGCCCACCTTCAAAGTCGACTGCGGCCGAAGCCGGATAGCAAGTGGCTGGGAAAAAGAAGAAAGCGGTCAAGGCAGCCAGGGTGGCCAAGAAGCAAGAGGGGTAGCGGCGGCGAAAAGAGCGAAGCGTCGTGGAAAAAGGGCGTGACCTACTGTGACGTGCTCTCCAAGGCGAAGGTGGCGGTGAATCTTGGGGAGCTTGGCATCGTTGGGGGTTAAGGGTTACCATGACTGGGGTCCGGATGCTGGAGACCCCCGGGGCAGCCAGCGGTCCGACCGCTGACGCTCTGGCCGGAAGGCTCAGGGCGTCCTTGAATGCGGACGATGCCTGGACACGTCCAAGCCCACCAAGTGCATAGACTGATGATGGGCCTGGACGACACCGTCACGGAGGAAGAAGTGGTAGCCGCCGTCGTCAGCACGGGGGTGATCTGCGAGCAATGGGCGCGATCCAAGTTAAGTGCCAGCTGAGGATGATGTAGGAAGCGCGCGCGCGGCGTGACACGTGAATCTTTCATGGGGTACTTTAAAATGTTAAAATAAAGTACTTCCCAATATATTAAATATGATTATATAAAAGAGACAAAAATGCTTGGTTCAATGCTGGTCCTGCTCCACAGCGACTAGAGCGCACAAACTATTTAGCATTTACAATCATTGTTGGGCCCGCTGAAGACTAGAACATTATATTTTCATTGTATAGACTCTATTAAGTATATATAATTTTGCATTGTATAATTTCAAATCCTATGGAGAACTTTGCTTGCGCGATGCAGGATTTAGTTGGTAGTGGATGGCGTTGCGGTTCTATTTTTTGATGCCGAACCAATTTCGCTTCTTTGTTTTTCATGTGGCGGCATTGATGCCTTACTGCCATACATGCATTAACGGCACATGTGTGAGTATAGTGTGTACCTTAAACTACTTTTATTTAATTTTTCTTTGATTTGAGAGTGCCCTGGCGGTTGGGAAGCATGCTCACTCAAAAGTCTAGCTGATGGTGGCGCATGTGTTGGATCATGTCGCTCCCTTTAATATGGTTGAGCCGAATGGTGCTAGCGCGTGCGTCATGTTCGTGAATGGACGCCTTCAGTTGGGACTGGTCAACTCTCAACTTCTATGGTTTATTTTAATGTTTTTTTATGTATTTTTTACGGTTGTTTTTTTACTCCGGACGCTTTGGTCGTGCTTTTCTTTCTACATCGTTCTCACTTGAAATGATGTTACCATGGAGTTTCTTGCATGTTCTTCTCCGTAGAAATCTATACTTTGCAAATAGATCATCTTTTACTTACCGACCTTGAGAATTCAAAAGCAACTGTAAATGGTTTAATTGAAATAAATAATTAGTTGTTTTTTAAGTTTTTTATTCGGAACAGAAACCTATTTACCGTGTTGAGAAGCGCAGTAATCTTTTGACTAGCACCTAAGTACATTAATTTAGGCTAAGGAATTGTACTGACTCAAATTGTTATCTATATACATGTCACCGGAAAATGGCAAACTCCGTAAGATTATAAAATAACTTGAGAGATTGTAAACTCTCTAAAAATTGTGAACTGAACATTTGGAATACTTTTTTTCGCATCAAAATTTGATACACAAACCAAGTCAAACTCCCTCTCCATACGTTTGGATTTGTGATGGTTTGACAAGTGTGTCTCTCCAGCTTTACCCCTAGACTTCAAACCTTTGTAGAAGTTTGCGGCAAGTGCCAAGCGTGTAGATCTGAAATTAGCTATATTTATATTCTGTGGTAATATAAATCTTGATATTTTCTGTGACAGTTTGTATTTTATATTCTGTGGTTAGTGGTTATAAGTTTACCGAATGAACTGACAGTCTGACAGTTATTCTAATATTTAATATTTCTAATCTAACTTCGACTTCTATGTTTTGGTCTCTCTGTGGCATATAAAACTAAACTTATTCCACATACGTGACTTAAAAAGAAGTTATACGACTGAAGTCTAGTTAAATTCTTCGTAAACCAATTAATTTTAAAAGTAAGCAAGTGTTATCAAAAAAGAAAATAAACATAACCTCAAAATGTCTGATGATGAGGATGTTATCTTGGTGAAGAAGCCCAAACAGGTCCACTATGGGTCCTTGGAAGAGCAGGAGAAGGCCCGATTGGCAGCCCTGGCCGCTGCTGTCAAGGAAGGCGCCGACGATCTTGGCGGAAAAGAATTGGGAGACATTCAAATCTCCAGTGGTAGGTGTTACATTTTTCTTGCTTTATATTTGCGTGGTCTCTAAAACGACCGACCTACTTATCTTTTAGGACATTCCTATTAAAGTAATAAGAACGTAAATTAGCTAGTTGATTTAGAATACGAAACCCTAACCAAAGTATACATGAGAAAATGAAATTGGTTGTTTATTTGTTTGTTACCTCTTCACGACTAAACGGCTGAACGGATTTAGATGAAACTTGGCACAGGGGTAGACCATGTCCTGAAATAGGAAGTGGATACTTTTCATACCAGAAGTATTTTCCCTTGGGATGATTTGTTTGCTTGCATAACCTAGTAGAGAATATAATTGTTTGGTGTCTTGATGTGTGTTCATTATTGGTTGGTTACTGACGGCATTTTTATATTTTCAAGATGATCATAAGTATTACCTTAATGAAATTACATTGAATGGCCTTAGTACCAATAACATGTACTCATTATGTGTAGTACCTGCTTGACCGAGCTTTGCTCGATTATATTTTAAAAAGTGTTCTAAAAATGAAACCTAGCTAGATCGATTTATTGCTCCCGAAACCCCCTGCACACAAAATTTTATTAAAATTGTACGAGCCTCACCTCTAAAATGTGAAATATATCAGAAATGCCTGCCCCCAAACAAATAAATCAAAGTGGTCCCAGTTCAAAATAAAGATTGGGAACTACTGATTTTAATACAAATTCTTATGGAGACTCAGTCCACACACTTCAAAAACACTCTGTGTTTTTAAGAGTATAAAAAAAAATAAAATAATATGCCTTAACTTAACCTTAACTTTATACACATAAAATAAAAATAAAAACAAAGGTAAGGTTAGATTTGTTTTATTCAGAGAAACAATGCCCCACACCAGGAATTTCTCCTGTATCATGGGTGTGTTTACAAACATATAAACTCAAAAACACAAACAACCAGACCTGGAACAACCATCTGTAGGCCATACAAAAATTTGCTCCGTGCGGCGATCGAATCCACGACACTTAGCGCAGCAGTCAGTCGCTCAACCACTGCGCCAACCGTGCCATCAAGGCTAGGTTAGGTTAGGTTAGGTTAGGTTTACTTGGGAGTAATTATAATCTGATTATCAACCAGTAGACCAGAATCACAAAGAAGTAAAGTTTCTGGGTTTAACAATTATTACAATATAAAATTTAAATACTTCCTAACTCCTAAGTTATATTATAATAGCGGCCCGGTATGTGCTGAGCTTGTTTAGGGGGGTTTGACCCTGCTGAGGATGTATTTTATTTTAGCCAAGCACACTAGAAAAGTACAAAAAATATATTTTGCTTTATATATAACAAGCCTCCTTGGATTACTTGTTGTGAATGCCTGAATGACTTCTTAAGGTTCAATTAGGTTGTATACTAACTACCAAAGAAACCTGCCAGTCGATTTTGTAAACATGTCGAAGTGAAGGCTTGGGTGAAGTGATCACGAAGTGAGCTGTCATTCCGTCTTGATTAATTGAATTGACAGCTCACTTTGTGATCACTTTACCTTTAAGGGGGAGGGGCTAATGGATGATAATCAATTTTCTTTGTACAGAATACATGGAACTGGAAGAGGAAATGTCTCGTGACAAGAAGGCGCTGCTCGAGGAGTTTGAGAGAAGAAGGAAGGCGAGGCAGCTGAATGTGTCCACTGATGATGATGAGGTACAGCTTCCAGCAGCAGTCGCTGAACTTATTATGTTGATCCACACATATCTGGGCTGTAGTCTATCACTGAGTACTGCAAATGAGTTCACCAATATTTGTTTGATGTCTGAAGGGACCACGGTCCATTAATGTGTAGATAAACGTTAATGAGGTTTGCGGATGAAAAATTGCCTCCAAACTTAACGTATACTTTTACACTTGTTATTTTTGTGGTTAATTTAAACTTGCTGACTATCCTGTAAAGAAACAGGGAACCAAACTCCGAGGATAAATTCTTTCTTAAAGTCGATACGATGGAAAACATGTAATGGATATATAAATCAAATCATATAAAAAAACTACTCAAACATTAACCAACATGCTTCAACATGTCGGAGTAGTCTCTGCAGGTGATTGTTCGGTCTATATTGGTAACCTTAAGTAACCTATTCACTTGCCTTGCGCATAGTAGTTCGCGACTCCTTAGCGAACTAGGTTGCTCTTTTAGTTCGTGAGCTCCCGTCTCGAACCGGAGAAAGGCAGATCGTTCACTGGATGAAATTCGCATAATAATGCAGTGAGCGGTAGTAGTGACGCGACTAGATCGGGTGGCGTTTGCGTTCTCGCTAAATCGCGCTTTATCAAATACAATAAAGTATTTTCGTAGATAGAAAAATAATAAATCTATTTATTTACTTCGTCTGTTACATTAAACAAAAAGTCTTATTTTTTTCCATTTCAAATTGATAAAGGGCATCACAGGTATAAAATGTGACGTCACGCGAGTTTTCAACGTTTATCGTTTTAATTTTTTGTTTTAGAAAAAATATGTAGGTACTTATCCAATGTTTTTTGAAAATCTATCTCTGACGTACTAATTAGATTTTATCAGGAGAGTTCCCAATTACTTTGGTCATATCAAATGAACTAACGAATTAATAATTGACGGATCGGGGACCTAGTTCGCGTAGTTCGCTGCTGCTGAGCGCTCTAACGACCTAGTTCGTTCGCAAACTACAGAAGACAAATTCACTAACCATACCCGCTTGTCTAGAAGTAACCTGATGACCTGTTATGATTGGCAGGTGCGCAGAAGCCTTCGACAGCTGGGAGAGCCAGTCTGTCTGTTCGGAGAGGGACCAGCGGAGAGGAGGGTCCGTCTCAGAGACCTGCTAAGCTAGTGAGTACACGTAGGACCAAGCTTCAGCTTTGATAAAATATACAACACGTAGCAGAACAAACGCAATTCCTGAAAAGGGGAAAATGAAAAAAAAAACTTGTTTAGGACATTTTTGTCGAGTCACGAGCACAGAAATGTATGTGGCATATATCTTCTTATATATCGCACCCCCGGTGCGACACTGTCACTTATGCAAAAATTGCAATAATGAGTTAAATATGTAATAACTGTCCTAAAGCACCCCTTTACTTGGTGCGATAACGTTACTTTCGTAGTACACATAGTTTGACGTTGTAGTATAAGCTATTCATCTTGTCTAAATCTTGAAATATAATTATTTTTTGAGATGTCGGAATTTAAAATGCTTCTCTTGAAAAATTGTATTTATGCATAAGTGAGAGTGTCGCACCGGGGGTGCGATATGAAATTCTCGTGTCACAATGTTAGTTACCATACTCCTCCGAAACGGCTTGACCGATTTTTATGAAATTTTATACGCATACGAGTATTTAGTAGGTCTGAGAATCGGCCATTATCTATTTTTCATACCCCTAAGTGATAAGGGTTGTCCACCCCTAACTTTTATTTTATTGGTCAATTTTTTTTTTTTTTTATTTATAATGTGGCACTAAAAATATATAGGTACAACCCTAAATTTTCACCCTTCTATCACCAACCCCTATTTTTTAATAGCGATATTAGTACTTTAATTATTTTCTACTCTCTGCGGTCGATAATAATTTGATTATTTACCGCTAAGAGTTAAGATCGCGCTAATCCCAACACCAACTGTATCGAATTAAAAAAAATATTTTAGTGTTGGGAAGCCTATTTATTGAGGAATGCTATAGGCTGTATAAAATCACGCTACGACCAATAGGAGCCGAGCATTCATGAAAAATTTGACGAAGACCTTCAACTTCTTGCGTGGGTCAGCTAGTATGAAATACACTTCTGGACACATCTATTGGCCCACCTTAGAGTTTAGGTTTCGATGGCCCCTACCGAAATATGATTGCTAGATTGAACAAAAACTGTTGATGCAGTTTTAAACCTGATACATTTTACCATCTTTTTCGATCGTATTGTTTTAAATTTGAATTCAGAATACCATACGACATGGAGCTACGCCTAACAAGTCGGATATGCGCCTTGTTAAAGGCAATTGATTTTTGAATAAAAAACATGTTTTATCAAATAAAGGTTTAATTTAATAACGCGTGTTGCCTCCATGGGCATCTACCACAGCTCTCATACGATTAGGCATAGAGTTTATCAACCGCTCTATGCAATTTTGAGGGATCATCTCCCATTCCTCTTCTATGGCAGTTTTCAACCCCTGCATCGTCTGGGCAACTGGCTGACGAGCCCTAACACGTCTTTTTAGCTCGTCCCACATGTGCTCAATGGGGTTCATGTCTGGGCTTCTGGCTGGCCAGTCCATAACTGTGATGTTCACATCCCGAAGATATTCCCTGACGATGCCGGCCGCATGGGCTCTTGCATTATCATGCATAAAAAGGAAATTTGGGCCCACATAGTCCGCGTATGGTATCACGTGAGGTTCTAAGCACTCACGAATGTACCTTTCAGCATTTAATGTTGGCAGCCGTGGTCCTGTAACAACCTCAAGTTGAGTTTTGCCGCTCGCGGATATACCGCCCCAGACAGTCCATGAGCCACCGCCATAAGCAACCCTCTCTTCAAAGCAGCATTGTGCGAAACGCTCTCCCTTACGTCGGTAGACCTTCTTCCTTCCATCATTGCCATGTAACACAATTTTAGACTCATCAGAAAAGAGTACACGGCTCCAATCTTGCTGTGTCCAATTTAAATGACTGCGTGCGAAATGAAGGCGCGCTGTTCGGTGGGCTCGGGTTAGTTTGGGCCCATTAGCTGGCTTGTGTGGTACCATATCGCGTTCTTTTAACCTTCTCCGAACAGTTCGAGCGCTCACAGATACTCTGTGGAAGTCGCGAAGTTGGCTTTGTATCTCAATGGAGGTAAGGTGACGATTTCTCAAGCTGGTCGTCACGATGAATCGATCCTGCCTTTCAGTTGTGACCCGAGATCGTGGCCTTCCTTGGCGACGAACAAAGCCGCCAGTCTCTAGGTACCTCCGATAAACATTTCGGACCGCAGATCGACTTAAATTAAGTTGAGCACTCACGTTTCTTTGGCTGTGTCCGGCCTGAATAAGTGCCACAGCTTGGGCGGCGACTTCAGGTGAAGTATCCATAGATTATTGATAGAACCTCACCTTAATGTTAAGAATAAGTAATGTTTGTTGCAAAACCAAAGATATCAATCACTTTTTCAAGAATTAAATCCAAGTAAACCAATAAAACCAAGTTTTCTTAGTATTCGATTGTTTGATATCAACAAACAGGCTCCAAATTGTCTTTTGTTTCTTTAAATTCTGTGTTCGAAATTCAAAAAAAGACTATTGAATGAAATTGTGAATGTGCCAAGTTCAAAACTGCATAAAAACTTTTTGCTCGACCTAATATAAAATTTTAGCTAGGACCAAACGAAACTGAAAATACAAGGTGGGCCAATAGATGTGTCCAGAAGTGTATATGTTTTTGTTTTCGAGTTGGTACCATAATAAAGGTAGTTCATAATGTTGACCCCTTTTCAGGTATTTCGTTTATTCTGTTACACGTTGTATGTGTTGTTCTGATTTATTTTATTTTTAACCGGAGGTCCCACTGGAGGGCAGAGGCCTCCCTTTCTTCCTTCCATTCCTCCTGGCTCTGGGTTGGTGTGGACCAATCCTGTCAATAGGCGTCAAGCTCGTCCCGTCATCTTTTATTTGTATATTTCGGGAGTGTATCCGTGGCACCACTTACTGGCCCTATCAGAATACCAACGATGCGTTATTTATTTTTTTCGATATCGCCGCATAAGCTGAGATGGGACCATTTTGGCCTCGCACAGATAATCATTTTATTATACTATTTAGTTATTAATTTTATTTTACTGGTTTGTTTGTCTTGTGCGAGTCCCAAATAAACATTTTTCTTTCTTAAAAAAAAGAGCGAAATAAATTAAAGTATTTACCAGAGCTTCCATAATTCCATACTGTAGCGAATCTGCCTCCGCCTGGGTCTCCCGCGATGTCGCCGGACGTGTTCTGGAACCCACACTGTGGTTGCACAAGAATCGTTCGACATGCGGCAAACGTTTCCGGCCCAGTTCTTAAACTTGGCTGCTTTTTGGATGAAGTTAATAAATAGCTTTTCCCCTCACTTCGCGCATATCCTGTTTCTCCCATTCCCGTAGGATTTTCGGGAAATGCTCTCTTAGTGCTTCCCTACACTCCCCAAGAAATTTATATGCCAAATTTCATCTTTCAACGACCAGCCGGTCGATTCTGTAAACATGTCGTAGTGAAGGCTTAGGTGAAGTGATCACGAGGTGAGCTGTCAATCCATATAATCAAGATGTCACGTGATCACGAAGTGAGCTGTCATTCCGTCTTGATCGTATGGATTGACAGCTCACCTCGAACTAATAATCGACCGGTTGTAGTTTCGGCTGTGCGTTGTCTGTCAGTCACTCATCTAGTAACGCCATATCACACTAATATTATAAAGGCGAAAGTTTGTGAGTGTGTGTATGTTTGTTACTTCTGCACGTGCAAACGGATGGACCGATTTAGATGAAATTTGGTATAGAGATTGTTTAAGTCCCGGGAAAGGACATAATAGGATAGTTTCTATCCCGGGAGTATGTTCCCAATTTTCGACAATCACGCGGGTGGCAACTAGTTTTATATATATTGATATACCTTGCAGCCTGGGAGAGGACGCTATCCACAAGAAGCTAGAAGAGGAGGAAGCTAGGATAGAGCGGGACCGAGGTCGGGAGGGCACGTGGTACCACGAGGGGCCGCCCGACCTGAGGGAAGCAAGGCTGTGGATCGCGCGGTACTCGCTGCCGAAGGCCAAGCTCAGGTCAGTCGCGGATTAAGGCCTTTTATGTTACCTCTACATGTGAGCACCTTATGGCTCCGTCAGCGAATGGTGTCACCTTTGCTGGGCACTGGGCTAAACATCAAATTTCAAATAATCAAATATAATAACTCTATTTGCCTTCGACACGCTAAGAAGTATTTTTTTAGGGTTCCAAACATTGTTAAAGACGGAACCCTTATAGGTTCACTAGAGTGTCTGTCTGTCTGCCCGTCTGTCACAGCTAGTTTTCGCCAAATCTACTTGACCGGTTCAGTTGAAATTTGGTGCACACATGAAATTCTGCGGAAGCGTAACGAAAATAATTTAATTTTGAAAATGAGGTCACTCTTTGGGGGTCAAATTAGTAAATTAAAAAAAAACTGTGTCGTTTGACATATGAAAATAAAGGGCTCATAGTAAGGGTCTCAAAGATTTTGTTTTGTATTTTTTAAATATTTCATTATATCAAGACTAAAACTGCATGCATAGATATTGCTCCTCGAAAATATAGTTACAAGTTAGTTAGAGGAGGCCTTAACCTTCGCCTAAAACATCTTAAATGATTCTTAATCTACATTATATTTTTCAACAATATTTTTTTTTTAATTCTCTGTAACATTCGTATTTGCAAGAAATAAAAAGCTTTATATTTTTATTTTACTTATAAGGTTACATTTACGTCGCTTGAAATTTTCCGCAGCCGCAGCAGCACTGTCAGTATTTTTCTATCAAAGTTCGTTGTGTTTTGCGTTCTCTGGCGGAATTAACCGGGCCTTCCTTCCTTCCGCCCAGGTTGAGTAGGGCGCGCGAGGAGCTGAAGCTGGCGGGCAGCGTGCGCGCGGCCGCCAAGCAGGAGTCGCAGCGGAAGGCGTCCGCCATGTCCATCTACTGCAGCCAGGTCAGTCACAGATACAAAGCGCGCGAGGAGCTGAAGCTGGCGGGCAGCGTGCGCGCGGCCGCCAAGCAGGAGTCGCAGCGGAAGGCGTCCGCCATGTCCATCTACTGCAGCCAGGTCAGTCACAGATACAAAGCGCGCGAGGAGCTGAAGCTGGCGGGCAGCGTGCGCGCGGCCGCCAAGCAGGAGTCGCAGCGGAAGGCGTCCGCCATGTCCATCTACTGCAGCCAGGTCAGTCACAGATACAAAGCGCGCGAGGAGCTGAAGCTGGCGGGCAGCGTGCGCGCGGCCGCCAAGCAGGAGTCGCAGCGGAAGGCGTCCGCCATGTCCATCTACTGCAGCCAGGTCAGTCACAGATACAAAGCGCGCGAGGAGCTGAAGCTGGCGGGCAGCGTGCGCGCGGCCGCCAAGCAGGAGTCGCAGCGGAAGGCGTCCGCCATGTCCATCTACTGCAGCCAGGTCAGTCACAGATACAAAGCGCGCGAGGAGCTGAAGCTGGCGGGCAGCGTGCGCGCGGCCGCCAAGCAGGAGTCGCAGCGGAAGGCGTCCGCCATGTCCATCTACTGCAGCCAGGTCAGTCACAGATACAAAGCGCGCGAGGAGCTGAAGCTGGCGGGCAGCGTGCGCGCGGCCGCCAAGCAGGAGTCGCAGCGGAAGGCGTCCGCCATGTCCATCTACTGCAGCCAGGTCAGTCACAGATACAAAGCGCGCGAGGAGCTGAAGCTGGCGGGCAGCGTGCGCGCGGCCGCCAAGCAGGAGTCGCAGCGGAAGGCGTCCGCCATGTCCATCTACTGCAGCCAGGTCAGTCACAGATACAAAGCGCGCGAGGAGCTGAAGCTGGCGGGCAGCGTGCGCGCGGCCGCCAAGCAGGAGTCGCAGCGGAAGGCGTCCGCCATGTCCATCTACTGCAGCCAGGTCAGTCACAGATACAAAGCGCGCGAGGAGCTGAAGCTGGCGGGCAGCGTGCGCGCGGCCGCCAAGCAGGAGTCGCAGCGGAAGGCGTCCGCCATGTCCATCTACTGCAGCCAGGTCAGTCACAGATACAAAGCGCGCGAGGAGCTGAAGCTGGCGGGCAGCGTGCGCGCGGCCGCCAAGCAGGAGTCGCAGCGGAAGGCGTCCGCCATGTCCATCTACTGCAGCCAGGTCAGTCACAGATACAAAGCGCGCGAGGAGCTGAAGCTGGCGGGCAGCGTGCGCGCGGCCGCCAAGCAGGAGTCGCAGCGGAAGGCGTCCGCCATGTCCATCTACTGCAGCCAGGTCAGTCACAGATACAAAGCGCGCGAGGAGCTGAAGCTGGCGGGCAGCGTGCGCGCGGCCGCCAAGCAGGAGTCGCAGCGGAAGGCGTCCGCCATGTCCATCTACTGCAGCCAGGTCAGTCACAGATACAAAGCGCGCGAGGAGCTGAAGCTGGCGGGCAGCGTGCGCGCGGCCGCCAAGCAGGAGTCGCAGCGGAAGGCGTCCGCCATGTCCATCTACTGCAGCCAGGTCAGTCACAGATACAAAGCGCGCGAGGAGCTGAAGCTGGCGGGCAGCGTGCGCGCGGCCGCCAAGCAGGAGTCGCAGCGGAAGGCGTCCGCCATGTCCATCTACTGCAGCCAGGTCAGTCACAGATACAAAGTGCGCGAGGAGCTGAAGCTGGCGGGCAGCGTGCGCGCGGCCGCCAAGCAGGAGTCGCAGCGGAAGGCGTCCGCCATGTCCATCTACTGCAGCCAGGTCAGTCACAGATACAAAGCGCGCGAGGAGCTGAAGCTGGCGGGCAGCGTGCGCGCGGCCGCCAAGCAGGAGTCGCAGCGGAAGGCGTCCGCCATGTCCATCTACTGCAGCCAGGTCAGTCACAGATACAAAGCGCGCGAGGAGCTGAAGCTGGCGGGCAGCGTGCGCGCGGCCGCCAAGCAGGAGTCGCAGCGGAAGGCGTCCGCCATGTCCATCTACTGCAGCCAGGTCAGTCACAGATACAAAGCGCGCGAGGAGCTGAAGCTGGCGGGCAGCGTGCGCGCGGCCGCCAAGCAGGAGTCGCAGCGGAAGGCGTCCGCCATGTCCATCTACTGCAGCCAGGTCAGTCACAGATACAAAGCGCGCGAGGAGCTGAAGCTGGCGGGCAGCGTGCGCGCGGCCGCCAAGCAGGAGTCGCAGCGGAAGGCGTCCGCCATGTCCATCTACTGCAGCCAGGTCAGTCACAGATACAAAGCGCGCGAGGAGCTGAAGCTGGCGGGCAGCGTGCGCGCGGCCGCCAAGCAGGAGTCGCAGCGGAAGGCGTCCGCCATGTCCATCTACTGCAGCCAGGTCAGTCACAGATACAAAGCGCGCGAGGAGCTGAAGCTGGCGGGCAGCGTGCGCGCGGCCGCCAAGCAGGAGTCGCAGCGGAAGGCGTCCGCCATGTCCATCTACTGCAGCCAGGTCAGTCACAGATACAAAGTGCGCGAGGAGCTGAAGCTGGCGGGCAGCGTGCGCGCGGCCGCCAAGCAGGAGTCGCAGCGGAAGGCGTCCGCCATGTCCATCTACTGCAGCCAGGTCAGTCACAGATACAAAGCGCGCGAGGAGCTGAAGCTGGCGGGCAGCGTGCGCGCGGCCGCCAAGCAGGAGTCGCAGCGGAAGGCGTCCGCCATGTCCATCTACTGCAGCCAGGTCAGTCACAGATACAAAGCGCGCGAGGAGCTGAAGCTGGCGGGCAGCGTGCGCGCGGCCGCCAAGCAGGAGTCGCAGCGGAAGGCGTCCGCCATGTCCATCTACTGCAGCCAGGTCAGTCACAGATACAAATCGCGCGAGGAGCTGAAGCTGGCGGGCAGCGTGCGCGCGGCCGCCAAGCAGGAGTCGCAGCGGAAGGCGTCCGCCATGTCCATCTACTGCAGCCAGGTCAGTCACAGATACAAAGCGCGCGAGGAGCTGAAGCTGGCGGGCAGCGTGCGCGCGGCCGCCAAGCAGGAGTCGCAGCGGAAGGCGTCCGCCATGTCCATCTACTGCAGCCAGGTCAGTCACAGATACAAAGCGCGCGAGGAGCTGAAGCTGGCGGGCAGCGTGCGCGCGGCCGCCAAGCAGGAGTCGCAGCGGAAGGCGTCCGCCATGTCCATCTACTGCAGCCAGGTCAGTCACAGATACAAAGCGCGCGAGGAGCTGAAGCTGGCGGCCGCGCGCACGATGCGGACGGCCAGCCGGATGGCCATGACCCTTTGGGACGCGTTGAGCTGGCGGGCAGGTCGCCCCTTCAATGTAAGTGCCCACACTGGGGCCCCATAAAGGGCCATGGACCGCACGATCCCCGCATAGAGCCTCCGGCAGGAGGCGTTTGGACCCCCTAGATTGGGCAGGAGCCGCTTGAAGGCAGCCCCGGCCCGCTCCAGTCTTGGAGCCAAACGTCGGAAGTGCTCCTCGAAGTTCCATCGGCTGTCGAGATCGAGCCCCAGGTATCTGATCGTCGACCCGACGCCGATGTGAACCCCTCCTACCGTTATTTGGGATCCCATTGGTGGCCTGTTCCGAGAACCATAAAAACACATGGCTTCGGACTTGTGTAGGGCCACCTCGAGACCCAATTGCCGGATCCTCTCAACGACTGTCGCAACCCCGCATGTCATCACTTCGGCCGCCGCCTGGTGCGACCCCCCCTGCGCCAAGACTAGCGTGTCGTCAGCGTAGCAGACTACGTTGACGCCGCTAGGGAGGTCGGCGCGCAGCACCCAGTCGTAGCCGATGTCCCACAGGAGCGGCCCCAGAACCGAACCCTGTGGAACACCGCACGACATCTCTCGCCGGTTCCATTCTCCCAGGTGACCGGGGTAGATGACGGCCCTGTCCGTCAGATAGGCCTCGACCACGTGACGGAGGTAGGTCGGCGATGATACCGGAGTGCCTCCCTGATGCAACTCCAGGGCAGGGAGTTAAAGGCATTGGCGATGTCAAGAGACACCGCCAAGACGACTCCGACGACGACGGGCTCTCACGCGCATGATGGCATCCACCGTTGAGCGCCCCGTGCGGAAACCGAATTGGTTCTCCGCCAGATTCGGCCCCACCCTCACCAGGTGCCCGACGAGGCGGTTTGCAATTACTCTTTCAAAGAGTTTGCCCACCTCGTCGAGCAGCACGATGGGCCGGTAAGCAGACGGAGAGTCCGCAGGGCGCCCAGGCTTCTTAATGAGGACCAGTTTCCCCGTCTTCCAACGAAGTGGGAACTGGCCTCTCTCCAAGCATGCGCTTAAGAACCCCCTTAGTCGAGGCCCGAGAGCCTCCAAGGCCAGGACCCAGGCTTTCCCAGGTAAGCCGTCGGGTCCTGGGGCGGTATTTTTGGCCTTCAGCCTGTTTACCGCCACTCTCAGGTCTACCTCAGTCACCTCCGGAGCGTTGTCATCGTCGTCGCCAACGTCGGTGTGGTCCGCATCGGACTCCGCAGGTGGCGGAGCCATAGGCGGGGGAGTATGCTCCCCTCGCGAAGGGAACAGAGCGCTCACCACGTCCTCCACCAGCTGGGGCCGGAGACTCTGCGTCATCGGGGGGGCCCAGGTGCGGAGTTTATCCCGCACCATTTTGTAAGGGCGTCCCAACGGTTCCCCGTTCAGAGACTCCAGCATCTCCTTACGAGCCAGGTCCCTGGCTCGCAGGATCCCCGCTTGGAGGGCGGCCTTCGCCACTCTGTATTCCTCGTACAGCTCCGCCTCCCTGGCCTGCGCATCCGGAGGCCGGATGCGGAGCCTGCGATGCCTGGTGTACTGGCGCCGTGCAGCAACGCATGCGTCGCGCAGCGATGCCAGCTCCCGCGACCACCAGTACACCTGGCGGCGGGCGCGTCCTGGCCGGACCCGGGGCATTGCCACGTCACATATTTCGGACATGGTCTCCCGGAACCACTCTGCCTCGTCGTTGATGTCAGCAGGCCTGTCTGGTGGTGACACCCAGGCCTGCACGATCGAGGCTTCCAGGAGAAGCTCCCGGTCCAGCTGCTTCAGCGCCCACCGCGGACCACTCGGGGTCTCTCGGACTGGCGCAGTTGAGGTCTGGGCGGAGACGTCAAACCGGATGTACCGTTGGTCCGAATACGTCTCCACCTCCTCCATGACGCGCCAGTCGACGACACGCGGTGACAGAGCAGGGCTTGCGAACGAAATATCCACCACGGACTCACCCTGCATCCGCACACACGTGGGGACAGAACCCCGGTTGAGGACGATTAGGCCTGTCTCCAGAGCCCAGTCCTCCACCATCCTGCCCCTCGTGTCCGTATATCGGGAACCCCAAGCCAAGTGCTTGGCATTGAAGTCCCCGAGAACGAGCACGGGGAGGGAACGATAACCGGCGACGACGACAACTAAGGGAGTTGTGGAACTCGGCGAGAGATCGGTTCGGAGAGAAGTAGACCCCCACTACCACAATCTCCCCAAACCGTGCTGCTACGCACCCCTGTCCTCTTCTGACACTCTCGAGGGACGGGATACCGGCGGCGGCCGACGAAATTATGGCCACTGAGCCGTTGGGGTCCTCCACCCAGTCATCCCTGGGCGGGACAAAGTACGGCTCAGCGACAACGGCGATGTTGATCGACCACTGCGCCATGCTCTGGAGCAACAGGTGCTGAGCGGCGGCGCAGTGATTGATATTCGCCTGGAGGAGGCGTAATGGGGCCGTTATTAGCATTCCATTACGGCCTCCTCCTGAGCCCCTTGTGAGGGCTCCTCCGCGGCACTCGTAGTGGCAGCGGCAGCGGTGGATGCAACGGCGGCGATGGCGGTGGCTACGGCGGGAATAGTGGTGGCGAAGGGCATCCTCTTGCCCCTGGCCTTGGAGGGCTCTTGCCCCGGCCGGCTTGCCAGCTGCCGCACATACAACGCAGTGCGGCGTGGCGTTACACGAGCCGGCCTTGTGACCGGGCTGACCACAGCGGAAGCAAAGATCACTGCGGTCAACCTCCGAGGTGCAACGGGCTCCCGCATGGTTGCCCACTAGACAGTGGAAGCACCTCAGAAGTCTGGGTTCTAGCAGTTTGACCTGCGCAGAAACCCAGCCCACCAGGAGTCTTCGGCCCTCCGAGATTTTCTTGGCCGCCGTCACGGGGCAGCTCACCAGAACAGTTCGCATGCCCGTGTGGTCAGGACGTATGATGCCTGTCTTCACCTGCTCGGCAGAACAGCCCCCCGTCCTGACGACGGCGGCCACCACCTCCTCCTCCGTGACGGAGTCATCCAGGCACTTGGTGGGCCTGGACACTCGGGCATCGTCCACATTCAACGACGCCCCTAGCCTTTCGGCCAGAGCGTCGGCGGCCGGGCCGCTGGCTGCCTCGGGGATCTACAGCATACGGGCCCCAGTCATGGTGACCCTTAGCCGGAGCGACGATGCCTAGCTCCCCAAGGTTTACCGCCTCCTTCGCCTTGGAGAGCACGTCGCCGTACGTCACACCCCTTTTCACCGCGTCCGGCTGTAGCGTAACCACTACAGCTGCGGTCTTCGGGGCACGGAGCCTAGCCGCTACACCTTGCGCTTTACGCCGCCGCTTCCTCTCACGATATTTGGCCGCCCTGGCTGCCTTGCCCGCCTTCCTCCTCTCGCCGGCCACCTGCCATCCGGCCTCGGCCGCAGGAGGGTTTGAAGGCGAGGACAGCTGTTGCACTGCTGGCGCTGGAGCTATCGCTGCCTGTGCAGCCGCTCCGCCTTTCCTCTTCTGGGCCGGGGCCGGTTTTCGGTTTTCCCGGTGCCTTATTCGCTAGTGCCGGCGCGGCCCCTCGGTTGGTCTGGCCGGACGACCCCGGTTTGGCAGCCACAGCAGTCGCGTATGAGGCCACCTTCTGACTCGGCGCTAGCGGGGGGCGCAGGACGATGCCCTCCAGTGTAGAGAACCGCTTCTGGAACCGATCCTGGAAGGCAGCCAGCTCTTGCCGCACCAGGTTCAGGAGCTGGTTCTCCACAGGCACGTTCTGGCTTGGCCCGCGCTTGCGCCCCCCTTGAGGCGCCTCCTTCGGACCGGCTTCTCGGAGCCCGGCCAGGTCTGCTCGGAGCTTCTCGTTTTCTTTTTGGAGAAGCTCCGTGGCGGCCGCTAAGCGGGTGACCTCCGCTCGCAGGTTTGAAATTTCGTTCGACGGAGGCCCGCTGAAGTTGGCCTCCGCTGCCGCCAGAATGGAGGCGGACGCCGCGCTTATGGCCTTATTTTTGGAGGCCTGGGTCCTCTTCAAGGCCACATCTCGGATGACCCTTGGTCATCCTCCGGTCTGGGGCGCTTGCGGAAGAACTTTGAGTTCTCCGCAGCAGCCCCTACCCCCCCTTGCCCCGAACTCGGCGTGCTGACGCTCAGGCCTGATGCAGAGTCAGAGTCTGACCCCGCATCCCCCCCACACGTCAGCGGGCTCTTCCTCCATAGTTTGGCAGGAGCACCACGCCCACCCAACACCTTGTCAGGTCCACTAAAATTAAAACCGATCAATTCCTCAAAGGCCGCCTCGGATCGGGAGCCTCCTCGGCTCTTGTTGCCACTGGCAAGCGGTTTGCGACATACGTTGCCCCCCCAGAATACGAGGGGCTTGACGCTCCCAAAGGGAGCGTGGCGGATTCTCCAGCTGCAGAGCAGCTGGTACCGCCCTGGGGTAATTCTGTTTCGTCTGCCTTTTTCATTTTTTTTGTTGTTCATTTTAAAGGGTGTGGTCCCTCACCCCTACGCCCTTTCACAGGGCCTCTCTCTCGCTGCTTGCTCACTGTCCTCACAGTCACGTCTGATGAGCAGACGCGTACCAGAGAACAGTAAGCAAGCTTCCGCTCGAAACGCACACCGTCCGACGACCCGAACACTGCTCAGGTCTCCGAACGGTGTGCCCCTCTCGTGTCCCGCTTTGTCTGGTCTCTCACTTGGACCTTTCCGGCATGAGTAACTCTACCGGCAGAGCTCCAAGATCATTGAGACACACAAGCCCCACCACGACGGCAACGTGGGGGACACCCTCGGTGGGGAGGGTTCCGTACCTACCGCCATAATAAAATTGGTATCATTTTTATTGGCGTCAACTATGTATGTTTGGGGACACCCTTTAATTTTCAACTTTTTTATTTTTTGATATTACTTACCTTTACTTGTACTGTGAGACATTGCTTTTTGCCAAATTTCGTGATTCTAGGTCAACGGGAACTACCATATAGGTTTTCGACCCAAAACCTATAGGGTACTTCCGGTTGACCTAGAATTGTCAATTTTGGTTAAAAGCAAGGGCTTACAACACAAGTAAAAGGAAAGTTCCGAGAAATAAAAAAAAGTTGAAAATTAAGGTAAATTTTGGTACTTACAACTTTTCGCGTAAATCTAAATAAAGCCATATCTTTTTATCGTGTCGACTCAGGACCTTGATTTCAATCTGCTAGGTCCACCCGTTCCTGAGAAAATCGACGGTGACACACGGACAGACAAACGGACAACCGAGTGATCTTATAAGGGTTCTTTTTTTTACCCCTCGAGTTACGGAACCCTAAAATTCAGCTGTTCAGTACATTTTGTCGAAGGTACATTTTTTTTTTATTGGCAGCTTTAAAATACGTACGGGTAAAATATCTATTCAAAACTAGTTGACCGCCCCGGCTTCGCCCGGATATTACCTAATGTTTTTCAAAATATTCTTTCATAAGAACCTTCTCCTGATAGTAAAAAACACAACAAAAAAAGAATTAGCGAAATTGGTCCAGCCGTTCTCGAGTTTTGCGCTTAGCAACACATTTAGCGATTCATTTTTATTATATAGATTCAAAAGTCATTTATTCAAATTAGGCTGAGTGCCAGCACTTTTTGAACGTCAAAGTTCTACATAAAGACAGTCCCCCAAAATGCCCGCCCGTCAATGTATATTAATTGTTGTTATAGCGGCAATAGAAATACATCATCTGTGAAAATTTCAACTGTCTAACTACCACGGTTCATGAGATACAGCCTGGTGACAGACAGCCAGACGGCCAGTGGAGTCTTAGTAATAGAGTCCCGTTTTTACCCTTTGTTTACGGAACCCTAAAAAGGACGTATCTACACAAAACGAAGTACTTAACCGATTTCCGGCAATAAAAAAATAAATTAAGGTCGGAAATCGGTTACTTCGTTTTGTGTCGAGTCTGAAGTAGCACTTAGGCATGTTATCCGGAGTATGATCCCTTGGGATAATTTCCGACATGCACGCGGGCGGAGCCGCAAGCAAACACTACGTTTTTTTCTTTAATTCTTTATTGTACACCATAACAGCTTGTATTATTTCAGTGATTAAATTATTTCATGTACAAAGGCGAGCTTTACTCAATAATAAATAGTAGTAAGTAGTCAATGTTTTAAAGTGATATCTTCTTATGGGAGTGTAAACCGCTTCGTAACGTAACGCTTTACGGCGCCAGTCTGTCTGGCTTCACTTTCTCTCACGCATACGGCAGCGGTAGGCAGGCTCTTCCCCTCTCACTCTAACCCACAGCGGTAGGCAGGCTCTTCCTCTCTCACTCTAACCCACAGCGGTAGGCAGGCTCTTCCTCTCTCACTCTAACCCACAGCGGTAGGCAGGCTCTTCCTCTCTCACTCTAACCCACAGCGGTAGGCAGGCTCTTCCACTTTCACTCTAACCCACAGCGGTAGGCAGGCTCTTCCACTCTCACTCTAACCCACAGCGGTAGGCAGGCTCTTCCACTCTCACTCTAACCCACAGCGGTAGGCAGGCTCTTCCACTCTCACTCTAACCCACAGCGGTAGGCAGGCTCTTCCTCTCTCACTCTAACCCACAGCGGTAGGCAGGCTCTTCAACTCTCACTCTAACCCACAGCGGTAGGCAGGCTCTTTCTCTCTCACTCTAACCCACAGCGGTAGGCAGGCTCTTCCTCTCTCACTCTAACCCACAGCGGTAGGCAGGCTCTTCCTCTCTCACTCTAACCCACAGCGCTAGTCGTATTTCGGACAGACGCTTCCCATATTAAATAGACAAGAAAAGAATGTCTGGAAGGATATGGGGGAGGCCTTTGCCCAGCAGTGGGACACAATAGGCTAAGGAAAAAAAAAAAAAATCACTTCCGTCGGCCGTCCCGAGACGCACACGTTTTTTTTTTTGAGAATCGTCTCGCAATTCAACCTATGAGGTTGTCGACTGCTTAACCGGGCTTGCCTGTGGTGGCCTTAATATAATATTTAAGCCTCCAGCCAGGGCTTATTAAAACTTACAAACTAAGCGACTGCACACAAAGGCCTGTGGGAACACAGTCAATAATAAAAAAAATACGTTTTATGTCTCAGATCGGTGACACGCGCCCCATCAGCTTCTGCAGGTTCAGCAGCGACAGCCAGATGCTCATCACAGCTAGTTGGTAAGTCCTCGTCTTCACTCCCTTTGGACCTCATTGGGTACTCTTTTTTATTTAAGGCGGGTTTACTCTGAACTCTAAGGTCAAATGGAGCGAGCTTATCCAGAAGAAGCCTGTTCACTGTAATTCTGAAAAGATTAGGGTTGTATGCGTTCGGAAACACAGACGCAGGCAGAGAGTTCCACTCCTTTGCTGTGCGCATTATAAAAGACGTTTGGAAACGTTTAGTGCGAATTGGTAGAATAGCAACAAGGTAGGGATGGTAACTTGCAGTGCGTCTAGATGTCCGATGGTAGAAGGGGGCCGGTGCGATGAGGTCGTGTCGTCGTAGTTTCCTGAAAAAATCTAAGCGCCGTGCGGATCCTGAACTTGGTAGAATTGAGATGAGAGTACCTATTTACCGCACGTTTCATTGTATGGTGCGTAATTTTTAACCTGCGAACAATGTCTAAAAGCATATTTTGAGCAAACGTGTTGAAAAAAAAATTGAAATTCCACCAAGGAGTTTCACATTCCGAAATTAAAGTTATTTAAAAATTTAAAGCGTTTTTTTGGAAGTCGGTTGGTCTTTTTTATTTTTATTTTTTTCAGTAAATTCTTGAACACTATAAAAACGAATAAAAGTAAAACGACTAAAAAGATTTTCTGGTTTCTGACTATCCGTAACGACTGCCAAAGATCTACAAATGACAGCCGGGACCAACGGCTTAACGTGCGCACCGAGGCACGGAGGAGTCTCGGCATGTTAAGATGGTCACCCATCCACATACCAACCTCGGCAAGCGTTGCTTAACCTTGAAGATCGACCCGTGCGGCTGTTATTATTTTAAACGACTGAAAATATGGTGATAAATATGGTGATGATCAATTCCAGGTCAGGTCTATCGAAGGTGTGGTCGGTCCCGGAGTGCCGGCCGCTGCAGGTGCTGAAGGGACACAAGTGCAACGTCAGCGGCGCCGCCTTCCACCCGCACGCCTCCATCCCCGACCACTTCCTCAGCAAGGTACACTACTCATCTGCCTGCCTTTACCAACCATATCAGGGTCGGCTTCCAGTCGAACCGGATTCAGCTGAATACCAGTATTTTACGTGGAGCGACTCAGGGGTGGATCCAGGATTGTCGTTTGAAGGTTTCAAAGGTTTTTAGCAAAGTAAACACTAAAAGGCACAATACATTTTATTTTGCTTAACGCATAAGAAACCTCTTTGGATGACTGGTCGTAAATCCCTCAATGACTTCGTTAGGTTGTACACTACAATACATATCTCTGTTTGGTGGGGGAGGGGGCTGGAGCCCCTTAGCCCCCGCCCTTGGATCCGCCCCTGGAGCGGCTACGAGACCTCCACAACCCACTGGCAAGATACACTCCTACATAAAAAAAAAGATTATTTTCGACGACCCCACCGCATCACCTTAACGTTCACGTGCTAAATATATAAAACTAACTATTGCCCGCGACTTCGTACGCGCTTATCCCGTTAATACCCGTTCCTGTAGGATTTTTTTTTGTGAAATCCTCTCTTAGTGCTCTCCTACACCCCCCCGGGACCCTGCATGCCAAATTTCAGCTTTCTACGACCAGTAGTTTTGGCTGTGCGTTGTCTGTCAGTCAGTCACTCAGTCAGTAACGGAAGAATTTTATATACACATTTACACATTTTAGTTGTCTCAGAGAGGCGGCCTACTTAATGTATCCATCATAAAGTACCTCTAGGCGCGATATTTTTTTTTAAATAATTCATTAAGATATAAGTACATGATGCATTAGAATCATGTAACACCTGTTAATAACGTTTACGTATCAACACAATATTGCCGCTCCATACCGCGCCGTCCTTGGAACACAAGGCTCGGACTGCGCTCGCTACAGGATGTTTCAAACTACGTCATACGTCACAATAATGTTTTTTTTTGGATATTCATTGGATAGATGAAGTGGGCTGCTGTTGGAAGGCGACTCAAATGGCACTGTGTATAATGATAGAGGCGTGCAATGACGATATTTCGATAACCAAGAAGCGAAATTTGTGTGGCAACAAAAAGAACCGCAACGCCATCTATCCTGTCAGCGACGAACTATCAACAAAATCCTGTATCGCGCAAGAAAAGTTCTCCGTGCGATATGAACACATACAACAGTCCGAATATCAACTATCGGGCAGTTGCCCACCAGACACAACAACCGTCTGGTCGGAGGATCCTCCCTTTTCAGTGGAGGTATGCGGGACTTTACTCTCTGTACCGTATACCTCTATAGTATCAACGCACAACCGAAAGTACTGGGACTAGGAACATGAAAATATCCTTTTATGATGTGGGTGAGCGCTAAGGCATTTTAGGAAATTCAATCTTTCAGGGGATGAAAAGAGGAAAGGCGAAGTGCTAGTATATTTGTAATATTAGTATGAGTTACCGTCTCTGTTCCTCCGAATGCATTCACTCCGTACGTTTCCAGCTGGCAGAAGAGAAAGAAGAGTCGGCCCCTGAGGCAGCCCCTGAAGCAGCCCTGCCCCCCATGGACACGTCAGAAGTCACAGAAGGGTCAGAAGCGTGCACCATGGCTTCTTGCGCCTACGACGGTACCGTCCATCTGTGGAACTTTAAAAGGTTTGTGTGCATTTTGATCTTCGTCAGTTGTATTGACTGACCTGTTGGTCGAGTGGTTAGTGACCCTGACTGCTAAACCCTTCGATTTAGCAGTCAGGGTCGTGGGTTCGATTCCCACCCAGGACAAATCTTTGTGTGTTGAGCATGATCCTTTGTTCTGTGTCTGGGTGTAATTTGTCTATAATATGTATGTATTGAGAAATATATAAGTATGTTTATCAGTTGTCTGGTTGCCATAGCACAGGCTCTGCCTAGTTTGGGATCGGATGACCGTGTGTGAGTTGTCCCAAGATATAATAATAATTAATAATAATTATTATTATTATTTTGATGGTGGTCCGTTTCTACAAAACCGGCCAAGTGCGAGTTGGACTCAGAAGTTGAAGTCAGAAGAGACCTTCAGTCGGCCCAATGCAGCGCATGCGCACACGTAGAGCTTTGATGTCGCGATCGTGCTTGTCCGTGAACCATTGTAAAGTGCCGACTTATTTTATACAATTACTAGCTGTGCCCGCGACTTCGTCCGCGTGGAATAGTGTCTTTGGTTAGCATTTTTAATTATTTAGGCTAATTATTTTACAAATAAGACACATTATACGTGTAAATACTTTAATGAGCTATTGGCAGTGATTCACATTTAGTAATGACTCCGTCAATGTGACATCAGAATAGTTCCAATATTTTGTCTCTTGTCGCAAACTTATTAAACATTCACGTAAACCTTATATATTTCCATACAAATTTTCATTCCCTATTGTTATTTTACACCCTTGAGGGTAAAACTTTTACAAACTTTGAATGCCATATTTATTTATATCGAATCAACAGCCTAAAAAATAAGTTTCAAGCTTCTAGCTCTAGAAATAACGATACTTCCATACAACTTTTCATCACCCCCCCCCCCCCCCCTTTTAAACCCCCTTACAACCCTTTTTCGCATTAAAAAGTAGCCAATGTCCTTTCTCAGGCTCTAGACTATCTGTATACCAAATTTCATTTAAATCGGTTCAGTAGTTTTGGCGTGAAACCGCGACAGACAGAGTTACTTTCGATTTTATAATATTATTAAGTAAGGGAGTAAGGATAATATCAAGAAGTTGAAGTTCGACCATTATTTCAAGCTCAATCTCCAACAAGCATGTTAATTTGAAACCATAGAATTCTTAAAAGTTTTCCTGTGATAATTATCTGTATTTATTTCAAAGTTTTTGGGTTCTGTAGGATTCCGATTTCCATACGGAGGTTCGGAACCCTGAAAAAGTGCCAGCCTTTCCCTAAACTTGTTGATTTCTAAAGGAAGGCAGGTTGATTGTATGTATGTATGTTTGTGTGTCTGTCAGCGAGGCGCCGCTGGCGTCGCTACCGGGGCACAGCCCGGCGCGCGTGTCCCGCGTGGAGTTCCACCCGTCCGGCCGTCTGCTGGCCGCCGCCGTCTTCGACCACTCCTGGCGGCTGTGGGACCTGCACACCGGTCAGTACTTACACTTAGGGGGCGAACAAGTATTACGTAACGCAATTTGGGAGGAGACCCCCCGTCTTGTAAAACGTTACGATGCGTTACAGGGGCGGGAGGGGTGTTCGAACAACGCGTTACGTAACATTGTTTTTTTTTATTTAACGCTAGCTCACTAAACATATTTTCGAGTTCCACAGTCACTAAACAGTAGTCATTTTGCTAAACAAAAATGAAACGTCAATATTTTTCTTGAAATAAAATTTATGAATTAAAAAAGTAGGTAACACGAGAGTAGTAGACATAATTGTGACTTATAGGTCAAAATTGCTACTTGGATGATACGTAACGTTTAGGGAGGGGGAGGGGGTACATAAAAACGTTACGGCGCGTTACACGGGGGGGAGGGAGGCTCAAGAATCTTCAAAAATTTCGTTACGGAATACTTGAACGCCCCCTTACAAAAATAACTACTTCATTTATTAAAAGTCACCTGATTTATGAAGTCAGCCCTGTAAATCGACCACCTGTATAATTATAAGCCCCTTATTTCTAAAAAAAACATTATGTATATAAACCACCTGATTTTTTAAGTCACCATGTATATGTACGTCCTTATTTCAGATAATGCAGCCTATTCCTAAACCACCTTATTCCTACAAAGTTACCTATTTAATAAACCACCTGATTCCTACAAAGTTACCTATTTAATAAACCACCTGATTCCTGCAAAGTTACCTATTCAATAAACCACCTGATTCCTACAAAGTTACCTATTTAATAAACCACCTGATTCCTGCAAAGTTACCTATTTAATAAACCACCTGATTCCTACAAAGTTACCTATTTAATAAACCACCTGAATTCTGAAAAGTTACCTGTATTATTAATTTATTGATTTATTTATTTAATCGTAGGAGAACCAACAGCTATAACAGATTGATAACAATTGTATATGAGACATAGACACAATTACAGGTTCTCACGGGTAAAAACAGAAACATAGAAAACTTAGGATCACTTACAAGCACGATAAAAAAGAATATATATGTTAATTAGGTACAATAAACACTATGCACCTTTAAAAAAGTCAGCGTTTAGCCGTTAGTGGTAAATGGGTCAAATGAGAACATCATCTTGACATAGAATATAAAAGTCCTTACTCGCTCGCACCATGTATGGGCTTCGCCTATCGTTAGAAGAGGAAAAAGGAATGGAGATAGGCGGATTAAATCTAACCGATCTCTGAGGAACATTGAAGCGCAGTTTGTGCAGGAGCTCAGGACAGTAAAATCTCATTTCCATTTTCTCGACGACGATTTATAAGTGATATTTCTTGCAAAGATTTAGGTAATCATCAGAATGGAAATGGAAACCTATTTAACAAGGGTTCCAAATTTGTGATGCATATTCGAGGTGATTTCTCACAAAAGAGCAATAATGAATTTTAAGGGTCTTGGCCCCCTTAAAACACCCTGCGAGTCTCATAACAAAACCCAGTGACCTCGAAGCTTTGGTTACTATTTGCTCAATGTGCACGTTAAATAAAAGTTTGGAATCATGAAATACGCCTAGTTCGAACACCGTCGCATCTCTGCAATAGCTGCCCTTTAAGATTATAAGTTGTAGGGGGTGGAACCCGTTTTCTGCTGAAGGAGAGTACTGAACATTTAACAGGGTTCAAGTCAAGTTGGTTAATTAAGCAATAATCATCCAATCGCGCCAGGTCATATTGAAAAACATCCATGTCATTATCTGATGATATTGTAGAAAATATCTTCACAATAAGCAAAACAAAGTAAATTTGAGTGTGGAAACACGAGTCGCTGTCGCTCACATAACTGATAAAAAGTAAAGGACCCATCAAGAAACCTTGAGGAACACGACTATAGTAGGCGCCAGATAAATGTGGAATAAAGTATATTGACCTTTCCCTAATAACTGCTCATACCTGAACAATTAAATATGAATCGTTTTTCATTATTAGACCATGTTAAGGATCACGAGAGATGATGATTCGGGACAGTTTTGTGTCATTAATTCCGTTTTTCAAATTAACAATGTCAATAAATGTAGGTGGGTCAATGACCGTTATTCCACGATTATCTGGCGCCTACTATAGGAGCTGAAACCCAGTTCGACATGTAGTTACTGATAACGACAGCTTGAGATCTGTTTTCAAGGTATGAAGTAAACCAACGAGGAAGATCTCGTCTAATACCGTTGTTAAAAAGCTTTGATTTATGAACATTGTGGTCAATTCTATCAAAAGCCTTACTGTGTATACGACGTCGACCTGTGCCCCATTGTCCATTCTGTCAGTTAGAAAATCATTCAGCAAAGCCAAATTAGATACTGTTTGAATTGAGGTGTTGAAATTATGTGGTTTATTACCACATAATTTATAAAGACACCCTGTAGATAAACCACCTGATTCATGCAGTCACAATGAATGTATAACAAGCCACCTGATTTCTGAAATCATACACAGGGTAACTTCAGGAACCAAGTGCGCGTGGTGTATTAATGAAAAGTCTACCTAGCGATGCCACACGAGCGTTGCCGGTCTGTTGCGTCGCCGCTACGTTATGATTTCGACGGACATCAATAGGTGCGGCGACGCAACCCAACGCAACGCACCGCTCTACGACGACGCAGCGTCACCTTTCGACGTAGCAGAGTGTGTAAGTCTATGAACGACAATGGAGTTCGACGGTGTTGCTTTGCCGCTACGACGTCGTAGCGCAGACATCCTTCCCACCCTGCTCTCCTTCTGTGGCCCTTCATCTGACGCGTGCGTGTTGTTTAAGGCTGGCCATATATACATTTTTACAGATTCGGAGACCCGAGTGCTTGCCTTAAATACAAAATGTTCATCAGGTTCCTATCAAAACCAAGCCATGTGTTCTGGTTAGAAGAATCGAAAATCGAACGTCTAGAAAGAAAAAAAAGAAAATCAGTCTATTCTGCCGGAAACGCACAAAGACACTTAAAAATAAAAAAAAACTTATCAACTACAATTATAACAAAAAAAAATAAAAAAATAACCGCATCACTATCAGTCCATGTCAGGACCGGACATTAATTAAAACGTGTCTCTGGTCACACCACAGACAAGACAGAACACAGAACTACGCTAGTCTCACGGAATTCCACATCTGAATTACGCAATGGTATCGGTCCGAAGTCGTAGCTTACCGCAACGCAGCGTGTGGCATCCCGCTTAAGAGCTGGTTTAGGTGAGAAACTTTAACTTCCGAGGGTAGTATAGATCTGTCATGTGCATTGTTTCAGCCACGGAGGTGTTGCATCAAGAGGGACACGCTAAGCCGGTGTACTGCGTCGCCTTCCAATGCGACGGCTCGCTTGCAGTTACCGGGTAACACTCCACTAACTTCTTACTTAGCGAAAGAGTATCAGATGATTATTGTTTTACTTTGCTTGTTTTCTTTGTCTCTCAGCGGCATGGACGCATTCGGGCGCGTATGGGACCTGCGCACGGGGCGCTGCGTCATGTTCCTGGAGGGGCACCTGGGCGCCGTGCTGGGCGCCGACTGGGCCCCTGCTGGACACCAGCTCGCCACCGCCGCCGCCGACCACCAGGTAACACATCACACGTCACACAGAGCGAGCATCACCTGCGCACGAGGCGCTGCGTCATGTTCCTGGAGGGGCACCTGGGCGCCGTGCTGGGCGCCGACTGGGCCCCTGCTGGACACCAGCTCGCCACCGCCGCCGCCGACCACCAGGTAACACATCACACGTCACACAGAGCGAGCATCACCTGCGCACGGGGCGCTGCGTCATGTTCCTGGAGGGGCACCTGGGCGCCGTGCTGGGCGCCGACTGGGCCCCTGCTGGACACCAGCTCGCCACCGCCGCCGCCGACCACCAGGTAACACATCACACGTCACACAGAGCGAGCATCACCTGCGCACGGGGCGCTGCGTCATGTTCCTGGAGGGGCACCTGGGCGCCGTGCTGGGCGCCGACTGGGCCCCTGCTGGACACCAGCTCGCCACCGCCGCCGCCGACCACCAGGTAACACATCACACGTCACACAGAGCGAGCATCACCTGCGCACGGGGCGCTGCGTCATGTTCCTGGAGGGGCACCTGGGCGCCGTGCTGGGCGCCGACTGGGCCCCTGCTGGACACCAGCTCGCCACCGCCGCCGCCGACCACCAGGTAACACATCACACGTCACACAGAGCGAGCATCACCTGCGCACGGGGCGCTGCGTCATGTTCCTGGAGGGGCACCTGGGCGCCGTGCTGGGCGCCGACTGGGCCCCTGCTGGACACCAGCTCGCCACCGCCGCCGCCGACCACCAGGTAACACATCACACGTCACACAGAGCGAGCATCACCTGCGCACGGGGCGCTGCGTCATGTTCCTGGAGGGGCACCTGGGCGCCGTGCTGGGCGCCGACTGGGCCCCTGCTGGACACCAGCTCGCCACCGCCGCCGCCGACCACCAGGTAACACATCACACGTCACACAGAGCGAGCATCACCTGCGCACGAGGCGCTGCGTCATGTTCCTGGAGGGGCACCTGGGCGCCGTGCTGGGCGCCGACTGGGCCCCTGCTGGACACCAGCTCGCCACCGCCGCCGCCGACCACCAGGTAACACATCACACGTCACACAGAGCGAGCATCACCTGCGCACGGGGCGCTGCGTCATGTTCCTGGAGGGGCACCTGGGCGCCGTGCTGGGCGCCGACTGGGCCCCTGCTGGACACCAGCTCGCCACCGCCGCCGCCGACCACCAGGTAACACATCACACGTCACACAGAGCGAGCATCACCTGCGCACGGGGCGCTGCGTCATGTTCCTGGAGGGGCACCTGGGCGCCGTGCTGGGCGCCGACTGGGCCCCTGCTGGACACCAGCTCGCCACCGCCGCCGCCGACCACCAGGTAACACATCACACGTCACACAGAGCGAGCATCACCTGCGCACGGGGCGCTGCGTCATGTTCCTGGAGGGGCACCTGGGCGCCGTGCTGGGCGCCGACTGGGCCCCTGCTGGACACCAGCTCGCCACCGCCGCCGCCGACCACCAGGTAACACATCACACGTCACACAGAGCGAGCATCACCTGCGCACGGGGCGCTGCGTCATGTTCCTGGAGGGGCACCTGGGCGCCGTGCTGGGCGCCGACTGGGCCCCTGCTGGACACCAGCTCGCCACCGCCGCCGCCGACCACCAGGTAACACATCACACGTCACACAGAGCGAGCATCACCTGCGCACGGGGCGCTGCGTCATGTTCCTGGAGGGGCACCTGGGCGCCGTGCTGGGCGCCGACTGGGCCCCTGCTGGACACCAGCTCGCCACCGCCGCCGCCGACCACCAGGTAACACATCACACGTCACACAGAGCGAGCATCACCTGCGCACGGGGCGCTGCGTCATGTTCCTGGAGGGGCACCTGGGCGCCGTGCTGGGCGCCGACTGGGCCCCTGCTGGACACCAGCTCGCCACCGCCGCCGCCGACCACCAGGTAACACATCACACGTCACACAGAGCGAGCATCACCTGCGCACGGGGCGCTGCGTCATGTTCCTGGAGGGGCACCTGGGCGCCGTGCTGGGCGCCGACTGGGCCCCTGCTGGACACCAGCTCGCCACCGCCGCCGCCGACCACCAGGTAACACATCACACGTCACACAGAGCGAGCATCACCTGCGCACGGGGCGCTGCGTCATGTTCCTGGAGGGGCACCTGGGCGCCGTGCTGGGCGCCGACTGGGCCCCTGCTGGACACCAGCTCGCCACCGCCGCCGCCGACCACCAGGTAACACATCACACGTCACACAGAGCGAGCATCACCTGCGCACGGGGCGCTGCGTCATGTTCCTGGAGGGGCACCTGGGCGCCGTGCTGGGCGCCGACTGGGCCCCTGCTGGACACCAGCTCGCCACCGCCGCCGCCGACCACCAGGTAACACATCACACGTCACACAGAGCGAGCATCACCTGCGCACGGGGCGCTGCGTCATGTTCCTGGAGGGGCACCTGGGCGCCGTGCTGGGCGCCGACTGGGCCCCTGCTGGACACCAGCTCGCCACCGCCGCCGCCGACCACCAGGTAACACATCACACGTCACACAGAGCGAGCATCACCTGCGCACGGGGCGCTGCGTCATGTTCCTGGAGGGGCACCTGGGCGCCGTGCTGGGCGCCGACTGGGCCCCTGCTGGACACCAGCTCGCCACCGCCGCCGCCGACCACCAGGTAACACATCACACGTCACACAGAGCGAGCATCACCTGCGCACGGGGCGCTGCGTCATGTTCCTGGAGGGGCACCTGGGCGCCGTGCTGGGCGCCGACTGGGCCCCTGCTGGACACCAGCTCGCCACCGCCGCCGCCGACCACCAGGTAACACATCACACGTCACACAGAGCGAGCATCACCTGCGCACGGGGCGCTGCGTCATGTTCCTGGAGGGGCACCTGGGCGCCGTGCTGGGCGCCGACTGGGCCCCTGCTGGACACCAGCTCGCCACCGCCGCCGCCGACCACCAGGTAACACATCACACGTCACACAGAGCGAGCATCACCTGCGCACGGGGCGCTGCGTCATGTTCCTGGAGGGGCACCTGGGCGCCGTGCTGGGCGCCGACTGGGCCCCTGCTGGACACCAGCTCGCCACCGCCGCCGCCGACCACCAGGTAACACATCACACGTCACACAGAGCGAGCATCACCTGCGCACGGGGCGCTGCGTCATGTTCCTGGAGGGGCACCTGGGCGCCGTGCTGGGCGCCGACTGGGCCCCTGCTGGACACCAGCTCGCCACCGCCGCCGCCGACCACCAGGTAACACATCACACGTCACACAGAGCGAGCATCACCTGCGCACGGGGCGCTGCGTCATGTTCCTGGAGGGGCACCTGGGCGCCGTGCTGGGCGCCGACTGGGCCCCTGCTGGACACCAGCTCGCCACCGCCGCCGCCGACCACCAGGTAACACATCACACGTCACACAGAGCGAGCATCACCTGCGCACGGGGCGCTGCGTCATGTTCCTGGAGGGGCACCTGGGCGCCGTGCTGGGCGCCGACTGGGCCCCTGCTGGACACCAGCTCGCCACCGCCGCCGCCGACCACCAGGTAACACATCACACGTCACACAGAGCGAGCATCACCTGCGCACGGGGCGCTGCGTCATGTTCCTGGAGGGGCACCTGGGCGCCGTGCTGGGCGCCGACTGGGCCCCTGCTGGACACCAGCTCGCCACCGCCGCCGCCGACCACCAGGTAACACATCACACGTCACACAGAGCGAGCATCACCTGCGCACGGGGCGCTGCGTCATGTTCCTGGAGGGGCACCTGGGCGCCGTGCTGGGCGCCGACTGGGCCCCTGCTGGACACCAGCTCGCCACCGCCGCCGCCGACCACCAGGTAACACATCACACGTCACACAGAGCGAGCATCACCTGCGCACGGGGCGCTGCGTCATGTTCCTGGAGGGGCACCTGGGCGCCGTGCTGGGCGCCGACTGGGCCCCTGCTGGACACCAGCTCGCCACCGCCGCCGCCGACCACCAGGTAACACAGGGCGAGCATGGTGGACCCCTGGGCGCCGTGTTAGGCCCCTGGGCGCCAGGTAACTCACTCATCATCACATCCGTCGGATTCTGTGATACCCGGTCATAAGTCCACCTTGCGGGCAACACATCTACACATACATTACACTAACCGACTTCAAAAAAAGGAGGAGATTCTCAATTCGTCGGAACCTATGTTATATGTTCCCCGATTACTCCCAGGTATACTTCCCAGGTGGTCCCATGATCATCAGGTCAGGATCTGATGATGGGATCCTGGAGAAATAGAGAGAACTTTTCAAATTTTATAGGCACACTTGAAGGGATTTGGGTAGTTTTTAGAAGAGTACTTTCTCAGAGCGGTATCATTTTAATTTGATGAAGATCTGATGAAGGACTTCGGAGATAGGCAACGGAACTCCTCAATAAATTATAGCAAATGGACTGGGATTGCTGAAATCTCATGTCTGTCTATTGTTTACACCAGTTCATAACATAACATCACGCCGGTACGCTGTGAAGGGGTACGCAGATGTGAACCACTAAAAAGTGAAAAAAAAACTTTATACAAAGAAGTACAACCGACTTCCGAATAAAAAACACTGAAAAGTATAAAATAACTTTAATTTCTGCAGTCGGTGTCAAAAACGAAAAAACAACCAAAAACACCCGACTGATAAAATTTAAAGTTATTTATACTTCTTAGTGTTTTTTATTTGGAAGTCGGTTGTACTTCTTTGTATAAAGTTTTTATTTTTTGTTGTTGGGGAAATATCAAATGCTTCCGGTATTCCGACACAAAAAGTAGCGCAGCGACATCTATACGTTATATATTCCGTGCAATTTGAACATAATATACAATTTGTTTCCATTCGACAGCGATGCGGATGAATTTTTGACGCCATATTTTAGGGTTAATTTAGTTAGGAATTTTTATTTTTATTTCTAGTGTATATAGTTAGTTAAGTATTTATAAAAACAGGTGTAAATATCTATGTAAATAAAAAGATGGATTTGTTTGTTGTACATGCAATATGCCGAATATCAACCATCGGGCAGTTGCCCACAGGACACCATAAACTTCTGGTCGGAGGATCCTCCCTCGAATTATTTTGTTTTTTCTCGTGTATTTACTAAATATTTTGTTTCAGACTAAGATATGGGACCTCAGAAGACGTTCGGCGTTATACACAATACCCTCACACACACATCTGCTAAGCGGTAAGATTTCATTTCACTTTAAAATCATCATTTTCCTGCCCTTATTCCCATGTTACTTGTGGTTAGCGAATATAGTAAGACGTTAAAGAAATCCGACCTCCTGCTTTTTTCCCAACTATATTGGGGTCGGTTGCTAGTCAAACTGGATTCAACTGAATACCAGTATTTTACTCGGAGCGAATGTCTCTGACCAATAACTGGGTAACACTTAGGTACTTCTTGGCAAGACTGGAGACAGATTTTCTGGCTTCTGACAATCCGTCGACGACTGCCAAAGATCTACAATGCCAGCCGGGACCAACGGCTTATCGTGCTTTCCGAGACACGGAGGAGTCTTAGTATGTGAAGATGGTCACCCATCCACAGACCGATTTCGGCAAGCGTTGCTTGCTGCTACTTGAATGGAGGGAAGTGGAAATAACAGTTTTCCTACTCCTTCGTTTTGCTTATCTGATCAATATCGTTGCGGGATCCAAGACAGTTAAGTCGTTTCTCCGGGACGCGTCGATCTTCATTGACTCGGCGTTTTTTCTGGTGGACGCCACTGTTGATTCTGGCTTTCAGGAGTTGCAGCGGTTGGGAATGTGTGGCGGGCTTGAAGATCGACTCGAGTGGCTATAATTATGTAGCCACTAGCTCCTCGACCACCATTTAATTCTCTTTCAACCGTCACGCTACCTTTCAGCTCATTTTTATATCATTCTACCGGAGTCTGTGATTCCTGATAGCTACAACCTGGGGGTCTTTAAGTCAAGAGTGAACAGGTTACTTCTAGGCAAGCGTGCTCCATCCTCGACCACGTCATCGCTTATTATCAGGTGAGATTGTGGTCGAAGCTACTGCGACTAGGAATATGATATTTTGTCCAAGGATTCCTTTTATAGATCATTTTTGGGAATTCAACCTTTAAGGGGTTCAAAAGCGAAGAGCTAGTTTGTAATAAATGCTTTGAATCTTGTATATATTGAGCCCTGTGTGGTGGTTCCAGACGTGCGCTATCAGAAGAGCCACGGCCACTTCCTGCTGACGGCGTCGTACGACCGCAGCGCCAAGCTCTGGTCCAACCCCGCCTGGCACCCACTGCGCACGCTCTCCGGACACGACAACAAGGTACACTACATCTTTACTCATTTATTTTAACCTAGAGGACGTCAACGTATTCACCTTTTTTTGGGTAGGAGATCATCAAATGCCTCCCCGCTATGGGTACATTGGGAGGGAGTGTCAGACTCTTACTGACTAAAACCCACCCGTGTTCCTCTTAATGCCCGCCGCGTTTCAGGACTCTTACGAACGATTCCGCAACCGTGGCAGGCACTCCCCGTCAACCACGTACAACCTGGACCCTGTTTAATATAACTGACAGAGAACATCATTCATCGTTTACATTTTTGGGCTAAATACAACGTGTAACAAAATTAACGCAATATCTGGAAAGGGGTCATTGTACTCATCATTATGAACAACTTTTACTGTGGGACCTAAACCAAAACACCAAAAAAAAACATTTGTTACGTACATTTTGAATTATGCTCACATAAATGTATGGGGCAGTCGATTTTTTTTTGCCCCTCCACATTCTGACCTCGGAAAGAGTTGCTTAACCTCAAAGATCGACCCGTGCAGTTGTAACTATTTAGCCACGAGCTTGTAATACATATCTAAATCGTATGATTTCAGGTGATGAGCGCAGACATATCGTTCGACAACAAGTTCATCGCGACCAGCTCGTACGACCGCACCTTCAAGCTGTGGGCGCCCGACCTCGCGTAGACCGCGCGGACATACACGCCTCGTATCATACATTCTAACAGCGGTGCAGTGGCGTAACTAACTTGGGTGACACCTGGACCGGTTGATGTCGTGTCCCCCCCCCCCCCCCCTCCCCGAAATAATTATGGGTTCTAATTTCATTCTGGTGACGACAGTCGCAACCCACTTTTCGAGGGAATACACCATTTGTGCCGCAGATTTACATCAACTGTTTAGGGGTGACATCAGACCGTCGATCGACAAAATTACAGAACCAGTCAACAAAGGGTTGGGTGTCACCCCTAACCGGGTGTCACCCGGGGCGGGCCGCACCCACCGCCCTCCTACCCTAGCTACGCAACAGGTTCGATGAGCAAGTACCATCATCATCTGCCTGGCTTTTCCCAATTATATTGGGGTCGGCTTCCAGTCAAACCGGATTCAACTGAATACCAATATTTTACATGGAGCGGCTGCCTATCAGACCTCCACAACCCAATAACTGGGTTATATGGTACTTCTTGGCAAGTGTGGTGTCAGATTTTTTTAAATTGAGGCACGTGAGAGTTGCTCTTCAAACATTTTGGTTCGATTGCGAGGAATACGTACAAAGTGATACCGGTCTATATGTTCGATCTTGCTCGAAACGAACACAATAACGTCGAAGACTTGACACGAGGAATAGTAATAAGAGATCGCCCTGTGCGATAAGACCGCCATTGTACACTTATTTTTGTAAATGTGTTTCCTGTACTTTTTATGAGGTGTACAATATAGTACTAATTATATTAATAAATAAACTCATTCGTAAAGATTTCTGGAGTTTTATTACTTGTATCTACACCGCCCCAAAACTAACGTAGCGACATCTATTCCGCCAGCAACGAACTACGTCAAACAAATCCTGCATCGCGGTATCAGAGTTTTCCGTACGATTTGAACATATAAAACCGAAGATGTCGGAAAAAATCATGCGGACTGAGAGCTTATACAACGTGTAGGAAACAAAAGGAACGCAATACCTTGAAAAGGAGTCATTATACTCATGATGATGAACCACTGTGGGAGCGACGCTGAAATCACGAAGAAAAACGTCGGATATTCAGTACATTTTGTCGAGTTAAACACACTATGTACGTAAATGTCGATTTTTAGTGAATTTAATTGATCCCATAGTAAATGTTGTTCATCCCTTTTATATTCTCTGCTACCCATGCGAAGCCGGGGCGGGTTGCTAGTCGCAAATAATACGAAAGTATAAAATTTTAATAATTTTATTTTGTACGGCGCTCGCACAAACATTGCAATATTACTCTATATGTACAACTTGCGACGACAATCATTATACTAAACGGGAACCATTTACTAAGAAACAACTTTTAGATATTCAAACCACTAGTTCTGGGCAGTGTTATTCAATGACGTATGTACCAGCATCACAGCTCTAAAACATTATAATCGGTGGCAAGATTGGGAACGTGCTCAGCGTTGACTATGCCATCTAGTGTTGCATATTCGAAACTTTAACGTTAGGAATACTTGACATTGACACTCCAGTGCTGCCACCTATAGTTCCTGCACGTTCCCTATAACTACATATACGCGGGGTATATTCGCGGTAGTTGCCTTCTTTTTGTGTTGACGTTTCAGGGTATGGGCAACGCATCAATAGTTTATTTTTCATTTGTGTTATTGGGTTATTCTATTCATCATTATGTGTTTGTGTATGATATCAATGAGCTGGCTCTCATTACCAAATGGTAAAAGGTATATTCGTGGATAGCAAAATAATAATAATTGTGTTTATTCCATCAGTTAGATTTTCAATAAATATTAGACAATTATTTCACAAAGTAAAGCGCATCAAAGGTGTACAACGCATTACGTCACACGCACTGTATCGTCTTAATTTATTGTTTACGAGAAAAATAAAAAATACGTGTTCAAAATACTTACGATATTTTTCAGCAAAAAAAAAAATTGTTGAAATATGACTGTAGGTACCATACGCCTGAGCCATGAGAGAACACATTAAATATTTACTATTGATGCTACAGAACTATTTATGGTGTTTATATATCGAAAAGTTGTTTCAAAGTTTCAAACTTCTAAAATACAAGGATTGTGTTCTATAGTAACTTGAGAGTGTTAAGTCGAGTGCTTGTTTATAAGTTTCGAGATATCAAAGTTTGAAAAAATGGTTTCATAAAACGTGTCTGCACAGCCATTTGTATCCAGACCTTGAATCCTGACGTCAGTTAAACGTTTTGAGAGAAGTATTAAACTACAAATTCAGCTAATAGTTATAAACACAACATTTTTATACAGTATCAAGTGAAGTAGTAGCGTTAACTTGTTTAAATGTTCATCTCAGAAACAGCTTGACAGAATTCGATGAAATTTCTAAAAAAAATAAGTTTCTTCTTCAATAACAAATTATTTTTCGAATCGTCATCTGATCAGCCGTAAACTTTAACAAAAATCAACTCAGAATGTTTAAAAACTATTCGTTTAATAATCTAAAACAATATTTTTGCACAAGTCAAGTACCGCATATAACCAAATAGAAACAGAGAATACAAACTTACTACCCACTCAAATTAAAACTTTGCAGTATTAATAATAATAGCTATCGTCAATTACTCAATAAGACTTACAAACAAATATTTACAAATTTTTATATTTTTCATTTTAGAAACAATATCTTTAATTGTTCCCATAATATTTTTTTTCAATATAATTAAAATTAATCATTCTCCGGAGATCAGTGTGGTGGCTTTAGTTCTTTCATTTATTTTAAGTCGAATAAACTACTTTTAGAGTCTTCAAACAGTTTTACATTCCCCTCGATTCCTCTAGAGTCTCCTAGAGTCCATGTAGAACCACTAAGGAGTCTCCTATATCCGTTCTAATCTTCTAGACTCGTTCTAGAGTTTCCTAGAGCCATTTTGGTACTTGCCCTCTTCGAGGCGATGGCAGTTTTCAGTCCCATAAGATGGACCGGAGTCTCTCTCAATTGTATATAATCTCTTCCTTTGACAGTTCCTTAAGTCTCTCATAATCCATTTAAAATTAAAAGTCGTATACAAAAATTACACGTTTGGAAAACTCCGAAACAGTGGATTTCCCCGTTCAAAGTTACTTCTGACCTTCAAAGAATCTGAAGCCACCGTTAAAGTATCACAATAAGCCGACTAGCATCTAATTCTTGGTGGTGGGCGTGGCGACGCCCAGGTTAAGCAGGCCCGGGTAGCGGAACTGGTTGTTCATGAGCTCGCGGTACATCGCCAGCTGCCTCTGGTCCATCTGCCCAGCCAGACTGCTGTACAGCGCCACGTACGGGTCCATGAACGACGTCATAGGAACTGAGCTCTTCTGCAGATCCATAATCTGAGCCATATTGTGGTTGCTCATCGCGTTCTGGTTCAATTGACTTTGTGTAGGCGAGGAGTCTTCTCTGACTTGGTAGTTCGGTATGTTGATAGCTGGTTTCTTTTGTGCACTGCTCTTGGGTACCTCCTTCGGCGGCGTCGGAGTCTTGGCCGACATGAACTTCCCATTGCTAGACCTCTTCTGCGGAGGCCGGTTCTTATTGACTAAGGTAATCTCCAGGTTGGAGCCGACGACCGCCTTGCCGTCGACCAAGGCGTAGTTCTGTATGGAGGAGCAAGGAGGGGCTCGGTCCAGCGCGGGCTGCGGGGGGGGGCTGCACGACTTGCACGTGAGGTCCAGCACGTGCGGGGCGGCGGTGGTGGGGGGGGGAGGGGGAGGGGGGGCGCGCAGGGGGCGCAGGGGGGCGCCGCGCAGCACGTGGGGGGGCGGCATGAAGGGGTCCTTGGGGTTCCCGTACACTGTCTTCTCGGGCCCCGAGCTGCCGAAGATAGAAGAGGCTTGGATGACCTTGGGCGGCTGGAGTCCGTTGGCGTACTTCTGTGGTATGATATTGTACATCTGGAACAGCTGTGCTTGCGTCATGATCTGGTGCTGTACGGCTGGGTTGAGGATCATGGGGGGCGGCAGCGCGTGTGGGGCGGTGGCCCAGGGCGGCGGCAGGGCGGTGACCTCCAGGCCGCGCTCCTTCAAAATGTCGAGCTTCTTCTTCTTGACTGCCTGCGGGCTCTCCGGGTACTCGTCCAGGTCGATGATTTCGGGACTCTTAGCTTTGTACGGGACCTGAAAAGGAAGGTTAACTTAAGAATGTTTCTCAAACACATTTCAATCCGTATCATTATATACATATATTGTGAATAAAGGAGTGCCTAAAATGCTCCCATGTGGAACACCAAAATCCAGAATCTCGTCTTCATTGGTACAATCTGCCAACGTAACGGCCTGTGTTCTATTAGTCAATCTGTCTTGAAATAACCTACCTACACACCAACCTTCCTACTTATACCAGTTTAGAGGCGATAATCAGAATGGAGACGGTATGAAAGGCCTTAGTGAGGTCCTAATCCTTCTTATCCACGATTTTCGAAAAGTATCTTCTAGCCCTATGTATCTTATAGTGGGTCCACACGATACAGACTTGTCTGCACAGAATTTTAACGATGAAAAAAAAACTTGCACACGGACATTTGTTTGCATCGCTTTGTTGGACAGGCTAATTTAATATAGAAGTGTATGGAATTCTGTGTCGTATGGACAGTCCATTACGTATGCGTACCAAGTTTCATTAAAATCGGTACATGATTAAGTAAGTTTGTAAGAAACATCATGAACAGTAAATGCTTATATAGCATAAAAACAGAGTGAGTAGTAGATGTTTGACTTGCCTCCATGATGTCGTCGTCGATGGCGGGCGGCGGCGGGTGGTGGATGCCGAAGTTAGTCACCGGCGCCGTCCCTGCACCGCCCGGGGGGCCACCTGCCCCGCCCGGGGGGCCACCTACACCGCCCGGGGGGCCACCTGCACCGCCCGGGCCACTCGCGACCGGCCCTGGGGGCGACGACACTGACTGCGGCGCTGGAATCGAAACACATTCTGATGATTACATGTCTCGATCTCGATCTACTTTGACGTCAGAAGACGTAGACCAGAGAGAGTACAAAAAAAATATGGTCAAACGTGAATAAAAGGCGTGTTTAAAATGAGTACAGTAAATAGGGAGCGTGCAGGCTATAGGTAGCAGCGCAAATCAAGTATTTATAAGGTAAAAGTTTCGAGCCTGCATCGATAGATGGCAGTGTTCGTGGAGCTCGTTCCCTGTCCCGGCAAGGCACTGTGTCAGTAGGTGTGTGTACTCACGCGTGCTGGCGGGCGGCCGCGCGGGCTTGACTCGCACGGCGCGCAGGGAGCTGCGCCCCACAGGCCGGCTCGTCTTCTGGAACAGCACACCAGCATGTTACCATTACATGTACAACGCATACGTTTACGTATTCATTCAGCCAATTGCCGTCCACTAATGAACGTAAGCCTCCCCGTTACGTTTACGTTTGTATAAACGCAATACCTCTTAAGGGATCATTGTACTCATCATCAGGAACAACTTTTCTTATGAGACAACCGCTGAAATCGAGAAAAAAATCGCCTGCCTCATACATTTCTGTGCGCATAATGTACTGAACAGCTGTTTTTTTTTCAGGATTTCGTATTGCATCCTATAGTAATAATTGTTCATAATTATGAGTACAATGGCCCCTTGAGAGGTATTGCATTTAGTCTGTTACACGTTACGTTGTATAGTTGCCTCGATTTTAATCACTCTACTTTGGCGGATGAATCACATGTTATTTATCACTCGAGAGACTACAAGTAGCACTAAATTGACCGTGTTGCATGTGTCTGCGATTGCACTGGAAGGCAAGGCGCGATCAATGTTTTTGCAGGACAAAACCTAAACGTAATTTATATGGATTAGACGACGGAGGAGTATGAAATTTAGCACAGTTAAAGTTAAAGTTTATATGAAGTAGGAGTGTGGATAGCTAATATTTTTTATAATAATGCTTAAAAAATACATTACCAATAAAAAATGTGGTCCAATTTCGACCACTGGGCGACCACTACTAATTTTATAATATGAAGTGAGTGTTGACGTAGTGATACTCACAAGGTCTGTGGGTGCGGGCGCAGCGTGACCATTGAGCGGCGTCGCGCGGGATGTTAGGGACTCCGCCCCTGGAATTATTATAAAACAATCAACAAATGTCCAGATTGCCAATTCTACTCATTTTCAAGCAACGTTTGCATTCGCATGAAAAGGGGGATGCCAAGCCGCCATAGTGATTTAGGCCCTGAGTGCCCACAAGTAACATCGAATGCTTTGGGAGTTCTATAAACAAAAGGACAAATAAATACAGTACAATATGTGTAAATGTCAAATCAATGTTTTGCAACAAATCTTTATTTTTTCCCGGATTTTAAATCGGCAACCTAGCAAATGTCTGTTTATTTCGTTGTATCGTTTCAATATTTATTATTTATTAAAAAAAATACTGACTTGTATCGCGTCGTGAATAGAACAGTTAATTACGTAAAAATTTCATTTTTTTTTACTAAATTAAATTTCTTGGACATCGCAAGGCCTAAAACCGGCATTCCCCTTTATAAATAAAATATTTTTTGACAGATTACAGCCTCGGAAAACACGTTAAGCCGTTGGTCCCGGCTGTCATTTGTACTTTGTCAGATAGTCGATACGGATAGTCAGAAGCCAGAAAATCTGCCACCATTCTTGCCAAGCGGTATCGTGTTACCCAGTTATTGGGTTGTGGAGGTCTGGTAGGCAGCCGCTCCACGTAAAATACTAGTATTCAGTTGCATGTTTTTATTTACAGCCATGTTATCTCTTCACTATCCTTGGTTGATTAAGCCTCCGCCTTAAACCCTATGTTGTATGAAGTTTTAATAAATAAATAAGTTACGAAAGAAACTCACCCATACTAAACTTCTGCACATCACTCAAATAGTTCTGACTGAGGTCCCTGACCTCTTCCTTGGCTGGAGGGAAGTCCTTGGACTCCAGAACCTCAAGCTTGGCCGGCTCGATCAACTTCTCGACGGGTTTCACTGTAATCTTCACCGTCTTCTCCTCTTTGGGCAGTGAATCTAAAAACTCCCTATTCAATTCCTCCGCATTTTTGACTATAACTTCATCTTTGGTTGTAACTTCTCCCGTTTCGCTGTCGATGTCGGGTTTGTCGTAGTTGTCGAGTTTGTCGTAGGTGTTGAGTTTGTCGTATGTGTCGTATTGGGGCGAGGGTGTCCGCAGCACCTTGTCGTCGTCGCGGCGAGGAGAGTCTGTGACGTCGATGGTAGCGATGGTTCGAGGCTCGTTGTCTATCTTGCCGTTTAGTTTGAGCGATAGCGATGAGCCTTTGCGTCGCTCGTGGTTCTCGAAGGGGAGGAGGAATCTGGAAAGGGATTACTTGTTTACAAACAGACAGTTTCTGTTGTTTCAAGCAGGTTTCAGTTAGCAGGCACGGGAGGAGAGCAATTCACCAGACTAATGAATGAGACACAGCATTAATAACTAAATTTATAACTTGGATGTTAATTATCCAACCAATAAATTAATAAACCTCACATATAACAAATAAGTTAATGTATTGTAAAACTTCTATTTGAAAAGTGTTTTATGGAGTTTCTTGTCCGTTCTTCTCCATAAGACTCTACCTTTGTGAATGGACAGTAGAGTCACTTTATTTTATACATATTCTTTTAATTGTAGATGTTGACGTTCATGTGCCTTTTAATAGCCTAATTGAAATAAACGTTTTGACTTTGACTTTGAAAATGGAGGACGATCACTTGGAACTCTTAACCAGAAGATATCACTTTTCTGAATTAGGTGAACCAATTAATGAAAACACAAATTGCTATGTCACTAAAAATCAATAGTAAGTAAAAAATAGTTCCATAGGTGTGGTCCTTTCCGCCGCTATGATCCTATCATACTCCTTTTACTTCATACAATATTACGCACGTCGGTACTAATATGAATCGATAAGTTTACTAAGTAGACTGACGATCTTCATACGGGAGGCGCGCATACAAGGGGGCTTTTATCTCAGCAGGAGCTATGATGTTTAAAAAAATATGATGCGAATATTTCTTCGCCCGCGTTAATGTCGGAAATTTTCGCAAGGGAACATACTACCGGGGTCAAAAGTAGCTGTAATTCTACTCAGATCCTTTTAGTTTTAACACCGGTGCACAAAATTGGCCACTTGCTGACCCACAAAATTCCAGACTCAAGATTCGACAACGGACTACAGAGCGCAGCAGTTAAGCGAACAGATCGCATCAGAAACACCACCCTGAGCTCCACAACTAAAGTAAAAGATGTTGGGGGAAAAAAGCCAGGGTAAAGTGGGAGTGGGCTGGCCCCGTCACACCAATGCACCCGGAGAGGTGGGCGAAAATCGTCAATCGCTGGTCGCCTGAGGCAGGACGTCGTCTTCGAGGTCGACCGCGGCGAACGTGGTGTGACGATCTGATCATGTTATCGAGGCAGACTTGGCCAGAGATAGCCAAAGGCGGAGAGACTTGGGAGGAGAAAGGGAGTGGGACACAAGTGTAGACAAACAAGATAAAATAAAAATAGAAGTAGTATGCGTACCTCTCGTAGTGTCTCCGGGTCCGCGCGGGCTGGTCGGAGCTGAGCGCGCGCCACAGCTGGTGGCGGCAAACGGCCTCGTAGCCGCCGCGCATACACACCCACGAGTATAGTGCGCGGAGCGACACTGCAACACACACGACACACCTCTGAGACATGGCTGTAAGTCTTGTAGATCTACCATAGAAACTATTACCCCCCTAACTGAGCTGTCATATTTAACAATAGTATAAGGGAACGTGCACGAATAAAGAAGCATCCCAGTTCCCAGTTCTGTATGGTGTCGGACGTAAAAGAGTAGCATCATCCCATCACTTCCCGTGGGTGTCGCAAGAGGCGACTAACGGACTCCAGAGAATGGGCAGCAGCATTCTCTGTACATTGCAACAGCTACACTGCGATCGCCAACTCGCCTGCCAAGCGTGGCTATTATGGCAACCCCCCCCCTATTGGGGGAGGCCTATGTCAAGCAGTAGACGTCTTTCGGCTGATATGATGATGAAATTTATACGGGATAAGCCCATATCTACGGCAAAGCATCTGTCCCCGGGTTACGAGCAGGCCAACCTGGAAATCCCTTAAACAACTACGGACCTAAATTTGCCGCTGTAAAAACAATCTGGCAAAATGGAGTATCATTGAGCAATGGTGGAGCACCTTACCATCTAGGACCTGAACGTGGGTATTGGCAGAGTGCTCCAAGTGGTCCAACAAAATTTGGGTCACTAGATGGCACTGTCCTCGCCGTACAAGTTCAACAAATGGTAGCGTGTAGTGTTAAGTATTTTAAAAGCAAATGTTTTGAATTTGCTATTTGAAGTCTTTGCCGTGTACGTTCCCTATATACCAAGTTTTTTCTATGTTAGAATAAGCTGTACTTTCAAGTTTGCTATAGTATTATGGACATAAAATATATATCCAAGTGTAGGCCAAGGAGTATTTCCAGATCTCAAGAAGAACAATATAGTTATCCCATTGCTCAAATCGGGTGATAGTCAAGAACCCAACAATTATAATTATAGCCTGTGTTTTGGCAATTCCCAATAAGGTGCTTGAAAAGTTATTGCTAAAAATCAGAAGTTACGTCAGTTAAACAAAAATTCTATCTTTCATGAACATCAGTACGTTTTCACCAAAGGGCGTTGTACAACTGACGCGGGTGTCACCCTAATAAAGGACATTTTTATCGCCTGGGAAGTTGCGCAAGTCGCCTTTGACATATTTTGCGACCTCTCGTAGGCGTTCGATTGCGTTAAATATGAGACGCTTTTGTTGAAACTCGAGCATTGTGGGATTAAGAATACAACCTTTGATTTACTTAGATCGTACTTGAACGACAGACAGGTTAAAGTTCAGTTATACAGCGTAAACTCACTAAAGTCTGAAATGACAATGGGCGTTCCTTAAGGCTCAATATTGGGTCCATTCCTTTTTTTAATTTACACAAATAATTTTCGCCAATTATAACCATAACTCGACTTCTCTTCTTCTTTCAGAGTTGATGGTGACCCTTAAACATTTTGTGCCCGGCCAAATGAAATGAACTGAACAGCTGAATGTTTTTATCACGATTTCGTGGTTGATCCCATAGTAAAGGTTGTTCATAATGATGAGTACAATTACCCTTTTCAGGTATTGCGGGCATACTGTTACACGTTGTATAATACGTCAATGGAGGCAATGGAACATGTAGAAATCAATGACTCACGGTGCTTCAACGTGTGTCCACTCTTGAAGGGCTCGCTGCGAGTCTTGTAGAACATCTTCAGCTGCTGCAGGAAGGCTCTGTCCTCGGGAGTCTGTTCCACGCGCTTGTACTCCTCCTCGTCTTCGTCGCTGGGAGGAGGAGCGCCGTTGCGGAGGGAGAGGCGCCGCGGCGTCTGGTGAAAGAGGGAAGTACGTTTAATATGGTGTGTCAGGTTGTCAAGCTCGATTTGTTTATTAGCAGCGTTAAAAAAGTAAAGAAAAGTTTTATCGACCATTAATAATGGTCGCGCCTGATATCACTACTTGGGCGGAAATATAAAATCGTTAGCGAATATCCCAAGACGCAGGGTGCTAGTTTAAAATAGTGGACTGCATTGGGGTGCGAGGTTTGAAAACTATGTAGGTATGATGTGCTTGACCTTGCAAATGCGATGCGAATTAGGTAGGACGACGAAAGTATACACTAGACACAAGGAAGATAAAGGAAACATGCAGCAATAACCTTTCGATTCACCGTCCCATGTCATCAACGTCGGCAGAAGGTTCAAGTTCTGCTGGATATTGCAGGGTGTCGCGCAAGGGGACGCTCTGACGCTATTCACCACACAGACACATACTTTTCTTTAGTGTTTGAAATTATGATGATTTATCTATCTATCTACTCTCACCGGCGGGTCGCTAGCGGGGCGGGATGCGGGGGGCTCGTCGGAGTCGGAGCGATCGGAGTCGCCCCGTGTGTCGGAAGGGTCGTGCGGGCGGTCGGGTGTGGTGGCGCGGCGCCGGCGGCCCCGGGGGCGGCCCTTCAGACGCGGCGCTAAGTGGTTGCATACGAACTCGTGACCCTCCAGCTCGGGGTACTCGAAGGTATCCTGTAAACAGAGAAGGAAGCATCAGACAAACATATTCATTCGTAAAACATGGTATACATAGAAGTTTGCGGAACAGAGTGTAAAGAAGCGTTACGGGTGACCACTTTGCAGGTTTACGTCGGGACGCATGGATGTTTTTCATTATCAGAACAGCTGCTCACCTTGCAGTACAGTATCCTGGTGTTGCTAGTGGGGGCCGCGTACCCGCCCAAGGCTGCCACCAGCGAGTCCCGTAGCCAGGACGCCTGGATGCCCTCCAGCCGGGCTATGAGCGCCCTGTACCGGCAGTAGCGAGGGTAGGAGAAGACCACGACCCCTGGGGCTTCGGCGTCCTCCACTTAAGACACAGAAACGTTAGATAGTACCACAGTGCACCGTACATGATTCAGACAGTGGAAGCATTTGTAAGTTATCTTGTAGCTCAACTAAGAACTTGATAAGGAGATCAACGCTTGGACGACCTATGCTAAAGAAATTTGGGTAGGCCGCATAAAGTCCTCAAACTGCCAGACCTCATGGAATCAACCCGTAATATAGTCCTACATAGTGTTCACAACACTCGTTATATAAAAACCATAGAGATTAGAATGTAATAGAATATAACTACTCTCTATTGTACACCTTATCAATAAAGGAGCGAGTGTAACAACGGGCGGCCTCATCGCTAAAAGCGATCTTTGGATGGATTTGATTGAGAAGATCTTTAAAGGAAAGGACCACAGTGATTCGAGTGGACCTGTAGATCCTGGAACATCGATGCCGAGTCGCCAGCCTGTCGGTTTTCTATCGGATGCGCCACATGGTAGACATCCCACACATACGCACACAACGTTTTGGGAACACTTTCATTGTCCGTACAGCTAAGGAGTGGAATTGCACGCCGAAGTCTGTGTCCTGATAGCTACCACCTGGGGGTGTTTAAATCAAGAGCGAACAGGTTCCCATTGACCACATCGTCGCTTTCCATCAGATGAGATGTAGTGAAACGTTAGGATGACAATAATAATAACTAGGTCAACGGCAAGTACCCTACAGTATCTTCTTTTAAGTTAACTTAGAAGATTGATTTTCACAGATCCAAGGGACTATAAGACTTGAGTATATGGTTTTAATTTCAACTCGATACCTCCACGCGTTCCCGAGATAATGAGTCTTGATAGACTGACAGATGGACAACAAAGAGATCCTATAAGGGTTCCGTTGTTTCCCTTTGAGGTACGGAACCCTAAAAACAAGACAGGCAGACTTACCAATGGCACTCTTCTCCGTATCAACATCGCTGAAGTCCAGCTTGGTGTGCGTGAGCGGCGCGTGGCGCGGCAGCTCCAGCCCGGCCGGTGGGGCGCAGGCGCCGCGCCACACCGCCCGCAGGCCCCAGCGCCACTCCGTGCCCACACACATCCAGGAGAGAAGATCGTCTGCACGGAGGACCACCTTGTCGTTGATGGCGAGTACCTCGTCCTGGAAAGAGAGGGAGATGGTTTAACATTGTAAAAAAATACTTGCTTTGAACACTTCAATCAATGCGGTGTTTTATTTAAGGATAGAAAACCTATTATCGATAAACATTTATTTGATTTATTTCATGATTACCTCCAAAAAGTTTGTGGTTCATGGCAAGACAATTTTTTGAGAAATGGTTCCTTCTGTCTTATGAAGTTATGACACGGTACAAAGGCAGCCATGACGTTTCAGCTACTATTGGTAGCTAATTTGACAGTTGGTTAAAGGTAGATACGTTATTGAGACTGGCCGTAAAGGTTAAGAACCACTGATCTATGAGAACTAGATGGAGACAGATCGTGGGGCGAGTTACAACGACACCAGCGATTGGACAGCCGGTCAACATCCCACCGTGTAAACTTGGGTGGATTGAGCATGAAGTGAACGGTATGTAACTGTTTTTTCTTCTTGTAAGTTTACACGGTGACGTTTACAGAATCGCACTGCAGAACTCATAGCGAACACGACTACTTTTTTGCAAGTATAAACGCGAGCGAATCAGCGGGCAAAAGCAGGTAATAATATATTTGAATTAACCCACAGCATCCTGCAATCCTGCACCAATCGAGGGTAACCATGGCTTGCATAGTGCATATTGGAATAATCGTAGATCATTCCTGAGTAAGAGGATTTCATGAAAGAGATGCTAAGCCCTTTTTAAATAATATAAAAATATGTGCTTTTACTTTGTTTTCTTTTGTATGTATTTATTAGTTTGTTTTAAATGCGGATAAAAATCTTCAGTTTTAGTTGCTGTAATTGGTTTTAAACCGTCGTAATAAAATAAAACTGTAACGAGACAGATCCCTGCTAATCCTTTCTAAGATGAGAATCGTAAAAGATTATCATAATATCAGTCTCGCTAATGGTTTAATATCCGTTTTCGAACGTTTACAGAATAAACGAGTTACTTTAAACTGGTTCAATTTTACATGAGCTAAATAATAACTAGTACTAAGCCAAGGTTTCTTTAAGGTCAATCTTTAGTAGAATAAAATAGTAATTAATTGATAGAAGCAATCAAACGACGTCATATTTTATTGGTTTAAGTCGAATTCGTTCTTTGAGGGTAAGCGAAGTTTACCGAGGTCGGTCCTTGGATGGGTGACCATAAATTACATACCGAGATGCCACAAGCTTTTAACACCTGCTTGTCTTCTTCCAACAATATCGGTTTCGACTACCACTCTCAACTCAACAGGACGCCGTTGAGTACCAGTAGGTACTTCACATCAAGCATTGTCTACCAGACCTCCAAAACCCAGTAACTGGGTACCCCTCGGCAAGACTGATGTCAGATTTACTAGGTTCAGACTATCCGTCACGACTGTCAATGATCTTCAAATGGGAGCCAGGACCAAAGGCTTAACGTGCGCACCGAGGCACCGAGGAGTCTCATTTTTCATGTATGATATTGATAACCCATCCACGGTACGTCTGCGACAAGTCTTTTTTTTTATCTCGGGGGGAATTCCTCATGGATGTCCTCCGCCCTGGGGCGGGCGGAGGGGTCTGTCAGACTCTTACTGACTAAAACCACCCCGGTGTATCATCTCCCACCTACGCCGGGGATCGCGGGAACATATGCGACATGGATGTCCTCCACCCTGGGGCGGACGGAGGACATCAAAAAAAAAAAAAAGGTGAAGCTCACTTCATGGTCACTAAGTTTACACGGTGAGATGTCGACAGAATAGACCGGCTGGAGACCATAACTAATTTCTCTGCCTATCCCATAACACGGCTATCGTTGCTGACGCTACACAGTTGCTATGCTGCTGACGCTACCTCAGTGTGTGTACATAATTAAAGCTGGTTCAAATAAATCGGCGAGGAGGCAGTCTGCCCGAGTTACTGGGGTGGGCGGGTAGCGCAGGGAACGGGCTCGGGAGAGCGGGGGCGAGATTTATTTTAAACTAGCTGAAAATTCACAAAAGAGAATATACTCCCGGGATACATAGTATCTTTTTCTCATCTTCTAGATTGTGAATTAGAAAATAATAACTTTTTTTTGCAATGAAAAATATCCATCCATTTCGTTTCATGCAAATCCGTTCAGCCGTGAATAAGTAACAAACAAAAAGACAGAGTTACTTTCGCATTATTTTATAAAATAAGTTAGGGTTAATAATCTATACTAATATATTAATACTAATGTAAACTAATATTATAAAGAGGAAAGATTTGAATTCTTTGTATGTAACGAATAAACTTAAAAACTACTGGACCGATTTGAAAAATTCTTTCAGCAATAGATAGCTACATTATCAGCGAGTAACATAGGCTATATTTTATCCCCGTACTCCCACGGGAACGGGAACTACGCGGGTGAAACCGCGTGACGTCCGCTAGTACTAGACAAAGGTATAATAATAATGAAAATACATCATGAATTTACGATATTTACATTTCTTAAACAGGAAATTACTCTGCAAGTTTTGGCCGAGACACTTTTCTTTTAAAACAATAATAACCATTTATTATAGTAACACAATTAATACAGCATTGCACCACTTTTAAATAAACTATTCACAAAGGAACAACAGACTTAATTATCAAAACTCAAGAACCCTTTTCTCAAATCCGTCCCTGCAGGATTCTAAATGAGGGTGGGTGGAGGGTTCAACTAAAATTGCTTTCGAATAAGTAACCTCGCCCCGACCCCCGGATATTTGAGACAGGGGTGGCGATATCGTTGCAATGTCGAAACGGTATCACGCTGTTTTGGGACAGCTGATTTTGACAGTCAGCTGGTTGAGACAAAGATGGGGATATGCTTTCTCTCTTCCGTTGACTGCTTTTTCGTTCTCCGGCAAAATTACTTAATTCTTTGGTGTTTTTTTAGGCAGGAGAGTAGGTGGCGCATATTCTTCAAAGGGGCGCCACACTGGCACTGTGTTTGGGATTGGTCTATGATATCCCATTTGGCCAGATTATTTCCACAGCGGTTTTTTAATAAAGCATGATACTATCTGTTCATTTTTATTCTTAACTAGTTGCCGCCCACGTGATAGTCGAAAATTATCCCAAGGGAACATATTCCCGGGATAAAAAGTAGTATCCTATGTGTTATTCCAGACTATAATCTACCACTGTGCCAAATTTAATCAAAATTCATTCAGTAGTTTTTGCGTGAAAGAGTAACAAACATCCATTCATCCATACAAACTTTCGCGTTTATAATATAAGTAGGACTAGTGGTCCCGGCGAACTTCGGTCCGCCTCAGAATACATTTTTGCTGTGTTTTATTTTTGTCATGTATCAGAAATGGCGTTTGTTCGAAAATGATTTTTGTAAATACTTTTTTTTTTAAGTTTTTTCAATGTTTTAATAGTTATTCTGCTATGCGGGGTAAAGACAAATCCAACAAACATAAGATCTTCAAAATCGGTCCAGCCTTTCTTGAGTTATAAATGGTGTAACCCGACTTTGTTTTATATATTTTTATAATATAATGTAATTGTGTGGAAAAAGGGGTGGGAGATGTTTCCTTTTTCCGTGGAGGTAAATAAGATCGAAAACATAAGATCGATTCGATCAAAGTTTACAAATACAAACCATTATCATTAAAGTTCAGGGCTTGTGACGTCGCGCGTCGGTTCGAGGTAAGACATGGTTCTCATATGATTTGACCAGTACGATTGTAAGGACTTTAAAAAGAGACTTTGACCTCTGAGTTTGTTTCGGTGTTTCTTCTCAGGGTGGTCAGCTAGGAAACACCGGCCTCATCTAGTTTAAAATTACCAAAAAAGATAGACATGTACAAGTGTTATGTTTAACCTACTTACAAAATAAATATAATTCATCTATCGTTATAAATGTGGTGCACTTTTTAAGTAGGCGTTATTTCCACGCACACACCATTTTTTTTTAAACAAAAGAAAAAAATAAGTGGCCAGTGTTTTTAATGATCTTAGTGACGGATTACAAACGATAGATTTGTTTATGAATTCCTTTCCAGAATCAAGCCATTTAAATCAGTGAAGTAGGTACAGTCACCTTCCAGAATAAGGCAGCGAGTTATTTTAGCCCCATCATAAGAATGTTTCATAGTAATTCGCAATTTTGTTAATAACATTTTTTCCTGTGGCTTTGCTTGTTCAGATTCCAAATTTTATGACTATGTCAAAGTGGCTACCTATACCAAAAGTGTTTTTCATATAATATGAGTATAGACTCATATTATATGAAAAACACTTTTTGTATAATTGGCCAAATAAGAGTGATTGAGAAGCTCGTGGCTATATAATAACAGTCGCACGAGTCTATCTCCCAGGTTAAGCAACGTTTGCCGAGGTCAGTTTGTGGATGGGTGACCATCTTAACATACCGGAATACCGATTCCTCCGTGCCTCATGTTAAGCTGTTGGTCTCGGATGTCATTTTTGTAGATCTTTGACAGTCACTAAGTCAGAAGCCAATCTGACATCGGTCTTGCCAAGGTGTTATTTTATAAGTATAGAAAGAAAGCAGCATATTTAATAAGAAAAGTTATTGAGATATATTATGCCCTTAAATATTTTTATCAGCAAAACATTTTTTTTTTTAATGTGGATGTACTAACACTCTGCCCACCCTTCTCAACGATACTACCGTGATTTGAAGTAAACAAATAAAACACTACGTTTCCTTATCCGCGGAACCCTAATCTTCTTTCTTATAACGTGTACAGAACCCGATTCACCGCGAGACCGAAGCGGTGTACGTTTACAATTAAATTTAACATAAATGTGTGTATTTGTGTTGTGAACACAATGTCTATGTGTGTGTGTTTACGTACATACAGGTTGCTGTTTTTTATTTAGAATATACAAGCTGTAGCCTGCGACTTCGTTCGTGGCAATCTCGTTAAATAGGCGCTCTAGTCACTTTGTTCACAATTACATGGGTTTGATTTTTTTCCACGGAACCCTAATTATTTTGCTGAAATAAAAATGTGCCTAAGTAAGTTCTTGTAACACCAGCTATCGTCAGTACAAATCTCGTCAAAATCGGTCCAGCCGTTTCGGAGATTGGAATTTCGTATAAAGTTGTTATATTGATTTTTACAAGTAATGGACATTGATAACAGTGAGAAACAAAAAATAAATGTCGGAATAAAGAAAGAAAGAAAAATGTTTATTTGGGACCCGCACAAGACAAACAAACCAGTAAAACAAAATTAATAACTAAACAGTATAATAAAATAATTATCTGTGCGAGGCCAAAATGGTCCCTATCTCAGAAAATAAATAACGCAGCGCTGGTACAGAACACAGAACACGATGCAAAAAAAACCTAAAGACGAATTGTACCCGGTACCTAACGTATGAAAGGCACACATTTGGCCACCAACCATTATAGATTTTATCACCCCTCAAAACTATTGAACCATAACAAAAAAAATTAAAAAAAAAACACGAAACATATTTATGTGTACTTATAACAAGCAATCCTTTTCAATGGAAACTCAATCATCTTCCATGGAACTAAGGTTCATATTTATAAAACAGTAACATTTCTATAAATAGTACGAAGGCCACTATTTGATACTTTAGAATTTATTGATGTTTATTACTTTCTTAATTTTTTTTTTTTTTGTTAAGCAATAAGTTAAAATTGAATTCTTTTATTCATTATTATTGAATATAGATGGCGGCAATTACAAATTTATTGAAATTCAGTGACGTGAATGTTTAGTATAATTACCATTTAAGAGCGTATTTCATACAAACACTCATTTATGCTTGGAAATCAAGCATTTTAAATTTTCTACAGAAAGCAAAAAAACTAAACTTTTTAGAACTTGCGTACGCATAAAAAAATTCATTAAAATCAGGTCAGCCATTTTAAATACTAAGTTACCAGTTAGAATGAAATACCGTGAGGATTATTGGAGGATCAATAGGAATTTTGAGTATACGCTCTTAAGTAATATGGAAATATCTAGGAGTGAAACGATTGGAAAATAACTAGATAAAACCATAAAAATGCAACCCTGATAATGGCGTGATATCAATAACAATCTAATCTAAAAACACCTATCTGTAACATATCAAAGTTGAAAAACACTTATTTTAATGGTATGTCAATTTCTCTTTGAACATTGAAACAGCTTTAATTACCAAAAAAATAAACCTCAAACGGTAATTTCAAATTAAGTACTAATCCAGGACATGATCTCCATCCTTGTCCAAGTTTAATCCAAATCCAATCAGCAGTTAAGGTGTGAAGATACTACAATTAGACAGACAGAGTATCTATCGTATATAACATTATAGTAAAAGAAAAAAAAAACTGTTTTTTTCTGCCGGAAAAGACGCACAGAAAAACTTAAAGTTAAAAAAAACTTATCAACTAGAATTATAACAAAACTAAATAAAAAACGCATCACTATCAATCAGCCCATGTCAGGACCAGACATTCATTCAAAATCAAAATCATCAAAAAAATTGAACTATTTATTTGCTCTAAAATTCATTATTTTAAAAACACTAAAATCTTTAGAAATGTGTATAAGTAATAGTCAAACCTAATATACGTTTCCTAAAACTTAACCAATAGAATTATCATATCACTCTAAAATCCGATATTTTGGACTAAACTAGTCGATATTGTACACATACATCCATATGTACATACATATACATAAGTATATAATACGGAGATTATGCGTGTGTGGAAACAAGGTGAACCTATACAGCGGGTTGTTTTTCTGTAACTTAGTTTTGTTTAAGTTGAGGAAGTGGGACGACTGTATTCTTACAGTCGTTATTTAAAAGATAAGTGCTCGCTTTTGCTCGTAACTTTGTTTTTCTTCAGGGTCCCATAATTATCTATCTTTACTAAAATGAATCAAAATCGGTTCAGCGATTTAGACGTGAAAGCGTAATAAACAAACTAAACTTCGCATTTATAATATTAACTAGCTTTTGCCCGCGACTTCGTACGCGCATGTGTTTTTTCCCCTTCCCGTAGGAATTTCCCGTTCCCGTAGCCGCATTCCTCATGAATGTGGCTATCATTTACAAAAATAATTTTCCAAATCCGACGGTAGTTCCAGAGATTAGCGCTTTCAAACAAACAAACTCTTCAGCTTTATTATTAGTAAGTAATGGTGGCCCGCCCCGGCTTCGCCCGGATGATTTTTTTTTTTTTCAAAATTTTATTTCATACAAACCTCGCCCTTACAATTTACAAACACACAAAAAAAAACATTTAAATCGTTCAAGTCGTTCCCAAGTTATGCACGTACATACATTTCGGCGGTTCATTTCCATTTATATAGAAGATACAATTGGATACATAGAAATACACATATATTTTGATAGATGATTGAGAGACAGGGATGGATGAACTTTTGATATATAGTGTTACGGATTGGTAGTGCAATAAATTTAATTTACATTAAAAATTATTGTTTTTTCTTGTTACAATTATCGATTGTACTGTTTATATTAAACACCGGTGGTATTCGTCTGAATCAGTTTAGAGTGGAAGTCAATAAATTTATAATGTTTTTCAACAAAAAGTCTCGTTATACTTAAGCACTAGCTTTACAATGTATTTATTTATTGCAATAAACTATTATTATCATTTCGTTTATTCAGTTTGCTATACTTGTTTAATTCATCTTACACTACTATTATAAATGCGATAGTTAGGATGAATGTCTGTTACACAATAATGCCGCAAGAACGGCTGACCGGATCTGGATGAAATTTGGCACAGAGATAGATTTGAGTCTGGAATTGGACATGGGCTATGTTTTATCCCGGGAGTATGTTCCCTTGGGATAATTTCCAACATTCACGCGGGTGAAGCCGCTCACAGGAGCTAGTTAAACGAAAATAAGATCAACAATGCATTTTTTTTATGGGTGTTCTGCCTGCAATAAACTATTAAGTATTATTGTTACCTCCAATATAATTTTTTGTAAGTATTCTTAAATAAATAAAAAAAAAGTATATAAATATATATTAATCCTTTCCACAAAGTATCCCGCTGTATCGGCACATGTGACACACACATACGCACGCACACTCGCGCGCCACATTGATAGCGTCGGATCTAGTCGGTGCAACGCCCGGCCTTTAGGACGCCTTCACATGAGACGGACCTTTTTGCAAATTATGCTAAGTATATTTTTACTGTATTTTTTTTTTTGTAAAAATGATGAATCAAATTGTTTAGAGTACGTTTTGTATGTTTAAAAAGAGAGTTTTTATATTATACACCTTTTATATTGACCACAACTAAATTGGAAACGCCAGAAGAAAATTTTCCTGTTTTTCTCAAATCAACATTAAAGCACGATTATTAATAATAACTTAACAAACGTGTTTATAATGTCACACTGATTAAAATAAATGCCGGGGTCAGAAATTAATTTGAAATATTAGATTTATGGTTAAGGTACGAGCATGCCGGTTTTGTGTTTTTTTTTAATAACTCCCATATCAGCTTATTTACAAGGAAAAGAGATTGACTGAACTAAAATAAATGCCACCATCTGCTTGATGAGTGACTTATTTGGAACTGTTTAGTCGTTTTAGCGGTCGTGTTTTTTTTAACAATTTTTTTTTCTAACTATAACAATTTTGAGAACTTCAACAACAAAAAGAAATAATGACAGAATATTGTTTTATTAAAATATTAGTCGCATTAAATGTCAAGTTTATATTGAAGGCCCAACACGGCCGGTGTGCAGGCGTCCTTAGCGACATAAATTCTCAATAACACGAAATGGCGGCGCGGGGCGAAGGGCGGGGGGGCACACAGGGACGGACTCGCCGTGTAGCAGTATTATTATTTAAGTAGCTATTGTTATTTTTTTAGTTTTTGTTTTATGACATATTACAGTTTGTTCTAAAGTAGATTTTCTTATTTAAATACTCTTTAGGTAGGTATGTATGCAATAGAGATTTTTATCTGTTATTTATAAAAGAGGAAACTGACTTACTGACATATCAACGCACAGCCGACACTACTCGGACTAGGAACATGAAATGTTGTCCAAGACTTCCTTTAATGATGTAGGTGAGCACTAAGAAGGAATTTTTGGAATTCAAGCTTCAAGGGGGCGAAAAGGGTTAAATCGTTAGTACTAAATCTGTGCAGACGAAGTCGCAGGCGAAGTGATAGTTTTTTGTATTTTATTTTTATTATACGGTAGAATTATTTGTGTTTATGGAATTCGAAAGGACCATTACAAAAAAACCGGTTTTTATTTTTAGTAAAGAGGAAAAATATTGGTTGGTAAAGTTATCATACCTAAATTAAACTGACGCTTTATAATAATAAGTACCTACGCATTGACTTGGATGGTTAAAATTAGAGTTTTCCTTCAGAGTAATGTATTTGATAAATTGTAGTATTATGTATTGTTATCAATACAGTTAATACTGGTATTTTTTCCCAACTGGTATACAGTTGGGAAAAAGTCTAGGCAGATGAAAAAAAATTGCACGTGTTGTTTATTTTCAGGCTATTCTATTCCCACTGCAGAGCAAAGGCCTCCCATTCTTTCTTTCATTCCTCCTGGCTTTTGGTAAGCGACTACCTTTAAATGACAAAAAAAACCTTGAAAACGGGTACCTACCAATATTTTTTTTTTCATTTCAAGCAAATAAAAAAACTTGAACTACTAATTCTATAATAATCTCATTTAGATGAGCGCTGTCATAAACTCATCCATAATGTATGAACTTAAACGAGTTTCTTCAAGGTCAAACAAAACATTTTTTATTATTTTTACAGACAAGTTTATTTCTTAATTAATTGTGTTTGTGATACATCGGTATCATTTACTTTTATCTGTTCACTACTTCTAGATATTATTTTTTACAAACACGCAACCAATATTATATTTTTATCAATCTGCCTGCCTTCTCCCAACTACGAGGATGTTGGGGTCGGCTTCCAGTCTTACCGGATGCATCTGAATACCAGTATTTCACATGGAGCGACTGCCTATCTGACCTTTCTGACCAGTAACTGGTTGACACGATATACCTTAATACAATATCTTTATAATATTCGTTTAAATATTTGCATTATTAATTGGGAGTGGGAGCCAGAGGACGGGCGTCGTCGCCGAGGAAGGCCTAGGAAACGCTGTCGTGACGACTTCGAAGCGTTCATGACAGATTGGTTAGAGAGAGCAATACACCGGGAAGTGTAGAAGGCTATGGGGAGACCTTTTTCCAGCAGAGGAACAATTGAAGAGGATTAAAAAGAAATTGGTGTATGTAAGAAAATTATTGTAAAGCCGATTTTTAATGGTACCAACGGTACATACACCTCGTTTTTTAAGCAACTAGCATTTGCCCGCGAACCATCTCAAAGTAGCCTATATCCCATCTATCTCTATAAGAAAATTCATCAAAATCGGTTCAGCGATTTAGGCGTGAAAGCGTAATTAACAAACAAACTCACTTTCGCTTTATAATATTAGTTAGGATTTGTTAAGATAGGATAATAATTTATTTTGAACAACAAAAACACGTTAAATCCTGTGCCCGTATTTATCTACTGAATGATTAGGTATTTAATTAATGACGTGAGCAAGTAGATAATAAATTAGATAAATTTTAATTTTCACAAATACGTCTGCAGCCGCATGGATACAAGCAAAAATATTGTTGTTATTGTGTCACGACTGTTATTTGCATTTATTATTTAAATAAATGCAAAAATCCTCTAGATTTTTTTCTTGTGGAAACGCAAATATTCTTTGAATATAAATTGGAGGTTTGGAAACAACTTGCGAAATAAAAACGTTTTCACCTTTATTTTGTTAAGTTAAGTTGATCCATATAACAAGTATGTACTTGTTGTGTTTAAAAAAATGTCGTCCACTAAACTTTTTTATTATTTATTTTAATTATAAAGGTCAAGTAGTTGTAAATGTTCAACGCGAATATTTAATTTTATACAGCATTTATTATCTTATAGTTAATTTATCTATATTTATATTATGTACATATGTATAAACTTCTTGTTGCCAAATAAAATGCAACTTGGTTAATTAAAACATCGCTTAACTTATATGATTGGATAATACATAAGTTATCTTGAAATATTTACAAGTAATGCTATTTTTTATGAAAACCTGATTGGGATTAAGAGTTTAACTTATATTTTCAAAATAATATACTTCTTGAGTAGCCTAAACAGGATGTTTTTTATAAAATAAATCGTCAAGATAATAGTAGAAAAAACTACTTTTCATTTCACAAATACGCTACAAAAAACTCAAAAAATCTATTACAATAATTTTTTTTCTAAAATCCTAACAAAAAACAATATGGCGCCGCCAACCGAGTCCGTCCCCGAAGGAAAGCAGTGAAAGATGAGAGTCGGGTCGCAGACTGCGGCGTGGCAGTCTTGATACTTGCACCCATTACGTAACTCTTTCATTTCATTGGTCGGAATCACCGCGGGAAATACAATTTAACTTGTATGATAGATAACTTTCAATCGCCATGATTCATACAGGTATGTTATTATGTATTATAAAATATTGTGTATTGTTGTAAGTTTTTTCAAATCCACTTCCTAACTAATATTATAAATGGGAAAGTGAGTTTTTTTGTTTGTTACGCTTTCACGTTTAAATTGCTGAACTAATTTTGACATGCGTTAACATAATTTTTTGAAAACAAAAGTAGCTTTTAAGCCGTCTCTCTGGGGTGCCATTTATCTCTGTACCTGTACCAACATTCATAGTTACAAACAAACATACCTACTCACTTTAGCATTTATAATATTAGTAACATTATAAAACCAAACATTTATAAACTACTAACAAGAAAAATAAAGGCAATGCAGGGAAACAAATTATGGAAAAACCAGTCAGAAGTTTCCTCAATGCTGCTCTAAATTAATGTCTGCTTAAAGTAAACGTGGTTTTATTCAACCAAAGTTATAAGTTAGTATTATCGAATAACTAGTATCACCTAAAATTGTCTTGTTTTGTTTTGCCTATTCCACCCCTTTATTGAGTCTAACAAAACAAAATAAAAATTGTTTAAATTGGCCAAGGCGTTTTTGAGTAAGCGCGACTAATGAACAGCGATTGTTATTTTTTATAAACAGAAGATGTTATGAGTATAATAAAATAACCTACCTAGCATGACTTCGTATTGTTTAAACATCATGCACAAATCATTCGCATATATGCGGTTTGTTCAAGATTTTTCACGGCGGTAGGTATTTAAAGACAACTTGTTTTTTTACTTTTATACTATTTGCAAAGGAACTTGATTTAAAAGTAAATAACAATGTACTTACTATAAATAAGTAACTAAAATAAGTAACGAAAAAGATATCGTAAGATTTTTTTTAAGTTTAAACTCCGTAAGCAGATCTATCTATCAAGTAAGACAACATAATAATATTAAAGTTTTGAGAAGTATAAGAGAAGAGACAAGTATTGAACACAGAATTGAACTAAAATCAAAATTCCATACAAAAAAAATGCGTTATTCCCTCAAAGAATCAAGAAAATAACTCCAAATACGGTACACAAACATTTTTTCCCATTTTCATAATTAATAAAAATAAAAGTATCAAAACTTCCCGAGCTCAGTAAACAACTGCTCACGAACTTTCGATCGCTACTTACAGAAAGGCGTATAAACCGAATACTACATTAATTGCCAATTGATTTTGAACCCTAGTTGAGAGAAGACAAGGTTTTAATTACGAAAGTTGTTTGTTTAACTTATTAATAAAGACTAGCTTACGTAGAATTTGGAAATTAGGAAAACGTATTTTTTGTTCTGTTATATTTTTTTTTCTACAATTTGTATGGAGTTAAAGTATTTGCTATTGGTAATGTCACCGGCTCTCAAAGGAGAATGAGTAATGATGGGCCCACCTCTCAATAGGAATAAGACACTCATAAATGAATAGGTATGTTTATGTAGAATAAAACTTATTATTACGACTAAGGTCAAAAGTCAGTACTTTCGGAGTTATACTACTTATTATACTGCCATAAAAGTGATCGTAGTTTACTTCGTTATAAGATAAACTTTACTATGCCCAGACTCAAAACGGACGGCACCTATCCTAATATGTGACGGAACATATATCTACATACAGAAGAGTTCTAACTTCCTCTTCCAAAGGCAATCATATAGTTTACATAAATTCAGAAATCTTTTAAAGCCCTTCATCATTGTCAGCACAGATGGATACATTTTGGATGTTTGGGGACCGTATGCAGCAACCGAATCGGACGCTACAATTATGAGCAATGCCGTGAAAAAAGTGGATCATCCGTTACATTGGTTTTTAGAAGAGAATGATGTCTTCATATTGGACAGAGGCTTTCGGGACTGTATAGGAGACCTACAATCATGTGGTTATGAAACGCATATGCCACCATCCAAAGATCTACGGGCAACTCAACTAACCACCATCCAAGCTAATAAATCGCGGTTGGTGACTATATGCCGTTGGGTGGTAGAAGTTGTCAATGGTCGCTTCAAGCGTGATTTTAAGCTTCTGCGCCAAAGTTATTTTAATAAAATCGTACACAATATGATTACTGATTTTAAAATTGCATCTTCAATTATAAATCATTTTCATATGCCTATAGAAGACCACAGAGAAGCCAATGTTTTTCTGAATTTGATAAACCAAAGGCTCGAAGTCGACAACCTTTTATATAACTACGTGGAAGGGAATAATTTGAACAGACGCAGAGTCAATTTTGAACGAATGGATGCAAATCTAGAAGTTCGGGATTTTCCCCAATTAACAGAAGACGACATCATGTTTCTTGCTTTGGGTTCCTACCACATGAAGTTAGCAAAGTCATATTGCAGTGAACATCTTCGAGACGGTTTATACGTTATAGAAATATACAGACAAAACGATTTACATGATTTAATAGAATATAATATACCAGCAGAGAATGTGTGGTTGCTGCGTGGTAGGATACAGTCACGCCACGTAAGAGCACGAATATACTATTGCTATATATTAATTGATCGAAACCAAGTTGGAAGAAACGCGATATCACAATATTATTGCTCTTGCTTGACCGGACGGCGAACTGTAGGAAGTTGCGCTCACACTATTTCTTTGATTTGGTACCTAGGAGTTGGGAGACATCAACCATTCGTGGCCCCCGCGGGTTTTTTAAATGATGTAATTGTCGTTGATGTCCAAGACGAATAATAAATCTCTTTTGTTTTAAAGTGTACTTATTATTACTATTTTACCTTATAAGTATCCATAAAGAATATGTTAGACTGAGACGACTTTAAGATGTCGTATCTCCGAAAGTACTAACATTTGACCATAGTTATATTAGTAACTAATGTTCCACTTAAAAAGCCCTATCCAACGGTATATCAGATGTTACTATTGAAGGGTGGGCCCAGACTCCATACATTCATTTCCCATTGTCCTTTGTTTACCTGTATATTTGTCATTCTAAAGGACAAAGGAATGCTCTCATAGAGAAGAAACACGAATTGATTCACTGTGCAGAGCTCTTGGCTAAATAATAACAGCCGCACGGGTCGATCTACAAGGTTAAGCAACGCTAGACAAGGTCAGTCTGTGGATGGGTGACCAACTTAGCATTTGAAGATTTCTCCGTGCCTCACGAGCTAAGCTGTTGATCCCGGCTGTCATTTGTAGATCCTTGATAGACGTTACTGGTAGCCTGGGTTGCGGAATTTGTTCGAAGGAGTCACCGCGGCCCAGGAACGCAGCGGGCATTAGAAGGAACTCGGATGGGGTTTAGTCAGTAAGAGTCTGACACTCCCTCCCAATGTGCCCAGAGCGGGAGGAGGCATTTGATAACTCTCCTCAACAGGCCACATTGTGGAAAGCAGTATAATATAATTTCTTTAAAGATTTAAATGGGCTCAAAGCGCTCAACTCAGAGCGGAAGGAGTCTTTATATGATTTCACATCCATAAAATACAGGTAGTCGGAAACTAAGAAATCGGCCACCAGTCTCGCTGGGGTACCGTGTTACCCAATAACTGGGTTTTGGAGATCAGATTGGGAATAGGAAGGCAGATTGCTTGTTCGAGTATTTCTTAACAATGGATTCAGTTGAGGTCAGATGGGCAGCCGCTCCAAGTGGAATATTGAACTCGCTTCTGGTTGGGCTGAAAACCACAACACGTAGGAACAAGTCTTTGGAGTACGTTTTCTAACCTCATTCAGTTTGACCAAACAAAGCTATGACAGTCATTTTTTCATCATCATCATCATATCAGCCGAAAGACGTCCACTGCTGGACATAGGCCTCCCCCAAGTGTCGCCACATCAACCGGAACAACATTTTTTGTTGAAAAGCAATTCTGAAATATCGCGGTCGTTTAAAAAAACCGAGACAGACTCGCGGTCAAAGGGGTTCGTAGTGGTACAAAGACTTCCCTACAGTAGTAGTATGTGTACCAAATTTCAACTACATCGGTCAGGTAGATTCGAAAAAAAAATCTGTGACAGACGGACAGACACGAGAGTGATCCAAAAATGATTTAAATAAGAATTTATGACTGTTTAGGAATTTTAGGGTATCTTCCAATAAAACACAGATGGATATGAACAAATGACAATGACTGAGTTTATTGTCCAGAACCAGGCTTAATATATTGCCGTAAGGTATTCCACAAGTGGTGGTGGCGCTGAGGAGTTAACCGGCCAATAGTCGCGGTTCAAGCTTGGCGGCGGTCGAGGATGACGTAGCGCGAGCGCGCGGCGCCACACATAAATATTAGGCGGTGTAGCTTCCAACGGCAGTCAGTGTACGATGATCAACGACGCAGGGATGTTGTCTCTCCTCGGCACGGTCGCCAGCGCAGGCGCCGGCCGCCGCTGGTGTCGTATTCGTTCGGAGCGGCGGCGCGGTGCGTGCGCCGGCGGAGCTCAGTGCGCTGCGCGCTGTGATGGCGGCCGGACGTATGATGTGCTCGTATGGATGTAGGCCACTACAACTGCATGACAAACACCGATAAAGGCAAATTTTTCTTTATTTATTTATTAGGGACATTTGTGATCGCAGACAAAGTATTTAATTTTATGATTTACATATTGGATATATTTTTACATAATATTACACAGAAAAATATTATTATTATTCTTCTGTGTAATGTAAAATTTTATGTTAATACTTAACAAACTTGTTCCAGCTAAACAACTATGAAATACTAAAAAAACCGGCCAAGTGCAAGTCGGGCTGTCACACAAAGGTACCACAAACCGAAAAAAACACTCTTTTTGTATGGGAGCCCCCTTTAATTTGTAATTTTATTTTATTTTTAATTTTTGTTGTTATAGCGGCAATAGAAATAGTCGCTCTGAGAAATTTTTAAACTGTCTACCTATTACGGTTCTTGAGATACAGCCCGCTGACAGACAGACGGATAGACGAGACTTAGAATTAGGGTTCCATTGGTTCCTTTGGATTGGAACCCTAAAAAGGGACATATTTTAAAGACTATCTTTTGCCGTTTTTAAACTCCTGGTTCTCAGCCTTAATTTGCATGAATGAATTTTCTCTCCCACTTTCTTTGTCTTTGATTGACCCACTGCTGGGCAAAGCAATCTTCTCAAACTACAGTCAAAGCTCCAACAGTTGCGAAAGGAACACGGGTGGGGTTCAGTCAGTAAGAGTCTGACACTCCCTCCCAATGTGCCCAGTGCGAGGCATTTGATAACTTGTAGCGGCATCAATGCCGGCCACATGAAAAACTAAGAAGCGAAATTTGTACGGCAACAAAAAGAACCGCAGCGCCATCTACGCCGAACTAACAACAGAATCCAGCATCGCGCAAGCAAAGTTTTCCGTGCGATTTGAACATATACATACAGCAGGCCGGGTATCAACTATCGGGCAGTTGCCCACCAGACACAACAACCGTCTGGTCGGAGGATCCTCCCATTTCCAGTAGAGGTATGCGGGACTTTACTCTCTGTGCCGCATACCTCTATAATCTCCCACAACAGGTGACATTGTGGAAAGCCAAATTTTTATATTATTTTGTTTAAAGATTTAAAAGGGTTCAAATCGCTCAGCTCATGGCTTGCGCCAAGCGTCTACCGGTTCTATTATTAGTACTCGAATCGATATACGGACCTAAATGTGACAGTACCGAGTTGAGGACCGCTCAGCTAACCGACTTGCCAGAGGCGGGTTGTGTGTTTAATAGACTTTGTTTTTGGAAATGGGAAATATATGAAATGAAGACTTATTTTTAAACCTAATTTATATAATATTTTTCCGTTACTGACTGACTGACAGACAACGCACAGCCGAAACTACTGGTCGTAGAAAGCTGACATTTCGCATGTAGGTTCTTTGGGGAGTGTAGGGCAGACGGCGAGCATTGGGTGGCTCGCTGTCCGATCAACACCAGCCCGGGTCGATGTGTTTCACGCGCGCCTCAAAGAGATGTCAGCATAGAAGACGGGGCCCGCTAGGGCCAGAGCCTGCCAGGGTTGCGGAATTTGTTCGAAAGTGTCACCGCGGCCCTGGAACGCAAAGGGCTTTAGAAGGAACACGGATGGGTTTTAGTCAGTAAGAGTCTGTTACCCCTTCCACTCCACCCAGATTGGAAGAAGTCATTTGATGATTTACCATTCTTAAAAAAAGGAGAGCACTAAGAGACGGATTTCCCGAAATTCCCACGGGAACGGGAAAAACGGGATATATGCGCGTACGAAGCCGCGGGCAAAAGCTGGTATGTTACTAAAATAGTACGATTTGTGAAAAAAAATTTGCCTGTTTGGCTTTCTACGTAAGAGATCCAATTTTACTTCTTATCAAAATTGGTTTAGCGGTTTAGTCGTGATAGCGAGCGTCACAAACATACAGACAGATTTACTAACTTCCGCATCAAAAATATTAGTATGAATTAGAATAGGCATAAATAAATACGCTTCCCATAGTTACAGAATTTTCTAGACTTACTGGTAACGTCTGACATAGCCACCTATGGAATGAATAATATATGATTCTAATGCCGCAAACTAGGTTATATACAGGGGGAGCAAGATACAACTGGAGAACGAATACAGCCGGTTTATTCTGTCAACGTCTCACCGTGTAACTTAGGTGGAGTGGTAGGTGGAGTGAGCTTGAAGTGAACTGTCATTCCTTCTTGTTTGTGTGGATCGACAGCTCACTTCGTGTTCACTTCACCTAAGCTTACACAGTGAGATGTTAACAGCCGGTCAATTCTGTAAACATGTCGAAGTGAAGGGTTGGGTGAAGTGATCACGAGGTGAGCTGTCAATCCATATAAACAAGATGTCAAGCGATAAAGAAGTGAGCTGACAATCCTTCTTGATTTTATGGATCACTTCACCCAAGCCTTCACTTCGACATGTTTATAGAAGCCCAGGCTGAAGCTATCAGGAAAAACAAACAGAACATCAGAAATAAAACAATTTCGCAGAAGACCGACTTCGATTATTGCGGCAAAAAGGCAACACCCATATTACTGCAGTGATCGTCTGATCGATATGTAACAGTAACTCTACGAAGTTTTCATTATTTTGTTGAAATTCAATGAAAATGGCCACTCTACGCTACTTCCTTTATAAACAGAGTCGGTGATAATATGAGTTTCTAGTTTTAATCGACTGCTCCAGAGAGTAATGATTTTTTCGAGAGTAAGTAGGTTGGATAGATTTTAACGGTATCATTAGATTCATCTTGTCTTGAGTGCCGAAGTGACATAGTATGTATGAATATATTATGTTCTAGCTGTACCTAACGGCCGCCAACTATTCAACACAAAAAAATCTTTTACAAAAAATACAACCGACTTCCAAAATACACTACAAAGTATGAAATAACCTTCATTTCGGAAGTCGGTGTTTTTGGTTGTTTCTTCGTTTTCTTAACTGTGTTTTGGAAGTCGGTTGTATTTTGATTTAAAAACCATGTTGTATGTTTGTCATCACATCATAACTCCGTGATTTATGAACCGATTTGGAAAATTCCCATTTTCTTAGAAATTTCATCAAAAGCGGTTCAGTAGTTTTGGTTTTAAATCAGAATAGCTGGAAGAAATATGTCATCCAAGTAAACGAAATTGTGTATTTTGCTGACTTTCCAGTGGTGTTATTAGGTGTGGGGTACCTTTACCACTTAAAAATAAAAAATAAAATTCCTTTTTACAAAAAAAATAAAACCGACTTCCACAGATTTCGGAAGTCGGTGTTTTTTGTTGTTTCTTCGTATTTTAACACCGACATCCGAAATAAAAGTTATTTTATACTTTATAGTGTTGTGTTATGTGGAAGTCGGTTGTATTATTTTGTTAAATTTTTTTTCAGCCGCATCAATCCTCAAAATTTATCATAAGTGAGTTATTCACAATATACTAAAGTGGAATCAATATATTCGTACTGGGATGTGAATCAGTGGTAAACATACCAGAGTGGATGCCTCCCACATGGGGAGGTAGTAGTAAGGGGTGGGGGGGGGTCACATTGTATTTACCAACTAGTACTACCTAGAATCCCTCGTTAGCTGCCAAATTAGCAACGTTATTAATTCCAATGATGGAACTCGGGAATGGTAGATTGATATGTAAATAATTACTATTAATCATCGATCGGGTTACCCAGTTACTGGGTCGTGTTCTGTACAGCAGCGCTCCATAGTCAACGAGTTAAGGAGTGGAATTCCCTGCCGGAGTCTGTGTTTCCTGATAGCTACAACCTGGGTGTCTTTAAGTCAAGAGTGAACAGGTTACTTCTAGACAAGCGTGCTCCATCGTCGACCACATCATCGCTTACCATCAGGTGAGATTGAGGTCAAATGCAAGCCTATCAATATTAATAAAAAATGTATCTGATCAGCCCAGTAAAGGGTTCTTGGCAAGACTGGAGTCAGATTTTCTGGCTTCTGACAGTCTATAACGACTGCCAAAGATCTACAAATGACAGCCGGGACCACAACGGCTTAACGTGTGCACGGAGGAGTCTCGGTATGTTAAGATGGTCACCCATCCACAGACCGACCTCAGCAAGCGTTGCTTAACCTCGAAGATCGACCCGTGCAGCTGTTATTATTGAGCCTCGAGCTGCTTCCATGATGATTCCCTAACAGTTTTAATATTATTCAGAAAGCGCATTTACTCCGAGGTTTGTGAACCGATTTCTGTGATTACGTTTTGTTCGATGCGGTATACTTGTCATTTCCCGTAAAAAAATATTCAGTTTGGCAGCAGCAGTTTTTATTTTATGAGCATTTTGCTTACTCGCTACAATTACGTCGTCCAAGTTAGCGAAATGTCAAAAGTTAAAAAAAAAAGAATTCCAAATGAAAACACCACAAAGTCCAAAATAACTTTAATTTCGGAAGTCGGTATCAGAAACGAAGAAACAAAACTTAAAAAACCGACTTCCGAAATTTAAGTTTTTTTTTTCTTTTTTAATAAAACATAACCCCACACTAGTTAAGATTTAGAGAAGGTAAATCTCAAATGATAATATTTATTTAAGCATATAAAGCAATTGTTTGTAACGAAGAACAAACTAGCCCACACAGATCTACGCTGTCCTCAAATGGTCAATTTCCCCTAATTATGACGTCACTATCTCAAGAGGTAATATATTGTAAGTGGGTTAAATAGGACCAAACTTATTTAGACTGAACAGACGCCGTTTGGCTGATTGCATCGTCTAGAACTACCAACATTCACACAAACAAAACTTTTGCGCATTTTAGCCGTATTTACGAAATTTTATATATATAATAATAATAATAAATTAATAACAATAATAAATTAATAATAATAGTAAATTAATAACAATAATAAATTAATAATAATAATAAATTAATAACAATAATAAGTTAATAATAATAATAAATTTAACAATAATAAATTAATAATAATAATTAATGTTTTTATTTTGTGTTTTTTTTAAGAAATATTAAAAAAATTAATTAGTATGTAAGTGAAATGAATAAAAAGAATAATAATAAATAAATAAATAATAATAAATTAATTGAAATCAGTTTCAATAAAGTATTTACGGTACTTACCACAAATATAGATAGTTATATCTATATCTACATCTGTGATGCTTATAACAAAACACATTTTTTTTATGTTTGTCTGTCTATCTGTTTGTTCCAGGTAATCGTAAACGGTAAACGGCTGGAACGATTTTGACGGAACTCGCAAGTAGATAGCTGATGTTAAAAGGAGTAACTTAGGCTACTTAGATTTTAGAAAAAGAATCTCCAAGGGACTTTCACTAGCAGATAGGTGATTTTAAAAGGACTAAAGTATCTTTTAATCTAGAAAGATAAGGGTTCCGTGCAAAAAAAAAACATTTCCACGCGGGCGAAACCTCGGGCAGAAGCTATCAGTATTAAAAAAATGTTTTCTCACGAAAGAGACAATCGTACTCGCAGATGGCCGGTGACATCAGACGGTGTATTCTGTCGACATCTCACCGTGTACACTTAAGTAGAGTGAACGACAAGTGAGCTGTCATTCCACCTTGTTTGTATGGTTTGACAGCTCACTTGTCGTTCACTTCTCGCATTGCTGTAAACCAAATCAAAATCAAGTCATGCAAATTAGGCTGAGTGCCAGAACTTTTGAACGTTAAAGTTCTACATAACGACAATCCTCCAAAACGCCCGCCCGTCACCACTTCCTAGTATTTTAGCTGGGAAGAAAAAGTGGCGCAACAAACTCCACGGCAACTATTAATCTTCAGTCCTGAATCCATTCTGTGAGGAAAGTATCAAGACCGCGCGGTCGTAGTACGACTGATGTAACTCCGTGCTCGGCAGCGGTTGCGGCGAAGGACGTAATGCACATTTTTGTATGTTTACTAAAATGCTGAGTGCCGTGTTCTATATGTCAGTTATTTTAAGAGACATTTTAACTTTACCCTTAAGCTGTTTATTACCCAACTAAAGAAATTTGAGGGTTTTGATTTTGACCCGTGTATATGTTCCTCTGTGCCCTCGTGATTCTTATCATTATTTGTAAAAGAGGTATCGTTGGAAGCGTCTTGATCGTCTGCTAGTTCTGGGTCAAGTTTGATGTCTGGTTAAAATTGTAATAAAAAATCGGTAAAATGCGTTTGATAAATTCTTGGTCAAGCTAAATATTGATAAAAAAAACGCACATTGTAGTATCCAAATTTAGCTGCCCATCATTTTAAAACTACGCATGAAACAATTGCTCTGAGTTTCCTAACTAATATTATAAATGCAAAAGTGAGTTTCTTTGTTTGTAATGCTCCTACACCTAAATCGTAGTATACCTCGATCTGTCCTACTTCCTAGTACTTAAATAAAGATTTACTTTAGTTAAAAAAGTCAATCCCGAATATCACTTACGAGTTTTCTTTAAATTTAAAATAAACAAGCTGTGTCCGTGGCTTCGCTCCCGTCACCTCCCGTCAACCGTTACCTACCCTACCCTACCTGTCTATATTTTTTTTTAGTTTTTAATCCTTCCCTGTAATCTGGCGAACAAAACAAAAAAAGAATAAGCCCAATCGGTCAAGCCGTTCTCAAGTTATAGCGTGAAATAGGGGTTCATTTTTATCTACATAGGTTATGTCTTGCATAGTTCGAATTAAAAGAATTAGTATTTATTTATTTGACAGAATGTTTTTTTACATATCGATTTCGATTACAAATAATAAATAAATAAATTATTTATAATATTTGTTAGGATAAACGAAAATTATAACTATGCAGCAAAATGCATTTGCATATTATGTTTACTCTTTCACGCCTGCATCGCTGAACCGATTTTGATTAATTATGATAGAGAGATAGATGGGACTCTGAAGAAGGTAATAGCAAAAGCTAAAGATTTACTATAGTTCAAAATAAGTTGAACCTTTTTTCTTAAGGATGGGAAATCATCAAATGACTTCTTCCGCTCTGGGTGGAGCGGAAGGACGTGTCAGACTCTTACTGACTAAAACCCATCCGCGTTCCTTCTAAAGTCCATTGCGTTCCAGGGCCGCGGTGACTCTTTCGAACTAATTCCGCAACCCTGGCAGGAAAATAAGTCGAACCTGTACTCTCATTTCCGAAGATTTCTGCATAACTATAGTTTTCGTGTAGAAATAATCAAAGTATCAAGATCGGCGGCAGTTCTCAGCGGAATGTGACGTCGCGGCTTACGAAACGTTTGCAGCGGAAGTGAGGAGCGACGTAGCGGTAAAATGTATATCTAATCCACGACTATTTTGCTGTCATCTTTTTTGTAAATATTACCTTTTGCTCGCAACTTTGCTTACTTTAATATGGGTTTTCTCAATAGAAATTAACCTGAAACTGCCTCCAGGGTTCCTTCTATCCATGGTTGCGGAATTTATTCGAAAAAGGTACCGCGGCCCTGCAACGCAAAGGGTATATGAAGGATGGGTTTTAGTCAGTAAGAGTCCGACACTCTCTTCCCCTCCGCCCAGAGCGGGAGGAGTCAGGGGCCAACAGCTTAACGTGTTTTCTGAGTCTCTGTATGTAAAGATGGTCACCCATCCACGGTAAAACCTTGAAGATCGAACCATGCGGCTATTATTTATTTCACCTTTACAGATTACAAACGATAAAAACAGAAAATACAACCAATTAATTATTTTTAAAAAATCAGGTACACAATGTCCCCTGTTAACTTAAAACTTCAAATGTGAAATAAAAAAGAAGAAAGTTACAAAAAACTATAAGTTATCGTAAAACAAATATGCATTAGCGCACTTTTGCGGCTCCAGCGCTCAGAGCCAAGTGAACATTTGAGGACATAGGGCTGGCAAATGGCAAATACAGTATCTATTTTAAAACAATATTTTGTTTGTCATTTTCTTGAGTAAATCCCTCAATATCAATATACTTAGATTTCTCCCAACTATATTGGGGATAAGTTCCGACCGGTTGTAGCTAATTATCAGTATTTTACGTGGAGCGACTGCCTATCCTCCTCCACCACCCAGCAACTGGGTAACACGGCACACCATGGCAAAACTGGTGGCAGATTCTCTGGCTTCTAGATCATCCGTCCGTAACGACTGCCAAACATCTACAAATCCACAACCCTGGCAGGCCTGGCTGGCCCTGACCCTGGCTGACCCTGGCTGGCCCTAACAGGCCCTGTCTTCTACGCTGACATCACTTAGAGGCGCGCGTGAAACACTACGCGCCGTCAACCCGGGCCTGGTTCTGATCGGACGGCGACCTAACGCTCGCCGACCGCAGGCCTGCGCCTACGGTGGCCCTGCAACTCCCGACGCCCTCCTTCTGTTGCCGCAGCTGAGGAATGAGGTTTGTCTCTCCCTCACGCGGCCCGCCTCCTCCTTCGCTGGCATTACTGCTACGCAGAAGGAGGTGACTGCTTCCCATGCCTCCTCGCTCCGGACTTTGGATTGAACCAGGGCCGGACGCGAGAGGTCGCCGCCGATCGCCTCGCCAAGGACACGGCAGTGCAAACCTCCACCGTATGCTCCACCGTGTCCTCCGCGACAAATGACAACCTTGACCAACGGGTTAACGTGATTTTCGAGGCACGCAGGCAGATCGATAATATGTAATAGAAGGTCACCCATCGATCTCGGCAAGCGTATTTTAATCTCGAAGTTCGAACTTTTTAATTCTTCTAAACAACGCAACGCATGTTTGCCTGCCAAAATCGGTGTTTCCTGATATCTACAACCTGGGGGTCTTTAAGTCAAGAGTGAACAGGTTACTTCTTTGCAAGCGTGCTCCATCGTCGACCACATCATCGCTTACCATCAGGTGAGATTGTGGTTAAACGCGAGCCTCTCAGGATTTTAAAATGGCGAATTATGGTTCTGTATGGTGTCGGACGTAAGGGTATAGCACCATCCCATCACTTAGGACTTACATTGCATTACAACAGCTACGATGCGATCCCGCCTGTCAAACCTGGCGATTATGGCAAACCCCCCAATCTTGGGGGAGGCCTATGTCCAGCAGTGGACGTCTCCCGGCAATCATCATCTGGTGATGATGACTTTGAAAACTTGACGCCCTTAACGTAACCCTGCCTATCTCTTTGCGAATATAGCATGATATTGCTCAATATTACGAAATGATTGTCATCTCATCGCCTGGGAAGGATTACGTAGCGATATATAAAATGAAATAGGTACACACGTAATTTCTTAAATTAATCGTGAATGAAGTTGGTACGCGTTATCGTGATAAAAACTAGTCAATACAAGTCATTCCGAGCTCTGGTTCCCTACTAAGTGATATTTAAGGTTTCCGTATTTTCATTATGTTAGATAGAAAACGACGTTTATTAGTATTTTCCCGCAACTTCGTTTGCGTCCATGTCTCTTTATCTATCTCTCTACCAACATTCGTCAAAATCGCTTAAGCAATTTAGGCGTGAAGGCGACAAACAAACTCTAGCTAGCCGAGGTTAGTACGTGGATGGGTGACCATCTTAACATATCGAGACTCCTCCGTGTCTCGGTGCGCACGTTAAGCCGTTGGTCCCGGCTGTCATTTGTAGATCTTTGACAGTCGTTACGGAAGATCTGGAAGCCAGAAAATCTGACACCAGTCTTGTCAAGGTGTGCCGTGTTACCTAGTTACTGGGTGGGAGAGGTCGGATAGGCAGTCGCTACATGTGAAATACTGGTACTTAGCTACATCCGGTTATACTGGAAGTCGACCCCGATTTATTTGGAAAAAAGGCATTACGCAGATTGAACAAAGTATTCGATGTCCTAATTCAGGTCATAGTCTATCCATGTGCCAAGTTTCGTCGAAATCTGTGGTGCCGTTTAGACGTGGAAACGTTACAGACGAACTTGGTACGTAGAATACATTTGGGAACCCAGCCGATTAGAGCACAGAACCCTAAAACTGATTACAATGACATTTTCGGTAAGTCAATGGTTACTAAGCATAATTTGTCTTATCACCGTTATCGTGACGCGTCGTTGTAATATGACCGGCTTATCAGTCATCACTCGAGCGTTAAATGATGACGTGGGCTTTCATTACTAAGAAGTATTGGTTGTTTTCATTTTTACTAACTTATTTTCTTACATAAGTATGTTTTTTTTTTAAATTATTATTATTGGTAAAATGTTTGTACAGGATGTAACAAATAATGAGGAGAACTTTACCTATAAGGGGTCAAAAATATAAATAGAAAATAAATGTGTATCTATTTCCTAAACTACAAATTAAAGTTGCGTCTGGTTAAAAATAGAACGAAATAACTCAAAAATTTTTGAATGGGTTAAAATAGGAATGTGTTATTTGGATATCGGCCGGTCTCAACTGTCAAATACCTACTAACAGGAGCTTTAACGTCATGTTTGCCTTTCAAAAATGACGTTTCAGCGACTGTTGATATCTAATTAGACAGTTGGTTAAAGGTAGATACGTTATTGAAACCGGCCGTAAATTATCCAAGTTTTATGGAAACTATGATGCTATTAAGGATAGAAAATAAAAAGTGTTTATTTAAAGTTTTTATACTATTAAAAAAAATAACGGGACGATATGAATCACATCTGCGCATTATACCGAGAAATTCCAGATGGAAAACCAAATAGTTTTCCATCTAGAATTCGTCAGTAGCATCCTGGAGTATTAATTTTCCGCCCGGCCGATGGCAATAAGCCCTAAGGTTCTTTGACTGGCGAAATGGGTACTATGGGTACAGTATACGTCCAGGGTTCCGGAATCAGTTCGAAAGAGTCACCGCGGCCCTGGAACGCAAAGGGCTTTAGAAGGAACACGGATGGGTTTTAATCAGTAAGAGTCTGACACGCCCTTGCGCTCCACCCAGAGCGGAAGAAGTCATTTGATGATTTCCCATCATTAAAAAAGGTACACTATACTTACAGGATTTTACATTATTAACTAACATAAGTATGAATTAAAATAATAAGTAATAATAATTAATTACAATTTTTTTTATAAAAATAAATATTTAAAAATGTAAATTAATATGTAAAGAAAATTAAATAAACGAAATAATAATAATAATAACATTTGCGAGGCAGCCCTGGAGTCGCGACAAGTATGCGCCCGATATTTTTTCACTGCTAGAACAAGCGCTCAGTGGAGTCGACTTAGTGCTACTTTGTTTTTATTATGTTTTTGCTGTGTATCGTGGAGATACGATTTTTAATTAAAATTGTTGATTTTATGGATTTTTGTTAATAGCTTAAACTTGACTGTTTAGGTATATTTTGAATCGAACAGTATATAATAGTGAGTAGAAACCATGATATATTAACGAGATGGTAATGTCTTTGGCGTTTACAAAGAATGGGACATATTTCTTTTTAAGCTGTTGTAAGGTATGTCTTGCAAATCAAAGAAAGGATTCTTTTAAATGAAATGTGCTCATAAGATCACTTTTAGCCATAAATAAGTAAGTACCACACAACGATAAAAAATACTACCTCTGAATTTTCCATATTTTTCACAAAATTTATACAACGAAAAGAGACGACGCAAATTTATTTCTAAAAGATTTAATTTTGCAAATTAGTACAAAATACAATTTTTACAGGTCAACAAAATATTGACAAATTTAACGAATAACAAACATAAGTCGTCTCCACTCGTTCGCTAGAACATCGTCCATCTCGCTCGCACTCACGAAAGGTTTAAAGTAGCGTTTATATAAGTAGCTGGCAGTCGAGTATTTTATTCTTATTTATTTTATTATTTGATGATAAATGTCAATCGAAGGTTTTTTGTGGGCGCTTCATCGATTATTTGGAAAATTAGGGGTTTCGTAAACCTACAGACGAATTGAGAATTAGACTAGCTTCTGCATGCACCGTCGCCCACGTTGAAGATTCAAGATTCAAAGCTCTTATTTCAATCCTACTAATATTATAAACGCGAAAGTTTGTAAGTATGGATGGATGGATGTTTGTTACTCTTTCACGTAAAAACTACTACATGGATTTTGATGAAATTTGGCACAGTGGTAGATTATAGTCTGGAATAATACATAGGATACTTTTTATCCCGGGAATATGTTCCCTTGGGATAATTTTCGACAATCAACAACAACTAGTAAACTATAAACGTAGTACACAAAGTACTGTTCAACTGTCAAGGTCGGTCAGTCAAAAAAATATAGCTATTTGCACGTTCCAAAGCGTAGATCTCTATGGAGATGAACGTGCAAGAAACTCCAAGGACACACTTAAAATGATTTTATGTATTAAAAAAATCCTGCTTATCGTAAATTGTTTTATCATGCCAAAGGAATTTACTACCACGAAGAAAAGTAAAATCACGTGATGCCGTTTTTTTTTTTTGACGGGGTCCTCTCGCAGTTCAGCACACTAAGGCTGGTTACTGCTTAACCGGACTATCCTGTGGTGGCCTCAAATGAATTTAAGGCCCCCAGCCAGCTAAATTATACTAAATGACCGCTCGCTAGGGCATCCCCTGCGGGATACAGACCTCGGCTTAGCGACGTCATTTCGAGAGGACAGCTAGGGACAGGCTGAGTCATATCATTATTATTTTGGAGATTTAAAACTACTGGCTCAGCGACGCGGCAGGCTCGGTAATCAAAGGTCGGGGAGGGTTTTTACTGGGACGTCGCGACGGGCCTCGGCGGCGAGGCCGGAAAACGGAACGCGGTCTGTTTTTGTATTTACTGAGAGTGCTGGTTTCCATACGGCTCTCTTGTATCTGGGTGAGCTAAGCCGTTGGTCCCGGCTGTAATTTGAACATCTTTGATACTCGTTATGGATATTCAGAAGCCAGAACATCTGACATCAGCCTTCCTTAGTTACCGTGTTGTGGAGGTCAGAGGCAGTCGCTCCACGATACATACTGGTACTCAGCTGCATCCGGGTAGACTGGAAGCCGACCTTGGGAAATCATCAAATGCCTCCTCCCGCTCTGGGAGTGTCAGACTCTTACTGACTAAAACTCATCCGTGTTCCTTCAAGTGCCCTTTGCGTTCCAGGGCCGCGGTAACTCTTTCGAACAAATTCCGCAACCCTGGCAGGCTCTGGCCCTAGCGGACCCGTCAACTACGCTGAAATCTTTTTGGAACACAACGCGCCGTCGACACGGGCCTGGTTCTGATCGGACGGCGCCAACGCTCGCCGACCGCAGGCCCGCGCCTACGGTGGCGAGGAATCGCCCTGCGACTCCTTCTGTAGCGGCGGCTGGGGCGTGAGGAAGCGGACCGCCTGAGGGAGAGACATCTCCCTCAGGCGGTCCGCTTCCTCCTTCGCTTTTGCTTCACTTCCTAGTGTTATAGCTGGGAAGAAGAAGTGGCGCAACAAACTCCCCAGCAACACATCTGTCTGTTAAGTTATAAAAACTTGAATTTATACAGCAGTATGCAAAGTTTACAAAACATGACACAGAAAATTATATGTCTAATATGTAAATTAAATTTTATGATGAACAAAGCAATGAAAACAAATGTCGTTGTTAAGGTTTTTTTTGGAAGTGAAAACTTCTTTAGGCGCGTTGAGCACTTTTTGGGTGAACAAAAATCATGGAACTCGCGTCATCGTCACCGAACGCTTTAGCTTTCGCTTAGTTTTCACTTCTATCGGCAGTCCCCAAAGACTGCCCCGCATGTTTTTTATTCAGAGATTTGTACCACAAATCTGTGTCGTATGGACCCACCGTATCATAGTTGGGGGAAAGCTAGGCAGAAAATGATGGGTCTTGAAGAAGAAGCCTTCCCAGCAAGAACTGTTGCAACAATGCATATTCCACTTATGCATCCTTTAAATAATGCCTGCATATAAATACATAACTTTATTCGTAATAATAAGCTCGTTGCTATTCTGTGTGCGCTTGCGCAGGGTTCATTGTATCAAGCTGTGTCGTTTGGGGGACGAGCAGAGACGTCGAAGTAACTGAGTTTAGACTTAACTGATTTGTAAGTAGAAATTGTGCCAAATATTAAACTTCAAATGTTAGAAAGGAGAAAAGAAAAAGGAGCACAGGTCGATCTTCAAGGTTAAGCAACGCTTGCCGAGGTTGGTCTGTCTATGGGTGATTATTTTAACATACCGAGACTCCTCCATGCCTCGGTGCGCACGTTAAGCGTTTGGTCCCGGCTGGCATTTGTAGATCTTTGGCAGTCGTTAACGGATAGTCAGAAGCCAGAAAATCTGACACTAGTCTTGCCAAGAAGTACCGTGTTACCCAGTTGATGGGTTGTGGAGGTCTGGTAGGCAGCCGACCCCAATATAGTTGGGAAAAGGATAGGCAGATGATGAGAACAGAAGTCGATGTGGCGACACTTGGGGGAGGCCTATGTCCAGCAGTGGACGGCTTTCGGCTGAAATGGTGATTTCGATGGCCCATGGGAACTTGTCTATCGGGGCGTTCAAGTATTACGTAACGCAATTTAGGGGGAGGGGGGTCTTGTAAAACGTTACGACGCGTTACAGGGGCGGGAGGGGTGTTCGAAAAACGCGTTACGTAACATTGTTTTTTTTTTATTTAATAGCGTTAAATAAAAAAAAACAATGTTACGTAAACGCTCACTAAACATATTTTCGAGTTACACAGTCACTAAACAGTAGTCATTTTGCCAAACAAAATAAACATCAATATTTTTCTTGAAATGACATTTATTAATTAAAAAAATTGGTAACATGAGAGTAGTAGACATAATTGTGACTTTTAGGTGAAAATTGTCACTTGGATGATACGTAACGTTTAGGGAGGGGGAAGGGGGTACAGATAAACGTTACGGTGCGTTATATGGGGGGGAGGGAGGGTCAAGAATCTTAAAAAAATGCGTTACGTAATACTTGAACGCTCCCATGTCTTTTCAATGGGGACTTGTCTATGTGGCGACGCTTTTGGGAGACCTAAGTCCAGCAGTGGACGTCTCTCGGCTGAAATAGTGATTTCGATGGCCAATGGGAACTATTATTGCATGAGAAACAGGACTGATCGATGTGGCGACGCTAGGGGGAGACCTATCAGAGCTTGCCAGGGTTGCGGAATCTGTTCGAAAGAGTCACCGCGGCCCTGCAACGCAAAGGGCTTTAGAAGGAACACTGATGGGTTTTAGTCAGTAAGAGTCTGACACGCCCTTCCGCTCCAACCAGAGCGGAAGAAGTCATTTGATGATTTCCCATCCTTAAGAAAAAAGGGGGAGACCTATGTCCTCTTTCGGCAGTGTAAATGGTCACTCAAGTAACGAAGTACAATAGCCACATAAGTTTGAGACAATGAGCGCGAGCTGCGTTATCAACGCTCGAATATAAAACCTTATCAATGAGGCTAGCGAGTCGTATACTCGTATGTGGTACAAGAGGCTGGAGGCGTACTGAGAGCGAGATATAGTTTATAGGTACGATTTAATTTAAACTTAAAAATATACTTAGAAATTTAATAATGACTGGCCTGTTGGTCGAGTGGTTAGTGACCCTGACTGCTTAACCGGAGGTCGTGGGTTCGATTCCCACCCAGGACAAATCTTTGTGTGATGAGCATGATCATTTGTTCTGTGTCTGAGTGTAATTTGTCTATAATATGTATGTATTTAGAAATATATAAGTATGATTATCAGTTGTCTGGTTGCCATAGTACAGGCTCTGCCTAGTTTGGGACCGGATGACCGTGTGTGAGTTGTCCAAAGATATATTATATTATTATAGATTTTGAAGTGAAAACTTCTTAAGCGGCGTTGTGCACTTTTTGGGATGGATAAAAAATGTTAAACTCGCGTCAGGACACGTGACCTGATCGAAAATTCGTAAGACGGAGGGAAAGTTCTGAAGTGTTAAATTTTTAATGTAAAATAAATTGTCATGTTTGTGTACGATAGCGCAATAAATGAATGTTGAATATTTTAATATTAAAGTAATTTTATACTGATAATTAAAGCAATTCGTGCGAAATTATTCCCTAACCATTCCAAAATATCAAAAATGCACAACGTTAATGTTCAAGTTTTCACTTCTGCCGGCACTCCCGGAGTGCAACCCGTTGTTTTTTTTTTATGTAAGCTCTCTTATTCGTCCGTGTGTCCCTGGTAACCAGCGCTGGTTGTCTGACGCCCAGCAAACGCTGAGATGGTAACCCTTACGTTATGGACACGTTCAGCGCACTTTAACTGTATCGACGCAATGTAATATTGTTCTTCGCTTTATTTATTTTTAGGGTTCCGTACCCAAAGGGTAAAACGGGACCCTATTACTAAGACTGCGCTGACCTCTGTCACCAGGCTGTATCTTATGAACCGCGATAGTTAGACAGTTGAATTCACAGATGATGTATTTCTGTTGCCGCTATAACAACAAATACTAAAAAACAGATTATAATAAATATTTAAGGGGCTCCCATACAACAGACATGATTTTTTTGCCGTTTTTTTATAGATAATGGTACGGAACCCTTCGTGCGCGAGTCCGACTCGCACTTGGCCGGTTATTAACATGCCTTTGTTGCTGTTGTGTTGTCTGTGTCGAATAAATGATTTCTATTCTATATTTGTGTTCAAGAATCATCCGAACTAGTATTATAAATGCGAAAATGTATTGGTTTGTCTGATACCCAAAGCCGGGCTGCTACTATCATAATTATAATAAAAGTAGCGGACGTCACGCGGTTTCACCCGCGTAGTTCCCGTTCCCGTGGGAGTACGAAGATAAAATATAACCTATGTTACTCGCTGATAATGTAGCTATCCATTGCTGTAAGAATTTTTCAAATCGGTCCAGTAGTTTTTAAGTTTATTCGATACACACAAAAATATTAAATCTTTCCTTTTTATAATATTAGTAAAGATATCGTTTTCAAGACATTTATTGTATGCTTTCCGGAATCCAAAAAACAATAAAGTCATATCATCATCATATCAGTCGAAAGACGTCCACTGCTGGACATAGGTCTCCCCTAAAGGGGGGTTTGCCATAATCGCCACGCTTGGCAGGCGGGTTGGCGATCGCAGTGTAGCTGTTGCAATGCACAGAGAATGTTGCTGCCCATTCTCTGGTGAGTCCCTTAGTCGCCTCTTACAACACCCACGGGAAGTAATGGGATGGTGCCATTGTTTTACGTCCGACAGAACAATAATACAACAAACAATATTTTATAAGATTTTCTCTTACAAATATGTTAAATTTTAAAATACTATAAGCCCTTTAGCGAGTTCAAAGTTTAAGGTTTCTCTCTATAATGACCATGAGAAAGGCCATGGAATTTTATTATGATATAGAATAATTGTCGTCTTGTTTGTTTGTTTAAGCCAAAACATCTAAGTTGTCAATCCATATAGGTAATCAAAATGTCACGTGATGACGAAGTGAGCTGTCATTCTATCTTGATAATATGGATTGACAGCTCACCTCGTGATCACTTCACTGAAGCGACATGTTTACAGAATCGACCGGTATATTACATATCTTGCGATATTTCTGCTTGTAGTGTGCAACGAGCGAGGTCGTTTCGGCTATAAAACTAATGAACGTACGACTGGAAGCAGTTTCAATCATAATAATACGTATGTTAGCGACTTTAGAATTAAGGTGAGCAGCAGTGCTATTCTGTAAATATTTCACCGTGTAAGCTTAAGCGAAGTGAACATGAAGTGAGCTGTCAATCCAAACAAGTTGGAATGACAATTCACTTCATGCTCACTCCACTTAAGTTTATACGGTGAGACGTTGACAGATTAAGCCATTGGCTGACAAGACTATCGGTAAAATGATTGCTGAGTTCACATCCCACATACACAAGTTCACGTTTGACCACTATCTCACCTGCTGGTAAGCGATGACGTGGTCGACGATGGAGCACGCTTACCTAGAAGTAACCTATTCACTCTTGACTTGAAGACCCCAGGTTGTAGCTATCGAGGAACTCCGGCAGGAAAATTTACCAAAACGTTTTGTGCGTATGGGTCTCATGTCCACCGTGTTTAATGTTTTTTTTTAATGTCGCAGCACATGCTGAGATAGGAGCCTTTTTAGCCCGCACATGTATCTATCTATCTACACACTAATATAATAAACCTAACGAGTTTGTTTGTGTGTTTGTTTGTTTGAACGCGCTTATCTCTGGAACAACCAGTCCGATTTAAAAAATTATTTGTGTATATGATAGCCACATTCATGAGGAAGACTATATATGGGAACGAGAAAAAACGGGACAAGCGTGTTCGAAGTCGCCGGCAAAAGCTAGTCTTTCTTCAAAACCGACCGGTTTGACTAATGTCAATATTACGCCTCGTTACTTATCAATTCATTACAGTTATCAATAACGATCGGTTTGGTAGAGCAGCAATACTTTCCATGCATTTATATAGGTACAAAACTTTTTTTGTTGTTTGCTGGTAGAAAACTCATTTTTGAGTTAAGCTCGCCTTTGTACATGAACTATTTTGTAATGTGAATTAATATAATCTGTTATGGTGTACAATAAAGAATTAAACTTTTTAGGATTTACGTATGTGGCTACACTAGCTAGCAATTACCAATTGTAAGTGGTAAGTGAAACGATTTGTTCGCGTATACAGGGTGTAACAGAAGTGCATGGTCACATTTCAGGGTTACGTTCTGGGGCCCTACTATGAAGTCTTAAAACGATCATGATTCTGCTCTCAGAGGGAGACGGAGCTATACATAGCGAATAGCACTCCTCTTTTACATCTTATCATCTTTTACCTTGATGCTATTCCACCAATTCGCACTAAACGTTTCCAAACGTCTTTTATAATGCGCATAGCAAAGGAGTGGAACTCTCTGCCTGCGTCTGTGTTTCCGAACGCATACAACCCTAATCTCTTCAAAATTAGAGTGAACAGGCTTCTTCCGGTAAGCTCGCTCCATCGTCGACTTTGTCTCTGTCTTCTATGACCTAGACTAGAGTCAAGAGCAAACCCATACCAAATAAAAAAAATAAAAAATCGGAATTGTATGGCATTAGCACGTCATAGTAGTTCTGCTGTATCTAATATTCATTAAGGAAACAGTAGCTAAAATATAAAAAGCTACTTTTCCCAAAAAACTCAATCGAAAAAAAATTCCAATAAAACCGGCCAAGTGCGAGTCGGACTCTCACACGAAGAGTTTCGTACCATAATCCGAAAAAAAAACACGTTTCTTGTATGTGAGCCCCTTTTAATTTTTTAATTTAATTTAATTTTAATTATTTGTTGTTATAGCGGCAATAGAAATACACACTGTGAAAATTTCAACTGTCTACCTATTATGGTTCTTGAGATACAGCCCGCTGACAGACAGACGGACGGACAGCGGAGGCTTAGTAATAGGGTTCTGTTGGTTACCCTTTGGGTACGGAGCCCTAAAAAACGACTTTTCTAATAAAACTTAACCGCAAAAATTACTAAGAAGTTAAAAAAAAACACTTTTACAGCAATTTCATAAAGCTGGTTGCATTTATTTTAGGTCGATCACAGATTTGATGCTACAAACTGTATGAGAGTGCTTGAAAAGTGTCTTTATTTTTACTTTTTTGTCGATTTTAGCGGACTCTTGAAAAAGTCGATATTTTTTTATTTTTGCTATTGGTTCCTTAATATTTGTCAGATACAGAACCTTACCCCGAAATATGACCAGGCACTTCTGAGACACCATGTATAGGTATTACCCGTTACCAAGACAACGGGGAGAGGGGGGGGGGAATAAGCTATTTTTAGAAGACCGTCTCTCGCTAAGCGACCTCCTTTACTTGATAAAATGCTAATATAAGGAATAGCTGAATAACAGCCGCACGGGTCAATCTTCAAGGTTAAGCAACATTCGCCGAGGTCGGTCATTGGATGGGTGACCATCTAACTTACTGAGACTCCTTCGTACCTCGGAAAGCATGAAAAAAAAACTTAAAAAAAACATTTAAAATGTACAGTATATTATAAAAGTTAGGTACTTAAACTTAAAATGAAATATTATTACTTAGAAGTTTTTTTTTCACCAATTGATCGAAAAACGCTTTTAACCTACATTTTTTTACTATCAATTAAGTTACCTAAATAAAAAATAAAAACGCGCCCTTTTTAGGACTACACTGTTAACCTATTTAGTCAAAAATAGCATAATAATATAATATTCAAACAACGCATTGTACATTGGAAGCACGAGCGAACCCTGCGGACGAACATATAGCAGAGTAGAGAAATTACCCCGATTGTACATTGATATTTATGCGGCTGAGTAGAATAGCGTTGTAACTCCTGATGGCAGAAGATAATGAAATTATTTTTACTGTATCTTGATTTTTTTGTTTTCACGCCTAAATCGTTCGAACTGATTTTGATGAATTTTGGTGCAGAGATATGTTTGTGAATCTATGACAATTTGGAAATATTTTTTCCTAAAAAGAATGAAGTACCTATGTCCTTATTATTATCTACCATCATTCACGGACGGTGGACTATGTATTTATATTATGTCACTTTTTTTTAAATAACGTCACGTTTTCTAAAACTTAATTTAATAAGATCATGAAATGTAGTAAACAGTATGTTACAGAGACAGTCCAAATAGGAAAAACCGACATACATGGAAGAATAACAAGATGAAATACCTATTTATAGATGTCCTTAAACAAAATATAATGCACATCACATAAATAACAACGTCAATCTGTGAGAACCGTACATAGATATTATTATTTATTATGAGTCAGTGACACGTATAAATGTAGCTCATTGTGCCCTTACATAACACATTATTAAGTAAATGTTTTTGTTGTGGAATTCCTGAGCTATTTACCTACATAATCTATTATGATTATTATCATTGTTTTTTTAAATAAGGTTTTAGAATTTATTTACTGAATAATGCTCACTTTGTGAACTTACAACAGTATTTTTTTTAAACCTTTAGAGCCTATATAGAGATAAAAAGGTGCATTGAGAGAACTACTTACTACTTAACTATTTCACTCAGACAACCACGTAATTCTCGAATCAAGTGTTTTCCGATAGCAACAATCTTTAAGCCAAGAGTGAATAGTTTACTTCTAGGCTAGCGTGCTCCATCGTGGACCAAATCAATAAAAAAGTCCTTCTATCAATAAACCAGCACATTTGTACTATTCTATCCGTATTGTTTTATCTATATAGTGATTTGTGTGTACATAAACAAAACAAAATAGATGAAACCAAGCCATTACCAAATTAACAAACCGAGTTGCAACGCTATTCTACTCAGCTCTCCATGTTTAATATACACACACATGGCCGATAATTTTACGGTCACTACTACATCGCCGACACGAACAAACGAATATCAGCCTTATGTCGAACACACAAGGTTGATATTCCGCTGGCTGTTGTGTTTGTTACGTCAGAATGTTTTCGATACGTTTTGTAGGGATGGCTCACGTTTGACTTCGGTGGTTTTTTTTTTGAATTTCAAATGTTGGACTTGATTTTAGTTTTCTAAAACGTTTATTAGTAAATGGTAAGGCGTTAAGGTCGTCAACTATGGGCGGCTTCCAGTCAAACCGGATTCAGCTGAATACCAGTATTTTACGTGGAGTAACTGCAAAGTCAATGTCAAAGTCAAAGTCAAAACGTTTATTTCAATTAGGCCATTAAACGGCACTTTTGAACGTCATCGTTTACAGTTCAGTAAAATAATAATAATAATATTACATTAATAAAGTGACTCTACTGTTCATTCGGAAAGGTAGATTCTTATGGAGAAGAACGGACAAGAAACTCCATAGTTACTCTTTTCAAATAATGATTTTACAAAATTTGGTATTGAAAAATTAATTTAATATTGTATGAGGACGATGCACCCAGAGTATGCTACTTATGGGAACAAAGTATTACCAGCAGAGGTAAACTTATTCATTCTGCCCACCAGACCTCCACAACCCATTAACTGGGTAGCAAGTCCAAGACTGCTGTCCGATTTCATAGCTTCTGACTACCTGTAACGTCTGCCAAAGATCTACAAATGACAGCCGGGATCAACAGCGTGCTTTCCGAGGCACGGCGGAGTCGCGATATGTAAAGATGGTCACCCATCCACATTGCAACCTCGGCAAGTGTTGCTGAACCTTGAAGTTATGAGTTAGCGGCGACATACAGACATACTTTCGCATTTAAGATTTATTATAATTATTATTATAAAACTTTTGAATCAGCTTATAGCAACAAAAAGTAGGTGCTCAAATAATAATGTATTGGATTAATATAAGATTAGGACCTATGATTAGGACCGACCTTGAAATGGGCCGTAAATCGTAGGTACTTGCTTTACTTTGATAAAATGTCATCCATATTAACATTTGAAAGCTAAATTGTTTCTGTCTTTCTCTTCCTTACCTATAATCTGATTTTTTTTAAATCACAGCTTCCTAAGGTTAAAAACATACAGGGCTCAAAATCCAAATCAAATCAAAATCAAAAGTCATTTATTCAAATTAGGCTGAGTGCCAGCACTTTTTGAACGTCAAAGTTGTACATAAAGTCAGTCCCCCAAAACGCCCGCCCGTCACCACTTCCTAGTGTTGTAGCTGGGAAGAAGGAGTGGCGCAACAAACTGCCCAGCAACACATCTGTCGGTTAAGTTTTAAAAACTTGAATTTATACAGCAGTATGCTGTCTTTGGGGACTGCCGATAGAGGTGAAAATCTATTTAACTTGTGAATTGTATCGTCTATTAGATTATTATTTTTGAATTTGGAAAGCGTTCGGTGACGATGACGCGAGTTCCATGATTATTGTTCACCCAAAAAGTGCTCAACGCGCCTAAAGAAGTTTTCACTTCAAAAAACCTTTTAATTGAATCTGTAAAATGGGGAAATCTAAAATTGTTGCGAAGGAAGTTTGCTTGCCACGCTTTCACGCCTAAATAGCTGAACCGATTTCGATGAAATTTTGGTACTGACATAGAAATGAAAAACGTTATAGGTAGGTTAATTTTGAACTAGTAGCCGCCCGCGGCTCCACCCGCGTGAATGTCGAAAATTATCCCAAGGGAACATACTCCCGGGATAAAAACTATGTCCTACTACCTATGTCCTTTTCCGGGACTCAAACTATCTCTGTACCAAATTTTATCTAAATCAGTCCCGCCGTTTGCGCGTGAAGAAGTAACAAACATACACACGCAGGCGAAAGTTTGTGAGTGTGTGTGTGTGTACGTTTGTTCCTTCTTCACACGCAAACGGCTCGCCCAATTTTGATAAAATTTGGTATGCAGGAAGCTGACACCCTGGATTAACACATAGGCTACTTTTAAACCGCGGGTAATATCGCGGGGCGCAGCTAGTAGGTATTATAAATAAATGCGGATGGATGTATGTTTGTTACTCAATCACGACGGAACGGCTGATCGGATCTGGATGAAATTGGGCACAGAGATAGATTACAGTCTGGAATAACACATAGGCTGTTTTTTATCCTGGGAGTATGCTCCCTTGGGATAATTCCCGCCATTTACGCGGGCAAAGCCGCTGGCAAATGCTAGTGATCAACGTTAAGGAATAAGCGTAGCACGGCAATGTCCTTAAAAAAGGTCAAATATTGATAAAATCTAGATAACCTAATAAAGTTATTAAAAGGACATTGAACTCAAGTAATCCGTCTGCTTTTCTTTACCATGTTGGGGTCAGCTTCCAGTCACCGGTGGAGAAGACTGGTGTCAGATTCTCAGGCTCAGAGAAATCTCGGTACATTAACATGGTCACCCATCCTCGGACCGGCCGCGGCCAGTGTTGCTTAACCTTGAAGATCATGTAAGGCTGTTATTATTTAAGGTTCTTAAAGGACATTGAACTTGTATACTAATAATTTCGACATGAACTCGTATCAGTTGAAATTTTCGTACATGATTTTGGTTTGCAGATAATGTAAATATTTTAGCTTCGTATGCACAAAGGAATTAACCATGTGCTGTTAAATTATTATGTACTAAGTAATTGAAGTAAGTACATACTATTTTGTTTGATCAGGATGGTGTATTTTAAGGATGACTATCAGTTTCACCTCTGTCAAACTTCATCCAGCCAGTTTTAGGGTTCCGTACCCAAAGGGTAAAACGGCACCCTATTAGTAAGACTTCGCTGTCCATCTGTCACCAGGCTGTATCTCATGAACCGTGATAGTTAGACAATTGAAATTTTCACAGATGATGTACTTCTGTTGTCGCAACAACAAATATAAAAAAAAAACAGAATAAAATAAATATTCAAACGGGCTCCCATACAACAAACGTAATTTTTTTTGCCGTTTTTATAGGTACGGAACCCTTGGCGCGCGAGTCCGACTCGTACTTAGCCGTTTTTTTTATTAATTATAGCATTATTTATTATTATCTATATTTGTGCCAAGTTTCAAGTTTATAAGCCCAAGGAAGAAGATTATGCTAAACTAAATTTAGCACCCCCTAACACGTCTTGGGGGAGTAATTTTGAAAAACTAATATTTAGTTTCAACCTTTATAATTCCAATATTCGTACCAACTTTCAAGTAGGTATATTGGCCCAAGGAATAAGATTTTTCATACAAACATCCTCCCCCTGTTTCACCCCTTTGCGGGGGAAGTTTCCTGAAATCCTCCCCTACGGAGTGTAGGGTATCTACATGCCAAATTTCAGCTTTCTAAGACCAGTAGTTTCGGCTGTGCGTTATTTGTCAGTCAATCAATTAAAAGAAATTAAAAATATATATATATATTATACTAGCTGTTGCTTGCGACTTCGTACGCGATAATCCCGTTTTTTCCCATTCCCATAGGAATTTCTCGTTCCCGTATAGCCTATAGCCTTCCTCATGAATGTGGCTATCATATACAAAGAGAATTTTCCAAATCCGACGGTAGTTCTACAGATTAGCGCGTTCAAACAAACAAACTCTTCAGATTTATTATATTAGCTAGTATAGATTGATGGTAAGATTTTAGTTATTTAGATACCGGTTCAAGTACATACTACTTTGTATGTTCAGGGTGGTGTATTTAATGGATGCCTCTTTTTTTTAAGGATGGGAAATCATTAAATGACTTCTTCCGCTCTGGGTGGAGCGGAAGGGCGTGTCTGACTCTTACTGACTAAAACCCATCCGTGTTCCTTCTAAAGCCCTTTGCGTTCCAGGGCCGCGGTGACTCTTTCGAACAAATTCCGCAACCCTGATTTAATGGATGCCTACCATTTTTACTAGGCATTGTATAAATTCTAGTTGTTCAAACTCTTAGAGTATATAATGTTGACGGGTGGAAGTGGTGACGGGCGGTGATTTGGGGGACAAAGTGCTGATTTTCAGACTTGTTTAAATTAATTACTTTTGGTTGTTGATTTTACCCGACTCTCCTAGAAGGAGGGTAATGTTTTTCGAAAAAATTACTATTTCTTAGTCATGCCTGGATAGATTTTAACAGCTGAGGTATCATTAGAGTGCCAAAGTGAATGCCTACACGAATTTTGAAAAAAAACAAAATGGCGGACGTCGTTGGTATCAAAACAAAGGGTTCGACGATACGATTCCAAGAATGTAACGCAATAAAATCAAAAATGAATTTTATTGTAATTTTGCAATAACACATTCCCAAAAACCACAAAATTCATGGTAACCCCTTGCCAGTGATAAAAATAGTCAAAACCTGATCAGAATCGAAATTCTACTTTATCCTTACAAACATACAGTTGAATTTACATTGCTGAGACATCTGAATAACGTATTTTGAACTTTATTGCTTAAAAGTTAAGGTTGAAAAGCCTGTGTAGAAGTAAAGTTTGACGTAAGCAGTCAATTACCATCTTAAGGTTTTTTCTTTTATTTATTTTTAGTACATATTTTTTCTCAGTAAATGATTATTGTCGAACTTAAACTGTCTTTACTATACCTAGTTATCGCTTAATGGTAATGGCCGGTTTAATAACGTATCCACCTTTAACCGACTGTCAAAGTACCAACAGTAGCTGAAACGTCATGTTACAAAGGCAAATATGACGTTTCAGCTACTGATCATCATATCAGCCGAAAGACGTCCACTGCTGGACACAGGCCTCCCCCAAGGAGGGGTTTGCCATAATCGCCACGCTTGGCAGGCGGGTTCGCGATCGCAGTGTAGCTGTTGCATACACAGAGAGTGCTGCTGCCCATTCTCTGGTGAGTCCCTTAGTCGCCTCTTACGACACCCACGGGAAGGGATGGGATGGTACTATTCTTTTACGTCCGACGCCATATTGAACGAAAATTTCGTTTTTTTACGTTTCTGATCTACCTTTGACCAACTTTATTGTCAAATCCCAATTTGACAGTTGGCCAAAGGCCGTAAATCTACCTATTCGTTTATTAAAATACTAGTCAGCCAGCGGCTCGTATTTTTTTGGTGTTTCTTCTCAGGGTAGTCTAAGGATACACCGGCCACATCTAGTTTTAAAATTACCTAAATTATGACGTGTAGGGCCCATTGCGCGAAGTATCATTTAATTCAGATTTATTTGCTACAATTATTACAATTGATTTCACCCGCGTATGTCTCGTTCCCGTGGGAGTACGGGGATAAAATATAGCCTATGTTACTCGCTGATAATGTAGCTATACATTGCTGAAAGAATTTATCAAATCGGTCCAGCAGTTTTTAAGTTTATTCATTACATACAAACATACAAATCTTTCCTCTCTATAATATTATTATTAGTATAGGTTTTAATTATTGTATCATTGATATATTTTTTTTAATTTACTGGAACGCAAGGTTAATTTCATACGGGTTAGGTAGCAACTAAGGGCGAGTATTTTTTACCTATTAGTTAAAAATGTTGGACACGTTAAAATGCATTTTTCGAATTATTAGGTATTAACTAATAGTTCTGAAAAAGTAGTTATTTTTTTTTAACATTGACCAAAAATATTTATAGGTGCCAATTATAAAAAAAAAAACTCGGGCCTAAAAGTATTATTTTTAACCAATTAACAAAATAAAAAGAAACCATTTATAATTTTGTAACCGTCACTAATACGTCAGAATGGACGGTATTGTACCCACAGTCGACGCCGCGCGCCATCACTACCTTGACATCAATACATTATGTATTAAATACCACTTGCTTTAATATTGACATCATTTTACGGTTTTTAGCGTAGCTTCAGCTTAGTTGGGGGAATATTCTAATGATTGAATTCGAATGTATGACAACACTATTTGACAGTAACTGTCAAATCGTGTTGTCATTCATCCTTAGTTCGGGTTCGGAACTAATCGTAAGTCCGTAGGTGATACGGAGTAGAATACGCCCGCAACTAAGCCCGAGACTACGGACTTCGGTAGTGAGAGTCACCCCTGAGCCGCGGTGACTTTTCCGAACAAATCCACAACCCTGGCATTCGAAATAAACCCAGCTTTCCCCTGTAGAGAGTAAAGTCGTGATTATATGTGTTAATTTCGAATGCATTATGAGCTAAACACTTATGTGCGCGAGTGTAGCTTGAGTCAGCAGAGTTATTCTGATATACCTAGCAGAGGACGGTAGCGATAGCAGAAACATTTTACAAATCATGTATTAATAAAAGTACCTGGATGTCCGGTGTTTTTTTTGGTAAACGTTTTCTAAAAATGAAACCTAGCTAGATCGATTTATCGCCCCCGAAACCCCGTGCATACTAAATTTCATAAAAATCGTTGGAGCCGTTTCCGAGATTCAGATTATATAAATACATCATATATTTACAAGAATTGCTCGTTTATAGATATATATTAGATAAATGATGATAAAAAAATATAATGTTAATTGTGTCTCAAATTATTACAACCGCGACTTCACTCTTATATACATTTCGCGTAAAAAAGTAGGAAGTATGTCTAACCAGCGGCGTAGCTTTGTCTCGCATACGAGTCCCAGCATTATGCTGGGTGATGCTGATGACCAATTTGCGCGAATTTGACGCATATCTTCCCAATTTGTGTAGGGATAATTTTTTTTTGTATTTTTTTTGTATTTTTTTTGTATTTTATTTGTATTTATAGTTAACGTGTGTGGCCCAAATAAACTTTCTTCATCTTCTTTTTTTCAATCTGTAATCAAATTCATCAGAATCGGTTCAGCCATTTAGGCGTAAAGAGTAACAAACAAACAAACTCACTATCGCATTTATAATATTAGTTAACTTAGTATTTTAGAAGTTGAATCTCCAATGTATGGAGATTCAAGGGTCAAAAATCACGTCAAAAGTGAACATTTACCTCTAACATTTTAAAGCCAACCAAAAAAAGTCGGTTTACGGACGATAGTTTAACGTGACAACGTCATAACAAAACATTGATGAAATGAGCGTAACGTTACAATGAGTCATCCTTTTTCGTGCGTGCAGCCGTCGTTCATCGATTTATTAGACGTTGTCACGTCAAAAAATAACTGTTACATTATTTCCCCAACTTATCTGCCGTCAGTACTGCGACGAATACAGCTGACTTCGATTCGGATGGCTCACGAAGGCAAATTATAACAAAAAAAGCGAGTATCGTCCTTGCCAACAATGTTCTACAGCATATTTTTATATAGTTTTCTATGACAGTGCCAATTCTACTAATGTTTAAACAACGTTCGCCATTCGCATCTTAGTCGCAAACTGTCACTTTTTGACATATTGCGAATATGAACGTTTGCTTGAAAATAAGTTAGCCGCAGAGAAATAACGAAGTATGTATTTTCGCTTTTTCTTTTTGATTTTTATAATTGTAACTTGACTTTATTACCATGCCATCATCTGCCTAGCCTTCTCCCAACTATATTGGGGTCGGCTTCCACTCAAATCGGATTTTCTTGCGCGTTCTTCTCCATAATGTAACCATATCATTGTAAAAAACATTCGATTTAAAAGAGTGTCCGTGGAGTTTCTTGCACGTTCTTCTCCATAGAGATCTACGCTTTGGAACGTGTAATTAGCTTCATCTCTTTGGACAGACCGACCTTGACGATTCAAAAGTGCCTGTAATGATTTAATTGAAATAGAGTTTGAGTTTGAGAAATCTGACACCAGTCGTACTAAGGAATATTGTTACCCAGTCCCAGGCTTGTGGAGGCCTGATAAGCAGTCATCATCATCATATCAGCCGAAAGACACTGCTGGACATCGGCCTCCCCGCGCGTGTCGCCACAACAACCGGTCCTGTGCGTCTCGCATCCATCGGCTACCCGCGACCCCCACCAGGTCATCGGTCCACCTTGTGGGAGGCCTTCCAACGCTGCGTCTTGCGGTACGCGGTCGCCACTCTAGTTACTAGTACTTTTCGGTGCCATCGACCATCTGTTCTGCGAGCAATGTGTCCTGCCCACCGCCACTTCACTTTGGCGATCCTTCGGGCTAAGTCGGTAACCTTGATTCTCTTGCGGATATCATCATCCCTGATTCGATCACGCAAGGATTCTCCCAGCATTGCAAATACTGGTATTCAGCTGAATCCAGTTAGGAACTGGCAGGCAGAGACGGAGACTAGTTGAATGTTTCAAATATGAGTGCAGAGAGTGAATGAAGAATACCTACTGCCAAAATCATTTGGCATGCGATTGTATTTCGAAGAATTTATCTTGTTATTAACAGACAGTAGGTCGCCTGTAGGAAAATACCCTTAGGCTACTAATACAAGTTGCGGAATTGTTCGAAAGAGTCACCGCGTCCCTGGGGGGCTACTCTCTAAACCCGAAGTCCGTAGTTTCGGGCGTATTCTACTCTGCATCACCTACGGACTTGCGATTAGTTCCGAACCCGAACTAAGAATGAATAACTGTGAAATCGTGTTGTCATTCATTCTTAGTGGTTAGGTGATACGGACTAGAATACGCCCGCAACTAAGCCCGATACTACGGACTTCGGGCTTTTCGAGTAGCCCCCCCCTGGAACGAAAGGGCATTTGGAGGAACACGGGTGAGTTTTCGTCAGCAAGAGACTGACACTCCCTTCCGCTCCGCCCACAGCGGGAGAAGGCATTTGATGATTTCACATCCATAAAAAAAGGGTAACCCCTGGGTAAGTCAGGCGCGACACGTCTTACGGACATCCGATCTTCGTCTCGGAAAGGACCAAGAGCGCTGGTTCATCAGCTTCCAGGTGTTAATGGACATAGGAGCACTTTGCGAGAGGGTATAGAGGTATGCGGTACAGAGAGTCCCGCATACCTCCACTGAAAAATGGGAGGATGACGAAGGACTGAAGGACGGTTGTTGTGTCTGGTGGGCAACTGCCCGATACTTGATATTCGGACTGGTGTATATGTTCATATCGCACGGAGAACTTTGCTTGCGCGATGCAGGATTTCGATGTTAGTTCATCGTAGATGGCGCTGCGGTTCTTTTTGTTACCGTACAAATTTCGCTTTCTTAGTTTTTCATGTGGCGGCTTTGATACCGCTACAAGAGGTCCCTCCCGCTCCGCCGGTGGGAGACGGCATTTGATGATTTCCCATAAACAAAAGGCTCTTAATACAAATGGATCATCGAATACGCGATACGTCTAGTATACATAAACAGCGCAGTTCAATGAGAAGGCTAGGCTTTTAATGAAACGGCTAATTAAGCTAGTTGGCTGTTACATATCTATCAGTTGATTATAGGTAAGTTTGTAATGAAATTACTGGTTTAATTATTTTTACGTAACTAATAAGCAATAACTTATTGGGCATCAAAAAAACATCCACTATCAATGGAAATGTGCCCAGAACACTGGCAGCATTGCCGCGTTGCATGGCAATGCTGATACTGTAAGTGTCTGAATTGTGTTAAGTTCGTGTCAAATCCAACTTTAATGTCACAGTTTGACAGTCTAAAGTAGTTTGACAAAATACTCAACCATTCAATAATCTGGAAATAGTACACATAAAAATAATAATATAATTGGAATTAATATAATTTCGAAACGGCTGGTTGACACTTCCCGTGACCCAAGAGCTGGCATTTACTTCAAGCATTGCCATTCAACGTGGCAAGCCAGGCTCTTGGGCACCTTACCAGCTGACAGCGTTGAGGACGAATTTTTGATGCTATATTTTAGTTTTTAAACAGATACAAATAAATTCTAGAAATAATAAGAGTACTGTTTGAGTCGCTAAGTCCCGTTGTCTCTGCCTGCCCCTGCGCCAGTCGAGCGTGAAGGTAACGTATGAAAGTTCCACGTAACAGCGTCGCTATCGGAAACAGCAATTTTCTAGTAAAAAACGATAAAACAAAGAACGCTTTCTCTTTTGTCATAATTTTTACCAAAAAAAAAACTCGGTCGGTTTCGAGTTTTGACATCGAAACTATTCGAGCTAACTTGAAATATGGATAACTATTAAAAATAATAAATAAGTCTTATTTAAACACATTACTATATACATATAATATGTCACCGGAACAAAGCAAACTCCGTAAGATTATAAAATGATTTTGACTTGAGAGATTGTAAACTCTCGATAAACTGTCAACTGAACATTTGGAATACTTTTTTATGCATCAAAATTTGATAGTCTATAATGTCTCGAAGTCATTCCGAGAAACGATTAACTTACTAAAAATAGTCTAAAATATGGCGTCGAAAAAATCTTCCGCATCGCTGGCCACTGGTAAAGTACCCAAAAGGCTGGCAGCATTGCCACGTTGTATGGCAATGCTTATCCTTTGTCCAAGGTAAAAGCCAGCCCTTGGGTCACGTGACGTGTCAAATAAGCGTCTGGCAGATACTTAACAAAAAAAATATTTACCCCTCGAAACTCGATAGGTAAAAATTTGAAGACATAATGTAACGCCAAAAATCGGCCATTTTAATTTTTATAACCCAGTGTCACTCACAATCAAGACGAATACACACTACAGAGCGTGCCAAAGAAATATACATACATCCATACACTCGAAAAACATGACCCTCCTTCTGGCGCGGTCGGGTAAAAACAGTAAAAAAATAACACGCGGCACGCGAGGTTGTCGATCACCGTAGGTACTACTACTTGGATATATTTACTTAATCTACGCAAGCACTTCGCCTGCGTAGATTAAGTAAAAACGATTATCTCCTATTTCACCCCTTAAAGGTTGAATTTCCAAAAATCCCTTCTTAGTGCAAGATTTCCTGACATGGGCTGATAGTGATGCGGTTTTTTTTGTTTTTATTTATTTTTGTTATTTATTGTAGCTGATAAGTTTTTTCGCTTTAGTGTGTCTGTGCGTTTTTTCCGGCAGAATAAAAAGGTTTTCTTTCTTATTTCATTTTCCTAGTCCCAGTAGTTTCGGCTGTGCGTTGGTATGTCAGTCAGTCAATTTTCCTTTTAAATATATAGTTTATTGTAGTATTCTATGTAGTCCATCAGTTATATTAAAAACAGATATTGGACATATTATTCCTCTTTTGTCACGTAAACAGAAAATGAAGACGATGCAATGACAATGCAGTGCGTTAAAATTTTGCGTTACGTCACGTCGACGACAAAAACACTTTTTACTTAGAAGTGAGCTCCTGAATTTTACGCGTCCAGTATTTCCAAATAGAATCATATTTTTTACTAATCTAGGAATCATACATATGAAGATTGTTATTTATATTTTTATCTAGGAGATGAGGAATTGACCAGAATTGGCCCACTCCGAGCAGAGACAAGACAATTGGGACTCCATTCAGTGTCATTGACGATTGTCAAAAGCTGAAAATGTCAGTAGCACAATATGTCAATTTATGACTTTTTGCCAAATAACATAAATGACAAATCGAATGTCACTTTTCAAAAGCCCATGATCCCCAGAAAGTGCAACACAAGAAAGCGAGCGAAGAAGTAATGTGGCACATACTACGTTATTCAAATGTTGGCATCATTAAAAAATATAATCTGTTGGTTGGCAGCCCTGGCCGAGAGCCGCGTCACTGGTAAATAATTGCTTAACTGAGAATCCGTTGAGCGGACTGCGTTGTAAAGATTTTTGGATAGAACAAAGGATTCTTTTTGAGTTATCTCTTCTTATAAATGATATATTTTAGTCATTTCGGTTTATTTACAAATACATAATAACTTATTAGATAATATATAGGTACAAGCTAGTAGAAAAATGTATAAATGAACAGGATAAAAAAAAAATCAAATTGGTTATAAATAACACTATTACACGTCAATTTAAACTAGTTGCGGCCGGTGTTTCCTAGCTGAATACCCATAGAAGAAACACCGAAATAAACTCAGAGGTCAAAGTCTCTTGTAAACATGTAATAGTCAAATTATATGATGGAAATCAGAACAAATAAATAAAATTGAAGCGTCTCTTTGTATTACCAAAATAACAGCTCTTTACTAAATGATCAGGAAAATATATATGCAAAAGGCATTTTTTTTTCTGTCTGTGTTGCAGTGTGTGCACGGGCAGTATTTACCGGGCACTAATCCAGACTCCAGACTGCATAAACATAATTTTGCGTCCTTTCATTGTTCTTAATGCATTAAGACAAATTTAAATTCAAAATTTATTTATTGTTTGTCACAGGTGAAAAGTTGAATTAAAATATTTGCCACAACCTGTAAAATACACCTGTTCATCTTCTGAGTCAGGCACTCATCGCTTCACTCGAGCTATAAAACGAGAGTCTTGTTAATCTTGGTGCTTTTAACGCTGTAATCTGAAGAGCTATTTCGATTTACTAATTAAGACAACGACGACGTCAGTAAAATTACAAAACCGATTACATGTCGGGTTGTTATAAACCAACATAAACCCGGCCAAGTGCGAGTCGGACTCTCACTTGAAAGGTTCCATACCGAAAACCGAAAAAAACACGTTTCTTGTATCCCCTTCAATTTTTATTTTTATTATTTTTTGTTATAGCGGCAATAGAAATACACTCTGTGAAAATTTCAACTGTCTACCTATTACGGATCTTGAGATACAGCCCGCTCACAGACAGACGGACGTACGGACGGACGGACAGCGAAGGCTTAGTAAAAGAGTTCCGTTGGTAACTTACTTCAGGTACGGAACTCTAAAACTACTAAAGTTCTTTCAAAATACATTTGTAGAACATCGAATTGGAAGAAGACTATAAGTGAAACCATTGCTAAATATTCAGAACGGGCCAATTATGTCAACTGCCAAGCATTTCTTTTTTTTTCGGATAAATGTAAAAATAGCAAGGACACATAATATTTTGCTGAAAGTTAGTGTATGAAGTGTTTACATAACTAAATATTAAAAATAAATAGTAAAACAAATATCTAAAGTGGTTTAAAAACAACACCTAAAGCTTATTCACAAAAATGGCTCCTACTGAGCCATGTTCATCTTTTAAAAAATCGTTGAAATTGACCTACAAAAGAAACTTTGAGAACTGTTTACTTTAGTTATCTTGTTACAAAAAAAAAACTTACTTCAGTTTTGAACGGCACTCAAAACATGCCAATACGATTATTATTTTGTACAATCGAATGGTAAAAGGTCTGTGTTAACACTGTTGACTGATAAACATTATTTGTATGATTTCTAGAATATTCTGGTCGTTATGCGGAAAAGTGTTATTAATCTATAAGTTAAATCAGTTTAAGTTATGAGGGAAATTTTATTAATGATCTAAATGATATGAAAATGAAGATAATGACTGTTTTTCGATCTTCTACTTTTTGCTAAAACGTTGTTTTTTTTTGGAGTGTACGTATTTTTTTCTGCGCAACTTGTAAATAAATTAATTATTGCATGTTGTTATTATTTTTGAAAACTGTAATTATTTGTAAAAATATTTTTTCAAGCTCAAAACCTTGCTTAAAAACCTAAACTATTACTTGTATGCACGGGCGTGCAGTAGGCTACAGTAAGGGTAGGCCAGCCTATACATAATGCACCGGCATGCTTGTATGACAGACAAGACTCCTTAGGTACAAAAGTTTCTGTTTTCACCCGATTGCGGGGAAGTCAAAAAGTAAGGTTATGTTCTTGTGTACCAATACAGTCGCCAAACACCAAAAGTAAATAGGTACAAAGGAATGAAATGTGTTTCCACTGAATCACTCGTCTGTACCTAACGGACAGTGTTATCAGTTATTTACACAGCGAATGAACTCAAAGATAAGATAAACTTTATACCTAGGGACACTCGAAACTCGCGATTATTGCCAAACTCTACATTCTTGGATTATTATTAGTTATAAAAATATGCATGACTTTTGTTAGGCTTTGCGTTTTACTATTATATCACCTTTTAGAAAGACAGCGATAATGGGGTCGACGATGGAGCACGCTGGCTTAGAAGGAACCTATCCACTCTTGACTTGAAGACCCCAAGGTTCAGCTTGACTTATTAAATAAGTGTTTTGTTTAATCAGAAGAGATACCTTAGACACCACATTTGCACCACACAAATTTATTCTTTTTTTTTTCAATTACTATTTCAATACATTACGGTCGGTTGATACTTAATACTAATTTTCCTACCGTTCAAATTGAGTAGGTTCTGTTTTTGAGGAAAATTATACTAATACCATCGACGTTGAATATGTTTTCAAACTACATAATTTAATTAACCGGAATAAATAATTACACATACAAGGATAATTTTGGAAGCTTTTTAACACTATTTTCGTGCATGGCAACATCAGCTTTTGTTCAACATTAATATTTTAGTAAACCGATCACAAAATACGTAATGTTGTAAAATTATCGCTTAATTTTATTTTCGGACTTGACACACATTGTGAGGGCATAAAAACAGTTAATTTACAAGTTCTAATCATATTATTGTTTTTAATATAGATAAATTGAGACGGATTAAGTACTTAAAACCAATTTTTGATTTAAAATAAATAAAATTGCTTTTTATTTAATAAGATAATGTCTCTAGCATTATCATGAATGAACAGCAAATAAAAGTAGGTATCTTAGCCACGGTAATCTAGAATCGCATCAAACAACGTCGACTTATAATGATAAAATGAACGATTATAACTCCTACATTATAGAATATACTAAGCAGTTCCTTTATATTTTTCTAATAACTCAACTTTAAAGTCACTTACCAAAGAAATATTTACACCGTTTTATTCTAGATTTTTCACCTGTTAATTTAAACTAAAATTATGTATTTTAACTACACCATTGAAGCCGCACTTTTAAACTGTCAAGGAGTTAGTTAGCCTGAATGTTGAAGCTTTATTAGAAGTTAAATTTTATTTTATAATTACTAGCTTTTCTCCAGGGTTCCACCCATCTCTATAATATGTCAAAATGCATTCAAATTGATTCAGCAATTAGGCGTGCAACTCACTTACGCATTTATAATATAAGTTAGGTTTAAAGTGTCTCATAGATAGTTTCTGTCTACTGCTTAGTAGCAGTTATGATTTTTAACTATATACAGTATAGTTTGTTAAGTATTTGTAAGAAAAAGTTTTTTTGTACTTGTAAAAATTACTAGGCCTGATGAAATAAAGTTAAGAAAAATTAGGCACAAAAATATTTTTAGTACGATTGCGGCTCCATCGCGGCTCTAGCTCTAAAGTCGTCACATGGCGCGTCGCAGTTCTAGTGTATTGTGTACTGCGCCCACCACTCTTGATACTCGCCGTTATTATTATTATTACTCTACTTAGAATTTTGATTTTTTGGGCCTGCTCGCACAAACCATAGTTATAACTCAAATATTTGTTAACACGAGGTCAAATAACAAATATTCCATACATAATGTTCCCCGGGTTAAACTATATCGGATTTAAAAAATAACTATTTTCTGCAATAAGACAGCAGCAGTTTTGATTCGAGTTTGATGGATGACTATAAACCCGTCTTGTATAACATGGGTCTAATAATGTTACGACCGTTGTTTATTTTTTCATTTCAAAATATGATCTTAGTAAAGTTGTCAAATGCTGGTATTTAACTTTCTCTTTTTCAACTTAAATTAGATTTTGCCAGTGGCTCGGCGCGTTTTAATATAGTTTCGAAAAAATGCTTATAAATCTCCAGGATCTATCACTGTACCAAAAATCATAAAAATCGGTTCAGCGAATTAGGTGTTAAAGCGTAACAAACAAATAAACGGAATATAAGTAATTTTGTAAAAAAAAAAAACAATGATCTGTAAGAAGAAGGATTGTTTCTTTTCAAGCCGCAGTTGGTTAAAAAAGGAGATTTTGATAAAAATATATATATTTTCGGTGAGTATCAAGAACACAAAGCAAAGTACATACTGGCTTAACGTTTATCTTTGACATAGTTGCTTAAATGGCCAATATTGATCGTTTAAATGTATTTGTACAGTTTGACGTTAAGTCAATGACGAAATATGGTTCGAAGAAAATTATTTTTACTATAACTGCTATAATTTTAATTAACATTTATGAGACTTTGACTTAATATTAATAAAATGTGTTACTACAACAAAAACCTTTCTTTTTGTTAACAAAAACCATTTTAGCAATTTATTATATTTTCTAGCGGCACGATGGATCGATGATTTGAAGAAGGTGGCTGGCAGCGGATGGATGCGGACCGCTCAAAACCTTAGGAGGCTTACGTTCAGCAGTGGTCGGCAATTGGCTGATATGATGATATTTTCTAGCTTGCAGTCTGTGCTTACTATGGTTTACTCTATATTCATATCAAACATGTTTAAAAAGTATTTTATTAAACGCGTAAAGTCTAAATACATATTTACAAAACAGAGGCTATCTAAGCGGCAAAAATTTCTATATTTAGACAAAAAATTACAACCAAGCCCAAAACTATTTGGTCCTAGTACAAAATCCCCATAACGTACTACAAAATTACTCTACGGCTGTACAAGGGAATTTCACGGTTACGTGCTACGCATAAGAGCGAATATCGCTTTGCGTATGCCCGGCAATAGGTATGGCTTTGTGGTACAAGCGAAAACAAATATATAGGTATTTTTTTCTTTGTCTTTTAAAGTTTTATGTTCCGCTAGGAATCGAATATTTTTTTAATGGGTTAAGTGTAATTTGTGAATATTATTAATGATTCATTTTTGTTATTGAGATTGACATCTAATTATGCTAACTAATATTATAAATGCGAAAGTCAGTTTGTTTGTTTTGCTTTCACGCCTAAATCACTGAACCAATTTTGATAAATCTTGATACAGAGATAGATGCGACCATGGAGGCGGTTAGAGACTACTTTTCTGCAAAAATAAGATAGACGCGAACGAAGCTGCGGGATTTAAGTAGTCACACATCTATACTCATATAATAAAGCTGAAGAGTTTGTTTGAAAGCGCTTATCTCCGGAACTGCCAGTACGATTTGAAAAATTATTTTTGTATATAATAGCCACATTCATGAGGAAGACTATAGGATATACGGGAACGAAAATAAACGGGATATGCGCGTACGAAGTCGCGGGAAGAAGCTAGTACCTTCCATAGATAAATGTTTTTTTTAATATTTCTATGCTATATATAGTACTAGTATAGTATATAGTACCTAATAAGTTCTGTTCTATCGTCGAGTGTATCACGAAAAAACTGATAGCACTAATCCGGATCCAGTTTATACCTACGTTAAACGGACAAAAACGCCCAATATCCTACCAATATAACTGTTTGGTGGTTTTTTACTTAACTGTCGTACCACTTACCAATTATTATGTATAACTATTATTCTCTTTATTTATTTTCCTTACAGACTAATTTACTTTTAACATATTTCTTTAAAGAAACACATAAAAAAAAATATATAAAAAATATGTTAAAATTATTATTATTTCCTTTATTCTTTGTATATAAATTACATTTTTAAATATTCAAATTCAAAGATATAAAAATATTTAAAAATATAAAAAAAATAGTAGCCCACCGGTATCGGGAACAGGGTCCAAGATACCGGTGGTCAGGACCCCTGAGAGAGGAACCTCCTAACTATGCGCCGTGTCCAGGAGTACTGCTTTCTGGATCAAGTCCTTGATCCAGCTGCCCAACGAGAGCCCCTTTAGATGTTGGTCGAGGCTCTTTATTATTATTATTATTACTTAGGTACCCAGTCAGGGTTGTGGTGGTCAGATGGGCAGTCGCTCGAAAAATACTGGTTCTCAGCCGTATCCGGTTACACTAGAAGCCGATTTCAATAAACTTGGGAAAGGCAGGGCAGATGATGATTGCCATTGTTTCAGACGTTATGTCCTAACAAGTCCTCGGGACTTTTTAATTTTATCAAATTGTACTTATGTCTACTATAGATAACACGCATGTAAGGCGTGACTGATAAGCGGAGTATTAATTAATTATTGTTATAAATACTTGAACTTGTAACACGATGACATTTGGGAAATACCGTATATCCACTGTTTATCTAGGATTCTTAGAAGGTATTGTTGTTTATTTATTATCCTGTTTTTAGCCGACTGCGACAGAAGGAGACGTAATGTTTTATGTATGGGTGTAAAAGTCACCGGAAAACTGTAGACTCCGTAAGATTGTATTATAATTCTTGTTTTTTTTTTACGACTTTTAACATCATTTACAATGCGTAAAATTTACTATCGATTTATGTAAAACTACCTATTACTATATACACTTAAATAAACCTTAAAAAACCTATATTTTTCTAAACAAATCAATTGCCGTCCTTTATTCTTCCAAAAACTCGAATTTAACTCACACATTAGATTTTTTTAAATTTGTTCGCTCAAATTGTTACAATCATACCGTTGTTCACCGGCTCATGAAATATAAAATAACGCATTTGTTATGAATTGCCAAAATTTACACAGAAATTGCAAGGTACGTGAGGATGTGATTTTGAGAAAACTGTTGAACAGTTCCCTGATTAGTAAGTTAGTACCTAAATTAACGAATCCAATCGATCACATAATTTGCATGGTTTTAATTTCTTATTTGGATTTTTTTGTGGAGTAACTTGGGACAACTGTTTTTTCTTGCTGACATATTTGAATTACAATTTTACTGGAAACTAGTGAACCGCCCTGGCTTCGCCCGGATGGAAATGATTTTCCAAAATTTTCTTTCATAAGAACCATCTTACAAACACAACACAAAAAGAATTAGCGAAATTGGTCCAGCCGTTCTAGAGTTTTGCGCTTAGCAACACAGTAGCGATTCATTTTGATTAATATAGATTGCTTCACTTTTTTGATCCTTGATCATACTCTGAGCTAAACATTTTTTTGAAAATGTAACTTATTTACCTTCTTACGTTCTGTGAAAATAAAATTATTTATAAGTATTATATTTACACTTTTCTAAACTATTATTGAACAGTGGTCATAAAAATAATTATATTTAAAACTTAATTCATCGTTTTTAATAATTTTAAATCAAATATTATAAGAAAACCAAGTACAAATATTAATATTAAACTAAGCATTAAAATAGTTTAATATTTTGTGTATTTTTTTCACAAATCAATCCGCTCCCGCTTCCGCTTCTAACCAGGACTACACGCGAACAGTAATTTCATCCATGAAATAGTTGGTGTTACCAAATAGGGATTAGAGCGAGATAGCACTACCGCCTCGCAGCCGCGCGTAGGGCTGCCAACTATACTGTAATACTGTAAGTTGAATTCGGTTTGACTGGAAGCCGATCCCAATATGATTGGGAAAAGGCAAGGCAGATGATGATTTAGGTATGTATATTTCTTTGGCACGCTCTGTAGCGTAAACGGCTTGATGGATTTAATAGCTTCAGAGGTATCGTTACATTCATCTTACTAATTTATTTATTTATTTACACTTTACACACACAAATGTACAGAGGCAGACTTAATACCATAGGCATTCTCTACCAGTCTACCTTTGGGTGATGCAAAGAATAGTGGTAGGTGCAATATGGTGAATAAAAAGCGATCGATATTTAATTAATTCTGGGTACTTGTACCAAAAATTCAAAATAGTGCCATTTTACATGTCTTCACAATTTTTTCCTCAAAACCAATTGACTGGGCTATCAAAATAAAGGGTTTTATAATAATAATTGGGTTGCAAAAATGTATGCAACTTATATCTTTAAATGTTATTTGTAAAAAAAAAATGTGTGAAAATTTCAACTGTCTAGCTATCACGGTTCAGCCTGGTGACAGACGGACGGACAGTGGAGTCTTGTAATAGGGTCCCGTTTTACTCTTTGGATACGGAAGCCTAAAAATGAAGACGAAACAGTGCGTTGAAAAGTCTCGTGACGTCACGCGATAGTACTCTTTTTACAAAAACGTGACATAACCAGCCCCACTCTTAAACTTTGATGCTTTTATGTTTTTCAATTTTTATTTTTTGAAAATGTGTAACAGCAACAACGTGTAACAGAATAAACGCAATACCTGAAAACGTGGAACAACTTTTACTATGAGATCAGCACCTAAATCGCAAAAAAATAAAATCTGCTGTTCAGTACATTTTGCCGAGCTATGCGCACAAAAATGTATGGGGAGTTTGGGGAGTGATTTTTGAAGTGAAAACTTCTTTAGGCGCGTTGAGCACTTTTTGGATCATGAACAAAAATCATAGAACTCGCGTCATCGTCACCGAACGCTTCCCATTAATTATATGTATACTGTGTATACGTCACAGGAAATTTGGATACTCCGTAAGATTGTAATAAATCATCATTAGATTACAATTTCTCGATATATTATGAAAAAAAAAAACATTTTGTATGCAATAAATCCCACCCAACTTCAATAGTTTCCAATATATTCGTGTCTTATTAAAAAAAAATTGTTTACAAATTCACGAGATATTTTACAATCTTACGGCGTTTGCCATTTTCCAGTGACACGTATATGTGTACTTTTTGGGTGAACAAAAATCATGGAACTCGCGTCATCGTCACCGAACGCTTTAGCTTTCGCTTAGTTTTCACTTCTATCGGCAGTCCCCAAAGACTGCCCCGCATGTTTTTTTTTTCGCGATTTCATTGCTGGTCCCATAGTAAAAGTTATTCATAATAATAAAGTAAGTACAACAACCCCTTTTCAGGTATTGCGTTTATTCCGCGTAATATTTTATTTTATTCGTGTTTGAGGTTGGCAGCCCTGCACATGAGGGAGATAGAACATTGTCGAGTTCGCAGCGCTCTCTCGATTTCCGTTCGCTTATTTTAAACGAATCTTTCAGGGTTAGTCTTGCGGTGGTTCTTTGTTTGGGGTTCCGTACTTGATAATTAGGTTATTATTAAATGTGTTTATTTTTGTTGGAGAGATTTATTTTAATGATGGACTTTTAGATTAGAATGATGTATTCAATTCTTCAAGTTGGATGGGTGGCCATCTTGACATACTGAGTTTCATCCGAGCCTCAGAAAGCATGTTAAGTTGTTGGTCCCGGCTGTCATTTGTAGATCGTTGACCGTCGTTATGGATTGTCAGACACCGATACTCACCCATCCACAGACCAACCTCGGCAAGCGTGCGCTTGTTATTTAGCCACAAATTAATATCTTAATGTTTAGCCAGACTATTAAGTCAGGCTAAAACATTAGACTTTAATTTTCCTATCTCTAAAATGTCATGTAATGTTGAAGACACATATACCATCATCTCCCTGCCCTTATCCCATGTTACTCGTGGTCGGCGCAACACGTTTTTTTCTTCCATTCTGTCCAGTCAGCCGTCACGCTATCACTAACTCCCTTTACTTTCATATCACTCCTCACACAAGCCATCCATTTTCTTTGGCCTCCCTCTCCCTGTCCATCCATCCACATTTATACGTGTAATGAAGGTATGTACAACACAGTCGCAGGACATAATTTCAGCCCACCCGCCTATTAAACATTAAAGTCATGACCTGTATTTTATTTCCTGGAATATTTACAATAAAATAACGCTCAGAAAACCAACTATAGTAGGCGCCAGATAAATGTGGAATAAAGTATATTGACCTTTCCCTAATAACTGCTCATAGGTACCTGAACAATTAAATATGAATCGTTTTTCATTATTAGACATTGTTAAGGATCACGAGAGATGATGATTCGGGACAGTTTTGTGTCATTAATTCCGTTTTTCAAATTAACAATGTCAATAAATGTAGGTGGGTCAATGACCGATATTCCACGATTATCTGGCGCCTACTATAGTGGTCATATCGTAGAATTGGCAGTTTAATTATGTGACCGAGGTTAAGTGATGTTTGAGGGAACTAAGGATACACCTACACGGATAGGTTATATTCCAATGGGATGTCGGGAGCTAGAGTGAGCGAGCTCCCGTTATCTCAAGGCTAAGAAATTCAAACACAAACGGCTCGAAAATGTATCTGCCAACTAGGCTGTTATATTTCCTGGAACGCAAAGGGCATTTGAAGGAACACGGGTGGGTTTAAGTCAGTTAGAGACTGATTCTCGCTCCCAATGTGCCCAGCAGAAGGAGTCATTTGGATAAACCCATGAAAAAGCAGTTCCGCCGTTTGATGTGCTCGTATTGGGTCTTCTGCGGAACCCTGTACAGTGGCAATTGGCGGCTGATAGGTATTGATTAAGTTTCTATATGCATCTGACCTGAGCGGGACAGCACTGGGTCATCCGGCCGCTTCGCCCAGGATTCCAGAATCGATTGTATATGTTTGTAGTACTGTATGAGTTTCGGGTATATTTTTGCTTTCTGAGGTATTGTTAATCGTGGATTATACAACAAAGGGGTCATTGAACTGAATGAATGAATGAATGATATTTGTCTTTACTAACATGATATTAAACTAGTAATGCTATCGGTAAAGTATTTTAGTTAAGTTTTATTGTTTTGTATGCATGTCAGTCTTGTGACATGGATGACGACATGGACATGCGAGTGTTGAGATGGATGTGTGGAGTATCGAGAATGGATAAAGTGAGAAATGAGTTCATTAGAGGTAGCTTAAAAGTGGCGACAGTAACGGAAAAGTTGAAAGGGAACCGCTTATCTTGGTATGGTCATGTGAAGAGGAGGGATGAAATGCACGTAACTAAAAGAGTTATGAATATAAATGTGTACCCATGTATGGACAGGGAGAGGGAGGCCAAAGAAAAGATGGATGGATTGTGTTAGGAGAGATATGAAAGAAAAGGGAGTTAGTGATAGCGTGACGGTTGACAGGACAGAATGGAAGAAAAAAACGTGTTGCGCCGACCCAAAGTAACATGGGATAAGGGCAGGGAGATGATGATGTCAGTCCTGCGACAGTAAATATTTTTTCTTTCCTTCTAATGATCTGTTTATTCGCTGGAATAAAGGTCGGAATTTTATTGTCTCACAATTAACGTCTTTCCAGTCGTGTAAATATTAAATTATCTACATATTAAGATAGAATTTACAACACACTCACACACATTTACATTTCATGAAAAACTAACAAAAAAATTAAAATATAGCATAAAAAAATCATTATCTACTAAAATTGTTTGCTATTTCGAGGGCCGCACGAATATCGTCTAAAATTGTTTTCTATGTCGAGCGTCGCACAAATATTGTCTAAAATTGTTGGCTATGTCGAGTGTCGCACAAATATTGTCTAAAATTGTTGGCTATGTCGAGCGTCGCACAAATATTGTCTAAAATTGTTGGATATGTCGAGCGTCGCACAAATATTGTCTAAAATTGTTGGCTATGTCGAGCGTCGCACAAATATCGTCTAAAATTGTTTGCTATGTCGCGGGACGCACAAATATCGTCTTAAATTGTTCACTGTGTCGCGGGCCGCACAAATATCAGCCTCAGGTTGACGGTGAGCTTGAACTATTGAGTGAAACAGTTGCCTGAAGACTTAGGATATGAGACTGACCTCGCCATGCTGGTTCCTCCCCTCAGGCGTGTTCTCGGGCAGGAAGTACAGGCGCAGGCTCACCAGGGTCTGGTCCGACACCCGGTCCGTCCACAGCAGCTGGAGTTCTCCTGTTGACACACCATGAACAGAGTATTTTAGATAACATAAAAAAAAATATTGGACACGTATTCTTCACCATTTCAAATCAAGTTCAAGAATGGGGGCTAGTGACGTCACATTTTGGTAAAAAGTGCACTAAAATGTGATGAGTGTTCAACGCACTGAATCGTATTCATTTTACGTGAAAAAAGATAGTGTCCAATATTTCTTGGAAATTGATCTGACCGACTAATTATTTTTTTTCAGCAAAATACCCTCTTGTATGAAACACCGTTAGGAGTTAACAGTTACCACTCTTGTTTGTAAGCTATTTGTTACCTATTTACGTCTTAACGGCTGAAAGGACTTAGATGAAACTTGGCAAACGAGTAGATCATGTCGGAACAGGACACGGAATTTATCCCGGGTATATGCTTGGCATAATTTGAGTTCATTACAGGTATGTCCTTGGCATAATTTGAATTTATCCCGGGAATATCCTTGGCATAATTTGAATTTATTCCGGGAATATCTTGGACATAATTTGAATTTATTCCGGGTATATCCCTGGCATAATTTGAATTTATCCCGGGAATATCCTTGGCATAATTAAAATTTATTCCGGGAATATCCTTGACATAATTTGAGTTTATTCCGGGTATATCCCTGGCATAACTTGAATTTATCCCAGGTATATCTTTAGCATAATTTGAATTTATCCCGGGAATATCCTTGGCATTATTTCCGACATTCATGCGTGAAGCCGCTGCGCTGGCTAGTTCAAGTATGTTGTTCCACAGTGTTAGTGTAGTAGGTACTCACAATCCGTAACTACCGCCAAAGATCTACAAATGACAGCCAAGACCAATGGCTTAACGTGCTTTCCGAAGCACGGACGAGTCTCAGTATGTTGAGATGGTCACCCATCCACAGACGACCTCGACAAATGTTGCTTAACCTCGATGATCGACCCATGCGGCTGTTTTTATTTAACCACGAGCTCCTCGTAACCGCCTACTGGGCACAAAATGTTTAATGATCGATTCGAAAAGCAAGAAAGACAGTAACGTGGTCTTACCTATGGAAACCAGCTCGGAGTCCTGCCAGACCTTGACGAAGAAAAAGTCTCCTATCGCGATGATCTTCTCCGAGGGTCCCGAGAGCCGCAGCGCCTTGTAGAAGGTGTACTGGCCGTGCTGGCCGCATGGAGCACCCACCAGCTGCAACAAGATAATGAACTTTAATTTACAGGTACTTTGATTTCAGTTTTTGAGATTTCTGATAGCTACAACCTGGGGGTCTTTAAGTCAGAGTGAATAGGTTACTTCTAAACAAGCGTGCTCCATCATCGACCACGTCATCGCTTACCATCAGGGGAGATAGTGGTCAAGCGAATAATAAATAAAACCCGCCAAGTGCGAGTCGTAATCTCACACGAAGGGTTCCGTACCATAAACCGTGAAAAAACATCATAAAGTTTCTTTTCCTCCTTTAATTTTAATTTATTTTTTTAATTATTTGTTTTTATAGCAGCAATAGGAATAAACACTCAGTGAAAATTTCAACTGTCTACCTATTACAATTCTTGAGAAACAGCCCGCTGAAAGAACGACAGACGGACAGCGGGGGCTTAGTAATAGGGTTTCGTTGGTAACCCTTTGGGTACGGAACCCTAAAAATAAGAGTGATTTTAAATTTTCTAAAGAAAACTTAAAATTGCTATCACTATCTCTCCAAACTCTATTTCCTTTTTTGATGACTTCTTCCGCTCTGGGTGGAGCGGAAGGGCGTGTCAGACTCTTACTGACTAAAACCCATCCGTGTTCCTTCTAAAGCCCTTTGCGTTCCAGGGCCGCGGTGACTCTTTCGAACAAATTCCGCTACCTGAATAAATGTCTTAGAATTTTGATTTTGTTTCGGAGTGCCGTCCCATCGGAATAAGAGAGTGATGGAAGAGGGAGTGCACCTGTGTTTGCGCACACACGCCTGCACTATAATATCTCATACGTTCTTGGTTCATCTCTGTTAAAATTGGCCGCCATGGCCGAAATCGGTCACAAGGACTTTTACTATTTATTACTCAAAAATAGAGATATCACGATGACTTCACGCTATTTACAAACATACTGTTATTATATTTAGCCAGATCATGAATGATTGCGATGACAAATGACAATCATTCTTGACGATTTTTTGGAACAATGCCAGAGTACACTCAGGTAGGTAAAGAAATTATATTCACTATGTATATGTCACCGGAAAATGGCAAATTCGTTAAGATTATAAAATAACTTGAGAGATTGTAAACTCTCGATAAATAAATGAAGACCAATCAGAGCACAAGTCTACAATGTATCTGTTTTGGTGTGATAGTTAAATTGGAAACTTGGCCCCTCATTGCTCTTTGTTGGTGTGAGCTCATATCTGAACAGAACAATGAGAGCCTTGTTTCTAGGTTTATTATCATGGAAAACGGATAAATTGTAGACCAGAGAGCTGATTGGTCGCCATTTTATATCAGTCCACGATTTCTCGAACTGACACGGAGATATAATAGACTATCAAATTTTGATGCGAAAAAAAGTATTCCAAATGTTCAGTTGACAATTTATCGAGAGTTTACAATCTCTCAAGTTATTTTATAATCTTACGGAGTTTGTCATTTTCCGGTGACGGATATAAACCAGTTGTATGTGTACATGGGCGGATTTAATCCATTTTTTTCTAACTAACTAGGTACCTATAAAACGAAATTTTGGATAGGTGAATGAAAGAAAGAAAAATGTTTATTTGGGACTCGCACAAGACAAACAAACCAGTAAAATAAAATTAATAACTAAACAGTATAATAAAATAATTATCTGTGCGAGGCCAAAATGGTCCCTATCTCAGCTTATGCTGCGATATCTAAAAAATAAGTAACGCAGCGCTGGTATTCTGATGTTTGTTACAAAATCACACCAGAACGGCTGAACGGATTTAGATGAAATTCGGCAGAGATAGATTATAGCCTGGAATTGCTCAAACACTTAACTTCACCTGTCTGTCTGTTGGTTCGCTACCTCTTCACTTCTTAAAGGCTAACGGATTTTAGAGGAGGTATTATCAACTCTATGTTACTTGCTTCCACGAACATTAGGTAAATATAGTCTACCTATTCCGATCTCTGGTTTTCTCTTATCGAAGACGAAGCCGCTAACAAAAACTAGTCTCGTAATAATAATATAATATGAAGGAAAACAAGGGAAATACTAAGTTGCACAATAATTGGTGTTAGGTTCACTTGTAGCGACAGCAAAAAATCTGAGAAAAATGCGGTATTTTCAAAAAAATATGTTTTTTTTAATCTTTCAGTAACCAGTAAACCTGCCGTCAGACTTGTCAAAAAGTGCCGTTTACAGCTGGGTACAGTTACTGGGCGGTGGAGGTCTGATAGGCAGACACTCCATGTACAATACTGGTCAGCTGAATCCGGTTTTGAATATATTTGGGAAAAGGCTAAGCAGATAATTATTTTTTTTCATCGTTTTGGTGTTCATTTCTTCCTATTAATATGTAGGTAGGTAATTCAGGTTAATTTAAGACTCTGTGTGTCTTAAAAATCTTAAAAGGTAAAATATTTAAAAGTCAAATTCAAAGTGAGGAGGAGTATTGGTCAATTCAATCTTAATGACACCTGTGAAGTTCGCCCCTCACCCCCGCTGTTTCATGAGTTCTTACACGCAGCGAATCGCGGAGTGATCCGAGCGACAATAAGGTTTGATTCAAAATATGAAAAGATTATTTTATTTTTCTGTCATGAAAAAATGCATAGGTCCTTAAAAGTCAAAGTCAAAAGTCATTTATTAGAATTTGACTGAGTGCCAGCACTTTTTGAATATCAAAGTTCTACATAAAGACAGTCTCCCAAAACGCCCGCCCTTCACCTCTTCCTAGTGTTATAGCTGGAGTTTAATAGAGCTTGGGAAGGCACAGGAAAATGCTTTTTAGTGCACATATATTTAAAGATCTATCCAAACGCCTAGTTAACACTTGCGTGTCCGAATCCCAAGAGCTGGGCTTTTACCTTGGCCAGAGGATAAGCATTGCCATACAACATGGCAATGCCGCCAGTGGTTTGGGCTCACTTCCAGTCGACAGCGATGCGGAGGAGTTTAGTGACGTCATATTTTAGAGTCTACTTAGGAGTTATATCTTTTATTTTAAGTGTTACATATAGTTTGTAAAGTATTTTACATCATCATATCAGACGAAAAACGTCCACCGCTGGACACAGGCCTCTCCCAAAGGGATTTTGCCATAATCGCCACGCTTGACAGGCGGGTCGGCGATCGCAGTGCAGCTGTTGCAATGCACAGAGAATGCTGCTGCCCATTCTCTGTTGAATTTATTAAAATACTAGCTACAGGCCGCGGCTCCACCCGCGTGAATATCGTAAATTATCCCAAAGGAACGTACTTCCGGGATGAAAACTATCCTATGTCCTTTCCCGGGACTCAAACAATCTCTATACCAAATTTCATCTAAATCGGTCCAGCCGTTTGCGCGTTAACAAGTAACAAACATACACTCACAAACTTTCGCCTTTATAATATTAGTGTGATCTTACAAATATATTTTAAAATCTCTGAGGTTAAATAAAACGTAATCATTGTGTTAAAATTTCCATGTGTTACTTGTCTTTAAAATAAATAATATTCATTATTCAGTTGTTTCAGTTAACAAACAGGTAATATGAGGTAAGAAAAACTAAAATGTATGCGCGTAAAACCGTGGACAAACGATAACCTCGAACGAAGATTGGATCGACAACGCACCGTCCGCAAAAAAATTGGTAAGTTTGTAATTTAAGTGTGTCGTTTTATTTCATTTTTTTCTATTATTAATACGCTCGCGTTTGACTTCAATCTCACCTGATATAACATGAAGTAACATTTTGACTTTTGTCTTAAAGACCCCCAGGTTGTAGCTATCGGGACACTCACGTCCGAATGTCTTTTTTTAAAACGCACAGCAAAGGAGTGGAACTCTCTGCCTGCGTCTATGTTTCCGAACGCATACAACCCTAATCTCTTCAAAGTTAGAGTGAACAGGAAGCCTGTTCACTCTACTACACACTGTACACTTCTGGGTAAGCTCGCTCGTCGACTTTGTCTCTGTCATCTATGACCTAGACTAGAGTCAAGAGCAAACACATCTATCTATGCTAATATAATAAAGCTGAATCGTTTGTTTGTTTGCGCGCTAATCTCTAAAACTATCGGTCAATTTCGTATATGATAGCCACATTCATGAGGAAGGCTATAGGCTATACGGAAACGGAAAAAAAACGGGATATACACGTACGAAGCCTCGGGCAAAAGCTATTCTCATTTTATGAAAAAAAAAAGGATTCCATTCTTACAATTCCCCTCCAAAGAAAGTGGGTATTTCAAAAACTTTACGTGCGTAGGAATTTAGGTACTATTGACATGTATGCCAAAGACATCGTAACTTCCAAATTTATTTAAAAGCTAGTTCAAAAAATATCTTCAATTCATTGTTTTCTTTATAAGTATTATATGTGTATAATAACATAACATAATGCTATGACTCAACGTTACTGTGGGAATCTGATGACATAATATGTATAAATACATGACATACACATTTATACATTCAATTATAAGAAACACTTGGATTTATAATTAGTTATATTCAATCAAGGGACACAGCGAATCCCGAGGCAACGATGCAGCGGATGAACTCGCCAGAAGGGGGTCGAGTATGACAACGATAGGACCTGGACTTATCGTACCACTCCCCTTCGGTTATCTACGCAATCTGGTAAGGAAACGCACCAGTGACAAGCATCACAAGCTAGCTGAGTGTAGGCAGGCCAAAGAGGTACTTCCCTCTATTGACTACTGGCTAAACAACTGTTGCGTACAGTCACAGCCATCACAACTGGCCATGGGTTTTTTAATAAACACCTCTATGTCATAGGAGTCACCGACAGCCCACTCTGCAGAGCCTGCATGGAGGAGACAGCAGCACATCTGCTACTAAGCTGCCCGGTAGTCGCTGATTACAGGGCTAAGTACTTCGGTAACCCAGGTACCCTCTGTGAGATAGTTGGTAACACGAAGGCGTTGCTGGCCTTCCTTGGGGAGCTGGGCTGGGGTGGATCGAATGACACATTTGTCCCACCTGCACGCAAAATACGCGCTTGGTCGTGGAGTTGCGTTAACCAGCCCGATTTACATTACATAATTAGTGATGTGCTTGGGTATGTATCAATTACGGATTTCTGAAAGTGTTATAAAATATCGATACTCTATAAACCTAGATATTTTTTAAATATCTTGCTGCTACCTTTCAATTATTATATTAAATACCTAATATTTTTGGGCAGGCTTAAGCCTGAACACGCCTGAGTGCTTTTCTATAAATTCGACCTCTTTTGAGCTTGAAGAAAATTATTAAAGTACACACGGCAGCACATATAGCTACCCGAAACGTTCAACTTTTCCCAATCAACCTTGAACCTAATGCTTTAGCGATAAAGTTGAAAATATATTAAAGAAATTTGATAGATTGTTGTAGCTTGATGCGTCTGTAAGTACTTCAAAATATTAGATATTGCCAAAAAATATTGCAGGTATCGAAAAAAAAAAAATTTTTTTTCCCACAAACTTAATTTCATTCATCATCATCTTCCTGCCCTTATCCCATGTTACTTGTGGTCGGCGCAACTCGTTTTTTTCTTCCATTCTGTCCTGTCAGCCGTCACGCTATCACTATCATCACTAACTCCTTTTTCTTCCATATCACTCCTAACACAATCCATCCATCTTTTTTTGACCTCCCTCTCCCTGTCCATCCATCCACATTTATATTCATAACTTGATTTCATTTATTAAAATGAAAATAAAAAAATTAAGATGAAAATAAAATCATATCATCACAGTCAGTCGCCATCCTGTCGGATTCGGATTCTCGTTAATTTCATTATGTCCTTGGTTCATCATAATTTCAGCCGAAAGACCGTCCTTTCTACTCACATACTAAAATCTTCAGATCTCGGCCTGTTGGTCGAGTGGTTAGTGACCCTGACTGCTTAACCGGAGGTCGTGGGTTCGATTCCCACCCAGGACAAATCTTTGCGTGACGAGCATGATCATTTGTTCTGTCTGGGTGCAATATGTCTATAATATGTATGTATTGAGAAATATATAAGTATGTTTATCAGTTGTCTGGTTGCCATAGCACAGGCTCTGCCTAGTTTGGGATCGGATGACCGTGTGTGAGTTGTCCCAGGATATATATTATATTATTATTATATTATTAAAACAGACAGTAGACACATTCATCCCCTCATTTTTTGGGTTCCGTACAAGAACGGTAACCAACGGAACCCTATTACTAAGCCTCCACTGTCCGTCTGTCCCGTCTGTCTATCAGCGAGCTGTATATTAAGAACCGTATTAGGTAGATAGTTGAAACTTTCACAGAGTGTGTATTTCTATTGCCGCCATAACAACAAATATTAAGAAATAAATTAAATTAAAGCTCGCCTTTGCATATGAACTTTATTGTTACTGTTTTTATAACATAAGTTGTTTTGGTGTACAATAAAGAATTAAGAAAAGGGCTCCTATACAAGAAACGTGTTTTTTTTTTCGGTTTTTGGAACAGAACCCTTCCTGTGAGAGTACGACTCGCACTTGGCCGGTTTTTAACAACCAAAAACAAATTAACAACAAAAAAAAACAAAAAACTACTCCAACAAAACAACTCTCAGTTAACTTAACATGCTAACGGTACTTTCAAAAGAGTTTCAACTCGGAATCAATAAGTATAAAATTGAAGCAGCCTGGCTAGAGCGAGACGGCGCCGTACGAGTGAAAGAGACTAGTATACGTCCCACGGTTCCGCCTCGTTTCTCAGACGGATTTGATAAAATATGGTAAATCTATCGCCGAATATGGACTGTCAGGTAAACTCAAGTAGCGACAGCATAATAATGTCACTTGTATTTTTGGAAGGACAGCAGATTTTTGTAATTCATCAAATGATTTAAAAGTGTGTCCGTGGAGTTGCTTGCACGTTCTTCTCCATAGAGATCTACGCTTCGGTACGTGCAAATAGCTTCATGTTTTTGACTGACTGACCATGACAATTTATTTGAAATTAATGCTTTTAATCTTGAATTCATCGCGTTATTATTTTCGGGTATTATCGTGACTGGGTAATACGACATCTCTGGGCAAGACTGGTATCAGATTTTCTGGCTTCTGACTACCCGTAACGACTGCCAAAGATGTTCAAATGACAGCCGGGACCAACGGCTTAACGAGGAAACTCGGTATGTTAAGATGGTCATCCATCCACAGACCGACCTCGGCAAGCGTAGCTTAACCTCGAAGTTCGATCCGTGCGGCTGTTATTATTTAGCCGCCTTATTAGCTTTTGCCCGCGACTTCGTACGCGCATATTCCGTTTTTTCCCGTTCCCGTATAGCCTTCCTCATGAATGTGGCTATCATATACAAAAATAATTTTCCAAATCCGTGTGGTAGTTCCAGAGATTAGCGCGTTCAAACAAACTCTTCAGCTTGATTAAATTAGTTTTGATTATGTTCATAAAAATTACATCTTTAATATTAAAACATTTAAAATAAAGTGGCCGGTATCGGGAACAGGTTCAAGCTAATACCATCCAATTCCGATGATGTAAAAGGGACAGTGCTATTCGCTATGTATATCTCCGTCTCCCTCTTACAGCGGAATCATGATCGTTTTAAGACTTCATAGTAGTAGGGCCCTGGGCTCTAGGGAGAGGAAACCCCTTACAATACGAGCCGTGTCCAGAAGTACCGCTTTCTGAATCAAGCCCTGAAACGAGAACCTCTTAAGGTGTTGCTTGAGGCTCGTGGCTATTACGCCTTTGGCTGACACCACTATCGGTACAATGTCACTTTATGCACTTTTGTTTATGCATTTTGCCATAGCCTATTTATTTTTTTTAAGGATGGGAAATCAAGAAATGACTTCTTCCGCTCGGGGTGGAGCGGAAGGGCGTATCAGACTCTTACTGATTAAAACCCATCCGTGTTCCTCCTAAAGCCCTTTGCGTTCCAGGGCCGCGGTGACTCTTTTGAACAAATTCCGCAACCCTGGCAGTGCCATAGCCTATAGAGTGGCGGATTCGTTCCATAGACAAAACAGCTAGATTCTTCTCTGAAGTGGGTAACGGGGACTCTACAGTTTCTTCAATTATCGTCTTAATTGACAGATCAAAGGCCAAGATTCCAACCGTTTACAAAAATGCTTTGTATGCTTTATTAAGACGTATTTTTTGCCTTTTCAAATCAATAAAAATTTACACAGATAAATCACATCAAAAGAGAGTGGGGCTTGTGACGTCACTTTATGTTTAAAATGTAACAAATTATATTATCTTTCTGCCACAATGAAAAATAGACCTATACTTAATATTCTTCCGTTACTGACTGACTGACTGACTGACAGACAACGCACAGCCGAAACTACTGGTCGTAGAAAGCTGACATTTGGCATGTAGCTTCCTTGGGGAGTGTAGGGAACGTGAAAACGCGACATTTGCGTACGAAGTCGCGGGCAAAAGCTAGTTAATTATAATAGACAAGGGTGATATTCCTTCAGCGAGAACGATTTTTAAAAAGTTCAATATGTTTGGGAACGCTTTCCATGAGCTATATGTATTCTGTGTATGTCACAGGAAAATTGCAGACTCCGTTAGATTGTAATAAATGTTGATAAGAGTTTCTCGATATATTATGAAAAAATATTTTTATAATTTGGAAGTATGCGGTACACAGAGTAAAGTCCCGCATACCTCCACCGAAAATGGGAGGATCCTCCGACCAGACGATTGTTATGTCTGATGGGCAACTGCCCGATAGTTGATATTCGGACTGTTGTATATTATGTTCATATCGCACGAGAACTTTGCTTGCGCGATGCAGGATTTCGATGTTAGTTCGTCGTAGATGGCGCTGCGTTTCTTTTTGTTGCCGTACAAATTTCGTTTCTTAGTTTTTCATGTGGCGGCATTGATGCCGCTACATCACAATAAATCCCATCCAAATTCAGTATTATCAATATATCCGTCTCATATTTAGAAAAAATAGTTTACAATTTCACGTGATACACAATACAATCTTACGACGCGACGTTCGCCATTTTCCGGTGACATATTTTAAATGTGTACTTTTTAACTGTTACTTCAGGAGGAGGTTCTCAATTCGATTGTCTGTTTTTTTTTTAATTTGAACAAAAATCATGGAACTCGCGTCATCGTCGCCGAACGCTTTCCAAATTCAAAAATAATAATCTAATAGCTCGACGATACAATTCACAAGTTACTTAGTTTTTTTTTAAATATTTTCGGTATTCTCTAAGCTAGGTAAAGTGCGAGACAGAGAATGTGTCGTCTCTATCGCACATAGAGCTTTCACGATGTACGACCATGAACTACACTTCGTTTGGTTCAGGGCTGCCAAACATTTAACCGACTGCGGCAGATTTAAGAGGAGTTATGTGATTTTGCTCTAGCTATCATATACGTTTTGGAGTTAGTATCATAAAAACATTAAGTATCACCTCCCTGATGATACTTTATATTTTTACCCAACTGGCCCTGAAGGAAGATAATGTTTTTCGAGAATATGTTTATTTCTATTTCTTTGGCACGCACTGTAGTATAAACGGCTGGATAGAGTTCCGAAGTGACATGGGTAGTATGAATTTTGAAAATAAACAAGATGGCTGCCGCTTCAGGTAAGTGAAGTCGTATTTACGTGAGATATCAGTTGGGCTATCAAAAGCTGGAGTAGACAAGTCCATAAATACAAATCATTAAAATAAAAGAAATAAAAAAAATACACAATGTCTTTTTACACCTTAACCTTTTGAACGCCAGAGCATAAACGCCTCGGCGTGCCCTCGACGCCAAGCCACAAATTCGCCGTACTTTTTGTCACATATTGCTTGCTTGTCATGTATACGTGATAATGGCGTTCAAAAGGTTAAACATCTCAATATCTAGAGGTACCTATCTATTTGCCGATTGAAAATCTAAGTGAGGTAAGTAACTAAAAACGTAAAACATGTAACAGTATAAAAACAAAACCTGAAAACTCGATAAAATGCGTTAGTGCCACCGTAAAAAATGTTAACTATTATGAATACAATTCAACCCTTTTTAGGTTTTGCGTTTATTCTTCAAAATATGTATATGTATCTCTCAACGAATATGTCCCAACTAATATACAATTGTATTTCACAAAAACTTCTCGTAATTTATATTTTTTCTATAATTTACGTGTTATTTATTTTATGTTATTAAAAATAATGTTAGTCCCGCAGCGGCAGCCCTACCGCGAAACCCTATTCTCTAATGTAACACCCGTATATTGGTTTAGGGATCGCCAGCCAACGGTACCCAAACTTGTGCCGAGCTTATTTCTTTAAGCACAAACAAGCTTGTGATTTGTATACTTAGTTTGTTTTTGGTTCTTCCGTAATCATATGCACAACAAATATTATTAAAAAAATGGTAATTTACGAATACAACGTGTAACAGTAAAACGAAGCTGAAAAGTTGTCAATGTACTCATCATTATGAATAACTTTTACTATGGGCCAATACCAAAAATCGCGAAAAATGCACGTATTCCTCCTTTCTATACTTGGATTCATAATAAGGTATTTGACTACCATCAAAAATCTACATTAATACATAGATTACTTACTTATTTGCAAGATTTTAATAAAAAGGTCAAAATAAAAAGTCATCGAATAAATATGACATTTAGATTTTCGAAAAACTGTTGACAATTTAAATTTTAGTGATGTGAATCATGTGAAACAATTTATCGATAACCGTTAGATGAAGATATCGATCGCTTGGTAGGAACATACACTGTCATTTTATATTTTTTTGTTTTGTGGAACTATTTAAATTATTGCTACGTTCTTTGAATCTTAATATTTTAGTCGTACTTATAATACGTAGGTGTGTTTAAATTGATTGAGTTTGGCAAAGTACCAAGGTACCTGCTTAGGTTGGTAACTTGGTACTTTGTACGACTCACTTGTAACATATTAAAATTTAGAGAATCTATTGGAGCTTTAGGCTTAGATTGAGCAGCTCTACCGACCCCTCAAGGTATGTGGCTTAACGTTTCATTTGTGTACAAAATAATGAGGCTTGAGATCTGGAGGCAGTGGCACTCAAAGTTTGAAAAATATTTTTGTTTAAGAAATTGCTAATAAATAATTATAACTGCTTACTATGAAGAAGCATTTATTAAAACTTTTACAAAATATCTATTTCTGTGTGGCCAAACACTTTTGAACGGTAGCGTCGGTAGTTAGGTACGTTTTATGGGCACTTCAATTGGCGTATTCGTTAAAAATTTCTCGTCACTTTTGCAGTACAAAACCTTACCTTACGATTTTCGAAATTTAAGGTTAATTGTGTGAAGTGGAAAGTGAAGTGCCATCTGCATTAAAAATAACATACGTTAGATCTGCAAAGAAGTTGTTTTGATATAATTACCTACTGTATCAACTACCAAGCACTAGAGAACAGTAATTAGGTATTTATGTATGTATCCTCTTCGTCGCCAGCATATTGATTAGTTTCATATCTAGGAACAGCTAGCTAGGTACTAGTTCCCTAGTTGAAGGAAAATGTGGAGAAATGTATAGTTCTATACTTAATATATATATATATATATATAGGTAACTTCAGTAAATTTTATCTATATAAATAAAAATGAATCGCTAAATGTGTTGCTAAGCGCAAAACTCGAGAACGGTTGGACCAATTTCGCTACTTCTTTTTTTGTTGTGTTTGTTATTGTCAGGAGAAGGTTCTTATGAAAGAAAATTTTGAAAAAAGATTTACATCCGGGCGAAGCCGGTCCACTAGTTTAAGATAAAATTATACCGTAAAAACGAACGATCAATGTACAGACCCGAGCAGTACGAGCTACCCGAAACTGTCAAATTTTCTCAATCAACCTTGAACCTAATGCTATAACGATAAAGTTGAAAATCTATTAAATAATTTTGACAGACGGTGAAGCTTGATGTACTGTCTGTACAATATTAAATTTTAGCAATATTATTTTGACGGAATGAATTTATCATATCTAATTAAAAAAGGTTGTTGGTAATTATTAGAAGTCCTGTAAATTAGTGCGAGATATGCGACCCTAATCAGAAGTCAGTCAGTCAAATATATATCTTATTTCAGTAGTAACGTGCTGTAGATAAAATTCAACAAACAGGGTGACTGGTAGTTGAGTGTGTTTCCTCAAATGGTTTTTCTAGAGCTAATATGCAACGATATTGACCCGATAACTTAGGGCGCAAATTGTATTTTTTTGAGTCGAACTTTTTAAATTTTCTTTGGAAGTTTTTTACCTCATGTCCAAAAATCGCTCATTGTGGGGAATCTCCTCCCCTCTGTATAGTAAACTGATGCTTTTCTGATGAAAACTCATGAAATAATAAATCGTCGTTCAAGCTATAAAATAATCTTGAAACTTCTCTTGATGTTTGATTTGGATTACTTGAAATTAACCCAATTTGGCTCCCAAGTTAACGTGGTCAAAATCGTTGCATAATAGTAGCTACAACATTTGAAGGAACGCACTCAATTACCTCTCACTATAATTTTTCTTCTCCTTTCCCATTTATATATTTGATATTTATTAGTATATTATTTAGTATTGTGTGTATTTTATATTATTGTGTCTAATTTATATTTTTTATGATGTTTGTACACTGACCGCCCTAAATCTAACTTCTTTCGTTCAGTCCATCCAAAGGTTGTCTGTAAGAGATTGCCCTGTGCGATAAGACCGCCCATTGTACACTTGTTTTTTTAAACGTTTTTACTATGTTTGTAATGAGGTGTACAATAAAGTATATAATAAATACCAATCACTCTTAATTGCCTTTTCTAGCTACATTTACATTTGTAAGCGAACCAATGACACTCAACGTTTTTCTAACATTAACAAAGCAAATTCAGCTTTTTTTTTTTCAAGAATTCGTCACCGTTATCGGCACAATGCGCCGAACGTCGTTCCTTATTCGAAAAAAAAAATGGAGTAAAATAGCTCGTAATGCCAACGAATGGCCCCAACATGTGCTGTGAAGCAAATATGTCGATATATGTCAATGTCGATAGTTAGGGGAAAGTATTAGTGTAGAATAGAATAATTACGTTACTTTATTGTACACGAAAACCTACTTGTGTGTGTATTTGTTTTTAAGTTTTCTTCAAAAGCGTAGATGATTTATTATTAAAAATAAATAGGTACCTACGTATAATATTTATGTAAGACAATAGAGGCCAAAAAAGATGGATGAATTGTGACTTTGTGAGTAGAGGTGATATGAACGAAAATGGAGTCAGTGGAAAAAAAGTGTTTAAACGTGATGATGACCCTCGACCTAATAGTTTTAAAGAATATTAGTACCTACCCGAATGAAAATAAAACTCGAAGTTAAGAAACGAACACATTGAGACAACTGACCAGTTTTCAAATTAAACCATAATTTGCAATGGCATTGCATTGCAAATTATGCTTTAATTTAGCAGTGATTAAGTTAATTACAAATTAAAATTAATTTCATCATTATCGTACAAGACTTGTATTTTATTAACTTATACAAAAACAGTAAGTACTTATTTGAATTATTAATTCGCGTGTATAAAAGGCAATGGTACTTGAATTTATAATTATTTTCTTGCAAATATAATAAATGTTAAATGTATGCAAACAAAAATAATCATTAGCTTACTTCCAAAATTATTTATTACACTATTGTATTTTTAAGGTTCTGTACGTACGAATAAAAAACGAAATCTTTATATGTCGTCTATCCGTCTGTCACATATAGTTTTAAAATTAATTAATAAGTGAAGCTATTAAATATAATTAAGCTATTATAGAAATAAATACATTTTGAACGTGGGTCAGTTTTAAGAAAAATTTAGAAAAAAAAAGCAAAACAGAAGGTGTCATCCTTCTGTTTGCTTTTTTTTTATAAGAAATCTATATGGATTTAAAATAACATTTAAATAAGCGTTTTTTTCGTAACCCTTTGCGCACAAGTCCGACTCGCAATTGGCCGGTTTTTACATAAAATGATTTCCGTCGATACTTGCCTACTCTAGTTGAACTGATAAGTAATGCTTATACAAAATCATCTTTATTTACTTATCATTAAAGATCAATTTAGATTGTCTCGGCTCGACTCATAAGCCGTTACGTCAATTAACAGATAGGGACAGTTTCTATTTTGTTGCTAAGGTTAAATTTAACTGATACTGCGATGCGGCTTTGCCTGCACTGTTCTTCATGTTTTCTTCACGAATCATTGGATGAGTAATTAGGACAAAACTTCCAATTTGATTCAGAAAATTGACTACGCTGTCACTTTTCTTTTGTTCACTTTGCAAAATATGTTAGAGTAGTACCACGAAATTACAGTTATCTTAAATAGATGATGAAATATCGAATAAAATCACATTAATATTACACAGCCAGGCTGATAAGATTCTCTCAAAGATAACAAAGAATAATTAATGACGAATTACTTTCATATCGTCAAAACACAAAGGAGAGAGCATCATCAAAACTGCCACATGACCAAAACATTAAACAAATTATTCTTATACAGCTTACAATCAACGGTTTATTTAAAGTTTAAACTAACTAAACAATAGGTCGATAAATTAAACTAAACGGTAATAAAACAGTCCTAGAGTGAGACACGCTGCATTTTATAAATAGATGTTCTAATTTAGGGTTTATGGGTCGCCGATTACCCGAAGTGTCGTCACTCTGCGTTGGCGGATGCTTTCAAAATGGACAAAAACCTTGCTAGACAGTTAATTCTATTGATTTAATTTGAGGAAACTGATGGATAACGATGATGTGGTCGACGACGGTATACGATATGGCACGCTAGCCTAGAAGTAACGTATTCTTGACTTAAAGACCACCCCAGGTTCAGTGCTAAAACAGATTAAATAAATTTCCAACAAAGATTGGTAGACTGTGAGACCTTTGCTGACAAGAAAGATAGAAAAAGTTGGTTAAAAATTGGAAGTCAAAAACTGTGTCACTTATACTCAATTAAGACAACGATTTAAATATTTATAACTGTGATGACCTACTCAAGCCTCGCCATACGAAAATATCTTCGAGTCAACCGTTCAAAAATACCTTCAGTTACAAATAACACAAAATAAAGTAATAACTTATGAAGTTATAACTACAAGTAGGTAAAATATCACCGACGAATAAACCTGCTGTCATTAATTAGATAACAATATTATATCGATCGAATATTTTATTTTATGAGTCGTATTCGTGTATCATTGAAAGAAATGAATGTAGATCTTGGTTATTTAAACAGGTGTTATTAATTAAAACAATGGTTCCGTTTTGAAATTTTCACTTTCATATTCATTTTTACATTTCGTAGTGTTAAGATATGGCAAAAATCAATAAAATAATACTGGATTTTTAAATTAAATTCGACCTAAAGACTGAAAGTGCCAACCATATAAATCAATAAATCATCCAATGACTAATCGACTATACAAAACCCATAAACTCAAACACAAAGTGAATAAAAATGTTGAAACTTAATTGAAATTTCGAAACATCGATGTCGATTATTTTATTATTGCGCCACAACACTAGTACTCGCTGATATGGCGGACAGAGGCAAGGTAGTTAAGCAGGGGGACTCGGAATAATAACATTTTCTTTACTTTTAAATTTCGATATACTATAATCAGCTTTCAATTAACCAAATAAACAAGAAATATTTAAAATAATAAGTTATCAATTGATTACGTGTTGTTTTTGTTTGAAAACAATAAATGGATGAAACCCGCGCAGTGAGAAGTCTTCCTAAGAACTAGAAGACAATGGGTGACGTCATTCCTTTACTCAACTATTTTGACTGCCAATTATTATCTGACCAGTATATACAGATCGATTTAATTGAGTACTTAACAATTTAATCAATATAAAAGCATTCATTCATTAACTAACATCGACCTATTTCAAAATTCTGCCCAATTGGTTGAACATGCAAATCACGTAAATAAAAGAGTACGTGTATTGACCGCGTGTTTGAATAATAAATCAGAGATTATCCGACGTAAAGGTAAAAAATCATAATGCCATACCTTGAATGAGGGTTTATCCATTTTTACAATCCGAAACACAAAGAATAATCCATATCACTTCACAAACACATCCATTTTGCTAAATAACAATTTTAAAACAATGGCTATAATAAATGCATTCTTATTTTAACACTAGACATTGCACTAAAATTAACACAACACTGAGTGTACAAACAGTTATATTTCAACGTAGGTAATATATTTTTAGAAACAACACGCACTCGTATACCTATACATTTAATTATAAAACATAATTTCCGATTTTTAAATTACACACGTCCGTAACGACTCCCGATCGTGATAAAGCGAGATAAATATTACAAAATTATCAATAAACGTAATGATGACATTTAACGTTTGACGTGATCCGTTTAGTTGTTATTTTGACTTGATAATCACTTTATGTATTTGCGAAATGTTTTGGTGATTATAAATAATAGTGGAGAATAAAACAATATGGCGTATTTCGACAGATATGAGGGAAAACACGAGCGCGCGTGACGTCAGGATCGCACGCGGCCATAGCGGAGTGCGGCCGGTCCGTGTCTGTGTTGGTTCGTATTCTCTTACCCGCTCACACGCTGACTTGCCAGGGCTGCTTTTTGATTCTTTAATTTATTTTTGAATTTATTTTCGTACTATTTTGAGTTAAGTGGTGAATTTATGCCGTTTTTAATAGTAAATGACTTTCATAGATTTTGAACGGTGTGTGTATAAAAAGTGTTTTATTTTGCTGTTAAAACTAAGTACCTACTCGTAAAAAAGGGTCCTTTTTTGCTATCGAATTGACTATAATTCATCATGTCTACTACATACACTACATACATATTCCTAAACTTGAAAAATCGCAATTGATATTCCTCTTTTGTTTTTACACTAACGTTAAAAAAATATTCTTCATTTGTTAAATTGGCTCTTTAACTAAAGTAATAAATAAATCATTAATATCACTTTTTAATAACCGATATTTAACGATCTCTGCCTTATTTTATTACTTATCACATCATATGCTACTACTTACAACTCCAATCACAAATTTACAATTATTATTTTAATCAAGAAATACATTCTAACTTATCAATAAGATTTTCAATTTGTGTTGTAAACGATGAGAGACTTTTAATTTTTTTTTAATATATAAAAATAAACAAAAATATGAAAACTACGTCAAACGCGAGTGACAGCCCTGGCACACACACAGACATAAGTATGCACACAAGTAAACGGTCTCTATACATATTTTTTACGTAAATAAAATTGTGATAGTAAACGGAAAAGAAAGAGATTAGCAAATAATCCTTTTTGGGATTTATCTTTTGTCGTCTGAAAGGAATAAGTTTCTTCAATTATGTATGAACTTCTATTTTTATTGCAATTTTGATTATTTTGTTACTGACAAAAATAAATTGGAAAAGCAAGTTAGATGATTGATTTTAACTTTAAAATTGTATGGGACATAGGGCCGTGCCTAGTTGCATAAATTTTATATTCTTCGAATGAAACAGTTGCACTTGGTTGCTGGCTTCATTTGATAGAATAGAAGTCTTTATTATTTTAGAAAATATAGAAGAAGAAAACATTACAAAGGGGTTGCACAATAATAAAATTGTAGGCTATAAATTTTATAATAGGTAGATAAAATATAGATTGGCGCAAATAATATTCGTAGGTAACCAGGTAGGTACACATTAACCTGAAAATAACATTGAATTGCACAAATTAATTTGAGTGTTATGGAGAATTAAAGTAGTCTATAAGAAATTTCTTACAGATAACCTTCATTGTCCCTACCTTGCGCGATATGCACTTGTTTGTATATTTTTATCCTGAACTTATAATGATTATCCTGAACTAATATTTATTTGTGGACCAAATAAAATATAAATAGATTTTTATATAAACCCGCACTAAAAAACATATAATAAACATTCGATAACATCCTTATTAGGGTTCCGTACTCAAAGGGTAACCAACGGAACCATATTACTAAGCTTCCGCTTTCCGTCCGTCCGTTCGATCATCCGTCCGTCTATCTATCAGCGGGCTATATCTTAAGAGCTGTAATAGGTAGACCGTTGAAATTTTCAGAGTGTGTATTTCTATTGTCGCTTTAACAATAACAAATAATAAAAATTAAAGTAAACTACTATTCATAATTTTTAGTTTGATAATACCTATATTTTGTATAAGGATGGAACTATACGACTAAAACTTAATAAAGAAATAAGTTTTTACTAATTTACATTTATGCCAAATGATTACACAAGCAGTGAATTTAAATGCATCACAATACTTTTCTAAAAAAAATATAACATTAGGGCTATTTCGCGTGTTTTTCAACTTCATATTCAAAAACACCAATCTTAAGTCCAGAAAATATTTTCCAAAAAGTATCTGCAAGTCGCGCATATACTACATTCTCATATTATAGACTGTCCGGTATTTTAGTTAATTTATTTTTAGCTTAGCCTATGGATTTCCGCAAAATGCTATTGAAATGCACACGAGTTACGATTTCTAATCGATTTACTATCGAAACTCGTTAATAGCAATCGATCTCATCACTAAACATTTTGAATGACTTTGGCAAGATTTAAAAATCCAAAATGGCTGCCGAATTTTAAAGTTCGAATATTTTTGGCTTTGATTAAAAATAATCGAAGGTTACAGGTTCAAAAATGCCAAAATGGATCGAGTTAGTTTGTTAATCGTATTATGTATGTATCTAAACGTCGTTGTCCTCAATTTGCGAGTTTGTTTACCGAATAAAATAAGATTTTATGCGAAAATTCGGGACTTTTAATACTCTGTGTCTGAATCAAAGCAATGAACCACTATGGACGATGTTTTTGATCCGCAATTAAATCAACAAATAATTAAAATTGCTGTGGTGTTTTTCGATCAATTGTTATTTATGAACTATAATAGTATTAACACTAAATACTTAGTTATTTATTTGGAATGGTAAAACGCATTTCAACGACATTGATAAAAAAACTCGCCCCGATTTTTCAGATTACCTATCATTTAAAATATCTAGCAAAAGCAGCAAGCGAAGTCGGCTGCATAACTTATAATTGCATGAGTCAGTCAATAATGAGTGTAAGTTAAGAATCAAAACGTCTGCTCTGTTTGTCAGAAATTGAAAACAATCTCGATTTAACAATACAATTCTTACACAATGATCGGTATGACGATTCACATGTTTGGATGGGAATTAAGCAGTGAAGTAGGTAGTAAACACGACAAAAACACAACCCTATAGGTACATATCGTTGCGCAGTCGGGAAAAAATCACATGAAGTCCTTTTTCAAATGGGTGCGTTCGAAATAAGAGGTAAACGGGTGAATAGGGAAAATTTAAAAGGGAAATAAATTCACTTTTGTCGAATTGATGAATTTTTTGAAGTCGGTTTTTAAATGTAAATAGTTACTTTAAAATTATTAGCCTAGTTGTCTTGACTGACCTGACTTGTCGTCAAGGCTAAAGTAATTGAAAAAAATGCATAATGAAATGCACGATTAAAACTTAAACACATGAATAACTTGTACAATATATGTAGGTACAATGTTTACTCAGTTGTCGCAATAAATATAACATGGCGACCTTTGTAAGACAAATACGTGTATATATCGATTCAATTTATTATGAAGAAATATGTATGGTTGTATAAATTACCAATGGTTGAATTTCCCAGTGCATTTATGCTAACCAAATTAAAAAAAAATAAAGTGACAACTGTCAAAAAATTGGCGCGAATATTTGACATTTGTCTTATTATCATTGAAACTAATCATCAGAATAGATAGGTATCTAATTCAGAATTGGATTAGAAAAAAATAGGTGAATAGGTGGTATATTAAATTAATAGTTGAATTGAACAAGATTTTTATCAAGGTTTTTAGACGAATGAAATAAATTTATTTAATAATGATTTATGACGACTTACGACACTTTTTAGAAGTCTTAGTTTCTACTCGTGTAATAACTTTTAGAAATAAGCCAAGAATTAGGCTTTGATACCTAGTGAAATACAAATTGAACCGAGTCATCAATAGTCATCTCATCATGCATGTCGAACGTACAAACAAACAATATAACGTTTTTCAATATATGTAATTAATTAATTTAAAGCGGTAAGGAAAATGTCTTTGAGGAAACAATGTAAAGCAGGCGATAACAAATTGCTGAAACCTGTTTAATAATAAACACACTTTGGTCATACTTGTGTGTCTGCAAACTCGTTGAAAACATAACCTCTGCTTTATAAATCGGTAATTTTTTTTTTCAATTTTTAGTCAAAGACAACATAAATTCACGCGCAAAGAGGAAAGATTAGTATTTTTTTTATGTAACGAATAAACTTAAAAAGTAAGTACTCGACTGATTTGAAAAATTCAGCAATGGATAGCTACATTATCAGCGAGTAACATAGGTTATATTTTATCCCCGTACTCCCACGGGAACGGGAACTACGCGGGTGAAACCGCGTGACGTCCGCTAGTATTTTGTAATTTCCTAGTTCTTTCTTTTGTTACAGCCACATTTATACTATTAATAGGTACACCCCCCCCCCCCAGCAGTGGACGTCTTTCGGCTGATATGATAATGATGAATAGGTACTAACCTATTTAACTTCGTTTAAAAAAAACCGTATTATTTTACTTTAGATATAAAAAAAAGGTCTTTAAAAGATCGCTTTTAGCGATAAGGCCGTCCATTGTGTCACCCTTTGTCATGTTTTTTTCATCTATCTGTAAATAGTCGTGTCGTAATATATTCCAAAGTATGAAAATAATAGATTATTACAATCCAAAATTGATTGCAAAACTCTAAGATGCAGCTGAGTACCAGTACTTTACATGAAGCGACTGCCTCTGACCTTCTCAACCAAGTAACTGGGTACCTACCACGATATCTCTTCGCAAGATTATTAGTATTTGAATCTAAAAATAATATTTAAATTGTAGAACAAAAGTGTGCGCAGTCTGTACAATGTCTGTACACATTCATTTGCTGAAGCAAGCGGTGTACGGGTCAGTGTATTCGCACGGGGGGAAAAATTCACCTTGTTTTTATATTTTATTGTTGTATTTTAGTTAAAAATTTCGCGTTACAATACATATTTTTATATTTTTTATGCACCACGTGCTTGGCTATGCATGTTCTAGAATGATTAGTCGAGTTTGATAAGATAAAACTTAGTTAAACGAAGGTTAGGTCGATTTGTATGTGTTTTCTTTTGTTTAGGAGACAGTGGTTTTGTTTAAACGTGTAAATATTGCTTAGTTACATGTTTGCAAACGTGGCTTGTGAAATGTAATACACTTTTGAAACGAAAATCAAACTTAGTATTTTCTGCAAGTTTTGTTTAAATCCCGACAAAAAAAATCTTACAACCACAACTGATTAGTGTTACCATCGCATATTATCGATTTAAATAACATAAAAGGTTGAATATACTTAAAATTTCAGCCGAAACAAAAGTTGAACAAAGTAATAATAATAATAAAGTTATCATCGACAATATTTCACGTAGTGTGTCCACACCGCGTGTCGTATCCATTTGGTTGAAATTGCTGTTTAGTCAACGTTCACTGCACGCTACCTACATTTTTATTAATATTTTATTATTATTTATACGAAAACCTATTATTTTTGTAACGAACAAGTGTTGATCCTTTATTTTTAAATGAAGTTATAAAGATGTGTAAGAAAAAAATAAAAATGCTGAAATTAACCCTTTTTTTCGCAAATAATGGTTGTTTAGTATTATTTTTGATGGTTCTGGTTTTTATTAAATCAATTTTTCATGAAATAAAATATTTGAACTACGATTTGTAGTGAGAAATGTATTAGGTATTCTTCATTATATTTATTACATTTAAAAGTACTTAAACAACAATAACAAGTAGGTACGGAAAGAAGCAAAAACACTGCTGATCCTGCATTTTGCCGAGTAATGTCGGCAAAAATGTAAGCAACAGCTGATTTGTTTGGCCTCTCTGTCTGTTTGTTCCCTCTTCACGTCTTAACGGCTGGCCAGCTTTGGATGAAACTTGACACGCGGGTAGACCATGTCCTAGAATACGACATTGGCTTTTCATCCCAGTAGTATGTTCCCTTGGGATAATCCACGGGGGCAAAAGCTCTACCAGAAAATAGTATTTCGAAAAAAAAAACGACATGCTTATTTTAAATACTACTTTAGCAGATTCTTAATTAAATTGTTCGATAGAGAATTTGGATTTAAAAATCACTATCAGTAGGTATTTAAACTAACTATATGCTAGATTGCACACTATTATATAAATTGCTTGGGAGTTTGTTGCGCCATTTCTTCTTCCAAGCTAAACACTATATAGGAAGTGCGTTTTGGGGGACTGTCTTTATGTAGAACTTTGACGTTCAAAAAGTGCTGGTACTCAGCCTGACTTTTTATTTTTAATAAACCTGTATGTTTCTATATATTCTTCAATTTTCGTTATCTTATTGATATCCCATAAAGCTGTGGTAATTAATTAGAGCACGTAAGAGAATCGAATAGCATAGATATTAAATATTTTACGATTCAACATTTGTTTTTCTATTCTCCTACAAAATAATTCGACAAAACTGCGACTGTCCATGTAAAGCAACTTAACCTGTGAATTTTTAACTTAATTAGTGGAAGACTGACCTTACTCATCAATGACATTTAGGTACTTAAAGACTTGTTATACTGTTGACAATTCTTGAATGAGGTATCTTAGTTAAGTTTGGTGTTTGCTGCGTAACTATGCGTTTCGGAACCCATGTTTCTTAGACATTTAACATTATTTCTATTCATAGAATGTAACCTTAAAGTTATAGGAATTCAAAAGAAACACGTTGTATTTCGATTAGTTTCTAACATTCTTCCCCGAGTGAGTTTATAGAGGTATGCGGTACAGAGAGTAAAGTCCCGCGTATCTCCACTGAAAAATGGGAGGATCCTCCGACCAGACGGTTGTTGTGTCTTGTGGGCAACTGCCTGATACTTGATATTCGGACTGTTGTATGTGTTCAAATCGCACGGAGAACTTTGCTTGCGCAATGCAGGATTTCGTTGCTTTTAGTTCGTCGTAGATGGCGCTGCGGTTCTTTTTATTGCCGGACAAATTTCGCTTCTTATTTTTTTTTATGTGGCGGCATTGGTTCCGCTACAAGCTCTTTTTCGGGTTGTAGCTTATCATAATCCATGCAAGCTTTGGCGTTCACTAATGGCTGTCAGGAACAAGGTCTACAAGCTTTGTCCACAGTTGACACTGTAGACAAGGTAAAAAAATGTCTTTAAGTGTAGAGTGAATAGGTTACTTCTAGACAAACGTGCTCCATCGTCGACATCATCATCGCTTACCATCAGGTGAGATTGTGGTTAAACGAGAGTCTATCAATTATAATAAACTTTAATATTTAGAAGAAAAATTGTCACTGACTTATTTTATGTTTTTTAATGGGAAATTTAAGTTATGTAAGTATTTCATAGTTTTTTTTTTCAGCAAAACCTAATATATATTCAAATTATGCTGAGAGCCAGCACTTTTAATTTAAACGTAACATTTTATTAAAAGTCGATCCCCTAAACGCGCGCTCGTCACCACTTCCTAGTGTTATAGTTATAATTAAATTAATTATTTATTAAATTAACTAATGAATTAGTTATTATTATTTTATTAGTCTAATCAAATTTATTACAATCTAACTGTGTTTTTTAATACTCCGTTGATGTCAACGGAGTATTAAAAAACACTACTCTAGCTGCTGCACGCGTCTCCGCCCTTGTCAAAGTAAAAAACTAACCCAAGGGAACACTCCCCGATGAAAAGTATCTTATTTCCTATTCCAGGACATGATCTACCCGTATCTCAAGTTTCATTCAAGTTCCTTCAGCCGTTAAGGCGTGAAAGCGTAACAAACACACACTCAGACAAACTAGTCCGATCCAGCCCGTCCCTAGCTGTCCTCCCTCCAGCGACGCCCTAAGCCGAGGCCCGTACCCCACAGGGGGTGCCCTTAGCGTGTAGTCGCTGGCTGGAGGCCGGTGAAGCAGTCGACAGCCTCATAGGTTGAACCGCGAGAGGCCACAAAAAAAAAACTCAGACAAAAAATCTGCTGTTTCCCTTTTTACTCGCATTACTCGGCAAAATGTTGGGAATTGCAGTTTTTTTTCCTTCTTTCTGTCTTTGATAAGTAACAGACGAATATACTGAGTTACTTTCGCATTATAATATCTAAATATATAAAACAAAGTCGGGTTAGTTACACAATTTATAACTCAAGAACGGCTGGACCGATTTTGATGATCTCTGATTTGTTGGATACGTCTCCGCCCCGAATAGCAGAACATCATCTGCCTAGCCTTTTCCCAATTATATTGGGGTCGGCTTCCAGTCTAACCGGATTATGCTGAATACCAGTATTTTACGTGGAGCGGCTGCCTACCAGACCTCCACAACCCGTTAACTGAGTAACACGGTACTCCTTGGCAAGACTGGTGTCAGATTAGCCGAATAGCAGAACAACTACTAAATGTCGAAAATAAAATGTATGACACTTGAACTGACTTGAAGGAAGTTGACATTCAGAGCCGCTGCTGGCTCAGTGCTAAAGATTCATAAGTACCAAGAGACCAGAAACATGTCGAAGTATTTCCGGGGCTTGGAATCTGAGCAGAAAAGGTTCACCTTGTACCAGGAGACGAGAAACATGATGATGTATTTCCGGGGCAGGAATACATAAGCCATGACCCTTAGGAGCTTTAATTTCTCACTGGAGCCAGTTTTATATTTTACGCAGACGAAGTCGCGGGCTTAAGCTAGCTTAGTAGGTAATATAGATGGATAACAGCCTCTCCCTGATAATGTAGTCGACTTCTAGTCAAACCAGTTACCGCTGAATATTATCAGTACAATACACCCAGCAATATTGAAATCCAAACGCGATCGGTTACCGTGACTAAAGTGACAGGTATACTTACAGGAAATAACTAACAAACACAGCACCTCGCACTTCGCAATCGGTTAAAGAGGGTATAAACGGAACTCATCGGAATATATTCTGTAAAAACGGGACAGAGGAAACTGTGGAGTGGAGGTGCGGTTTTATTATTTTTTTGTTTAATGTTTATCTTCCCGTTACCGTAGCCGTAATATACAAAAATAAATTTTCCAAATCCGAGTAGTTCTAGAGAAAAGCACGTTCAAACAAACAAACAAACACGTTAACATAATATTTCGACCAAGTCTAAATTTTTTTTCCGACTGCCCCAGAAGGAGGGTAATGTTTTTCGAGAGTACCTATGCATGTATGCTTTATAATCTAGATAATAACACGCACTGTAGCCTAAACGAGTCGAAACATATTAGTTTTTAACAAATGAGATTTACTAAAAAAAACACAGTAGCTTACAGTTCACAAAACCGAAACGCTTGTATGCTAACAATTTACACTTTTTACAGAAAAAAAAATAATTTAAGAAATTAAATAAAAATAAGTAAAATTATATAATTATGTCAAATACAAAGACGTCAAAGGAATTCAACTATCAAAATTAACGCACTCAAATTCAAATGTCAAAAATTGTTATTCAAATTCATGACAATTGAGAAATAAATGAAAAATCACAAACATTAAAAAAAAATACATATTATTAAATAGTGGTGATTAAAACAGATAAAAAATATTCAATATCATTATATGAGATATGATTTGTGTAAAAAAATTAACAGATGCGATATCATTTGGTAAAAATTCATTGTTTCCATATGATTGAGTGTTAAGCTCATGTTGTGATGTTAGTTATTATAATGTATTTAATGTACCTTAGGGCAGGTGCATTCATTATGATTTTATGGGAAATAAAAATATTTGAAAATTAAAATTGAATAGTTAAAAATTATCTAAAAGATTTTGTTGAAGTTTTTTTATTCCCTTTAAAATTAAAAATTAAACAATACTTGTCAGGTACCAAAACATCAGAAAAAGAAAAAAATCCTTTCCATAGTTTTCTGTATCTTACTCGAGCGTACCCTCGGAAAGCCGCTGCGACAAAACTTTTAATTATATCGCCGCCTCGCTCGCACGCCTTTGTCTGACTACCGCCGTCCCGCTCGCTCGCGCTCACTCTATCCTCTTCGTCCATTTTGCATACAAAAACATATCATACACTAGTTTTTTCGTCCGGGTTTGCCTTTTTTTCTGTAGTATTTTTTGCTACGGTGTTTGGGGGCAGATTAGATAAATAGCTTGTTCTAATGTAATGTTTATGGAGTTTATTTTTTTCGAAGAATAATTTTTGACTCGAAATAAATGGTTGAACTAAGCTTGTACCTAAGTGTTTATTGTTTTATGTAATTTGTAATTGCTAGGTTTGCTTAGATATTAATTGATGAAATATTTAGATATAGAATATGCGTAGGAATTAATAAAAGAACGTACTATTGATGATTTTTCCACGGAAAATTTGCTATAAATTAATAAATATAGATAAAAGTAATTTCTAATTAAAATAAAGTACCTACTTACTACTTCCGAATTTGGTGACTCATGAAATAATAATAAATAATACGTATTATAAATGCAAAAGTGTTTGTTTATTTTGCTTTCACGTCTAAATCGCCGAACTGATTTTGATGAAATTTGAAATAAAAATGTATCCTTTCGATGGTTTGCGATGTTTACTAACTTTTTTTATCTTATTATATTTATTTAATGTAAGTATATTAATAAAATGTATAAAAAAGCTAGTTATAACATAAAAACAAAAATCAATATTCAAACCATTCAACAATTAATTAAGTTAAATTCTCACAATTAATTTCACCAATTTTTAACCTTTATCTTACTTACCTTTATTGTTGAAACAGACTTTAATACTCGAGATATGTGCACTCAACCTTACTTTACCGTCATAAAATAGTAAACAAGCTCTATTCCATTCGCTTAAGGTTCAAAATCGTATGAAAAGTATTTTGACAATCGTAAAAAGGTTTGACAAGACTGTAACACATTCAATTTTGTTTTGTGTGTGTGAGTAAGTTTGTGTGTGTGTGCGATGAAACCGGAATGTCTTCTCATTGTGTTAGCAAAATATGGATACGACCTTTTTTGTTATTTTTATTCTTTTTTATAACAAATTATTTATTGCGTAAGGTCGCTGATAGGGAAGATTATTAATTTGAATAGAATACGTGTTTGGATTTAATGATAAAATAGTTTAATTATGCAGTTTTATTTTTTGTTTCGGAACAATGGTTCGGGATTGTTAATTCTCATTGTTTATTTTCTATTTAACATTTCAAATTTGAATTATTTATTTAACAGATTAGGCACTAAGAATACGATGACGACGAAAGACGAAACTCAAAAGTCGTTAAAATATTTTAAATAATAAAAAAAATAACTGAAAATTGATGTCACACAAAAATTAATAAAAACACAAATGATCAACTTCAAAATACAGATAAAGAAATAACTTGTTTTTTTTTTGGGTATTACTTAGGAGGTATTTCTGTGTTAACATCTAGTTATAATTAACTAAGCATTTTCTTCAATATCTATTTGCGCCAAAATTATTAATGGAAACAAAATACCTACCATCCACACGGCACGAATGAAGACTGTATGTTGACAAACACACACAAACATCCATACGTATTCGTATATATACATGTGTGTGTGAGACTCATGGCATAGAGCGTAGAGTTATAAATAGTATAGATTGCACATTTATATTTTGAGAATGTTTTTATTATAGTTGCAGTGTAAGAGAGGCTAATTTTAAGATGGCCGGTACTGTTGCGTTGGTTTTAAGGTTCCCCACCCGAAGTGTAGGTAACCAACGGGACCCTACGACTAACTTCGCTGTCCGTCCGGTAGTCTGTCTGTCAGCGTGTATCTCCTAAACCGTAATAGGTAGAGAGTTGAAATGTTCACATAGTGTGTATTTCTTTTGACACTGTAACACTAGATAATGAAAATTAAATGAAATTAAAAATTAAAGGGTAAACGTGATTTTTCCGGTTAATGGTACGGAACCCTTCGTGTGCGAGTCCGACTCGTGTTTAGCTGTTTTTTTTTTGTTTAAATTTGTGTCATCATTTGTCTTTTAGTTAATATCTAACCTTATACTCAAGAAAAAATATATTTTCAAACTGTAAAAAAAAAATTTGAAAGTGAGTAACCTATAGTAGGCGCCAGATAATCGTGGAATAACGGTCATTGACCCACCTACAATTATTGACATTTTTAATTTGAGAAACGGAATTAATGACACAATGCTGTCCCGAATCATCATCTCTCGTGATCCTTAACATTGTCTAATAATGAAAAACGATTCATATTTAATTGTTCAGGTACCTATGAACAGTTATTAGGGAAAGGTCAATATACTTTATTCCACATTTATCTGGCGCCTACTATAGTATATTTTTAAAGTTTGATTGCAAGTTCTATTCTATTAATAAGTCTGTTCGCACTCATAGGACTAGTGACGGTATTTTCAATGTTAAAAATGCGATAATTCGATTCGATGCGGAGACACGCTATTGGACGTCAAGCACAGAATAGATAATAGGACCACAGATAGGTACTGTTGACGTGTTGCGCGGAACAATATATTAATAATATTTAACAGTTTTGATACACTCAATTCACCTAAAAACACTTTTTTAAAGTGAAAACTTCTTTAGGCGCGTTGAGCACCTTTTGGGTGAACATGAAACTCGCGTCATCGTCACCAAACGCTTTGGGTGAACAAAAATCATGGAACTCGCGTCATCGTCACCGAACGCTTTCCATGAGCTATATGTATAAGTACTGTGTACTTTTTGGGTGAACAAAAATCATAGAACTCGCGTCATCGTCACAGAACGCTTTCGCTTAGTTGTCACTTCTATCGGTAGTCCCCAAAGACTGCTCCGCATGTTTTTTACAATGAGGGTTTCCTGAAATGACAAGCACCAGGAGCCAGCACTGAGGTGGCAGGTCCAGGCTCCTGTCAAAAGGCTTATATTTTCTGAGATCTGTTAAATTGACGTCAACGTCAAGTTTAGGTACGTAAAAATCACTTTTTCCATGAAGAGGCCTATGTGGCGTCACACGGAGGCGTATTTTTGTCTGGAAACCCTACTTCGATTTGAATAACAATTTTACTGCAGTACAAAGTAACTAACGGTAGTAATACTAGGATCTCACCTTGGTTCACTTGAGAGAAATAAATGAAAAAATACAAAATAATAGGAAAATATATTTATTTATTAAAACTTTTGCACTAGTAAAAAACACTGTACAAAAGCGGATTTAATGCCTTAGGCATTTTCTACAATTAAACCTTAAAATATATCAGCCACGAGCCTCGACCAACAACCTTAGGAGGCTCTTAGTAGCCTGCTGGATCAAGGGCTTCATTTATAAAGTAGTACTTCTGGATACGGCTCGTAAAATTGGTAGAAGGTTCCCGAAACCGATGGGCTAAAATTTATTATATTTTTAAATGGGGTGGAAATGACTAGGAAACTTCCGTTTTATAGGAAATCAACAAATGCCTCCTCCCGCTCTTAGCAAATTGGGAGGGAGTGTCAGATTCTTACTAACTAAAACCCACCCGTGTTCCTCCAAATGCCCGCCGCGTTCCAGAGCCACGGTAACTATTTCGAACAACTCCGTAGCACTGGCAGAATATTTTCTTTAACATCTATTTTTTATCCAAGAAAAATATCCTATTTAAATTATGTGAAGTACGAAAATGAATTTGACAGTCAATTTTAACAAAATGGCGTCATGCTGCCACACTTCTGCTAAACCCCTTGTTGAAAACAAGCGTAACGTTGTGATAAGTTTATTATTGACAATGATTGTGTTCTCAAGCGACGCTCTCGTTCGTCAAGTCATATCGGATAGAATAACACAACACACGTGCTCTGACGTGGCCTTAGTACGAGTTTTTATACGTACTCGATCGCGTTAACGTAAACGTCATTTTGTAGTGAAACTGAATAAGCTCCGTCTGGTGACAAAAAGGAAGAACCTCTTTTTTAAAACGATTTCAAAACAAGGAGGATGTTATTTTTTATTTATTTTTATTGCCTATTGGTTATAGAGATTTCATCATGTTAGGGTTAATAGGGCATCAAAAGAAAGGCCGTATTTAGGATTTAAATAAAATAATTTATTATCCTTTATTAAGCTGTGGAAGGTCGTGTGACGCGTCCGCTAAGACGCTTAGAGAGTGTACGAACTAAAGAAAAATATCAGGAATCTTTCAAGTGGACGCAGAGGGTTGGAATCGTTCTCACACATTATATTTTCAAGTTAGAAAGAGAGAGAAATATTAGCGCGTTGTTTCAGATTTGTTTTTGTTAATATTCCAACACATAAAAATCGATTCAGTAGTTTGCTTTTTGAAGGAAAAATATGTCAGTAAACGAAATTGCGTATTTTGCTTTCCTGTGACTTTCCAGTGGTGTTGTTAGGTGTGGGGTACCACTAAAAAGTGAAAAATAAAAAACTTTTTTAGAAATAAAATACAACCGACTTCAAATAAATAAAAAAAAAACACACAAACAAAAACACCGACTTCCGAAATTAAAGTTAGTTTATACTTTGAAGTGTTTTTTTTTAATAAATAAATACCTAGTTGGTTGTATGTTCTTGTAAAAAAGTTTTTTATCTAAACAAATTGATTTAAGTGAACGTTTACGTTATAACACGATCGAGAACATTTAAAAATGATGTGGCTTTAGGTTCCGGACAAATGACATTCTGTCAGCTGTAGTTAGCGTGGCGAAGGCAAATGTCAAATCGTCAGAAATGTATGAGATTGACAAACGCTGTCGAACTGTTACGTGATCAATTCCTCATAAATAATCTAGTATTTTGACAATCGCATTCACTAATACGATGGCTATTTGTATAGAGCGTTTTAAGCCAGGGCCGCGGTGACTCTTCGAACAAATTCCACAACCCTGGCAGAAGCCAGCCCCTTGATATGTAAGGCGTAATTTAAAAAAAAAACGCCTGTTTTTAAGGACCATCGAATATTTTTCCAGGAATTAGGAATCCTTCAAAGTCTTAAAAAGAGAATTAATATAAAATCAAGTTGTTTATTTTGGGAGGAAAATGAGGTTCATATGCTAACATGGCCCAAAAAGCGTCTGCGACAGAAATCGCAAAAAAAAAACAATTGTCATTCACAAAACATTTGTGCGCATGAGCTACAAAATGTCCTGAACAGTTGATTTTCTTTTCGCGATTTCAGTGCTTTTTTGTTACAAAGATGGGAAATCATCAAATGACTTCTCCCGCTCTGGGTGGAGCGGAAGGGCGTGTCTGACTCTTACTGACTAAAACCCATCCGTGTTCCTTCTAAAGCCCTTTGCGTTCCAGGGCCGCGGTGACTCTTTCGAACAAATTCCGCAACCCGATTTCAGTCCCATAGAAAAAGTTGTTCATAATGATGAGTACAATTACCACTTTTCAGGTATTGCGTTTATTCTGTTACACGTTGAACATATTATTATATTATTCAGTGGCGTAGCTAGACCCGAAGAAGCCCTGTATAAAATAAAATTGGGGCCCCGATTTTACCCGATTGCAGCAAAGCTCAAAAGGGGTCCTGTTTATTTTTAAAGTAAATAAAGCACTAAACTGTCGCTCGGTGTATAAGGAACACTGACTGACTGACAGCCGAAACTATTTGGACTAGGAACATGACATTTTGCGCAAGGTTTCCTTTTATGATGTTGTTGAGTACTTGGAAGAAGGGGTTTTTGGAAATACAACTTTTAAGGAGGTGACGAGTTACGAATTTTTTCTTCCACACGTTCGGGGCCCCTGTATTCCGGAGCCCAGTATCATTGATACGGCTGATACCGCGGTAGCTACGCCCCTGATTATACTAATATGCATTTAGTAGAAAGTTGTTATTTTGACATTACAAACAGACAGTTTAGTTTCATTTCTCTGTATCGATAGCATGGATATGTCATATAACATGAAAATATCATCATAAGCTACTACCTACCTACGAGCTACGTAACAGTAAAAATATCGAACATCCAAGGTCAGCGATAAGACAGAAACGTATGGATACGATCCGTGTAATTATTCAAAACAAACCCATTTTGAAGTGCTGTACTTAAATGGTTCTTTGAAGGTTGAATTGTTTTTAAAATAACACAAGGTTAAGCAACGCTTGCCGAGGTCGGTCTGTGGATGGGTGACTATCTTAACATACTGAGATTCTTCTGTGCCTCAGAAAGCACGTTAAGCCGTTGGTCCCGGCTGTCATTTGTATATCTTTGGCAGTCATTACGGATTGTTAGAAGCCAGAATCAGACTCCAGTCTTGCCAAGAACTACCGTGTTACCCAGTTAATGGGCTGTGGAAGTCTCCACGTAACGTTCTCCGAAACTACGGGGAATAAGATCCTGAAATTTAGCACAAGGCTTACTTTTATGATGTAGGTGAGCACTGAGAAGGGATATTTGGGAATTCAATCTTTAAAGGGGTGGAAAGGGGAAATCGGGCTCGAGAATCCGTTATATGCGATACGCACAGGTCGACGTGGCGACACTTTGGGGAGGCCAATGTCCAGCAGTGGACATCTTTCAGCTGAAATTATGAAATACACAATCGAAAATTAATTCAAAAGGTGACTGAGTAGTGGCAGCCCGCTAAATTCAAATTTTCTTGAGTTTTTTGCAATTTGCTGGACATAACTTGATCAAAATATGATCCGCGACAATAACAAGTATGTATTTACATAATTATAACCATAAGAATATTCACGCATCATCATTAACTGAGATTTGAGGCATGTACACTAGATTTCGGAAATCCAACTAATATGCATCAAATAAAGCTAAGTTAGAGCGATGTATTGATTACTTCCATGTTTATAATTATTATGTGAATACATACTTGTTATTGTCGGGGATCATAATTTGACAAAGTGACAACCTGACACAACGCAATCACCTTAAGAATTAATTTTCAATTGTGAATATCATAAATTCAGCTGAAACGTCCACTGCTGTACATTGGCCTTCCCAAAGTGTCGCCACGTCGACCGGTCCTGTCTCGCATACAGCGGATTCTCGAGCCCGATTTACCCTTTTCACCCCCCTAAAGATTGAATTCTGAAATATCTCTCAGTGCTGACGTACATCATAAAAGGCAGCCTTGTGCTAAATTTCAAGTTCTTAGTCTTTTTAAATCTAATAATTAGTAAGAATAAGAATAAGAATAATAATAAGAATAAGAATAAGAATAAGAATAAGAATAAGAATAAGAATAAGAATAAGAATAAGAATAAGAATAAGAATAAGAATAAGAATAAGAATAAGAATAAGAATAAGAATAAGAATAAGAATAAGAATAAGAATAAGAATAAGAATAAGAATAAGAATAAGAATAAGAATAAGAATAAGAATAAGAATAAGAATAAGAATAAGAATAAGAATAAGAATAAGAATAAGAATAAGAATAAGAATAAGAATAAGAATAAGAATAAGAATAAGAATAAGAATAAGAATAAGAATAAGAATAAGAATAAGAATAAGAATAAGAATAAGAATAAGAATAAGAATAAGAATAAGAATAAGAATAAGAATAAGAATAAGAATAAGAATAAGAATAAGAATTTTTTTTCGTTAAGTTAAATTCTCCGTAGTTTGAGCGATCGCAGTATATTATATTTATTTATTTATTAAAACTTTATGCACAAGTAAAATCACTGTACAAAGGCGGACTTAATGCCTTAGGCATTTTCTACCAGTCGACTTTAGGGTGGTGCAGAGACAACATGGCAGGTGCAACTTAAAGAAAAACTAAAAATAGAGAGAAGAATAATAAAATAAAATTATAAATACATAGATACATACATACACTTAAACAAAGTTATTAAGAAAAAACGAATCCAATAAGGTAATTGAACGCATCATTATGAACTACTTTTACTATGGGACCAACCCCGAAATCTCAAAAAAAAATCAGTACATTTTGTCGAGTTATGCGCACAGAAATGTACAGGAGACTCGATTTTTTTTTCGCGATTTCAGTGTTGGTCCCACAGTAAAAGTTGTTCATAATAATGAGTACAATGACACCTTAAGAGGTATTGCGTTTATTCTGTTACACGTTGTATACCTACTCTGTGAGCTACAACCTGGGGGTATTTAAGTCAAAGTAATCAGGTTACTTCTAGGCAAGCGTGCTCCATCGTCGACCACATCATTGCTTTCCTAACTGGCAGCCGGGATCAATGGCTTAACGTGCTTTTCTGAGCATTTAACATTGCGTGTTATGATGGTCACACAGACATTCCTCAGGCTGTTATTTCCTCACTCCAGTTAGCCCAATGCTGGGCTAAATACTCATTTATACAAGACCTTGGTGGCGCAGTTTAGCCACGTCGCCATGACACAGAGCTAGGTTGTGGCCATCATGGGATAGAATAGAGAGGCATGCATTGAAAGAAAGAAAGACAGAAAAATATTTATTTGGAACTCGCACAAACCAAACAAAAGTAAAATAAATTAAAAGTAACAGTTATAATATTAAACGGGTATAATTTAAATGCGTACCAAGTAAAATAATGTTAACTTCAAATAAAATAAACCCACTCTATACCGAGGTGCCTAAAGAACAACGTTTTAAGTTCCAAAATAATTATACACTCATCAGAATAATATTGTACGTGTTGTATTTATATTCTTTTTGCCTTCCGAAATGGATAAATGCTCACCAAATCTTGTTTCCCTGAAACACAATGTTACTTCTGTTACTAGGAGAACTTGGATGCAAGAGCGAGCTAAGCGAGCTCGAGACTTGGGGCACCCCGACTCGGACAGGTTAATTTAGAAGGGGATGGCGGGGTCTAGTGAGCGAGCAAAGCAAGCGAAGACCCCGTTATCCCCTTCGTGGTTGTTTTTTTTTAAAACCATAGAGCCCCGCTAATCGGGGCTCCGACTACGCCTTTTGGTGAGCATTTATCCATTCTGGCAGGTTTTTCGAATTGTTTAGTAGTAAAATAGGTTCTTTTCTAGTAGGCGTTTAAACACAAGCCATATTAAACCAAAAAGAAAGAGTAAAGGGGAAATAAAATTATATACATTTTAGTAGGGATCTTTCCTGGATAAAAAATACTTTTTCCTTCTTATTTTCTTTCTAGAGGTCTTATCAGGTATTTTTAGTCAAATACCCTCTGTATTTGACTAAAAATACCTGATTAGACCGTTAGATAGATTTTCAAAAAATATTTAACACCAATTTTTTATTTTGTCACGTAAACAAAAATTGAAAACGCTACAGTGCGTTGAAAACTTGTGTGACGTCACTTGCCAGTACACTTTTTACTGGAAAGTGACGTTACAAGCCCCCACTCCTTATCTTTGATGCGTTTCTCTTCGTATTTTTTTATTGATTTGATATAATAAAAAATACTTTTCCAATATTATGTCAAATCAATAAAAAATAGGGATGTTGCCTGAGTTAAAAAAATATGATTATTAATCATATTTTTTTAACTCAGGCAACATCCCTATGGGTACCTATTTTGTAACTACAAACAAGATAGATGTATAGATGACATGGCAATCTATTTAATCTATACGTCACCGGAAAATGTCAAACGCCGTTAATTTGTAAAATATCGCATGAAATTGTAAACTATTTTTTCTAAATAAGACACGGATATATTGGAACAGATTCATTATATACAAAACGATTTTTTCATAGTATATCGAGAAATTTTAATCTAATCAAGATTTATTACAATCTTACGGAGTCCGCAATTTTACGGTGACATATTCAAATAAATAATATTGCAGTGTCTTTTTATAATATCAAAATAACAGCGTTTTACTAAAAGCATAATTATGGAAGTACGATACTTATAATAAACAAACTAGTTTTTCTTGTCATGTCTATTTGTTCCGGTTAATCTTGGAAACTTCTAAAACCGATTTTGACGAGACATTCACTGGCAGATAGCTGATGATAAAAGGAGTAACACGGGCTACTTTTATTTTAGAAAAATATATTGTGAACAAAGTGATATGTGTGCTGTTTACGAGTTTGACGCGGACGATGTGGCGTACAAATAGCTAATTTCTTATAAAAAGTAATCTAAATCATCAGCGTACAGTTTTCTAGCTTAGCCTGGTAACAGAGATTACACTCGTACAATAATATTTTCAAACAGAGGTCGGTGTGTACGCGCCTTATCGCCGCTAATAATAATACTAGCGCAAGCTCTCCGAGTGAAGTGCCCGCGCTGGGACTTGTCGATAGATTCACGTTGAAATATCGATATACTTATTTTTCTTGGCACATTTCCCGATCGATACTAAGTGTAGGTGTTTTGTTTTGGTAAATATTATATAAGTAGTTAGATTTAAAAGATATAAACAGTTATAATAATATTTTTTTAAATTCAAATAATAATATTAATTTTTGTTCAAATAAAAACGTCTACAAAAATGTACATTTAGTCATCAGTAATAATATTTTCCATACAATTATAGTGCAAGAATTTAACTAAACTAAGATATTTTTATTAAACATACAATTAACGGTGGTTTGGAATTGCAATGTTAGCTAGCGATACGCCCGATCTAGGTTACTTTGAACCTGTGTTTCAGGCCATCACAGTTAGTTAATATTGAAGCTACTTTTGTACAAAAGTATGTATTTTATATTATAACTGTTCTGTATGTATGATGTCGGACGTAAAAGAACAGCACCATCCCACCATGCCACTTCCCGTGGCAGTCGTATGAAGCGACTAAGGCACTCACCAGAGAATGGGCATTGCAACACTGCGATCGGCAACCCGCCTGCTTAGCGTGGCGATCATGGAACCTCCATCCCTTTGGAGGAGGCCTATGTCCAGCAGTGGACGTCATTCGGCGATGATGATATTATAAATATGTATTTATATATTTCTCGGTGCAAAATAGAAAAAAAATCGTGAGAGTAAAAATAAAGTAAAACAGATTATTTCATACAAACAAAATACACTTGACAAACAAAATTACTTTATAAAAAATTTCATCTCCCAACCATTTTTTCCAGGCATAACTTATCAATAAAAAACACGAATAATTATTTGATTCTCATTGGGGTGATTTTTTAACCGACTTCGAAAAAAATTAGGAGGTTCTCAACTCGGTGGGTATTTTTTTTAATTTATTTATTTATTAAAACTTTATGCACAAGTAAAATCACTGTACAAAGGCGGATTTAATGCCTTAGGCATTTTCAACCAGTCGACCTTAGGGTGGTGCAGAGACAACATGGCAGGTGCAATTTAAAAAAAAAAAAATAACTAAAAATAGAGAGAAGTAAAATAAAATAAAATTCACAACCAAACACTCCGAGTTTCCTGATCTGATTTATCTGACTCTTTTTTGTTCGATGCGGTATACTTGCCATATGGTCGCGTAAAAAAAATATTCAGTTTGGCCCAGCAGTTTTTATTTTATGAGAAATTTTTCTACTCTAAGAAATCTCACAATTTAAAATGAAGTATAAATCCCATATCGATATTGAACTTCATGTGCACATCCCTATTCCCCGTATCCATTTAGTTTGACAAGCATTCGGTTTCATATGTCCGCGACGTGTGTGTGTGTGACTCACGGTACGCGAGGGGCGTGTGTGTGTGTCAGGGCTGTGTGGATTATTATAATTAATGTTAATAACTTCTGAGTTAGTCATGTTGTGTGTACAAATGTTTTATTGTCAAAGATTAGGATTTATTTTCGTTTTGTCGCCGATGTCCGCTTGATTTGGCTTTGCACCGTTTTAATCAATCCAAAGAGGCTGATATATAGATAGATATATAGAATACCTATTTATATTGTAGGTACTTACACAAACATCGAAACACAAAACCATTTGTTAATCAAAAAATAAACAAAAAGGTGATTAAATTGGACAATAAACGAACTAGATGACAGTGAAGAATGAAGCCAGTTTTTAAGTAGGAATATCTACATCATTGCTATAAATGGCCAACCCGAAACCAGGAATCGAGTTTTACTCATTTAAAATCAAGGTTTTTTTAACCTTTCAAACAGAGTGCTTGAAAGGTCTTCTTCCAAAATGACGTACTTTACTTGTAAACTATGCAACATCAGGCCAATATTTTTTCCCAACTATATTAGGGGCGGGTTCCATTCAAAACAGATTCAGCTGAATACCAGTAGACTTGACTGCCTATGTAACTTCTAAAACCCAGTTACTGGGCAACACGGTTCTTCTTGTAAACGTGGTGTCTGAATTTCTAGCTTCTGACAATCCGTAACGTCACTGAAAACCAAAAGATACTACAGAATCCAAATAATTTTCCTCTTTATTTATTTATTTATTTATTTGGGACAACAAACAGTATCACATTATATCAGCACAAATAATATAAATAAAGATGTTATATAAATGTGACACTCACACCGTTATCCACACATTATATTATATTTATAATCTGTTACCATGAATTCTTGGCAACCCTGAAGTTTAAGACCAACAAATTACTTCTGTGTGTGTGGGCGTATCGTAGCGAAAGACACACAAACACACGCATCGGTGGAACGCGATAATTTTTATGGTTTAGTTACAAATTTTCAATATACCTACAGAGAGTTTAGTCTTGCGACGTGTTCTAGTTAAAGGATCCTAGGTTTGACATAGGCTTGTTTTTTTTCAATTTCATGGCTTATTAATTAACGCAGAGGCCTTATTTTTGTATGGTCTAGTTTTGTTTCATAGTACATTACATGACATAGGTATCAATCCTACTAAAATTATAAACGCGAAAGTTTGTAACTAGAGATGGATGTTTGTTACTCTTTCACGTCAAAACGGCTTAACGGATCTTGATGAAATTTGGCACTGAGGTAGATTATAGTTTGGAAATAACACATAGGATACTTTTCATCCCGTGAGTATGTTCCCTTGGGGTAATTTTCGACATTAATGAAATAAAAGTAGATTTAAAAAGCACCCCGGCTTTAATCGGATGCAAATTAGAAACATTTGGTGTATGTCCCCGGACGGCAAGCACCATATGATTGACAAATCTTGGTTAGATTATACTACTATATACTTGGTTTTACTACTAGTTGCCGCCTGCGGCTCCGCCCGCGTTATTGTCGAAAATTATCCCAAGGGAAACTATTCCCGAGATAAAAAGTATCCTATGTGTTATTCCAGACTATAATCTACCACTCTGCCAAATTTCATCAAAATCCATTCAGTAGTTTTTGCGTGAAAGAGTAACAAACATCCAGTCTTACTAACTTTCGAGTTTATAATATTAGTAGGATTATTTTAGTAATTTTATGTGCCAGTATTATGTGACAATTAACATACTCAATATTACACATATACTCTTGGCATACTCCCTGAGTCACCTTGCACGAGTCACAACCCTTTTGGGATAGAGGGTGGCCCTTTCTCTGGCGACAACCCCGGAACTGAGAAATCAATAATCTTTGAATTTAACTAATACTTATGTACATGAATATTTGTACATTATTCATCCGTTATATTATTTAAAATAAACTCGTATTGTGATAAAACAAATAAAATAAGATCTTTTTTTTTTACTAGCTTTTGCCCCGGCTTCGTATGCGTCAATATAGGATTTCGCAAAAATAAAGTAGCCTATAACCGTCTCCAGTGTCTCAGCTATCTCCGTAGCAAAAATCATCAAAATCGGTCCAGCGATTTAGACGTCAAAGCGGAACATAAAAACACACTAAAGTTGTATTATTAATATTGCGTTTGACCACTATCTGCTTTTTATAATTTTAGCACTAATAGAGGTCTAAAGATCCCAAAAACTTAAACACTTACGTATGTGTGTGTGTTTTTGTAAAAATCAACAAACGTATAAAGTAAAACGTTTTTTCGAAGATTTTTTTCTTGAAATTCGTACAAAAAACATAATAATCTAAACAATGTAGTATATGTAAGGACATCTAGCAAGGGTAATAAAAAACGGGCTACGGTTACCTGGGAAAGTGGCACAAGACATACATTTTAAAATTCACGTTATTTTAAAACATTTTAGCTAAAATTTGAGGGGAAATCTGTCGGAGATAGCTTTAATTTATTTAAAAAAATCATACGAAAAAAAATGTGATACCAAATAAAAAAGTTCGATAAAATTGGATCTATTTAATCAAATAGAACTAAGTAATTAGGATTGACAGTTGAGCATTAGTTGATTCTAAATATTATAAGTAGCATTTAATAGCACGTAAGTAAAACAAAAAAATCTAAGATCAGTTACTTACATCGCAATTTTAAAAACAAATTTTAAAAAATACGATTATACGTACACCATTACGACGTTTTAAACAAACATTTTTAATTCAATAAGAACCATTCTTCTGTACTAAGATCTCTCTCTCATTTGATACCAAAGATCACAAAAATAATAGTAAAAACAAAAAAAAATCGTATTAAAATCTTCAAAATTTTACATACCCAACATTGCCATCCCACCCAAACACAACGACCCTAATTCGTACGGTGTGTGTGTGTGTGCGTCCGGACGACGTTCCGTATGTGTGCCTGTGTCCGGACAACACCCCGTATGTGTGCGCGCTAATATAACGCTAGGGTTGCTCTGCGGGCGTAAGTTATTATTTTGAACACAAGTTAGTAGGGTTCAGAAGATTTTAGATTTAGTTTTGGATAAATACGAGTACTTGGTTATTTTGTGGCATGTTTAGAAGAAACAAAGAATAACTGTAGAGTGAAAATAGTGATAGATTTTTCTAGACACTACTGAATAATTTATTGATTGCCTATCAATCTTTTGACCGCAATCTCACCTGATGGAAAGCGACGAACAAAAAAACAACTTTTATTTTTTTGGCTGTCTATCTGTTTGTTCCGACGAATCTCCGAAACGGCTGGATCGATTAGGACGACAATCACTGGCAGATAGCTGATGTTATAAGGAGTAACATAGGCTACTTTTATTTTAGAAAAAGAATTAGGATTCCATGCAAAAAATTAAAACACATGGAATCTTACGCCTGACTATCATTTTACTATTATAAATGCGAAAGTGTGAAAGGATGGATGTTTGTTACCTACTCACACCAGAACGGCTGAACGGATCGAATGAAATTTGGCACAGAGATAGATCGTAATCTTTAAAGTGGAAACTAAAAAAAATATGAGAACGTACTCCCGGGGTATGTTCTCTTCTTATAAACTTCCGATATTCACCCTGGCACGAGCCAGTTGTTAACTAAATCTGTTGAAATGCGAGATAATAATAATAATAAGATTTGGGGTAGCCCTGAGCAGTTTAGTTTGCATTCCGCTCGCCGACACCCGCGCTACAATCAAGTACAATACCCGAGCAGGCGCGAGCGAAGGGTGGACCTACCCACGGTATTTAACATGCTATTTACAGTACCTCAAGTAAACAAAAGGTATACAAATAAGGTGCACTTATATATAATCTAGGATCTAGAAAGAGAGAAAATGTGATGATAATAAGATTTTAATATCATTTTCCCTAATAAAATACTTGTGAAAAAATTGTTGTGCTGCATTTTAATCTCTAATCTCAAGTAAATAGTTCACCAACAAACCCAACCTTTAAATTTAGGCTTTCGAACACACAGAATAATAAACCATTTAAAAAGAGTATCTGGCTATTCATCATTATAAAAGTATTTTGGCGTCCAAGTTTACTCTCCGTTTGTCGTACAATCTAAACAGTTGGGGTCAAAGGGTGGACACCATAGGAAATGCTGTTTAAAGGATTTTAATACAAGCTTATTTTCCTTTTATTTTAATATTACTGGATGGTGTGTTTCATTAATATTACGGAATAAAACAACAAAACTAAACTATTCTTTTGGGCACACTTCCAGTCTGCAGAGATGTGGACGAATTTTTAAATTCACTCCCCCTGTTTTTTTTTGTTTTTTTTTTCTGATTGTCTTTGTGTGTGTTTGTTTTAATTTGTACTGTTTTTGTTTATTTCATAACAATTCCAACGACAAAACTTTTTTAAACAGCTCCCATACATCGATTTTGAGAACTCGACATTTTAATCACACGCGCCAATATCGTGCGGACCACCCAGATGGGGGTACCCTCACAGATGTCGCGAGTCGCGCAAAATGGCCGCCACAGTTCAGCGGGTATGGAGTTTTTATTGTAAGTGTATAGCCTAACTTAACCTAGCCTTTTCCCGACTGTATTGGAGACGGCTTCCAGTCAAACCGGATTCAGCTGAAAACCAATAGATATTTTACGTGGAGCGAGTGAGCGACTGCCTATCTGACCTCCAAAACCCAGTAACTGGGTAACACGAAACCACAGTTTCATTATTTAAAGAATTCAAGTTTAACAACCATGTGTAAAATAGTAGGTAAAAAGAGTAATCAGTATGCAGGAATGTAAAGAGATTACCAATAAGTACAAGTACTAGATCTATGCGGACAGAAAAATAAAATAATGTCCTATTTAATCACTATAATCCACAGGGGCTTGCGTTATTTTTAATAAAAAAAAAAAAACCCTTTGTAGTAAATATGCCTCTTTATTTTCCCCCTTATTTATAATAACAAACTAAAAACAACAAAACTAAAGAATAAGATAAATCCATTTCTTCCTGCCTTATCCACAACATTCTCTCCCCGCCGCACACAGACACAACCTACATATCTGACAGCTTATATATTATGTAAGAGTCACGCACACAGACACAAGGACGCACACACGCGCAACCATTAAAGTTTTTAATTTTAAAATCGTACTGAACGTTAAGTAGCCAAGTTGTTATAAAAATGAATGGAGACATCATTTTGTTTGTTTGATTTTTTTTGGTTATTGAGGAGACAATGGATTTTTTGAGAGTTTTAATTGACAGATTCTGTCAAAGCATTACACTACTTTCGGGGCGGTCGGGTAAAAGTAAGTTTGTAAAAGTTAGGTGCAGTCCCATTTGCATCCATTACCGGGTTATTGCAAACGCCGTTAGTTCATAATATGTCGTGTGAAATTGTAAATTCATTTTTCTAGACACGGAAACTTATATTGGAAACTACCTATTGAATTTGGATAGGATTTATTTTATTGTATTCAAAATTATCTTTTCACAATGTATCGAGAAGATATAATCTAATAAAGGTTTAGGTATTACAATCTCACGGAGTTTGCAATATGACAGATCCAACCCCTAGATTGTAGTTGTCACATTACAAACTCCTTAAGTCAAGAGTGAATAGGTTACTTCTAGGCAAGCGTGCTCCATCGTCGACCACATCTTCAATCATTCATCGTCGTCTCCGTGAAGATCGAGTTCGTTTAAAAACTCGGACTCGCCTTAGAAATGTTTTAATCAGCTGACTTTAATTAACTCTTTTTGTGGATCCGTACCCGAACGGTGCCCACGGGACCCTAGGACTCCGCAATTTGACCGTCCGTATGTCTGTCAGCGGGTTGTATATCACCAGCACCACCACCGCTGCCACTATTCTCTGCATCGCCCGAAGTTTGAGTGACTGGTAGAGAATGCCTATTATGTCACTCAAATATCATGCATGAACCATAAAGATAGAATATTGTCATTTTTCACCAAGTGTGCAACTCTTTTTGTCTGTGGTGTGACCAGAGACACGTTTCAATTAATGTCCGGTCGGATATGAGCTGACAGTGATGTGAAGAAAGAAAGAAAGAAAATTGCATTTATTGGCACAATAATAAAATAATACTTAATAAAAAAAAAAAAAAAAATCACCTTACAAATAGAAAATATCAAAGCTTAAGTACATATAGCAATATTGTGCCAAAAGGGCCTCAGCTCAGCATAATGTCAGGTGGCAACAGTAGTTATTACCACCTAACGCTGATTTTCAGCTGCAGCCCACGGGTACCATACGCTCGAACGCGCAGTAGACATATAAATAAAAAATAAAAAATATAATAAGTAAAAAAAGTGAAGTGGTTGAATGTGGTTTTTTTAGTTTTTATTTATTTTTGTTATAATTATTGTAGTTGATAAGTTTTTTAGTGTTTCTGTGCGTTTTTTCCGGCAGAATAAACCGATTTTCTTTCTTTGTTTTGCCGCTATAACAAAAAAAAAATTAAATGGGGTCCCAAGCCTATGCAATAAATGTGTTTTTTTTCGGTTCATATCATGGATATCGATTCAGACGCTCACTTGGCCAGTTTTTTTTTAATTAGGCTTCTTCTATTCTTCCTATGTTCTTATGAAATCCACCACATACACACATAGTACATACGAATGTAATCAGTAGGTATTTGTGTCAAATTCATGTTTTATCATAACAACTCATGTGAGGAACGGTCAAGCGCGAGTTGATAGTAAAAAGAACTTTTTTTTAAATTGGTGGGCCTGCGTTTGACCACAATCTCACCTGATGGTAAGCGATGATGTGGTTACAGTGAATAGGTTACTCTATTCACTGTTGACTTCAAGATCTTTTTTTGAAGAGAGTAAAAAATCTGGCCAAGTTCGAGTCGGATTCGAATGCGAAGTTGTTCTTATCATAAACCGACGTTTTTGTATGAGGGGAAGGGGGGGGGGGACAATTTAATGGAAAGATTCAACTGTTCATGAGATACAACTGACAAGATACATAGACGGATGGACAGCGGAGGCAAAGGAGGTAAAGAATCCTAAAAATATTTAAACGTGCACTCTGGATTGTTTGCATCGATACCACCTTGACTGACCAATATTTTCATTACGGAATGAGTTATGGCCGAATCTATAACGTGTAAAAAATCAGCTGTTCAGTATAAATATTGTCGAGTTATGCACACATGTAATGGGGCAGGCGATTTCAGTGTTGGTCCCATAGTAAAAGTTGTTCATAATGATGAGTGCAAAACTGCGAAGACCCTTTTCAGGTGTTACGTTTATTCTGTATGAGTGACGCACAGGAGCGGTCCATGTGGTGGGCACACTTAGGGGACGCCTTTGTCCAGCACTGGACGTCTTTCGGCTGAGATGATGATAACGATGTAATTTATTAGAGTTACAGACAGACGGTTCAATCTCTGTTATTAGTAGTGATGTGAATAAAACTTGTATGCATGTATGTGTGCGTAGGAATTGTACCGGTGTGAAGGAAGGTAGGTATTATTTATATATGTTTTATGTATAACCACAGTGGCAGGTAGTTTTGTTAGTAAGTCGTTTTGGATTCTGTCTAGTTGCCTTGTATCTTCCGCAGGGCACTGGTAATGATTTTTATTTAACAATAAATACCTAGGTGACAAATAAGTCTTGTGCACGACGAAGTAGATGAGACCGGTGTTTCCTAGTAGTTCACTACCAGAAGAAGAGGAGAGAGAGAACCATGGAGGTTAATATCTGAGGTAGTCTTTTGAGGCAAGTACCACACAGATTCGCGTGGACCTGTCCAGACAGTGCAAGCATTTGTCAGTCATCGTGTTGCTCGACTTAAAACATTTGGGTAGGCCGCATTTTTAAAATAGTCAAAGTGCCAGACAATCGTTTAGGTAACTAATGTACCCGTAAAAAACTGATACAATAAATGGTCCTCAAATTCACGATTCGTTATAATATAAGAACCAACTAGGCAGATTGGTGTCTGACATCGGTCTTTTGAGGAGGAAATCACCACACAGAATTGAGCAGACATGGCCACTTGGCCAGTGAGTCCGAGTGTGTCAAAAAAAAAAAAACAAAAGTCATTTATTCAAATTAGGCTGAGTGCCAGCAGTTTTTGAACGTCAAGTTCTACATAAAGACAATCCCCCAAAACGCCCGCCCGTCACCACTTCCTAGTGTTATAGCTGGGAAGAAGAAGTGGCGCAACAAACTCCCCAGCAATAATGTTTTATTACAAGCGTGAAAGTAAGCCGTAAAAGCGTAACAATCTAACAAATCATATTTTTTCTTTCCCTATTATCGATACAACAAAATTAAGAGTCACAAAAAAAAAACACCATAATTAGTGTTTTATTCCTACACTCATTAAATCTGTCCTTTGTTCCAGACTACAAAGTAAATCCCCAGTCAATCACCAACAAGTCTGATTTACGAGCAATACCGCCAACATCACAAAACATAACATACATTTTTTTTGACTGGCCTGTTGGTCGAGTGGTTAGTGACCCTGACTGCTAAACCGGAGGTCGTGGGTTCGATTCCCACCCAGGACAAATCTTTGTGTGATGAACATGATCATTTGTTCTGTGTCTGGGTGTAATTTGTCTATAATATGTATGTATTTAGAAATATATAAGTATGTTTATCAGTTGTCTGGTTGCCATAGCACAGGCTCTGCCTAGTTTGGAATCGGATGACCGTGTGTGAGTTGTCCCAAGATATATTATATTATTATATTATATATTATATATTATATTATATATTATATTATATATTATATATTATTTGGCTGATAAAGTTCACTTCGGTGTTTATACTTGTATGTTGGTATTACGATTCGCATCGGCTCACATGAGGGAAACTTAAAACAAAAAACAATTTTTAAGTTTTTGTCTGCCTTTCCGTCGGTCTATCGGTCTGTCTGTTTGTTCCAGCTGATCCCCGAAACCGCTGAACTGATTTTCACTCGCAGATAGTTGATGTTATAACGAGGAACTCGAACTAGTAGATAGTCTACTTTTTTTTGTAGAAAAACTGGCCAAGTGTGAGTCGGACTCTCACACGAAGGGTTCTGTACCATTCACCGAAAAAAAACAGCCAAGTGTGAGTCGGATTATCTCATGAAAGGTTCCGTACCATAAACTGAAAAGAAAACACGTTTTTGTCTGGGAGCCCCATTTAATTTTTAATTGATTTTTATTACTTATTTGTTGTTATAGCGGCAATAGAAATACTCACTCAGGGAAAATTTCGACTGTTTACCCATAACGGTAGGTACTTGATATAAAGCCCGCTGACAGGCAGACGGACGGACGGACGGACAGCGGAGACTTAGTAGTAGGGTTCTGTTGGTACCTAACTAAAAAGGATTAAGGAAACGTGCAAACAAAAATGAAACCACTGAAAATACTTTTCACTCGGGCGTAGCCGCGGTCAGAAGTCAGTCTTATTATTTGTATTGCCTTAGAAACTTAAGATAATGTTCGCTCTTCAAATAAAGCACAATTTTATTTTCATTTCGTCATGTAAGCCGTTCTTAAGCGAGTGATATCCGAGTTTGTCAACATTTGATGGTCGGCTTCCAGGAATTTGTTCCAAATCAATAAAAACTACTGATACACGTGGCTTTTCTTTGATTTGCTGTATATTATTAGAGTGTTATTACTATGTAGATAGGATTGACAGAGAACTGGTAGACGATTAGTAAACAGGAAAATGTTGTTATTTTCCCGTCCGTCCATAATTTTATCAGAAAAAAAAAAAAAAAACAGGAAGCTTTGTCTATGCATTAGCATAAAAAGAGCTAGTAGCACTGTGCACTGAGAGGTAGCGTCGTGGTTCATTTTATCTTACTTTGAGGTCAAGGTTCTTCCTTCAGTGTAAGCAAATTACATAATAAGAAAAAAATAAGAAAACAGCTAAGTCGAATCTAACTGTAGACTTCGGTGTGATACCTAATATAAAAACTTATATAAGGCTTATATTGCCATCTATGGAGAAAATTGTAAAACGTATTGCATTCGTTTCAATAACTTCGTGGCTAGATGTCGCTAGAAGGATGTAAACACTATTATGCAACCAAATTAAGAAAGTCTAGGTTTCATGGTAATGTTTTTGTAAAATGTATGGGGAAGAAATGTTTTTTGACAAGTATATCTACATTGCCTCGTTTAAAAATGAAATCAAAATGAATAAAATCAGGATCATTTTCAGAATATTGAGTTTCTGAATATAATCCTACTAAATTCTAAAGTATATGGGTACGTTCCCAAACATTGTACTTGTAATTTTAAACGTATTGGCCATCATAGTTCCCGATAAAATTAAATTTGACTTTAGTAGAAAATTTAATTAATTATTATAAATAGTTGATTCCACGTCTTTGATTTTATAATGTGCACATTTTACGAAACAAATTATTAATAATGGTTTCAGAACGCAACCCAACGGCCCAATTTAACTTGTCAAACTCATCCGGCCATTATCAAAAACCGAAAGTTGCAAAAATATTTGTGCAATAAAACTAAAGAGTGTTCAATATTGTAGTGTTGGTGATAGATACGTAATACATTTTTGTGTGCGTTAAAAAGATTATTTAAATCGCCGCCATCGTGGAGCCTCACGTTAGCGGTAAGTCTAAGTGTTTGTTATTGTTATGTTTACCGATTTTTCCGAAAACTCGTTGCGTTATTTTTTTCTTACCATTCACATATTATAAAATCAAAAACGTATTTCTATAGTGAATTCAATATTTACTGAGTGTTTTAATGGTTTCGGAAAAGATTTTAGACGTATTTGTGTAGAAAGCGCAAATGCATACGGCGAGCGAAAAATGTTTTCTTTTTCGCGTAAAATTATTGTAATTCTGATTGCAGATTGATCTAAATAAATTTTGTTAGAAAACTATATGTATGTGTAAATATTTACCGGCACAAACTGAATCGCAGGAACTTGCTCTGCATCTGTGATGTTTGTCCCACATGTTACATCACATTAAAAAAAATATTAAGTAAGTAGGTACTCGTAAACAAAGCTTTAAATTATTGGTTTTACATTGTACTCCGCTTACTAATTCTGGAGTAGGACAAGGTAAATAAAAAAAAATGTTATTCAAAATATTTTAATTTTATTCTAGGAAAACAGTTACAGTTCAGTTTCAGTAGATCTTTTTATTTTTTTTTAAATTGGAATTTTCAATACTGTTGTACAATCACACAAAAACTAAATCTCCACAATATATGTATATGTCACTGGAAAATGGTAAACTCCGTAAGATTATAAAACAACTTGAGAGATTGTAACAACTCGATAAATTGTCAACTGAGCATTTGGAATACTTTTTTACACATCAAAATTTGATAGTCTATATTATCTCGAAGTCATTCCCAGAAATTGTGGACTGACATAAAATGGCGACCAATCAGAGCACAAGTCTACAATTTTTCCGTATTCCCATGACAGTAACCCTGGAAACAAGGCTCTCATTGGTCTGTTCAGATATGAGCTCACACCTACAAAGACCAATGAGGGGCCAAGTTTCCAATTTAACTATCACACCAAAACGGATAAATTGTACACCAGAGTGCTGATTGGTCGCCAGTTTATGTCAGTCCACAATTTCTTGAACCGACATAGAGATATTTGACAGCACGGTTGGCGCAGTGGTTGAGTGATTGGCTGCCGCGCTGTGCATCGCATCCCTGGTTCGATTCCCGCACGGAACAGATATTTGTATGGCCTACAGATAGTTATTCCGGGTCTGGCTGTTGGTGTATGTGAGTATTATATGTTGGTAAACGCACCCACGATACAGGAGCAATTCCTAGTGTGGGGATAGACTATCAAATTTTGATGTGTAATATAGTATTCTAAATTTTCAGTTCACAATTTATCGAGAGTTTACAATCTCTCAAGTTATTTTATAATCTTACGGAGTTTGCCATTTTCTGGTGACATATATGTATATCTGATTGAGATCTACGAGATTAAATCTAACGTGCACATTTAAAATAAGCCAGTCACACTATCACATCACACTAATATTATAAAGGCGAAAGTTTGTGAGTGTGTGTGTGCGCGCGTGTGTATGTTTGTTACTTCTTAACGTGCAAACGGTTGGACCAATTCTGATAAAATTAGGTATGCAGGAAGCTGACACCCTGGATAGACAGAGGACTTTTCATCCCGGGAGTATGTTTTCTTGGGATAATTTTAGACATTAATGGGGCGGTAGCTAGTTACTAATAATTTAAAATTGTTGGTTAAAATTGTTTTTGACAGTTTGGAGAAAAATTCTATGAACATAACTATACAATTAAATCTCTGAGTTTAGCTCTTATTGAGGCTACAGAACCAGCGAAGACATCTATTTCGCTATGAAGAAAGTTGGTAAGAGAAAGCATGAGGAATATAGGTGAAAAATTTATTTTAATCAATAAGTCCTCTAAGGCCAATGCCAACGGTGACAGGTCAACTATGTGTGAGAGATTGTAGTACACAAATGTCTGTGTACATACATGGGTATTCCCTGTCAATCAAATAATAATAATAAAGCCTTTTTTTCCGAACTTTCATACATTTATGGTAACTATTCACAGTATGTCTCTTTGCTCTGTGTGCCTTACGGCATAGGCCTTCTCAAATGCCTTCACTGATTCCTATCTGCCCCCACTCTAAGCCATAGTGGACCTAAAGTCATTTCACGTTGGTCCTCCCATCTTCTCACTTTGTGCCCTCGGCTCCTAAACTCATCTCTCGGGTACCAGACAGTCACTTGTTTACTCCATTTTAGTTGGTTGATATGTGATATGATGCCTGTTAATTTTGTTTTGCACCTAATGTACCATACTCCTGACTTTGTCCTTTAATCCCTAGAACACTCCTTTCAATAGCTCTCTTGCAGTATGTCACTGCAAGTTTATGCCGATGATTTTTCCTCAGAGCCTAAGTTTCCCAGCTGTATGTGATGAAGTTGGAGAATACAGGATTCGAAAGTCTTTTTCTTGATCTTGATGCCCAGTTCCTTTCTTTTCATAATTTCTTTGAAAGGCCAAAATTTATTCCAACCACTGGCAATTCTTTTATCAACTTGAGGTATTTGGTGATATAATCTGACCTAGATAGAGTCTCCAACTACTGAGTTGGTCATCATTTTGGTTTTGCTCAAGTATGTTCCCCGAACTACTTCTCGGCTTCTGTCCGCTTATGATCTTGGATTCCAGTACTCTTGTGTCCTCCTCCAATATAACCAGGGCATCAGTGGTTCTTGGATGGTTTAGACGCAATCCGTGTGTCAATCGTATACTAATAAATAAAGCTAAACAAGGTAGTTTGTTATGTGTTACAAGATTCAAGTCTTCTATAGTTTTTATAGAAATAAGCGCGCACATTTAATATGCATGGGAAGATAAATGCGATGCTTTGGGCATTTTTTGCGATTTGTCCAAGGCATTCGATTGCGTTCTCCATGAGACATTAGTCAAGAAACTGCACTACTACTGAATCTGTTACTCCACTTTGGATCTTCGTATTTCATACTTAAGTGATACCATTCAGAGAGTTGATGCGAACGGTAAAAAGCGCCCATCTGCAGTCAGGATGGGGTTTCCCAGGGCTTAATGTTAGGCCCAATTTTGTTCGTGATCTATATCAATAACTTGCCGTACCTCATAAAAGATAAATATGTTATAATATTGTTTGCAGACGATACTTCACTTCTATTTAATCGTCAGCGAAAAGGGTTATTGTCGATGTAAAAAGTGACCTTGCAACTGTCGTGAACTGGTTCAATGTTAATAATCTTTTGCTTAGCGATAAAAAACGAAATCCTTAAAGTTTACAATACTTCATGTAACTACTCTATACGGCTCGCATTGTGAGGAGGTTCCTGCCTCTGGAGCCTTAATATCCCTGACCAAGCTCTCGTCACTGGTGGATTACATTTTTTTAATGCGAATTTGAATTTATGTGACTGTGTGTACTTCCATTATCTGCCTAGCCTTCTCCCAACTATATTCGGCTTCAATACTGATATTCAGTTGAATCCAGTCAGAACCGGATTCAACTACATCATACTACCAGTCCTACACAATCCATTAACTTCAAAGTGTAAGTACTTCAAAGCAAATAAACGGAATATTAATGACTGAATCCTCGTTTGTCTGGCAGTGGATATGTGCACCCCGGAGGCGTGGCGCGGCGGGGTGGCGCGCTCGCCCTCGCACGAGTCCGTCACCACCGACCTGTCGCTGTTCAGCGTGTCCTCGGCGGCTTCCGACGCCAGGGTCTTGAGGCTGCTGGCTTGTAAGGTATGTTCCAGTGGCATGTGCACCCCGCAGGCGTGACGCGTAATTTTGAAGCTAATATCTTACCAAAACGGGAATAGTGGACGTGGGTAAGAAGGCTGTCAGGTTGAAATGGGTCTCTAAAAGTGTCCAGACACTGGTTGCCCAAAGACCGACGCCTCTTAGACCGGCCAAGAAAGAGGTGGCAACGGCACAGGAAAAGCATTCCTGGACTTTAGGGAGGCCTTTGCTCAGCCTATGTATAGCCGAATAGAAAAAAACATTGGCTTCTTTTATCTTGTGATTTTTCATGTGATTGTGAGATATATCTACAATCAGCACACTCGTCGATACGTAAGTGACGTCCAATGTCAATGGACCTTCTGCAATACCAGCAGATCAGTCCAAAGCCATTCCGGAGACAAAGCTTTGTGTTCGTTGCATGTGCCAGTAACTACCCCAATACCCTGTCAGGTTTAAAGGGCAGCCGGGGTAATCCTACCTAATATTATAAATGCGAAGGACTTTGTTTGTCATGCCGTCGGCCCTAAATCACAATCACAATTTTGGTACAGAGATGATGGAACCCTGGAGACGGTTATTAATTTATTTTCAGCCCAAAGTGTCCTACTGCAGGGCAAAGGCCTCCCTTTCTTCCTTCCAGTTTTGTTGGTTTGGTGGGATGAGCTTGACGCCTATCGGCAGGACTGCTTGCCGATGGACGTCAAACTCGCCCCGCCATCTTCGCTTGGGAGACGGCTATAGACTACTTTAGTGCTAGTTGTTCATACAGGAAGAATGCCTGATGGCAGAAGTCGTTGTGGTGTTAAATTAATTTAATTTCCTTTTTGATTGTTTTAGGCAGGACAGGGACCTGACCCATCTCTGCGAGTGGCCAGTCCCAACCCAGACAGCAAAACTTTAAAGTAAGTGTTTTATTTGTAAAACTAGCGAAAGATGTGTGCAAATTATGGTCTGAAACCTTCCTCGTTAATAGATCTTTCTATTAGTATCAAAATCAGTTTCTTGGTTTAAAAGATGTAAGCGGAGATTCAGACAGGCAGACAGCGACTTCGCTTTAATAATATTTAGAGATTGAGAGCCAAACCTGACCTGGTGAAGGCCGCGGTAATCCGCTGGATGCGAGGCGCACAAGGCCGGTCGATGTGGCGACTCTTGGGGGGAAGACTATGACCAGCATATAGGCAGTCGTTCCACGTAAAATACGGGTATTCAGCTGAATCCGGTTTGACTGGAAGCCGACCCCAATATAGTTGGGAAAAGGCTAGGCAGATGAAGAAGTATGTTGTTCCAGAAGGCCGTCCTCTTCGTCGCTGCCACTGCAGGCGACGGACAACTGCCGCGAGCTGCTGGCGGGCTGCGCCGCGCTGTGTGCTCAGCTGGGGCTGCGGCGCTCCTTCAGCGCGGCCGACGTGGCGCACGGCAAAGACACGTGCCAGCCGCTCAGGAGGTATGTATATAGAGCTATTGATAGAAGTGGCTGAGGATGATGACCAGGAATTCTCGACTGCTGCATGCGGGTATCCTGACGATACCCGTAGAAGCTGAGAGTACTTGCTGGCAGCATGACTCGCTGCTCGAGAGCAGTGATGATGATGACGCCACGATGAAGTAGCTGCTCGAAGGCTGCGCTGACGTTTAAAGTCGAGAGTCAGCAGTATAGAGGTATGCGGAACAGAGTGTGAAGTCCCGCAAACCTCAGTTGATAAGGGAGGATGCTCCGACCAGACGGGTGTTGCGTCTGGAGGACTATTGCACCGTATCTGGCGGTATAACGTCATTGTTTAGTTAGTTTGTAGCGGTATAGATGTCGCTACATGTACTTCTTCATCTTCTTTTCCGAGTCGAGGGTGACCTTTAAATATTTTGTGTAGCTTATAGCGGCATCAGTGGCATTCATTATCACCTCAATGGTGTACATATGTAGGTGTAAGTGCATTTGAGGCACTCCAACAATTGGGGCATATTTTAGACGGGAGTACCGCACTCACATTACGGGTCATTGAAATTCTATTTTGCCGAGACTGGCCATTCCACTGATAACCTTTGGAGCAGACCAGCCTGGGAGTGAAGACTGTGACAAAGGCTTTTAAATGCCTCTCAGGTTGATCCAGCACATATCAGGGCTGTGCCTGAGTCATGGACGTGTGTGAATAAGTTCATACAAAATGTACGCATCGATATTTTTTGAGCTCCTGAAGGACTTCTTCTTGCTTCTCATTTAATACGTCACAACTAAATCGTCACACCATGCTAAACGTTTAACTATATTTTATGCCTCCACGAGCTTCTCAAAAGGCTGTATTACAGATCCATGTACTTATTAATTTCAGCGCGACTTCGGAAGTCGGTCTGTGCGCCGCTTTGGAAGCCCTCACTTTGAGCGCAGCCTCGCGATCATGCAGCACTTGGGTGGCGGGTAAGTCAAGCTCAGACTTAGGGAACGTGCCGGGCGTAGACAGTGCCATCTAGTGGTGCAAATTCGAAACTTCTACCTTAATTACATGAGACTGGCGTTTCTATGCTGCCACCTATAGTTCCTGCACGTTCCCTATAAGGTTATCATTATTTTAAGTTCACAATTTCAAATGTATAAGTTTTTCATATTAGTAATGGGTACACGTGGTGAATTTTTTAAAGTGGGCGTGCATGGCCAAATCTGAAACTACGAGCAATTGCGAAAAATACTCCAAAGAAGTCTCGGGCCTGATTTGGACAAGTGTATAATTTTTCTTTATGAAAAGTTTAATTAATGAGTATATTATTGACGCGTTTAAGTGCGTACAGGTTTCAGGGTTAACAAAAGCCCTAGTGCCTGCTAGAGTTATTCGAAAGAGTTGCCACGGCCCTGGGGGGCCACTCTCTAAGCCCGAAGTCCGTAGTTTCGGGCTTAGTTGCGGGCGTATTCTACTCGTATCAGCTAACCACTAAGAATTAATGACAACACGATTTGACAGTTACTGCCAAATCGTGTTGTCATTCATTCTTAGTTCGGGTTCGGAACTAATCGTAAGTCCGCAGGTGATACAGAGTAGAATACGCCCGAAACTACGGACTTCGGGTTTACGGCCCCCCCTGGACAGTCCCTCCCGCTCCGCCCTGAGCGGATTCATTTGAAAATTTTCCATCCACAATAAAGGTTAACAGAAGCTATAGCTGTATAATCCCGTATCTCCCTGAACTCTTGAAGTTCTAGCGTGTAACACCAGTTACATTGCAGTGGGCGGGTCCCAGCTGCCGTCCCCGCAGCGCTCGCAGCCCTCGCAGCCGCCGCCGCGGCATCTGCCTACCGACAATAAGAAGGTACGTTACTTTAGGGTCATACGCACACACCAGCACCATTGCCGATCTGTCACGAGACGCTCGTGACCCTTAAAAAGTTTCATTTTAGTAGCGACCTCCGTGGACTCAAGCCACATACAACGTGTAACAGAATAAACGCAATACCTGAAAAGCGGTCATTGTACTCATCATTATGAACAACACTGAAATCGCGAAAAACATTTTGCCGAGTTATGGCCACAGAAATGTCGGCCGTCGGTTTGTTCGCGATTTCTGTTTCGGTCGGTTTGTTTGTTCAAGAATGATGAGTACAATGACCCCTTTTCAGGTATTGCGTTTATTCTGTTACACGTTGTAGGAAAGAGAAACAAAAAAGCGACTCACACAACGACGCATTCACATTGGGAACTTAAGTGATTCCATTTAACAGCAATACCACTATGGAAAGATGCGATTTTTGGCGAGAGAAACCTTAACTTCCTAATCATTCCTTCCCCTTGGGCAAGCATTACCGTAGCCGAAATGGAGACATATTATATAGGCCACTGACCAGTTTACTTCCATCATAGCTGTAACGTTATTAAAATAAAGTTTTGAGCCAATAAAGCATAATTAACGAACGAACAATTTCTACCATTACCTTGAATGTTTCTTTCATTTGTGAACATGTCCTGCCTATGTCCTCAGGTCAGACAGAGCTACATAAAGCGTCGCCTGCTGACCACGTACCGCGCCCTGGAGAGAATGTCGCAGTCAGACTTCAACCTCGACAGGCTAGAGGTAAGACGACACCACTACATGGGTGTGGGTATGACATACCCAGACCCCTGTGAGCATGGGAAAGCATTAAGCCGTGGCTGTATATCCCCATCAGTTCTCGTGTGTGTCCTTTGCACATTTACAAACATTCTCTGTACATTGCAACAGCTACACTGCGATCGCCAACCCGCCTGCCAACCGATTTTGCCAATCCCCCCCCCCCCCTAACCCTTGGAGAAAGGGGGTTGCCATAATCGGTAAGGGAGGCCTATGTCCAGCAGTGGACGTCTTGGATATGCTGATGATGACAATATGGGCGGTTGTAGTTCCCGCCCGTGGCTAGTTTTTTCTAAAGAGCGAACTCACCGGACGCTACGGGCGTTATACTAGAAAAATTTTATTCGCGTTTCAGGTGCCACAACGTATTAAGTATCAAAGATCCCGCAAAACAGATTTCTTTATTTTTTTTGTTACCTAAAGATGTGGCTCTCTTCACCTGGTTTAGCGCTCCTATTAGATAAATTGGACGGAGGCAAACACTAAAGGCAGCAAGTTTCAAGCACGTGGGTTTTTGGTTGGAATAGGCGTGTGATATTATAGAACCCGAAGTGGTGGCGCGTATTGATCCACGCGCAGTCGCGCACCCCTCTCAGACGTCGCGGGGGAGTCAAACACTTCCCTCCTCCAGCTCGATCAGACGGCATCAGTCGGGGGCTACGTTGAAGATTGCTTGCGGTGCTAGTGTGCGAGGGAACACGAGGTGGTTTAAGTCAGTACAAGTCTAACAAACCACTCCGGCTACCCCAGGACATAGGACATCCTTGAGGATTTCCACCCTGTTACCAAAAAAAAGGTGTATGATACAGGAAAGGTGCTCGGCGTTGACTATGCCATCTAGTGTTGCAAATTTGAAACGTTTACGTTACAAATATTTGACATTGACGCTTCTGTGCTGCCATCTATAGTTCTAACGTAGCGACATCTATACCGCGAGCAACGAACTACGTCAAAAAAATTCTGCATCGCGGTATCAGAGTTTTCCGTGCGATTTGAACATATACAACAGCCCAAATATCAACCATCGGGCAGTTGTCCACCAGAAACAACACCCGTCGCCGGAAGATCTTCCCTTTTCAATGGAGGTTTGCGGGACTTTGCACCCTGTTCCGCATAGCTGTATATAATGTTAAGTGTGTGACGTGTGTGTAAGACGTGGATGTATACTGCGGCAGGCGGCGGCGGTGTGCGCGGTGTCGGGCGCGGGGCCCACCACGCTGGCGGTGCCGAGCGGGAACACTCCGCATGCACGCGTCGTGCATCCCGGTACGTATCTGTCATACTCGGCATCATTTTTTTCGACATCTTGAAGCTTTTATGAAACCAAATTCATTCGTGCGAAGCCCGGGGCGAGTCTTATCTATATCTTTTAAGCGTTCAAAGTCAAAGTCAATTCATTTATTTCAACTAGACCATTAAAAGGCACTTTTGAACGTCAAATTTACAGTTTAAAATTAAAATATAAGTGACTCTAGTTGTCCATTCGGTAAAAGTAGATTTTTATGGAGAAGAACGGACAAGAAACTCCATAGTTACTCTTTTCAAATATACGTTTTACAATATTTTGTACATTGATCAATTGATTATATTATGTGAGCACAATGCATCCAACATTACACTAATATACAGCACACACTTATATACTATAGGTACAACAAAGCAATACCAGCAGAGATAAAATTAAGTTTGCTAGTAAGGGACATGGTACTCACATATTTACAATATAATTAAAAACAATGGATCAGTGTGTGAGTTAAATTACATATTAAAAACCTGAAAGTACACCAGTAAATAAAACAAGTTTGACTTTTTCTACTATACCCTCGATTGTCCTATGGAGCAGGACCAGCATGTTTCCAAGCATTCTTATCTTTAATATAATCATCTAGTTTGTAATATGCTTGTTTACAAAGTGTGGTTTTAATGTAAGTTTTAAATTTTCTTTCATTTAGTTCTAATATGTCACAAGATATTTTGTTGTAACATTTAACACAGTACCCCATGAAAGATGTTCGTACTTTGGCTAATCTATAAAATGTTTGATCTAAATTATTTTTATTTCTAGTATTAATATGATGTCTATCACTAATTTTGTTAAAGAGATGTCGATTTTTTCTTACATACATAATATTCTCATAAATGAATTGACAAGGTACTGTCATAATATTAATCTTTTTAAAAATTTCCCTAAGAGAATCGCGGCGACGAAGATTATAAATGGCTCTAACAGCACGCTTTTGCAAAATAAATACAGATTCAATGTTAGCAGCACGACCCCACAGCAAAATACCGTACGACATAATGCTGTGAAAGTAACTAAAATAGACCAAGCGCGCGGTTTCTACATCTGTTAACTGTCTTATCTTTCTAACAGCATAAGCGGCTGAGCTTAGGCGCCCCGCAAGAGATGTTATGTGAGGTCCCCATTGCAATTTCTCGTCTAAAGTGATTCCCAGGAAAACCGTCTGATAATAAATTCCAGTTTTTGTCCATTCAATACGATGTCACATTCGGTGCTTCTAACATTTGGTAAAGTAAATTTAATACATTTGGTCTTTTTTTTTCATTTAGTACTAAGTTGTTTGCCGTAAACCAAAGTTGGACCTGATGAATAGAGTTATTGACATCATCAAGACTTTGTGACCGTCGGTCTATCCTAAATATCAATGATGTGTCATCAGCAAATAATACCATCTTTGGTTGATTTTGAAGCAATTCGGGCAAACCGTTTATATATACTAAAAAGAGGAATGGACCCAATATTGAACCTTGCGGAACGCCCATTGTCATTTCAGACCCTAGTGAGTTTACACCGTTTACCTGGACTTTAACCTGTCTGTCTTTCAAGTATGATCTAATCAAATCAAGGGATGTATTCCTAATCCCATAATGCTCGAGTTTCAACAAAAGCGTCTCATGGTTAACGCAATCGAACGCCTTCGAGAGGTCGCAAAAGATTCCAATGGCGTCCTTTGAATCTTCCCAGGCGTTAAAGATGTTCTTTATTAGGGTGACACCGGCGTCAGTTGTACAACGCCCTTTGGTGAAACCGTACTGTTGTTCATGAAAGATGGAATTTTTATTAAAGTGAAGTAACATCTGATTAAGCATTAACTTTTCGAACACCTTACTGAGAACCGGCAGGATTGACACCGGCCTATAATTGTTGGGTTCATGACTATCACCCGATTTAAACAGTGGAACGACTTTACTGTGTTTCATGAGATCAGGAAATACTCCTTGATCCACACTAGAGTTAAATATGAGAGCTAAGTAGGGAGCAATAGTTTCAATTATAGATCTACAGACTTTTACAGACATTCCCCAAAGATCTTCTGTTGATTTAATTTTAAGATCTTTAAAAGCTTTTATAATGGCCTGGGGGTTTGTATGTTGAAACTTGAACTCTGATGGACGTACCTTGACGTTCTTCCGAAGTAAGGCAGCAGAGAGCGCGGGTGACGAGTTAAGAGCCTCTGTCGTTTTACGAGGAATATCAGCAAAGAAGTTTTCAAATTCCTGAGCTACCTCTGCATCTGAGTTTATGGGGCCATGTACAGTATTTAAATTAAGTTCAGTTTCACGCTTTTTCTTACTACCAGTTTCATTATTTATTATTTTCGAGGTAGTTTTTATTTTGTCATCTGATGATTTTATTTTATTGCTAATAAACAGAGCTTTAGCTGTTTTTCATATATTTTTAAATGACAGACACTAGAGACATGCATAGTTATCAACCTATCTATCCGTCTATCATCCTGCCAGGGTTGCGGAACTGTTCGAAGAGTCACCGCGACCCTGGAATTTTGGGGAATTAGGAGGAACACGGGTGGGTTTTAGTCAGTAAGAGTCTGACACTCCCTTCCAAAGTGCCCAGAGCCGGAGGTGCCATTTGATAATTTCCATAAAAATTGGTGTAACTCACTTCGGCCCGCGGCTTCGCTCGCTTGAAAAGTATTATTTTTTCCACGGAACCCTAATTATTTTTCTAAAATAAAAGTAGCCTATTTACTTCTAATAATTATAAAATCAGCTGTCAACCAGAGAAAGTCCCGTCAAAATCGATTAGACGGATCAGATAAAAAAAAATGATTTTGTTGTAGATTATAGATATCGTATACTTTCATATATATTATATTTATATTCGTGACAATCTAAGAAGTCGGATTTGACAGCTGAGTAGAGAGAGATAGAAGATCGTTTTACCACTGAGTGCGAAAGAGATTTATTTAATGTCTCTTTCATTCTTACTAGTAAAGAAATGTTCTATCCTGCTGTCAAATCCGACTTCTAAGATAATCACGAACATAGTTTACAAATACACATTTCATTTTTTTTTAATTTGTAACAACGTGTCACAGAATAAACGCAATACTTACCAGAAAAGGGGTCATTGTACTCATCATTATGAACAACTTATATTATGAAATCGAATATAAAGTAATACAACGAGACAATAATAAATAAAAATAACAATAATTATTATTTTATTATGTGTAATGTGTGTGCTATGATCCGTTGTTGGGCGAAAGAAACGTTTATTATTATTATTAAAATCAACGAGATAAAAATAATAATTGAATAACATTATGCGAGTTATGGGCACATAAACACACACACACACAACACATAAGTTTTAACTTTATGAATTAGTAGTAACAATATTTTTTGCTGTGCCTTTACAGGGTCTACAACGGCTCTTAGCTCTAAGCTTTGAAACATCTTATTTATCTTGTGGAACGCAATATATGAATATTAATATGAATAAATGTATGGGGCAGTCGATTTTCTCATACATTCCAGTTTTGGTCCCATAGTAAAAGTTGTTCATAACGATGAGTACAATGAGCGGCGTAACGTTCCAGAGGCGGCGCACCTCGCGCTGACGGCGGCCGACCTGGAGCGCGAGCGCGGCCGTCCGCTCTCCAAGTACGAGCGCAACATGATGATCTTCAACTGGCTCCACACGCTCGACGACGCCGCGCCCTTCTAGACTACAGCACACGTGCCGCCCCTCGCAACACCATGGGTATACCACACCCGCCCTTCTTATCACTAAGGCTCTATCAAACCCACCGCTTAAAAAACACGAGTATATTAACATTACGGGTATGTCATACCCATTCTTTGTAAACATTACGGGTATGTCATACCCATTCTTTGTAAACGTTGCGGGCATGTCATACCCATTCTTGTAAACATTACGGGTATGTCATGCCCGACCCTCTGAACATAACTAGGATACCATAACCAACCATCAAAAAAGATATCATGGGTCTACCACACCCCCCACTTCTAAATATCACGTCTAGTACATAACTGCTCTTATAAAATAACAGGTCTGCCAAACCACTCGCTCTTATAAACGCCATGGGTCTACCATACCCGCCCATCCATTAGATATTACTAGTGCATACAAGTTAGACCTAGAATTCATAAGGTTGCCAAGTTCTGGCGAGATTGTATGAGTTAACAATTAAATTAAATAGATTTTTCAACAAAACCTAAATACTAACACAATTAGTTGAAAACGGGCTGCTATCCTAACACACAGCTTCAAGGCACGCGATGATGTGTATCTCGCACTAGTGCGGAAAATTTCGACGGTAAGCCCTCACGAGCCCTCAGCTTTGCATACAAAAAATATCCACAAGCCATTTCTCTCAATAATTTGTTACCTAATTATTATTTTTTCGAGTAAGTGTGTTAAAAAACGTCGTGGGTATTTTTCATTGCATTCTCTCGGCTCCACCTCCTCACCTTCGGCTTTGACGTGTTCAGCCTCGACTGCAATGACAAACTTACCCCACCTGCATCAAAATGTACTATGTTCATCGAGGGGCGGTAAATTTAGTTTAGAGACGGACTACCCGACCTTAAACAGCACTTCGCGTGTTAGAAAGAGACACAGTTCGTTTCTCTCTCTCTTTCTAAAACCCGAAGTGTAATATTTGCAGTCGTTTTAAAGATTTACAAGAGGTATATGAACTTAGTACAGTAATGTATTTATTGGATAGCGTATGCTAGTCAGAAGTTGAAGTTTAGGTGCGATGTGGTCACGAACCTTCAGTGTATTGGAGTATTTACTCCTCAGGGTATTTCATACAAAATATATTTTTTGTTCTTAGAAATTAATGGCACTGATTTTAATTAAATTTGATATAGTACAGGGTTATTACCAGTGTTCGGATAATCGGGCGCTTATTTACCGAAATTTCTTCCCGTGAAAGAATAATATGGACATTCCTTTCTGAAAAAATAAGTAATCTCGGGTTCCCGGGATTGAACAATAAATGGAGCTACACATAAAATTACAATTGTTTCAATTCCCTAAGTAGTCAAGGCTGCTGGCCTGTTACTAAACCAGTTTTCATACAAAACTAAAAAATTAAAAGTTCCATTAGAATCGGCTTTTTAAATAAAAAAAAAATACAATGAGAGTTTATTCTATCTTTTGTATGCGGGTATTTTTTGCGATCTCAGGAATTTCGAACGATTCTGGGATCCGGGATTCTGGAAAGCATGTCCGTATTATACTTTCGTGGGAATAAAAGTGAAGTTTAGGTATATTAACGCCCGATTATCCGATTACTGGTTATTAGTAATTGAGTGCGTTTCTTGAAATGGGTTTTTTTAGAGCTAATTTCTAACGATTTGGATCCCGATAACTTAGGTACTAACTTGTTTTTTTTAAGTTTCGTACCTCACGACCAAAAATTGCGATTGTGTGTAATCTCCTCTACTCTGGATAGTAAACTGATACTTTTCTGAAACCTCATTAACGAATATATCCCTCGAATCTAATATTTACCAAAAAAAATACCCATTACTTTGGAAATTAAGCGTTTTAAACTTCAAGCTTTAAATGTTACTTGAAACTTCTCAAAAGCAAGCCAATTTGGCTCCCAAGATACCGTTGTAAAAATCATTATATATGAGCTCTAGAGCATCTTAATTGATGGAACCCAGTCATCCTGTATACTTAGGCCTAAAAAGTTACCTGAAAACGCCGAGCACGTTCCCTATATAAAGAAACTTAAAATAGAGTTTGAATTCTATAAAACGTTCTTAATTAAAATTTTAGACCCAGCATCTTTCGTATGAGTACCAAGCTTCATTAAAATCGGTTCATTCATTTCCAAGAATAAGAACTACACTTACTGTGTTTTATGAAATACATGAAGAGTTAATGTTCTTAAAAGGTAAAAGCGCCAGGGTAGCGCGAAATTCAATTTTTCATACGTTTTTTGCATTTTGCAGGTCAGTGTCAAGTTGTATGTTGATAAAAATACGATTGGCGACCGTAACAATATGGCTTTACTGAGTTATAATATTTAAAATCATTAATACAGGTTGTATTAGTTCATCTAATCCCATTGAATTACTTTTTTATAAAATAACCTTTCAACGGTATTAAATGAATTGATTGTATTGATGATTCTAATAATTATAATTTTGTAAATAAATACGTGTTACGGTCGCGAATCATATTTTGTTCGACATACAGCCTGACACTGACCGGCAAATTGCAAAAAAACATAAGAAAATTTGAATTTCGCGGGCTACCCTGGCGCTTCCACCTTAAATATTATATTGAAGTATTCTAGTTACAATGTTAAAGAATTAGTTTTAATTTAGCGGAGTATGATTACCAAACACAGGTATTTATTCTATCTTAGATAATGTTGAACAAAATATATAATAAACTGTATTTAAATGTATAGAAAAATAAATAGTACTTTGTTAGAAATTAAACTATCGTTTGTATAGCGTACTGAATTTGCTCGCGTGAAATGTATTTCCATGGGTTTCCTTTTTTTTCACGGATCCCTAATATACTAATTTAAAAGCAAGTTACTCCTTATAACATCAGCTATCAGGTGGTTCAAGTCCCATCAAAATCGGTCCAACCGTTTCAGAGATTAACCGTAAGAAAGAAACAGACAAAAAAATTGTGTTTTTATGGGTGAAGTATCGTACATATGTACTTTCATATGCGTTTAGTAAAAGTTGTTAATTTAATATTGCAAATAGATACTTCGAATTTAATTTATTTGTACATATTGTTCAGGTTTGTAGATACATCAACTGGTTAGTAAACAAATGTTTTTTTTTTTCATGATTTTTAATATTCCATTGTCAACATCCAATCGTATCGCTGGACTTGCATTTAATTTCTGACGCTACGACAATTTTGATTCGAAGCTCTAAAGTAAAATTTATTTTTCTATACCAAATTAACGTAAACAAAAAAAAAATCAAACAGAAATATTATTAAAAAAAAATGCTTACACACGCAAGAATAAAAAAAAAAAACTTGTAAATGTCATAAACAAAAATCAAGAACCCATCCATAAATAATTATATATTGAGAACAATACCTTAATATCACTGTTTTAGTCCAAATATATTATTTTCCTGGATATTATAATTATAATTCTATTTACTCCATCAGTTAGATTTTCAAAATATATTTAAAACGTTTTTTTTTTGCTGTTTTAAATCAATACAACAACAGCTCGTCACTCAGATAACCCAAAATATTTAACACGTACCTATAATTGTTTTTTTTTTTAATAATACAAATTGGCAAAGATATAGATAGCGCATCAAATAAATACTATTTAGCTCATCACTCAGATAACCCAAAATATTGAACAATTAGTTTTTCTTTTGTCAGGTTTACAAAAAATTAAGGCGATACAGTGCGTTTAATCTACCTAGACGTGGCTTCACAAGCTCCCACTGCTCTAGTTGTCACCAGCCCGTCCCTAGCTGTCCTCCCCCAGCGACGCCCTAAGCCGAGGCCCGTACCCCACAGGGGGTGCCCGCGAGCGTGTAGTTGCTTAGTTCGTAAGTTTTTATAAGCACTGGCTGGAGGCTTTAATATTATATTAAGGTCACCACAGGCAAGCCCGGTTAAGCAGTCGGAAACCTCATAGGTTGAACAGCGAGAAGCCTGGCTCCCAAAAAAAAAAACAAGCTCCCACTTCTGAAGTTTAGATGCGTTTTTTCTTTGTCAATTTTTATCTGGTCTGGGGGTGTTTAAGTCAAGAGTGAACATGTTACTTCTAGACAAGCGTGCTCCATCGTCGACCACATCATCGCTTACCATCAGGTGAGATTGTGGTCAAAGGTAAAAAAAAACAATATTAAAAAAGACGGAGTTATACAGGACATACAGCGTTATCCCTGTCCCACAACAGAGTCATAATTGCATTTGTACTTCAAAGTATGTGGCAGTTTTTTAGATCTATGAGCGTTCTCCATTTCATTTGATTTGTTTCAGTCCAACTTAACGCAGCTCACAAAAAAATAGCTATTTTAACATTCCCTCTCAGAATCTCACCCTTTATATTAAGTAGGTAAGTGTGCTATAACTATAAATAAATATATGAATAATAATATTAAAAAAAAAAAACACTGTAAATAATAAAGTTTGTATGATAAATGTTATTATACATATCCGATGCTTGTACCCAAATAATATACAACGTGTAACAGAATAAACGCAATACTTGAAAAGGGGTCATTGTACTCATCATTATGAACAACTTCTACTATGAGACCAACCACGAAATCGCGAAAAAAAAATAATTTTCAGTACATATTGTCGAGTTGTGCGCACATAAATGTATGGGGCAGACGATTATTTTTTTCGCGATTTCAGTCCCATAGTAAAAGTTGTTCAAAAGAGTACAATGACCCCTTTTCAGGTATTGCGTTTATTCTGTTACACGTTGTATAAAATGCAGTGTCTCCGTTGTTTAAGAAAATAATTTAAAGCCTGTTTCAAAATATAAGAAGTGACCCCGATTCAGAACCTTACGATAACCAAAAGATTTTAACTTTGAGCAGTGTTGCACTTATAGTACAGCCAGATTTCGCCAGATACCCATGTAACAGGGGGCAAGCACACTATACTAGGCTCCTACAAACCTGCCAAAGTCGGAGCATTGTTCGAAAGAGTTACCGCGGCCCTTGGGGGGTTACTCTCTAAACCCGAAGTCCGTAGTTTTGGGCTATTCAACGGACGTATTCTAATCCGTATCACTTAACCACTAAGAATTATTGACAACACGATTTGACAGTTACTGTCAAATCGTGTTGTCATTCATTCATAGTTCGGGTTAGGAACTAATCGTAAGTCCGCAGGTGATACGGAGTAGAATACTACCCGCTACTCTCCACAACAGGTTACATTGTGGAAATCTGACTTTTTAATATAATTTCTTTATAGATTTAAATGGGTTCAAATCGTTCAGCTCAGAGCGAAATGATTCTTTATATTATTTCCCATCCATAAGTCTGACATTTCCTCCCGCTTTGAGCGTAGCTTACTTGCTACTGATGTTGAAAAACTCAATAACACGTTTTTAGACACGAGACTCGAACTCAGTACCTTAGTTTTGTGACCACTGGGCCAACGAGGCAGGCATTATTTATTTATTTAAACTTTAAACAGTACAGTAGTGGTACATGGGCGGACTTAAAGCAACAAGGCATTCTCTACCAGTCAACCTTTGGGTTATAAAGACTACACTGTGGCAGGTGTACAACAAATAAATAATATTTAAAACAGAAATTTATTAGTTTTGCTAAAGAAAAGTTCTGAATCTGGTGGCTATATGGATGCTATAAATATCAGTATTTAATAATAAAAAATATAATTATTTCAAGTTCCTAAAAAAAATATTTAATTTTATATTTAAGTTTATGAATGTTATTGTTTGAATCTTAAATTTAGTGTTACTTGTAATGGGACTGTTCTTATTATATATTAACTATTTTTAATTTTACTTATATTCCTGTTCTCAACTAAGTTTGTGCTAGAAGACTGTTTCGTCAATAGTGAATGATAAGAAATGTTCTTTTTTAGGGTTCCGTACCTCAAAAGGTAAAAAAGGAACCCTTATAAGATCACTCTCTTGTCTTGGTCTTCGGTCCAAGCCATTAAGTATGCGTTCAAAGTACATACTGACACCCACAAATTTGGTTACTCAGAAAAAAGTTATTTCTGGAGGTTTTGGGATCTTGGACTATTTCATTTAGGTAATTAAACTTTTACAAATGACCTATTCCTCTATGGCTAAATATTTTTGAGCGAAGTGTACTTACTGGCTTTTATAAACCTGTGCATACTTTGATGACATCATTATTTTTATTTAAGTCTTTCAAATGTTTGATAAAGATCTGTGAACCAATTTATTTTAATAAGTTATGAAAATTATTTTTTGTTTATTTAATTGTTTGTGTTTTTGTGAAATTGATTTATAAAACTTGTCTCCTATTGACTTGGATTGTTTTTTAGTTCTTGTCTTGGGTTAGAATGGGTAATGTTGTGTTTCAAATACAAGTAAATTTATTGTATCTAGTCTAGTTTTACTATCGTGAGCATCTCACAAACATAATTAGTTATTTAATGTGTTCATAAAATTTTATTAATTGTTTCTCCGCAAGTGTGTTGGTAAACGCCGTTTGTTACACGTGAGCATTTGTTTTTGCAGTCTCGGCTCTATAATGCCAAGTCTGCCTCTGTTGCACGGCAAAGCTTTTTTATTAACGATTTCTAAATTTTTTTTTTTTTCCGTACCCAAAGGGTATAAACCCTATTACTAAGACTGCACAGTCCGTCTGTCTGTCTATCACCAGGCTGTATCCCATGAACCGTGATAGCTAGACCGTTGAGATTTTCACAGATGATTACTGTTCCCGCTATAAAAAAAAAAAAAATTAAGGGGTCTCCCTTAGATAAACGTGTTTTTTTTTCGATTTATGGTACGGAACCCTTCGTTTGAGAGTCCGTCTCGTACTTGGCCGGTTTTTTGGCACTTCCTTTTAATTTTGAAGTTAGTATAATCAATACAGAATTTAAGTACTTGCACTAAAATAAATAGTTTTTTAAAACACCCCAAAATTTGAGAAGAAAAAACAAATCGGTAAAATGTAAAATATACTCCACGACCGAACAAAGCAAGAATACTCAATGTAATATTAGTATGATGGGGATTCATGACAAACACAACAATTTACATCTACTTTTATATTGAATGATTATTTGTAAAAACTGCTAGGTACAGTCAGCGACAAAATGCAATGAGCATCTAAAAGTTCCAAAAGTCATCAACAACACAAATCACTGAATAGCTTTGGACACAAAATGTGGTGAACAGATCTAAAAAAACTGTCGAATTTCGGTGACGCACATGAAAACAAAAATAATGTCATTTTTTATAAAAATTAACATGTTTATTTTGTTGCACTGTTTTCAAGTTGTTTCCTTTTGGTACTTGCTCATCGAATTTTGTCACTAACTGGACTGTACAAAGAATTTTCCCAAGTTCTGGGTTAGCAACCTTACATAATTTATTCACTCAATTCTGACTTAATTAGGAAACTTTTGATGCTCTGAACTCGTGATTTGCCCAGCAGTTGGATAAGACTCGAATCCACTATACTTCTGTAATTTTCATTTATATATGTTAAAAATACTCAACTAAAACTTACGCATTTGGTGAAATTGTAAATAACTATAAAAAAAACGTGACTCCCGACGGAAGTGATAACTTAAACTAATCTAAGTTGAACTATTTAATATGGTCAAAGTCGAAGTCAAAACGTTTATTTCAATTAGGCCATTAAACGGTACTTTTGAACCTTAAACCTTAAGGGAAGCGTCTGTCCGAAATACGACTAGCGCTGTGGGTTACAGTGAGAGAGAGAGGAAGAGCCTGCCTACCGCTGCCGTATGCGTGAGAGAAAGGGAAGCCAGACAGACTGACGCCGTAACGCGTTACGTTACGAAGCGGTTTACCTTCCCATGAGAAGTTATCACTTCAATAAAACCGTGGGTACGATTCACCGTCTGTTACTCTGACTATGTTGGTAACGATAGGGTACTGTCCCATAAAAAAAATATTTAGTCCGTCAGTAACTTTACCAAAAAAAAATTGGACACGAATTTTTTCTTTTTCCACGGAATCAGAAAATTAAGTTAATTTAGTTAATAAAGTGCGTTGAAATTTCGCGTGATTTTTTTACCTAGAAATGACGTCACAAGCTGGGTGCTTCCACAGTTTAATGTGTTTTATCTTTGTACATTTTTTATCTGGCGTAAGGGGCCTTCAAGTCAAGAGTGAATAGGTTACCTCTACGGAAGCGTGCTCCATCGCTTACCATTAGGTTACTCAATTCATATAAGCAAAAAATACGAGTCCAATATTTTTTGAAAATTTTACCTTTTGAACGCCATTGTCACGTATGCATGACAAGCAAGCCCAGGTACTATGACGTGCTAATGCCATCCAATTTCGATGATGTAAAAGATAGTGTTATTCGCTATGTATAGCTCCGTCTCTCTCTTAGAGCAGATCATGATCGTTTTAAGACTTCATAGTAGGGCCCCTGCATGCCAGACATCACAAATATGTGACAAAAAGTATTTGTGGCTTGGCGTCGGGGTACGCAGATGGAAGTTAACTGTTGGACTAAATAGAATATTATAATCATATTTTTTATCCAAGAACCATCCCTTTTCCTTACGATCAACTAGCCAGGGTACAATAACTCAGTGGATGGTACCAACAGTCCTTTGTCCTTAAATACAACGTGTCACAAAATAAACACAATACCTCTTAAGGGGGTCATTGTACTCATTATTATGAACATCTTTTACTATGGGGACAAACCCGAAATCGCGCAAAAAATCAGCTGTTCAATACATTTTGTCGAGTTATGCGCACGGAAATGTATGGGGAAGTCGATTTTTTGAGATTTCAGTGTTGGTCCCATACCAAAAGTTGTTCATAATGATGAGTACAATGACCCCTTAAGAGGTATTGCGTTTATTCTGTTACCTACACGTTTTATAATTGCCGCATTCCATTAAATTAAGAATTGTGTTGTAAATGTACTTAATTGTAAGTAAGAAATAAATGTAAATTATGACAAATGCTATAGACTAAGATCCCAGAGCCCCTAGATTTTACTTATTTCTTAGTAGGTAACAAAAATGTATTGGTTTGAGTAAGTAATGTTATTATCAGAAATCAGAATAGGTAGACTATATTTACCTAAAGTTCGTGGAAGTAAGTAACATAGAATTGGTAATACCTCCTCTAAAACCCAGGAATCATAAACATGACGATTAAATTCCGGGATTTAAGAAATTGCAAATTACTTATTGCGCTTTGAATACACTTAATTATTATATTGAAGTCTTAGTTGTTAGAGTTGAGAAAGAACATTTAAATTAAAGAGCTTCGTTTTAAATACAAAATTAAGTCTTGAAATTTCTATAATTTACCTGATTATATTGTAATCTGAATATTTTCTTTTTAAAATCCCGGTTTTAATTGTCATGTTTTAGAGGTATTATCTACTCGATGTTACTTACTTCCTCGAACTTTAGGTAAATACTTACTACGTACTTTGAACGTACGCATATCCGCTAGCTTGGGCCGATCGCTATATTTTTATTATCATTTATGAACAAAACATATTTTCTTACTGACAATAAATAAGGTCTGGAGTCTCTGGGATCTTAGTTCACTAGTTTTATTTGCAACCTTCCAACCGACTTCCTCCTACATTGATTCACCCAATGGTCGTAGTTTTCCCCTTACTATAACCTGACAATACCATCATGATTCCGTTGTGTGAGAGAGACGGAGCTATACAAGACTAATAGCGCTGTCTCCTTTTCACAACGGAATCCTGATGGCATCAGAATTTCATAGTAGGGTTGGTCGTAACGTTAGTCCCGTCGTTAAGACTGGTCGATGTTACTGTGACCTTGCATTAGTTGGAGCTGAGCAAGCTTAGGATGTCCGTGACTACCGCCGGACCACCAACGCCAATCGCTTCCATATTTGGTAAATAATTAGTACTGGAACAACAGAATTAGTACCTGAGTAGTTTTCGGGAAAATCGACTTTGAAGGTGGTCCGGCGGTAGTCACAGACAGCTTAGGTCCGCTTGCATAAACCAGTGTTATCTTGAGAGTAATTTACTTACCCGGGGTCATTATGTATGAAAAATTTGTTGTATAACATCATGTTAGCAACTTACTCAGTGTTAAGAAACTGGTTTGTGTAAACGGGCCTTTGTTTGATAGCAGCTGGCGGCTAAATGCTGGCACCACCTGGATTCAGAGCCTCTACACAAGGGACCCTTCCGATAGTGATTGTCGAAATCTATATACTTATATAATTAAGCTGAAGAGTTTGTTTGAACGCACTGATATCTGGAAACCAGTCGTATTTGGAAAATACTTTTTGTTTAGATATGATAGCTTTCTTTCATGAGGAACGCTATCATGGGCGTGCAGTAGGCTACAGTAAGGGTAGGCCAGCCCATACATAATGCCCAAAAATAAAAACCACCTTATTCAGGGTTGAAATCGATGCGAATTTTGAGAAATTTTTTTTTTGGGCATTATCGTGCTAGGGTTACAGGCTATACGGGGACGAGAAAAACAGGATAGGTATGCGCGTACGCAGTCGCGGGCAAAAGCTAGTAGGTACTAATATAAAAAAAACTGAAGAGTTGTTCGTTTGAACGCGCTGATCTCTGTAAGTACCAGTTGGATTTGGAAAATTCTTTTTGTATATGATAGCCACATTCATGAGGAAAGCCATATACGGGAACGAAACAAAACGGGATATGCGCGTACGTAGTCACGTAACATTTCGACAGCGTTTGTCAGTCCTATACGTTTTGACAATCGCCACGTATGACTGACACTGGCTTGGCCACCATCAGGGATTTTAATTTTGATAACACAAAAAAATAGTCGCTAATTAGGCAAAATTTGTCGCCAAATATCTGTCGGTCACTGGTTCAAAAGACATGGTGGTAAGGTGGCCGATCTGAGGTCTCCCCAGCTTGGCCACATTTATATTAAAAAATCTAGAGAACCTAGCGAATATCTGTTTTCTCCCATATTTTGTCGCCAATTATTCGGAATCAGTCGCCAAATATCAGAATCTGTCGGTCACTGGTTCAAAAGATATAACGGTTTATAGGTGGCATATCTGGAAAGTCTCTTCAGAGCGTATTTTGGGGAGAAAAACATATTGAATAAAATAAAGTTTACTTCCAAAATGATTTATTCATTTTGAATCCTTGGTTAACAAAATTAAATCAATTTTTATACACAAAATGTACAAAATAAAATACTATACAATGTCAATTCGATCGACCAAATAATAAAAGAAAAGAATATGACAATATTAACTTAAAAGTCGACACCATTTACGTTTTTTTCAACTAAACTAAGTACTTTGATATAATTTTCATATTAAGTATAACTAACACTACATTTTTAAATTTAGACATGATGCTAAAATGAAACTCATATGGTTTCAGGTGGCAACACTGGCATACATTAATTTAGATATTACAAAAGAATTTTTATACGAAATTTTCTTTCCGCAATGATACATCAAATATAATTATATGCTCAGTGCCTATATAGGTATTCTTAACATTATGTATGAAGTGAAGACATCGAATGCCGAAAAGTTCCAAGGATATTAATTTAGTACACATTATTATTCTAGATAGAACTAAAAGTTTAAAACACCAAAATTTTACGATAGCTCACATTCTGCGAAATCAGCATAAAACGGAAATCTTGACTAGTTTATTTAAAAAATCTAAATTTGTCAAAATGTTTAGAATAATTTTATTTTATTTTTTATGTTTATGACGTATTGTGTTGATCAATGGTAATTTGGCACTTATAAAATCAATGATAAATTAATCACAATAATTAACTTTTGAACATCAAAAAAATACATTTTCAATGCTGATTCGCATATTGGAGTATTCTAAATTACATATTTTTCTTATTTTTTATTTTAAATAAGTAGGTATAAATAATTCGTGGTATGTACATTGGGAATGAATCCTTTCTGTTTTCATTACTGCAAATATTTCAGTAATACATTAGATGTTTGTAGTTATTGATTATTTATTTTTAAAAAATTAGGATTTTCATTCTTAGTATGTTTACGAAATCTTATTTTAAATAAATCCAACTGTTCAAACAAATTAAGATTATGGAAACTAAATTAAACAATGTTTTTTTTTTGGCGTAGAATAATTAATATCAAGAAAACATGTTTCAATGAAATATTTTTCAAAACATTGTGAAGACAACAAAAGTGTTTGAACACATTTTAACCAGTCCATTATAAATTTATGTTGATATTTGTAATAAACACAAAATTATCTGTGGTTAACCAAAAAATGGCGCCTGACAATCGAAATTGGCGCCAAAAAGTACCATGACAGTAAGATTTTGCGGTACTTTTATTTTTACAATTTATGGGTACAAAACATTTTTTTTTTCTGCAAGAAATTCACTAAAATTAATGCTTAGTAATTTGTGTATTCGGGTTTACTAGCATTTATTTCGGTGATAGACAATTCATTTTTATGTTTTATTTGTGCGAAACAGTGCTGTGGAGTTTTGTTTGGAGATTCATTCAAAAGGGCAGATGTATTGACAAACCGCTTGCAATGCGAACGGGGACGATAGATCGCTACCCACACCCGCACGGCGCTTGTGTTCATAATATACATAAAAAAATATATTTAACCATTGTATATTATTGTATATCGGAGACCGGCTCGACAGAATGCTATGTTGTCAGTAAACGGACCATAGTGAAGGATTATAAGTTGATAACAATTTAGTTTTATTTCCCCAATGTGATTTAGGGGATACGGTGACCAAAAATAGAAATAATTTGGTTATTAATTGGCAACACCAATCCAAAAAAGAATTGACATTGCCAACATTTGATACAAAACGTTTTGACAGAACTAAGTCCAAATACAGCCTCTATATGACTGTATATGACCGAGTAGTCGCCGAAAAAATCCTTCAACTTAGATTTACTATGAACATAACATTCTATAAAGAAGATCTTAACTATTGTACATTGTGGAGGATAAGGGGTTCATTCTGGGGGGAGGGGGTGTATATGTGTGTATAAATAGATCTGCTACTATCTAGAGTGCGCCGTGGGGATAACTTAAAACTAGTGCGGATAACTTCAGTCTTATAGTTCAATCTGTCGGCGAGAGTTGCATCGGAGATGGCTCAGCAATTTCGGGGGTATAGTGAGCTGTATAAAGATTAATCCAAAAGTTTTGAGTGTATAAAATCGTGCGGAAAATTTTGTAGTTTATACGGCTCACTATAGAATTGAAGCGTCATTTTCATCCGTTTTCGTAACGAAACTGTAAATGATTGCTACAAGGACGAATGAAAAAGTTGGTATCCAGAAAAAAATGATCGAAATTTGTAGTTTTTTGCCATTTTCCTTCAACTGGACGCCGACAGACCACAAAAATTATGTCGTCACAACCCGTGCACATTCCAAACAGTTTCTTGGGTGCGCCGAAGCGCTGACTGGGCCCGCGCGGGCAGGGCGGCGCGCGGGAACTGCGGTAACGGACTAACCTAACTTACACCTAGGTCTTGACGATCGACTTCAGAAAAACGACCTCGTTTTTGGCGAATTTTTGACCGTCTGAACAGCGTTTACATATTCTTGGAAATTAATTAACCAATTTTATATTGAAAATTAAGAAGTCTTTGCTACTCCATAGCATAGGAAAAAAGAGGAATCAATTTTATTTTTTCTATAGAAAGTGAAAATTCACCCGTCTTTCTCTCAAAACTTTTTCGAAAATGTTCTTAACTATAAAGTCTTATGATATTGAGAAACGAAAAGCCTTTTAAAGACCAAAGATTAACCTTCAAAATGTGATAATATGTCAGCGTAGTTCTACCCAAAGAGCTGATTTCAAACTACATATTTAGATTTGTTCGCTAAGGTCCCAAACTTGACTAAATTTAAAATGGGGGTCAACCGGAGTAACTTCATTTGACTGTACCCTGGTATAAACCAAAATGTATATTTTTTATCTGTTGCTGTTCAAAAATTATTGTAAGATCTATGAACATTAGTGAACGGCATAGATACTTCATATTGTTTTTAGTAACTAAGCTATCTAGGAGGACCTAAGATTTTCCAAATCTATGTTGGCTGTTATGAAGGGTTTAGGAAAATTCTTATTATGAAGGCGAAGTAGTCACAGATGAGAAATATCCTTTTTCTAAGCAATTCCTCGTTTTTCTGAAGTTTAGCATCAAGACAGCAGAATTAATAAGAGCTATGGCTGCAATATTAAATTATAAACTAAAATGATGTGAGAAATTGTGTTTTGATGTTGAATACTGAAATGAATTTTTCATTGAGCTTGAAAATAATATTTTCAATGTTGACATAAAACTACCCATTTTATAATGATTTCTTTTGTTTTGTGCTAATGAGACACAACAAAGAAATGAATTACAAAGTGGGTGGGTCTTAATTACACTAGCACCACTTTTGAAATAGTCGGATCATTTTTACCTGAGAAATAAAAATGGCAGTTTGACATCTTTTATAAAGAAAATAAATCAAACAGCTATTTTTATACTCCAGTTAATTACATAACTATTAAAAAAATCAGCGCTTAGGGTTTTATTTTCCTGAATGTTTAAATTGCAGAGGACCCGAAGGTGTTCTAGTGAAGGGTACGATTTTTAAACATAGTTAAATGATCAATAATATCACAGCCATATCTCTCAAACATATGTGAGATTAAAACAATTGTTTAACACTTACATCTAAGACAAAAAGTTGATAGGAAAGCTTGGTTTTATATGAATGTTAATTTATAGCAGTCGTAATGTATAAAGAGAAATGTGTAGAAAAATGTATAAATCTGTTGTTTCTGCTCCGTGCAGGCAGACAATGTTTTGAATCAATGATATGCTTTAATTCGTTGTACGCCAGATGCCACAACATTTAAAACTAAAGTCCTGATGGTTTATGTCTTAGCTGCTAAGAATTTCAGTCAAAGAGTTGGCAAACCGGCAGCAAGACCATATGATAGTGGATTTATAAAACCACAAGGAATGATGAATGTGTCTTTTTGACAAAATTTTCTGATTTGAAATTAGCATTGAAATTTTTGTGAATAGCTTTAGTCTGAACCAACATTTATCTCAGAATTCTCAACCCAAGCAAAATATAAACCTAAAATTCAAAAACACACTTCATCTTTTATTCCTGGTATTAAGATCATTTATCCTGTTCCTCTGAGATTAACTATGTGAGGAATCATGATGATTTTTTTAAGGTTATGGCTCCTCCAATGAACATCCAACAATTTTATCAATGTCACGGTATTATTACATTCTCAATTGTGAATACTAGCATATTATTATGGGATTTGCCAGAGGATTTTGTCAAACTAATAATTTTCTTCCATCCTTTATATTTGGTTACTAAAGGTCTGCCAGAGTTGAGATTGGCCAGTAAACTGGTTTCGAAACTGGAATACTTTTGTTTGTGACCCTAAATAACTTTCTTTTCCGTTACTATCATGATCAAGGACTTGCAAAAAACCTAGTTTTGTATGGAAACCAGTTTTCGAACTGAATTCAATGCCAAGGGGAGTTATGGGAGATGTTTAAACACAATGAGACAGATGACCGCAGGGCTATTGTGCATATAACAATATAGGAAGTACTTTCTTTTAGAAACTCAAAATTTTTGTGCATATAACAATATAGGAAGTACTTTCTTTTAGAAACTCAAAATTTATCTTAAGAGTTCCCATGAATATTATAAATGACAGTTAATATTTTTAATATGAAAATTCTTTAAGGTTTTTGTTGCGTAAAGTCAGTTAAATATTCAATTATTCTTATTATGTATGTAAATAACCAACTATCTAAAAATCATGTAAATATGTTAGTCATGAAAATATTGGAAATGTAAATCTTTTCATGTGATAGTATTTATCATGGGAATTCAAACAGAAGCATCAAACATAGGAAATTAACTTACACACATAATAAGCCCGATCACTTTGACAATACGTTTAAAATTAAGAGATCTTTGAATAACCCTTATTGACTTTAATAAGAAGTTGATTCTAGGCTGCCCATTAAATCAGTTAATAATTTGAAGCCAGTGAAGACTGGCTTCGGACTGCTGATACGGCATCAGGCTGAGTAGGCCCACATTTAATGCAAAATAGGCGAGCATCGGACCACTTGCTACAGCGGAACAAAGTCATGCATGCCTATAGATGCCAGTTAACTTGCCCGATAAAAAAACGGACAAGTTTAAATAAGTCTACATAGTAAATAACATTCATATAAAACCAAGCTATAAAAATATCACATATCAGTCTTACAACTAAAACAGATTAAAATTGTAGAAATGCTGGAACGCTGTGCGCTGACCGAGGAATCACGCTACAAAGTCAAGTGGCCTGTTGAACCCACCCTTCCTGTTCATATACTGTCTGTACTTACGTTTTAATACAACGTGTACGTCGCCCTCCACATTGTCATCAACTTTCTTCCCTTTGGTAGTGTCAAAGCCACAAAATCCCATCACTTTTAGCATTTCCTGTTCTTCAGGAGATTTACCTTCTAGATCTGCGGGGGTGACTATCGGACGCTCGCCGAAGGTCTTCTTCGGCTTCACGAAGGATGTGGAGGGTCCTGGAGACGACGTGCGGGAGCGGCGGCGGCGCGGCGAGGGGCTGCGCCGGCGGTCTGGGGAGCGCCGCCGGCGATCCAGAGAGCGTGAACGGGACCGGGTGCGAGGCCTCCGCCTCTCGCGGTCCCTATCTCGGTCTCTATCTCTTTCTCGGTCCCGGCGCCTGTCATCGCGCCGCCGCGGGCTGGGCGAACGACCCATTTTAACCTGTAGAAACATTATTCATAACATAAATAAAGAGATAATTTGTTAATTACACAGATAACTACGTAAAAATTATAGATGCAAAATATTTACCTCAGTCTAAGTCAACAGTTTTAAAATTTTATAAAAACAAAAAGTAACAATAACGCACAGCTTAGTCCAACGCCATTTTGATAGTGAATGAATAAAATCGAACGAACGAAACGACTCATTCGTTCGTTCGATTTTCTTTTACTTTTTAACATTTGCGTGTAATTATATTCGGACCATCGCAAATTTTGTGAAAAGATATTATTTCTTTGATATTTTCATAAGGGATCAGTAAAAATGAAAAAAAAAAACAACAATTTAAAATGTTTTCGATTCACACATTTAATGTTTTTTAACACTTTTACAGAAAAAAAATCTGTTGCAAGATAACGAAACGCAAGCGCTGTTTCTTTCTTTCATACAAACGTATGCTTGATTAGGGTGAAACATAACTTTTCGATGAAATACATTTTATTACGACTAAAGAAATATACTTGTCAATAGGACAAAAAAGTTAACACCCAACATTAATAATAGTGACTTGTATTTTTGTTCTGAAATTATATTCCTGCGTGTATTGAAACAAAGAACGTGGGTATTGTCATACTAAAAAGATTCCCTAAATTTAAGTTATTCAGTAATTTATCGCTAATCTCCAAAATTTTAGGTTTAGGTTTAAAGAATTTATTCTCATAAGAACAATTACAGTTCACTTAAAATGAGATACAAATAATTAAGATAAGTATTTTAGATGTTCGCATCTGGTGCGTTGATGACGTCATCGATTACAGATATGTTTTCTTAATTTAGATTTAAATATATTAATACTTTCACATTTCTTTATTTCTAATTGATAAAGTAATAGACATAGCAGCCGTAAAAGATTTGATAATGGAGACTGATAATGATATATAACACCTTATTATTTTGTAATTCTAACTGGTTTTTTTTTCTAAATTATTTGCTCACATAACTATAGGAAACGTGCACAAACTATAGGTGGCAGCACAAATCGACAAGAGAGCCACAGTTTGGTTAAAAAATTTGTATTGAAAAGTACATACAAAACTTAGCAATTTTTACAAATAACACATTAGTAATTTCTAAATGTTTTTGAAACTCATACTTTTAAGTTATTTTACTGCATTTATTCACTTTTATTGTTTATCCCATAATCATGGAAAGCGAGTACTTTTTTGTGGGAAAGCAACAGAATTTTACAATTTTTGACTTATTTTTCTTTGAAGTGTTCAAGCATTCAGAAAAATGCAACAATACATTTTCACTTAGTTAAAGAATTTCAATTAATTTGATTATTATGTAACGTTAAGTGTCAATGATTCGGATTTGTGGCACCAAGTGGCAGAGCCTTCGTCGTGCACGTTCACTATTGGAGCTTGCTGAAATGTTTTGCGAAAGGTTTCAAAAGTGTAATTATGTTATTTGTAAATTCACACACACGTGTAAAATTAGATTAGTTCGCGTAGATCTGTCCCTGGAACTAAATACAACAGGGACTGAACCACTAGACTTCGAAATACAGCAGTACTCATAAAAGGCATGAAAAAAATAAGATAAACGCACTACTTCAGTTATCAATTTTTACACAATAGTACTGGGCGATGCTAAAGTTCTAGTAAACAATCAAACATTACAAAGGGTTTTCCTTTGAAACTTTATTGTTAACCGATTTTATTGCACCGGTAATGTAACGGTCATTAGGACCGACCACGTTTTGATCAGTTCAAGATAAACAGTTTTGTTGGTATCTAAGTCTCACAAAATAGTATTGATTTTAAATGGATTGAATAGGAAGTTGATGATCAATTTAAGACCCATTTCAAAAAAGTGTCAGCTAGCCTTTTCCACATTGGTTGAAAATGTTCTAAGGGTAATTTTATTTCAAAAGTGTGCAACTCAGAACACAACAGCGCCATCTGAAGCGTGGCTTCCGATGTCAGTCGACAGCAGCGACGCTACGGCGAAAAAACGAAACTCGCGCCGACATCGATCTCCTCCGGTGGCGTGTTACAGAAATTCTTTTTTTACGAACGAATTATTGAAATAAACGCTCTACGCGTAATGTCGGTGGTGCTGGTGCTTTGAATATTAAAGAACAACGTTTTGTGCATGTTATTTTATATAATGTTACCTCGTTTATGTGCTTAGTGTAAGTTACAATCGCTATCCCGATAAGTGTGTGAAGTGACTCAAAAATCGAGTTTTAACGCGTCTTGGAGATCTGCCGGTGAGTATTGCGTGTGTTCAGCTTTCTTTTGTACATATTTGTTTACATTAACAGAAGGAACGCAGTAGTTTTATGTTGGAATGCGTTTTTTTCGACACCCGCGTTATAGGGTGTGTCAGGTAATGCTAATAGGAATTGGGTCGGATTTTTTTTAGTTCGTACTGACTAAGCTGCATCTTTATCGCTGATTGTGGCTTATTGCCGTGTTCTGTGATAATTTTGACGAATTATATACAAAAATCCCGTAACCCCCAACAGGTAAAACCCGTATAAATTCGAAGTTCCAAAAATCGTTTGTAATATATGATCTAACGCAAAAATATAGCGTCTTACAGCGTTTCTATGCCTGAATAGTAAGTTTTGTGCATACTTTTTGGGCGTGACACTAATCAATTACATATTATCTCTTCAATAATGTGAGCTGATGTCACCGCATAAGATCGGTACTCTATAATCCGACAAAATTGGATGCGTCATTCTTGTAACGTCTTTGATACACAGGTCAGGTGTTTTTAATTTGGTAGGATAGCATAGCGGGTGTAATGGGCCAAATTGCTGGGCGATTGCTGGCCGCTTGAGATTTCCGTAGTGATTTGATCGCTAGAGTTTTTATCCGCCTTTGATTCATTCATGTCTGACCACGCTATATATTTCACTCGTTTGAAACACAGTATCTTGTTAGTTTTTAAATCTTTATCACTAATTAGTTGAATAATAGGTCTAAAGGTTGCATAGCATAATATATTCCTATAGGTAATCTTTCTTGTCTGCCTTACTGTGGGAACTTCGACACCTAGAAGAGATTGTCTATGATTTTTTTTTTATAAATACTGTTTATCTGCAATAATATGCCAGCATTGCAGAGAATAGAGAAGTTAATGATTACCATGCTTGCTAGTCATTTTGTGGATGTGTTACCATTGTTATTTAAAAAAAAATAAGGCTGCAAATTTCTTAAAAAATATGCTAGAATTACAAAGTATTTAAAGAAAGCAAGATATAAATATGAAGATAATGTCTGTAAATGATAACACAGCTTAGTTTAGTCACATAAATGAATGCAGTACTGACTAGGTAGCTGAATCATTTTGAAGAAACACTTATGACCTAAGTACCTACTGGTTTTTGTAGTGGCTGTGCCTTTAACCTTTTGCGTGTCTACCACAGATTTTTATCGTCCAATCCTGACCAAGCCCTTAAGTGTAACTGTCCGACTTAAGACATTTGGAGCATTTTTTCTTATGTCGAACTGTGTAACTTAAGACACGCAAAAGGTTAAGGAAAGTTGGAAAGGTGAGGCTCTGCGAAGCCTGTGAAGTTCTCAGGAAACTTCTGTGTTTCTGGGTGAAGCTAGGCTTGCCAACTAAGCCACAATACCTACGCACAACGGACCAAATGGGATTGTTAAGTGTGGAATATTGAGTCCCTTCTCTACTCTACATACTCCCAGGATGAGAAGCATCCTAGGTGTCGTAATCCAGGGTGTGGTCTGCTAGTGTGCCAAGTTTCATAAAATCTATATATATAAAAATGAATCCCTATTTCCCTTGGTCATGGCATAACACGTGAACGGCTGGACTAATTTCGCAAATTCTTTTTTTGTTGTTTTTTTATTGTCAGGAGAAGGGTCTTATAAAAAAAAAATACATCCGGCGAAGCCTGGGCGGGCCACTAGTGTATTATATGTAGCAGATACAATATTAGTATTGATGCTTAGCTCACTGGCACTTTGTGTTCCATGTGCACCTCAAATAGCTGTCAGCATAGGAGATAGGGCTAGGGCCAGAGCCTGCCAGGGTTGCAGAATTGGTTTGAAACCAGGGCCTGGGACGCAAAGGGCTTTAGAAGGAACACGGATGGGTTTTAGTCAGTAAGAGCCTGACAAGCCCGAAGTCATTTGAAGATTTCATATCCTTACAAAAAAAAGAAGTTTTGATATGTGGTAGAATTTTGTATATGTATTACATATATATAATTACATTTGAAATAAAAATAACGTATCTCGTTGCAAATCCTTCAGTGGTCTTAGCAAACTTCACCCAGTTTTTGTGATAAGATAATAGAATGTGTAGACAAATGTTTGAAGACTTTCATTTACTTTATAATATTAAATAAACTCTACTGCATGAAAGTGAATTTTGCAGATTTTTTTTGCAAATTGGTGAAAGTTATAAATTCGGTACAATGGTAAACGTGTAATGATCAAATCATTTGGAACCATTGTAGGTTGATGTCTGAGGTGGTCGTTTGAAAAAGGTCCATCAGAATATGAGAGAGTAAGAATAGAAAGTACACCTGTGTTTGCAATTTTATTGTAAACTAGTGGCCCGCCCCGGCTTCGCCCAGATGTATATTTTTGTTTTCAAAATTTTCTTCTAAAAGAATTGTGTAAGAATCTAATCACGTGTGATGCCTGACCAAGGGAAATAGGGATTCATTTTATATGTATAGATCAGTCACATGTCGTGTTTGCATTAACGGATTGTATTGAAGAGTGGAGCCTCCTGACACAGGCATTTCTTGCTTAAAAGGAGGCTTCAATCACATATTGTAACTACCAAAACCTGTATAGCAAATAAATGTTTTTTTTTTTCACATAATATTCAGGTATTCTATGTGATTTACCTTGTTAAATCTAAAATGATTGTTCATTTTCCTTTCCCTGTTTTTAATAATATAAAAATAGGGGAAAAATTGTAATGGTACACAATAAAACATACTTAATACCTATAGTGTAGCGAGTAGTACATAATATAAAAGCGTTGAGATCATGCAATACACCTACTCTTGGCATATCTTTTATTGTTAGTGTTTGTGATCTCATACAGGAACTCTTGGCTAAATAATCACAGCCGCGCGGTTTGATCAAGGTTAAGCAACGCTTGCCAAGGTTGGTCTGTGGATGGGTGACCATCTTCAAAGTCAGAACGTTTATTTCAATTAGGCCATTAAACGGCACTTTTGAATGTCATCATTTACAGTTCAGTAAAATATTAAATTCTTAACATACCTAGTTTCCTCGTGCTTTGGAAAGCACGTTAAGCCGTTGTTCCCAGCTGTTATTTGTATATCTTTCTATTTGTACAATAGTGGTACATGGGCGGACTTAATGCATCAAGGCATTCTCTACCAGTCAACCTATGGTTTATAAAGACTATACTGTGGTAGGTGTACAATAAATAAAAATAAGATTTAAAATTGAATTTTAACATTTCGGAAAGAATATACAGATACTATATATAATACTAATACCAATATATATAATACTAATACCCAATATGGTTGGGAGGAGGCTAGGCAGATGATGTTTTAATCTCATGTCTCAACTAGGTTAAATAAGGTCTTTGAATTGAAAATCCACATGAATGAATACTCATTTGAAAGATGTTACTTACTAATAACCGGCCAAGTGCGAGTCGGACTCTCACACGAAGGGTTCCGTATCATAAATCGAAAAAAAAACACGTTTCTTGTATTGGAGCCACCTTTAATTTAATTTTTATTATTTGTTGCTATAGTGGCAATGGAAATATACACACTGAAAATTTAAACTGTCTACCTATTACGGTTCTTAAGATACAGCCCGCTGACAGACAGATATACAGACGGACGGACAGCGGAGGCTTAGTAATAAGTTCCTTCAGCTACGGATCCCTAAAAATGGCGTAATTTGTGAAAAAATATGTAAAATTGGTGGTAAACAGAAAAACTACATGCTTTTGAAGTTAATCTTCTATCCTTGTCACGCACAACGTCGTTTGTACTGGTTGATGCAAATTCACTGGGTCACTTGCAAGTGACGTCACACGCAATTAGTACTAAATTTGAGCAAAGAAGACAAAGTCACGGGTGAAGTGTCAGTTTAATACAATAGAAGTGACAAGCACTATCTTTAAGAGGTAAATTCCGCAATAATAATATATATATCCTGGGACAACTCACACACGGTCATCCGATCCCAAACTAGGCAGAGCCTGTGCTATGGCAACCAGACAACTGATAAACATACTTATATATTTCTAAATACATACATATTATAGACAAATTACACCCAGACACAGAACAAATGATCATGCTCATCACACAAAGATTTGTCCTGGGTGGGAATCGAACCCACTACCTCCGGTTTAGCAGTCAGGGTCACTAACCACTCGACCAACAGGCCAGTCAATAATGCATGTTATATTATTATATTCTCTGTAATATTACGCAATGGCTTGATTTGCCATTTCATTGACTTAGTGCAAGTAAATGATATGTCATCAAAGTAGGTAGTAATAATATAATTGGATGCAGTTCATTGACTTACATTTAGCATAGTTGTATGTAACTAGGTTTTCATTATGATCAGTATTTTTCTTAACTAGAGGTCCCCTGCAGATCCGCCCGCTTGTCATTCGGAGATCATCTCAACGGCACATTCTCTCTGGATAAAAAGTATTCTAGCTTATAATATAAACTATTTGTGTGAAAAATTTCATTAAAAACCTTCCAGTAGTTTTTGTGTGAAAGAGTAAAAATTATTCTGTTTTTTTTTTGTATTGTTTGTTATAGCAGCAACTGAAATACATCATCTGTGAAAATTTCAACCGTCTAACTATCACGGTTCATGAGATACAGCCTGGTGACAGACGGACAGACAGCGGAGTCTTAGTAATAGGGGTCCCTAAAAACATCCATTAATTTATCCATGAAAATCAAAAGTCATTTATTCTAATTATAGGCTGATAACCAGAACTTTGGTTACATAAAGACTCCCTTAAACTGCCCATCCATCACCATTCAATTATCTGACGAACTTACATGTTTATATCACTACATGTAGGATAGGTTAGGACAAAACATATAATGTTTTTCTAGGTCAAGACAAACCACTTCTAGATATGCACTTAGTATTGTATAGTTATCTCAACAACAAAGCACTTTCTAGACTGAATTATTGATTATCATAATCTGTGTCCAACACACATTCTAAATGTGGGTTAATTATATATTAACACAAACATTATTATGTGATTCATGGATCTGTAGTGTGTTAGATACACAAATAATGTATTTATACCTGGTTTTTCTATAACTAACCTTCCTTGTTTATCACTTCTTTCAATTAGATACAACCGCAGAATAATATCATTTAATTGTATCATGATTCCAAAATAGGTAAGTACTAAAAAAAATTTTTTTTTTTTTTATCTTGCAATCGGTTCGTGAACCATTAGCAGATTTTGTGGGAGTCGGTCAGCATCAAGGTTCATTCTTCCAGTGAAGAATCTGCCTTCTCAGTATTATTTCCACCTTGCTCTAACTAGCAAAGTCCCAACTGTGGTGGCGTTTTAGTCGTTTGATAGCTGCTGGTTTACTCAGAGCTGTGGCTAAGGTGTTACTATGGGTCATTAGTCGGTCTCTGAAAAAAAAATAGTCATTTAATCGAAACAGGCTGAGAACCAGAGCCCCTACTATGAAGTCTTAAAACGATCATGATTCCGCTCTAAGAGGGAGACGGAGCTATACATAGCGAATAGCACTATCCCGTTTACATCATTGGAATTGGATGGCATTAGCACGTCATAGTAGGGCTGCAGTACTAAGTAGTTATTTTTATTTGTTGTAAACCAGTGTAGTTTTTATAACCCAAAGGTTGACTGGTAGAGAATGCCTTGTTCCATTAAGTCTGCCCATGTACCACTATTGTACATAAAGTTTAAATAAATAATAAAGCAATGTTTGCCAAGGTCGGTCTGTGGATGGGTGACCATCTTAACATACCGAGATTCTTCCGTGCCTCGGTGTGCACGTTAAGCCGTTGGTCCTGGCTGTCATTTGTAGATCTTTGGCAGTTGTTACGGTTTGTCAGAAGCCAGTTAATCTGACTCAAGTCTTGCCAAGAACTACAGTGTTATCCAGTTAATGGTTTGTGGAGGTCTGGTAGGCAGTCGCTCCACGTAAAGACTGGTATTCAGCTGCATCCGGTTTGACTGGAAGCCGACCCCAATATGGTTGGGAGAAGGCTAGGCAGATGATTAACGTCAGTTTTACATACAGCCAGTCTCCCAAAACGCCTACCCGTTGCCAACCAACAGCTTAACGATATTTGCGAGGAACAGAGAAATTTCGGTATGTTATGATGGTCACCCATCCGCGGACCGACCTCGGCAAGCGTTGCTTAACCTTGAAGATCGACCCGTGCGGCTGTTATGATTTGACTATGAGCTCCTCCTATATAGGGATTGAACATAACTGCTAAAATGCGACTGTTTGTTTCGGATTGATCAGTTCCCTTCAAAATGGTTGAGCTGAATGGTGCTGATGCACGCGTCATGTTCGTGAACCGGCGCCGTCAATGGAGACTGGTCATCCCTCAGTTGCCACTGCCTCATTTTAATATTTGAAACTATAAATTGTTTTTTCTTTCTTTACATTATTCTCATACATAGAAGCAACAAGGTTAATGTAACCAGGATTTTTGTAAACATAAAATGATTTAAAAGAGTGTCCGTGGAGTTTCTTGCACGTTCTTCTCCATAGAGATCTACGCTTTGGAACGTGCAAATAGCTTCATGTTTTTGACGGACTGACTTTGACAATTCAAAAGTACCTGTTAATGGTTTATTTGAAATAAATGCGCGATGCCATCATCTTCCTGCCCTTATCCCATGTTACTTGTGGTCGGCGCAACACGTTTTTTTCTTCCATTCTGGCCTGTCAGCCGTCACGCTATCACTAACCCCCTTTTTTTTCATATCCACTCCTCACACAATCCATCCATCTTTTCTTTGGCCTCCCTCTCCCTGTCCATCCATCCACATTTATATTCATAACTCTTTTAGTTACATGCGTTTCATCCCTCCTCTTCACATGATCAATATGATGATACCAAGACAAAAGGTTTCCGTTCAACCTTTCCGTCAAAGGCGCCACTTTTATAGTCATAGTCATTTTATTCATAAACAAGTAATTTTGTATCTGAATTTACACATAAAAATACACAATACAGTATTTACAATATAATAATAACATTTGAATTTTATAAATTAAATCAACATTACAAATAATTTGACCTTTTTTTTAATAGCATTTCGACAATTACATGAAACAATATGGTCAACTCATTAAAATTTAAAACAAAAACAATAAAATAATTCAATAAAATTACAGTTCTTCTACAGCATATAGACGCTTAAGGAATTCCTTTAGTTTTATTTTGAAAGCGCTATTGTAGACAAAACTTTTTATTTCTAAAGGCAATCTGTTGAATAATTTTACGGACTGGTATCGTGGACTGTGTTAAACAATTCTTAGGTTCTGGAACTACGTCACATACGGCGCGACGCTATGAAGCATATTGTTACGCGCCAGAATTAATGTCGGGTACATTACGTTACTACTAGCGCCATCTAGTATCGAGTAGCAGAACTAGTAGTGTCAAGTACCTTCTAGACCTTTCTTTACCAGAACATTCTACACTTCTCGATATCTGGTCAGTCAGCAGCGGTAGTTACGAATACTTTCCAGATGTTTCGAGAATAGAAGTTTCTAGAATAAACTGACCTATATAAGGAGCGCGTATTCCGCGACCGAGTCAGTATTGGATTAGCGATACAAGCGAATACTTCGGAAGCGAACTTCAAGTGCGAATAAAGTGATCAGTAGTGAACTTGTGTTTGTTTTTGTGTGTGATTAGTGAGTTTAAAGTTGTAATAAATTAGTGTTTTTAAATTAAAGTGTCATTTTGGTTATTTAATCGGCTGTTTTTATTGTCACGAACCCCAAGCTCGTAACAATATAATTGCTAGTTCAGTCATTCCCAGACATGTGACGGCTTGTATTTCACACTTATCTCGGACTGCACCTATGTGTGTCATCATATATCAGTTGGTATAGTTATATACTATGAGCCGTTATCTAAACAATCGCGTGAATTGAGCGAAAAACTTGCATTGTGGCGTTAGTACATTTTTTTTTACGTTTCGATCGCGTTAGCGTAAACGTTAATTTGTATTAATAAATAATTTATTTCAGACCGATAAGATCCATATGTTGTTGGTAAAAGTCTATGTGTGTCTAGTGTATGTTAGTAAAAATCACACTTTATATACAACATCTAATCGACTGACAGCTACGTGTGCAGCCGTATCCAGTGAGCAGGGGGCTGTTCCACCTGTCACACACTATCTTACGGTATTTCATAGGAACTTGCAAGCCATTATTCTTGGAAATTAATTAACAGTTTTTAACTAAACTTGATACATATAAGCAATATGTACATTATCTGCCTAGCCTTTTCCCAATTATATTGGGGTCGGCTTCCCGTCAAACTGGATTCAGCTGAATACCAGTATTTTTCGTGGAGCGGCTGCCTACCAGACATCCACAACCCATTAACTGGGTAACATGGTATTTCTTGGCAAGACTGGAGTCAGATTTACTGGCTTCTGATAACCCGTAACGACTGCCAAAGATCTACAAAATGACAGCCGGGACCAACGGCTTATTAACGGCATGGAGGATTCTCGGTATGTTAAGATGGTCACCCATCCAAAGATAGACCTTGGCAAGCGTTGCTTAACCTTAAAAATCGACTCGTGCGGCTGTTATTATTTAGCCACGAGCTCCTCAGATGTATCTCCGCAAGGGCACAGCTAAAAGGTAAAACAAACCACTAAGTATGCGAGCACCGGTCGTCCGTCCGAAATGAACCGGTTCTGACAAACGACGTGTCCGTCAATTTGTCCGTTGTCTACGCAATGCGGCGCGTGTGGCTGTTGGGTAATTGTTATGCGTCCATCTTGTGGGGAACGGTTTACTAACAAACAAGCCAGAGTGCCAGTCGCTATCTGTCTAAATAACCTCGTTTTTAGGGTTACGTACCCAAAGGGTAAAACGGGTCCGTCCGTCTGTCACCGTATCACCTAACTACTAAGAATTAATGACAACACGATTTGACAGTTACTGTCATTCATTCTTAGTTCGGGTTCGGAACTAATCGTAAGTCCGTCGGTGTTACGGAGTAGAATACGCCCGCAAATAAGCCCGAAACTACGGACTTCGGGTTTAGAGAATAGCCCCCCAGACACGCAAAAGGCAGTTGAAGAAGGAACACGGGTGGGTTTTAGTCAGTAAAAGTCTAACACTCCCTTCCGCTCCACCCAGAGCGGAAAGAGTCGTTTGATGATCTCACAACCAATTAAAAAAGGTCAAGGAAGAGACTAGAGAGAAGAAGTTTAATAAATAATAAGAAGTATAATAATGTAATTTAACTCACACACTGATCCATTGTTTTTAATTATATTGTAAATATGTGAGTACCATGTCCCTTACTAGCAAACTTAATTTTATCTCTGCTGGTATTGCTTTGTTGTACCTATAGTATATTAGTGTGTGCTGTATATTAGTGTAATGTTGGATGCATTGTGCTCACATAATATAATCAATTGATCAATGTACCTATGTATACAAAATATTGTAAAACTTATATTTGAAAAGAGTAACTATGGAGTTTCTTGTCCGTTCTTCTCCATAAGAATCTACTTTTTGCGAATGGACAACTAGAGTCACTTATATTTTAATTTTAAACTGTAAATTTGACGTTCAAAAGTGCCTTTTAATGGTCTAGTTGAAATAAATGAATTGACTTTGACTTTGACTTTAAGAAAAATCTGGGTCAAAAGCCAGATGCTTGACTCAAAAGACGCCCACAATATTATTGGAAAAATACTAAACGTATAAACAGATGTTTGAGGAAACGCCCATTTAAAAATAGACATGTCATCTCTAAACTCAGAATAAAAATAAAAAGTTGAATGTCAGTGTTGAAAAAAAAAACGAAATGTCACTGACCTCTATGGTAACATGTCATTCTATTGACATGTTAGAAAAAGTAGACTCGAATGCTCGATTCTGACACAATGGCTGGAGTATTGAGAACAATGGCCAGGGAAAAAATGCAAAAAATGTTGGTGTATTTTGTTTTTGAAGCTTTTGGGTGCTGATTTGTCAGTTAAGACTACTTAACGGAACCCTACTGCTATTTCCGTCTGTCTGTCAGCGGGTTGTATCTCGTGAACCGTAATAGGTAGATTGTTGAAAATTTTCAGTGTTTTCAACCGACTTCCAAAAGAAGGAGGTTATCAATTCGACTGTTTTTTTTTGTTTGTTTGTTATGCGGTCATTCCGTCCATTATGAATGGATTTTGATTTTTGAAGTTGGTGTCAAAAAACGCAAAAACAACCAAAACACCGACTGCCGAAATTAAAGCTATTTTATACGTTGTAGTTTTGTACGTGTATTTTATTTGGAAGTCGGTTTTTTTTTATTATTTATTGTTATAGCGGCAACAGAAATACACACTGGAAATTTCAACTATTTACCTATTATGGTTAGTAATAAGGTTCCGTTGGCCTTAGAGTACGGAACCCTAAAAAAGATATGCGAATGCGAACGATGCTTAAAAGTGAGTAGAATTTTCCCTATAGACGTTAATTTAAATTAATATTTAAACCACAAACAAATTGGCTTGGCAAAAAGTTCGTTATTTTGAATTGAAATCCTCGTGCTCATTGCAAACTGCAAGGTACGGTGCTACATTGAGGCACAGGAAAATGCATATACTTCCTGTTACATATCCTTAACCGGAACGCAAAGCTAATCGACAGCAAAATATGTGCGATTGCGTACCTTTTTTCCTGAGGTGTTTTAAAAATGACAGAAAAGTCCGTATTGTTTCTCCTCGACTTAATTAATATATTCAAACCAATTTCGAATTACGGCCGGTTTCAATACCTTTAACCAACTATCAAATTAGCTACCAACAGTAGCTGAAACGTCATTTTTGCCTTTCAAACATGACGGTATTGAAATCGGCCTTTAGCAGTTCTCAGCTCTTCCCCAACAATCTTCAAAATATATATATTGTATTTTATATTTTAGCCAATTGTGTCCCACTGCAGGGCAAAGGCCTCCCTTTCTTCCTTCCATTCCTCCCGGCTTTGGGCAAGTGTGGACCAATCCTGCCGATAGGCGTCAAGCTCGTCCCGCCATCTTTGCCTGGGTCTCCCGCGATGTCGTCGGGCATTTTCTTGGACCCACATTGTGGTTGCTTTAGCCCATGAACCGTTCGATATACGGCAGACGTGGCCGGCCCAGTCGGTTGCTTTTTGTATAACGTCGGCGATTTTTGTTTTGGAACGCAGCACTGTGTTCCTAACGCGGTCCTAATTCAAAATATAGTTTCAGAAAATAAATCTCAAACGAAACGACAATTTATTAATGGAATAACTTATATTTGTACTTTTATTTGACATGTCTAGACATTTATAGTATTCTTGGCTGAGTTCCAGGTTGAAACTCAGGCAGTAATGTAGCCATATACGAGTGCGATAGGCGCGCCTTCAATCTTTTGTAGACATTGTTATATCTAGCTTTCAAATCTGCATCTCAGGCGGATTTACTGTGAAAAAGATGAGTCAATAATTTTAGAAAGTTAGTACACATAACGATGATGTTTAAAAATCTCGATGGTACTTCTCAAATTTTAGAGGAGCTCGTGGCTGGCTGAGTAATAAATTACGCTCGATTCGATCTTTAAAGTTGGTCTGTGGATGGGACCAAGTTAACATACTGAGACTCCTCCGTGCCTCATTAAGCCATGCACAGAGCTAGGTTTAAATGTCTGGCTGACTGGGTGTTTGTCTGCCCGTCTATCACAGCCAATATCCTCCGCAATCACTGGACCGATTCAGTTGAATTATTGTACACATATGAACTTCAGTGACCCTACGACGCGAACCAGAAGAAAAAAAACATATCTTCTTGACTACTACAGTCGATTCAGTGCCTTCAACTGGCCAGGACCAAGAGGCAAGTGATCTCAGTGCCCAGGGTTGCGGAATTGTTTGAAGGAGTTCCTGCGGCCCTGGAACGCGGCGGGCATTTGAAGGAACAGGGGTCGGTCTGACACTCCCTCTGCTCTGCACGGAACCAGACGCATTTGATGGATTTGTTCCGGATTCGCCCACAAAGTTCGCCTAATTTTTATTTTGCCGTGTTCGCCCCACTTATCGTTTCTAATTCGCCGCGTTTATCATTTGTTTCATTCATATGATTATTTGAGTACTGTTTCGACCCACTGTTTGTTCCTTTTTCGCCTGTTTTTGTTTTGTATGAAGTACACAAATCATTTGATGATTTCCCATGCCCAAATGAAAACGTGTTCGCAGCCGCTCTACGAAGTCGCGAGGTGTCTAATTCAGCTAAAGTAGTAGTATTAACATCTGTGAATAAGCTAGGTTGCTCCTGACGCTGACGTCATTGGCGAGTTGCCAGCGCGCCGCCGCTGATACATAGCCCGCGCTAGTCATCGAGTGTTTACGCGTTGCATTCTACTAAACTGAGCCGGGTTCGTCTGAAACGTGGGATTCTGTTATGATTCTTTTTTTTTCTGGAGTGCATTAGATTTTTTGCCGGACTTCAACTAGAATTTTGCTATCTAAAGAATGAAAGAACGAAGGAAAGAAAACTGGTTTGTTACACATTAGTATAAATGTAAGGAAATTTAATTTAAAGCAATTATATTGTGTTCAGCAAAATGCTAAACAGTTATAATAATATAATAATATCTTGGGACAACTCACACACGGTCATCCGATCCCAAACTAGGCAGAGCCTGTGCTGTGGCAACCAGACAACTAATAAACACACTTATATATTTCTAAATACATACATATTATAGACAAATTACACCCAGACACAGAACAAATGATCATGCTCATCACACAAAGATTTGTCCTGGGTGGGAATCGAACCCACGACCTCCGGTTTACCTGACGCTGATTTATCAACTGAACCCTACGCGAATGTAAATCAGTTTTGTGAAGTGATAAATATACTGAAAGTGGGAATTCTTTTTTCGTTTTTAAAACTTTAGCCTACACTAGGAATTTCTCCTGTATCGTGGGTGCGTTTACAAACACACAAACTCACATACACAAACAGCCAGACCCGGAACAACTATCTGTAGGCCATGCAAATATTTGTTCCGTGCGGGGATCGAACCCGCGACACGTAGCGCAGCAGTCAATCGTTCAACCACGGCGCCAACCGTGTCGTTATAGTCTGGAATATCCCATAGGCTACTTTTTTTTTCCAAAGCGTATGTCCCCATGGGATAGTTATTGACTCACGGGGGCGAAGCCTCTCACAGAAGCTACTGTAAAATACTGGCATATTTAACTGATTATACTGGCAACTGACTTAACCTTCTGTACGCCATTGTCACGTATACATACATGACGAGCAAGCGCGAGCCCTGTACGCCAAACGTCACAAATATGTGACAAAACGTACGGCGAATTTGGGGCTTGGTGTCGGGGGCACGCCGATGCGTTTATGCTCTGGCGTTCAAAAGATGAAAGCTAAGCAAATTATGATCTGGCTTAGTAATGTTTTATCTGATGACGGAGACCCTGGTCCATTCTCTATGGATTTCAAACCAGGCTAATTGAAAACATGTGCCTTCCTGTTCGTATTGGTACGCAGCTTAGCCGATTTCCGGCAGATATTTTGATGTTTGTAATCTCCTGGATTAAGTGTTACACAAGAAGTTATACTACAACTGTAATACGTCCTGATTTTTCGGGTTCCGTACCCAAAAGGTAAAACGGGACCCTATTACTAAGATTCCCTCTGTCGGTCTGTCTGTTTGTATGTCACCAGGCTGTATCTCACGAACCGTATAACAACAAATACTAAAAACATAATAAAATAATATTAAAGGGGGCTCCCATACAAAAAACGTGTTTTTGCCGTGCGCGAGTCCGACTCGCACTTAGCCGGTTTTTTTAAGGATGGGAAATCATCAAATGACTCCTTGCTCTCTGGACGGAGCGGAAAAAAGTAAATGTCGAAAATCATCCCAAGGGAACATACTCCCGGGATGAATGTGTTATTCCAGACTATCATCTACCTCTGTGCCAAATTTCATCAAGATCCGTTCAGCCGTTTTGACGTGAAAGAGTAACAAACATACATAAAAACTTTCGCGTTTATAATATTAGTGAGGATTTATTTATTTATTTAACAGTTTATGTACACACATTTAACAAATAAATAAGAAGAAGAGAACAGAAAAATAGGTACAAAGGTGATGCTTATTTCTAAAGACATCTCTTCCAGCATACCTGCGAAAGGAGAGTCGAATAAAAGAGATGTAGACATCGTGTGTAAAAGTTATGCTAACATAAAAAGACAAAAAAAAAACTTTAAATATAACATACTATACATAAATATGACTAAAATTAATATCATACTAATACATACTACTATAAGAATAATAATAATATATACTTTAAATATGCAACTATGATGGTACCGAAAGGTAGTGTTCTTTCACTCTTCTTTTAAAATCTGGAAGAGTTTTGCATTCCCTAATGTCAGGCGGCAGTGCATTCCACAACCGTACCGCGTGCACAGTAAATGAATAGGAATAAAAATCGGTAGAGTGGGGAGGGATTATTGTAAAGTAATCAAATACTCTGTCATCATTGCTTCGCCACGTTCGTAACAGCTGTACGTGCCTTATCTTGCGTGCCAGTGATTTTCAACAGTTTAACAGAGATTCTATGCTAAGCGTTGCATTGTCTTTGATAGTATGTGTGGTTAAATAGGAGATAAATATATTTTAATGATTCTTATGTGTCGGACATTGTTTGAATAAGGAACAGGAAATATTGGTCCTTAAAATCAGACTGGAAAAATTAACTTGCCCTAAATCTTAGCCTTGTGGTTTAAGACAGTAACTGCCGAAAAACATTTTAACTCATTTTTACCCGACTTCCAAAAGGAGGAGGTTCTCAATTCGTCTCTATGTTTTAGACCGAAATTTCTTGCGTATGCGTACTAAGTTTCGTTAAAATCGGTTCATTCATTTCCAAGAATTAGGACTTGGAAATTTGAGACAAGATTGGAGCCGATTAACATCTGGCACCAACCATTCAACGTACTTTACGAAGCACGAAGGAAAGAGTCTTGGGGGACTACTCTCTAAACCCGAAGTCAGTAGTTTCGGGCTTAGTTGCGGGCGTATTCTACTCCGTACCACTTACGAACTTACGATTAGTTCCGAACCCGAACTAAGAATTCATTCTTAGTGATTAGGTGATACGGCGTAGAATACGCCCGCAACTAAGCTCGAAACTACGGACTTCGGGGCTTCGAGAGTAGCCCCTTGGTATGTAATAGTCAGTGATCGGATAATCGGGCGCTAATATACCTAAACTTCACTTTTATTCCCACGAAAGTATAATACAGACATGCTTTTCAGAATCCCGGAATCGTTCGAAATTCCTGAGATTGCTAAAAATACAAAATATAGTTAGAACTCGTTGTGAACTCTCATTGTAATTATTTTTAATTTAAAAAGCCGATTCTAATGGAACTTTTAATTTACAATTATTTTTTTTTTATGATTTTCCATTTGTTTTGAATAAAATAAAGATACTAAATCAAAACAACCACTGCTATAATTTCATTAAGTTTGTTATAGTTGTTTTTACAAAATTGTTCAATCTCGGGAACCCGGGATTACTTATTTATTCAGAAAGGAATGTCCATATTATTCTTTCACGGGAAGAAGTTTAGGTGTATAAGCGCCCGATTATTCGATCACTGGTAATAGTGTATATTCACAGTAAATACTATTAAAAACTCCCCAGTCGCGCCACAAAAGGTCACAGGGTCTATCTCAAACGTTGCTGGCGAATTTAATTCTTACTCGACTCGTAATAAGTGTATACCGTTACGCAAGTAAGCTTTTAAACAGTCGGTATGACGGGAGACATGCCGGACCGGTTTTGTTAAGCTTGCGAGCTGTGGAAGCGATGCTTTGGATGTGGTGAAGCTATGAGTTTTGTCAGGAGTGTTGGCTAGTTTAAATGATATTTATTGTGCAAATAGGTTACAAGATTTTTTTTTTTACTCGTCAAACATTTTTTTTTGGTTATAATAACCCAGATGAGGCGATGAGGTGTTTCCTAGCTGACTATGGTGTCGGATGTAAAAGAATAGCACTATCCCATCACTTCCCGTGGGTGTTGTAAGAGGCGACTAAGGGACTCACCAGAGAATGGGCAGCAGCATTCTCTGTGCATTGCAGCAGCTACACTGCGATCGCCAACCCGCCTGACAAGCGTGGCGATTATGGCAAACCCTTTACTTGGCCTATGTCCAGCAGTGGACGTCTTTCGGCTGATATGGTGATAATGATATTTCACGACATATTTTAACAAATTCTCCCCGCCTCGTTTGTCTGTCTGTATGCAATAAACTCAAAAACTGCCGAACTGATTTTCAGATGGTTTTCGCCAATACACGGAGTGAATCATGAGGAAGGTTTAAATGTATAGTTAATTAAGGTTTTGTGTAAATAGACTGAAATATGACTTGATTGTTGAATATATCGGAAAAAATAATGCCGACTGGGAGCTTATATTATTATATATGTTGTGATGCCCGTGTGAAGCCGAGACGGGTTGCTATTGTCCAAATATTGACATAGAAGACCGGATATTATTCATAGACAAGCTTCAATTTTTTTTTACAAGCTTATTCTCATTGGCAGGTAAATTACCCGTATACATTTTTTCGGGTAATTATAACGATATAAAACATACTTTTTTTTTACTTTTTTTTGTTACTAATTTAACGTAGCTGCCATGTAAGAATTTATCAAAAAGGAGAATCGCCAAACATAAATGACATTGCTCGCAGCGCAGAACTGATAGTCTATGGGGTCGAAAGTTTCTGGAGTGGCGACTGCGTACCGGAAGACGAAACTTTGAAAGTCTCCCACAAAGTCGATCGATGACCTTGTGAAGGTCTCTGGAATCTGCTGGATGCGAAACGAGGCTTACGTTCAGCACTGGACGTCTTTAGCCACGTCTTAGCATTGGAACAGTGATGACTTCGACACTTCCTCATACGGCATGCGCGTGCAGTAGGCTACAGTAAGGGTAGGCCAGCCCATACATAATGCCCAAAACGAAAATCCGCATCGTCAGTGTCGTGATTTCAACCCTGAATAATGTGGTGAGTTTTTTTTGGGCATTTTGTATGGGCTGGCCTACCCTTACTGTAGCTTACTTCACGCCTATGTTATCCCGACCCTTGCTCGAGCCAGCCCGCGCCGCTGAGCCTGTAGTCTTAAATTCGACCCTTAATAATAATTCCAGTTCGATCCAGCCCGTCCCTAGCTGTCCTCTCCCCAGCGACGCCCTAAGCCGAGGCCCGTACCCCACAGGGGGTGCCCTTAGCGTGTAGTCGCTTGGTTTGTAAGTTTTTTATAAGCCCTGGCTGGAGGCTTTAATATTATATTAAGGCCACCACAGGCAAGCCCGGTTAAGCAGTCGACAACCTTATAGGTTGAACTGCGAGAAGCCACGGCCTCCGGTTGGTCACATAACTAGGTGATTTAAAACGTAGCTTGGCCTAGCATAGTGGGTAACAAATTAATAGCTGTGACTGGAGTGAGTACCTTTAATTAGGTACGCCAGCTATATAAATACTTTTTTGTTAGCTCTTACACAACTTGTCTAATATTTGCTATATCTACCGTTGATTTGTTTAAATGATAGCCGGAAAAGTTATCTAATGGCTAGAAAGCAGGTTTTAATGCTTTCTAGTAGGTTTACTCCTAGCTAGGGTTGCTAGAACTTTCTAGGGTTTTAATAAACTGGGACTATTGGGGTAAGTATTGTAATTTTGATGGAACAAAATCAAGCAACTAGCTCCAACTACCTGATATCACGTTTACTGTGTCATTTCAACTGAATACAGTTCGTTTGTTCTTGTCCATCGTAGTTTGATTATTATTAGGTTATGGGCCCAGACATTGAACTTGATAGACTTTCTCCGCTGCTTTGCTCCTGTGGCCTTCATAATCATCATAACGTTTGCCGAAAAATGTCCATTGCTGGATATAGGGATCCCCCAATTGTCGCCACATTCGACCGGTCCTGTGCGTCTTGCATCCAGCGGATTCCCGCGACGCACAAGGGAACGAATGGGAGTCTAAGAGCGGAAAGTTGAGTCCCTACTCTACTCTACTCCCACGAACTCCACCAGTTCATCGGCCCACCTAGTGAGAGGCTTCCGAAGCTTCGTCTTCCGGTACGCTGTCGCCGGTCGCTACTCCAGAACCTTTCGGCACCATCCACTATCTATTCCGCGAACAATGCCTATTAAGTTTGGCAAATCTTCGGGCTATATCAGTAACCTTGGGATATATTCATCTGTGAGTCTGATTGTAGAACGTTGTCTCTGTAGCTGACATTAACCTACATGGTTCTTTTATGAGTTGACCGTTGAATGTTTACCATTGTATGGACTTTAAAAGAGACTGACCTTCGAGTTTGACTTGGTGTTGCTTCTAAGAGCAGTCAGTTAGGTAACGGCTACATCTAGTTTAAAATTACAAAAAAAAAATTGACGCATAGAATAATAGAATACAAAATAATAATTTATTATACACTAGCTGTGCCCGCGACTTCGTCCGCGTGGAATAGTGTCTTTGGGTAGCATTTTTAAATTATTAAGGCTAATTATTTTACAAATAAGACACCGCGCCGTACCCCGCCGCGCACATAAACCTTACATATTTCCATACAAACTTACATCCCCTATTGTTATTTTACACCCTTGAGGGTAAAACTTTTACAAGCTTTGAATGTCATATTAATTTATATCGAATCAAAACCTAAAAAAAATAAGTTTTAAGCTTCTAGCTCTAAAAATGACGATACTTCCATACAACTTTTCATCCCCCCTTTCAATCCCTTACTACCCTTACTTCGCATTAAAAATGTTCTTTATCAGGATCTAGACTATCTGTGTTCCAAATTTCATTAAAATCGGTTCAGTATTTTTGGCGTGAAAGCGCGACAGACAGACAGAGTTACTTTCGCACTTATAATATTAAGTAAGGATTTTTGTCGCCATAATATCAGCACCCGGTCACACTACTCCTTGAAAGCGCCATTACAAAAAATATATCTCAACATATCTTACGGCATGACTAATAGATAGCTTTCAGTGGTGCACGAGTCTTCAATAAAACTGGTTTTATATCAATATCGTTGAACTTTTAGCTTTCTTGCTTAACAGCCGGTATGTTGCAAAAAATATTGTTTGGTAGAGCTGCGTCGCTGTGAGTTTAGTAGTGACTCGTCTCCAAATGGTGTAATGTGTAATCAACTATGAAAACTTAATTCCCACTTGACGAAAAAGGGTCTTAATACTTTTTAACCATTTTTTTTATTGTGATGTGTTTGCTCTTGACTCTAGTCTAGGTCATAGATGACAGAGACAAAGTCGACGATGGAGCGAGCTTACCCAGAAGAAGCCTGTTCACTCTCATTTTGAAGAGATTAGCGTTGTATGCGTTCGGATACACACGCAGGCAGAGAGTTCCACTACTTATTTATAAAACACTGGTATTAACCCGCGTTGTTATTTTTCCTATAAAAAGTCTCCAAGCACTAAGCAGGTTATCAGCCCACCTTGTGGGAGGTCTACCAACACTCCACCTTCTAGTACGCAGTCACTCCAGATCCTTCTGGTCGGCCATCTTATCTGCCTTGCCAATGTTGCCTTTAATGGCAACTTCTAAAGGGTATAGTCGTCATCTGCCTAGCCTTTTCCCAACTATATTGGTCCTGGGGGTCTTTAAGTCAAGAGTGAATAGGTTACTTCTAGGCAAGCGTGCGCCATCGTGGACCACGTCATCGCTTACCATCACTATAACTTAGAATACAATGCTATAATATGGTTGGAGCTGTTCTGAAAACCATCCAAGTGCGAGTCGGACTCTCACACGAAGGGTTCCGTACCATAAACCAAAACAAAACACGTTTGTTGTATGGGAGCCCCTTAAATATTTATTTTATTCTGTTTTTTTTTTTAGTATTTGTTGTTATAGCGGCAACAGAAATACATGATCTGTGAAAATTTCAACTGTCTAACTATCACGGTTCATGAGATACAGCCCGGTGACAGACGGACGGACAGCGGAATCTTAGTAATAGGGTCCCGTTTTACCCTTTGGGTACGGAACCCTAAAAACGGGCTTTAAATAACTAGTACATCATAAGCTATAGTAAGTCTTTAAGGACATAAGAAACTCAACGGTTATTTTTTGTATGTGAAATGAAACCGGTCTCCGAAATCCTGGCTGGAGCGAGATAGATAAGTTTCTAATGAGAGCGAAAGAGAAGGCGGATTTGGCCGTTGGTGCATTGTGTCTCGGCGATTTGAGATAGCATTTTGGGTACGATCGTTCTGAAAAAACTTGTACACTTAAAGAATTAGAGGTCCTTGTGTTTTTTGTTCTGGAAAGGTACGCCAGTATTATTAATATGGTTGTTTTCAATTATATCGATCTACAAGGTTAAGCAACGGTCGCCAAGGTCGGTCCTTGGATGGGTGACCGCCCATTACGTACCGAGACTCCTCCGTGCCTCGGAAAGCATGTTTAGCCATTGGTCCCCGAATTTATTTGAAGATCTTTGACTGACTTGTTAATAAATTGTTATTCGAGGAATTTATTCGTTCATGAGCTTTCAGAAAAGTATCAGCTTACTATCCGGAGTCAAAATCAAAAGTCATTTATTCAAATTAGGCTGAGTGCCAGCACTTTTTGAACGTCAAAGTTCTACATAAAGACAGTCCCCCAAAACGCCCGCCCGTCACCACTTCCTAGTGTTATAGCTGGGAAGAAGAAGTGGCGCAACTAACTCCTTAGTGGAAGCGATTTCTCACAAGTAGCAATTTTTAGTCGTGCGATGGAAAACTTCCAATCATCATCATCTAAACCTGCCCTTATCCCATGTTACTTGTGGTCGGCGCAACACGTTTTTTTCTTCCATTCTGTCCTGTCAGCCGTCACGCTATCACTAACTCCCTTTTCTTCCATATCACTCCTAACACAATCCATCCATCTTTTCTTTGGCCTCCCTCTCCCTGTCCATCCATCCACATTTATATTCATAACTCTTTTAGTTACGTGCATTTCATCCCTCCTCTTTACATGACCATACCAAGAAGCCGGAAAACTTCCAATATAACTTTAAAATTTCGATAACTCGAAAACAACCCGGTTTGGCACCCAAGTTACCGGGTTCAGAATCATTGCAAATTAGCTCTAGATTCTAGAATATTCCATTTGAAGGAACGCACTCAATTGCCAATCACCTTCTACAATATCCAGAAAGAAAAGAAGAAAGAAAGCAAGAATAAGAGTTTATTTGCGACAAACATGACGCATACAAAAAAATAGAATAAACAAAATTACAAAAGTTATGCAAGTTGGGAAGATATACGTCACATTCGCGCAAAACGGCCTTCGCTCAGCATAATTCTATTGAAAAATCTCTTACACTTTGTTAAACACTGGTGATAAGGCCAGGACTTCAAGTTAAGCAGGCGACCACGGAACCTACGGAGCATCATCGTCATCTGGATATAGGCCTCCCCGCTCGTGTCGCCATAACAACCGGTCCTGTGCGTCTCGCATCAAAATCAAAGCATTTATTTCAAATAAACCATTGTCAGGTACTTTTGAATTGTCAAAGTCAGTCCGTCAAAAACATGAAGCTATTTGCACGTTCGAAAGCGTAGATCTCTATGGAGAAGAACGTGCAAGAAACTCCACGGACACTCTTTTAAATCATTTTATGTTTACAAAAATCCTGGTTACATTAACCTTGTTGCTTCTATGTATGAGAACAATGTAAAGAAAGAAAAAAACAAAGGGATGACCAGTCTCATCCATCGGCTACCCGCGACCCTCACCAGCCGGTCGATTCTGTTAACATATCGAAGTGAAGACTTGGGTGAAGTGATCACGAGGTGAGCTGTCAATCCATATAATCAAGATGGAATGACAGCCCACTCCGTGATCACGTGACATCTTGATTGTATGTATTGACAGCTCACCTCGTGATCACTTCACCCAAGCCTTCACTTGGACGTGTTTAACCTTTTGAACGCCATCACGTATACATGACAAGCAAGCGCGTGGCCTGTACGCCAAACGTCATAAATATGTGACAAAAAGTACGGCGAATTTGTGGTTTGGCGTCGAGAGCACGCCGATGCGTTTATGCTCTGGCGTTCAAAAGGTTAAAGAATCGACCGGCTGGTCATCGGTCCAACTTGTAGGAGGCCTTTCAACGCTACGTCTTCCGGTCCGCGGTCGCCACTCCCAAAACTTTTCGGCCCCATCGACCATCTGTTCTGCGAGCAAAGATGACCTACGGAGCATTGAAACGGAAAGTTTATTACAATCGACACAAATTGTTATCAAAGAAATCTTTTTGAAGTTGCTGTAATTAGAACGATATCGTTTATGAGCAAATCATATTGGGTTTATAAAATAACTTCTTATCTTGTACTGTGACTCAAACTTGTTTTGTGTGTATGATAATATTGTATTGTAAGTGTGCCATGGCTGGGCGGGCATAGGCCTCACCATATCGAAAGAAAAAAATTGGGTCCCTCTTGCTCAGTAGTGAGGGATTTTGACGTGACAACGTCTAATAACTCGATGAACGCCGGCTGCACGCACGAAAAAGCATGACTCATCGTAACGTTACGATCATTTCATCGATGTTTTGTTATGACGTTGTCACGTTAAACTATCGTCCGTAAACCGAATTTACAGACAACCAATTTTTTTTTGCTGTTGAATCCAGGATTCTGTGAAGTATTAAATAGGGTGAAATAAAAAAAAGAAAGAATAATATTTATTTTGCACTTACATGAAACACGCACGGTACACAGAAATAACAAAAAATTAAGGTATGCTAAAAACTAAGTGTGTGTCTCACGGCTGCACTAAAAAGGTCCATTTCAGCGATATGCCAGACAGACTGATGCTGTCTGACGCTGGTTTTCTAATGAACCTTTCAATGGACGAGTGGCGGTTCATTTGAATCAATATAATATAAATATACAATACAACGTGTAACAGAATAAACGCAATACCTCTTAAGAGGTCATTGTACTCACCATTATGAACAACTTTCACTATGGGAACAACACTGAAATCGCGAATAAAAATCGACTCCCCCATACGATTATATGCGCATAACTCGACAAAATGTACTGAACAGCAAATTTTTTTTTGCGCTAATTTTCTTTAAACAAAACTGTTCCTTAACATCTGACCTCTCTCCCTGCCTTCCTGCTTCCTACTAAAAGCATGAACGTTAAGATTCCGGTTAAACTAACAGTGAATTCGGTTACCTACATAACACGATCTATAAATAGCCTCACATGTAATGTATGGGATCTCTCAGGATGGTATAATGGATGCCACACGAGTTATAGACGCTTGACGTAAAGGGGGACGGTTAAGAGTACAATTTTGGAGTTATTTTTGAAGTTTTTCAGATAGTTAAATGGATGGGGGAAAGTTGTGTTGTGAACTTATGTATACTGTCCTATTTTTTTTTGGGTATTTTACTGATTTCCAAATTTCCAAAAAATGTTGGCCACGTATTTTTTTCTTTTTTTTACGTAAACAAAAAATGGAGGTACTGGTTTTATTCAGCTGTTTTCTCCATCCCACAATGACCTAGTCCACTAATATAACCGCTCCACAGCCCAGACACAATGACGGTATCTCCGAATATGATCCGGCTAATGACAGTGACCCTGCGGTCAATTGAGAGCCGTCGTTCTACGGAATTCCACAGCTTATGTCATTATACTACAGTCGTACTTGATACTTGAGCTGTTATTTCATCAAAATTGGTTCAACAATTTAGGTATGTTTTTATTGCACACTAGTGGCCCGCCCTGGCTTCGCCCGGATGTATATTTTCAAAATTTTCTTTTATAAGAACCTTTTACTGACATAACAAACACAACAAAAAGATAATTATAGAAATCGGTCCAGCCGTTCACGCGTGATGCCGGACCAAGGGAAATAGGGATTCATTTCTATATAGATAAATTACACATTTTATCATAGCAGTTTTTGAACTTGAACCCTGTTAACGCAAGTTATATAATATTAGGTTTGCTGCTGACATTGCAGATCTACATAAACGATGCAATTAGGAAAGGGGATAGAACCTTTTGATTTTTTCTCAAAATCACGGCGCGCGGTAAAACAGTTTTTGCCGAGATATTTGAAGGTAAAGTCGCCAAGTGAGGACAATGAAAATCATTAACCTTTTGGACGCCAGAGCATAAACGCATCGGCGTGCCCCCGACGCCAAGCCACAAATTTGCCGTACTTTTTGTCACATATTTGTGACGTTTGGCGTACAGGGCACGCGCTTGCTTGTCATGTATACGTGACATTGGCGTTCAAAAGGTTAAAAAGTAATTGATTTTGTGCTGAATTCAAGCACTTATGGAAGAAAGTAAACATAAGAGCTCTTGAAAACCACTTTATTAAGAACTGGCCTACAAACTATCATTGAAATCGCATAAAATAATGTTTTTTATTTACATGTATATAAATGGTTCAATAAGCCGGGAACTATTATTTAAGTGTCCTCTACCCAAACATGTGTTTCAACGAGCGCCGTGATTTTGCAAAAAAACCAAAATGGCGACGGGTGGCTATGCCAGCTCCCATTAAAAAATGTTCGAACCCCTTTAGGTGTGAAAGTGTAACAAACAAACAAGTTTAGTATTTTAACACAAAAGATTGATTGGTAGAGAATGTCTTGTTGCATTAAATTTTGAACGCCCTGTACGCCAAACGTCACAAATACGTGACATAAAGTTCGGCGAATTTGTGGCTTGGCGTCGGGGGCACGCCGATGCGTTTATGCTCTGGCTTTCACAAGGCGCCCAATGTACCACTACTGTACATAAAGTTTAAATAAATAAATAAGCAATGAATTATAATATAAACAACGGAACGACTGATCAATCAGAGCTGCCGTCAGTCCATTCAGTACAATTTGTCAATAAATACTGAGTGACAGTCGTCGTTATCGTGTGACCTCAAGGTCACATTCTTATTAATCATTGAGAATAGATGCAGTCAATTGGTACTTTATATTAATTACGGACGTACGTCACGGCTGATTGCCCATATACAGCGTGATTTTTTAAAGTGTTCGTGGATGGCCAAATCCGAAACTACATATTATGAGGAATATCGAAAAACACTGAAAGGAGTCTCGAGCCCGATTTTGATAAAAAAATAAACTGAATTATTGGATTTTTGAAATATCGGTTTTCCTAGCCAGGAATCGAACCGGTTCATTTTGAAAACCACACACCCTGTATTATTACACCATCCGAAAGTGTGCATCATAGATAGATAGATTACACATTTAACCAAAGCAGTTTTTGTACTTAAATATAGCAATTAATATGTAATGTATATTAGGTTTGCTGATGACATTGTAGATAAGGAAAGGGGATAGAACCCTTTGATTTTTTCTCTAAATCACGGCGCGCAAAAGCAGTTGTAAATGCAAATCCAATAATCTAGTTTTAGTTTTCATCAAAATCGAGTTCGAGACTTCTTACAGTGTTTTTCAATATTCCCCATAGTTCCGGATTTGTCCATCCACGCACACTTGAAAAATTGTGTTTGTATGTAAAACTATCACTCCGTCCGCGACTTTGTCCGCGCAGATCTAGTACAATTTTCCTCCTTTTCATCCCCTTAGAAGTTGAATTTCCAAGAATCCCTTCTTAATGCTTACCTACATAATAAATGGAAGCCTTGTGCTAAATTTCATGTTTCTAATCCAGTCATTTTCCCTTTATATTATACCAGCTTTTGCCCGCGACTTCGTACGCGCATATCCTGTTTTTTCACGTTCCCGTATAGCCTATAGCCTGGGATCATCATCAGAGTCACCGCGGCCCTAGAACGCAAAGGGCATTAGGAGGAACACGGATGGGTTTTAGTCAGTAAGAGTCTGACACTCCCTTCCAATGTGCCCAGAGCGGGAGGAGGCATTTGACGACTTCATATCTTTAAACAAAACAACAGGTTGCACTCCGGGAGTGCCGGCAGAAGTGAAAACTTGAACATAAACGATGTGCATTTTTGATATTTTGGAATGGTGAGGGAATAATTTCGCACGAATTGCATATGTATGAATAATTCATACATAATGCCTCTCAATTATTGAGAGGCATACATTTTCGCCGCGAAAGAGAGGGGGATATTACTTCCTCTCCTTCGCCGGGCCGGCGGTCTACTCTTCCTCCGTCTTACGAATTTTCGGTCAGGTCACGTGTCCTGACGAGAGTTTAACATTTTTACCCATCCCAAAAAGTGCACAATGCCGCTAAAGAAGTGTTCACTTCAAAAAAAAGCCAAATGTTCTATCAATCTAGGATAATTGACTTAGGAACAACTACTCGATATGGGAATCGCACAAGACAAACAAATAAGTAAAATAAATTAATAACTAGCGATAATATATGAATACAATCTGACAACACACGATAGGTTGGGCCCCGTTTAGCTTGGCTCGTCTTTCGGGGAGACAGTACCCTGCCCCCAGGTAATATAGTAAAACTTAAATGTGTTTCTACATGATTCAACAATGACATAATATAGAGAACACTCAAATTATTCCCTGAAACTCGATTTATCAGCAATTCTCTAAGAACATACTCCGAAGTGGAACGGACAGGGAGATAAGATACGGCGGAATCACTTGTAGATAGGGAGTTATTGGAGGGTGAGCGCGCCGGTTGTCGGCCTGCTCGGAATTCTTCTGATTGTATCGGCCGTATGCAGACGACAGACTCTCAAAATGTAAAGCAAATTGGTAAAATATATTAAAACTAGCTTTTGCCCTCGACTTCGTCCGCATGGAATAGTTACTTTGGGCAGCCATTTTTATTTTTCAAAAACGCTTAATCATGTTTATTTATTTTTTATCAAGTGCCTAAATACAAAGGTTTATTTATGGTTTTATCTTCAATAATGACAGACTCCCATACAAACTTCCACCCCCCTTTTCACCCACTTAAAGGATGATTTCTGGGATCCTATGTTTTTTCCCGGAACTCAGACTATCTCTGTACCAAATTTCATCTAAATCGGTTCAGCAGTTCTGGCGTGATTGAGTTACAAACATCCACCCATTCAAACTTCGCATTTATAAAATAGTATTAAGATTTATGCGACTGTTAGTGTTTTTGTAAGGATGTTGTTTTCGTACATAATTTTCCTTATGAGACAAGCTGAATAAGGAAAATAATGTACCGAATGCGAAATCTCTTTCATTCGAATGAAGCTATACTTCATTCCGGGATTGTTTGTTGTATTAATTAAATTCATGAATGAACAGTGTTAGCTGTTAATTGGTTACGGTTTATCGGCTCGGCGGAGTAGGCATTTAAAAGGCTGGAGCTGGCATGTGGCTCATAAGAGTATATTGGAACCTATATTTTTAGAATATATTGGTACTTATTTTATATATTATCATTCTAATATTATAAAGGCGAAAGTTTGTGAGTGTGTGTGTATGTCTGTTACTTCTTCACGTACAAACGGCTGGACCGATTTAGATGAAATTTGGTATAGAGATTGTTTGAGTCCCGGGAAAGGACACAGAATAGTTTTTATACCGAAAGGATGTGTCCTTGGGATAATTTTAGATGTTCACGCGGGCGGAGCCGCGGTCGGCAGCTAGTTATTGATATTAATTATTCACGTGACCAAGGGAAATAGTGATTTATTTATTTATTTATTTATTTATTTATTATATACTTTATTGTACACCTCATGATAAGAACAGGACAATCATACATAAAATAAGTGCACAATGGGCGGTCTTATCGCACAAGGCAATAAGATTCATTTTTATATAATATAGATTAGTGTTGAAGATTAAACGCAATACCTGAAAAGGGGTACTTAGTTACAACCTTTACTATGGGACCAACATCGAAAACCCGGAAAAATATCAGCTGTTCAGTATAATATTTTGTCGAGTTATACGCACATAAAATGGGCACTCGGGTTTTTTTTTGCGCGATCATTTATTTTTTAATGCGTGCCCGACAACACGCTGATTCACCCTACGGCATTATCAATTACTTTAGTTATCAGTAAAGATTGTTTTTCGTGACATTTTGTGTTCTACTGCAGCTTTCTTTTGTTTCATACGAGAGTTCAAAAGATAAGAAAGGTGCAGAGCTAGTCTACGTTCACAGGAAATGGTAACAGTACTTATCTGAGGGTTTATGCAGAGATCGGATAATCGGGCGCTTAAATACCATAACTTCTTCCCGTAAAAGAATAATATGGACATTCCTTTCTGAATAAATAAGTAATCAAGGTTCCCGAGATTGAACAATTCTGTAAAAACAACTATAACAGAGTTAATGAAATTATAGCAGTGGTTATTTTGATTTAGCATCTTTATTTTATTCAAAACAAATGAAAAATCATAAAAACTTTCATTGTAAATTCCATAAATTCAAAAGTTCCATTGGAATCGGCTTTTTAAATTAAAAAAAAAATACAATGAGAGTTCACAACGAGTTCTAACTATATTTTGTACTTCTCAGGAATTTCGAACGACTCCGGGATCCGGGATTCTGAAAAGCATGTCCGTATTATACTTTCGTGGGAATAAAAGTGAAGTTTAGGTATTTTAGCGCCCGATTATCCGATCACTGCTTATGACATCATCTTTAGAACTGAGATAGAGAAGAGACTGTCGGGCAGAGGTTCCTGATAGCTACAACAAAGTCTTGTCAAGAATGAATTGGTTACTTCCAGGCAAGCGTGCTCCATCGTCGACCACTTCATGGCGTTCCATACGGCTAAAATCTGGTCTATTTTTTTTTAATCGACTTCAAAAAAAGGAGGATGTTCTCAAATCAGTTGTTGTTTTTGTGTTTGTTACCTCATAACTCTGTCATTTATGAACCGATTTGAAAAAATTTTCATGTGAAAGGTTAAAGGTTCGAGATCAGTTCTACGTATATCAAAATTTATATACTGTCATCAACGTTGGGTTACTGTAGTGCCTTGCTCAAACAGCTCTCTTCATTGCTCTAGTATATAAATAGAACTAAAATGGATTACAAGGTCGTCTCTATATGGAGAAGCAGATATTGAGTCAGAGATATTAGCAGTTATTTCTTTATATGATATCACTAGCTGTTGCTAGCGAGTAGATACATCTACATATTTTGTACACCCATTTTTCTGATTGTGCGTACAGCTCATCATCTGCCTAGCCTTTTCCCAACTATATTGGGGTCAGCTTCCAGTCAAACCGGATTCAGCTGAATACCAGTGTTTGTCGTGGAGCAGCTGTCTACCAGTGCCTACCGTGTTACCCATTAACTGGGTAACACGGTAGTTCTAGGCAAGACTGGTATCAGATTTTCGGGCTTCTGACAATCCATAACGACTTCCAAAGATCTGCAAAATGACAGCCGGGACCAACGGCTTAACGTGCTTTCCGAGGCACGGAGGAAACTCGGTATGTCAAGATGGTCACCCATCCACAGACCAAACTTAGCAAGCCTACCTAAAGTCCTACCTAAAGTAAACCTAAAGTCTTTTGATGATATCCCATACATTAACTGTGTTTCCTGATAGCTACAACCTGGGGCTCTTTAAGTCCAGAGTGAATAGGTTACTTCTAGGCAAGCGTGCTCCATCGTCGACCACATCATCGCTTACCATCAGGTGAGATTGTGGTCGAACGCGAGCCTGTAAGATTATGCTAAATATAGTACAATCAGGTTTACCAAGTTGGCTGTTGGGTTTGGTTTATCAAAATTATCAGCAACGAAGCTCACTCCATACAGCTTATTTCCTGACATTTCTGGAACCCTACCCTTCCTTTAATAGTAGGGTACCTTATTGCCAATAGAGTATTTGACTAAAGAAAACAACGGGTTGCACTCCGAGAGTGCCGGCAGAAGTGAAAACTTGAACATTAACGTTGTGCATTTTTGATATTTTGGAATGGTTAGGGAATAATTTCGCACGAATTGCTTTAATTATCAGTATAAAAGTATCATTTATGTGGTAAAATACAATATTCATTTATTGCGCTATCGTACACAAACATGGCAATTTATATTACATTATAAAAATTTAACACTTCAGAACTTTCCCTCCGTCTTACGAATTTTCGATCAGGTCACGTGTTTTAACGCAAGTTTATCATTTTTTACTCGTCCCCAAAAAGTGCACAAAGCCGCTAAAGAAGTCTCACTTCAAAAATCTAATAAGTCCGTCAGATAAATTTCCAAAAAATAATAGACACGTATTTTTTCTTTTGTCACGTAAACAAAAAATGAAGACGCTCCAGTGCGTTGAAAACTCGCGTGACGTCACTTACCAGTACACCTTTTACTGGAAAGTGACGTTATAAGCCCCCACTCCTAATCTTTGATGCGTTTTATCTTCGTATTTTCTATTGATTTGATAAAATAAAAAATAAGTACGTACTTATCCAATATTTTTCGGTAATCTAATTCACGGAATAAATTAATTATTTAACCCAGGCCACATCCCTATTTCTGCGAGTCAAGCAAGGGTAGATGACCGCCACACCGGGGTCAACCTGCCAAGCAAGCACCTAGTCGATGCCAAAATGTTCAACAATAGCGCGTCGAATCTCCATACAGTGTCGTTTGTACCCGATTCAAGGCCTACAAATAAAAACTACAATAATGACTCATCGGTCCAAAGCTCTTTTATTCAACTCATCCGTTCCGCTCTAAATGTTCTAGTGACGTCACTTGGGCGTGAGTCGAACCGTAACGCGATCGGCACACTTCGGTAATAATCGGACGTTGTCGGGCTGCCTTTACGACAAGCTTTTTGTTATTTGCAAGATGCGTTTCTATGATTTTTTGTGTACTATTTTTTTGTGATTTTGAAGGTGCGGAATTGTTCCACGTACATTGAAGTTAGGGACATGTTCATCACACTATCACCACACTAATATTATAAGGCCAACATTTGTGAGTGTACACACACTCACAAATTTTGTACGTTTTTAACTTCTTCACGCGCAAACGGCTGGTCCAATTATAATTTTTTTTTTTTTCTTTTTTTTTTTTGATCTCGGGGGGAAATCCTCATGGAAATCCTCCACCCTGGGGCGGGTGGAGGGGTCTGTCAGACTCTTACTGCCTAAAACCACCCCGGTGTTCCATCTTCCACCTACGCCGGGGATCGCGGGAACGTATGCGACTTCCGCAATCCCCGGCTGGTGCCGGCCCGCCTCTGCGGGCCACCTCGCGTCGGCGAGGGGAATGAGGTGTTTAACTCCCCTCGCTACGTCAAAGAGGGGCGCACGGGTCCAGGATGAATGGGGGGCGACGGACATCCCCAAGTCCGCCGCCCCTGGACCCAGTTAGGGGGGCCGGAAGAGGGCAGCGTAAGCCCTCCTCCGACGCCCGATGCGCCTGCTGCGGGCAGGGAGAGCGGTCGAGATCTCCCTCTCCCTTTCCGCAGCCTCCTTCTGCGCGATAACTGTCTCGCAGAAGGAGACCACCGCGTCCCATGACTCCTCACCGCCGACCATAGCATGAACTACGGCCGGCAGCGAGAGGTCTCTGCCTACAACAGAGATGAGGGCACGGCGCGGCTCCTCCCAAGCTGCACACTCTGCCAGCGTATGCCGTGCCGTGTCCTCCCGACAGTCGACGCAGTGGTGGCATCGAGCGTCCGGCTCCCTGCCTATGCGACACAAGAACCTCCCGAAGCAGCCATGCCCCGAGAGGACCTGCGTCGCACGAAACGTCAGAGAGCCGTGCCTTCTCCCGAGCCACAGGTCCAGCACTGGCCGGATGGCCTCGATGGTGATGAGGCCGGCGGAAGGGCTCGAAAGCCTGTCCCGCCATTCCGCCACCAGGACCTCGCGCAGCTGCGACCGACGCAACTCCAAGTGTTGCTGCGTCAGTCTTTCGCCGCGCGCCCGCGCGCCCTCGCGCCACTTATGTAGTGACGCGAGCACTTTCGCCTCCAGGGAAGCTGACACCCTGGATTAACACATAGGCTTACTTTTCAGCCGCGGTTAAAACTGCGGGGCGCTGCTAGTGAATTTATATGTGTGTAAAGGCATCCACGATACAGGAGTAATTCCTAGTGTGGGGCAACGTTTTCAAAAAAAGGAAAGAAACAAAGAATGTATTTTATGTTATTGGAAATCATCAAATATCTCCTCCCGCTCTGGGCACATTGGGAGGGAGTGTCAGACTCTTACTGACTAAAACCCACCCGTGTTCCTTCAAGTGCCCGCCGCGTTCCAGAGCTACGGTAACTCTTTCGAACAATTCCTCAACATAATGCTGATCCCTGTTTACTCTCAGGGAATATCGTGATGTTAGTTGTTATGTTAATGAACGTAAAATCGTGCTAATTTAATTTGTTTAGCCTTGAGCACATTATAATATAGTAATAAGTACATAGAATGTGGTCGTAATGTGTTGTTTGTACAATAGAGTAGTAATAGTGCTTTGGTCCAGTTGTCGGAGATAAACGTGTGTTTTTTATAATCGTTTTGGGTTATGTAGTGTCATCGTTGGAGTTGTTCAATTTAGTTGGCTTGCTTCCGTTGTCCTCGCGGTAGCATTTTTGTGGGTTTTAATGTGTTGTACGGAACTGAAATTGTTATTCTAAAATTTCGTTCTGTAAAATTTTTAATGTTATCCTTATTGTAAAAGTCCCGACAAAATCAGTCCAGCCATTCCGGAGATTAGCTGAAACAGAGGTCACAAATTTAAAAAATTGTCAAAAGTCAAAACGTTTATTTCAATTAGGCCATTAAACGGCACTTTTGAAAGTCATCATTTACAGTTCAGTAAAATAATAATATTCAATTAATAAAGTGACTCTACTTACCATTCGGAAAGGTAGATTCTTATGGAGAAGCGGACAAGAAACTCCATAGTTACTCTTTTCAAATAATGATTTTACAAAATTTGGTATACAAAAATTAATTTAATATTACGTGAGGACGACGCACCCATTGTGTTTTACTTTTATATGCTTTTTGTAAAAAGCTGTTATTTTGATATAACAAACAGACTCTTCAATATTATTTAATTGTATATAAAAAAATAACTAGGTCACAAATGAAACAATTTAACTTCGCCTAGCCCGTTCCATCATTGTTGGCTACAGAACTTACTGCGATGTGCCACCGGTACATGGTAGACATCTCCCACCCACACGCACAAAACGTTTTAGGAATACTTTCATTGTGCTAAGGAGTAGAATTCCCTGCAGGAGGAGTCTGTGGAGTGTGTAATCAAGATGTCACGTGATCACGAAGTGAGCTGCCATTCCGTCTTGATCATTTGGATTGACAGGTCACCTCGTGATCACTTCACCCAAGCCTTCACTTCGACATGTTTACAGAATCGACCGGCTGGTATTCAGCTGACTCCGGTTTGACTGGAAGTCGACCCCAATATAGTTGGGAAAAGGCTAAGCACTGTGTTGATGAAACAAATTGCAAAAAATAATGAGCGATTGGCTATGGTTCGTCACGTCTTAAGAGAAAACGGTGACGATGCTCTAAAGCGTCAGATGGGTTACAAATTGCCGCGTCTACCTAATTGATTCTCTAATTAGGGTCTGTTTTAAGTACTGATTCATTTGGTACTGTTAGAACACTAAGACATGGTGGATTTGATATCCGTACTATATATGTATACTATAGTAGGCGCCAGATAAATGTGGAATAAAGTACATTGACCTTTCCCTAATAACTGTTCATAGGTACCTGAACAATTAAATATGAATCGTTTTTCATTATTAGACAATGTTAAGGATCACGAGAGATAATGATTCGGGACAGCTTTGTGTCATTAATTCCGTTTTTCAAATTAAAAATGTCAATAATTGTAGGTGGGTCAATGACCGTTATTCCACGATTATCTGGCGCCTACTATAGGTATATATCTGTCACCGGAAAATGTCAACACCGCCGTAAGATTGTAAAATATCGCATGAAGTTATAAAATATTTTTTGAAGTGAAAACTTCTTTAGCGGCGTTGTGCACTTTTTGGGATGTGTAAAAAATGTTAAACTTGCATCAGGACACGTGACCTGATTGAAAATTCGTAACACGGAGGGAGAGTAGACCGCCGGCGCGGCGTAGGAGAGGAAAATATCTCTCTCTTTTTCACTTCTGCCGGCACTCCCGTGCAACCCGTTGTTTTTTTTATCTAAATAAGACCCTTTGGGTACGGAACTCTAAAAAGGAAAACTGTACAGTTTTAAAACAAATACGCTAGGGTTTGCCTGTTTGTTAAGCTTGATTTAACCTTCATGCATAACCCTGGCATGTATGGCCTCCTTAATTTTCTCAGGCACTAGGCCTGAACCAATTTTGAGGTCCGAAAACTTTCCATTGAACATTTTAAATTGCTCTGTCTAAATTCTTTTTGAAGATTTTTTTTAACTTTTTAGACCAACATTTTCATTTCCGAGAATAAGGACTAGCTCGTCGAACATGGGCCTGCGGACGGTGAGCGTTGGGTGGCTCGCTGTCCGATCACTACCAGGCCCGGGTCGATGGTGCGTTGTGTTCCACGCGCGCCTCAAAGAGTTGTCAGCATAGAAGACGGGGCCCGCTTGGGCCAGAGCCTGCCAGGGTTGCGGAATTTGTTCGAAAGAGTCACCGCGGCCCTGGAACGCAAAGGGCTTTAGAAGGAACACGGACGGGTTTTAGTCAGTAAGAGTTTGACACGCCCTTCCGCTCCACCCAGAGCGGAAGAAGTCATTTGATGATTTCCGATCCTTAAAAAAAAAGCTCTTTGAACATTTTGTATATAAGGCAAGCATTCAGCTCGCCGATTCTGAATTTTTCATCATGAAACCGTACGTATGTGGCCAGCCTAATATTATCTTCAGGACTTTAAAGATTTTAACGAAATCTTCTCTTTTGTTTCAGTGTTGTGCATGATTTCAAGAAGAGTGGAGTGCTAGAGTTCGCAACGATCTATTAAGTAAGTACTATCATTTATCTGTCACCGGAAACTGGAAAACGCCGTAAGATTGTAAAATATCGCGTGAAATTGTAAACTATTTTTTCTAAATAAGACACGGATATCTTGAAAACTATTGAATTTGGATGGGATTTATTGTACTTGTACAAAACGTTTATTTCATAATATATCGAGAAATTATAATCTTATTAAGATTGACATTGATAAGTTATTTTATTTTAGAGTATCAGTGATTTTGTGAAGGATCTTGACTAAAAAAGTACAAACACGATATATTTGTCAAACGCCAAGCTACGCTGCTTAAGATACATACAGATTATAAAACTGAATTTCAGATTTGATCTTCATTTTTTTTAGTAACATTTTTGGATACCTTACGGCGGCCGCCATTTTGTTTTTATTCTTTCAATATTCATAAAGCCTTTGTCACTTGGGGATAAAATTTGATGATACCTCATTTGTTAAATTCTATCCAACCAATTAGGGTTCAGGACGGGATATCTCGACGTAGTTACCGATCGCCTACCGACAGAATTCTGTCGTTAAGTCCTAAGGGTTGCGGAATTTGTCGAAAGAGTCACCGCGGCCCTGGAACGCAAAGGGCTTTAGAAGGAACACGGATGGGTTTTAGCCAGTAAGAGTCTGACACGCTCTTCCGCTCCACCCAGAGGGGAGGAAGTCATTTTATGATTTCCCATCCTTAAAATAGTCATACAGCCACCCATACACAGTCAATCTCGGACGCGATCCACGATCAAAATCAATGATCTGGGGGGCTACTCTCTAAGCCCGAAGTCCGTAGTTTCTGGCTTAGTTGCGGGCGTAATCTACTCCGTATTACGATTAGTTCCGAACCCGAGCTAAGAATGAAAGACAACACGATTTGACAGTAACTGTCATTAATTCTTAGTGGTTAGGTGATACGGACTACAATACGCCCGCAACTAAGCCCGAAACTACGGGCTTCGGGCTTTGAGAGAAGCCCCCCTGATCCGTGGATGGCGTTCAATGGGCGGACTTACCGGATTCGGTCGGTAGGCGATTGGTAACTATGTCGAGATTCTCTTCCTGGGCGTTCCAAAGAAATAGACAGACATTATGAATGTAAGTCGTAGATCAAGGTTGAAATAGTAATTTCTGTCGATGGGAAACTCATCGCCAAATGGCTTGTGTCACTATAATTTTCTTCTACCGATAATAGTTTATATTCAACTGTTTAGTCTGGGAGGAGACAACAACAAAACGAACGAATAACGACAGATACAAAAGTGATTGGCAATCGATGCATCATTTAGGCGCGTCGCCCACGACCTTGCGTGACACGCTGCTCTCATTCCGAAGCTATAGCGCAGAGCTATAAAACATAGCAGTACAGCTTTGATTGCCACATAGCGATACTTCGATGTCTTTACGTAGAGGAAATGTTAAGTTGATGAGCTTTTTGATTTAAATGTGTAACCAGGACGTTGGGAGTTGCGGAATTTGTTCGAAAGAGTCACCGCGGCCCTGGAACCCAAAGGGCATTAGGAGGGACACGGGTGGGTTTTAGACAGAGTCTGATACTCCCTCCCGCTCCGCCCAGAGCGGAAGGAGTCATTTAATGATCTCCCAAAAAAAAAATTACTTAATCTACCTGGAAGCCAATTCTAATTCACTTTACAATTTTTCACATTCAATTCACAATATCATGAAGTCATCATCTGCCTAGCCTTTTCCCAACTATATTGGGGTCGGCTTCCATTCTACCGGTTAGAATTCCGCTGAATAACAGTATTTTACGTGGAGCGGGCTGCCTACCAGACCTCCACATCCCATCAACTGGGTAACACGGTAGTTCTTGGCAAGACTGGAGTCAGATTTACTGGCTTCTGACAATCTGTAACGACAAAAACGCCAAAGATCTACAAATGACAGCCGGGACCAATGGCTTAGCGTGCTTTCCGAAGCACGGAGGAAACCCGGTATGTTAAGATGGTCACCCATCCAAAGACCAACCTTGGCAAGCATTGCTAAACCTTGATCGACTCGTGCGGCTGTATGTGTATCATGAAATTTAAGTTAAATAAGAGATGTTTTTGAGTTTACAAGTGAGATACAAATGTAAAATGTCCTTAAAAATACGGGCAATGCCACTGTAAAAACACACTCCCGGTAAAAGTAAAAAAATCTTTAAAAAAAGCAGGCTAAAAAAGTCTGCAGTTAACTATAAAACTGCACCAGCAATAAACATAATATTGATTGCGACAGCCTGGCGTCGACGTCGACGTAGACGAGCAATAGAATTGCAGATGCGACACTTATTTTTAAGTTTATTCATGGCTTGTACATAGTTGTAGCGTTGCAAGTTGATGGTATCGTGCTTTTGTGGACGGGGTTGGTGTATTTTGGCACTTCAAGTTTCAGTATCAAGGTTTTCTTTGGACGTTAATATTCGAATCTTGTTTAAGGATAGAATTTAAAACCAATCGATCCACTGAGAGTGTTTAAAAATCACTCTCAATATTGACTGCAACTTTATATTTTCTACACATTTGTTATTCGACCACAGAAGCGTTACGTTAATTAATAAAACTGGCCGTCAATTAAATTAAAAAAGTTTTTTTATCGTGTGACGAATCAAAGGAAACCCCTTATTGTGAGGGTATAATTTTTAGGGTTCCTTACCCAAAGGGTAAAACGGGACCCTATTACTAAGACTTCGCTGTCCGTCTGTCACCAGGATGTATCTCATGAACCGTGATGGATAGATAAGACAGTTGAATTTTTCACAGATGATGTATTTCTGTTGCCGCTATAACAAAAAATACTAAAAAACAGAATAATATAAATATTTAAGGGAGCTCCCGTACAATAGACATGATTTGTTTGCCGTTTTTATAGATAATGGTACGAAACCCTTCGTGCGCGAGCCCGACTCGCACTTCACTGGTTTTTTTTAAATTATTTTACAAAAGCGGCAATTATGAAGTGAAAAAGTGTGGCTTAGTTAAGTGTCGTCTCGTCCCGCCAACTCTTTCAAAAACTTCATATGTCATTCTAGCTTAACCCGGGGCTTCGCTCGCGGTAATAGGTACCTATAGATTTTCGCAAAAAAATGGCGTATAACTATCTCCAGAATCCCATCTATCTCCATACCAAAATTAATTTAGAAAGCGTGACAAACTCACTTCCGCATTTATAATATTAGTGAGAATTTGCACTCGGTGACTATGTCACTTTTTTTTTTTAAGGATGGGAAATCATCAAATGACTTCTTCCGCTCTAGGTGGAGCGGAAGGGCGTGTCAGACTCTTACTGACTAAAACCCATCCGTGTTCCTTCTAAAGCCCTTTGCGTTCCAGGGCCGCGGTGACTCTTTCGAACAGATTCCGCTACCCAGGCAACTATGTCACATCTACAACAAATCTAATCTTTGACGTTCTCCCCTTTGTTCCCGTGAAAAAGTCACCAAGTTTTATAGCAACGCTGCATAGGCGAGGGTAGAATAACATTAATGTACCACGGAGTTATAACTACCCTCCGTTTAGTTATGGTGGCGGGTGAGGCAGTGCGACGCAATTAGTGCAGTCTGAAGTCCGTCTGAAGTGGGCGAAGTGTGGAGAAGTCACTTGTTTTTATTAACGGGGTAGTTTGAGGTTAAAGGGGTTCTTTAGATCTTACTAGATAGATGTTATTGCCAACTTTATTTTCTACTAGTTGCTGCCCGCGGCTCCGCCCGCGTGGTTGTCGAAAATTATCCCAAAGGAACATATTCCCGGGATAAAAAGTATCCTTTGTGTTATTCCAGATTATAATCTACCACTGTGCCAAATTTCATCAAAATCCATTCAGTAGTTTATGCGTGAAAGAGTAACAAACGTCCATCCATCCATACTTACAAACTTTCGCGTTTATAACATTAGTAGGACTAGGTTTTGCCCGCGACTTCGTACGAGCATATCCCGTTTTTTCCCGTTCCCGTATAGCTTATAGCCTTCCTCATGAACGTGGCTAGAATATACAAAAATAATTTTCGAAATCCGACTGGTAGTTCCAGAGATTAGCGCGTTCAAACAAACAAACAAACTTATTAGTATAGATATATAGTATAGTATATAGTAGGCGCCAGATAATCGTGGAATAACGGTCATTGACCCACCTACAATTATTGACATTTTTAATTTGAAAAACGGAATTAATGACACAAAGCTGTCCCGAATCATCATCTCTCGTGATCCTTAACATTGTCTAATAATGAAAAACGATTCATATTTAATTGTTCAGGTACCTATGAACAGTTATTAGGGAAAGGTCAATGTACTTTATTCCACATTTATCTGGCGCCTACTATAGATTAATTTAAAAGGGAAACTGACTGATGATACATCAACGCACAGCCGAGGTAGGTCTGTAGATGGTCGACTATGCATTTCATAATCTGCGCCTCCGAAAGCACGTTAAGTCGTTCCGGACAGTCAGAAACTCAGAAGCCGCAAAATCTGACACCGGACTTGCCAAGAGGTCTCGTGATAATTGCTGGGTCTTGGAGTCAGGTAGGCAATACTGGTACTCAGCTGCAGCCAGATAGACTAGAAGCCGAATCCGACATATTTTTCATTTCGGTCCTGTAGTTTTTAAGTTTATTCGTTACATACAAATCTTTCCTCTTTATAATATTAGTATAGATGTGTAACTATTATCGCATAAGAGAAATCAGCTGTCCCTCTCCTTGACACGGCAACAATCAATCAATCCAGTAAGTTCATAACAATAAATTAAAACAATAATAAATAATGTATCAATTAACTTATATAACACATACTTGGACGTACATAATAATGTCATAATCATAAAATAAATTACAGTCGTTAAACGCTTTTAATTAGCGCACTACAACTGCATTTAAACTTAATTGCTGACATTAAGACGTCCGCTCGGGACGGACGCTGATCGATGAATGATGAATTGTGTTCGGAATTCAAAATCTGTTAAACGAATTACCTATTTAAAATCGTAAATAGAACACGCCATGTTCTATTTTTGAGTTTTATGCGTTATTTTGTAATGGCGTCCGCGATGAAAGCTTTTGGATGTGTCAAGAGGTTACTTTGTGCGTTTTGGCGCGATAACATGCTATATTTTCATATTTAAGAATTTCTTGAAAATGGACGATGGGTCAATCTTGTCTAGTCATGAACTGTCATAGTAATGAATCAAGGATTTAAGTTCGTCATTTTCGTTAAATAACTGGAGTGACGTCCCTATACGGACGTTAGTAGGGACGTAGTTTTACGAATTAATGTATCGGTAATTTTATATTTTTTCATAATTTTAAATCCACAATATCCTTCATTGCTTTGGATTGTGATAGAAACTGATATCTCCCATTCTCAGTAAAGAAATAAACTCTCGATAGCTAATAAAGGAAACAACAGTAATCAAAGTATTTTATACATTATATTTAAAAACGGATCCATTTATTATAAGTCCGTTTAATTATATAGATGTGCAAGGAAGCGTGAATCCTTCCTGCTTTCAAGCTGATGTTAATTAATTCATTCGGGTGCAGTAGTTACTAAGAAAACTGTTGAGTTTAAATGGCCATAAGAGAAGAAAAATAGACAGATAAAAAAAAAAAACTATCGAATATATTTTTTACTTTAATCACAGATGTCACTGCCACTGATTGTTTGGAACTTAATAGTGGAGTTTTTTGCCCCAAATTTTAATTTCCTACATTTTTAGTAAGAAACATTCTTGGAATTGTCAAATGACGACACGAAATTTAAAAAAAAAACTATTCAAAATTCAATTTATTGAATTTTGAAGATGTTAACAATAGGTAGGTTCTTAGAACTCAGTTGCCTATTAAGGCATTGCAATTTAAATGGTTTATACATAGAAAATAAAAAAATAAAGATTATACATACTCAATACTACAATTTTTACAGTTAACATTCTACTATATTATCATTATTCATGTAACATTCATTTTATATTATAATATACTATTCTTATAATTTATATCACAATATATTATCATATTATGTTTTTATTCTGTCGATTTGACAGTTACTGTCAAATCTTGTTGTCATTCATTCTTAGTTCGGGTTCGGAACTAATCGTAAGTCCGCAGGTGATACGGAGTAGAATACGCCCGAAACTACGGACTTCGGGCTAAGAGAGTAGCCCTCCTGGACCGCAAATGGCGAAGGACTCTTCCGCTCCGCCTAGAGCGAGAAAAGTCATTTGATGATTTCCCACCCCAAAAAAAGGGTATCGACCCTTGGTCTACCAGGCTTGTGGAATTTTTCGAAAGTCAGTAAGAGACTGACACTCTCATACTAACATTCAGTCATTTGAGGATGTCCCATCCAAAAATAACGGTCAAGTGCGAGTCGAACTCGTGCGCCGAGGGTTTCTTACCTACCCATTATGTCGCCATAATAAAATTTGTATAATTTGTATTGGTGGCAGGCGTCCACTATGCCACTAGTATGGGGACAGTCTTTAATTTTCAACTTTTGTTTAATTTTTGGAATTTTTCCTTTATTTTTGCTGTAAGACCTTGCTTTTCAAGTATAGGGAAAATTCCGAAAAATAAAAAAAATGATATAAGGTAAATATTGGTTCTTACTAATCTTATTAACTTACAAGTTTCCGCGAAAATCTAAATTTGCACATATCTTTTTATCGTGTTGACTCAGGACCTTGATTTTTATACACCTAATAGGGACTATAGACCCCAGTATCCGGTATAAATTTCAACTTGCTAGGTCCACCCGTTCGTGAGAAAATCGGTAGTGACACACAGACAGAGAGACGGACAAGAGAGTGATCATAAAGGTCCCTTTTTAACTTTTGAGGTACGGAACCCTAAAAAAAGGTTATAGTAGGCTAAGCTGTGTCCCAGCACATATAAAGTCCACCAGCGTACCCCACATTCCGTACGGATACCCCGCGCGCCCCACATCCGCGCGTAATTGCCCTCGTCCTGCCCGCGAGCTTCCTGCCCACCGCTTGACAGCTACGCGTGAATATATGTGTGTACTAACATGTACTTACGGTATTTAGAACGGGAGAGCTCAGCACCACTCGGCGGTAATATTAACTTGACTCAGTGCATTCATTTCAATTAAACCTTTAAATGCCAAAAGACATCGAGGCAGACCAAAGCGCAGATGATGGGACGAAAGCACTGGCCCGATGTAGCAAAGATCAGAGTTATGTGGGAACGGGAGAGGGAGACCTTTGCCCAGCAGTGGGACATAATGAGCTAGATAGACAGTTTTACCAATTAATGTACACACATTTAGCAAACAGATCATCATATCACTGTCTAACTGGCCTGTCGGTCGAGTGGTTAGTGACCCTGACTGCTAAACCGGAGGTCGTGGGTTCGATTCCCACCCAGGACAAATCTTTGTGTGATGAGCATGATCATTTGTTCTGTGTCTGGGTGTAATTCGTCCATAATATGTATGTATTTAGAAATATATAAGTATGTTTATCAGTTGTCTGGTTGCCATAGCACAGGCTCTGCCTAGTTTGGGATCGGATGACCGTGTGTGAGTTGTCCCAAGATATAATAATACTCGTAATATCAGCCGAAAGATGTCCACTGCTGGACATTGGACAGTTTATTGTACCTGTATGTGTATGTATTTTTTTTGTGTTTTTAACTAAATATTCGTATAGATCCCATCTTAGGCTAGAAACTGCTCTGCAGCCCTACTATGACGTGCTAATGCCATCCAATTCCGATGATGTAAAAGGGATAGTGCTATTCGCTATGTATAGCTCCGACTCCCTCTTACAGCGGAATCATGATCGTTTTAAGACTTCATAGTAGGGACCCTGGTGTATAAAAAGTAGAAACGGACCGCGGCATACATCTAGTTGTCGCCAGCCCGTCTCTAGCTGTCCTTCCCCCAGCGACGCCCTAAGCCTAAGCCGAGGCCCGTACCCCACAGGGGGTGCCCGCGAGCGTGTAAGATACTACAGTTTGTAAGTTTTTATAAGGCCTGGCTGGGTGCATTTAAAGTGAAGATATTATCAAAGTGATGATTCTTCTACTCATTATCTGTCAATAAAATGTTTGAATTGACACTATGCACCCCACGCTTTTTTACAATAATGTACATTCATTTCTTTTTTACATTATTCTTAATCGAATTTATTAAATTTTATTTTCTGTTTTTTAGTTGGATTTTTCTCTAAAAGCTTGTTTTTTTTAGTTTTTTTAAACTATTTTTTTTTTTTGTAAAAGTTTATTTAAATAGAATATGTGTGTTTTTGTGAACAATAAAAAAGTGTGTATTTATGAATAATGTTTTGCTTTGTTAAAATATTTTTTAATTTTAATTAATTAATCCTGGCGAATCTAATTAGGATAATCGGATATTTTAATTGAATTCTTGCATTGTCATCGATCGTTGACAGGTGTGCAAAGTTTGAACTAAATCTGATCGTTCAAAGTAGGGCAAAATCGAGCTCAAAAGGGTCGGTTACATACATACATACAGGTGAAGCTAAGAAGAGCATGTTAAAAAAGGGGCATACATATTATTTAAAAAACGGACCCCAAATGAAAATAATTGATGACCCCTGTGGTAGGGTATTGAGGCCGGCCGTAAGTCTACCGGAAGAAATCGAGGGATACAGAGGGTTGTTTACCCATCAAAGAAAAGGGTGTACATAAAGAAAGTGTTATAAATAAATTAGAATAGATTATTATGGGCAGCCCCACCTACCCGTGAGTCTGCTTCGAGTTATCTCATGAATATGTTAATAAATTGTCGCTAGACGAGGGAGTGGGCTCAGTGGGAGCGTGCAGCGGGAAAGGCTGTCCACCTTAGTTGCAGGCAAGGCTTGGAACCGGTTAATATCGGTTTATTGCGGTTTTGCTTTTTTATAGAACGTGAACGTTTTAAGAACTTTTCTTAACCTAAATATACGGTTAATTCTACGAGCTGCGCGGCGGACGTGTCGGTAAACACGTTGCAACTTGTGAGAATGCGCGCGGGCGCGGCGTTTGTTTATGATGCATCACTATTAACCGGTTTTTATTGCTCTAAAACCGTTTAATCCGGAAAAACTTAAAGTAAAGACTCCTCCAAAGACCGGTTTACTCGAACGAAACCCGAATGACCTATTCATTTTTTTTAGCGTCAAGTACATAGTAACGGTTTGAAAATTTAACCGGTATCGGAGCCTTGGTTGTAGGTGTAAAAATATTAACAACTAGTTTTTTCCCGCCGCGACTTCGTACGCGTATATCCCGTTTCTTCCCGGTCCCGTAGGAATATCGGGAAATCCTCTCTTAGTGCTCCCCCACGGAGTTTGGGAAGCTACAAGCCAAATTTCAGCTTTCTACGACCAGCTGCCCTACTATGACGTGCTAATGTGATCCGATTCCGATGATGTAAAAGGGATAGTGCTATTCGCTATGTATAGCTCCGTCTCCGTCTTAGAGCGGAATCATGATCGTTTTAAGACTTCATAGTAGGACCCCTGTAGTGTCGGCTGTGCGTTGTCTGTCATTCCCCTAGTTAGTCAGTAACGGAAGAATTTTATATACATAATGTTACCGGAAAATGGCAAACTCCGTAAGATTATAAAATAACTTGAAGAGATTGTAAACTCTCGATAAATTGTCAACTGAACATTTGGAATACTTGTTTTCGCATCAAAATTTGATAGTCTATAATATCTCGAAGTCATTCCGAGAAATTGTGGACTGACATAAAATGGCGACCAATCAGAACACAAGTCTACAATTTAAAAAAAACAAGGCTCTCATTGTTCTGTTCAGATATGAGCTCACACCAACAAAGACCAATGAGGGGCCAAGTTTCCAATTTAACTATCACACCAAAACAGTTAAATTGTAGACCAGAGTGCTGATTGGTCGCCAGTTTATGTCAGTTCACAATTTCTCGAACCGACACGGAGACACTATCAAATTTTGATGCGTAAAAACGTATTCCAAATGTTCAGTTGACAATTTATCGATAGTGTACGATCTCTCAAGTTATTTTATAATCTTACGGAGTTTGGTATTTTCCGGTGACATATATAAGTATAGTGTAGGGTGTCTCGGGTGATTCGTGGCTAAATATAATAGCATTAACAGTGCGAACTTCAAGTTTAAGCAGTGATACCTATTAATTTCACGAGTGTTCAAAAGATGGCCGGCGCCTCAAGAAATAGATCAAGTATCGATCATGATTAGATAATTTAAGTGTGTTTAAGATACCAAATAACGTATTATTTAAGGTATCGGGGCCTTGTAGCGGAATGGCTAATAATGACAATAACAGTCTGTACCATTTGTGGCAGCATAGACGCAAAACTTGAGAAGGGGTAATTGTACTTATCGTAATTTATTAAGAACTAGCTACCGCCTGCGTTAATGTCGAAAATTATCCCAAGGAAACATACTCCCGGGATAAAAACTATCCTATGTCATTTCCCGGGACTCAAACAATCTGTATACCAATTTCATCTAAATCGGTCCAGCCGTTTGCGCGTAAAGAAGTAACAAACATACACACACACTCACAAACTTTCGCCTTTATAATACTAGTGTGACAAGCGGACGTTTTTTTTATGAATAAGGGGGTAAGTGTGTGCTGCACTTAAGATAAGTTAATGCGTATTAAAGATATGTTATTGAAACCGGCCATTAACCTCCTAAACCGAAAGGAGTCTCGGTATGTAAGGATGGTCACCCATCCACAGACCGACCTCGGCAAGCGTTGCTTAACATAGAAGATCGACCCGTGCGGCTATTATTATTAAGCCACGAGCTCTTCGAGGCACATGTGCTTCTCAAATAACAGTATTTCCGCACTTCCGCTTACCGCTGCGTCTGACACCGCGCCCCACGCTCTGTTAAACCTGACATTGACATTAATTCCGCCATGACATCACGTCTGACATAACACCAGTGACAACACAGTAGATGGACAACTTATTGGTACAAAAAATCGTCCAATTTGATGTTAAAAAAAAAACAACTTTCAAAAATATACTAAAATGTTTAGTTACCCAATGCATAGTCATCACACATCCATATCTTTGCTATTTTATTTTATTTTATTTGATAGGTACACCAACGACCTCTTCACTAGAGACATTAACATAATAAAAATTACACATGCATTGGGTTATGGTGAATTAGTCACTTCCAGGCGTACACAGAACTTACGTAAAAAAATGCTTCTTAAACATACGTAACGTATCTCATTCTGATAATACAAATTTGCCGGTGCACATGACCACGTAAAGTACCTACCCATAATATATAAGTTTGTTTATCAGTTGTCTGGTTGCCATAGCACAGGCTCTGCCTAGTTCGGGATCGGATGACCGTGTGTGAGTTATCCCAAGATATTATTATTAAGCCTGTAATTTAGGCTATCTCCCTGTAAAGTGGGCTTAAAACATAACAGGCTATCTCCCTGTAAAGTGGGCTTAAAACATAACAGGCTATCTCCCTGTAAAGTGGGCTTAAAACATAACAGGCTATCTCCCTGTAAAGTGGGCTTAAAACATAACAGGATATCTCTCTGTAAAGCGGGATTAAACGTCTAGATGTGGTTGTGTAATTGAGTGTGCTCGCTAACAAGTGTCAATTAATTTCATAAAATTTGATTTACATATTAGACATATAATTTTCTGTGTCATGTTTTGTAAACTTTGCATACTGCTGTATAAATTCAAGTTTTTATAACTTAACAGACAGATGTGTTGCTGGGGAGTTTGTTGCGCCACTTCTTCTTCCCAGCTATAACACTAGGAAGTGGTGATGGGCGGGCGTTTTGGGGGACTGTCTTTATGTAGAACTTTGACGTTCAAAGAGTGCTGGCACTCAGCCTAATTTGAATAAATGACTTTTGATTTTGATTTTGTGGTATCCATATCAAACTATACTTTAAAATCATTTGTACTGACTGACTATCAACGCACAGCCAAAACTACTAAGTCTAAAAAGCTGAACGTGAGGATCGGTTAAGACAGGATTTTTAAAACTGAACTTGAAGGGGGAGAAATGGGAGGGGTAATTATGCTCTGTGTATTATAATTTGCACCCGTGCTTTGCCAGGGCGGCAGTCGCTAGTTCAATATTCATCTCTGGCTTTTACGTTATAGCTTCAGGATATTTACCTAAAACCCCTCTTAATCTTTAGAACTCCAGAGCATAAACGCATCGGCGTGCCCCCGACGCCAAGCCACATATTCGCCGTACACGTCACATATTTGTGACGTTTGGTGTTCATGGCACGCGCTTGCTTGTCATGTTAACGTGGCAATAGGCTAAACGGCATATTCTGTCTACCCCCATAGAACAAATGCGTGAAGTTATGTATGTAGGCTGAATCATTTAATGTTTTTCCACCGTGTCAATACAATCAGGTGTAATATAGCGGCATTGACATCAATTCACACATTGCACATGATGGCATCAGTACTAGACTTGCGCATAGTAGTAGTTCGCGACCGGGAGCGCTCATTTTAGTTCGCGGCTCCTTGGCGAACTAGTTCGCTCTCCCGGCTCGATGTATCGCGACAGGGGCTGACTCACTGACTGAGCTAGTGAGCTGAGAATGGCAGATCGTTCGTGAGCTTTGCAGTTTGCTCGTTACTGCTACGCGCGATTTTAATAGTGTATAAAACAACAATCAGCGCCGGCCACGCGAAATCTTTGCATGTCATATATCATAAGTAACAAGCGCATCAGTGAGTAGCGACTGTAGAGTGAGCGGTGACGCAACTAGTTCGGACAGCTCCGCGCTGCCTCACTCAATAAGGTAGGCGCGCTCCCGCTCAGTCACGAGCTAACGAGCTGAAGAGCGGTAGATCTGTCGCAAGTGCGAGCGCTCTTTCGAACTAGTTCGTTCGCGAAGTACACAAGACTAATTAGTACTGAATACGGCATGTGTCGATAAGCTCGTGGCTTGTTACCCATTCCATTCTCGCAAATACAGCTGGACTATTCTATCTTTTCACCGTGTAAACTTGAGTGGAGTGAGCATGAAGCGAGCTCTCAGTCCATTTTGTTTGTATGGATTGACAGCTCACTTCGTGTTCACTTTACCCAAGCTTACACGGTGAAAGGTTTGCAGAATCGCACTGCAGTACGATATCACATTTTCAAAATTATTGTTATTATATTTTAGAAAATAAATAGATAGATAATAATAGATGATAGGACCCGCATTTGACCACTATCTCACCTGATGATAACCGATGATGTGGTCGAGGATGGAGCACGCTTGCCTAGAAGTAACCAGATTTTAGGAAACTTCCCCCGTAAAGTGGTGAAATAGGGGGGTTGAAGTTTATATGGTCAATGCGCCAGCAACTCTGTCTATCCATCTACCTGTCTGCCTGCTTGTGACGTCTTCACGTCTTATCGGCTGAACAGACATTGATGAAACTTGCCACACGAGTAGACCATGCCCTGGAATAGGACATAAGACAACTTTTTGTTTCGGGAATACCCTTTAGATGACCACCGATTCACACGCAGACAAAGGATTCCGTTCTAGCTAGATCATCTCTCACACTACCCATCATAAATTTTTCTGTGGTCTTCCTTCTAAAACCGACTAAGTGGGTAAAAGTCACCGGATGACCTAGTAGCGGGGGCAGACATCTGATTACAACGGCATTGACATTAATTGACACCTCTGACATCACACGTAATGTCGTGTCAGGGATTCTGTCTTACAGGCCGTAAGACATGTCTCCCTTCTCTGCATTTTCGTTGCGGTATCGGAGACAGTTGATTCTGGATCTCGGGAGTTGCAGTGGTTGGAAAAAGAGTAGTGGACTGCTACAAAAAATTAAAGAAAAACCGGCCAAGTGCGAGTCGGACTCTCACACGAAGGTTTCCTTACCAAAAACCGAAAAAACTACAGAGCGAAAGCGTGGGAGTCCCCTTTAATTTTTAATTTAATTTTTATAATAGAAATACTTTCAACTGTCTACCTATTACGGTTTTTGAGATACAGCCCGCGACACACATACAGACGGACAGCGGAGGCTTAGTATTGGGGTTCCGTTGGTTACCCTAAAAACTGGCTTTAGGCTGTACGATGGTAGATATTTAAGGGAGAGTACTACATGATGGAAAGCGGTAACTGTGGGCTATGGAAATCTGCAATACCAGAGGCTTTGGAGGGCCAGTTTCATTGCCATCGGAGACACATCTGATGTGCTAGTCGGCAAATGGTGGTATGCGGAACAGGGTGTAAAGTCCTACATTGAAAAGGGAGGATCCTCCGACCAGACGGGTGTTTCGGGCCAATATATGTTCTTTTTTTTGGACGTGGACCACTCGCAGTTCAGCACACTAAGGCTGGTTACTGCTTAACCAGACTATCTAATGGCCGCTCGCTAGGGCATCCCCTGCGGGATACCGACCTCGGCTTAGCGGCGTCATTTCGAGAGGACAGCAAGGGACAGGCTGGGTCATATCATTATTATTTGGGGATTTTAAAACGACTGGCTCAGCGACGCGGGATGGCTCGGTAATCAAAGGTCGGGGAGGGTTTTTTTGTATTTACAAAGCGTGCTGGATTCCCTTTTCTTTTTTTTGTTAGGATGGGAAATCATCAAATGACTTCTTCCGCTCTGGGTGGAGCGGAAGGGCGTGTCAAACTCTTACTGACTAAAACCCATCCGTGTTCCTTCTAAAGCCCTTTGCGTTCCAGGGCCGCGGTGACTTTTTCGAACAAATTCCGCAACCCTGGGTGCTGGATTCCCTACAGCTTACTTGTATCTGGATGATGGATAAATTCTAATTGCGCGGAGAAATTTGATAGCGCGATGTAGTTTGCAGTTGATTCCGACAAGATAGTTGGAAAAAGGCTAGGCAGTTGATGATGTAGCAAGTCTTTTTGTAGTTCGTATGTGACGTTATCGATGACGCTGCAGGCAGAAGATTTATTTCGTATACTTCTTCAACTTGGACAAAAAAATTATCACAACTGAAAGAGCCGTATTAAATTATTGTCTATAGCTGTTTTATTGTAGTAGTAGCCTTTGCATTTTAACTTCAAGAACATCGTGATAGGTCCCATACTTTCAATAAAGCTTGGCCTTGGGCATCGACGATGTGTTGCCGTTCTGGCGGGGGGAGTGTGCGTCGGAATCGCACAATTTAATTTCATGAAGTCTATCATACGTACGGCGATGCGCCACTGTTACATTTGTTTTTTTTTTAGTATTGATAGGCACGCGTTTTATCAGTATCTCACCTGATTGTAAGCGATGATGTGGTCGAAGATGGAGCACGCTTGCCTAGAAGTAACCACCGGGGGTGGGATGTCCACCATGTTCCGGTGGCGCATCGCCTTACGTCTTATGGTCCGATTATGGAACGGGCTTGGCGAAATTAAACTGCGATTCCGTCGCACACTCCCCAAAATGCAACCGATAGAAAACCGACAGTTTCGGCGTCGATGCTAAAGACTTTCAATGTGCTACATCTAAGGAGTGGAATTCCCTGCTGGAAGCTGAGTTTCCTGATAGCTACAATCTGAGCGTTTTTAAGCCAAGAGTGAACTGGTTACTTCTAGGCAAGCTTGCTCTATCCTCGACCACTTCATCGCTAATCATCAGGTGAGATAGTGGTCAAGAACGAGCCTAACAATAAAAAAATAAAGTTCAACTATTCTCGAATGTTCGTTACACGTCAAACGCTCAATTTTGCAACTCTGATTCATACGCTAATAGTTACCAAGGTCTGTTATGCTGCTCACGGAAACACAGTTTAGTATGATTGTGTGTTTATACAGATTTAGTCCTTTAGCGGGTACTGTCAAATTGAACATCATTATCGTTACATAGGGAGCGTCCAGGTGGCAACACAGAAGTGTCAATGTCAAAAGTTTGAATTTGTGCCCTGGTGGGAGCGTGTGGGAATTGTAGGGTGTCAGTGTCAAATATTTATAACGCAAGTTCTGTATGGTCCACCGTAGGTGCGGGCCTGCGGACGGCGAGCGTTGGGTGGCTCGCTGTCCGATCACCACCAGGCCCGGGTCGATGGCGCGTTGTGTTTCACGCGCGCCTCAAAGATATGTCAACATGGAAGACGGGGCCCGCTAGGGCCAGAGCCTGCCAGGGTTGCGGACTTTGTTCGATAGAGTCACCGCGGTCCTGGAACGCAAAGGGCTTTAGAAGGAACACGGATGGGTTTTAGTCAGTAAGAGTCTGACACGCATTCCGCTCCACCCAGAGCGGAAGAAGTCATTTGATGAGATCACATCCTTAAAACAAAAAAGTGAAGTCCTGTATGGTGTCGGACGTAAAAGAATAGCACCATCCCATCACTTCCCGTGGGTGTCGTAAGAGGCGACTAAGGGACTCACTAGAGAATGGGCAGCAGCACTGCAACAGCTACACTGCGATCGCCAACCCGCCTGCCAAGTGTGGCGATTATGGCAACGCCCCCGTTGGGTGAGGTTTAAATCCAGCAATGGACGTCTTTCGGCTGATGATCATGAAGTTTCGAATTTGTGCCCTGATGGGAGCGTAGATATGGGACATCTATGCGACAGCTCAGAAGTGTCAATGTTAATGGCAAGTTTTGCACTTAGGCACGAGCTTATATAACGGGTTAAAAATATGTAATTATTGATGTAAAAACATTGCATCACCGACGTTCTAACAGATTTATTGGCGAAGTCGTTCATTCTGTTAGAATTATATGGTGCCATTTCACAATGCACGCTGGTACAAGTTATAAGCTCTAGAAAACAAAATAAATAAAGCTTGACGGACTGGCTAGATTCAACCAAAGTAAAGGAAGGAATAATCACCTGTTGGGGTCGCCTTAGCAGTAGAGAGTGGAGTCATCATATCAGCCGAAAGACGTCCACTGCTGGACATAGGCCTCCCCGCGCGTGTCGCCACAACAATCGCTCCTCTCTCTCCATCTATCGGCTACCCGCGACCCTCACCAGATCATCGGTCCACCTTGTGGGAGGCCTTCCAACAGTTTCTGTTAGTGGTCATTTCTACCTATAGTGCGGGTCGGAGCGAGTGGTGCGAGTAATGCCCGTCGCACAAGAGCACTCGCTTATAGCCGAGCGACAAAACTATCGTAACTACACACTCGCTCCTCGCTGCTCGCCACCTCGTACCTGGTGTCTAGCTTTAACTTGCTTCTCGATGATCGTCGGCGGTGAGACGTGCCTTAAGCTCGCTGTCGCCTTTTTTTTTTTTTGGATGGGAAATCATCAAATGACTTCTTCCGCTCTGAGTGGAGCGGAAGGGTGTGTCAGAATCTTACTGACTAAAACCCGTCCGTGTTCCTTCTAAAGCCCTTTGCGTTCCAGGGCCGCGGTGACTCTTTCGAACAAATTCCGCAACCTTGGCTGGCTCTGGCCCTAGCAGGCCCCGTCATCTATGCTGACATCTCTTTGAGGCGCGCGTGAAACACAACGCGCCATCGACCCGGGCCAGGTGGTGATCGGACAGCGAGCCACCCAACGCTCGCCGTCCGCAGGCCCGCGCCTAGACTGGCCGGGGATCGCCCTGCGACTCCCGACGCCCAGGGCGTCTTCTCCTGTAGCGGCGGTTGTGGCGAAGGCATTGCCTTTCCCTCGCGCGGCCCGCCTCCTCCTTCGCTAGCATTACTGCTTCGCAGAAGGAGGTGACCTCTTCCCAAGCCTCCTCGCTCAGGACCATGGATTGAACCGGGACCGAACGTGAGCGAAGCTCGCTGTCGCCTACATCTTCGACCAACTTCTCACGCCCCATTCTTCGAGCCACAGTCTGAGAAAATAAGATTCCTATCATTAAGGTTTTTGTTTGAAAACTGACTCGTCTGAATGTGTACTTTTGTTGGTTGACCCACTTCTGTGATCCGACTGTGGTTGCTTTCGTTTTTGGCCTCTAGTTACTAAGAGCCTTTTTGTGGTTTACAGTAAAAATTACGTGAGAATTGGATTTTTGTAACGTTTTTTTTGTCTGACCACGTAACGGGTTTTGAGAGTATTCGAAGTTGTACAAATTAACGCGAACGTTGGTATCTGCTCCTTTTAACCTTTTGGACGCCATTGTCACATATACGTGGCAAGCGAGCGCGTGCCCTGTACGCCTAACGTCACAAATATGTGACAAAAAGAACGGAGAATATGTGGCTTGGCGTCGGGGGCACGCCGATTCGTTTATTTTCTGGCGTTCAAAAGGTTAAGAATCTTTGTCATCATAGTCCTAATTTCAGTCAAAAGAGTTCTACTGCTGGACATAAGTCTACTTCAAGTGTCGTCTCATCAACCGGTCCTGTCCGTCTTGCATCCTGCGGATTCCCGGTGTCTTCACGCCTCTAGGTACGCGGTCGCCACTCCAGACCTTTTGGCAATGTGCATTGCTTACTGCCACTTAAGGTGGAGGCGCCAGGGTAGCCTGCGAGATTGAAATTTTCTTATGTTTTTTGCAATTTGCCGGTCTGTGTCAGGCTATCTTCGAGCTATGTCGGTAACCTCTTGTAGACTCTCGCAACTTCTCTTGTAGCTCATCATATTTCCGTTTTTGTCCCGACTGTGACCCGAATTCAATCGTCTCGCTATTATTGCCTCCCAATTTTCTTCAGTGCAGTCATCAAACAATCCATTTTTTCTTTGGTTTCCCTTCATCTTCACATTACTCCTTAAGTCACACGTCTTTTCATCTCCTCGTAAACTTTCGTTTTAGTGCAAGCTGTGCCTCAAAAATTCATGTTTCTCTGCCCTCATTTCGGACAGAGGTCGACATCTATCAGCCTCAAGGCATCCTCATTCAAAGTGCACGTTCAAAAGAATGCGTTTAATAAAACATCAGTAGTTCGTAAACACGCTGTAAGTATGCAGGTCTCATATTATTAGAGCATCGATTGTGTAACGATGCATCGTATAGTTCAACGTGACCAGTCACCATATGACAGAACACGGAGTTTTAGTGAATGGAGAACTCATGCGTACTCAAATGGAAAGATCGCAGGTCGCGTTCAATAGCTTCTGTTTACCCTCATTGAAAAAGGTGGGAGTTAATAAAGTATTGATTCAAAAGTATAAGGATCCCTTCTGAATTTCGGTTACGGCGGCCAATGTCAACGGAGATATGCGAATCACGTGATCTTATAGTGAAGAAGTGTGTGCGCAAACACAGTTTCTTCCCTTATTCGCAGAACCAACGGCTTAACGTGCCTTCCGAGGCAAAAATTAAAGGACTATTTCGCGGATGCGCCAAACATGGGCCTGGTTGTTCAGAAATATGACAGACAACCATTAGCTTTCTGACGCTGGTTTTACAACTGAACCATACGTGGACGTACGTTCGTAGAAGGGGCACTAAAATAAGGGGAAGAAACAATAGGGTATTTAACAAAAAAAAATCTAATAAGTCTGTCAGATGATATCCAAAAAATATTGGACACGTATTTTTTCTTTTTTTCACTTTAACAAAAAATGAAGACGAAACAGTGCGTTGATTACTCGCGTGACGTCACGCGATGTTACTCTTTTTACTATAACGTGACGTCACTAGCTCATGCAGTTTAATGCGCTTTATTTTTATTAATTTTTATCGATTTGAAACGGCAAAAAATACGTGTCCAATAAATCTTGAAAATGTAACGGACGCACTCAGAATTGGTCTTTTCCTATGTAGTAAAGTGGGTCAAATGAAAATGTCGCGTCATATCGTGTACTTCTCATTGACATATAGTTCCATTTACTAACTACTCCGTAACCAATTGACTCATTTGTTGAAACTAGTGATAGTACGTTTTGACGCGTGTGTGGAACGCAGCGTGTCGTATCGACGTTTATATGAGTCCATTTTGTTTTTTATGACAGAACATTGCATATGGCCGCTCGGCCAGATTACTGTGACGAGCTTGCAACTTATTGAATTGTTCTTTATATTCGTGACAATCTAAGAAGTCGGATTTGACAGCTGATTAGACAGGGATAGAAGATCGCTTTACCGCTGAGTGAGAAAGAGATTTATTTCATGTCTCTTTTATACTTACTTGTAAAGCAATGTTGTATCCTGCTGTCAAATCTGATTTCTTAATTTGTCATGATGATAGTTAAAATTCTCTTTTAGACGAGGTGCCAGAGAATTTGACGCCAGTCTTGTCGTGTTAACCAATTTCTCGTGGAAGTTCGATAGGCGGTCGCTCCACGTAAAATACTGATATTCAGCTGAATCCGGTTCAACTGGAAACCAACCCTAACATAGTTGGGAAAAGCTAGGCAGATGTGGGTAGACGAGAACGAGGAGCTAGTTGAGATTGTCAAATGTGAAGACCGCATTCTGGATTTGTCTATCAGTTTAAAACATTGGACACGAAATTTTTTCTTTTCTCACATAAACACAAAATAAAGACGAGTAATCACGGTGCGTTGAAATTTTTTGTGACGTCACGCGTTGGTACACTTACCAGCAAGTGACGACAGCCCCCACTCCTCCACCTTTGATGCCTTTTATTTTTTAAGATTTTTTTGATCTGAAAAGTAAAAAAAATACGTGTCCAATATTTTTTTGAAAATCTTACTGACGGACGGAATAAATATTTTTCTTTGCATGAAAATATCCTATCCATACAGTTATTATCTCCTCGCCATTTTCATATGACAATAACCAAGACTACCCACATATTCAAACTCGTAAACCTACATATTCGCAGTAAATAGAAAGGTAATTTAAATTTTATGACGTATAATTTACGAGCTAGAATTGCGTGGCGGTTTGTCAGGCTGGTACAATTTGTAGCCTTTGGATTTGCGCGCGGTTTTATGGGTCCTTTCAGGAAGATGCGAAGCTATTTGGAGATCCTTTGTCCTAGTATAGTTCTGTTTGATAGGGTAAGTTTTGTATCCTTATTAATCATCATTATCAGTGATCGGATAATCGGGCGCTAATATACCTAAACTTCACTTTTATTCCCACGAAAGTATAATACGGACATGCTTTTCAGGATCCCGGATCCCGGAATCGTTCGAAAGTCCTGAGATTGCTTAAAATGGCTGCATACAAAATATAGTTAGAACTCGTTGTGAACTGTCATTGTAATTTTTTATAGGTATTCCATTTGTTTTGAATAAAATTATCTTTCTATTTACTTATCTATCTATCGGGAACCCGGGAATTACTTATTTATTCAGAAAGGAATGTCCATATTATTCTTTCACGGGAAGAAGTTTAGGTATATAAGCGCCCAAATATCCGATGACTGATCATCATATCAGCCTAAAGACGTCTATTGCTGGACATAGGCCTACCCCAAGGGGGGGAGGGGTTGCCACAATCACCTCGCTTGGCGGGTTGGCGGTCGTAGTGTAGCTGTTAAAATGCACAGAACCACAGAGAATGCTGCTGCCCATTCTCTGGTGAGTCCCTTAGTCGCCTCTTACGCCCACGGGAAGTGATGGGATGCTGCTATTTTTACGTCCGACACCATACAGATACATATAAGTAGGTATTATTGTCATTTTGGAAGGCAATTGGCAAACTAAAATCGTATACAGTAAAGTCGGGTTACTTTGGCCCTGCGGAATAACTTTTGTGTGTATTCCAAAATGTCGTCCCCAAAATAAGGTTAGGTTAGGTAACCCACAACATAATTTGCATATTATTTTGCGTGATATCGCTGCGTAGAAACTACCCGCCACCCACCCAGTTTAAGGCGTCAACCGGAAGCCACCTGTTTATTACGACATCCTAGCATGCAATGACTATTGGCTTGTAGAGGTACAATGTACTATATACTTGTGGGCGCGTACTATGCCTGAACTTTTGAATATGTTGCGGGTAGTTGGCAATTCAAATGAGCATTGTGAATTGCCATCTACCCGCGGCTTTGCGGTTTTATGCAAAAGTTGAGAGAGTTAGAAAGTGAGGCTATGTAGCACAGGGAAGCATTATCCGTAACCTGAAGTTCAATCGAAATAACTTAAACTGTCCCATTGCAGGGCAACGCGGAGGGCATTGCCCTGTCATCTTTCTCTTCTAAACTAGTCAATTTTAAAACCCCAGATTGTTGCTATCAGGAAACACAGACTCCGGCAGGGAATTCCATTCCTTAGCTGTACGAACAATAAAAGCATTTTTTTTTTAGGATGGGATGTCATCAAATGACTTCTCTCGCTCTGGGTGGAGCGGAAGGCCCTTGCGTTCCAGGGCCGCGGTGACTCTTTCGAACAAATTCCGCAACCCTGGCAAACAATGAAAGTATTGCCAAAACGGATACGTATTGTGCGTATGGCTGGAAATTATCCCTTCCCTTGATATACATGTCATCTTTCACACTTAACACCCATAGTGTCTGAATTCCTCCCCGCTTTACATCCATTCTCGCCATGACACCTGCTCCTAGTTTTTTCGCATCACTTGTAGCCGATGCGACTTCGTTCGCGTAAATGTTAGAACAAAGACTCAACAAAGTGTCATCTCTCATTCCAAAAGTCCTTTCTTTTTTCGCGCCTTCATCATAAAAGGAAGCCTCGTTCAGAATTCCACGTTCTTAGTCCCAGCAGTTTCAGCTGTGCGTTGATCAGTCAGTTTTACCTACAGATTTCTCATCTTTTCCATCATCAATGCTACTTTCGTATTCCTGCAGAAAGATTAAGTCGTTCCCGTCACAAACATGGGCGGGTAGCAACACAGGTACATCTAACCCTCGTGTAGACACTGCGTACATAACTGACCTATATCCGCGCGCAGAATTGGGGTGAACGTGCCGTATCACACAAAGCCTTTGTTTTGTCGTACTACCCGCTTTTTAAGATTAAAACTGGGATTGTGGCGATGTAATGGGTGTTTTGGTTTAAAGATAATCGTGGGGCAATTTATATTAAGGATATACGATTCGATGTTACTGCACTATATTGCCTTCAGAATTTTATTTTTGTAACTGTAATGTTATACTTGTCATACCATAGTTTTTATCCAGATTATTATAATACTATTATAGGCCAATATAAAAATATACAATATTGAACCATGTGTACACTTTATGTAAACTTATTATTTCAATAAACATTATTATTATAAAACATTATTATTATTACTGCAATTATTATTGTGGTTGTAAAATGAGTGTTCGTGTATACTCGTACGCTTGGAGGTATTGGGAAATACCATTAAAGTATAGTAGGGGGTGGCGGGAATGCCTTTATCGTGACTGAAAATAAGCATCAGCATAGCTATTCGCAACTATTTGATTCTATACCGAAAATAATGTCTGTAGTTCTGTAAGATTCTTGTTAGGATAATTGTAAGGCAATAGAATGGTGAATTTCATGATAAATCGTAAAATTTCTCTTTCGAGAAGCCGGAATGTGGCATTTTCCGTAAACGAAGCTATAAAACCACAACTATTTTATTCGGGATGGAATCGAAATGGCTGTGAATAGCTACATTGTACAGTTTTTAATAACCATCACAATCCGTTCAGACTTTGGCGTGTAAGTTCATTATCTTGGATCAAGCAAAGGATCAAGCCTTCTGTGGTTTCCACCTACCTACATTATATAGATTTCAATGTAATTGAACTCTACACCAGCCCAACAGAATCCAATTAGAACCGCCATCTATCTAGCAATAGAACTTAATAGCATTGGAACAGTCGCACGCAGTAATAAAAAGTTGGCCCAAGCGGGCGCCAATAGCCTGCGTCGGAAAAGTTGGCCCAAGCGGGCGCCAATAGCCTGCGTCGGAAAAGTTGGCCGAAGCGGGCGCCAGCCGTCGACGGGAAATCAATACGGCACGCACGCGTTTCGCGCCGTCCTGGCGACGCAAATAACGTTCCTTTGTTTGTCCTAACCTTTTACTTTGTCGGTCAAATACGTCGTTTATACGCTCATCTCGCAGAGTATACTCTTTGAAAGCGACTTGAGCCTGAGGCTTGATTTTGTTTTCTTACTATAATACTTAACTATTATAAATCAAAATCACCCCAGAATGTCTGAACGGATCTGGGGGGCTACTCTCTAAGCCCGAAGTCCGTTGTTTCGAGCTTAGTTGTGTGCGTATTCTAGTCCGTATCACCTAACCACTAAGAGTTAATGACAACACGATTTGACAGTTGCTGTCAAATGGTGTTGTCATTCATTCCTAGTTCGGGTTCGGAACTAATCGTAAGTCCGTAGGTGATACGGAGTAGAATACGCCCGCAACTAAGCCTGAAACTTCGTACTTTGGGTTTAGAGAGTAGCCCCTGGATGAAATTTGGCACAGATATCTTTGCTACGCTTTCGATCGGTTCGTCATCTTGTTTTTTACTACATTCTTGGTGTCACAGGTAATAAAATAGTATTTTTTTGTAGAATTGGGATAATATTTTATATCATAATAAATGAGGAGGTGAGGAGCTCGTGGCTAAATAATAACGGCCTCACGGGTCGATCTCCAAGGTTAAGCAACGCTTGCCGAGGTTGGTCTGTGGATGGGTGACCATCTAAACATACCGAGACTCCTCCGTACCTCGGTGCGCACATTAAGCCGTTGGTCCCGGCTGTCATTTGTAGATCTTTGGCAGTCGTTACGGATACTCAGAAGCCAGAGAATCTGACACCAGTCTTGCCAAGAATTACCGTGTTACCCAGTTAATGGGTTGTGGAGGTCTGGTAGACAGCCGCTCCACGTAAAATACTGATATTCAGCTGAATCCGGTTTGACTGGAAGCCGACCCCAATATAGTTGGGAAAACGCTGTGCAGATGATTAAATAAAAGTTTTGAAAATATGTCTCAGAACGTCTCTGGATTTTCAAAGACTTCAATGTATCAAATTATCCACCGTGCCAAGAATAGGGTTAATCTTAAAAGCAAAGCGAAGGAGTAGGAAAAAAACCAAGCTATTTTAGTTAATAAAACGCCGTTTTACGAAAAGAATTTTTCCAATTAATTCTCGAACAAAGAACCATTAAAGAGTTTCCAAGAAAACTCCCCAAAGGTGATGACGTCACATGTCGATTGTCTAACTACCCTCCTTGTGTCTTGTACCCTATCGTGGCGTGAAGGTCGGTCGACGAGGGGTCGCCGACCGCTGCGCCCGGCCGATCAGGGGAACCGTGTGTCATTCGTTATACTATCCTGGCAGGTATAATTATATGGAACTAGCTTCTGTCAGCGGATTCACTCGCGTTAACCGTTTGAACTCCAGAACGTATACGCATCGGCGTGCCCCCGACGCTAGACCAAAAATTTGCCGTACTATTTTTCAGATATTTGTGACGTTTGGCGTACAGGGCAAAACGCTTGCTTGTCATGTTTACGTGACAATGGCGTTTAAAAGTTGAGCTCCTTAAAGTTTCAAGTTTGAGCTACACGATAACTGTCAAATGCTTGCACTGTCTGGACAGGTCCGCTCAAATCTGTGTGTCACTATCCTCAAAAGACCACTTCAGACATTAACCTACATGGTTCTCATATGTTTGACCAGTGCGATTGAATGGACTTTAAAAGAGACTTTGACCTCTGAGTTCGTTTCGGTGTTTCTTCTCAGGGTAGTCAGCTAGGAATCATCGGCCTCATCTAGTTTAAAATTACCCAAAAAGATTGACGTGTAAAAGTGTTATGTTTGACCTATTTACAAAATAAACATCATTTATCATTTGAAAGGGTTAATATAGATTTTTGCAAATAAAAAGTAGCCTAGCCAGGTTAACGCATCTATATTGTGGAATAGTCACCGCGGTCCAGTCACGCAAAAGGCATTTGAAGGAATACGGGTGGGTTTTAGTCAGTTAGAGTGAGCAAAGAGCGGGCAAAGTCATCCACAAAAAGGCATCGACCCACAGTAAAGTCCTTGCGTCCTCTAACTCCAAAATGTCGTCAGTGAATACCACAAAGCTCAATACCTCTCATGGGAGGCCGAACCCATAGGAACACAATACTCCTGAATGGCGGACAAGCCCATTGTATCAATGCGCGCACCCATGGAGTGACCTCATCGAACATTACTGGACAAGTCTGACACCATTGAATGGAGTAATTAATTGGACAGCATTGTACCATCAGTTACACCAGACATGGACGTATACGGATCGAGTCATTTATCATTTTTACAGGTATATAGTTTAGTTTTTTTGGGTTCCGTACCCAAGGGGTAACCAACGGAACCCTATTACCAAGCCTCCTACTGTCTGCCTGTAGCATTTATTTATTACTAGCTGGGCCCGCGACTTCGTCCGCGTAGAATAGTGTGTTTGGGTAGCATTTTTAATTATTTAGGCTAATTATTTGAAACTTATAAAACATTCACATAAACCTTACATATTTCCATACGAACTTTCATCCCCTATTCCCTATTGATATTTTACACCCTTGAGGGTAAAACTTTTACGGTTTGATTAGAACTAAATGAAGGAAAATTTAAAACTTAAGTTAAAAGTACACTTTGTTAACAAGCATATTACAAATTAGAAGATTACATTCAGGATAAGAATGCTTGGAAACATGCTGGTCCTGCTCCATAGGACAATCAAGGGTGTAGACAAAATCAAACTGGTTGATTTATGTATTAACTTTATAGATATACTATTTCTTTTTTTGTGTTTTTATTTTTCTGTTGACTCACACACTGTTTAATTAATGGTTCCAATGTTTGTAAATATGTGAGCACCGTTTACCTAAATTTCATTAGAAAATGAATAAGTTTACCTCTGCTGGTGATACTTTGTTCTTATAAGTAGCATACTCTGGGTGCATCGTACTCACATAATATTAAATTAATTTTTGTGTATAAAATTTTGTAACATCATTATTTGAAAAGAGTAACTATGGAGTTTCTTGTCCGTTCTTCTCCATAATCCTTTCCGAATGGACAGTACAGTCACTTTATTAATGTTATATTATTATTTTACTGAACCGTAAATGATGACGTTCAAAAGTGCCGTTTAATGGCCTAATTGAAATAAACGTTTTGACTTTGACTTTGATTGCGAATCCAAATTAAGTATTTCAACAAGAGCAATCGAAAACTAGCGATTCTATTGACTCTAAACAATCGAAAAACATCTCGATAGTTTTGTAGAACGGCGCGTCGATTGTTGACTCGATAGTTTATTTTAACGACTCCGATTCTTTCGATTGTTAAAACATCTAGGAATCACCCATCGCTAGCAAAGCTTTTTTTTGGGTGGAGCGGAAGGGCGTGTCGGACTCCTACTGACTAAAACCCATCCGTGTTCCTTCTAAAGCCCTTTGCGTTCCACGGCCGCGGTGACTCTTTCGAACAAATCCCGCAACCCTGGCAGGCTCTGGCCCAAGCGGGCCCCTAGCTTAGAATGTATTCTCTTAGATGTATTTCGCACACCTCGGTTAACACTAGTAAGTTCTGCAAACACGGCTCGTTGCCGTATGAATGGTCTATTCAGCCCTGAGTCACGGTGGCATGCAGCCAAAAAATTAACCTTATTATACTAATTAACGCATGAAGCGCCCATTGTGGCGGGGTCGTGAACCTTGCTTATAGGAGTGGTGGAGGGTCTCGAGTACACTTGTATGGTGCATCATCTATACATACATACATACTCGTATATATTATTATACTACATACAATCACACTAACATTATAAAGTCGAAAGTTTGTGAGTGAGTGTGTGTGTGTATGTTTGTCACTTCTTCACGCGCAAACGGCTGGACCAATTTTGATAAAATTTGGTATTCACTCGCAGTATCTAATAAACCGCGGGTAACACTGCGCGGCGCAACTATAGTAGGTTCTAGATAATCGTGGAATAACGGTCATTGACCCACCTACAATTATTGACATTTTTAATTTGAAAAACGGAATTAATGACACAAAGCTGTCCCGAATCATCATCTCTCATGATCCTTAACATTGTCTAATAATGAAAAACGATTCATATTTAATTGTTCAGGCACCTATGAACAGTTATTAGGGAAAGGTCAATGTACTTTATTCCACATTTATCTGGCGCCTACTATAGTTATCAAAATAAAAAAATATTTAAGTGTCTGTTTGTAATATCAAAATGATAGCTTTTTATTAAATGCTTATGAAAGTTTTTGAAGTATATTTATGTCACCGGAAATTTGAAAACGCCGTAATATTGTTAAATATCGCGGGAAATTTAACTATCTTTTCTTAATAAGACACGGATATATTGGAAACTATTGAATTTGGTTGGGATTTATTATATACAAAACGTTGTTTTTTTCATAAGATATGAAGAAATTATAATTTAATAAATATTTACAATCTTACGGAGTCTGCAAATTTCCGGTGACGTATTAAATATTAAACTTATTTTTTTTTTATATTTCTCTATCTGTTCCGGCTAATCTCCAAAATGATGAGAGGAGCTCGTGGCTAAATAATATCAGCAGCAGGGTTCTGTATTCGAGGTTACAACGCTTGCAGAGGTCGGTCCTTGGATGGGTCACCATTGATTACAGTTCGAAACTCCTCTTCGTTGTTGCCGGCTGTCATTTGACCCAGCCCATCATGTATTGTAAAATACTTTGCATACTATTGTTTAAATTCAAGTTTTTAAAAGCTTAACAGACAGATGTGTTGCTGGGGAGTTTGTTCCGCCACTTCTTCTTCCCAGCTATAACACTAGGAAGTGGTGATGGGCGGGCGTTTTGGGGGACTGTCTTTATGTAGAACTTTGACGTTCAAAAAGTGCTGACACTCAGCCTATTTGAAAAAAAATGACTTTTTTAATTTTGAATTTTGAGCTGTCTATAACAGTCGAGAAACCAGTAAATCTGTCACCAGTTTTACCGAGGGGTACCGTGTTACCCAATTACCGGGTTAGAAGATCAGATAGGCAGACGCTCCATGCAAAGTGCATCCAGTTGGACTGGAAGCCAGCACTCCAATTGTGTAACAAATAAAATTGCAATGTCATTCACAATCTAACGGAATTCTAGATCCATTGCTTCTCATGTTTAAACAGGCATCTGGTAGACTACGTATAACACGCAATGAATACGGTTGCAAAATTCAAAAAGCAAACTTTTATGGCCGATTATTAATCATTTCTAGGGTTCCGTACCCGAAGGGGAACCAACGGAACCCTATTACTAAGCCTCCGCTGTCCGTCGATCCGTCTGTCAGCGGGCTGTATCTCAAGAACCGTAATAGGTAGACAGTTGAAATTTTCACAAAGTGTGTATTTCTATTGCCGTTATAACAAATAATAAAAATGTAATTAAGTCAAATATTGAAAGGGGCTCCCATAAAAGAAACGTGTTTTTTGGTACGGAACCCTACGTGTGAGATTCCCACTCGTACTTGGCCGTTTTTTTTTATTTCGCAATTAAGCTGCATGCGTTTATATGAAACTTTCTCAGAAAGAGAGACTGAAACACAGGCATGAGTGATAGAGAAAGCGAACCTGCTTCCAAAAGTCGATATGCCTACTTAAGGCCCGGGTACTGTAGTTGCGTTGCAAAAATTACGTAAACGGCTCAGACTTCCTTACTTCTTATTTCTTAAGCAAATGTACTTTACTTCTGCTCAAGCAAGGGCCCGTGACTCACGGGTCGATGACCCGGCGTAGGCGCGAGCCGGCCAGCCTTCTTACACTCCACAAGATCGCTCAGAAGTACCATACTCGATCTCCTGACAGACATGTCTCCGGATTGACACTGGGACAACAGCCCTCTTCATCAAAGGTGGCAGTCCTACCATACGCCGATAGCATGATTCGTGGCGTCTAAGTTTGCATTTGTCATGGTATTGCAAATTATTTTATGTAGTATTGTACCATTATTTTTTTTGTTATTTACTCTCATTTATGTGTGTCTCGTTTTCATATCATTTCATAATATATCACGTGATAATAATATCCGTCAGATAGATTTCCGAAATATATTGGACACGTATTTTTTCTTTTGTCACGTAAACAACAAATGAAGACGATAGAGTGCGTTGAAAACTCGCGTGACGTCACATTTAAGTACACTTTTCACCTAAATGTGTCGTCACAAGCCCCCCACTCCTGATCTTAGATGCGTTTTATTTTCGTATTTTTTTTATTCATTTGATAAAGCAATAACTACGTGTCCAATGTTTTTCGATAATTACAATCTTACTAATATTTTTACTCATGAATCGTCATACAATTTTTTTCAATAAGACACTATTAAATTTGGATGGGATTTATTGTATTCAAAATGATCTGTTCACAGAATATATCGACAGTTTATAAATCAAATAAATATTTACACTCACACATCAATCTATAGTACGCGCCAGATAATCGTGGAATAACGGTCATTGACCCACCTACAATTATTGACATTTTTAATTTGAAAAACGGAATTAATGACACAAAGCTGTCCCGAATCATCATCTCTCGTGATCCTTAACATTGCCTAATAATGAAATACAATTCATATTTAATTGTTCAGGTACCTATGAACAGTTATTAGGGAAAGGTCATTATACTTTATTCCACATTTATCTGGCGCCTACTATAGTTTGACGATGCAGAGTGAGCCTTTTGCAATTGCCTTGCTTTGTGGTCCGATATCAAAATGTTGTTCGATTGCTTGTAGTTTAGGAATAGGCTCTTCTTGGGTAGGCAGTGTTCTCAGTCCCAATTTCTTAACAATCAACTGTTGTTGTAAAGAAGTTGCTCTAGTCAGAGTAGGGTTGCCAGGCCTTCAAACCGAAAATCCGAATAGTCGAGTCAAGTCGTAGTTTTTTTTTTAAGAATTATTGTAATTTGTGTTTTTAGCTCGTGGCTAAATAATAACGGCCGCACGGGTCGATCTCCAAGGTTAAGCAACGCTTGCCGAGGTTGGTCTGTGGATGGGTGACCATCTTTACATACCGAGACTCCTCCGTACCTCGGTGCGCACGTTAAGCCGTTGGTCCCGGCTGTCATTTGTAGATCTTTGGCAGTCGTTACGGGTAGTCAGAAGCCAGATAATCTGACACCAGTCTTGCCAAGGAGTACCGTGTTACCCATTAACTATGTCGTGGAGGTCTGGTAGGCAGCCGCTTCACGTAAAATACTGTTATAGAGCTGAATCCGGTTTGACTGGAAGCCGACCCCAATATAGTTGGGAAAAGGCTAGGCAGATGATGATTGTAATTTGTGCCAATGTTGAGGGTACTAAGCGTTTAACCCTTTGCAGCCCATACAGTAAAGTTTAATCACATCAATAAAATCACACTAATTCCCTCATCAGACTTAGTACTCAATAAAACTTTAACATGTGCTTTAAATCCTTTACTGTTTGTTTCCATTGAATCAAAAGGACGATCAGATCTCTCCAATCGTGACGGATTACCGTCCCATCGGAATATGAGAGTGATGGAAGAGGGAGTGCATCTGTGTTTGCGCACACACGCCTGCACTATATGTCCCGCGCCAATCGCTAGTCACCCTTGAGATTGGCTGCTATGGACGAAATCCGTCAGGAAAACCATTTATTTTCAGGTTACATAACCTTCACCTAAGTATACATATTGTTACGTGCCAGAATTAATGCCGGGTTCATATCGACATTAGTCACTACTAGCGCCATCTAGTATCGAGTAGCAGTACTAGTAGAGTCAAGTACCTTCTAGACATTTCTATGCCAGAACATTCTATACTTCTCGATATCTGGTCAGTTTGGCAGCGGTAGTTACGAGTTCAAACATCGAGAGCAAACATCAACGCCTTCATAAACCCGATGAGTCTCACTCGCTGAAAACATGTTATTACAACGACAGCATGCATTAACCGGCTGTCAAAACAAAAAACCGACACCCGAACCCTAAAAGGAATTTTTATATAATTATAAAAAATAATTTTATTAGGGCTAACCGTAGACGCGACCGAAATAGACGGCAGGCGAGCCAGGAATGCGCTTCCGCCAGTTCCAAATTTAAAATTTTCACCAATACTTCTTTTTGTTTACTTTTTTTTGTTATGGGCGACGCGTCGGCGCATATTTTAGGGCTTAGGGTTGCCAGTTGATTTGAATTATTGATGTGGTACGAAATATGATATTCTTTTTCATGTGTTATTTTGGACTTGAACATTAATTTGATGGTTAATTTTCTTGATTTATGAATAATTTTTGAGTAGTTATAGTATGTTACGGTTTTTACATCCAAAAATAAAAAATAAAAAAATTTCACGTCATACTTTTTTGGTCATTAGGGTTCCGTACCCAAAAGGGTAAAACGGGACCCTATTACTAAGATTTCGCTGTCCGTCTGTTACCAGGCTGTATCTCATGAACCGTGATAGTTAGACAGTTGAAATTTTCACCGATTTCTGTTGCTGCTATAACAACAAATACTAAAAAACAGAATAAAATAAATATTTAAGGGGACTCAACAAACGTGATTTTTTTGTCGTTTTTATAGATAATGGTACGGAACCCTTCGTGCACGAGTCCTACTCGTACTTTTTTTTTAAACTAGAGGATCCGGTTTTAAAGCAAATTAATGCGTTAACTACACCATTATTCCTAAAGATAATTGAAATGCTTTGTATTCATTATGGTATGTCCATCTTTTGCAAAAGTTAAAAGACACATTAAAATTAGGCAGTTCTGGTATACACCTCTGCCTTCATGGACAGTTTTTTAAAAGAGATCGTCAAGTGTCAATAAATCCTAATACTTAACACACGCCGATGGGCGTCCATCATCAAATAGCCGACTGTCACGGTCGCCCAACGGTCAGTGACCCGGCGGACATGTTTAATTTCACTACCAATATTGTCAAATGACGTGTGCTGCATTGATTTGTGGAGTTTGGGCAGACGCGACTTTTGACCTGAAGCTCTACTATGAAGTCTTGAAACGATCATGATTCCGCTCTTAGAGAGAGATGGAGCTATACATAGCGAATAGCACTATCCCTTTTACATCATCGGAATTGGATGGCATTAGCACGTCATAGTAGGGCAGCTGATTTTTTTTTTTTTAAGGATGGGAAATCATCAAATGACTTCTTCCGCTCTGGGTGGAGCGAAAGGGCGTGTCAGACTCTTACTGACTAAAACCCATCCGTGTTCCTTCTAAAGCCCTTTGCGTTCCAGGGCCGCGGTGACTCTTTCGAACAAATTCCGCAACCCTGGCAGGCTCTGGCCCTAGCGGGCCCCGGACATAAAATGAGGCTGTCATCGCCGCGTCTGCTTTACTATAGCAGCAGAAGTTACAGAATAAAGAAATACAAGTTCTGTGACAGACGAAGGATCGATAAGAGATTACAGTGGCTATGTGGGGCATGCGGGGCTTCTCGATCGGACGAGCGGTCATGGCCGGGGCTCAGTACCATAGTGTTCAGTTGAAGACTTAATTACTACTGGAAACTTCTTTACATTCTATCTTTGGAGAAAGGCTTATTTTTTTAAGAATGTGAAGTCATCAAATGACTTCTTCCGCTCTGGGTGGAGCGGAAAGGCGTGTCAGACTCTTACTGACCAAAACCCATCCGTGTTCCTTCTAAAGCACTTGCGCTCCACGGCCACGGTGACTCTTTCGAACAAATTCCGCAACTGGAGAAAGGTGTTACCTACATATTGGACATCCCCAGATCACCATACTCACAAAAATGTATAATAATATCTTGGGAATTCCCTGCTGGAGCCTGTATTTCCTGATAGCTACAACCTGGGGGTCTTTGAGTCAAGAGTGAACAGGTTACTTCTAGGCAAGCGTGCTCCGTCGTCGATCAGGGGATATAGTGGTCAAATGGAGCCTTTGTGCATTAAACAGGCCCCAAAACTGCCCGTCGTGTATTTCGAATTTAGCTGATGTTGAATAGGGATGTTGCCTGGATGTTATTGGATGATAATCCGTCTTTTATAACGCGCACAGCACAGGAGTGGAACTCTGTGACTGCGTCTGTGTTTCCGAACGCATACAACCCTAATCTCTTCAAAGTTAGAGTGAACAGGCTTCTTCTGGGTAAGCTCGCTCCATCGTCGACTTTGTCTCTGTCATCTATGACCTAGACTACTCATGAGCAAACCCATATTAAATTTTTAAAAATATGATTCTATTTGGTCCGTCAGTTAGATTATCGAAAAATATTGGGTGCATAATTTTTATTTTGCCAAATCAATTTAAAAAATACGAAGATAAAACACATCAAAGAAAAGAAGTGGGGTCATGTAACGTCACTTTCAAGTAAAAGGTGTACTGGTAAGTGACGTCACACCGGTTTTCAACGCACTGTAACGTCTTCATTTTTTGTTTACGTGACAAAAGAAAAAATACGTGTCCAATATTTTTTTTTGGAAATCTATCTGACGGACTAAATAGATTTTTTCATTTAAATAATAATCCATTGTTTTGGCTCGCGAGGGCCATTCAACTGGTTGAAATAACTAGTCTTAATAGGCGTTAGTTTTTTGTCCTGCCACGTTTTCAAGGGTATCCGTACTCTATAATTATGAAGCATTATAATCATGGTTATGGTATCTGTCTATGCCGACTTGGATAATAGTTTCCGCGTATAAACTATATTGGAATATGAAGTTTAGCCGCGTATCCACTTGGCAACATTTGACGCGCGACATGATGCTCAACATGTTGCTCATCATGTTTAACGGCAACGAGCACGCTTGATTAAGTATCGTTTTCACATTGTGCGCCAGCTGGTGCTGTTGTGCAACGTTACCGAACAGGTTAGAGCCGCGTATCCACTAGGCAACATTTGACGCACAACACGTGAAGCTCTTGATATGTCTTGCTATCACGGTTCTCTTTAGATACATACAGACAAACGGAAAGTGGAGTCTTAGTAATAGGGTCTTTTTTTAACCTTTGGGTACTGAACCCTAAAATTTACTTAATTGCACGAAGTAACCGATTTTCGATTTTAAGATAATACTTTAAGTTCGGATATCGGTTACTTCGTTGGTAGCACAAAATGTCAAGTATTTTTGACGTTAAAGTCGAATTTGCAACGCTAGACGGCATAGTCTACCTAAGCCGTGCACGTTCCCTATTGGCCCATCAATCATTTATCATTCATTCATTCCATCCGACTAAGTGGCCCCTCGATTTGGTTTCAATAACCATTACATTACTAGGCATATAACACAGTACAATGACTAATACCTAACTGATTTGGACGAAGACTCGCATTTGGGTCGACCGGAGCGTTTTGACTTTCAAATGGCGTCATTATGTATTTTTTTGGCGACATTTTGGTTTCTTTAATAATTATATCAGACTGTTAATGTTTCACTGCAGTGCAGTGGCCTCTTTTTACTCGACTGCGCAAAGGAGGGTAATGTGTTTATCAGTTTACTAGCTCGCCCCGCGGTGTTACCCGCGGTTAATCAGATACTCTGCGTGAATGTCGAAAATTATCCGAAGGGAACACTCTCCCGGAATAAAAAGTAGGCTATGTGTTAATTGGTAGGTGCCAGATTCCTGCATACCAAATTTTATCAAAATTAGTCCAGCCGTTTGCGCGTGAAGAATCAACAAACATACACACTCACACTCATAAACTTTCGCCTTTATAATATTAGTGTGATATTAGATTTTGATAAGTGTGATATATAAGAAAATTATTCCCAAAGGAACATACTCCCGAGATAAAAAGTATCCTATGTGTAATTCCAGACTATAATCTACCTCTGTGCCTAATTTCATCAAGATCCGTTCAGTTGTTCTGAAGTGATTGAGTAACAAACATCGTCAAACATTAGTATAGAAGTATAGATAGATAACAGCCGCGATCTTCGAGGTTATATTAAAATCCATTTAATATAACCTCGTTAGTATTATAAACAGCTTATATTATAGTGCTAGCAACATTAAAAAAAAAACAACGGGTTGCACTCCGGGAGTGCCGCTAGAAGTGAAAACTTGGACATTAACGTTGTGCATTTTTGATATTTTGGAATGGTTAGGGAATAATTTCGCACGAATTGCTTTAATTATCATTATAAAAGTACTATAATTTATGTGGTAAAATACAATATTCATTTATTGCGCTATCGTACACAAACATGACAATTTATATTACATTAAAAATTTAACACTTCAGAACTTTCCCTCCGTCTTACGAATTTTCGATCAGGTCACGTGTCCTGACGCGAGTTTAACATTTTTTACCCATTCTAAAAAGTGCACAACGCCGCTAAAGAAGTTTTACTTCAAAAAGGTTACCAAATTACAGCTTTCTGCGACCAGTAGTTTCGGCTGTGCGTTGTCTGTCACTAGCTCAGTAATTAAAAGGAAGATTTTTATATATTAGGATTTCGCAATTATATAGAAGACGCGTCATGTTCTCCAAGTAACGTATATTCTCGTTCTGTTTCAGAAGTCTTCGCCGTGCCGCCCACAATGGCTGACACCGACACGGAGCCGCTGCCCAACGGCACGGGCGCGCTGTCCCACGAGGAGGAAGAGGAGAGGCTCAAGCAGCGCCCCGCTGACATCGACGCCGTGAGTACACCGGCCTGATTACATGTTGCGGAATTTGTTCGAAAGAGTCACCGCGGCCCTGGAACGCAAAGAGCATTAGAAGGAACACGAATGGGTTTTAGTCAGTAAGAGTCTGACACGCCCTTCGCTCCACCCAGAGCGGAAGAAGACATTTGATGATGATGGAAAAGTCTGATTATATAGATATACTCTTGTAAAAACAAGGTTACCGGCATAGCCCGAAGGATCGCCAAACTGAAGTGACAGTGGGCAGGGCACATTGCTCGCAGAACAGATGGTCGATGGGACCGAAAAGTTCTGTGCAAGAATTGATATCTTGCAAATAATTAACTCAATTCTATTCTTGTATAATCTCTAGACGTTCTGGAACATTGCGACGTCCTTGCCTTCAAGTAGTCTCTTCTAATTTTTTTTTTAATTTATTATAAGGACCTTTACAAATTGTGCATACCAGTCACATTATACCCTAACCACATATGACTGCCAAAAGCTTAGGTATACTAAAAAAATATAAATAAAAAATTTACTTCGACGTCATTAATTCAAACAGACACTTTGCTACCTTAGAGTGAGGAGCTCGTGGCTAAATAATAACAGCCGCACGGGTCGATCTTCAAGGTTAAGCAACGCTTGCCGAGGTTGGTCTGTGGATGGGTGACCATCTTAACATACCGAGACTCCTTTGCCTCGGAAAGCACGTTAAGCCGTTGGTCCCGGCTGTCATTTGTAGATCTTTGGCAGTCGTTACGGATAGTCAGAAGCCAGATAATCTGACACCAGTCTTGCCAAGGAGTACCGTGTTACCCAGTTACTGTGTCGTGGAGGTCTGGTAGGCAGCCGCTCCACGTTAAATACTGGTATTCAGCTGAATGCGGTTTGACTGGAAGCCGACCCCAATATAGTTGGGAAAAGGCTAGGCTGATGATGACTTTGCGACCTTAGAATTGGGTTGACTAAGAGTCACATAGAATGTGCCAACAGCCGGTCTGTTTAATTCAAAGGCATTTTACTTGATAGTACTTCTATTTAACACCTGATTTGTATACTTTCAGGACGTCCGCGAGATGGAGCGGCGCAAGCGCGTCGAGGCGCTGATGTCTTCGAAGCTGTTCCGCGAGGAGCTGGAGCGCGTTCTGGACCAGCAGATGCACGAGGGCAACGACGGCTCGCTGCTGCAGCGCATCCGCGAGATGGTGGGCGGCCGCCTGCACACCGGCAGCATGAGGGTTAGTCACTGAAGTAACGCTAAAACCTAGGGGGCTACTTTCTAAGCCCGAATTCCGTAGTTTGAAACATTACATTTTGAATTTGAAAATTGGTCATTGAAGCTGAGGCGGAATAGACGCCCGAGCCGAAGATTTATTCGACTGTTAATACGTATTAAAGGTCATTTCAGCCTCTGTTCCGGCTGAAATGGTCTTTTATAAATGTGACTCTTTTTAAAGATCTAAATAGAGTGACATAAATATATTTATCTTCAGTCATCGTATGTGATCTGGCAGTAAATAGGAGACCCCATCGACCGCGGGGCTCTGGACACTTGCCCTGAGTGGCCAATACAAAAGAGAGAAGCCTGGAAGAGGGAGTGCGTCTGTGTCAACGTACATTCTTGTGCACCTATATCTCGCGCCGAGGGCTAGTCTCCGTCGAGATGGTCTGCCTTGGCCGAAAACGGTCAGGAGGGCTATTAACCCAGTGGTTCCCAACCTTTATTTGACCTGGGACCACTTTGATTTCTTTGGTGTCAGCCAAAGAAATCAAGAAGCCCCTGGACCCAGTTAGGGGGGGCGGAGAGGGCTCTGACGCCCGATGCGCCTGCTGCGGGCCGGGCGAGCGGTCGAGATCTCCCTCTCCCTTTCCGCAGCCTCGGTCTGCGCGATAACTGTCTCCTAGAAAGAGACCACCGCGTCCCAGAACTCCTCACCGCCGACCATAGCATGGACTACGGCCGGCAGCGAGAGGTCACCGCCTACCACAGAGATGAGGGCACGGCGCAGCTCCTCTCAAGCGGCACACTCTGCCAGCGTATGCCGCACCGTGTCCTCCCGACATGTGGGAAACTACTGACCTAACCTATTGTTGCTCCAGGGCCCCGCCTGCGTTCTCCCGATCAACGACATCCGCGGCATCGAAGGTGTTGGCTACGAGAAGGGAGAGAAGATCCTGCGCTGCAAGCTCGCGGCCGTGTACCGCCTCGTCGACCTGTTCGGCTGGACGCAGAGTGAGTAGCTCCCCCATATCCAAACCATTCGGGAATACTTTCATTGTGCGTACAGCTGAGGAGTGGAATTCCCTGCCCAAGTCTGCGTTTCCTTAAAGGTCTAGTCGAAGAGTGAACAGGTTACTTCTAGGCAAGTGTGCTCCATCGTCGACCACATCATCGCTTACCATCAGGTCATCGCTTTGAATCATCCTGGAAGTAACCTATTGACTCTTGACCTTGAAGGTTGTAGTTATCAGGAAACAGATCGTCAGGGAAATCAACTCCTTAGCTCCTAGTCTTTATTCTTGGAAATGAACGAACAGAATTTTAATTATACTTGTACGCGTATGCCATTTTAAGTTTTCTAGAGTAAACGCTCTTCAGCAATGTTGATTTAGACTTGTGATGATTTGCGACAGGTTTTTATGTAGTTAGTAAACCTTTTGAACGCATCGGCGTGCCTCCGACGCCAAGCCACAAATTCGCCGTACTTTTTTTCACATATTTGTGACGTTTGGCGTACAGGAAACGCAAACGCGTTTCATTACTGTCATTTACGCGTGACAATGGCGTTCAAAAGGTTAAATAGTTTTTTTTTTGTCATTTTGTATGTCAATTCTGGCAGAATATAGATAGATAAATAGATAAAACATTTATTTGGTACGAGAACAGAAAGCACACTTACGTAAATCATAATAGTAGGAAATACAAATATAAAAAAAAAACATTTAAAAAAAAGAAAAAGACAGAATTTATGGCAATCTGTGAGTGCCAAACTACCTACGAGCTGAGATAGGGACCATTTTGGCCTCGCACAGATAATTATTTTATTATACTGTTTAGTTATTAATTTTATTTTACTGGTTTGTTTGTCTTGTGCGAGTCCCAAATAAACATTTTTTCTTTCTTTCCTTTTCTTTCTTTCTTACGACATAAAAAAATATTTGACATGAAAAAAAAACAATAAATAAATACGGATATCCTTTCTTTCTCTTTATTGTGCTTGTGTGTTGTTCCAGCGGGCAACCACGGCCAGATAACGGCGCGTCTGAACACGGCCGTGGAGTCGGTGCTGACGACGCCGCGAGGCCTGCTGCCGCACGAGGTCACCGCCTCCTCGCTCGTCAAGGTGGACATGCAGGGCGCCGTGCAGGACCAGGGCACCACCAACTTCCCCGTCAACGTCGAAGGTAAGCACCCCAAGGCCCCAAGGTCTGACGGCTTTTCCATTCCCCCCATCCAGAAACTCACGACGGCACGGCTGGAGCAGTGGTTGAGCGTTTCATTGCCGCGCTGCGTGTTGTTTATTTTGTTACACGTTGTATATTCTTTTAACTGTAAATGTTGACGTTCAAAAGTGCCTTTTAATGGTTGAATTAAAATAAATGTTTTGACTAATAATAAACTCGTTTCCCCAGGTTTCTCCCTGCACGCATCCGTGCACGCAGCCCGGCCAGACGTGCGCTGCGTGCTGCACGTGCGCTCACCACCGACACTTGCGGTATCCTCCATGAAGAAGGGGCTGCTGCCGCTGTGCCACGAGGCCGCTTTACTGGGCGACATCGCCTACCATCGTGTGCCGCACGGTACGTACCTACCTGGGAACATTACACGAGCTCGTGGCTAAATAATAGCAGTATGGGTCTATCTTAAAAGGTTAAGCAACGCTTGCCGAGGTCGCTCTGTAGATGGGTGACCATCTTAACATACTGAGACTCCTTCGTGCCGCGGGAAGCACGAAGAAGGTTATCCACACATACATGTCCGTAACAGGGACGTGTCGGACCACCGCTTGCTACTTTCCGGGCACGGCCTGGATATGTGTGCTTCTTTAAGTGGGTGGGTGTCCACCATGTACATCGCATACGTATCGCCGTACGTCTTGTAGTCCGATGATGGAACGGGCTAGGCGGAATTAAATTGTGCAATTCCGACGCAGCCTCCCCGAAATGAAGTTGACAGGCTGGCAACTCGGCGTCGATGTTCAAGACTGGTTTCTCATGCACCAATGTCCTCCTGCAGGTATCCTGGACAACGAGGAGCGCGACAAGCTGGTGCGCGCGCTCGGGCCGCACGCCAAGGTGCTGATGCTGAGCTGCGGCGGAGCCCTGTGCTGCGGCGCCACCCTCGAGGAGGCTTTCTATCAGGCCAGGTACAATTGGGACCCTATTACTAAGACTCAAAGTCAAAACGTTTATTAGGCTGTATCTCATGAACCATGATAGCAAGCCAGTTGAAATTTTCACAGATGATGTATTTATGTTGCCGCTATAACAACAAATAATAAAAATGAAATGAAATTAAAAGGTAAACATGTCATACAAGAAACATGTTTTTTTCGGTTTATGGTACGGAACCCTTCGTGTGCAAGTCCAACTTCACTTGGCCAGTTTTTTTAAACCCAATGGGTTTTTCCCTCCCCTTTTATCCCCCGCTTGCATAAATAATTTATATTTTGTTAATCTAGGACACGAGGAAGAGGGCGAGAGTTTCAAAAGTATAACCTACAAGCTACCGCCCGCGGCTCCGCCCGCGGCTCCGCCCGCGTTTATGTCTAAAATTACTAAAATTACCAAGGGGGAATTCCCGGGATGAAAAGTATCCTATGTATTATTCCAGACTATAATCTACCTCTGTGCCAAATTTCATAAAGATCCGTTCAGCTGTTCTGACGTGAAAGAGTAACAAACATCCATCCATCTATCCATACATCCATACTTGACTGGCCTGTTGGTCGAGTGGTTAGTGACCCTGACTGCTAAACCGCGGGTCGTGGGTTCGATTCCCACCCAGGACAAATCTTTGTGTGATGAGCATGATCATTTGTTCTGTGTCTGGGTGTAATTTGTCTATAATATGTATGTATTTAGAAATATGTAAGTATGTTTATCAGTTGTCTGGTTGCCATAGCACAGGCTCTGCCTAGTTTGGGATCAGATGACCGTGTGTGAGTTGTCCCAAGATATTATATTATATACAAGCTGTGCCCGCGGCTTCGCTCCCTTCACCAACAACCGTCAACCGTTACCTACCCTACTCTACCTACCCTACATACGTACCCTACATACCTACCCTACATACCTACCCTACATACGTACCCTACATACCTACCCTACATACCTACCCTACATACGTACCCTACATACGTACCCTACATACGTACCCTACATACCTACCCTACATACCTACCCTACATACCTACCCTACATACCTACCCTACATACCTACCCTACTTCCCTTTTTTTTTTAAAACCTTTCCTGTAATCTGGCGACCATAACAAAAAAAGAATTAGCCAAATCGGTCAAGCCGTTCTCGAGTTTTAGCGAGACTGACGAACAGCAATTGATTTTTATATAATATATAGATTATACTCACAAACTTTCGCGTTTATAATATTAGTAGGAAGTAGGATGAGATTTTACACGCGTTTATACATAATTTCGCCAATATATCAAGTCTAGTTGTTTTATTATTACTATATAACGTTTTATTCTGCGCAGGAATCTGACGGCAGCGTGTGAGATCCAACTGCGCGTGGCTTCCGTACCCGTCGATGACCTGCAACTGTTCGACGACGAGGCCCGGAGACAGGTCAGTGTTAGCTGGTCATCACTTGCCTAGCGTTTTCCCAACTATACTTACAACGTGTTACAGAATAAACGCAATACCTGAAGGGAACATTTTACTCATCATTGTGAACAACTTTTACTATGGGACCTACACTGGAATCGTACAACAAAAAAATGTACAGCGGTCTTGATTCCATTGGCGATGCAAAGATTTTAACTAGCGCGTCTAGTGTCAAATTGTGAACCTGTCTAAGAACGACACTTTGACAGTTCTCATACAGCGTTGGGGAATTTCCCAAACTGCAGGAATCTCAAGAGCAGAACAAGCGGGCATGTCCTCCAGGTCGTGCCCGCTTGTTCGTGCCCGCTCAACAATGTTTAACGTTCAAGCTTCTAATTTGCAACACTAGATGGCATAAGCTTCGCCGTCCATCTTGGATATAATAAAAGTTGTTCACAAACATTAGTACAATGACCCCTTTTCGGATACTGCGTTTATTCTGTTACTCGTTTAGGGACGGATTAAGCTGAATATTAAACTAATACACATTATAAAGTAATGTAGCAATATTGTAATTGTAGCAAATAGGTTACATCAGGAAATTTGCATATTTAATGAAAAAAGATTGTAATAAATATATAGGAGACAGAGAATCACTGGTACGTGAATTTAAGTTAAATATGATGGATGTTGGAAACTTTTTCGTAATTTTAGCAAATCCCCTTTCGCCTACTGCTATCAATCAATTCTTTGTTTGTTTAATATGGGTTTGCTCTTGACTCTAGTCTAGGTCATAGATGACAGAGACAAAGTCGACGATGGAGCGAGCCTACCCAGAAGAAGCCTGTTCACTCTAATTTGAAGAGAATTTAAAATGTTCACGCGAAAGTTATATCTTGTTACCTTGATTAGCTTAGATTAATATTAATTATGTTGTTGTATTGTTTAGTTATGACTCAACGGGGCTGACATGTTCCTAGAATAAAAGCCCCCAAAACAAAAGATATAAAAACAAATTGGTTGACTGTAAAGTCGGTTTACGGACGATAGTTTAACGTGATAACGTCATAACAAAACATTGATGAAATGATCGTAAAGTTACAATGAGCGTAATGTTACAATGAGCGTAACGTTACAATGAGCGTAACGTTACAATGAGAGTAACGTTACAGTGAGCGTAACGTTACAGTGAGCGTAACGTTACAATGGGCGTAACGTTACAATGAGCGTGACGTTACAATGAGCTTAAAGTTACAATGAGCGTAACGTTACAATGGGCGTAACGTTACAATGGGCGTAACGTTACAATGAGCGTAACGTTATAATGAGTCATCCTTTTTCGTGCGTGCAGCCGGCGTTCATCGATTTATTAGACGTTGTCACGTCACAAACTAATATATGAATAATGTGGTGTCAGATCTACGAGTGTTCGCGCAAGCCTCCGTCCGACGCGACGAAGTGGCGCGTGGGCGGCGAGGAGTTTGAGGCACTCATGCGCATGTTGGACAACGCGGGCTTCCGCACCGGCTACATCTACAGGCACCCGCTCATCAAGGTACGTCCTCATGTCTCGCAGTCCCGCACTCTCCCTGTCCCGCACTAACTTTGTCCTACAGTCCCTATGTCCCGCAATTCCTATGTTCCGGAGTCTCTATGTCCCGCAGTCCCTACGTCCCGCAGTCTCTATGTCCCTGTGTCCCACAGTACCATTGTTCTAAAGTCCCTATGTTCTGTAGTCCCGCAGTTTCTATGTCCCGCAATCCCTATGTCCCACAGTCTCTATGTTCCAGAGTTTCTATGTCCCGCAATCCTTATGTTCCACAGTCTCCATGTTCCAGAGTTTCTATGTCCCGCAATCCCTATGTCCCACAGTCTCTATGTTCCAGAGTTTCTATGTCCCGCAATCCCTATGTCCCACAGTCTCTATGTTCCGGAGTTTCTATGTCCCGCAATCCTTATGTCCCACAGTCTCTATGTTCCAGAGTTTCTATGTCCCGCAATCCCTATGTCCCACAGTCTCTATGTTCCAGAGTTTCTATGTCCCGCAATCCTTATGTCCCACAGTTTCTATGTCCTGCAGTCTCGCCATTAAATAGGGAATGTGCACTACTTCTTTTTTATGAAAATGACTATATGTAAATAAACATCTCACCGTGTAAACTTAGGTGAAGTGAACATGAAGTGAGCTGTCAATCTATAAGATGGAATGACAGCTCACTTCATGGTTACTACATCTAAGTGTACACGGTGAGATGTTGGCAGAATACACCGGCTGATATGTGATGATGAGATGATGACACAGTTGGCGCAGTGCTGCGCTGCGTGTCGCGGGTTCGATCCCCGCACGGAACAAATATTTGTATGGCCTACAGGTAGTTGTTCCGGGTCTGGCTGTTGGTATATATCGCACCCCCGGTGCGACACTGTCACTTTTGCAAAACAGCAATTTTTCAGGAGAAGCATTTAAAACTTTGAAATCTCAAAAAATAATGATTTTCAAGATTTAGAAAAAATGAATATCTTATACTACAACGTCAAACTATGTGTACTACGAAAGTAACGTTATCGCACCAAGTAACGGGGTGCTTTACGACAGTTATTACATATTTTACTCATTATGACTGGCCTGTTGGTCGAGTAGTTAGTGACCCTGTCTGCTAAACCGGAGGTCGTAGGTTCGATTCCCAACCAGGACAAATCTTTGTGTGATGAGCATGATCATTTGTTCTGTGTCTGGGTGTAATTTGTCTATAATATGTATGTATTTAGAAATATATAAGTATGATTATCAGTTGTCTGGTTGTCATAGCACAGGCTCTGCCTAGTTTGGGATCGGATATCCGTGCGTGAGTTGTCCCAAGATATATTATATTACTCATATTATTATTATTTAAATTTTTGCATAAGTGACAGTGTCGTACCGGGGGTGCGATATGAGTTTGTATGTTTGTAACGCACCCACGGTGCAGGAGAAATTCGTATTGTGGGGCAGCGTTTGCTTTAAAAATAAAGTTCCCTTGAGTGAGTGTCCCGTGTGTGACAGAACGACGTGCCGCGTCCCAAGAACGACGTGGAGGTGCCGCCCGCCGTGTCGTCGCTCGGCTACCTGCTGGAGGAGGAGGAGCTCTACCGCCAGGGGTGAGCGCACACACCTAGCTTACTACGCGTTATATTTAACCTTTTGAACGCCCTTGTCACGTATACATGACAAGCAAGCGCGTGCCCTGTACGCCAAACGTCACTAATATGTGACAAAAAGTACGGCGAATTTGTGGCTTGGCATCGGGGGTACGCCGATTCATTTATGCTCTGGCGTTCAAAAGGTTAATATGGGTTTGCTCTTGACTCTAGTCTAGGTCATAGATGACAGAGACAAAGTCGACGATGGAGCGAGCTTACCCAGAAGAAGCCTGTTCACTCTAATTATAACTCTACTTACTTTGTGCTCTGCTCGCGGATACATAATAATAGCCGCAGTTGGTCTTCTTCACTTTTAGGGTTCCGAACATCCGTAAGAGACGGAAACCTTATAGGATTACTCGAGTGCCTGTCTGTTCGTCTATCACAGTATATTTTCTCCGAATCTACTGAATTCCGTAATTTTGTACACATATATACTTCTGTGACCCACACGAACGATTCAAGACAAATAAATAAAAAATGGGTATTTGGGCATAATAGAAAATTAAAAAAAAAAGTTTTTCAAAGTGTATGGTGTGACATACGTAATGAAAGGGCTTATTGTGAGGGTTTTAAATATTTTTAATAAATATTTTAATAGTTATTCTTATTATCTAATTATCACTCTCCGGGATAAGGCCTTATCCCCGATATTACTGAGCCAATTTTTTTTATATACCGATAGGAAAGTCTGTAGTCAAAACTAATATTATAAAGAAGAAAGATTTATATGTTTGTTACGATTAGGCTCAAAAACTACTAAAACCACTAGAACCTCCACAATTCAGTAACTGGGTCGTTGCCTTGGTAAGATTAGCTAGTGTCAGATTTTCTGACTTCTGAGTATCCGTAACTACAGCCAAAGATGTGCAAACGACAGGCTGGACCAACGGCTTGACGTGCTTCCGAGGCACGGAGGAGTCTCGGTTTGTTAAGATGGTCACCCATCCACAGATCGATATCGGCAATCTGCTTAACCTTGAAGATCGACCCGTGCGGCTGTTATATATTTAGCACCACCTCTTCTGTAACTTATATGGTGTACATAAAAAAAAAATGTATTATATTCTGTCATACAACGTGTAACAGAATAAACGCAATACCTCCTAAGGGGTCATTGTACTCATCATTATGGACAACTTTTACTGTGGGACCAACGACGAAATCGCGAAAAAAATCTGCTGTTCAGTACATTGACTGGCCTGTTGGTCGAGTGGTTAGTGACCCTGACTGCTTAACCGGAGGTCGTGGGATCGATTCCCGCCCAGGACAAATCTTTGTGTGATGAGCATGATCATTTGTTCTGTGTCTGGGTGTAATTTGTCTATAATATGTATGTCTTTAGAAATATATAAGTATGTTTATCAGTTGTCTGGTTGCCATAGCACAGGCTCTGCCTAGTTTGGGATCGGATGACCGTGTGTGAGTTGTCCCAGGATATATTATATTATTATATATTATATTATATTATATTGTCGAGTTATGCGCACAGAAATGTATGGGAAGTCGATTTTATTCGCGATGTCAGTGTTGGTCCCGTAGTAAAAGTTGTTCATAATGATGAGTACGATGACCCCTTAAGAGATATTGCGTTTATTCTGTTACTTGTTGTATTCTCCCTCAGGTATACCGCTTGAAAGTCAAAATGTAACGTTCTCTTCTGCTCCTCAGGCTATGGAAGAAGGGTCAAGGCAAGACAGGCGAGCGCACCCGCTGGCTGAACTCTCCCAACGTTTACCAGAAGGTGGAGGTGCTGGAGACCGGCACTTCTGATCCCAAGAAGATCACTAAGGTAGAATATCTGAGGCTCGAGGCCGAGTAGACTTGATTGCTAGAAGGATTCACCGACGGGTGGGGTGAGGAACTTGTGCAGCTGAAGATCTGAAGTAGAGGCCATAACTTTTTTTTTCCATAGCAATTCGATATTTGCCACCATAGAAAAACTTATAGAATATTAAAAAAAAAACGTGTGTGTTTCGGGACGGCCGACAGAAGTGATAACTTAAACTAATCTAAGTAGAACTATTTAATGTGGGAAGCGTCTGTCTGAAATACGACTAGCGCTGTGGGTTAGAGTGAGAGAGGAAGAGCCTGCCTACCGTTGTGGGTTAGAGTGAGAGAGGAAGAGCCTGCCTACCGCTGTGGGTTAGAGTGAGAGAGGAAGAGCCTGCCTACCGCTGTGGGTTAGAGTGAGAGAGGAAGAGCCTGCCTACCGCTGTGGGTTAGAGTGAGAGAGGAAGAGCCTGCCTACCGCTGTGGGTTAGAGTGAGAGAGGAAGAGCCTGCCTACCGCTGTGGGTTAGAGTGAGAGAGGAAGAGCCTGCCTACCGCTGTGGGTTAGAGTGAGAGAGGAAGAGCCTGCCTACCGCTGTGGGTTAGAGTGAGAGAGGAAGAGCCTGCCTACCGCTGTGGGTTAGAGTGAGAGAGGAAGAGCCTGCCTACCGCTGTGGGTTAGAGTGAGAGAGGAAGAGCCTGCCTACCGCTGTGGGTTAGAGTGAGAGAGGAAGAGCCTGCCTACCGCTGCCGTATGCGTGACAGAAAGAGAAGCCAGACCGACTGGCACCGTAACGCGCTACGTTACGAAGCGGTTTACCCTCCCATAACAAGTTATCACTTCAAAACCTTTCTAACGACATATCGCTTAACGTTATTGTTCATTAACCTGGTCTCGATACATTTTTGTCGGTCCTCCTTTAGAAACGTAAATTCAGCGACTCATTTTGAGCTACTCAAATTCCTCAGCTCACTTACTTTAAGAGCCCTTACTCCTCTCGGTGTTTCATACATATTTCAAGTCCTTGTTCTTGGAAATGTATTAATTTTTTAATGAAATGTAGTATGTATACGCTAGATATCCAAGTCTAAAAAGTTTGTTGAGAAAATTTTCGAAAAACAGTTTAAAGGGAGAGAGAGAGCGATTCAAAGTTTTCTATAGAAAGTGAAAAATCACTTTATCTTTTGCACTGAACTCTTTTTCGCAAATATTCTCCCTAGATATCTAGCGTAAGCATATGTACCAAGGTTCATTAAAATCACTTAATCCATTTCCAAGAATAAAGACTTGAAAATTTGTATCCCCACCCGAACACAACGCCCGTATTACTGGACGGGTGGGCCAGTTGTGTTGCTATGTACGAATAAGTGTTGGTGCGTCCATCATAGTACTGAGATGTGTTGTCACACTATTGGGAGAGGATATACGATGTGGAGACATCGGTACGACAAGAAATGAAAACACTGGCAATACTGGTTCATTGGAATATTTTGAAACTATTATAAACCCAGGCTTCTTCTGGGTAAGCTCGCTCCATCGTCGACTTTGTCTCTGTCATATATGACCTAGACTAGAGTCAAGAGCAAACCCATATTTAATAAATAAATAAATACTGTCACCGAAATTAAAAATTAACTTTCCAACATAAAAAAAATATATACTTTAATTCAGACCTTGATCCATATTATGTTAGTATTATACAAACTATAAGCTATGTTAGTGTCACCGGAGAATTGCAGACTCCGTAAAATTGTAATAAATCTTTTAATTTCTCGATATATTATGAAAAAATCGTTTTGTATACAATAAATCCCATCCAAATTCAATAGTTACCAATATATCCGTGTCTTATTAAGAAAAAATAGTTTACAATTTCACGCGATATTTTATAATCTTACGGCGTTTGCAAAAATAATAAAAGTTTTTTTTTTATTAATTCATATATCTGTTGCACTCACCTGACGCACCGGGTACATTCACCCAATGCGCCATGATGGTGCATCACTGATGACCCCCAGAATGCCGTTGACGCTCCCACGCACCGCATCATGGACGCAATCCTTTTTCACAATATGGTTTGAAACCATTAGTATGTGCTTCGGCAAACAAAAAAGCATAAAGTGTCAAAAAAAGCTCGAAACTAGTCAAGGATAGTGACTACTATTCTGACGAAGTATTCCAAGCAGTCTGTTGCAGTTAGTGACATCAAATCTGTGATAGAAGACAACATATTCGTATGAACTAGTATTGCCAGTGTTTTGATTTATTGTCGTATCGTCGTCTCCATCTTGTATGTAGGTACAGATAAACCGACAAATATATGCGCTTCGATGTTTGTCCACAATCTCTCCAGATGGTAAGCGATGATGTGGTCGAGGATGGAGCACGCTTGCCTAGAAGTAACCTGTTCACTCTTGACTTAAAGAGGTTGTAGCTATCAGGGAACACAGGGGCAGGGAATTCCACTCCTTAGCTGAACGTCAAATGAAAGTATTACCAGAATGATCGACGTTTTGGAAATACGTTGTTTGAAAACATGCCAATTTGGACCCAAGTACTATATGTAAATGTCACCGGCAAATTGCAGACTCCGTAGGATTGTAATAAATCTTTATTAGATTATAATTTCTCGATACTTATGTTATGAAAAAATCTCTTTGCGTGTCTTATTAAGAAATAATAGTTTACAATTTCACGCAATGTTTTACAATCTTACGGCGTTTGCAATTTTCCGGTGACATAAATAAATAATAATGAATATGTTACTGGAAAATTTAAGACTCCGTCAGATTGTAATAAATCTTTATTAGATTACAATGTCTCGATATATTTAAAAAATCGTTTTGTGTACACTAAATCCATCCAAATTCAAGTTTCCAAAATATCCGAGTCTTATTAAGAAAAAATAGTTTACAATTTCACGTGATATTTTACAATCTTTCGGCGTTTGCAATTTTCCGGTGACATTTGTAAATAATAATGAATAGAGTACAAGGAACGCACTCAATTTAACTCAGTCACCCTGTAAGGCTTAGAAATGTTCCCATAAACTAGAAGTTTTTTCATTTACTGTCGTCTCCACTCAGTAAAAAATCTAATCTTATTGGTCGCTCTATATTTCCGAAGTTAGCCGATAATTCCCGAAGCGCATACTTTTCTTGGTGAATCTGTTTGCAGTTGATTTTATTTTCGATAAATTTAAGTAACTGAGACGAAAAATATAATAAAATTCAAGTCAATTTACGAAAAATTATCAACTGCCCGAATGTATGAAGATAGTTATTATGGAAAAACATTCAAATATTATATAGCCTTTAATAGAATGTAGGTGGCCTATATTTATATAAGTTAACATCGTATAAATCTAACATCGTATGGAAAGAGGCTTTACCCACAGATTCTGAGAGCCTAATAAAATATTAACTTTAAATACTGTTGATAATTAAAATATATATAATAATATGCATAATAAAAATATTGATTATCTAAACAGTTTATCTAGGTATAAACAAAAATATAATACTAACAGTGAAAATAGAATCAAAATTGACCGAAAAACAAACGAGATATAACTTACTTAAAGAAATATATCTGTCCCTCTCTCGAAAACGTTGTTTTCTATGGCAGCTGTATAGGCGACATAGTACCTATTTGACGTCACAGTTGGTATCGGACTTCTCTTTCTAATTGTCAACTTTGATACTTAATAACTTCATCGCTGATGAAAGGATTTTAAAAATTGTTTCATAATTGTTTACTAGAGATAATAAGTACTTTATATTGCAAAAAAAAAATGCATGCATATTCCCTATTGAATACACTTTTTACATAAATAAAAATGAATTCAAGTATGCCTGTAAGTCCGGTTTATCATGTGAGGGAGTGTCAGACTCCTACTGAACTAAACCCCACCCGTGTTCCTTCAAATGCCCGCCGCGTTCCAGGGCCGCGGTAACTCTCGAATAATGCCCACCAAAAAGTAATTGACGAGAGATTTGTCAAAATATTTTAACTAAATATGCTCTCAGAATCTTTGGACTTCCATCTGTTTATTGTATTTTACTAACTTCATAAATCAATAAAAAATCGTAATTCCATCCTTTATTTTAATAATAGCTATTTTCTCTTCGATATTGGTATGTAAAATTGTCATACAATTTAAGCACCATAGAAATAATATGGTGACATCACTCGACTCGTATAATATGTATTAAAGATTCACTTCTTAATAGTTTACAGATTTTGAAAAGGGGTATACTGAATATAAGCAAAAATGGTCGTATGAATCTATATAAAAATGTGGTTTTAATTATAAATAGCAAAATTACATTTTTTTTTTAACTAAACCATTTACAGACAATTTTCAACTGTCAGGAAGAATATCATGTAGTTTAACTATTTCCAAGTTCTAGTTTATTGACAGGCCCGCGTTTGACCACAATCTCACCTGATGGTAAGCGATGATGTGGTCGACGATGGAGCACGCTTGTCTAGAAGTATCCTGTTCACTCTTGACTTAAAGTCGTCCAGGTTGTAGCTCTATAGAGAAGAACGTGCAAGAAACTCCACGGACACTTTTATTATAGACCATGTATTTTGATACCCTTGCAACCCTTTTACAAAGTCCGTTAACTCTAATTTAAGTAATAATATTTCATCATCAACATCACAAAAATATAGTCACAATTATTATATATTGTGAATATATTTAAAAGTAACAAGAAGTTGTGTTCAAGTCACATTTTAGGTCCTTTTGCACAAACCAGAGTGCTTTAAACTCAGATTTAGTTGCTCACACGAGGTTAAACAACAAATATTCCATACATAATGACACCGCGTTAAAACTAACTCGGGAGTTAAAAATAACTCTGGTTTTGAGCAAGTAGGCCTTACAGTCCGTAAACCACTTTTCTCAATTAATTTAGGACATTCCATTTTTTACTATTTTATTTTTCTTTTATTTTATTTTTTTTATATTTTTACTCGGGTTTTGGTAGTGGCGTTTATATTTTTTTTATAATATTTTTCTACTTTTAAATCTGTATTTCTGTGTTTAATTTTAAGGAGAATAATGGGAGTTTTTAAATATTTAAATAGTTGAAAAAACTATGTGAACCATGTTTCAAATAGTCTATGGATGTATAAATTTAAGATTTCGTTCAAAAATAATAATATCCTGAGCATTTCTTGTCTATGCTGCGCTCAAAATGGCTCAAAAGATCTTTTCACCACATTTTTGGGTTTTTTAATTTATTTACGAAGTGAGATCATCGAAGTTGTAGAAATTATAAATGTATAAGAGTATATTTTATTCAGATTATAATATATTAGGATGCGTTTAATTGTAATACTAGCTTGACGCTAACTTGTGACCGTTTGAGGTGTTTTCAATAATCGTCCTGATTTGATTTTTAGCAAAAACTTTTTGCCATACCTATATTTTGTGAAATAATATGCGTAATTATGATAAAACTATATTTGATCTAATATAAGTTAAATGTGTGTTATTTTCAAGGATTATATACGAAAATATTTAAAATCTATTCATCGGTTATATTAGTAAAAGAAAGAGTTTTTGCTTCGACGGGACTGCATATAGAGGCTTTCATATAATTATTGTGCTTATAGATATGTTAAAAAACAATTAAAAAATTATAAATTAAAATAACAAAATGCTATTTTTCTCGCTTCTCACACATAATGAAATGCTTTTGATAATTTTTATTTTTATTTTTCGTGTTATAACTAAAGTTTTTATTTGTATTTTTTTTTGTTACTAATATAATAATGTTTTGCAGTGGGTGGATGCTAACAACGAAGAGGTAATTTCGACGATATTTTTTTAATTAAAAACATTATTTTGACGTAATTCTATGACTGACGCCTGAGCGTCGAGTGTTTAAAATTACTTTAATAATATAAGAATTAAGATGATTTTAGAATGTCACTGAATATAGAGAAAGTATCAGAGCTTTTTGATAACATCTTAAGTTTTTGGGTAATTAATTATTTTATTTATTTCATATTATTTTCACAATTAATGTTATAATGAGTGGGTTTTGGATTGCTTTAAACGTGGTAACTTATACATGACAAGCAAGCGCGTGCCCTGTACGCCAAACGTCACAAATATGTGACAAAAAGTACGGCGAATTTGTGGCTTGCCGTCGGGGGCACGCCGATGCGTTTATGCTCTGGCGTTCAAAAGTATAAATTTAAGTTGAAACATACCTTTGTACGCATAGAAAGAGACATGGTATATTTATTAAGTCAGAAATTAAAAATCGGTCCACAAATATTTATTTTTTCATTATTATTGGTAGTCCCGCGTTTGCTCACAATCTTGTATGACGGTAAGCGATAGTGTGGTCGAAGATGGAGACTAAAAGTAAAATATTTCCGCAAAATTTCGACAAAAGGAATGGTCATAAGAATTACGTCAAAATCTTTTCTTTCTTTTCTCTTCTCATCTTTTCCAAGCTTTTTCTAACTTTTCGGGATATCTGGAATTTTTGAAGTCCAAATTACCGATAGGGTCAATTTTGTCTAAATTTTTAGGACAACACTTTTTTTGAATCAACAGCATTTCATTATTAATCCCTGGTTTTGAATGAATGAAGTTTTTAATAACTTGCATTCTTAACATCGAGTTTGTACAGTGTTTTGAGGTTAGAAAATTGGTAGGAATGTTGCCACTTGTTAAAACTAAATACCTTTTTTCCTTGCACGACCTTTTATGTTCTTCCCGTTTTTCTTAGCATCCGTACACATGACAGATGGAAAAATTCGTAGGATATTTGAAAATTATAGGTTTCGATAACGCATTTTTCAATATAGCAAGTCGGTTTACTTTGGCCTTGGGGTATAACTCTGGCCCAAACTAGTAACCATTAGGGACACAGTAAACAGTGTGATTTGTGTTCCTATTGGTTAATAAGATTGGCCCAAACTTGTAACCAATAGAGATAGGTACAGTAAACACAGTTTGCTTTGTTCCTATTAGTTAATAAGATTAGCCCAAACTTGTAACCAATAGAGATACAGTAAACACAGTTTGCTTTGTCCCTATTAGTTAATAAGATTAGCCCAAACTTGTAACCAATAGGGACACAGTAAACACAGTTGGCTGTGTCCCTATTGGTTAATGAGTTAGGGCCAAAGATATCCCAACGGCCTAAGTAACCCAACGTCACAGTGTGTTTTGTTTGCTGTTAGTTATTATCCGTTTGTTTTTGTATTCTTAAATGTTAAAAAATATGGAATAAAATGCTGTTATTTTAAGCAGTTTTTTTTAAAGTTTTCTTCATGTCACTCTTGATAAAAAAACTCATTTCTATAGATTTTCGTTTCTTTTTATTTTTTCTTGTAAAAGGCTTGTTCTTTTCGGTATAAGCAGAACCGACCACAGTCGATATATAGAATGATGTTAATTGCTTGAAAAAAATATCTCGCTTGTTTCGAACGCTTTGCATGAAGCTACCTGTTTGTCTGCTTATGCCCGAATCGCGTTAAATCTGTACTGTACATGCTCGATGTTTGGATGACCAGGATTTGAGAAAAAATTGAGCCATTTTTTTTTCCTATTTTTTTCTTTTCTTCTTCGCACAAATCTTTTTTTTTTTTTTTTCGTTTTCTTTCTTAAATGTAAATGCCACCTGACCATATCCTTATTTACTAACCCGTTTTAAAGCGAAAGTTGACTGATATTTTTTTGCGAAATATTCGTTGATTTTTGCGAGACATGTTGGCAACATTGTTACTAATTTCTATTTTTTCTCTTTCTTTTCTTTCACGTATGGTGAACCCGGAAATGGACGCATTGGAAAATCAACACGAAATATTATGAAACAAAAACACTTTACAAATTATTTGAAAAAAAAAATCGGAATATCTTCCGTAATGTGGAAACATGGTCACACTGACTAAAATAAACCTGCGCAACGTGGTTACAAAACCGGGTATATACCAAAATAAATCGTCACAAAACCACACTGACTATGGCAACAAATAATCACGAAATTCGACAAATGTGGTTGGCAATTAACAATAAACCTGTTTGATTGCTATCAACATCGATTTGGTCCTACCATCTGCCACGATGGGCTACGGTGGGCCACAGTGGGTGCAGGATGGGTCGCCAGCGCATTCCAGCACGCCGGTCAAGATAGACACGCTTCAGTTCGTGCCCAAGAACACCAACCCTAAGGAGTTCAAGGCATTACAGCAACAGGTATGATATTTACACAATTTTTTCAATCAAATCAATCAAAAGTCATTTATTCAAATTAGGCTGAGTGCCAGCACTTTTTGAACGTCAAAGTTCTACATAAAGACAGTCTCCCAAAACGCCCGCCCGTCACCACTTCCTAGTGTTGTAGCTGTATGTACACACAAAACAAAATAAATAAAAACAAATACAGAATAGCACGAAGGTTGTGCTATTATACTAGCTTTTGGCAGCAGCATTTCTTGCGTTTTCAACGTGTAACAGAATAAACGCAATACCTGAAAAGGGGTCATTGTACTCATCGTTATGAACAACTTTTACTATGGGACCAACTCCGACTGCTCCTTACATTTCGTCGCTCGCATCACTAAAAGTCCTGTCAATTTTTTTAGCTTTGTTACATATATGGTCCATATAAATGTAACATAGAGAAACGACGATAAGTGAAAAATGTAAAGAATTACGAATTTCTAGAACAGTATAGGTAGTTGTCCTAACTCAAATCAGCTAAAATTGAGATAGGAAGTCATGCGAGCGACGATTTATGGTCAAAGCCAGATAAATTTGCAATAACGGTCATTGCCCTTTCCTTAATATCTCTTCATAGGTACCTGGCCAATAAATTATGAATCCTTTTAAGGGTTCCGTACCCAAAGGGTATAACGGAACCCATATTACTAAGACTTCGCTGTCCGTCTGTCACCAGGCTGTATCTCATGAACAGTGATAGCTAGACAGTTGAAATTTTCACTGATGATGTATTTCTGTTGCCGCTATAACAACAAATACAATAAATATTTATGGGGGCGGCTGGCTCCCATACAACAAACGTGATTTTTTTTTTTTGCTGCTTTTATAGATAATGGTACGGAACCCATCGTGCGCGAGTCCGACTCGCACTTGGCCGGTTTTTTGTTACTTGTAAATATAAAGGATCACGATTGATGTCGATTCAGGGCAGCTTCATGTCTTTATTTCTGATTTCGAAACTAAGTATGTCAATAAATGTGGGTGTAGGTGGGTCAATGACCGTTATTGTAAATTTATCTGGCGTCGACCATATCGCTCATTTGGAGCGACAGTGACACAACTGCAAAAAAATGCGAAACTGACCTAATTACACCAAAATTATCTGCCTGATAATCTACGTTAGGAGTAAAAATGTCACATTTGTAAGTTCAAAAAACGTCCGCTAGAGAGTGAAAAGTCGTTGTTGAAACATTCCATTTTGGCGCGCGGATTCCGGAAAAAATCTTAAAACTGGCGTAGTGTAAAATTTACAAATTTGCACTTGTGTCACTGTCGCTCCAAATGAGCGATATATAATATGCTCATAACTCGACAAAATGTGCTGACCAGTATTTTTTTTTATTGTGGTGAATGATGTTGAGTACAATGACCCCTTTTCAAAACTTTTACACGTTGTATACTCCTAAAAGGGTTAGAAGATAGAATAGCATGCCAAAAAATAAAAAAATATACAAAATTACAAAAGTTATGCAAGTTGGGAAGATATTGGGTCCCGTGTTTTCCTACGGTCATTCGGAACCCCCTAACAATCAATCGATCTGTTTGCTTTTTCCCAAACACATTGGGGCCGGCTTCTAGTCGTAACGAAAGAGTACAGGGAAGATGTAATGTGTGCAGATAAAGGAGAACCGGCGCGCAGACAAGATCAGCGCGGGGCCGCAGTCGCACATCCTCGAGGGCGTCACGTGGGACGAGGCCAGCAAGCTCATCGGCGAGGACGCCGTCAACACGCACACCGGCGACCACGTGGTGAGTACCCAGCGACGGTGTAGGGGGAGGGGGGGCCCTAGGGAGTCGCTAGGTCATTACCAGCCAGGCGTAAGCGCGGGGCTGCGTAGGTATATAGAGGGATGGTAGCTCGCCTTCCGATGAGGATCAGGTCCGGGTCCAGCATAATGGACAGGGCGCTCGGGCCAGTATCTGCCAGGTTGCGGAATTGTTTGAAACAATCACCGCGGCGCTGGCGCTCAAAGGGAATTTAGAGGAACACGGGTGGGCTTAAGTCAGAAAGAGTCTGTCACTCCCTCCTGTTTAGACCAGATTGGGAGCTGTCATCTGATGATTTCCCATAAAAAAGGGGGGAGACTTTTAGGGGTTCCCCCCTCGAAATGCGGTAATCAACAAATCCTTTTTTTATCAACCTATGGTGTCCCACGGCTGGGCAAAGGTCTCCCCATAGCTTCCACTGTTCCCGGTGTGTTGCCAATCCATCAATAACGCCTCTAAGTCATACTAACTTATAATGTTATCCAAAACAATGTTGAAGCTCCAATTTGACAACTTATTGTGAATATAGTAGTAACGTAGTATGTGTTGTTCCGTGTGTGCAGCAGGTGCTGATGGGCGCGGCGTCCAAGGGCATCATCCAGCGCGGCTACCAGCACAACGCCACCATGTACTCCGCGCCCTACGCGCGCAACCCCTTCGACCACGTCACCGACACCGACATCGACGAGTACCGGCGCGTCGTCGAGCGCAAGCAGCGCAGCGACTGTGAGTACATCTTCATCTTCTCTCAACGGCAGGCAAGCTGCACAGAAGTGTCTGTAGCGGCTTCAGTTACCACATGAAAAACCAAGTAGGGGAGCGCGGGGCTAAACGTGCCGCGGGGAAGTTGTTTCAATTGAAATATTCTTTAGGAAAAAAAGAGATAAACATTTCAAGTAAATTCGTCATAAAACGGATCGCTGCAGCGCACCGATGGCAAACTATCTTTGTTTGGCCAGGAACGTCCGTTACATTGTCAAATTACATCGAAACAACTTCCTCGCGGCACTTTTAGCCCCGCTCTCCCCTAAATGAAATTTGTACAGCAACAAAAAGAACCGCAACGCCATCAGTGATGAATTACCAACTGAAATGAAATCTATCCTGCATCGCGCAAGCAAAGTTCTCCGTGCGATTTGAACATATACAACAGTCCGAATATCAACCGTCGAGCTAAGTCAAAGCATTTATTTCAAATAAACCATTATCAGGTACTTTTGAATTGGCAAAGTCAGTCCGTCAAAAACATGAAGCTATTTGCACGTTCGAAAGCGTAGATCTCTATGGAGACGAACGTGCAAGAAACTCCACGGACACTCTTTTAAATCATTTTATGTTTACAAAAATCCTGGTTACATTAACCTTGTTGCTTCTGTATATGAGAATAATGTAAAGAAAGAAAAAACAATTTAAAGTATCAAATATTAAAATGAGGCAGTGGCAACCAAGGGATGACCAGTCTCCACTGACGGCGCCCGTTCACGAACATGACGCGTGCATCAGCACCATTCAGCTCAACCATTTTGAAGGGAACTGAATGATCCGATACACGCGCCACCATCAGCGAGACATCCAGCAGAGCAGTTGCCCACCAGACACAAGACCCGTCTGGTCGGAGGATCCTCCCTTTTGAGTGGGGCATACTACATGAATGAATGTTGGTGTACAGTAGAGTGTGTGGGTGTGGTTTCAGACGACACCGACCTGTCGGAGTCGGAGGCCATCAGCGCGGCGCAGGTGACGTCACCCGCCAGCGCGCCCTCCGAGACCGAGGAGGAGTCCCGCGACGGTACGGCACGCTGCCTATTTATTTATTTACTGGCTACTATTCTCATATACCTACACAACGTGTAACAGAATAAACGTGATACCTCTTAAGGGGTCATTGTACTCATCATTATGGACAACTTTTACTATGGGACCAACACTGAAATCGCGACAAAAAAATTGTCTGCCCCAAACATTTATGTGCGCATAACTCAACTAAATATACTGAACAGCAGATTTTTTTTCCCCATAGTAAAAGTTGTTCATAATGATGAGTACAATGACCCCTTTTCAGGTATTGCGTTTATTCTGTGACACGTTGTATAGACGCGTCTTGCGCCATCATCACAGCTCTAAAAAACGATGAAGAGCACAATGACCCCTTAAGAGGTATTGCGTTTATTCTGCGTTGTATGTTACGCTCAGAGACCCAAAACTCACTGAACTAAAAAACAGTTTAGAACGCGTTGTGACTTGTTTGAAATGACATATTATTACGAATTTCGTCGTGGCATTTAAGGAAACGGTCACGATGTGACTGTATTAGAGAGCTCAGAAGGGCTCGAAATGGCATTTCTTGGCACTTCCACAACGCGTTGTGACCGTTTTCTTATGTGCTTTTTAAATCCATCCAAAGGTTGTCTTTTGAACGCCAGAGCATAAATGTATCGGCGTGCTCCCGACGCCAAGCCACGAATTCTCCGTACTTTATGTCACATATTTGTGACGTTTGGCGTACAGGGCACGCGCTTGCTTGTGATGTATACGTGACAATGGCGTTCAAAAGGTTAAAATATGGCTTTCAGTGTAAGGCCGCCCGTTGTGCCATGCTATGTTATGTTTGCTTCATCTTGGAACTTATTTGGTGTAAATAATGAAGAGTATTCTATTAATGGTGATATTAATGTCGTTTACAGAACACCGTGTCCTAAGAATAGAGACGAAACAGGCGCCAGTTCGCAGCCAACCGGAGGTCGTGCTCAGCGATGGTGAGTACTTCACACTTTTATTCGAAATTCGATGAAAATCGATGTCAGCAGTGGCGTCAAATGGTTCGTGTGATACAATATGTAACAAAACGCCTGTGGTTCCTTAAAGAAGTGCTTATAAGATTACCATTAATTAAATTACAATAATAATCGATTCATCATCATCTGCCTAGTCTTCTCCCAACTATATTGGGGTCGGCTTCCAGTCAAACTGGATTCAGCTGAATACCAGTATTTTACGTGGAGCGGCTGCCTACCAGACCTCCACGACACAGTAACTGGGTAATAAAAATGAGTTTAATATCTGTACTTCAGCGCAGAAGCGTGTGTACGGCGGTGCGCAATCAGTTGTACTAGCCAAATATTAATGACTAGCTTGTGCCCGGGACTTCGCACGCGCATACAATACAAAATAGTTTATTGTGACACTTATAAAATTACATTACATTTAAACGTAATAATAATATCTTGGGACAACTCACACACGGTCATCTGATCCCAAACTAGGCAGAGCCTGTGCTATGGCAACCAGACAACTGATAAACATACTTATATATTTCTAAATACATACATATTATAGACAAATTACACCCAGACACAGAACAAATGATCATGCTCATCACACAAACATTTGTCCTGGGTGGGAATCAAACCCACGACCTCCGGTTTAGCAGTCAGGGTCACTAACCACTCGACCAACAGGCCAGCCAACGTGTTTGGAGCCTCCTTTTGCTCTTTCTCATCATTTACGACAATGATTATCACACATGACACTTATACCAACTAGAGTTAATATAGTGGTGTGACCTTAAGCATATCCCGTTGTTTCCCGTTCCCGTAGGAATTTCCCGTTCCCATTTAGCCTATAGCAGTGTTTTCCAATCATTGGTATACCATGGCCCGGTAATTTACACACTGCCCCTTCGTGACCCACTCAACAAACATTAAGTAAAATAATACGCATTTGTTGTTATTACAAATATGTTTATATTACTACTAATTGCCGCCCGCGGCTCCGCCCGCTTTATTGTCGAAAATTATCCCAAGAGAACATATTCCCGGTACAAAAGTTATTCCAGACTATAATCTACCACTGTGCCAAATTTCATCAAAATCCATTCAGTAGTTTTTACGTGAAAGAGTAACAAACATCCCTCCATCCTTACAAACTTTCGCGTTTATAATATTAATAGGATTAATAATGTTTTTTCTAATATTTGCTATTTTTAAAACAAGGCGGGAATGCTGCGACCCGGTGTTTTATTAAGATGGTACCAGTACTGGGTCGCGACCCAAAAAATGGGAAACGCTGGCCTTCTAGTATTCCTCATGAATATGGATATCAATTCAAAAAGATTTTTCCAAATCCGACTGGTAGTTCCAGAGATTAGCGCGTACAAACAAATGCCTCAGCCTTTTTATTAGTATAGATAGATGAAAAATTCAATAAATAACAATTTTCAAAAATTACTTCCATAATTACAATCGTATATCGATTCTGAAAATGCAAGTCCGATCCTGCATGGAGTATTGCAGCCACCTTTGGGATGGCTCAGCTAAATACCAACTTGCTGCGCTTGACTCGGTGGAACGCAGAGCTAAAAGGCTCATTGGCGACGTAAAACTGGTGGATGCCAAGCTTCACAGCTTGGCTCATCGCCGCAAGGATGCCTGCTTGTCGGTCTTCTACAGATTGTACTTCGGGGAATCCAAGAACTCCACAATCTCGTCCCACCGGCCCCCTTCTAAAATCGGACATCTAGACGCACTGCACGTTACCATCCCTACCTTGTTGCTATTCCACCAATACGCTCTAAACGTTTCCAAACGTCTTTTATAATGCGCACAGCAAAGGAGTGGAACTCTGTGCCTGCGTCTGTGTTTCCGAACGCATACAACCCTAATCTCTTCAGAATTAGAGTGAACAGGCTTCTTCTGGGTAAGCTCGCTCCATCGTCGACTTTGTCTCTGTCATCTATGACCTAGACTAGAGTCAAGATCAAACTAACCTCAAATAAAAAAAATGCCCCTACAAGGAACCACAGCGTTTTTGTTACATACTGTAAAACATACGGCAGCTGATTCGCCAGTTAATTTTGACTTGAAGTGTTTTCTGGTTTCATTTGAATGAAATCTAAGTGCATGCGACATGGATGCTAGATTTAGTTGGAAACTTCTTCAACGTCTTAATGGGTCCACACAATATACAACGTGTAACAGAATAAACGCAATACCTCTTAAGGGGTCATTGTACTCATCATTAGGAACAACTTTTACTGTGGGACCAACACTGAAATTGATATTGCGTTTATTCTGTTACACGATATAGACTGCCATAAACTTGGCATTTTCCTAGATAGAAAAATTATAATTCTATTTAGTCCGTCCGTTAGATTTTCAAAAAATATTTCACAAGTATTTTAAATGCTTTGCTGGTGACGTCACGTTGCTGGTAAATATAGTACTATTCTAGTGACGTCACGCGAGTTTTCAACGCACTGTATCGTCTTCATTTTTAGGGTTCCGTACCCAAAGGGTAAAAACGGGACCCTATTACTAAGACTCCACTGTCCGTATATCTGTATGTCATGAGGTTGTATCTCATGAACCGTGCTAGATAGACAGTTGAAATTTTCACAGATGATGTATTTCTGTTGCCGCTTTAACAACAAATAAAAATGTTTTTTTTTTCGGCTTATGGTACGGAACCCTTCGTGTGCAAGTCCAACTTGCAGTTGGCCTGTTTTTTTGTTTACGTGAAAAAAGAAAAAATACGTGTCCAATATTTTTCGGCAATCTATCTGACGGACTAATTAGATATTTTCAGTAATATACTCTGATACGTCTGTGGAACAAAGCAATGCATACAAACTTTTGGTGTGATTGAATTTTTCATTTTTCTATTTTCATTCGGTTCTGTACAGGCATGTTTATTTAAATCTGTTTTCGACTCATTTCGTAGTACGAGGGAAAATTAGATTAGTAAGCGAAACTTAACAGACTTCAAATCGAAGCACTTCTTGTGAGAGACTCAAAAATGTTATTTCTTCTAATTTTAGTATCAATAATTTTCAAGTTATTCAAGACTAGCTTTTGCTCGCGACTTCGTACGCGCATATCCCGTTTGTTTCTGTTCCCGTAGAAATTTCCCGTTCGCGTATAGCAGCATATAGCATTCCTCATGAATGTGGGTATAATATACAAAATAAATTTTCAAAATGGGTTCAGTAGATCCAGAGATTACAACCACACACTCACAAACTATACCTCTGCATAATATTAGTTCAAGATAAAAGATGAAAATTTAACTATTTGGATTTTTTTTTTGTTCATTGTGATACTTCAAGTGCCAGTAAATCTGACTCCAGTCTTGCCAAGAACTACCGTGTTACCCAGATAATGGGTTGTGGAGGTCTGGTAGGCAGCCGCTTCACGTAAAATACTGGTGTTCAGCTGAATCCGGTTTTTTTAAATTTAATATGGGTTTGCTCTTGACTCTAGTCTAGGTCATAGATGACAGAGACAAAGTCGACGATGGAGCGAGCTTACCCAGAAGAAGCCTGTTCACTCTAATTTTGAAGAGATTAGGGTTGTATGCGTTCGGAAACTCAGACGCAGTTTGACTTGAAGCCGACCCCTATATGGTTGGAAGAAGGCTAGGCAGATGATAATACTTCAATTGCTCTGTAAAGTTTCGCCTGGTAGTATAATTCGCCCTTGTACAAAACTGTTAGCAAACCTCTAGTTTTTTTGCATGAGAATGGTATGTAAAAGCGATGTCCCTTTTTAGTTGATACTACCGATTTCCTGGCCGCTGAACGAGCTCACGCTGACCGGACGAAAGGTATGTCTCGGTACAACACCCTGACACGTGCTTTAGAACCCAAGGTCCTTCTTGAGGAAACTTCCTTCACTCCACTCGACTCGACGTGACGTCTGTCGATTCGAGTGGAGTCAGGGGGGCTACTCTCTAAGCCCGAAGTCCGCAGTTTCGTGCTTAGTTGCGGGTGTATTCTACTCCGTATCACCTAACCAGTAAGAATAAATGACAACACGATTTGACAGTTACTGTCAAATCGTGTTGTCATTCATTCTTAGTTCGGGTTCGGAACTAATCGTAAGTTCGTAGGTGATACGGAGTAGAATACGCCCGCAACTAAGCCCGAAACTACGGACTTCGGGTTTAGAGAGTAGCTCCCCTGAGTCGAGGTTGAGCGGAGTGGAGGAAATGACTTAAAATATGAGTGACAGAGATAAGTCTCTTCTAAAACTCGATGTGACGTGTAAGGGTGTTCTGTACCTTTTTGATAGTTAACTAACCCCTGATTCAAAAACGAAACTTATGACGCTGGAATAAGGTGCGTTTATGAATCCGACTGTGAATCTGTTCGCACTAATTCTGCTTTTTTCTTTTTATTAAAATAGGTTTGTAGACGATTTTGTCGTTTCTGAATATTTAAATATCACGCCGGTATCGGGGACAGGGTCCAAGCTACGGTCAGAGCTCCAGAGAGAGGAACCTCCTAACAATACGAGCCTTGTCCAGAAGGACCACTTTTCAAGTTTCATTCAAATCTCTTAATTAATTTCTGAAAATTTGCTAGTAATTTATGCCGTGAATCTCTTAAGTAAAACGGGCTTCGCCCGCGTGAAGGTCGGAAATCGCGTCAAGCCCTCCCCCAAGGGGGACTTTGCCATAATCACCATGCTTGGCGGGCGGGTTGGCGATCGCAGTGTAGCTGTTGCAATGCATAGAGAATGCTGCTGCCCATTCTCTGGTGAGTCCCTTAGTTGCCTCTTACGACACCCACAAGGGAACATACTCCCGGGATGAAAAGCCTTTGTGTCATTCCAAACTATAATCTACCTCTGTGCCTTTCATCCAGATCCGTTCTGCCGTTCTGGCGTGATTGAGGAACAAACATTCATTAGTAATAGTAACATTCCTGACAACAAAATCGTCTACGTACCAGTGAGGGTTTCCAGGCAAAATTACGCCACCAGTTGGCGCCACATAAGCGAGAGGTACTCTTCCTTGAAAAAGTGACTGTGGCTTAAACATGTCAATTTAACTAATGTCAGAAAATATTAGCGTTTTGACAGGTGCCTGGACCTGACACCTCGGTGCTGCCACCTGGTGCTCGTTATTTCAGGAAACCCTCTTTCTTTGTATCTTCATAGCTGCATGGTAGTTTTGGATCTTGCAAATGTTTCTTATTATGTACTTTGTGTCTATACTAATGCTTTTATTTTTAGTTAATTTCCTTTCGCACTAGCAAATCTTAGATTCGACAAGTATTCATTTAAAATATTTTGAAACAGCCAATTTTTCCAACCTAAAATTCAAATCGTGATTTTTATTGAATATAAGTTTAAAAATTGAGTTAAAAATTCTCCATAAAAGTTTATTTTTATTAAATTAATTTAGTAGAAAGTCGGACTTATCCCTAAGGCATTTTCTACGAGTTGACCTTAGGGTGGTGCAGAGACAACATGGTAGTTGCAACTTCAAGGAATGACAAACAGAGAAAAAGGAATAATATTACAAATACATAAAGAAAAAGAGAAAAGTTCATATGTGACGATCTTCCTCCATATTGAGACCTCAATCTGGTTCGGTAAAGTTCATTTAGGATCTTCCTCCATATTAAGAGCTCAACCTGGGGCGGAAAAGTTCATTTGGCGTCCATATTGAGACCTCAATCTGGGGCGGAAAAGTTCATTTAGGATCTTCCTCCATATTAAGAGCTCAACCTGGGGCGGAAAAGTTCATTTGGCGTCCATATTGAGACCTCAATCTGGGGCGGAAAAGTTCATTTAGGATCTTCCTCCATATTGAGACCTCAATCTGGGGCGGAAAAGTTCATTTAGCGTCCATATTGAGACCTTTATCTGGGTCGGATTTTATTTTGTATTGTTCTTTCTTGAGTAGTGTCCGGCCGGGACCCAAACCTATTGTCGGACGACGAAGTGTTTTATGACTCTCCCGCATCGCCGCTAACGTCGTCTGTGACGTCAGATGTGGCGTCACCAGTACCGCACGTCGTCATTAGAGGTGAGAATCGATTGGCTCGGGGGCTGTGAGTAAATGGAAAGAATGAACGATTCGTAAGCGAATGAGATTGTTGATATAGGAAGACTGCAGGATTTTTAGGCGTGTATGATAATCAGAGATTTCTTCGTTTGATTCTTCAAATCAATAATTTATAACTATACTCAAAGTCCAGTTCATGTTTTTATTATCCCAGGTTTTAATTGTCATGATTCCAAATAATGATTCCTGGATTTTATAGGAGGTATTATCAACTCTTTGTTACTTACTTCCACGAACATTAAGTAAATAAAGTCTGCCAATTCCGATCACTGATGATAATAAACGGAAATGATCTCAAGGGAACAAACTCCCGGGCTACAAACGTTAAGATATGAAGTGGTAATATAAAGATTTCCTGGATTGCCAGCTAATTAAAGAAAGAAAGAAAAAAGTTTATTTGGGACTCGCACAAGACAAACAAAACAGTAAAATAAAATTAATAACTAAACAGTAATGTAATGTAACAAACATGGACAATTATATAATAAAATAATTATCTGTGCGAGGCCAAAATGGTCCCTATCTCAACTACTCAGCTTAATTCAGTCAGTCCTTCACTGGGTGACTTCAATCATTGGCTCTTGATAAAAGTTAATATTTTTTATTTTAACTATTATTTCTTGACTTCATATCAGACATAGAACGTCACCCTTTAATGTGTCTATGAACTTCTGAAAAAACCTGCTATTTTAACTGCAGCCCTACTATGACGTTCTAATGCCATCCAATTCCGATGATGTAAACGGGATAGTGCTATTCGCTATGTATAGCTCCGTCTCCCTCTGAGCGGAATCATGATCGTTTTAAGACTTCATAGTAGGGCCTTTGAGGCGGAGTGAGCATGAAGTGAGCCGTCTTTCTTTCTTGTTTGTATGGATTGACAGCTCACTTCATGTGAAGAGGATATACTTTTTGTCCAGTTCTTCGCTATTCTTTTCTGATTAACTTCGTTGCGGGATCTAAGACAATTGAATCGTTTCTCCGGGACTCGTCGAGCTTCATTGTCTCGTGTTTTTCTGGCGGTCGCCACTGTTGATTCTGGATTTCAGGAGTTGCAGTGGTTAGGTATAGTGAAGTGGTATGTTTCCAATAAAAAGTTCACTTACTGTACGATTGGTGATGTGTGATTGAAGGCTCTTTGATAGTTTGTCGGTTAATCTTGACGATTATCGTTATATTAAAGCGTCTGCGCGGTCGGCCACCGTGCTGTCAGACGACGTGTTCGTGTCGCCCCCCGCGCCCGTGGTAGTACGCGCGCACCACGCCCCCCTCCCGCAGACCGTCGTCAGAGGTGTGTGCCACCACCCAGCGTATTTTGCTTGTACCTTCGTTATATTTGCAAAGGACTCGGAGACGCTTCGACGGTCACTGCTAAACAACGTGTAACAGAATAAACGCAATACCTCTTAAGGGGTCATTGTACTCATCATTATGAACAACTTTTACTATGGGACCCAACACTGAAATCGCGACAAAAAAATCGGCGATCCCATACATTTATGTGAGCATAACTCGACAAAATGTATTGAACAGCTGATTAATTTATTTTTTTTCGCGATTTCGGGGTGGTCCAATAGTAAAAGTTGTTTGTAATTATGAGTACAATGACCCCTTAAAAAGTATTGCGTTTACTCTGTTACACGTTGTATTGTCTCGAAACGTAAATTCAAGTGATTGCGTCTTTTGGCAGTGTCGGCGAGGCGTCCCGAGTTCTGAAATACTAACTGATATAGAGGAACTAATAAAAGAAAATACGGACGTTTTAGATAACCTTTTAAACTACCTGAGGGCCAGTCTTTTTTTTTTTGCAACGTTATTCGCATCTCAGTCGCAATCTGTCAGAAATGTATGAAAATTGATGCTTTTTTGTCAAATTGCCCTCTGATTTTTAAACACCATCCAAAATGTTCACCTGTTCAGCGATATTTATTTAAATTTTATGAACAGTTATGGTACATGGGCGGACGTAATTTAACAAGGCATTCTCTACCAGTCAACTTTTGGGTTAAAAAGACCACATTGTGGTAGATGTACAACCAAGTAACAATATTTAACAATTGAAATTAGGTTTCGTATACGCATACACATACAACGTGTAACAGAATAAACGCAATACCTGAAAAGGGGTAATTGTACTCATAATTGTGAACAACTTTTACTATGAAATTGAATAAATATCAGCTGTACAGTACATTTGTCGAGTTATGCGCACATAAATGTACGGGGCAGTCTATTTTGAATATACAACATGGTAAAAATGGTTCCTAATGATGAGTAAAATGACCCCTTTTCTAATATTGCGTTTATTCTATTACACGTTGTATAGTAGTTTTTGAAAGAAATAATGAAATTTTATTTGCTCAACATGTGTATACAAAACAGAATTAAAATAATACATGCGTGCAAGATCTTTAATAAAAGTGGTTCACGACATGTCTGCCATTTCTCATGGCGTGCAAATATCTTACGTGAGAACGCCGGTAAGAATTTTAGTTTTCGTACTACACCGCCATTTTGTATTTTACTGCCGCCATTTTGATTAGCCTGTTTTAAACGCTCCAAATTTTTTTTTTGTGCCTGGATTGGTTGGAAGTTTTGGGTGGGGATGAGAAATCTGACTGGTTTTTAGATGGTTTAACGCTGGGACATCTTTAGTTCTAGTTCCCTATGTCAGTTACTGTTTCGAGGAAGGGTGCGGTAGGTTATGGTCGAGGACGGTTGTCTGGGCAAGCCATGTTGCTATGCTACGAAACTCCGAATATTCAAACCGAAGATCGTTATAAGTTATTCAATCAGAGTAGTTTTAGAATGGCGCATCTAGCCCAGTACGGTTGTCATTGCTAAACAAATATCAACTTAGAGTATCATATAATGAAGTCGGAAATTAATTACCTGACTCCATTTGGTCTAATATCCTCTTTGGTTTATTTAAATTTCAACTTTATTTAAAGTCGTGCAAGTTCGATATTTATTTGGCAGTAATACTCTGCGCTGATCTCTTAAGCGTTCGCTCACTTCATCAGTCCCAAATCCTTTTCAGTTATTGCGTTATTTCAGTATCCTTATTGCGAGTTTTCAAATGTACTAGACCGCGTTAACGCTCACTTTTTCAATTCAAATTGAAAATTTATAAGCACCGTCTGGTGTTAATTATTTTGATCGGCTCTCGTTTGACCAAAATCTCACCTGATAGGAAGCGATGATGTGGTCGACGATGAAGCACGCTTGCCTAGATGTAACCTGTTCACTCTTGGCTTAAAAACCCTCAAATTGTAGCTATCAGGAAACGCTGACTCCGGTAGGGAATTCCACTCCTTAGCTGTACGCACAATGAAAGTATGTATTCCCAATATGTCCACTTAAGAACGGGAAACCGCTTTTTTTTTTTCAAGACAAATTTGGCAAAGGGAAACGTTAACGCGATCGAGTACGTTTAAAAACTCGCACACCCCTCTGTTCGATCTTAAAATTTGATCGCGTTTGAATATTCGACCTTAAAGCTTGCGTCGGAAGGAGTTTGTGTGTCGTTTTCTTGTGGCGTCAATTCATTGTCATTGCTAGGTCATTCATCGTTATTGACAAGCATAGGCTTTAATGGTAAAGATAGGGCCCATCCGAACGTTCACCATGTTTTAAGTGTCCCGTGCACACGAGCGCTTCCGGAGACATCCGACCGAGTGGCGAGTTCACTTCGGGCTAGACAGGCCAAGTGGAGCCGTAAAGAGCTGTTCGCGGTCAGCCCTGTCCTTATTCTGAAGTCAATGTTGACACGGCTCGTTATTCTCATTGTTTCATCGTCATAGCAAACAGTTATCCATTTCCTGCAACTGCGAAGCCAAATCATGTCTTTCAATTTGTCCATAGAAAAGTAACTTTGAATGGCACAAAGCGTAGCGTACAAAAATACAGTTGTCAGCTATCTCATTTCATGTACAGTTAACCGAATGTGTGTTTATAGTATGTGGAATAGTGTGTAAAGTCCGGCAAAACTCCATAGAAAAGGGAGGATCCTCCGACCAGACTGGTGTTGTGTCTGGTGGGCAACTGCCCGTTGGTTGTTGTCGGGAGGTTGTATTATGTTTAAATCGCGTGGAAATCATTGATAGCGCCATGTAGGATTTGTGTGACTTCAGATCTTTTTTAAAAGTTCGTGTGTTGCGGTATAGATGGCGCTATATGTCTAGTAACGGTTTTCGTAGTTCAAGTTTCGAGGTTGAGTTGGGAAAATATTATTCGTACGTTTGTGAACTTGCCTCCTGTCCATCTTGATTCATTTATTTTTAACTAGGACCAAATTATCAGAAGAAAATTTGTCTGTCTTAATTTATAAATAAATTAAAATATTAATTTCATAGAAACAAAAATAATAATTAAAAATATTTTGTTTTTTATGATTAAAATATATAAAAGCTCATATCTAATAAAAATGTTAAAATAATCGTAAGTTATTAAATAAATATTATTATTAATTTTTAAGATAAAACCATAGATAATTACTATATTAGTCAATGTAGGAAACATTTGTCATAAAAAAAGGGATAGCCGCGCGAATTCGCGATCGTTTTTGTTCGTCAAATCCTAACGCGTCACGCCAACAGAGGCCGCTTCTCGTTCCGAACAATGAGGGCTACCGTTTTCGTGCTCACCAGTTGGCGCCACTGGCGAGTAAGGTCCTTAACCATAGCTCTAAAAGTTTATTCAGCGCACGTGAGCAAAGTTAGAAGTAATATAGTTTATAATGCCGTAACGCGCGATTAAATACAACATAGTGCCGCGTGTTAACCGGACTCATTTGTTCGAAAAAAAAGGTCAATCACATATTTCCAACAGAAAAATAAACTCAATGCAGTGGTCGGTCGAACCGTAACTTAATATAATAGAATTATTAATATATCAATTGAATGAAGTTAGCCAATCGAAATAAGGTGATCGGCCTCGGAGCATCGCAGCGCAGTTTTCGACCGATCACTGACTATATAAGATAACTATTAAATTTAATGAATAAATTAAAAATCGTCTGCCGTCCCGTCCGCCAGTCAAAAGTTTTAGTAAAATATTCCCACAAATCACAAGAAATGAGTAAACAAACTCGCGTCAATCACCTATTGTGAAATTTGACATTTCGTATCTAACGCTACTTATTCGGTGTCAAAAACGAAGAAACTAAACTAAAAACACCGACTTCCGAAATTAAAGTTATTTTAGACTTTGTAGTGTTTTCATTTGGAAGTCGGTTGTATTTTTTTTGTAAAAAAGTATTTCGATTTGTTGAAAATAACGCCATGAATATGAACGCGTTATTTTCCAAGATTATGTCCGAGTAGAGACAGGCCAGTCGTCTTGTAGTTCTATCTCTATCGTTAGAATAGTTATCTCTTTCTTCATTGTCTCAATACTTCTGTAAACGAATCAGTAGTCATTAGTTAGTTCGGAGTGTAAGGCTCTGTATCCGCATTCACGTTTTGAGGTGTGATGCTACTTCAAATCTATGAATTTACCACGGATTATTCACTGTTCTTGTGGTATCAAAAGTAAATAGATTGTGCTGAGCGACCGAGAATAGGCAACTGTCAAATCTGACCTTAGAGTCTCAGATCCCCTTCAAATATCCATATACCACGCCTCAAGTGACGATTTGACAGTTGTCGAATTATCGGTAAGCTATTTCGCGCCACACCGCAATACCGTGAATCCGTGACAAATCCTCCCCTCCCGCCGTTGCAGGTAAAATCGATGAGAAGGAAGCTCTCGACACTAACAAACGTTCCAAACACGAATACTCCCGAAGCACGAACTTCGAACATATCGTGAAAACTTACGACTCCCCGCATAAAGCGCCTAAATGTAAAGTGAACCTCACTCCGCGGCTCGCTCATACAGCTCTAACCGCTCACACAGCCCACACTACTCACGAGGCGGGCAATGAGAGCAGTCGCTCCAGCTTGTACTCGATCCCCTCCATAGAGTGGGATGGACGCTGCAAGTCCGACTTCGGCCTCCGAAGCAGGTCCCTTCCTCGCTATAAAACAAACAAGCTCTTTAGAACTCAGTCTCATAGCGGTTTCATTAATGCTTACATGAAGGACCCCGAACCCATGCACTACCACGTGCCCCGGTGCCGTTCGTGCGGCGCCACCAACCTCTCCTACGCCTTCGAGCTCACCAAAGACGAGAAACTAAAAAAAACTAAGAATCATTCTTCTATTTACTTCTCCATCGATAACATTCCACAAAAGTGTTCCGAAGAAGCAGACATCGATGCTACCTTCGTAAAAGTCCAGGAGAAGTTCGTGCCTATCTTTAAAGTTGAAAAGAAAGATACAGAGTTCGTTGAAAGTCAAGAATTTAATGAAGACAATTACATAGGGGACATTGGAAATAGTTTCTCTTCAGAAAATCAGACTGTCATCGAGAAATCTGACGCTGTTCATCAAACTGTTAGTGTGAAAAATGGTGATGTGTGCATAAAATCTACTGCCAGGGAGAATATAGAGGCTTACACTGAAGACGCAGTCGCTACAAACTTGATCGACGACTACAATAAATCTCTGGAATCAATAGAAGGTGAATATCATAGCTTTTCAGACTTGGAGGAGTGTTATGAAAGTCCCGTCAAAGAGTTGGTAGAGAAGGACATTCGGGACTACTCCGTACCTATAGACTTTTATTGCGAAGATTTTAAAACTAGAGATGATGCGAAGAAATCTCCTTTAAAAATAAAGAATATTCTCGAACCTATTTTGGAAGAATCCAAAAGTTCTTACGGTGATGATTCTAGTCTCTCTCAGAATGAGAAGAAGGAGGAACTCATGGAGAATATAGTTGGTGACGTGGTGAACACGGCTGTCCTAGCGAGCCAGCTGAAACTAGAGATAGCAACCAACGCTATTAACAAAGTGACCACAGAATCTCTGGTCGCTGAGTGCACTAAGCTGGAGAGCTACTCAGTCAACGAAGAAGGCTCTGACGTCACAACCAATGATATCGAGAGCACCACGATGAACAACATCGAGACAGCCATCGATGTGTATGAGAACGCACCCTCCGAGCAAGACATTATCGACTGCGTCTATGAAAACGTCTTCGACATACTTTCGACTGAATCTGATATCAACGTTATCAAGAGACAGAATTCTTTAGCAAGCACTCTCAGTTCGAACGATAGAACCAGCTTCGATTCCACAGCTGAATTTGAGAAATATGAGGTGGTGTCAGAAGTCTTGTCCGCGATTATAAATAGAATAGATGTCATTGATTTGGTAATGAAGATCAAGGTTCCCATCATGAATTTAAACGAAGAAATTACTGGTGACGGTGCTGATGAGACGTTCTCAATAGCCAAGCTTATCGAAGATATAGAACAGAACGTTTGTCTTAACGAGACGGTCCTCACTGAAGTAAGCGAGACAGATATAGGTCTAGCCAACAAAGTCACCGAAGGCATACTGTATTACATTTTTGATAGAGCCATGTACATCAACCATGAAAAACAAAAAGGCATTAAAAAGTCATTCAAGAGAGTTGTTACCGTGGCCGACTTAGAGGACATATTGTTTACTGCTAAATCCATTTGGATGGAAGCCGAAGATGACGAAAACATACGCGTTGAAGAAAAATACAACGAAGACCAAGAATTTTATGCTATAAAGGATTTTTTTAACGCGAAATGTCTGACGAAGGCGGCAGAACAAAATAGTAGTATTACAACGCAACATGTTGAAGATGGAAGTACAGGTAAAGTTTTAGATTGTAAAGATACCGATCGAAAAATAAAAACAATTTACTCTGTCATTGTAAGTGAAGAGAGCTCCCTCAAAGTTAAGCAAACTAACAAAGATCATCTTGAACATAATGAGAATACTGCCGATGAAGTAGGAACGGGAAATAATATCGTTTATAATATAGACAATCAAGAAAAGGCCAACTACTGCAACCAAATTGAAATTGATCAAGAATTGGTACCAAATCAAACATACGCGATAGAAAATCTAGCTTCTGATGAATCAATTGCTACAAACAATAATTTGGATAAGGACGATACTAATATAACAGAAGATATGTCAGTTCCCATAACCAATGACGTATCCAGGGCAGCTGACATTGAAAACTTTCTAAATGAAACATTCGTGGAATCCAGTGACATGAACAACGCATTCCATGAAGATTTCAGCCAATCAGAAGACCCAACAATGTCATCGCATACAGAGGAACTGTTCGCGACCCCTGACGTAGACCTCACGGCAGAAATGAAAGAAAAGAACCTCGAACCTGAAGCATTTACAGGAGGAAACATAACCGGTGCGTCACAAGAAGAATATCATTCCAGCGCAAATGATGAATTCAGAGATATCTCCGACCGGACAGAGGAGTTCGCAAGCTTCTCCGCACAATCCTCTGACCAAAATATAGAAGAATATTTAAGTCCAATCAAGGAACCTTGTTCTCCGAACATAGATCCAGTTTTTTCACCAGAATATCGTGATATTTATCACAAGAGTGCAGTAGACGTCTCCGACAAATCTGACTCGTCCCGGAAGCGAAAACATGCATCGGTCAAAGAAGCACTGAGTCGGTCTTCGTCGCCCAACAGGAAAGCAACAAAGACGTTCGAGCTAACGGAGTCGCCGATCAAGAGTGTACTGAAAGACTCGCCGATGAAGAAGGTGTCGAGACGTCGAGTTCAATCGGAGACTGCTTCTTCGTTCAGTAGAAGGGCTAACGTGCTAGCAATGTCGCAGACCGAACATTCAGGTGGCGTTAAGTACTGGCTCTCCTTCGACGAGCACCTCACGATTGAAAGCGAGAAACATGTCGCAAGATCGGCCAAGAGCATCGATGACACCCTCCCGAGCTTCATTTCCATCGACATAGACGAGGACATCGATGGGAAATCGTATGAGAAGGCGACTAACAAGAATAATAAACGAAATAGTGTACTCATGAACGAGTACTCGGATAACGAAGTGAGTTTTCCATCGGCAAGTACTTCTAGCATAGAATATGCGACGCGGGAGGTCAGTGACCCAGGGCTTGACGACTCAGACTCGCACGCCCCGCGGCAGCGCCTGCTTTACGAGCTACACAGCCGCCCGGCCACGAGACTGTATTCCAGCTGGCCCCCTTTCGAGGAAACTTTATTCTACAGGATAATTTCAAAGTTTAGAATGTCTGAAAGTTTCGATCCGAACGATTTAGAGGATCCGAATTTCGATAGCAGCTCTTATGATGCCAAATGATAGTCTCTATCGACATAGGGTGGTTACGCCTGAATATAGTTTCTATGAAGTAGCGATACTTGAGAAGAAATCGCAGTGCATCTAATCCGCTGGGTGCCATGTTGATATCCTACATTAAAATACATGGATCACAAAGAGCTATGTCAGTCTCTATTAAAGGCAGTTCTTCTTTGACACGGAATGCTATGCCTAAAGACACGATGTTGAAAAACGCATAGAGGTTAAAATCCAATACTGTAATTTATATTTAGGCATTCGTGATCGCTTAGTGTTTGTGAAAACGCCCATAAATAACTGTAATTTTACAACTTTATAACCTAAACCAATGATTCGAATTGATTTACTGTTTTCATAAACATACGAGTTGACAATGATATATGTGTCACCAGAAAATAGCAGCCCCGTTAAACACTGAAATCGCGAAATAAAAATCGACTCCCCCATACATTTCTGATCGCATAACTCGACAAAATGTACTAAACAGCCTAAGAGGTATTGTGCTAATTCTGTTACACGTCGCATATCATTGTCTAAATCGCTATTCTTAATACTCCTATGTAAATAAAATCAGTAAATCAATTCGCGTTGCCCGCACTCTGAAAAGTCAATCTAAAAAAGACGGTAACTCCCGCGATACTATATCTTGCTTCCGATTAGTACCGATAGTGCTTGCGCTGTTTTTAGAGCTGTGATGATGGCGCAAGACGCGTCTATACAACATGTAACAGAATAAACGCAATACCTGAAAAGGCGTCATTGTACTCATCATTATGAAACACTTTGATACTATGCGACCTACCCCGAAATCGCAAAAAAAAAACAACTTCTCAGTACATTTTGTCTAGTTACGCGTTAAATAAATGTATGGGACAGTCTTTTTGGCGATTTTTGTGTTGGTCCCATAGTAAATGTTGTTCATAATGATGAGTACAATGACCCCTTTTCAGGTATTGCGTTTATTCTGTTACACGTTTTATATATGTATAACGTCCTTGGATTGAGAAAAGTCGGAATGTAGTTCAAAATAACTAGGAAGATACGTTTTTTGTAAAAATAAGTGTAAGTTTGGCAATGCTCAAACCCACATTATAAATTAAAAAAATATATTTTAATAAAACGACTATGTATGTATTTTTATAGAGCCATGTTTTTATTGTGAATGTAGTTTTATCGCGGTTTTTTTTTTGTAATTTTAAGTGTTTATAAAAATAAAAGTTTTCTAATTAATTAGAAATAATTCGAGTTATTTCGTTCTAATTTTTAAAAACATGTATTATGTGCATCGACTTTTTTTCGTTACAAAACTATTTCTTAGATAAATAAAAACGGATGTGTCTTTGTTTCGTTAATAAGGACATATATTACGGGTATTTTTATATGCTATATGACGTAAATCCTCCCGCAGAAGCCGTTACTCGCTCAAAACTTCATTTTTCTCACTAATATTGTCATAAAGCTTTTGTAATATTTCATTTCAACTATTTTTTTACGCTTGTGAATGTTTTCTACAATTAAAGTATGTGTAATTGTTTTTCGTGTTGTTTCTGTGTAGTGCTAGTGCCTTTACTGCGATATACAACATGTAATAGAATAAACGTAATACCTAAAAAGGGGTCATGGTACTTATCATTAAAAAAATATAGACTGCCGTATACATTAATGAGAGCATAACTTGACAAAATGTATTTAAAACCGGATTTTGTTCTCGCGATTTCGTTGTTGGTTCCACAATAAATGTGGTTTATAAAGATGAGTACAATGACCCCCTTTCAGGTATTGCGTTTATTCTGTTACACGGCGTATATTGCCGATATTTACATTCAAGTACCGATATTCACCGATACCTACAGATATAGCTTATTCAAGTCCCGATATACACCAATAATGACTTTAAAGTACCGATATTCACCGATAACGACTTAGATAAACTTATATCGGTACTATAGCATTGTCATATTAATCTTCGTGATTTTAAGACTAAATGCCCTCCCGCTTTGTTTGAGAAGACTTGCCCAGCAGTGGGACAAGTGCAGGCTTATTAATTGACAAAATAATAGCGGCATTACAAATGATTAGAATTTGAAATTCATTTTGGTGTCCTATAGTGAGGATAAGGAATCCTATCTATAGGTTGTAGGATAGTAAAGAAATATTATTTGGTGATTAAATTAATAGTAATAGGAGCCCATAAAAGAAAATCTTGTCGGCCATTTTGCATTAATAATTTTTCTGTTGGGTTTTTTTGCACTGTCAATACTTTCTTTGAACGGAAAAATGTTTTGTAATGCTTTTTAAATGAGTAATATCCAAATGAGTGTGGTCTTTGCAAGACATTTTCCTTCATTTTGGCAAATTTTGCTTTTTTTTTTGTTCTTACACTGAGCTTGGCATGCCAGTAGCTTTCACTTGGTTTCGGGGAAGGAGATTCGAAGTACTAACGCATACAGGTAAGTGACAATAACACTACTAATCAACACTGAATAATCAGCACTTTTTATGATCAGCACTTTTTCTAATCAGCACTTTTGAATGTTTTTTGGTTAACTTTGAAATGGCATGGGAATGTTTGAAATGTATTTTGTACTGGTTATTTACTTAAAATATTATTGCAAATTAGGGTACAGACCTGTTTTTGGTAGTCAAAGAATATTTTTTACATAGAATTCTCTATTTTAGTAATATTGAGAAAAGTGATGGTCCGAAGCATACAATGAATAAATTTAGGCTCACTAGCACCATGAAACACTAAATAAATTTGCGTCGAACGAACAGTTTTGTATGTTTTAAAATGGTTACGATTAAATAAAGGGTACAAAGACCGAAGATAACTATTTCATAAGTGAAGTGCCATTTTTTGCGACAAGATGTTTATTTAGTCAATGGTGGTGCAAGCGAGCTATCAATATAAATACGTTTGTTTAATATTGTTATTGTATATTTCAGGCGAGCATACGGTGAACGGCGACCACTCAGATGCGCACCAGAGCACATTCTCGCACAGCAGTAAAGAGGTATGATTTGTTACTTAAGTCTACGGTTTTGGTGAGCAGTGGGGCCCAGTGGCGTGAGTAATGGGAGCCCAGTGGCGTAAGTAATGGGAGTCCAGTGGCGTGAGTAATGGGAGTCCAGTGGCGTTAGCAGTGGGGCCCAGTGGCGTGAGTAATGGGGGCCCAGTGGCGTTAGCAGTGGGGCCCAGTGGCGTGAGTAATGGGAGCCCAGTGGCGTAAGTAATGGGAGTCCAGTGGCGTGAGTAATGGGAGTCCAGTGGCGTTAGCAGTGGGGGGGCCAGTGGCGTCAGCAGTGGGATGCCACTGGCGTTAACAGTGGGGGGCCAGTGGTGTGTGGAGTGGGGGGACAGTAGCGATAGCAGCGGGGGGCCAGTGTTGTGTACCGTAGGGGGTGCCAGCCTAAATAAAAGCACACTGTTGGATTTTAGCTCGGCTCAGCGTCGATAGTTGAAAATCCAACAGTGCAATATTACTAAGGTGTTCATAGATGATTCTGAGTGTTAGTGAAAACTACGTAACGTGCTTTCCAAGGCACGCCTGTCATGCAGACTCCCACTGAGAACCCTAATAAAAAGACCAATAACTAGTAGTCAAAAACACAAACAAACCAGCTTCTTCCAGCGGCTTTGCCCGCATGGTTGTCAAAAATTATCCCAAGGGAACATACTCCCGCTAAAAGTAACCTATGTACTATTCGATACTATAATCTATCTCTGTGCCGTTTTGGCGTGAGAGTAACAAATGTCAACACAACAACTTTCGATTTTCTAATAGTAGTAAGATAATTGAGTGACTTTGTCTGGTAACCAGGGCTCTCCCTCGAAGGAGGTGTCTACCGAGGACTCGCCCAAGAAGGATAAGAAGAAAAAGAAGGGGCTCCGGACGCCGTCGTTCCTCAAGAAGAAGAAGGAGAAGAAGAAGTCCAGCACACCGCAACCCGCCTAGAGGTGAGCACTTTGTACGGCGTTGCGCCACTGGTACATGGTGGACATCCCACGCATACGCACAAAACGTTTTGGAAATACTTTCATTGTGCGTACAGCTCAGGAGTGGAATTCCCTGCAAGAGCCTGTGTTTCCTGATAGCTACAACCTGATAGGAACCACACCATCGGTTGCGAACGGTCGTATTTTTTTCTTTACTGTCACATACAGAACATCCTCTGCCTAGCCTTTTCCCAATTATATTAAGGTCAGCTTCCAGTCAAACGGGATTCAGCTGAATACCAGTATATTACGTGGAGCGACTGGCTTCCACAATCCAATAACTGTGTAACACGGTACTTCTTGGCAAGACTGGTGTCAGATTTCACCCTTATGTGACCACGCACTTCTGAAACACCCTCATCTAGATTATTGTTAGTAAGATACATCTATCCTGTTGGGAGTATACAGGCGGTACCCTTATTCTAGTTTCTGCCAACGGCTCCGCTCGCTTGATTTTTTTTTTTTGGCGTGCACTTGTGTGCCGCTGCTGGGCAAAGGCATCCCCTTTCTCCTTCCAAATCTCTCTCTCTTGGACTATCTCTGTCCAAATCTGTCACGCAAACATGATGAGATCGTCACACCACCTTCACCGCGGTCGACCTCGACGACGACGTCTCTCCTAAGGCGAGCAGTGAGTGACGACCTTCGCCCACCTGTCAGGGTGCATTCGTGCGACGTGGCCAGTCCACTCCCACTTTAACCTGGATGTTTTTTCCTCAACATCTATTACTAAGTTACGGAGCGCAGGATGGTGTTTCTAACGCGATCTCTTCGCTTAACGCCTATTATGCTGCGCTCCATAGTCCGTTGGCAAATCTTGAGTCTGGACTTTAGTTTTTCAGTAAGTGACAAACTTTGTGCACCGTAGGTCAGGACGGGCAGGATGCACATGTCAATGAGTTTCCTTTTGAGTGTTATCGGAAGACTTCCTTTCATATATTTTTAAAGGCCCAGAAGGTCTTCCAAGCATTTTGGACTCGTCTCCTTGTCTCGCTTGAATGTCGGATATTATCCCAAGGGAACATACTCCCGGGATAAAAAGTACCCCCTGTCCTATTCGGGAAATGGTTTACCCTCATGCCAAATTTCATTCAAATCCGTTAAGACATGGAGAAGTAACAATCAGACATATTTACTTATTTTCTTTGACTCAGAAGGAAGCAGAAGGCCGTGTCAGACTCTTACTGACTTAAACCCATCCGTGTTCCTCCTAATGCCCTTTGCGTTCCAAGGCCGTGGTGACTCTTTCGAACAAATTCCGCAACCTACTTCGAGTCTATGTGCTATTCAGACCATCCATCTACCTCTGTGTAAAATTTCATCCAATTCCGTTCAGCCGTTCCGGCGTGATTGAGTAACTTTAGCGTTTATATAATAGTAGTAAGATGTACGTTTTCTGTTTCAGATAATCCCACGGTTCGACACTGCCATCTCGCTTTCAAATACTTGTAATTTTTTTAATAATTGTTAGGATTTATCCTGAACTAAGTGCGTAATAAAATGTTCAGCTTATACAGCTGTAGCGGTGGGGTGTACATATAATTGTTGGGGCAAAACGAACATGCTGTATATGAGGTGGGTTTGTTTTTTAGACTTTTTATGCGAATGGGATTTTTCCCACAATTCGGGAAGACTTCAGACTTTTTACCAGTTTTAGTTTTATTGTTTTTTTTTTATGAAAAATCTTTCTTCCAGTGTTGTTTTAATACACAATCAAACCTTTTATTAATATTCTTGTGTGAGAAAATGGAGAAAATTCTAGAAATGACGAACCCGCCTCTAGTTTTTAAGATAAAATCCCGATTCTGAAATGTCGCTAACAAATGAATCGGTTCGTACCGGATAACCCCTCCTAGTACAAGTAAATTTAGTTGGAGGGATTCACTATTCTTTTTAACACTTGTGATAACAAATTAGCGTGTTTTCTACAATTCCCAAAATTATGACCGACTGTATGATATTTCATTTGTTGGTGCAGAAAATATCTGAAGGATAATTCTCGTACTTAAAATTTGATCAATCAAATTCAGTCGCAGTACCATCTCGGCGTGTTCTCTACGTGTTCTTGATTGTTTGCGAATGTGAATACGCCTTCAAATTACGAGAATTGTCCTACAGATGAACTGAAATACAAGTGTGTTTTTTACTGTTTTATTTTAGAGATGATTGACTATGTACCTACAATTGATAAAGACCCACCCACCGGCTAGGCAAGGTGTCTCGGCGCCTCAGCAGTGCTGCTACCCTCACGATAGGCGGCGTCCGTGCTCGCTCACTTTGTACAACTTGAGCAATGAGCATTTTCGGCACGACTTGAGCATTTTTTTGTGAATTTTGCACTTTAGAGCTCGGAGGATGAGAAATGAGTATTCGAGCGGCACGGGCGCGATAGAGTTAGACGCTATCAAATAGTTATAAACGGCGGTCTTTCAATCTAATTTATTTTTGTGACAACAATTTGACGAAATTAATGTTCGGTTTAAACTTATGCCTTGCCAATCAAGTTCTTATGTCGGAAATTATGAGTTTTATTTTTTTATTTTATTAATTTTAGTTTTTTCTGACTGTACATGCGGATTCAGCTGAATGTGGCGGTCGTACTACGGCAGCTTCGCCAATTTAATTCGTAAATTAAATTTATTTGAGAATTATAGTTCATATCAGCCATAGCAGTGCAATGCAAAAGATTCTTCTCAAAAAGTGAATTCACATTTAAACGTATGCTCACTGCATATCGGTTTTTATAAGGTTACTGATACTCGGTTTGGCTGCAAAACACCACTATTAATCATCATTGATCGATAAAAAATTAGCCTATTCTATCAAATAAAACTTATTTATTTGGCACACAATGTAGGTAGAAATATAGCGTGCACGAAACAAAAGAGAGATAATCCCGTATTGGCATATTATCGGTCGCCATCTTCGGCTGAACCTGATCAGTAACTGGTGCATTATTTTACAAGTTTATTTCACTAGATGGCATATAATGCTTTCATTTTTATAGAGGGCGCTGTCGGAGAGAACTGGTTACTTAAACTTAAATAGACCACCATTTTAACCAACACTGCGTTAATAATACATCTTTATTGCAGACCATACAATCCATATTCACATAAAAAAAAATTGAATATTTCTATCGAATCAAACGTCCATTTGGATAAAGTTTGGGATCGGTGTTGAGAAATACATAGAATAATCTCAGAATACTTTTGACCACTGCGAGATTTTTTATCAACGTATAAAAAATCTGGTTAAAAGTTATGAGCAAAATTTTGTTAATTTGCGTTTTCGATCAATGTTAAATAAATAACAATTAGTTAATAGCTATCAATTGATCGAAAAACGCAACTTGACGAATTTCGTATCACAATTTTAACCATTGGTTAAGTTACAACGTATAAAAAGCGCTCATATTAAAATACCGGGGTTTGGTTGGTTAAACGGGCAAAGTAACCGGTGGCTTCCGGAAACCTCTCGCCATTTGTGCTTTTAAAATAATAATAATATTGAAATAGATATATCTGTTGGTAGGATGATCTGTCGCGCGCGGCTTCACAAATTTAAATGTAATATTGTATGATTCTGAATCTAAAACTCCAATCTATTATTACGATTCATAAAAGTAGTGCTTATTTTAGATTTAATAATAATATATGACGGTTAAGTTCTTTTTTATTACAAAAAAAAAATAAAATGTATTTTGACAGATCATCCTATAAAATTTGATATTATATTAAATATAAAACAAGAAATATAATATATGTTAGCATTTTATGTAAATGTAAGAAGGCTAGCCTACTTTCTGTAGTTTTTAACTTATTTTTTTTCTTTTTTTTACTATTGGGACGTATCAATCGTGTGGTTGGAATAACTCAAAAATGCTTCTAATATTTTTTTTTGGGTAAGTACAATGGCTAAAGTTAGTATAAAATTTAAAAAAAAATATGGCGCACTTGTCCGGGCCATGCCCGGGACGTGGTCCCTTACTACATGACGTGTTGGCACGTCCCGGGCACGGACGTGAGTGAACGAGTTTATTTAAAATGTACGCACCGATATTTTTTGAGCTCCCGACGGACCGCGGTCCGTTAATGTCCCGGGCACGGCCCGAATATGTGTAGATTAACTTTAATTAATGGATTTGTGGTCCGACTTCGTTTTGTCAAAGTGATATTCCCTAAACACGAGTTATATCAACCATACTTTTAAAATCAGTACATTTCATGTTGTTCATTTTAAATTGTCTTAGTTTTTAATAAACGGAGAAGTATATTTTTTTTAATTTCTTCCTTTTTATGACATTGCTATTTTTTTTTAATTTTTTTTTTTATTTCAATTTGACGTTACCTAGAGTCGTCTAGTGTTGTTAAAAATGACAAGTTGAATTGTTAATATTCAAGCAGTTAGTTGGTTAGTATTTGTTCCCCGGTAAGCTCTTACTACTGAACTGTACACATCGTAAAAGGAATTTCCATTTCAAGGTGTTTCATCCAACCTTTGAAGTTCTTCTTCTTAGAATATCAATGAACCGATTTTAATGAAACTTGGTACGACGCAGCTCTAAAATTTCGAAAATAAGTTCAGAAGGAGAGAGAGATTCATTTGAATTTTCCATGTAAAGTGAAAAATCAGTCTGTCCAATTTAAAATTACAATCGGTTCATTAATTTCCATGAATATTTACTTGGAAGTTTGTATGAGACATCGTGATGCGGAAACGCTCCATGACTTCAAACTCCACACAGCAAACATACATTGGAATCTTATGCGTTGAAATAAGATTTGTTTTGTACTAATTCCGATAACGTAGTGTTCGGGAAGACGTCAGTAGTGACAGCGTATCGGGAACGTATACACCAACCAGAATATTGGGTGTTTAATGATACATCCAGTACACCAGACACCCAACCAACGTAAAGTTTTGACAATTATTACTATTATTATTAATGTATTATCTATAAAAATTAAATATTTTTTTTTAGTTTTTAATATATTTTTTTTTCTTTGTTCCCGTCACAAATCTTCGGGCAAATAGTTTTAAGAATAGCTTAAATACGTTACGTTACGATGTATGTGTATTTTTTATTTCGTAAAAATATATGCTATTTGAAAAAAAAAGTTTATTATGAAATTTTTTGTTGTTTCATTGTCTTTTTGGCTCGTTGACGACCGTGTGATAGAAACTATCTATCTAGCCTATTTTGTCCCGCTGCTGGGCAAAGGCCTCCCTCTCCCTGTTTCAAACAACTGTCCTTGCTATATCGGGCCAGTCCTATCGATAGGAATCGAGACCATCCTACCATCTTCGCCTTGGTCTGTCGCGATGTCGCAAAATCTGCTACACAAATGGAGCACCAGAACGAAAGTTGCAACATATAATTATTTCATCTCCATTTGTGGGGTGACACCACATTACGTCGTTGCAAATTTAAAATCTCCTATGTGACATTTTTGTCGAAAGTGAGTTTTGCAGATAATGGAAAGCGATTTTGAATACCCATACTTAGCAAAATCTTCCATTGACTTTGAATACTTATTATATCGATAAAGCACATAAAATTACTAAAAAATCTTAAGTTTCAGCCAACATTTTACAGGAAGTTTTTATTTATTCTCGAAAAGTTAATTTTTACACATAGGAGATTTTAAATTTGCAACGGCGAATTTATCCGCACCGGGTGTCACCCGTGCTAGCTACGCCACTGATGTCCATCCTAATCCCACTTAAGCTTAGAGACTTTTTGGGTAACGTCCATGATTCTTGAAATGGAGCGCAGTGCTGGGTTGTGCTCCTCACAACCCAGCCAAAAAAGAGACTTATTAAAAAAAAAACAACGGTTTGCACTCTGGGAGTGCCGGCGGAAGTGAAAACTTGAACATTAACGTTGTGCATTTTTGATATTTTGGAATGGTTAGGGAATAATTTCGCACGAACTGCTTTAATTATCAGTTTAAAAGTACTATCATTTATGTGATAAAATACAATATTCATTTATTGCACTATCGTACACAAACATGACAATTTAAATATTACATTAAAAATTTAACACTTCAGAATTTTCCCTCCATCTTACGAATTTTCGATCAGGTCACGTGTCCTGACGCGAGTTTAACATTTTTTACCCATCCCAAAAAGTGCACAACGCCGCTAAAGAAGTTTTCACTTAAAAAAAATCGTTTCTCTGCCTCTTGCCTTTCCACAAATACATTGCGGTCGGCTCTCAGTCAAACCGGATTCAGCTGTATTTCAGTATTTTACGTGGAGCTGGCGGGCCTACTAGACCTCCACGACCCATTCACTGGATATCACGGTATTTCTTGGTAAGACGAGTCAGATTTTCTGGCTTCTGAATGACAAAAAAAACTACGATAGGTCTCAAGTCTGTTGGACTCTGGGTCAGAAATGACCTTTGCAAGAATGTCTTTTTTATTTAATAAAAAATAAACCAATGTCATAATTGTGAACCACCCTCTCTTTTTGTTAAAAACCACCATAAGTGCTGAAACAGTGTTGATGAATTTTGGAATATTGATAAATTGGATCTTGGAACAGAACATAGACTACCTACTATACTTTTTATTCCGAGATACCCCGAGATAAATGCGGGCTGGAGATAAATTGCGTTCAAAGCCGCGCACTGCACTTAGCACGCGTTTAGGTATGTAGTAGGCCAACAATTTATTTAAGTTGGTGGCGAGATTTGTACTAGAATAAATACTCTGCTTTAAAGTTTCTTACTTTTTTTTTTATGATAATATTAAGCATTTCAATATGTCTCATGGCAAAAAAACAATGTTTTACTGAAATTGCCGAAAGTCCCGGTTTTTCCCGGTTCCTTAAAGGTACAGTCCCGAAAATCCCGGTTCCTCGAAATGGAACCGGTTCTCGATTCCCTAGTCCACACGACTTCCGTGAACTTCATTTCATAGATATTCATTCGCTCTGTGGATACGCTTGTAGTCTGTGACAGTGTTGTGTACTATGTATTTGGATGTTTAGGGAACTCTTTAGATTAAACACAGCTCTAACGTTTTTAAGTTTATTTCTTAATGAGTTAATACAAAACAATAAAAAGTTTTACCGAAAATCGCGGGGCGAGCGAGTCAATAGCTCTGCCTACTTCCAAGGGCATACCCAGGATTTGAGCTAGGGGGGGGGGCAGCTCATACGTTTCGTTGGTTGTTGTGCTCCATGGCCGACGACTGCTCTGAGCCGTCGACGAGTACGGGTGCCGACGGGGCGTTCGTTCACATATATTCCCAGTCCCACATGGATTGCCACAGTCCCAGTTGCCACCGGGTGGCGAAGTTTGTGGAGTACCTACTAAACCCGCGCGGACGAAGTCGCATGCGAAGTACTAGTTCTCACGTTCTAGTTTCCAGTTATAGAAATTGCCAAGAAAATTGACGTTTTTTTTTCTTCTAGGGTGGGGGGGCAGTTGCCCCCTCCTGCCCCTAGCTGGGTACGATCATCACGTTAGATTGTTGTGCTCCGTAATTAATTATAAAATACAAAATATATTTTAAGAAACCCATAGTTTCATTACTTAGTGTAATACCAACAATACTACTGGTGGAGACAGCTGGTTGTCAACTGAAATGTTTCTCAAATTGTTGGCGATTTGTTTCAATTCGGTGCAGACAGTGAAAAAAATGGAAAGGCCGCTCTCCCTTAACTTGATCACATTTATGTATGTTAACTTAAATATTAAACAAGTATGATATACAAAAGTGAACTAAATCTATGTGAGCACGCATGCAATGTGCGCACGTGTGTGTAGAAGCGTGACTTATGGTGGTTGTGATTGTGTGTGTGTCTGCGTTTGTCTGTGCGTGTGTGTGTGTGTGTGTGTGTGTCTGCGTTTGTCTGTGCGTGTGTGTGTGTGTGTGACTGTGTAGTGTATGTTAGTGTTCGTGAGTAGCTCCAATGGAAACAAAAGTTCGTTAATTTTTAGAGAGTTGTAACAGTTGGAAACACAATGATTGCCATAGTTAAGTCTGTAACTGTGTGTACATAGTGTGCAATAAATAAATAAATAAAAAAAGGATTGTGTGGTTTTATGAAACCACGGTAAAAGTGAAACTTTTTTTCACATTATAGATATTTAACTAAAAATTTTCGGAATAATATTCCATTCAGGGTATAAAAAAACACTGACAAAAACAAACAAATTAGCGTGGAGCACTGGCACAAATGGGTAATAGTCTATACACTACACGGTCAGCTGATGGAACTATAGACGCCGCCATATTGGCCTCGGCTGCTCTGACGAGCGCCTTTCACTTTATCCTTACTCCGCGGCCGACCGTCACGCGACATGCGATACACAGACCAAAAAATTTGAGACGATGTAATAAAAGTTTCACTTTAATAAACAATTTCAGTTCGCACATTCAAGTACACACTCCTTTTAGAGGAATTTGCAAGACATAGACTACGCCATCTAGCGTTGCAAATTCGAAACTTTTATGAAAAATTCTTGACACTTCTATGCTGTCACACGCTCCCTATAAGATGCTTTCTTCAGGATTAATTGGACGTGCCTACGATGGGCCAGCCACTTACAAGGTGCTCCAACTCTACTTCCATGCCTTGAAATTCCACTTTGGCGCACTTCAAGACACGCTTCCTTGTTTCTACGCTCATGTCAATCAGACTGTTTCTTTGGTCGTGTACAGTACGCACTGTGTTGAAATATCCCTCTAATATTTCAACTGACAAATGATTCGCAATAATTATAGTTTTTTTGTTTCGAACTGCTTCAACGAGGTTTTTCAAATATTTTCTTTCTTTTTCGGAATCTTGTATTTTCTCACATACGAAAATTATAACCTTTTTATTTGTATTTGTCAGTTCTCTTTGTAATGCTTTACGCTTTTTAGTCGACAATTTTAGTTTAACAATGTATTCAAAATCTAAAGCGATAAGGTCCTTATAATTGAAATGTTGCATCACTTTAGCAATACTTAGTATACTGTTTTCAGCCACGATCATAGAGATAGTACTCAGTTGTAAGTTCAAGGACTCCACCGCATCTGCACTAAATGTGTAATTATATCTTTTCATGTTTCTTACATACGGTACGCTTATTGAGCTTATAAGTGGGTCTTCAATTATATAGCTTGTCGCTTTCTCAAATATTTGACTGTTTTTGGTGAGATACGAAGCGTCTTTTGATTGCATCCACCAATTCTGTATTTCGTTGTGATACTTAAGGAACATCTCGTCAATTTTTGCTTGACTGGAGTCGCTGAGTGTAAGGTTCTCGTCTATTTCGGATTTTAATTTTTCTTCCACGCTCTTCTCATTAGCTTGGTTACAGTAAATAACTAGTTTGTTTAAGAAATCCTTTGCAAAATTTTCTTCATTTTCACTGGGTTCTAATAAAAGTCTAGGAAACTTACTAACTTTGAAACTAAATTTATATTCACACAAATTTGAGACTAATTTATTATTCGATTTATCTTTATTAATCGAATCAATTTCTTCGTTTAATCTTTCAAATAGTTGTTTAGCAAGAGTACCTAGTGATTTGGCGTTATCTGTTACCTTCATAAGTTTGGTGTTATCATCGAGAACGAATAAATTTCCGATAGCACCGGCTATACCACCATTGAGTTCCAGCAATCCCTTGAGTACAGAGTCGTCTATAGTCACTATAGACGACTCTGTGTTGCTAGATTCACACTTGACTAATAAATTGGTGATTTTAGAGGCCAGCCACTGTATTCTTTCCTTCTTTTTCTCATCACTTCCTCTCAGAGTAATATCTTTATTCCCGAAAGGAGACGGGACTCTCAGTTTAAGCTTTGGAGATAATAATATTTCTCTTGCAGCCAGTTCTAATGCTCGGTTAACAGTCAGTTGAGAAACATCTACTTGTTTCAACTGTGGCGTGAAATATTCTGTGTATTGTTTCCTCATTTCTAACAAACCATTGTTGTATTTTACAACGGTGCCTATCACTTTGCTCAGTTTTGTAGCATCAGTAGGCTCCGCTAAGTATTCAGATAGTAAAGTGTTTACATCAGAGGATTTTATTTTTCTGTTTTTTAGAATCTCTTTAAAGAGTGTATCTTTGAATACGGTGAGGTACTTCTCAGAGATGTTAAAGAAATTGGGGCGAAAGGTGGCTACTCGATGTCCAGCAGGTTGAATTTCGGAAACATCGACTACATCTCGTGCCAAAATGACATGAAATTGCAGCACTATCTCATTATTCAGCAAACTTTGAAAATTACGATCATCGTTTACAAGCTTTGCTAAACGCTCAGCCAGGGAGACCATTTGTTCTTTCAAAGCTACTTCACATAGAACCTTTATATCCTCTTGTCGGTGGTTCGGATGCTTGGCCGTACCGCCTGTATCAATTAAATCATTCAGAACGGAGAAAAAGCTACTCTCTACTTTGGAATCAATACTGAACCCGTCTCTCGCAGTCGTGTATAAGACGAAAAAACATGCCGCTTCATCAAAAGTGCCCTTAAAGAACAAGTCCTTATTATTGGGATCGAAATGTTGTCTGATTTTAAAATAACTGACAAAGTAAGTTGGTAAATCGATTGTGAGAGTCTGGTTCTTGTTTTCCTTATGTTTAGCTTGTATGAAGACCCAAAAAGGTTTATCAGACCCCTCGACCTTTAATTTGATACAAATATCGTCGAACGCCCCTATGTTGTGAACATTTGAAGCTATCTGAAACTCTTCAATAATGTATTCATGAATCGCTCGGAAATTTAATAAGCTGATCAGCTTCGTTTCATAAAGGTGTCCGCTTATCCCTGACGTTCCGTCACGCCTCTTAAACATGATTGAGTCTCACGCACACACAGCACCAGCACAGAGGCGGGCGGCGCTCAGCACCAGCACAGGGGCACAGCAGAAAACTGGATGAAGTGGCCGACTGAAGACCAGGGTACCTAGAAACAAAGATTTGGCTATGTGACTTAATGATATTATCCGGGTTGTTAATGTTCGATAACAATAACAACACATTTTGACCAATGACATGATGACCAATTGAGATGTTTTAGCAGTAAAGTTATTATTTAAAAAAACACCGGCCACCTTCCACCAAAAAAGTGGTGTTATAAGTTTGACATGTGTATCTGTGTGTCATCGTAGCTCCTAAATGGACGAACCGATTTTGTTTTGTAAAATGTTTTTAAAAAAGGGGGGTGTGTAGGGGGTCCGTCCGATTTTTTGAAGTTATACTTCTTTTGGCGCGATGGAGAAAACTGATGAGAGTGAATTTTTACGATGCGCGCGCACACCGACACCTGAATTCTACATAGTGAAGTTAGTTCTAGGTGGCATGAAAATCGATAACTATGTTCAAGTTGTATATTCTAGTATTTTTTGATTGTCTTTTGTTTCTTTTATGTTTGAATTTCGAAGAAGAATGTGGTTTTAATTTCGAAATAAAGCGCCAAAATATAAGATACAAATATTTTGATAAAAGTAATTGATTAGACACTAATTTTTCCCGCGGCTCAGCTCCTTTTATTCTATCCTAGAAGATTTTATTGGAATATGATGATTTTTCGAAGACAAAAAACAGCCTCTTCATGAATGAGTTTTCTTAATCGGATTTGTATCTACAGTAGAACGGAACAAAGAATTTTACCGTTTATAATAATTATTAGTATTGACTATTTTGAAAAAAGGAGTCTCGTAACTTTAAATATGTCATTGTAAGTAGGTACCCATAAACTTCTCAGGTACACACCATCCAGAATAGAAAGTTGGTATTAATTTCAAATACTACTAAAACATTCGAATCAAAAAAAAATTTTTGCATGATATCTGCCCTATTTTATGAACAAACAGTTTTAAAACTATGAAACGTATCAGTTATTTAGCGTAATAGACTTAATTGGCGATCGTTCGAACGCAACAAATTGAAGCTGAAAACAATACAAATATTTTAAAACTTTTATATTTTTTTAGTTGTGAATGTTTTTTTTTTCCATACGCCAAAGAACTTCTAACGCGAGTACATAAGTACACACACTCTTTCTTTTTTTTTTATGAATCTGAATAGGTAGGTAATCTGAAGCCATTTGTATATTTTCGCATACTCGGACACCCCGTGTGCAAGCTTTAGCTACGCCCCTGCATAGATTTCTTATAGGTTTATAATAACTATTATCTGTTTTTTTTTTATTTTAGGCTCAATATATACGGAGATAAAGGGTGAACGGTAATTTTTAAGGTTCCGTAGTCAACAAGGAACGCCCTGTCTGTCCGTCCGCGTTTTAGCTCAGAAACGCTTATCGTTAGAAAGTTAAAATTTGGTATGGGTACCGTCAATATCACTATTGCATAAGTTGCGAGTAACGTCACATGATTGCTGTCTTTGTTTATCATGGATTTTAAGACGCTGACAACTCCCAATATAAAATTAACGTGTGCGAAACCGAGCCAGGTCGCTTAATAGTTATACTATGGTCGAAGCCAGAAAAATTTGCAATAACGGTCATTGCCCTTTCCTTAATATCTCTTCATAGGTACCTGGACACCAAAAATATTGATCGTTTTTAGGGTTCCGTACTCATAAAAATCTCTCATACTATAGAACCTAAAATTTTGAAAAAAAGTACAGGAAAAACTTCTTTACTTATAGATAGATTACAGAATACCCTATAAGATAAGAAGTCTATGGTTTTAAAATCACTTCGTGCCCGACTGCGCGAGTCCGACTGGATATTCTCTTTCCACATAGGTACCTATTATGTTTAGCGATGTTCTTGTTTCCAAATTTTTAATGAATTTCTGTTTTTTTATTTTTATTTATTTAATATGGGTTTGCTCTTGACTCTAGTCTAGGTCATAGATGACAGAGACAAAGCTTACCGGAAGAAGCCTGTTCACTCTAATTTTGAAGAGATTAGGGGTTGTAATTGTAATTTGTTCACTCCGGTCTTTTGATATTTTTGTATTTAGTTTAACATCCCGGTAATACTTCTCCGGGATTTAGCGAAATCATCACGGACAAAACGGCTAGCAAAGCTAATGTTTACTTAAGTACTTATGAATAAAATCTATTAATAACAATGATTAAATATATTAGTGCGAACGAGAAGCTAGATCGGCTGCTCGAGCGGGGAGAACGACAACACGCCGCGCGCGCATGCCTCATCATCACACAACAGTGATGAATGAATCACTAAGGACTGAGGTCGGAATTAGGTAGAGTTATCTTACACTGATTTGAACCCGAGATTATTTTTAAAGAGCAGAAAAATCCCGTGTTTTATTAAATAAAAAAGTTATACATAGCACGCACAACATAGCTTGTGAGAACAGAAGAAAAAATATTATTATTTATTTGTCATATTGTTGGCCACACGGGATTGTCTATTAGAAATCCCGGGAAGATCCATATTAATATCAACATTTCGATGCAAGTACATGAATAAACCGAGCTCTGCTAACACAAACCTATGTAAATAGTGTTTACGCTGGACATTTTAGGGCATTTTTAGACACTGCTTCAGTTGTAATTTGCGAAGGCTATTCACATAGTATAAAGATGCTATTCATTTAATGATGTTGGAAATAGCCAGTGCTGTGTCCTTTGACCAAAATAATTCTTAACTTCAGGGACTAAATATTTGTTTCTTGTGTCGTTTTACGGGTTGGCCGGGTCCTAAGATTATAGTTAACTTTATTTCGTTTTGTACATTTTGGTAATATTCCACAAACTTAATACTCATTAATATTGTCTTTAGTTGCCTTGTTTGATAATCATTTTAACAGTCGAATTTCCAATTTATTTATTTTGTTTAAATGTACAGCCTAGGAAACGTCAGTCCATATGCAGCCAACCCGTCATTTAGTGTTGCATCTGCGAGTGAGTGGGAAATAAAATAATGTAGGTACAGTATTTGCTTACTAACTATATTTAAATTATTCTGTTTACCTAATACCTACTGAGCGTAGTCTACCACCCGCAGTGTCTATATGTGCGTCCCAAATAAATCTTTCATCGATTTTTAGTCCAAGGCACTTGTAGTTCGCTACGTGCTCAACATACTCACACTGACAGTTTACCTTGTTATCATGAAGACATTCATAGGAGTGGCCTTTACTGAGATGTAGACATTTTTAGCTTAACGGTTATACGGAGACGATATCAACATGCATTTGGTTTTAATTGACGGGGCCCGCTGCGGGTGTGCAGTACCTGCCAGGGTTGCTGATTGTTCCAAAGAGTATTTTCGTTACTAAACTAAACTCTATGTTTGAAGGCACACGCGCGCGTCATCACTATCGCAATAAACGTACACAGTATACAGCGCTTGTCTGCCGGCGGCCTTGAGTGCTATTTAAGTAAAGTCTATAAGATTAAACATACCTTTATTTAGATTCCCGAGATTTTGCACAATCAAAACAGGGAGCGGTATGCTCATAACAGGAAGAAGTAGCTCGACACGATAACGAAATTTAAAAGTGCGACACTGCGCGCCTAGTGAAGACCGAAAGATTGCAAAAAGCACGAATCGATACTCGATTATTTTTAGACAAAGTAATATTCGATAGGTACTTTACTAACGATGGTCCTCAGCTCGGTAAAGCTAAATATTTTGTTAGGTAAATATTCGTTACGTCACTAACTGACATTGAGCAAAAAATTCACAGACTTTATGCCTAATTAATTTACCCACACAACACAATCATGGTTAGGGTTGCCAGTTTTCAAAACGAAAAGCCGGACAGACCACCACTTTAGCCGGACATTTGGATAAAATGGTCGGGCACCCTTAATTTTTTAATCTTAGAATAATACTACAATTTTTTTTTAAGATTAACATGGCCTTTTCATCTTTAATCACACAATTTACTTCAAATTCTATATTATTTATTTTATTATTATTATTGATCATACAATATTCGTTTCTATTATTGCAATAGAAGACGTACTAATACTATTGGAATTATAGAAATTAGCTAGCGATATCCCACGATAGGCGGAGCGGAATTCAACACATGAAAAAAAAATAAAAAAAATACTCAAATTCAAAAAGCCTAACAAAAGCCGGACAGGCTGGACACAGTCTAATTTGGCCGGACATACAACCAAAAAGCCTGACTGTGTCCGGCTTTATCCGGACGCCTGGCAACGCTAATCATGGTGGACACTCCTTGACCAGAGAGCTGACTCGTTCTTTGTCCAAAGAATAAGTATTGCCATTCAACGTGGGGATGCTGCCAGTTTTCTAACAAGTTTCCAGATGGCAGGGATGTGAAGAGGAGTACTATAGCTATACTATAGCCAGCTATTTAAATAAAGGACCTAAAATCTAATTCATTTATTTGATCTTCTATCTAACTATTATATAAATATCTACTAAATCTGCGAAGTGCTATTAATAATTTTACAAAAACTGTGCCACGGTTTTTTACTGAAATAACTCTTTGAAATCGATTTCAATATCAATCTCAATTAAAATTCTAAAACGATTCGAGTGTCGATTGGATACAGCACTACTAAGTCGGCGCGGTGCGTCACTGCTGTTATCTATCGAAACAAACTATTCCAGTCTTGAGTCTCGTACTTGATTATGTATTGTGCATATTCGCCATTATTCAACAGACTTAGTAATATTTGATCGTTGTGTGGTGTAACATCTTTATTCCGTGGTCTAAAGTGGTTAGTGCTTAGCCTCCGAAGACCCTCCTGGCCATTGTCGCGACGACCGTTGTGAAGCCGTAACTCGAGAGGCGTAAAGTGTAGGTATGTTGTACTCGTCTTAAATAACACAAAAGAATACGCATGAAAACAATATTTAACTGTTTAGATAACTTAACAGTTAAGTATCGAGAAATATACAAACATATACCTAATACTAACAGTGAAACTAGAATCGAAATGTACAAAAAAACAAACGAAATATAAGGAACTATTTTAAACAAATAAATGGGTCCGTCTCGCGAAAACGCTGTTTTCTATTGCAGCTGTACAGGCAAAGAGTATAGTAACAGGCTTCATGGTATTTGACGTCAGAGTTGGTATCTGACTTCTCTTTCTAATTGTCATGCAATTTTTTATTGACACTTCACGTGACCCAAGGGCTGGATTTTACCTTGGTCAAAGAATAAGCATTGCCATACAACGTGGCAATGCCGCCAGTCTTTTGGGTACACTTCCAGTCGACAGCGATGCGGATGAATTTTTTGACGTTAAGAGTTTTTTTTAAATTTCTAGTGCATATAGTTATAGTAGGCGCCAGATAAATGTGGAATAAAGTATATTGACCTTTCCCTAATAACTGTTCATAGGTACCTGAACAATTAAATATGAATCGTTTTTCATTATTAGACAATGTTAAGGATCACGAGAGATGATGATTCGGGACAGCTTTGTGTCATTAATTCCGTTTTTCAAATTAAAAATGTCAATAATTGTAGGTGGGTCAATAATAGTAGGCGCCAGATAATCGTGGAATAACGGTCTTATTCCACGATTATCTGGCGCCTACTATAGTTAAGGTTTTTTTGGAGTAAATTTTGATTGACAAAAAAAAAATGCATAATAAAACACTTATTATCTCTAGTAAACAATTATGAAAGAATTTTTAAAATAAGTACCTTCAGCGATGAGGTTAAATGAAGCTTTAAATTTGACAATTAGAAAGAGAAGTCCGATACCAAATCTGACATCAAAAGCTTTGACGCCTACACAGCTGCCATCTGCCATAAACAACAGCGTTTTCGCGTGAGGGACAGCAGATTACCTATATTTGTATCTCGTATGTATTTCAGTCAATTTCGATTCTATTTTTACTGTTAGTATTATGTTTTTGTATATTTCTTTATGTACACTGTTAAGATAAGATTTTTTTCTCTTGCATATTGCCTATTATGTTGAGTGCGTAGCGTGAGTCACACAGATAACACAGAAGACATTTCAGTCACAGGACTGGTTCTCATTTCTAGAATTAGCTTTATACATTTGACTGACAGACCTTGACAATAGTTCAAAAGTGTCTGTATTTACAGACACTTTAAAGAACATTTGTTCTATAATGTCTAATAAAGGTTTTTAATTCTCAGGTGTAGGTCGTCAGCCGGGCATTTGATTACGTTTTGTCGGATTGGTGCTGCCCGCCTGCATCTGTGCTGGTGCTGGAGCTGAGTGCCGCCTGTCTTTGTGCTGGGTGTACGTGAGACTGACCAGTAGTTGCACCATGTACAACAGGCGTATGGGTTCATGGCTGTGTGGACCCATGTATGAAATCAAACTGATAAGTTTGTTATATTTTAGGGCGTCTCATGATAACACTGTTAAAGACTTTCAACTAGCGGCGAATGTCGCCAACATGGGGAATTTCGATGACATTTGTTTCAAAGCAAAAGTGAAGGGGTTTCATAAACCTGTCGCGGTTTTCATGCAAGTAAGACACAGAGAAGGGAAGAAATTACCAGTTACCGATTTGAAAAGACACTTTGGCAGTTATTTGGAAATCAAACAACAATTTGATTCAAGAAATAAAGACCAATTTTTAAAAGGTACATTTGAAGAGAATGAATGTGTTTTCGTGTTATACACAAACGCGACTGTTGACGGTACGGTGACTTTTGACGACTCAGTTGGGATGCCCTTCTCCGCCAAACTATATGATCTAATTGGTACTGGAGGTACCGTCATGCAACTGTGCAATACGGATGAGCATGCAAAGTATTTGTGCGAAGAATTTATGAAAAAACAAATGGTTTCCCTGGCTTATCCAATAGCAAAGCATATAACCGATGATGCTAATTTTGAAACGCTGCTGTGGAACGATACAGTGCTGCAATTTCACATAATTTTGGCACGAGACGTAGTCGACGTTTCAGAAATTACACCCGAAGGACATCGAGTAGCCACCTTTCGTCCTGACTTTTTTAACAACAATGAAGAATACCTCTCTATATTCAAAGATAAACTGTTTGAAGAAATCATAAGATACAGAAAAATAGAATCCGATGATATAGAAACTTTACTGTCTCAATTATCAGCAGACCCTACTGATGCTATAAAACTGAGCAAAGTGATAGGGACGGCTGTAACATACAACTATGGTTTGCTACAAATTAATAAAACATACAAAGACTATTCGACGCCACAGTTGGAACAAGTGAATGTTTCTCAACGGACTGTTAACCATGCACTAGAACTGGCTGCAAGGGAAATATTATCATCTCTCCGGTTTAAGGTTCCAGCTGCGTTTGGTAACAAAGATTTAAGATTGAGAGGCAACGAAACAAAAATAGACAGAAGGATAAGTTATTTAGCATTTAAAATTACTTATCTTTTAGAAAATTGTGAATCCAGTAAGATTGTTACTATAGATGAATCTTTGGGACCATCCAAAATGATAATTGAAGCCATCGGAAATATATTTGTGCTTGATGATGATAACTCTAAACTGATGAAGATAACACATAAACCGGATCAGCTGGGACCTCTTGCAAAACGACTGTATACACAATTAAATAGAAAGATCCATAATTTGCACGAATACAAATTCCGTTTTAAACTGAACCGATGCCCGAAATTGTCATTCGAGTGTAATCACCACGAAGAGAATTTGGTTCGAGATTTTCTAAAGAGATTCCTGTTTTACTCTAATCAAGCTAACGAGTACGGAGTGGAACAAATTTTAAAAAAGGAAATAGAATATAACCAGAGTGATCCTGCAGAGTACTTTCAAGCTAATTCTGACGCAACATTTTCAAGATATTTTAATTTGATACAGAATTGGTGGTCGCAACGTCATGAAGCGCCGTATCTTACACGAAAATTAAATTTAATTCATCAATCAACAAAGGACAATATTAAAGATCCGCTGATGAGTTCAATAAATTTAATATGTAAGAGCAAAATAAAGAAATATAGTTACACATTCAATGAAGATGCGGTGAGATCCTTGAACTTGCAGGATCAATATTTGAGTACTGTCATCATTGCAGAGAACAGCCTTCTGACTGTTACGAAAGTGATGCAACATTTGAAGAATAAATATCATGTAGTATTAGATTTCAAATATATCGCTAATCTACAAGCAGACGAGCGTAACTCAATATGCATAGAGTTGACGAATATGAACGAAAAAAGTGTTCTTATTTTAGTTTGTAATGAAACTGTTTCCGTCAATGATATTACAAGTTTGGAAATCATTGCAAAAGCAATTCGATACAAAAAAACTATTGTGGTTGCGAACCAAACAACATTTAAAATGTTACAGAAATATTTCCCAAAAGCAGATAAAATTTTACAAGACAAAAAACTCAATCTGGTTGACCTCAGTGAAGCATCGCAGATGAGTGTACTTGAGACTGCCACAGCGGTATTCCCAGGAGTGGAGATAAGGTTGGACCAGCTATTAAGGGGCTGCCCTAAGCCTGGCTCCAAGTAAGTTAAGTTAAAGCCACTGGTGGATCCAGGGCAGGGGCCGCGGAAGTGGGGTGCAGGGGGGCTTAGTGCATTCCACCCCTCCGATTTAACTGCTTAGGATTTTTAATCTAGGGCCCAGCTCTTACTGTCGACTTACAAATGAGGATTAAAAAAATTTCGAGCTCGCTACGCTCGCTCTAATACTCTACAGTCTATAAGTACTTCATCTATACAATATTTGTCAAAAAGTTTTATGTATTTAGGTAGTATTTATTGGTCATGAGTCAAAATGACATTTCCATTTAACTATGAATAGCTAAAAAAAATTCGCTATGGGGTGCTAAAATTTGCGAGCTCGCTTCGCTCGCTCTTGCATTCAAAACTAATTTCTTGAGTTTTCCTGCTATTTGAGTCTATAACATGAATCAATCTTTATTTGTGAACACAGGTCAATAAAGGTCTTATGTAAAAATTTTAGTCGAGCTCTATGTCCTACCAATGAAATTGGTAATATATTTTATTTATTTTTTAGTGATAAGTCTAAATCTAAACAATACAAAGTGCAAAACATTTTGCGTTTTCTTTATTCGATATCCGTATTTATATATTTGGAAAGCATAGTCATATAGCAACTAAAACGTCGTAGCAGTAGCATGATCCGTTTCCTCGTATACGTCACCAAAAGTGATAGCTTCAATGTTGTCTATGAATTTCTGAACTTTTTCCTTTGAGTAATCTCGTTTAGTTGAGTACCAGGAATTGTAATCAACCCTTTAATAGATATTTACACCTGTTTTTTTATAAATACTTAACTAACTAACTATATACACTAAAATATGGCGTCAAAAAATTCATCCGCATCGCTGTCGACTGGAAGTGTACCCAAAAGACTGGCGGCATTGCCACGTTTTATGGAAATGCTTATTCTTTGACCAAGGTAAAAGCCAGCCCTTGGGTCACGCGAAGTGTCAACTAAGCGTCTTGAGAGATCTTTAAACAAGTTATGTGCCATTAATTGAAAATGCATGTTCGCCTAACTGGACATCGTAAAAGTTGTGCCGTATGATACCGATACCCCCAGCTCTAAGACCTCTCCTTTTGATCCTCGTACATTGTGAATTATGTTATCTATGCAGGTCCCACTGTCTAATCTGGTTGGAGCTATTATTTCAAATTTGAGATTGTAACCCGTCATAAGATATTTGAATTCCTCTAAACATGTCTTTTTTAAAAGATCAATGTTGAAATCACCACGTAGAATAAGTTTTTTGTTAGTGTGCAATGCAAAAGACTTTAAGAGATAATTTAGGTTATTAATAATAATAATAAGACATTTATTTCAGACATAGTCCATATACTGTTAGTAACACAAAATACCTTATAAAGCTATTGTTAGTACATACATAAACCACAGAAAGAAAAACATAATCACAAAGAGGCACTGCACAGGAACACTAGATCATGCCAAGCCCTGGACGCGACCACCCTCAGTGTGTAGTCGCATCCAGTGCCGCCACATCGGCGAGTCCCATCGGCCCACGAACATGCTCAGAAGGCTGTTCGAGCTGGCCCGCATGCGCTTCATGACAGATGCACAGCGCTTCCGCATGATGGCATGAAAACCATCCACGCTTTTCCCCGCAAACATTGCTGAAGCGCTGCAATTGAAAAATATTTCAAGTTTACTTTTATGTCCCTACTAAGTGGGCTCCTATAGACACACATCACCATGATGTTGGGGTCAGTGAGCTCTACTGCGCAACAATCAATTATATTAGAAACACAGTAAGTAGGTACTTTCCCACCGACTACAAAGCTCACTTAATTCCGTTTCGTATCTTTATACTATACGACGACGATACGACCATGTCGGGATTTTCAAGTGAAATATGCAGCAAGTGTAAAATTAGGAATATGTTATAACTAGTTGCCGCCCGCGGCTCCGCCCGCGTGATTGTCGAAAACTATCCTAAGGGAACATATTCCCGGGATAAAAAGTATCCTATGTGTTATTCCAGACTATAATCTACCTCTGTGCCAAATTTCATCAAAATCCATTCAGTAGTTTTTACGTGAAAGAGTAACAAACATCCATACATACATCCATACTTACAAACTTTCGCCTTTATAATAGTAGTAGGATAAGTTAACATCAGATAATATCATATTGTGCTCCGAAAACACAGCACATCAATTATTTTTCTCGAATTGAATATCATTAAGTGCGACAGTAAACAAATGAGATTTGTTCAAAAGACCATTTATATTTTGATGCAAAATATTAATATTTTTATACACGAAAAATGTTCATGTTCACAAAATTTTTCATCTGCAAAAGATTCACAATGGGTCAATGACATATCTCTGTTAAAGTTAACAATATATTTTGAAATATATTACCTACGCATAGGTACCGCAGTCATTAATTTTTCTATTGAATTTAGAGAACATAGTAAAGTCATAAAAAGATTTAAATTAGAATCAAATGCAGTTGCATAGTTATATGTTTGGAAGTCTAGATGTAATAAATTATTAAACGTCTCTAAACGCCAATTAAACATTGTCGAGTAATTACTTAATTTAAAAGTAGGAGCGCATGAGATTATTTCGTATTTTGTACTGTCATCAATGTCTCCCTAAGTTTTATATCGATTTAACATAATTTTCAGTATGTAAAAAGTCTTCTACTCCAACTAAAACAACACAATAGTCCTTCATAGAATATTCAATTAGCTTTTTATGTAGGTAAGTCTTTAATAAGTCTGAGTGTACCACTATAGGGAATATGCATGAAAAAAATATTTATTATCGAAACAGTTGATCTAGAAATATACAAACATACACAAATACACACAATACTAACAGTGAAAATAGAATCGAAATTGACCGACAAACAAACGAGATATAACTATTTTAAACAAATATATCTGTCCCTCTCGCGAAAACGCTGTTTTCTATGGCAGCTGTACGCATGCGCATAGTACCTATTTGACGTCACAGTTGGTATCGGACTTCTCTTTCCAATTGTCAACTTTGAAGCTTAATAACTTCATAACTGTTGAAGGTATTTTAAAAACTCTTCCATAATTCTTTTCTTCAAAATTCCCTATTCGGCGTGACGTAATGACATACTTGAAAGTTTTTAAATATCTCTTGAGGTGAGGACAAAACATTGTTGCTTATTTTTATTCGTAGGTACTAATAAATGCACAGTTTCCTTTCTATGGGATTAGAAGAACTGTCATCACTTTCTTGCTTTTGTGTTTTTGTATTATCTAGTTCTACATTTGATGCATTAATCGTGTCTGGTTTTTTCGAAAATTGTTGTGTGTTCCTTGTCTTCTGTGACTTTGTTTGAGATTTCATTAGGAGTTCCCACTTCACTCGCAAATTTTTTGTATCCTTTTTTAGTAGGTACAGCATTCTTACTTGTTAGTTCATTAACAGATTTTTTAAGCTGAGTATTTTCTATGTTTGAGTTCTTAATTTCTTCGTGTGCCGAGTCTTGGTGGTGAAGTAAGTTGATCAATTTGGTTTTATAGTTCCTGTAGGTTATTGTTAAATAATTTGTATATTGTTTTCGTCACTTGATATATTTGGTACCTAAGCTACTAGTGCTCTGCCAGGGTTGCGGAATTTGTTCGAAAGTGTTACCGCGGCCCTGGAACGCAAAGGGCTTTAGAAGGAACACGGATGGGTTTTAGTCAGTAAGGGTCTGACACGCCCTTCCGCTCCAACCAGAGCGGAAGAAGTCATTTGATGATTTCCCAACCATAAAAAAAGCTACTAGTGCTGCCATCTGACGTAGAACTATTAAGGCTATTTTCTTCGGACGTTTCGAAAGAACGTGTCTTTGTTTTTCTGAACGTAATGTAAAGAAGTTTATTTTCTATTGAATATTATCAATTATCAACTTCTGATAGAAAAAGATAATGTTTAAATACCTATAACTGAGATTCAAACTCGCGCCTTCTAACGCGACAACGTATACATTCCAACCACAGAACACCTAAGCCATCAGCGATAACTTGACAGTTGAAATGGGTCTTCTGTTAGTAATCGTATAATTCCGTCACTTTTTATCTGGATATTGGCGGTGAATTGAAAATTATTTGTTGTTTTGTTAAAAGTTTTTGTTGTATCTCACTGTTGTCGCTTTACTGCTTGACTTCGAGCAGTTGTTTATTGTTCACCTGCGTAATTATTATCACTTCAAACGATAACTCACGCTCAATCAATTATAAACAGTCTTCTTTTAAGTATAGTCTAGATCTCGGTCGTTAATTACTTCATTGTTTGTGAATATTATCGCTAGATAACGATGTGGTTTGAGTATTGTAGTCCACTTTAACTAATTCACTACTTCACAGCACTTAACATGTACAGAAATTATTTTTAATTATTATGTAATAGTGGTTAACGAAGTGACAGTGGCGCCACCAGTCTGAATGATATGAAAACAAATACATAAATAATAATTTGTGTACTGTATTATTTTCTCATAATATCCTATCAGATTATACATCCGGCTTGTGGGGACCGTCCGTGTCGGGACAGTCCAACCCTGGGTACTATTAGTCAAGGCTGAAAAGCTAAGATTTATATGGTGCATGCGCCGTATTTTTCTCATTTCAGTAGGAAATGCCGGGAAACATATCAATCCAAAATTAAAGTAAAATTAGCTTAATTCATATAACAAAGAGAGAGTATATATTCAGAGCCATGCATGGTCATAAAATTCACTTCACCGTGGTCATGGGGGATTTAAACGCGAAACTGGGCGAATGAGACGGTGACGAGATGCGAGTGGGGCAATTTGGATTTGGCCGTCGGAACCACCTACCGGCCAGTTTTATGAAGAAGGAGGCTCTATATGATGAACTCCTTCTTCAGAAAGCATGAGCCCAGGAAGTGGACCTGGCAGAGCCCGACGGTGCAACCAAAAATGAGATTGACTTCATCATGTCGACGAAGAAGCAGATATTCAATGATGTATCTGTGATCAACGCGGTGAAAACCAGAAGTGATCACCGCATGGAAGAGGCACATTGAATCTAGATATCAAGCTGGAAAGGTCTCGGACTGATGAAGTCTACGCTCCGTCCAGCACAGATACGGATCCAAAACTCCGAAAGTTTTCAGCTCGAACTTCAAACTCGTTTCGAGTGCCTAGGGAGCTCCGTGGACGAATGCAACGACAGGTTTGTGGTAACTGTCCATACGTCGGGTCTAAGTACTTCAAGACTCGCCGTACAGATAAGAACGAGAGGTTCTCTGATCCTACTCTCAAGCTCATGAAGGAGAGGCGGGAGATGATTCTACAGTCTTCAAACGATGCGTGCAAATATCAGCAGCTCAATATACGGATCTCCAAGTCCTTGAAAACCGACCTCCAGAACTTTAACACCGAAAGGATTAAATACGCGATAGAGCGGAATAAGGGCTCGCAAGGTCTTTGGAGAGATCTGTTTATTGGGCAGAGCCAGCTCACGAAACTGAAGACCGACGATGGCAGAACCATATCCGCCAAATCAGAGTTTCTGAGGGAGATCGAGACCTTCTATGGGCAGTTGACTAAACCCACTGCGACCCAAGAGCTAAGTTGACCCGGCACTATATCAAAGACTCCCGGACATCAGCCTATATGAGATTAGGATGGCTCTGAAGCAGCTTAAAAACAACAAAGCGTCGGGTGATGACGGAGAACCGGTCCTTAAGCCCTTCAGAAACTGTTCAATACCATCATACTCGAAGGGAAAACGCCACAGTCATGGAGCAGAAGTGTGGTGGTACTCTTCTTTAAGAAGGGCGACAATGCCCTGCTTAAGAATTAGGTACAGGCCCGTCTCACTTCTGAGCCATGTCTACAAGCTGTTTTCCAGAGTCATCATGGATGTGCTGCAGTCTCTCCAATGGTCAACTATCGGTACATCAAGATGCTGAAGTGTTTGTACAAAAATGCCACCATGTCAGTCCGACTTCAGGATTAGACCTCGAAACCTCTTGCAGCGGGGTGTGAGGCAAGGAGACGTCATTTCTCCGAAACTATTCACGGCTACAATGGAGGATGTCTTCAACGTTTTGGACTGGAGAAGGCAAGGCATCAATGTCAATGGCGATACATCACTCACCTTCGATTTGTCGACGGTATAGTCATCATGGCTGAGACAATAAGATCTCAGTACAATGCTCGATGACCTTAGTAGAGCTTCCGAAAGAGTGGGTCTAAAAAATAATATGGGCAAAACGAAGGCCATGGTAAATACCCATGTAGCACCCACTCCTATCAAGATCGAAGACTCTACACTCGAAATTGCACACGAGTACCTGGGACAAACGGTCCAGTTAGGTAGGGCAAACCACAAGAAAGAGGCCAACCGTCGAATCTGACTGGGCTGGGCGGCGTTCGGGAAGTTGCGTGGTATCTTATCGTCTCACATATCACAGTGTCTCAAGACGAAAGTCTACGATCAGTGCGTGCTTGTCGTGATGACTTATGGAACTGAAACGTGGTCGCTCACAATGGGCCTCATCTGAAAGCTTAAAGGCACCCAAAGAGCAATGGAGAGGGCAATGCTCGGAGTTTCCTTGCGTGATCGAATCAGGAATGACGATATCCGCAAGAGGACCAAGGTTACCGACATAGCCCGAAGGATCGCCAAACTGAAGTGGCAGTGGGCAGGGCACATTGCTCGCAGAACAGATGGTCGATTGACACTAACATTCAGAGTGCCTCTAACCAGTCGGTGATCACTTCCGGTATTTACCCTGTTGATTACAGATACGTCTCTGAATATATGGCGCTTATCGGACATAACGAAGTCGATCTCGTTGTTTGTCACGTTATCGGGGCTTCGCCTGGTCCACCTTCTTACCTACCTTTACATTTTTTTGTTTAAAGTGTTTTTGATAATTTTATGAAACGGAATTTTTAATTTTCAGTTCTTTTTCGCTTTTTATTTGTCTTTGGTCACTAACAACCAAATTGAAAGAACAAATTGTGATGTTCTTATTGCTGATACTGCTGTTTTCACTGTTAGTGCAAAGAGTAAAGTAATTTAGTGTATTCAAACATTTAAAGCATATAACCACAATCATGTAAATTCAGATACTAAAGGAATTAAAAACTGAGCGAGTGTCAAGTTTACTTCATCGAGAAAAATGTTTTTTATATTACTTACAAGCTGTTCCCGCGGCTTCGCTCCCTTCACCAACAACCGTCAACCGTTAGCTACCCTACATACCTACCCTACCATACCTACCCTACATACCTACCCTACAAACCAACCCTACTCTACCTACCCTACATACCTACCCTAAATACCTACCCTACAAACCTTCCCTACATACCTATCCTACATACCTACCCTACATACCTACCCTACTTCCCTTTTTTTTTGTTTAAAAACCTTCCCTGTAATCTGGCGACCATAACAAAAAAAGAATTAGCCAAATCGGTCAAGTCGTTCTCGAGTTTTAGCGAAACTAACGAACAGCAATTGATTTTTATATAGGTACTAGTGGACCGCCCCGGCTTCGCCCGGATATTAATGTTTTTTCATAATTTTATTTCATAAGAACCTTCTCCTGATAATAACAAACACAACAAAAAAAAGAATTAGCGAAATTGGTCCAGCCGTTCTCGAGTTTTGCGCTTAGCAACACATTTAGCGATTAATTTTTATTATATAAGTAGATATAGATTATGAAAAAAGTATGTAAAAAAGAGTGTGCGCTGAAGACCGCACGGCAGAAGTGAAAACTTCATTGGCCAATCCCAATCAATTTATATACATAGATATAGTAAATAATATTATGTATTATTATTAGGGATCGTGTTCGTAGATTGAATGAGAAACAAGTCTGAAATTAAAAGTTAATATTTATTAAATTCTATATAAATCATATTATTTTCGTTATCGTATTTGAAATTAAAGTTAATATTTATTAAATTCTATATAAATCATATTATTTATTTTCGTTATCGTATTCTACAAAGGATACAATCGGTTTGTGATAACTAAAATAAGAAATAAATACTTTCGATTGAATTTTATTTATATTTATACCTAGAAAAACTCCATCAATTGTAGTTCCGTAATTTGTTGTTCTTTCATTTTTATTGTTTGACATATTTAAATCCAATGTGATCTTTAAAAAAGTAATTCCTGCTGCTGAGCGTCTTCACGTTTTTTTTGACGATGTTTTTTTAAGCGCGCATTAGCTTTCGGTTTAATTCGTCATCAAGTTTGTTGTTTTGATCCTTCGTCGATTTTCCAATCTGCAAAAGACAGTAATCAAACATTCATATCTCATATTATTATAACTCATGAAAATAACTTGTGTTTCAAACATATTTATTTTTGAATATGGGAAAGTATAAGTTCACAGAAAATAAAAGTTAGGTTAATTTTTAATTATATTACACATACATATATTTATATATACGCATATAATATAAACATGAGGTGACTTACCTATACGATCGAATCCCTTTATAACAATAATTATGATTTGTGTAACGGTTTTTGTTTAAAATTTTTTTTTTCAATATATATTATTTTTTCAAAATGTATTATTTTTCATTATTACCAAACCGCTAAATACACAGACTAACCTCACAATGTAAAACAGATAGTTGTTAAAATAATAATTATCATTACGTATCAATTATAACTATTAATTTAAGACAATTGAGACGTAAGAATTGATCATACGAAATACAGCGATACAACTGCGAACTGCTCACTGTATCTTTCTCGCTCGCTCTTTTTTTGATGTCGGTGACACCCTGGGGCGGGTGGAGGAGTCTGTCAGACTCTTACTGACTAAAACCACCCCGGTGTTCCATCTCCCACCTACGCCGGGGATCGCGGGAACGTATGCGACTTTTCCGCAATCCCCGGCTGGTGCCGGCCCGCCTGCGGGCCACCTCGCGTCGGCAGGGAGAGTGAGGTGTTTGACTCCCCCCGCTACGTCAAAGAGGGGCGCACGGGAACACCACGCGCCGCCACCTCGGGTCCGGATGAATGGGGGGCGACGGACGGGAGAGCGGTCGTGATCTCCCTCTCCTTTTCCGCAGCCTCCTTCTGCGCCATAACAGTTTCGCAGAAGGAGACCACCGCGTCCCAGGACTCCTCGCCGCCGACCATAGCATGAACTACAGCCAGCAGCGAGAGGTCACCTACAACAGAAATGAGGGCACGGCGCGGCTCCTCCCAAGCTGCACAATCTGCCAGCGTATGCCGTGCCGTGTCCTCCCGACAGTCGACGCAGTAGTGGCATCGAGCGTCCGGCTCCCTGCCTATGCTCCATGCCCCGAGAGGACCTGCGTCGCATGACGGATCAGCCTAACTTTACTACCCACGAAAAATTCTGTGTGCGGTGCGCCTAAAGAAGTTTTCACTTCAATAAATTTTAAATCTGAAAGTCTTATAAAATTATATCAAACTAGTTTCATTTCTAAAAAAAAATGGGTGGAATTTGAGCTTACTTTTGGGTAAGTAAATAGAATCAAAGCAATGTTTATGACAGCCATCCGTGCCTCAGAATTTCAGAGAGCACGTAAAGCCGTTGGTCCTGCGACTGAGCTCTCCCCGACCGTTTCGGAATGCCGCCGTCCCTTTGGTCTATGAGAGTAAAAGGAACAGAAAGTGTATTATAGTCTAATTCCCCGATTTGGGGACACTGGGGAATTTGACTTCGATTTTAGGGAAATTTGATAAATTGCTATTGCAACGCTGGTCTGTGGTCGTTCGGTCGTTTCATCTCCTTATATTAGTATGTGTGTCACCGGAATATTACAAACTCCGTAACATTGTAATAAATCTGTAGTAGATTAAAATTAGGTACTCGAAATGTTATAAAAAATCGTTTTGTTTACAATAAATCCCATCCAAATTCAACAGTTTTCAATATATCCGTGTCTTAAGAAAAAATAGTTTACAATAATTTCACACGATATTTTACGACCTTACGGCGTTTGCAATTTTCCGGTGACATATATGTTCTGTGCGATCCGTCGTTGTTTACCAGGGCTGCCAGATCGTATATTTGGATACAACATATGTATAACCGGACGGTGTATTGTATCCATGATAATTCCGTATAATTCGATACAAAAGAATACGGCAAGAAATGGAACGTGAGTTCGCCTCTTGGTTTTTTCGAATTTGTCTGCTCACTCTGTATAGGATGAACAGAGATGGAAATAAGATATTGCCAATTTTATAACTATGATGGAGAGTCGCGAGATTGAGATGGATTGTCGCGAGATTGAGATGTAGTGTCGCGAGTGTCAGACACTCCTATATAGAGTGTTGTGAGATGGAGATGCGAGTGTCGCGAGTGTCAAACACTCCCAGATGGTGCTTTCGAAGTGTCAAACATTCCAACATCAAGTATCGCGAGTGTCAGACACTCCGAGATGGAGTGTAGTGAGATGGAGATGGAATGTCGCAAGTGTCAGACACTCTGATATGGAGTGTCGCGAGTGTCAGACACTCCGAGATGGAGTGTCGCGAGATGGAGATGGAATGTCGCAAGTGTCAGACACTCCGAGATGGAGTGTCGCGAGATGGAGATGGAGTGTAACTAACCATAGACTAAAATATATCTAACTGTAACTAACCACAATGTTTTCAAATATCTTTCTCTTTGTGTGTGGCTTTTGTTTTGTTACAGACTATTTACCTACCAAATGTCATTAAATAGTACTTCCCTTCCTCGAAAAGTAAATCTTAACGGACTAAATCGACACCTTTAATCAATTCTTTCAATTTTATTTATTTTCAGACATTTTCGAGATTATACGTTGATGTATTTTGGTTTATGCTTCAATGATTCTTGGAACTAGGAAGAATGTAGGTATAATCTTAAATAAAACTTTTCTGCTAGTCCTAAGCCTAGATTAAAGCATGAAGGAAAATCGCGCAATCTGTATCTGATTCCAACGAAATCTAAATACGCAAGCGAATTGGCGAGGCTAGATCGATGTGCTATATCGGATTTCTAAAAACGGATTTTGAAATCTGAAATCGGATAAATATCAGTTTGCGTTCAAAACCAAAAACGCCCATGTCTAAAAAGTGAAGAATATAAGATTTATTAATGTGACCAGTACTAAAAAAGTACTTATCCTGTCAGATTTTAAAAGTGTAATAAAAAAACGAAACAGCATTAAGTACGGATCAGTTTGTTAGTTTTATGAAATTATGAGGGAAATTCGATCAAATTTCGTATAATTGCTTAATATATACTTATTCGTATAGCCGTGATTTATTTGCTGGCAGCCCTGTTGTTTACGTCAGTGCAATGCTGTCATATTATACTATAAGCTTTGATTTTCGCAATGAAAAATAAACAAAATATTCCAACTAAAGTGTATAAGTAAATGACGTATCGTAAGAAAATATGATTTATTCATGTTAATCTATATATTTTCGTGTGAAAACCAATGATTGTTAAGACATTTATGACATAACCTAGAAGTGCGTAATTTTATTGTGAGTTGCTTTCAACCATGGCTCTGCAGTTATCAAGGCGGGAGGTTGAAGACCTGAGGTCTTCCCTCGACCGCGCTATTTACAGGACTATAGGAAAATCGGATAGTTCTTTGCTGTCCACGGTTTCAGCTTGTCTTTCGAGTGGGTAAGTAAATGGAATCAAAGCAATGTTTATGACAGCCATCCGTGCCTCGGAAAGCACGTAAAGCCGTTGCTCCTGCGCCTGAGCCCTTCCTGGCCGTTTCGGAATGTCGTCCCTTCGGACTATGAGAGTAAAAAGAACAGAGTTTAGTGCAGCGGTGTTTGCGCGCATTTTGTGCACCATAATATCTCCTGCGGTGAGATTAGCCACCGTGATCGAAATTCGGTCGCGAAATTATCATTACAGTGAAAAAACATAAGTAATTGTCATTGATATTGCAATATGTTTGTCACTTTTTAATTTACTGAACCCACTAAATTCTGTGGTGTAGTATTAATTTTATTAAATTTTTGTCTTCAACCAAGAAGATAATTTGTACAGGAAAAACGGTTTGTTGAACTAGTGACTAAAAATGTATTGCAATATCAACAACAATATTTAGCGAAATTCTTAAAAGTCAACCTTTTGCCATTAGCGAAGCATTTTTAATTAATTAGAATTGAGAATGCTGTAGAAGATATTGCAAATTTTTATGACATTTGATTGACACAAGATTTGATCTAAATAACCTTATTGGGAATTACAGTTTTGAGCCGTTTGGGGTCGAAACTCTTGGGTCATGGGGTCCGAGTGCGTGTCTTCTTTTCAAGGACATATCTTGCCGACTGATCGACACTTTGCGTGACCAGAGGGCGGGCTCGTTCTTTGCTCAAAGAATTAGCATTGCCATTCAACATGGCAATGCTGCCAGTCTTCTGGGCACGTTTCCGGATGACAGCGATGCGGAGGAATACTTTGACGCCTAAATGTACTTTGTTTTTGTATATGTACATACTTAGGTTTAGTAGATGTAAATAGTTTGATATTTGGTTTAAAAACATATTAATAATATGTGTGATTAAATTGTTTGTATTGTGTATGTTTAATAAAATTGTAATTAGAATAAGTTAGTCTGTAAGTTATTTTCATATTTTTTATTATTGTCTTTTGCTGTGCCCAAGAGGGTCCATAATTGTGTCTCATAAAATGTTCACCTTTTTTTTTTTTTTTTTTTTTTTTTTTTTTTTTTTTTTTTTTTTTTTAAGGATGGGAAATCATCAAATGACTTCTTCCGCTCTGGGTGGAGCGGAAGGGCGTGTCAGACTCTTACTGACTAAAACCCATCCGTGTTCCTTCTAAAGCCCTTTGCTTTCCAGGGCCGCGGTGACTCTTTCGAACAAATTCCGCAACCCTGGACCATAAAATGTTCACCTACCACCTAAGCATATACATTGTGGAATGCAATAAAGAATTGAGTATTGATTATATCATGAACCTTTCCAGACTATGCCTGGATGAACGCAATTATGATGATAACGTGATATCTTACTACACCCCTTCCCCCCCTGTGATATTTCGTGATTTTCGCCAAACTCCCTCCCCCCCTTTCGAGCCTCACGGCCCCTAAGCGAATTTTAAGCGGATTGTGTTCGCACCAAATAAATGAAAGCTAAATTTAAAGGTACATGTACTCACTTGAAGTATAGCCAGCTAATTCGTTGTCGCGGGTTCAAGGTGGAACACAGACACAAGCGGGGGCACAGCACATTGCCCAAACTAGTTCAATACTCAGTCACTATCGCTCAACATTTCCGAAACTAAATAAATTTTTGGGGCCATTAAAGGCATTAATGAGAAGATAAGAAAACAATAACAAAAACAAGTAATTAAAAATAATAACAATGTGTAACACTTATGGCATCGACAGTCTTATTGCACTGAGCAAGCGAGACACAAGTAAGCATCGAACGTATACGAGCGACTGAGACGACACTACACGCGCCAGCTTCCGCGAGACCGCGCATGCGCGGTGTTATGATCGGTTGTAAAATAGACTACTGCGCTGCGAATTGTGACGAACTCTAGAGTGGCAAACTTGGTCGACGCTCAGTATATTCGTTTATTTAATTAATTAATTATTGTTTAAGATTATTTTGTGTTGTGTCTATGGGCCTCAGTAGCCTGATTATAAAATGATTATTATTATTTTCAGGTATTGTATTCATTATGTGACACGTTGTATTACACCAATTAACCATTAAATTTTTCTTTCAGCTATGAACGCAGAAAAATGATCGACAAGATATCGGCTCACATTGATTCAAAGAAAGCGAGCAAGTTGGCTGACAAAGTCTTAGCTTTGGCTCAGGAGCTGGTCTCCAGCTCCAAGTCCCAGAAACGTAAGCATGAGACCAGCGACCGGGATAAGGACACGAAGCGCTCTCGTCATGATGAGGTTTGGACTTCAAATTCTCCTTATATGCCTAAATAGACTCTCACTCTCTGCCTGCGTCTGTGTTTCCGAACGCATACATCTCTAATCTCTTCAAAATTAGAGTGAACAGGCTTCTTCTGGGTAAGCTCGCTCCATCGTCGACTTTGTCTCTGTCATCTATGACCTAGACTAGAGTCAAGAGCAAACCCATATTAAATAAAATATATATGTATATAAATATAGAACTAAATTAACCCTTCAAAACACACAAGTTCAAAGGTAAACTATTAACTTAATGAGTAATAGTCTACCAACTTATCAAATGTAAATGGAAAAGTAAGGGAAAGACCCATCACCCAGATTAAAGAGAGCCGTAGGGAAACCAGCACTCTTAGAAAACACAGAAACAGACCGCGTTCCGTTTACCGGCCTCGCCGCTGGGGCCCGTCGCGACGTCCCAGTAATAACCCTCCCCGACCTTTGATTACCGAGCCAGCCCGCGTCGCTGAGCCAGTAGTTTTAAATCCCCTAAATAATAACGATATGACCCAGCCTGTCCCTTGCTGTCCTCCCGAAATGACGCCGCTAAGCCGAGGTCCGTATCCCGCAGGGGATGCCCTAGCGAGCGGTCATTTATGATAATTAGCTAGTTTGTGGGGGCCTTAAATTCATTTGAGGCCACCACAGGATAGTCCGGTTAAGCAGTAACCAGCCCTAGCGTGCTGAACTGCGAGAGGTCCCCGTCAAAAAAAAATAAGGGGAAAACAAGGCCTTCGCCGCAACCGCCGCTACAGGAGAAGACGCCCCGGTAGGTAATCTACATCTACACTATCTTATATATAAAATTCTCGTGTCACAATGTTAGTTACCGTACTCCTCCGAAACGGCTTGACCGATTTTTATGAAATTTCATATGCGTATTCAGTAGGTCTGAGAATCGGCTACTATATATTTTTAATAGCCCCTAACATTTATTTTTTATTTTCTGGACAACATTTTTATTTTTTATTTTTTTATGATGTGGCATTAAAAAATACATACAGCCCTAAGTTTTCACCCTTCTATCACCAACCCCTATTTTTTTGTGTGTGTGTATGTTTGTAATGAATAAACTCAAAAACTTCTGGACCGATTTGAAAAATTCTTTCAGCAATGTATAGCTACATTATCAGCGAGTAACATAGGTATATATATTTTATCCCCGTACTCCCACGGGAACGGGAACTACGCGGGTGAAACCGCGTGACGTCCGCTAGTGTTTAATAATGTACGCACACAAATTTAGTTTGTCTTTTTTCTTATGTGTGTATATTTTAAAAAATCCCGATAATAGTTCTCGTACTAATACCGTTAATAGGTACTGTATCTGTGACAAAAGCTTGTTTTTAAATACTATTAATTGTAAACTGTGGAGAACTTAGTGGGTAGCATAATTGTTTTAAAATGTAATCTTGATGAAATTATGACTGTTTATTTATTTATTTTATTAAAATCAAAATCAAAAGTCATTTATTCAAATTAGGCTGAGTGCCAGCACTTTTTGAACGTCAAAGTTTAACATAAAGACAGTCCCCCAAAACGCCCGCCCGTCACCACTTCCTAGTGTTGTAGCTGGGAAGCAGAAGTGGCGCAACAAACTCCCCAGCAACACATCTGTCTGTTAAGTTATAAAAACTTGAATTTATACAGCAGTATGCAAAGTTTACAAATCATGACACAGAAAATAATATGTCTAATATGTAAATCAAATTTTATGAAATTAATTGACACTTGTTAGCTAGCACACTCCATTATGCCATCAAAAACAAACAAACTCAAGCATTAACAAGTAAATCAAACTAATTAAGCCTCCAGGCATAAATGGTGTGCCCGTTACACGTGCTATGGTATAATCTAACACCAGGATTGTGATTATTCATGTACACACAGAAGTATAGTAATAAATCTATATACATATATAAAAATCAATTGCTGTTCGTTAGTCTCGCTAAAACTCGAGAACGGCTTGACCGATTTGGCTAATTCTTTTTCTGTTTTGGTCGCCAGATTACAGGGAAGGTTTAAAAAAAAAGGGAAGTAGGGTAGGTAGAGTAGGCTAGGTATGTAGGGTAGGTAGAGTAGGGTGGGTATGTAGGGTAGGTAGTAGGTACCTATGTAGGGTAGGTATGTAGGATAGGTATGTAGGGTAGGTAGTAGGTACCTATGTAGGGTAGGTATGTAGGGTAGGTATGTAGGATAGGTATGTAGGGTAAGTAGAGTAGGTTAGGTATGTAGGGTAGGTTTATAGGGTAGGTATGTTTGGTAGGTAGAGTAGGGTAGGTAGTAGGTACCTATGTAGGGTAGGTATGTAGGGTAGGTATGTAGGGTAGGTAGTAGGTACCTATGTAGGGTAGGTATGTAGGGTAGGAATGTAGGGTAGGTATGTAGGGTAGGAATGTAGGGTAGGTATGTAGGGTAGGTATGTAGGGTAGGAATGTAGGGTAGGTATGTAGGGTATGTATGTAGGGTAGGTAACGGTTGACGGTTGTTGGTGAAGGGAGCGAAGCCGCGGGCACAGCTTGTAACATTATAATTATGATTTGTTATTGTGATGTTACTGTTTAAATGAAATAAAATTAAAATAGGTCTTCCCCATAACCTTTCTAGAAAGTAGAAGGCTCTCAATCATAAATAACTATTTTTTTTCAAGGTTAAAGAAGAAAAAGACGTGAAAGTTGAGAAAAAAGAAGAGAAAAAGAATGGAGTGGAGTTGCCAACAGTCACAGCAGAAGGAGAGTCGGTTGGCTCCAAGATGGCAGTACTCAGCGCTGACAGGATCAAGGTATATTAATTTTACACTCATCGTCTGCCTAGCCTTTTCCTAACCATATTGGCTTCCAGAACACAATACAAAAATAAGTATAAAAACAATAAATATAAACGACTCGACTGGTCTGTTGGTCGAGTGGTTAGTGACCCTGACTGCTAAACCGGAGGTCGTGGGCTCGATTCCCACCCAGGACAAATCTTTGTGTGATGAGCATGATCATTTGTTCTGTGTCTGGGTGTAATTTGTCTATAATATGTATGTATTTAGAAATATAGTATAAGTGTGTTTATCAGTTGTCTGGTTGCCATAGCACAGGCCCTGCCTAGTTTGGGATCAGATGACCGTGTGTGAGTTGTCCCAAGATATTATTATTATTTTCGGTTTTATGTTTTTGTTTCCTCAGCTCTTTGGCTGGTTTCGACCACATTTACGGGCCAAGCCAAGTAAATGTAGCATGTGGTCTTTAATGCGTTGTGTGATGGGGTGTGTGGGGGGGCGTGGGGGATTATTATTATTATTAAACTTAAATAGTACTGCACACAAAGTGACGGCGTCGTGTTACGATACAGCACACCTTTCGCCCAAAGCACTTCCTTGAGGAAGGTCACCAAATGCACCGGCGTAGGTGGGAGATGGAACACCGGGGTGGTTTTAGTCAGTAAGAGTCTGACAGACCCCTCCGCCCGCCCCAGGGCGGAGGACATCCATGAGGATTTCCCTTCGACATCAAAAAACAAAAAAAAAGGTCACCAAATGCTAAGTCGGAACGCGCACCACGAACGTCTTGAAATTGGTGTTATGACGCTCCAACTTCTCCACCCTCAAGGTCGAGTTGGTCTTCACCCGTGTATTGGGGTCGGCTGAAAACCAGTATTTTACGTGGAGTGGCTTTTTTTTTTTAAGGTTGGGAAATCATCAAATGACTTCTTCCGCTCTGGGTGGAGCGGAAGGGCGTGTCAGACTCTTACTGACTAAAACCCATCCGTGTTCCTTCTAAAGCCCTTTGCGTTCCAGGGCCGCGGTGACTCTTTCGAACAAATTCCGCAACCCTGGCAAACAATAAAAGTACTGCCAAAACGATTTCGAGGTATATTGGGGTCGGCTTCCAGTCAAACCAGATTCAGCTGAATACCAGTATTTTACGTGGAGCGGCCGCTCCACAACCCATCAACTGGGTAGCACGGACCGTCTTGGCAAGACTGGAGTCAGATTTTCTGGCTTCTGACAACCCGTAACACGGCCATATTGAAATTATTACAATATTGAGTATTGCACATTGTATTGTCACCAGAACTCGAGGAAAATGTGTCATCGAAAAATTGCAGAATCCGTAAAATTGTAATAAATCTTTATTAGATTATTATTTCTCGATACATTATGAAAAAATCGTTTTTCATACAATAAATCCTACATTAAGAAAAAATAGTTTACAATTTCACGCGATATTTTACAATCTTACGGCGTTTGCAATTTTCCGATGACATATGCAAAAAATCATTGCAATCGGATACCAATAAATTGTCGAAAAATGATTTGCAAATTTTGACGGACAATTTACAAACATATAGGCGAGTATTTTTCTAAGTTGTAAGTAACATAAAAACTTGTAAATACTGCTGTTTAAAACGGTCTGCGAGGTCCTTGAAAAATCTGAGATTCACTTCACGATACGAAGAACAAGGATTTGAATAGAAACGAAGGATTTGATTTGATCGGATTATTCGTATTTTTTTTTACCTACTCATTATTGGTTTGCACGAACTGTTGATGTATTCTCGTGTATTAGTTTATTTCTTTGAGTATGTATTATAATATATTATTGTCCCGTACTGTCGCCGAACGCGCGCTACGTCGTATCGTAGCGAACCGCGTAGTGATCGATTCGAGATATAAAATCTTAAATATCTCGAAAACGGTAAATCCAATAGCAAAAATAACCTTTTTGGGCTCCCTTCATAAAACCCAGTATAAAGAGATCCATAAACCTAAATTCATTAAAAAAAATTTAAATGAACCCACGATTCCCATACCCCCACTACTAGTAGAATAATAATAATATATAATATATCTTTGGACAACTCACACACGGTCATCCGATCCCAAACTAGGCAGAGCCTGTGCTATGGCAACCAGACAACTGATAAACATACTTAGATATTTCTAAATACATACATATTATAGACAAACTACACCCAGACACAGAACAAATGATCATGCTCATCACACAAAGATTTGTCCTGGGTGGGAATCGAACCCACGACCTCCGGCTTAGCAGTCAGGGTCACTAACCTCTAGAATACTACGTTATACACAGAGATGTCGGTTATGGTAACAGTGTCGCGAGTTAGATGGTTTTTTAATATCTCAAGAATGCCCAACGCGCCTATAGACGTTTTCACTTCGAAAATGTGTCTGTTACCTTTTCACGTCAACGGCTGAAGGAATTCGAATGAAACTTGGCACACGAGTAGGCCATGTCCCGGAATAGTAAAGTCAAGTCAAAACGTTTATTTCAATTAGGCCATTAAACGGCACTTTTGAACGACATCATTTACAGTTCAGTAAAATAGTAATATTACATTAACAAAGTGACTCTACTGTCCATTCGGAAAGATAGATTCTTATGGAGAAGAACGGACAAGAAACTCCATAGTTACTCTTTTCAAATAATGATATTACAAAATTTGGTATACAAAAATTAATTTAATACTATGTGAGGGCGATGCACCCAGAGTATGCTACTTATAGGAACAAAGTATCACCAGCAGAGGTAAACTTATTAATTTTCTAAAAAAAATTAGGTAAATGGTACTCACATATTTACAAATATTGGAACCATTAATTAAACAGAAAATAAAAACACAAAAAAGAAACAGTATATCTATAAAGTTAATTCATAAATCAACCAGTTTGATTTTGTCTACACCCTTGATTGTCCTATGGAGCAGGACCAGCATGTTTCCAAGCATTCTTATCCTGAATGTAATCTTCTAATTTATAATATGCTTGTTTATAAATTGTACTTTTAACATAAGTTTTAAATTTTCCTTCATTTAGTTTCTCCCTTGGGATTATTTGGGAGCTAGTAAATAAATAAATATTATTGAAACCTTCCAGTTGATGATGGCGAATGCTCAGAAAGAGATAGAGGAGAGGAAACGCGCCCTCCTGGCAATGAAGGGCGAGTCTAAGAGCGGGGTGAGCGCCGCCGCCGCCGCCGCCCAGCAGCTGAAGCTCCAAGTCCAGCAGAGCAGTTCCATCGCCCCGCCCAGCGTCATCAAACCGGTGCTGTTCTCCAAACCTAGTAACTATCCTACCACCCTTCTATCTACTATGGTCGACACCACATAAATTTGCAATAACGGTCAATGACCCACCTGCATTTATGGACATATTCAATTTCGAAAATTGAAATCCTACTTTTCCTACTATTATATATATATATAATGTAAGTTTGTAAGTATGGATGGATGGATGGATGTTTGTTACTCTTCCTGCCACCCTTCTATCTACTATGGTCGACGCCAGATAAATGTTCAATAACGGTCAATGACCCACCTGCATTTATGGACATATTAAATTTCGAAAATTGAAATTCTACTTTTCCTACTATTATATATATATATATAATGTTAGTTTGTAAGTATGGATGAATGGATGAATCGATGGATGTTTGTTATTCTTTCACGCAAAATCTACTGAACGGATTTGGATGAAATTTAGCACACATATAGTTTATGACCTGAATTAACACAGGATATTTTTATCCGGATATTCCCACGGGATCGAGACTTACGCGGGTGAAACCGCGGGGCTGCCACTAATAAAACACAAAGCTGCCCTGAAGCGACAGTTATTGTGATCCTTTACATTTTCTAGTAATGAAAAAGGATTTATAATTTATCGTCCAGCTAGGTAACTTCGAAGAGATGTTAAGAAAAGGGCAATTACCGTTTTTGCAAATTTATTGTAAATTTGACCATAAGTTATTATTTCATTTTTAATGACTTCCATTGTTCTAGCTTAGTGATTTTCCTCTCAAATATCTAGACAACGTGACACTTTAGGGCATCAAATTTCAAAAAAAAAATTTAACCGACTTCCAAGACGAAGGAGGTTCGGGGAGGGAAGATAAATATATATATTTTTTAATTTATGTACGATTATTCCGTGGTTTCTGCTCCGATTTCCGTGATTATTTTTTAGTTCGATGCGGTATACTTGTCATTTGGTCCCGTTAAAATTTAATTCAGTTTGCCGGAGTAGTTTTTATTTTGCTTACATGTCGTGTAGACTGACTCATTATGGGTGTCTACTAAAGAGTGAAAAACAAAAGTTTTTTACAAAAAAAAAATACAACCGACTTCCAACTAAAAACACTACAAAGTATAAAATGACTTTAATTTCGGAAGTCGGTGTCGAAAAAGCGAAGAAACAATCAAAAACACCGACTTCCGATATTAAAGTCGTTTTATAATTTTAAATAACAAAAAAAAAACCAACTTCCAACTAAAAACACTATTTTAGTTGGAAGTTGGTTGTATTTTTTTTGTTTTTTGCCCTCTACCCATATTTTCGTGTTTATTCGTCATCATAAAGGTTATATATGTCTTTAAAGCAGTGGTTCCCAACCTGTGGTCCGCGGACCACTGGTGGTCCGCAAGGGCCAAAATATGGTCCGTAAAGGTTACAAATTTCACTATTTTCACCTCAAAAATGTCATTGATACAAACAAATTCTAAGTTTCTTTAGGAATGTGTCTTATATGACAACACTTTTTAATTTCGATTTCAAAGCACAGTTATACTACAAGTTTTGAATATCTATTTCATATAAGTTTATTTTTAGTTTAACATAGTTTATTTTTTCCTTGATTCCCGGTCCTTGCTAGCAACAAAGAAATCAAAGTGGTCCCGGGTCAAATAAAGGTTGGGAACCACTGCTTTAAAGGCTTATTTAAAGGGTTCCGAATATGATTTTTAAGCGTTTTTAAATATTCTGCTTCACAGCTGGCAACGAACTGTCCCAAGAAGAATTGGAAAAGCAGCGTAAAATAGCTGAACTGCAAGCTCGGATACAGAGGAAACTAGCCGGTGAGTTTGTAACCTTGTAGACCCTTATTTTTTTTTTTTGATGTCGGGGGAAATCCTCATGGAAATCCTCCACCCCGGGGCGGGTGGAGGGGTCTGTCAGACTCTTACTGACTAAAACCACCCCGGTGTTCCATCTCCCACCTACGCCGGGGATCGCGGGAACGTATGCGACATCCGCAATCCCCGACTGGTTACCTTGTATACCCTCCCCAACCTTTGAGTACCGAGCCAGCCCGCGTCGCTGAGTCAGTAGCTTTAAAACCCCCAAATAATAATGCTATGACCCAGCCTGTCCCCAGTTCTCACCAGCCCGTCCCTAGCTGTCCTCCCCCCAGCGACGCCCTAAGCCGAGGCCCGTACCCCACAGGGGGTGCCCGCGAACGTGTAGTCGCTTAGTTTGTAAGTTTTTTATAAGCCCTGGCTGGAGGCTTTAATATTATATTAAGGCCACCACAGGCAAGCCCGGTTAAGCAGTCGACAACCTTATAGGTTGAACTAAGAGAAGCCACTCATTAAAAATAAAAAAAACCAGCCTGTCCCTTGCTGTCCTCCCGAAATGACGCCGCTAAGCCGAGGTCCGTATCTCACAGGGGATGCCCTAGCGAGCGGTCATTTAGTATAATTTAGCTAGTTTGTAAGCCCTGGCTGGGGGCTTAAATTCATTTGAGGCCACCACAGGATAGTCCGGTTAAGCAGTAACCAGCCTTCGTGTGCTGAACTGCGAGTGGTCATCGTCCAAAGAAAACAAAATAATGAGTTTGTTATATTTTGTATGTCCATAGACCACGGGCGTATTATCTATATTCTATTATTGTTTTCCCCAAAACTTTTGGAAATTATCGGTAATTAATAATTAAAGTGAATTTTCAATTTTTATTTATTTAAACTTTATGTACCTACCTACAATTGTGGTACTTACATGGGTGGACTTAAAGCATCAAGGCATTCTCTACCAGTCAACCTTTGAGTTAAAAGTCTGTAGTATCAGTAGGTGTATAACAAATAAAATTTAAATAAAAAATAATTTTAATTACTTTTTTTGTCGTTTTGTGGCAATTCAATACTTTTTCTTTCTTTCTTTTAAAAATATAATTTTTCCTATTTTATTTTTAATTAATATTTTTTCCGATCTACATTCAGCTTAAACATGTTGATTGATAATCTGGGGATTTTTCCCTACATATTGGTACATTTTTCATCCCCTGCGGTCCAACTTGATAAAACACATATTATATAATTATACAAGGTACTCAAGTGGCTCCCTATCCGGCTTCGCAGGAACTCTCGGATATTGTGTTTGCTATTTAACATCCTTCACAACCCTAAAACGCCTTCGTTTCGATCTCCTTAAATCCCCTCCCCACTCTACCGATTTTTATTCCTATTCATTTACTGTGCACGCGGTACGGTTGTGGAATGCACTGCCGCTTGACATTAGGGAATGCAAAACTCTTCCAGATTTTAAAAGAAGAGTGAAAGAACACTACCTTTCGGTACCATCATAGTTGCATATTTAAAGTATATATTATTATTATTCTTATATTATTATTTAAGTAGTATGTATTAGTATGATATTAATTTTAGTCATATTTATGTATAGTATGTTATATTTAAAGTTTTTTTTTGTCTTTTTATGTTAGCGTAACTTTTACACACGATGTCTACATCTCTTTTATTCGACTCTCCTTTCGCAGGTATGCTGGAAGAGATTTCTTTAGAAATAAGCATCACCTTTGTACCTATTTTTCTGTTCTCTTCTTCTTATTTATTTGTTAAATGTGTGTACATAAACTGTTAAATAAATAAATAAATAATAAAATCTAGATTGACTGGACTAAAAGACACCAAACATTTGCCCATAAATTGAAATGGATCGGATGTAACAAAGTTGAATATATGTCACCGGAAAATTGCAAACTACGCAAGATTACAAAATATCTTGAGAGATTGTAAACTCTCGATAAATCGTCAACTGAACATTTGGAATACTTTTTCACGCATCAAAATTTGATAGTTTATAATCTCTCGAAGTCATTCCGAGAAATTGTGGACTGACATAAAATGTCGACCAATCAGAGCACAAGTCTACAATATATCCGTTTTCGTGTGATAGTATACCTAGAACAAGGTTCTCATTGGTCTATTTAGAGAAATTCAAAGACCAATGAGGGTCCCAGTTTCCAATTTAACTATCACAACAAAACAGATAAATTGTAGACCAGAGTGCTGATTGGTCGCCAGTTTATGTCAGTTCACAATTTCTCGGAAATTACGGAGATATTATAGATTAGTATAATTGCAGAGCAAATGTTCATTTGACAATTTATCGAGAGTTTACAATCTCTCAAGATATTTTGTAATCTTACGTAGTTTGCAATTATCCGGTGACATATACATCCGATTCGGCCACCCTACAATAATAAAAGTTTTATTATTATTGTTATATTTTGAGACCGACTCGCACTTGGGCGGTTTTTCCTTGACGTGCAAGTTGTGACGTGTGTTTAGGCGGAGCCCTAACCAGCCCGGCGGGCAGCGGGCCGGCGCCGCTGATCCTGGACCGCGAGGGCCGCACGGTGGACACCAGCGGGAAACGCGTGCAGCTCACACACGTCGCGCCCACGCTCAAGGTAATACTAAACACTTTCTTTAAGTCAAGAGTGAATAGGTTACTTCTAGGCAAGCGTGCTCCATCGTCGACCACATCATCGCTTACCATCAGGTGAGATTGTGGTTCAATTGATTTAATGAAAACCCGGGACTTCAAGACACGAGATGTAATTGAACTAACAAATAATATAAAACCCGGGACTTCAAGACACGAAATGTCCCGGAACTAAAAAATAATATACCTAAAACCCGGGACTTCAAGACACGAAATGTACCGGAACTAACAAATAATATAAAACCCGGGACACAGGACTTCCTCAAAGTCAAAGCGTTTATTTCCTGAGACTGAACCTCTAATTTATCTTTCAACGTAGAGAACAGTACAAGTTCGGTCATGATCAGTCAAGTAGGTGCTACACACCTAAGCGAGCCGGTACTAGATAATGCAATCCGGTTTTTCAATCCCGGTATTTGCGGGACTGGACATTCTGAATCCCGCGGAAATGCACGGCGTTAGGAAGTCTTCGCAAATAAATTATGAAAAAAGTTCAACAAGTTCGGAATGAAATATTAATAATCAAAGTCCGCCTCTGCATATTTGTGTGCGTAAATAATTAAATTAAAAAATAAAGAAAATGATTATTACTTAAACAGATTTGAAGAAAATTATTGTTTCGACGGCTAAATTGAGCTTCTGTCTTCGACTTACAAGCATATTATGGCATTATTAACAAACAATAATAATTATAATTCTAAAACCAACATTACTGTATTTATAGGTAATAGTTTAAAGTAAAACAAGCAGATATTACAGACTATATAACTGAGATGCTAAAGTTAAATTGTAATAAAATAATAGTGTGTGCTTTTCCATATTTTGAAAAATTGTCAATTAGACAAAATAATTATATTCATAGGTTAAATAAACACATGCACTTCCTAGTAAGTCATTATAGTGACAAGTTTATGTTCTTTGACACAAATATTTTAGTGGATCATTTAAAATCGACCAGGGATACTGTGTATCTGCCAATTAGTTTTAGACACACAATAGCTAGGCTATTAGCTTATTATATTAACTCAGACATAAGTAGTATGTCGAAGTCTTGTGTAATTAAATCCACAACGTTTAGTAATATTACTAAGAATCAGGTGGTGAGCCAAAATAACTGTAGCACTATAGCTATAAATTCTTTTAAAAATTGTACGAAGGAGGTTCCATGTATCACTATGGAAAAAATATTTGTTAACGTGGAGGCCACATGTAGTTCCATCTCACTGCCAAGTGATGATGTTGAAGTCTTAGGGCAAACTCCTGATATTAATTTAAACTAGTTTATAAGACAACAGAAGTTACCAATAACAGATTAGTTATACCTAAGTCTTCTTGCTCTCAGTTCGATAAATATCAAAAAGGGGGTCAGCAGCATAAGTTGAAATTATTTTAAATCAAAATCAAATTGACCGAAGACTTAAGGGGAATGTCTATCAAAGTGTGCTGTGCACGTCCATAATTGAGACCATAGCACCATACTTGGCTTTAATATTCAATTTATGTGTAGACAAAGAGTCTTTCCGGATATAATGAAATATAGTAAGGTTATACCACTTTTTCAATCCGGTGACAGTAAAGATGCCAATAATTATAGACCTGTATCCGTATTGCCGGTTTTCAGCAAGGTATTTGAAAAAGTGATGCTCAATCAAATGCTCATTCATTTTAACATCAATAAAATCTTACACGATCAACAGTATGGTTTTACCAAAGGTCGTTGTACGACTGACGCTGGTGTCACGTTGTTAAAACACATATACAGCGTGGGAAGAGGCGTAAGATGCCATAGGAATCATTTGTGACCTCTCCAAGGCATTTGATTGCGTAAATCACGAAACCTTGCTCCTAAAACTAAAACATTACGGACTAAGTAATCTTGCTCTCAGTTTAGTGAAGTCGTACTTAAATGACAGACAGCAGCAAGTTCAAATAAACGGTGTTAATTCAAGGGGTTTAAAAGTCAAAATGGGGGTACCACAAGGCTCAATATTGGGTCCTTTCCTCTTTTTAGTATATATTAATGATTTACTCCATCTTTTAAAAAATCAACCAGAGATGGTACTGTTATTTGCTGACGATACGTCCTTAATTTTTAAGATAGATAGACGTTCTACAAGTCTTGACGACGTAAATAATGCGCTACAGCAGGTCCAAAATTGGTTCACTGCTAATAATTTAGTATTAAATGGGAAAAAAACTAAGTGCATCAGATTTGCTTTACCGAATGTCAAAAGTAATACTTGCGACATAGTATTGAACAAAGAGAAACTTGAATTCGTCGAAGACACAGTTTTCCTAGGGATCACGCTTGACTCAAGGCTACAATGGAGTCCTCATTTAACATCTCTTGCAGGACGGCTAAGTTCAGCAGCATATGCTGTCAGAAAAATCCGTCAATTTACTGATATAGATACCGCGAGGCTGGTTTATTTTAGTTACTTTCATAGTATAATGTCTTACGGTATCTTATTATGGGGACGAGCTGCAGACATCGAGTCTATATTTATTCTGCAGAAAAGAGCCATCAGAGCCATGTACCATCTTGGTCGGCGCGATTCCCTAAAGGAACTGTTTAAGGATATTAACATCATGACGGTACCTTATACGAAATACATATACGAAAACATTATGTATGTTCGGAAAAATCTTCATCTAGGCATAATTTTAATACTAGAAATAGGAATAAATTAGATGAACCCCGATTCAGATTGGCTAAAGTACACACTTCTTTTATGGGATATTTTGTTAAGTTTTATAATAAAATACCACGTGAGATTCTCGAACTGAATGAGAAAAAAATTAAAATATGCATAAAACGCACTCTATGTAGACAGGCATATTATAAACTGGAAGATTATATCCTTGATAAAAATGCTTTTCTTAATGCCGGTCCTGCTCCACAGCCTCAGCCGCTTGGTTCCACAACATTATGTTAATTGATAGTTTCCTTGTTTGACATGAAATAGCAGGGGCAGTTGAGGGTGTCATGCTCACTCCAAGGTCTCGCTGATGGTGGCGCGTGTATTGGATCATTCAATTCCCTTCAAAATGGTTGAGCTAAATGGTGCTGATGCACGCGTCATGTTCGTGAACGGGCGCCGTCGGTGGAGACTGGTCATCCCTTAGTTGCCACTGCCTCATTTTAATATTTGATACTATAAATTGTTTTTTCTTTCTTTACATTGTTCTCATATATAGAAGCAACAAGGTTAATGTAACCAGGATTTTTGTAAACATAAAATGATTTAAAAGAGTGTCCGTGGAGTTTCTTGCACGTTCTTCTCCATAGAGATCTACGCTTTCGAACGTGCAAATAGCTTCATGTTTTTGACGGACTGACTTTGACAATTCAAATAAACCTGATAAAGGTTTATTTGAAATAAATGCTTTGACTTTGACATATTACAATACCAGCAGCGGAAAATGCTTCAACGCTTGCAGGAACAATCTTAAGGCATCTCGTCAATCCCGCGCGTGATCCCGTTCTATTTACGACCGAAACTAGTCCCGCACATTGCATGCGGGATCACGGTATCCCGGTATTCCATACCAAAATTGGCATAGCCGGGCGGCAAAATACCATTCCTCCCCTTATCTCCTAAATTACAGATCTTAAAATTTTGAAAAAAAAAATACACAAAAAGAGGGACTAGTTCTTAACCTACTTAATATAGATAAACTTATATAAGTCTGGTTTTAAAGTAACATTTTACAAAAAATGTGATTCGTTTGGAACCCTTTGTCCACGAGTTGAACAATTAGTTTCCGTGTCCCAGGCCAACATCCGCGCGAAGCGGCGTGAGGAGTTCCGGCTGCAGCTGTCGGGCGCGCCGGCGCCGGAGCCCGCCGCCGCGTGGCACGACGCGCGCCTGGCCGCGCGCCTGCCCGCGCGCTCGCGCCGCCCGCTGCGCTTCCACGAGCCCGGCAAGTTCGTGCAGATGGGCGACCGCCTCAGGATGAAGGTACCTCACCTCACACACAACGCGACACAGTTCAGCTGTCGGGCGCGCCGGCGCCGGAGCCCGCCGCCGCGTGGCACGACGCGCGACACAACAGACACAACACACTCACAGCACAGATACAACACACACACACACACACACACAACGCAGACAAAACGCAACGCAGACAAAACACAACGCATACACAAAACAGACAAATCACAACGCAGACACAACACAGACAAATCACAACCCAGACAAAACACAATGCATACACAACACAGACAAATCACAACGCAGACACAACACAGACAAATCACAACGCAGACATAACACAGACACACACAAACACAACGCAGACACAACACACACACACAACGCAGACACAACACAATCACGTCACAAACACTACGCAGACAACACAACACAGACACAACGCAGACGCAACACAACTCAGACACAACAGCAACAAATTTTTAGCCTGTCATGTCCCACTGCAGGACAAAGGCCTCCCTTTCTTCCTTCTATTCCTCCCAGGTCTGAGCAAGTGTGGAACAATCGTGCTGATAGGCAGGCTCGTCAAACTCGTCTCATCATCTTCGCCTGGGTCTCCCGCGATGTCGGCGGACATTTCCTGGGACCCACATTGTGATTGTTTTAGCCCATGAACTATTCGACATGCGGCGGACGTGTCCGGCCCTGGGGGGCTACTCTCTAAGCCCGAAGTCCGTAGTTTCGGGCTTAGTTGCGGGCGTATTCTAGTCCGTAACACCTACGGACTTACGATTAGGTCCGAATCCGAACTAATGAATGACAACACGATTTGACAGTAATTATAAAAATAACTTTGGGCTTAGAGAGTAGCCCCACAGTCCCGCTTAGTTCGGCTGCTTTCTGAGTGACGTCGGCGATTTGTGTTTTGGAGCGTAGCACTGTTTTCCTGACGCGGTACGTTAATCGGACTCCCAGAATGCTGCGCAGAGTGCTCCCGACTTTACGGTAAAAAATGTGTGCGTGTACTAGTGTACACACGTAAGAAATGAAACTTCCTTATGACCTTATTTTTCGAAAAATGATCTACTTTTGTTTTCATTTTTACTTAACACAAAACAACAACTACAACAACAACAACTACCGTAACAACAACTATCTCTAATACAAAAAACGGTCAAGTCTAGTGGTGGGAGGAAGTCCGCTTAAACGACATGCTATCCCTACTCCGCTGGAGAAAGTAATCTTCGAATCAACCGTGGTAGGGACAAGAAAAAGATGGCGCGTAACGGAAAAATGTGACGCGTAACCGAGAAATGTGACGGTATATTTTTTTCCAACGCCTGATAAAGAAGTTTCACTTCAATAAAAACAAACTGCCGCGGAACAAATCAAGAGTTCCATGGAAAAATATCGTTTTGGTCCTCTGTTAATAAGAAATAAGTATTTTGAACGACGACTGCGCTCAGTTTTAAACGAATCCCGTTTTTTAAGTCCCATATTATTTTTAAAAAATACCGTGTTTTCTTTTATTTCATTTTTATTTGTATACATTTAAGTCAAAAAATGTATAGCAATCATGTAACCTAGGGAAAGGCGGAGTTTCCTAGCACAAGCATACTAATGCTTAAACATTTCATTATTTTATTTTTTATATTAATTCTGCTAATCCCCGTATCTACGACATCCTGTTTTTCCGGGATTAGAATCCCAAGTCGCAACAATCGACTATTTAATCAATATTTTTTGCCGGTCGCAACACAAGTATTTCAAGAATAGTATCTTAAACTCGTCGCTTCATCGTTTTCCAGGCTCAATTGGAGAAGTTACAGAATGAAATATCTCAGATAGCGCGGAAGACGGGCATCTCTTCAGCTACTAAGCTCGCGTTACTCGCGGCTGATGCACCGGACTCCGATCGAGTGCCTGATATCGAATGGTGAGTATTCATCTATATCTGTCCGGTTTAAAACCAATTGGTTTGATTGGTTTCAAACGTCAGTTTAAAACGAAAAAAATTGGTTGTGTGTAAAGTCGGTTTACGGACGATAGTTTAACGTGACAACGTCATAACAAAACATTGATGAAATGATCGTAACGTTACAATGAGTCATCTTTTTTCGTGCGTTCATCGATTTATTAGACGTCACGTCAAAAACCGTTTAAACGAAATAAACCATTTTTTTTTCGTTTTAACCTTTTGAACGCCATTGTCACATATACGTGACAAGCGAGCGCGTGCCCTGTTCGCCAAACGTCACAAGTATGTCACAAAAAGTACGACGAATTAGTGGCTTGGCGTCGGAGGCACGCCGATGCGTTTATGCTTTGGCGTTCAAAAGGTTAAAACTGTTGGTGTTGATGACTATGTTTTTCATCATTATAACTACATTTTCTTGATTTTACCGAGGTAGGGATATAACGGAGTACCTATAAACTGTGGAAAGATTTTTTTAATGTGTGATATACCTACTGATATTGATATACTTAGCGGATTTAGTTTTCGTTGGTCCTTCCGACCAAGGTCCAAGGACCTACCTAAGTTATAAAAACTCTATTGATAAGTTAAAAACTCCGTGTTGGTAAATAAAAATTGTTTTCATTGTTTTCAAACGATATAAATAATTAATTTGATTCGGTTTAAAACCAAACTCACACTCTCGTTGACGTCGTCACTCGTAGTCGTGACTCGACGCAACGTTGCCAGCTCGCCTACCCTACACACACATGCACATACACAGTTATTTTATTTTTGTAGGCGAGTTTTAAACCGTTTAAAACGATTTATTTAGGGTTAAAGTTCTTCTGTTATTTACCTGATTATATTATAATCTGAATACATTTTTTATATCTCGGTTTTAATTGTCATGGTTTAGAGGAGGTATTATCTTTAGGTAAATATAGTCTACCTATTCCGATATCTGATGATGAGCGACTACTGTGCACTTCCAGGTGGGACAGCGTGATCCTGATGACGCCTGAAGAGCGGCAGGCGTCGCAGGCGCACGCGGCGCCGGCCGACAAGTCAGTCGCGCGCGCGGCGCCGCCCGGGACTGACGTGCGCTCGGCGGCCGCGCGGGTGGACGCGTGCCACACGGGCGCCGACGACATCGTCGACAACCTCAACGAGGCCGCCATCACCAACCTGGTGGAGCACCCGCAGCAGTTGAGGCCGCCCAGTGAGTCAACTACACTTAGCTCCGTAGCCTGGCTTTTTTTTGTTAACGATGGGAAATCATCAAATGACTTCTTCCGCTCTGGGTGGAGCGGAAGGGCGTGTCAGACTCTTACTGTCTAAAACCCATCCGTGTTCCTTCTAAAGCCCTGTGCGTTCCAGGGCCGCGGTGACTGTTTCGAACCAATTCCGCAACCCTGGCAGATATGAGAGCCTGCGATGGTCTTCAAGGAAAGTAACACGCAGATTTGAGTGGACCTGTCCAGTCAGTGCAAGCATTTTTCAGTTATCGTGAAGGTCAACTCAGATTTTCTAAGGCTTAGGAAGCTCTCTTTAAGTCATAAGTTATTTATTTATTTACTAGCTGCCGTCCGCGGCTCCGCCCGCGTGAATTTCGAAAATTATCCCAAGGGAACATACTTTCGGGATAAAAAATATCCTATGCTCTTTCCCGGGACTCACAATCTCTATACAAAATTTTATCTAAATCGGTCCAGCCGTTTGCGCGTGAAGAAGTAACAAACATACCAACACACTCACAAACATTCGCCTTTATAATATTAGTGTGATGATATAAAAGGCGTTAGGCAGCTGGATCAAGGGCTTGATTCAGAAAGCAGAGCTTCTGGACACGGCTCGTATTGTTAGGAGGTTCCTCTCTCTGGAGCCCTGACCACATATAGCTTGGACCCCGTTCCCGATACCGGTGGGCTACTATTTTTATTTGTCCTTTTAAGAAATATTTAAAAATATACTACTATATTTAATATTTTACTAGATAGAAAAATAATAATTATATTTAGTCCGTCCGTTAGATATTTTAATCGATAAAAAATTAATAAAGACAAAACGCATGACGAAAGCTGCTAAAATGGCGGGATTTATTAAGAGAACCTGTAGGGAATTTAAAAGCACGACTGCCCTTAAAACACTCTTCAACTGTCTTGTCCGTAACCCGTTGGATTATGCATCCCCGATCTGGAACCCAACATATAACGTCCATACAAACCGTATCGAACGAGTCCAACGTAATTTCACGCAGTACCTGAGATTCAAAGACCACAGTTGTCCTTATAGAGCCGATTACACGCAGCGTATGCGACACTTTAAACTGGCTTCTCTTCAATAACGTAGAAGTTTAGCTGACATGGTTCTACTGTACAAAATTGTCAACGGCATAACTTGTACTCCCGATCTACTTGAGCAAATCTACTTAGAGCAGGGGCATGGTCAGATCGGTGAGATCATGTAGAACATTCGCAAGCAGAAGTGGTCGCACTAAGCTCGGACGTTCCGCTCCCCTGAGTAGAATGACGAACACATATAATAGGATCTGCTCTAACGGCCAAGTCAACATCGACATCTTCTCGGACTCTCTTGCCCAATTTAAGTCGAAAATTATACCAGTTGGATTGATGATCCGTAGTCCCTTCCTTTTATTTTATTTCTCGATGTTATTTATTGATGCTTAGGATATTTTAATAATAATAATAAGTAACGTTTTAGTATTTTATGTAATTTAATTCAAGTTTTGTAATTTAATATTAATTTTATAATTCAACTATTTAAATCTTATTAAGTCTCAATTTGTTAATGTTAATTATTTTTTACTATTTTTGTTTAAACCATTTTTAATAATTACAATGAACCACTCGCTCTAAGAAAGTTGTGCATGCCTGTAAGTGGCTTATTGGCACAGGACCCTCGATGCCATAACTTATGTGATTAATTTTGTAAATAAGCTGTTGGTGTGCCTTATTAAATAAATAAAAGCGCATCAAAGTTCAAGAAGGGGCCTGTGACGTCACGATAACAAAAAATATTTAATAACAAAAGAAACAAAAAAAAACCGAATTGATAACCTCCTTCTTTTGGAAATCGGTTTAAAAGTTAAGTAAAATTAAAAAAAACATGTTTGTTGAATGGGCCCCATTCAAGAAACATGTTTTTTTTTTCAGCTTATGGTACGGAACCCTTCGTGTGCCAACTTGGCCAGTTTTTCAGTAAATACAGGCAATAAGCACTTTCATGCCCGGAAACCTTTTCAAAAATTCGGATTAGTGATCGCAGTATGATCTTTGTTATCAATTGTAAATTTGTCGAACCGACTACTTATATTTTCTGTTGTAACGAAACCATAGCGCGATCTAACTCGATCCCAACGCCATCTATCGAGTTACACGACAACTCTGACAAATATTTAAAGTTTATTTTTTAGATTTTTTTGTTGGATTTCTATGTCGTTTTATTTTTTATTTACGTTTGTGTTTTTAGTTTTTTTTTTTCTTGTTAATTTTTGTAGTTTTTTTAAGCTTTTTTGTGCTGAATTATGTTTTGGTTTGATGTAAAATTTTGAATTTATTTCAAGTATTTTTTTATTTGTTTTGGTATTTTGTAATTGGGTGTTATGTTGCAAATAAGGTTGTATTTTATTTTTATTTTTTTTAGGTTTAAAATTTGATGTTTTTTATGATTTTTTTTTCGACCAATATCCGATTTTTCTTCCGTTCTCCCTTATTTATTTTCTTCTTCAACTCAGAAAATCGCATATTCTTTTACAATCGAAAGTAATTCCAAAGCCTTTACTGCGTATATTTAATTTAAATATGCGTGACACTTAAATTAAATTCACAATAAAAAAATAATACAATTTTATTAAAATAATAAGATTACAAAAAGTGTACATATGGTTCAGTAGTAAATATTAAACTAGACCTATAATGTTTTGTTCTGTATGGTGTCGACGTAAAACAATGGCACCATCCCATCCCTTCCCGTGGGTGTCGCAAGAGGCGACTAAGGGACTCACCAGAGAATGGGCAGCAGCATTCTCTGTGCATTGCAACAGCTACAAATTTATCTTAATTTTTTATTTTTTGAATTTTTTTCATTATTTGTGCTGTAAATACCTTGCTTTTTGCCAAATTCAACGGTCAACGGGAACTACCATTATAGGTTTTCGACCCAAAACCTATAGGGTACTTCCGGTTGACCTAGAATTGTCAATTTTGGTTAAAAGCAAGGGCTACAGCACAAGTAAAGGGAAAATTCCGAAAAAAATGTATAGAATTAAGGAAAATTTTGGTACTTACAAGTTTTAGCGACAATCTAAATTTGCCCGTATGTTTTTTCATGTAGACTCAGGACCTTTATTTTAATTAATACACCCAATAGGGACTGTAGGCCTCAGTATCTGGTATAAATTTCAACTTGTTAGGTCTACCCGTTCCTGAGAAAATCGGTGGTGACACACGGACAGACAGACAAGAGAGTGATCTTATAAGGGTTCCTTTTTTACCTTTTGAGGTACAGAACCCTAAAAACGACTTTGTTTTATAGTATGTAGAGGATGATTAGGGTTTTCAACATTGCAAAAAATTTAGGGGTAACAAAAAAAATATTGAGATTAAAATTAACAATACGGATCGGAGATAAATAAAAATAATATACACAAACTATTTATTTATTAACAATAAACTCATTAGTTTAATTAATACCTTACAAATTATCCTTATTGTTGAAACAACCAATTAATGTTTAACTTAATTCTACACATACAGGAAAATTCCTGTTTACTGTTGCGTGATATCATTGTTATGATGAAACATCTCAAAAAAAAAAAACTCAAAGCATTTATTTCAATTAAACCATTACAGGCACTATTGAATAGTCACGGTCGGTCTGTCCAAAGAGATGAAGCTAATTACACGTTCCAAAGCGTAGATCTCTATGGAGAAGAACGTGCAAGAAACTCCACGGACACTCTTTTAAATCGAATGTTTTTTACAAGGATTTTGAAATTATACAAACATACATCATTATATATGTGAGAACGATGTAGAAAGACTTGCACGATCAAGCGTCCGAAGTAAAAAAAAAAGCAACAATTCAAGGAATACAAAACAAGTAATTGAAATAAGCCGTGGCACCTGTTTACATAAAAAGGGCGAACTCCACGACCTCATCCCACCGGCCCCCTTCTACCATCGGACATCTAGACGCACTGCAAGTTACCATCCCTACCTTCCAAACGTCTTTTATAATGCGCACAGCACAGGAGTGGAACTCTCTGCCTGCGTCTGTGTTTCCGAACGCATACAACCCTAATCTCTTCAAAATTGGAGTGAACAGGCTTCTTCTGGGTAAGCTCGCTCCATCGTCGACTTTGTCTCTGTCATCGATGACCTAGACTAGAGTCAAGAGCAAACCCATCACAAAAAAGAGCGTGCCTGGAGGCGTTTAGTACCCACTTGTCGCTACAAATACAAAAGCATTCTGCCTAGCCGTCTACCAACTATATTGGGGTCGGCTTCCAGTCAAACCGGATTCAGCTGAATACCAGTATTTTACATAGAGCGACTGCCTACCAGACCTCCGGTGTTAAAGTTAGAGATCCGTTGTTAAACTTGGCGTATACTGAAATAAATGTATCCTTGTCAATACAAAACTCAGCTATTTTTACAAATAACACTATTAGTAATTTCTGAATGTTTTTGAAACTCGAAGTAACATATGATTTATCCACTTTTGCGTTTATCTATTTAAGGGAAAGCAACAGAATTTTACACTATTTGATGTATTTTGATTTTTCCTTAAAGTGTTCGAGCATCTAGAAATGTAACACTACATTTTCACTCAATTAAATGTTATTTTTCAGTTCTTAAATGTGATTGTTTTTTTAACATGAAGTGTCAATGATTCGGATTTGCGGATTTGCGCCACTAGGTGCAAAGCCTTCGTCGTGCACGTTCCCTATAGTATTATCTTGGTATGACCATTTTCAATAATCATCATCAACATTCTCAGGCATACAATATTGTCCGAATCTCCTCATGAATTGTGGACAAGGTATATTGCATATAATACAGCCGGCAATTATCTTCTCAGTTGTCGTCTCTGTTGTGTTTTTTACTGGAGCATGAGATCCGTTGTTAAAGTTGGGAGATCCGTTGTCAAAGTTAGCAGATCCATTGTTAAAGTCGGCAGATCCGTTTTCAAAGTTGAAAGATCCGTTGTTAAAGTTAGGCGCATACGGAGATAAATTATCCTTGACAAAAGGCTTCGGTATGCTGTTATAATTGTTGCTGTAAATTCCGTTGCCTGGGTTTGTTGCGTATGGCAGATTGTGGATCCCTGTGTTGTTGGGTGTTGAATATGACGCAGGCAAGTTGTTGGTGGATATATTTGATAGTGGTTTCTGAGTATTGCTTGGAGGATATGGTGCTAAAGCGTAGTGCCAAGCGTTGTTTGTGTTGTTGTTGTCACTGGGTGAATACCGCGGACCAGGTGTGACCCCTTGCCTGGATATATTCGGAGCATACCCTACGAACCCGGCAAAGTTTCTGCCATCCGGATTTTGGTAGTTATAAAAGTATGGTGTGTTTGTTTCCTGGTTTCTGTATCCGGTTGTAGTGGTTATTCTGTCACTTCCGGTTGCTGTATTCGTATTCGGTCCATATCCAGGTGGGTAGCCGTATGGATAGGAATTTATAATAGGTTTGTTGTTTACTCTAGAGTTGTCGCCATTACGGCTTTTATTCGTTGTATTGAACAGAAAATTCCAATTCGGATTAAAAATGTCGTATCTGTTCCCGTTGTTTCTTGGACTTTGGCTTCCGTTGTTATTATTTTCATTGCTATATTGTGATACATCGTTATTAAGGATTCTTATCTTTTTGTAAGAGGCGTATCTTTTATCTCTATTTAAATTAGTTATTTCATTATTATGTACATTAAAAACTTGTTGTTTTGCACCTTGGCCGATACTTCTTCTTACTCTTATATCAAATTCTGGATCTTTAATATCTATCCCGTAGTTGTGATGCTGGGAGAATATGTTTAGGAGACCGACGACAAAGTAGATGGGAAACATGTTCGGGTCTTTTCTTAATAGGCCCGCGTTTGACCACTATCTCACCTGATGGTAAGCGATGATGTGGTCGACGATGGAGCACGCTTGCCTAGAAGTAACCTATTTAGTCTTAGTATCAGGATTTGTTCACTATAAAAGTTTATGAATTTTTCATGAATAATGTCACTTAGAGGAATTTGTGTCCAGTTTATTTTTATTTGTAGTTTATTTTCACTAAGAACACTTAATTTGTTCGTACTCTTTATTGTTTTTTCACATACACAGTTCAAGAAGTTATTTAAGCCCAGCTACGATTCGTTTAGCGAGGTTTACCGAGTAAAGCCGAAGGCCCCAAATAAAGGGATGAAGCTGTCAAAAATTCTTATTTGACACTCAACTCAATTACACTTGAAGAAAGTCCTCAATATATTAGTTTTGAATCACTCGTTTCGGAAGCTATTCACACAGTTATAAGTTTATGTTCTAAAATTCTCGTTAAAATGATCTTTTATCGTTACTCAATACTAATTCGCTTGATTGATTGCCTACTCTATGTTTGCGTCTCGTTAAGAACATTAATCACGCATGTAGTGCCAATATATTATATATCAACATTATATAATAACAATGGCTGTTGTTTAAGGCGCTTGGTACCGCATATTACGATTTTCTGAAACATGTTTTTTTTTTTTTGAGAAACGAAGTTCAGAATGTATTTTGTTACGTGGTTTTCTTTGATTTTTTTTTTTCGTTGTCAAAGTAAAACGTTTATTGAAATTAGATCATTGAAAATGGCATAAGCTGTGCTGAATTGTTTTAGTGTGTAGTCTGTCACTGTACTTATAATAATAATAAAAAAAAAAATACAAAAAAAAAGTACAACCCACTTCCAAATAAAAACACTATAAAGTCAAATAAAACTTCTTTTTCACTTTTTAGTGGTTCACCTGCCCTTCACAGCGTACCGACGTGAATTTATGTTTTGAACTGGTGTAAACAATAGACAGACATGAGATTTCAGCAATCCCAGTCCATTTGCTATCTTTTATTTGAAGTGTTTTTTATTTGGAAGTCGGTTGTATTTTTTTGTAAAAAGTTTTTTTTATGTCGCTACATCACCCAAAGGTTAACTGGCAGAAAATGCTAAAGGCATTAAGTCCGCCTCGTTACATTTGTGTACATGAAGTATTAAATCTATATCTAGCGGTCGCGACAGACGTTGCCCTGTCCGAACGTTTGCTTTGTGTATCACGAAAAATTATATAAATCGATTGCAGCGCCACCTGCCGGGTCCAATTATCAATCTAAACCATTCTCGAATCCCCTTAAACACACAAAAATTTTCATCAATATCGGTCCAGCTGTTTAGGAGGTGTTCAGTGACATACACACGTACACAAGAAATATATATATATTAAGATAATAAAGCCAAAGAGTTTGTTTGTTTGAACGCGCTAATCTCTGGAACTACCAGTCAGATTTAGAAGAAAATGCTTTTTGTATATGATAGCCACATTCATGAGGAAGGCTATAGGCTATACGGGAACGGGAAAAAACGGGATATACACGTACGAAGTCACGGGCAAAAGCTATTAATATATTAAAGCAGAAGAGTTTGTTTGAATGCGCTAATCTCTGGAACTACCAGTAAATTTGGAAATTTATTTTTGTATATATGATAGCCACAATCATGAGGACTGCTGGAGGCTATTCGGGAACGGGAAAAAACGAAGCCGCGGGCATCAGCTAGTAAAAAATGTGTGCGTGTACTAGTGTACACACGTAAGAAGTGAGACTTCTTTGACCTTATTTTTCGAAAAATGATCTACTTTTGGAGCTCGTGGCTAAATAATAACAGCCGCATGGGTCGATCTTTAAGGTTAAGCAACGCTCGCCGAGGTTGGTCTGTGGATGGGTGACCATCTTAACATACCGAGACTCCTCCGTGCCTCGGTGCGCACGTTAAGCCGTTGGTCCCGGCTGTCATTTGTAGATCTTTGGCAGTCGTTACGGATAGTCAGAAGCCAGATAATTTGTCACCAGTCTTGCCAAGGAGTACCGTGTTACCCAGTTAATGGGTTGTGGAGGTCTGGTAGGCAGCCGCTCAACGTAAAATACTGGTATTCAGCTGAATCCGGTTTGACTGGAAGCCGACCCCAATATAGTTGGGAAAAGGCTAAGCAGATGATGATCTACTTTTGTTTTCATTTTTACTTTGTAAAAGCAAAACACACAACAACAACAACTATAACAACAACACACAACAACTATCTCTAATACAAAAAAACGGTCAAGTCTAGTGGTGGGAGTAAGTCCGCTTTAAACGACATGCTATCCCTACTCCGCTGGAGAAAGTACTCTTCGAATCAACCGTGGTAGGGACAAGAAAAAGATGGCGCGTAACGGAAAAATGTGACGGTATTTTTTTTTCCAACGCCGATAAAGAAGTTTCACTTCAATAAATAAAACAGCTCAAAAGCTCTGGGTTATCATGCGCCTTAATTAGACAACTACGAATATCTATATTTAGTTGGTGAAGCTGGGCTTATCAATAAAAACGTAAATGACTTGCTTCTATTAATTAATTCTCAGTAAATTGTTACGATATAAATAATTCGTTTGTCATGGCGTTTATAAGTAATCACTTGTTTTTCAAAGTCAAGGTTACATTATTATTTATTTCTTTCTAGTGGCCCGCCCCGGCTTCGCCCGGATTCCTGGTTCACGTTTAATTCTCATAAAGAAATTTACATTTCACTGACATGAGAACAAATTTAAATTATAGGTAACCTAAAGTAACTACTATCTTCAAGGTTTAGTTACGCTTGCCGAGGTCGGTCTATGGATGGGTGGCCATTTTAACATACCGAGACTCCTCCGTGCCTCCGAAAGCACGTTAAACCGTTGGTCCCGGCTGTCATTTGTAGGTCTTTGGCAGTCGTCGAACGGGTTCGAAATCATTGCAAATCAGCTCTAGTTACCCATTTCAAGGAACCCACTGAATTTCCAGTCACCTTGTTAAGTAAATAGAATTTAATATGACCGTGTTATTTTACAACAAATTCCGCATTTAAATTCTATGAATAATTTTCCTTGAAACAGAAGTTTAAAGTCCTCTCGTGCGTAAATAAATATTATAGTTACAGAATTTCCGAGAAATAGGATCGATGCGTAGGTAATTTAAAAAAATCCCTACTATCCATACTTCACACTAATATTATAAAACTTTTGTGAGTGTGTATGTTTGTTACTTCTTCACGCGCAAACGGCTGTACCAATTTTGATAAAATTTGGTATGTAGGAAGCTGACACCCTGAATTAACACATTTTAAAATATTACTAGCTAGTAATATTATAAATGCGAAACTGTGTGTCTATCTGTCTTAGACCTTGGAGAAGGACATAGGCTAGAACATGGGCATTTTGTCGCGAGAAAAGGGCTTGAAGGGGATGAAACAGGCTTCTTCTGGGTAAGCTCGCTCCATCGTCGACTTGGCTCTGTCATCTATGACCTAGACTAGAGTCAAGAGAAAACTCGACTCAAATAAAAAAAAAAAGTTAGTATTGGAGTGTTCGTGTGGGGATTATTGAAGAAGTGTTTTTAATACAAAGGTTCATGGTTTTGAACAGTTGGTTTTATAAATGATTGAAAATAAATAAAAATATTTTCAAGAGTTTTTGAAAAATTTGTCTTAAAATTAAAAATGGCTGCCCAAAGTAACTATTCCACGCGGACGAAGTCGCGGGCAAAAGCTAGTTTAAATATAAAACCAAGTATTGTTAGCCAATGGCGTAAACTATGCCATCGAAGCGGCTGTTATTATCCACGAGTCGGTTAAAAAACGTATTTTAGTTAAAAATAACGCATCTCGAGTCAAGTTATCAAGCCAAGTCGTAGAACAGTATATCACGTATAAAGGGCCAAAAGTTTATCGCTCCAGAAGTTTATTCAAAATACAATAACAGCTTAAATTCAGCAGAATATTATTATTGTTGTTGATTACTTGGAATGCCATATAGTCTATCAGTGTCGGAATTCCGTGGAAAACTTCGAGGTTAAGCAACGGTTGCCGAGGTCGGTCTGTGGATGGGTGACCATGCATTCCTTGCATAATCTTTCCGTGCCTGAAAAAATACGTTAGAAAGGGAAAAAAAAGTTGTAGGATGAATTTTTATGTTTTGGGGGATATCATGTCTTTTTTTTTTGTTGGTAATGATAATAATAATAATAAATTAATAATCATATTAACAGCAGCAACATCATGTCTGTCTCTCAAAATGGATGTAGGAATGGGTCCCGCGGTACTAAGGAGCTACTCCTCATTGATATGGCCATTAGCCAACAGGTTCGGCGTTCCCGAAAGGATCTGTCGACATGTTGGATAGACTATAAGAAGGCCTATGACTCGGTGCCTCATACATGGCTCATGACGGTGCTAGAATTGTATAAAATTGATACAATGCTACGCACCTTCCTGATGTCGTGTATGGGGCAATGGAGGACAGTTCTTCGCTATCCAGGATGTCGAAATATCCAGAGGAACAGCGAACCGGTAAGGATCGAGCGGGGTATATTCCAGGGCGATAGTTTGAGTCCGCTTGGTTTTGCCTAGCCTTGAACCCTCTAAGCACACTGCTGGAGAATTCAGGGCTGGGCTATCGGTTGAAGAGAGGTGGTCAGGTTATATCTCACCTCCTTTACATGGATGATTTGAAACTCTTTGCCCCCAGTAATCTGCAACTGATGGAGCTACTGAAAGTAACTGAAACTTTCAGTAGTGCCATCAGGATGGAGTTTGGTGTGGACAAATGTGCGGTCATGCATGTAAAGCGTGGGGAGATTATGGAATCCGTGGGAACTCAACTCTCGGATTCCATAAACCTCAGATCCCTCTCTTCAACAGAAACTTACAAGTATTTGGGTATGTCGGAAGCGTTAGGTATCAATGTTACTGACATGAAGCAATTGTTGAAGGAGCGCTTCTTTGGCCGCCTGAAGAAGGTATTCAATAGCCTTCTATCAGGCGGAAACAAGGTGCGCGCCTTCAACGGTTGGGTCATGCCGGTATTGATGCACTCTTTCGGCGTACTCAAATGGACTCAAACGGAACTTGACGCCCTGGATAGGCGGGTCCGTACACTGCTTACTGCATATCGAATGCATCACCCACGGTCGTCGGTAATGAGACTGTATATCCCGCGAAAGTGTGGAGGTCGAGGCTTCTTAAATGCTAAGACTCTCCACAATCGCGAGATATGCAGTCTCAGGGAATATTTCCTAGCTGTCGACGTGGGTATGCATCGAGATGTAGTGGCGGTGGACAAGGGACTCACCCCGCTCTCTTTGGCAAATGAGAACTGGCGCAAACCTGCGGTGCTAGACACTAACGATCGCAGGGCTGTATGGCAGAGTAAGGAACTTCACGGACGCTATTTCCGGGCCCTACATGGGCCCGACGTAGATCAATTAGCGTCCGTAGCCTGGTTGCGATTCGGTGATCTCTTTGGAGAAACCGAAGGTTTTGTCTGTGCAATTATGGACGAAGTTATCATGACGAATAACTACCGGAGATTTATTGTGAAGGACGGCACGGTTGACATATGTCGGGCATGTCACCGTCCGGGAGAATCGATCCGCCACATTGTCTCTGGTTGTTCTCGTCTAGCTAACGGAGAATACTTGCATAGGCACAACCTTGTAGCCAGGATTATCCATCAGCAACTTGCTCTGAAATACTCTCTTGTGGAATCGGAGGTGCCGTACTACAGGTATGCGCCCGACCCAGTTCTCGATAATATCACATTGTACTGGGATCGGTCCATCATCACTGACAGGACTATTGTTGCCAATAAGCCTGATATAGTGGTGGTGGACCGAATCGAGAGGCGTGCAATGATTGTAGACATAACCGTTCCGCATGACGAGAATCTCGTGAAAGCCGAGAAAGATAAACAAATCAAATATATTGACTTGGCTCGCGAGGTTGTCGACATGTGGGATGTGGACTCAGCAATCATTGTACCGATAGTTGTGTCAGCCAATGGCTTAATAGCCACGAGGCTCGACCAGCATCTCAGGAGGCTCTCGTTGGGCAGCTGGATCAAGGGCCTGATTCAGAAAGCGGTACTTCTGGACACGGCTCGTATTGTTAGGAGGTTCCTCTCTCTTGAGCCCTGACCGCCGGTAGCTTGGACCCTGTTCCCGATACCGGTGGGCTACTATTTTTATATTTTTAAATGTTTTTTATTTTTAAGAAATATTTAAAAATGTATAAATAAGAAAAAAAAAATGAATAAACGAAATAATAAATTATAGCAAATATATTGACTTGGCTCGCGAGGTTGTCGACATGTGGGATGTGGACTCAGCAATCATTGTACCGATAGTTGTGTCAGCCAATGGCTTAATAGCCACGAGCCTCGACCAGCACCTCAGGAGGCTCTCGTTAGGCAGCTGGATCAAGGGCCTGATTCAGAAAGCGGTACTTCTGGACACGGCTCGTATTGTTAGGAGGTTCCTCTCTCTTGAGCCCTGACCGCCGGTAGCTTGGACCCTGTTTCCGATACCGGTGGGCTACTATTTTTATATTTTAAAATGTTTTTTTTTTATTTTTTTCTTTTTTTTAAGAAATATTTAAAAATGTAACAAATAAGTTAAAAAATGAATAAACGGAATAAATTATAGTAATGAGTTAAAAGAGTCGTGGGAAGCATTTCTTTCGATCCTTACTAATATTATAAATGCGACAGAACTCCTGTCTGTCTGTCGCGCTTTCACGCCAAAACTACTGAACCGATTTCAATGAAATTTGGTACACAGATAGTCTAGAGCCTGAGAAAGGACATAGGCTACTTTTTAATTCGAAAAAAGGGTTGTAAGGGGTTGAAAGGGGGGATGAAAAGTTGTATAGAAGTATCGTCATTTTTAGAGCTAGAAGCTTGAAACTTATTTATTACGCTGTTTATTCATCATCATCTCCCTGCCCTTATCCCATGTTACTTGTGGTCGGCGCAACACGTTTTTTTCTTCCATTCTGTCCTGTCAGCCGTCACGCTGTCACTAACTCCCTTTTCTTTCATATCACTCCTAACACAATCCATCCATCTTTTCTTTGGCCTCCCTCTCCCTGTCCATCCATCCACATTTATATTCATAACTCTTTTAGTTCCGTGTATTAAATCCCTCCTCTTCACATGACCATACCAAAAAGTTTTACCCTCAAGGATGTAAAATAACAATAGGGAATAGGGGATGAAAGTTCGTATGGAAATATGTAAGGTTTATGTCAATACTAGTTGCCGCCCGCGGCTCCGCCCGCGTGATTGTCGAAAATTATCCAAAGGGAACATATTCTCGGGATAAAAAGTATCCTATGTGTTATTCCAGACTATAATCTACCACCGTGCCAAATTTCATCAAAATCCATTCAGTAGTTTTTGCGTGAAAGAGTAACAAACATCCATCCATCCATCCATGCTTACAAACTTTCGCGTTTATAATATTAGTAGGATTTGATAAAATTGCGACAAGAGACAAAATATTAGAGCTATTCTGATGTAACATTTACGGAGTCATTACAAAATGAGAACCTATACTACTAAATCCGCGCAGACAAAGTCGCGAGTGAAGTGCTAGTAAAATAATTATATAAAATAATAGCTCACGAGGACCGACCCTGAATAACCCACACTCTAAATAATAACAGCCGCACGGGTCGATCTTCAAGGTTAAGCAACGCTTGCCGAGGTTGGTCTGTGGATGGGTGACCATCTTAACATACCGAGACTCCTCCGTGCCTCGGTGCGCACGTTAAGCCGTTGGTCCCGGCTGTCATTTGTAGATCTTTGGCAGTCGTTACGGATAGTCAGAAGCCAGATAATCTGACACCAGTCTTGCCAAGGAGTACCGTGTTACCCAGTTAATGGGTTGTGGAGGTCTGGTAGGCAGCCGCTCCACGTAAAATACTGGTATTCAGCTGAATCCGGTTTGACTGGAAGTCGACCCCAATATAATTGGGAAAAGGCTAGGCAGATGATGATGACTGACCCTGATTCCAACCTTATTAAGTACTTTAAAAAAATCCTTTTTCGATTTTCTCCTTCAATTGTAGCCTAATACCTATCTTCAAACCAAATTTGAAGTTTCTAGCATGACTGGAAGTGCCCCATAATTTTGATGAGTCAGTAAGAAAATCTTCACTTTTAGGTCCCCTGTATCTCCTCGACGGTTTAACTCGGTAATAAACTATGCCCAAATTTCAGCCTTGCGAATAGGACTCACTTGGGCTGGCTACCGGCTGTAGACTATTACAGTACAATTAGGAAGAGTTATTTATGTACTAACACTGATTTCATACAGCGAAAGAATAAAGTGGATATCCTTCAAATCCCGAGATTAATTTTAAAGAGCAGAAAAAAATTCCGTGATTTATTAAATGAAAAAAAGTTATTAACTTTTACACAATTTAAACCACTGAACGCGCGACGTTGTCAAATTTACATCAACGACATCGGATGTCCGAAGTTGCAAAATTCCAATGCGTACACGCGCGATGTTGCCACATTTGTAGTTCGCACAACATAGCTTGTGAGAACAAAAGAAAAAATATTATTATTTCTTTGTAATATTGTTGGCCACATGGGATTGTCTATTAGAAATCCCGGGAAGATCCATATTAATATCAACATTTCGATGCAAGTACATAAATAACTCTACCTAATTCCGATCTCTACATCAGACGTTAAAATCCTACTAATATTATAAACGCGAAAGTTTGTAAGTATGGATGGATGGATGTTTGTAACTCTTTCACGCAAAAACTACTGAATGGATTTTGATGAAATTTGACACAGTGGTAGATTATAGTATGGAAGAACACATAGGATACTTTTTATCCCGGGAATATGTTCCCTTGGGATAATTTTCGACAATCACGCGGGCGGAGCCGCGGGCGGCTACTAGTATTATATAATGAAAACAACGACAAATTAATAATGCAGTTTTATTAAAAATATAACTTGCCATTACCTAAGAGTGAATAGGTTACTTCTAGGCAATCGTGCCCCATCGTCGACCACATCATCGCTTACCATCAGGTGAGATTGTGGTCGAACGCGAGCCGTCTATCAAGAAAAATCACGTCAATAGTCAGTATCCTCATCCTTAACACACATTCCAAAACCAGATGGCTTCATGCCAGCTGGGCAACCGTTACAGGAAATTATACAGGCATTCATTGTACTTTCTTCCTTAGTTATCGTCAAATCGGCTCTAGGCAGATCGCATTTACAATTTGCCAAACTTGCTGTATTATTAAAACCGTTTCCAGTATTATTAAAACTGTTGCTGTTATTACGAGCCCCTGAGTTGTGGATTGGGGACCCAGTTATGTTTGCTAGTTGTGGGAAGCCAGAGTTTGGTGAGGGATAAAATGGATTTGTGTTGTTCGGTGCTGGGTAAAAAGCGCTCTGTCCCGGGTTAACGGTGTTTGGTGCTGGGTAAACGCTGTTCGGTGCTGGGTAAACGCTGTTCGGTGCTGGGTAAACGCTGTTCGGTGCTGGGTAAACGCTGTTCGGTGCTGGGTAAAAAGCAGTCTGTCCCGGGTTAACGGTGTTTGGTGCAGGGTAATTGTTTGGTGCTGGGTAAAAAGCGCTCTGTCCCGGGTTAACGGTGTTTGGTGCTGGGTAAACGCTGTTCGGTGCTGGGTAAACGCTGTTCGGTGCTGGGTAAACGCTGTTCGGTGCTGGGTAAAAAGCGCTCTGTCCCGGGTTAACGGTGTTTGGTGCTGGGTAAACGCTGTTCGGTGCTGGGTAAACGCTGTTCGGTGCTGGGTAAAAAGCGCTCTGTCCCGGGTTAACGGTGTTTGGTGCTGGGTAAACGCTGTTCGGTGCTGGGTAAACGCTGTTCGGTGCTGGGTAAACGCTGTTCGTTGCTGGGTAAAAAGCGCTCTGTCCCGGGTTAACAGTGTTTGGTGCTGGGTAATTGTTCGGTGCTGGGTAAAAAGCGCTCTGTCCCGGATTAACGGTGTTTGGTGCTGGGTAAACGCTGTTCGGTGCTGGGTAAACGCTGTTCGGTGCTGGGTAAACGCTGTTCGGTGCTGGGTAAACGCTGTTCGGTGCTGGGTAAAAAGCGCTCTGTCCCGGGTTAACGGTGTTTGGTGCTGGGTAAACGCTGTTCGGTGCTGGGAAACCGCTGGATGCAGGATAACCAGAGTTTTGTGCTGGTAAACCGGGGTTACGTGCTGTATAACCGCTGTTCGGTGCTGGGAAACCGCTGGATGCAGGATAACCAGAGTTCTGTGCTGGTAAACCGGGGTTACGTGCTGTATAACCGCTGTTCGGTGCTGGATAGCCCGGGTAGCCGGGGTAAGGCATGTACCCAGGCGTGACAGGGTTAACGTTATACCCAGAAGAATTGGACGTATTATTAAAATTATTTGCGGGTCTCACATTTATATTGTTGTAATTAGGATATACCGGTCTTGTCACGCTGGTATTATAATTCCCCGGGTTGCCATAATTGTGTGTTATGTTAGTAATTGTTCCATTTGGATTGAGGTAGAAAATTGTTCTTGCAGTATTATTGACCGGCGGTATATACCCGGGCTGGCCTGGATATATCACTTGAACGCCACCATACGAGGGTCGTGTCCCGTTTTGCATAAACCTGGTAACATTTGCAACGAATTCTCTGCTGTAATTCGACGCAACGTAAGAAGTTATGTTATTTCTCGTAATGTTTAAATTTCCCCAAGTTGGTTTGTTCGTGAGGTTTTGGTGTACGAAATACCCCGTGATAAATCTTTTTGCTCTTTGATTATTTGAAACATCCGCGGTGTCAGTCTTGGGTATAACTCCGTTGTATCCTGAAGCCCGATTTTCATTTTGAAATCTTGTGATATTCGCCACGAAATCCCTGCTGTGATTGCTTCCCCAAGTCGGTTTGTTCGTGAGGTTTTGGGGTACGACATACCCCGTGATAAACCGCTTTTCTCTCCGGTGACTGAGATACGATTCCTTGTCTATATTTTGAACTGTTTTGTCGAAATTCTGTGCTCGAAATAAAACGCCAAAATCACTGTGGGCTGACACTATGCCAAGTCCAATCACAAAATATATTATCAACATTTTGTTGAGTCCACGAAATCGTCACTATGTTTTACTGAGTTTTGTTTTGCACTGTTTTCACACGTGTGTATTTTATTATAAGATTATTCGAACTGAAGTATTTGAGAGTCGGTCCACATCTAATTGTACGACGTTTAAACATGGCTTATCTCAATATTATATGCCCAAGTTTTGAAAGACTTGGAAGTTATCAGTGTCGGTAGTTATCATCATTATTAATTGGAAAATGAATGTATGTTTGTTTAATATACATAAATAGCAGGAATGTTAAGAACCGCTGTAACCGTTTAGAGCAGTTACACATTGCATCCTATTCGAATTCGTGCAAATACGGATATAAAAAAAACTCGGACTGAATTCGGATATTGCTTTTCGTACTGCTTCCGATTCGAATTCGTGAAAATATGGATCTAGATTCTAAAAAACTCGGACCTAATTCGGATATTGCTTTTCGCACTGCTTCCGATTCGAATTCGTGAAAATACGGATATAAAAAAACTCGGACTGAATTCGGATATTGCTTTTCGCACTGCTTCCGATTCGAATTTGTGAAAATACGGATATAGATTCTAAAAAACTCGGACCTAATTCGGATATTGCTTACGCACTTATCCGATCTCTGATCCAAATCCCAGCTATTGAGACACCATCTTTGAATACGAGGTAATGCGAAACACGTTCATACAAACAGTACTACGGCTACTTCGGTTCGTCAATATTTCTTCCGAAAAGAAGAAACTCGGACGGATGACGGAGAGAAATCGGATGACGGAAGTCGGATCTAGTCCGTAAACCATACCATACAAATAGTTCTATGACTACTTCGGAACGCATTTTCACGAATTAGGATCGGATAAAGTGCGTCGCCTAACAGCTCTAATCGAATCTAACTTATATCCGAAATAAAAATCTATCCGTAACTCAAAACTATAAGCATTTATTTCAATTAGACCATTTACAGGCACTTTTGAATTGACAAGGTCATTCGGTCAAAAACATGAAGCTATTTGCACGTTCCAAAGCGTAGATCTCTATGGAAAAGAACGTGCAAGAAACTCCACGGACACAGGACACTCTTTTAAAAATAATATTTTATTACAAAGTTATGGTTACTTCATACACATAATCGCTTACCAGGTGAGATATTGGTCAAGCGCGAGCCTGTCAAAATAAAATGAATAAAAGTTGTGTATGTCACATAATTAAAAGGGGTGCGTTTCATAACGTATAAACTCATTTGGTCTAATTTCAATTATCGTTCATAAGATATAATCAACGTGAGATATACCAACTGTTGATATAATTTCTTTACATATAACATTTACTTCTTCTAAAACTTATTAAGTATAACATTGTTTGATATAACTTTTATGTAATCAAAAATCATTTGGTCTAACGTTTAATATTAAAAAAACGTCATTATGGTTAACACCCCGACTCGGATAGGTTAGTTTTATATCTTTTGAGTGGTATGTCAAACGATTTTATATTTAATGTATGTTATGTCAAATGATTTTATATTTAATGTATGTTATGCTTCTAAAAATTAGTTATTTTAAAATTATATCAATCGTTTATTATATTAACTAATCGTTATATTAAATACAAATTATAGCTTCCGTTGTTGTATGTTGTAAATATTAGAGATTTTGTTGTTATATCATCTATTACTTAACCAATTAAAAGCGAAGAGAAGTTGAATGTAAACCTAGTCTGATTGTGACTGAATTTGTCGTCTAAAGGTTATCGGTATTTGCAGAACAGTTATCTTTCTACGGCATATTCATTATAATATACTAATTAATCGTTACCTCATTTTGACAAAAAGTATTCAAAAAGGAATCTGCCAAGTACGAGTCGGACAAGACTGGTGTCAGATTTTCTGGCTTCACACACATACCGACTGTCAAAGATGTTTAAATGACAGCCGGGATCAACGGCTTAACGTATTTTCCGAGGCACGGGGGAGTCTCGATATGTTAAGATGGTCATCCATCCGCAGTACGACCTCGGCAAGCGTTGCTTAACCTTTTGAACGCCAGAGCATAAACGCATCGGCGTGCCCCCGACGCCAAGCCACAAATTCGCCGTACTTTTTGTCACATATTTGTGACGTTTGGCGTACAGGGCACGCGCTTGCTTGTCATGTATACGTGACAATGGCGTTCAAAAGGTTAACCTAGATAGGGCAGGCGTCCGGGTCAGCGTCTGGGTGGGGTTTTCAAAAAGAGTCCACAACAGAATCTAATCTGCTTCGTTCGCCCTCGCATCTCTATTTCTCTAGATAGTTGTAGCCTGCGTGATTAACTTAATCCTGTTTTTTTGTAAACGGTCAGAAAACTTTAACTATCTCTAGGAGTTTCTAAAAATGTTCGCGTCCGCTTCTCTCGCTGTCGATCGTAACGGTTACTTTAGTAAAAGCACCGTTGGACAACTGTAGAAACGTCTAAAAATGTATAATTATAAATTGTTTGTGGCTGAGGAAATAACTCAATTTCACCCAAACGTCCGGGTTTTTCAAAGTTTTTGTCCGGCGTCAACAAATAAGATGATGGCAACACTAAACAAAGTCAAAGTCAATTCATTTATTTCAACTAGACCATTAAAAGGCACTTTTGAACGTCAAATTTACAGTTTAAAATTAAAATATAAGTGACTCTAGTTTTCCATTCGCAAAAAGTAGATTCTTATGGAGAAGAACGGACAAGAAACTCCATAGTTACTCTTTTCAAATATAAGTTTTATAATATTTTGTATACATAGGTACATTGATCAATTGATTATATTAAGTGAGCACAATGCACCCAACATTACACTAATATACAGCACACACTTATATACTAATAGGTACAACAAAGCAATACCAGCAGAGATAAAATTAAGTTTGCTAGCAAGGGACATGGTACTCACATATTTACAATATGTACAATAAACCTAGAAGATCGACCCGTGCGGTTATTTTTATTTGACGCTTTTTGTGTTGAATTGCCCTAAATCAGCATTGGTTTCAATTGAATTTGAACTTTGTCTTGTAAGACATAGTATGTTGTTCAACTTCTAAATTTATTCGTTTATATCTTCATCGTTGTCGTGTCGAAGGGTCACCCCCTTAAACATGTTGTGTCCAGTAGATGGCCACGTTTATAGCGGCATCAGCTATCATTCATCATTAGGTCTTCAATAGTGCAGGTGTAACTTGAGTGACTTGGGGCACTCCAAGAACTGGGCCTTATTTTGAAACCCCATTTTGCCAAGTTAGAGTATTTGCAGCGGCCTCCTTGTGTGCGTAACCGATTGAGCGCTTCCCATATAGGCCACTGCAGTTCGCGTGCAGGTGGCAGGTGGGCCTGAGGTTTCAAGAAGCAAGGTGGTGGAGGACCGTTTATAAAAGTCTAATCATTCTTACCGAAATAGCCCGAAGGGTCGCCAAACAAGTGGCAGTGGGAAGGGCACATTGCTCGCAGAACAGATGGTCGATGGGGCCGAAAATAAAATTCTTTTTTTCTTTCTAATGGGTGCAAGACGCACAGGACCGGTTCTTGTGGCGACACTTGGGGGAGGCCTATGTCCACCAGTGTACGTCTTTCAGGTGATAAGATGATGTGATGATGAATAATTCTTCTGTCTGCCCTCAGCGGAACCTCTGAAGCCGACATACATGCCAGTGTTCTTGACGAAGAAGGAACGCAAGAAGTTGCGGCGCCAGAGTCGCAGGGAGGCCTGGAAAGAGGAACAGGAGAAGGTCAGGCTCGGCCTGGAGGCGCCGCCCGAGCCCAAACTCAGGTGAGGACACGGCCCACCACGGTTCCGCGGTAGAATGCTCGAGTTACCGCGGTCCTGGTACTCAAAGGGCATTTGAAGGAACACAGATGGGTTTTAGGCAGTGAGATTGTCTCCTTCCACTCTGGGCAGAGTGACAGGGAGAATCAAACTCTTACTGACTAAAACCCACCCGTGTTCCTTCAAATGCCCTTTGCGTTCCAGGGCCGCGGTAACTCTTTCGAACAATTCCGCAACCCTGGCAGTGATTATGCTTATAAATTACCCTCTTTTGTCTAGGATATCGAACCTGATGCGCGCTCTAGGCACAGAAGCCGTCCAGGACCCCACTGCCATTGAAGCGAAGGTTCGCGAGCAGATCGCCAAAAGACAGAAGACTCATCTCGAAGCCAACAAGGCGCGTGCCCTCACCAAGGACCAGAAGAGGGAGAAGGTACGCTTCATCCTATTGTATAACCTTATATATTATATACCTTTCATTCTTTTCCATTTATAATAGGATTAAGATTTTATGTGCGAACCATACTTCGTACTGCATTCATTCATCCAAGCGGTTGGTGGCGGTAGTTCTGTATGGTGTCGTACGTAAAAGAATAGCACCATCCCATCACTTCCCGTGGGTGTCGTAAGAGACGACTAAGGGACTCACCAGAGAATGGGCAGCAGCATTCTCTGTGCATTGCAACAGCTACACTGCGATCGCCGACCCGCCTGCCAAACGTGGCGGTTATGGCAAATCCCACCTCTCTTTCGGCTGATATGGCGATGGATGATCAAATGTGTGATTGAACTAAAGTACTGTTCTACAAGAGTCTTTTGTAGGGTTCCGTACCTAAAGGGTAACCAACGGAACCCTATTACTAAGCCTCCGTGTCTGTCTTTCTGCCAGCGGGCTGTATCTCAAGAACCGTAAAAGGTAGACAGTTGAAATTTTCACAAAGTGTGTATTTCTAATGCCGCTATAATACAAAACCAAATCGTTCGTTCGTTCGATGTTTGTTATACAAATATTATTTTAATTTTGTAAATAGGTTAAACGTAACACTTTTACACGTCAATCTTTTATAGTCATTTTACTACCCTGAGGAGAAACACCGAAACAAACTCAGAGGTCAAAGTCTCTTTTAAAGTCCATACAATCTGTACTGGTCAAATCATATGAGAACCATGTAGGTTAATGTCTGAGGTGGTCTTTTAAAGAAAGTACCACACAAATTTGAGTGGGCTATCCTAAATGAGCTATCCAAATATTTTTTCACCAAACTTTTCAGCTTTATACTATTAGTATTGACTAGATTTTGCCCGCGACTTCGTCCGCGTGGAATAGTTCCTTGGGGCAGACATTTTTATTTTAAGATTATGAAGTTTAGTAAAATTTCAGTCAATGCTACGGAACAGAGAAAGAATAGATAGATATAGATAGTTTAACAAATGTTCGACGTGATTGTTTAAATTGGCATAACTTTTTCAAATACGAACCGATTGACATGCAACAAACACTAAATGTTAAGTGAACTTATCACAATGTATTAGTGAAAACCACATCTAAATCGGATAAGCCGTTTCTGGGATAAGCGTGCACAAACACACAGACAAAACAGACAAAAATTCTAATAATCATTGTTTTGGGTGGTTATCATTGATAAAAATCCCAATAATATTTTTTCATGTACACACAGCGATCCGTTACATTTTTTTATTATATGTATAGATTTATTTTGTTAATTTCAGGTGGACAGAAAAATCAGGGAAGACACAACTATTGGAGTTCATGTAGCAGTGTACAGGTAAAATTATAATTTCTAGTACCTTTTTAATCATAACAGCCTTCGAGGTTAAGCTACGCTTGCCAAGGTCGCTCTGTGGATGGATGACTATTTAATTTCAGTCATCCTTTTTCGTGCGTGCAGCCGGCGTTCATCGATTTATTAGACGTTGTCACGTCAAAAAGGATGACTCATTGTAACGTTACGCTCATTGTAACGTTACGCTCATTGTAACGTTACGCTCATTGTAGCGTTACGATCATCGTAACGTTACGCTCATTTTAACGTTACGCTCATCGTAACGTTACGCTCATCGTAACGTTACGCTCATTGTAACGTTACGATCATTTGATCAATGTTTTGTTATGACGTTGTCACGTTAAACTATCGTCCGTAAACCGAGTTTACAGACAACCAATTTTAAAAATGTTAAACTTCACGTCAGGACACGTGACCTGATCGAAAATTCGTAAGACGGAGGAAAAGTTCTGAAGTGTTAAATTTTTAATGTAATATAAATTGTCATGTTTGTGTACGATAGCGCAGTAAATGAATATTGTATTTTACCACATAAATGATAGTACTTTTATACTGATAATTAAAGCAATTCATGCGAAATTATTCCCTAACCATTCCAAAATATCAAAAATGCACAACGTTAATGTTCAAGTTTTCACTTCTGCCGGCACTCCCGGAGTGCAAACCCGTTGTTTTTTGACGTGACAACGTCTTATAATTCGATGGAGCCGGCTGCACGCACGCAAAAACATGACGTCATGCGGCGTTACCTCGCTCTGAGGCGTTCCATTTAAGGCTTGAAGTGCAAGCGAGAGCGCGGAACGAGCGACAAAGAGGCACAATCGGCCCCCGCGTTCGGCAGCGTTCGACATCTGATTTTCTTTTGAACAATGAAACCAATCCATCAGTATTTTCTTATGACGTTGTCACGTTCAACTATCGTCAGTAAACCGACTTTACAGACAACCGATTTTTTTTGTTACACCTTGTGTATATGTGGATGACTTTCCCAGAGTCAAAGACCTGTTCGAGTGCGCCTCAGCGAAGTTCAAAGTGGAGGCGAACGCTCAACAGCTACACATGACGGGCAGCGTCGTCCTGCACAGAGGGTGCTGCATCGTGGTGGTGGAAGGAGGGCCTAAACAGCACGCCAAGTACAAGAGGTAACGAGAAATCGAGAAAAAAAAACGTAGAGAAACATTTATAACTTCTTATTTAATCAAATTTTCTTATTTCCTACATTTTAAGTGAGTAACTTTTTAGGGTAACGTACCCGAACCCAACGGACCCGTATTACTAAGCCTCCGCTGTCCGTCCGTCTGTCTGTCAGCGGGCTGTATCTCAAGAACCGTAATAGGTAGATAGTTGAAATTTTCACAGAGTGTGTATTTCTATTGCCGCTATAACAACAAATAATAATAATTTAGCAACAAATAATAAAATTAAATAGGCGGTGATTTTTTTTCGGTTTATGTTACGAAACTCTTCGTATGAGAGTCCGACTCGCACTTGACCGGTTTTTTGAATCGTCTCATCGAGCCCTTTGTTTTGATACTCCTCATGACCACTGGCTAATCCAGGGGGGTCATTGTATTGGCTTCTAACGGACTACAGACCCCCCTTCCCCCCAAAGACAGAGAAAAGTAATCCAAGGAGGCTCATTTTTAGTGTTGACTTTGCTAAAACCTACCCACAGCGGTATCAAGCCCCTCCAAACGATAATCCTGGATCCGCCACTGCCAATGACTATCACAATAAAATACGACTTCGCTTACCTAACTAAAAGTGGAAGCCAGACTTAAATAAGTGTGATATATATATATATACATAGTGTTACGAGCTTGGGGTTCGTGACAATAAAAACAGCCGATTAAATCACCAAAATGACACTTTAATTTAACAACACTAATTACAACTTTAAACTCACTAATTTATTAAACACAAGTTCACTATGTACTGATCACTTTATTCGCACTTGAAGATCGTTTCCGAAGTATTCGCTTGTATCGCTAATCCAATACTGACTCGGACGCAGACTACGCGCTCCTTATATAGGTCAGTTAATTCTAGAAACTTCTATTGTCGAAACATCTGGAAAGTACTCGTAACTACCGCTGCCGACTGACCAGATATCGAGAAGTGTAGAATGTTCTGACAAAGAAATGTCTAGAAGGTACTTGACTCTACTAGTTCTGCTACTCGATACTAGATGGCGCTAGTAATAACTTAATGTACCCGGCATTAATTCTGGCGCGTAACAATATGTAACTTGCTTGTCGCTGTCATTCAGTCGGGCGTCATGCCATAGACAACTGTTGAACTGTGTTCTGTTTTGTCTGTGGTGTGACCAGAGACACGTTTTAATTAATGTCCGGTCCTGACATGGGCTGTCAGTGATGCGGTATTTTTAGTATTATTGTAGTTTTTAGTGTTTCTGTGCGTTTTTTTCAGCAGAATAAACATATTTTCTTTCTTTCTTCAGACTAATGCTGCACCGCATCAAATGGGAGGAGGATATGATCAAAGACACGGATGGGAACGAAGTGCCCAACACTTGCAGCCTCGTGTGGGAGGGCACCGTCAAGCAGCGAGCCTTCGGGGAGATCAAGTTCAAGGTAAGCTATTACGGGTGGAGGCGAAATAAAAGTACAGACTTTGTTCTAGAATCGCTTTTGGACAGTGCAGGTGGTGCGTGGCTTCAGAACCATTACATATTTTTATTTTTAAACTATAAGCGAGCGCGAGCAGTGTTGCCAACAACAAAACTTTTTTTTTTTAAACCGAGTCTTCTCGCGCCTTTCAGCGTCGTGATTTATTTGTTAAAAAGAAAAAAAATGTTTCACACTCCGCCGACAGATGGCACCAAGAGTCTTTTCATTTAACTATGCAAAAATAATTAACCATTTAACCTATAACATTTTTATACCGCGGGCTAAATATGAAAATCGTTTCTTTAGGAGTCTTAAATCGTCTCTCATTGGTCTAATTAGAGCAGTGGTTCCCAACCTGTGGTGGTCCGCAACGGCCAAAACATGGTCCGCGAAATGTTTAAAATTTCACTCTTTTCACCTCAAAAATGTCATTGATGCAAACTGATTCTAGGTTTCTTTAGAAATGTGTCTTCTATGACAACACTTTTTTAATTTTGATTTAAAAGCATAGTTACACTACAAGTTTTGAATATCTATATCATATAAGGTTATTTTTAGTATAACATAGTTTTTTTTTTCTTGTTTCCTGGTCCTTGCTAGCAACAAAGAAATCAAAGTGGTCCCGGGTCAAATAAAGGTTGGGAACCACTGATTTAGAGAAAACAAAGACCAATGAGGGGCCAAGTTTCCAATTTAACTATCACACCAAAACAGATAAATTGTACACTTGTCATTCCGAGAAATTATGGAATAACATAAAATGACGACATTTTATGTTATTCTACAATTTCTCGGAATGACTTGGAGAGATTATAGACTATCAAATTTTGATGCGTAAAAAAGTAATCCAAATGTTCAGTTGACAATATATCGAGAGTTTACAATCTCTCAAGATATTTTATATTCTTACGGAGTTTGCTTTTTTCCGGTGACATATATAAAATACTAGGTACCGCCCGCGTGAATGTCGAAAATTATCCCAAGGGAACGTACTCCCGGAATGAAAACCTTTCCCGGGACTTAAACAATCTCTCTACCAAATTTCATCTAAATCGGTCCAGCCGTTTGCGCGTGAAGAATTGACAAACATACACACTCACTCACAAACTTTCGCCTTTATAATATTAGTGTGATTGTTTATTTTTCTCCAGGTGATGCCGACAGAGAAGCAAGCCCGCGAGCATTTCCAAAAGCATCGCGTGGAGCACTACTGGGACCTCGCTTACAGCGGCGCCGTACTCGCTCCGTCCGAAGACCCTTAGAGCCCTAGGGCTGCGCTACATACCTAATAAACACGTGTTAACAATATACGCCAGTTTTATTTATTTTCAACCAGCTGTAGAAAGATTATTCAAATTCTAGTCTTTTATTCTAACTAGACTGAAAAATCAGCATTTTTTTACCTCAAAAAATTACATGAAAACATCCATCTGCCTGCCTTTTTCTAATTATGTTGGTGTCGGCTTCCAGTAAAACCGAATTCAGCTGAATACCAAGATTTGAAGTCAGTCCCCCAAATCGCCTCCCGTCACCACTTCCTAGTGTTTTAGCTGGGAAGAAGAAGTGGCGCAACAAACTCCCCAGCAACACATCTGTCTGTTGAGTTATCAGAACTTGAATTTATACAATAGTATAATTGATCTACTATTTCGTTTATTCACCTTTTAAACTTATTTGATACATTTTTAAATATTTCTATAAATGCCAAATGGAGCCCACCGGTATCGGGAACAGGGTTCAAGCTACCGGCGGTCAGGGCTCCAGAGAGAGGAACCTCCTAACAATACGAGCCGTGTCCAGAAGCACTGCTTTTTGAATCAGGCCCTTGATCCAGCTGCCTAACGAGAGCTTCCTGAGGTGTTGGTCGAGGCTCGTGGTTATTAAGCCATTGGCTGACACGACTATTGGTACAATGATTGCCGAGTTCACATCCCACATGTCGACAACCTCGCGAGCCAAGTCAAGATATTTGATTTGTTCGTTTATTAAACTATTATTATTATTATTACAAGCCCGTACCTTCCCACTGTTGGGCAAACGCCTCCCTTCATTCCTTCCAATCCAATTAGGTAGGTACCTACGACCCGCAAATTAAATATGGGATTGAAAAATAAAACTGCAAGACATTTTAAGTATTTGTATTCTATTAAAATGCGTACCAAGTAAAATATGTTAACTTCAAATAAAATAAACCCACTCTATACCGAGGTGCCTAAAGAACAACGTTTTAAGTTCCAAAATAATTATACACTCATCTGAATAATTGTACCAACCCGCCTGCCAAGCGTGGCGATTATGGCAACCCCCACGAGAAAATGGCCTCTAGTGCCCGGCAGCCCGTCTTCCCTTCACTTCGGTAGCGGTCAAGGTCACGGCGAACCAAGGGGTGCTAAGAATCCCCGGAGTGGAGCCGGCTACCCCAACAAAGGGCCACCATACCATACCATACCACAATAGAGGGTCACCAGTAAAGAGGTATGCGGAACAGAGAGTAAAGTCCCGCATACCTCCACTGAAACATGGGAGGATCCTCCGACCAGACGGTTATTGTGTCTGGTGAGCAACTGCCCGATAGTTGATATTCGGACTGTTGCACATGTTCAAATTGCACGGAGAACTTTGCTTGCGCGATGCAGGATTTCGTTGTTAGTTCGTCGTTGACAGGATAGATGGCACTGCGGTTCTTTTTATTGCCGTACAAATTTCGCTTCTTAGTTTTTTATGTGGTGGCATTGATGCCGAGCCGCTACACACCGATGACTGAACTTGGCAACACTAACAAAAGAACACTCCGGACCGACGAGAAAATCACCGAACTTGAGGAGGAATTGAGCAGGTTGCGATGGAGTATTGTGGGATTGTCTGAAGTCCGAAGAGAGGAGGACACGATAATTCTCAAATCCGGCAATCTGCTCTATTTCCGGGAGGTTGGCCAGAAGTCCCAGGGTTGTGTCGGGTCGTTCACAAGTCCCTTGTGACAGAGCTTTGTTTAGTTTTTCAGTCACTCTTGTCACAGCTGAAAAAGAAAAAACGAAATTATTGAAGTCCAAGATCCTATGGCAGGGTCGGATTGGCTATATAGTCAAGGTGGCGTTTATGAGTGGGCCCCTAGCCTGCGTGGGCCCCTACGTAGGTACCTGCCTTGCGGGGCTTACCGCAAGCCAGGCAGTAGGTAGGTTGGGAGGTAAGTATGCTAGGGACCGGCTCTTGCAATCTACATTTAAATTAGATTGTTCATACACCCAGAAAATTAAACAGAAAAAAATCGAAAACTGGAAAAAAAATACAAAAGCTGTAGTTTTTATCTGTCCCTGCTATAGGTTAATTGTATCGTATTTGTAAATTTTGTGCCATATAAATAAAACGTCTCCCTAAAGAAACAAAGATAGAAGAAAAGGGTCTAAAAATAACAAAAACAAAATCTCTAAAATGAATTCGTAGGTTATACAGGACCTATCTCTAGATATTTTATTTTTCCAGAATTTACCAATAGTTTTTTTTTGCAATGAGTAATACAGAAAAAAGTAGCAACCCCACCAATAATATTTATATTGTTGATAAATTAATCATTCCAACTACCATTATATCGTCCCTGGCTCTGGGCTTTTGGAGCCACCCGGGCTCGGCCCAGTCCGGCCCTGTCCCAGAGCCCCCGCGCGTTACTTATTTTCTCAGTAATAAAAAATGTGGGATAGAGTAGTGTTAGCATATACTTTGAACGTTACCTGCTAGCTTCAGCCGACGAAGTTATATAAATACATTTTATTTATTTAAACTTCATGTAAGAAAGCATTACGAAGATATTGTAAGGGAGAATGCGGCGAACTTTATGTACAATAGTGGTACATGGGCGAACTTAATGCATCAAGGCATTCTCTACCAGTCAATATTACCTACTCACTATTCTTAAAGTCCGAGTGCTGAATTTTAGGGTTCCTAACCTCTGTATGAAAAACGTTTGTCCGTCTGTCACAGTCGATTTTCTCCGAATCTACTGGACTGATTCAGTTGAAAATTGATACATATATAACGCGTAGCGAAAATAAATAAATTTTGAAAATGGGATCACTTTTTGGATTTGGATGGAAAATTAGAAAACAACAAAAAAGTTTTTTCAACTGTATCGTGTGACATATCAAATCAAAGGGCTTCTCGTAAGAGTCTCAAAAGTATTATTTTTATAATTTTAAAATATTCCAGACTGAATGGAGAATGGTCATGAAAATGGAGCATGCTCCCTTTATATCCAAAACTACTGAACCTAAAATTTTAAAAATAATACAGAGAATAGGTCTTTACCTATAGATTAAATTAAAAGCTAAGAAATCTATGATTTTGAGGTTACATGTTAAAAAATATAATTCGTTCGACACGCGAGACCGACTCGCACTTGGCCAGTTATTTTTACATAATATTGTTTAATGATATTATGATATTCTAACCTTTTTCTAGTTTTGATACATTTGATCGGCAGCTGTTGATTCCTGGGTACCCCATGTACGTTAACCAGATGCTTTTTGACTGAAGCCGGGCGTTTGTACCTGTAATAATTAACAGAACTAATCGAAACCTTTCAGGAACTCGAGCCTACATAATAAATACTTGAATGTGTCCTGGCGGTTGGAAGTGTAGCTGATGGTGGCGCATGTGTTGGATCATTTGGCTCCCTTCAATATGGTTGAGCCGAATGGTGCTGACGCGTGTGTCATGTTTTATTTTAGCACCCGTTTTTTTTAAACCATAGAGAGCGGGGCTCCGACTTCGCCTTTTAGTGAGCATTAATCCATTCTGGCAGGTATTTCGAACTTTTTGGTAGTAATATAGGTACTTTTCTGATAGGCGTTTAAACACAAGCCATTCCGCAACCCTGGATTTCAGTCAGTCTAGGATACTTACGTCTCAGGACACAGGTAGCACAAGTAGATGTATATCAGATAGTGCACTCTGTTCTGATGGCCTGTCAGCTCAGACCGACTGCGGAACATGGCCGGACACCGCTCACACTGAAACCAATGTGGTTTAGAATCTTATGATATACGTTACAAAGTTCAAATTCTGAATGAAAAATTCATAAAAATTAAAATAGAAACATATCGTCGAGTTTTTGAAATTTGGGGTTATCAACTCTAGTTTTTGAAATTCGGGGTTATCAACTCTAGTTTTTGAAATTTGGTGTTGTCAACTCTAGTTTTTGGTGTTGTCAACTCTAGTTTTTGGTGTTGTCAACTCTAGTTTTTGGTGTTGTCAACTCTAGTTTTTGGTGTTGTCAACTTTAGTTTTTGAAATTTGATGTTGTCAACTCTAGTTTTTGAAATTTGATGTTGTCAACTCTAGTTTTTGAAATTTGGTGTTTTCAACTCTAGTTCTTGAAATTTGGGATTGGCACCCCGAGTCTAAGCCTACGTTCGGACTGCCCTATCTACAGGGAGCGTGTAGAAACTATAGGCCAACACAACACAGAAGCGCCAACTACAAATATTTTTAACGTAAGAGTTTCGAATTTGCAACACCTATACAAATCAAAGTGTAGTCAGCAATATCAAAATAACAGCTCTTTAATAATTGCATATCAAAGTACATCTAGGTATGCGATACTTATACCTATAAAAAATTGACAGAGTTATTTTAGGTTTAGTTCCGTGGAAAGATAACCCATGAAAATACTGTTCACGCGGGCAAACCCGCGGGCAGTAGCTCGTGTTTACTATTTAAATCGATGGTTTTAACACTATGGAGACAGCGGTTTTTCCTCATAATAAAAAAACCTTATCAAAATAATAATAATATAATCTTTTATTGATAACCGTGCAAAATCCTCAATAAATTGGTGTTCGAATTAATTATGATTAAAGTAATAATTAAACAATGAACTCATTGTGCATTGTTTTCTAACTACCGCAAAGATTTTAATTTTAAAATATTTAAGCGTAAAAATATTTAAATTCTATAAAATTTCCAATGCAAATCTGAAAAATAAGTGTAACATTGAAACTATTTAAACTTAAATTAAGTCCCAACTATATTGGGGTCGGCTTCCATTCATATGCAGCTGGATACCAGTATTTAAGGGTGTTACTACAAAATCGATCGATCGTCGATCGACATTCATTATCATTCTGGTGCAAAATAGCCCTAGGAACATAATTGAATTAGGGATCGGCGTAGGTAGCTACGCCTATAATTAGGGATCGGCGTAGGTAGCTACGCCTATAATTAGGGATCGGCGTAGGTAGCTACGCCTATAATTAGGGATCGGCGTAGGTAGCTACGCCTATAATTAGGGATCGGCGTAGGTAGCTACGCCTATAATTAGGGATCGGCGTAGGTAGCTACGCCTATAATTAGGGATCGGCGAAGCGTTGACTGGCCTGTTGGTCGAGTGGTTAGTGACCCTGACTGCTAAACCGGAGGTCGTGGGTTCGATTCCCAACCAAGACAAACCCAAAAGGGAATACTTTGGGATAATTCCGACATTCACGCGGGCTGAGCCGCTAGCAGGACATATTTCACGATGAAAAGCTAAATGTATGGTTGTTACCTGAAGGTTTCTGACACCGAAATGTTTCCTCATGTGCTGGGCTATGTTGGCGCGCATCCGGAACGAGTCTCCGCAGACGTCACAGACGAAGGGCCGCTCCCCCGTGTGTTCTGCCCGCTCGTGGTTCTATAAACAGTCATCCTCATCAACACCCGCCATTTCTCTACACCGTGACATTAGCCTTGTTACAAAAGTGGTCCAATCAACGTTATCCGAGAGATAAATAACCAAAATGACACTTTAATTTAAAAACACCAATTACAACTTTAAACTCACTAATTATAAAACACAACTTCACTACTGATCACTTTAATCGCACTTGAAGATCGCTTCCGAAGTATTCGCTTGTATCCGAAATCCAATACTGACTCGGTCGCGGACTACGCGCTCCTTATAGGTCAGTTAATTCTAGAAACTTCTATTGTCGAAACATCTGGAAAGTACTCATAAATACCGCTGCCGACTGACCAGATATCGAGAAGTGTAGAATGTTCTGGCATAGAAATGTCTAGAAGGTACTTGACTCTACTAGTTCTGCTACTCGATACTAGATGGCGCTAGTAATAACTAATGTACCCGACGTTAATTCTGGCTCGTAACAATACGTACCAAAACTGAAGAGAAGTAAAAATAGAGATGGAAAAAAGATGTGAAAACAATTAAAATTACTAGAGGAGCTCGTGGGTATATAATAACAGCCGCACGGATCGATCTTCAAGGTTAAGCAACGCTTGCCGATGTCGGTCTGTGGATGGGTGACCATCTCAACATACCGAGACTCCTCCGTGCCTCGGAAAGCACGTTAAGCCGTTGGTCCCGGCTGTCATTTGTAGATCTTTGGTAGTCGTTACGGATTGTCAGAAGCCAGAAAAATCTTACACCAGTCTTGGCAAGCAAGTTAGTTAATAGGAGTCACTGACAGCCCACTCTGCAGAGCCTGCATGGAGGAGGACGATACAGCAGCACATCTGCTTCTAAGCTGCCCGGTAGTCGCGGATTACAGGGCTAAGTACTTCGGAAACCCAGGTACCCCCTGTGACATAGTTAGTAACACCAAGGCGTTGCTGGCCTACATTGGGGAGCTGGGGTGGATCGAATGACACATTTGCACGCAAAATACGCGCTTAGTCATGGAATTACGGAAACCAGCCCGACGTAGACCCCTCCCAAGTGTCATCACAGCAATCGGTCCTGTGCGTCTCGCATCCATCGGCTACCCGCGACCCTCACCAGGTCATCGGTCCACCTTATAGAAGGCCTTCCAACCCTACGTCTTCGGGTACGCGGTCGCCACTCCAGAGCTTTTCGGCCCCATCCACCATCTGTTCCCGAGCAATGTGCCCTGCCCACTGCCACTTCAGTTTGGCGATCTTTCGGGCTATGTCGGTTACCTTGGTTCTCTTGCGGATATCGTCATTCCTGATTCGATCACGCAAGGAAACTCCGAGCATTGCCCTCTCCATTGCTCTTTGGGTTACTTTGGTGGACCATTGAGCATGGGTCGTATACCTCTAGAAGCAGATTATTCAGGATGTCTGTAAGAGTATTCGGTGTTCTTAAAGTGTGTTTCCGTATTCCAGTGATGTCTGCGCACTCAAGAAGCACGTGCGCTACCGTTTCGTCCTCCTCCATGCATGCTCTGCACAGAGGACTGTCCGTTATTCCTATCGTGTGGAAGTGTTTGTTCAGTGAGCTGTGTCCGGTGATGGTCCCCGCCACACACACCCTGGTATCTCTGTCCAGACGTAGAAGGCACCTGATTAGGCGGAGCGGAAGTGAGTGTTAGACTCTTACTGACTAAAACCCACCCATGTGCCTCCAAATGCCCTTTGCATTCCAGGGCCGCGGTGACTCTTTCGGACGATTCCGCCACCCTGGCAAATGGCATAGCCTCCTTGATCTGCCTGTGCCGAGTTTCCCTGGTACCCTGGATCTTACCTGAAGCTGCAGCGGGTCTACCGCTCTATAGGGACACTTGCTGCAAGCCAGTCGCTTCCTCCGCCCATGGACCCGTTGCTGGTGGTATCGCATGTGACTCGGGGTCACGAACTTCTTGCCACATTCCTGAAATGTACACAACAAAACCATTTGTAACCTACAGTAACCCAAACGCGGACGCGTAAGGAACATAAATAAATTTAGAAAATGGCGTCATTTTTTGGGGGGCAAATGAGTAGGTAAATATAAAAAAAAAGTTTTTCAAACTGTACCGTGTGACATTTCAAATGAAAGGGCTCACGGTAAGGGTCCCAAAAGTATTTTTTTTTTTTAAAAACCAGTGGCCCCGACGGACGTTGTCCTGTGCGAACTGCGAACGTTTGCTTTATCTCTGCCGAAAAATTATAGAAATCGATTGCATCGCCACATACCGGGTCCAATTGTGAATCTAAACCATTCTTGAATCCTCTTGAAAACACACAAAAAATTTCATCAAAATCGGTCAAGCCGTTTAGGAGGAGTTCAGTGACATACACACGTACACAAGAAATATTTATATTAAGATATTCCATTCAATTTTAAAGAAAATGAAATAGATGAAAATTGACCATTCACAAGAAAACCTAGGAATACTCATAAAACCCATAATATATGAGTTTAAAAAAACATATTATTATTCCTTCGGATCCCCTTGCACACGAGTCCAACTCGCACTTGGCCAGTTTTTTAATTTCTCTTGTACCATAAGTGCGTTTGCAAACATTTAAACTCCCATACACAAACAACCAGACACGGAACAACTATTAGTAGGCCACACAACATAATATATGAAAATATATAATTATAATATTTTAATTATATATTTTCATAATTATTCCGTGAGAGAACCAAACTCGCCACATGCACCGCAGCAGCCAATCACTCAGCCACTGCACCAACAAACCATGATGTGGTCTACGATGGAGCATGCTTGCCTAGAAGTAACCTGTTCACTCTTGACTTAAAGACCCCCAGGTTGTAGCTATCAGGGAACATAGACTCTTACCTCACAGGTGTTTTGTAGCTCGAAATGTGTTTTAGCATGGCACTTGAAATTCTGCATATTCCTCATCTCTTTGCTACATAAGGTGCATCTTATTGGTCCTTCATTGTCATACGGTATTGCTGCCAAGGATAACAGCTTCGTATCTTGTTCCTGAAAAATATGAAAACTATTGACTTTTGCAACGTGTAACAGATGAAACACAATACCTGAAAAGGGGTCATCATACTCATTATTATGAATAACTTTAACTATAGGAACACAAAAATCGCGAAAAAATATCGACAGCCCCATACATTTATAACTCGATTTTGTGAATGGCCCCATAGTAAAGTTGTTCATAATGATAAGTACAATGATCCCTTTTCAGGTATTGCGATTATTCTGTTACACATTGTATTGTGATGACAGGACGAAGCCCATGTTTTTAGACGCCAAAGAAAGCGGGACCTGGATGCATTTTAAGCCATTTTACGGATGGTCAGAAGCCAGTAAATCTGACACCAGTCTACCAAGAAGTACTGTGCTATTGGGTTGTGGAGGTCAGAGCGTAGCCCTCTACGTAAAATATAGGAATTAGGTGGAATCCAGTTTGACAGGAAGCCGACTCCAATATACTTGAGAACTGGGCTAGGCAGATAAAATGTTAAAAAATACTACCTTACATTGTTGTTTTTTTCTTCCCCTCTCCAATAATTCTTTTTCTTTCAAATCCCAGTTGATTTTATTAAAATATTTAGATTCATTTTTAATTGTGTTCATAAAATCTTCATCTAAACTATCGCTTGATTCCAAGTCTTCTATGCAAATTTTTGTCTCATTCTCTCTTTGAATTGCATCTAAATCTTCAATTAAATAGTTATTCATGAAATCAGAATCATTACTAGATTCATAATCTTCGATTCTGGCTATGAATTCAGTTTTTACTTCATTGTTTTCTTTCTTAATTTTATTTTTAGGAACATTTTTTTGCTTTTTTTTTTGTTTTTTTTTTTTTTTTAATTCTGTTATTTTTTTTGTTTCTCTTTTATTTTTCTGTTTGTTAGAATCATTTTGAGCAATAGTTTTTTTTAAAGGATGCGTTATTTGACTATCATTACGATCAAATTCGACTTTTATTGTTTTGGATGAATTTTTCAGTATTTCTTCTGCTTTTGAACTGGATTCTCGTAGTTTTAAGGCTCCGTTGACTAAATTTAAACATGGCTCGCATATAAGCTGCGTTAGTCCATCATCTGGCTCGATCTGAAACAAAAAAAAAATTGCAAATATTATTAAATTGTGGATAAATACATAGGTATCATTATCCTAGACATGACGACCTTCCCTTTAACTTTTCCTGTTGATAAAATTGATAATTTCAAATGTTTTCTTTATCACACTTTAAAAACAAATGAGTGTTTACCTTGATTCCACAAACTAAATGTAGCTGTTTGCTACGTAAACTTACAAGATTCTTATCGGGAAATATTTGTTTTAGATCGTTTTTAGATAAACACGTTCTACACATTGTCATTTCTATTCAATTTTATCTTACAATTACAAAAATACGATAAAATCTTCAAAAAAGCGAATTTGTTATTTTGCAAATTGATAAGCGTTTATAAAGATCGTTATCAGTTTATTAGCCTACAATCACAGAGTTGTTAATTAAAGTTATCTTTACGAAACTTGTTGAGATTTTATCTTCGTGTTTAATTTATTTCAGAAAAATATGTTAATCGTTGATAGACATACTTGTTTCGTCATATAATTGGCTGAATAGCAGCTTCCAAAGGGTTGAGTCTCTTTGGGTTGAGTTAAGACTCACTGTGTGAACGAAATTGAGTATTAAATATGACGTTTGAAGGGTTGCAAACAGAACAGAAAAACTCCTTCATACTGGGAAAACTATGTGGACTCCTGGGGAAACTTTGACTTTATCAGAGTGCTTCAGTTCGGAAATATTTTAATGATTCGATTTCAAGATTCAAAAGTTTTAGTAAATAAAAATTGAAGTGTATTTTAGAGAAAGCAAAAACATTTTCCTTTGGATCGTGGGAAAACTAATTTAATGACTTTCAACACAGAATGATTTCACTAGTGATGTGCGCTGTTGGAAAGCTGGACCATAAAAAGAAGTGTATTTTTTAATTAAATGTAAAAATAAATAAAATTAAAATTACTCATAAGGACTGTATGCGAATCTACGAAAAGTTGATTCAAATCGAAATTAAACTAAAATTGTATTCAAGCTACTATTTTTGGGTAATTTATAATTATGTGATATAATATTAGTGTCGACCTTTATGCAGCATAAAAATATCGTAACTACCATCAACAAATTAAATAATAAAAATTACAGTCGGTCAAGACTCAAGAATCAAAAGGTATGGCTGCCCCATAATTATATAATAAAATGGAAAACTTTTCACTGGGTAAACTGGCGATGAGATTACGCGCGCGCCTATACCGCCGAAGTTTAGAAGTTGCAAAAGAACGAAACTTGCTGCGTTGCCAACACTAATTTATAAAATTTCCCTAAAATCTAAGTCAAATTTCCCAATTTGAGGACAAAAAATATACTGATTCCTTTTTTTTTTTAAACTTACAAACTAAGTGACTACACATTTAAGGTAAACTTCTTAACTCCACTTACGGGGGGAGGTAGGGAGCGGGCTGGATCGAACAGGTGCTGTGCTTGTCACCAGAAACGGACTGACATAATATGGCTAGTTGCTAGTGACTGCATAACCGCCACTTTCCACCGCCCTCTTTGCCCAAGGGTAAATACGCCACTGGCTAGACGCAATTTTTTGTCTCTTTTTCTGGTTGAATTATACCCAGGAACACAGCTCTTCGAGCCAAGTTGGACACCGCCTGAGATTACTTAGGTACTGCATTGTCAGTATCAGACAATCGCAGATTATCTAAATTCCTAAATAAAAGTTTATAACTAATAATAAACTTTTATACCATGTAAATTATCAAATTGGCGCATAGATTTATTTTATTGCATCAATAAAAGTCCAATGAAACTTTATTTTTTCATTTACGTAAAACTTTATTACTCGTAAAACCCGATAAGACATTTTTTAACAACGCTATTTGAACCGGTATTATGAATGCGAACTCCTATTGCACTTTCCCTCAGTGTGTCACCGGAAAATGGCAAACTCCGTAAGATTATAAAATAACTTGAGAGATTGTAAACCCTCAATAAATTGTCAACTGAACATTTGAAATACTTTTTACGTATCAAAATTTGATAGCCTAAATCTTCGCGCCGGTCCGAGTAATTGTGGATGATGTAAACTCTGACGTAAAACTGGATGACGACTGGATAAAATCAGGCAAGGACAGGGAGTCATGGAAAAGGATGGAGGAGGCCTTTACCCAAACAGGGGTCTAAACTTCATTAATAATACTAACATTCATTATGTGTAATCTTTCTTAAATTTAAGCAATAACTTAATAACAAACATTGTAAAATATATCGAAAGTGATATTTGGAATAAATGGCTTTATTATTATTATATTCCAGGAATATAATTATATTTTGTTCACGCAGAATTTAGTCCGACCGCAGACGATTTTCCCATCCCTATACTGAAATGTCAATGACACCATAGTTGGTCTCGCTTGCGGAGGGCTTCGTTGTCGTGCAATAAAAAGCCTGCGAACGCAGCGCGACCAATAATTACGGTTCATCCTTCAAAACATTTGGTCGCCACATGTGTTAACTGTAATATTATCGCTAAAACGCGACACAGATCAATTAAAACCGCCGCTGTACGATAAAAATCGTCGATCAAATTTACGTCCGTGATTAAAACATACTCGTGAAACATAAATATATCGTGTTTTATACAGTTGTGTGAAGTCCTACTTCCGTGGAACCTCGCGCGTGCATTGACGAGTGTACTGTTGGGTCAGGAAGATGGTTATTGAGAAGATTTGCTGTCTGGGCGCGGGATACGTTGGCGGTCCGACATGCAGTGTAATAGCTCTGAAATGCCCCAATATCCAGGTAACAGTCTGCGATAAGAGTGAAGAGAGGATAAACCAGTGGAATTCTGACAAATTGCCGATTTATGAGCCAGGTTTAGACGACGTGGTGCGACAATGTCGCGGTAGAAACTTGTTTTTTTCGACTAATATTGCGAAAAGTATTCAGGAAGCTGATTTAATATTTATATCAGTGAATACGCCCACTAAGACGTTTGGTAACGGTAAGGGAAGGGCCGCAGACTTGAAATATGTTGAAAGTGCAGCCCGCATGATTGCCGACTTAGCTACAAGCAACAAAATTGTGGTTGAAAAAAGTACTGTACCAGTTAAGGCTGCTGAAATAATAATGAAAATATTGAGGGCCAACACTAAGCCTGGTGTGGATTATCAGATTCTGTCTAACCCTGAATTTTTAGCAGAAGGTACCGCTATTGTAGACTTGGTTGAGGCTGAGAGAGTGTTAATCGGTGGTGAGGATACACCTGATGGTCAAAGAGCTATTCAAGAGCTGTGCTGGGTGTATGAGCACTGGATACCAGCTAAAAACATCTTAACAACAAACACATGGAGTTCAGAACTGTCTAAATTGGCTGCTAATGCGTTCCTAGCACAGCGCATTTCTAGTATAAACTCTCTCTCAGCAGTTTGTGAAGCCACGGGTGCTGACGTGTCTGAAGTAGCACGTGCAGTTGGCAGAGATTCTCGAATCGGACCTAAGTTCCTTGAAGCTTCAATAGGATTTGGAGGCAGCTGTTTCCAAAAAGACATTCTCAACCTTATCTACTTATGTGAATGTCTAAATTTGCCCGAAGTGGCAGCTTACTGGCAGCAGGTACTGAACCTAAACGACTATCAAAAGACAAGATTCACGAGGAAAGTCATTGAATCGTTATTCAATACTGTCTCTGATAAGAAAATTGCCATATTAGGTTTCTCGTTTAAGAAAAATACAGGAGACACTCGCGAATCCCCAGCTATTCATGTCTCTAAAACGCTGCTTGATGAAGGAGCTAAACTCCACATATACGACCCAAAAGTTGAACAGGACCAGATCTTCTACGAACTAACAAGCCCATACTTAACCTCTGAACCTGAAATTGTAAAAAGTAATGTAGAAATTCACAGCACAGCATACTCTGCGTGTACGGGAGCCCACGCTTTAGTTCTGTGTACCGAATGGGACGAGTTCAAGTCCTTAGACTTTAAGAAGATTTACGAAGTGATGATGAAGCCTGCATACATTTTTGATGGGAGGAAAATCTTGAATCACGAGGCATTGCAGAATATCGGGTTCCACGTTCAGACAATTGGGAAGCGGTTGAGCAGGGTGGGCAGTATTAGAGCACAAGGAAGTCAGACGATGCCTTAATGTGAGTACCAACCTATTTTATACAATATTTATTTAATTATCAAAAAAATTGAAAGCCGTATTATTTCGCACTCGTACGGAAAATTGTGCTGGTTTCCACCGAAATTTATTTTTCGTGTGTTGAAAAATATCGGTTTATACATGGTGGCATTTGTCACTTGTATCAAAATTAACTAGGGATTTTGCTGTCCCTGTTTTACTTGACTATATTAAAAGGGAGAGTTAAAACGGGGTGGTACTGCCATGCCATCCGTTCGGATTTTTTCCGTTTTTTGAAGTGAAAACTTCTTTAGACGCGTTGAGCACTTTTTGGGTGAACAAAAATCATGGAACTTGCGTCACCGTCACCGAACGCTTTAGCTTAGTTCTCGCTTCTATCGGTAGTCCCCAAAGACTGCTCCGCATGTTTTTTTTTTTCTATTTAAAAACGTTGCCGCACACTAGGAATTTTTTCCTATATCGTGGGTGCGTTTACAAACATACAAACTCACATACACAAACAGCCAGACCCGGAACAACTATCCGTAGGCTGTAGGCCATACATATATTTGTTCCGTACGGGAATTGAACCCGCGACACGCAGCGCAGCAGTCAAACGCTCAACCACTGCACCACCGTGCCGTCAAAGATTTTTCTTAGTTTAAAGGGTTCGTCCTAAGGCATCCTGATCGATTGAAAGATAAGCAAAAAATTTAAATAAATTTTAGATAAAAAATTAAACCGGAAAATTTTATTCTTACTAAATAAGGTACCTATATGAAGGGTACAAGTAATTTTCAGCCTTATCACCTATGACATAACGGTTTATTCGTTCATTCGTTCCACTTTAGTTCATTTGTAATAGATTTTAATGTCACGCCATTGTTTGATCGAAATATAATTAAACAATTGCATGACTTCAATTTGGAGTCATTTATTAGTCACACTATTATTATATGGTTGTTTATTCTAGACTACAGCGACCAGCTCTGGCTTCACACGAATTGCAGGGGCACAGCATAATTTAAAGCATGATTTTTTTGCATCTTCAACAACGTCATATTATTATCATATTAACTTACCATCCACTTACGCATTTTTGAAAAGGGAAAAGCGTATGAAAATTCGTTCGGTAGTTTTTGAGTTTATCGCGTACAGACAGACAGACAGAATACATATAGTCGCGGTAATTTAATATTTTATGTCAAAAGAGATCAATTAATCTTTTTTTTTTGTTTGTAAATCTTTGGTTAGACGTACTGAACGCTGTGTTAAAATTGCGATATCGAAGTTCTCCGTGCGATTTGAACATATACAATAACAGCCCAAATATCAACCATCGGGCAGTTGCCCACCAGACACAACACCCGTCTTGTCGGAGGATCCTCCAGCTGTACCTACATCTACCACTATTGCACATGAAGCTGAACTACTTATCTGACTTCCACACCATAACCCAGTAACTGAGGATCATAAAGATCTTCAAATGACAACCGGAACCAACGGCCTAAAGTGCTTTTCGAGACATGGTGGGGTTTTGGTATAAATACAGTCTGCGTCAATAATATCGAGACGAGCAGACTGTTTAAAGTGTTTTAAACAATTGTGAAAAATAAATATTAAAACTCAATGACACAAGGACGGGCGTTAAAGAGCACCATCCCATCACTTCCCGTGGGTATCCAATTCAATTCAATTCAAATTCTTTATTGCGAACTAAGTGTACAGAATTTTGAAGATGTTAACAATAGGTAGGATTTTAGAACTCAGTTGACTAATAATTAAGGCATTACAATTTAAATGGTTTATACGTAGAAAATAAAAAATAAAGATTATACATTCTCAATACTACAATTTTTACAGTTAACATTCTACTATATTATCATTATTCATGTAACATTCAATTTATATTATATTATACTATTCTTATAATTTATATCACAATATATTATCACAATCATTTGAATATTAAATAATTATTTCTCTTCAAGGAATTCTTTTACAGAATAATATGCCTTTTTAATCAGGAAATCTTTTAGCTTCCTTTTAAAAATACTAATTGAATGTAGGCTCTTAATGTCTATGGGTAACTTATTATATATATATTATTATGCCCATAGAAAAAATACTATTGCTATATACTGCAGTGTGGGATATTGTTTATCGTAAGAGGCGACTAAGGGACTCTCCAGAGAATGGCATGGGCGTGCAGTAGGCTACAGTAAGGGTAGGCCAGCCCATACATTTTCCTTAACCTATTGTGTCCCACTGCTGGGCAAAGGCCTCCCCCATATCCTTCCAGACATTATTTTCTTGTGCCACCTCGAACCAGCCTTCGCGGTGTGTATCCAAGTCATTTCGCCACCGCTTTCTGGGCCGGCCTCGGCGACGCCGTCCATCCTCTGGCACCCATTGCGTGGAGACTTTTGCCCACTGACTTGACTTTTCCGGTATCATTGACGTAGGCAAAAAAGCTGCCAGGCTAAAATGAGACTGGGCGGGTCACACCAGCCGCATGCATAATGACCGCTGGGCAAAAGTCTCCACGCAATGGAATGGTTGCCAGCCCATACATAATGCTCAAAAAAAAAAACACTCACCACGTTACGATGCGTTACAGGGGCGGGAGGGGTGTTCGAATGCGTTACGTAACATTGTTTTTTTTATTTAACGCTAACTCACTAAACATATTTTCGAGTTACACAGTCTTATAATAATAAACATCAATATTTTTCTTGTAACGACATTTATTAATTTAAAAAATTGGTAACATGAGAGTAGTAGACATAATTGTGACTTTTAGGTAAAAATTGCCACTTGAATGATACGTAACGTTTAGGGAGGGGGGTACAGATAAAGAGGGTCAAGAATCTTCAAAAATTGCGTTACGTAATACTTGAACCTTTCAGGGTTGAAATCACGAAACTGACGATGCGAATTGTCGAAAAAATTTTTTTTTTTGGCATTATGTATGGGCTGGCCTACCCTTACAGGGCATTCTCAGAATGGGCAGCAGCATTCTCTGTGCATTGCAACAGCTACACTGCGATCGCCGACCCGCCTGCCAAGCGTGGCGATTATGGCAAACGCCCCCTTTCGGGGAGGCTTATGTCCAGCAGTGGACGTCTTTCGGCTGGTATGATGATGATGACACAAAGAATGGTTCAGAATGAAGACAGTACTCGACAGCTGTCATTTTGACAAGAACTTTGTCCAATTGAGATGAAGTTTAATTTTATTAACTGTTGAGATCTTTTTGGACAGACTGTTTGGCCCGTTTTTGACGCTGGCTGATGGATAGTCTCCCATCCACAGACCGACCTCGGCAAGCGTTGCTTAACCTTCTTTTTACTTCTGTGACTGTTCTGGAACTGAGTACCTTTTCTACTTGGCTACTCTGGCTAACTGTGGCACATGCTTATCAATAGAATTCTGATAACAATTTTCACAGAATGAATTTCCGTTTAAAATAAAATTTTATCGTCGACCTCATTCCATGATTCACGTAAGTACAAATAAATAAAAATCTTCGTGTGTTGTTGTTTACAAAACAATAAAAACAAATTGATATCTTTTATTTTTATTGATACACAGACTTATAGAAAGATAGTGCGTAATCCACGTCTCGGCTTAAAGTATTAGACTTTAGGTCAATAGGGCAATCCAAAGATAACATAACACTACATCACGCGGGTTCCCCGTAAGGTTAGGCAGATCCTAAATAGGTGTACCTTTAGGTACACATATCGCACCCCCGGTGCGACACTGTCACTTATGCGAAAATTGCAATAATGAGTTAAATATGTAATATAACTGTCGTAAAGCACCCCTTTACTTGGTGCGATAACGTTACTTTCGTAGTACACATAGTTTGACGTTGTAGTATAAGCTAAGTCATCTTGACAAAATCTTGAAATATCATTATTTTCTCAGATGTCAAAGTTCTCCTGAAAAATTGCATTTTTGACGTGACAGTGTCGTACCGGGGGGTGCGATATGGAGATATCAGAGTTCATATTTTTGAAGTATTCGGAACACACGGCGTTTGCAATTTTCCGGTGACTTTTACTGGGTGTAAATGTCACCGGAAAATTGTAAACGCCGTACTATGGGACAAAACACGAAATCGCAAATAAAAAATCAGTTTTTCTGTACTTTTTGTCGAGTTATACACACAGAAATGTACGGTCAGTCGTTTTTTTTCGCGATCCCAGTGTTGGTCCTGTTACCGGAAAATGGCAAACGCCGTAAGATTATAAAATATCGCGTGAAATTGTAAACAATTTTTCTTAATGAGGCTCGGATAAATTGAAAACTATTAAATTTGGATGGGCTTCATTGTATACAAAACGATTTTTTCGTAATATATCGAGAAATTATAATCGAATAAAAATTTATTAAAATTTTACGGAGTTTGCAATTTTCCGGTGACATAAACATTGGCGACGAGGACGGAAGAATGGCGAATTGTGTTACTAACCCTTCGACCGCGATATCGTAAAAAAATAGTATAAGCAATTTTCCCCCTTTTCAACCACATGAAGGTTGAATTTACAAAAATCACTTCTTAGTTAAAATTCTGCGAAATTTCTTATTCTTAGTACCGGTAGTATAGGCTGTGCATAGTGTGCATTGATATTGTTACGAGCTTGGGGTTCGTGACAATAAAAAAAGCCGATTAAATAACCAAAATTACACTTTAATTTGAAAACAATAATTACAAATTTTAACTCACTAATTATAAAACACAACTTCACCACTGATCACTGTATTCGCACTTGAAGATCGCTTCCAAAGTATTCGCTTGTATCGCAAATCCAATACTGACTCGGTCGCGGACAACGCGCTTTTTACATAGGTCAGTTAATTATTCTAGAAACTTCTATTGTCGAAACATCTGGAAAGTACTCGTAACTACCGCTGCCGACTGACCAGATATCGAGAAGTGTAGAATGTTCTGGCAAAGAAATGTCTAGAAGGTACTTGACTCTACTAGTTTTGATACTCGATACTAGATGGCGCTAGTAGTAACTTAATGTACCCGACATTAATTCTGGCGCGTAACAATATCTCAGAGCTTCCCTTTTGTACAACGCCGCGTATTCTTACTTTTGTCACATAAACATAAAATTAAGACGGTATAGTGCATTGAAAACACGCGTGACGTCACTATGATAGTACAATTTATACGCGTCTATTCATATGCAATATCACAGTAAAATTCTACTACTGTTCTGTACTGTTTACTACAGCTCATCATCATCCACAGCCCGACTCCGCCCACTGCTGAGCATAGGCCTCTCTTCTCTTGTGCCAATCCCCACGTTCCTGTGCCAGCCTCATCCAGGTTATACCCGCGATGGCAACAATGTCGTCCGTCCATCTCGCCGCCGGCTGACCAACACCATTCTTCTTCCAGTCCACTCGGCCTTACTTCTACTATAGCTCATCATCTGCTTAGCCTTCTCCCAACTATATTGGGGTCGGCTACCAGTCAAAGCGGCTGCTTACCAGACCTCCACAACCCAGCAACTGGGTAACACGGTACTTCTTGACAAGACTGGTGTCAGATTTACTGGCTTCTAACAATCCGTAACGACTGCCAAAGATCTACAAATGACAGCCGGGACCAACGGCTTCACGTGCTTTCCGAGGCACGGAGGAAACTCGGTATGTTAAGATGGTCACCCATCCACAGACCAACCTTGGCAAGCGTTGCTTAACCTTGATCGACCCGTGCGGCTGGCATTTAATTATGCCAATAAAAATTTGCGTGCACATTCCCTATTGTTTCTTAATCGAAAATGTTCCACATCACTTCCTTTTAAGCCAATAACTTCTTTACGACTTTTTCATTGATGACAAAGTAATAACTCTAATAAAAGATTTATCGTGTTGGCTATTTTACAAGATTTGTCTACCTCGTTAGGCTCCGCGCAAACGAGCCACCGACCACAGCCACCGGTGGCTGGCAGCAAGCTGTTTACATGATTTTTATACTTCCGTAACCTTGGCTCATAGCCGCAAGGTTGCATGTTTGTCGGTCTTCTACAGATTGTACTTCGGGGAGAGTGTCCAGGAACTCCACGACCGACCTCATCCCACCGGCCCCCTTCTACCATCGGACATGTAGACGCACTGCAACCACTTAGCATCCCTACTTTGTTGCTATTCCACCAATTCGCACTAAACGTTTCCAAACGTCTTTTGTAATGCGCACAGCAAAGGAGTGGAACTCTCTGCCTGCGTCTGTGTTTCCGAACGCATACAATCCTAATCTCTTCAAAATTAGAGTGAACAGGCTTCTTCTGGGTAAGCTCGCTCCATCGTCGACTTTGTCTCTGTCACCTATGACCTAGACCTCTAGTCTAGGTCATCAAGACCAAACCCATATTAAATAAAAAAAGGTAAAACGGGGCCCTATTACTAAGACTTCGCTGTCCGTTTGTCACCAGGCTGTATCTCATGAACCGTGATAGTCAGACAGTTGAAATTTTCACAGATGATGTATTTCTGTTGCCGCTATAACAACAAATAATAAAAAAACAGGATAAAATAAATATTTAAGGGGGCTCCTATACAACAAACGTGATTTTTGATAATGGTACGGAACCCTTCGTGCGCGAGTCCGAGTCGCACTTGGCCGGTTTTTAACGCGTTTTGTATGGAATCGCCGCACTCGTGTAGCGAGTGGCGTCCACTCGCGACTTGGTGTCCGCGACACGCCACCGGTGGCAGCCACTCGCGACTCAGTGTCCGCGACATGTAACGGGTACGGTGTTACAAATTGTAGCGACCATTGACCACTCGTAGCAGCCACTGACCGCCTTCGTTTGCGCGGTACCAAAGGCCGTGGCGCGCGACAGCCACCGGTGGCTGTGGTCGGTGGCCCGTTTGCGCGGAGCCTTAGGATGTGTGGTAGCAAGCTCCAGGTCAATTTTCGCCACCAGCTGGCGCCACTAAGGCGAGAGAACTTCTTTGAAAACGAAAGTTTGAAGTTTAGAGCGTTTAAACGCCGAACGGCATTTCATACAAATATTCAAGTACTTATTTTTCAAAATGGATGAACCGATTTAAATTAAACTTCCTACGCAGCAGGTACATAGGTCTAAACAGTTTTCAGGGTACATTTTCGAAAAATAGTGTCACAGCTAATTTGGACCGATTTCAAATTTTCCATTGAAACATTGGAGATTTCTAATTATCTTTTTTAAATAATATTTGCTGATTACTTTTCTGGGCGGAGTGGTAGGTGCCTTCCACTCGGTGGAGGTCTGCCCTGCTTGGGCGGAGCACCGCCGTGTCCTCGTCGAGGCGATCGGCGGCGGCGACCTATCGCGTCCGGCCCTGGTTGAATCTATGGTCCGGAGCGAGGAGGCTTGGGAAGCGGTCACCTCCTTCTGGGAAGCAATAATGCTAGCAAAGGAGGAGGCGAGCCGCGCGAGGGAAAGGCAAGGCCTTCGCCCCAACCGCCGCAACAGGAGAAGACGCCCCGGGCGTCGGGAGTCGCAGGGCGATCCCCGGCCACCGTAGACGCGGGCCTACGGACGACGAGCGTTGGGTGGCTCGCTGTCCGATCACCACCAGGCCCGGGTCGATGGCGCGTTGTGTTTCACGCGCGCCTCAAAGAGATGTCAGCATAGAAGACGGGGCCCGCTAGGGCCAGAGCCTGCCAGGGTTGCGGAATTTGTTCGAAAGCGTCACCGCGGCCCTGGAACGCAAAGGGCTTTAGAAGGAACACGGATGGGTTTTAGTCAGTAAGAGTCTGACACGCCCTTCCGCTCCACCCAGAGTGGAAGGAGTCATTTGATGATTTCCAATGCTTAAAAAAAAACATGCGGGGCAGTCTTTGGGGACTGCCGATAGAAGTGAAAACTAAGCGAAAGCTAAAGCGTTCGGTGACGATGACGCGAGTTCCATGATTTTTGTTCACCCAAAAAGTACACATATATACACAGTATAAATATAGCTCATGAGGAGAGGAGCTCGTGTCTAAATAATAACAGCCGCACGGGTCGATCTTTAAGGTTAAGCAACGCTTGCCGAGGTTGGTCTGTGGATGGGTGACCATCTTTACATACCGAGACTCCTCCGTGCCTCGGAAAGCACGTTAAGCCGTTGGTCCCGGCTGTCATTTGTAGATCTTTGGCAGTCGTTACGGATTGTCAGAAGCCAGTTAATCTGACACCAGTCTCAACAAGGAGTACCGTGTTACCCAGTTAATGGGTTGTGGAGGTCTGGTAGGCAGCCGCTCCACGTAAAATACTAGTATTCAGCTGAATCCGGTTTGACTGGAAGCCGAACCCCAATATAGTTGGGAAAAGGCTAGGCAGATGATGATACATATAGCTCATGGAAAGCGTTCGGTGACGATGACGCGAGTTTCATGTTTTTTGTTCACCCAAAAAGTGCTCAAAGCAAGAAGTTTTCACTTCACCAAAAGTCACATCTATACATCTGTGCCTATCCTTTCTGAGAACTGAAGCTTGATGGTATGTTTAAATTACATATTAAATGAGAGTCACTTTATGCGCAATACTCGAGATATTTGATCAGTTGTCACTTGTCACTGATAATTAACAAGCAATTTAAATAATAAATTTCGTCACAAGTATCTTAATTTGCATAAAATTATGTAAATACAAGTGTTTTTCGGATACGCTCTGTCGTAGGTACTGCAATGAAAAGCAAATATTGAAAACATATGTATGAATTCATAAACGATACTTATTTTGTAATTACGTAGCTCGTAGGTAGAAAATAACCTTTACACACGTCAAAATTTTTGGTCATTTTAAACCATATCAGCCGGTCGATTCTGTAAACATGTCGAAGTGTTCTTGGGTGAAGTGATCACGAGGTGAGCTGTCAATCCATGTAATCAAGATGGATTGTCAGCTCATCTCGTGATCACTTCACCCAAGCCTTCACTTCGACATGTTTAGAGAATCGACCGGCTGGCCGGTGTTTCCTAGCTGACTACCCTGAGAAGAAACACCGAAACAAACTCAGAGATCAGTCTCTTTTAAAGTCCATAAAATCTGTACTGGTCAAATCATATGAGAACCATGTAGGTTAATGTCTGAGGTGGTCTTTTGAGGAAAGTACACTAGTAGTAAGTACTGAGTGGACCTGTCCAGACAGTGCAAGCATTTGTCAGTTATCGTGTAGCTCAAAATTAGCTAAACGAGCGTTATTTTTTGAGTTGCGAGTCGCGTAAAATGAGTCGCGGAATTTACGTTGCATTCGGTTTCATACGAAAGTCCTGTTTGTGCCACACGGCGACGCAAAATGAGTCTGCTGACTCACGCGCATTATATCAACCGAATAATATAAGCTATTGAACTATCCACACATCAGTCATTCCCACGGAGCAAATACAAAGTACACTTTATATTTGCTCCGTGGTCATTCCCTATTTAGTGGATTAACCCAGCTTCTCTTTCTCTTTCTGACATCTTCTAATGTTTCGTAAATGCACATTTTTAACGAATCCATTGCACGAAAGAAAGAGGTGCTCGTGGCTAAATAATAACAGCCGCACGGGTCGATCTTCAAGGTTAAGCAACGCTTGCCGAGGTTGGTCTGTGGATGGATGACCATCTTAACATACCGAGACTCCTCCGTGCCTCGGTGCGCACGTTAAGCCGTTGGTGCCGGCTGTCATTTGTAGATTTTTGGCAGTCGTTACGGATAGTCAGAAGCCAGATAATCTGACACCTGTCTGGCCAAGGAGTACCGTGTTACCCAGTTAATGGGTTGTGGAGGTCTGGTAGGCAGCCGCTCCACGTAAAATACTAGTATTCAGCTGAATCCGGTTTGACTGGAAGCCGACCCCAATATAGTTGGGAAAAGGATAGGCAGATGAGATGATGCACGAATGAAAGAATATAAGCAAGAAAGAAAATTATTTGAAACTAACTGCGCCCCGCGGTGTTACCCGCGCAGCTAGTATATAAATAAAAAGTAGCCTATGTGTTAATTCAGGGTGTCATCTTCCTGCATACCAAATTTTAGCAAAATTGGTCCAGCCGTTTGCGCGTGAAGAAGTAACAAATATACATACACACTCACAAACTTTCGCCTTTATAATATTAGTGTGATTATTTGCTTGTCGCAAATGAACTCCTTTTCTTTCTTTGTTTCTTTCAACCTACTTCCAAATAAAAACCACTACAAAGTACAAAATAACTTTAATTTTGGAAGTCTGTGTTTTTGGTGTTTTTGACACCGACGTTTTAGATCTGATACTCCCCCTAAAATCTTACCTCGGAGATAGAGTTATGCCAGAAAATACATAAAGAACGAATTGCTAACCTCCTCCTTTTTTGAAGTCGGTTATAAAATTATAACTAAAAACTAGAATTCCTTAGCTATATTCCCGTCATCAACCGGACGCAAATTTAATCTTCGAGGTGCTACTGAGAAATTTACTCAGGGAAAACCCGTTGACTCAACTAATTTACAAAATAAAACTGTTCAATTACATGTCGGGCCACGTACAGTGAAGGGTTCCGTATTTACCCGTAGTTACCTGTAAAGTAATGCCAAAAAATAACCATAACATAACAAAGTTACAAATGCATTTAGCGATTGTACCACATTACTTCGACAAACAAAATCCCGACGAACGATATCTTGACAGATCATTTTACCGACCTGCAGTAGACCGACAGAACATTAAGCCGATGGAGTTTACCTCGACAGAACGCTATCTCGACAGTCATTTGGTCGACAAAACACTAGTTCGACTAACACTTGAGCGATTGAATGTCAAAGTCAAAACGTTTATTTCAATTAGGCCATTAAACGGCACTTTTGAACGTCTGCGTTTACAGTTCAGTAAAAATAATAATATTACATTAATAAAGTGACTCTACTGTCCATTCGGAAAGGTAGATTCTTATGGAGAAGAACGGACAAGAAACTCCATAGTTACTCTTTTCAAATAATGATTTTACAAAATTTGGTATACAAAAATTAATTTCATATTATGTGAGGAATGCCTTTCCGACGTACAGTAGACCGACAGAAGACTAGACCGAAAAGGTTTATCACGCCTGAACAGTATTAAACACAGAGCGGATCGTCAAGACCACAAGCGGAATCCATTTTCTATTAGGATTTTTTTTATCCAGTCACATTTATAATTTGATCGACCATTACTCATTAAGTTGCTAGCGGTGATACTTTTCCACTTAACTTCGATATACAAATATATATTCAAAATCAAAAGTCATTTATTCCAAATTAGGCTGAGTGCCAGCACTTTTTGAACGTCAAAGTTCTACATGAAGACAGTCCCCCAAAACGCCCGCCCGTCACCACTTCCTAGTGTTTTAGCTGGGAAGAAGAAGTGGCGCAAAAAACTCCCCAGCAACACATCTTTGTGTTGAGTTTTGAGTTATTATCGTACATACTTTTCATATCTCCAAAAACAACGGTTTAATTAAAGTAATATTTGGTAAACGAATATCTCAATCTTATAATACTTATCCAATGACACCCCAGACGATGGGATAGACGACAAAAAATATCATTCCCTTTTACCTGTATGGGAATTACCTACCTGAAAAAAAATATCTTACAACTTTGTCGGCGTGATTAACATCTACATGCCATAGAGCTTCGTAGCATAAATAGTCATTATCGGCCGGTATCAATAATGTATCTTTAACCAACTGTCAAATTAGCTACCAACAGTAGCTGAAACGTCATGTTTGCCTTTGTAACATGACGTTTCTCTGCTAGGTTTGCGGAATTTGTTCGAAAGAGTCACCGCGGCCCTGGAACGCAAAGGGCTTTAGAAGGAATACGGTTGGGTTTTAGTCAGTAAGAGTCTGACACGCCCTTCCGCTCCACCCAGAGCGCAAGAAGTCATTTGATGATTTAAATATAGACATGACGTTTCGCGACATGGCGAAATATAATGGTTCTTTGTTTTACTACGGAACCCTAAAAAAAGCTAAAACTCCAGACACTAACATATTACAATAATGACTATGTAGTCAGTGATTAAGTTTCCGAGAAACGTGCGTCCAACACAGATGCACGCACGATTTTGGCATATCTTTGAAGTTCGGTAACCGATGGAAAAAGAACGGGTTTTGTATTTGCATTAGTAAAGATATTCTCATGGCTATATAGCGTCGAATGCATCATTTATAATCGTTAAGGTTTCGTTGTCCGTCCGTCCGTCCAAGTCCATTTTTACAAGTTTTTTTTTTGTTTTTATTAGACTTCAAATAAAGGAGGTTCTCAATTTAGTTGTGTTTTTTTTTGTTTTTTTTTAACGTCGTAACTCTGTCATTTAATAACCGATTTGAAAAAATATTTTTTTATGTGAAAGGATATACTTTCCGATTGGTCCCATAGAAATTTCATCAAAATCGGTTCAGTAGTTTGGTTTTTAAATCGAAATAGCTGGAAAAAATATGTCATGCAAATGTAAACGAAATTGCGTATTTTCCTTTACTGTGACTTTCCAGTGGTGTTGTTAGGTGAGGGTACCACTAAAAAGTGAAAAATAAAAAATAAAAATACAAAAAAATACAACCGACTTCCAAATAATAAAAAACACTTCCGAAATTAAAGTTATTTGTTTTTTTTTATATCGAATGCAGACTCAAGTCGGTTGTATTTTTTTTTGTAATAGTTTAATTGGGCATCAATGCCGCCACATGAAAAACTAAGAAACGAAATTTGTACGGCAACAAAAAGAACCGCAGCGCCATCTACGACGAACTAACATCGAAATTCTGCATCGCGCAAGCAAAGTTCTCCGTGCGATTTGAACATAATATACAACAGTTCGAATATCAACTATCGGGCAGTTGCCCACCAGATACAACAACCGTCTGGTCGGAGAATCCTCCCTTTTCCAGTAGAGGTTTGCGGGACTTTACTCTCTGTACCGCATACCTCTATAGTACTTATACTAACGCCCCGTTTAGTTATTTCAGTTTTGTCTTACATTGACGTCATTCATTTGTGTTGTAAATGCAGTTTATCGTAAACAATTCTAAATAAAAATACTTTAAAGCAAATTAAAAGTTAGTTAAAATAAAAGCATATTCCCATATGTTTTAATCACAATAAATAAAGACATTCTGTCGCATGAATGCTGAAAGAAATTTCTATTGAAAAAATACCTTTGTTCTCTAAAGGGGCTCGTGGCTAAATAATAACAGCCGCACGGGTCGATCTTCAAGGTTAAGCAACGCTTGCCGAGGTTGGTCTGTGGATGGGTGACCATCTTAACATACTCGGCTCCTCCGTGGCTCGGAAAGCACGTTAAGCCGTTGGTCCCGGCTGTCATTTGTAGATCTTTGGCAGTCGTTACGGATAGTAAGGAGCCAGAAAATCTGACACCAGTCTTAACAATGAGGACCGTGTGACCGGGTTGTGGAGGTCTGGTAGGCAGCCGCTCCACGTAAAATACTGGTATTCAGCTGAATCCGGTTTGACTGGAAGCCGACCCCAATATAATTGGGAAAAGGCTAGGCAGATGATGAAGTTTTTTTCTCTCTGCATATAAATTTCTTTAGGTACCAGTGTATTGTGTACATAAATCTATACAAATAAATGATATTGAATTGTCTGTTTGTAATATCAAAATAATAGCTTTTACTAAATGCATATGAAAGCATATACGATACCTATTACAAAACAAAACGATTTTTTTTTGCCTGTCTGACTGTTTGTTCCGGCTTATCTCCCAAACGGCTGGACCGATTTTGAGAGGACGATTTTCACTGCCAGATAGCTGCATTTTCGAAAAAAGGTTAGGGTTCTGGGTTCATATGTCCCCGAAAAATGGCAAACTCCGTATGATTATAAAATAACTTGAGATATTGTAAACTCTCGATAAATTTATAAACTGAATATATTTGGAATACTTTTTTATGCATCAAAGTTTTATAGTCCATAATGTCTCCGTGTCGGTTCGAGATTGGGGACTGACATAAACTGGCGACCAATCAGCACTCTGGTCTACAATTTATCTGTTTTGGCGTGATAATTTAATTGGAAATTTAACTCCGGTATCCATATAAATGCCCATGGTATACCACACGGCGCCGCGCCGCACGCTCACCGGACCAAGACGAGGGGGAGGGTGTATAGAGGTATACGGTACAGAAAGTAAAGTCCCGCATACCTCCACTGAAAAGGGAGGATCCTCCGACCAGACGGTTGTTGTGTCTGGTGGGCAACTGCCAGATAGTTGATATTTGGAATGTTGTAAATGTTCAAATCGCACGGAGAACTTTGCTTGCGCGATGCAGGATTTCGTTGTTAGTTCGTCGTAGATGGCGCTGCGGTTCTTTTTGTTGCCGTACAAATTTCGCTTTCTTAGTTTTTCATGTGGCGGTATTGATGCCGCTACAGGTGTATGCACCGGAGCGGTAGCGCTCCGACGTCACAGACCGCAGATGTAGACATGGGTCGTACTTGCAAAATCTCTAGCGTACACTACACCGTTGCCGCGTACTACGTGTGAACGCTCAAGCGGCAAATGGCCTCTCCCTGAGGCAGTACGAAGTCCCCCAAAACGGATATTTTGGGGGACTGCCTTTATGTATACCTTTCCCGTGGCGTAGTTTAAGTTACAACTGAATACCAGTGTTTTACATAGATCGACCGACGCAGTTGAAAACATGATACCGAAGATTGGTTCCTAACATTTTAGGCTTTTTAACGTTTTTATTTAGTTATTTCCATTTCCCTGATAAGAGCCTATGTCCTTGAAATTGAAAACATTAGTTATCCACTTAGGATCTCATATCTGAAAGTACCACTTCTTATAATGTACTTTAGTGGTATTATCTATAATTTCTACATGTGAATCAGTTCCTTGATCGATTGATAATATACTCGAAAGCATTGTTGGTAGGTAAAACCTGTGATTGGGAAATACCCGGCCGTCAGTGGCGGGCAAAGGGTGCTATGCTCCTAGGGTGCTACGCTCCTGGGGTCCCCCGAAATTTGACGCATCGAATAAAATCCCTAAATCTACCTAGCCTTTTCCCAACTATATTGGGGTCGGCTTCCAGTCAAACCGAAGTCAGCTGAATACCAGTATTTTATGTGGAGCGGCTGCCTAACAGACTTACACAACACGGTACCCCTTGTCAAGACTGGTATCAGTTTTTCTGGCTCCTGACTATCCGTATCGACTGTCAAAGATGTACAAATGACAGCCGGGACCAACGGCTTAACATGCTTTCCGAGGCACGGAGGAGTCTTAGTATGTTAAGATGGTCACCCATCCACAGACCGATCTCGGCAAGCGCTGCTTAAGCTCAAAGATCGTCTTAACAAGGGCTACCGTGTTATCCAGTTACTGGGTGGTGAAGGTCCGGTAGGCAGTCGCTCCACGTAAAATACTGGTATTCAGTTGAATCCGGTTTGACTGGAAGCCGACCCCAATATAGTTGGGGACAGGCAGGCAGATTGTTGTGACATATTAAGGGGGACATGTTCTTTGTCTGTCTCGTCGGTTCACTATTGTATAAATACAAGGTCTCCCAACTTTACAGACAGATGTGTTGCTGGGGAGTTTGTTGCGCCACTTCTTCTTCCCAGCTATAACACTAGGAAGTGGTGACGGGCGGGCGTTTTGGGGGACTGTCTTTATGTAGAACTTTGACATTCAAAAAGCGCTGGTTATCAGCCTTTTTTGAGTTTTGATTTGACTTTAAAATCGATTTAAAAGACACCATGCTAAAGCTTAAACTGGAGTCGGTTGCGATGGATCGAAATTTAGATCGAATTGAAGAATATCTACCCGGAAGTTTTATTTCTACCCGTTAAATGGCATTAGTTTTGCTCTGATAGTAATATTTAGCAATGTCATGTCATAAGATTATTACAACATTGGCTGCCGAGCCAAAAACACGTTTTAATTTAGACTTGAGATGAATTGCACTGCAATTATAATCTGGATCAAATCTAGAGTATTTATTACCGGTTTCGCACGGGTACAAATTATTGTCACGAATCTTCCTCGCTTATCGTTTTTCTATTAGTGGAAATTTTATCAAAATTCGTTGCGTGGTACTACTGTCTGCCCTGAAGGTATGCGTTGATGTGGTCGATGATGGAGCAAGCTTGCCTAGAAGTAACCTGGTGACAGGCAAACAGGCGGACGGGACCCTATTACTAAGACTCCACCTTAGTAATAGGGTCCCGTTTTTATGCTTTGGGTACGGAACACTTAAATGGGAGGCAGATTGTTTGGTGAGCGTTCATGTGGTCGACGATGGAGCACGCTTGCCTAGAAGTAACCTATTCACTCTTGACTTTTAAAGACCCCCAGGTTGTAGCTATCAGGAAACACAGTCGGCAAGGGATTTATTGTTTCTCATAAAATTGTTCTTCAACACAAAATTGAGGCTTCCCCGGTGAGTTACAAGGATACTTGTGATGGGGTTACCTCGTAACTTCCCATGGGTTATGGTTTTGTAATGTTGAGACATAATGAAAAAGAAAAGAACAGAAAAGCAAAAGATAAAATAAACAAATTTAGGTTCTAGGATGATTTCAAAATTGTCGGGGCAAGTTCAGGTATGCGTACCCATGGTCCGGAGCGAGGAGGCTTGGGAAGCGTTCACCTCCTTCTGAGAAGCAGTAATGCTAGCGAAGGAGGCGGGCCGCGCAAGGGAAAGGCAAGGCCTTCGCCCGAACCGCCGCTACAGAAGAAGACGCCCCGGGCATCGGGAGTCGCAGGGCGATCCCCGGCCACCGCAGGCGCGGGCCTGCGGACAGCGAGCGTTTGGTGGCTCGCTGCCGATCACCACCAGGCCCCGGGCCTGGTGGCGCGTTGTGTTTCACGCGCGCCTCAAAGAGATGTCAGCATAGAAGACGGGGCCTGCTAGGGCCAGAGCCTGCCAGGGTTGTGGAATTTGTTCACAGTCACCGCAGCCCTGGAACGCAAAGGGCTTTAGAAGGAACACGGATGGGTTTTAGTCAGTAAGAGTCTGACACGCCCTTCCGCTCCACCCGGAGCGGAAGAAGTCATTTGATGATTTCCCATCCTTAAAAAAAAAAGTTCAGGTATGCGTAGTGTTTGTGAGTGTGTGTGTGTGTGTATGTGTGTGAGTAGATGTGTAGATTTAGTCTTTATGAATTTAAATATAAGCCAATGACTGAAAAGGCTGAGAACTAAACGGTTTAGTTAGAAACGTAGACACGGGAGACATGTTTAGCATTAGTTGTCTGAAACATAAATATTTATGAAATGGAGCGGTTTATTTGCATTGGTTCTCATCGACTCTTTAGTTTGGCTCGAAAATATGCACGATGCGTTCCGCCGTTTTTATTTTGTATGGGAAATTATCAAATTATTTCTCCCTCTCTTGGCACATTGGGAACACATTGCCAATGCAAAGTATAAAATAACTTTAATTACGGAAGTCGGTGTTTTTGGTTGATTTTTCGTTTTTTGACACCGACTTCCAAAATTAAAGTTATTTTATACTTTGTAGCGTTTCTTTATTTGGAAGTCGGATGTATTTTTTTGTAAACAAGTTTATTTTATTTTCCACTTTTTTTAGTTATGATGACCCACAACTAAGTGATACAATTTGATAACATTTTTTCGGAGATGGAATGGAGGTATCATAAAGAATCAAACTGGATTTGTATGAGGAGGGTAAATACTTTAAGTTACTATGGCCAACTTTTATGGAGCTTATAATTTATATTATGATATAATGTATAAGACTCGTTGCCTTAGCGGTCACAGTTTTATTATTAAGAGGAAACTATTTCAACTGGGAGGACTGTATAAAGTTAAACTCAAACTGTTCACTTAGTTTTATTAATTACATTAAGTACAAAAAACTATGCAATTCTTAATCTTTTCACTGCTCAGAACAATCAATCTAATCCGATGTCTCAAAACGGCGGTCCGGGAGAGAATGCCCGTACGTGTCCCCGCTACTCCCAAAAAAACCCCGACGGTTCTGCCGTCAACCTCGCTCTACAATTGGTCCACGATATCAGGTGATGCCAGGATCGTGGTCCAATCGTTGAGCGATTTGTTACCCAGCCACTTTTCTAGTAATCAATATAGATCAAGGGTTAACATTCCCAAACAATAGAAATTAATCTCTTATACAACATATCTTAGATATTACTTAAAATAAATGTTTATATAAAACAAAATGCTTACAATTTTAACTCATTTTAACAATTATCTTTAAAAACATAAGGTACTATTTATTATCAGGAAGACCTAACAAATGGTACTAAAACTGGAAAAAAATATTTGAACATCAGATTTGAACTCAGCGCATCAAACACCTTCCGGGAACAATAAAAGTATTTTAAAATATTTTTTTTTTATATTTTTAAATAGTTCGTAGTACGAGTGTTTCCTAAGTTATCATTGCGCGTTGAGGACACTGTTCGAGTGCCAAACCGGTCCCTTATCTGTACGGCCTAGCTATGGTATGCCTAGCTGCTTCCATTTTGATGATATTACAATTACAACCAACAATACTCCAAAGTCACTATTCTATAAATAACTAGCGACCTGCTCCGGCTTTGCACAAATAAAAAGTGTTATTTAAAAAACTGGCCAAGTGCTAGTCGGACACGCGTGCAAAGGGAGTTTTGGAGATAAGGAGGGGGAGATAACTCACACACGGTCATCCGATCCCAAACTAGGCAGAGCCTGTGCTATGGTAACCAGACAACTGATAAACATACTTATATATTTCTAAATACATACATATTATAGACAAATTACACCCAGACACGGAACAAATGATCATGCTCATCACACAAAGATTTGTTCTGGAATCATATTTTCTTCAACATACAGCCTGACACTGAATTGTAAAAAAACAAAAGAAAATTTGAATTTCGCGGGTTACCCTGGCGCTTCCACCTTAAGGGGGTAAAAATGGGGATTTTCTTGTACAAAATCTGCGCAGACGAAATCGCGGGTAAAGTGTTAGTGTATAATAAAAACTGGTAATAATCTGCATCCGATTAGAATAGGGAATATTCATGAAAAAATATTCATTATCTGTACAGTTTATCTAAAAATATACAAACATATAAAACTAACAGTGAAAATAGAATCAAAATTGATCGAAAAACAAACGAGATATAACTGTTTTAAACAAATATATCTAATATGTCCCCCTCGCGGAGATGACATTTTCTATGGCAGCGGTATAGGCGACATGGTATTTAACGTCACAGTTCGTATCGGACTTCTCTTTCTAATTGGCATCTTTGAAGCTATATAACTTTCTCGCTGTTGAAGGAATTTTATTCCCTATTGCAGCTGACCCTAATACAAATGATGACTTTAAATGATATCCGGTAAATTATGAATTCGTACGAAACCATAGTTTGATTGCGATTTCGGTCACGTTTAGCCTTGCCAATTAATGAAGGTTAATTCGTGATTGAGCAATTAAGGGGCCAACAATCAATTATTTGTCTGTATTCATACATGGATGAGTACACAAATGAATATGTGGGTCACGGATCAGATATGACTTCTATTTCCTCTTCGAAGAGGCGAAATATAAGGTCCATATTAAGGCTTGTGTATAAACGCTTACCAGAAAAGTACCTTATTTTACTACCAAACAGAATGGATAAATGCTCACCAAAAGGCGAAGTTGTTTAAAAAAAACAACCACGAAGGGGATAGCGGGGTCTGATTTGCTTGCTTCGCTCGCTCACTAGACCCCGCCATCCCCTTCTAACCGAACCCGTCCGAGTCGGGGTGCCCCAAGTCCCGAGCTCGCTTAGCTCGCTCTTGCATCCAAGTTCTCCTAGTAACATTGTATTTCAGGGAAACAAGATTTGGTGAGCATTTATCTATTTCGGAAGGCAAAAAGAATATAAATACAACACGTACAATTATTCTGATGAGTGTATAATTATTTTGGAACTTAAAACGTTGTTCTTTAGGCACCTCGGTATAGAGTGGGTTTATTTTATTTGAAGTTAACATATTTTACTTGGTACGCATTTAAATTGCAGCCATATTAACATGAAATTCAGAACGTCTAACCAAAGATATCCAAGCAATAAAAAACACTGATTAAAGTGATTTTATTTTGACCTGAAATAATAAATTGCCGTATCACTAGAATAAACACATCCATTATGGGTAGGTACTTTTTTTGATTTTCTTTTGGTGTTTCTTTGTTTGAACGCGCTAATCTCTGGAACTACCAGTCGGATTTGATTTTTTTTATTTTTTATTATAGCCACATTCATGAGGAAGGCTATGGGCTATACTATACGACAAAGCTCACCAATTCGTTTCATTTGGGGTCCGGTTTTAGGGTTTCGTACCGAAAGGGTAAAACGGGACCCTATTATTAAGACTCCTCTGTCCGTCAGTCACCAGGCTGTATCTCATGAACCGTGATAGTTAGACAGTTGAAATTTTTAAAGATGATGTATTTCTGTTGCCGCTATAAAAAATACTAATAAACAGAATAAAATAAATATTTAAGGGGGCTCCCATACAACAGACATGATTTTTATGCCGTTTTTATAGATAATGGTACGGAATCCTTCGTGCCCGAGTCCGACTCGCACTTGGTTTTTGTTAACGTGAAAAAAGAAAAATACGTGTCCAATATTTTTTTGGAAATGTATCTAATTCGATTTTTTCAGTAAAAAATAACCTATTCCTCGACGGAAACTCAAAAACCTTAATTTTAAATAGACCATTTACAGGCACTATTTCGACGAGATCTTTCAGTTAAATAGATCATGCGAACCAGCTTCGTACTTCTGGAATTTATTTTACGTAAAGCTCCGTACCTTGGTTTATACTGTAAACATAATACTTCAGACGTAATACAAATAAACTCTCACACAGATGATGTAATTGTTTTAAGACTATATGACCTAGTTAACATAGAATAGAGCGGAAATGCGCTTGCGCAATGCGCTGCTTGTGTTTAATACATTCAAATACAATGACGTCGTAATTTAGGTGGGTACTCACTCAGCCGTGTAGCATGTATCGTATCAGGGGGCTACTCTCTAAGCCCGAAGTCCGTAGTTTCGGGCTTAGTTGCGGGCGTATTATCAGGGGAGCTACTCTCTAAGCCAAAAGTCCGTAGTTTCGGGCTTAGTTGCGGGCGTATTATCAGGGGAGTTACTCTCTAAGCCCGAAGTCCGTAGTTTCGGGTTTAGTTGCGTGCGTATTCTATTCTAAAAATGAATGACAGCACGATTTGACAGTAACTGTCAAATCATGTTGTCATTAATTCTTAGTGGTTAGGTGATACGGAGTAGAATACGCCCGCAACTACTTCGGGTTTAGAGAGTAGCCCCCCTGATACGGTATCAACCTGCAAGTGGGTACGGCTCGTCCACGGTCACCGCGTACCCAGCTACGAGCTCTCGGATCCGTCCACGCACACACTGCGAGCTTACTGTGCGAGCGGCTCGTGCCTATGTACTCACTTGATACCGTATCAGATACGTTACATGCTACATGGCTAGGTGAGTCCCCACCTTTTGACTCGTTCCGCTCTGGGCGGAGCGGGAGGGAGTGTCAGACTCTTACTGACTAAAACCCACCCGTGTTCCTCCTAATGCCCGCCGCGTTCCAGGGCCGCGGTAACTCTTTCGAACAATTCCGCAACGACGTCATCATCTGCCTAGCCTTTTCCCAACTATGTTGGGGTCGGCTTCCAGTCAAACCGGATTCAGCTGAATACCAGTATTTTACGTGGAGCTGCCTTCCAGACCTCCACAACCCATTAACTGGGAAACACGGTAGTTTTTGGCAAGACGAGTCAGATTGGCTTCTGATAATCCGTAACGACTGCCAAAGATCTACAAATGACAGCCGGGACCAACGGCTTAACGTGCGCACCGAGGCACGGATTACTCGGATGTTAAGATGGTCACCCATCCCAGACCGACCTCGGCCAGCGTTGCTTAACCTTGATATTATTAGGCCACGAGTTCCTCCCGTTGGTAGATGTCTCATGTCTTCGAATATTTGGTTCTAGGACATGCCGGTTTCGTAATTTTTTTTTCCTTTACTGTTTTGAGAGCATTATAGTGTTGCAATATAATGTATCAAGTGAACTGTTTGCCTGGTTTTGAACTCACAACTCGACTTGCAAAGCCAGGCGCATACGTACAATTCTCAAATCAACCAAACTTTTGTATATTCGAGTTGTGCAATTGTGACAATTTCATTACAAATCAACAGTTGTCATTCATTATAACTCAACAGTTGTCAAGAAAATCACACTAATATTATAAAGGCGAAAGTTTGTGAGTGTGTGTGTGTATGTTTGTTACTTCTTCACGCGCAAACGGCTATACGGATCTCGATGAAATTTGGCACAGAGGTAGATTATGGTCTGGAACAATGCATAGGGCACTTTTCATCCCGGGAGTACCTATGTTCCCTCGGGATAATTTTTGACATTAACGCGGGTGGAGCCACGGGCGGTAGCTAGTAAAAATAAATTACAATCGCTGTAACATTTTTAAATATCGATATGATGATATCGATGATGATATTGTAAACTAAGTTTTCTTAATAAGACACGGATATATTGGAAACTATTGAATTTTAATGGGATTTATTGTATATGTCACCGGTAAATTGCAGACTCCTTTAGATTGTAATAATCTTTATTAGATTATAATTTCTCGATATATTATGAAAAAATTGTTTTGTATATGTCACCGGAAAATAGCAAACTCCGTAAGATTATAAAATAACTTGAGAGATTGTAAACTCTCGAAAACTGAACATTTGGAATACTTTTTTACGCATCAAGAGTCATCAAGAGTTGATGAATATAAATGTGGATGGATGGACAGGGAGAGGAAGGCCAAAGAAAAGATGGATGGATTGTGTTAGGAGTGATATGAAAGAAAAGGCAGTTAGTGATAGCGTGACGGCTGACAGGACAGAATGGAAGAAAAAAACGTGTTGCGCCGACCACAAGTAACATGGGATAAGGGCGGGAAGATGATTCTATTTTAGAGTACGGCAGGCAACCCTAGACGTATGTCGCTAGCAGTTTTACTATTATTCTGTTAGTAGATCAAAATATTTTATCGTTTAACTTGTATCATTATTTTGTTATATCCTGTGTTAAAGATAAAAAAACACTGTTTGACCTTAAATACCTACTACTGAAACTAATTTAATATGAGTAAATTATTTGACGTTAGATAAATGTATTTTTGAAATTGTGGCAAAGGTCTTCCCTCGAAAATAGAATGTTGAAATTGATTGTTTTAGGGTTCCGTGCCCAAAGGGTAAAACGGGACCAAAAGTCAAAAACGTTTATTTCAATTAGGCCATTAAACGGCACTTTTGAACGTCAGCATTTACAGTTCAGTAAAATATATTAATAAAGTGACTCTACTGTCCATTCGGAAAGGTAGATTCTTATGGAGAAGAACGGACAAGAAACTCCATAGTTACTCTTTTCAAATAATGATTTACAAAATTTGGTATACAAAAATTAATTTAATATTATGTGAGGACGATACACCCAGAGTATGCTACTTATAAGAACAAAGTATAACCAGCAGAGGTACTTATTCCTTTTCTAAAAAAAAAATAGGTAAATGGTACTCACATATTTACAGATAATCTTAATAACCATTAATTAAACAGAAAATAAAAACACAAAAAAGAAAGAAGAGAGAGAAGAGACCATATTACTAAGACTTCGCTGTCCGTCTGTCCTACTGTCACCAGGCTGTATCTCATGAACCGTGGTAGTTAGACAGTTGAAATATTCACAGAGTATTGAGTTATATTATTCACTTTAAAAATAAATAATAAAATTAAAATAAAATTAATATGTTAGGGTAAATTAATATTTGCCCATACAACAAACGTGATTTTTTTATTTTTTTGCCTTTTTTATAGATAATGGTACGGAACCATTCGTGCGCGAGTCCGACTCGCACTTGGCCGGTTTTTTTTTTTTTAATTTAGTTTTCTTAACTGACCACTAATAACTGTCCATTCAGTCATATTTCTACCCATTCAGTCATATTTCTACCCATTCAGTCATATTTCTACCCATTCAGTCATATTTCTACCCATTCAGTCATATTTCTACCCATTCAGTCATATTTCTACCCATTCAGTCATATTTCTACCCATTCAGTCATATTTCTACCCATTCAGTCATATTTCTACCCATTCAGTCATATTTCTACCCATTCAGTCATATTTCTACCCATTCAGTCATATTTCTACCCATTCAGTCATATTTCTACCCATTCAGTCATATTTCTACCCATTCAGTCATATTTATACCCATTCAGTCATATTTCTACCCATTCAGTCATATTTCTACCCATTCAGTCATATTTCTACCCATTCAGTCATATTTCTACCCATTCAGTCATATTATTGCCCATTTCAATATTGTTTACGAATCATTTCTATTTAGTTTACTGCTCAGTATTAACTGCTGAACTTGTTAATAAACATGCATTTTGCAATTTTTAACTTACTAATTCTACAATAGACAACTGCCGCTTTAAATCAGTGCCAGTTCTTTTTTTTACCATATTCTATGTACTCAGTTTCGCGGTCATCCGGGACAAGCAAATTCTATGCCATAGACAACTCTACTCTCTGACCTCTGGTTTGAATAATGACCATAGAGTAATCTCTATGGTCATTATTGGAAAATTGTAATTTTACTAGTAAGGTTCTAATATTGATCAGAATTAAATTACAATTTTAATAATTGTGATTTAGTTTAATATGGAAACATAATTCTTAATTGTGCTATTGTTTAATTGACTACAATTAAAAAACTTTACTGAAAAAACTAGAATACCCTTCCAGATTTTACGACGACTGAACTTACGAGATCTGTCAATTTGACTATTGACATTACTGTAAGCTGTTTTATAGAAACTTTTGATTTTTTTTCTCAAATATATTTACTCACGATTTTTTTTTATTCAATGGAGTCTTGCATCATTCTTAGGTGGCTTTTTTGTCCTCGAATGAAGGAAAAACCGCTATTTGATGGGCTTTTCGGCTGCATCGCGCGACCACACTGCTCCCGGCGCGACAGCGTCGCGGTCGCCCAATCGCTTGCAGACCACGCCCATTGGTCGCGCGACTCGGTCGCGTGCACCCGTAAGTGTCCTATGGTAACTCATACAAAGCAGTGGGTCGCGGTTGCACGTCACTGTTGCCAAGATCGGAATTGTACTTTAAAGTCAATAATAATAATAATAATAAGGAGGTTCCTCTCTCAGGGGCCCTGACCACCGGTAGCTTGGAGGGTCCAAGCTACCGGTGGTCAGGGTTCCCGATACCGGTGGACTACTATTTTTTTTTATTTTTAAATATTTTTATATCTCTATTTTAATATTTAAAAATGTAATTTATATGTATATACAAATGAATAAAGGAAATAATAATAATAATGCGGAGATTTCTATTTAACCTTTGATATTGTTTATTTGCCAAGTATCCTAATGTTGTGTTTTTATTTATTTCAGGTACTGTATCGGAGTTAAGCACGGTAGAGGCGAGCCAAGATCTAAATGCTATGGAATTTATTAATTATATTTTAAGCATAAGTTAGATATTATTATAATAATTTATATTTTATTTAGTTCTGCCGAGAGTTTCTTGCGAGATTACTATTGAATCATGGATAGGCGCGAAACTGCAGTGCCTTGAATAATATGGTGTAAGTGCCAGGTTTTAAGAAAAAAATCGCGACGTGTTTGTCATTGATAACTAGGTGACATCACATTGTATAAGTCTCCGGGTTATTGCAAACGCCGTTACATTGTCTCGCGAGAAATTATATTAAAAAAATCTCAATAATACACACACGGATATATTGGAAGCTATTGAATTTGGTTGGGATTTATTGTATTCAAAATATATCGAGAAATATAATATATAATATGTCACCGAAAAATGGCAAACGCCGTAAGATTGTAAAATATCGCGTGAAATTGTAAACTATTATTTCTAAATATGAGAAAGATATATTGGAAACTAACTATTGAATTTAGATAGGATTAATATCGAGAAATTATAATCTAATCAAGCGTTATTACAATCTTACCAAGTTTACAATTATCCGGTGGCATTTATATCACAGCCTATACTGTAACTATTTGTAAAACAGGTCAAAAATTTTACCTAAATGAATCTAGGTAAATCAATGTTTTAACTAATGGTTCCCATATGCCTATATCTTCAGTTGTTTTGTTATTAAAATCATGAAAATGTAGCTTTCGAATTTTTACACAAATTTGTTAGGTACTATTTGATGATATGTCAAGTACACTGTAGTATAGAAATAAGAATGTATATTACTCTTTTTGACTGCAATAGGGAATATGCATGAACTTTTTTAAAGTGAAACTTTTATTACATCGTCTCAAATTTTTTGGTCTGTGTATCGCATGTCGCGTGACGGTCGGCCGCGGAGTAGGGATAAAGTGAAAGGCGCTCGTCAGAGCAGCCGAGGCCAATATGGCGGCGTCTATAGTTCCATCAGCTGACCGTGTAGTGTATCGACTTACTCATTTGTGCCAGTGCTCCACGCTCATTTGTTTGTTTTTGTCAGTGTTTTTTTATACGCTTAATGGAATATTATTCCGAAATTTTTTAGTAAAAGTTTCACTTTTACCGTGGTTTCATAAAACCACACAATCCTTTTTTTTATTATCTTAACAGTTTATCCAGAAGTATATAAAAACATAATACTAACAATGAAACAATAATCGGAATTGACCGAAACACAAACGATATATAACTATTTTAAACAACTGTATAGGCGACATAGTGTTTGACGTCACAGTTGGTATCCGACTTCTCTTTCTAATTGTCAACTTTGAAGCCAAATAACTTCATCACTAACGAAGGTATTTTAAAAATTCTTTCATAAATTGTTTACTAAGTATTTTATTTTGCAAAAAAAAAAATGCATGCATATTCCCTATTTTAGAGAATTATTATAATTATGTTGAATTTCTTGGCAGCATATAAATAACTCTGTTTTTTTGAGGTTCTACATTTTTAATATCTTTGTAAAATGTTTTTCTATGAACACTGAATTATACAGTGTGTTAGTAGTTTTTTAAACCGTGATTTTCTATTATCAAATGATAATAGAAAATCACGGTTTTTTTTGTCTTTACTGATTCGTATAATTCACATTAAAGGCGAAATAAAAACAGCTGCACGGGTCGATCTTCAAGGTTAAGCTACGCTTGCCGAGGTCGGTCTTTGGATGGGAGAGCTGAGAGCCTAAAATCGAAGCTATTTTAGAAATAATTTCGTTTATTGAAACATTACAATTACATATAATAATGCCAATTATTACGGTTTTCGCTGTGTTATTGATAAAACCATTATTTTTTATCGTGGTTATTTATCTCATTAAAATTAGTTCCTATAATGTATAAATTCTAATGATTGGCATTGTATTGTGTATTTCAATTATATAAAAAGCTGAATATTATATTAACTTTGTTACGGAAAATAATTTATTACGCACAAACGAGTCCAAATCTGACAACCAGTCTTGATAAGGGGTACCGTGTTACACAGTTGATGGGTTGTGGAGGTCTGGTAGGCAGCCGCTCCACGTAAAATACTGGTATTCAGCTGAATCCGGTTTGACTGGAAGCCGACCCCAATATAGTTGGCAAAGAACCAGACAGGACTGAAGAAAGGGATACACTAATATATTATGTAGTTCCTCAACCAATCAGAGATATTTGTAACACTTATTAGTGCCTAAATACAATGATAAAATTCACATATATATATAGTCCTTCTGACCGATTTCGGCCATGGCGGCCACTCTCAATGGAGACTAGCCATCGGCGCGGGACATATTATAGTGCAGGCGTGTGTGTGCAAACACAGGTGCACTCCCTCTTCCATCACTCTCATATTCCGATGGGACGGCAACCCTACACGACCGGAGAGAGATCTGGCGCAGTACCAACGGCTTAACGTGCACAACGAGGCACGGGGGTGTCACACCACCAACTTCCAAACTCCGGACTGTCACTGAGAAATTTTTGCCCGACCTGGGAATCTTACTCAGGCGGGCTACTTTCTAAACCCGAAGTCCGTAGTTTCGGGCTTAGTTGCGGGCATATTCTACTCCGTATCTTTTGGTTTCCATTGGAATGTGAGATCAATAAACATAGTACATTGTTAGAAGATATTTCATTAAAAAAGTGTAAAAAATATTTTATTCATAAGCTGTATTACTCACTGCCATTTTGTGTATGATGGTCTATTTGAGGCTATAAAGCTGGTTGCATACTAAGAGTTAAGTAAGTTAGAGCATTATTTGTATAAATTAGTTATACAAGGTGGAGACGACGATACGACAATAAATGAAAACACTGGCAATACTGGATCATAGAAACATTTTGAAACTATTATAAATCCTGTCACCGAAATTAAAAACTAAATTTCCAATTACATAAAACGTCAAAAAAAACTCAAACTAGTTAAGGATAGTGAGTACTATTCTAACGAAATATTCCAAGCAGTCTGTTGCAGTTAGTGACATCAAATGTGTGATAAAAGACAACATATTCATATGAACTAGTATTGCCAATGTTTTGATTTATTGTCGTATCGTCGTCTCCACCTTGTATAAGTTTTGATACTTGTAAACATACCGCAATGTAAACTAAGGGCGAGTTTTTTGATCCATGATTAAAAATTATGGGCTCCTAACTTCAATAATGTCGATGAATATTTAGCTTCACTTAACTACGGAAGGTTAACTCAAGTAGTGGTTAAAATTGAGATGAAAATCGTTAAAATGCATTTTATTAACTTATAAGCAGAGATCGGAATTAGGTAGAGTTATTTATGTACTTACACGGATTTCATACAGTGAAAGAATATAGTGGATATGCCTCAAATCCCGAGATTAATTTTAAAGAGCAGGATAATCCCGTGATTGATTAAATAAAAAAAAATGTTTACTTTTACTCAATCAAAACCTCTGCACGCGCGACTTTGCCAAATTACATCAACGACATCGGATGTCCGAATTTGCAAAATTCGAATGCGCACACACGCGATGTTGCCACATTTGTAGTTCGCACAACATAGCTTGAGAACAAAAGATAAAATATTATTATTTATTTGTAATATTTTTGGCCACACGGGATTGTCTGTTAGAAATCCCGGGAAGATCCATATTAATATCAACATTTTGATGCAAGTACAAAAACTACCTAATTCCGACCTCTGGTTATAAGTTTTAACAAATAGTTATTTATTTGACCGTCGGTCAAGCTAAATATTGTTCGAAAAACCAATTTTAACAAAATTTACCAACAATGTTTAACCATTAATGTGGAAAACTCGCCCTTAACGTAAGTGTGTATGAAAAATTACCTCAGGTATGCGTACTAAGCTAAACTCGCTTGGCTTGGCCAGGCTTGATCTGTAATCGGAATAAAATAAGGCTAGGTAAAATAGCCAGAATATCCAAAAGTTTGTCAAAAAAACTTAGCTTAATTTAGAACAATTTCGTGCTAATAATGTCAAAAATGTTTTGATAAACTTTTCATCCTAAAATTTGCTAATGGAGGCATTAAATTCTCATATTTATTATCTAAGGTCCGCTTGCGCAAATCAGAGTTATCTTACCTACAGTCAGAGCTGGGCAAAATTCATACTTTGCTTTAATTAAAATACAAATTACAAAATACTATCTCGCATGTATTTGAAATACGAAATACAAAATACCTTTAAGTCGTGTATTTAAAATATAAAATACAAAATCCTGTCAGGTGTTAGGTTAGGCTAGCCTTTTTACTTACGAAAGCTATCGAGCGTTATTTCTGCAGAACGCTAAATGTTCAAATGTATTTTAAGTCATAATTATTTCAAATACTTACTACCAAACTCGGCGTCATGTATTTCAAATACCAATTACAAATTATATTTTAAGAAGTTATTGAAATACAAATACCAAATACGTTTTTGTATTTCAATTACGTATTTAAATTACAAGTAATTTAAATACTGCCCAACCCTGTCTACGGTACTTACTGTCTTTTTTTCTAAAGAAGATCGCTTTCAGCAATAGGGCCGCTCATTGTGTCACCCTATGTAATGTTTTCTTCATCTATATTTTCTGTAACTTATATGCTGTACATAATAAAGAGTATTATACAGTGCCGGATTAGCCATATAGCAAGAGTAGCAAATGCTACGGGTAAATATGTCGCTGAAAATCAGCGCCATTATGTGGCTCTGTCTCACACACGAGTTTTTAGTCCTACCATACTGAGCCATAGCCTTTTTGCGGAGATGTGACGCATATTTCCCAATCTGTATGTCTTTAATTTTGTTTATTTATTAATGGTATGGCTCATACTTCGCGGAAATAAGCCCCGGGTCCGGTCCATACTCAAAAAGGCAAACTTGATGAAGAAATGGAAGGCCCAAATCTGACGACTCTCTGACTGAAAAGATGTTCACGGTGAATACATTTTATTCTTAGCAAGAGATTCATCTCTTGGTATTCAATTTATCTAATGGGATAATGATTCCTAATGAAGCCAAGTTTTGGGGGCCCCTTAGCAAAATTTGCTGCAGGCCCCGCACTGGCTTAATCCGGCACTGGTATTATATTATATACACGGGAATAAATTACAGATATTTCATACACAATGACTCCAGGTTAAAACTAACTGGAGTTAAAAATAACTCTGGTTTGGGCAAGTGGGCCTAATTTGGTAGACTAACAAAAAAATTAACATCTCTACAATATTATTATCTCTAAGTTGCAACTTGACCGGTTTTTTATAATTACTGTTTGACGTAGGTATACATATACTTGTCAATCGGAACATTGGCTTATCGAGTTTAAGAAAAAGTTCGTCAAAGGGAAACTAACACGGCTAAAGAGGCTTTACAAGTTAACGAGTACTCGACTACCTTTTAAAAGGTGCAAAAATTCCATGATTACTGAACAGTTCTCCTGACCGATTTCTGTCATGGCGGCCAATCTCAACGGAGACTAGCCAGTGAGCGCAAACACAGATGAACTCTCCCTACCACCACTCTCATAGTCTGATGGAACGGCAACCCGACACGACCGGAGAGAGATCTGGCGCACGACTTACAGCTTAACGTGCTTCTCCAGGCACGGGAGTTTCACACCACCAGCTTTCAACCTTCCGGCTACTACTGTTAAATTCCTAATGGCCGGTATCAGCAGTCGCGCTTGCTCCCGCGAGACCAACGGAGTATCAAATGACTTAACCTTTTTAACGCCAGAGCATAAACGCATCAGCGTGCCCCCGACTCCAAGCCACGAATTTTCCGTACTTTTTGTCACATATTTGTGACGTTTGACGTCCAGGGCACGCGTTTGCTTGTCATGTATATAAGGTTAAGTGTACATCACTGTTGGGTTTTACTAAGCCAGCCAAGTTACATATAGATATCTAGCCTTGTTTTCTTTCAAACAGTCTCATCGTTTCTTTAGTCTCACGCTACTGTTATAGCCATCCCATTTATCGAAATTGTAGTTTTATGTTTACTACGTCGTAAAAAATTATTGTATGTTTTAAAGCATAATAACAAGTTTAATAAGACTTTTAAATTAACATTTTGCAATAAAATTTAATTTGCATCTTCTTGGCATTTGCTTTAAACATTTACCTACTAAAAGTTAAGCAATATGACAGATGCATCTGGGCAGCCATTTTGTATATTTCGTAACTGTCACAAAAACAGAACGAAATGTCAAAATAATAATATTGAGCAATGGATTATGTAAAAACCGATAAAAAAACTTTAAATACTAATCTACTGTGTTTAGTAAACTTAAGCCATGCGTTGCTTGACTGAATATTATAAAAACGATGAAAAAATCAACTGTTTTTATCAAAAACTGGTCGACCCACTACTAACTATATTTTTACTAAAACAAGAATTTATTTTATCTTTTTATTAAGCATTTATTTTTATTTTCGTATTAAATAACTTCGAATCGCAATCTAGATTAAGATCAAATCCTTTCATAAGAGTATTACAATTTAATTTAAATCATTTAAATTTATTGTTTTAATATTAAGAACTTGGCGGGTTGCATTGCACTGCAGCCAATAATTATTTTCCTAAAATGTATTACTCCCAATTATTTTTAATGAATAAATATTTTATTTTATTTAGTCTTGGTTTTATTTTCTTTGACTAAAAACTCCACAGTCTTCGAGACACGACTTCGATGGCAAATGGGACCTTTGGGAATGTGAAACACAACAAAACCGATTGTTGGCGTGGCGACGCATGCCACGTTATACGATGGTCTATAAATCTAGTCTTTAGATATGTATTTTTTTTCATTATGCCATATTTAGTTCCTGTCTTAATCTGTTATTTTATGCATACTACTTGTACCTACAAAGTAATTTCGATGTTTCACATCTGCCAGGCGTCCCATAACGGCTCAAATGTTTTTTATCGCATGAGACGCACAGGTTCGTGGCATTCGATGTGGCGACGCTCGAGGGAAGGAGTCCATGTTCAGCAACGGACGACTTTCGGCTGCAATAATGACTATAAACAAGCTGATTTCTATATGATGATTCGACTGTCTATGTTTTTAAATATTGACACTGACAGGCTCGCGTTTGATCACAATCTCACCTGATGGTAAGCGATGATGTGGTCGACGATGGAGCACGCTTGCCTAGAAGTAACCTATTCACTAAAGACTCCCTACTATGAAGTCTTAAAACGATCATGATTCCGCTCTAAGAGAGCTCGACTGGAGACGGAGCTATACATAGCGAATAGCACTATCCCTTTGACATCATCGGAATTGCATGGTATCAAAAAAAAAAAAAAACAAAAATCATTTATTTCTTCAGCAAAGTAACATGAACAGAATTTGTGATTGGAGCCTCCCTTTAAGCAAAGTAATGCCTGTGTTGGGAAACTCCGCTCTTCCATAATAATATCAAATATCAATATTTTTATTATATTTACAAACAATATTTGTGTGAGCACGTCATAGTAGATCGGCAGGACTTTTCTTAGCAATGCAGTTTATAATATCACGCTTGTACTTCCCGGATAGGGGTGGGCGGAGTTGTAAGTATTTCCAGTTTTGTAATCTTTTTAATGTTTGAGTGAATGGATGGAAATGTTTGTTTCTCAATCATGCCGGAACGGCTGAACGGATCTGGCATATGATTGGCACAGAGATAGATTATAGTCTAGAATAGCAAATAGTTGGAATGACGGCCACCATGGCTGACTGTCTTCGAAGTAAGGAGACAGTTAGCAAATTTTACGTACAGCAAGATAATCTATATCTATAGGCTGGTCAATGCAATCTTCAATGCAGCCAATAAATAATTTCGAAATAAAAACATATGTATAAAAACAAAATAAATCTTTGGCCATCAAAAAATTCATCCACATCGCTGTCAATGGCAAAAGTGCCAGAACACTGGCAGCATTGCCGCGTTGATCATTTAACGTCACGTGAACAGTCGACAAGTTGTTTTCTGTTGTCCCGAAAAACCCGACCTCAAAAAATTACCTTAGTAAAGTTAAAAAAAAAACACTTCTGGAACATCCTGTATAATATACATATATAATATCTGTAATATAATAATACCTTTCTTCACTGAACTTTTTACAAAAATAAAGCTGGCAACTGGAAAAGTTCTCGTCTCCATGGCAACAAAAGAAACAACAAATGAATGTTTCTGTTTATAAACAAGCGTGACGTTTTAGAAAAACATTTAGTAATATTGTTTTTAGCAAACACTTTAAAATGTCCGGCTTAAGTGGATTCGATGGAGAAGCCGTAGGTTTCGACTCCGTTAAACTTAACAAAAGCAAAGAAACCGAATCTTCAACGCAAACCACTGAATTCCGTGAATCTGGAGTGTCATCACAAACCAATTTTCTTAAAGAAACGGGCTCTCTTGCTACGGCTGAAGACTTGAACGCCCAGGATGACATATTAAAAGAATATCCACCGCCAGGGCTGAACGAGTTCCTGAAAAGGGTCGTACCAGCGATGATGGAACAGCTTGACCACAACGATCACGAGCTGCTGTACAATTCCTCAGATTCCGACGAAGAGGAGGTCTTAGCTGCAAGACTGTTCCAAGAAATCAAGCTGACGGACTTGCCAGGGATCGGAGGTGGTGACGATTCTCGCTGCGTCTTGGACATGTCTTGGAGCAGCGCTGGAAATTCTCTAGCCGTCTCCGTAGGCAAGAACCAGCACAAAACCTGGTGCACGGAGGACGGATTGATTAGGATCTTCACCATCAAACGAACTGCGGGCGATACTTTTGTCAGAAGCTTGGATTTGGCTGAAAAAAGCTGCGTTACTAAAGTGAAGTACCATCCTTCAGTGGCAGCTCTTTTAGCTTACGGCACAACCTCAGGAGAAGTCGTTTTGTGTAATCTAAGGAATCTAGACGCCATTTTGTTGACTTCACCGGCTGGAGCGCATGGGTCTAAGCGTATAAGTAACCTGCAATGGGCAGACGCTGCATTGGCTAACACTTTCTTAACCATGCAAATAATGAATACGGGCAAAAGGCGTGGTGCCGCCGACCACATTTTAATGTCATGCGCCTGCGATGGCACGCTTAATATCTGGCGAGTCAACGCCAACCAGAAAATATTCGAGAACGTGGTATGCTACTGTATCAACGGTTCTAGAAATTTGAGTGTCGTTCACATCTCCTGTTTCGACTTTATAAAGTCGTATCCGTTACGGCCGAGCGATCAGAAGGTTCCTGACGACGTATTTGTGGTCGGCTCGCGTACGGGTGCATTGTATCTTTGTAAGACGAAAACGTTCAAGCCTATTGTTAACAGTAAGATGGTGGATCCTGTTTATGACGTTCTGGAGGGACACATTGGCTACGTGGTGGACGTCGCGTTCAGTTGCCAGAGGCCGGGAATCTTTGTTTCAGCTTCTATCGATTCTGAGTTGAGGATTTATGATATTAATCAGCCTAGTCCCTTGAAGGTATGTGGTGTCTCTATTTTATTTTTGTTGTAGAGGGTACAACATCCTTACTATGACGTGCTAATGCCATCCAATTCCGATGATGTAAACGGGATAGTGCTATTCGCTATGTATAGCTCCGGCTCCCTCTTAGAGCGGAATCATGATCGTTTTTAGACTTCATAGTAGGGCCCCAGATGTGTTATCCAGTTACTGGGTTGATAGGCAGTCGCTCTACGTAAAATACTCGTATTCAGCTAAATCCGGTTTGACAGGAAGGCTAAGCAGATGATTGGATACCAACAACCATCCAACCATCCTGGTATTACCAAAATCTAACTGAGTAATACCTATTATAAAAGCGAACTTGTTTTTTTATATTATGCTTTCATGCCTCAATCGACGAACCGATTTTGACATAGGGATAGATCGGACCCTGGTACTGGACTTTTGATACAAAAATATTAAAATACGTAAATGTAATACAAATACGTATTTGGTATTTGTATTTCAATTACTTCTTAAAAATGTAATTTGTAATTTATTTATTTGCAACAACATCATCATCTGTCTAGCCTTTTCCCAACTATACCTATGTGTTTACAACGCTGAGGTATTTTGTAGTTTGTTTTTCAAATACTTATGACTTCGAAATACATTTGAACATAAATACATTTAGCAATCTTATTAATTGGGTGCGTTCTGCAGAAAACAGCGCTCGATAGCTTTCGCAAGCGGAAAGGCTAGCCTACCCTAACACCGGACAGTATTTGTAATTAGTATTTTATATTTTAAATACACGACTTAAAAGTATTTTGCATTTCGTATTTTCAATACATGCGAGATAGTTTTTTGTAATTTGTATTTTAAGTAAAGCAAAGCATGCATTTTGCCCAGCTCTGCTAGTAAGTATGACAGAGACATGACATAAATCTCTTTCGCACTTAGTGGTAAAGCTATCTTTTATCCCTCTCTACTTAGCTGTCAAATCCGACTTCTTAAATTGTCACGACCAGTTGGAAAATCTGGGTAGATTCGACTTGAGATGTGTTTGTGTATGCTTGTGTTTCAGGTAATCAGCCTCGACGTGCCAATATCGTGTATGTCCTGGCTCCCGAACAACCCGTGCGTCGTAATACTGGGGCTGGCCAAGCCCGAAGGCCAGTTGGTGCAGGTCTTCAACTTGAACAGCGGGCGTCAAGTGCCGGTGGACGGTTTGTCCGGAGTCGGGGGCAGCGTCAGCTGCATCGCGGTTAACTATAGCGGGTTGGTGTTGCCAAATCTAAATTTCTATATTTTCGAATTCCTTACTATATTTATACAGGGTGTTTGGTGCATCGTGTGCCAAATTGAAATGGTCGACTGAAGGGGTCATCCGCTAGCCTTTCAGACCCCTTAACACCCCTCATGCTCTGTGGATTTTTTTATCGACTTTTTATTGTTTTCCAAAAAAAAGACCCAAATTTGACCATCTTAACATACCCGAGACTCCTACGTGGCTCGGAAAGGACGTTACTCCGTTGGGCCCGGCAGTCATTTGTAGATCTTTGGCAGTCGTTACGGATTCTCAAAAACCAGAAGAGGCACTCCCGTCTTGCTAAGAAGTATCTACCGCGTTACCAAGTTACTGGATTGTGGAGGCAGTCGCTTCACGTAAAATACTGGTATTCAGCTGAACTTAGTTTGACTGGGAGCCGACCCCAACCAACACATAGGTATAGTTGGGAAAAGGCTAGACAGATGATGATGTTGTTGCAAATAAATAAATTCCAAATGTAATATAAATGAAAATAATAATATTCCATTTGAAAAAAATAATAAACAGGAATAGAAATTTAATGGAATATAAACTTCAGTAAATTAAAAGCATTAATATATTTTAAATTATAGTCATATTGTCGTTCTGCATGAGTGTAGTTAAGGCTGGGAACGGAGGGAGAATAGGAAGTGGCGCTATCAACGTTATCAACTATTTTGTAAGAAATATCATAATTATCATTGTGTGAGCGCAACCACGGTTTGATACTAATATTTTTTAATTTCCTATATTTTTAGACTTGTCTCCTGGAGCCTTTTATTTTGATACCCCACATGACTCCGTCACAAAAAAATACGACTTCACTTACCTAACGGCGGCCGCCATCTTTTTTTGTTTTTCAAGTCTGTCACTTCGGTAGGTACTCTTGACGAATAAAAAGATAGCTCATTTCTTTAAATCTATCCAGCTTCAGAGCGTGTCAAGAAATACACATGCTTACATACATAATATAGGTTGGTACTCTGTCACTTTCCCGTTGACAGCGATGTGGACTAATTTTTCGATGATACCCTAGCTATGACGTTTTCCTCTCTATTATTTAACCTGCTTTTACATTTATACACATTTTTATTAGCCTGTTAAAACTATTTAATAAGTTTGTACAAATAATTAATTAAATACTCTTCAAAAATATTATCCTCTTTCTGGGGATGCTGTGCTAAAACTTGCCTTATTTTCGTTTCCAGTGTGTGTCGCATCGCAGCCGGAGACGCTGATAGTAACCTGCACATCTGGGAGCTCCCCACGCGTCGGATTAAGCTCACTCAGGAGGAACTCGACTTTTAACATATCCTTACTCAAAACGGAACGTGTCAGGCGTGGATAGTGCCATCTAGTGGCGCTAATTCGAAACTTTTACCTTTTAAATACTTGATATTGTTGCTAGTTTGGGGTTCGTGACAACAAAAACAGTCGATTAAATAACCCAAAACCTCCCACCCCACCACCTACCACCACCTTAATTTAACAACACTAATTACAACTTTAAGGACTAGGCAATATGGTCAAAAGACTATAGTCTTCCCTTCACGGTAAATAAAAGAATATATAAATGCGGATCCGTTCAACTGAGTAGGTATCAATCATTCATCCTTCCAAACTTTTGCATTTATAATAGTAGTATAGAAAGGTAAAAAAACCGCCATTTTAATTCCTGAGGTAAAAGTTACTTGATATTGAAAAAATTGGCGCCAAAAGCGTGAACGAACGGTTTTAACTTTATATGTCATGGCGATATTGTTGTTTTGAAATAAATATCACTGTGTTTTTCTGAATATCGGATAGAGATACTTTATTTTAGTTATTATAATACGTTAATAATTTACATTTTAGTTTTTTTTTTTTTTTAATAATAATTAATAAAACTTTGAATTAACTCTGCTTTTTATTTTAAGTAGGCGCCACACACAGCATGCTAAACTAAAGAGAGATCCTTATATAAACAAGCTGCTGCACGACCGAAGAATTTATAGAGGTATGCGGTACAGAAAGTAAAATCCCGCACACCTCCACTGAAAATGGGAGGATTCTCCGACCAGACGGTTGTTGTATCTGGTGGGCAACTGCCCTATAGTTGATATTCGGACTGTTATATATTATTATGTTCAAATCGCACAGAGAACTTTGTTTGTGCGATGCAGGTTTTCGTTGTTAGTTCGTCGTAGATGGCGCTGCGGTTCTTTTTGTTGCCGTACAAATTTCGTTTCTTAGTTTTTCATGTGGCATCAATGCCGCCTAAAAATTAAAATTAGACCACATAATTCTCCAAGGTCCAATCTATCCCAATACCAAAATTTATCAAAATTGGTTCAGTGGTATAGGCGTGAAATCGTAACAAACGGACAGCCTTACTTTACATTTAAACAGGTATCTCTTTGCTGAGATTGCAAAAAAAAATACTCACAGTAAAACGCAAAAAAAGACTTCATTTTTTATGTCATTTCATTTCATTTAAAAATTACAATATCTAAGGAATCACAATGACTAACTCAAAATATACATTTTGTAGTTTCTCTTTCTCTTGTTATTGCTGAATGCAAAGAGTTTTCTTCTTTTGGTTAACGGCTTCTGGAAAAGAAAAGAAATAATAAAATTAGTTTAGGAGGATATGTGCGAAAGTATCAAGTGTTCTAGAATCACAAAGACACTTCTACTAGAATGTATATAGAGGTATACGGTACAGAGAGTATAGTCTCGCATACTTCCATTGAAAAGGGAGGATCCTCCGACCAGACGGTTGTTGTGTTTGGTGGGCAACTGCCCGATAGTTGATATTCGGACTGTTGTATACGTTTAAATCGCACGGAGAACTTTGCTTGCGCGAAATAGATGGCGTTGCGGTAGTTCGCAGCTGGCGGGACAGATGGCGTTGTGGTTCTTTTTGTTCCGATGTAGATTATGCTGCGTCGATTTTTTTATTGTTTTAGAAGTTACAAATGAAGAAACTCCACATCATGCCTATAACCCCGGTCAGGCAGAAGTATTCCTGTAGTACCCATATTTTTCCAGATGGGGAAAATCTCCGGGCGGTCACTGTGAAATTCCAGATGAAAAACCTTATAAAACTATGCCCGACCCGGTGAGAAGAGGGAAATTATATTTTTTTCTATTCCTCCGCTGTTTGATTGATTTCGTTGCTTGTCGAGCTTCATTGACTCGGCGTTTTTTGGTGGTCGCCACTGTTGATTCTGGCTCAGGAGTTGCAGAGGTTGGGTATAGAGAGCAAGTCATGAGCATGTCTCAAAAAAAAGGGAATCGGACCCAGTACCGGCAGTACCACTTACGACCACCATATCAACGAAGCAGCCCAGTAAATTGGTCATTAAAAAGCGCTCTATTATACAAGGTGTTCCAGAAGTGTGTGGTCATATTTAAGGGTAGGGTAGCTGATAAGGAATAAACGACTAAAAAGTTTTTTGATGGCTCACATTTTTCCTTTCGTTTTCCTGCAATCTGTGGGAGTGATTTCGTGAAATGGGACGGATGTGTGTAACAGGAAGCCGAGGAAGCGCGCGCTATTTGATTTGACCAATGAGCGCGCCCTATTCGATTTGACCAATGAGCGCGCGCAGTGGTCGAGTTGACTGTCAGTTGGTGCTTTTAATGTTAATGTTGCTTTTTAGCAAGGTGAGACGTCAGATGTTACACTTCTAATGCGACTACTGTAAGACTCGCTCGTTTTGTTACTATTTATACGCGTTTGACCACAATCTCACCAGACGGTAAGCGATGATGTGGTCGACGATGGAGCACGCTTGTCTAGAAGTAACCTGTTCACTATTGACTTAAAGACCCCCAGGTTGTAGCTATCAGGGAACACAGACTCCGTCAGAGAACTCCTGATTCCTTCCGACCGAATCAGTGGGACTCTTGCTTAAAAGTAACTATTGCCTGGTTTTTGTATCCTCCCGCTCTGGGCACATTGGGAGGGAGTGTCAGACTCTTACTGACTAAACGATGCCCGCCGCGTTCCAGGGCCGCGGTAAAGGAACAATTCATCATTCATGTGTTGAAAAACATTGTATGACACACGTGCGGAAATTGGTTTTTACAAACGAGTAGACGAATGTAAGCCCGAGACGAAGTCAAGGCATTATCATAGTCACGAGTTTGTACTACACTAGTATCATAACCTTGACATGAGGCCAATATATGGAAATATTTTCAAATTCCTGTCAAATATTTTTCACGATTTTATCTGTATACGATTGGAGTCTCGCATCATAAAGTCAAAGTCTCTTCCTGATTCAGTGAGTCACAGTTGGCTGATGAAGCCGTTTACCTGTCACTGCTTGGCTCTCCGCGAGGGTTCAGTGGCGGTGGGCGGAGGAGGAGGCCCCTTCTTGTCCAGCTCCTCGAGGTAGCTCGTCAGGATCTGCTGTCTCTCCTCCGGGATGTGGTCTAGTGCTATGTACCTGTAGAGAGAATTTGTTTAAGTTGTGTGTTGTCAATTAGGGTATGTTGCCAAGACTAACCTTCTCGTCAAAACACCATTGACCCGCGGAATTCGGGTTATTAACGATCTTCACATCAAAATCGATGTATTTACATGGCCTTTGAGTAAATTCGCAAAAATACTGCTGTTTATTTTATGTTATAGTGTAGATTAGGGTAGGCTATATGTTTCATTTTATATTTTAAATATTGTGTGTGAGGAGCTTAGTGTAAGTTAAGTTTTTTAAAGTATTTAGATTTTTTTATTATAGGTACTAATATAATATAATATAATAATATATCCTGGGACAACTCACACACGGTCATCTGATCCCAAACTAGGCAGAGCCTGTGCTATGGCAACCAGACAACTGATAAACATACTTATATATTTCTAAATACATACATATTATAGACAAATTACACCCAGACACAGGACAAATGATCATGCTCATCACACAAAGATTTGTCCTGGGTGGTACTATTAGTTTTTTATAGTTTTTAAGTCGTAAATATTTTGATTTTTGGGACCGCGCCATCGTATTGGGTATACACCTGTAAGGATTGTGTGAGGGAGATTTTAATAAATAAAATATTAAAATGTTGCTATAAAAAATCTTTCAAAAGATATATGGATATTCTATCTAAGATACATTTCAAGTTTTCACCAATATCGGGCCTGAGAATCTACAACTACATCTGCATCATAACGTATTGTGAATGTGAGGACCATGTAGATGCCATATTAGGATTTAATTTAAGTTATTCTGGCAGTTTGAGTTATTTCTATCAAATGTCCTTACATTGGTATTGTTCGTCAAATTGTTGAGCTCCTTAAAGTTCTAAGTTTGAGCTACACGATAACTGATAAATGCTTGCACTGTCTGGACAGCTCCACTAAAATCTGTGTGGTGCTTTCCTCAAAAGACCACTTCAAACATTAACCTACATGGTTCTCATATGATTTGACCAGTACGGATTGTATGGACTTTAAAAGAGACTTTGACCTCTGAGTTTGTTTCGGTGTTTCTTCTCAGGGTAGTCAGCTAGGAAACACCGGCCTCATCTAGTATATCGACACTTTCGGATGGTGAATAAGGCGGATAATCGGGCGCTTATATACATAAACTTTTTCCCATGAAAGAATAATATGGACATTCCTTTCTGAATAAATAAGTAATCCCGGTTTCCCGGGATTGAACAATTTTGTAAAAACAACTAAGGTCACCCGGGGCGAAAGCAACTATGAGGCTAAAGCAACTAATTCAATTTTCTCTCAATCTAATCATTTTTGTAGATAGCTCTATCTATTGGAGTAAAGAGGAATCATAGTTTTTTCAAATAAAGTACAGATGGCATCACTAGTTCACCTACTGTAGTACTGACAGATCATTTTCTGTCAGCCGCCATTTTGGCGTAACGTGTTGCCGCGTCCTGTGTTATGTTTTATGACATTAAAAATATTTCAAGTCGTTGCAAGGAAAAATAGAAGTGCATCCTAAAAACAAGATAAAACGTAAGTGTTTTTGGTATATTTGGTTAAACTCTAGGTGTTATAATTAACATTTTATTGATATTTCACGCACGTGACTTTTCATGCACGTGGGTTATTGCAACTATTTTTGCAGTTACAATCGCCCCATGCTTTTTGTACGAAAACTGCAAATTACTAGTGACGTTCCGTGTCGATATTTCTATGAGTGAATTTCACGTATTTGCATAAATGTTTAGCTGCAATTAGTATGAAGTGTTTTAGATTTTGCGTAGTTTTAACAAAATGAAATAGATAGCTTAAATAAAAAAATGTACCAAGTTATTACAAAATCCAAATTTTGTTATCAGATGGTGCGAAACTATAAAAGAAAAAAGAAGAAAACTTATTGCTGTGAAACACTTCTTGAAGCTGTACGACTAGTAATGCAAAAACAGTTAACCAGTTATGCTACTGCGGAACGCTTCAATATTCCTCGTTCAACAATAATATCACATGTATACGCTACGCGCGGGCAAAAACAGGCAAATCCTGGAAAAAATACTGTATTTTCCAGATCATGTGAGCAAGAAATATCTTCCTATTTGCACATAATGGAAAAAAATGGATTTCCATTGACGTCAAAAGAAGTCAAGGCATTAGTGTCAGAATATATTAAAAGGAATGGTATAGTTACGTCATTCAGAGAAGATATGCCTGGTGATGATTGGCTTCGTGGTTTTCGCAAGAGAAACGGTTTATCGCTAAAAAAACCGCAGTCTGTAGTAATTGCCCGTAAACGGGCATGTAATCCGTTTACAGTGTATGAATATTTTGATTTATTAGAAAGTGTTTTGAAAGATTGAAAAGCGTATTTTTGTCCGCAATTGGAAATGACAGGCCCGTTTTATTAATCTATTTAAATCTATGATGGACACTCCACTCATGTAGACTTAAATGTTATTAAGTAAATTAATAAATTAATGTTTTTAAATAAACTTTCAAAATACAGATAGAAATCGCTTCTTCTTCACCTTAGATTAGTCATCAATGCGTACTTATCGTATATTTGTCAAAGCATTTTTCATGAGAAGAAATGTTTTCTTGCTTTTATTTTATGTCCTAAATTCCATTAATAAATTGAATTACTCTAGCTGAGTATAATATACTTTATTCATCTTATTCCTAAAGAACACTTTGATCAATTTTGAGTTTTTGCACTAAGAAACCAATATTTAAACCTTTCAATATTGTTAATTATCGAATGTCTTCACAAATATTTATCGATAAGTAGTAGGTACTACATCTCAACACTAGTCAGTATGGAAGACAGTCGCATTCACCCCATAAAAAAATAAAAGTAAATTTGCTTGAAACTGAACTCTATCTCAGCGACTATAGATAGCTTTTACAGATAATTCTGTGTGTACTCTTGACCTCAACATTTAGAAACAGATTACAACAGGGTTATAACGAATAGTCACATTTACCCCAAAGTGGGGTGAATGTAACTTTTACTGGTCTTATTCAACAATAATGCAAATTAATGAAAAACCAAAGTCTATTTGTAACTTAATTTATGTCGAAACTGTTCATCGAAAGCTGTACAATGAAGTACGTTTATTAGAATATCCCTATTATTTAAGTAGCTCATGGTGGAGGGAAGCAAAGTTTCAAAATATATTTTTTTAGTTGCTTTCGCCCCGGGTGACCTTATAACAAACTTAATGAAATTATAGCAGTGGTTAATATGATTTAGTATTTTTATTTCATTCAAAACAAATGGAAAATCATAAAAACTTTCATTGTAAATTAAAAGTTTCATAAGAATCGGCTTTTTAAATTAAAAAAAAATTACAACGAGTTCGAACTATATTTTGTATGCGGGCATTTTTAGCAATCTCATGAATTTCGAACGATTCCGGGATCCGGGATTCTGAAAAGCATGTTCGTATTATACTTTCGTGGGAATAAAAGTGAAGTTTAGGTATGTTAGCGCCCGATTATCCGATCACAGGCATAAATGTATGGGACAGGCGATTTTTTATTCGCGATTTTAGTGTTGGTCCCATAGTAAAAGTTGTTCATAATGGTGAGTACAATGAGCCCTTTCCAAGGATTGCGTTTATTCTGTTATGATCCCCTCACCTGGCGTCGTGCTTGAGCGCGTCCAGCACGTGCGTCAGCGCGGCGGGGTGCTCGCGCACGGCCGCCAGGCTCTTGTGCGTGATGCTGCGCGTCTCCTGCAGCAGCTGGCGCATGGCCGTCTTAGCGCACGACTGCTTGTCGCGCTGGTAGTCGCGGAATTCACGTTCCATCTGATACGGAAATTGCAGGATAACAAATAGACTACAACAAGGACAAATGTGAGTATGTGTTCTGTGTTTCCGAACGCATACAACCCTAATCTCTTCAAAGTTAGAGTGAACAGGCTTCTTCTGGGTAAGCTCGCTCCATCGTCGACTTTGTCTCTGTCATCTATGACCTAGACTAGAGTCAAGAGTAAACCCATGTTAAATAAAAAAGAAAATAAATAAATAAAATAAATGATAATTGGAACAGAAATGCGCTAAGCGTGCATAACCGAAACGTAACCCTATTGAAAAAAGGACGGCTGTAATCCCCAGTATCCAAGACTGTAAAAAAAAAACTTAGTTTATTTTATTGCCGCACGTGGCGCTAGTGGTTTAATGGCTCTCTTTGACAGATTGAAATATGTATACGCTGTCATTTGTAGATCTTGGGCAGTCGTTACATATTGTCAGAAGCCAGTAAATCTGACACCAGTCTTGCCAAGGAGTACTGTGTTACCCAATTGATGGGTTGTGGAGGTCTGGTAGGCAGCCGCTCCACGTAAAATACTGGGATTCAGCTGAATCCGGTTTGACTGGAAGCCGACCCCAATATAGTTAGGAAAAGGCTAGGCAGATGACGTTCCAGAGCCACGGAAATTGACCTGGGAAGCACTGTTGTAGACGGGCGCGGTGGGCTCGTCGGCGAGCAGCGCGCGCACGTCCCGCCAGTGCGCCGTGCACGATATGCCGCGCTCGTTCAACAAACCGCGCAGTTTGTCGCGCCGCTTTGTCGCTAGCGCACTTGTGTGTTGCATGAATAACCTCTCCTGGAAAAAAACAATCAAAACACGTTTTACTGGGACTGATTCCAGGAATGCTGCACTCCATTGCTGGCTGGCAAACCTCAAAAGTCAAAAGTCAAAGTAGTCAAACTTGAACCTCTGATAGGTTAAACATAACACGTCGTTTTACACGTCAATCTGTTTTGGTAATTTTAAGCTATAGTAGGCGCCAGATAATCGTGGAATAACGGTCATTGACCCACCTACAATTATTGACATTTTTAATTTGAAAAACGGAATTAATGAGACAAAGCTGTCCCGAATCATCATCTCTCGTGATCCTTAACATTGTCTAATAATGAAAAACGATTCATTTTAATTGTTCAGGTACCTATGAACAGTTATTAGGGAAAGGTCAATATACTTTATTCCACATTTATCTGGCGCCTACTATAGATAAGGCCGGTGTTTCCTAGCTGACTACCCTGAGAAGAAACACCGAAAGAAACTCAGAGGTCAAAGTCTCTTTTAAAGTCCATGCAATCGTACTGGTCAAATCATCAAAACTTTAAATTTTTGTATTGTATTGAAAGATTGTCGTTACCTTATCATCCTTAGTGAGGAGTTCTGCTAGACTATATCTATGGTCCTTTTTAAGTTGTTTCTTGGCATCCCTCCACGATAAGTCCGGATTCCTCACTAAATCTGCTAATAATGCGTTGAAATGCTGAAATAAATATTAAAAAAATTGTTACACTCAAAATCTATCTTTCCGGCATTACTCTGGGTCTCAGGAGATATGAAAAATGATTAACGAAAAATCGTCTTGAAGCCGGCTTTAATATGAAAAATTATTAACGAAAAGTGATCTTGAAGCGACTTCAATTATTTAAGAAATTGGCTATGCGGGCTGTGCGTACAGCTAAGTAGTGGAATTCCCTGCCACAGTCTGTGTTTCCTGATAGCTACAACCTGGGAGTCTTTAAATCATGAGTGGACAGGTTACTTCTAGACAAGCGTGCTCCATCGGCGACCACATCATCGCTTACCATCAGGTGATATAGTAGTCAAACGCGAATGTCATCGTATCAGCCTGCAGACGTCCACTGCTGGACATAGGTCTCCCCAAGTGTCACAACAATCGGTCCTGTGCGTCTCGCATTCATCGGCTACTCGCAACCCTCACCAGGTCATCGGTCCACCTTGTGGGAGGCCGCGTCAGCGCTACGTCTTCCGGTACGCGGTTGCCACTCCAGAACTTTTCAGCCCATCGACCATCTGTTCTGCGAGCCCTGCCCATTGCCACTTCAGTTTGGCGATCCTTCGGGCTATGTCGGTAACCTTGGTTCTATTGCAGATCATTCCTGATTCGATTACGCAAGGAAACTCCGAGCATTGCCCTCTCCATTGCCCTTTGGTTGACTATAAGCCTTCTGATGAGGCCCATTGTGAGCGACCATGTTTTGGTTCCATAAGTCATTACTGGCAACACGCACTGGTCATAGACTTTCATCTCGAGACACTGTGATATGTGACATACCGAGATGGTTAACCTTTTTTTTTTTTGATGTCGGGGGAAATCCTCCACCCTGGGGCGGGTGGAGGCGTCTGTCAGACTCTTACTGACTAAAACCGCCCCGGTGTTCCATTTCCCACCTACGCCGGGGATCGCGGGAACGTATGCGACTTCTGCAATCCCCGGCTAGGAGATTGTTACCTTTTTTTTGTTTTGATCTCGGGGGGAAATCCTAATGGAAATCCTCCACCCTGGGGCGGGTGGAGGCGTCTGTCAGACTCTTACTGACTAAAACCACCCCGGTGTTCCATCTCCCACCTACGCCGGGGATCGCGGGAACGTATGCGACTTCTGCAATCCCCGGCTGGGAGATTGTTACCTTGGCACAACCTAAGAACCTATCAATAATAAAAAACGCTACATGTTGCTCACCTGAACAGCCTCATCCCTCTTATGGTACTCCCGTTCCTTGTCCCTGTCCCTCAGACTGGTGGCCAACGCCCTCTGCACCTCTCGCTCCCTCTCCTTGATGGACGCCTGTGCCCTGGCCTCCTTCTCCCTGGCTGCCGTCTCCCCATCACTGGCGGCTTCGGGCTCCTCGGCTTCAACTTCTTCTGTCTCTTCTGGTGGTGGCTCCTGTTAGAAGGTAGGTAAACTTGAGATTGTAAGACAATCTTTGCAGTGTTTATGTCACCGGAAAATGGCAAACGCCGTAAGATTGGAAATTTTAAACTATTTTTTATTAAGACACGGATATACTGGAAACTATTAAATTTGGTTGGAATTCATTGTATATAATACGGTTTTTTTATAGTATATCGAGAAATTATAATATAATAAAGATTAATTACACAACACAGCCCTAAATCTATCTCCTTTCGTTCAATCCATCCAAAGGTTGTCTGGAAAAGACTGCCTTGTGCGATAAGACCGCCCATTATACACTTACTTTATGTTTGATTGTCCTGTTCTAATTGAGGAGCTCGTGGCTAAATAAAAACAGCCACACCGGTCGATCTTTAAGGTTAAGCAACGCTTGCCGAGGTTGGTCTGTGGATGGGTGACCATCTTAACATACCGAGACTCCTCCGTGCCTCGGAAACACGTTAAACCGTTGGTCCCGGCTGTCATTTGTAGATCTTTGGCAGTCGTAACGGATAGTCAGAAGCCAGATAATCTGACACCAGTCTTGCCAAGGAGTACCGTGTTACCCAATTAATGGGTTGTGGAGGTCTGGTAGGCAGCCGCTCCACGTAACATACTGGTATTCAGCTGAATCCGGTTTGACTAGAAGCCGACCCCAATATAATTGGGAAAAGGCTAGGCAGATGATGATTGTCCTGTTCTAATTAAGAGGTGTACAATAAAGTATATTTGTATTGACTGGCCAGTTGGTCGAATGGTTAGTGACCCTGACTGCTTAACCGGAGGTCGTGGGTACGATTCCCACCCAGGACAAATCTTTGTGTGATGAGCATGATCATTTGTTCTGTGTCTGGGTGTAATTTGTCTATAATATGTATGTATTTAGAAATATATGAGTATGTTTATCAGTTGTCTGGTTGCCATAGCACAGGCTCTGCCTAGTTTGGGATCGGATGACCGTGTGTGAGTTGTCTCAGGATATATATATATATATAATAAATAAATAAATACTATAATCATACGGAGTCTGCAATTTTCCGGTGACATATATTTATCTTTTTTACCTTGTATAATTTCACGCATCAATTATTTTAAAACGAATGTAACCATGATTATGTAAACACTGATTTAGATGTCCGTGGAGTTTCTTGCACGTTCTTCTCCATAGGATCTATTCCTTGGAACGTGCAACTGCCGCGCTGGAGATGGGGTCCGTGAGTATGTCTTGCTGCAGAACAACTGCTCTAACTGTGTAGCTAACACAGCAGAACGAGCTTCGTCTATTTGACTGACAGACCTTCATCTTTTTGACAGGGTAAAATTAAATGGTATATTTAAAATAAAGGATTTTGAATTGATTTGATTTCGGTGGAAGAAATTTGGTGGTGAAGTTACTTCGGGGACAGTGTACATTTTTAGGGGTTCGTACCCATAGGCCAACGAGAACTACGAGACGTTATTATTAAGCCTCCGCTGTCCGTCCGTCCGTCTGTCAGCGGACTGTATCTCATGAACCGTAACAGGTAGACAATAAAAAAAATTCGAAAGGTTTTTAGAGACTGAAATCAATATCGCATTGATCTTTTTTGCCTGAATTTAGTTCGTACGTTCCAAAGCGAGAGTATATCTACTACCCGGCTACTACTAAGCGTCTGTAACTTGGGGACGCATTGTGACTAATTAGCGATTAAATTTGTAGCAAAACAGATCATTGCTAGGTGCCCTAGTTTTTGGGATATAAATGTGGCCAAGCTGGGAAGACTCTCCAGATCGGCCATGTATTAACCCTTATATCTTTTGAACCAGTGACCGACAGATTCAGACAATTTTTTTGTGTTATCAAAATTAAAATCCCTGATGGTGGCCAAGCCAGTTTCAGTCACACACATATCGAGACTCCTCCGTGCCTCAGAAAGCACGTTAAAAAAGGCGTTGGTCCCGGCTGTCTTTTGTAGACCTGCAGTCATGCCAAGATACCGTGTTACCCAGTTACTGTGTTATGAAGGACATATAGGTAGTCACTCCACGTAAAATACTGGTATTCAGCTAAATCAATCAAACCGTGACTGGAAGCCGACCCAAATACAATACAAAAATATTTATTGGATCAAAGAGTTGGAAAAAATGCTAAAAATTTGTCCCACTAACCAACGAATAGTTGGGAAAATGCTGGGCAGATGATGATATTTGTCCCACTACCCAACGAATAGTTGGGAAAATGCTAGGCAGATGAGAATATTTGTCCCACTACCCAACGAATAGTTGGGAAAATGCTAGGCAGATGAGAATATTTGTCCCACTACCCAACGAATAGTTGGGAAAATGCTAGGCAGATGAGAATATTTGTCCCACTACCCAACGAATAGTTGGGAAAATGCTAGGCAGATGAGAATATTTGTCCCACTACCCAACGAATAGTTGGGAAAATGCTAGGCAGATGAGAATATTTGTCCCACTACCCAACGAATAGTTGGGAAAATGCTAGGCAGATGAGAATATTTGTCCCACTACCCAACGAATAGTTGGGAAAATGCTAGGCAGATGAGAATATTTGTCCCACTACCCAACGAATAGGTGGGAAAATGCTAGCAGATGATGATATTTGTCCCACTACCCAACGAATAGGTGGGAAAATGCTAGGCAGATGAGAATATTTGTCCCACTACCCAACGAATAGTTGGGAAAATGCTAGGCAGATGAGAATATTTGTCCCACTACCCAACGAATAGTTGGGAAAATGCTAGGCAGATGAGAATATTTGTCCCACTACCCAACGAATAGGTGGGAAAATGCTAGCAGATGATGATATTTGTCCCACTACCCAACGAATAGGTGGGAAAATGCTAGCAGATGATGATATTTGTCCAAATGCTTGACGACAAAGCTCTCATCCATAGTCTTCCATTCTTCCCGGTTTGCCTTGTCCGGCCCATCACTCAAGACCTCAAGGTACTTAAAAAAAAGGCTCGCGCATTCAGGGTACGACAAAAATAAAAGCACAACATACACAATTATCAATTTATTCACAATTATTAAGTCTAAATGTTCAATCATAATTAGTAATATAAAACTTATGTACAGACTACATATCTAATAAAACGAATACGGTACTATGTGTACTTATCATAGTTAAAAATGCGGTTTAGTGATAAAGTCGGATAGTCAAGAAAAGTCGAAATTAAGTTACTTTATAATCTTTGGAGGCTATAGGGAGCGTGCAGCAACTATAGGGGGCAACATCGAACCGTCATTGTCAATTATTTTTGAGGTAAAAGTTACGATTTTTCGCCACCAGATGGCACTATCCACCCTCGTCACGTTCCCCCAATGACAGCGGGTAAGAACTATAGGTGTCAGCACAGAAGTGTCACTGTCAAGTATTTATAAGGAAAAAGTTTCGAATTTGCAACACTGGATAATTGCGTTATACAAAAAATGAACGTTATTGGCCGCATATGCTTTCATTTTGATAATGCAATATTCATTGCGTTCAGCGATTGTGAATGTATGCGATTAAATGTCATCAAATACATGTTTTATGAGAATTTATATTTTCGAAAAAAAAAAAAAAACAATGAAAATCAGTTGCAAAAATGTCCTGAACAGCTTTTTAGTATTAAAAGTCTTTAATTGACGCTTGAAAAAATATTGGATGGTGAGAAAAAGTCACGGGGTATGTTTTTTTTTGATAATCTTCAATTAAATTCGACAGCAAAGATATTAAATTATTCACCACCTATGATTAAATAAACTTGGCAGATCTTTTTTCATACAAATTCTGTTCCGTATTTTAATTTATACAGTAATGATTGGCTTTTTGGACGACGAGACAAGCCCATAAGCGGCGTCCTTGATTACGCGATCGTCGCGTTCATTTATATGGCAAACTCTTTCGCGCCGACAGATAGCGCCTTTTCGTTTGTCGTACGAATGAGTGTTTCCTGAAATGGCGAGCACTGAGGCGTCAGGTCTTTATTTTCTGACATTTACGTCGACAAATTGACGTCAACGTCATGTTTAAGTCAGTCACTTTTCAATAAAGAGGACCTCTCGCCTATGTGGCGCCAAATGGTGGCGTAAATTTTCCTGGAAATCCTCACTAACGCGACTATCGCGTATTCTCACGGTGATCGCTTTGTATAAGGATGACGATTTAGTCTCAAAGATTATAAAGTAGACTTCAGTAAAACGGGGATTAATATCGAATGTATTGATCAAGTCAGATCAGAGTCAAATATTAATAAAAAAATGAATGACTCGCAGTCAAAATCAAACTTATTTTAAAGTCGTCAAATTAATAACTGTCACTGAATTGTCGAATGTAAAAATGTGTCAAAACTGAAATAATAATTCTAAAAGGAAAAAATTAATCAGTATTTTGTATTTCATACAGTTACTTATTAAAGTTCGGTTATAGTTTTTATTATTTCATATTCAAACTCGAAAGTTCTTGAAAACGAATGAAAGGAGTTTATTAGAACCCGATACGCATACACAAGAAATCAAAAACAAAAGTATGGGTTGCAATGGAATTTTGAACTTTGTCTTGTATGCCATAGAGTTTGTTGTACCAAAATTTGATAAGTATCTTAATATTTGATCATTTTAAAAATATATCTAGAAGTAGTATAATCTATTATGAAAATAAATAAATTATTTTTAAATATGATTTAATTCCATATTATTTTTTATACATCTAACATTTATGGGACGTTATTTAAACAAAAAAATCAACAATCGAGTACTTTTCACAAGCTAATTATTCCACTATGGCTTTTATTATTTTTTTGCTAAACTAGATATTCATCAAGAAATAATTGGAGAATTATCAAAAGGAATTTGTTCAAAATTCTCGTAACATAATTAATACGAATCAGGAATAATTAAACGATTTATCTTCTTTTTCTTTTGTGAATTGCTTTTCAAAAAGTATTTTCTCAATTTTAGTAGCGTTAAGGGCTGATCTTATTTATTTTGACACATTCAACTTGAAATATTTGAAAAAAGTCGTTAAAATTAGTCAGTTAAGTCAGAGTCAAGTCTGAAAGTGAATATAAAATTTGATAAAAATAAAAAAAAAACCTTTAGTCCATCACTTACGATTTGCAAAAAAAGTTGGACACGTATTTTTTTGCTTTTTCAAATCAATAAAGATGACTCAGATAAAGCGCATCTAATTTGGAGCGGGGGCTAGTGAAGTGTACCAAAACGTGACGTCAAGCGAAATTTCAATGCACTGTATCTACGTCTTAATTTTTTGTTTACGTGACATAAGAAAATAATACATGTCCAATATTTTTTTGGGTTTTCTATATACTGATGGACTAAATAGATGTTTTTTTCAGGAAATTACTCTATTGAAGTTAAAATTGGGACATTCATATGTGACTTATATCTATTTTAAATTTGTGGTTTCAACACTGAATCAGTACAGGCGCATTACACACTGAATAAAATTTCCCATCGTATTATAGCATCTATATTTAAAGAGATATTAATTATTAAAATGTCATCATACAAATTAAACACACACAAACATCCATTTTCGGGAACAAATATGGCTATATAAATTTGTCCCGAAGCGGGAATCGAACCCGGACACAGGGGCTTGTGCGCCCGACAATACTACTAGATAAACATAACATTATGTTCCAATAATATGTATTAGTTAATAAAAATAAGAGATCGAATCGAATCTGGTGTAACTCCACGACTTGGTGAGTAATACAAAAAAAAAACTTAATATTAATTTCTAATAACTACCACTAGTAGTATAACTACTAGAAATAGGGATGATTCCTGGATAAAAAAAACCAAGACTATTTTATCCGACCGTTAAATTATCAAAAAAATTTGGACACGCATTTTTTTTATTTATCAAATTAATAAAAATTACAACGATAAAGCGTGCATCAAAGTTCGGGAGTGTTGGCTTGTGACGTTTCACTGCTAGGTAAAAAAGTGGTACACTTGTTACGTAGACGTGAAATTTCAACGCAGTTTCGTCTTAATTCTTTGTTTACATAACAAAAATAAAAAAATACGTGTCCAATATTTGTTGATATCTAACTGACGGATAGACTTTAGGAAACCCCAAAACACTTTCGGTGTCACACGAACCAAATTATTGTTCGACCCATATGTCGCCAGTCTGCCAGTCTGGGCACCGAGAGTGTTAAGGAATTAGGAAAATAAAATCGTTACGTCGTCATTCGACCCACTCATCGTACTTGTGGAGTTTCGTTAAGTAATCAAATTCAACCTATCATTTTATTAACCTCCAGTGTGTATTACACCTTATACAAACATATCGCACCCCCGGTGCGACACTGTCACTTATGCGAAAATTGCAATAATGAGTTAAATATGTAATAACTGTCGTAAAGCACCCCTTTACTTGGTGCGATAACGTTACTTTCGTAGTACACATAGTTTGACGTTGTAGTATAAGATATTCATTTTGTTTAAATCTTGAAATATCATTATTTTTTTGAGATGTCAAAGCGTTAAATGCTTCTCTTGAAAAATTGCATTTTTGCATAAGTGACAGTGTCGAACTGAGGGTGCGATATAACAGTACCAGTTCCGAACATTTTGATCTCACGGTATTTCATAAAAAACTTGAAAGCCGTTCGTCTTGGAAATGAATGAATCGATTTTAATTAAACTTTATACGCATATTCAAGATACCTATGACAAAAAAACGATTTTCCATTTTTGTATAGGGAGCGTGCAGGAACTATAAGTGGTAGAACATAACTGTTAATATCAAGTATTTATTATAGCGTAAAAGTTTCGATTTTCCACCACTAGATGGTACTGTGCACGCCCAGCACGTTCCCCCAATGGGAGCGTGCAGGAACTATAGGTGGCAGTACAGAAGTGTCAATGTCAAGTATTTATAACGCAAAAGCTTCGAGTTTACAACGCTAGATGGCATGGCCTGCGCCGTACACGTTCCCTATAGAAAACTTAAAATGCTCTCACTGCTTCTCTCAACAAACTATTTAACTAAATATACCTAGGTATTTTGCGTATGCGTATCATGCCTGCCAGGATTGCGGAATTGTTCGAAAGAGTCACCGAGGCCCTGGAACACAAAGGCCATTTGAAGGAACACGGCTGGGTTTTAGTCAGTAAGAATCTTTTGCGCTATGCCCAGAGCGGTGATTATCCATCTAAAAAAATGTGTAGCATGTCTCTTTAAAATCGGTTCATTAATTTCCAAGAATATTAAGAACTTGCAAGTTTACAAGAAGCACCATGAGACTTAAACGCTCATATGACACTCGGATCTTTAGAGCGAGACGTGACACTACTCCCAACTCTTTCTAAACACCGATGTGACACACTCAAGTCCTGGCACTGTATCTAATACATATTGAGCTTGACACTTAGTGACAAGGGTATATAAAACATTAAATAACTTAAATACTATGAAATATGTACAATATGTATTGAATTGATACTGCTCATACAGGGTGGCTTGTTGTACCAATAATAGGACTTTAATTGTGATTCTCCCAACTACGTTGGAGTCGGCTTCCAGTGGAACTGCCTATTTGACCTCCACGACCCAGTAACTGGGGATCACGAATCTCCCACGGTAAATTAATAGTTGTATAAAAAGTTTTGTTATCATACGAGTTTGTAGCCAATATGAGTTCATATTGATTCTTCGTTCGCGAAAAACTTAAACTAAGCTGGTTTGACGCAAAAAACAATTTTAACTATCATATTCATCCTTCGTTCAACAAGCCATACTGTAAAATTGTAAGTATCAAACACCACCGTTGGACCGATACAATTTTTTGCATTATTTTCGCATTAAACGCGCAATATACAACTTTATTGTCATTGCAATTAGACACATTTTGTATCGGATGGTAGACGAAAGCGCTGGAATAGTCCGCGAATTTCAAAAATTCAAATTTCAGGACCTATTTCATCGCATTCCCTGTAACAGTGTTTTCGCAACTCAATATTAGCATCTTCAATTGGATTTCTTTTAAAATCATTGGATCCTAGGGGGCTAAGCCCGAAACTACGGACTTTGGGCTTAGAGAGTAGCCCCCCTGAGCGGGGTTAAACTTTCATTTTAAGGTCCTAGGGACCCCGAGCTTTGCTGACCCAGTTTTATAGACCAACTAGCGATTTAAAAACATCTTCTAAGTTACATTGAATGTCTAAACAGTTAATTATTTTCATGACATTTTTTCTTTAAGCCCGTTCTGACTTACGCGGTATTTCGCTACCAGAAGCGGTAGCGACAGAGGGTCATTACATTTGCGGGGTAAAGGGATGTATTTACTACTGCCCCAATATCGCAAAGCAAGTCAAAAGATACCGTCTACCTCGGCGGTATGACTATATAGGTTTCCGGCGTTTCGCTCAACCCGAAGGGACTCCATACAAAATACTCTGTGGGATACCGCGTAATACCGAGCGAAATTTATCGCTATTGCTCTGCAGCCCTACTATGACGTGCTAATGCCATCCAATTCCGATGATGTAAAAGGGATAGTGCTATTCGCTATGTATAGCTCCATCTCTCTCTTAGAGTGGAATCATGATCGTTTTAAGACTTCATAGTAGGGCCCCTGGGCAGCGGAATTTATGGTTAACGCTACGGGTAGCAAATACCGCGTAAATCAGAACAGGTCTTAAATCGAGCATGTGATATTAAGGCGTTAATATGACTCATCGTGGTTTAAAAAATTATTCGACACACAGGTTTGAATCACAAACAATGTAGAACATAGTTCAAAATTCAAAAGCCCACATTAACACCATGTACTGTAATTCTTTGTGAGATCGACATGTAGCATACTACCATGTGATTAAAAGACAATCCGTGTAGAAATATCGATCAAATATCTTATTTTATCGATGATTATTTACGATCGATACCAAGTCATTTATGTTCGTCCTGACTTATTGTACTGTATACATGATGATGCAAATTGCATGTATGCTTAATGCAATTTGAATTGTTTTTAGTAAAAACTACTTAAATTAAAAAATTAAATCTAAACTTATGAAGATACGTTTTAAAATTTACATGATTTTTTCAATATTTACAGTGTCCGAAAGGTTTAGTTTAAAACGTTAAAACATTGTATGGGGCATAGCAGACTGATTGATTTTGCATTGCATTAAAACAGTTGCAAGGAAAAAAGTCAGTTATATCTTTTATTAAGGTGGAAGCGCCAGGGTAGCCCGCGAAATTCAAATTTTCTTATGTTTTTTTTTGCAATTTTCAAGTCAGTGTCAGGCTGTATGATGAACAAAATATTATTTGCGACTGTAACACGTATTTATTTACAGAATTATAATCATTAAAATCATCAATACAACCCTCGAAGTTCATTTAATCCCATTGAATGTTTATTTCAAAATAGTCCCATTGAATATGGGATTAGATGAACTGGTACAGCCCGTGTTGATGATTTTAATTATTATAACTCAGTAAAGTCATATTTGTTACGGTCGCCAATCGTATTTTAATCAACATAACCTGACACTGACCTGCAAAATGCAAAAATGAAAATTTGAATTTCGCGGTCTACCCTGGCGCTTTCACGTGAACTTTTTGAACGCCATTGTCACGTACACATGACAAGCAAGCGCGTGCCCTGTAACACCAAACGTCACAAATATGTGACAAAAAGTTCGGCGATTTTATGGCTTGGCGTCGGGGGCACGCCGATGCGTTTATGCTCTGGCGTTCAAAAGGTTAAAATGAAACTATTTGATCTACTATTCCAGAGATATTAAAAAAAATACTGACTATTATGATTAAGAGGTAGTTTCTGAATTAAATGTAATGTGTATTGTATCTTAAAGTATTTGGGTTAAATCTTGACAAACCTGTTTCAGGCTTAAATGAGAATTGGATAAATACTTAACATCAAACGTTTATTTCCGAAATCTTCGAATTAAAAAAAAATCCGAATCTAAAATAAATCGGGGGTAAATTCATTTACCCCCGATTTATTTCGTCAGAATCCTTGACTAGTTTGAGTTTATGTAATTGGAAAGTTTATTTTTTATTTCGGTGACTGGAATATTATAAAACAAAGATTCAAAATATTCCTATGAACCAGTATTGCCAGTGTTTTAATGTATTGTCGTATCGTCGTCTCCACCTTGTAGTATAAGAACAATACATTGAGTTTCGGTTTCGGAGAGATCTGGTGACCTGTAATTCAGGTTTTTTGACACACAAAGTTGAAGCCTGGTTTTTAAATTGTGAAGTTTAACAAAGTTTTTGAAAAGCAAATAAACGTTTTATATCATAACTAGCTTTCCCGGCGATCTATGTACCGCCTCAGAATAATTTTTGTCCGTGTTTTGTTCACGTATATACGAGAAAATAATTTTTATTTTCGTGAATTTTTCCGAAGTTTTAATGGTTATATTCGGTGTTGTGGAAAATCCAACAAACCAAAGATATTGAACATCGGTCCAGCCGTTCCTGAATGGTGTAACTAACTCGACTTTATAATATAAATATATGTATATAAATTATATTTATAAGTCAATCAGTCTGCTATCCACATACGATACAGAGAATTAGTTGCTATTGTAATCACACTGAAAGAGTCTATGTTTGACGTGTGGGCGGGCCGGTGAGGTTATACATATTTGTCTGTCAGTCGCATTGTATTTGAAATAACTGTAAACCTGTAGAGGGGTCATTGTCACTCATCATTATGAACAAATTATTCTTGTGAAAGATACGATTTAATTGCAAAAAAAATTGCTTCCAATACTTTTTATAGTTAGTAATCAGATTGCCCAGTTACATGTATGAACTAGATTTTGAAAAAAAAAAAAAAGAAAACTCAATATTTTGTTCAGTTAAATGTTTGGATCACTTATTTTTTTTTTTCAAAAGGGTTTTTCAAATTTGACTGGGTTTATTGCTGATGAAGATTATCGGTACCGCCATCACAAACCTTTTTCACGACATTTTGGTGAAAAACAAGTTTTCTGACTTTGTCATTATAGCCGGTGTAGGTGCCCGAGCCAAAGACGAGAGACGGCTACGAAATATATCCACGTCTTTTAAAAGACATTTTTCAACCCACTTATTCGAAAAATTACCTGAAATTTCAACATAATATTTAATAACAAATGATCGTAATAAATGGCTCGCAGATTTTTTTTAATGCGTTGCGCTCTATGTGCTTGAGAGTTGGCCAGCAAACTTTTACACACTTGAGCGAAATACACTTCATTGCACATCTTCAAAGCATTGGGGCAGGAGCCAGTTTTCGAACAAGGGTGTTGAAAAACCATTTCTCGAATCGTTCTGAGAGATTTTAGAGATATTCATTATGGTAAACAAAAAAATCTTGATACTCCTTTCCAGATTTCCACTTATTTCAAATACACATTTCTACTTTAACTTTGATGTTACTTCAAGTAACATCATATTCACAAACCTTATACATTTCGCGTCTCAATATTCTCATCCAAGCTACAGACAGACAAATACGTGACGAAAAAATAAAACGAACGCACGAAACCCACACATCTCTTAGGAGGCATGAACAGTCTCAACACTTAGTGCGCAAAGCTCTGTGCCCGCCGAAGAACACATACATCAAACACTATTCTTTCTCCGACTTCTTCCGTTTCCGCTTCTCTGTCTTCTCAGCCTTATCCACCTTCTTCTTTTCCGTCTTCTTTGGTACAGCGACGGCTTCGACTTCCGGTTGAAACTCTTCTGGTTTCCGTTTCTTCGGTGGCGGTTTTATTGGGGATTTTTCGATTTTTTCTGGTGTTTGTGCTACCTCCTTTTTTGAGGATCGGAGCTGTTTCGGGGACGGTGCTTCCTCTTCTGAAGTCGATTTAGATTTGTCGGGTCCTATTCTGCGTGTGACTTTGTTTGATTTCTTAGGGTCGTCGTCTTCGCCCGGTATGCCGAGAATCTCGGCCCATTGGTCCGGGGGTGGAGTCGGCTGTTTCCGCTCTTCCTCGGTTTCTATCGGCTTCTGAGGGACAAACGGAGAGAGTGAGGGTGTTGCTAATGTCTTGGTGTTCATATCCACAATATTTTGATACTGTTTTAATGAATTGTTTATTTGATCGTTAACTTCTTTGAACAGACATCTTCCAGGCACCATTTTAAATTATGAGGATCTTATGATCGCAATTAAAACGATCTTGTTTGATTATACAAGAAATTAAATAAACTCATATTTTAAAACACAGTTTTTCCGCTCAGCATATTAGATTCCCGACTCAGCAAAATATTGTGGATATAACTCATCGGAACAGACATTAAAGCGACTCTGCATCGGACATCAATTTACTGACTGACACGGCCTTAGAATAAAAAATAAACTCAAAATGAAAAGAAAAACTTATTTTAAATACAGATTATTGTAGACTTTTTTTATAATAAATTTTCTCGTAGACTAGGGTTATCTGCAGCTCTGCATCAGTCCAAAAATAAAATAATATAATAAACAACAATGCATCGCAGGGCAGACAAACTAAGTCACTTTGCAGACATTTTTCTAAACTGCAGAGTTTTTTCGACTTTGCAAAGTTTTTTCGACTCTGCAGAGTTTAAAGTCATTATGCTATTTTTCACTTGACATTTGTGTAGAAGCATGTCGACGTCTGAAGGCACATTGCAGAGCTGCAGGGTTCCCTAAGGCCGTGTGTCATAAACTGCGGGCGTTTACTACCAAATGCTACAGAGCGTGTAAGGTCACATTTTAGTATTAATAAAGAAAATTAGTGAAGATAATATTCTAAACTGCAGACTTTTATTCTGCAGAGTTTTTTGTGGATCATTGTTTTTGTCGAAATCATATTTTTACCATCGAAAGTGCATATTTTAGAAGTAGATAAGCACAATAGAGAAAACGGTATGTTCGTGCGTGCGCCACAAAATGTGACTTCCTGCGTTTTGATTGGCCCGCGATGTTCTGCAGCAAAACGCATAATGTGCGAGCAATCCGAACAGGGAATACCTGAGTATATAATACATTTTTCTTGTAGTAAAAGAAAAGTTTTCATCATCATCATCATCATTCGGGCTTCTTTCAAAATATTTAACTAACAATCGAAAAATAGTCCCCAATTTTGGATTTATGCTCCTTTTATCCACTGGTTTGAGGAGAGAGATATTTTTTGTACACCTACCACAGTATAGTCTTTATAACCCAAAGGTTGACTGGTAGAGAATGCGTTGATGCATTGTCCGCCCATGTACCACTATTGTACATACAGTTTAAATAAATAAATAAGAGAATATAAAACTTTTAAACGTTTTAAAAGTTCCATGTGGCCATTTCAGTTCTATGAGCTGTTATGCCTTGCATTGTCCCTTGCAGTGGCACCAAATGGGGGCAAAGGCTTCTACCCTATCTCCACCATTTGTCACATGTTTACGGGTTTACCCCTGATTTTTGAATTGAGAGCTTGTCGTTGAGTTTTTCAGACAAATTTAACTTTAGCTTGATCACTACTGATCGGATAATCGGGCGCTAATATTAGTAAACTTCACTTTTATTCCCACGAAAGTACAATACGGACATGCTTTTAAGTCGGTCAGGCATTTAAAAGTTACATACAAACATAAAAAATATTGCACTCCTTTTGTTTGGCAGTCGTGTAATAAATACAATACATTGTGCACATTATAATTTTTTATAGGTATTCCATTTTTTTTAAATAAAATAAAGATACTAAATCAAAATAACCACTGCTATAATTTCATTAAGTTTGTTATAATTGTTTTGACAAAATTTTTCAATCCCGGGAACCCGGGATTACTTATTTATTCAGAAAGGAATGTCCATATTATTGTTTCACGGGACGAAGTTTAGGTATATAAGCGCCCGATTATCCGATCACTGCTGATCACCATAGTTATGTAGGCATCCAAGTATAATTTGACACGTTCTAACTTCAAATACTTCATTAAAAAACCGGTCCTATACACCAAAGTAGACGAATACAGGGTGGAGACGACGATACGACAGTAAATCAAAACACTGGCTATACTAGTTCTTACGAATATGTTGTCTTTTATCACAGATTTATTATAGTTTTAAAATATTCCTATGAACCATATTGACAGTGATTTCATTTGTCGTATCATCGTCTCCACCAAGTTGTTACCCTTCACTCCTAAGATAACCCTGATCGTCATTTCATCCCATGTTTCTTGGGGTCACTGATGCCATAACCAATACTTTCAAAACCTTTTTTGATAAATTGTTTCTGAAAAACATTTTTGGAAAAAAAAGGTTAAAAATAACACTTTTATACGTCATCTTCAACTAGATGAGGCCGGTATTTCCTACCCTGAGAAAAACACCAAAAACAAACTCAAAGGTCTCTCTTAACGTCCATAAAATCCTTACTGGTCAAATCATATGAGAACCACATAGGTTTTTAATTCGATATCCGAGTTAAAAGATGTGTTTCAATGGCCGCATGATGATGATGATGATGAGATGCATTATCCACCTACTAAATTAAACCATCCCCATAAATCTTAAAATACCAAAGACAACCATCCACAAAAAATAAAGGTACTGACACACGAAACGGTCTCAGCATCAACAGAGACATGGCAAGTCTAAGCCTCTGCAGAGTTGGATCGTGTGTGTCGGTCTTAATGAATAAAATGTGACCCTAGAAATAAAATATTGGTTACGCCCCTGTGACTGGGAGTGCACTGTAGGTGGTGTAGCTTTAAGTCAATGAATTTCTAACCTAAATGTCCGAAGATTTAGAAGTATTATGGGAAAAGTATATGACTACCATATGAATGTATTTTGTAAAAAAAAATAGACACGACATTCAAAGGTCTCCGGATATCAGAAAAGTGTTTTAGTTATATTAATGGCTGATTTTCCTATCTTCAGATATCTTTAATCGCAATAGTAAAATTGTTGATCGAGAGATTTTAAATCAAAACATTAAAAAAAAACATCTTTTTTGGAGGACAGATTGCTACTAAGATGCGAATGTTGCTTTAACCTTTTGACCGCCACGGTCGGCTACAGCCGACAAATGAAAAAGTGCCCACACGCCACCGTCGACTAGAGCCGACAAAAAAAAGGCGAATTTGTGGTTTGGCGTCGGGGGCACCGATGCGTTTAAACTCTGGCGTTCAAAAGGTTAAACTTAGTAGTGTTGGCCCTGTGATGATCGAAAAACCAACCATAAATTAAAATAAAACAACAGTCATCACATCCAAGTTCTAGATTATGCGTATAAACTACAGTTAAGTTTTGTTACTTGGGCCCTGGGGTATAACATTAGCTCAAACTTTTGACTAATAGGACCACAGTAAACACAGTGTGACGTGTGCCTATTGGTTAACGAGTTAAAGTAATACACCAGGGCCAAAGTCACACGTTTTTACTGTATTTAAATCCCCGCTAGAAACGCGTACGGAGTGTCAAAAGTTCCCCTGTATCACTTTCGGTGTCCAGAACTCAGCATATGGGTCGAACGATAAATTTATTCGTGTGCCCACATCTCGCCGCTACATATAACGATGACTCGTCTACGAGTTGCGGGCACGATACGAACGAATTATTGTTCGACCCATATGGTGAGTTCTGGGCACCGAGAGTGGTATAAAGTTTATGCGCTACATCCCGAAGCCACAGTGCACCCCAAGCCCGTCCGATGCAGTTCGCCGCACACCGCACGCCGCTCCGTTTGTCCGCGCCATTCTCAAAAACTATGCAATTCTGCAACCAACACGTCACTGCATTAACTCACTGCACTCCTTTTAAATGGGATAGCTACGCCACCCGCAGGTTATGACAGCCGGCATTTCAAACACAAATACATCCGAGATTTTTGCCTTTAAATATCAGGCGTGATTACCGCTTTTCTTCAAAAATACGCACGGGGAATTCACTTGTATTCTGTTGCTTTTTAAGGGTGCAAAACGAAGCCGAGATTCACTTGTTCTTGCTGGTAATGATCTTTTATTTATCTAGGAACCGAAATACGGTGATATTGTAAGTCTGTTTTTTTTAACGAATACCACTCACTTTCGGTGCCCAGAACTCAGCATATGGGTCGAGCAATAATTTGTTCGTGTGCCCACAACTCGCAGTCATCGTTATATGTAGCGACGACTCGGCTGCGAGTTTTGTGCACCGAAAGTGTTAAGTAGTCCCCACGATCCCTTTAGGTATCGTTGCATGTATAAATAAAACACAATAAACGATTTATGACAACAATAATATTAATCTTTTCCCAGTTATATTTGTCGTACAAAGTTTAATATACAACGTGTAACAGAATAAACGCAGTACTTGAAAAGGGCTCATTGTACTCATCATTATGGACAACTTTTACCATGGGACCAACACCGAAATCGCAAAAAGAAAAATGTACAATTTATTTAGTTTTGCGATATTATTGTTTGTCCCATAGTGAAAGTTGTTCATAATGATGAGTACAATGACCCCTTAAGAGGTATTGCGTTTATTCTGTTACACGTTGTATTTTAAAATTATCTTGTTATACGTAAAATTTGCGCAGTCTCCGAAGTAACCCTGTATATCTCTTTTCTTAATCAAGGACAAGAGTAAGGCGAGAGTTTCCAAAGTATAACAGGGTATATCGTCAAAATAAATGAGGTAATTATTTAAACTATATATTAATAATGCTGATTAAAAACTATGTACGCACCTGGATGACATTGAAGACGACGCCAAAAAAATCCTTATAAAATACAGGGAGAGGTAAATAAAACAAGTCTTATTTATTTTATTTTACAACTTGAATCTCGAATAAAATATACATGTTCATTATTTATTTTATAGATTACTTCTTCTCATACGAATATACTTTTGAAAATATGGCATTTTGGAAGTTCGAGCAATATCTATAAAATAAATAATGAAAAAATAAAAAAAAAAATAACTTAAATCGAAATCGACCGTTAAGCGAATTTATTAAATGTCCGACGCAGTTTCGCTTTCATTACAAAAATGCTAAAAACTATCGCTCTGCATTCTTTTAAAATATGACAATTATTATGTTTTATACTCACGACGCCTCTGTTATAATATTTGCGACAAAATGTCGGAATGATATAATAGCATAATCCTAGAAAAAAAAATACTTTAAATCAGTGTCACGACACTTTCAAAATAATTTGACAACAAAGTGTCGTGTTGTCTAACACCAAAGATGTGAATGTATGAACATCTCTACAACGTGTAACAGAATGAACGCAATACCTGGAAAGGGGTCATTGTACTCAGTATTATGAACTCACTACTATATCACTTACAACGCGAAAAAAACATCGACTGTCGTTTACTCGACAAAATGCAGGAGTAAAAAGAGTAGAGTTGTTCAAAATGATAAGCAGAGATCGGAATTAGGTAGAGTTGTTTATGTACTTGCATCGAAATGTTGATATTAATATGGATCTTCCCGGGATTTCTAACTGACAATCCCGTGTGGCCAAAAATATTACAAATAAATAATTTTTTTTTTTCTTTTGTTCTCACAAGCTATGTTGTGCGAACTACAACTGTGGCAACATTGCGCGTTTTGCAACTTCAGACATCCGATGTCGTTGATGTAAATTTGGCAACGTCGCGCGTGCAGTGGTTTAAATTGTGTAAAAGTAAATAACTTTTTTATTTAATAAATGACGGGATTTTCTGCTCTTTAAAATTAATCTCGGGATTTGAGGCATATCCACTTTATTCTTTCACTGTATGAAATCAGTGTAAGTACATAAATAACTCTACCTAATTCCGACCTCTGATGATGAGTACAATGACCCCTTTCCAGGTATTGCGTTCATTCTATTATAAGTTGCATAAGGTAGTATTGAAAGCAATCAGTGCCCAGTACAATTATGAGATAGAAGTAGAGAGGACGAATAGCGCTATATCTTTTTTTCATCAACAGATTGCGGCGTCGTGAGCATGGAATAATGGTATTTTAGAGTAAAATAAACCAAGTTTCAACAGTGCACAATGATTAGATTCACAACGGAAAACCAACCCATAGATGGATACGTATGCTTGAATACTCTTTATTATGTACACCATATAAGTTACAGAACATATAAACGAGGAAAACATTACACAGGGTGACACAATGAGCGGCCTTATCGCTGAAAGCGATCTTTTCAAGACAACCTTTGAATGGGTTTTGGAAGAAAAGGAAAGACAGTACTTGTAGGCATTCTTAGGTGTACTAATAAATTAATATATACAATAATAATTATTAAAGAAAAGCAGATAACTCTAGGAATAAACAATTAAAGAGAGAGGTAGTGGTTTTTGCCAAATTTTTAAAATTGGACATAGAATGAGCACGGCTTACCGACACGGGCAAGGCATTCCATAAAATTGAATTTATAATTCGAAAAGAGATTGTTTCAATCCATCGCCACTCGTGATGTATCGATGTTAGCGGTGTGTATTTTAAGTTGAATTTAAAATTACCATTTGAGTTAAAAAAAACCGGCCAAGTGCCAGGGGGAACGGTAAATTTTCATTTAATTTCTTGAATAACTTCAATACCATTTGTTTATAATATATTCAGAACCCTCACAATACGATACACAGTTGGAATAACTAAACCCATTTTCAAAATTTATTTATTTTGGTTACACTTCCGCGTTTGGGTCACCGAAGTTCATTATGTGTACCAAATTTCAACTAAATCGGTCCAGTAGATTCGGAGAAAATCGGCTGTGACAGACAGACCACTCAGTGATCCTATAACGGTTCCGTTTTTCCATATAGAGGTTTGGAACCCTAAAAACGTGCATCGTATCCCAAACACAGACTCACAACGGAAAATAGGATTGGGTTATCTATACGATCTCTCTTACTTTTAAACATCTGTTTAAAAGTAAGAGTTGTACTATAATTTGAACTTTGTATTAGGTGACATACGAGTTTGTTGTTCTTTCCTTAACGTAGAATCTTACACCTTTATGATACCGGCTATACAGCCGCGCCTGCATTATCCAGCCAGAGACCTGTACTAATTAATGAAAGTGAGCTGATCAAATTAATAATGTCACGAACCGCCATATAAAGCCTATAACTCAAATAACGCTAACGACCAGTTCTCTCCAGCCCGTCCCTAGGTGTCCTCTCCCCAGCGACGCCCTAAGCAGAGGCCCGTACCCCACAGGGGGTGCCCGCGAGCGTGTAGTCGCTTAGTTTGTAAGTTTTTTATAAGCCCTGCCTGGAGGCTTTAATATTATATTAAGGCAAGCCTGGTTAAGCAGTCGACGAACCTTATAGGTTGAACTGCGAGAAGCCACTCATAAAAAAATAATAAAAAATAACGCTAACGAGTACCGTGACGCCCTGTGTAACATGTAAACGTGCATGTACATTGTACCTGTGTATCGCTTAGAATTGCATGTAACGAGTTCTCGAAAACATTTAACAAAATATAAAACTGGTCATAATTAGTTGACAGTCCTATTTAGATGGCGGTCCAATTAACCATACTTTCCCTCACATAAGGGTTAAAATCATGACCTCAAACAAAATTGTGCACCGTTGAACCATGACCCATTCTAAAGCTACGGTACTTACGTCTCCCTTCTCTTTCTTCTTGTCTTTCTTGACGTCTTTCTCGCCCTTCTCCTTGTCCTTGTCTCGTTCCTTCTCACGCTTCTCCTTCTTGCCGCTCGTGCGTTCTCGTTCTGTAATCATATGGAGTTGGGTCAGACTCTTCCTGATTGGAGGATTTTAGGTGTAATGATGCTGTTCATTTATTACTACAGATCGGCGTCGGTAGTACTATTTTGGGTCAATGGACGACCTGAATGATAATGTTAACATGGACATGTCCCGGGAATCCTATATTAAATGAAGTTAAACTATTTAAAGATATCATCAGTACGCACGACAATGAATGAAACTACTTATTTAAGTTAAACTATTTTGAACCTGAATGATAATGTTAATATGGGCATGCCCCGGGATTCCTATATTAAATGAAGTTAAACTATTTAAAGATATCATCAGTACGCACGACAATGAATGAAACTACTTATTTAAGTTAAACTATTTTGAACCTGAATGATAATGTTAATATGGGCATGCCCCGGGATTCCTATATTAAATGAAGTTAAACTATTTAAAGATATCATCAGTACGCACGACAATGAATGAAACTACTTATTTAAGTTAAACTATTTTGAACCTGAATGATAATGTTAATATGGGCATGCCCCGGGATTCCTATATTAAATGAAGTTAAACTATTTAAAGATATCATCAGTACGCACGACAATGAATCAAACTACTTATTTTCGGTATGAGCTGGTCCTGTTTGCCATATTACTTGCTTGTCCCTGGATTAAGGGGTGTTACTACAACAATCGATCGACGTTGACCGATTGGTGTGGTAGTTTTGATTAATTTGATCGTCGAATACCGGGCGATAAACAGTTGATCAACCGCCGATCGATGTCTTCGATCAGCTTTGGCTGATTGAAGAAAGAAGTAGAAACTATCGATCGACGTCTACTAATCCATTCTACCTTCAATAGATGACATCGATCGACGATCGATCGATTGGTGTGGTAACAGCCTAAGAAGGCATATCCATGTTAAGATAACGGTCACTAATTCCCGGGAATAGCGCTACCTATGCTGATCACTATTTATTACAAAAGACAATTTTAACCATTTTCCGAAACTAACCATTTTTTTTTTAAATTTAATTTTTTTTTAAAAGCCCATGGGTATTATCTTTCAAAAGCAAGATTTTGTATCCCCTTATTTAACTAAAACGTCTACATTTAGAGACAGACATTTTAGAAAATCGTCCAATTTTCATCCAGATATTAAAAAAAATTTAATAATGATGTTCGAGTACATTGACGGTGTTCTTATGCTAGTACTCACTTAAATTCGTTATTTTTTTTATTTAAGTATTTATTTTTCTCGAGAATTCCGCCGTATAGAGAAATTATTCTCTTTACTTCTCTAAACACCACATAAGGGACAATACCTCCAAATATCTCGGCAGCGTGACACTTTAGGGCACCATGTAAGCAACATGGTGCCCTAAAGCTTTTTGTTTGGTTAGTGTCAGCTATATATTAATATAATTGTTTCATCGTGCGCCGCGATTCAATATTAGTTCAGAAGTTTTAAGAATACCCGAGATCCGAGAATAGCCGAATAAAATGCAACGTGTGTAGTAATTGATTCGGGCCGACCTTATCGTACATCAAATACTGCCGAACAAGGCAAAATGTTCCTGCAACAATGTTTTGCAAATGCTGTTCACCATCAATACGGGAATATTGTTAAACACAATCAACACTACATCTGAAAAAAATAGAAGACAAACAGATATACAGGGGTGAATTTTTCAAGTGTTTGTGGTTGGCCAAATCCGAAACTACGAGAAATATCGAAAAACACTGAAAGGAGTTTCGAGCCCGATTTTGATGAAAACTAAAACTGCATTATTAGATTTTTGAAAAATCGGTTTTCATAGCCAGGAATCGAACCAAATGGTTTTGAACACCATCCGAAAGTGTCGCTAATAAGGATAATTCTGGAAAGTAATAACATATATGGCAAACTAAAGGAAAGTGCTGTTTTGCTAAAATAAATTATGTCACCGGAAAATAGCAAACTCCATAAGATTATAAAATACCTTGAGATTGTAAACTCTCGATAAATTGTCAACTGAACACTTGAAATACTTTTTTACGCATCAAAATTTGTTGAAGTGCCTGATCGTCACAGCATGGCAGCAACTCACTTAATGAGCAATTAACCACTATAGGAGGCGCCAGATAATCGTGGAATAACGGTCATTGACCCACCTACATTTATTGAAATTTTTAATTTGAAAAACGGAATTAATGACACAAAGCTGTCCCGAATCATCATCTCTCGTGATCCTTAACATTGTCTAATAATGAAAAACGATTCATATTTAATTGTTCAGGTACCTATGAACAGTTATTAGGGAAAGGTCAATATACTTTATTCCACATTTATCTGGCACCTACTATAATTGCTAAGGTGTACATGTCTTTTTTGTTAAAAACGTCACTTGCTGTACTTAACCCGTGTAGTCAACACCAAATATTAAATTATTTCTTGCACTGAGCATCCTGCAGTTATTCATTCAGCAAATCCCTTATATAATCTCTCGAAGTCATCCCGAGAAATTGTGGATTATAATAAAATGGCGACAAATCGACGCCGAGTTGCTAGCTTGTTGTGGTTCTCTATCGGTTGCATTTTGGGAGTGTGCGACGGTATTGCATAGTTTAATTTCCGCCAAGCCCGTTCCATCATCGGAACACAAGAAATACGGCGATGCGCCACCGGTACATGGTGGACATCCCACCCACACGCACAAAACGTTTTGGGAACACATTCATTGTGCTTACATCAAAGTCTCACATACCACAGTGTCTCAAGACGAAAGTCTACGACCAGTGCGTGTTGTCAGTGATGACATATGGAACTGAAACGTGGTCGCTCACAATGGGCCTCATCGGAAGGCTTAAAGTCACCCAAAGAGCAATGGAGAGGGCAATGCTCGGAGTTTTCTTGCGTGATCGAATCAGGAATGACGATATACACAAGAGAACCAAGGTTACCGACATAGCCCGAAGGATCACCAAACTGAAGTGGCAGTGGGCAGGGCACATTGCTCACAGAATATATGGTCGATGAGGCCGAAAAGTTCTGGAGTGGCGGCCGCGTACCGGAAGACGCAGCTTTGAAAGGCCTTCCACAAGGTGGACTGATGACCTGGTGAGGGTCGCAGGTAGCCGATGGATGCGAGACGCACAGGACCTGTTGTGGCGACACTTGGGGGAGCCTATTTCCAGCAGTGGACGTCTTTCGGCTGATATAATGATGATGATGACATCAAAGGAGTGGAATTTCTTGCCATAGCTACAACCTGGGAGTCTCAGTCAAGAGTGAATAGGTTACTTCTAGGCAAGCGTGCTCCATCGTCGACCACATCATCGCTTACCATCAGGCGAGTGGTCAAACGCGTGCCTATCAATATTTAAAATATATATATATATGACTCACTCTTCTCTTTGCCATCTTTTTCTTTCTTCCGTTCTTCCTTCACCATCTTACAGTACTCCTTGAAGTAGTCTTCCCTCAAGTTGCTACTCTCCACCGCCTTGTAACGCGCGTCCATATCGATCTTTTTCTTGGCGTCTAGCCAGCGAGCGTGTCTGTCCACGCCTTTCTCTTTGATCAGCGCAATGAACTCGATTTTCACCTATAATGAGATATTTCACCGTTATTCAAAGTAATGGTTGGTTTAAGTTTTTTAAAGTGGGTTTTTACGGTTGGTTTTTAGGAATTGTATGGTTTAAATTTGGTTTTTTTGTCGTGGTCGGGCTGTTGTTGGCGAGGAATGCAATTTGACGTAGAATCAGGTTTTGTATTTCTTGGAGGGATGTTGATAGATATGCCAGTTATCAATTTACAAGTTTATAAATAAAAAGGCTGAGTAATTTAGACTTTGACATTAAATGCGAAAATTATTTATTAGACTTTGAAATTAAAATATGAAATGTATTTAGACTTAAAAAGGGGTAGTACTTGTCATTTAAATTTATTAAAATAATCGAAAGGTAAACAGATCAATTCCAATGGTTGTGTACGGAACACTGATGTGTTTTTAAAACAAAATAAAGGAAACGCAAAAACAACCCCCATTTTTCCCGTAGGGGTTGGCAGAAATGCCCGAATTTCAAATAGTTAGGTTAGTCAAAAGAGACAGGAGATGGATAAATGGGAAATAAAGAGACAAGAGATGGATCAATGGGAAATAAAGGAACAGGAGATGGATAAATGTGAAATAAAAAGACAGGAGATGGATAAATGTGAAATAAAGAGACAGGAGATGGATAAATGGGAAATATACATCAAATACTCAGAACAGCTATTTAGCTGTTTCGTGTGTAGTAGTTATACATGTTGACTAGCTATGTACACATACAGCGTACTCTAACCAATATAGACCATCAAATATGCTCATGCGGAGTATAAATTGTCGTTAAAAGATCACTTTCAGCGATGAGGCCGCCCATTGTGATCACCATATTATTATCTTATGTTTTCTTCATCTATATTTTCTGTGTATTATATTCTATTCAAAACGATTCGACGACAGTCACAGCCAATACCAGCCCGTAAGTACAAATAATAAAATAAATTCGCTGAGCAAATTCCTAAAAACCATCCGTGTATGTACCCAACGCACAGAGCTACGACGGCACACGCTGAAAGAAACAATTTCATGATTAGAAGCTGAAAAGTTAAAAAGTTTTAATTAAAAACCTGTGGAGCGAAATAATGATTAAATTCTGAAAGAAAATGTTTTATTAGTATTATTATGTTTTTTGGTAAACGGAAGTATGTTTTTTGTTTCATTAAAACTTGAATCTTCTACTATTTAAATCGTAAAAAATAATTTATTAAATCGTATCAAATTTTTTTTTTGTATTTTCTCGAAAATTCCAAGATTTTGTTGGTAATTTATACTGGAGTAAAAACTATTAAAAAAAAACTCGACACGATTTTTTTAAGACATTCATTATTGCTCCTTATAACTAGAATCATTTAGAAATTAATATTCCAATATTTAGATTAAAAATGATCTGCCCAGGTCATTTTACTCATAAAATTTTGGAATAATAGTTTTGTAATCAGCGCATTGAGGTTCAAACGTACGCCAATATTTTCCTAAAGGAAAGACAGCGGTGTACGTTTGTACAACTTTTTAAAATCGATATGTAATTTTAAAATTCAGTACTATTTAATATAAGGGCGGGACCATTTGTAGTCATACACCCGCCATTCTGATGGACACGGCAAATTGCCATTTGGGACAAATTGGGAGTCGAACCCAGGATATATATTACGCACGCAATTGGATCAAACCCCTGATTTACCTAGGGATTGAACCTAGATAGCTGTGTAGCGGGATCAGTAACCACCCTTGTGGTTTTAAAAATGTTTGATATCCCAAAAATATATCAGTCACGGGATTTGAACCCGCCGTATTACGCTCTAGGAAAAAAAGCCGCTACAGATTTTTCATAGAATATCTACAAATGTTGAAGTACAGCATACTCTAAATCTTCCGGGTTTCGAACCCAGACAAATACATAAGCCAACATTTTATGATGGCACGAATTGCGAACAAGATATCACAGGAATTATATTCTTTTAAAGAATAAAGGATTCTATCCCTTAGAAATCATACTGAAACCACTAATCCATCTGCTAAAAATAGAGATTTTAGTCACAATTTTTGCCAGGAGACGAGAATTTCAATCTTCGCGCACAAAAATTTGCGATCCCATTCTACGAAACGCAATGATTTTGGGGATTAAAAAGAATATCAACATTTTTCTAACAGTTAAACCAGAAAAACTTTCAACGCACATAGTACTAAGATTAACATATACACCAAATAACAAAAACATTTTTTTTCTTGACGCCGGAATCGAACCAGCGCCTATTCTGTTGCTGGGTATTTAAATACGAAAACATAGCAAGCATAGCCGCAGTTAAACATTGTGTTATAAATAAAAACTTCCGTTTACCAAAAATGTATCGTATTCCTAAATCTGATCTTTCTAAGCGGTCTCATTTTAAAATTGAACCAATGTTACCGATAGAAATTTTTATTTTTATTTTACCATTACATATCAAGTGATGCTTAGAAAGACCTAGGATTCGAACCTAGGACTTCAATTAACCATCGCACCTATGGCGAGTTCACCAAATTGACTCAAAGATAATATTTTTTCTCTACTTTTAAACAGTTTGGGCTATAACTAATACTATTTTACTCGACCTGGGAATCGAACCCATGTGCATACGCTCAGCAGTCGCGCTTATTACTGACTGTTTACATTTAAAATTATCATTTCTTAGAATTCTGTTTATAAATGGCTGACCCTAAAAGTTTAGTTAAAACATTGTTAACTTATCCGTTAAATAATCCACCGGTAAAATTGATTCAATTTGAATTTATATTATTAATATAATTTATATTTGTTTTTTTTTTTACAATTATTAAACTTCAATATTTAAAACATTTAGCTTTCTACTGTTGACAACAGTTAAATATTTACTTTAAACTTGAGTAAATTTAATTTTTAAAAGTATTATAGAAATTTTCGTCCGAAAAGAAGAAAGGGTAACTAAAAACGATTCAGTTTTTTTTAAAACCCTCTAAAAGGACGCTCGGATGAAAAATAAATCGAAAAAAAAATGCTGAAAAAGAAATTATTAGTATTCCTATTTCTTGTTTTTTACTGTCCAGTATTTATTTACATACAGTGACGTTTTTTGGACCCATCACCAATACTTAAGGCTGGTAGCACTAAAACATGAGTGTTGCCAGCGCTCTAAATTATTTTCGTCCACTTTAAGCGTGGCAACACTGCCTGTACTTAGCATCGCATGCATGAATCTTGAAGCTCGTAGTGGGGGAGATATTTTTCTCTATATAATAATAAAAGAAGATTTTTTAATACAATGCTGGGAAAAGAAAGCTGCATTTTAATTTAAAACTTTCTTTTAGTACCTAGAAAAACAACACTCTTTATTTTTTTAAATATACAGGGTGTGCAAAAAATTTAAAGTTTTAAACATTACTCTTGATATATTTTTTTTGTATTTTATCTTTTTTATCTCTGTCGCTCCTTTTTCCAACATTAAAGGCAGTGTTTCCAGACATATTTTGATTTCTAAATTGATTGTTAATTGTACTTTAATCATGACTGATTGATTGAGCTGCTTAAAATATGTCTAACCTTTAATTTTTTCGGTCGACGCGACGTGGCCAATTGACGATTTTATTTTTAACTCTATTTTTCCAATGTTTTATAAAATTTAAAAAAATCTCATATAATGAGCATTTTATATGGTTTTTAAAATAGATCTGTAATTTAAATAAAATCACATTTAATTATAATTGCTTTAACATCGAATTTACATATTATTTCAATTGATTAAGAAACAAAAACAAAATAATTTCGTTCAACCTACCGCCTAAAATTCTAGCGCGTGACAGACTGGCTTTAAATCTGACCCATTTTTACTGAAGGCCAAATAGCCTCATTTTCGGGCAATGTCTTAGCCAAATAGCCTCATTTTCAAGTGAACATTATGGCACAAATCGTCAATAGGCCACGAGCGCGGCCGCCGCGCGTAGTCCGCTCCGCTCGCTCGCTCCGCTCCGAAGCCGCCGCTCTGCTACCCACAAACAACGGAGCTACTATTTGCCTTTTAAAGCTAAAGGGGGAGTCGCGGTCGTGTTGTCGTGAGGAGCCTTTCGTTTTGATAATATTTGTAATATAAACTATTATATTTTTTAATAAAAAAATAAAAAAAATATTTTTAAGTCTCAATTTAAAAAAAAAACAGCGAGAATTCTAGTTTTTTTTTTGGGAATTTAATAATAGATAAAAATAGTTTAAAATTATAATATATTATCGTATTAGAAGGCTTACATCAAGAAACACAGCCGTCATTAAGAAAAATGTTTTAAAGATAAAAGGTCATCATAATTTATCGATTATATTAAATGTTACTCAAATATATAAATTTCTTCAAAATGCTTCATCAATAATACGAGTGTCTTTGGTATTGTTTCAGAAATATTGCATCAATTTAATTAACTAAGTGAATTATTTAATCGTACCTTCAAGTATGTTCCTAATAATAAACAAGAGGTATTTTTCGTTCGTTCTAAGCAAAACAATATCAGAGACCGATTAAAATTCAAAGGAATAAAAAAGCTAAAATTCCATTTCAAATATCAGTTTTGCAAATTTTTTTATAAAATTCGCACAGCAGATTTATTCTATCAAAAGAACAATATTATTGCTATGGGAATCGAACCCAGATTGTGCACAAGAATTTAATAAAACATATTAATCATCAATCAGGAATCGAACCTGATATAATCACCAATATAAAAAGCTAAAAAAAGAGAAAAAATAAAAACAATTCGCTATAAAAAGTAAACAGAAATAATACATTCGGGAATCGAACCCAATCGATTATAATCTGTAATACAAATGAATATAATTTTAATAAAATCTGCTTCACGATTTCGACTGTCAATTTAATAACTTAAAAAAAAAACTGTACACATTTTATTATTATTAAAAATTTAAATACACAACGCCATTTAATAAAGTTTCGATATTTTTGAGCAATCCCAAAATTTTAAAATCACGCTGTATAATCTAATGCTAGAACAAAGGATTCCTTAAAACACGCTAATTCTCAGGTCTTAAAAAATATTATGCATTTATTCTTAATAATCGTGTAAATGTTTGCCACAATCACGCTTAGACAGATGGACAAATTCGGATAAAAATTGAAAGATAGTTCGACTATCATAAGTAGATATAATATGTTAATGCTTGTCGCAAATAAACTTTCGTTCTGTTATGTTCCCACTACTGGGAAACAGGCCTCTCCTTTATGAGAGCGAGAGGGGTGTAATCACGCGGGCCCACTACGAATAGGGTGCTCGACTGGAATTCTTTTACACTAGCGACCCTCCCCAGTTTCGCGTGGGTAAAATATATATATATAGCACTCATGTGCTCCCGATTTCTGCTTTTTGGACACTTGGCAAAACATCGATTTTTATACGCTATTTATAATTTAAATTATTCATGTAAACCTGCCGGAAGAAATTCTCTAAATGATACTGAAAACTACATTGATATCCGTTGGGAAGTTTTAAAAGTCTTAGCGTACAGAGGGAGAGACGGCGATAAACGACTTTGTTTTGTACTAGGTAGGAATAGGGATTTGTCAAAACCTACCTTTAAAAAAAAAAGTTTTCCATGTATTTTCGTCAAGTATATCCGTCTCGCTCCCTCTTATATTTCTTACTAAGGCTAAGTCATCTGTCTCGCTCCGACAACACTTTTTACTAAGCCATTAAGAAAACTTGAAGTATAACGGTCTCGCTCTCTCTTATACTTCTTGCTAAGCCATCAAGTATGTCTGTCTCGCTCCTACAACACTTCTTACTAAGCCATTAAGAACACTTGATAGTCAAGTATAACCGTCTCGCTCTCTCCTATACTTCTTGCTAAGCCATGAAGTATATCTGTCTCGCTCCTACAACACTTCTTAATAAGCCATTAAGAACACTTGATAGTCAAGTATAACCGTCTCGCTCTCTCTTATACTTCTTGCTAAGCCATTAAAATATATCTGTCTCGCTCCTACAACACTTCTTACTAAGCTATTAAGAACACTTGATAGTCAAGTATAACCGTCTCGCTATCTCCTCTATACTTCTTACTAAGCCATTAAGAACACTTGAAGTATATCCGTCTCGCTCTCTCCTATACTTCTTACAAAGCCATCAAGTAGATCTGTCTCGCTCCTACAAAACTTCTTACTAAGCCATAAAGAACACTTGATAGTCAAGTATAACCGTCTCGCTCTCTCCTATACTTCTTGCTAAGCCATCAAGTATATCTGTCTTGCTCCTACAACACTTCTTACTAAGCCATTAAAACACTTGAAGTATAACCGTCTCGCTCTCTTCTATACTTCTTGCTAAGCCATTAAGTATATCTGTCTCCTTCCTAAAAATCTTCTTACTGAGCCATTAAAAACACTTGATAGTCAAGTATAACCGTCTCGCTCTCTCCTATACTTCTTGCGAAGCCATCTACAGCTCTTGCCGTCTCGCTCGCTCCCGCAGCACTCACCTGTTCTCTGGCCTTGTCTTTCTCCTCCTTCTCCTTCTTGCGTAGGTCGGCGAGGTACTCGTTGAAGAAGGTTTCCCTCTCGCGAGCCTTGTCTATACCTTTGTAGCGTTCGTCGCGCCCGTGTTTGGATGTGAACTCGTTGAATGACGACCTGTGGGGAGATTTATTTAATGTAATTCTAGTTAACCACTGTTTAAGTTATTTGTGTTCTGGGTTGGGTGAAGGAGCTCGTAGCTAAATAATACCAGCCGCACGGGTCGATCTTTAAGGTAAAGCAACGCTTGCCGAGGTTGGTCTGTGGATGGGTGACCATCTTAACATACCGAGACTCCTCCGTGCCTCGGTGCGCACGTTAAGCCGTTGGTCCCGGCTGTCATTTGTAGATCTTTGGCAGTCGTTACGGATAGTCAGAAGCCAGATAATCTGACACCAGTCTTACCAATGAGGACCGTTTTACCCAGTTAATGGGTTGTGGAGGTCTGGTAGGCAGCCGCTCCACGTTAAATACTGGTATTCAGCTGAATCCGGTTTGACTGGAAGCCGACCCAAATATAATTGGGAAAAGGCTAGGCAGATGATGATGTGTTCTGTATTAGAAGAAAATCAGAGCCGAAGAGTTACCAATTCACCTGCCCAGGGTTGCGGAAATGCCAGGAGCTCGTGGCTTCATAATAAATACCGTATGGAGCATGATGAAGTTGCGGAATTTGTTCTAGAGAGTCACCGCGGCCCTGGAACGCGGCGGGCATTTGAAGGAACACGGGTGGGTTTCAGTCAGTAAGAGTCTGAGACTCCCTCTCAATGTGCCGGGAGGAGGCATTTAATGATTTCCCATCCACAATAATCCTAGATTGGAATAACTGGCTGTGCCTGCAATATCGGCCACGTGGTACTTAGTTAATATAATATAATATATCTTGGGGCAATTCACACACGGTCATCCGATCCCAAACTAGACAGAGCCTGTGCTATGGCAACCAGACAACTGATAAACATACTTATATATTTTTAAATACATTCATCATCATCTGCCTAGCCTTTTCTCAACTATATTGGGGTCGGCTTCCAGTCAAACCGGATTCAGCTGAATATCAGTATTTAACGTGGAGCGGCTGCCTACCAGACCTCCACAACCCATTAACTGGGTAACACGGTACCCCTTGGCAAGACTGGTGTCAGATTATCTGGCTTCTGACTATCCGTAACGACTGCCAAAGATCTACAAATGACAGCCGGGACCAACGGCTTAACGTGCGCACCGAGGCACGGAGGAGTCTCGGTATGTTAAGATCGTCACCCATCCACAGACCAAACTCGGCAAGCGTTGCTTATCCTTGAAGATTGACCCGTGCGGCTTGAGGGTTTAATCAGGTGTGACACAATTTTGTTTACTATTCTGTCTGCTATTATGGGTGCTGAAGGTTTCTGGGTTAGGTTTACTTACTTGGAGTGCAGCTTGGCCTCATCCATGAGGGCCCTGAATGCTATCTTCTTCTGTTGAAGTCTGTTTTTCTTCTCTTTACGTTCCTCCTCGGCGCGGTCACGAACGTATTGGTCGAATACCTGGACAACGGAATAAGAGTTTTAAGACTCATCGTTAAATTATAAAAAAATATTGGAGGTTACCGAAGGGCTGGTTTCTAACTGAAAAATAAATATGGGAGCGTTCAAGTATCACGTAACGCAATTTTTGAAGATTCTTGAACCTCCCTCCCCCCCTTGTAACGCGCCGTAACATTTTTCTGTACCCCCCCTCCCCCTCCCTAAACGTTACGTATCATCTAAGTGACAATTTTTACCTAAAATCACAATTATGTCTACTACTCTCATGTTACCTACTTTTTTTCATTCATAAATTACATTTCAAGAAAAATATTGACGTTTCATTTTTGTTTGGCAAAATGACTACTGTTTAGTGACTGTGGAACTCGAAAACATGTTTAGTGAGCTAGAGTTAAATAAAAAAACAATTTTACGTAACGCGTTGTTCGAACACCCCTCCCGCCCCTGTAACGCATCGTAACGTTTTACAAGACCCCCCTCCCCCCAAATTGCGTTCCGTAATACTTGAACGCCCCCTATGATCGTCTAAAGTATATTCTTTTTTATGAGTATGTAATGTTTTTAGTGCGTAGGACATCCTTGATTTTAACAAGTTTTAACATTTTAATGCCATTCGATAAAGATAATTCGATTTCATTCGACCAATTAGAAAGGAGATAGTTTATAAAGGTATACTGAACAGGGAGTTAAGTCCCGCAACCTCCATTGAAAAGGGAGGATCCTCCGACCGGACGGTTGTTTTGTCTGGTGGGCAACTGCCCGATAGTTGATATTCGGACTTGTTGTTCATGTTCAAATCGCACGGAGAACTCGCACGGAGGACCTGACTGATTTGAAATCCTTTTTCCAAATATGTTGCTAACAAATATTTTATATTATTAGTGCTCTCCTTTAAAGTTTACTTTTTCATTTACGCACTGTTAGAACTTAACTGAAGAAATGAAAAAAAAAACGTGTCAGTTATATTTTCAGGAAAATACCGACTATTTTTGTTTGCAAGCCCTATAGTTGAACAAAGATTCTCACCTGCCGCCTCTCCTTCGAGTTAAGCATGAGGTAGCGCGGGTCGAAGACGATCTTGTGCAGCTCCTTCTCCCAGGTGGAGAAGGCGGACACGTCCTTCTCCTGCAGCATGTGCAGGAAGGCGGCGAGGCGCTGCGGGTGCGGCAGGGCTCCACGCTCGCGGGCGGCGCGCACCTCGGCCTCCACGGCGGCCGCCGCGCCCACCAGGATCGTGCCGCCGCCCGACAGGCTCGACTGCACCACCGGGGCCTTCTTCTCTGTTCGACGGTACGGACTTGCGTTAAATAATGTCAACATTGCAGACATTACTTAGTAGTAGTAGTCTTTGTGTTAGCGGGCACACCATTTATGCCCGGAGGCATAATTAGTTTGGTTTACTTGTTAATGCTTGAGTTTGTCTTATTCTGATGGCTTAATGGAGTGTGCTAGCTACCAAGTGTCAATTAATTTCATTTAATTTGATTTACAGTTTGAATATATTATTTTCTGTGTCATTTATTGTAAAATACTTTGCATACTATTGTATAAATTCAAGTTTTTAAAAGCTTAACCGACAGATGTGTTGCTGGGGAGTTTGTTGCGCCACTTCTTCTTCCCAGCTACAACACTAGGAAGTGGTGACGGGCGGGCGTTTTGGGGGACTGTCTTTATGTAGAACTTTGACGTTCAAAAAGTGCTGGCACTCAGTCTCATTTGAATAAATGACTTTTGATTTTGATTGATTTTACCGCCCCGGCTTGGTACGGGCTTAAAAAGCGCAACAGAATAAACGCACAACCTGGAAATGGGTATTTGTACATTAATCATTCATCAAATAGCGATAACTCGACAAAATGTACTGAACAGCTGTTTTTTTAATTCGCGATTTCAGTGTTGGTCCCGTAGTGAAAGTTGTTCATAATGATGAGTACAATGACTCCTTAAGAGGTATTGCGTTTATTCTGTTACACGTTGTATAAATACAACACAGAATATTAACTAATGGTCACAATTATAAATTCATACAAATATGTAACTTGAAACTTCTTTTTACTAGAAAACAATACGAAATTATAATTAGGAATTGTTAAAGTATTTTATGATAAATGGTTTAAATTGCATGAAAATAAAGGATTTTTATTTTGATTATATCGAAAATGAAAAATCAAGTAAATATGTTTTGACTTCATTATCAACCAAAATTATATTCTGTAGGTTTTGAAGATACTGCGAAAGAAAATGAAGAGAATTAGCCCCCACTTTAAAAAATAGAGTGCGAAGCTCTCAAACTACCCATTCATCACCAAAATCCACATAGCAGGCACTAACCTTCATCAACCTTCGACTTCTTGGCGGCCTCCACGCCAGAATCATCAGTACTGGAGTCAGCGGCTCTCTTGAGCTCTCCGTTGGAAGACTTGCTGCTTGAAGCGACAGCGGCGTCCTTACGCTAGAACAAAACGTTACTAAATGAGCCTTGTGTCCAAGAAGGAGCTCAATTATACGCACAGCTGTCTTGCAAAAGTGGCTACACTTGGCGTATCTGTGAAAATATTCGCGTTACTTGAATAAAAGAAAATATACCCTAAAATAATTTTTAATCCGGTATCTTTGAGATACCGGATTAAAAATGATCAGAAATCAGAAATCATTTATTTTGCGAAGAATGTGGGTATACAAAATAAGATGTCCATATTTTTGATAAATGATAGTTCCAACACACTACATCATCTGATCATCATGACATCGGTGTAAAAGACGGATTTTTATGAAAGACGTAAAATACCGGCTTTGTTTTTTCAATCACACTATCACACTAATATAATAAAGGCGAAATTTTGTGAATGAGTGTGTATGTTTGTGACTTCTTCATGCGCAAACGGCTAGACCGATTTAGATGAAATTTGGTATAGAGATTGTTTGAGTCCCGGGAAAGGACAAAGGATAGTTTTTATCCCGGGAGTATGTTCCCTTGGAATAATTTTCGACATTCACGCTGGTGGAGCCGCAGGCGGCTGATAGATGTCCATAATTTCTAATAAGCCCGGCGAGCTCGCCCCTTCTACTTTTCGAATATTCTATTTATTCGTTAAAAAATAACTTTATATTTAGAAGTTAGGGTATATATTCAATTATATCAAAGTAACTCGAATATTTTTAAAATAGACCAAGTGCAGTGTACTCCTTAAAACCACAAATGTTTAATGTCTGACTATTATATATGTATATTGATAGCGCAGCGGTGTTTGGAGATTAAGCAATGCCCTATTTTAGTGTTTGTTGAAATGACAGTGTTTTATATTCGCTATAATTATTAGTGGTGCCGAGTTAGGGTGTTTATACAAGATACTGATGATTTTAGTGGCTTAATATGAAAAGTCCATAGAACAAGTTAAAACATTTTATTATTATTAAAACCATGTTATTATTATTTATATATTATTTAGTAACACACGCCCGATCCTTTGCATAGCTACACCACTGCCCAAAAAAGGAGTGTTATGTTTTCAAGATTCTTGTATGTCTTTTAAATTTCTTTATAACACTGAGGTATGCTGTAAAAGTGTAAATGGATCACAACAAGGAATTTACAAATGAAACGTTTTATCTAGAACAACACAAAAATATAATACTAACAGTGAAAATATAATCAAAATTGACCGAGAAACAAAGGAGATATAACTATTTTAAACAAACATATCTGTCTCTCTCGCGAAAACGCCGTTTTCTATGGCAGCTGTATAGGCGACATAGTATTTGACGTCAGAGTTAGTATCGGACTTCTCTTCTATATATATATTAGGGTATGGTTTTTTTTTTTTTTAAGGATGGGTAATCATCAAATGACTTCTTCCGCTCTGGGTGGAGCGGAAGGGCGTGTCAGACTCTTACTGGCTAAAACCCATCCGTGTTCCTTCTAAAGCCCTTTGCGTTCCAGGGCCGCGGTGACTCTTTCGAACAGATTCCGCAACCCTGGCTTTGGCCCTAGCGGGCCCCGTCTTTTATGCTGACATCTCTTTGAGGCGCGCTTGAAACACAACGCGCCATGGACCCGGGCCTGGTGGTGACCGGACAGCGAGCCACCCAACGCTCGCCGTCCTTGCCCCGCGCAGTAGGTGGCCGGGGTGAGCCCTGCGACTCCCGACGCCCGGGGCGTCTATGGTTTACGCACTAAGTCCTGATGTTGGACCATTGTGCGGAACCATGGCGACCCTCATTCCAACCAGCCAACCTCCCTCCAGGAGCAGATCAGTCGGACTTCTCTTTCTAATGGTCATCTTTGAAGCTTCATAACTTCATCACTGATGAAGTTATTTTAAAAATTATTTCATAACTAGCGACCCACCCCGGCTTCGCACGGGTGCAATGCTGATACTAAATATACTACAGAATGTCGTCCGTGCATTTTAAATCTGTAATATCTTCGAAAATATTCATTTAAATTTTACCTTTTTAAGGTGTACAATACTATAGTACATTATTTTGATCTATCTCGTAGGGTTCAGCCAGCGTTTGCAATGTCAGCGCAAAAAATGTGTTTATATACGACATCACATTAGAAACCTTAAAAATTATAAATTATCAGTGTTTCTCCACTATATTATGCATGTATTATACATATTAACCTTCCTCTTGAATCACTCTATCTATTAAAAAAAACCGCATCAAAATCCGTTGTGGAGTTTTAAAGCTCTAAGCATACATAGGGACAGACAGCGGGAAGCGACTTTGTTTTATACTATGTAGTGATTGTTTACTTGAGCTAATAAGTATTATAATTCAAACTTCAAACAATCCTTTACAGCTGGGTCCTCCATACAATATAGACATTTCGCACCTTTAAAGTAAAACCGTTACCAAACGGAATTATGAAATTGTATAGAGGAGCCAATATTAGAAAATAATCACTGTTTTAGATCAATTCATGAAAATTTTCGTTTAGTAACGGTTTTAATTTAAAGGTGCGATTTGTCTGTCTGTACAGGCTTTGTAGAACAAACAATATTTTATAGAAGTTTATGGAAGTGTCTATATCGTGTGGACAACCCATTATGCACCTAGCACTTTACTTGGCGAATTTGTCAAAATATTCGCGTTATTTGGACAATAGAAAATATACCCTACTCAACTACAAGCTCGACAGCCCCCTTCTGTGGCACTGGGTTCAAGCACAAGTGTGTGTGCCCGGGGCCCCAGAGGGTGGTAAATACTTAAATTAATTTTTTAAATTTAACTAACATAGTTTTTAAGTTGTACTACTAACATAATTATGGGCCTAAAAAAAGGTCTGAGATATAGAGATTTTATTTTTATTTTTATCAAGACAAAGTACATTATTTAACAAAAAAAAAGACGAATATTTGCGCAAATACGACATTATAATTGAATTCAAAATTCAAAGAGGATAGAATCGTTGTGACATAGCTACCCGGCCGTTTTTAAATGTTTTAACATGGCAACTTTTTCCCAAATATCTCGACAACGTGACACTTTAGGGCACCACATTTCACACATTTATGTTTGTTTAAGTGTCCTCTACCCATATGTGACCGCGGACAGCGACTTTAACGAAAATAATAATGACGGCGAGTGGATATGTCAGCTCACATACAAAAATGTTCGAACTCCTTTTGGAACAAACAAACTCAAGTTCAGATTCCATTACTATCCATTGTACTATAGAGGTTTGCGGAACAGGGTGTAAAGTCCCGCAGACCTCCATTGAAAAGGGAGGATCCTCCGACCAGACGGTTGTTGTGTCTGGTGGGCAACTGCCCCAAAGTTGATATTCGGACTGTTGTATATGTTCAAATCGCACTGAAAACTGACACCGCGATGCAGGGTTTGGTTCACATAGTTCATTGCAAGCGGTATAGATGTCGCTGCAGCAGTGGAGACGTACCTGCAGCTCCAGCAGCGCGGCGGGCGGCTGCGTGACGGCCTTGTCGACGTCGGCGCGGCCCATGAGCAGCGCCGGCCGCTCCCACACCGACGAGTGCGCCGCCGAGTTGTAGAAGAACACCGAGCCGTCGCCGGTCCACACCACGCACCTACACGAACAAACGGAACATGTACATCACTACTGGCAGAAGGCACAGGCTTGCGGAATGTTTGAAACAGTTACCGTGGCCCTCGAACGCGGCGGGCATTAAGAGGAACACGGGTGGGTTTTAGTCAGTAAGAGTCTGACACTCCCTCCCAATGTGCCCAGAGCGGGAGGAGGCATTAGATGACTTCCCAATACGTCGGAAATATGTGTTGTATCAGTCTATAATCTATCTCTATTCCAAATTTAATCAAGATCCGCTCAGCCGTTCTGGCGTGATTGACTAACAAACGTCCAGACAAAGTTTCGCATTTGCCCCCGTGCTAATATTGTTCTCTTGGCTATTTTAGCTGCAGGGCAAAAGCCACCATGACATGTTTTCCCCACCCGGCAATATTGCCCAACTTGACATTATTACTCCAGCTGAAATGTTTACCACACCTGCCAAAAATACCCCACCTATATTGTTTTTTTTTGCAAAAATCATTTCATCCACTCACTAAGGCGTCCCCAGTATGGGCGTACTAGATATCGGGCGACTCCTGTCCTGCTTGGCTTTGTCCTTCTCCCGCTCGGCAGCCTGTTTCTCCTGTGAGGCTACACTTACCTTAATACTAGACGATCACCATCCGGGCCTGGTAGCCATGACCCGTACTAATAACAGTGTTAAGGGGACAGACACTTGGCTTTAGTAGCTGCATGGAAATATTACCATACCTGACACGATTACCCCACCTTGCAGTTTTACCCCACCTCACAAAGTTACCCCAACCGCCAATATTGCCCCATCTGTCAAAAAATGACCACCAAAAATATTGAACTCACCAAGGCGTCCCCAGTATGGGCGTGCTAGATATCGGGCGGCTCCTGTCCTGCTTGGCCTTGTCCTTCTCTTTCTCCTTCTCCCCCTTGTCCTTCTCGGCCCTGTCCCGCTCGGCGGCCTGCCGCTCCAGGTCCGCCTGCTGCTCCTGCTTGGCTCTCTCCTCGGCGGCTTGTCTCTCCGCCTGTAGGAGTCTCTCGGCTTCGGCAGCCGCCTTCGCTTCGGCGTGAGCTTCTACATCGATTACTGTTGAATATGAAGGAATAGATAACATAGATAAAACATTTATTTGTTACAAGAACAGAAAACACAACACACAAAAGCACACAGAATCTATGGCAATCTGTGAGTGCCAAACTACCTACGACATAAAAAATATTTGACATGAAAAAAAAAATCCAATGTGCGGTGTGTGTGTCTCTTAGAAGATGACATTCAGGATAAGAATGCTTGGAAACATGCTGGTCCTGCTCCATAGGACAATCAAGGGTGTAGACAAAAGGTCAAACTGGTTGATTTATGTATTAACTTTATAGATATACTGTTTCTGTTTTTGTGTTTTTATTTTTCTGTTGACTCACACACAGTTTAATTAATGGTTCCAATGTTTGTAAATATGTGAGTACCATTTACCTAAATTTCTTTAGAAAATGAGTAAGTTTACCTCTGCTGGTAATACTTTGTTCTTATAAGTAGCATACTCTGGGTGCATCGACCTCACATAATTTTTTGTATACAAAATTTTGTAAAATCATTATTTGAAAAGAGTAACTATGGAGTTTCTTGTCCGTTCTTCTCCATAAGAATCTACCTTTCCGAATGGACAGTAGAGTCACTTCATTAATGTGACATTATTATTTTACTGAACTGTAAATGATGAATTGATGACGTTCAAAAGTGCTGTTTCATGGCCTAATTGAAATAAACGTTTTGACTTTGACTTTGACCCAAATGGGAGGGATTTGCCATAATCACCACGTTTGGTAGGCGGGTTGGCGATCGCAGTGTAGCTGTTGCAATGCACAGAGAATGCTGCTGCCCATTCTCTGGTGAGTCCCTTAGTCGCCTCTTACGACACCCAAGGGAAGTGATAGTGCTATTATTAATAGGGTTTTGGAATCATTTTTTTTTTATTAAACTTTAAACGTGTAAAGGTCAATACGCGGACCTAATGCAAAAAAGCATTCTCTACCAGTAAATTTTAGGGTTAATAATAACCAATAAAATATTATCTTATATTTCAGACAGAGTCCTTATATAGGTTAGTATAGAAAAACTTTGAAATTAGTGGTAGTACTCATAACTGCAAGAAAAATGACAATAACGATTTAAAAAGAGTTGCACTGTGGTAGGGGTAGAACAAATCTTTATACAGCGAATCTCAGTGCAATAGTGTAGAGAATACACTACAGGGTGTGTCAGAAAGAGCCAGAGCCTGCCAGGGTTGCGGAATTTGTCCGAAAGAGTCACCGCGGCCCTGGAACGCAAAGGGCTTTAGAAGGAACACGGATGGGTTTTAGTCAGTAAGAGTCTGACACGCCCTTCCGCTCCACCCAGAGCGGAAGGAGTCATTTGATGATTGCCCATCCTTAAAAAAAGGGTGTGTCAGAAGTGCATGGTCATATTTAAGTGTGATATTTCATATCTGATGTTCTGTATACAAACAATGAAGAATGATTGACTGAATAGATTTAAATAATGTTCTGTGGTATGACATAAGTGGCTCGTGGCTAAATAATAACAGCCGAACGGGTCGATCTTCAAGGTTAAGCAACGCTTGCCGAGGTTGGTCGGTGGATGGGTGACCATTTTAACATACCGAGTTTCCTCCGTGCCTCGGAAAGCACGTTAAGCCGATGGTCCCGGCTGTCATTTGTAGAAATTTGGCAGTCGTTACGGATAGTCAGAAGCCAGATAATCTGACACCAGTCTTGCCAAGGAGTACCGTGTTACCCAGTTAATGGGTTGTGGAGGTCTGGTAGGCAGCCGCTCCACGTAAAATACTGATATTCAGCTGAATCCGGTTTGACTGGAAGCTGACCCCAATATAGTTGGGAAAAGGCTAGGCAGAGTATGACATAAGTAATAAAAAAACATGAGTTTAAACCAACTCACCTTCGATCTTACCATCATCTACATCCATAGGTTTCTTATCATTTTTATTCTTATCAGTTTGTTCTCCTTTCTCTAGCGCTATCTTGGCTCTCAATTCTGTTTGGGACAGAAGAAAATTAATATTATTTAACTTTGTGTACACATGATGGCATTATAGAGGTATGTGGAACAGAGATTAAAGTCCCGCATACCTCCACTGAAAAATGTGAGGATCCTCCGACCAGACGGTTGTTGTGTCTGGTGGGCAACTGCCCGATAGTTGATATTCGGACTGTTGTATATGTTCAAATCGAGCGGAGAACTTTGCTTGCGCGATGCTGGATTCTGTTGTTAGTTCGTCGTAGATGGCGTTGCGGTTCTTTTTGTTGCCGTACAAATTTCGCTTCTTAGTTTTTCATGTGGCGGCATTGATGCCGCTACAGCATAATAGGGAACGTGCAGGAAGTATAGGTGGCTGAACAAAAATCTCATTGTCATGTATATCTTATAAGTTTCGAAACGACAACGCTAGATGGCGCAGTCTACTTCGTTCCCTAAACGGAGCGTGCAGGAACTACATATATCGCACAGTGAGAATGAAAGTGACCGAACTCAAAATCTCAAAATTATTGGAAGGTTTTTTTAATGATTATTTTATAAACTCTTAAGCTCTTATTTTTTCTAAACAATATATTGGCATCATAAATATGTAAATAGCTTTCCATTTGAAAAAGTTATGACATATTTTATTGGAAACTCCCTAAAATACGAAGTCAATTTTGTGATTTCCCACGAAATGCAAATTTCGTGTTAGGTCACTTTTATTCTCATGGTGCGATATATAGGTGGCAGCACAGAAGCGTTAATGTCAAGCATTCTCAACGTTAAAGTTTCGAATATACAACACTAGATGGCATAGTCAACGACGAGCACGTTCCCTATTATAGTGCGTGCCAGTTAACACAGGGCAAAAAATAATTACATTTTTAACAGACTTCAAAAAAGGAGGTTTTCAATTCGGTTGTATTATTGTTCCCTCATAACTCCGTCATTTATGAAACGATGTGAAAATTTATTTTTTTATGTGAAAGGACTTTCCGATTGGTCCAATAGAAATTCCATCAAAATCGATTCAGATTTTTTTTTTTAAATCAAAATAGCTGGAAAAAATACGTCATCCAAGTAAACGAAATTGCGTATTTTGCTTTCCTGTGACTTTCTAGTGGTGTTGTTAGGTGTGGGGTACCACTAAAAAGTGAAAAATCTTTTTTACGAAAAAATACAACCGACTTCCAAATAAAAAAAAACACTACAAAGTATGAAATCTTTAATTTCGGAAGTCGGTGTTTTTGGTAGATTGTTCTTATTTTAATGTCATCTTGGAATGCGAGGCCGTGGCTGCCCAAAGTGAACAATTCCACGGAACGGTGAGGCCGCTCCGCGAAGCCTAGCTAACGTAGCCGGGACATCCACACGCACAACGGATCGAATGGGAGTCTAAGTCAAAGTCAAAGCATTTATTTCAAATAAACCATTATCAGGTACTTTTGAATGGTCAAAGTCAGTCCGTCAAAAACATGAATCTATTTGCACGTTCGAAAGCGTAGATCTCTATGGAGAAGAACACGCAAGAAACTCTTAAACTAAGTGCGGATAAAGGAAGCCCTGCTCGTTCCGTCTTTTCGTGTCGATTGACAAAACTTCCCAAATTTTATTATACCAGTATGAGGCCACTTGGACCGCTCTGTCGTTAGCCACGTTCAGGTCCTGGAAAGTGCAGGTGATTGGGCATAAAGGGCAAGAAAGTAGAGCATATCCTGCCACACCACCGTGTTTGAGATGGGCCTATGAGACCAACTTGCTGGGGAGTTTGTTGCGCCACTTCTTCTTCCCAGCTAAAACACTAGGAAGTGGTGACGGGCGGGCGTTTTGGGGGACTGTCTTTATGTAGAACTTTGACGTTCAAAAAGTGCTGGCACTCAGCCTAATTTGAATAAACGACTTTTTGAATTTTGAATTTTCAACATGGATCCGCAATTCGTTAAGAGATTCCCAGATTTCCCTCTACAGCTGGTCAAATATCTCACCATATAAACTTAGGTGGAGTGACCATGAAGCGAAATGTCATTCCATTATATTTGTATGGACCAACAGCACCTTTGATATTCACTTCACCTAAGCTTACACCGTGAGATGTTTACAGAATCGCAGTGTTGTCCATGTTACAGGGGCAGATGTTCTGCCTGAGTAAAGTGTGACGGGGTAAGGTGAATTTTCTTCCTCACTTCACATCCCTCATCAGCAGCACTGGTGTCAATAGAGGTCTAAGAAGCCGTCCCGACTACCTACTCACTCTACTAAGGAACAGCTATTTTTTTTTATGACTGTCCTCTCGCAGTCAAACCTAGGAGGTTGTCGACTGCTTAACCAGACTTGCATGTGCCGGGCCTTAATATAAATATTAAGGGTTCCAGTCAGGGCTAGGTTACAAACTAAGCGACTACACGCTCGCGGGCACCCCTGTGGGGTACGGACCTCGGCTTAGGGCGTCGCTGGGGATGGGCTGGTGATGACTTGTAGCGGCATCAATGCCACCACATGAAAAACTAAGAAACGAAATTTGTACGGCAACAAAAAGAACCGCAGCGCCATCTACGCCGAACTAACATCGAAATCCTGCATCGCGCAAGCAAAGGTCTCCGTGCGATTTGAACATATACAACAGTCCGAATATCAACTATCGGGCAGTTGCCCACCAGACACAACAACCGTCTGGTCGGAGGATCCTCCCCTTTTCGGTGGAGGTTTGCGGGACTTTAGTCTCTGTTCCGCATAGCCCAAAGACTAGAGGAACAGGTCGTACCTTCCAGCTCCTTCATAGGCTTAGGTTTCTCCCACACGCTCTCCTGCTTGCCGGAGTTGTAGTAGTAGGGGCGGCCGTCCGGCGCGCGGTGCGTCGTCCACTCGCCCGCTGCGGCGATCAGCTCCGGGGTTATCACCTGGCACCACAGAAAAGACTTAGCTGTTAAAAGTTCAAGAATTCTACTCCTCTGCTGAAAAGAATCCTGGTTTTCAGCTGAATCCGGTTTGATTGGAAGCCGACCCGAATATATTTGGGAAAGAGGCAGGCAGGGAGGCAGACGATGATATCCGCTGGTCATTTCTGATTAATTTCGTTAGTCGAGCAACGAACGACCCTGGAGAAAAAATCAACTGTCTTGGATCCCCAAGATTCTTTTCTCCAGGACTCGTCGAGCTCCTGCCAGGGTTTCGGAATTTGTTCGAAAGAGTCACCGCGGCCCTGGAACGCAAAGGGCTTTAGAAGGAACTCGGCGTTTTCCTGGTGGTCGTCACTGTTGACTCTGGCTCTCAAGAATTGCAGTGGTTGGGAATTGTGTAGCGGGATCATCCCAAATATAATGTTTAAAAATTGCAAAAAAAAGGTGGAAAATTAACTGAGTCAGATGGACAGACAGACGAGTGTACTTTAGGATTCCGTTTTGCGATTTTTTGTTCCGTAGCTACCCAATGTTTAACAATTATAGGCACTTAACTTTCGTTTGGGTGCGTATTTCGATCAATATATAGAGGAGCTCGTGGCTAAATAATAACAGCCACATGGATCGATCTTTAAGGTTAAGCAACGCTTGCCGAGGTTGGTCTGTGGATGGGTGACAATCTTAACATACCGAGACTCCTCCGTGCCTCGGAAAGCACGTAAATCCGTTGGTCCCGGCTGTCATTTGTAGATCTTTGGGCAGTCGTTACGGATAGTCAGAAGCCAGATAATCTGACACCAGTCTTGCCAAGGAGTACCGTGTTACCCAGTTAATGGGTTGTGGAGGTCTGGTAGGCAGCCGCTCCACGTTAAATACTGGTATTCAGCTGAATCCGGTTTGACTGAAAGCCGACCCCAATATAATTGGGAAAAGGCTAGGCAGATGATGCGTATTTCGATCAATATTTAGCTTGACTAAAATTCAAATAAATAGCATTACCTAATATTTAATTGTGCCCAACATTTTTAACCAATGACTAAGTACGGATCAAAAAACTCGTTCTTAAATGAAGTACTCACAAGTTCGTCCTTGGGCTTGTCCCCCGGGGTGGGCGAGTCAGAGATTAGCGTGGGCTCCGACGACGGCGACAAGCCTCCCGCACCACCCGCACCACTCGCACCACTCGCGCCACCCGCGCCACCTGCTCCGCCCGTGCCAGGAGCGCCACTAGCGCCGCCCAGGTTGATTGCTGCACACACGGAGGATATAGCATTATATAAGCAGTTATATTAACATAAATGCGAAAGTTCACATCCAAGAGGGATGGATGTAATAACGAAGTAATACAAAAAATCCAAATAAATTTTGGTAGCAAAACCACTTTCAATTTTATAATGTAGGATATGGAGGATATTGGAGCTGCAGTTTAATTCAATCTTGGCAGCATTGAGTTAGAATCAAACTAATATAATCTAAAGAAGCCCGTTTTGTCACATATTTGTGACGTTTGGCGTACAGGGCACGCGCTTGCTTCTCATGTATACGTGACAATGACGTTCAAAAGGTTGAACTAGCTGCCGTTAGTTGGAACTAATTTCCGTTAATCGGATATTATCTCAAGGTAAAATTACTTCCGGGACAAGAAAGCCAATGTGCCATTGTAGTCGGAACTAATTTCCGTTAGTCGGATATTACCCCAAGGGAAAATACTCTCGGGACAAAAGCCTATGTGCCATTCTAATTTTTTTTTTATTTAATATGGGTTTGCTCTTGGCTCTAGTCTAGGTCATAGATGACAGAGACAAAGTCGACGATGGAGCGAGCTTACCCAGAAGAAGCCTGTTCACTCTAATTTTGAAGAGATTAGGGTTGTGTGCTACATATGTATCTAATACTGGTATTCAGGTGAATCCGGTTTGGCTTGAAGCCCACCCCAATAAGGTTGGGAAAAGGCTAGGCAGATGGCCATTTGGGTTATCTCCTTCCCTCAAACATGACGAGGGGGGTAATGACTGATCTTTGCGTTACGCTCGTAACTTACAGTTTATCATAATAACTATGTTGGCTCTAGTTCATCACTTGTGGTTCCAGTCACAATCCTGTTGTTAGATTATACCGTTGCACGTGTAAGCGGGGACACCATTTATGCCTGGAGGCTTAATTAGTTTGATTTACTTGTTAATGCTTGAGTTTGTTTGTTTTTGATGGCATAATGGAGTGTGCTAGCTAACAAGTGTCAATTAATTTCATAAAATTTGATCTACATATTAGACATATAATTTTCTGTGTCATGATTTGTAAACTTTGCATACTGCTGTATCAACTCAAGTTTTTATAACTTAACAGACAGATGTGTTGCTGGGCAGTTTGTTGCGCCACTTCTTCTTCCCAGCTACAACAGTAGGAAGTGGTGACGGGCGGACGTTTTGGGGGACTGTCTTTATGTAGAACTTTGACGTTCAAAAAGTGCTGGCACTCAGCCTAATAATAAATAATAAAAAAATAATAAATGACTTTTGATTTTGATTCCAGGCCGGGGTCTTACCGATGTCAAATTTTATCCTGATCCGTTCAGCCGTTCTGGCGTAATTGAGTAATTACTTACAAAATACATATTATTTAACCATCATGGATGGATGAGTTTTCTTTCGCATTTATGCTTACTCAATATTAAAAATTCGAAAGTAACTCTGTCTGTCACGCTTTCACGCCCAAACTACTAAACCGATTTAAATGAAATTTTGTACACAGATAGTCTAGAGCCTGAGAAAGGACATAGGCTACTTTTTAATGCGAAAAAAGGGTTGCAAGGGGTTGAAGAGGTGCCAGGGTTGCGGAATCGAAAGAGTCACCGCGGCCCTGGAACGCAAAGGGCTTTAGAAGGAACACGGATGGGTTTTAGTCAGTAAGAGTCTGACACGCCCTTCCGCTCCACCCAGAGCGGAAGAAGTCATTTGATGATTTCCCATCCTTAAAAAAAAAAAAAAAAAAACGGGTTGAAAGGGGGCATGAAAAGTTGTATGGAAGTATCATCATTTTTGGAGCTAGAAGCTTGAAACTTATATTTAGGCTGTTGACATTCAAAGTTTGTTAAAGTTTTACCCTCAAGGGTGTAAAATAACAATAGGGAATAGGGGATGTAAGTTTGTATAGAAATATGAAAGGTTTTAAAATGCTACCCAAAGACAACATTCCACACGGACGAAGTCACGGGCACAGCTAGTTAGTTATAAATAGTAGTAAGATTTCCCACCAGCATTTCTTAGGAATAAGTTATACAAGATAATGATTCCGCTCCAAGAGGGAGACGCAGCTATACATAACGAATAGCACTATCCCTTTTACATCATCGGAATTGGATGGCATTAGCACGTCATAGTAGGGTTGCAGTACTTAAGTTATGAGACATATTAAATCTATAGTTGACTGGCCTGTTGGTCGAGTGGTTAGTGACCCTGACTGCTAAACCGGAGGTCGTGGGTTCCATTCCCACCCAGGACAAATGTTTGTGTGATGAGCATGATCATTTGTTCTGTGTCTGGGTGTAATTTGTCTATAATATGTATGTATTTAGAAATATATAAGTATGTTTATCAGTTGTCTGGTTGCCATAGTACAGGCTCTGCCTAGTTTGGGATCGGATGACCGTGTGTGAGTTGTCCCAAGATATTATATTATTATAGATATTATAGTCTTAATAATAGCTGTAACACTCACTGGAGTCGGGCATTGCAGCGTTGGCCATGTTGGGCGGTGGCTGGGCCACTAATGGGGGCGGCCAGCTGCCCCAGGAGGGCCAGCCGCCGCCCGGCCCGGGGTAGCCGCCGCCGTAGCCTCCGTAGCCGGGGTTCGGCGCGCCCGGGAACATGTTGCCTGCGAACAGAGTTACATTATATACAAAAGAAAACACAATAAAAAAATAGTTTTTTATTGTAGTTTTTTTTTAAAGGTTTGTTAAATAGAATATGTGTGTTTTTGTGAACATTAAAAAAGTGTGTATTTATGGATAATGTTTTGCTTTGTTAGAATATTTTTTAATTTTTATTAATTAATCCTGGCGAATCTAATTAGGATAATCGGATATTTTAATTGAATTCTTGCATTGTCATCGATCCTTGACAGGTGTGCAAAGTTTGAACTAAATCTGATCGTTCAAAGTAGGGCAAAATCGAGCTCAAAAGGGTCGGTTACAGACAGACATACAAACAGACACACAAACATACAGGTGAAGCTAATAAAAGCGTGTTAAAAAGGCACACAATAAGGAATATGCATGATTATTGATTTTATTATCTAAACAGTTGATCTAGAAATATACAAAAATACAATACTAACAGTGAAAATAGAGTCAAAATTGACCGAAAAACAAACGAGATATAACTATTTTAAACAAATATATCTGTCCCTCTCGCGATTACGCTGTTTTCTATGGCAGCTGTATAGGTGACATAGTATTGCAAAACACTTGCCCGCTATCCCTTTCTAGTGTTTTACTGTTTTGTTCTCCGAATCAGGGGGCGCTCAAGTATTACGTAACGCAATTTGGGGGAAGGGGGGTCTTGTATAAGTTACGATGCGTTACAGGGGCGGGAGGGGTGTTCGAGCAACGCGTTACGTAACATTGTTTTTTTTATTTAACGCTAGCTCACTAAACATATTTTCGAGTTACACAGTCACTAAACAGTTGTCATTTTGCCAAACAAAAATAAACATCGATATTTTTGTTGAAATGACATTTATTAATTAAAAAAATTTGTAACATGAGAGTAGTAGATATAATTGTGACTTTTAGGTAAAAATTGTCACTTGGATGATGCGTAACGTTTAGGGAGGGGGAGGGGGTTACAGATATACGTTACGGCGCGTTACAAGGGAGTGTCAAGAATCTTCAAAAATTGCGTTACGTAATACTTGAACGCTCCCTGACAGGGGAAACTATGAGGAATATTTAAAAACACTGAAACGAGTCTCGAGCCCGATTTTGATGAAAACCAAAACTGCATTATTGATTTTTTTTAAAAATCGGTTTTCCTCGTCAAAAATCGATCCGGTTGGTTTTGAAAAAAAAAACACACACCGTCCGAAAATATCGCCAATAAGGATCAAATTCTGGGAAGTAATAACTAATAAATATGGCAAACTAAAGGACAGTGTCATTTCGGATCGATCTCGGTAACAGCTGGCGCTGGCCCTATCCAAGGACGACCTCAACAAACGTGGCCTTGGATCGATCCGCGCGACTGTATTACAGTCGAGATGTGTGTGTGTGAGTGCGTGCTTACACATTGAAGCGACTTATTGACGCAGTCTCGCGGTTCATAGCATCAATCTGACGAGCGCTTTCACAACTATATTGGGGTCGGCTTCCAGTGTAACCAGTCTGCCTATCTGAACCCCACAACCCAGTAACTGGGCAACACGATACTCCTTGACAAGACACTGTGTCAGATTTATGACAACCCAGTAACTGGGTAACACGACACTCCTTGCCAAGGCATGTGTCAGATTTTCTGACAACGCAATAACTGGGTAACACGGTACTTCTTAGCAAGACAGGTATGAGAATTTTCTGGTTTTCTGGCTACAGCAATGACTATCAAACATCTTAACGAGACACGAAAGTCTCGATATGTAATAGTTAGTCACCCACCCACAGACCGACCTCTTCAAGCATTGCTTAACCTTGAAGATCGACTCGTACGGCTATTGTTATTTAACCACGAGCTCCAATCAGGCACGGAAGAGTCTCGGTATGGAATAGTCTGTCACCCATCCACAGACCGACCTTGACAGGCGTAGCTCAACCTTGAAGATCGACTTACTGACTAAAACCCACCCGTGTTCCTCCAAATGCCCTTTACGTTCCAGGGGCGCGGTAACTCTGGAGCATTTCTGCAACCCTTGTGGGATGAAATAGGGTAACACCATCGAACAAAATATAATCTTACCGTTAGGGGGTTGCTGTTGTGCAATGGGCGCGCTCTCTCCAGGCGGCACATCGTCATTTTCCGAGGGGTCGTTATCCCCCTCTTTGTCCTTGGAACCTGACGAAACAATTATATTTACTTATAGAGAGAAAAGTACCTATTTTACTACCAACAAAAAATCGAAATACCTGCTAGAATGGATAAATGCTCACCAAAAGGTGTAGTCGGGCTCTATGGTTTAAAAAAAAACAACTACGAAGAGGATAGAAGGGTCTGATGCGCTCGCTTCGCTCGCTCACTAGACCCCGCCATCCCCTTCTAACCTTACCTGTCCGAGTCGGGATACCCCAACTCCCGAGCTCGCTTAGCTCGCTCTTGCATCCAAGTTCTCCTAGCAACAGAAGTAACATTGTATTTCAAGAAAACAACATTTGGTAAGTATTTATCCATTTTGGTAGATATATTTTTTGTTCGAAACATGGTAGAACAAAAAAATACGGGTCTATTTATTTTTTAAATAATCTTGTGATAGGGAATGTTGCAGGTGGCAGCACAGAAGCGTCAATGTCAAGTGTTTTTAAAGTAAAAGTTTCGAATTCGTGACACTAGATGGCATAATTGCGCACTTTCTCCGAAATAACCCAATTCAACATGGAGAGAAAAAAAAAACGAGCGAGTCTCACAGTAGCATAGGATATGTAACATCTGATGTCTCACCTTGGTAAAAAGCAACATTAACATTAAAAGTACCAACTGACAGCCAACTCGACCACTGCGCGCGCTCATTGGTCAAATCAAATAGCGCGCGCTTCCTCGGCTTCCTGTTACACACTTCCGTCCCATTTCACGAAATCACTCCCACAGATTGCAGGAAAGCGAGAGGAAAGAAGTTACACATAGAAAAAAACTTACCTCCGTCCTTAACCCAAGGAGGTGGTTGCGACAAAAACGGTGGCACACCCCCACCAGAGGGGGGCGGATTGTGGACACCGGGGGGCATCACGTTGGACATGACGCCGTTTGGCATCATGCCCATGGGGCCCGACATTGGACCGCCCATGGGCCCGTTCATTGGCACGCTCTGAGGCATTGGGCCACCTGAAATAAAAACTCAATGATAATTATCATCCTTCCGACCGAATTTCGATCACAGATGATCACGGAGATTAGCCACGTACGCAGAAGATATTACAGTGCACGAGTGTGTGCGCAAACACAGGTGCACTCCGTTCCTGTACTCTCATATTTCGGTAGGACATCACTCCGACACGGCTGGAGAGAGCTGATCTCTCTCCAGCCTTAGGACCAACGGCTTAACGTGCGTGCCAACTTCCAAACTCCGGGCTAATACGGAGAAATTACTAATGAAACCGTACTGCATCATTATTACTAGCCAATGCCGTCCCACTGCTGGGCAAAGTTCTCCCTACATTCCTTCCAAAGGTCCCTTCCAATTCATCAAGACATCCAGTGTGTCCCGCCGTCTCCTTCGCGGTCTACCGCGGCCCCGTGTCGCTGTTTCAGGGTACCATCCTGTAGTTTAAGGATGGGAAATCAGGAGCGGAAGGGCGTGTCAGACTCTTACTGACCCATAAACCTATCCGTGTTCCTTCTAAAGCCCTTTGCGTTCCAGGGCCGCGATGACTCTTTCGAACAAATTCCGCAACACTTTACGGGTCTACAGCTTGTCCGGCGTGCAGCAGATATGTCCTGCCCAGTCCCATTTGTTGTTGGGCAGCCTTTTAAGCCACATCAACGATTTGTGTTTGGGAGTGCAATTTAGTTTCAAACCTGACTCCAGTCTTGCCAAGAACTACCGTGTTACCCAGTTTATGGGTTGTCTGGTAGACAGCCCGCTCCACGCAAAATACTGGTATTCAGCTGAATCCGGTTTGACTAGAAGCCGACCCCAATATAGTTGGGAAAAAGCTAGGCAGATGATGATGATGAGCGCAGTGTAGTTTCGAACGTGGTCTGTTAGTAACGCCTAGTATACTGCACTCCACAGCACATTGACAAACTTGAATGCTTGAGTGTTTGATGCTGGGGGGCTACTCTCTAAGCCCGAAGTCTGTAGTTTCGGGTTTAGTTGCGGGCGTATTCTAGTCCGTATCACTCACGGACTTACGATTAGTTCCGAACCCGAATTAAGAATGTATGACTTAATTCTTAGTGGTTAGGTGATACGGACTAGAATACGCCCGCAACTAAGCCCGGAACTTCGGTCTTACGAGAGTAGCCCCTTTTTTTTTTTGATGTCGGGGTGAAATCCTCATGGAAATCCTCCACCCTGGGGTGGGTGGAGGGGTCTGTCAGACTCTTACTGACTAAAACCACCCCGGTGTTCCTTGTCCCACCTACGCCGGGGATCGCGGGAACGTATGCTACTTCCGCAATCCCCGGCTGGTGCTACCTCGCGTCGGCGGGGGGAGTGAAGTGTTTGACTCCCCTCGCTACGTCAAAGAGGGGCGCACGGGAACACCACGCGCCGCCACCTCGGGTCCAGATGAATGGGGGGCGACGGACATACGAGAGTAGCCCCTGCATCAACCACTAATACATTGGGATAATAACAAAAGGATGATGCAGTTAGCGTCAGGCAACTTCTAGTTGTCTGGCACTTTGCTGAACTGGACCTATTTGGCGCAGCCGCAAGGCATACAATGTTATTGTTTTATTTAACCAATATAATGTATTTTTTTGGCATTATTATAAGAAAATATTAACTTTCTGCACTCTTTCTCCACATAAACTTTAACTATGCCAAATGCCATACTCCTTCGTCCGCATACTTTTCGTTTTTGCTCCATATTTTTATACCTGCAAGTTAACTTTTTTATCTTTCTTTTTAAATAAAATAATGAGTGTACCTGCAGCCATGGCCTCCATATCGGATTGCGATATGACCTTGCAGGTGGGGCCCTCCTGCGGCCGGGTCCACGTGGTCTCCCTGGTCCGGGAGTGGTAGTAGTACGGCTTGCCTTCTTCCGACTTGGTCTCCACCCACAGCTCTGGAGCGGGCTGTAACAGAACATCCAGTTTAGTTCCTATGCATATTAAACTTTTGAACGCCACAGTCACGTATAGGTGACAAGCAAGCGCGTGCCCTGTACGCCAAACGTACGGTAAATTTGTGGCTTGGCGTCGGGGGCACGCCGATGCGTTTATGCTCTGGCGTTCAAGAGGTTAAAAGCTTAGACACTAGGAAGTGGTGACGGATAAGTAAAATGCCTCGGTACAAAAAAAATGTTTATTGATACATAAAATAAAACCCCACTTTACGGAAGGCCTATGTTCAGCAGTGGACGTCATTCGGCTGATGATGATGATGATGAAGATGATGATGACGTAAAAAATATATAAATAACAAAACGAGACACTTACCATATTCGGTGGTGGCATACCAGGTGGGCCACCGAAAGGGGGTGGCTGTCCCATCATATTAGGTGGAGGACCCATGGGTCCGCCCGGAGGCATCATACCCGGCGGGGGCCCAAACGGAGGGGGGCCACCCATCATGCCGGGCGGAGGCCCGCCCATCATCCCCGGCGGGGGAGGACCCATAGGCCCCCAGTTATTGTCAAAGTTTGGTCCATTATTTGGGCCAAAGCCACGTGGGCCGCCGCGACCGCGGAAGAATCCTCTGCCTCTCATCGGGGGACCGCCTGGACCGTAACCACGACCTCTGAACCTCATAGGCGGCCCATTCATCCAACCCGGCGGAGGTCCACGGCCTCTGCTTCTGTCAAAATTCGTTTTGTGTTAGACTTATTAGGGCTCAGCTTGGGTACTACAGTTACCTGTTAATATTATCTAATAATATTTTTTTATATTTCAGACTAGGTTGTCCATAGAGTGTTATTAATACACTGAAACTTAAGAACTATGTTAGTAATGCACACATACAATAACACAAAAAAGAAAAATAAATAAATGATTGATTAATTGGAATCATCATCTTTGCAGCCTTTTCTATATTGGGTTTGACTTCCAGTCAAACCGGCTTCAGCTGAATACAGTTCACAGTTACTGCGTTAACTTGTCATGAGTGGAATATTGTATTGTAAATCGGGCTGGTTTTAAATAATAACAGCCTCACGGGTCAATCTTCAAAGTTGAGCAACGCTTGCCGAGCTTGGTCTGTGAATGGGTGATCATTTTACCATACCAAGACTCCTCCGTGCCTCGGAAAGCACGTTAAGCCGTTTGTCATTTGTAAATCACTGGCAGTTGTTACGGATTGTCAGAAGCCAGAAAATCTGACTCCAGTCTTGCCAAGAAGTACCGTGTTACCCAGTTAATGGGTTGTGGAGGTCTGGTATTAAGCTGAATCCCGTTTGACTGGAAGCCGACCCCAATATAGATGGGAAAAGGCAGGCTGATGATGAAATCGAGCTGGTTTCCACAACTCTACATTCAAGCGAGTGATAATAAGTAGAACATAAAATGACATGCATTAAAAACATGCTCTTAACATTCAACTAATCATTATTATTAAATTATTCATTTTGCAGGAGGCAAAAGCAAAGCCCAGTTAATTAAATCTGACATTGTTACTATCAAAACATACATTTCATGGTATTTGTCTGTATTTGGTTAGACTGAAGCCAACCCCAACAAATTTGAGAGAAGGCTGCAGATTAAGGCCAACAAATTTGAGAGAAGGCTGCAGATTTAGTCCAACTAAGTTGAGAGAAGGCTGCAGATTAAGGCCTACAAATTAAGAGAGAAGGCTGCAGATTAAGGCCAACTTATTTAAGAGAAGGGTGCAGATTTAGTCCAACTAATTTGAGAGAAGGCTGCAGATTAAGGCCTACAAATTAAGAGAGAAGGCTGCAGATTAAGGCCAACTTATTTAAGAGAAGGGTGCAGATTTACTCCAACAAGTTTGAGAGAAGGCTGCAGATTAAGGCCAACTAATTTAAGAGAAGGCTGCAGATTAAGGCCAACTAATTTAGGAAAAGGCTGTAGATTAAGGCCAACTAATTTAAGAGAAGGGTGCAGATTAAGGCCAATTTATTTAAGAGAAGGGTGCAGATTTAGGCAAACTAATTTAGGAAAAGGCTGTAGATTAAGGCCAACAAATTTGAGAGAAGGCTGCAGATTAAGGCCTACAAATTAAGAGAGAAGGCTGCAGATTAAGGCCAATTTAAGAGAAGGGTGCAGATTAAGGCGAAGTAATTTAGGAAAAGGCTGTAGATTAAGGCCAACAAAATTTAGAGAAGGCTGCAGATTAAGGCCAATTTATTTAAGAGAAGGGTGCAGATTAAGGCCAAGTAATTTAGGAAAAGGCTGTAGATTAAGGCCCACAGTTGAAAGAAGGCTGCAGATAGCCTACAGCAGTACGACTTTGTAAATTTCTTTTACATTTTAATAAATAAACAAGGATAGCATCACATGTAAAGCAGACACAATCATGCACAAGTCAGAATAGAGTTCAATTTCACATAATTGAATGACAAATGAATCAATAAAGAGTTGCAACAATATGTCTTTTGTATGCTTACTATATTTTGCCCATATATTACAAATGTGCATAAGTAAGAGTTATCATCGCTACATCTGTGTCAATCAATGGTAATCTCAAATACTATCAAACTGATTTTAATATGGATGTCATATATATCGCTCATTTGGAGCGACAGTGACACAAGTGCAAATTTGAAAATTTTACACTACGCCAGTTTTAAGATTTTTTCCGGAATCCGCGCGCCAAAATGGAATATTTTAACAACGACTTTTCACTCTCTAGCGGACGTTTTTTGAACTTACAAATGTGACATTTTTCTCCTAACGTAGATTATCAGGCAGATAATTTTGGTGTAATCAGGTCAGTTTCGCATTTTTTTGCAGTTGTGTCACTGTCGCTCCAAATGAGCGATATATATAATAAACTTCTCATGATTCTGCTGATAATCGCAGTGCAATTGTCAAATGGCTACAATACCCGGTTATAAACTACATGTATAAACTGCAATATCACTGCAGCCACTTATTGCAAATGATTGGAACTATATTATGATTGGCAGCTCAATTGAATCAAGGACATTGCATCGGGAAATGTGCAATTGTCTACTTCTGTTAGGTATTCAGTGCTGTTTTGTACCTAGTATATTATTCAACTTTATATACACAGTGGGTACAAAATTGTGATTATATAAATGTGGATGGATGGAGGGAGAGGTAGGCCGAAGAAATGCTGAATGGATTGTGTTGGGAGTAATATGAGAGTAAAGGGAGTTAGTGATAGCGTGACAGTTGACAGGACAGAATGGAAGAAAAAAAATGTATTGCGCCGAACCCAAGTAACATGGGATAAGGGCAGGAAGATGATTAACACACTAGACTAACCCCTGGTTACACAAAAAAAAAACAACAAATTCAAGTCATTGACTGTATGATTTTTTAACAGCCGATCGCATCACTTGACTTGTGAATAATTTGTGACTGTAATGTTTTTTCCAGAAACCATAGTTAAATGCAATAAGGTATTCTATATTTGTACACACCTTTGGGTTAAAAAGACTACATAACACATAACTATAGATCTTGTTAACCCCTTCTACAAAGGTATGCTTGAGATAATAAGGCTCACTTGCATAAATCCGTGTTATCTCTTATTTATTTAATATATTCTTTATTGTACAACAAAAAGGAAAACTAAAACACATACAACGTGCAACCTTATCGCATTCCGTGATCTCTTCCAGACAACCTGGGATGGACAGTAAGTGTCTGGACATGAAATAGGGCTGTCATTGGTGTGACAAAAACCTATTCAATTATAATATAACATAATAGATACACAGATACATAATAAGCTCTATAATATATACATAAATACCAAGTACACAGACAGAAAAAATAAATGATGACTATCGATAATCACAGCGACAAAAATGTTCTTTTACAAGTTCTCTCAACTCAGAGTTAGTTCTTCCTGGGGACATTATCTATATGAAATATCTTTTTAACCTTTTGAACTCCAGAGCATAAACGCATTGGCGTGCCCCCGATGCCAAGCCACAAATTCGCCGTACTGTTTGTCACGTATTAGTGACGCTTGGCGTACAGGGCACGCACTTGCTGGTCATGACAAATACGTGACAATGGCGTTCAAGAGGTTAAACAAAAATGAATCATCAAAATGTATGTATGTGCATAACTTCAGAACAACTGCACAAAATTGGATCATTCTTTTTTGTTGTTTGTTATTGTCAGAACAAAGTTTGTATGAAAGAAAAATTACGCTGACCCTTAGGAGCTAAGCAAAAACAATAATTGGGGCACAGCTACTAACAAAATATTTAACCCTGTGTAAGCAACTTCCTTCATTAAAAGATAACTCTGGTTTGCACAAGTGTACATATTTAAAACATTGGAGATACAGTTCGAAGTATAGAGCTGGGTACTGACCGGTGGGCCATAATGTAACATTCACATGGAGCATGTTATGTGTCCTAAAATCCGTGTAAAACAAAATACATATGCTGTACTTACTGCACAAATGCAAGCTTGGTAATATGTTACATTATTCCCCTTAAAACCGGTCAGTACCCATGTTACCCTTTTGAACGCCGCTGTCACGTATAGCTGAGAAGCAAGCGTGTGCCCTGTACGCCAAACATCACAAATATGTGACAAAAAGTACGGTAAATTTGTGGCTTGGCGTCGGGGGCACGCCGATGCGTTAGTGTTCTGGCATTTAAAAGGTTAATGGACCGTAACATTTGCACACATTTATATGAGAAAACAGATGCCAAACTACAATGCATTATGGGCTGCAGTGATGATACATGATGATACAGCAAATTAAAGTTCATATGATACATCATATGAACTTTAATTTGCTGTAATGGGCATAAAATACTTCTGGGTAGTATGTAGTATTAGGCATTTTGCCTTCAAAATGGAAATTAAACCTATCTTTTCGAAGCAATTGCAGATCCTTTTTGCAGAAGCTTCCAAAATTGCCTTATTTATTTAAATCAGTTCAACATTACAAGCAGAAAAGCAATCACACAAAAATACAACTCGGAAATAATTTCAGGAAATTCTGTTACCAGTTACGGGATCAAATGAACATAGTTTTGGCTATGACATGCAAAAGCAAGGCGGCAACGCATTTAGTTATACAATAAAAAGGATATAGACACAAAAATTCTAACATTATTGGATTTTGGAAACTATGGACACTAAAGAGGTGATATAAGGCTATAAAACTAAAAACTTTTATAAGATCTAAAAATATAAATTGAATATGACCATGCTGGGATCGCCAGCACATAAATTAACGTGTTTTACGCCAGCATATTGACTAACATCAAAATATTTTACAAGTAGCACTCCCAAGGTCTTATTGTAAAACAAGTCGGATATTCACTACGCACAATTGTGTAAAACTATAGAGAAATGTTTGCAAAGGGCGTAAAAGGTTATTTAGATCACAAATTACAATAAGATGCTTAGGAAATGCATCAAATTGCTCGACGGACGACGATTGTTGAAGTACAAGCCATTTTTATACGAAACATAGACATTTTTACCTGAAGTTCCCGCGGCCGCGACCTCCTCGGAAGTTGTTTCCACCTTCGTCGTCTTCAAAACCCTCTTCGAACCCCACGGCCACTACATCACCGAAATCTTTCGTACTGTCCACCAAATTTTCACTCACTTCACTTGTACGACTAACCACTTCATTTACAGCAGCGTCCTGAGAGTCAATGTATTCCTCTTCCATTTTATGTTTTATCACTACTAAATCAACAAAAACTTAAGTCCTCATACTAAATCAGTTTATTTTGTTGAAATAAAGACACATTTCATTTCATGAGAAAATCAACAATGTCGAACTAAGATGGCGGCCGGCGGCTTGCCTACTAGTGCTTGACACAACTATAGCTGTGTATTTGTTGAGTCGATATTATCGATTGTGTCTGTGGCTAAAGTTATTTTTAGAATTCACTGGGTTGCGGAGCTATGAATATTTTATCAAAAATGCTCTAAGCGATTTCAAAACTACGTAAACGAAGAATTAAAATACTTGCGATGTACATTTACTTGAATGAACTGATGATAGGGCTTGAGACTTTTTGCCCGTTTTTCAGAGTAACGGTTATGGCAAAACCCAAAGGTTACGTTTCCCGTTATGTCTGAGATAGTTAATTGTATTAATTTTTCATTCATTTATTTGTATACAATTATAGGTAAGTGAAACCAGTGCACTACTTCATAGGATTGTGAACTTATGTAAATTAAGCTAGCTATTTTATGAGCAAATAGATAAAACTTGGAGCATGCACGTGGCCAAGCTACTTTTGGCGTGAGTTCATAAATTATAGTTTTGTAAACCTACTCAAATCAATTTAAAATTGTGAATTTTGAGTTGGCTGTTATGTTATAATATGGATATACTGAACTTCGTGCAAATAACGTGCTCTCTTCTCATCTGATTTCAGTTATTTCTTATTCTAAAAGGTTAGCTAGCTAGTGGTAACATACCAGACATACTACTTTTAGCAAAGGCAGTTTTGGGATTTGAAAAAACGATTTTAAAATTTTATATTGTTGTAGATATTAATCGCCAATCTAAGAACATTACCGGTTTAAGATTTACAAAAATTATATTAACGATTAAACGACCGCTGATATTGTTGTAATTTAACGGTGCTGCCGAAGCACCATTGCAAATGGGCATTTTTGGCGAACCTTTTTTCTTAATTGTTTCGGAGAGGCAGCTTTCGCATAAGCGTACTTCCGAGGGTCCTGCTTATTTTGTCGAAAGATAAGTCGATGGGTAGCTGCATCGAGGTCTCGAATATCAGTGAAGAGCGAATAAATCGCTGAACGAAAATGCAAAATGTAGTATATCTGTTATGTATGACCCTAAGTTAAAAAGCCAAACGTTCGCATTGAGAAATTCGCGGCGGCGGCAGGAATACGTAGGCATAGTAGGTTTCATGTAGTTGCTTTACCACTTTTGACTAAGGGAGGACTTGTTTATTATTACTAGCAGAGTGTTGTATGGCTTAGGGCTGATTTTTCCTATTGAAAATACGCTAAACGTCCATATTTATTCTTCAAATAAAAGTTATCTGAATGTTGAAAAATCAGCCAATAATACAATAAGTTAAATAAGACAAGGAAGGAATATTTTTGTCAAAGAGTTTATTGTGTATTGCAAAACGCAGTAAAGTGAAGTGACAAGTAAAAAAGGGATCAACTAGGTGAGAATATTTAAAATGAAATATGTGTCTTAAAATCAACGGCCAGTCCGTCCTTATTAAACTAAAAAGGTTTTAACAGGAGATCGCCTACGTTTATTTATTGCAGCGATTCATTAGATATAGCGATACAAGCGTAAAAAGATCGTAACACAGTCACGATGTTGTGTGACCGCCTACGACGCTGTTATTTGCATCGAAGCATTTGCGCGTCTTACTTTGAATGTGACGGCCAAAAGTAGCGCTATAGCAGTTATTAACGATACGCGCTACTGAATCGACATAAAGTATTCGTAGGCCACCTCCCGAAATCTCCCAGTAATGAAACTACACTAGAGCGGCACTAGGCGAGTGACATTTGCGATTTTTTTTTTTGGATTGCTGATTGTTTGAAAACAGTCGTACTACGTTATTTTGCGGGCCGCTTTTGAGCTTTAACTAAGATAGATTTTTATAAGCTGTCACACGCGCCAATATAACAGTACAGTTTTGATGAACTATATCTAAAGCGCTTCAAACACGCAGCAACAAGAAAGGTAACCAGTTACAGCAACTTCTACGTCTTTTTTTGGAATTGTATGAAAACTGTCATAAACACGTAGGTCTGTCTACCTTTGCTGAAACTCGAGGATAAAAGTTGCTCCGTCTATGCAGCGCCTATCTTTGAGAATATATACTTGAATTTATAATTCGAGATAATTTGAATCCACCACCACCACTCAAGTATCGACTGTAGCGTTATATATTTATAGTTGATTTTTAAGAGATTTTTTGTAATAAAAAGAAGTAATAATTGCAATGGAATTTGAATTTTGTCTCGTGTGACAATTTTTTTTGTTCCAAGTCCAATTTGATAATTATCTCGAATTCTGATTTCATTATGAAACAAAAATTAAACGCACAGCTCTAAAAGCTTTCCTCGTTACCTCAACTAACATTTTACGCCTGAAGAGAAAGACCTGTCAAAATACATACGTTAATAACTTTATTCCGAAAAGCACACAAGGCCCAAGAGCACAGACGTGTCTTAAATCTATGGTCTTGAGCATAGACTACGGAAACGCCTCAGCGCGCGTCGCCTTTTTGTTTTGCGCCCTCCGAAATCCTGGCATTTTATTTTTATTATTTACTTACACCAAATAACTGACATTGTGAATAGGACACCAAGTGTTAAAATATTATTTAAGTAATTACTTTATTCAGTTTTTTAATTACATTAAAAAATATTTAAAAACAATTTAAAAATTTAAAACCAGCCAACTGCTTGTCGGGCCACGCATTGTTCCGCAGTTAATTTTACTGTAAGTTTGCAAAGTTACAAACGCACTTAGTCTTATTAAAAAATGCTAAACTCGCGTCAGAATACGTGACCTGATCGAAAATTCGTAAGACGGAGGGAAAGTTCTGAAGTGTTAAATTTATGTTTGTGTACGATAGCGCAATAAATGAATATTGTAATTTCCCACATAAATGTTAGGTAGTACTTTTATACTGATAATTAAAGCAATTCGTACGAAATTATTCCCTAACCATTCCAAAATATCAAAAATGCACAACGTTAATGTTCAAGTTTTCACTTCTGTTGGCACTCCCGGTATTATTAACTATTACGGTTCCTTGTTAACTACGGAACACTAAAAAGGAGTAGCCTAACGGTATATTTTAACTCAGAGTAAGTTGCTGACATCACTCAGGATTTAAATTACAACTTTAATAAATAACATCCTTAGGGCCGCTTGCATACGCTTCGTATTTTTTTTAAGGTGCTTATCTATTTTATAAATTTATTGTTTTTTTATTGTGTTTTGTTGCTTCGAATAAATGTTAATCTATCTAACATTATTTGGAAACAGCTAAATAGCTATAGGCAGATTCGAAGTGATCAAAATGCGGTCTCCTGTCATTGGAAACGCATATAGTCTTTGGAAACACGCAATAGTATTTGTGCCTGCTCATGGGTGCCGCCAGGTGGTCATATTTAAGGGCGTTGTTCTGTAGCTGCTTTAGTAAAGAAATAAAACCAAATTTAAAAAAGGAAAGCCTTTATGTCAAAAAAAAAACGACTAAAAAGTTTAAAAAAAACATAACATTCTTTTCTTTATAGGTAAGCTATCTGATGGAGTTAGTGGTGTTTATTTTGTTTAAATCACAGATTTGACGCCATCGACTGCATTAAACCGCTTGAATAGTGATTAAGATTATTTTTGGACTTTCCAAAAAAATCACTATGAAATTCAAGGTTTTTTTTTGCAAACAGGCATTTTTATTTTATTTTGATATTGTTTCTTTACGCTATAATAGGTACAGAACACCATCTGTAAAATACATATGACCACGCACTTTTGGAACATTCTGTAGGTAGGTATATGTCACCGGAAAAATGCAAATTCAATTTTTTTTTTAATAAGGCAGGGATATATTGGAAACTATTGAATTTGGATGGGATTGATTGTATGCAAAACAATGTTTAGGTATCAAAATCTAACGAGAAATTATAATCTAATAAAGATTTATTACAATATTACGGAGTCTGCAATTTTCCGGTGACATTTTTACTATATTTTCAAAACTCCGCCTCGAATGAAATGTTTTCTATCCCATTCACACCGATAATAAAATATAGAACTAACTTTTTCGCCTTGTGCAGAGAAGCTTGAGAACCACTGAACAATTAGCACCCCACCTCGGATGTGTGTGCTAGACTCTCTTATATTAGGGAAATTCAGTTTTTAGTGTCTTAATTTATACTGTTGTCGCATGTTTATTGAAAGCAATTGCGCCCCTTCCTGGTGCCCATATCCCTGCTCTTGTAAACATATACTAATCACTTATGTGATTGCGTTGCCTATCTTATAAATATATAGGTACTACATTATACAACAGCAAAAAAGTTGCTGCTAAAATATTGCGCAACATTGTATAACAAAGACTTTTTTTTACGATAATAGACACATCCCGTATTCGAGTCCCTAAGATAAACCTTCACCCAAAATAACAGTCGTTTCCCGCATGCGGATCTCACACCCTAAAACAACATTGATATAAAAAGCACCGATCAAAATCAAGCCTACGTTTCGCGTCGTCCATCAAACCAAATATCAATAACGATAGCTATACCTACCTATCAATGAATATCGGCATGCAATCATAAACTTAAACACTAGATATTAAAAATAAGATTCACGGATAGAGTAGAAAATTTCGTACCTTTTCAAGAGTAGTGTCGTCTGCTAAATACCCACTGATTTTATCACAGTGTTGTCGTTGGCACTGATAAGCTATGGAGATTGGCGTCGCGTCGGGAGGACTCAGGTATATGTAGATGACCTATGCACTACCTGCTCTATGCAGGGCGCGACGCGCAGGCGCGGTGATATTAGACTCTATTTCGCTTGCACTTTATGATGTATAAATGAGAGAAAGTATTTGTTAGTTATTTCGTTCGCTGGATTGATCGGTTCGGACCCTCCGGTGAAGGCTATAAATTCAAATGCTGCCATCTGGTGGTGTGAGCATATTGTGCGCCTCGTTATTTTTTATCCGACTGCGTTGAACTGAAGAGTGTAGGTATTGTTTTTTTGAAGTGAAAACTTCTTTAGCGGCGTTGTGCACTTTTTGGGATGGGTAAAACATGTTAAACTCGCGTCAGGACTCGTGACCTGATCGAAAATTCGTAAGACGGAGGGAAGTTCTGAAGTGTTAAATGTAAATTGTCGTTTGTGTATGATAGCGCAATAAATGTATATTGTATTTTACCACATAAATGATAGTAAGTACTTTAATACTGATAATTAAAGCAATTCGAAATTATTCCCTAACTATTCCAAAATATCAAAAATACACAACGTTAATCTTTAAGTTTACACGTCTGCCAGCACCCGGCAAACCCGTAGTTTTTTTATTTTTATTTATATCCTTCGCTCGCGACTTCGCCTGCGTAGATTAAGTACAAACGATTATCCACCTTTTCACCCCCTTAAAGGTTGAATTTCGAAAAATCCCTTCTTAGTGCTCACCTACATCATACAAGGAAGGTTCGTGCAACATTGAATGTTCCAAGTCCCAAGAGTTCGGCTATGCGTTGATATGTCAGTTCCTCTTTTATAAGTAGGTAGGTATTACTAGCTGTGCCCGCGAGTTTGTTCGTGTGGATGTCGGGAAAACGACGTGACGCATAGATATGATGTACGCACAGTTCCTTGTATCTCCTGTATTCCGTTTAAAATGCTGAGCAGCCTTGCTACCTCAAATCAAGATGATTCTTATTCGTACTACGTATAACTTATACGTACGGACCAGTAACTCAAATCAATACAATTTTCCAAAACGAATGAAAAACACCCAAAAAGTTTTTTTCAGAAGACAAAGGTGCGCGAAGCTAATTAATTTAATAACAACAGCTGGGATCTATCTTCTAGGTTAAGCAACGCTTGCTGTACCTAGTTGGTCAGTGGATGGGTGACAGTCTTATCTTATCAATTATCATGTAACCAAGACTCCTACGTGCCTCGGAAAGAACCTACGTTAAGCTGATGGTCCCGACTGTTATTTGTAGAGATCTTTAGCAGTCGTTATGGACTGTCAGAAGCCTGAAAATCTGACACCATTTTCTACTTTTATGGTTCCGTACCTACCTCAGTCGGCAAAAACGTCACTTTGTTGTCCGTCTTTCTATCTGTCAAGACCTTTTTTCTCAGGAACGCGTAAAGGAATCAAGCTGAAATATAAATCCAAGTATTCAAAACAGCTACCTCTTGGAGCAGTGAAAAAAACAAACTTCTAAGTCAACGTAATCTAAAGATAAGGTCGTTTAAGCTCCGTTTATGGCGCATAATTTGACGCTCGCAAGGGAATCAAAACCTATAGGGTACTTCCCGTTGACCCATAATCCTGAAATTTGAAGATAGATCTTACAGTATAAGTAGGTACAGGAAAAAGACCGAAAATAGGAATCTGTTCTTTTATAATATACAAAAAAAAAAATGCGAATTCAAACTTATATTTTTGGGTGAAGAAATGACCGTGACGTACATTAATGTATACTCGAAAAAAATCAAGACTCGATCAGAACCCTCGGTGCGCGGGTCTTGTCCGGTTTTTTCTTTTGAAGTGAAACTTCTTTATCGGCGTTGGAAAAAAATTTACCGTCACATTTCTCGGGTACGCGTCACATTTTTCCGTTACGCGCCATCTTCAGAAAATCCTTTCTTAAAGGATACCTACATCATACAAAGAACACACCCGCCAAGTTTCAGGTCTCTACGATCAGCGGTTTAGGCAAACTGCAACTCATCGTGTACCTACTTCTCAACGGCCACCGATTTACACGAATTTTTCGAGTGTCAGTGAATGAGAGCGAGAGTGATTGAGAGTGTGAGTGCCTGGTGATTTCAATCACCAGGAAATGCGACAATCATTGAGGAACGAGAGAGAGAGAGAGAGAGAGAGAGAGAGAGAGAGAGAGAGAGAGAGAGAGAGAGAGAGAGAGAGAGAGAGAGAGAGAGAGAGAGAGAAAGTGATAAAGTGATTGATTGAGCGAGCGATCGAGTCGTTGAGAGAGAGAGAGAGAGAGAGAGAGAGAGAGAGAGAGAGAGAGAGAGAGAGAGAGAGAAAGAGAAAGAAAGAGAGAGAGAGAGTCCTTGATTAAGAAAGTGACTAAGTGCGTGTGAATGAGTGAATGTGAGGAGTACAACCAAAGCTAAATAAATAAAAACAACAAATTGGTTTTGCATTTTTTATTTCATTTTATTATAAATAATTATTTATATAATAACGGTTGCTTTAAGAATCACATGCGCCGGAGGTAAATTTAATAAAACTAGCATTTAAACGGAACTATTAGGTTATAGTTACTTACAAGAGATTTTCAAGTCCCGGAAATTATTACTGTGACTTTTCGGGTTCTTGACGTCACACGGCTTGAGCGCGCACCGCGGATGCGCGTTCAGGTATGTGAAGCAATTGGGGAAGCTCGGCATCTCTCTCTCTACGATCGGCGTGCAGTACCTTGGGTTGTCAATCGTAGGAAACTTCTCTGTGGTTGATTGCGTCTTACGGACAGTAGATTTCGACGATAGCTGTCGTATGCTTGGATTCGTCTTCTTGCCGCTTCGTAAACTGGGATTGCCGCTCATCGTTGACTGGTAGCAAGTGAAGATGTTGTTGACCAGCGGCTTATTAGGGTCGTTGACCTGCTTGGTGTCATTGTAACCTGGGCGACGGTGAAACACGGTCAAGTTGCTGCCTGGCCGGTTAAGGAGTTGCACGGTGTTGATGGCCTTTTTAGGCGCAGCCGGGGTCTCTACTTCTTCTGAATGCGCTGGCAGTGATTGTGTGACGCTGGTCGACGTGGAGCAGACCTCAGGGTCCTCAGCGTCGTCTTCGTCGGCAATAGCTAGACAGCATTGGGTAAAAGGCCCGGGGCCCGCAGCTGTGCCGAGGCTTGCTGGATTGATAGGGATTGGGTGTGAGCATTTGCAATTGATGCAAGGGCCTGTCCATTGTCCGCTGGGGTTCGGCGGGGGGGGGAGTCCACTCGCAGTCGGAGGGGGTGGGTTGGAGCTCGAACAGGGTACAGAGGTGCTTGGGCATCCGACTCCGCAGCATGCACCACAGCCGAAAGGTAGGCACGCGCCACAGCCGCAGGGCCCGCAACCACATGCGCCGCAGCCACAGGGGCCGGTGAGGGGACCGCAGGGGCCGCAGCAAGGGCCACACGGGCCGCACGGGCCGCACGGGCCGCAAGGGCCGCAAGGGCCACACGAGCCACAACAGGGGCCACAAGGTCCACAGCAGCCACAACCACAAGGGCCGCAAGGGCCGCAAGGGCTGCAATTACCACAGAAAGAGCCGCACGGGCCGCAGGGGCCAATACGCATGCCTCCGCAACCACCAACGCAGCCGCAACCCGGGCCCACGCAGCACTGGGCGGACGAGCCGCACCCACCGAACCCACCGCCACCACATCCAACACCGGGGAAGCAAGGACCGCACAGGCCGAACGGACCTTTAGGGCCACAGGGGCCGCACGGCCCGATGCCGCCACAGAAGGGCATGTTAGAGGCGCCACACCCGCCGGCGGACGGGCCGCCGCAGCAGCACGGCCCACACGGGCCACAACACGACCCGCACGCGCTGCACGGTCCAGCCAAAGGAGGCATACTAGCACCACCTCCCCCCTTAGCTGACGCATATAGTGGAAGACAACTCATAGGCACACTACTCATATTAAACGGCAATTTAATTTTAGTCACATCCAACATATTCATCGCTTGCTCACTCGGCATCAGGTTAATCGTGCTGCTCTGATCAGATGTTGGCATTACAGCCAGAGAGTTGAGCACTCCGCAGACACATGCGGGATTACAGGGCCCGCAAGGCCCCCCGGGGTTAGGAGCGCAGGGGCCACATGGGCCGCCAGGGGCCACGGGGCCGCCGGGCACACAGGTACCTGTCACGTGGTAAGGTCCACAAAACCAAAAACCATAAGGGTAGTAGTAGTAACCTGTCATGTATTGGACACACCGAGGGGGCGTATTGCAGGGTGCGGGCAGGGAACAGTTGCAGGGCCCGCACGCACCGCAAGGCCCGCAAGGCCCGCACTTCCCCGGGCAGGGGCAACAGGGACCACACACGTTGCTGATGTGCTGCATCACTTTGGAGGACGCCAAGCCCTGCTGCTTATCTGGAGCCATGAGCGTCTCGTTACGGTAGTACGGCCGGCAGTTGCTGGAAATCTTGATCGACGGTTTAGAGGCGAGCGGGTGACGGTAGTGGTCTTGATGGAAGACAGCTGAATGAGTCTTTGAAAGGAATAGGCATGGATTGGGAGGAACCTCTCGGGGCCCGCTGGCTCCGAAGCAAGGACACGACGCGCACCGGAGCAGCGAGCCGTCAGTCTTCCGCTTCTCGGGCGCCGCATGCCTCTGCAGCCCATGCATTCCAGCCACCGGGATATCACGAATCACGCTAAGTTGCTCCATCTTACTCTTCATCGAAGCGAGATTCGCTGAAAGGACGATTTTTACTGTAATCACAGCACTACATAAATAAATACAAGAGGGTGTACATTAATGTATACAAGAGGGTGTGTGTGTGAAAAACAAAATTAAACGGCAATTTATTAAGAGATGTTGGTTTTATTGCGTGTTGGTTACAAACTGATGTTATTTCATTCACTTGGAATCATTGGCTTTTGTTGATTGAAGATTGGTTAAGAAATAGTCTCATATTCCTTGTAGTCTTTGTTTTTATGGGGCTGAGAGGGGAAAGGCTTTTTATAATTAGGGATGTTAGTGTACTGGAACGTCCCTGGGAATGTGGCAGGTCGATCGCGTTCCTCCTTAGTCAGTAAAGCTCGCGGACTTTCTAAAACGGGGCAAAATTCGCAATTTATTCTTTTAGCCCGTTTGTGTTGAATTGGGCTCCTGCTTTCTTTCTTTTCATAGTAATCCGATATTTTTGACTTTTCGTTGTAATAATAAGAGGGTTGGCGCGGCCTGGTTCTGGCTTTGATGCAGGGCGTGCAGTAAACTGGGTTGTGCTCAGGAAATAGTCTGGTGCAACCTGACTGGGCTTGGGGACAAGACTGAGTCAGAGGTTGTGTGCTGTAGGGACACACGTGAACCGAGCCGTGAGGCATGCGCCGCGACGGCACCAACGCAGGGACGGCGCTGAACGGGAAGAACTTGGATATGCCTCCTTTAGAAGGAGCTTTTGGACCTCGCTCACACTGGGGGGGCTCATCTCGTTGCAGTGGGTAGTTTAATTCCAGTTGTTTGGGCTTGGGGCATGTTGGTTGGCTCTGCACACTCTGGCAACGGGGCTCTGGGTCACCGCCTACCACGGCCGTTGAGATTGGGCTTAAACAGGTACAGCATTTCGGACAAGGACATTTTGGTGTAGGAGGAGGAGGAAGAGGGCAAGGACAGGGGCCACAACATGGGCCGCAAGGAGGACTGGGAGGCCCGCCACAGGGACCACAGGGGCTCCCAGCACAGCATGGGCCAGCAGGCGTGCACGTCCCTGTGACATGATACGGTCCGCAGAACCAGAAGCCATACGGATAGTAGTAGTAGCCAGTCATGTACTGGATGCACTTAGGTGGCGTGTTGCACGGCGGGGGGAGGCAGCTGCAGCAGCCGCAAGGGCCGCACGGGCAACTCTTGCTGGCGGCGTCCGCTTTGGAAGCGTTAAACGAGGTATGAAAGTGACTGCAGGGCACGTTCGGAAGCGAGCCCGTCCGGTGCATCAGCAACGGGTCGTAATTGATGGAGCTCGCAGGGCCGGATATTATCGGTGAACCGCCCAGTCTCGTTCTAGAGAGAGGCGCGATGTCTGGGCTAGACACGCAGAACCGCAAAGGCGTCGCCTCGCCCCCACCGCAAGCCTCGGTCTTAGGCGGCAGCGGCTTCACACGTCCAGTCTTCAAGATCCCCACGCGCAGACCTCGGGCCTTATACTTCAAGTTTCTGTGACATGGGACCGCCGTCGCTGCAAGGGAATTTTATGCTATTCACCTTCATTAAAAGATCCAAGACTGTTGGGGAATCAAACGGGTCTTTCTGGCTCGCAAAGATTACTCTGGACGACTACAGCAGACGTAATCTATGCGAGCTCAAATCAAATGATACGATCAAATTGTGGATGTTTTTTAATGGAAACGTCAATTTTAAAATACAAATATAAAATAATTTTCTAGAAATTTATATATGAAACATTTCATTTGTTCAAATAATAACTTAATAAAATTTGTACGTCCCGGAGAGTTAGCACGGCGCTTGCTTGCTATAAGTTCCTATCCGAGTTGGCATCTTTTTATCATCCTCTTTCTTGCATTCATTATCCAGTTTGCATGAAGTCGATTTCGCCAAGCATTGGGGGCAGACAGGGCTCGCTACGCACTTCTTGGGACATGGCTTAGGGCAGGGCGGACATGGGCCGCATGGGCCACATGGACCACATGGACCACAAGGGCCACATGGACCACATGGGCATGGGCAGCCACAAGGACCGCAAGGGCCACAAGGTCCGCAGGGGCCGCAAGGGCCGCACGGTCCACATGGGCCGCATGGTCCACAGGGCCCGCACGGGCATGGGCAGCGGCAGGGACCGCAGGGGCCACATGGCCCGCACGGGCCGCACGGTCCACATGGTCCACATGGTCCGCAGGGCCCACATGGTCCGCAAGGTCCACACGGGCCGCAGGGACATGGCCCGCAGGGGCCGCAGGCCGCGCAAGCTCCGCACGGGCCGCACGGGCAGCAAGGGCCACACGGGCCGCACGGCACGCAGGGTCCACAGCCACTTCCGCAGCAGGGGCAGCCGCATGTCGGACATCCTTTCTTTTCGTTTTTTTTGTCAGCATAGCTTCGGGTCAAGCCGAGTCGATCTCCAGCGTACAGAAGCTTCGTGCGACCGTGGCCGAACCGCGAGCCGAAGGACCCCACAGAATAATCGCGGAGCGCTGCAAAGGACATCCAAGCATATAATACTAGGCGAGAAAGCCGCTGGTCGGAAGCTCATGCTATTCGGAAGAACGAAGGGCTCACGCGAACTCGCCGAGTATTATAAGCATGGAGGTCCGGTGACGGCGGCCACCGTTCTCCAAAATAACAGACCCGCACCAGCGGCTAGAGTCGGTCAGGGCCAATTCTACACGAAGCAATCTAGTTGACCAGTCCATTCATTGCCCCGCAAAAGTACTATTTCAACGAATGTAATGCGTACCTATTTTATAAATATATGAAATTACATTGCTTCGTGTATGTCCATCATTCGTTATATTTAAAAATCTGCGCTTAAAGTCAGTGACAGTCAATTTGTCAAACTGACAACTATCGAGCGATTGTCTTTTTACTTTGAAAAAATTTACATTTTTACACTTGAATATTTAATTTAGGTACTTATTCTACACTATGCTACCACTTACCTTCCTTAGAGAACTAAGATGAATTAAGATGATCACAGATGGTATCTAATAACTAGAACGAAAAACCTGCTGATGTATATTACTCAAAAGTCCCTCCCGATTTTGCAAACAAAATTGATGACTGCCATCGCTAGTGATGGGGGTGACAACTTTTTTAATCGATCGATTCTAAGTTGGGTTTTACACAAGCACTACGAATTTTAACTTCAATGGCTTGAAAAAAATTGATTATACTTACACAATACTCCATTATTCTTTTTATTAGCTGCAGTGGCTAAAGGGCGCCCTTTGAAGTATTTAAGCAACGACACATTTTTAGGCAAAATCGCTTTCTTGAATATCAAAGACATATTTGCAGTTTCCTTGTCCTTTTTAATAAATTTATTGAAAACTAATAATTTTGTGGCCTGAAATATTACTTGAAAATTTATCTAGAAAGTGTATGAATTACTTGAAAATTGGGGCCATGGTAGGAGCGTGACCTTAGAGCTTGCCTCTTGAGAACAAAAGCTGTGTGACTGACTCAAAGGCGTTCGATTTTTTTCAATATTCTTTTTCAAATTCTTATTCTGGCCTTCTTTTCTTTCTTTTCGTTTCTTGGTAGGTCCATATTAGCAAAAAAACTTTTTGGTGGAATTGAAACTTCTAAAAAAAATGTGGTGCTTGAACTTTTATGGTATTGTGACTGTTCTGCAAAATTTGCTAGAACTACAAGGGGTCCACGCTATTAAATAGCAAAATCTTGCATGCATATTTTATACTTTGCCCGCGGCTCCACCCCCGTGAGTGTCGAAAGTTATTCCACGGGGACAAACTCCCGAGACTCAAACTATCTCTGTACCAAATTTAATCTAAATCGGTTCAGCGGTTTAAACGTGAAGAGGTAAGAGACCGACAGACACACTTTCGCATTTATAATATTAGTATGGATGGATGAACGTTATCACATCATATCTGGTCGGGCCTTTTTGAAACCTTACAAAAACACAGAAGTTAAGCCCGAAAGTCACTCAAAAGGGAGATTTAAATAGAAAGCCGCAACAGAATTTAATGCAACTTAAGCCAAAGGCCGTATTTTTATGGCCGCGTGCGGAAACCGTAAAACCACTTAGATGTAGGTACGCTATTCAGCACAAAAATCTGATGTGGCAAAAACCGCCTTCGGTGCGTGCGTTTGCATTAATATCCCCCAGCCCCAGGAAATCAGGATGGTCACCAACCGATTAGCCTTCAAAGTTAAAGTTCGCGAACATATTCGTAAGAAGTTGGCAGTAGTATCATCACATCGCTAATGTTTTCCAATTACCTATTTGTTGTAATTGTTTAAGTATTTCGTGTACCTATTTATCTTGTTAATTTGAGTATTTATTATATATTTATATTGTATTGTATGTATAGTTTATATATTCGTATTACTTATTTAAATGTTTGTATGTATTAATTAAATATCAATCGCTTTTTATTCACCATATTGCACCTACCACCATTCTCTGCACCACCCAAAGGTTGACTGGTAGAGAATGCCTATGGCATTAAGTCCGCCTCTGTACATTTGTGTGCGTAAAGTGTAAATAAATAAATAAATAATATGTTGGGATAACTCACACACGGTCATCCGTTCCCAAACTAGGCAGAGCCTGTGCTATGGCAACCAGACAACTGATAAACATACTTATATATTTCTAAATACATACATATTATAGACAAATTACACCCAGACACAGAACAAATGATCATGCTCATCACACAAAGATTTTTCCTGAGTGGGAATCGAACCCACGACCTCCGGTTTAGCAGTCAGGGTCACTAACTACTCGACCAACAGGCTAGTCAAACATTCATTTCTGAACTAGTCGCGGTTTCTCACCTCAAGATTTTGTAAATCATGCGGCTCGGAACCGAGTAACCACATACAACCGTACCGTATCTATCAGAAATTTCTATTTAACAGCTCGGAGTTGGTAAGTTGGCGGTGTGACACCCCCGTGCCTCGGAAGACACGTTGAGCCGCTGGTCTTGCACCAGATCTTTCTCCGATAGTCCCAACAGACTATGAAAGTGATGGAAGAGGGAGTGCATCTGTGTTTGTGCACACACTCGTGCACTATACCATACCATCTCCCGGGCCGATGACTGGGCTACGTTCAGATTGGCCGCCATAGCCAAAATCGGTCTGGAGCAAATCCCCCTCTTCCCTCATTCCACTATTCCAGTCTTTTGCGATTGTCGTTAGACCTTTCAGAACCCACTAAAGCAATCTTAATATTCTGCAGTCATCTTTTTCGACATTTATTCAGATTTGTTTGGCCCAAAATTCTCAGGGCATCGTAGGTGGCACAGAGGACAGGATAGGAGGTCTCAACTGGCTTCCAGTAACAGTATAGCAATAATGGATCGTCTACACGCTACAGACTTCCATAAACTTCTATAGAATTTTATCTGTGTAACGAAGTCCGAGCAAAGAAATGTCGGTGTGAAGATTTTTGTTCATAGATGGACCCTAATCTTATTCCAATCTAGCCTTGTCTAAAAACTAATAAGTAATTTAATTAAAACCTAAACTGTTATTATTGGCTTTACTAAGAATGTGTCCAATGGCATTTTTCTTATTGTCTCTATTAAGGTGAATACCTACACTTCGTTCCCGTGTTTATTTGGTAACAGTTGTGCTACATTACACTATGCACTTTCCCAAACATTAAACACTAACCGGAACGGTTTTGTTCTTTATAGTCACCAGTGGCGGCCTTAGGGGGTGGCGAGCGCCTCGCGCTACCTGAGTTCAAAAAATCTTACATTTGAAATGTTTTATACTTTTAGCAATAAAATAAAGTTGTTTCACAGTTAATTATTTATTCGGAATAAGGAATTCGATGACACAAGACCCGTATAAACCGGTCTTGTGTCATCGAATTAAAATTATAAAAATGCAAAACTATAAAGTTTTGCATTTTTATAATTTAAAAACATCTGTCGCCCGGGGCCTCGCCAAGGACTGCCGCCTGGGGCCTCGCAGCGGTAAAGGCCGCCGCTGGTCCTCACTATGTCCTTCTGGTCGAGAAGCCGGATCGCTTCGACGTTCACATTCTGATGAAGTTTCTGTTTGTGAGCTTCTGCAGATTTGTGTATCACTTTTTCGATGAACTTTGAAGGAGGAGTTGAAGAGTCTTCGGGTACACGTGATCAATGAAAGACTTGAACACATTACCTGCCTTTGCTGGTCTTGCCCTATTTATATTTACATTTATAATGTTGCAACTAGTGATAAGATGAACATATTTACAATATACAAGTCGTTAGGGGGCGCCGCGCCGTGTCACGTCGTATCAGGCATGCTCCGGGCGCGCATGGCATGCCGGCTCGGAACATAAATATGGGTCGGCGCGAAGTACCAGTCTTGAGGTTGTAAGCCCTGGCTGGGGGCCTTAAATTCATTAGAGGCCACCACAGGTTAAGGTCCAGTTAAGCAGTAACCAGCCTTAGTGCGCCGAACTGCGAGTGGTTATCGTCCATAAAAAGTAACCGTCCTTTTCGCTGGGCGTCGTCGAAGAGTGAAGATGTCTGCGTGCGTGAAAAACTGCGTCGCCGCGTGTCTGCATCTGTTTCGAGGACCCGTCGTAATATCTTCACTAAACCACTCTTATCAGAGCGAACTGGCGCGCGCGTGTGACGTGATCGATGTACGCGCCGTGTCTGGTCAAGGTTCTAAGTTGGTAACGGTTGTGAAGGTGTAAGGTAATGCATGAGACTCATCAAAATGATGGGGCGCTTCCAGTCATCCTTGAAACTTCAAATTTGGTGTGAAGATAGGTCTAAAATTGAAGGAAAACATCGGAAAAGGGCATATTTATTAACCTTTTGCGTGTCTTAAGTTACACAGTTCGACATAAGAAAAAATGCTCCAAATGTCTTAAGTCGGACAGTTACACTTAAGGGCTTGGTCAGGATTGGACGATAAAAATCTGAGGTCCGTGCCCTTTGTAGTCGCTTAGTTTGTAAGTTTTTAATAAGCCCTGGCTGGAGCCTTTAATACGCCTCAGGTAAGTCCGTTAAGTATTTCAGAACTGCAGAATAGCCCATGACACTCGAAAATCGTTTTCTTAAAAATATGACCCTATTATCAACTTGGCAAGTTTTTTTCATTATTAAATTTATTGCGCAAGCAAAGTTCTCCGTGCGATTTGAACATATACAGCAGTCCGAATATCAACTAGCGGGCAGTTGTCCACCAGACACAACAACCGTCTGGTCGGAGGATCCTCCCATTTTTCAGTGGAGGTATGCTATAGTAAAATCGACGTTTAGAAAAAAAGCTTGTCTAGTTGATAATAGGAAATCAACGCCTAGGGGTAGATTTACGCGTGACGCCTGTCGTTATTCTCATAGCACTGACGTCGCTACGTGTGTCATGGCTCGTAGCTTTTATTTTAGTTTTATGATTCACTTTTCAAGCAGTTTCCTGACACAAATAGAAGCATTTCTCTTGGTTCAATTTTCTCGATTTAGTTTACATAGCGTGCCAAAGAAATAGTCATACTTACATAAATACTCTCGGAAATTACCTTCCTTCTGTGGGTAAAAAGAGAGGGATGTAGGTGAGGAATGGCGCGAACAGCTGAAGAGTCCGCTACGCGTCCTCGCACCACTCAGTACACTCCGTTTCACAGCTTCGCTACGCATCTTAGCGCCGCCACGCTACTTCCTACAGTTTTTCACAGCGCTCTTATGTATCAGAATAGGTGTCGCAGCTAAAGCTAAAACAGTCATTAAAATGGCGGCCTAGCCTTTTCATTGAACGGTGCCGTTTGATCAGCGGCCTAAATGGCATCCAGCCAATTCATTAAAATTAAACCGTGTGAAAGGCAATATAGTTTTAAATTAAATTAAACACTCAAGATGACTTACATATTTATTTAGATAAGGATTTATACTATATTGGTGAATGCACCTTTGCAAATATAGCAGTATTTTAAAACAAATTTGAATATCACAAAAATGGTTATTGTTAGTCAACCTTTAAAGACAGAAATATGTTATAATATTCTAATAATATTCTAAATGTTGGTCGAGTGGTTAGTGACCCTGACTGCTTAACCAGAGGTCGTGGGTTCGATTCCCACCCAGGACAAATCTTTGTGTGATGAGCATGATCATTTGTTCTGTGTCTGGGTGTAATTTGTCTATAATATGTATGTATTTAGATATATATAAGTATGTTTATCAGTTGTCTGGTTGCCATAGCACAGGCTCTGCCTAGTTTGGGATCGGATGACCGTGTGTGAGTTGTCCCAGGATATATTATATTATATTATATTAACTTCAACCATTATTGTCATACACTGAATTATAAACTAAAACCTTCTTCATGAATCATTCCATCTATTGGTTGAAACCGCATGTAAATCCGTTTGGCAGTTTTTGAGTTATTTCGGGGACAGGCAGACCGACAGACACGGCGGAGTACTTGCGGGAACTTTATACTCTGATCATGTTAGGGAGCGTTCAAGTATTACGCAATTTTTGAAGATATTTGAACACCCCTCCCACCCATGTAACGCGCCGTAACGTATATCTGTACCCCCCTCCCCCTCCCTAAACGTTAATCCAAGTGACAATTTTTACCTAAAAGTCACAATTATGTCTACTACTCTCATGTTACAAATTTTTTTAATTAATAAATGTCATTTCAAGAAAAATATTGATGTTTATTTTTGTTTGGCAAAATGACTACTGTTTAGTGACTGTGTAACTCGAAAATACGTTTAGTGAGCTAGCGTTAAATAAAAAAACACAATGTTACGTAACGCGTTGTTCGAACACCCCTCCCGCCCCTGTAACGCATCGTAACGTTTTACAAGACCCCCCCCAAATTGCGTTACGTAATACTTGAACGCCCCCTTGGTAGAAAACAAACACAACAAATTATATTAACTTCTTTATTTATAATAACCAAGATAAAACAAAACATATTTACATACATTGTAGTGATTTTTGGAATAAATTAAAAACGTTTCCTTTAAACCTAAATTCGTATATTTTTATAATACATAGATGGTAACACATTGGCGACGTGTGTGCTACATATTCCTAGATGTGTAGAGATAATGTTTCAACTGTCTTTAGGTTATCTTCGAGCACAGCATCGTTTGCCTACAGCCGATCGATTCTCTAAACATATCGAAGTGAAGGCTTGGGTGAAGTGATCACGAGGTGAGCTGTCAATACATACAATCAAGATGTCACGTGATCACGGAGTGAGCTGTCATTCCATCTTGATTATATGTATTGACAGGTCACCTCGTGATCACTTCACCCAAGCCTTCACTTCGACATGTTTACAGAATCGACCGGCTGGTGAGATTGTAATCAAACGCGAGCTTGGCAATATAATAGCGAAATAGTTTCAAAACAGCCTTTTCAGGTTTTCAGTAATTTCTAAAACACTTTGTATTCAAAAAAAAATATTGTTCCCTTATCTAAGGTATACAATCAAACATAATGGCGGGTGTGGGTTTACCAGTAGATACACGAGCTTTGGGAATAAATACAAATTAATACAGCGTTTCAGTACTTAGGGTAACTGATTTTATTCTACGAATTTTGGATATCGCACCTTTAAAGTAAAACCGTTACCAAACGAAATTATGAAATTGTATAGGGGAGCCAATATTAGAAAATAGTCACTGTTTTAGATAGATGGCATTGATACCTCAATTCATGAAAATTTTCGTTTAGTAACGGTTTTACTTTTAAGGTGCGACTATAAAATTTCATAATTTCGTTTAGTAACGGGTTTACTTTAAAGGTGTGAAATAGGAAAATAATATTTGTCATCAGTACCAATAACCTGATGTATATCTAGAACCGGATAAGTTCCGGATAACCCATCTGAAAGATTACTTCGTATTTAAACACATTTTTTATTTTTTTTCCATTATTCGTAGAAATAATTCTTGCTACTATTGTTGTGGATGAAACGTACTCAATGTCTTCTAAATATAAAGCTACCTTTTGGCAAATTTCATCCGAATCTGGGGGGCTACTCTCTAAGTCCGTAGTTTCGGGCGTATTCTAGTTCGTATCACCTAACCACTAAGAATAAATGACGACACGATTTGACAGTAACTGTCAAATCGAGTCGTCATTCATTCTTAGTTCGGGTTCGGAACTAATCGTAAGTCCGTAGGTGATACGGAGTAGAATACGCCCGCAACTACGGACTTCGAGTTTAGAGAGTAGCCCCCCTGTTCAGGAGAACTCACAGCCGGATTCTCAAACGCAACTCACTAATATGGGGACTCCGTGGCTATAGCCCGCGAAATTCAAATTTTCTTGTGTTTTTTTGTAATTCTCTAATAACAACAACTTTGTTCAAGAAAATGTTACTTCTGATCGACAGAAATACAATTTCTGGAGAATGGTGCTGTTGCATGTAGTAAGTGTGATTCTCAACTTGACGCAAAGACATTTGTAAAGCTGGATACTGACCGGAGTTACAAGCCGTAATGTAACATTCGCAGCGAGCATGTTATGTTACGCCATGTTCTAAAATCCTTGTATATATCACCGGAAAATCGCAGACTCCGTAAGATCGTAATAAATCTTTATTAAATTATAATTTCTCGATATGTTATGAAGAAATCGTTTTGTATACAATAAATCCCATCCAAATATCCGTGTCTTATTTAGAAAAAATAGTTCACAATTTCACGCGATATTTTACAATCTTACGGCGTTTGCAATTTTCCGGTGACATTTATAACACATACGCATTATGTTCAAGTTCGTTTCCACGTACTGACTGCACGAATGCTCGCTTTGTAACATGTTACATTACGGCCCGTAACACCGGTCGGTCTTAAGAAGCTCATATACTTGAAGGTCGTGTGTTAACCACAGGTCGGTATTAGGTAGAGTTATTTATGTACTTGTATCGAAATGTTGATATTAATATGGATCTTCCCGGGATTTCTAATAGACAATACCGTGCGGCCAACAATATTACAAATAAATAATAATAATTTTTCTTTTGTTCTCACAAGCTATGTTGTGCGAACTTTAAATGTGGAACTTTCCTTTTTTTTCTTTTCGCCACTTTCTAGATAACCTATAGCTTTGTCAATGCCGTGAAACTCTATTATTGGCTTAAGAGATAATTGTTATCATCTCGGTATCAATGTTCAGTGTATGCAGGCTCTAAGATGCCAGTAACTGTGTTGCAACTGCATTTGGCTGTTCATTGATGGGGAGGTGAACATTCATAACTCATGTTCATTAATAATAAGCTGTTGAGTTTCCAAATAAATAAATAAATAATAATAATCGCGCGTGTGCGCATTGGAATTTTACAACTTCGGACTTCTGATGTCATTCATGTAAATTTGGCAACGTCGCGCGTGTAAAAGTAAATAACTTTTTTATTTAGCAAATCACGCGATTTTTTTGCTCTTTAAAATTAATCCCGGGATTTAAGGCATATCCACTTTATTCTTTCGCTGTATGAAATCAGTGTAAGTACACAAATAACTCTACCTAATTCCATCTCTTTCGCATTTCTACAATAACATAACAATAAAAATGCACGGTATCTCTTCACTCTATCAAAAAGAATCAAAACATTCAATATTTTCTAATATGAAAGTGCATAGATGATGTCAATCACGGGATCCCGCTGCTAAATATAAATAAATTCCGGGATCCCTCAACTATTACCCTCGCTACCGATAGCTCGGGATCAGTGACCAAATATCCAACCCGGGATCTTGTTCAACAAATATACAAAAGCTTAAATACCTGATCCATTCAGTGGAATCCCGGGATAGACTATAGAAACAATCCCGGGATTATAGCTGAAGCCTAAAAATCCCGGAATATTAGGTAGTAAAAACCCCGAGATTGTTCATAGAAATCCCGGGATGGACTAACGAAACAACCCGGCATCAAACTGAAGATAAAAATTCCAGGCATTATTATACAAAATGCAACATTCCAGGGGTTTATAAAACAATTTTTAATAGTATTAATAACGAGGCTATCTGCTACTTTACAAGTGAACAAATCAGTGAACTGAATTATGCGTTGTTTCTGAATGTCTCAAATACTAATTTAACGGACCTGCCGGTCGATTCTGTAAACATGTCGAAGGGGTGAAGTGATCGCAAGGTGAGCTGTCAATCCATATAATCAAGATAGAATGACAGTTTACTTCGTGATCACGCGACATCTTGATTATATGGATTTATTCACTTCGACATGTTTACAGCCGGTCGATTCTGTAAACATGTCGAAGTGAAGGCTTGGGTGAAGTGATCAGAGGTGATCTATCAATCCATATAATCAAGATGGAATGACAGCTTACTCCGTGATCACGTGACATCTTGATTATATAGATTGACAGCTCACCTCGTGATCACTTCACCCAAGCCTTCATTTCGATATGTTTACAGAATCGACCGGCAGCACCTTTAAAATAATTCTTGTGTGCACTAGGTGTTAAGGAGCCGCCTGCTGAGTTTAAAAAAGTTTTTTAGAGAATTAAGCCGCGTATCCACTTGGCAACATTTGACGCGCGACATGATGCTCAACATTTGTTGCTTATCATGTTTAACGGCAACGAACAACCCTTATTAACCTTTTGACCGCCAGAGCATAAACGCATCGGCGTGCCCCCGACGCCAAGCCACAAATTCGCCGTACTTTTTGTCACATATTTGTGACGTTTGACGTACAGGGCACGCGCTTGCTTGTCACGTATATGTGACATTGGCGTTCAAAAGGTTAAGTATCGTTTTCATATTGTGCGCCAGCTGGCGCTGTTGTGCAACGTTACCAAACAGGTTGAGCGTCACGTGTTGCGCGTCAAATGTTGCCTAGTGGATACGCGGCTTTAAAATGAGAGAAAATGCATGTTTGACCTGGTGTACATGTTGCAGACAAAAACTTAATTAGCCGTTTCATTGAACTGCTCCATTCAGCGACACACGTCCAAGTCATTAACCTTTTGAACGCCATTGCCACGTATACATGACAAGCAAGCGCGTGCCCTGTACGACAAACGTCACAAATATGTGACAAAATTTGCGGCTTGGCGTCGGGGGCACGCCGATGCGTTTATGCTCTGGCGTTCAAAAGGTTAAACGGCTGATGATATTTGGCTGCGTGATCTCAGGATACCCTCGTCGGTAAGGTTGAGTGTGAGGTCGGCAGGTGGTACCTCGCGCTGGGTGCGGTACTATCGGTGGTACTTCTGCAGCTTCTCGCAGGAGGGCGTGCGCAGCTTCTGTGCGTCGCTGTACTGGCGCGAGTCGCCGAAGTTGCGCGCCTTCCACACCATGCTGTCGCGGTAGTTGCGCTCGCGCTGGCACGCGTGCCGGAGGCCCACTGGGGAGGGAATTCGCGAATTTGTCATTCCTACACTAAACGGTTTGCTGATAGCTACAACTTAAATGCTGACGTTCAAAAGTGCCGTTTAATGGCCTAATTGAAATAAACGTTTTTGACTTTGACTTTGACTTAAAGGAGTTTAAAACAATAATATATCTAAACTAATAATAAAGCTGAAGAGTTTATTTGTTTGTTTGTTTGGACGCGCTAATCTCTGGAACTACCAGTCCGATTTGGAAAATTCTTTTTGTATACGATAGCCACATTCACGAGAAAGGCTATAGAACTTTTTATGTTAAAAAAAGGTATACAAGACTAGGAAATACCTACGGGAACGGAAAAAAAAACTGGATATGCGCGAACGAAGTCGCGGGCAAAAGCTTGTATATAATATATCTTGGGACAACTCACACACGGTCATCCGATCCCAAACTAGGCAGAGCCTGTGCTATGGCAACCAGACAACTGATAAACATACTTATATATTTCTAAATACATACATATTATAGACAAATTACACCCAGACACAGAACAAATGATCATGCTCATCACACAAACATTTGTCCTGGGTGGGAATCGAACCCACGACCTCCGGTTTAGCAATCAGGGTCACTAACCACTCGACGAAGTTTACTCTAAGGTGAGATAGGGGTCAAACGCGAGACTCCAGGGGGGCTACTATGAAGTCTTAAAGAGATCATGATTCCGCTCTAAGAGGGAGACGGAGCTATACATAGCGAATAGCACTATACCGTTTACATCATCGGAATTGGTAGCATTAGCACGTCATAGTAGGGCTCTGAGCAGCTGTACTCAACCTTTTTTACTCTTTGGGCCACATTGCGCTTCTACCATTGTCATGCTGGGCCGCAATAACTTACAGTCAAATGAAATTCTACATTTAATAGTATATAGGTACATGAGTACCATGCCCCTTGCTAGCAAACTTAATTTTATCTCTGCTGGTATTGCTTTGTTCTACCTATTAGTATATAAGTGTGTGCTGTATATTAGTGTAATGTTGGGTGCATTGTGCTCACATAATATAATCAATTGATCAATGTACCTATGTATACAAAATATTGTAAAACTTATATTTGAAAAGAGTAACTATGGAGTTTCTTGTCCGTTCTTCTCCATAAGAATCTACTTTTTGCGAATGGACAACTAGAGTCACTTATATTTTAATTTTAAACTGTAAATTTGACGTTCTAAAGTGCCTTTTAATGGTTTAGTTGAAATAAGCAAACCTAATAACCCTAATCTCTTCAGAATTAAAGTTCTTCTGGGTAAGCTCGCTCCATCGTCGACTTTGTCTCTGTCATCTATGACCTAGACTAGAGCCAAGAGCAAAACCATATTATATTTTAAAAAAAATGAATTGACTTTAACTTTGAATGGGACTTCTGAATTTGCGACATATAAAAAATGAATGCTTTTTTATTTTTTGGACAAAAATGTATTTTTTTTTACTTTTTTATAATGTGGCACTAAAAAATACATACAACCCTAAATTTTCACCCTTCTATCACCATCCCCTATTTTTTAGTAGCGTTATTAGTACTTTAATTATTTTCTACGCTCGGCGGTCGATAATAATTGATTACTATGACCAATAGGAGCCGAGCATTCAAGAAAAATGTGACGCAGACGAAGTTGCGTGGGTCAGCTAGTATTAGCTACCAAGTGTCAATTAATTTAATTTACAGTTAGAATATTTTATTTTCTGTGTCATGTATTGTAAAATACTTTGCATACTATTGTATAAATTCAAGTTTTTATAACTTAACAGCCAGATGTGTTGCTGGGGAGTTTGTTGCGCCACTTCTTCTTCCCAGCTACAACACTAGGAAGTGGTGACGGGCGGGCGTTTTGGGGGACTGTCTTTATGTAGAACTTTGACGTTCAAAAAGTGCTGACACTCAGCCTAATTTGAATAAATTACTTTTGATTTTGATTTTAGGATTGTTCACATTTTCATATTAAATTTCAACCATCAGCTTTGATAGTCAAAAGAGAGTGTCAAAAAATTAGAATTAGAAAATATAGAACTCAAGATCACAGTCGAAGATATAAACGAAAGACTTATCAACTTGGAGCAACAATCCCGATCTAATAATTTGGAAGTGCAGTGTGTGTCCGAAAATAAAAATGAAAACGTTTGTAATATAATAACACAACTCGCGCGTGTGGTAAAGTGCGAAATAAATGATAAAGACATCTTGCACTGCACACGCATCGCTAAATCCAATCCATCCAGTGCTCGTCCTCGCTCAATAATAGTTCAGTTGGCTTCACCAAGATTACGAGATCAACTACTGGCTGCAACTATAAAGTATAATCAATCAAACGCAGACGAAAAACTAAATTGTACCCATCTTGGATACGCAGGACCAAAGTCTCCTGTGTACGTTACAGAACACCTATCGCCAACCAACAGAGCCCTTCACGCAGCTACTAGGATCAGAGCCAAGGAGATGAGCTACAAGTACGTGTGGATTAGGAACGGCAGAATATTTGTGAGAAAAAACGACGGCGCTGCATACATTCTAATCAAGAGCAAAAGTAGCCTAAGTAAAATTGTATAACAAGTATGTTTTTTTTTTAATTATAATTTTAATGCATGTAATAGGTCTAATTCTTATAAAATTCAAGGATATTTTAATTTACTATCAAAATTGTAGAGGATTGCGAACGAAAACTAAAAATTTCTATTGTAATTTGTGCTGTCTGAATTATGATATAATAATTAACTCATCACGTATTGAACACTGGCAAAGTAAATGTGAGGATTTGTGGGTTTCTATTGATATACCGCCATATCAAAAATCTCATAAAATGGCTTTATGTGCAATTTACCTCCCTCCACCTGTGAGTCCAGCGACTCTTGAGCATTTTATCGAGCACTGTAACAGAGTTATTGACTCGACATATATTCCGACTTGTATTGTCGGAGACTTTAATCTTGGTAAAATCAATTGGGACTTAAAAACTGTAAACGATTCCTTGCCGAAAGCTGGCCGAATTTTATTAGATTTTGTAAATATAGGTCAGCTAGTACAGTGTAATAATGTAAAAAACTATTCTGGGCGTACACTAGACCTGGTTCTATCGTCAGTGCCCACGTGTTCAGTAAACGAATCCATCTCTTCTCTAACTGTTGTCGATAAACTCCATCCCCCCCTTGATATAACTCTATCATTAGTGAAAAATCACAATCTGCCATATAATAACTCAAGTTGTAGACCAAACTTTTATAAAGCAAACTATGATGAAATTAATAACTATCTTAATGAACAAGACTGGGATGGACTTTTTAAAAATAGCGATAACGTAAATGACATGGTAAGAATACTATATAAATATTTAAATAAAGCCATTAAAAAATTTGTGCCTGAAAGAAAACAAAAAAACTGTCGTTATCCACCATGGTTTGACAAAACACTAATTGGATTCTTAAAAGAAAAAAATAAGTTGAGGCTACGCTTTAAAAAATATAAAAATCCTATGGATAAAATTGAACTGAATTTAATTTCGAAACGATCGGAAAAATTAGCCATGAATTTATATAATGACTACCTTAAGAATGTAGAACAAGGCATCAAAGAAAATCCTAAACTGTTCTGGAGTTATATAAAAGCTAAACGAGGTGGATCTAGTGCTTACCCACAGACTATGACTGACGGACAGACTGTAACATCTAATGGCTCTGAAATCTGCAATCTTTTTGCCAATTACTTTTCGTCCGTATACACATCTGATGATAATAAAGAATTAAATTGCGAAACAAGTTTTCTACAATCTCTATATAGTAATAGTCAGTGCTTGAGTACCCCGGTAGTCGATCGTGAATGCTTGCTTAAAAAACTAAAAACAATTAATGTTAGCAAGGGACCGGGACCTGATGGCATACCACCTGTTTTCATTTCGTCCTGCGCAACAGCCCTGGTTTCTCCTTTACTGATCATTTTCAATGAGTCGCTGTCCTCAGGGACTTTTCCATTAGAATGGAAAAAAGCGAAAGTGGTTCCAGTGTACAAGTCGGATAGCAAAGGTGCCATTTCGAACTACAGGCCTATTTCAATACTATCCGCATTCGCAAAGATTTTTGAATCTTTTGTTTGTCCATACATTCGGCAGCATTTTAAAATCTACCTAAGTGAAGACCAGCATGGTTTTGTAACTGCGAGATCTACAACTACGAACTTAGCAACTTTTACAGAGTCACTTATTCGGGCAGTGGATAAAAACAAACAATTTGACGTAATCTATACGGACTTCAGTAAGGCATTTGACAAAATGTCACATGCCATACTAATCTACAAGCTTGCAGCTTACGGTGTATCAGGGTCCCTGCTAGAATGGTTCAAATCATATCTAACCGAACGCAATTTCTACGTCGTTGTGAACGGATTTAAATCTTCTGAGCACACAATAACTTCTGGCGCCCCTCAAGGTTCGCATTTGGCTCCGATACTATTTAATATATTTATTAATGACCTTCCCCAATGTTTCTGTCATTCAGAACCTTTCTTATACGCCGATGATTTGAAGTTTGCACGAATGATTGAATCCACAACAGATAGCGAGCTTCTACAGAACGACCTTAATAGAGTTATTGAATGGTGTGAAAATAACAGAATGCAGCTGAATTCTGACAAATGTTATCACGTTAAGTATACGAGAAAGAATAACTATGTTAGTTCAGAATACTTTATAAACCAAGTTAAAGTAAAAGAACTTGATTTAATCAAGGATCTAGGTGTAATTTTTGATCGGAAAGTAAGCTTTATACCTCACATTGAGTACATTATTAAAAAATCATCTCAAATGTTAGGCTTCTTACTCCGTACCACAAAGGGTTTTCGTAAAAGCAACACCAAAATAATGTTGTACAACAGTCTCGTGCGAAGCATCTTGGAATATTGCAGCGTTGTATGGAGACCTCATTACACCACTCATATGCTGCGGGTAGAACGAGTGCAGAAGCGTTTTGTGTGGCACCTAGCTTTCTGTGAAATGAAATCTAAGCAACTACCCTCCTATAAAACCCGCCTGCATCATTTCAGAATGCACACATTATCCACACGCAGAGACGTTACTGACGCCATATTCTTGTACAACGTCATAAGAAATCGAATTGACTGCTCTAAATTTTTAAGTCTTATCAGATTCCATGCTCCATCTAGATACCCGAGAAATATCATTACACCGCTATGCCCACCTCTACGAAGGACTGTTCTTGGCACAAACTCACCTATACCTAGATTGTGTAAAATGTTCAATGGCTGCAGTGATTTAGTGGATATACACCAGGACAGTATTAATAAAATTATTAAGGTGATTGTAAATAATTCTCTCGCAAAAGCCTGAGTCATTACTGTACCTACAAATGTCAAATTTAACTTAATTCAATTCAATAATTTTTATTCCACAATAAATCAATTATTTTCCAATTAATTTAATCAATTCACTGACTCAAATTTTATATTTATTTATTCAATCTTATATTTCTTATTTTAAATATAATTATTTTAATTGATGTTTTTTTCCCCTATAATGATTTTAATTGATGTTTTTTTTTCCTATAATGATTTAAATTGATGTTTTTTTTCCTATAAGTAATGATTTTAATTGATGTTTTTTTTTCCTATAAAAATTTTAATTGATGTTTTTTTTTTCCTATAATGATTTTAATTGATGTTTTTTTTTCCTATAATGATTTTAATTGATGTTTTTTTTTTTTTTCTCTCTTTTTCATAATTAATTTACGATATTGCATTTTTAAGCTATAATTATGTTATTTTTATTATTATTCGAATGTTATAACTAACCTTAAAGAACAAACTAACATAAATCATTGTTTATGATAATTATTTGTAATAATTAATTTTGTAAATCAAGCCGTTTATTGTACATGCGGTGTTGGCCTTTAAGTGATTGTTACACTTGTAAATGTATTTTTGCCAATTGTAATGTATTCTTTTATGTGTAAACAATTGTTGGCTAACCTAATAAATAAATAATAATAATAATAATAATAGTAATTGAATTATTTAAAACGTAAATCAACATAACTCAAGCATTTATTTTAATTAAACCATTACAGGCACTTTTGAATAGTCAAGGTCGGTCTGTCCAAAGAGATGAAGCTATTGCACGTTCCAAAGCGTAGATCTCTATGGAGAAGAACGGACAAGAAACTCCATAGTTACTCTTTTCAAATAATGATTTTACAAAATTTGGTATACAAAAATTAATTTAATATTATGTGAGGACGATGCACCCAGAGTATGCTACTTATAGGAACAAAGTAGCACCAGCAGAGGTAAACTTATTCATTTACATTTACATTCATTCTTAGTGGTTAGGTGATACGGACTAGAATACGTCCGCAACTAAGCCCGAAACTACGGACTTCGGGCTTAGAGAGTGGCCCCCCTGGAACGCAAAGGGCTTTAGAAGGAACACGGATGGGTTTTAGTCAGTAAAAGTCTGACACGCCCTTCCGCTCCACACAGAGCGGAAGATGTCATTTGATGATTTCCCTTTCATCCTTAAAAAAAAAGGATTCTTCATATTTACCAATATATTCCTCTTCTATAGCCATTTCGAGACGTCGCAGCGATCCTTGGTAGTCAGTGTGGAAGTTCTCTTTTACGTAATACGGTACCTGAAAATTGTTATTATTTTGCTTAAAGAGAATGTTGAGATAATATAATAATATAATATAATATATAATAATTATATATCTTGAGATGTATGTGTAGAGTATCGAGAATGGACAAAGTGAGGAATGAGTTCATTAGAGGTAGCCTACAAGTGGCGCCAGTGACGGAAAAGTTAAAAGGGAACCGCTTATCTTGGTATGGTCATGTGAAGAGGAGGGATGAAATGCACGTAACTAAAAGAGTTATGAATATAAATGTGGATGGATGGACAGGGAGAGGGAGGCCAAAGAAAAGATGGATGGATTGTGTTAGGAGTGATATGACAGAAAAGGGAGTTAGTGATAGCGTGACGGCTGACAGGACAGAATGGAAGAAAAAAACGTGTTGCGCCGACCCCAAGTAACATGGGATAAGGGCAGGGAGATGATGATGATGACACTTAAAGGGAATTCGAAATCACCTTCAGAGGACGCCATGTTGGGTTGCTGACGAGGAAGTGATGAGAAAAACAAATACCAGGTAAAACGGGGTGGATAGAAACGAAACTTTGATTGGAATTTTCACGTTATCTAACCTTTTGAACGCCATTGTCACGTATACTTGCCAAACGTCACATATATGTGACAAAAAGTACGGCGAATTTGTGGCTCGGCGTCGGGGGACGCCGATGCGTTTATGCTCTGGCGTTCAAAAGGTTAAATATTCTTTTCAGCAATGAAGAACTCCAATTTTTTAATCAATATATTTTTTGTAATTGTTGCCCCCATACATTTCTGTGCATAACTCGACAAACTGTACTGAACAGTCGGTTTTTTTTTTCGCGATCCCATAAGTAAAAGTTGTCCATAATGATGAGTACAATGACCCCTTAAGAGGTATTGCGTTTATTCTGTTACACGTTGTATAAATACAACACAAAATATTAACTAAGGTAAAAGAAAAAAAAAATATACAACGTGAACCTCTTATTGCGTTTATTTTGTTCACGTTGTATATAAAAATATTTTTTTCTTAAAGAATATATCCACTTCTCGGGACTCGAACCAACCTTCAAGTTGACGGTCTCCCTGGGCACGGGGTACTTGGAGCTGGGCGCGAGGCTGTAGACTGGCTCGCTGATGAAGTAGCCGGACATCATGGACAGGAGCACCAGCACCAGCACCGGCAGCAGCTGCACGAGCCCGGCGTGCGCGTCGCGCTGCTCCGGCTCGCGCGCGCGGCGCCGCGTGTACACGGTGGGGCCGCCGCCGGGGAAGGCTGCTGGTGGAAAGAGACGTTTGATCAAAAAACATAGGTACGATTTTGCCGGACACTCACTTTTTCACCAAATTATTAACAGCAAAATGAGATAGGATAAGTCTTTATTTGCCTTAAACATGGTATAGTTGTTATAGTAAGGTAATAATCTAAAGTCCAAGTGCTAGCTACCAAGTGTCAATTAATTTCATTTAATTTGATTTACAGTTTGAATATTTTATTTTCTGTGTCATGTATTGTAAAATACTTTGCATACTACTGTATAAATTCAAGTTTTTAAAAGCTTAACAGATAGATGTGTTGCTGGGGAGTTTGTTGCGCCACTTCTTCTTCCCAGCTATAACACTAGGAAGTGGTGACGGGCGGGCGTTTTGGGGGACTGTCTTTATGTAGAACTTTGACGTTCAAAAAGTGCTGGCACTCAGCCTAATTTGAATAAATGACTTTTGAATTGAACATGTTTAGCTATACAGAATTTATCAATTGCATGCAAAATAGTAATAATGAGTTAATTGTTATTCAATGTCACAGATATTTAAGGCCAATACAATAATCAAATAATGTTACTTTTATTTCAGCATTATCCGCAATGACAGTCCAGAAATTTATAGTTTAACGTTAAAAAGTTCGTTAATGTCATAGTTTAACGTTGAAAAGTTCGTTAATGTCATAGTTTAACGTTAAAAAGTTCGTTAATGTCATAAAACATGTTGTTTCAGCCATTTCGATTTTCTGTTTTTAAATATGTTGGTATTATACAGTAATTTGATTTCTTTTGGAATTTTTTAACACATGACAAGGAAACTTTTCGCATACTTGGCTGATTAAGGAGTATCCTGCAATCCAAGTCTGCATGGATGCATGACTTCGAGAGTTCATTTGATAGGCTTTTTTAAACAATCCCTTATTATATAAACATAGTTACAGATTTCGTAAATGAAAAGTGACGGAAGTGAAAAGAAAGAAAGAAAATTTTTTATTTGGGACTCGCACAAGACAAACAAACCAGTAAAATAAAATTAATAACTAAACAGTATAATAAAATAATTATCTGTGCGAGGCCAAAATGGTCCCTATCTCAGCTTATGCTGCGATATCTAAAAAATAAATAACGCAGCGCAGTGGTAATATACCTAGCTTTTTAAAGGACATTTTACATTCCTCGTCAGAATGGCGAAAAGTGTTCGACCGGGAACTTAACCACAAACAGGTACCTATTGCATTATATTATTATTGCCTATAAGTAGCATACTCTGGGTGCATCGTCCTCACATAATATTAAATTAATTTTTGTATACAAAATTTTGTAAAATCATTATTTGAAAAGAGTAACTATGGAGTTACGTTTCCGTTCTTCTCCATAAGAATCTACCTTTCCGAATGGACAGTAGAGTCACTTTATTAATGTAATATTATTATTTTTACTGAACTGTAAACGATGACGTTTAAAAGTGCCGTTTAATGGCCTAATTGAAATAAACGTTTCGACTAAGACTTTCGATTTAAAAAAAAAGATATTTCAATTGCAAATTGCCTAAAACGCCCGGGTAGCGCGAAATTCAAATTTTAATACGTTTTTTGCATTTTGCAGGTCAGTGTCAGGATGTATGTTGATACAAATACGATTGGCGACCGTAACAAATATGGCTTTACTGAGTTATAATAACTAAAATCATCAATACAGGTTGTATCATTCATGTGACTCAATTGAATGAAATAACCATTCATTCGAGTTATATGAACTTAGAGGGTTGTTTAATGATTATAATTCTGTAAATAAATACGTGTTACGGTCGCGAATCATATTTTGTTCAACATACAGCCTGACATTGACTTGCAAATTGCAAATAACATAAGAAATTTTGAATTTCGCGGTCTACCCTGGCGCTTCCACCTTTTGGTTTTTCTTTTAAGGATGGGAAATCATAAAATGACTTCTTCCCCTCTGGTTGGAGCGGAAGGGCGTGTCACACTCTTACTGACTAAAACCCATCCGTGTTCCTTCTAAAGCCCTTTGCGTTCCAGGGACGCGGTGACTCTTTCGAACAAATTCCGCAACCCTGGCAGAGGCGCTTCCACCTTAAGGATATTATGTGTTAACAAAATCGTATCTTTGAAAACATAAGGGTTGATTCAGCCCCGATACTTTGACAGAGTGATACTGAGATGCAAACACGAACGTTGCTTGAATAATAGAAGAATTTGCAATCTTGTCTTCAGTTCTATGTTAGGGTTTTTTTTTTATAATAAACTTTGCCCCACACTAGGAATTTCTCCTGTATCGTGGTTGCGTTTACAAACATACAAAGTCACATACACAAACAGTCAGACCCGGAACAACTGTCTGCAGGCCATACAAATAATTGTTCCGTGCGGGAATCGAACCCGCGTCACGTAGCGCAGCAATCAATCGCTCAACCACTGCGCCAACCGTGCTGTCTTATATTATTATTATTATATAAGAGGTATAGGACAAATTTTCAGCTTGCCTCAAATGAAAAAAAGAAATGACTGGACAGGTCCACTCAAATCTGTGTGGTACTTTCCTCAAAAGACCACCTCAGACATTAACCTACATGGTTCTCATATGATTTGACCAGTACAGATTGTATGGACTTTAAAAGAGACTTTGACCTCTGAGCTTGTTTTTTGCACGTTCCAAAGCGTAGATCTCTATGGAGAAGAACGTGCAAGATACTCCACGGACACTCTTTTAAATCAATGTTTTTTACAATGGTATGGTTACATCATTCGTGTGAAAATTAAACAAACATACATATATGCGAGAACGATGAAGCAAGACTTGCATGATCAAGCGCCCGAAGTAAAAAAAAAAAATAACGTGCATCTTGGGATGCCCGACAGAAGTGATAACTTAAACTAATCGAAGTTGAACTATTTAATATGGGAAGCGTCTGTCCGAAATACGACTACGGCTGTGGGTTACAGTGAGAGAGGAAGAGCCTGCCTACCGCTATCGTATGCGTGAGAGAAAAGGAAGCCAGACAGACAGGCGCCGTAACGCGTTACGTTACGTAGCGGTTTACCCTCCCATAAGCAACACTTCAAAAAAGCAACAAACAATTTAAATAATAAAAATGGTGCTCCGTGGCAGCTGAGACATGAGCAGTCCTAACTGAAGGCGATACGACGCTTGCGCTAGCACCATACGGCTCAACCACTTTGAAGAGTGCCAAATGGTCCTCTCGACTTACGGGTAAAACCAAATCTTACCGGTGGCTCCAAAGAACATGTTGAACAGCTCTTCAGCCGTGAGATCCGACTCGAAGCCCCGCGCGTAGTACTGATGGTGTGTGGTTGCTGGAGCATGGGTAGACTCTTCACCTCGCAGGTCGTATTGCTTGCGTTTCTCCGCGTCTGTTAGGATGGCAGCTGCGTTGCCTATGGCCTGGTACAACGGAAAATACGGGTGTTGTAGAAGATTCAAGGGTTGAATAATAATATAATAATAATAATAATATCTTGGGACAACTCACACACGGTCATCCGATCCCAAACTAGGCAGAGCCTGTGCTATGGCAACCAGACAACTGATAAACATACTTATATATATCTAAATACATACATATTATAGACAAATTACACCCAGACACAGAACAAATGATCATGCTCATCACACAAAGATTTGTCCTGGGTGGGAATCGAACCCACAACCTCCGGTTTAGCAGTCAGGGTCACTAACCACTCAACCAACAGGCCAGTCAAATGAATGGGTTGCTGTAATGGATTAAGATTCCCAGACCTGCCAGACGTCTCTTATTTTCTCAATATTAAAATGTGTACTGCTAACATTTTGTTATTTAGATGGTGTAATTTAGCGTCAATTAATCTGTAGTCGTAATATTTGCACACCACCAGGTAATAGTACAGTGTATCTATCGTACATTATTTGTAACACCTTTATCAACCTGTATTATGCAATTAAAATATTTTATTGATTGATTGAAAACATACGCATGCCTATGGCAAATTTCTAGGTATCAGGTACTAATTGTTGAGTATGTTTTACAGAATATTGTTAAATAGTATAGTAATCTACTAGCGGTCACGACAGACGTAGTCCTGTCCGAACGTTTGCTTTGTGTCTGAAGAAAAATTATATAAATCGATTGCAGCGCCACCTACCGGGTCCAATTGTGAATCTAAACCATCCTCGAATCCACTTGAACACACACAAAAAAATTCATTCAAATCGGTTCAGCCGTTTAGGAGGAGTTCACTGTCAACACACGTACAGAAGAATTATATATACATACATATATTAAGATTATAAAGAGGTAAAGTTTGTATGTAGGGGGTAATCTCTGGATCTACTGAACCGATTTCGAAAATTATTGTATATCATGGCCACGTTCATGGGGAATGCTATAGGCTATACGGGAAATTCCTACGGGAAAAGGAAAAAACGGGATATGCGTGTACGAAGTCGCGGGCAACAGCTAGTTAAATAATATTGTAACGACTGATTAGTCATTGTAATAGTCTAAGGGAGCGTTCAAGTATTACGTAACGCAATTTTTGAAGATTCTTGACCCTCCCTCCGCCCCATAAAATACGCCGTAACGTTTATCTGTACCCCTCCCCCTCCCTAAACGTTACGTATCATCCAAGTGACAATTTTTACCTAAAAGTCACAATTATGTCTACGACTCTCATGTTACCAAATTTTTTAATGAATAAATGTAATTTCAAGAAAAATATTGATGTTTATTTTTGTTTGGCAAAATGACTACTGTTTAGTGACTGTGTAACTCGAAAATACGTTTAGTGAGCTAGCGTTAAATAAAAAATACAATGTTACGTAACGCGTTGTTCGAACACCCCTCCCGCCCCTGTAACGCATAAAAACGTTTTACAAGACCCCCCCTCCCCCAAATTGCGTTACGTAATACTTGAACGCCTCTCAAAGACCCCCAGGTTGTAGCTATTAGGAAACAGACCGCGGAAGGGAATTTCACTTCTTAGCTGTACGCACAAGGAAAGTACATTCTTCCAAAACATACTACGTATGGGTGGTATAATGGTTGCGGAATCTGTTCGAAAGAGTCACCGCGGCCCTGGAACGCAAAGGGCATTAGAAGGAACACGGATGGGTTTTAGTCAGTAAGAGTCTGACACGCCCTTCCGCTCCACCCAGAGCGGAAGAAGTCATTTGATGATTTCCCATCCTTAAAAAAAAAAAAAAAATGGGTGGTATAATGCATATGTTGCAGCCAACTAGTTTAATCAGCCGTTTCATTAAAAGCCTAGCCTTTTCATTGAACTGTGCTGTATAATCAGCGATATTATTATTTAATATGGGTTTGCTCTTGACTCTAGTCTAGGTCATAGATGACAGAGACAAAGTCGACGATGGAGCGAACTAACCCAGAAGAAGCCTGTTCACTATAATTTTGAAGAGATTAGGGTTGTATGCGTTCGGAAACACAGACTCAGGCAGAGAGTTCCACTCCTTTGCTGTGCGCATTATTAAAGACGTTTGGAAACGTTTAGTGCGAATTGGTGGAATAGCAACAAGGTAGGGATGGTAACTTGCAGTGCGTCTAGATGTCCGGTGTTAGAAGGGGGCCGGTGGGATGAGGTCGTGGAGTTCCTGGACAGTCTCCCCGAAGTACAATCTGTAGAAGACCGACAAGCATGCAACCTTGCGGCCATGAGCCAAGCTGTGAAGCTTATTTATTTATAATAAACACACCAACAGCACTGTCACTTACAATTTAAATAAAATTACATTTAAAATCGGCATTTCAGTAACCATGCAAATGACAGATGATATTGAACATAATCAGTATTAGAGACAAAAAGAAAAACTAAACACTGCGTCCAGTATACCTAAATCCAAACACTACAAAAACAAAACAATTTGAGCTATTAAGACGTACATTGTTCGCACTGTTTGAAGAGGGCACGTCATAATAAATGACACGGACAATTCATTAAACGAAATTTCGCTGTTGAATGAAAAGGCTAGGCTCTTAGCTGCTTAAGCTACTCGGCAAGCTGCGTTATGACCAGTGATCTTTTTTGATGGGGACCACTCGCAGTTCAGCACGCTAGGGCTGGTAACTGCTTAACCGGACTATTGACCAGTGATCGGATAATCGGGCGCTTATATACCTAAACTTCTTCCCGTGAAAGAATAATATGGACATTCCTTTCCGAATAAATAAGTATCGGGTTCCCGGGATCGAACAATTTTGTAAAAACAACTATAACAAATTTAATGAAAAAATTGGTTGTCTGCAAAGTCGGTTTACGGACGATAGTTTAACGTGGCAACGTCATAACAAAATATTGATGACATGATCGTAACGTTACAATGAGTCATCATTTTTCGTGCGTGCAGCCGGCGTTCATCGATTTATTAGACGTTGTCACGTCAAAAACTTTCATTGTAAATTAAAAGTTCCATTATAATCGGATTTAAAAATAAAAAAAAAATACAATGAGAGTTCACAACGAGTTCTAACTACATTTTGTATGCGGGCATTTTTAGCAATCTCAGGAATTTCGAACGATACCGGGATCCGGGATTCTGAAAAGCATGTCCGTATTATACTTTCGTGGGAATAAAAGTGAAGTTTAGGTAAATTAGCGCCCGATTATCCGATCACTGGTTATGAAGGAACTGTGCTCCAAAACGCCAGTTAAATGCCCTGATAGAGAATTGGAAGGCACTTGGCTATTGCTGGCTCTAAGGACGACGTACCTTGAAGGCTTCCCCAGCCCCGGGCGCGTGGTTCTTATCCGGATGCAGCTGTAAAGCGAGCTTCTTGTAAGCCTTCTTTATGTCCGAGTCCGTCGCCTCCTTCGATACGCCTGGAAACAAAATATTTATCTTGTTCAAGAGTGTGATACAATCTAGGTGTTGAATCACCTTATCACTAAGAATAAATGACAACACGATTTGACAGTTACTGTCAAATCGTGTTGTCATTCATTCTTAGTTCGGGTTCGGAACTAATCGTAAGTCCGTAGGTGATACGGACTTTACTCGCTACTCTCCGATTGTCAGTGGAGAGACGAGTGCCTGAAGGAGGCCTACACCAAACTCGTTGAGAACTGCTGAGAAGACTACCGGCCTAGAAATGCCTAAGGCAACAACAAAGTCCAAAAAAGATTTTTAAAGTGAAAACTTCTTTGGCGGCGTTGTGCACTTTAAAAAATGTTAAACTCGCGTCAGGACACGTGACCTGATTGAAAATTCGTCGCCCTCGTGATTGTCGAAAATTATCCCAAGGGAACATATTCCCGGGATAAAAAGTATCCTATGTGTTATTCCAGACTATAATCTACCACAATCAATAATTATAAGATCAAAATCCATTCAGTAGTTTTTGCGTGAAAGAGTAACAAACATCCATCCATCCATCCATACTTACAAACTTTCGCGTTTATAATATTAGTAGAATGTTTAATTGGGTGTATAATTAATTATGTAAATGTATAATTTATTGTTGGGTCTGTGTATATAGGTATAGTATATTAGTTATTTTAATTTTATGTATTACATAAGAATTGTGTAGGTAATATATAACTTCGGTTTTACTTGTTTTTTTTTCTAGCCCTTTTGTATGAAATCCATGAAAATTAGCCGAAGAGTTTGTTTGAACGCGCTTATCTCAGGAACTGCTGGTTCAAAATAAAAAAAATATTTTAGTGTTGTATGGCCCATTTATCGCGGAAGGCTATAGGATTAAACATCACGCTACAACCGAAAGGAGCGGAGCATTAATGAAAAATGTGACGCAGACGAAGTTGCGCGGGTCAGCTAGTTGTTAATGAGTTCCAACGCGGAAGCGATGCGTTCCAAACGGCACGCTATGTCCAATCGCTTCTACCATCGGAAATCTAGACGCACTGCAAGTTACCATCCCTACCGTGTTGCTATTCCACCAATTCGCACTAAACGTTTCCAAACGTCTTTTATAATGCGCACAGCAAAGGAGTGGAACTCTCTGCCTGCGTCTGTGTTTCCGAACGCATACAACCCTAATCTCTTCAAAATTAGAGTGAATAGGCTTCTTCTGGGTAAGCTCGCTCCATCGCCAACTTTGTCTCTGTCATCTGTGACCTAGACTAGAGTCAAGAGCAAACCCATATTAAATAAAAAAAAAAAAAACCAAGCACGAACGTACTGTCCGTTATTGGTTCAATCGCCGCAATTTCCAAGTTCAACTGAAGTTATAAAAGTTCAGTGGCCGCCCAATAAAACTGCAATTTCATCAGTTAATACTCAATTTTAATGGGACATCTATAGTAAAGCTGAAGAGTTTGTTCGTTTGTATGAACGCGCTTATCTCTAGAACTACCAGTCGGATTCGGAAAATTATTTTTGTATTATAGCCACATTCATGAGGAATGTACAGGCTATACGAGAACGGGAAATTCCTACGGGAACGAGAAATAATAGGATATGCGCGTACGAAGTCGCAGGCATAAGCTGAAGAGTTTGTTCGTTTGTTTGAACGCGCTAATCTCTGGAACTGCCAGTCGGATTCGGAAAATTATTGTTGTATATGATAGCCACATTCATGTTGAATTCTATAGGCTATGGGCGGGAACGGGACAAAACGGAATATACGCGAACGAAGTCGCGGGCAAAAGCTAGCGTGGTTATAAAAATTAGGCAAGTCAGTAATACATATAATAATACTCAGTTATTAGTATGACTTATGGTAGGTTAAAAGAACACGTCAGTATACAGTTTGTTTTACCTTTCAACCAGTTTGCCGCCACGTCACATTAGAACGGGTCAATGAATAAATAATATAGAAATTAACTTGCAAGCAAGTTCGTCATGCTCCCTTAGATTTCACTGCTTGCGGTAGCGTCAGGGGTCGGGTTACCTCTTTCCCTCAAATATGGCGAGGGGGGTAATGGCTGATCTTTGCGTTATGTTCGTGAACGGGTGCTGCTTGTGGTGAAAGGTCGTCTTGTTAGCCATGGATTCTACTATTGTTATAACGATTATATGCTTAATGTTTAATTTTGAGGGCCCTAGTTTATCACTTGTGGCGTCGAGTCACGGATCTTTTATTAAATTCTACCCTCTGCACGTGTAAGCGGGCACACCCTTCTTGTCTGGAGGCTTATTTAGTTTGATTTGATATTGTTTTTATGCCTGAGTTTGTCTGTTTATGCTGGCATGATGGAGTGTGCTAGCTTACAAGTAGCGAATTATTTAGTTTTATGTTTTTACGTGTTACCTTTGTTGTATTGTTTTCTTTGTAAGAATACTTTGCATACCTTTAAATAAAAGCTAGTTCTTATAACTCAGCAGACAGATGTGTTGCTGGGGAGTTTGTTGCGCCACTCCTTCTTCCCAGCTATAACACTAGGAAGTGGTGACGGGCGGGCGTTTTGGGGGACTGTCTTTATGTAGAACTTTGACGTTCAAAAAGTGCTGGCACTCAGCCTAATTTGAATAAATGACTTTTGATTTTGATTTTTTGCATTATACATCGTCATCGCTGAAAGACTGGGAACATTGTGAAATCTATTTATTATCTAGCTAAACATATCATCATCTGCCTAGCCTTTTCCCAACTATATTGGGGTCGGCTTTCAGTCAAACCGGATTCAGATGAATACCAGTATTTTACGTGGAGCGGCTGTCTACCAGACTTCCACAACCCATTAACTGGGTAACACGGTACTCCTTGGTAAGACTGGAGTCAGATTTCCTGGCTTCTGACAATCCGTAACGACAGCCGGGACCAACGGCTTAACGTGCGCACCGAGGCACGTAGGAAACTCGGTATGTTAAAATGGTCACCCATCCACAGACCAACCTTGGCAAGTGTTGCTTAACCTTGATCGACACGTGCGGCTGTTATTCTTTAGCCACGAGCTCCTAGCTACATACATGCCACTGGTAAATTGCAAACGCCGTAAGATTGTATAATCTTTATTAGATTACAATTTCTCGATGTATTATGAAAAAATCGTTCCGTATAATTATGTCACCGGAAAATTGCAAACTCCGTAAGATTGTAAAATACCGCGTGAAATTGTAAACTAATTAGTCTTAATAAGACGCGGATGTATTGGAAACTATTGAATTTGGATGGGATTCATTGTCACATAAAACAATTTTTTCAAAATATATCAGGAAATTATAATCGAACAAAGATTTATCACAATCTTACGGAGTTTACAATTTTTCGGTGACATGTACAATCAATCCCATTTTAAAATAATTAACAACCGTTTTTTTTTATCCAACTACCGCAAATCTTATTAGTAACGCAAGAACGAACCTTGGCCAAGTCAACAGAAATTCAAGGAAACACTGTATTTCCTTTATTGTAGAGTTTTTATACATTATAGCACTACATAGCAGATAATATTATTATTTTGACTAACATTTCTCAAATAATTTTAGTTACTGAGTAAATAATAATAGACGCAGGGGTCGAATTACTTCCTGCCAGGGTTGCGGAAATGCGGTGCTGGAGGAAAATGCTCGGGATATCGTGGACGCAGTTCCGCACAAATGTGTCCATAAAAATTCAAAAAAAATCAAAATTAACCAGACATTCAGACTGTCTGCCAACAGGGAGAGATGGCGGGAGATCGTGCGGAGAGCTGTGTCCGCCTCTACCACCGACGTGGAGGCCTCGACGTGACCATGACCGCTCTGTCAAGAGTGAAACGACAGAGAAGAAGAAGAAGAAGTTTTCATGCCATCGTACACAAGCGTTGCGCCTCTGCCATGCGTCGGGTACGTACCAGCCCCAACAGCATCCTGGGAGTTATAGCGGACACATGGGACTGCCCCATACTGGGGCATTGGATAAGCCAGCATGAGAGTTTAGTGTAAGTATATAATTGTATTTTGTTCCGGTAGTTATAAGTACTAACACTAGTTTCTAAGTTTTTGTATACTAACCAATTAATGGATTCTGTCTGAAGAAAAGGTTTTTTTTTTAATGTTGAATTTGATCAAAGTAAATCAGTAATAACCTATAATAATATAATTAAGCTGAAGAGTTTGTTTGAATGTGCTAAACTCTGGAACTACCAGTCAGATTTGGAACATTATTTTTGTATATGATAGCCACAGTCATGAGGAATGCTAGAGGCTATACGGGAATGGGAATAAACGGGATATGCGCCATTGCGCATACTAAGTCGTTATACGGCCTAGCCTTTTCCCAACTATATATTAGGGTTGGCTTCCAGTCAAACCGGATTCAGCTGAATAACAGTATTTTATGTGGAGTGGCTGCCTACCAGACCTCGATAACCCATTATCTGGGTAATACGGTAGTTCTTGGCAAGACTGGAGTCAGATTTACTGGCTTCTGACAATCCGTAACAACTGCCAAATATCTACAAATGACAGCTGGGACCAATGGCTTAACGTGCTTTCCGAGGCATGGAGGAGACTCGGTATTTTAAGATGGTCACCCATAGTAACAGAAGATCGAATAGCATGGGCTATAAAGACCTTTCAACCATATAAATCCGCAGGACTAGATGGCATCTTCCCAGCCCTGCTACAATGGGGGGAGAGCATCATAACACCATGGCTGCTAGCAATCTACCAAGCCTGTATAGCACACAGATACGTACCCCTAGCATGGCGCGAAGTGAAAGTCATTTTCATTCCCAAACCGGGAAAAACAGACTACACACAACCCAAAGCATACAGACCAATAAGCCTGACATCCTTTTTACTGAAAACCCTGGAGAGGTTCTGTGACAGATATATTCGGGATGGACCCCTACGTCAATACCCACTCCACAGACAACAACACGCCTACTCCGCGGGGAAATCAACAGATTCTGCGCTGCACAGCGTGGTCTCAAAGATCGAAAGCGCTATAAACCATAAATGCTCCTCACTGGCTGTCTTCATTGATATCGAGGGCGCCTTTGACAAAACCATGTTTCAGAGTATTAGCAAAGCCCTCGTAAAGCACGGTGTGGACACGACACTGAGTGGCTGGATCACAAATATGCTCAAGCAAAGAGCTGTACAAGTCACAATAAATAACACAACAAGGGCCATTGTGGCGAAGGGCTGCCCCCAAGGGGGGGTCCTTTCACCGTTACTATGGAACCTCGTCGCAGATAATCTAGTTAAAAGACTCAATGATAAAGGATACTTTACCGTTGGCTACGCAGATGACATAACCATAATAATAAACGGAAAACACGAAAACACGATATGCAACCTCATGCGCCAAGCCTTGAAAATAGTAGAGGACTGGTGCAAAGAATATCAGCTAGCAGTGAACCCTGCCAAAACCGAACTAGTCCTCTTCACCAAGAAGAGGAAGTTACCAACACTAGAATTACCACGGTTCTTCGGAACCACCCTCAGCCTTTCGACTGAAACCAAATACCTGGGTATATATCTGGACAAGCAGTTGAATTGGGCGAAGCACACTGAACACACCACCACAAAAGCCAGTATATGCATGTGGCAATGCAAACGCATGCTAGGTAGGAACTGGGGTATTAGCCCCAATACAACCCACTGGTTATACACCACAGTTATCAGACCGATAATCACGTATGGTGCCTTAGTCTGGTGGCCCAGGACCGACTTGAGCACAGCACAGAAAGACCTTGAGAAGCTGCAACGGCTTGCCTGTGTGGCAATCACTGGCAGTATGAGAACGGAACCCACTGCGGCCCTGCAGGCTATGCTGGGACTGCCACCACTGCACCTTATAGTGCAGGAGGAAGCGGCCCTAGCGGCCTTCAGGCTCAGCACAGCTGGCACTTTAGGTACAGACTCTAGAATCAAACATACACGCATCATGGAAGATGCCGTAAAACGACAACCCATGATGTCATCACCCAATGACAAAGCTCAAAAGATGCACCATTTCCAAAAGCACTATAACATAGTGCTAACACAAGAATTGGATGACCACTCAGGTCCTAAAGAGCTGAGAATCTACACTGATGGATCAAAGACAAGTACCGGAACCGGAGTTGGAGTTTACTCCAGCGACCTCAACATTAGAATATCCAGACTACTAGGAAAGCTCAACACCGTTTACCAGGCGGAATGCATGGGCATTATCCTAGCGATCCATGCCATAGAAGCCAGGGGAGTCACGGACACTCATATTCGTATACTCTCCGACAGCGCCTCAGTTCTCCAATCCCTAAATAGAAACTACACCACCTCGAAACAAATACAAGAATGCCACAATGCACTAGAGCGCGTCACGGTGACAAACCGCAACACCATAACGCTGCAGTGGATAAAAGGTCACAGCGGATCACTAGGAAATGACGCGGCCGATGAACTGGCCAGGAGGGGGTCTGGTACGATGGCTGTTGGACCCGAACCCATAGTGCCACTCCCTTTCACCCAGCTACGCACGTGGCTACGAGAACATACCCACACACAAGCAGAACGCTGGTGGACCTCGGCACCAGGCTGCAGGCAGTCCAAGGAGGCTATACCACTCCTAAACAATAAACTCACCAAGCGCCTTCTGCGACTGGATAGGAGCAGCCTGCGAATGGTGGCGGGGACCATCACCGGACGCTGCTCACTGAATAAGCATTTCCACACACTAGGTATAACAGACAGTCCTCTGTGCAGAGCATGCATGGAGGAGGAGGAAACGGTGTCGCACGTGCTCCTTGAGTGCACAGGCGTCGCCGATATACGTAGACAAACGATAGGAACACCAAATTCACTCACAGACACCCTGAACTCTTTAGGAGGACTGATCTGCTTCTGGAGGGAGGTCGGCTGGTTGGAATGACGGCCGCCATGGCCCACGCACAATGGTCCAACATCAGGACTAAGTGCGGAAACCATACCCCAATAGATAGATAGATAGATAGATGGTCACCCATCCACAGACCAACCTTGGCAAGCGTTGCTTAACTTTGATCGACCCTTACAGCTGTTATTCTTTTAGCCACGAGCTCCTCCACTAAGTCGCAGGCAAATGCTAGTTAAAAATTAATCTCTAAATAATCAAGTGGCCTTGGACTCAAAAAACACTCAATCAGTCAACCAAGCCTTTTCCTTATTATTTTGGATTTGGTTTACAGTGTAACCCGATGCAGCTGAGTACCAATATTTACATGGAGCAACTGACTATCTGGGCTCCACAACACAGTAACTGGGTGGTATAATATCCTCTGAACTCAAAACTCTATGTTGACGAATTCAAAGGCTTGTTTAACGTGGAATGAAGTCAGTCAGTTATGTAAAGAGCAAACATGTTATATAGCTTATTTTGACAAGAGAAAAATCATAGTACAAAAAAATAATTAGAATTGCAGTAACATTTAAGATGGTAAATAAATTCTTGACTAGGCAAATTCCTTATCACAGACAATGGTCACTGATAACAGCATGACAATTACCTAATGGCATATTAATAGGTGTTTTGAAACATTTTGACAATAATTAAGTAGTAAGTGAAACGACTTTGAACCAGTGTTTAACTATCAAGAATGACTAATCAAATTATTGGCTCACTTACCCAAGATTTCATAGAAATCCTTGCACTTATTAACTCGACGGACCGCCTCTTGTTGCTCCGGGGTATATTCTCTTTGAGGAACATGATGTGCCGTGGGTCTTCGTCTCCTCACTTCCTCAGTACTAGGACTCGCGGGAGGAGTCCTTTTAGGCGCTGCTGTAGACGGTCCCGCAGCCCTAACCCGCGTCAAAAGCTCCTTAGCATGTGTAGTAGGGTATAGGCGTTCAGCTTTGAGCAGAAACTTCTCAGCTTTCTCCATATTCCCTGCTGTAAAAGCATTTTGGGCTATTGCTATACATTTTTCAGCATCGTCCTTGTTCCCTTCGAGCGTCATTTTTCGGTGTTTTGACGCTCGTTGTTGGTGTAAACTGCTTTTGTTACGTTAAGGACACGTCGCAGAATGATTTGGAGATCGCGACGCGCAAATTTAACTAGCGCAAATAGAATTTAATTGCGTTTAATCACTACATTTAGATGTTTAACTATTAATGGACGTAGCTAGCTGTATTGCGTCAATCAAAATATTGCAGGGCTGCCAACTTAATAAATTGATTTATTGTTTCCGCATACGGGCTAAGGTATTCCTTATGAAAGGTAGAATGGTAGATTTTTTTCTTGTTTTATTCTCATTTATTGATTTTTTCTAGCCCTGATCTTAGCTCGAGGCTGTGCTGCAGTTTGTTGCACAAAAGTCAGAGAAATGTTCATATTGTACAAAAGTCAGTCACCTGCGACCACAATTAATTTGAAGTTTTTTACGGCTGCTGAAAAGATCAGGATGGTTAAATATTGTCATCAAATCAGGGATTATTTACAAAAAATATATGTGCAGTTTGCTGTCAAATTCGGTGGCAGAGCTCAATCGGTAGATTTTATTTTTTTAAGCCTAATAACCTGGAAGCCAAAGCTATAAAATTCGAAATTGGAACTCGAACACGTTTGACGTATCAAATAAAAATGTTTCACTCACTAAAATAGTAGTAACAATAGCATTTATTTGATACTATCTCACTTGCACTCAAAAAGTTTACACTCTCTATCTCGCTCGCACAGCAAAACTAACACACATCACGCCAAGGATTAATCATCCATCGTCATATGACGTCTGACGCATTAAAAGAATTGATTCAATCGAAGCGTGTAATATTTTTGCGCTAGGCGTATCCGGCGCTTCATATTTTAGTGTAAATCGTCAAAAAGCGCTGCGTAGACTTTGTAAAATCAGTTTTTGGACTATTCGCCGCGAAAAACATCTAAGATAAGATGGCTGCTCCGATCTACAACCCTGTAAGTTTTTTTACATTCTTTCATCTATATTGTTACGAAAGATGCTTTTATTTGCGGTATTTAACTGGTTTTTGAAGGGCATTTGGTACAATTCGGTGCGATTCGTTACATCACGCCGAGTGTAAATACAATGTTCTGTTAGAACAAAGTTATCGGGATCCTTTTACGGTGATAGAAAATTAGTATTCGTTGGTATTTCGTAGTCCCCAAGGTCTTTGCCTATTACAAAGACGGTAATTTACCGTAGCCGCGGTAAATAAGCTGTTTTTTCCTCAATTCACAAGGAATATTCATGGAAAAGCCGGTTCTTAGTACCGTATTTTTTTACCTGATATTATACCTATATTTTGTCTAGGAGAATTTTGTAGATTAAAGATTCGAGTCTATAATTTTGACATTTGTATTCTTGACCAATTGCCGCCTACTCTTCTCGCATACTTAAATGCACAAAAATAGAGCTTTACAATTTAAATGAAGAATAGCTTCTTTTTTAAATACTAAACTTGCAAAGTATACCTACAAGGACTATTTCTATAACAATGGGTCATACACCTCATTAAAATGGGCACAATGATGCCTACTTGCATCACTTAAGGAAAATGTTTTGAACTTTACAAGCCGGGATTTACACGACAGCCTAAAAGCCACCAGCAATACAAACAATAAATAAAACAATAATCCGAACTTAAGACTCAATATATATATTTTTTGTATTGGGAACAAATCTATATATATAAAAATGAGTCCCTATTTCCCTTGGTCACGGCATCACGCATTAAGGGCTGGACCAAGTTTGCTAATTCTTTTTTTGTTGTGTTTGTTATTGTCAAGAGAAGGTTCTTATGAAAGAATCGGTGTCGGGGCGGGGCCTCTAGTTATTTAACAAATATAGTTTACAACTTATCTACACCAGCTTCCAGGTTCCATATACAGTCGAGAATCTATTTTCCTTAGATTACGTAGCTATACCTGCAAAAATAAACATGCTCCTATGGTCTATCTAATCTTTAAGAAGCATTCATATAAATTTTTCAAGGATGAAAACTAGTTTATCGCACTGAACCATAGAGTAGCTAGAGTAATTTTCTAGATCAGTTTCAGTTTTTCAACAACCGCATGGGTCGATCTTTAAGGTTAAGCAACGCTTGCCGAGGTTGGTCTGTGGATGGGTGACCATCTTAACATACCGAGACTCCTCCGTGCCTCGGAAAGCACGTTGTTATTTGTAGACCTTTGGCAGTCGTTACAGATAGTCAGAAGCCAGATGATCTGACACCAGTCTTGCCAAGGAGTACCGTGTTACCCAGTTAATGGGTTGTGGAGGTCTGGTAGGCAGCCGCTCAACGTAAAATACTGGTATTCAGCTGAATCGGGTTTCACTGGGAGCCAACCCCAATATAGTTGGGAAAAAAAAGGCTAGGCAGATGATTATCTCTAGTGGTTTGGTGGATCCATAAGGCCAACTGAACATTATCAGATTGAGCCTCAGAAAGCATGATAAGCCGTTGGTCCCGGCTGTCAGTTTTAGATCCTGTCAAAGTCATTGTAAGTAGTCAGAAGACAGGGAATCTGACAGCTGTCTTTCCAAGGGGTATCGTGTTACCCTGTTGAGGTTGGAGAGGCAGTGGCTGCATGTAGAATACTGTTATCCAGCAGCATCCGGTCAGACTGGGAGCTCACCTCAACATGTTGGGAGAAGGCAGCAAGATTGAGTAAGAGTTCTTATGAGCATCTGCTCATAAGAACTCCAATGAGTCTTCTATCTAGAAGACTCATTGGGTTGGCCATCATGGTGATGGGATTACCAAAATAAAAGTTCACTAGCTTTCGTCCCTGACTTCGTACGCGCATATCCCGTTTTTTCCCGATCCCGTAGGAATTTCGGGAAATCCTCTCTTAGTGCTCCCCTACACTCCGCAAGGAAGCTACATGCCAAATTTCAGCTTTCTACAACCAGTAGTTTCGGCTATGCGTTGTCTGTAAGTCACTCGGTAAGGGATGAACTTATATATGAATTGGTTGGCCATTTGTCTTGTTCATTTACTCGTAAGTTTTGAAAAATGTAGGAAGAAAAAAAACAGTTTCTAATTACTAATTATCTAAAAAGTTAGCTATCAATTACAAAACCGCGATTCCAATCCCCGTTTATGACAGCCATGAGATGAGTGATATAACTCACCAATCCCCACGCAATATTCTTTTAACCTTTTGAACGCCATTGTCACGTACCTATACATGACAAGCAAGGGCGTGCCCTGTGCGCCAAACGTCACAAATATGTGACAAAAAGTACGGCGAATTTGTGGATTGGCGTCGGGGACAGGCCGATGCGTTTATGCTCTGGCGTTCAATAGGTTAAATTCGGGGAATTCGAACGACTCATTCAAGCGACGTCATCGAATTGCCAGACGTGTGACGTCATTCTGATGACGTACGGAAATTTGTGACGAAATACGACGCTTCTCAGCTCGTAGACGCCTCGGCTTCCGATGCTAGACACTGTCTACACTTTACATACAAATTTAGCGGGTTTGCCTGACCTTTGCCAGGGTCAGGTCCTTACGCGGTAGCAAAGGCGTAAGAGATCAAACATTACATTAGTACTAGCTTTTGCCCGCGACTTCGTACGTGCATATCCCTTTTTCTTCTCGTTCCCGTGGGAATTTCGGGAAATCCTCTCTTAGTGCTCCCCCTTCACTCCCCAAGGAACCTACATGCCAACTTTTAGCTTTCTTCGACCAGTAGTTACGGCTGCGCGTTGCCTGTCAGCCACTCTGACTGAGTGGCTGTGCTTTACTCAGTAAGGGAAGAATTTTACATAATCAAAATGTAATTTATTCAAATTAGGCTGAGTCATTAGTTTGAACGTCAAAGTTCTACATAAAGATAGTCCCCCAAAACGCCCGCCCGTCACCACTTCCTAGTGTTATAGGATTCTTCCTATAACACTAGAAAGTGGTGGTGGGGGTGGTGGGAATATATGATTCTTCATATATTGATGATTGATGAAACCGCTGTTTGCGTCCAAAGTCACACTAATGTGCCTAGCGCAACGGTACGGAGTGGTCTCGCCAGCAAGCCATCGTCTATTGTTTTACTCTGTCCCAAATATGTATTCCAAATCACCAAATCTATCTTCTACTTCTTCTTTCTTCTACATATGTTTTAGCGCTGACCACACGGCTTATACACACCTCCTGTAGTGGGAGGATCCTCTGAACCAGACGATTGTTGTGTCTGGTGGGCAACTGCCCGATAGTTGATATTCGGACTGTTGTATGTGTTCAAATTGCACGGAGAACTTTGCTTGCGCGATGCAGGATTTCGATGTTAGTTCGTCGTAGATGGCGCTGCGGTTCTTTTTGTTGCCGTACAAATTTCGCTTCTTAGTTTTTCATGTGGCGGCATTGATGCCGTTACAGGCTCACGGGCCTTAGGCTGCGTTTCCACTAGAGATGTGCGAGGATGCGTAGCGAAGAATGTGTTAGTGAGGAATCAATAGAATCGATGGCACTGAGCAAGGCTAGGTAAATGAAGTGATTTTATTGATTCTCGCAAACACATCCCTCGCTACGCATCCTCGCACATCTCTTGTGGAAATGCACCTTTAAGTTGGGACGGGCTGCGTTCACTCTGGTCAAGCTTAAAGATGTACAAAACGACAGCCGGGAATCTGGAATGGCTTTCGAGAGAAACCGACCTTAACAATAATATAAGATAATTTAGGAAAACTTTACTAAAAGAGTTCTGAATATAAATGTGGATGGATGGACGGACAGGGAGGCCAAATAAAAGATGGATGTGTTAGGAGTGATATGAAAGAAAAGGGAGTTAGTGATAGCGTGACGGCAGACAGGACAGAATGGAAAAAAAAACGTGTTGCGCCGACCACAAGTAAGGGAGCGTTCAAGTATTACGTAACGCAATTTTTGAAGATTCTTGACCCTCCCTCCCCCCATGTAACGCGCCGTAACGTATATCTGTACCCCTCCCACTCCCTAAACGTTACGTATCATCCAAGTGAAATGTTTTACCTAAAAGTCACAATTATGCCTAGTACTCTCATGTAACCAAATTTTTTAATTAATAAATGTTATTTCAAGAAAAATATTGATGTTTATTTTTGTTTGGCAAAATGACTACTGTTTAGTGACTGTGTAACTCGAAAACATGTTTAGTGAGCTAGCGTTAAATAAAAAAAAACGATGTTACGTAACGCGTTGTTCGAACACCCCTCCCGCCCCTGTACCGCATCGTAACGTTATACAAGACTCCCCCCAAATTGCGTTACGTAATACTTGAACGCGAACATGGGATAAGTGCAGAAAGATGATGATTAGGAAAAAAACTAAAATTTATTTGCTTCGGATAATTTAGAAACAGTCACATGTGGTATCCAAGGACGACCTCGGCATACAGCCTTGGATCGACCCGTGCGACCGTTATTATTTAGTCACTATGTGTGTGTGAGTGCGAGCTCACACAGTGTGACATATTGACGCAGTCTTTTTTTAAGTATGGGAAATCATCAAATGACTTCTTCCGCTCTGGCTGGAGCGGAAGGGCGTGTCAGACTGTTAATGACTAAAACCCATCCGTGTTTCTTCTAAAGCCCTTTGCGTTCCAGGGCCGCGGTGACTCTTTCGAACAAATTCCGCAACATTGACGCAGTCTTGCGGTTCATATCATCAATGAATCTGCCTAGCCCTTTCCCAACTATATTGGGGTCGGCTTCTAGTCAAACCGGATTCAGCTGAATACCAGTATCTTACGTGGAGCTGAGTCTGGTGTCGGATTTTCTGACAACCCAGTAACTGGGTAACACGATACCCTTGTAATACTGGTGTCGGATTTTCTGACAACCCAGTAACCGGGTAACACGATACCCCTTGCAATACTGGTGACATTTTCTGGCTTCTGATAACCCGTAACGACTGTCAAAGATCTGCAAATGACAGACAACTTAACGTGCTTTCCAAGGCATGGTCTCAGTGTCGAGTCTCGGAATGCAATGAATGTGGTCACTTATTCACAAAGTGACCTCGGCAAGCGTTGCTCAATGTTGAAGATGTACAGTCAACAAAGCTATTTGGTATGCAGGCTGCTAACTTGCGACTACTTGTAAACAATGTAGTGAGTGTGCTGAGTAGACAAGTATTGTACACCACACTAAGTAAGTACATAGGTACTTACTTAGTGTGGTGTCATAAGCTTAAAAAGTTAAAATGTTCACATTTATACTAATATAATAAAGCTGAACAGTTTGTTTGTTTGAACGCGCTAATCTCTGGAACTACTTTTTTTTTTTTTTTTTAAGCATGGGAAATCATCAAATGACTTCTTCCGCTCTGTGTGGAGCGGAAGGGCGTGTCAGACTCTTACTGACTAAAACCCATCCGTGTTCCTTCTAAAGCCCTTTGCGTTCCAGGGCCGCGGTGACTCTTTCGAACAAATTCCGCAACCCTGGCAGGCTCTGGCCCTAGCGGGCCCCGTCTTCTATGCTGACATCTCTTTGAGGCGCGCGTGAAACACAACGTGCCATCGACCCGGGCCTGGTGGTAATCGGACAGCGAGCCACCCAACGCTCGCCGTCCGCAGGCCCGCGCCTACGGTGGCTGGGGATCGCCCTGCGACTCCCGACGCCCGAGGCGTCTTCTCCTGTAGCGGCGGTTGGGGCGAAGGCCTTGCCTTTCCCTCGCGCGGCCCGCCTCCTACTTCGCTAGCATTACCGCTTCGCAGAAGGACTCTGGAACTACTTGCCAGTCGGATTTGGAAAATTCTATACGGGAACGGGAAATTCTTACGGGATCTGGAAAAAACGTGATATACGTGTACGAAGTCGCGGGCAAAAACTATTTTTAAGTAAATATTGGCAGTGCAATGGAAATATTAATATTTTTGCCTGTATACCAAATAGTTTTATTGACAGTACCTGTGTAGTTGAATATTATTTTTTAGCCAAAAGCCCGCTGTCGCGATTTCGGGAGTCTCGCTTAGTACACACCTTTATTTACGTCTAGACATGGAAGTTACATAAGTACAATCACAGTAATATTATAAAGGCGAAAGTTTGTGAGTGTGTGTGTATTGTTTGTTACTTCTTCACGCGCAAACGGCTGGACCAATTTTGATAAAGTTTGCTATGCAGGAAGCTGACAGCCTGGATTATTTTTATTCTGGGGGTGTGTTCCCTTCGGATAATTTTCGACATTCACGCGATAAACAGCGGGTAACACCGCGGGGCGCAGCTAGTCATACATAAATACTATAGACTATATCATATACTAAATAAGAACTGTATATTCGAAATATATATGAGTCAGACAGGTAGGTATTTTTGTTGTCTAATTTAAGATCTGACTTCATTCTGAATTAATGAGACCAGCTGGAGTTCAAAGAAAGCCCACAATAATTAAACAATTATCATTAACAGATTATTTGATTATTTAGGTAGACTGTCGTTTTGGCTCAACTAAATAGGCGTAGGCCACTTAAGAAAAAAAAAACAATTTTTAACAGACTTCAAAAAAGGAGGTGGTTCTCAATTCGGTTGTATTTTTTGTTTCAAAGTCAAAGTCAATTCATTTATTTCAACTAGACCATTAAAAGGCAGTTTTGAACGTCTATAGTAGGCGCCAGATAAATGTGGAATAAAGTACATTGACCTTTCCCTAATAACTGTTCATAGGTACCTGAACAATTAAATATGAATCGTTTTTCATTATTAGACAATGTTAAGGATCACGAGAGATGATGATTCGGGACAGCTTTGTGTCATTAATTCCGTTTTTCAAATTAAAAATGTCAATAATTGTAGGTGGGTCAATGACCGTTATTCCACGATTATCTGGCGCCTACTATAATTTATAGTTTGAAATTAAAATATAAGTGAATCTAGTTGTCCATTCGCAAAAAGTAGATTCTTATGGAGAAGGACGGACAAGAAACTCCATAGTTACTCTTTTCAAATATAAGTTTTACAATATTTTGTATACATAGGTACATTGATCAATTGATTATATTATGTGAGCACAATGCACCCAACATTACACTAATATACAGCACACACTTATATACTAATAGGTAGAACAAAGCAATACCAGCAGAGATAAAATTAAGTTTGCTAGCAAGGGGCATGGTACTCACATGTTTGTGTTTGTTACCTCATAACTTCGTCATTTATGAACCGATTTGAAAAAATTAATATATTTGAAAGCATTATTTCCGATTGGTCTCCTACAAATTTCGTTAAAATCGGTTCAGTAGTTTGGTTTTTAAATCAAAATAGCTGGAATTTCATCCACTGTTCAGCCGTTGTGGCGTGTGTTTACGGCCGGTTTCAATAACATAACTACCTCTACGCAACTGTCAAATTAGCTACCAACAGTAGCTGAAACGTCATGTTTGAAAGGCAAACATGACGTTTCAGCTACTGTTGGTAGCTAATTTGACAGTTGATCAAAGGTAGATACATTAATGCGACCGACCGTTAGTAACAAACATCCGTTCATCCAAACTTTAACATTTATAATAATATCTTGGGACAACTCACACACGGTCATCCCAAACTAGGCAGAGCCTGTGCTATGGCAACCAGACAACTGATAAACATACTTATATATTTCTAAATACATACATATTATAGACAAATTACACCCAGACACAGGACAAATGATCATGCTCATCACACAAAGATTTGTCCTGGGTGGGAATCGAGCCCACCACCTCCGGTTTAGCAGTCAGGGTCACTAACCACTCGACCAACAGGCCAGTTAAATAATTAGTAACATAGTATCGAACCGATTACACAGGGTGCACCACGTGTCTAGTATATCCGTATAACCTAGCCTTGTGTTCTATTAGTCTCATTAAATCGACCTATGGCCTTCTTGTTCGTCACAGTAGGCTCTGACGTCAGTAATATTGATTGTTCCATCCTGTTACTGGTCATCAAATACAGTTTTTTTAATAATAATATCTTGGGACAACTCACACACGGTAATCCGATCCCAAACTAGGCAGAGCCTGTGCTATGGCAACGAGACACCTGATAAACATACTTATATATTTCTAAATACATACATATTATAGACAAATTTCACCCAGACACAGAACAAATGATCATGCTCATCACACAAAGATTTGTCCTGTGTTGGGAATCGAACCCACGACCTCCGGTTTAGCAGTCCACCACCAACACCACCAACAGGCCAGTCAAGTTAGCTCCTGACCGAATTTCGGCTGACAACCAATCTCAGAGGGGACCAGTCACCGTTTTTCTTTTTGGGAGGAATGGGAGGAAGTGTCAGACTCTTACTGACTAAAACCCACCCGTGTTTCTCCATAATGACCTTGACGTTCCAGGGGGGTTATTCTCTAAACCCGAAGTCCGTAGTTTCAGGCGTATTCTACTCCGTATCACCTACGGACTTACGATTAGTTCCGAACCCGAACTAAGAATGAATGACGACACGATTTGACAGTAACTGTCAAATCGTATTGTCATTAATTCGAACAAAAATTAAATATAATATTGTTAATAATATTGCCTAAATATTTTTCTTCTGCGCGCGTTACTTATCAATTCACCTGTAGTGGTCCTCAGTAGATAGTAGCGAGTCACTGACCTGCTTATCAACTAATAGGTATAATATATTATACAATGTATTAATAGAATGTAAACCACACTTATCTAAGCTTATTTATAAATAACTGGTCTACGTTAGAACGTACATTCGGCAATTTGCGAGGTCATCATCTGCCTAGCCTTTTCCCAACTATATTGGGGTCGGCTTCCAGTCAAACCGGATTCAGCTGAATACCAGTATTTTACGTGGTGCGGCTGTCTACCAGACCCACACAACCCATTAACTGGATGACACGGTACTCCTTGGTAAGACTGGTGTCAGATTTTCTGGCTTCTGACTATCCGTAACGACTGCCAAAGATCTACAAATGACAGCCGGGACCAACGGCTTAACGTGCTTTCCGAGGCACGGAGGAGTCTCGATATGTTAAGATGGTCACCCATCCACAGACTAACCTCGGCAAGCGTTGCTTAAGGGGGCGTTCAAGTTTTACGTAACGCAATTTGGGGGAGGGGGGCCTTGTAAAATGTTACGATGCGTTACAGGGGCGGGAGGGGTGTTCGAACAACGCGTTACGTAACATTGTGTTTTTATTTAACGCTAGCTCACTAAACATATTTTCGAGTTACAGTAGTAATTTTGTCAAACAAAAATAAACATCAATATTTTTCTTGAAATGACATTTATTAATTAAAAATTTTGGTAACATGAGAGTACTAGACATAATTGTGACTTTTAGGTAAAAATTGTCACTTGGATGATACGTAACGTTTAGGGAGGGCGAGGGGGGTACAGAAAAATGTTACGGCGCGTTACATGGGGGGAGGGAGGGTCAAGAATCTTCAAAAATTGCGTTACGTAATACTTGAATGCTCCCTAAGGTGGTCACCCAGCCAACCAACCTTGGCAAGTGTTGCTTAACCTTGATCGACCCGTGCGGCTGTTATTCTTTAGCCACGAGCTCCCCCTTGTACCTTGTAGCTCTGTAATATAACATAATAGGTACAAACTGCTTTAGAATTTGATCGTGATGCTTGGTAAAGTACTTTAACATCCTCTGAATATTTTTTGGTAAAAATGCGGTGGTGTGGGATAGAGCTGATGGAACATTGATAACGTCTGTCTTCGAAAACTGTGCAGTTCAAGTTCAGACGAAAGATTTGTCGACTTTTCGAGGTTTCTCGAATTTTTCGGAAACGAGACCTACGGGCTTCCTGAATTCCGGGGGCGAGAATCCCTTGGAATGGGCCCAGGTTAGCACATAACAAGACATTCAGCTCTAACTGATTTCCTGTATGTTTCAGTCGATACCATGCGTCCTGCCGGTCCCCTCTGGCATGACGCCAGGGCGCATGCTCAGGGTGCAGGGCAGCCTCCCGCCTGGAGCTCAGAGGTAAGTCTTCAGCATAGAATACATTATGTTCCAGTCGATACCATGCGTCCTGCCGGTCCCCTCTGGCACATGACGCCAGGGCGCATGCTCAGGGTGCAGGGCAGCCTCCCGCCTGGAGCTCAGAGGTAAGTCTTCAGCATAGAATACATTATGTTCCAGTCGATACCATGCGTCCTGCCGGTCCCCTCTGGCATGACGCCAGGGCGCATGCTCAGGGTGCAGGGCAGCCTCCCGCCTGGAGCTCAGAGGTAAGTCTTCAGCATAGAATACATTATGTTCCAGTCGATACCATGCGTCCTGCCGGTCCCCTCTGGCATGACGCCAGGGCGCATGCTCAGGGTGCAGGGCAGCCTCCCGCCTGGAGCTCAGAGGTAAGTCTTCAGTGTAGAATACAGTATGTTCCAGTCGATACCATGCGTCCTGCCGGTCCCCTCTGGCATGACGCCAGGATTTATGCTCAGCGGTAAGTACTTCACCATAGACTTAATAGGGTAAATGACCAAACAAATCTATTTAGTCCGTCAGATAGATTTCCGAAAAATATTGGACATTTTTCTTTTTCACGTTAACCAAACTTGAAGATGATATACGCAATAGTGCGTTGAAAACTCGCGTGATATAACATACATACCTACCCTACATACCTACCCTACATAGCTACCCTACATACCTACTCTACATACCTACCCTGCATACCTACCCTACATACCTACCCTACATACCTACCCTACATACCTACCCTACATACCTACCCCACGTACCTACCCTACATACCTACCCTACATACCTACCCTACATACCTACCCTGCATACCTACCCTACTTCCCTTGTTTTTTGTTTTAAAACCTTCCCTGTAATCTGGCGACCATAACAAAAAAAGAATTAGCCAAATCGGTCAAGCCGTTCTCGAGTTTTAGCGAGACTAACGAACAGCAATTGATTTTTATATTATATAGATTCATTAATTAAACGATATAAATAACATTACAAAATTAAATTTGAATCATAAAATAAAATGAAAACGATTAAAAAAACGCCTGCCTCTGAGTCATTTGTTCGTTTTTTTTTTACAATCACGCTGGCAATTTTTCTTTTTCTTTTTTTAAAATGGATATTGTAATTCCAATGATCTGCCACTTATTTTTTTAATTTATATGCGAAATTGTAAACCTTTGCATGCCCATGTGACGGTAAAATATGGATAACTTTATAACTATAAAAATACCTATGTAGGTACTATACCCATGTTTGCAAAGAAATAAAAGATTGATTGATGACAAACAACAATCGTTAATGTATTAACATTCAAACCTGTTTGCAAATTCATTTTTTTATAACTGTACTAAGTAATCAAGTTAAAATCAAAATCAAAAGTCATTTATTCAAATTAGGCTGAGTGCCAGCACTTTTTGAACGTCAAAGTTCTACATAAAGACAGTTCCCCAAATCGCCCGCCCGTCACCACTTCCTAGTGTTGTAGCTGGGAAGAAGAAGTGGCGCAACAAACTCCCCAGCAACACATCTGTCTGTTGAGTTAGAAGAACTATCATTTATACAAAGGTATGTAAGTAGTACGAAAGTTTTCGACATCGGAAAACGAATTGCGGAACTAAAATGGGGCTGGGCAGGACACCTGGCAAGGCGCGGTGATGATAAGTGGAGTAAGACAGTGACCGAGTGGCGCCCGAGGACTGGAAGAAGAAGTGTTGGTCGGCCGATGGCGAGATGGGCGGACGACATTGTTGCCATCGCGGGTAGAACCTGGATGAGGCTGGCACAGGAACGTGGGGATTGGCACAAGAGAAGAGAGGCCTATGCTCAGCAGTGGGCGGAGTCGGGCTGTGGATGATGATGATGATGATGTAAGTAGTCAGTATTCTTAACCAGTATTATTATTCTCCAGATTCGCCATCAACCTCCAGTGTGGACCCAACACTGACCCTCGGGACGACATCGCTCTACACCTGAACTTCCGTTTCGTCGAGATGTGTGTCGTTCGTAACCACATGACCGCCATGAACTGGGGGGTGGAAGACGTTGATGGGGGCATGCCCCTGAGCAGGGGAGACAACTTTGAGGTCTTGGTGCTGTGCGAGCCTCAAAGCCTGAAGGTGCGAGACAAATTTTTACCTCAAAGTCAAAACGTTTATTTCAATTAGGCCATTAAACGGCACTTTTGAACGTCATCATTTACAGTTCAGTAAAATAGTAATATTACATTAATAAAGTGAGTCTACTGTCCATTCGGAAAGGTAGATTCTTATGAAGAACGGACAAGAAACTCCATAGTTACTATTTTCAAATAATGGTTTTACAAAATTTGGTATACAAAAATTAATTTAATATTATGTGAGGTCGATGCACCCTGAGTATGCTACTTATAGGAACAAAGTATTACCAGCAGAGGTAAACTTATGCATTTTATAAATAAACCGGAGCGAAGCGGAGCTGTGCGAATGGAATTGCATAAAATATCCGTTCCGCGTCAGTGGATTTGCGAACTAGTTTTAAAAAGTCATACATAACTGGGAAGCGGAGCGAGGCAGAGGAGCGGGGAAGCCGAAAAAAAATACGGCCGCCCGCTTAAATAACTCGTCACGTGACCTCCGCACAGTCCGCAACTCCGCTCCGCATTACTCCATTGCTCCGCTCCGCTGCCTCGCTCCGTGTTAATGGACATGCAACCTAAAAGAGGCGCAACAGGAGTTAGTTTTCGAGGAAGTGTGTTTCAAAGATTTTTTTTATTTCCCTCCCCTAGATAGCTCTGAACGGCGCTCACTTCACGGAGTTCCCTCACCGCATCCCGTTCCAAAGGATCTCGCATCTCACCGTGGATGGGGACGCCATGGTCAACGTCATCTCCTTCGAGGGAGCCGCCGGTGGCGGTCCCACGGGCCAGGGCTTCATGGTGCGTGTAGCTTCATTAATTTTTGAAAGAAAAAAATGCTTACAAAATTGTTCATAATAAATGATAATTATTGCTATGGGTTATCTAAATGAAGGATATAAAAATAAAATTCCTTTATTATTTTCAATAATAATTGTTAAATAATGATTAAATAATATGATATAATTGATTATTACTACGTCGTTTATTAATTTTTTTTAAACATATTAATATACATTTTTAAATATTTATTTTTATAAAAACAGTTGTAATAAAAAAAAAACATTTGATAACTGCTGTGAGTTATCTAAATGAAGGAAATAAAAATAAAATTCCTTCCTTATTTTTAATAATAATAATTAAATAATATGATATAATTGATTATTATTATTTTTAATATTATGTTAGTAAAGACAAATATTATGATTAACGTTTGAATGGTAACGAAAGAAAGATAAAAAAGGATTTAATAAAAATAAAAAATGTACTTCATGGTAACCTCAAACGGCGAAAATACATTTGCGGTTACTATTAAATAGTTTTAATTTTAAATTTATTTATTTATTTAGGTTAACCAAAATTGTTTACAATATATACATTTCTGATTTAATAACTAGAGTAACATATTCAAGTGCAACAATTAATTACAGGGTAACACCACGAGCACTAAAAAACGGCTTACATAACATATTTATAAGTTATTGAAATTAGAAAAAAAATTAAATTGCCTGTATTGTGTCCCTAAATAATTGGAGCCCTAAAGTTAGAGTATGTCATCGTATTGCAGGCCCCCGGCGGCGGCGCGTACGCTCCGCCCCCGGCCTACGGAGCCGCACGCGGCGGTGGCTACGCCCCAGGTAACGCTTCCTACTTCATTAAGTACTTCTAGGCTTATCTTGCGAAACTTTCGGTCATCGGTCTAGTAGGAATCGGAGCTAAGTAGAATTTTATTGCTCTATACTAAAAACAGTGTATATGTCACCGGCAAATTGCAAACGCCGCAAGATTGTAAAATATTTCGTGAAATCGTTAACTATTTTTTCTTATTAAGACAATTTGAATGGGATTTATTGTGTACAAAATGATTTTTTCATAATATATCGAGAAATCATAATCTAATAAAGATTCATTACAATCTTACGGAGTCTGCAATTTTCCGGTGATATATACAACGTGTAACAGAATAAACGCAATGTCATTGTACTCGTCATTATGAACAAGTTTTACTATGGGACCAATCGTCGCGACTCATGTGTTGGTCCCATAGTAAAAAGTTGTTCAATTTGACCCCTTTTTAGGTATTGTGTTCATTCAGTTATACATTGTGTCGGGTACATGTTGACTATGGTATATTTGCAATGCCTCCTCGTGCTAGCGTGTAAGTGCCTCCCTATGCTTGTCGGTGTAAATAAGGGCTAATAAATATGTAAAAACTAACATTTTAACTTCGTTTTTGTTAATCATTTTAATCCTTTAAGGCTCTCTTGCGCAAACCAGTTACAGTAGCGGCGACATTGTTTTGATACGTAAACATTATTAACGGGGTGTTTCATAATTCTAATGCATTAATTATTTTTATTGTAATTAATATCCTAAATTACTATTAAAAAAAAAAACGCGCCTAGTGGTAGTTTATGTCGGGTACATTAAGTGTAAGACGACTAAAATGGCACCGTCTAGAATAGTAATATTAGTAGTAGTTATCTTTTATCTCGTGGCTTAATAACAACAGCCGCACGAGTCGATCTTCAAGGTTAAGCAACGCTTGCCGAGGTTGGTCTGTGGATGGGTGACCATTTTAACATATCGAGACTCTTCCGTGCCTCGGAAAGCACGTTAAGCCATCGGTCCCGGCTGTTATTTGTATATCTTTGGCAGTCGTTACGGATAGACAGAAGCCAGAAATTCTGACTCCAGTCTTGCCGAGAACTACCGTGTTACCCAGTTAATGGGTTGTGGAGGTCTGGTAGGCAGCCGCTCCACGTAAAATACTGGTATTCAGCTGAATCCGGTTTGACTGGAAGCCGACCCCAATATAGTTGGGAAAAGGCTAGGCAGATGATGAGTAGAAGTTATCTTTTAACTCGGAGATTTAACACAAGGTTATATTATATATATAACTCTGGTTTGAGCAAGATGGCCTAAGCATGCTTTTATACATGTTATTATTTTTATTATTAAATTAAATGTAGCTGTACCTACTAACTTATAAGCTTTGTTATGTAATATATTATTGTCAAAGTGCATATTGTAGGACCGGTTTCTGATTTAAGTATTTTTGTTAAGAACAAAGCGAGTTATCAGACTAAAGTAGTTTGGACAAATAATATCATCTTCAAATTTATAATTCAGTACTCGAGGACAGGGTTTTTGAAATAATAAATATAATATTTTTAGTTTTTTAAATAAAATAATTATATTTTTAATTTTTTATAAAATCACTTTTTAATAATTAAAACTTTGGCTATTTTTTTTTCAAGATTTCTTAAATTAATTTTAATTTTGTATTTAATAAACTCAACTGGTCAAAGTGCAGTTAGTACTTAACATTGCCCGTTTTCAAGAAAACGCGAGTGTTTTTTATTTATTTTACTTAATACTAACATTAAAAGGTAAGTCATGCCTTTTGTATATAACGTTTTTTTTATTATTATTAAGTATCTAAGTATTTTATTTTATTATGTGTTGTTTTTGAGTGTGCTTATCCTGTATTTCGAATGAGTGTGGGTTTATTTATACATATATTTTTATTTGGTTTTGTTCGCTTTTTGTTAATATGGGGATTAGCTAGAAAAGTTGTGTTTTATGCATGGTTCCTAAAAGCTGTTTGCTTTAAATGGGTATGTGTTGTATTTAATAACTCCATATATTTTCCATTCTAGCAACATTATTCGGTTAATTATTATTAACACTACTAACACTTAACAAGAACATAATCTGATATCTTCATAAATATATTATTTACCATCTTTTATTAAACATAGTATGAAATTTTATGTTATTTAACGTCGTTTTAGCATTAACTCTTGAGTTAACTTTTCAGAGCAATTTATCTTTTGACGAGTTATTTGCTAAAATTACATCTAACTAAATATCAATATGCTGTGTCTGGGTGTAATTTGTCTATAATATGTATGTATTTAGAAATATATAAGTATGTTTAACAGTTGTCTGGTTGCCATAGCACAGGCTCTGCCTAGTTTGGGACCGGATGACCGTGTGTGAGTTGTCCCAACATATTATTATTATTGAGCCAAGGTCGACTTCGATCCAGCTTTTGTCATTGAAATGGCCGCCACATACGTTGATATTTGTTCCAAGGTCGTAATTGAACGTGGTCACTAATATAGTATGCGGTAAACGACAAATATTACCGAGTTCTGAGAAATTCTGAATGAGTCATTTAGTATAGAAATGCTCTTTGTTGTATACCATAAAAAACCGTCCAAGTGCGAGTCGGGCTCTCAAACGAAGGGTTCCGTGCCATAAAACGAAAAAAATACGTTTCTTGTATGGGAGCCCCCTTAAATTTTAATTTTTATAATTTATTGTTAAAGCGGCAATAGAAATAAATACACACTGAGAATTTCAACTGTACCTATTACGGCTCTTGAGATACAGCCCGTGGACAGACAGATGGACGGACGGACAGCGGAGGCTTAGTAATAAGGTTCCGTTGGCCTTCGGGCACGGATGTCCGTCTGTCTACCAGCGGGCTGTATCTTAAGAACCGTAATAGGCAGTTGAAATTTTCAGAGTGTTTCTATTGCAGCTAAATCAAGAAATAATAAAAATAAAAAAAATTAAGGCGGCTCCCATACAAGAAACGTGTTTTTTATCGGTTTATGTAACGGAACCCTTCATGTGAGAGTCCGACTTGCACTTGGCCGGTTATTTTTTTTTTGTTCTTATCCTAAAGACATAAAAAATATAAACGCGTCAGGTTACAGTCCAGCTGTTTATTTGCAGCCGAAAATTTATATTTATCACATACTAATGGGCCGCCCCGGCTTCGCCCGGATATTAATGTTTTTTCAAAATTTTCTTTCATAAGAACCTTCTCCTGACAATAACAAACACAAGAAAATAAGAATTAGCGAAATTGGTCCAGCCGTTCTCGAGTTTTGCGCTTAGCAACACATTTAGCGATTAATTTTTATTTATATAGATAGATTAAGACATTTCGCACTGTCCAATGCTCAATTCACACATTTAGAAATTACACACTTCACACATTTTTGTGCATTCGCACAAGTTTATGCAAAATTATAAAATATATAAGGTGTTAAAAAACCAATTGCAAGAATATTCTGTATATGCTCGGTATCATCTATACAAAGTAAACAAAAAAAAAAACATTTTTGACGTGAAAACGTCTAATCAATCGATGAACGCCGGCTGCACGCACGAAAAAGGACGACTCATTGTAACGTTACGAACATTTCATCAATGTTTTGTTATGACGTTGTCACGTTAAACTATCGTCCGTAAACCGATTTTACAGACAGCCAATTTTTTTGTGTTACTTTTTCACACTTAAAAATGAATAAGCAAAATTATTTCATGTGCACTGTACTACGCTGTCGCAGTGATACGCGAAACCCGCGCGGAGTACAGTGCGGAGATCAATAAATTTGTGTGTAGTGAAAATATTGCATATTTTTGAAACGTATTGTTATACAACGTGTAACAGAATAAACGCAATACATCTTAAGAGGTCATTGTACTCATCATTATGAACAACTTTTTGGGAACAAACACAAAATCGTGAAAAAAAAAATCTGCTGGTCAGTACATTTTGTCGAGTTACGCGATCATAAATGTATGGGGAGTCGATTTTTTTTTCGCGATTTCAGTGTTGGTCCCATGGTGAAAGTTGTTCATAATGATGAGTACAATGACCCCTTAAGAGGTATTGCGTTTAATCTGTTACACGTTGTATTTAAATTTTTCTTCGTGATTAATTTTTAACTAATTCCTCAAATTCCTTACAGTTGATTTTTTAACGCCTTACACATCTCGTTGCTATAGTAAGCTCTCGTATTACTTAAAAAGCTGTAGTACTGTAAAAGCCATCATTATTCCATTGTGAGAGAGAGATAGCGCTATGCATGACCGATAACACCGTCTCTTTTTTTCAACGGAGTCGTGATAGTTCAAAAACGTCATGATACATGATTCGAGATAATTTAAATCCATCGCCACCAACTCAAGTATCGACTTTAACGTTGTGTATTTTAAATGTATTTTTAAAAATTAAAAAAAGTATGTGTGGCAATCGAATTTGAACTTTGTAATGTATGGGATAGAGTTTGTTGTTCCAAATTTTTATGATTATCTCGAATTCCTATTTAGAATATAGACACTGATATTCCACTAGAGATAATTTGACTATAACGATTGTCAAAAAGTATTTATTTAAAACTTCCAAGATACAATGGCGGATTTAACTAATTGTACGCCAGAGCATAAACGCGTCGGCGTGCCCCCGACGCCAAGCCACCGCAAAAAAAATCGACGTACTTTTTGTCACATATTTGTGACGTTTGGCGTACAGGGCACGCGCTTGCTTTTCATGTATACGTGACAATGGCGTTCAAAAGGTTTAATATTTATGAGATTGACCACGTGACATTTCGGTTACACTTGTCAATTTACCATACATTATTTTAATTTCTTGACAGTCGTTATTTCTGGTAAAATATCGGTTTATGTAGCCTCTGGTGAAAATCGTGTATTCTTATGTTGGCAATGCTTATTTATATTTATTTTTGTAATGTTTCTTTTGCTTCAGGCTATCAATACTACTGAAGTGCTTGCAATAGTGGACACAAAGTATACAGGTATTTATTTTTTGTTACAATTATTTTAGGCACATAATATTCCAGAAAGTTCCTCAAGCATTTATCTTCTTCTTAAAATATTATTTTAGAATAAAATTTTAAAATAGTATTTTTGAATAAATATTTAAAATATTATTTTAGAATAAAATTTTAAAATATTATTTTAGAATAAATATTTCAAATAATATTTTACAATAAAATTTTAAAATATTATTTTAGAATAAATACATTTTAGGTACATATGTTCACAATAATAATAGCTATATTATTATAGACATTGCGGATTAAAAAGTTTTTACCATTAAAAAATACTTAATCTAAAAATTGAGAAAGAAAGTTGAGCTACATGATAACTGACAAATGCTTGCACTGTCTGGACAGGTCCACTCAAATCTGTATAGTTATCTCCTCAGAGTACCGCTTTAGAAATGAACCTACTTGGTTCTCAAATGATTTGACATTTACATGTTTACCATTATAAGGACTTACGTCAAATGTCATGTTGCAAAGGCAAACATGACATTTCAGCTATTGAAACCAGAGATGTTTGACATCTGATTTTCGGTGACCTTCTCAAGGTCCTAGGAAACACTAGCCTTATCTATACTTCGACTTTTAATTTGAAAGTTCAAAGACAATTTTTAATAGTATAAATCGTGTTTTTTTGATAAGTTATTCTTATGACATTTAAAATAGTACAAAGTTTGTATATGTCACCGGAAAATAGCAAACGCTGTAAGATTGTAAAATATCGCGTGAAATTGTAAACTATTTTTTCTTAATATGACACGGACATATTGGAAACTATTGATTTCGGATGGGATTTATTGTATGCAAAACTTGCAGTCTTGTAAAGATTTATTACAATCTTACGGAGTCTGCAATTTTCCGGTGACATATTATATAATTGCATTATTTAGGTATATTCAATTTCAGGTATATACTACATCCATATTGTGTATCAGTACAATCCTGATTCTGTTGTGAAAAAGAGACAGCGCTATTCGTCCTGCCTAGCTCTGTCTCACTCTCACATTAAAACAATGATGACAATACTAATGATCTACATTTCTTTTTCAGGTGCCTTGTAAAGTAAGACGAAATGATGGAAAATTTATTATTCAGATTAAAACAAAAAATCTTTTAAAAATCAAGATGGCACTAAATATTTTAAAATCAAAGTTTCTCATGATATTTTTTTATTATGAACCGAATTTTGAAGGAAATGTTTAATTAAATGAACCGGTTTTTGGAAAGAAACAATAAATAATTGATTCGTCCAATTTTAAAGGCAAGTCATGTGATGTCATTTCATTGGCTATTGACATTTTTTTTTCTACCATTCGTATCAGATATCGCGCGTTTGACAATTTGTAACTTTAAATTTCTTTCCATAAACTTGGTCATCTCGAATTCGAATCTCCTTTATGTAAAACATAATTGTCTATTTAAAAAAACTGGTTACCAATTTTACCCGAAATTCAACATTACCCGGGTAATAGCGGCGGTTAAACATTTCTTTTTTTCTTGAAAATCGGTTTTTTATTTCACCGTTTCTTATTATAAGCTTGCCTTGTTGTAGTGTTTTTTTTTTTAATTTTACAATTATTATCAATCACTGTTTTATTATTATCTATTTTATTTAATTTTTTTAATCAGGAAAAGAGTATTTTAAATACTTATATTACAGGTTGTTTTTGAAAATCAGTTGCATTTTATATTTGTAGCTATTCTTTTGCTGTCTGTCTGCTCACAGTTGAACGTTGTACAGTCAACCAAGCATTAATGGTGACTCTTTTATTTAATACAAAAATCGCCCTTACGGCTGCGACTTAAAGGCACTGTCTATTAATAAAATAAACAATATTTTACGCTCGTATATTTTAAATAAATCAAAAATTGACGTGAATAAGCAAGAACAATTCAACCCACAAACAATTAAGGTTTTTTGTATCAAATTTTAGAACATTTTTCAGTAGGTATATCCTTTATTGAGAAAGGTTCTATGAAAGAAATCGTTTTGCATCGATCTTTAGTAAAGGGTCACACAATTTTTTCTTAAGCTTTGCAGCTGTGTGGGTTGATACGTTATTGCTTATTTGCGTCCCTATAGGGAGCGTGCAGGAACTATAGGTGGCAGCACAGAAGTGTCAATGTCAAGTATTTAAAACGTAAAAGTTTCGAACTTACATCGCTAGATGGCGCAGTCTACGCCTTACACGTTCTCTATCCTAACGGTTTATTTTTCAAATAAATCTACAAATTCTGAGTTCTATCTTCAAAGCAACAGGCAGCATTTTGTTAAAAATCTTATACTTAGTAGATATAAGTCAAATGTCCATTATAGCCAAAAAAAAAATTTTTATTTCAGAAGTGTTTCGACGATTTTTTAAGAAATCATTTTTATTTTTGCGTTTTTTTCCTTATGTGGGATATAAATTGACTATACTTGCAAGATAAACTTTAAATCAACGGAACACTTCTCTTTCAGTCTTTGGTGTTTAGGATATTATGTGTTTTTATTCTGATGTCTGTAATTATTGTTATTATTTCGTACATAAATGAATGTGTAAAAATAATAAAAGATACGAAATAAAAAATAAATGTTAGTAGAAACGTGTATTCCTGTTAAATTAAAAACGCATTTACGCTTCGCATTTAATAAAAACTATTTGGCGTTTTCTAAATTATTTTTCTTTCGATTTAGATGTTGATTTTGGACTGAGGGAACTGTAAAAATATTAGGGTATTTTGTTGTGAAAGAAATTCATAAAATAAAAACAAATATTCGACTTTTTATCGTATTTTTTAACTTGACAGTTAAAAGCATTTAAAGAACTATAATATGTACAAGTAACAACTAAATACCTACTTAAATAACTAGACTAATAATCGTGAAATTATTTACAAACGCGTATAAAAACAAAATAAATAGGTCAAGCACGGCACTTCACAGTTAACCAATGAATGAGTTAAAATCCTTCTGGAAAACTTTTGAGTGCAGTGGACCGAAGACAGGAACGGCGGAGGTAGGCTTATACTAGAAATTTTTCGGATGCCGAGCCCACCAAAGTGAATGGGTAGTGTGGCTTGCAGCCACGCTCGGAGACCAGAGCCACATTTAATAACAAGTAAAAAAAGCTTTTTAACGCTCTAAAAGAAAAGTCGTAACTGTACTGTTGGTCATTGAGGAGTTACTTCGTCTGGAGCCAACCCTAGATGGAGAATCAGGTCACCGTAATCATAAAAATGAATTGTCACCGGAACTGAACCAACCCGTAATATTTCAAATCTGGGAGTTATTAGGAAGTGGTTTTAATTCAGCTTGCAAGATTTGATCCAAACAAAGTAACAAACATTGCAAGTTCAATTACAAGTTGTAATCAAAATGGTGTCTCTCGAACTGTCAAGATACTTAATACGATTAAAAGTCTTAACGGCATAGTTACTACTTATAAAAAAATATAATGTATGTAAGGTCCCATCAAAATAGATGGACAAACTTTAAGAAATCATTCAGACTACCAAAATAAGGACAATGGTAAAAAAGAAATAAGAAAACGCATTAGATAATATCTGCTAACGAAAATACACTAAAACATGTTAGCAATTTATTATTTTAGGTCAAAATAAAATCCTAATCAGTGTTTTTTTTGCTTGGAAAAATTTGGTTAGACGTACTGAAATGCGAGCTGTTTTAAAATTTGTCCATCTATTTCAATGGGACCTCATAGAGGTGGGTTCACTTGAAACAGATTTTGAACACAGAAAAATGAACGCTGACAACATTCTATGCAAGTTTATATATCGCTCATTTGGAGCGACAGTGACACAACTGCAAAAAAATGCGAAACTGACCTAATTACACCAAAATTATCTGCCTGATAATCTACGTTAGGAGTAAAAATGTCACATTTGTAAGTTCAAAAAACGTCCGCTAGAGAGTGAAAAGTCGTTGTTAAAATATTCCATTTTGGCGCGCGGATTCCGGAAAAAATCTTAAAACTGGCGTAGTGTAAAATTTACAAATTTGCACTTGTGTCACTGTCGCTCCAAATGAGCGATATATAAATCTGTACCGTGTGGACGGTCCATAAGCGTTCTGTGACTAAGCTGGCACCCTTTTCTTTGTTGCTAATAATAATATTTTGCATTACAAGTTTATGTACGAGTTCCGTAGTCTCACAATGTTTGTATTTGCATTTAAAATGTAATAAATAAACTGTTGTATTACTTTTTGTATGTATGTCGCATTATTTAATATTTTAAAGTTAATAAAAAAATATTAAATTTATTATTTATGTTGTTTTTTTATTGAGCCCTATGTCGTTGTGTTAAGAGGGCCCTTTCCGGTCTGTCTTATCGTCAACGTGGTTGAAAAGCCTGTTATTGACGTAACAAGCAAGTAAGAACGCGATAATATTGAACGAAAAATAGTGTTCGAACAAAACTTGTTCCAGGAAATACGTCTTTTTGAATAGCCTTAGGCTTCCTGTATACGACGCCGGAACCGCACCGGTGCCGTACCGCAATTATATGTATACGAATGATAATTGCTCATGGGCCGTGCCGCCGCCGCACCGCGGCCGCGTCGGCGCCGGACCGCCAGAGCGCCGCCATTTTGTAGACATTACACGACGCTCAGTGACAGGTCGCCAGCGCAGATGTCCACACGTGTGTCTTCAGGCATTTTATTAACATGGAGGAGTTTGATTATGAGTTACTGATTAATTTAGTGCAGGAAAGGGAGGTATTATGGGATAAGACAAGTGAATCTTATAAAGATAAAAGAAAAAATATAAAAGCATGGCAAGAGATTTGTGTAATTTTAAATGAGAAATTTGAAACTTTGTCCGATAAAGAAAAAAACGAATATGGTGAGTTGCATTTATTTTATTCAATCGTAACAGTGTAGATGCCTACATAGTCCTCATGGAATATATGAATATATACTTACCTACTTATTATGAATATATATTTTGCCATGATACTCGTCCTTGTTCAGATATAAAGTATTCAGCAAATCTGTTACGAACTGCGTTTGCCGTTTCATTCAGATCAGTCCGTAGACTATTGGAACTTCGGAAAGTACTAAACTCCGAGTTAGTCGTATTTATTATGTCGTTGATATTCTCGTATTTATGAATAAAATTCTGTAATACGCAGCATGATTTTACTGTATCTATGGCCAAATTGAGTGACACATCTAAAGGGCGATTAAAAATTTGCCACTTTTTGGACATTATTCCAAATGCACTGTCTACATATCTTCGAGCTCTGGTTAACCGATAATTAAAAACTGATTTAGTCGCATCAAGGTATTTGACCACTAAATGGTCGTAGTAAATTACAATGTAAGGCGAATGCTTCATCACCCACAAATATATAGGGTAAATCCAAATTAGTATTGGGCAAAGTCTGAGGTCGTGGTAAATTAAGCGTGTTATTTATTAGACCTCGCCAAAATGCTGTTTCTTCAAAAATCCTTGAATCACAGTCTTTGCCATAAGCTCCGACGTCAATTAATATAAAATTATAATTTGTGTCAACTACAGCCATAAGGACGATAGAAAAGAAGTGCTTGTAATTTAGAAACATTGATCCACTTTTATGTGGCTTTATGAGTCTGACATGTTTTCCATCTACGGCGCCAAGGCAGTGCGGAAAATTAGCGATATTTTCAAAATCTTGAGCTATTTGAAGCCACTCTTCTTCAGAAGGCATTTTCATGTAGTTTGGTGCGAGCTCTAACCATATATGAATACATACTTCACGTATAATCAAACTTATAGTTTTCTTCCCAATTCTGAACCTATATTCTAAATCAGCCATTGAGTTTCCAGTTGCAAGGTATCTGTAAAGATAAAAAATACATTAATAATACCGTTTTTTTTCAGGTAAATTATTATTAAATAAATGGCGAAATATGAGAGATTCGTGGATGAAATACGAAAAAAAACTCAACGAATACAAGTCAGGATCAGGTGCTAAGAAACTTCACAAATACGTGTATTACGATAACATGCAATTTTTAAAGAAAATTGTTACTACAAGGGAAACGGGTTCAAACATGTTCCGCCAAATTAATAATAATGATTCTTCAGCCCCAAAGAAACCACGCACTACATCAATAACAAGCGCAGTCGACGAAAGGATGTTGAAGTTTATTGATAAAGTTGAAAATGAAGATGAGAGCCGCTCAATGTCTTTTTTAAAAGCATTGCAGCAACTGTAGACAATTTCTGTGACGCTGATGTGGTAGAATTTCAGTTTCAAGTAATGTCCATAATACGAAATATACAAAACAAAAACAGAATTACAAATGCTCATTATGATTACCAATATAGTACTTACTCCAATTACTAATGCACCTACCACTCATCGTATAGGACAACCAAGTTCCTATGACTACAACGCCGAAATGCAATCCTCTCCTTCTTACGGATATCGTACTGCTGTCGCAAATGAATCGACCTTTACTAGACGACCAGAGACCCAAAATTCAAACTATAGTGGAACCAATTCTTTGACAGATAATGCAATGAGCCCCGATGGATCTACTTTTGATTTGAATTTTGCAGAATTAAACTGAATTTACGTGTTATATTTTTAAGTTTATTTAAATTCATAATAATTAGATACGTACATCTGGCATCTTCTTGAATAAATATGTTCTAATTAAATGTATTTTACTTACCTTAAGGTGACCACCAGTCTTTCTGCAGGAGAAATGCTAGGTCGCATATTGGTATCTTGATGTTGAATTTTGCTTCGTAAAATGTTCAACAGTGCATCAAAAGTTCTTACACTCATTCTGAGATATTCATAAAATTTTTCTTCATAATTTCTTAACTCTTCAAAAAGTACATGAAATTCACCCTTATCCTCCCTAAAGGATAAAACAGGGTGTACCCAAAATCTTCTTCTGCGTTTAGTAATTTGCTCTTGCAATGAGTAACACTTTCTTTTTTTTACTTAATGTTAACAATATATAGATACGAATAACAGTGAAGTCTGTACAGTTACACCGACAATGTTATACTGAACTGTGATCGCTGCTTTATTAATAAACGCGGATACAATACGGTTTTTACGCGGCGACGGTGCGGCTGCGATGCGGCTACGGCATGGTGGTGATGCGATTTTGATGTGAATACACAGTATTGCGGTCCGGCGCCGGTGCGGTTCCGGCGTCGTATACAGGAAGCCTTAGAAGTTTCTGAAATCAATATTTGTCATTTTGAATCTCGATGCTAAAATTTGTGCAAAAAAACAGATTTTTGGAGGCTTATACTGAATTTGTTTCTCCAAATTTTTTTATTGTTTTCATAGAAACCTAGATACAGCACACAAGATGCCTGTTAGCTGAAAAAATAGATTATTTACTACTGCATAATCACGTACGAGCGTTTGTATGAAAAGTATGGTATTTTGCTGTAGGGTCGGGCTGCTGACATTGAATCCATATTTATTTTTACAAAAGAGAGATGTCAGAGCCCTTTATAATTTACGTCGCCGCGATTCTCTTAGGGAACTTTTTAAAAAGATTAATGTTATGACAGCCCCTAGCCGATCCATAAAGCGGTGACCATCCATTACAAAAACCGAGGCCATTCCGTCCCGCGGACAGCGTGCTTCACTGCTAACCTCTGCCGTCATTCGTAGACTTTATGGCCTAAAGACTGACAAGTGACTACCATTGATTATGTTTTCCACAATCCGACGGCTTTCCACTCAGGAGCTTTTTTATTAGCCTATTGTGTCACTGCTGGGCAAAGGCCTCTCCCATATCTTTCCAGACACTCTTTTCTTACGCCACCTCAACCAGCCTTCGCGGTGTGCGTTCAGATCATCTCGCCACCGCTTTCTGGGCTGGCCTGGGCGACGCCGTCCATCCTCTGGCACCCATTGCGTGGAGACTTGCCCAGCGGTCACTGTGCATGCGGCCGGTGTGACCCGCCCAGTCCAATTTAAATCGGGAGCTTAAATAATTACCTTAATCTCCAGATTTATCCTGAGAAATGGTTATATGAAGGTACGCGGTACTGAGAGTAAAGTCCCGCACACCTCCACTAAAATGAAAGGATCCTCCGAACTAGACGGTTGTTGTGTTTGATGGGCAACTGCCCGATAGTTGATATTCGGACTGTTGTATATGTTCAAATCGCACGGAGAACTTTGCTTGCGCGATGCAGGATTTCGTTGTTAGTTCGTCGTAGATGGCGCTGCGGTTCTTTTTGTTGCCGTACAAATTTCGCTTCTCAGTTTTTCATGTGGCGGCGTTGATGCCGCTACAGGAACCTCAGTTGTATCCGGCTAACAAGTTCCTTTTTCTCAATACGACTGTCTCGCGGCGAACTCCTGGAGGAGCTGAACCTGTCAATGGGTCATCAACATGATCACATCGTACCTACGAGGTAGGTAGGTTTTAAGGCGACACCGACATTGATGCCTCCAAAAAACGGATTGCATCCCGCAATCCGTTTTATTGTTTTAAAGAGTTACCGCGGACCCCTATTTAACAACTTGAAAAAGGTTTCCCGGTTTTATGGCTACTGATAGCATATTTATGTATAAAAAAGTTAATATGTAGAGCATATTTATGGATGAAAAAGTTAATATGTAGAGCATATTTGTGGATGAAAAAGTTAATATGTAGAGCATATTTATGTATAAATGAAGTTTAGCCAAGCCAAGGGTCGTACTGGGGTCCCCCGGTATCTAAAGAAAATCTGAAACTGTCGTTTTCTTAATAAAATAAAATAAATACGCACCGCAATATGTGAATCTGTCACGTTATTTCATCAACTTCTATTAACATTGAAATTTGTTTTTTTTTGTATATTTTAAGATACATATTTGGTGATTGGTAACATAGTTGTTTTTCATAGTAACGCAATAATGTCCCCGTCCTAATGCGCAGACAAACTGAACCAAAAAAATATTTTTCTTTAAAAGCAGCCCCATGAAAAAAAATCTAAGTATATGTTTATTAAATATGCGCGCGGTTTTTTATGTTTTTATTAAACATTTTTAAACTGTTTAGTTTGGGTAATTTGGATGGGATTTACTGTATACAAAACGATTTTTATAATATATCGGGAAAATATAATTTAATCAAGATTTATAACAATCATAACATATAAATGAAGAGGCGACAGTGAAATACCAAACCCAGGATCAGCACACTGAAGATAGCATTACATACTGCGTCGAGTAGTGAGTCAGCTGGACGAAAGCTACTCGAAATGGTTGACAAACGCATTGGACAATACTGAAAACAAAACAAACTGGGACGGACACAGGATTATCATACACGACGAGTACATCTCACACTTGAGATTAAGTAAGATGACAGCGCCGTAATGTGTAGGTTATTGGCAAAAAATTAGGTACTACAAAACAAATCGCCTTGTCAAATACTTAACGGAACATGAATATCGCCAAACCAAAAGACAATGCCGGGTCGCTAACAGCAAAACGTTGCCGAGAATCAGCAAACGAAGGGACCACTTTCGTGCTCTGTCGGGAGTCGCAGGGCAATCCCCGGCCACCGTAGGCCTGCGGACGGCGAGCGTTGAGTGGCTCGCTGTCCGATCACCACCAGGCCCGGGTCGATGGCGCGTTGTGTTCCACGCGCGCCTCAAAGAGATGTCAGCATAGAAGACGGGGCCCGCTAGGGCCAGAGCCTGCCAGGTTGGCGGAATTTGTTTGAAAGAGTCACCGCGGCCCTGGAACGCAAAGGGCCTTAGAAGGAACACGGATGGGTTTTAGTCAGTAAGAGTCTGACACGCCCTTCCGCTCCACCCAGAGCGGAAGAAGTCATTTGATGATTTCCCATCCCTAAAAAAAAAATTCTTGCTCTTTAATCTATTACAAGAAAAACCCCTGAATTGACTCCGGAACCAGGTGTACCTCATGTGAACACACCACCACCAGGACAAAACAGACAATTTAATCCTGAAAATCATCCGACTCCACATTCTCGCAGATTGTGGACACCTTTGTCTTCATCTCCATTTTATTCGCGAGAATGCCACTCAAAAAAATACTCGACAACAGACGCCTAGAAAATCACTATGTACATCTCGTTCGGCTACCGAACGATCTACATCTATCTTATATCTTAGACGTTTTCAGTTTCTTTGTGAATCCCACACCAAACTTCTGGGGTTATCAGATAATTTACGACTTAAAATGCCAATGTATTCTACAACTTTCTTGGATAAATCCTTTACTGTTCAAGCCGCTCGTTTGTGGAATGCATTGCCAGTCCCAGTAAGACTCGTGAAGGAACATTACCTGTCGCTTTGATATCGATGTTCGTCATTTATTAAATGCCTATATATGTATCTATTGTTAATAATATGTATTTATCTGTGTATAATTATATTATATTCAAAGTAGTAAAGAAGTTGCGCCGATGACAGCTCCATTTTATGTCCAGGCAATTACTTTCCATTCCAGGTTGCCTGGAAGAGATCGCGGAATGCGATAAGACCGCCCATTGTACATGTGTTTTAGTTTGTAGTTTTCTTTTATGTTATTCTCAGTGTACAATTAAGTATATGATAAATAATAATAATAATACATCAGTGGCTGTGACTTCATCTACATCAGCGGTGACTTCATCTTCATCAGCAGTTTCTACGAAGAAGCGTGGGCGAAAACAAGTGAGAAGGGACAAAGCTAAGGTCTACAGAAAAAAACGTAGATCTAAAAGAAAAGCTAAACGCAGTTGAGCGAACATACCATATCTATTGGGGTATGGTTTCCGCACTTAGTCCTGATGTTGGACCAAATTTTCGTGGGCCATGGCGGCCGTCATTCCAACCAGCCAACCTCCCTCCAGAAGCAGATCAGTCCTCCTAAAGAGTTCACGGTGTCTGTGAGTGAATTTGGTGTCCCTATCGTTTGTCTACGTATATCGGCGACGCCTGTGCACTCAAGGAGCACGTGCGACACCGTTTCCTCCTCCTCCATGCATGCTCTGCACAGAGGACTGTCTGTTATACCTATCGTGTGGAGATGCTTATTCAGTGAGCAGTGTCCGGTGATGGTCCCCGCCACCATTCGCAGGCTGCCCCTATCCAGTCGCAGAAGGCGCTTGGTAAAGTATAAGTGCCATGGATTAAACCAAATGAAAGAGACACAAAAAATAGAATGTTCTATTGAAACATACGCATACAACCCTAATCTCTTCAAAATTAGAGTGAACAGGCTTCTTCTGGGTAAGCTCGCTCCATCGTCGACTTTGTCTCTGTCATCTATGACCTAGACTAGAGTCAAGAGCAAACCCATATTAAAAAAAAAAACAACTTTGTTACTGTTGAACAACTGTGTTACCATTGTGTCCCTATTTCTACGTAGAGGTTTTTCGATTTCAGTTCTACAATTGGTTTATAAATTACATTACAGGTATATCAAATGCAAGATATTAAATATTTTGACGTGACAACGTCTAATAAATAAATCGATGAACGCCGGCTGCACGCACGAAAAAGGATGACTCATTGTAACGTTACGATCATTTCATCAATGTTTTGTTATGACGTAGTCACGTTTACCGTCCGTAAACCGACTTTACAGTCAACCAATTTTTTTTATCAATGTTAAATACTTTGCTAAGATATTTTACACGTAAGTATACCTGTTATGTCAAAAAAAGTGACTTATAAGACTTCATAAATACTTAGCCCGCGGTATGAAAATTTTATGAGGAGTAAAATCGAGCGTTAACTAAAAGTGAGGCGTTACGTTCCTTTGCGCACCTTACATTTCGAGACTATGTATGTGTGTATATGTTACGGCTAATACCCGAAGTGCGGCTACACCTAGTTTTAACCGGCTAAAACCAGGTGCAGCCGGCCACATGCGGTTAAAGTTAGATGTATCCTCTTATCTTCGGTTAGAACTAGGTTTAGCCTTCATCATAGCGGCTAGAACTTGGTGCAGCCGCACACCGGTGACTGCACCAAGTTTTAGCCGGCTAAAACTAGGTGTAGCCGCAGTTCGGGTATTAGCCGTAACATATATACAAAGTATACTTAACTTATTTAAGATGCTTTCATTTACCCTCTTTTTACATAATATACACAATAATAGTTTTTAAGGAGTTAACTCCAGTCGCTTGTATCGCAAATCCAATACCGACCCGTTCGTGAGATATGCGGTCTTTATATAGGTCAGTTAATTCCAGAACCTTCTCTTGTCGAAACATCTAGAAAGTTCCCTGAAAGACCTCCTGGAAAGACCCTAGAAGATTCTAGCATAGAAAACAGTAGAAGGTACTTGACTCTACTACTTCTGCTTCTCGATACGAGATGGCGCTAGAAGTAACTAATGTCGATATGTACCCGGCATTAATTCTGGCACGAACTAAAACTATAATAAAGTTAAGAGATTCTTATCTCAGCTGTTGTAATTTTAATATCTGATGTCTTCTGAAGGAGGAGGTTCTCAATTCGAATGAAAGCTGTTAGAAAACCAAAATTACATCAAAATGCTTAATTTTTTTTAATGCTAAAGTTCATTAAATTTCCTATTGAATAGTTACAAAAAAGATATAGTTACCACTCAAAATGTCGAGCATTTCGCGACGACAAAATGTCTTTTGGGTATCTCTTGTGATGTATATTCTTTTCAATGTTCTAAACCATTTTTATATAATATCTTTGTAAAATGCTAAACTTTAAAGACTTTACTGTACACTGTAGTTTTTGCCGCTTGAAAATGTATTACCATTACGGAGATCAATACGACGCAAAAATGGGCATTTTCGGTGGTCTGATTTCGGACAGCGCCTTCACCAACTTTACTCACTTTACACTTTACTTTACTTTACTTCTATTTTACTCTTTACCTGTTGCAGGTGCATCACATGGGTATCCACCTATGGCTATGGCCGGTGGCGGCGTAAGTTCCATTTTTGTATTTTATTTTACTTTTCGGTAGGGAAGCATTCAAAAGACGCCTGGATTTTGGGATTAAAACCAGCGAGTGTGGAATTTGCATTAAACGTATTCCAATATCATGACGTTAGAAGACGCCCGGGCGTCGGGAGTCGCAGGGCGATCCCCGGCCACCGTAGGCGCGGGCCTGTCCGATCACCACCAGGCCCGGGTCGATGGCGCGTTGTGTTTCACGCGCGCCTCAAGGAGTTGTCAGCAGAGAAGACGGGGCCCGCTAGGTCCAGAGCCTGCCAGAGTTGCGGAATTTGTTCGAAAGAGTCACCGCGGCACTGGAACGCAAAGGGCTTTAGAAGGAACACGGATGGGTTTTAGTCAGTAAAAGTCTGACACGCCCTTCCGCTCTGCCCAGAGCGGAAGAAGTCATTTGATGATTTCCCATCCCTAAAAAAAAATAAAAAATATCATGACGTTATATATGTCACTGGAAAATGGCAAACTCCGTAAGATTATATAATAACTTGAGATATTGTAAACTCTCGATAAATTGTCAACTGAACATTTGGAATACCTTTTCCGGTGACATTTACATTTCTGAGGAGGCTGTCCTGTCGATGCCATTTACGCTCTGGACACGGCAGAAAATGAACTCTGAGCCACCGTCTATTCTGGAGTCACTGTGGTGGGCAGTCAGAGCCTCCGCTAGGAACGCCCGCGACCCCAAGACAAATTTCGGCACATGAGTGCACCCTTGGGGATGTTTGCATATACGTCCAAAGATGTTCTTTACCATGTTTCAAAGCTGAAACTTTTATGACTTTGATGACTAATTTTCTTTCCAGGGTTTCGGCGGGGGTGGATACGGCCCTCCTGGGGGCGGATACGGTCCCCCTGGGGGTGGTTACGGACCCCCTGGGGGTGGGTACGGCCCCCCGGGTGGTGGATACGGTCCCCCTGGGGGTGGATACGGCCCCCCTGGAGGCGGATATGGCGGTGGCGGCGGCGGTGGCGGTGGCGGCGGCAGAGGCGGAGGCCGAGGTGGCGGTGGAGGAGGAAAAGGTGGCGGAAAAGGGGGCGGAAAAGGTGGAAAAGGTGGCGGACAGCCTGCAAGCAGCGGAGGTGGTGGCAGTCGTTTTGGTACCAAGACTGCTTTGGGCTTGGGGGCCGCCGGCCTCGCCGCTGGAGGCCTGGCGGGCTACGCCGCGGGTGGGGGCTTCAAAGGTATCGGAGGAGGAGGAGGAGGAGGAGGAGGGGTAAGTTACCCGAACAGTGGATTTAGTGCGAGTTTTTAATAGTGCAATTCGATCTATACTGGAATTTTAACAAACGCCGTCTCGTGTTGAAAACGAGATTTACAATTTTTCCATACTAATTGAGTTAAAGTAAATGCGGTCGAATAAGTATACAAACTAGCACTTAGCCCTCGGATATACCATATTTCGTGGCTCACCAGACACCCGATAAATGTGCAATAACGGTCATTGACCCACATACATTTATTGACTTTCTTAAATATCAAAAACAGTAGTAATGACATAAAGCTGTGTCCTGAATCGACTTTTATCGTGATCCTTTACGTTTTCTAGTACCTAGTGAAAAACTGTTCAAAATGTATATTCGGCTATCTATGAAGGGATTTTAGAGAAGGGTCAATGTACTTTATTGCAAGATTATCTGGCGCCTACCATACACATTTCTATCAAATAATTCAGGTCGTACGACTGATCGTACGACTCACATCGATTGAACGTCCCTCTAGAGTTTTTTAAGAAGGCGCGAAGCTGGGATTCAAACGTGTAGCCACATTTGAGAGCGTTTTGGGCTGCTTGCTCCCAAAACCAGGAAACTAACCAGACAAGCCAGATTAGCCAGACTTTAGTACATGGGCGTGCAGTAGGCTTACACTAAGGGTAGGCCAGCCCATATAAAATCTCACCACATTATTCAGGGTTGAAATCACGATACTGACGATGCGAATTTTCTTTGCGCATTATGTATGGGCTAGCCTACCCTTACCTAGCCTACTGCTCTCGCATGCTTTTATATAAAGGCAGTACTAGTATCTTACCTTATCTTACCAGCTTGTCAAATGATTTTCTCGCAGTTTCGATAAAATTCTGAAGTGATTGTGTTTACTACTAATATTATTATTTTTTTGCCATCTTGCCATTAAGGAGGATTATGATGAAGTAAGTCAGATTTGAGTTCAGTTTAAGACTCGGTAGCGTGAAGTTAAAAGAAACTATTCAATTCAGAGTCCTTTATTCTCTCTTCATATTGGTTGGGGGCCATTCAAGTATTACGTTAGCAAAATTTTTGTAATTTTTTCCCCCCCCCCCCCCCCCCCCTTGTCAGCGATAGTAAGCAAAGTTTCTACCCCCTCCTTCCCCGCTATGTTTACGTAAACATTGGTCAAAGCGCAGTAAACACCTCCTTACCCTACTCGATTATTTCTACTTAACTATGGACCACCGCATGAGAGCCAGTAAGCAACCAAGCCAAAATAGTTTATCTATTTTGGCAAACCCCTGAAATGAAAAAAATCAGGAAATAGGAAATAAATGCGGCTGACGTTATCCCCATTCAGCCCCCCCCCCCGTCCCCCATGTCATCTAAAATGAGCAAAGCAAAGACCTTCCCTCTTCCCCCTTTACTGCCTACGTAATACTTGAATGGTCCCTTGCCTTAACATTGTTTGAGACGAATGTATCGAACAGAATCTCCACCATTATAGGAGACTAGTGCCTGAAATAGGTTTTTGGAACAAAGCCTGTGGTACAGTTATAGAAATAACTGAAAAGGTCTGGTGGTTATGTAAGGGCTGATTTGTCTAAAGAGTGCGTGCAGGAACGGTGTTGAGCCATAAGTGTCAATGTTAAGTGTTAATATTGTTACGAGCTTGGGGTTCGTGACAATAAAACAGCCGATTAAATAACCAAAATGACACTTTAATTTAAAAACACTAAAGTAATTACAACTTTAAACTCACTAATTATAAGACACAACTTCACTACTGATCACTTTAATCGCACTTGAAGATCGCTTCCAAATTATTCGCAAATCCGATACTAACTCGGTCGCGGGCTGCGCGGTCTTTACATAGGTCAATTAATTCCAGAACCTTCTACTGTAGAAGCATCTGGAAAGTACTCGTACCTAACTACCGGTGCCGAATGACCAGATATCGAGAACTGTAGAATGTTCTGGCATAGAAAATTCTAGAAGGTACTTGACTCTACTAGTTCTGCTATTCGATACTAGATGGCGCTAGTAGTAACTAATGTCGTTATGTACCCGGCATTCATTCTGGCGCTTAACAATATGCAACACTAGATCGCATAGTCTATGCTGTGCACGTTCCCTATAGACAAAAAACATTTGCCTGAAAAATAAATATGGTATTTTGACATATTTTATATACAGAAGCTGTCAAACCCCTGTTTGATTTCTCAAAAAACGGTTATCTTGCTTTTGAAAAACAAAATGTTGGACACATATTCAAAAGCAAGTTATTAAAAAGGTTAGATAAGGTATTTTCCTGAAATAAACTATTTGGTCCGCTATTGAACCAAAACTTATTGGACATATATTTATTTATTAATTATTATTTACTATATATATTTAGGATTCAGGAGCAGAAATCATTAAAAAAAACAATTATCTTACACCTTACTAATTATTTAATCACAAAAACAAATTATTAATTAACAATCTCTCTTTAAATGGATTTTAACGTAACCTTAAGGCTAAAATAGAACACCAATCACTTATAAAAACAAAATTATCACGTACTTACAGTTTTACCTGCATAAATTATGATTACAACAAGTACTCACAAATCGCGTCGACAACTACCGTTCCCTACGAAAGCCAGTGAGCAAATGACCGATTCTCGGGCGCGCACAGCCTTTTATAGTAGTTGTCTCACAATGGAAATTTGTTCCCTAAATCGGCCTATCCCGACGAAGCGTCGTCCCCGACGCTGTCTTCATGGTGCTCGGCTGGTACTGAAGCCAACCCTGCAGCTGGAGACTCGCCACTGGGTCCAGCACTCTCAGTACCGGGTTGAAGGGACGCTGATGATGACCCTGTGTTTTCGTCACATACTTCGTTATCTGAAATATGAACACATTTTAGACATTGCCACTACAGTTTTCATAGTGTCTGTGGGTCGCACACAACATCCGACTAATTGAACGTTAAAATACGTGAGAGCTCTCATGATCGTATCCCTGTCTTCGTAGCGGGTTTTCACCGATCCGAAGCTGCATCTGTGAACAAATCAGACAGAAGGCGTCCCCTCTGTCTGAGGTTGACGGAGGCATCTCTGAATCGCACGTCAACACTTCAGCTACTTAGTGCATACACCAATACCTCTCACTACAGGTATGAGTATGTCTGTATGGACGTAGGCATCTCTGAATCGCGCGTCCAATGTACAGCTCTACAAATAATCACTTATTTGTCAAAAATACATAAATAGGTTTATATACTTAGTACGGACGGAGGCATCTCTGAATCGCACGTCCTTTATATAACGCCACCAATAATCACATATACATAAGTACAACTGTGTGAATGGAGGCATCTCTGATTCGCTCATTCAACACAATAGTTCATTATTTAGTTAAATGCATCGATCGACCAGCGAGCTGGTCCGCCACGACTTACTCATTTAAATGAAAGTTATACTTAAAGACAATTAATTTGAAATTGATTTATATGTGGCAGTTTTACGTAAGGAAAGCAATATATAAAAATAAAAAGTAAGTGCATGTTGAAAGTTTATGACGAAGCAACCCGCCAGTTCTCCGCATTACACTAATTCAATACTCACCCTCGAAAAAGGCTGCACATGAGTCTGGACACCATTCTCCGTTCCAGGGTATCATGTGTTCAGCAGCTGCTTGCGTGGTTTTGCCATACGAGCCACTGATGAGTTTCAACTGGTAGCGACCATTGGGTAGCACTTTAATCACCCGATAAGGTCCGCGCATACCGGGGTCTAGTTTCCCTGTAGACTGAGAATATTTGATAACAAAAACCAGGTCGTTAACGACATATGCGCGTGGTGCTCGCCGCTGCTGGTTGACACGAGAATCTTGTTTGGCTTGATTTCGCGTTAACAGTTGATGAGCTCTTGTTCTGCACAACTCTCGCCAGCCCTCGTGGTTTTCAGACCTCTCAATTGCGATGTCACGAATTAATGTTCGAACAATAGGCGTCGTGGCGTCAGTGCCCACCAAGAGCTTCAGTGCCGAAGCTTGTGTTGTCTTCTGCTTGGTTATGTTAAGGGTGAGTTGAAGTTTCCATAGCTTATCCGACCATTCCGCGCGCCTATGGTTAGTTTCGATACGGATCATGTTCAGAACGGTTCTGACGTACCTCTCTACCTGTCCGTTAGCATTGTGCATCTCGGGTGTTATAAAATGGATTTCACAACCAAACTCAGTTAACAGAGTAGAGAACTCGGAGGATTCGAACATTCGGCCGCGGTCAGCTACTAAAAGCTTCGGAACACCAAAGAGTGATATCGCGTTGGTAAACGTGCGTTTAAGCTCGCTTACATCCTGCTTACGAATTGGATACAGCAAACTGAACTTTGTAAATGCGTCTATTATTAACAGGACAAATTTATAGCCGTTAGATTCAGGTAACGGTCCGAGTGCGTCTATATGCAGCGTTTGGAAAGGGACTGGGTTTTTCCCAGGATGTTATCGGTTGATGAGGGGCTCTAGGTACACGTTTATAGGAGACACAAACGAGGCAGTGTTTTATATATTTTGCTACGAATTGGCGAAGTCCGGGAAACCAAAAATGTTTAAGGATTAAGTCCACGGTTTTTTCCGCACAAATGTGGTCGTGTTCGTCATGAAAAATCCTCAACAAACTTAATCGGTGTCCTTTGGGGATAAAACAAAGAAGTCTAGGTTCCTCACCCACTGGTGTATACCGATAATAAAGTAGTTCATTCTGACGTACGTATTGCTGAGAATCTAGTTCCCCGTCCTGTAATTTCTGTAAAATGCCTTGCGTCTCATTATCTGCCGATTGAGCAATTTGTGCCCAGTTACGTGGCCTAGATATCTGATGTACTTTGGTAGTGACTGGGTTTCGACTTAGGTAGTCTGCGTGTGTCATCATGGTGCCTTTTCTATAATCAATGCTGAAGTTAAAATCTTGTAAATAGATCCACCACCTGGCAACGCGTGGGAGCAGATCCTTTTTCTTTTCGGTGGCCTTAAGTGCATTGCAATCTGTGATCACTTTAAAGTTTATCCCTACTAGATAGTGACGAAAATTTTGCAACGCCTTCACGACCGCCAAGGTTTCTAACTCGTAAGAGTGATACCTGCTTTCGGCACCCTGTGTGGCTTTACTAAAGTAGGCGACTACATGCTTCGTACCGTCAGTCTTCTTCTGCATGAGTACTGCACCATAGCCAATGCTGCTGGCATCGGTGTGGACCTCTGTGAGTAAGGACTGGTCGAAAATAGCTAATATAGGCGAACTAGTTAAGCAACTTATTATCTCCTGCCTAGCTTTCTCTTGTTCCGTACTCCAACAAAAAGTCACGTCTTTCTTCATCAAACGTGCTATGCATGCGGTCTTAGTTGCGTAGTCGCGAATATACCTTCTAAAATATCCCGCCAAGCCCAAAAATTGTCGTATTTGTTTGACATTACGAGGTACCGGTGCCTCGACTAGGGCTTGGATTTTTTGTGGACTCGGCCTGACCTGACCTTGACTAACTACGCGCCCCAAGTATTCGACTTCCATTGACAAAAATGAGCATTTTCGTAAATTTATCGAAAAACCAGACCCAGTTAACGTTTCTAGTACCTTTTTTAGCAAACAAATACCCTCACCTACACTATCACTCATACAAAGCACGTCATCAACGTATACTAAGACGTTGCCAGCCTCAATGTGACCGCGAAGGGTGTCGTTAATGATTCGCTGATAAACTATAGGCGAGTTCGTCAAACCATAGGGCATTCGGAGATACTCAAAATGTCCTTCCGGTGTGACGAATGCCGTCTTATGAATTGAACCTTCTTCAATGGCGATTTGGTGGAAGCCTGTAGCCATATCAAGGCTGGTGAAATATTTAAAGTTGCCTAACCTATCTATATGATCGTCTATTAATGGTAGGGGATACCGGTCCCTAACAGTCAGTCGATTGAGAGCCCTATAGTCTACACACATCCTATCGGTACCGTCTTTTTTCTTTACCAATATTATGGGACTCGCATACTCAGAATTAGACTCGCGGATGATACCTTTATCTTTTAGGTCACGCACGATTTCTCGGACTTTAAGTTTTTCTGAATGTGACAGCTTGTAAGGTCGGTAAGCGACGGGTGTACTGTCCGTTACTTTGATAGACATCTTGCCGGTGGTAACGGTAGTCGATGCAGTACCCGAAATTAAATAATTTGAGAACTTTTTTATTAAAGTTATAAGACGTTCAAGTTCGGCACCCTTAAGGGGTGTATTGATCTGCAAATCCTCGCTAACGGACACTGCATGAACGTCCTTCCCGTCGGCTCTAGTCAGATACTGTCTATCTTTGGTCCGCACGTAAGTGATACCATCACGGTTAAGGATATCAGTTCCTATAATTACGGGAGTAGTCATACAAGACCCTGGTACTACAACAAAGTCGGCTTCGATAGAGATATCGTCAAACTCAATTGTTAATGTTACAAAAGAATCGGCATGTATGGCAGCGTCGCTAATTCCCTTCAAAATATAATGTTTGGGTTTCCGTTCACATGTAAAATGTTTCAGTGCTTCGGAGGAGACCAATGAGATGTTTAAAGCACCACTGTCAATTAGGACATCTACAGGGATGCCCTGTATAATTGCGGTTTTAAGGTCATTATTTTGCGGGGAACCAGCCACGTGTGTGCTACATAAATTAATGTTTTTCTTATTACGAGAGCCTGACCTTTCTTTAGCAAAACATTTATCTTCACTATGTCCCGGTTTTTTACAAAAATTACAGACTAATTTATTAGCATCGTTAGTAGAGGGATTAACGTTAGAAGTCTGATCGGTTTTTTGCTTTTTGGGGCAATGGTGAGATTTATGCCCATTTTGTCGGCAAATAAAACATCTCAGAGGTGACGAACGATTTGAAGGCGTTGGTTTAGAGGCAGAATTTCGATTCTCGGGCTTAGTGCGGGTAGGTTTCACATAAATAGATAAAAATGAAACTAAGTCATAGATTTGCAAGTTAGCATTTGCAGCCGCGGCCCTAACTTGAGGATCCGTAATTCCGCGAATAACTATCAAGGTTCTCAGTTCGTCACTTAGTCCTTTAACAATTTTAAGACGCAATAATGTCCTCCTTGCATATTCAGCGTACGTGCTGTATTTATCGGAGGTAACATGCATCGCATCATACAGGATATTCGCGTAATCGAGCTTTCGTGGACACAAAGGTTTAAATTCCTTAACAAAGCTACTCCATGTTCGTTTGCTAGTTACCCACTCGTTCAGCCAAGTACGCGCGTCACCTTTAAGGCATACTGATACGCGTGAGAGGCACTCTGAATCGCCCCAGTTATTGGAAGACCTAGCCCGTTCAACTTCCTCACACCACACATCTATATCATGAATAGTTGGGTCAAAGTTAGATACGAAGTACTTTTGCGTTCTGTCCGAGTTTACAGATCTAATTGCTTCGGCTAATATTCGTGCTGACTCCGATACCACCCGTACGTCGTGGTTGTTTGTATCACTACTCGATCCCTCAGGTGCCGCGATCCCGGACGCGGGTATATTTAACGTGGTGATGGAACTGGGTAACGGTGTTTCAGACAGCGGCACCGTGGCCTGAAGGGCCTGATTATCCTGATGCTGGCCGGGTGGGGGAGTATATGATCTTATGGTCGTACTGTTTTGAAGTAACTGGTTATTAGTTGCGTCACGTAAAGGAGAACGTTCAGTTTCTAGAGTATTTAGGCGAGCCAGGATTGATTGTAACGTTTGCTGCATGGCCCCATTTTGATCACGAGAATAATGGTTTGACCGCGAACGCGTTCTACTTCTTGATCGTGATCCGTATCGAGAATTTGTTCGACTCCCAGGACGAGTTCTATCCCGAGAACGAGATCTATACCGAGAACTACGATCCCTATCGTGTCGACGCGACTTGTTACGAGAGTTATGCTGTCTGTCAGCCATATTCACACACAAACAACAATTAGGAACCAGAAAAATAAACCGTTAATTGGTGTTTTATTTTTTTTGCAAATCAAGAGGGTAGGTGTATTATGAGAATAAAATCGTGGGCGTTTTTTTTTTTTTTTAAAGTAATCCCACTTCTGAATTTAGGATTCAGGAGCAGAAATCATTAAAAAAAACAATTATCTTACACCTTACTAATTATTTAATCACAAAAACAAATTATTAGTTAACAATCTCTCTTTAAATGGATTTTAACGTAACCTTAAGGCTAAAATAGAACACCAATCACTTATAAAAACAAAATTATCACGTACTTACAGTTTTACCTGCATAAATTATGATTACAACAAGTACTCACAAATCGCGTCGACAACTACCGTTCCCTACGAAAGCCAGTGAGCAAATGACCGATTCTCGGGCGCGCACAGCCTTTTATAGTAGTTGTCTCACAATGGAAATTTGTTCCCTAAATATATAATCTATATTTTAGTAGGAACATATTCCCGAGATAAAAAGTATCCTATGTGTTATTCCAGACTATAATCTACCACTGTGCCAAATTTCATCAAAATCCATTCAGTAGTTTTTGCGTGAAAGAGTAACAAACATCCATCAATCCATCCATCCATACCATCTTTCGCGTTTATAATATTAGTAGGATTAAGTATTTATTTTTTCTTTTGTTACGTAAACACATGTCAAATTTCGCGTGACGACACGGGTTGTACATTTTACCAACAAGTGACGTCACCAGCCCCCACTCGTGTACTTTGATGCGCTTTAATTTTTGGCAAATTATATTAATTTGACAAGACAAAATATACGTCTGATATTTTTTGAAAATGTAAATGTCGGACCAAATATAATAATTTTATTTACCCTATTGGCCATTAGGCGAACATAAAATTATGGAGCAACTAATTAAGTATTTCGTTTTCTTGCATAAAATTGTTCTCAAAGGTAGGAATAATGAACTCTTTAGAGGTTTTTAGTTATTTCAATTATACCTTGTAAGTTGTACAGCCGATCGATTCTGTAAACATGTCGAAGTGAAGACTTGGGTGAAGAATCAAGAGGGATTCACAGCCCACTTCGCGATCACGTGACATTTTGATTATATGGATTGACAGCTCACCTCGTGATCACTTCAACCAAGCCTTCACTTCGACATGTTTAGAGAATCGACCAGCTGTGCTGTGTTTACTTATAAACGTATTTTTTTTTAATTTTCCCGAAAGGAGGATTTTGAGGTAAGTCAAAATTATTCTCACATTAACACTCAGACGCGATTTAATTATGAGGTCATATAGAGGTATGCGGTACAGGGTGTAAAGTCGCGCTCCATTGAGAAGAGAGGATCCTCCGACCAGATGGGGGTTGTGCCTGCTAGACAATTGCCCACTGGTTGATTATAATTATTTGGGCTGTTATATTTGTTAAAATTTTTAGTACAACAAGCTGTGTCCGCGGCTTCGCTCCCTTCACCAACAACCGTCAACCGTTACCTACCCTACTCTACCTACCCTACATACCTACCCTTCTCTACCTACCCTACATACCTACCCTACATACCTACCCTTCTTCCTTTTTTTTTGTTTTTAAACCTTCCCTGTAATCTGGCAACCAAAACAAAAAAAGAATTAGCCAAATCGGTCAAGCCGTTCTCGAGTTTTAGCGAGACTAACGAACAGCAATTGATTTTTATATATATAGATAGATAGGTACATAGATAATGTTCTCCTTTTTCCAAAAAATCCTTCTCAAAGCTCATCTACATCGTAAAGACTTGTGCAAAATTGTATGTTCCCAGTCCTAGTCGTTTCGGCTATGCGTTGATGTAAGTGATGTAACGAATATTCGCATATTTTCTACATTCGCAAGAAACGATGCGAATGTTCGCGAATGCGAATATTTATAGAGACGAACGTATTTGACAAACAAAAAGGAAATAAAATATGGACTGAAAGGTGTGAAATGATAATACAACTGATATGATTTATATTTTCCTATCTATACTAATATAACAAAGCTAGAGTTTGAAAATATGTGTGGATGGCCAATTCCAAGACTATGAGTAATATCGAAAAACACTGAAAGGAGGCTCGAGTCCGATTTCGATGAAAACTAAAACTGCATTATTGGATTTTTGAAAAATCGGTTTTCTTAGCCGGGAATCGAAAAAAGAAGACACATGCTGATTTATTGCACTATACGAAAGTGTCGCTAATAAAAATCAAATTCTGGTAAGTAATAAAGACGTGAAAAACTAAAGCAAAGTGCTCAATTTGAACAAAAACGCGATTTTAATTTAAAAAAATAAATCAATTAAACAATTTTTTAATATTCTGTAATGCCGTTTTAGTTTTCATTGACATAGGGCCCGAAAATCTACAACTGCAACATTGGATTTAAAAAAAAAACAGTTACGGTTCAGGTGCGTAGGTTTAGTCAAAAATTAGTTAGTGCTAGTGCTAGTGCATAAAGTTTTAATAAATAAATAAATAAGTAAAAAGAAATTTGTTAAAAATGTTGCCATGGTTATTACTTTCCAGAATTTGATCCTTTTGATTCCTGGCTAGGAATATTGGTTTTACAAAAATCCAATGATGCAGTTTGTTTTCATCAAAATCGGGCTCGAGACTCCTTTCAGTGTTTTTCGATATTCCTCATACTCTCTCTTGGCCATCCACGCACACTTTAAAAAATCATCGTGTATAAGATCCCGTTAAAATAGATGGACCAACTTTTAGAAATCATTCAGACCAGCAAAATAAGTATAATGGTAAAAAATCTTAATAAGAAAAACAGTGTTACATACAAGAAAAGAAATCAGCCCACGAAAATACACTGCATGAACACATTCATGTCTTTGTTATCTCATAATTTTGATACTAAAGATATGCAGGTGGATGTGTTTATTCTAGTGTGCCGGCATTATTAACTTAGGTCAAAATAAAATCAAATTTTACTTCAAATCTTTGGTTAGACATACTGAACGCTTTGTTAAAATTTGTCCATCTATTTTAATGGGACCTTATTTATAGAAAAGCTTGTGGGCCACTTTAATTGTTGCCAATAGGGCGCACACTGCACTCGTGGAGGAGCTCGTGGCTAAATAATAACAGCCGCACGGGTCGATCTTCAAGGTTAAGCAACGCTTGCCGCGGTTGTTCTGTGGATGGGTGACCATCTTTAAATACCAAGACTCCTCCGTGCCTCGGAAAGCAGGTTAAGCCGTTGGTCCCGGCTGTCATTTGTAGATCTTTGGCAGTCGTAACGGATAGTCAGAAGCCAGATAATCTGACACCAGTCTTGCCAAGGATTACCGTGTTACCCAGTTAATGGGTTGTGGAGGTCTGGTAGGCAGCCGCTCCTCGTAAAATACTGGTATTCAGCTGAATCCGGTTTGACTGAAAGCCGACCCCAGTATAATTGGAAAAAGGCTCGGCAGATGATGATGAGGGCGCACACTGCACGTTCTGCCGGGACTTCACATTGTTTTACCGCGCAAGCTGAATAGCATGACTAGAAATTTTTAAATTTTCCACCAGCATGGCGGCGTCCACCACACCAGAGGCGCTCCTCAGGCTACAGGAGAGGGTGTCGAACCAGGAGCAGAAGGTGTTGAGGGTGAAGGTGTTGAGGGTGAAGGTGTTGAGGGTGAAGGAGTGGAGGGAGAGGGATTGGAAGGCGAAGGCGTGGAAGGAGAGGGTTTAGAAGGAGAAGGACAAGAAGGAGAAGGTGGTGAAGAAGGTTACGAAGAAGGTGATGAGGGACATGAGGAAGGAGGTGACGAAGGAGGTGACGAAGGAGGTGATGAGGGAAATGACGAAGGAGGTGACGAAGGAGGTGATGAAGGAGGTGATGAGGGAAATGACGAAGGAGGTGACGAAGGAGAGGATGCTTATGATGACGACGGTGGTGATGATGACGACGGCGGCGATGATGGCGGCGACGACGGCGGCGACGACGGTGGCGACGATTAAACCAAAGAGTAAGACTTCCTCTGCAAATAATTGAATATTATCCTATACAACGTGTAACAGAATGAACGCAATATCTGAGGGTCATGGTACTCATCATTATGAACTACTTTTACTATGGGAACAAACTCGACATCGCGAGAACAAATCAGCTGGTCAGTACTTTTTGGCGAGTTATGCGCCTATAAATGTATGGGGCAGTCGGTAATTTTTTCACGATTTCTGTAGCCTCAGCCAACTCATAGTAAATGCTGTTCAATAATGAGTATAATGAACTCTTTTCAGGTATTATTTTATTTGAGATGAGTTTGCTCTTGACTTTAGTCTAGGTCAATGATGACAGACAAAGTCGACGATGGAGCGAGCTTTCCCAGAAGATATTCTTACGCAATATTGCATTCAGTCTGTTAAAAGTTGTGTACAGGGTCAATTTAATTTCAGGAGTCAGTTTAGTGTTATGTAACTCAGAAATTTTAGTGTCTTTCAGGAGTCGCTCTAATGTAGCTCAGCTGTTTTAGTGTATTTCAGGAGTCGCTCTAATGTAGCTCAGCTGTTTTAGTGTATTTCAGGAGTCGCTCTAATGTAGCTCAGCTGTTTTAGTGTATTTCAGGAGTCGCTCTAATGTAGCTCCGGTGTTTTAGTGTATTTCACGAGTCGCTCTAATGTAGCTCAGGTGTTTTAGTGTATTTCAGGAGTCGCTCTAATGTAGCTCAGATGTTTTAGTGTATTTCAGGAGTCGCTCTAATGTAGCTCAGCTGTTTTAGTGTATTTCAGGAGTCGCTCTAATGTAGCTCAGTTGTTTTAGTGTATTTCAGGAGTCGCTCTAATGTAGCTCAGTTGTTTTAGTGTATTTCAGGAGTCGCTCTAATGTAGCTCAGGTGTTTTAGTGTATTTCAGGAGTCGCTCTAATGTAGCTCAGGTGTTTTAGTGTATTTCAGGAGTCGCTCTTATCTAGCTCCGGTGATTTAGTGTATTTCAGGAGTCGCTCTAATGTAGCTCAGTTGTTTTAGTGTATTTCAGGAGTCGCTCTAATGTAGCTCAGTTGTTTTAGTGTATTTCAGGAGTCGGTCTAATGTAGCTCAGGTGTTTTAGTGTATTTCAGGAGTCGCTCTAATGTAGCTCAGGTGTTTTAGTGTATTTCAGGAGTCGCTCTAATCTAGCTCCGGTGATTTAGTGTATTTCAGGAGTCGCTCTAATGTAGCTCAGTTGTTTTAGTGTATTTCAGGAGTCGCTCTAATGTAGCTCAGTTGTTTTAGTGTATTTCAGGAGTCGCTCTAATGTAGCTCAGGTGTTTTAGTGTATTTCAGGAGTCGCTCTAATGTAGCTCAGGTGTTTTAGTGTATTTCAGGAGTCGCTCTAATGTAGCTCCGGTGTTTTAGTGTATTTCAGGAGTCGCTCTAATGTAGCTCAGTTGTTAGTGTATTTCAGGAGTCGCTCTAATGTAGCTCAGCTGTTTTAGTGTATTTCAGGAGTCGCTCTAATGTAGCTCCGGTGTTTTAGTGTATTTCAGGAGTCGCTCTAATGTAGCTCAGTTGTTTTAGTGTATTTCAGGAGTCGCTCTAATGTAGCTCAGTTGTTTTAGTGTATTTCAGGAGTCGCTCTAATGTAGCTCCGGTGTTTTAGTGTATTTTAGGAGTCGCTCTAATGTAGCTCCGGTGATTTAGTGTATTTCAGGAGTCGCTCTAATGTAGCTCAGTTGTTTTAGTGTATTTCAGGAGTCGCTCTAATGTAGCTCAGTTGTTTTAGTGTATTTCAGGAGTCGCTCTAATGTAGCTCAGGTGTTTTAGTGTATTTCGGAAGTCGCTCTTATGTTGCTCAGAAGTTTAAGAGTCGGATTAACCTTCTCACACACCCATGTGGTCGCTGATTGTTTAATTAATGTGTCCGCTGTGCGGAAAGTGAACAGCAAAAAGTGTAGTACATGAGTTTCACCACCGATTCCTCCGTTAAGTTTTGGAAGTCGGCAGCAGAAAAAGTTTAAGCGAACTGAAAGCGAATACAACAATTTGCGAAATTAACGTTTTTCAGTCTGTAGTGGTATTGTTTTTTTGCGGGCCTGCGGACGGCGAGCATTGGGTGGCTCGCAGCCGATTACCACCAGGCACGGGTCGATGGCGCGTTGTGTTTCACGCGCGCCTCAAATTGATGTCAGGGCCAGTGTCAGCATAGAAGACGGGGCCGGTAGGGCCAGGGCCTGCCAGGGTTGCGGAATTTGTTCGAAAAAATCACCGCTGCCCTGAAACGCAAAGGACTTTAGAAGGAACACGGATGGGTTTAGTCAGTAAGAGTCTGACACGCCCTTCCGCTCCACCCAGAGCGGAAGAAGTCATTTGATGATTTCCCGTCCTTAAAAAAAACGTGGTATTTTTTTTGCTTTTTTCCTAGACTTGAATTTAAATTTACTTTTCAGGTACAAGAAGTATCATCATTCTCCGAGTCGGGTGACTTCGATGGGGATGACTGGATGGACTAAAGGTACTTTGGCCTCCCTTTGGCACTAGTTGGTGCCTTTATAGTCGTGATGACTAAATTACCACAAATAGTGACTAGCTATAACTTTTACTGATTGATTTTTTGTGGTTACAAACTTATTTAGCACAAGTGTCGTGTGTTGCGGCTTCATTGCTTGGCGGAGCTGTAAAGATTCTGTATTCGTCTCACGGTGTAAGCTTAAGGTACAATGCCGTGCATCACGGCCTTTCGCGCGCGACTTAAGAAAATGTATGGCATCGCTTCCAAAGTCGGCTGCGCGCGTCCGTCGCAGACCTTGGAAACGGCGCCGAACATTCTCATACCCTGATTCGCGCGCGCGCGCGCGGCTGCGATCGGCCGCAATGATCGCCTTTTTTATGAGTGGCTTCTCGCAGTTCAACCTATAAGGTTGTCGACTGCTTGACCGGGCTTGCCTGTGGTGGCCTTAATATAATATTAAAGCCTCCAGTCAGGGCTTATAAAAAACTTACAAACTAAGCGACTACACGCTAACGGCACCCTCTGTGGGGTACGGGCCTCGGCTTAGGGTGTCGCTGGGGGGAAGACAGCTAGGGACGTACTGGTGAGAATTAGATTTTTAGAGCCTATGCACACGGCGTTTCTATACGCGCCGACGACGCGCGTTTTACGAACGCGCGCTCACTGCACTGTGAATTACCAAAAAAACGGATTGTCGCATTTGTATCGATACAAACGCGCGTGCAACGCGGTACAAACGAAGCTCGTCCGGCGTTTGTTTGTCGGAGAAACATTTATATTACAGGCTGAACCCTAGGTAATAAAAGTAGTCCATACAATGCGACACCCAGAGATACCCCTCAAAAACTGATCGCACACCTTGCGTCTATGATTGACCAGTCCCAAGTTACGGCTCCGAGTGCCGGCACAAGATACATAGAGGACAATACACTAACTGTCACCTTCTGGAATTCCGCCAATGAGCAGGAAAAAATCAAAATAAAAAGTCATTTATTCCAAATTAGGCTGAGTGCCAGCACTTTTTGAACGTCAAAGTTCTACATAAAGACAGTCCCCCAAAACGCCCGCCCGTCACCACTTCCTAGTGTTGTAGCTGGGAAGAAGAAGTGGCGCAACAAACTCCCCAGCAACACATCTGTCTGTTAAGTTTAAAAAACTTGAATTTATACAGTAGTATGCAAAGCATTTTACAATACATGACACAGAAAATAAAATATTCAAACTGTAAATCAAATTAAATGAAATTAATTGACACTTGGTAGCTATGTAATATCTTACCGCTGTGAGATGCTATTAATATATTCTTAACTGCCCGAAACACGGGTGCAAACTTTAATAGGTTTGTACGGGCTACCGGAGTTTTAAACAGGCTCCCTCGGCCCTAACCGCAGCTTACTGTTTGGAACGAGTAATCCTAACGATACCTAATTTGCGGATTGTTTAGCATCCCACGAAACAGCAGAAACAGTTCATACGCGCGACTTCAGCGCGTCTGTCGTCGATACAAATGCGCCACTAAACTTTTGTACGCGTCTGAATTGCGTTTTTAGTGCGTTAGCGCGCGTCATCGGCGCGTTACAAAAACAAAGTGTGCAAAGGCCCTTAGGTGAAGTGAACATGAAGTGAGATGTTGACAGAATACATCGGCTGATGAGATGGGATACCGAATAAAAACGCAAACAGTGTTTTCTAGTCATAATTAGGAACTTCTGTGAGTGTCCACATTTACTCAATAATACATTATGTACCGAGGGGATAAAGCAGTATTTTATATCACGGGCGCCATATTGACACCCGACCGCTCGACCGTAATGAAGGATGATTCCAGAGTTTTAGTCGCCGCTCCATTCCGCGCCGTTCTTGCAATACTGCGCTCGCTACAGGATGTTTCAAACTACGTCATGCGTCATGATATTGAATAATATTTTTATTTTTTTTAATAATTGAAATGTTCATAAATATCTTTTTTTTATGAATGCGTAGTAGTCGTTGGATAGATGAAGTGGGCTGCCATTGTAGGATGACTAAAATGGCGGCGTTTTATACTGTTGACGTTTTCGAGAAGGTGGTGCGAAAATAAATTGTACCTGAAATCTTTGCTCTGCGCGGTTCTAGTAGCTGCCGGTGCTGAGCTGTTGAGCGGTGCTCTGTGCCTCTCCCTACTCACATGCCCCTACGTCTGACAGCTTCTCAGTTGTGCTGCGCTATCCCGCCTTATACCCCTGCGAAGTACAAGGAGCAATACTCGGAGTTGATGAGCGACATTGTCAGTGAAGAAGCACCAAATATTTTTCTATGGATATTATTATTCTAGCTAGCTTGTACTGCTCCACCGCTGGGTAGAGGCCTCCCTCTGTTCCTTCCATTGTTCTTCGTCGGCCAGTTCTTTCCAATTCCAAGTCGTCGCCGATTTTAGGGCAGCAATCACAAGATTCGAAGATCAATTATACCTTATTAAATTCGAACGAGCGGGGCCTGTTTCCTGAAAACACAAGATTTACGAGCCCACCTCTCGTTCGGTGGAAACTAAAAGCTTATTGGCCATAATTATATGTCCAGTCTGAAAAATAATAAAGTACTCTCCATCGTGAACTGAGAACTGGGCAAATAGAAACAGCCCTTTGGGGACGAAGTTATTTTCGCCATTATCATCTTAAAAAATTCGAGAAGTCTTAGTACGTGCGGTTAGAGGCCGGTCTCAAGAACCTCTTTGACCGACTCGACTGTCAAATTAGCTATCAACAGTAGCTGAAACGTCATGTTTACCTTTCAAACATGACGTTTCAGCTACTGTTGGTAGCTAATTTGACAGTTGGTTAAAGATAGTTACGTTATTGAAACCGGCCGCTAGACATTGAATATGTGTACTACATATGTAAATAAATTCTGAATATTGTGTTTTGGACTAGCGTTTTATGACCACAGCTTAAACTAACTGGCGTTTGTTATTAATAGAGGTCGGAATAGGTAGAGTTATTTACGGACTTACACTGATTTCGTACAGCGAAAGAATAAAGTGGATATGCCTCAATCCCGGGATTAATTTTAAAGATCAGAAAAATCCCGTGATTTATTAAATAAAAAAGTTAATTACTTTTACACAATTTAAATCACTGCACGCGCGACGTTGCCAAATTTACGTCAACGACATCGGATCAAACATTTCGATGCAAGTAGGTACATAAATAACTCTACCTAATTCCGACCTCTGGTTATTAAACTAGGTACTAGTAATATTATGTATGACTAGGGTTCTTTATTTTAGTTCACGAACATTTTTTTCCCAACCAACCCACTAATCCGCCCCAAGCAACCCGCCTACCAAGCATGGCGATTATGGCAACACCCCCTTAAATATATATATTCCAGAAGTCTTTCGAGTGGGATGATGATGGTGATGATGAATATTTTATTTAAACATTTGGGAACAGCAATGGAAGGAATGATGGGAAGCTTTTGACCAACAGTGGGACAGTACAGAATAAATAATAATATATTTTATTACATCTTTTAATATACAATATTGATTTAGTAAGTGACACTTAAGAATGTCTTGGCATTATAAAACTGTGTCCATTTAGAATTCTGAAATCATGTTGTATTGCATATCTGTTATTGAATCTAAAATATTACATATCTACCCTATTTTGTAGTTAACTTTAATTTTATTTTATTTTTATTGTTGTAATTTATATTTCTAGTAGATTACATATTATTTTTGTTAATTATTTCTAGTAATTGTACAGGGTTTAGTTTTATTTTTTTTGTTTAATACCATTACATATTATTAACTAATTTAATTTAATCCTTGTATCAACAGTATCTGGTCGTAGACATGGCTCATTGACCTTTTGAAAACGTCGTGTATAACTCACACATATGCGATATTTCTAAGCCACGATGCGTCATATAAACGCCCGGTACTATATGTTACTTAAGTAAGAGTTTAGCCTCCCTACTATGACGCGCGAAAGTCATCATGTTACCGTTGTGAGAGAGAGACGGACCTATGCATCACGAATAGCGCTATACCATTTTCACAGCGGACTCCCGTCATGGTAGGGGGACATGTAATGATTGAAGCACTCGTGTGGCTTTTACACTGTTATATGTACAATAAATTATGTTTAAATGTGGCATTGTTTTATTTATTTTTAACCTAAAATAGTCGAAAAAGAAAAAGAAATAAAAGACACGAGAATTGATTGATTTTTATCTGTTCTAGGGGGCTACTCTACGCTAGGGCGCTACCTAACTGTCAAATCGAGTTACTAATACACCCGCAACTAACCCCGTAACTACGGACTTCGGGTTTAGAGAGTAGAACACCTGAGTTGAGCCAAGCCCAAGAACTCTAAAGGCCAAATTAACCTTTTGACCGCCAGAGCATAAACGCATCGGCGTGCCCCCGACGCCAAGCCACAAATTCGCCGTACTTTTTGTCACATATTTGTGACGTTTGGCGTACAGGGCACGCGCATGCTTGTCGTGTATACGACAAGCATGCGGCCAGCTCCCCAAGGAAGGCAAGCAACGCCTTGGTGTTACTATCTCACAGGGGGTACCTGGGTTTCCGAAGTACTTGCCCTATAATCCGCGACTACCGGGCAGTTTAGAAGTAGATGAGCTGCTGTCTCGTCCTCCTTCATGCAGGCTCTGCAGAGTGGGCTGTCAGTGACTGCTAATCCTCCATGGAGAGTGCCCACTGCAGAGTGTCAGTGACTCCTCATACTATACTAGAATAATCCGATACTAGACTTGAGAACTCTTGCCTTAGGGCAGGATATTGCATTGAGAATTTGGACTTTAAACATTTTCAGGGTTCAAAATCTTAATTCAGAAATCGGAAGATAATCAATAATCAAAAAGGACTAAAGAAAAAACAAACAATACAAAACTTCTGCAAATAGGACTTTGCTACGTATGCAATGAAACTATGAGAACAATTATTAACATGTTTATTAACACTAATAGGTACTAGGATTAAACATTCATCAAAATTGGAGCCATTTGAGGACCACCCGCGGTTGTCTTTACCCTTTGTTTCCATTTTTCAAATTAACCACCAAAAATCTGATTCCCAAAACGTCGATTCCCTGCCATAAACAAAAATAGAATATAATAGAGCGTCGATTACCAAAACGTCCAAACTGCGGGTATTAAACATTAATCAAAATTGGAGCCATTTGAGAACCAGCCTGTGGTTGTCTTTACCATTTGTTCCCATTTTTTCACATATCCAAAACATCAATTCCCAAAACGACAGCTCCCCAAAAAGTCAGATTCCCAAGACGACAGCTCCCCAAAACGACAGCTCCCCGAAACGTCAGATACCCAAAACGTCTAATCTGCGGCTGACATAAGTGCGGATTCTATTTAAAGTTTTTCCAGGTCGGATATGGTAACGCGTGGCCGGGCGGAAGGCTCTTCAATATCCCGGTGAAATAGTCAGCAGGCTTGAAATTCTCTGGCAAAAGGACGGATCTTCAAGGTGGTGTTATTGTCAGATGGACTCACGCATCCAAGAAAACTTTTGCGGCTTTTAGTCTCTGGTACACCGAACTTTGATTGCGTGAGTCAATCAATCTGCATTTTACCAATATAGCTGAATACCAGTATTTTACAAGAAGGGACTGCTTACAAGCTGGGTAAGCACGATACTCCATGGCAAGACTGGTGTCATATTTTCTGGCTTCTGACTATCGGCTACTACTGCCAAAGATCTACAAATAACAGCCGGGACCAGTGGCTTCACTTGCTTTCCGAGTCACGGAGGACTCTCAGTATGCAATAAATGGTCACCCATCCATGGACCGGTCTCTGCGGTTGTGGCAGTTACTATTTAGGTCCGAGCTCCTCGAAATTTCATGTAAGCAAACGAATAATAATGCCCCGTACTTTTAAGTTCGCCATTTTTTTCTGGATGGATATCATCAAATGGCTTCTTCAGCTTTGGGCGGAGCGGGAAGAAGTGTCAGACTTTTACTGACTAAAACCCACCCGTGGTCCTTCAAATGCCCTTTGCGTTCCAGAACCGCGGTAAGGGTAACCCTTTTAAACAATGCCGCAACCCTGGCAGGAAGCCTAGCATAGCTTGGCCGTGCGTCTGCGTGGCGGCCCAGGTCAGGGGATCTTCAATCGGCATCAGTACACATCTTGACTGCGTGAGGTATCGTTCTCTTGTGTGCTCGATAACGGTGACGTGACAGCTGACGCGCCGACTTGAATGTTTGAGGGCAGTGTTCACACTGAAACAAAAAGCTTGCTTATTCATACGTCAATAGAATAATACAGGGTGACAGTTCTTTTCCGGCTTATCTCCGAAACGGTTGGACTGATTTTGGCGGGACTTCTTGTTTTCAGAAAAAGGATAAGGGTTACCTTCAAATAAAAAATTAAACCCCCTAAAAAACTTTTCACGGGGCGAAGCCGCGTGCAGAAGCTGGTGTCTTATATAAAAAGGGAGATAGTCGGTGAGTCAGTGAGGGAGAATTGTCGAAATCGGCACCATTTCTATAAGTACAAATACTTACGAGTAGCGCGAGCTAGTCATCTGCACAGACATGACCGTGCGATGGCTCTCAGTATGCTACACCAGGCTTCTGCGACTGGTATGAAGCATTGCACTCAGCACAGCCGACCATCGGGCAGTTACCCACCAGACACAATACCTGTCCAGTCGGAGGATCCTCCATTTTCAATGGAGGTTTGCGGAACTTTACACGCTGTTATACCTCTATAGTCTATACCCGAAGAATGTTAGTTGCTGGGGAGTTTGTTGCGCCACTTCTTCCCAGCTACAACACTAGGAAGTGGTGACGGGCGGGCGTTTTGGGGGACTGTCTTTATGTAGACTTTGACGTTCAAAAAGTGCTGGCACTCAGCCTAATTTGAATAAATGACTTTTGAATTCTTTATTAGTAAATTATTGAAGGAGCCAGTCACCTGCACAGTAGCGACAGTGCGATGACTCTCAATATGCTGCACCAGGCATCGTCGGCTATGGTACGAAGCCCCGCATTCGTCACAGCCGAACGGTCGCTCGAATGTGTGCACTCGGCGCTCGTGGAGCTGAAAGATATGGAGAAAGCTGTAGTAATAAGAGATCGAAGGAGAATACTTAAAAAGCTATGGGTATTCCTTCCGTTCCGCGGCACGAGTCATTTGATGATTTCCCATTATTAAAAAAGGGTAATAGGTACCCGTAGTGTCCCGCCCTTTTTTATTTTTTTGGATGGGAAATCAATGATTCCTTTAAGGGAAAATCAGATTTGTCTTTGCTCCGAATAGCAGAATAACTATTAAAACATTTCAAAAATTAAAGAAAGAATATATACCTACATAGGTAGAAAAATAATTTTCGAATACAATTCCATTTCTGATATACATGTATGACAAAAGCAAACCACGGCAAAAATTGATTTTCAGGCGGTTCGAAGTCCGCCAGGACCACTAGTAAGTATATGAACATACGTCAATAGCCAACCAACAAGGAAAGACATTTCGAAGACCTCACGTTACACTAGCGCCTCTAGCGGCGAATTCAGACGCCCTAATTACTTAGTACTTATCTAAGTACCAAGTAATGAGGGCTATTGCGTGTCCTATCTAGGCTAAGTAGACGCTCCATGTAAAATACTGGTGCTCAGCTGCATCCAGTTACCCTGGAAGCCGACCCCGACATACGAGAGGTGAAATGCTGAGCAGATTAAGTGTCTCTTTCCCTCACCTTGAGCTGGGCGTTATCCAGAGCGAGATAGCTGCAGTGTTGGCAAGGCAGCTCCCTCGTCATGCCGTGGTAGGATCTGCAGTGACGTTTCAGCTGTGTGGTAGAAATGAAACTTTTGCCGCAAAACTGAAATGATTTAAATAACTCGGTAACTTAAATTAGTCTATAAAGTTTTGTAAATTGGCCGTCGGCCCAAGCTAGCAGGTACGTTAAAAGTGCATATTAACACTACTCTATCCCACGCATTTTAAGTAGGTAAAGTTTAGCGGCTCTGGCATCTTAATCCATTTCCTGTGCAGAGACCCAGGCTTTGCCTGAGAGATGGCCACCAAGCGGGTACAGCGTCGATTGGTGGATAGGTCTTGTTCTTGGGTGCCGGCAGGACCGTTTTCAGTGGGGTCCGTCTTCAGCACCTGGCCCTAAATAGGATGAGTTTTCTGTTGCTTTTTCATACGGATTTAGAACTAACTTTGAAGATTTGTGCAGAAATTTACAAACCGAGGGTGGAAGGAGCGAGAGCGAGCGAAGCGAGCTCGAAAACGTTTGCATTTCGCATCGGATAAACTAAATTCTCTTAAGTATATGAGATGTTTTTATATCTTTGAATGTTTTGTTTATTTTATTGAAAGCCAAGGCGATGCGCTTACAGCTTACACCTGCCCCTCGTCACCCATCACATCGGTTTCCTAAGGGTTTCCTTCACCGTTTTGATTGCCGTGGTGATAAAAAAAAACACAAAATAGTGCCCGCCCGGGTTCGTGCGCGTACCTATATCATGCGACTGTACCTTTATGCCACCAATGCTCAATAAAGGCAGCGGAATAACTCATTACGAGCTCATTTTCAAGGGGGTTTAACAATCAGGGATACTTACTTCACACACGAAATTGAATCCCAAATGCAATTTCGCGTGGCTGATAAAACATTTCCAGTTACTGACGGACTTTTTACACATTTTACATCTCAAAGGCCCTTCCGGATCGAATTTGCCGTCCACCATATCCAAATACTGCTGCCTTTTTTCCTTTTTCGATAATTTTTTGACAGTTCCGTCTGGCGACCATTTTGTTTCGCTGACATCTTGGTCTAACCTGTCAAACTCGATTTCTACTTTCAACTCGGGAAATCCGTCGTAATTTTGTGAATCCTCATAGCTTTCATTGTTTGTATCAGGGTTTTCGACTATTTGTTGTATTAATTCATCAGTTTTGACTATATTTTCGTTAAAAACGTTAGTGTTATCGATATTTCTTTGGTAGGCAAGTTCTGTTAATTTCTGTTCACTTTCTTGGCTCCTATTTCGGAGACGTAACGCTGAATTGACGTCTTCTTTGCATTTCCCACAAATGTTTTGAGGAAACTCATCATCGTGCTTAATCTAGACAAACAAAAGGTATTATTTATATTTATAGAATTAACAACCGAGTCTTACGGTGGGAATCAATTGGGCATTCGACTACTTAAGTTAAAAATGTACTATATGAATAGGTATACCTACCTATTTACTGCGTCTCTGATCTGATCTGACGGACTAAGTAATTAGATTTAATCAGTAAAATACACCGAGCTTCCTCTGCCGCGCTCTTAAAATGTATTTATTTATACCCCACTTTATTTGTACCCAAGAATTATATAATACCTAGTCAGTAGTAAACTTAATGTTACAAGGCATTCTCTACAACTCAACGTTTATGTTATAAAGTCTACACTGTAGTAGGAGTGCAGAAAATAAAATATAAATGTCACCGGAAAATTGCAAACGTCGGCGCCGTAAGATTGTAAAATATCGCGTGAAATTTTAAGTAAACTATTTTTTCTTAATAAGACACGGATATATTGGAAACTATTTAATTTGGATGGGATTTATTGTACCTATACAAAACGATTTTTTCATTATATATCGAGTAATTATAATATTATATAGATTTGTTACAATCTTACACAGCCTGCAATTTTCCGGTGACATAGATAAGGTTCTAAATAATCTGAACAATAACTCCTTTATTAGTTATTATACTCTTTGCAATAACCTTTGACAGGTACCTACTTAGGTATCTACTACAAAAACTATTTAATAACAATAGAACTGCGATTCGCAAATGAATACGATCCTTGACCCAAAGACATTATCTACCTACTTATATAAAGGTTTTTAGGTAGATTGAGCACTAACCTAGGTACCTAGTTTATTTCGTAATAATAAACATGACTAAAGCCCTAATCAATATACCTAAGCAAAAAGGTTTCAGTAAATTGTAATAAAAAAATAACGTGCAAGGTAGGTATACCAAATTGTTATTCATTTGCACAGCATGCTACAAACTTAACAATAAAAAGTCAATGAACTTTAAAACTTACTTTTAATCCAGTTGTTAAATACAAAACTTGGCTAAAATTATCCTTTTCTACTATATTTGTGAATAATGGCATCAAATTCTCTTTCGATAAACACAATCGACACAGTTCGTCACACATTTTGAGTATAAATAACTTGTTTTGGTTAATTTCGTCAGTCGAGTATAGCCGGTTTTTGACAGCTTAGGGTGACCAGACGCGAACTAAAATCACCCTAACATCTTTCGGTGTTGCCAGGACAAATTATTTAGTTTTTTTTGAGAAAAAATAATGTGGTTGAAGACTATGGGAAAAATGTTTAGATATGTCGGAAAATAAAACGAAGAACATAATTTAAATAGTATTTATTTAAATTATCGCCAAATTATAGGTAACATTAAGCGCACACAGTGCAGCAATTTAGAAAAATTAACAACATGAAATTGCTAATTGAACATTTAGTTAAAATTATCGTGAGAAATAAATTGAAGAACAATAACATGGCCATGAAATAACATTAAGAAAAGTAATTATGTACCGATTATTATGCACGATATTCGACGACCATTTGCAAGACCAATTTTTTATTGATTTTTCTGATTAGCTAAGGTAAACCGGCTTGCAGTAATTTTTGTAAAGCAGTTCTTTACTTTTTTTTTCGTTTTATCACACAGTGCTCATAAAATAATAGTTTTTATACTTAATTAATTAAACAAGGAATGTGTTTCTTCAATATTCATCGTGAAACGGATAGTCCGGGTGGTGGGTGCTGAAACAGAAAATAAAAAGAGGTTACTTACACGTAGATATTAGCTTTTTCGCTCGCGTGAAAGTCGGTATATGCCAGACGATTTTACTACCGGGACAAAAGTATCCTTTGTTTTAATACAGGAGGTCTAACCGTGTGCCAAATTTCTTCTTAGTCTATTCAGCCGTTGAGGTGTAATTGATTAATGGTGTCGGACGTAAAATAATAGCACCATCTTATCACTTCCCGTGGGTGTCGTAAGAGGCGACTAAGGGACTCACCAGAGAATGGGCAGCAGCATTCTCTGTGCATTGCAAGAGCTACACTACGATCGCCCTTGAGGGGAGGCCTATGTCCAGCAGTGGACGTTATTCGGCTGATGAAGATGACGAGCTATCTGAGGCACGGCGCATCACGCCAACAACTTCCAAACTCTGGGTTGCTGCTAAGAAATTCCTTATAGAAAAAGCATGCCCGACCTGGGTATTCAACCCAGGCTCTATGATTGGCAGTCGCGCTTTCACGAGAGCAACAGGACAATTCAAACGGACTTAGTAATGAGAACGTATGTCTGTCTGTCACGTTTCCACGTCTAAACTGCTGAATGGATTTTGACGAATCGGCACACGGATAGGCCATAACCTGGATTAGCACTTACGACACATTTAACCTGACAGTACATTTCCTTTGGATAAAACAAAACACTTTTCACGCAAACGAACCGAGGCAGAAGCGAGATTATAATATCAAGTAGAATGCTAGGAGACCCAGGCGAAGATGGTGGGACGAGTTTGACGCCTATTTTTCCCAGAGGCAGAATTGCTCCACACTTGCCCAAAACCAGGAGGAATGAAAGGAATAAAGGGAGGCTTTTGCCCAGCAGTGGGATGTAACAGGCTGGAAATAAATAAATAATGATAGGAGGTAAAATAGCAGGACAATAATACATCACGCCCGAGACCTGAGGAGACAGCGGGGTATTATTATTACAGGATAGTACCTACACTCAGTTTTCGCCAGTATACGTGGTATACGTTTAGTCCTACGCTACGGGGGCGACCCTACTGCCATCACACATATCTCGACAGCAAGCTGCTACTGAAAAATTCGAGGGTAACTCGCTAGAATTTAACCCAAGCCGAAGATTATTACCAGCACCCATTTGCGTAACTCATAATAGGCAATATTCATTCGTAATCGGAATTCCAGCAGCAGTGCGATTCTGTCAACATCTCATCGTATTAGCTTAGGTGAAGTCAAAGTCAAAGCATTAATAAACCATTTTGACAATTCAAAAGTACCTGTACTTTTGAATTGTCAAAATTAGTCAGTCAAAAACATCTTCTTTCTTTTTTTTAAAAAAAAGCGTTGCCCCAGACTAGGAATTTCTCCTGTATCGTGGGTGCGTTTACAAACATACAAAGTCACATGAAGCTATTTGCACGTCCCAAAGCGTAGATCTCTATGGAGAAGAACGTGCAAGAAATTCCACGGTCACTCTTTTAAATAATTTTATGTATTACAAACATCCTGGTTACATTAACGTTATTGCTTCTAAATGTGAGAATAAGAAACATTACAGAACAATTAACAGAACAAGCTATACATTAGCAATAAGATCAAATCGTCAGATAATAAAATTAAGACAGTTTGGAAAGTTATCAATAATGAAACAAGTAGGAATAAAGTACGAAACACTGTTTTTTTACTGGAGACTGCACATGGTGCCATAAGCTCTAATTTAGAAGTAGCTCAAGAATTTGTAAATTTTTTCACTGAAATACCATCAAGAACTACTGAAGCTTTAAATTCTTCACCCGAGGTATCATTTAATTTATTAAGAGCTAACGTTCCAGGTTGTACGGTTGAATTCCAATTCAAACATATCAACCCTATGACGGTTATAAAAGCTTTCCGGCAAATCAAAATCAAATTGACCGAAGACTTATATGGGGAATGTCTGTCAAAGTGTGCACGTCCATAATTGAGACCATATCCCCATACTTGGCTTTAATATTCAATTTATGTGTAGACCAAGGAGTCTTTCCGGATATAATGAAATATAGTAAGGTTATACCACTTTTTAAATCCGGTGACAGTAAAGATGCCAATAATTATAGACCTGTATCCGTATTGCCGGTTTTCAGCAAGGTATTTGAAAAAGTGATGCTCAATCAAATGCTCATTCATTTTAACATCAATAAAATCTTACACGATCAACAGTATGGTTTTACCAAAGGTCGTTGTACGACTGACGCTGGTGTCACGTTGTTAAAACACATATACAGCGTGGGAAGAGGCGTAAGATGCCATAGGAATCTTTTGTGACCTCTCCAAGGCATTTGATTGCGTAAATCACGAAACCTTGCTCCTAAAACTAAAACATTACGGACTAAGTAATCTTGCTCTCAGTTTAGTGAAGTCGTACTTAAATGACAGACAGCAGCAAGTTCAAATAAACGGTGTTAATTCAAGGGGTTTAAAAGTCAAAATGGGGGTACCACAAGGCTCAATATTGGGTGCTTTCCTCTTTTTAGTGTATATTAATGATTTACTCCATCTTTTAAAAAATCAACCAAAGATGGTGTTATTTGCTGACGATACGTCCTTAATTTTTAAGATAGATAGACGTTCTACAAGTCTTGACGACGTAAATAATGCGCTACAGCAGGTCCAAAATTGGTTCACTGCGAATAATTTAGTATTAAATGGGAAAAAAACTAAGTGCATCAGATTTGCTTTACCGAATGTCAAAAGTAATACTTGCGACATAGTATTGGACAAAGAGAAACTTGAATTCGTCGAAGACACGGTTTTCCTAGGGATCACGCTTGACTCAAAGCTACAATGGGGTCCTCATTTAACATCTCTTGCAGGACGGCTAAGTTCAGCAGCATATGCTGTCAGAAAAATCCGTCAATTTACTGATATAGATACCGCGAGGCTGGTTTATTTTAGTTACTTTCATAGTATAATGTCTTACGGTATCTTATTATGGGGACGAGCTGCAGACATCGAGTCTATATTTATTCTGCAGAAAAGAGCCATCAGAGCCATATACCATCTTGGTCGGCGCGATTCCCTAAGGGAACTGTTTAAGGATATTAACACCATGACGGTACCTTGTCAATACATATACGAAAACATTATGTATGTTCGGAAAAATATTCATCTTTTTAATAAGATTAGTGATAGGCATAATTTTAATACTAGAAATAGGAATAAATTAGATCAACCCCGATTCAGATTGGCTAAAGTACACACTTCTTTTATGGGATATTGTATTAAGTTTTATAATAAAATACCACGTGAGATTCTCGAACTAAATGAGAAAAAATTTAAAACATGCATAAAACGCACTCTATGTAGACAGGCATATTATAAACTGGAAGATTATATCCTTGATAAAAATGCTTGGCTAAATGCCGGTCCTGCTCCACAGCCTCAGCCGCTTGGTTCCACTAGTTAGGTTTTATATTTGGAAGAGATGCTCACCCTCTTTTATGTCTAATAATAATACTATTCATAGTTTATAGGATATATATATATATAGAATAAACTTTTCTTTTTCTGTCTTTTCAGATTGATATTCATAGTTTTATATAATTTAGAAGCAATTTTTATTTCAAGTTCTGTTAATGTGAGAACCCTGGACCATTATGTTAATAGATAGTTTCCTTGTTTGACATGAAATAGCAGGGGCAGTTGAGGGTGTGTCATGCTCACTCCAATGTCTCGCTGATGGTGGCGCGTGTATCGGATCATTCAGTTCCCTTCAAAATGGTTGAGCTGAATGGTGCTGATGCACGCGTCATGTTCGTGAACGGGCGCCGTCAGTGGAGACTGGTCATCCCTTGGTTGCCACTGCCTCATTTTAATATTTCATACTATAAATTGTTTTTTTTCTTTCTTTACATTGTTCTCATATATAGAAGCAACAAGGTGTATGTAACCAGGATATTTGTAAACATAAAATGATTTAAAAGAGTGTCCGTGGAGTTTCTTGCACGTTCTTCTCCATAGAGATCTACGCTTGCGAACGTGCAAATAGCTTCATGTTTTTGACGGACTGACTTTGACAATTCAAAAGTACCTGATAATGGTTTATTTGAAATAAATGCTTTGACTTTGACTTTGAGAACAATGTGAAGAAAGAAAAAAACAATTAAAAGTATCAAAAATATTGAAATAAGCCATTGACAGCTAAGAGATGACCTGTCTTCAGTGATGGCGCCCGTTCACGAACATGACGCGTGCATCAGTACCATTCAGCAACCATTTTAAAGGGAACTGCCGGTCGATTTCGTAAACATGTCGAAGTGAAGGCTTGGGTGAAGTGATCACGAGGTGAGCTGTCAATCCATATAATCAAGATGTCCCGTGATCACGAAGTGAGCTGTCATTCCATCTTGATTATATGGATTGACAGCTCACCTCATGATCACTTCACCCAAGTCTTCACTTCAACATGTTTACAGAATCGACCGGCTGTATGATCCAATACATAAGTGCACATGAAGTGAGCTGTCTATCCATACAAACAAGGTTAAATGACAGTTCACTTCATACTCTCTCCGCCTAAGTGTACTTGGTGAGCTGTTGACAGAATAGACCGGCTGATCTATTGTTTCATATGTTTTAAAATTTGTCTGCTCAACAACGTAAAATACGCAACGAATAAGATTGAAATTTCAAAATGAAAGCATAATGTTTAGTATTTTTGGGGGTTTTGATGATGCTGCAATTTAACGAGTTAACCATCAACTCGAAAAGAAGTATATATGAAGAAGGTATATTTAGAAGAATGAATCTAGAGAATCTACACTATATTACTAATCCCGGAACAATGTACCGTTGCTGCGAGATAAGCCAAGGGGAAAAGCATAGCTAGTAAATAATACTCACTCTCCCATCATGCAGACTCGTCCGTTGCACTCCAAGGCAGCGATGGACTTGATATCATCCAGGGTCAGCTGGAAGTCGAACACATTGAAGTTGTCGACAATACGCGACTGCGTGACGGACTTCGGGATGACTACGATGCCGCGGTCGATCGCGTATCTGAGGGAGAAGGAACGAAAAAACAATAAATCGTAAATTTTCGTCTATTTAAACTAGATGAGACCGGTGTTTCCTAGCTGTTTGCCCCGAGATTTTCGTCAATTTAAACTAGATGAGGCTGGTGTTTCCTAGCTGTCTGCCACGAGATTTTCGTCAATTTAAACTAGATGAGGCCGGTGTTTCCTAGCTGTCTGCCCCGAGATTTTCGTCAATTTAAACTAGATGAGACCGGTGTTTCCTAGCTGTTTGCCCCGAGATTTTCGCCAATTTAAACTAGATGAGACCGGTGTTTCCTAGCTGTTTGCCCCGAGATTTTCGTCAATTTAAACTAGATGAGGCCGGTGTTTCCTAGCTGTCTGCCCCGAGAATTTCGTCAATTTAAACTAGATGAGGCCGGTGTTTCCTAGCTGTCTGCCCCGAGATTTTCGTCAATTTAAACTAGATGAGGCCGGTGTTTCCTAGCTGTCTGCCCCGAGAATTTCGTCAATTTAAACTAGATGAGGCCGGTGTTTCCTAGCTGTCTGCCCCGAGATTTTCGTCAATTTAAACTAGATGAGACCGGTGTTTCCTAGCTGTTTGCCCCGATATTTTCGTCAATTTAAACTAGATGAGGCCGGTGTTTCCTAGCTGTCTGCCCCGAGATTTTCGTCAATTTAAACTAGATGAGACCGGTGTTTCCTAGCTGTTTGCCCCGATATTTTCGTCAATTTAAACTAGATGAGGCCGGTGTTTCCTAGCTGTCTGCCCCGAGATTTTCGTCAATTTAAACTAGATGAGGCCGGTGTTTCCTAGCTGTCTGCCCCGAGAATTTCGTCAATTTAAACTAGATGAGGCCGGTGTTTCCTAGCTGTCTGCCCCGAGATTTTCGTCAATTTAAACTAGATGAGGTCGGTGTTTCCTAGCTGTCTGCCCCGAGATGAAACACCGAAATAAATTCAGAGAACAAAGTTTCTTTTAAAATCCATACAATGGTAAACATGTAATGGTTAAATTATTTGAGAACCATGTAGGTTAATGTCTCAGATGTCTAGTTTTTCACAGTACAGGCAAATTAATAGTAATTTTTAGTATTTGCTGACGGAATGTGTCCGGGATAAAGATGTACGTGACTCGCTACTAAACGAATAAGTTAAATGATGTAGCTGATTTAAAGCATTTTAGAATACCCTAAATTGGAGGCAGCTAAACAATTATGAAGTTTAGCAATAATCGTTCAACGATGAGAAGCATCTGTTTTTAGTACTACCTACTATAATTATGTTCTTTTTTCCTGTGGATTATATTACTTAGTTAATTTTAGTGTCCGACCGAAAGTTCGGTTTCGGTTTCGGCCGAGTTTCGGCCAAAAATCAAGTTTCGGCGGCAGTTTCGGTTTCGGCCTAAATTGGCCGAAACTTTTGCCGAAACCGAAACTGATTTCGGAAGTAGTCGTGTAATTCTAAATGTAAGTATGACTGTCCTTCTAATTGTGATGTAGGTATATTTGTTAATTCTAAATGTGTGATTTGATTATCTCTGTTGAAACTGAAACTAATACTGTAATAATAATTACAAATTTTAGTAATTATAATTTTTATATAAGAGGTACCGAAAAAAGATGATTCTTTTCAGTACAAAATATGCAAACCAAAGTATTAATAAGTAAGATTTCAAATTGCTAATACTTAGTATTTAATGAAACAGTAACAATTTGTGATTTGATTATTGATAACTGATAAACACCTGAGAACTTAATTTGAAAAATATTATTAATATTTTTTATAAATAAATAAATGATTACATCAAACTTAATATACTGTGTTTTAATTTCATGTCGTAATTAATGCAGCATAATGTGTAAAATGCATCAAATTTCAGTATTTTAAGGAATTTTATACTTGACCACATGAGTTTCGGTTTCGGTTTCGGCCGAAACTGAAACCAGGGCCGAATATTCGGTTTCGGTTTCGGTTTCGGCCGGAAAACCAGTTTCGGTCGGACTCTAGTTAATTTACTTTGTTATAAGGAATGAAGGGGTTGACATAACTTATTGGGCAAAAACCGCTAAATAATCATTTCAAAAAAATGCGGATCTGGGTGTAAAAACCTATAAACTCTATTGAAAATGGAGGATTCCCTGCCAGAATCTGTGTTTCCTGAAAGCTGGGAGTCATTAATGGCCGGTCTCAATAACGTATCTACCTTTAACCAACTGTCAAATTAGCTACCAATAGTAGCTGAAACGTCATATTTGCCTTTCACATATGACGTTTCAGCTACTGTTGCTAGCTAATTTGACAGTTGGTTAAATGTAGATACGTTATTGAAACCGGCATTTTGTCAAGAATGAATAGGTTACTTCTGGGCAAGCGTGCGTCCTCCATCTTCGACCACGTCATCGCTTACCATCAGGTGAGATTGTGGTCAAACGCGGGCCTATCAATAGTAAAACAAAGTATCCTCCGATCAGACGGGTGTTAATAAGTTCTAATCTTGCGGAGACCTTTGATAGCGCGATGTACGATTTATGTGATTTGTGACGTCAGATCAGTTTTTGTAGTAGGTATGTTTGTGGGCAGGGCTGGGCAGTATTTGAATTACTTGTAATTAAAATACGTAATGGAAATACAAATACGTTTTTGGTATTTGTATTTCAATTACTTCTTTAAAATGTAATTTGTAGTTGGTATTTGAAATACATGATGCTGAGGTATGTATTTTGTAGTTCGTTTTTAAAATACTTAAGACTTCAAAATACATTTGAACATAAAATATCTACATTTAGCAATCTTATTAATGGGCGCGTTCTGCCGAAAACAGCGCTCGATAGCTTTCGTAATGAAAAAGTCTAGCCTAACCTAAAAACCTGACAGTATTTTGTAATTAGTATTTTGCATTTAAAATAAAATTGTTAAAAGACTGTATTTTGTATTTTATATTTAAATATACGACTTAAAAGTATTTTGTATTTTAAATACATGCGAGATAATATTTTGTAATTAATCTGATCAGATTTCAAGATTGAAGTTTATTACAATCAGACAAACATAATATAACCATATACTATCTTAAAACTATTTACTTCTACTAAACCTAAGTATGTACATATACAAAAACAAAGTAAACTCAGGCGTCAAAGTATTCCTCCGCATCGCTGTCATCCGGAAACGTGCCCAGAAGACTGGCAGCATTGCCACGTTGAATGGCAATGCTAATTCTTTGAGCAAAGAACGAGACAACCCTCTGTGGCCCTACTATGACGTGCTAATGCCATCCAATTCCGATGATGTAAAAGGGATAGTGCTATTCGCTATGTATAGCTCCGTCTCTCTCTTAGAGCGGAATCATGATCGTTTTAAGACTTCATAGTAACGTAAAGTGTCGATCAGTCGGCGAGATATGTCCTTGAAAAGGAGACGCGCACTCGGACCCCATGAACCAAGGGTTTCGGCCCCAAGGGGCTCAAAACTGTAATTCCCAATAAGGTTACAATATTTGCGCCGCTCGAGGGCCTCGGCAGCCGCAGCGGCAGCGCCAGCACATCCTTTTGTAATTTGTATTTATTTAAAATAAAGCATGTAGTTTACCCAGCTCTGTTTTTGGGGATATATGTAGATGCAGATATGCCTAGGGCAGTAGATCCGCTTTTGTACTTACGTGCATGCCAAAGGTATGGGTAGCTTTTGTAAACTAACCTGATCAAAACCTGAGCCGTGCTCTTCCCGTACTTCTCAGCCACAGCTTTGATCCTAGGATCCTCCAGCAGCTGAGGGTCATCAGGCTTGGCCCAGGGTCTGTCAGGAGAGCCTAGGGGAGAGTAGGCGGTGATGGCGATGTCGTGCTGCTTGCAGAAGTCGATCAGAGGCTGCTGGTTCAAGTATGGATGGACTTCGATCTGGGCGGAAAATAGCATGTCTTAAATTTTATTTATTTTGCAAATCTTACTACTAATCTTATTGCGAAAGTTAAGATGGATATGTTTGTTACTCCAGAACCAGCCGGTCGATTCAGTTGGTCGATTCTGTAAACATGTCGAAGCTGGGTATAATAGACATCCATATAATCAAGATGGAATGACAGCTCACTTCGTGATCACGTGACATCTTGATTATATGGATTGATAGCTCGCCTCGTGATCACTTCACCCAAGCCTTCACTTCGGAATGTTTACAGAATCGACCGGCAGATAAATGTGCAATAACGGTCATTGACCCACATACATTTATTGACTGTTTTAATATCAAAAACAGAAATTAAGACATAAGCTGTCCTGAATCGACTTCTATCGTGATCCTTTAAATTCTCTAGTAAGTAATGAAAAACGGTTAGTAATTTATTCTTCGGGTATTCTACGAAGGGATAGGTATTAGGGGAAGGTCAATTTATTTATTTATTATATACTTTATTGTACACCTCATTACAAACATAGTAAAAACGTTTAAAAAAAACAAGTGTACAATGGGCGGTCTTATCGCACAGGGCAATCTCTTACAGACAACCTTTGGATGGACTGAACGAAAGAAGTTAGATTTAGCGCGGTCAGTGTACAAACATCATAAACAATATAAATTAGACATAATAATATAAAATACACACAATACTATAGTAGGCGCCAGATAAATGTGGAATAAAGTACATTGACCTTTCCCTAATAACTGTTCATAGGTACCTGAACAATTAAATATGAATCGTTTTTCATTATTAGACAATGTTAAGGATCACGAGAGATGATGATTCGGGACAGCTTTGTGTCATTAATTCCGTTTTTCAAATTAAAAATGTCAATAATTGTAGGTGGGTCAATGACCGTTATTCCACGATTATCTGGCGCCTACTATAAATAATATACTAATAAATATCAAATATATAAATGGGAAAGGAGAAGAAAAATTATAGTTAGTAAGGTCAATGTACTTTATTTCAAGTTTATCTGGCACCTACTATACTACATACTCGTCTATACATGTAGGTAAAAAACTGTGACAGGGTCGCATACTTAAATATATACTGTTACGAGCTTGGGGTTCGTGACAATAAAACAGCCGATTAAATAACCAAAAATTTTACACTTTAACTGAACAACACTAATTACAACTTTAAACACTAATGATAGCACTACTGATCACTTTAATCGCACTTCAGAACCAGAATCCAGAACCTTCTACTGGCGAACCATCTGAAAAGTTCCTACCGGTCCTGACTGACCAGATGTCGAGAACCCTAGAATGTTCTAGCATAGAAAAGACTAGAAGGTACTTGAATCTACTAGTGCTGCTACTATATACTAGATGGCGCTAGTAGTAACTAATGTTGTTATGTACCCGGCATTAATTCTGGCGCGTAAAAATACTGGATGCCACGCCAGACGTGCAAAAGATCCCATTGTGCGCCTTATCGCGTAAGGCAAAGTGGAGGCCACTGGTGAGCCTCCTCAAGCATCCTCGACCAAGTCGTTGTTACCTATCTCAAGTACTTACTTACAAACCGAGTCTTGTACTCCGTATCAAAGGAACCTTGTTTGTAGTTTATCGTTCACTTATATAAGCACTGTTTTGACCTGCATGTGACAGTTTATCAGAAGTGAAACGCCTCATCATCTTGGTAGATAACATATTTCAACTAATATATTTAATACTAGTTCTGCCTGGCTGCTTGGCTCGCGGGAAAAGAATTTCCAGGGTTTTTTTACACGAAACCGTATTCCTTTGTATTTGTTTCTTCTTCCTCCCGAAACAGAGAGAATAATTATGTTAAACATTAATATCACAATACTTAATTATCTCTTCTGTATGGTGTCGGACGTAAAAGAATAGCACCATCCCATCACTTCCCGTGGGTGTCGTAAGAGGCGAATACGAGAACGAACGCAAACAACCCTATTCTCTTCAAAATTATAGTGAACAGGCTTCTTCTGGATAAGCTCGCTCCATCGTCGACTTTGTCTCTGTAATCTATGACCTAGACTAGAGTCAAGAGCAAGCCCATCTCTAATAAAAAAGGGAAGGGGAGGGTAACCGCTCCCTCTTGGGGGAAGCTTATGTCCAGCAGTGGACGTCATTCGGCTACTATGACGAATAACCTTTTCTATGATGGCATGCTATTTTATTTAAGGGGTAGCCTTTTCCACTTGGAATTTCTATCAATTATAACTGTTCCGTTACTGAGTGACTGATAGACAACGCACAGCTGAAACTACTGGTCGTAGAAAGCTGAAATTTGGCATGTAGGTTCCTTGGGGAGTGTAGAGGAGCACTAAGAGAGAATTTCCCGAAATTCCTACGGGAACGGGAAAAACCGGGATTTGCGCGAACGAAGTCGCGGGAATAAGCTAGTTAGATATAGTTTAGATATATATATTAGTTTACATAAGTCATCTATAACTTATTTTAAGTCATAGATCTAATACTAGCATTTGCCCGCGGTTCCACCAATTTTTATGGGTTTTATTTTTTTGCACGGAAATCAGTAGGTATTCGTTTATATCCTCCTTATAACATCAGCTATCTCCTTGTGAAAGTCCCATCAAAATCGTTACAGCCGTTTCAAAGATTAGCCGGAACAAACAAACAGGCAAAAAAATTTTTCATAAGTGTCGTAGGTATACTATTTACTTTTATATACATATATACTGTATGCAAACTTTTATACGTAGTGATTTTTTAAGACCGAAATAATTAAACTTCCATAGATTACATTTTACAAATAAACAATTTTGCCTTATTTTGTTAGTTTTGATCATGAAGCATTATCTCTATATTTTATTTACTGCATTGTCATCAGAACTACACACGCTGTGTTTCAAATCAGACAGATAACAGGGCGCAACTGAAAAATCACAAGATAAGAATTAGATGCGAACCTTAGATATTATTGATAACAGTTTATTTGTGGACTAGACTACGATCGTTTTCGGTTTTTTTAAAGATATGGTTATTTACAAGTTCTTTTTACTATTGATAGGCACGCGTTCGACCACAATCTCACCTGATGGTAAGCGATGATATGGTCGAAGATGTAGCACGCTTGCCTAGAAGTAACCTGTTCACTCTTGACTTAAGACTCAGTAGAGTCACTTTATTAATGTAATACTATTATTTTACTGAACTGTAAATGATGACGTTCAAAAGCGCCGTTTAATGGCCTCATTGAAATAAACGTTTTTGACTTAAAGACCCTCAGGTTGTAGCTATCAGGAAACACAGTCTCCGGCAAGGAATTCAACTCCTTAGCTGTACGCACAGTGATAGTATTCCCGAAACGTTTCATATTATTGGGACCATGTACCGGTGGCGCATCGCCGTACATCTTGCAGTCCGATCGCGGAACGGCCTAGGCGGAATAGTGGTGCAATTCTGATTCCAATTAGTGCTGTGAAAATAAAACAAAACGTACCTGCAACATCGCCGGCTTAATCCTGGCGATTCCCAAAACCTTTTCGATCTGGCTCTTGTTGAAGTTCGAGAGCCCGATGCTCTTCGTTAAGCCTTTTTCGACAAGTGTCTCCATGGCTTTGTAGGTGTCCAGGAAGTTTACTGGAGACGGAATCAGCTGGCCATCGTCGGGGTCTCTCGGGAACAGCTCATCACCTTCCTGTGACGCACAGAATAAATAAAAACGAATCGCCGAAATGTATGTATGTACGCGCATAATTTGAGAATGACTTGAACGATTTAATTAATTCTTTATTTGTTGTGTTTGTAGTTATTAGGGTGAGGGTTGTATGAAAGAAAATAAAAATAAAAATACATCCGGGCGAAGCCGGGGCGGGCTACTAGTGTAAAATAAACCAGCAAGTGCAAGTCGGACTCTCACACGAAGGGTTCCGTACCATAAACCGAAAAAAAACACGTTTCTTGTACGGGAGCCCTTTAATTTTAATTATTTGTTATTATAGTGACAATAGAAATTCACAATCTGTGAAAATTTCAACGGTGTACCTATTACGGTTCTTGAGGTACAGCCCGCTGACAGACATACGGACAGCGGTGGCTTAGTAATAGGGCTCCGTTGGAACCTTAAAAAGTAGCTTCTACCAGCCATCCACGCATACCTAGGTACTTCAAAAATTCAGCCGGTCTATTCTGACAACATCTCACTGAGTAAACTTAATAATAAATAATAATAAAAAAAATATTATGCCAAAAATACAGATTACAAACTAAATTTAGACCCTAGACCCCACACTGGGATTCCCTGTGTCATGGGATCTAGTCTCTTTCAGTCCAGGAGACAGAATAGACAAAATAATCATTATGACAAAAGTTGTAGTTAAAATGCGTATCGCGTAGTTACACAAAAATGCAAAAAATGAAAAGAAATTAGTTAGTTTTTAAAGTAGTACCTAAACGTAAATAATAATTAAAACTTATAAACTAAAATTAACTTAGATGGAGTGAACATGAAGTGAACTGTCAATCCATCTTGTTCGTGTGGATTGCGTACAGTATATCCTCTCCGCAGGGTGACTGGTATTTTTTTTTTTTTTTTTTTCTTTGGCTTCGCACGGTTTGTGCATTTAGCCAATGTCACGTTAGGTGACTGGTAATTGAGTACATACGTTCTTTTTTCAAATGGGACGTTCTAGAACAGCTAATGTGCATCGGTTTTGACCCCGATAACTTTATAATCAGCTTGGGGTTTTTGAAGTGAAAACTTCTTTAGCGGCGGTGTGCACTTTTTGGGATGGGTAAAAAATGTTAAACTCGCGTCAGGACACGTGACCTGATCGAAAATTCGTAAGACGGAGGGAAAGTTACGAAGTGTTAAATTTTTAATGTGTTTTTACGACATAAATGATAGTACTTTTATACTGATAATTAAAGCAATTCGTGCGAAATTATTCCCTAACCATTCCAAAATATCAAAAATAAACAACGTTAATTTTCAAGTTTTCACTTCTGCCGGCACTCCCAGAGTGCCCAGTACCTTTGTTTTTTTAAGTGTTTTTAGTTTTTTTCCTCACGATAAAAAATATAATTGTGAGAAATAATTGAAAAGTATACTTTTGCAAACGCTCATGAATTACTTATTACATAAATAATTTATATATTAATTAAGAAAACGAAATATGCATTACTTTGGAAATGAAGTACACTTCCAGCTATGCAAATTTCTTGAAACTCCACTTGTACAAACAAGAGTTCAATTGCTCGAAAACATCCCAATTTGGCCCCCAAGTTACCGGAATCAAAATCGTTGCACATTCAAAACTCAAAGTATTTATTTCAATTATACCATTTACACGCATTTTTGAATTGTCAAAGATGAAAAAGCTATTAGCATGTTCGAAAGCGTGGATCACTATGGTTTACAAGAGTGTCCGTGGAGTTTCATGCAACGTGCAAAAAACTCCACGGACGCTCTTGTAAACCAACAAATTGTTACAATATTATGGTGATTACATTGATCTAGTCGAAATTATAAATATATGTGAGAACGATGCCGATGTAAAAGACGTGCACGACAAAAGCGTCCGGAGTAAAAAAAAAACAAAATATTAGCTGTAGAACAACAAAAAGAAAACAAAATAGTACATCCCATTTGAAGGAACGCACTCAATTACCAAACCCTTAGTTTATTGTGATGTTGAATGTACCGTAGGCTTATTTCAATCTGCCAGGGTTGTGGTATTATTGGAAAGAGTTACCGCGACGCTGGAACGCAAAGGGTATTTGGAGGAACACGGGTGGGTTTAGCCCGCCCACACACCTACCATTTTTTTCTTTTCTACCTAGAACAGATCAGAATAGAATGAAACCGGAAGGCAACAAAATGTACCACTCGTCACACACCTACCGACGCACACCGGTAAGAAAGCAACCGGCCGTCGTCGCCGATTAGAACGTTCTGGCCGGTAAGAAAGAGGCATGGTTTAAGTACTAGCTCCGTATATCGTCGGCCTCAAATTCTGCCTCGGTAGTCTGTGCCTGAGTACATCTTGTGAGTTTATTGTTTTGGAGTTGTTGCGGAGTTACGAAAAATGGCGAAATCGACAGAAACTCTTATTTTAATGGTTCGAAAATTCGTATATCGATTTATCACAACGCAAAGGTACTACGTATTAGTATACCTCGGCAAGCGCTAGATTACGACTGGGCGCAAATCAAGAAAGCCCGGAGACCGGTGTGTGTGACGATACCCCGGTTTCAATTCTGTTCTGATGTGTTCTAAGTAGAAAAGAAACGGTAGGTGTGTGGCCGGGCTTAGTCAGTAAGAGTGACACTCCCTCCCAACGTGCCCAGAGCAGGAGGATTCATTTGATACATTACTTGGGAGACATTAATTTCCCAAAGACTTACCTTGAAAGCCTGGGGCCAATGAATGAGGTACAGGTCCAGGTACTCCAAGCCAAGGTTCTGGAGAGTGACCTTGATGGCACCCTCGACGAGGTCCGGCCGATGGAAGGTGCACCACAGCTTGGATGTGATGAAGATGTCTTCCCTGAAACCGGTCCGACCGATTTAATTTTATGCATTTTTCGGGAAAAGAATATCTGGAAAGATGACGACACGGTTGGCGCGGTGGTTGAGCGATTGGCTGCTGCGCTGCGTGTCATGGGTTCGATTCCCGCACGGATCAAGTATGTGTATGACCTACAGATAGTTGTTCCGGGTCTGGCTGTTTGTGTACGTGAGTTACCCACGATACAGGAAAAATTTCCTGCCTAAAAATAACACGACTTTTCTTAAATTTCATCACAAAAAGGTTTATAAATATGGCGACATTATCTACAAAAAATAATAAATTCAAAAATAAAAGTTGAAAATTTGGTATAACATGCTGTAAAGTTAATTTGTATTTTAAACTGCAAGTCCCAACGAACTTGAATATAAGAAGGAACCTTCAAGAAAAACACTTCAGTTTTAGCAAAGCAATCTAGGAGAATGCGACAATGGTTTTTTTATAACCTTTATGAACAATAATCGAACACAATATGCCTATAAAACATCGGTGATAATTTTAATTGTAAACATGTTCTTACACGACACTCCGCTACGAATTCAAGTCGGTACAGGCAAACAAAGCGATTCGTTGGCTTTACCTACTTTAAATCAATGCTGTGAATCACACTCAGTAAGAGGAATAATTTCACAGATTTGCGATGAAAAAGTTATTTTATAAACTTTTATTGGCATAAGTACCTATATGTAAATAAAGATTCCATAGCTTACTTATATTAAAAAAAAAACCTTAATATTGGTAAACTCGCTGTTTTTTTTTAATCTTTACTTATTCTATAGGCTATATTACTATTCTATACTTCCAATGAAGATCAAGGCTGTTGGGACGTTAATATGATGATGAACTACTGCTAGATGATATCTATGTAGAGGAAATTCATAATACAGGATTACGATCTGTGTACCTATCATATAAAAAACATCGTCTTTTATCCCAAAACTTGGCAATAAAGTAAAAAAAAGCAATTTTCAAGCAGTTTGATACAGATTGGTGACATCATATTTGTGATTTAACTTAATAAATGCCACCAGATTCAAGATACTGTTTGAAAAGTGATTTGCATGGAACTTTTTAGTTTATTTTTTGTCAGGTTTTTGTGAAAAAATAGATATTTTTATTTTTGCTATTGTTTCCTAACTGTACTTATATCAGGTCCCTTAAATATGACCACGCACTTCTGAAACACCCTATATTAACAGTAACTAATATTATAAAGCTGAAGAGTTTGTTTGTTTGGTTGCGCGTAATCTCAGGAACAACTGGTTGGCATTGAAAAATTATTTTGCTGCCGCGGTCGTTGCCCTTCACGTATCTAAGAGCTGATAGGTTTAACATAAAAGGATGCCGCGCGCAATGCGCGGGGCTTCACTCGCCGCGTGCTTGCAGGCAAGTTCATGCCGTATCACTACGCGCGAGAGTTTATTTTGCTCTGAACATTTATGAATCGCTTTTCACTTAGTCGGTGCGCCGCCGATCTGCCTACCTACGTCACGTCTAGTGAGTTACAATTGCTTCTCACGCTTTCGAATTTATGAATATTTTTTAAATTCCATGAAAACAAAAAGTTTTATTTTTCAAGTTTAACTTTATATTTCGATAGTACTAATGGAAAATCGTTCTGCTGCGGGAAAACAACCATTAAAACTTCAGCGTGTATATTATATTATGTTTCGTATTATATTTTGTTTTGCATATGTTACGGGCAATTTGATAAGTCCGGGCACTATTAATAATGGCCGGTCTGTATTCATAATGCCCGACTCAATTGGGCAATGTGATTAAAACAGCATGATTAATCACTTTTCCCGGCCATTATGAATAATGCCCACCCTATCTTGGGCAAAGTAATAAAATAGGTGAACTGTAGTGTTTTTGTTTCTTAAATGAAATTAAACTTACAAAATTTTCATGAAAAGTTAACAAAAAATAAACTATTGAACATAGTAGTTAAAAAATAAAAGTTAAAAATGTTAATAACATCTTTAGTTACCTACTTTTATTTTGATAAAAATGTTACTTATAACAATAGTTTAAAAATTAGTAAACTGGGAAAAATCAACAGAAATATCTAATAATTAAGGACTGTGCAAGAAAGTTATTGAGTTTAAAATTATTTGATCTTGCAAGATGAGTTTTTGTGACATTTGGAATTGCAAAGAATGTTTGATTTCTTGCATTTACAACGTTTTGGATTGCAGTCACCACTACAGTTACAATGCTGGAAGCCTTGTCCAACAAAATGAGAGTCTCTTCGAGCACATTCGAGAAAAGTAATATCAACTTTTGGAACATCGTCGATCGAAATGAACTTTTCTTTACACACAGTAAACTCATTTCTGGAGTACAGTTGGTTTAAAATACCGTGTTTAGTTCCAAGTTTAAAGTTTTTCTTTTTCGACAGATATAATAATAGCAATTATATTACGACTATCCGTCTTGGCTCGATCTATATCTGGTATAGTCCAATTTATCACATTGCCCGGCTACAAGTAGGGAATTATTCATACTGCCCGGTCCAAGTGATAAATTCAAGCTATCTCAAAGACTGACTTATTACATGGACTACGGGCCGTCGGGCATTATTAATAATGGCCGGTCAAAGTGATAAATTAATCACTTTGCCCATCGCTCTTGGGCATTATTAATAATGGCCGGTCCTTATTAATAATGCCCAGTTAATCACGTTGCCCGTAACACATATATTAAGGAAGATGCAGTAGAAACTAAGGGTACCTCTTAATGACTCCCTCGTCGAACTTAGCCCTCAGTGCGGCACCAACCTCCGGCTCGTTGAGATAGACGTGTGCGCAGTCAATGTGGCGGTAGCCGGCGTCAATGGCCGCCTTCACTGCTTCCGTCACTTGTCCGGGCTGGGACTGCGGAGGAACAAAAAAGGTTGAAAATCCGACCAAGTGAGAGTCGGGTTCGTGCGGATAGGGTTACGAAAGAATCATATTTGTTTTTCAAATAAAAACACCATACTCAACAAAAATAGTTTATTAGAACTCCGCATATATTAACTTTGTTTTTTTATTTCGAATAATTTTGTTGAATAAAGTACTTTACACGTCTTCGGCCGAGCCAAAGTCCAGCCGGTCGATTCTGTCGACAGCTCAAAGTGTACACTTAGGGGGAGTGAACGACAAGTGAGCTGTCATTCCATCTTGTTGGTATGGTTTGACAGCTCAGCGCGCAGTTTTCACTTCGACATGTTTACAGAATCGACCGGCAGGCCGTAATGGAGCCGAGACTCCGCAATGACCTCTGTCATTGCCGACTTGTATCATAATAATTGAATGCTCAAAAGAAAATCTTACCTATCCAAGGCGGAGCATTAAAACATACAACCGACTTCCAAATAAAAAAAAAACACTACAAAGTATAAAATAACTTTAATTTCGGAAGTCGGTGTTTTTGGTTGTTTCTTTGTTTTTTAACACCGACTGCCGAAATTAAAGTTATTTTATACTTTGCAGTGTTTCTTATTTGGAAGTCGGTTGTATTTTTTGTAATTTTTTTATAGTGTATTTAGTGTAACATTTCGATACAATGCTAACATTGAGATAAATGAAATGAGTCAGGGCACAGACATGTTATGATGTTAACTTTTTAATAAAGTCACGATGACTCTGCAAACTAATCTCGCGGTTTAATAAAAAGATCAACTTCCTTATCACCATATTGCATAATATTTTTGAAGTACATAAGCACCTAGATTAGTAGTTTTCAAACATTGATTCTTTGGCTCATGTTTGACCACAATCACAAGGTCGCCGATGGAGCACGCTTGCCTCGAAGTAACCTGTTCACTGTTGACTTAAAGACCCCTAGGTTGTAGCTATCAGGAAACACAGACTACGGGAGAGAATTCCACTCCTTAGCTGTACGCAAAATGAAAGTATTCCTAAATGTTTTGTACGTATGGGTGGGATGTCCACCATGTACCGTTGGCGCATCGCCGTACGTCTGGTAGTCTGATGTGATGACGGCACGGGCTAGGCGGAAGCTGAACGACTAATATTATTAAATAAAAACTCCGTTTGGCCTTGAGACATGGTTATCAAACTGATTTATAAAGTTTAGAAGACAGGTTTTAGGTTATCGGACGTTATTCTCGTAAGAATAAAATTACGAGCAAATTCTCAAAATAATCCGACCTAACTAATAGGTAGAATCATAAACTACGAAAGTGATATTGTTTGGTTCGCTTTCACGCCTAAATAGCTGAACCGATTTTAATTAAATTTGATACAAAGATAAATTGGATCCAGGAGACAGTTTTAAAAGCCAGTATGTTTATGTTACAGTGAGAAGTCGCAATACTAAAATATTATTATGTTTATGTGCAACGGGACATACTCCTGGAACAAAAAGGGTTATATATATGGCGATATAACGAAATCTAAATCTAAATAAATAATAGGGTATTGTACTGTGTTTGAAAAGTACTTCAAAATACTGATTTCCTAACAAAAAGGCACAAAAATATTTCGGCAAAGAACACGCTTTCTTGCCATAAAATTGCATTAAAATTTAAACCTTTTTCCCGCCAAAAACGCTGTCGTGTCTACCATTTTAGTGACATATAAAACAGTCGTGGACGACCGGAATTCATTTAACATTAAATCCATAGACTAATGATAGCTGTTTAGACGTAACTGACGGATGACATTGTAATAGTTTTTGACGTCACACCATGGTGGGCTCGTGTTTTAGGTCATGTGATATATTAAAAATATCGACTTTTAATTTTAACATAATCAAACAATAATGTCATTTTATGACCCAAAATCAGAATATTTAAGTATATTTCACATACCTACATCTTATATTTTTATTAAATTTTATAATTTATTTTTCACCACCGAAAGTGATAGAAATTGAATTTGATAAAGAAATAAAAAAGCTAAATTACAAAGTTTATTTCCATTTAAGGTTCCGAATGCAACCGAAGTTATCGTAGTAGAAAGTGGACGAAAAAAAAACGTGTGCGTCTCAGGACGGCCGACAGAAGTGATAAATTAAACTAAGTACCTAATCTAAATTGAACTATTTAATATGGGAAGCGTCTGTCCGAAATACGACTAGCGCTGTTGGTTAGAGTAAGAGAGGAAGATTCTGCCTACCGCTGCCGTAACGCGTTACGTTACGAAGCGGGTTACCCTCCCATAAGAAGTTATCACTTCAAAAATGGCAACATCGTAGGTAAATCCTAATACCAAGTTCTGAAGTATGGATTGATTGTTTATCTCGTACTCCAGTAAAACTAATATTGGTTGTGATAATACCTGCAATCATGGATACTATCAAAGCAGTAGCAATCTTATCAGCATTTCTGTTGAACTTGATTTATTGAAGGCTGCCGATATGAGAGGCAGTCTAGAGATTTATATTTTACAGAATTGTTTGGAAGAGTTACCGCGGCCCTGGAACGCAAACGGCATTTGAAGGAACACGGGTGGGTTATAGTCAGTAAGAGTAATCCCGCGCCCAGAGCGGAAGGAGTCATTTGATGACTCCTTCCTACCAAAAACCTACCACCCAAAAAAAATAAAAAAATCTGTGTTTTCATATGACAAGAAAGGCTCATGATAGGCCCACTAAGCCAGGTCGAAGGAATAGTCGGGCAGTATTTTACAAGGAGCGACACCCAGTAACTGGGTAACACGAAACCTTTTGAAAGGCTGTTGTCAGATTTAGTGGCTCTTCATTACCCGTAACAGCTGTCAAAAATGTTCAAATGACAGCCGGGACCGCTGGCGCAACGTGTTTTCTGAGGCACTGAGAAGTCTCGGTTTAGGGAACGTGCGGGAATTATAGGTGGCAGCCCAGGAGTGTCATTGTCACCTATATTTTACTGACAAGTTTCGAAATTGCATCGAAAGAAAAATAATTTATACTGCTACATGGCACAGTCCACTTCGTGCACCCCTCCCCTAAACGGAGCGTACATAGGAACTTTTAAAAGAAATTTTCGAATGCCTACAGGCCGTCCTAGAACGGAAAAGTTGCTACAATAGGGACTATGCATGCAATTTTTTAATTTGCAAAATAAAATACTTATTATATCTAGTAAACAATTATGAAAGATTTTTAAAATACCTTCATCAGCGATGAAGTTATTGAGCTTCAAAGTTGACAAGTCCGATACGAACTCTGACGTCAAATACTATATTGTCGCCTATACAGCTGCCATACAAAACAGCGTCTTCGCGTGAGGGACAGATATATTTGTTTAAAACAGTTTTATTTCGTTTGTTTTTCGGTCAATTTCGATTCTATTTTCACTGTTATTATTATATTTTTGTATATTTTTAGATAAACTGTTTAGATAATAATTTATTTTTTATGCATATTCCCTATAACATAAAATTATAGGTGGCAGCACAAAAGCGTCAATGTCAAGTATTGTTAACGTTAACGTTTCGAATATGCAACACTAGATGGCACTGTCAACATCGTGCACGTTTTCTATACATACATATAATGAATGGTTACCCCTACCTCGTCTGGCGTAGAGCGGGGTTTTAAGGCTTAGCTCCTCCAATAGGTAATAATAAAATAATAATATTTATTTCCTCAAAAACAGTAGGTAGGTACAGTACATTCTTGCAAATATTAGGCTTACAGTTAAAATGTAAGTAAGAGAATGAGCATCAGCAGCTGAACTAGGCGTGAGCCTGTATCTCAGCTACCAGCGCCGTTTCCCCTCAGAAACAATTCACTAGGTAACCTAAATTAGCAAGAAGGTAGGTAGCTATATGGTTTACAAATTGCATGCCGGAGGCCGCTACCACCCCAAACCACCCCAATCGATTTACTGTCATTTTGATAGTCATTCAGTATTCCGAGAACCGATTTCTCATATTATGTTAGTAAACACGACTTGGTGGAAAAATGCTTTTGAATATTTTACTAGACGGCAAATGCCGCGGCCATGATTATAGGTAGTTAGGTAGGTACTTATTATTTCTGTGAATTGGATTGAACAAACATTTCTCGTGGCTAAATAGGTAATAACATCTGCATAGATTGATCTTCAAGGTTAAGCCACGCTTGCCGAGGTCGGTCTGTGGATGGGTGAACATCTTAACATACCGAGACTCCTCCGTGCCTCGGAAAGCACGTTAAGCCGTTGGTCCCGGCTATCATTTGTAGATCATTGGCAGTCGTTACGGATTGTTAGAAGCCAGAAAATCTGACACCAGTCTTGCCTAGAAGTACCGTGTTACCCAGTTGATGGGTTGTGGAGGTCTGGTAGGCAGTCGCTCCATGTAAAATACTGGTATGCAGCTGGATCCGGTTCGACTGGTAGCCGACTCTAATATACCTAGTCGGGAAAAGGCTAGGCAGGCCCACAAGGTGGACCGATGACCTGGTGAGGGTCGCGGGTAGCCGATGGATGCGAGACGCACAGGACCGGTTGTTGTGGCGACACGCGCGGGGAGGCCTATGTCCACCAGTGGACGTCTTTCGCTGGATATGGTGATGAATTGATGATAGGTAGATTATGAAACACTCTTAAATTATATCTATGTATAGAAATCCATTTTAGTCATGTAATTTTAAAGTTTCTAAATGATAAGTTACAAGTCCTGGCGTTTACCTTCGACAGTCACAGAGGATAAGCATTGCTCCATACAACGTGACAATGCCGCCAGTCTTTTGGGCACACTTCCAGTTCAAAGCGTAGCCATATTTTAAGGTTACTTCTTTATGAGTTTATTTTTTTACAACCGACTTTGGCAAGCGTAGCTTAACCCTGGGAGTCGCAGGGCGATCCCCGGTCACCGTAGACACGGGCCTGCGGACGGCGAGCGTTGGATGGCTCGCTGTCCGATCACCACCAGGCCCGGGTCGATTGCGCGTTGTTTCACGCGCGCCTCAAAGAGATGTCAGCATAGAAGACGGGGCCCGCTAGGGCCAGAGCCTGCCAGGGTTGCGGAATTTGTTCGAAAGAGTCACCGCAGCCCTGGAACGCAAAGGGCTTTAGAAGGAACACGGATGGGTTTTAGTCAGTAAGAGTCTGACATTCCGCTCCACCCAGAGCGGAAGAAGACATTTGATGAATTCCCAAACTTAAAAAAAAAAATACTTAGCTTGAGGTCGAAGAGCGATCCGGACTATTATTATTTAGCATCGAATTCGGGAGTGAACCCGCGGGAAGAAAATAGTTTGAAATAAATACTTTGCGCTTGAGTCAGAATTGTGTTTTTAAAACAACTGAACAAACGAAAAAGAACAAATCGAAGTCCCACTGTTATTAACTTACTCACCGGATAATTGCAAACTGCGTAAGATTACAAAATATCTTGAGAGATTGTAAACAGTCGATAAATTGTCGATAAAGTATTTTGCATCTCAAATAAAAATAGTTAAAATACTTTATTTTATATTTTAAATACATGCGAGATACTGTTTTGCAAGGTTCACCCTTGTTTGATAGAACAACGTTTGATATAATATTACTAAATCGAATTTTAGTTGCAATAAAGTCATTTCGAAGAATTATTCATTTGACCGAATAATTCATTGGTAAATTTTTATTTAGCGTAATTATTTATTTGAACAAATTTCATTTGAACTAATTTCATTTCACCGAGTTTTCAAATGCACTAATTTTATTCTTTATACCCTATACACCTGCCACCCTCAACTATTGTTACCAGGAGAAACTGGATGCAATCTGGACTTTAGGGCACCCCGACTCGGATAGGTTAGGTTAGAAGAAAGATGGTTATTTTTTTTATAAACCACCCAGAAGTAGGAGCCCCGCGAAGCGGGGCTCCGTCGACCAAGCCCACCCTCGACCATGCATAGAATATTTTAAGGTTTGGTTAAGTGTTAAATACATGGTTATACCATCTGAACATTACATCAAATGAACATTATACCTTTTGATCATTAGCGCAAATGTTGTTATAGCAAATAAATATTCGATGAACTGAAAATTCTGTCAAACGATATTATACAAAGTGATGATTTTCTTAAACGTTGTTCAATTTAGTAATATTATATCAAACGTTGTTCTATCAAACAAGGGTGAACCGTTTTGCAATTTTAAACCAAAGCATGTATTTTGCCCAGCTCTGCATATAGGATGCTTTTATCCCGGGAGTATGTTCCCTATGGTATAATTTCCGAAGATCACGCGGTCGCCCGCGTAGTCGCTGGTAGAATATAGTTGATAACAAACCCTAAAAGTAATCGAGTTGGCTGAGAGGTGGTAAAATTTTAAAATGGAATAGAATAGAAAACATTTATTCGATACAGACACAACACAACAGCAACAAAACACAAAGTAAAAAAGAGAACAATCATAACACATAAGACAACAATTATCTAGTAAAATGATGCTGAGCGTGCCTATACCGAAAGGGTTACCATCTCAGCATTTGCTGGGCGTCAGACACCCAGCGCTGGTTTTCAGTTGGCACCCTGCAGTGACACACGGACATGGGTAAGAGAAATAAATACATTCATACTTGAATATTAAATGCACCCCACGCTTTTTAACAATAATGTACATTCATTTCTTTTTCACACTATTCTTAATCAAATTTATTAAATAGCAATACACTTGGGAAAAGACAAACATAATATAACTATATGCTATCTTAAAACTATTTACATCTACTAAACCTAAGCATGTACATATACAAAAACAAAGTAAACTTAGGCGTCAAAGTATTCCTCCGCATCGCTGTCATCCGGAAACGTGCCCAGAAGACTGGCAGCATTGCCACGTTGAATGGCAATGCTAATTCTTTGAGCAAAGAACGAGCCAGCCCTCTGGTCACGCAAAGTGTCGATCAGTCGGCGAGATATGTCCTTGAAAAGAAGACGCGCACTCGGACCCCATGATCCAAGCGTTTCGACCCCAAACGGCTCAAAACTGTAATTCCCAATAAGGGTACAATATTTGCGCCGCTTGAGGGCCTCGGCAGCCGCAGCGGCAGCGCCGGCACAGCCTGCCGTACTTGGAACATGCGATGGCGCAAGGGTGTCGACACACGTTGCGTCCCACACCAGAGGCCTACCCACCTTCCACGGCACCAACGTCATACCATCTGGTCTTTTCCCATCGTCCCGTACCAAGCCGCTAGGTTCTAATACCGCAGCAGGTACGCCGGCGGCGACAAAAGCCCGACGAATAATATCGTTGATGCTGGCATGGCGTGCTATGCGGCCTGCGCTCTTGCAGCAGGAAAGACCATGGTGCCCGAGGCTGTCGACAGCTACTCCGCAGTGACACCGATGCGGAGCAACACAATGTGCGCCTAAGCGCAAACAGATAGCGAGCCGAAACGATGCGTCATCCATCATAGTGCCTATGGTGAAAGACGGAAGTGCTTGTAGCCACAAACCCGACTCCCATTCTCCCACAGCCAGCAGATAAGTACTTAAAATATAATTTATTAAATTATATTTTAAGTACTTATTGTGAGTTTTTTTTTTTGTTTGCTATACAAAGACAACCATCGTCATTGCCGTAAAACTGGAAGTTTATTAGAACTAAAAATCTTGAACCCACGCTCACAAATTAGTTCGACGACCAACAGACTTTGGGTTCCGTACGTCATGTCCTAGGCGACCACTGAAAATCAGCGCCGTGCTGTGGGTTCCCCACGGCACACCATTATGCTGAGTGAACCCTTTTGCCACAATCACGACATGCATCCACTTTATATATACCTACCTACTCATACTTTTGTTATTTTTTTTCTTATTCAGTTTTTAACGTGCCTTTACTAATATAATTTAAGAACTACTAACACAGTGTTAGTAGTTCTTAAATTATATTAAGTAACACTATCGTTTATGGATTACTTATATATGTAGGTATGTAAGTATGTCGTTTTGTGGCAATTAAATACTTTTTGCTAATTTATTTTTTCTGTCCGTCGAAACTGGCGTTGCGCGGTTGATATGAACTCCCTGAAAGTCTGTGTTTCCTGATAGCTACAACCTGGGAGTCTTTAAGTCAAGAGTGAATAGGTTACTTCTAGGCAAACGTGCTCCATCGTCGACCATATCATCGCTTACTATCAAGTGAATTTGTGGTCAAATGCGAATAAGTAGGTAATGTCGTTATCTAACAAAAAAATTTAATTACCGCGTTGAGTTACCTTCATTTAAATTAGGTACAGGCGCCAGTATATCAAGCAACCCGAAACTGTCAAATTTTCCCAATTAACCTTGAACCTAATGCTTTAGCGATAATATTGAAAATCTATTAAAGTTTGACAAATTGTTGTCGCTTTGTGTGCTGCGCCTGTACATACAAGTACACATATAATAGCGAATTGTTATGATCCATAGTTTACCAATAACTCAAAAATTGTGTTAATTCTATTTTAAATTTTACTTTTATTTGTTGTAAACTTACAGTGTAGTCTTTTAACCCAAAGGTTGACTGGTAGAGAATGCCTTGGTGCATTAAGTCCGCCCATGTACCACTATTGTACATTAAGTTTAAATAACTAAATAAAAATGGTAAAATAAATAACTATTACTTAACAACTGACAATTGACAAAACACGCGTTATAACTAAATTCACCCACAATTTTTGACCACTATTAGATTAAGTTAATTACGTACAAAAAAATCTCGTCCAAACTTACATTTGTATACATTTTAAAAACAGATATTTTGTAAGAAACTAACCTTCCAAGTCCCAAGCCCCAGTACAGGGCAAGTCCTTCCATTGTTCAAAATAATAGGTACGTTAGTAGACATCTTGTAAGAAACACGTGCGCACTCCACACCGTATATCACGAAACTGAAGTAGGTACAAACGCGCGTCGAGTTTAGTTCGCTACAAGTTCGCTACCGGATAAATTAAGGTGCGGTTCTATTAGCGCGACTAAGCGACGCTGTAAGACGTTGGTAGAAGGTTTTTAATTAATTAGGTTGCCTTGTTAGTGGTCGGGTATTGTCAACACAGTAATGTATTAAGTTAGTTTGTGAGTGGTTCTGAAAGTGCAAAATTGCGCTTTTGTTTTTTGTTGGGGAAGTTTAAAATTATTGATGAATATTTGTTTAGCTGTCTTAGGCCCGCTTTCACCAACCAGAGTTATCTTATCGACTCCGATTTTGTTGCTAATACGGGATTATTATGTCTCTATCAAATATTTTTTATTTAAGTAACCGTGTTAGCAATAAACTCTGAGTCAAGTTCGTGTGTTTAGTGCAATTGAATTAGGCCTTTATTATGAAATAGTAACAAAATGACTAGGACAGGGGTACGTTAAGGCACTGTTGAAAACCATATCGAGATTCATATAGAAGAGAATGTCAAGAAACACTATGAATTGTCTTAAATGAGTCAAAATATTTTTTCTGTACGCTCAATGAAGGCAATTGGGTTCTGGCCGGGTTACGATAAAGTAGAAAAAAAAATGGAAGAAAGAAAGATATTTACTAATATTTATACCCTATATTGAATAGCTATTCGTCTAATTCGTTTCCTCAAAACCAACTAAAAAGTACTACAAACGTGGCATTGAAATTAAACCTTTTCTAGTTATAAATAAAATCCATGTTAGATACCTACATACTAAAATCTAGACAGGTCTATACTTCCGGATGACAGCGAGTTATCTTGGCTTATCGCCAGATAAGATTAAAATACATTGCACAGCTTGGAAACTATGCTATTATAGATAATAAAAATATCTATTCATTATGCAAGATAGAAACTTCAAGAGAAAGAAAAAAAACTTAGTAAACCAAGTTCGAGTCCCCATCGCGCGCGTATGGGTTTCGAACAAATCTTTTATAAAATAATCATACTCTCTTATAGGTTTTCCTGTAATATATGAGTTATGTAGTTATGAGTATAGTAGAACCTATCTGTATTTTTCCCAAGTTTTTGGCTCGGCAGTTTCTGACATAAGGAAAGTTTTTTTTTAATATTTTAATTTTTTTTTTTATTTTAAAATAGTTTCTCACACAATAAGCCCTTTCATTTTCTAAGTCCCCCAAAAGTGATCCCGTTCTCAAAATTTATTTATTTTCTTTACGCGTCCGCGTTTGGGTCACAAAAGTTCATATGTGTATCTAATTTTAACTGAATCGCTTCAGTAGATTCGGAACAAATTAGCAGTGAAAACAACTAGCCATGCAGTCACACGAGCTATTTTAATAAGGATTCTGTTTTTTCATACGGACGATGGAAATCCTAAAAAAAAAACAGCGCGATCGCATTAACGAAACCCAACCTTATTACATTAGTTATCAACGCACGAATTGCTCATTTTACCTATGGAAAATTAGATTCTCCTTGAGTTTATATTTACGACTATCGGGAGTAAGCACAAGTGATGTCATTTGTATGGAAAATATTGCGAAACAAATCATTTCGCCTCGTAGCCGTTACATCGCAGTTTTGGAAAAAAAAACTGATAGTAAAAAAAAAACAACTGTAAAATCTTCACTCGATCAATTCAATTTTATCAATAACCAGTGACCCGCCCCGGCTTCGCCCGAATGTATATGTATTTTCAAAATTTTCCTTCATAAGAACCTTCTCCTGACAATAACAAACACGACAAAAAAAGAATTAGTGAAATTGGTCCAGCCGTTGACGCGTGATGACGTGACCAAGGGAAATAGGAATTCATTTTTATACATGTAGATTTGATCATTCTCTTTTACCACGACTTGTCATCATGCAGAAACCATACATTTTTAGGGTTCCATACCTCAGTCGGCAAAAACGGAATCCTAATACGATTACTTAGTTGTCCGTCTGTCTTTCTTTCCGTCTATCTGTCTGTCAAGACCCTTTTTCTCAGGAACGCGTGCAGGAATCGAGCTAAAATTAATATCAAATACCCACTCAGAAGCGGGAAGCGGTCACCTCCTTCTGCGAAGCAGTAATGCTAGCGAAGGAGGAGGCGGGCCGCGCGAGGGAGAGACAAGGCCTTCGCCCGAACCGCCGCTACAGGAGAAGATGCCCCGGGCGTCGGGAGTCACAGGGCGATCCCTGGCCACCGTAGGCGCGGGCTTGCGGACGGTGAGCGTTGGGTGGCTCGCTGTCCGATCACCACCAGGCCCGGGTCGATGGCGCGTTGTGTTTCACGCTCGCCTCAAAGAGATGTCAGCATAGAAGACGGGCCCGCTAGGGCCAGAGCCTGCCAGGGTCGCGGAATTTGTTCGAAAGAGTCACCGCGGCCCTGGAACGCAAAGGGCTTTAGAAGGAACACGGATGGGTTTTAGTCAGTAAGAGTCTGACATTCCGCTCCACCCAGAGCGGAAGAAGATATTTGATGAATTCCCATCCTTAAAAAAAAATACTTAGTTTGAGGTCGAAGACCGATCCGGACTATTATTATTTAGCATCGAATTCGGGAGTGAAACCGCGGGAAGAAAATAGTTTGAAATAAATACTTTGCGCTTGAGTCACAATTGTGTTATTAAAACAACTGGACAAACGACGAAGAACAAATCGAAGTCCCATTAAATTGTTATTACAGCTTATAAATGTCACCGGATAATTGCAAACTACGTAAGATTACAAAATATCTTGAGAGATTGTATCATTGGAAGATTTCCAATCCTTAAAAAAAAAAAAAGTCAATACAATCTAAAGATAAGGCCGTTTGTGCTCCGTTTATGGCGCATGTTTTGCCGCTCACAAGGGAATTAAAACCTATAGGGTACTTCCCGTCGACCGTCGACCAGTACAGGAAAAAGTATGAAAGTTGGGAATTTGTAGTTTTATTATATAATTATTATTTTTTTTTTAATACAAATTTATATTTTCCGATGAAGGATTGACCGTGACGTACATAGATGTATCCACTGTATCTATGGGAGAACATTTTTTCAACAACTAAGTTAAATTTGTCCTTCAATCTTACCTGCTACATTTCTGTCACAGTAATGAGAGTGCTCTCATAGTTTATAAATTTCCGTAGGTAATGTATACTCGGAGAAAATCAAGACTCGATCGGAACCCTCGGTGCGCGAGCCTGACTCGCACTTGTCGAGTCTTCCAGCAGTCTGATGGAGTTGCTTGTTTTTTCTCAATTATACTTCAGTAGCTTTAGCCCGCGACTCGATTTTTCCCGTTCCCTATAAGTAGTGTGGCTTCCCATATAATAATAATATTAATAAATTATATATTGAGAGCAACAATGACTCATATAGTGTTAGTAACAATAAATAAACTTAACTTAGCACATGAGGTTGTCGACATGTGGAATGTGGAATCGGCTGTCATTGTGCCGATTGTCGTTACGGCCAATGGCCTGATGGCCAAAAGCTTCGACGACCATCTGTCGAAGTTGGCGTTACGCAGTTGGGTAAAGGGCCTGATACAGAAGGCAGTACTCCTCGATACGGCTCGTATTGTGAGGAGGTTCCTTTCTCTGGAACCCTAACCACCGGTAGCTTGGACTCTGCTCCCGACACCGGCGGACTACTACTTTTTATATTTTAATGTTTTTTTAAAGAAATATTTAAAAAATTAAATTAGTATGTAAGGAAAATAAATAAAGAGAATAATAAACTTATAACCATGTTAGTGACACAACAACAATTAGAAAAACACACACAACAAATAAAATCATTACTTCAGCATTCCAGCTGAGATACTGGAGCAACGACTTATAATTCGGCAGTCCAGCCTGCCAGTAATCATGCCCAGTATGCTGTTGGAACTGGCTCGCACCCTGCGCACCAAGGACGCACATCTTTTACGCATTAATGCATAAAAGCAATCAATATGCATCTCCGCGAACATCCCTGATGCGCTACAGAAGCGAGGCAGCCCCATCAACACCCTGAAAGCATTATTGTACTGTACGCGAAGGGCACTGTACACTACTGTACTACAGGTATAGAATGAGGAACAGAAGGTTCTAAAAAGTGTTTTTTTAACCTCCGTAGAAGCACGCTTAAACCTGCGGGCAATCATATTCGCTCCGACCGACAGCGCCCTCCGCTCTCTCTCAATATCGTCATCGTCCTTAAGGCCAGGCCTTATAATGTGGCTATCATATATAAAAAGAATTTTCCAAATCCAACGGGAAGTTCCAGAGATTAGCGCGATCAAACAAACCTCTCACCAGAGAATGGGCAGCAGCATTCTCTGTGCATTGCAACAGCTGCACTGCGATCACCAAACCGCCTGCGAGACCAAGGCGTGCTGATTATGGCAAACCCCTTGGGGGAGGCCTATGTCCAGTGGACGTCTTTCGGTTGGTATGATGATGAATATTAAGTATCTATCTATCCTGATATTTTAATGCTAGAACCTACTATTCTACTGAGGAACGAGTAACGACCTTGGAGTAGGTATCATATTAAATCCTCTTTTAAGTCTGTCAGAACATTCTTAATAGTCTCTGAAAAAAAAAACTGAAAAACACAGTAGAAAAAAAAACATAAATTGGCAGGTTCAGTCAAAATTTCCCAGGTCGTCTGGTCACCCAAAAATGTTCAAAAAAGAAAAATTCAGCCAAAATTAGCAATATAACAGTTATGGACTACACAAAAATGTTTAATATTATTCTAAATTTTAATTTTTAAAAGAGTGTCATTTCTAATTCAAGTTACAATATGGATAGCGTAGTGAGTGAAATAATTTTTATTTTTTATCATCTGCCTAGCCTTTTCCCAAGTTGTAACTATGTTGTGGTCAATTAAATATAAAATACTAGCTGCCGCCAGCGGCACCGCCCGCGTGGACGTCGAAAATTATCCCAAGGGAACATACTCCCGGGATAAAAACTATCCTATGTCCTTTCCCGGGACACAAACTATCTCTATACCAAATTTCATCAAAATCGGTTCAGCGGTTTAAGCGTGAAAAAATAACAGACATACAGACATTTCGCATTTGTAATTATTTTTATTACTTATTTTAATTATTTATAGCCCCACTTCACCTGAATTTTAACGTTGAGATGTTTATGAAAACCGGGCAAGTGCGAGTCAGACCCGCGTGTAAACGAATATATTTTTTAACATTTTTCATTAAAATCATAGATTTCTTATATTAGGTATCTGCATTTTTTTCAAAACTTTTGGCTCAGTTTCGGAGATAAGGGGGAGGGGAATGGTAATTTTTCATCTAATTTCTTAAATAACTTAAAAACTGTTCATTTTCCCCCTATCTTCCCCCAATAAGACCTCATTTGATATGTCACTCGAATTTTCTATTTCGTCTCCAAATAAAACAAAACCCTCATACTTGAAAATGATTTATTTATAAAACGCATCCGTCTGTGGGTCACAATTGTTCATTATGTGTACCAAATTCCCACATAAATGGTCCAGTAGATTCGGAGAAAATTGGCTGTGGCAGACGGACAGACAGCCAAACAGCCGAGTGATCCGGGTTCCGTTTTACACCGGACATTCGGAACCCTAAAAACCATAGCAAGTTTCATTAATAAGACTATTTATGTTCACAGGGCTGGTGTAACTTCCAAAATTGGCCCCAGTACAACCGCGAATCAGGTTGGCCTCAGTCCTGGCACGGAAAGACCCGTCCTGTACGTCCACAGTTAGGGCTCAAGTGTGAGCCCCAGGGGTACCCACAAGGGGGCCCGTATCCGAGGCAAAGTGGACCGTACTTAAAACGCCTGCAGTACGGGTCCAAGATCAAAGAGGACCCTGTCCACAGAAAAGCGGGACGTATTTTAACTTCAAGACTTTTATGGTACCAAACAATTTATTATTTATTTATTTGACAGTTTATGTACACACATTTAACAAATAGATAAGAAGGGAACAGAAAAATAGGTACAAAGGTGATGCTTATTTCTAAAGAAATCTCTTCCAGCATACCTGCGAAAGGAGAGTCGAATAAAAGAGATGTAGACATCGTGTGTAAAAGTTACGCTAACATAAAAACACAAAAAAAAAACTTTAAATATAACATACTATACATAAATATGACTAAAATTAATATCATACTAATACATACTACTTAAATAATAATATAAGATAAATAATAATATATTTACTAGTAACGATCAGTCACTGGTGTAATTTGTTATTATTTTAAACTATTAGCTGCAGCCCCCGGTTCCACCCTCGTGGAAGTAGTACCTACTTCTCGTCTTTAAACATTTGCTAGCTTCTGGTAGCGGCTTGGCCCTCGTAAATGTCGGAAATTAACCCAAGGGAATATAATATATCCCTGATGACGCGTGTTCGCGGCAGCACCAACAGTATTCTCAGTGTTTTCGCGGATCGGTGGGATTCCTCGACGTTGCGGAGGTGGGTGCAGCTCCCTGCTGAATTACACCTCATTGCGCCACAACAGCTACGGGACGAACTGAACGTCATATCCGGCTCGAAGGACCAAATGTTGGGGTTGTAATGCCCAACAGTGAATATGTGGAGTTGCACATAACCTGAAAGAAAGAAAGAAAACTAGTTTATTTGGCACAAACACAGACACACATTGTAGATACAAATAAAAGACAGCTTAATACTGCTGTCAAAAACACCCCTCACCCGCATATTACATGTACTAAATGAAGTGCATGAGAGGACAGACATATTTTCGTGCAACTTGAATGAATTCACAAGAGTTTTGTTGAATTTTGTTTCTTATATTTAATTTTTACTTTTTTTTGTGTTGTTGTTTTTGTTTGTGTTTTACAAGTTATTTTTAAAGTTTAGTGTTTTAATTATAGTATTAGTCGTAACTTATTTTCAAATTATCTTGTGTGTCAAACCACTATTGTATTGGGTCTGCCTGTAAATATAGTGTTTATAATAAATAAATAAAAATAAATAAATAAATGTTATGTTATGTAAAATGAGTAGACGAACGATTCCCTTGACAGATTTATTGCTACTAAAATATAATCACATAATTGTTCCACTTAAATGCTATGTTGAATGCACAGCTAAACAATATGTGCATCCTTGAGTGTGAAGTACAAACTGGCACAAAGTTCAACGTACAGCGTAGCTTATACATTGATTGTGATTGTATATTTTCATGTGTCTGGAACCTTCTAACATTAGAAGTTAAGTAAAATGTTTACTAACCCTATAATAATAATAATACGTTTATTTTCATCACAATATGTAAAATCAAAATCAAAATCAAAATCAAAATCAAAATCAAAATCAAAATCAAAATCAAAATCAAAATCAAAATCAAAATCAAAATCAAAATCAAAATCAAAATCAAAATCAAAATCAAAATCAAAATCAAAATCAAAATCAAAATCAAAATCAAAATCAAAATCAAAATCAAAATCAAAATCAAAATCAATCAAAAAACTACTACTATATCACTGTTTGATGATGAAACGCCTTGGTTATAAAAGCTTTTGTTACTTTAGGGAATAAACACAATCCCTGTAAAGGGGGCATTGTTCACATCATTATGAACAACTTTTACTATCGGACCAACAATGATATAGCGAAAACAAAATCGACGGCCTCACATTTCAGTATTACGTCATAGGTACTTATATATATATATGAAAGTACACAAAATTCTGAACATACTGCATTTAAACAGACACACGCTAAAACAAAAAATCACCCAATGGTTACTACAACAGGACTACCTGACAACAGAGAATCTTCTAACATACATCTCGTGAATATTCAATCGCAAAATCCACACACATATACTCATAAATGCACGCATATACACACATATACACACACATGCACACGCACTTACACACAAACATGCACATACACGAACTCTCTCACATACACAACACATTAAGTAACTTACCTACACTTATTTCATACAATAAATTTACGCATATATAACATCGACACTGCTTCACTTGTTGCAAAATGTCAATTATATTATTTACCGTACCTATATGGCTGAACCCTATCTCTTAAGATACAGGCTAGACCTTTTTTTTTCTTATTTCGGGGGGAAATCCTCATGGAAATCCTCCACCCTGGGGCGGGTGGAGGGGTCTATCAGATTCTTACTGACTAAAACCACCCCGGTGTTCCATCTTCCACCTACGCCGGGGATCGCGGAAACGTATGCGACTTCCGCAATCCCCGACTGGTCCGGCCCGCCTCTGCGGGCCAACTCGCGTCGGCGGGGGGAGTGAGGTATTTGACTCCCCCCGCTACGTCAAAGAGGGGCGCACGGGAACACCACGCGCCGCCACCTCGGGTCCGGATGAATGGGGGCGACGGGCATCCCCAAGTCCGTCGCCCCTGGACCCAGTTAGGGGGGCCGGAAGAGGGCAGCGTATGCCCTCCTCCGACGCCCGATGCGCCTGCTGCGGGCCGGGAGAGTGGTCGTGATCTCCCTCTCCCTTTCCGCAGCCTCCTTCTGCGCGATAACTGTCTCGCAGAAGGAGACCACTGCGTCCCAGGACTCCTCACCGCCGACCATAGCATGGACTACGGCCGGCAGCGAGAGGTCACCGCCTACCACAGAGATGAGGGCACGGCGCGGCTCCTCCCAAGCGGCACACTCTGTCAGCGTATGCCGCGCCGTGTACTCCCGACAGTCGCAGACGCAGTGGTGACATCGAGCTTCCGGCTCCCTTCCTATGCGACACAGGAACCTCCCGAAGCAGCCATGCCCCGAGAGGACCTGCGTCGCACGAAACGACAGGGAGCCGTGCCTTCTCCCGAGCCAGAGGTCGAGCACTGGCCGGATGGCCTCGATGGTGCTAAGGCCGGCGGAAGGGCTCGAAAGCCTGTCCCGCCATTCCGCCACAAGGACCTCGCGCAGCTGCGACCGACGCAACTCCAAGTGTCGCTGCGTCAGTCGCTCGCCACGCGCCCGCGCGTCCTCGCGCCACCTGTGCAGTGACGCGAGCACTTTCGCCTCCAGGTCCCATGGCGGAGATCTGGCCAGTGCGCATGCCGCCTCGTAGGAGATCGTGCGATATCCCCTGATGACTCTGACGGCCATCACCCTCTGCGGCTTCCGCAGAACAGTGATGGTGCTGGCCGTCAGGTCAGCCGCCTAGATCGGGGCCCCATAAAGGGCCATCGATCGCACGATCCCCACGTACAACCGCCTACAGGCGGTGCTCGGGTCTCCCAGATTGGGAAGCAGCGATGACAGCGCCCTCGCCGCGCCCAACAACTTGGGCGCCAGCCGCCGGAAGTGGGAGCCGAAATCCCGCCGGCTGTCGAGCAATACAGGCTAGACCTAGTTTAAAGGATCCGAACAAGTTGCCGAAGGGCCCCGTAAAAGTTGTCATAATGATGAGTAAAATCACCCCTTTTCAGGTATATTCTGTTACAATTGTCTAGATAGACGACTTTTTGTTTAATTTGACTTAACCTCAATCCCTGCAGAAGTCACGACACACGCTCAATATTCCAGGTCATCTGTCCCTGAAATAAAGAAGTGGTACTTGAGAGGGGTGCGAATCTGCGGCATGCATGGACCTCGGCATGCCTCTACGCTGTTCCTGCTGCCCGGCCTGAGTTTGGTTGATACCCTGACTAAGGCAGATTACCTGACCTGGGGAAATGACCTGACCTGTGCTGGTTTGACCTGGCATGAGGGTTTTACCTGGCCTGAGTCATCTGATGGGCTATCGTGGCCTGATTGCCTTACCTGGCCAGTGATGACGACTTCAACTGAGCGACTTCCATTGGAACCGCATTGGACCTCTTTGTTTTATGAACGGTTTGTATAATAATTAATAACACTCCTTTTTTGGACAGTCTTAATAATATAATAATAATTATAAATTTACAAGGTGTTATAGCTACATAATATACGTCCATTATATTCTGTTATTTCCAGCGTGTAATAATTAAAAGTGTTATGTTTATATGCCTAATTTTGGATTCAGAATTAAATATAGTTTTCAACAAAAATCTATACAATTATATTAGTATTATATTTTTGTAAATGTTACGGCTAATACCCGAAGTGCAGCTACATCTAGTTTTAGCCGGCTAAAACTAGGTGCAGCCGGTCACATGCGGTTAAAGTTAGATGTATCCTCTTATCTTCGGTTAGAACTAGGTTTAGCCTTTATTATTATTTACTTAATAAATTTACAGCTTGAAATTAAAATATTAGTGACTCTAGTTGTCTTTCTATAGTAGGCGCCAGATAAATGTGGAATAAAGTATATTGACCTTTCCCTAATAACTGCTCATAGGTACCTGAACAATTAAATATGAATCGTTTTTCATTATTAGACAATGTTAAGGATCACGAGAGATGATGATTCGGGACAGTTTTGTGTCATTAATTCCGTTTTTCAAATTAACAATGTCAATAAATGTAGGTGGGTCAATGACCGATATTCCACGATTATCTGGCGCCTACTATAGTTATAATAATGAATACAACGTTCAGGATTTGCGTTAATTCTGTTACACGTTAACAAGATCAATGGGAAAAGTCCAAACCTGGCTCTAATTTAAGATTATCTTAGGATATTCAGGTTTTCACTCAGGATCATATGATGGGAAGATGTTGCGTGCTGGGCGTTTGTCTGCAATGTTTGTGTCCCTGCATCAACTTAGACGACAGTAATTATGAAGCCTAGAACAAAGGCGTCCAGTACAGCAGCTCGGTGAAGCCAGTGGCACCTGGAAGACACGAACCATACTCGTAGAATAGTAGGTAAGTCACTTTGAACTCCATTTAAGTCAAGCCAAGTGCAAGTCGGACTTGTGAAGAGTTCCGTACCATAAACCGAAAAAACACGTTTCTTGTATGGGTTGGGATTTCCTGTAATTTTGAATTCAATTTAATTTTTATTATTTGTTGTTATAGCTGGCTATACAAATACACACTCTCTGAAAATTTCAAGTGTGTGTCTATTACGGTTGGGCGGACGGACGGACAGCGGAGGCTTAGTAATAAGGTTCAGTTGGTTACCATTAGGATACGGAACCCTAAAAAATATAATGTAATAAGCTCCTAGTCGGCATGATTTCTTCCGACATCTTCGACAATCACTGTACCAATTTTGATGAATTATGGTGCAGAGATATGCAGTACGGAACCATTAACTCTTTCTCTCTAAACTTTTTTCAAAAAGGTTCAATCTTCTCCCCGTTAGAAAAAAGTTTGCGAATCGAGCTCGATTTGAAACTGCGACCTCTTTTCTTTACTTTCAGAAGACGTTAAATAAATTAAAAATAATTTACTTTTTAAAAATCGCTGCATTCTTCTTCCATTCAAAAACTGACAGATATTTGTCAAATTCTAGTAAATGATGCCGTAAAGTAAAATGGCTCCGTTTAAAATAATTTATTTAAATTCTTAGTACAATCAAAACCCGAATGGAAAATCAAAAAAACATGGACGAAGATTTTCAAGAATACTCCGTAAACAAAACATAACATCAAGCCGTATCTCCGATAATTTATAAAAACCTGTCAAGATGGGGAATTCAGTGAGTTTGTTTTTTTTTTTACTATTGTTAAGACTCGTGTTTGACCACAATCTCACCTGATGGTAAGCGATGATGAGGGATTTAAGCTAGCCCAAGGCAGACACCTTTATCCCTGAGGAGCATACGCTACTTTTCACACCTTCTGCGTGAAAATTGTGCTCGCACCATGACTCTAGGTTCTAGGCTGTTCACCGCATGCGGCGTGCGTCTGCCTCCACTGCTAGGAGCAGGGTCCCTACTATGAAGTCTTAAAACGATCATGATTCCGCTCTAAGAGGGAGACGGAGCTATACATAGCGAATAGCACTATCCCGTTTACATCATCGGAATTGGATGGCATTAGCACGTCATAGTAGGGCTGCAGGTCGCGCGTCCGAAGCTAGATAGAAGAATTTGGAATCTCATTTTGACCGCGCGACCTGCACGTAGCAGCTGAGACCGATGCAGCGATGGGCGCCACCGCTCGCAAGCTATGATGACGTTCTTTATGTGAGGTTTGCATAGCGTAGGTATAATTTGAGTTAATTTGACGTGGTGGTGCAGGTGGTGGTGTGAAAATAGTTTTTTTTTTCTAATGTGGTTGGACGATGTTATCACCTATAAACATATTTATTTTTTCATTTGAACCACAAACATTTTAACTTAACTACGGATTCAGGAATGTCCAGGTTTACGCTTTGGTCCGATCCGAATCGCATTATAAGCGCTGCTCTTTTTTTTTTTGAGGATGGGAAATCATCAAACGACTCCTTCCACACTGGGCGGAGCGGAGGGCGTGTCAGACTCTTACTGACTGAAACCCATCCGTGTTCTTTCTAAAGCCCTTTGCGTTCCAGGGCCGCGGTGACTCTTTCGAATAAATTCCGCAACCCTGGCAGGCTCTGGCCCTAGCGGGCCCCGTCTTCTATGCTGAGATCTCTTTGAGGCGCGCGTGATACACAACGCGCCATCGACCCGGGCCTGGTGGTGATCGGACAGCGAGCCACCCAACGCTCGCCGTCCGCAGGTCCGCGCCTACTGTGGCCGGGGATTGCCCTGTAACTCCCGACGCCCGGGGCGACTCCTCTTGTAGTGGCGGTTGGGGCGAAGGCCTTGCCTTTCCCTCGCGCGGCCCGGCTCCTCCTTCGCTAGCATTACTGCTTCGCAGAAGAAGGTGATCGCTTCCCAAGCCTCCTCACTCCGGACGTGAGAGGTCGCCGCCGCCGATCGCCTCGACGAGGACACGGCGGTGCTCAGCCCAAGCAGGGCAGACCTCCACCGTATGCTCCACCGTGTCCTCCGGGCGATCCTCACAGTGCTGACACCCGGGCGTGTACTCCCGCTTAATCTGAAACAGATACCTTCCGAAACAGCCGTGTCCGGTCAGCACCTACGTCAGGCGGAAGGTGAGGACGCCGTGGCGCCTCTCCAGCCACTCCCCAAAGAGGGGCCTTACCGCCGCAATTGTGGCGTGCCCAGCGCTGAGTCGCGATAGTCGCAGTCTCCATACCGCCATGGTATGCTGCCGGAGCTCCGTCCGCCGCGATGCAATTTGCTGCGGCAGCGGAGTTACGCCCCGGCGAAACTCCGTACACGCCTACACCGCATAAATGTCAAAGCCACAGTGAAATAAGATTTAGATAGTCAACTACAATTCAGTCGAACAGAATTAGTGTACGGAACGCCATATCATATTATATCGATGCCTCTCCCTCTTATCTACACAACGACTGAAGCTAAAATTATTAAACATAAACCGGTGGTTTTAAAATAACATGACAAATTTGATTCGTTCGGAACCATTTGCGCGCGTATCCGACTCGCACTTGGCCGGTTTCTCGGGATAAAGTAGCCTATGAAACCCACCAACGATTGTTCGATCAGCGATCTACAAGTGAAAAAAAAAATTGGAAAATTCGTCAACAATTTCAAGAGAAAACTAAACAATTTCATCTGTTATCTGCGGAGTCCGCTAAGTTTTCCGTGTCATCTGCTTTGTTTAAACCCTAGTTGTATCTAACTCCCACAACCCTATATTGCCACTCAATTCAAGTCTAATATTTACTTACAGCCACGGCTTTCGTCAAGATCCCTCGATGGTCAGCAGAGTCCATTGTCCCAAGATGAACAGAGGGTCCCATCTATCAGTGGTTCGCCTCTTCAACTGATCCAGCCAATTTTGACTGACGCGAATGGGCACGGTCAAGACGGCCAGAACCCTCAGCAGGTAAGAAACTTAAAATTATACTACTTTTTTTTGTGGATGGGTAGGGGGTGGGTGGATGGGTAGGGTGGGTGGATGGTGTGGATGGGTGGGGAGCGGGAGGTTATGTCAGACTCTTACTGACTAAAACCCATCCGTGTTACTTCAAATGCCTTTTGCGGTTCAGGGCTGCGGTAACTCTTTCGTACTATTCCGCAACCCTGGTCGGAAAATTTTATCGTTATGTTTTTGAACCGAATTAACTCAAGAAACTATTAAATATGAGGGTGAATTTTAAAATGCGTTTTTCAATGAGTTGCCTCTGTCAGTTTCATCTGCCTAGCCTTTTCCAAACTATATTTGCTCGTCAATGTCACTCGTCGAATCGCTGCGATATAGAAATTGGTTCCCAAATTAGCAGGGTCAAAATCGTTGCAAATAAGCCTTAGAACTTCCCATTTGAAGGAACTCGCTCAATTACCTGCAACCCTGTATATACATATATCGCTTCTCAAATTAATATTTAAGTGGTCTACTAATGCAGGTTGAAGGCAATGGTCAAGAACGTCCGAAAAGTCGGAGAAGCATCTTCAGGAAAAGCGAAAAGCAAAAAAAGAAACACAGCGGATCGCCAAAGCAATTGGGTGGTGTACAAATAGTGGCCCTTGCGGCTCAAGCCCCAATCATACCAAGAGAATCTGCCAGCAGCCCTCGAGAGAGTCAAGTAGCTGTTCAAGGGCCAACTTCCCCTCCAGACAGTATCCCTCCAAGTGGTCTTACACTCCCTAAGGAAGGGATCAACCCAGGACCGAAGGCCGAAAGGCCCCCAAAAGCTGAAGACTACCCTCAAGGCTGGAACTTTGCTCAGAATAACCGTTATCGTCGGCATGAAGACTTATACCCGTACCCGCAGGTAAAGAGATTTTTTTTTATAGCCCTTGGGAGTTAATAAGACTGTAGATTTGACAGACCCCGATTTCTGAACGACAAAGAATTTGACGTTGCTCTTTTTTAAATCTTTGTTTATTGTCTTTGGTCTCACACGTTTTTCCATAACACATTTGACATTGGCAGAATTGTCAACATCGGCATCATTCACAGAAACAATAGTTATTTATAATACTAGTGCGGTAAGTTGATTTTTACAAACGAGTAGACGAATGTAAGCCCGGGACAAAGTCGAGGGCTTACCATAGTCACGAGTTGTAAAAACCAATTTCTGCACGTGTGCCATTTTAACACATTTGCGAGAAAACTACATTATAGGTAATGAAAAAAACTTTTAGTTTTTAAATATCAGTCGGAAAGTCGCAACAATTTGAGTACGTCAGAGAACGTCAAATTTTTGACGTTCTTCCATATGTGAAAATAGCGCGAATTTACAAATGGCGCCGAGTGCGCGTGTTGAAAGTTAGAAATACATATTTCACCTCATTTTCTCTTCATTATTAAAATGAGACAAATTTATTGAGCAAAAGCGCTTCCAAGGAGGTTCGATCAGCTTATTTATTCTACTAACGTGAAACTCCTTGGTGAAATTCTCATGTTTTAATGGTAATTAAAAAAATACCGTAAAGAATACGCACAGCGTTATACACCGAGGAGTGCGGTAAAATAGGTACTTAGATGAGAGTACCTATTTTACCGCACGGTCTAATGTATGGTGCGTAATTTTTAACATCCGTACAATGTATACAGGCGCCGTATATGCATTTTTTAAACAAATGTGTTGAAAAAATTATTACTTATGCTGGAAACCTGACAAAATTTAGCATTAGATTTGACACGTTCTTAACTTCAAATTCTTAATTCAGAAACGGGCCTAGAGACGACGATCAACCTAGGCACGGTTTTTGCAAATGAATTGTCGAAGCGTCTCAACTTAAACCCGTCAACGATTAGATGTTGAAAATATATTCAGTGACATAAATTTTTGCGATTTAGCGATCAATTTCACTCCAGAAACTAGGCCTACGTCGACTGTTTTAAACTTTTTGTTTTGAATAGCACATAAACTCGTTTTAAATGAATACTTTGATGGTAATAAAATATTTTTAACACGCTCCCTCAAAAGAGTCCGTTATTTCAGTCTTAGGTTCGTAATGCAGTGTATTTTACACGTGTACATTAAATGTATATTAAATTAGCACTCGCGCCAAAAAGAGCACCACAGATAACTATAAGCTAGCCGAACGTTATTAAGACAAGTGCGTTTTTTTTTTAATCTCAGCAAAGAGCCTCATGCCTTTTCAGGCCAAACATATCAAACTAGTTTAATTAAATAATGATAATAATAAACTCTATATATTTCATTAAATTATATACCTACATTTATCACAAAATTACCATTCATTAGGGTTTTATAAATAAATAAATAAATATTAACAACAGCATTAAAAATTATTATTTTTAACTTTAGGCTGTATTACGCTTCAAGGGTCTGCGAATACTGAGCCCGTAAAAAAAACTGTTTGCAAATAATTTGTAACAAAGTACCTTTGAGGAATACCTAATACCTTTGTTTATTCGTCTTTGTTTGTTCATCGTGGTATTTATCAAAAACTAGTGGCCCGCCCCGGCTTCGCCTTCCAGGTATATGTTTATTTTTCAAATTTTCTGTCATAAGAAATAACTGAAATTAACAAACGCAACAAAAAACGAATTAGTGAAATTGGTCCAGCCGCTCACGCATGATGTGATGTGACCAAGAGAAATAGGGATTCATTTTTATATATAGAAATATATTCGCGCCACTTGTGTAAAACAAATTCGAAACAAGGTTAATTTTTGTATTGATGATGTGACGCTAACATTTTGCAAAAATACGACAAATGAAGTACCAGGATTAAAAACACTGTTTATGTTTCATTTATTGTTTTAATGAAAATGTGTTGAAAAAGGTCCAAACAACTCAAAAACTCTCCAAAGAATTGTTAGTCTCCAAAAAAACGACCTTGTCACTATAGGTATACATACTGCTTGCATCAGAATGTACTATTCTTCTCCATCAGGCATATCCTCGGTTGAAGGAAGAACAGCCGCCCCCGTATGATGATGTGGTGGACCGTTGTGAAGAAGACGTTGAGGAAGAGGAGACTGAGGAGAGACAGAGTACTAACTTAAAAATACATATTGAACTACCTAGCTCGCGACTTCGATTTAGTACAAAGTGGTGCAAAGGGTCTCTCCTTGCCCCTCCTTGTGATCTCTGGCCAAGTTAGACCCCCAAACGCGTTCAAATCGTCACACCACCTTCGCCGTGGTCGAGATGGCGACGTCCTTCCTCGAGCCTCCAGTGAGTGACGATGTTCGCCAACATCTCCGGGTGCATTCTTGCGACGTGGCCAGCCCACTCCCGCTTCACCCTGGCTGTATCCATTTGAATGCAATATGTCCTATCAGTGCCGGATTAGTCATAGAGCAAGAGTAGCAAATGCTACGGGCCCCGCGCATTGGGGGGCCTCGCGCTTGAATTTACAAAAATATGTCGCTGAAAATCAGCGCCATTATATGGCTCTGTCTCACACAAGAGTTTTTATTCCTACCATACTGAGCCAAAGCCTTTTTGCGGAGATGTGACGCATATTTCCCAATCTGTATGTCTTTAATTTTGTTTATTTATTAATGGTATGGCTCATACTTCGCGCAAGTAAGCCCCGGGTCCGGTCCATACTCAAAAAGGCAAATTTGACGAAGAAATGGAAGGCCCAAATCTGACGACTTAAAAGATGTTCACGGTGAATACAATTTATTCTTAGCAAGAGATTCATCTCCTGGTATTCAATTTATCTAATGGGAGAATCCTAATGAAGCCAAGTTTTGGGGGCCCCTTAGCAAAATTTGCACTGGCTTAATCCGGCACTGTGTCCTATTGGCCCAGTGGTTAAGGCAAAACCCTTCAGGGTGCTATTCCACCAGAGATGTACGAGATAGCTAAGCGGTACGAGGATGTGTAGCTTCGCTGCGCGTGCGTTTGACACCCGTTTGCCAACCAGTTGATTTAGAAAAATAAAACACACCTTGTATTATTACACCCTTCGTAAGTGTCGCCAATAGGGGCCAAATTCTGGGAAGTAAAGTGTCGCCAATAAGTCCAAATTCTGGGAAGTAAAGTGTCGCCAATAAGGATCAATTCTGGAAAGTAATAACACATGGCAAACTAAAGGAAAGTTCTCATTTTGCACAAATTACTTTTAAGATTTCTTACTTAACCTACCCACCTAAACAGGCACTGATATTTTTTTCAAAAAACCAATGATGCAGTTGTAGTTTCTTGGGCCCAATGTTGATGAAAACTTAAACTGCATCCATCGTCGACTTTGTCTTTGTCATCTGTGATCTCATGTGATCATGAGCAAACCAGCATCAAAAAAAAAAATTGTTGAAAATTTTGTTGTATTTTTTTTTTTGAAAATTTAATAAGTGTTTTGTTGAAAATGAGCATTTTCCTTTAGTTTCCCAGAATTTGGTCCTTATTGGCGACACTTACGAAGGGTGTAATAATACAGCCTAGGGTGTGTTTTATTTTTCTAAATCAACCGGTTCGATTCCTGGCTAGCAAAATAGGTTTTTCAAAAATCCAATAATGCACTCCTTTCAATGTCAAAGTCAAAGTTTAGTAAGTCTTTTTCGCGTCAAGATACACTACAGTAAGTCTATTTTGTAAAAATAATTAGCACCTTAAAAACTAATGGTGGTTCTACACGTATGTTGATGTTCGACTCTTCAAACATTTTGGTTTGATTTCGAGTCCTAAGTTATAACGGTCTCGCTCATTCGATGAACATTCATCATTCGATGAACGTAAAAACATCGAGCAATGTACGCACGTGTGGACTTAGCATAAGGTGAAGTGAACATGAAGTAAGCTCTCAATCTGCCCAATCAAGGTGGAATAATAGTTCACTTCGTTCTGTATGGTGTCGGACGTAAATTGGCACCATCCCATCACTTCCCGTGGGTGTCGTAACAGGCGACTAAGGGACTCACCAGAGAATGGGCAGCAGCATTCTCTGTGTATTGCAACAGCTACACTGCGATCGTCAACCCGCCTGCCAACCGTGGCGACTGATATGATGATCAACAGTTCACTTCAAGTTCACTCCACCTCAGTTTCAGTATACGTTCGGTCTGACGCAAGCATACTCTTTTTCATTCTTAAACGTTCTTAGCCGTATTGGTGTTCCCAGATGGCAGGATACAACAGGAGAGGATGTGGAGGTCCGAGGAGCAATGCGACAAATGGTCTCTGGCTGCTATAATGACGGTGATGGCTTGTACCATCGGGAAGAGTATGTTGGTCGCGCTTGGTGTTGCCACGTAGCTAGGCTTCGAGTGGCAGTGAGGTGAGGACCTCTGTAAAATACTTTTTGTAATTTACAACTTTATCATCACAGCCTCACAAAAATCAAATTCAAAAACGTATGAGAGAAACGCTTTGATAAAAAAAAAGTTTAAAACTCATCAGATCTTCATCAAGTATTATAACTACTGTTGATAAAGGACCTTCAAATAAACTACAGCGACAAAGGAAATAGCAACATAAAAGAAGGTCACTACCGACACCCTATCTATACCCCGGCCCCATTTTGTAAAATCAAATCCAAATTAAAAGTCATTTATTCAAATTAGGCTGAGTGCCAGCGCTTTTTGAACATCAAATTTCTACATAAAGACCCCAAACGCCCGCCCGTCACCACTTCCTAGTGTTGTAGCTGGGAAGAAGAAGTGGCGCAACAAACTCCTCAGCAACACATCTGTGTGTTGAGTTAGAAGAACTAGCATTTAAAAAATAGTATGCAAATTATTCTTACAAAGAAAACAAGATAACAAAGTTAACACGTAAAACCTCAAATTAAATTATTCGCTACTTGTAAGTTAGCACATGTAGTAACATCAATGCCGCCACATGAAAAAAAAATGTAAGAAGCGAAATTTGTACGGCAACAAAAAGAACCGCAGCGCCATCTACGACGAACTAACAATGAAATCCTGCATCGCGCAAGCAAAGTTCTTCGTGCGATTTGAACACATACAACAGTCCGAATATCAAGTATCGGGCAGTTGCCCACCAGACACAACAACCGTCTGGTCGGAGGATCCTCCCATTTTCAGTGGAGGTATGCGGGACTTTAGTCTCTGTACCGCATACCTTTATATGTGTATTTGTTAATAAAGTACTTATCTTACTATCTCGTGATAAAGCTAGTATTCTGTTTTTGCAGGCAAAGCAGCCTTTGCTGGTCAAGGAGGCCCTTAATAGGGGGCCCCACCGGTCAACAAGGGGCCCTCCATGTAGGACAGGCGCGGTTGATTTGACATAGTCAAGGTGGCAAATACCCTCAAGAAGTAAGTAGGTAAATAATATTTGAATTCAAATTTCGAGATTTGCTTGTATTTTCTGAAAAGATCGAGTGCAGAAAAAATATATAATTAAAAAACTCAAAAAACGACACGAGTTGCGAGTGTTTGAAAATCTGTGATAAACAGCGGTGGTACTAATTGCGTGTGACGTGACTCACTAGCATCGCCATTGTGAATTTGCGACATCCAGTAAAGAAAGAAAGAATGATATTTATGTAGCACTTACATGAAACTCGCACGATACATCTATATAAATAAAAATTTATCGTTAAATGTGTTGCTAAGCGCAAAACTCGAGAACAGCTGGACCAATTTCGCTAATTATTTTTTGTTGTATTTGTTATTGTCAGGAGAAAGTTCTTCTGAAAGAAAATTTTGAAAAAACATTTACCTACATCCGGGCGAAGCCGGGGCGGTCCACTAGTACGAAATAAAAAAAGAAAAAAACAAAATGTAGGTATGCTAAGAACCAAGTGTGTGTCTCACGGCTGCACTAAAAAGGTCCATTTCAGCGATATGCCAGACAGACTGATGCTGTCTGACGCTGGTTTTGTAATGAACCTTTCAATGGACGAGTGGCGGTTCATTTCAATCAATCTAATATAGTAATATTTTTACATACATATATATTTAGCATCTTATTAAAGTAAATAAAAGAATAAACAGATATAATTGAAACAATGTGTATGAATGTGTTTGTGTACGTGTAATGTGTTAATGAATACTTAGAGAAACAAATACTTGGAACCAGAACAAGACACATGGAAAAAAAATTACGAAAAAAAAGAATATTTTGAAAATCGGTTCACAATTGGCGGAGAAGTCGGTGGACACACATAAAAAAACAATACATACAATCCAACCTAAAACCTGCTCTCTTTTTTAAATCGGTTAAAAGAAAAGAATGACCAGCCATTCCCCGCATTAAGTCGAGCTATGAAAAATGCCCTTTTTTTTAAGGAATCATAAAATTCGTGTTCGGAACGCAAAGGGCTTTAGAAGTGAGGCCCTTTGCGTTCCAGGGCCGCGGTGACTCTTTCGAACAAATTCCGCAACCCTGGCAGGCAAGTTGCCCTGCACTTCTGTTTTTTTTTAAAGAGTTATAATTTGTATATTGACTGGCCTGTTGGTTGAGTGGTTAGTGACCCTGACTGCTAAACCGGAGGTCGTGGGTTCGATTCCCACCCAGGACAAATGTTTGTGTGATGAGCATGACCATTTGTTCTGTGTCTGGGTGTAATTTGTCAATTATATGTATGTATTTAGAAATATATAAGTATGTTTATCAGTTGTCTGGTTGCCATAGCACAGGCTCTGCCTAGTTTGGGATCGGATGACCGTGTGTGAGTTGTCCCAAGATATTAAGATATTATATATCTCGCCTTTATTGATTCCTTCATGCCTTGAAAAAAATTGTTGATGATAAAAACGATTTATATATTTGTAAACTATGGTTCGCAGTTTTATCTACAATCGTATTTTGCAGGAGCGGTACAAGAGCCATCAAAAATACTTATTACTATTTATATTACTATCGACTACTTATATTAAGTAACTAATTAAACACACCTATTATTATTTTTTTTATATTCTATTTTACATCAATCAATCTAACTTTATTTCGAACAAGAGTCTTTATGGGTTAGTAGCAAAAACTTAGGAGCTATGTTAGTACGACTTTACGAGAAAAGAGTTCTAATTATATCTAATTACTAAAAATCAATTTAAATAAACACTAATACAGTAGAATAACAGTCCAATTTAACAATCCTCATTCAATTAGATTTAAAAACATTTAAATAATTAAATCTAATTCAATTTCGCTTAGTCTAATAAAACCTAGATACAGAACATTTAAAAACCAGTTCAAATATCTTTCCTCAGTACCAGGCCCGCAGCTATGTTTACGGGACTAGTGCATCAGAACAGGGCAGTCTGGCCTCTCCACAATAACCTTCAGAATGCTGTTGGAGCTTCCACGTATCCTTCGCATTAGGGATGCCGCACTTTTGCGCATGACAGCGAGCCTCGGCAAACATTCAACTTTTAGGGCATAAAATACGCGAGGCTCATTGCTGAGATTCTGAGTTGAAATTATATCTGCTCACCATTGTTTAAATCAGTGGTTCCCAACCTGTGGTCCGCGAAATGTTAACAATTTCAATCTTTTTCTTCAAAAATGTCATTGATACAAACTGATTTTAAGTTTCTATCAGAAATATTGTGTTTTCTATGACAATGCTCTTTACCTTTGATTACATATGTACATAGGTTGTTTTTATGCTACAAGTTTTGAATATCTATATTGTTTAGGATATAAGTTTTTTTAAGATAAGTACAGTTTAATTTTCTTCTTGATTTCTGGTCCCTGCTAACAACAAATAAATCAAAGTGGTCCCTGGTCAAATAAAGGTTGGGAACCACTGGTTTAAATAGTTATTTTGTGAAGCTCTATTACGCACAAGAGCTAATATGCAAAGTTAAAAGTACGCGTGTGATATAAACTGCATTATGAAACTGAAATCGGTGGCAACAGTGTGTTAATAATTTTAGGTTCGCTTTTTGACTTATGCAACGTGTAACAGAGTAACAGTAATACATCATTATGAATAACTTACTAACGAGGCCATACTGTGATTAAAAAAATAAACGATTGCCCCATACATTTCTGTGTACATAACTCGATAAAATTAACTGAACCATTGATTTTTTTTTCGCGATCACATAGTAAAAGTTATTCATAATGATGACCCATTTTCAGGTTTTGCTTTGATTCTGTTACACGTTGTATATGTCACCGGAAAATTGCAGAATCCGTAAGATTGTAATAAATCTTGATTAGATTATAATTTCTCGATGTATTATGAAAAAATTGTCTTGTATACAATAAATCCCAACCAAATTATATAGTTTCCAATATATATATAGTTTACAATACGCGATATTTTACTATATTACGGCGTTTGCCATTTTCCGGTGACATATATAATACATTATTGATGCTACCTTTTTATTTTTATACATGCAATGTGGCGACATCGATACGACAATACATGAAAACACTGGCAATACTAGTTAATAGGAATATTATGAAACTATTATAAATCCTGTCACCGAAATTAAAAATAAACTTTCCAATTGCATAAAACGTCAAAAAAATCTCAAACTAGTCAAGGATAGTGACTACTATTCTGACGAAATATTCCAAGCAGTATTTTGCAGTTAGTGACATCAAATCCGTGATAAAAAGACAACATATTCGTATGAACTGGTATTGCCAGTGTTTTGATTTATTGTCGTTATTCTCGTCTCTACCGTGTATAAGTTGAGCCAGAATATTAACGACAATATAATATGATATTTCTTCTTCAGCTCCCTTCGTCCATTCCAGAAGACGAAGTATTTGTCCAAACAGATGTCGTAAACGACGGTAATAACAGATTTGTTTTATGTTAATTGTATGTAGAACGGTGGCTCCAGTGCCGTAGCTAGCATGGGTGACTCCCGTTGCAGAAAATAGGGTATCGCCCCACAAATGGAGCCAGAAATAATTATGGGGTGCGACTTTTGCTCTGGTAACGGCAGTTGCAACCCATTTGGGAGGAGGGTTGCTCCATTTGTGCAGCAGATTTTTGCACCCTGCCTCTGTACTCTGTACTTTTGATTATTATTCATACTCGAATAGAATTAATTTTGTTGACTGATGGAAGTAAACTCAAGAACTAAAAGATGGTATAATGCCAGAGCGAGCTCGATAAATTTTGTACCCCACCTCCCCGTTTTATTTTCTTTTGATCATTCATTCTTTAATAGATGTCATTTTGTTGACACCCACCGAAAAGTTTAAGAAGTAAGAGAGTGCAGAATGCAAGAGCGAGCGAAGTAAGATCGAAAATTGTTGTATTTCACCTCGGACAAGTTTCATTGCATCACCCGTTTAGAGGTGACACCCAACCGTGACAAAAAACACCATCATAACAGTGTCACCCCTAAACGGGTGTCACCCGGGGCGGACCGCAGCCTCCCCCCCCCAAGCTACGCTACTGGGTAGCTCTTTAAAAAATACTGGTATTCAGCTGCATCCGGTTTGACTGCAAGCCGACCCCAATATGGTTGGGAAAAGGCGGATATATATCATAATCAGCCGTTTAATTGGCGCCCTAGCGTTTTCAATGGACGACGCCGTTTAATCAGCGGCCTAAGTGACATCCCGGCATTTAATTGTACAGCTAGGCATATGGTTTGGTTCAATATCGTTTAATGACTTGCCTTGCCAAGCAGTGGAGCATGGGGCACAGGGAGCTTAGGGCACCCCGACACGGATAGGTCAGGTTCGAATGGTCCATTCCTGTTAAGTTCCTTTAATAAACCCTGCAGACATTTTACCTATATTATAGACCAAGATATATTATTATTATTTTATACTAGTGGGGCGCCCCGGCTTCGCCCGGACGTAATTTTTTTTTTTCAAAATTTTCTTTCATAAGAACCTTCTCCTGACAGTAACAAACACAACAAAAAAAGAATTAGCGAAATTGGTCCAGCCGTTCTCGAATTTTGCACTTGCAACACATTTAGCGATTCATTTTTATTATATAGAAGATATTCTTTCAGTTGAAGAAGAAGGAGAAGAACACCAGGAGCGCCATCGTATCGACTTGTCTGAGAAAGCGTTGCGTGCGTCGTGCTTCCTATTTCTAGTGGTGTCCTTCTGCCGCATCTGTGTGGCGGTCGTCACCGGGCTGTGATGGCTTCTAGGCTGAGCGAGATTTAGGTGAGGTCCCTGTGGAATACAGGTAGAGTAGGGACTCCGTTATTCGCACTAAGGCTGCGTTTCCACCAGAGATGTGCGAGGATGCATAGCGAGGGATGTGTTTAAGAACCAATAGAATCGATTGCGCTGAGCAAGGCTAGGTTAATGAAGCGATCCTATTGGTTCTTAACACATCCCTCACACTAGGTCCGTTGTGTGTAGGAGTCCTGGATAATTTATTTTATTTTATTTATTTTTATTTATTTATTGGCCTATGTACAATTGTTACACTGTTTATCCAAACAATACGAGCAATATGACAGGTACACGCATAGTGCACAATATGATGCGATAGACACAGCATCATATCAGCTAATTGCCGTCCACTGCTGAACGTAAGCCTCCACCAAAGATCGCCAACCATCCCCGGTCCTGAGCGGTCCGCATCCATCCGCTGCCAGCCAGACACAGCATGCAAAGACAAAATTATAACATCAATAAAATTGCAAAAGAAGTGCAGAATTATTTTTTATTTTTTTAATCATCAAATGACTTCTTCCACTCTGGGTGGAGCGAAAGGGCGTGTCAGACTCTTACCGACTAAAACCCATCCGTGTAACTTCTGAAGCTCTTTGCGTTCCAGGGCATAATTACAAAAGCGTATTTAACTTCTGTGTTTTTCAACCATTCTTATTATTTTTTTCACAAATCGTTGTTTTAATATCATCAAATAAGTAATTATTCAATTAGATTTTTCATACTAGTCAAATACCCTATTATCGTGTCACAATTACAATCACTCGTGCACAAATATAGACACTCGGTGAACACATCGAGAGTACAGTGCAGTGTCGCAGTCTAAACTTAGCTCACTGAAAAGCCAAAGTAGTAGTGCGTAGCGTTGATTAGACAAAATGGCGGCCGCTACGAGACACCGTAGCATGTAGAAAGGTGCGACGCGACGCGCGTCGTAGCACAGCAAGCTACGACGTAGTAGTGGTGCGTACTGTGCGTAGCTACGCCGGAGCGCTGCGTAGCGATGATTAGACAAAATGGCGGCCGCTACGAGACACCGTAGCTTGGAGAAAGGTGCGACGTGACGTAGCACAGCGAGCTACGCCGTAGTAGTGCATAGCGATTAGTCGACAAAATGGCGGCTGCTACGAGACACCGTAGCTTGGAGAAAGGTGCGACGTGACGTAGCACAGCAAGCTACGCCGTAGTAGTGCGTAGCGTTGCCGTTGATTTGACAAAATAGCGGCTGGCCGACCGCTAAGCGACCGTAGCATGGAGAAAGCAACGATGTAGCAGTGCGTGCTACGGCGTAGCAGAAGTCGTAGACTTTCGGGCGCGACTAGGGCTCAATATACATATTTCGCTGCGGAACGGAATGGAAGCGATTTTTATAAAAAATGAATGAGTTACCTTATATCAATTGTGTTACCCACAAACTAGATACCAGCGAAAAAGAGGTCGCACGTCTTCCGGGGAATTCTTGCGCATTCACGAAGATTCCCGTAGCTACTGTCGGCGCCTTCAGTGGAATCCGCTAGAAATGGCCCGACCGGGGATATGTGAGAAACATCAGGGCCAAACAACTGAACATCCTCTATACCCCTAAGGCGCAGTTGCGAGAGTTCTCGAGCATTCTCGCGTATTTGCGCGCCTACTAACGTGGCAAGAGGTGAATTTGACAATTCCGTTCCGCAGAAATGTAAATTGAGCCTAGCGTTTTATAGCCTGTGGGGTGGGCCATTCGAGCGAAGCCCGGGAAAAAGCTAGATGCCTTATTTACTTATCAAATTAATACCTACAAATATTCTCTAATAGATTTTCTGATAATCTATATATATAAAAATCAATTGCTGTTCGTTAGTCTCGCTAAAACTCGAGAACGGCTTGACCGATTTGGCTAATTCTTTTTTTGTTTTGGTTGCCAGATTACAGGGAAGGTTTTAAAACAAAAAAAAGGGAAGTAGGGTAGGTATGTAGGGTAGGTAGCGTAGGGTAGGTAGCGTAGGGTAGGTATGTAGGGTAGGTATTGTATGGTAGGTAGAGTAGGGTAGGTAACGGTTGACGGTTGTTGGTGAAGGGAGCGAAGCCGCGGGGGCACAGCTTGTATTCTATAAAAACTTCCTTTTTTATTATTTCCAGCCGGGATTCCATGGGCAACAGAGCCCTTTGTCAATCAACAGTGGGTCCCTTTCATCGAGGGCCAAGAAGGACAACAGGGCAGGCCCATTTAGGAGTGGCGCGTTTGGATAGATAGCCGATACCCTCAGCAGGTAAGAAACTCTTGAAATAGACCAAATATTTAAAAAAATGTGTAAATATTCTTGTTTTTTTGTAGCAAGTAACACGATTTTGGCATCAATTTGATAAAATGGTAAATGTTTATGTATTTGACAAATTGTTTGTGTCCAATTAATTTTTCCTTTTCTTTCTAAAAAGGTTGGTATCAAGAACGAACGGAGCAGACATGCTACGCAGCGGCATTGTCTGCTACGTTATGCTGCGCTACGCTATGCTTCACACTGGTTCCTGCAAGATCACCTTAGCAAACCCCCAGGAGCAGCAGCTGTTCAAAATATCCATCTGACATACGTGAAAGTGTCAATGTCAAGTGTACGTCATTTTGACAGTGACATCTCGGTGCTAATGTTGCATGTTAGAAAAAATGTTTTTGAAATGAGGTTGCGTTCATCGTCATCATCACAGCCCGATTTCGCAAACTACTGAGCATATTCCATTCTTTTCTTTTGTCAATACCTAAGTTTCTGTAGCTGTGCATAAATATCCATTAAGTTTAGTTTGTGCTTGAGCTCACTCTTACATTTTAGGCCGCAGCATAAATGAATACTCTCACTATACAGGTCGACCGTATTCTACATTAAAATGAGTATGCAAGAAGTCATGCGACGACTTTGATTAAATTGGGATTAGGGCTAGGAATGATGTTGGTGACAGGTTTTTCAAGTTGATTCTATCTTTATTGGTCATATTCATTCTACAATTTTTAGATGGTTTATTCTTTACTGTAAATCAAGTAATTATTTGAGTCTGCACTGGCCCACTGCAGTGAAAAGGCCTTTATCCCACTTTTCCGAGTATTCTACTGTTTATGGTCAGTCTTTTGAAAAAAGTCTCATTTCGCCATTTCTTTCTGGGCCTGCCGCGTTGTCGTTTCCCAGTTTGGGATCCACTGTGTGGTAATCTTGCTCCTCGAACATGCGGCAGATATAACCAGCCAGTTCTACTTCGGTGTGTGGCCAACGTCCGCTTTCTTGTGAGTAGGAAAGAAGAAAATTTCTAATACGGTCTGTCACTTTGACAGCCGGTAGACACCTACGTGGGCTTTTGACGGTTGGTTAGTGACCATGTTTGCGCTCCATAGGTGAGGGTGGGAAGATATACAAATCAAAGAGCTTCCGTTTTAGTGAAAGAACTTATAGCAACAAAATTGAAAGCCAGTAACTTGAATACAAAGTTATTTATCAATCACCTGCCAAAATTTCGTGTAGTTTACTTCAAAACAGTTATTTTTAAAGAACTTTCACTTCATTTTAATGCTACTAAAGACCTCGTAGCCAACACTACTTCAATACATTTTCAGAAATAAATACTTACAATAGACTTATCGATTTTGGTTACACAATTATTATACGCTATACATATTTTCGCTAGTGATTGATTTTAGGATCTTTTGTTCTCTGGTTATTGGGCAGTTTGTTGCGCCACTTCTTCTTCCCAGCTAAAACACTAGGAAGTGGTGACGGGCGGGCGTTTTGGGGGACTGTCTTTATGTAGAACTTCGACGTTCGAAAAGTGCTGGCACTCAGCCTACTTTGAATAAATGACTTTTAATTTTGATTTGATTTTATAAAATGTATAGTTTCTCGTGACGGGAGCTTTAGCTACGTACACGCGCGCGGGGTATAGATAGAGTCGCGGTAGTGACCTTTTATGTTGCTATTTCCATTGTTGCTGTAGTTTATTCGAAGGTCCTTTGTCAACAGTAGTTATAATACTTGATGGCAATCTGATGAGTTTTAAACTTTTCATTTTATTTTTATCAAAACTTTTCTCTCATACTAAACCTACATTTTACTTAAAACCAGATTTTAAACAAACCGAGCATTGACATCCCTAGCTCTGCCAGTTGTAATTTTAAAGATGGTAACATTGCATTTTGGGTGGACCTCTTTTTGGTTATTGGGGATTCCTAGTTTAATTATATCTTTGTTTTTGGTTCAACAAGATTATTTAAATACAAGCTGACTTCGTGGCTAAGTTATAACAGCCAATGCTCAATCGAAGGTTGGCTAATATTATGCAACACTTGCCAAGGATGTTGATGGATGACGATCCAGACTCCTCCGTGCCTCGGAAAGCACGTTAAGCTGTTGGTCCCGGCTGTCATTTGTAGATCTTTGACAGTCGTTACTGGAAGTCAGATGCCAGAAACTCTGACAGCACTCATGCAAAGGAGGTTTCGTTTCACCCAGTTACCTACTTGATTGTGGAGGTCGGATTGGCAGTTACACTGGAAGTCGACCCCAATATACTTGGGACATGGCTAGGTAAACCAACTAACTATAAACAACACTAACACACTAAACACACACTACACTATTATTATTAACTATAAATTATTCTCGATCTTACGAAAAGGCTATATCAACTAAAATAGTGTTTTTCTTATCTCTATTTGTAAAAATATAGGAACATAATTTTGTATTTCGTAACAGACATGACAAAAACTAGTATTCGATATACTTTTTAATATGATGGCAAATATAAAACACTTATTTCTAGCGGCAAAATAATAATTTTATTTGAAATCAATTGAAGAAACGGTACAGAAATAATGTCCTAAAATATATTAAATAAATGATTGGAGACACGCTATTGAATAAGCCTTTGAGTGACTCGTACCGGTAAAGCCAGCCCCAAAAATACTTTTGGCAGCCAAAGTCGCGGGTAGAAGCTAGTCCGAAATTATCTATGGTCGGTTTTCCCCACAATCTTTTACTTCACTATTAGACTTTGTTATCCCTGTTCTGAACCTCTAAGCTCCTACGACTTGTTGTTTAATCTCCTTAGATAATTAATAGGTACTTATTTTCTATCTAGCCTATTTTGCCCCACTGCTGGGCAAAAGGCCTCCCTCTACCTTTTCCACACAACAATTTTGCAATGTCCGGCCAGCCCTCTCGTTAGGAGTTGAGCTCGTCTCGCCATCTTCGCCTTGGTCTGCCGCGATATGATCTGGCATTTAGTAAGACCCATTTTGTGGTGTTTTTACCCCATTTTGTGGTGTTTTTACCCCATTTTTTACCTGTAATGATGCCACCCATTGTCAATCGAATAACTCCTGATCCCACCGTTGCCCTTTTACTAACGGTATACAGACATGCTGTTGGGAATCATCCGCACTTGGTCCATATCCCGACTAGTCGTACTCAGCGCTTCTTCTCCACATTTATTATGCGCACAGCCAAAGTGTGGAACTCTCTGGCCAGCGTATGTGTTCCCGTTCACATATAACCCGTCTGCCTTCAAAGCCAGAGTGAACAGGCATCTTCTGGGCACGCTCGCTCCATCACAGACCTCATCCATCGCTTTCCATCAGGCGTGATCGAGGACAAGAGCAAGCCCAATTCTCAATAAAAAAAGTACTTATTTCAGTTATACAAAGTTTTCAATTCTAGTCTTCTTTTACAAACGGTAGCTTCATATGGAAAAGATAGGAATACTCCAAATACTTGTAGTATTTTAATGTAGTGTAATGGATTGGATTTGGCAACACTGGGGATCTTTCAAAATACAAATTGAGGTTCTAGAAAATGCGTGTTCCTATTTTTGAATACCCCGACCAAACCGTTATAAACATCTTTGTTTTAATTCTCATCATTTTCATCAAGTCATTATTTACTACTGTTGGGCATGTACCTTTTAAATAAAGTACATAACTTAGATTTTCGTAAGTTTCCAGAAATATATTGTGTCGCCTTCACCTTAAACTGGCGCCATTTTAAATGCACTATAAAGTATGAATTTTCTTTGAACCGCTAACAGCTGCTTTGACGCTGTTTTGAAAACGTGCGCCAAACGCGCCATATTTATGATGTTTTTCTCTATGCGGTATCTGGACATTTATTATCATCTAAGCCACATCAACTATGGTTCAATATCTTCCTGCCCTTATCCCATGTTACTTGTGTCGACGCAACACGTTTTTTTCTTCTATTCTGGCCTGTCAACCGTCACGTTATCTCTTGACTCCCTTGTCTTTCATGTCATCTGGCTTTCGACAATACCTAATTTGTTTAGTTTAAAATTTCTTAGCAATCATTTGAATCTAAATTTTAAGATATACTTGCGACCTGGCTTTACACGGGTGCAAATTAAACACACAAAAATCTCTTCCTCGTTTATCACTCTTTCTATTTGTGAGAACCGTAACTTAATCCTTTGCGTGGCTTAGAGGAAGCGAGCAATAGATATAGACAGGGGCAAACAACGACTTTGTTTGACTTGGAGATAGAGAAACGAACTTCATAACTATGACGCTGCCAATTCTCCTCGTCGTTGTCATAACTATCACCCTTCTTATTCCAATTATATTGGTGCCTAGATGTCGCCTTATGGTATCGTTTATCTTCACTGTACTTTCAGCTATTTTTTCGTTAATATTTGTCTATTATACACTTGATTTGATGTATTTTACGCTTTCCCGAGTATTTTCGGTTATGCCGGCCGCCCCGCCCGAGTGAATGTCGGTAAAAGTAATCTATATCTGACATCTGTCCACCCGTTCAATGACATTCACACTGTAGCATTTTTCTACAAGACTTATCGTCGTAGCTTTTTTTGAGTTGTCACACTGGCCGGTAAAATTTTTCGAATTTAAAAGGTTCATTGGACAAGAGAACGAGGATGACAAGAAAAAGTTCGGTGTCATAGGTCGGTGCAACATGTATTATTGTTGCATACTTCTTTATTAGTCTTCTTAATTGTCAGTTTGTCACACCCCCCCCCCCCTTTCTATGACTTATAATTACCATCTGATCATCTATCGTTTCTCTATGGCCATCACATTCACAGCTCATTAACGTAGTGACATATAACCGAAAATTAGGTACGCAACGGAAACTCGATGTGATAGTATTTTAAGAAAACTACGTGACGTCATTTCAGCCTGACGTGTTTGTCATTTTATAAACCTTGCAGGGGTAAACTTAAAACGAACTTTTAATTGTTTTGATTTCGATTAATGGGTTGCAACGTTACTGGGTTGTGGTATAATACTGGTGTTCTGGTGCGTCCGGATAGACTGGAAAAGGCTAGGCATTCTCGTGAGATGAAGTACACTACATATACTCGAATTTATTGACTGGAGTTAACTGACAGATGTCACTTGACACATTCTATTAACACCTTATTTAACTATTTACAAGTTCTCATAATACCTAAAACCCAATTAACTAAACAATCACTATCTTACATACCTACCTATTTTTTTAAATATGACCATCTTTATTTTACGAAGTGACATGTAACACCTGTCCTTTAATTCCAGTAAATTATTTCTTTGAATATAAAAGATGTAACTTCTTCGTGTTACACCATTGCCCGGATAAATCATCTACTATTCTTAACTTTACGTAAATTAATATTCTTAATAGCAAAACAACGTGGTTTAGCCGGCAACTCGATAATTTTTTGACAGTCAATACAGGTAAGGGGTGCCAAGGGGTAACTTGTTAACCAGGCACTGGGTTGTGAAGGTCAGAAAGGCAATCGCTTCATGTAAAATGCTGATTCTTAGCTGTCACAGGGTGACAGGAAGCCGACCTCAATTTAGTTTTAAAAGAACATAACTACTTACATCATAAGACAAGGCGGAATTGTGGGCGCTCTTCCCTCTAAAGCCACTAATGAAGAATTGAATTAGGAGTACCTACTGTAGCATTTTGCTACAAGATTTATCGTCTTAGCTTTTTTTGAGTTGTCAGACTGGCTGGTTATATTGTTCGAATTTTAAAGGTTCATTGGACTAGAGAACAAGGAAAAAGTTCGGTGTCATCGGCCGTGACATTAAAATCATAATATAATTTTTTTATTGAATAAACCAAGAACAAATGGGGCGAAGCGAAATGACCCCGCCCTTCCTATTTGCAGGCTATGATGAAAAAAAACTAGCAATTAACGCCTTTATAGTTTTATTCGTCTGCATCCACACCTGTTACGTTCTCTTTGACTTCGAACTACTTCTCAACCGTAGTATTCCCGGGTTCAGCACCACGGCTGAAATTTGCCTGATCATCACCAAACAGCAGGGTATGAAAGGAATTCAGAAGGCTAAACTTAATCAAGCGTCCGGTCCTAACATCCTTTACATCACCTTCCTCCTGCCCTTGGCCCATGTTACTTGAGATCGACTCACACTTGCTTACATTCTCCCCTGTCAAACGCCCCTCTTTCACTGTCTCGCTTTTCCTTCAAATCACCAAGCACACAATCTAACCTAACCTAACTAATGTTCCTTTGGTCTTCCTTTACATCCATTTTATTCATCTCGATATGTCACATACGAATCATCCCTCCTCTTCAAATGGCCGTTACAAGACAAACGAATTTTTAACTTTCTTTCAAATATTTTAGTCCGCCACTCCTCTTGGTCTATTGCTTAGAGTTGCCAAACTCATTAACAATCACTTTTGAGTAAACTCCGTCTTATTTCTTTTAATATCTTTTTTCAATGATTACTCACTCTTTGAAAAAAGATATTTAACTTGAAGGGAGGTATTTTCTTACTTCTGGGAACACCCAGGGCACACAACGGGAATTTCCCGGTTTTTTTTGAGTCGGTAACTCTGTATTCATATTGCTAACTTAAAATATTAACCAAGCCTTTCCTTATATTGACGCAGTCTCTTTAACAAAATCGAATACACTTTCTGTATCTTATTTAAGTCAATCAAATTTTAATATCTTAGTGATTTGATAACATGTTCATTCTTTTTTTACCATTCAATTTTGAAATAAACATTTGACAATATCTCATAAAAAGTTGTTTTATTTTCTTTTTTTATACTGTTTTTATGCTTCTTGTCCATTATTTTCTTAGTTTCTTTTGTTTTGGTCCATTTTGCCCCAACACCTCTGGAACTGTAGGTAGACCGTGCTCCAAGATAAGAGCATGGCTAGCCTCAAGATGGGACTCGCGATGAATCGGTAAAAAACTAAAACGATGACAAACAGCAGCAAACGACAGGTCGAGGTAGAGGCAGGATCGAGAGTGTATACGTCGCAGCCAACTGGCTTTAACAGCCGTTTAACTGGCTGTCTAGCTTTTTCATAGAACAGCTCCGTTTAATCAGCGGCCTAAATTTCCAGCCTATGCGTCTCATACAACATTATTTTATTGAAAAGGCTGGGAGATGCTTAGGCCGTACATTTCTAACAGTGTGACGACAATGACAATTTTAGGAAATTTTAAATTTAAACTACCTAATCAATTTCAATATTCCAACCTAGCGGGGCTCCTATGTCTGTATGAATGGCATGATGGGAGCTAAGTTTGCTCGCTTCTCTCGCTCTAGTAGCACCTGTCGGGGTGCCTAAGCTCTCTGTGCCCTAAGTTCCACAACTTGGCTTGGTAATTTATAAAACGGTGTTGAACCCAATCATTTGCCTAGCTGTTCAATTAAATGCCTAGATGCCACTTAGGGCGCTGATTAAACGGTGCCATTCAATAAAAACGCTAGGCCGCCACTTAAACGGCTGTTGGCTGACAGTTGGCTGCGAATCAGCCGTAAAGACATGTGTATATTATACAATGTGTATATCTACTTAGATCAGTTAGTTTATTTCGATCGCCGCATCGAAAATGCCTGGAAAAGCTACTGATATTGGACGCTAATGAAGGGCGATCTCCCCCGAAATCCCCGAAGCGCAAACTCATCGACATGTGTGTATGCTGCCCGTCCTAACCTACGGTGTTCAGACCTGGTCATTCATCGTGCCGCAAAGGTTCCGCCTTGGGATACCCATTGGGATACGCCTTGGAATACTGCGGTCCAAAACAGGTACCTATCATAGACATGGGCAAAAAAACTGCCAGGCTGAAATGGGACTGGACGGGTCACACCGGCCGCATGCATAGTGATCGCTGGGCAAAAATCTCCACGCAACGGGTGCCAGAGGATGGACAGCGTCGCCCGCCGAGGCCGGCCCAGAAAGCATACCGCGAAGGCTGGTTCGAGGTGGCGCAGAGTGCCTGTAAGTATATGGAAGAGACCTTTGCCCCGAAGTGGGACACAATAGGCTGATAAAAAATAAATTGCTTCTCCACTTGCACTGGCAAAACTGCAATAATCTATCAACAGTGGCTACAAGGATATTGTCCACGCAACTAGAAAATATGTGTAATTATTGAAACAGGCGCAATCTCCGTAAAGCAGATCTGATAATTTTCTTGTAGTGCTGACTACATCAGCGAAGCTTTCCGGGAAAGTTGAATCGATATTTATTCGCTGCAACATACTCCGCATTTTATTGTAAAAGTGAAATTGCAAAGTGATTAAAATAAACTGGCCAAGTGCGAGTCTGACTTGTGCATGAAGGGTTCCATACCATCACCATTATTATTTTAGTCCACTATTTTAATTTTTTTAGAGCAAAAAACGCCAATAAAAGCAATTTTCTAGTAGGAGAGTTCCTTTTCAATTATTTTTATTATTTGTTGCATAGATGCAACAGAATTACACACTCTGTCAACATTTCAACTGCCTACCTATTACGGTTCATGAGATACATGAGACTTTCCTTAAAAGCCTTAGTAGCCAGGTCATGAAATACAAAAAAAAACAAAAAGAATAACTGCTGCCATTTTGTAATGTTAATATTGTCAATGTCATTTACAACTGACGTTTATATTCACGTGTTTACCTCGCTGAAATGCGGATATTTATCGAAAATAACAGAAAATAAATAAGGTTTAACCATGATAATAACAGAAGACAATGAGATCGACATATTCGTCGCCAGCAAAATAGGTTCTTTTAAACGTAAGTACAGTTTAGCCACTGTTTTTCATAGTTAATTTGTTATTATAAACAAAATTACTTGTTTTTTAAGTTATTGCCTATAGAAGGTGTTTATTTTCGTCATAGAGAGTGTTCTTCTTACATCTCATTTCTAAAATAGCGTAGCTCTTAAAACTGTCAAAGTCTATGCTTCCCAGAAATATCGATTAACTAACACAAAATATCGGCTGCCGTATAAAGAGGTTATTGTAATGTAAACACCACGCTTTTGAAGTCTTAGAGACTTTACGTGAACACCTCCCGAATGTATCGTTGTATCGCCAAGACTACGGATTTTGTAAAATTTTCATCTATCAATGCTCAGTACTTGGGGCGAGTTTTTAGATTCTTAGTAAACATAATGAATGGCTGAAAATTGTTGGTGAATTTAGACAAATGCGCTTTTCGATCATTATTTAGATTGACCAATGGTCACAGCTTGCATTAGCGACTAAGTAAATCCGTGGGCCTAGCGCCAATGTTTTTCGTCCAGCCAATAATACATTTTGTTAACACATTTTTCGCTTAAACCCAATTTCAGATATTAAATATCACACAGATCTTTTAAAAAACAGTAAGAAGAATATTGAGAACCTCGTGGACATCAAGACATTGCAAAAGAATGAGAGCATCACGAGGCTGGAGTGGGGGAATGCTGAGCAGACTGAAATTCTGATCGGCAAGAAGAATCAACAGGTATATATTATTGGGAGAAAGAAAGAAAGAAAGAATAATATTTATTTAGCACTTGCATGAAACACGCACGGTACATAGAAATAAAAAATTAAAAAAAAGAAAAGTAGGTATGCTAAGAACCAAGTGTACGTCTCACGGCCACACCAAAAAGGTCCATTTCAGCGATATGTCAGACAATGCTGGGAGCTATATATTTGAGCCGTTTGGGGTTGAAACATAAGGCCCATGGGGTACGAGTGCTGACCGGGTCTTTCGGGACATCAGCAAACAACTTGTCGACTGTTCACGTGACCAGAGGGCTGGGCATTTCTTCGGCCAAAGAATCAGCATTGCCATTCAATACGGCAACTTTGTCCAAAAAATAAAATTTTGGGTGGACCACCCTTATCACTTAAGGGTATGAAATATAGTTGACGTCCTATTCTCAGACCTACTGAATATACACAAAATTTCATAAGAATCGGTCAAGCCGTTTCGGAGGAGTTTGGTTACAAACACTGTGACACGAAAATTTTATATATTAGATAATTATGTTAAACCGACCATTAAAATATGTCAAAGGAGCTCGTGGATAAATAATAACAGCCGCACGGGTCGATCTTTAAGGTTAAGCAACACTTGCCGAGGTCGGAATGTGGATGGGTGACCATCTCAACATACCGATACTCCTCCGTGCCTCGGAAAGCACGTTAAGCCGTTGGTCCCGGCTGTCATTTGTAGATTTTTGGCAGTTGTTACGGATTGTCAGAAGCCAGTAAATCTGACTCCAGTCTTGCCAAGAACTACCGTGTTACCCAGTTGATGGGTTGTGGAGGTCTGGTAGGCAGCCGTTCCACGTAAAATACTGGTATTACTGAGTCCGGTTTGACTGGAAGCCGACCCCAAGATAATTGGGAAAAGGCTAGGCAGATGATGATGTTAAACTGAGTGTTATAGCCATCACAAGTTCTCGTCAACTGCCAAGCGTGTGGATACGGCATTACGCTTTCAACCTTAAATCGCCGAACCGAGTTTTGTGAATTTTTGTTCCGCCTTAAATCGGACCATTTATACGGTTACACGCCACTTTTATTGGGAAAGCCTAACGCGAGCGAAGTCGCATGCAAAAGTTAGTATTTATAAGTTACGAAGCTGATGTTGTTAATCCTCTTAATTCCCCCAGATCCAAATCTACGATACTGTCCAAGGTTTCACAAAGTCCTACACGGCGGACTTTGCCCCCGGCGAAGTGGTAGGGCTCGGGCGCTGCAAGCGGAAACTCCTGGCGGCTGTCTCCAGTGGTGTCGTGAGGATATGGAGCAAGAAGACTGAGGAACTCGTCAACGTGGGCAAGGTGGACCGCATGAGGGTCTGTGCTGAAGATAATACCGTTTTTGGTACAGGTAAGTGATAAATGATATTTATTTTGTAAGTAGGTTAAACATAACACTTTTACACGTCAATCTTTTTGGGTAATTTTAAGCTAGACGAGGCCGGTGTTTCCTAGCCGACTACCCTGAGAAGAAACAGCGAAACAAACTCAAAGGTCAAAGTCTCTTTTACAATCGTACTGATCAAATCATTTGAGAACCATGTAGGTTAATGTCTGAAATGGTCTAAAATACCAGATTTTGCTATGTGTGGTGCAGCGGCGGCTTTTACCATTGCGAGGCCCCGGGCGACAGGTCTTTGCGAGGCCCAGGGCGGCAGTCCTTTGCAAAGCCCCGGGCGACAGGTCTTTGCGAGGCCCAGGGCGGCAGTCCTTTGCAAAGCCCCGGGCGACAGGTCTTTGCGAAGCCCCGGGCGACAGATCTTTGCGAAGCCCCGGGCGACAGGTCTTTGCGAGGCCCCGGGCGACAGATCTTTGCGAAGCCCCGGGCGACAGGTCTTTGCGAGGCCCAGGGCGGCAGTCCTTTGCAAAGCCCCGGGCGACAGATCTTTGCGAGGCCCAGGGCGGCAGTCCTTTGAAGAGCCCCGGGCGACAGATCTTTGCGAGGCCCAGGGCGGCAGTCCTTTGCAAAGCCCCGGGCGACAGATCTTTGCGAGGCCCAGGGCGACAGATCTTTGCGAGGCCCAGGGCGGCAGTCCTTTGCAAAGCCCCGGGCGACAGATCTTTGCGAGGCCCAGGGCGGCAGTCCTTTGAAGAGCCCCGGGCGACAGATCTTTGCGAGGCCCAGGGCGGCAGTCCTTTGCAAAGCCCCGGGCGACAGATCTTTGCGAGGCCCAGGGCGGCAGTCCTTTGCAAAGCCCCGGGCGACAGATCTTTGCGAGGCCCAGGGCGGCAGTCCTTTGCAAAGCCCCGGGCGACAGATCTTTGCGAGGCCCAGGGCGGCAGTCCTTTGCAAAGCCCCGGGCGACAGATCTTTGCGAGGCCCAGGGCGGCAGTCCTTTGCAAAGCCCCGGGCGACAGATCTTTGCGAGGCCCTTGTTCTTTTTAAAATGTATATGAAAGTAGGTATATATTTCTATTTGCGGCGTTTCCTAAGACTAAAATAAAACCACAGTGAGAAATTCTACATAGGAAAAATTGCAAAACTGAAAACCGGTCTCGTGTCATCGACTTCCTCAAATTCAATGGCACTTATTAATATTCATATTATTAAATAATTAACTGTGAAATAACTTCATTTCATTGGTAAAAGTATAAAATCTTTCAAATGTAGGGTTTTTTGAAATCGGGTAGCGCGAGGCCCCTGTAAGAGCGAGGCCCCGGGCGGTTGCCCCGCTCGCCACCCCCTAAGGCCGCCACTGGTGTGGTGTGACAGCCCCGTGCCTCGGAAAATACGTAGAGCCGTTGGTCGGTCGTATCGGAGTGCCGTCCCATTCAACTATGAGGATAATTAAAGGAAAAGAGAGTACACCTGTGTTTCCGCACACATTTGAGCAATATAATATCTCCTGCGTACTCTGCTAATCTCCCTTGAGCTCTTAACTCGGTCGGGATGATTATTTGACTAATGACTATCAATAAACTTTACAGGAGGCGAAGAAAACGACCTAAAAATCTGGCGCATCGGCGAGGCAGCTCCGACCTTCACAGCCAAGAACCTGGCACACGACTGGCTGCAGCTGCGGCGCCCCGTGTGGGTGTCCGACCTGGTGTTCCTGAGTGGAGGAGCTGGTCGCCTCGCCGCTGTGTGTTCCAGGCATGGATATGTTAGGTGAGGTAAACTGAGTTACCGCATTTGGAGGAACACGGGTGGGTTTTAGTAAGAGAGATACTTCCTTCCGCTCCGCCCAGAGCAGGAGAAAAAAGGCAATATTGAATGGAACCTATTTACTAAGTCTCCGTTGTCCGTCCGACCATATGTTTGACTACGGACTGTATCTTTAGAATCGTAATGGGTAGACAATTTAAATGTTCCATTCTTAACTTATACATTACAGGAAAACGTGCATGAAGTAGACTGCGCCATCTAGCGTTGCAAATTCGAAACTTATAAGTTAAATATACTTGACAAAGACACTCCTGTGCTGCCACCTATAGTTCCTGCACACTAGTCTATTGTTAAAATACATTTTTTTCGAAATCCTTGGCGCGCGAGTCCGATTCACACTTATCCAGTTTTGATAACTGTTGTAACCGACTTCAAAAAAAGAGGAGGTTCTCAATTCGGTTGTTTTTTGTGTCCGTTACCTCATAACTCAGTCATTTATGAACCGATTTGAATGTCCGATTGGTCCCATGGAAATTTCATCGAAATCGGTTCAGTAGTTTGGTTTTTAGATAAAAATAGCTGGAGAAATAATTATGTCGTCCGGTGGTGTTGTTAGGTGTGGGATACCACTAAAAACTGAAAAATTAATTCTTTATTGTACACCATAACAGCTTATATTAATTCACAGTGATTTACAAACACACTACAAAGTATAAAATATCTTTAATTTCGGAAGTCGGTGTTAAAATACGAAGAAACAACCAAAACACCTGTTGTACCAAACAAACTGTAGTATCAAATAAACTGTAGTATCAAATAAACTGTAGTATCAAATAAACTGTAGTATCAAATAAACTGTAGTATCAAATAAACTGTAGTATCAAATAAACTGTAGTATCAAATAAACTGTAGTATTAAAGAAACTGTAGTATCAAAAATAAACTGTAATATCAAATAAACTGTAGTATCAAATAAACTGTAGTATCAAAGAAACTGTAGTATCAAATAAACTGTAGTATCAAATAAACTGTAGTATCAAATAAACTGTAGTATCAAATAAACTGTAGTATCAAAGAAACTGTAGTATCAAATAAACTGTAGTATCAAATAAACTGTTGTACCAAACAAACTGTAGTATCAAATAAACTGTAGTATCAAAAATAAACTGTAGTATCAAAGAAACTGTAGTATCAAATAAACTGTAGTATCAAATAAACTGTAGTATCAAATAAACTGTAGTATCAAATAAACTGTAGTATCAAAGAAACTGTAGTATCAAATAAACTGTAGTATCAAATAAACTGTAGTATCAAATAAACTGTAGTATCAAATAAACTGTAGTATCAAAGAAACTGTAGTATCAAATAAACTGTAGTATCAAATAAACTGTAATATCAAATAAACTGTAGTATCAAAGAAACTGTAGTATCAAATAAACTGTAGTATCAAATAAACTGTAGTATCAAATAAACTGTAGTATCAAATAAACTGTAGTATCAAATAAACTGTAGTATCAAATAAACTGTAGTATCAAATAAACTGTAGTATCAAAGAAACTGTAGTATCAAAAATAAACTGTAATATCAAAGAAACTGTAGTATCAAATAAAATGTAGCTTTCGCCCGCGACTTCGTATGTGCATATCCTCTCTTAATGCTCTCCTACATTCCTCAAGGAACCTACATGCCATTGCAATTTCAGCTTTCTACGACCAGCAGTTTCGGCTGTGCGTTGTCTGTCAGTCACTCAGTAACGAAAGAGTTTTATATTTATTTATTGTTCTTGTATAAATCTTTTTTATGTGTTGTGTCCGCAGGTTATACGACAGTCGCGCACAACGCCGGCCTGTCGTATCGGTGGACTTCGAGAACATGGCGGCAACATCTATCACCAACAGCTTTGACGAACGGTGAGCACTTAACAATGTGGAGACATCGATACGACAGTAAATCAAAACACTGGCAATACTAGTTCATACGAATATGTTGTTTTTTATCACTGATTTGATGTCACTAACTGCAACAGACTGCTTGGAATATTTCGTCAGAATAGTAGTCACTATCATTGACTAGTTTGAGTTTTTTTTGACGTTTTATGTTATTGGAAAGTGAATTTTTAATTTCGGTGACAGGATTTTTTATTTTTTTTTATTTATTCGAACAAGACAACTTTTGGTCCACAGTAGGTGCTAGTAGCAGTTAATAATTTGTTAGTTAATTTTATAAATATGACATACAGTCTCCTTATTATTGACAATTCATAAAATGAAAATGTTAAAAAATAATTAATTAATTACAGTGATCAATAAATTAAAATGTCAACAAATAAAATCAAATTGAATAAAATCGATAAAAATTAAAATGTCAATTACTTACTTAATAAAATAAAAAATGACAATAATTTAGAGGAAAACGTTAATAACTTAGATGAAAACTTAGATATTAGATTCGGATCAGCTTACCAGTATTTTACGTGGAGCGGCTGCCTACCAGACCTCCACAACCCATTAACTGGGTAACACGGTACTCCTTGGCAAGACTGGTGTCAGTGTGTTTTGTGTCGATACGTCCTTTTTTCTTATGACGGCAAAATAATTATTTCAATTTATTTTTCTCGTTCCTAGCCAAGTCCTGGTAGGCTTCGGGCGAGGTCAGCTCCACCAAGTAGACCTTCGCGTGGGCAAGCCCGACAAGGGCTACAAGGGATGCGCGGGCGCCGTCACAGACATCGCTGTCGTGAAGGACGCCAGGCTCATTGTCAGCGCCAGCCTCGACAGGCAGCTCAGAGTGCACCGGTATGCCAGCAAGGAGCTGCTGTATAAGGTGAGGCTCTGTGGAATACGAGACGAGAAGACTCGGCGAAGTCTCCCAAGCGACCGAATGCTCTAAAACTTGCCCATCATCATCCACAGCTCGAATTCGCTGGGCATAAACCTCTCTTCTCCCATCACTTCCCGTGGGTGTCGTAAGAGGCGACGAAGGGACTCACCAGAGAATGGGCAGCAGCATTCTCTGTGCATTGCAACAGCTACACTGCGATCGTCAACCCGCCTGCCAAGCGTGCGATTATGGCAAACCCCCCTTTGGGGGAAACCTATGTTCAGCAGCTTTTCACCCACGAAGCTTGCCCCTCGCATCATCCAGTCAAACCGGATTCAGCTGAATACCAGTATTTTACGTGGAGCGGCTGCCTACCAGACCTCCACAACCCATTAAGTAGGTAACACGGTACTCCTTGAGTTTGCCCCTCGCATAATGTAAAATTTTGTTACAGCAATACCTCACGTCGAAGCTATCCTGCGTGTTGGTGCAGACAGAGAGTTCCACTCCGCTCACTCGAGTGGAGGGTGAGATAAAGGAGGAAGCGGAGGATGTCGTCAAAGTGGAGGACGAGGAAGAAGTTGATGACCTGGACAACCTGTTTGAGAAGATGGAGACTGTTGGGTGAGTGTAAGCCGAAGAAAGGGCGAATTCACCGCAAATCGTTACGCGCGAGTTTCTACGCGCGTTGGCGAGGTACGGGGCGTCAAAACATCGCGTGCACAAGCATCGCGCGGATTCAGTATACTGTAACACCAGCGACTCCCGCTAGTGTTACTTATTGTTATTATTATAAATAAAACTATATTGGAGATTTGAACTTGAAAATATATTAGGCGTATGCCTTCAACGAGGGCTGGTACCGGAGTCACAGATAAAAACAAAACATATTTTCACATTTATTTATTTATTTATTTATTTAAACTTTATGTACAATAGTGGTACATGGGCGGACTTAATGCATCAAGGCATTCTCTACCAGTCAACCTTTGGGTTATAAAGACTATACTGTAGTAGGTGTACAATAAATAAAAATAAGATTCAAAATTGAATTTTAACAATTCGGAAAGAATATACATATAATATATATAATACTAATAAAATACATATATTCGTACACATTCGTATTTCAAATTCTTTTAGTTTTCGCCACACGCTTCCAAAGGCTACCATGTCTGCCAGAGACCTGCAGACAAGGATACTCTACTCGACACTCTGGCCGACAAGTTTCCTCTTCACAATACACTACGCCAGACTCTCGACTCGCGCGTGTTACCCGCGTAACACGCGAGTCGTGGAATTCAGATCGAGTGCACGTCTACTGACTGAATTCGTCCCCAAATGCTCGCGCGTTGGTACGCTCCTTCTGGACGCTACATACGCGAGTGATACGCGCGAGATAATCGCAGCAAATTCTCTCCTTCTGGACAAGGTCTAAATTATTGCGAACAAGCTTTTTTATTGGGCTCTAGCTCTCCACTGCAACTCCTGTAAGCCAGAACCAACAGTGGCGACCACCAGAAAAACGGCGAGTCAATGATTCTGAATGTCCCGGAAAACGATTCAACTGTCTTGGATCCCGCGACGAAGTTAATCGACGACTAATTTAAGTAACGACTGCCAAAGATCTACAAATAACAGCCGGGACCAACGGCTTAATGTGCTTTCCGAGGCACGGAGGAGTCTCGGTATGTTAAGATGGTCACTAATTCACAGACCGACCTCGGCAAGCGTTGCTTAACCTTGAAGATCGACCCATTTTTTTATTTTTTTTTAAAGATGGGAAATCATCAAATGACTTCTTCCTCCCGCTCTGGGTGGAGCGGAAGGGCGTGTCGACTCTTACTGACTAAAACCCATCCGTGTTCCTTCTAAAGCCCTTTGCGTTCCAGGGCCGCGGTGACTCTTTCGAACAAATTCCGCAACCCTGGCAGGCTCTGTCCCTAGCAGGCCCCGTCTTCTATGCTGACATCTCTATGAGGCGCGCGTGGAACACAACGCGCCATCGACCCGGGTAGATCGACCCATGCGGCCGTTATATTTAGCCACGAGCTCCCCGTGTACCATTTGGTACCCATTGTAAATTCAGAACTTGTATCATATAAATACTTGACATTTACAGGTCTGTGTTGCCATCCATAGTTCCTGCACACTCCCTATATTAAAACCGCGTCTTGTTCTATTACAGTCCTCTCCCTGCCCTTATCCCATGTTACTTGGTGTCGGCGCAACACGTTTTTGTAGTAAAAACTTCTTTAGCGGCGTTGTGCACTTTTTGGGATGGGTATAAAATGTTAAACTCGCGTCAGGACACGTGACCTGATCGAAAATTCGTAAGACGAAGGGAGAGTAGACCGCCGGCGCGGCGTAGGAGAGGAAGTAATATCCCCCTCTCTTTCTACCGCGCGGCGAAAATGTATGCCTCAATGCATGCATATGCAATTCGTGCGAAATTATTCCCTAACCATTCCAAAATATCAAAAATGCACAATGTTAATGTTCAAGTTTGCACTTCTGCCAGCACTTCCGGAGTGCAACCCGTTGTTTTTTTCTTCCATTCTGTCCTGTCAGCCGTCACGCTATCACTACCTCCCTTTTCTTCCATATCACTCCTAACACAATCCATCCATCTTTTCTTTGGCCTCCCTCTCCCTGTCCATACATGGGTACACATTTATATTCATAACTCTTTTAGTTACGTGCATTTCATCCCTCCTCTTCACATGACCATACCAAGATAAGCGGTTCCCTTTCAACTCTTCGTTTTTTGACGTGTCAACGACTAATAAATCGATGAACGCCGGCTGCACGACTGCACGCATGTAAAAGGATGACTCATTGTAACGTTACGCTCATTGTAACGTTACACTCATTGTAAAGTTACGCTCGTTGTAACGTTACGCTCATTGTAACATTACACTCATTGTAACGTTACGCTCATTGTAACGTTACGCTCGTTGTAACGTTACGCTCATTGTAACATTACACTCATTGTAACGTTACGCTCATTGTAACGTTACGCTCGTTGTAACGTTACGCTCATTGTAACGTTACACTCATTATAACGTTACGCTCATTGTAACGTTACGATCATTTCATCAATGTTTTGTTATGACGTTGTCACGTTAAACTATCGTCCGTAAACCGACTTTACAGACAACCAATTATTTTTTATTTTTAACTTTTCTTTGTCTTTTTATATTACAGTGACAAACCGAAAAAGACTAAGCTGAAAGCAGAACAAGAAGAGTTACCGGCCAAAAGAAACAAGCCTTCATCAGAAGGGTCAACGTCCTTACAAGAAGTTGATCAAGAAGACACCGAAGACGCGATCAAGAAGCTTCTGCGCAGCACGGAGAAGTTAAAGAAGAAGCGTGATCAGAAGAAGAGGGAGAAAAAAGCGAAGAGTGTCTTCCATAATGCTTGAAATTAAATCTTTTAAAATTAGGTTTTGTTTTTTTATTTTGTAAGAAGATATTACAACAACATAATTCGGTTTGGAAAAGGTAATTAAAACTAATATCTCTTTAAATACAACATTTAAGATTCTGGAGGATTAATCACTATTACTACTAAAGGGGATAGATACCTTTGTGGCATACCTACCCGGCCACCATTTATTTTTAGTGATTTACTTACATATCTCTCTTTATTAACCACTAGCGGACGTCACGCGGTTTCACCCGCGTAGTTCCCGTTCCCGTGGGAGTACGGGGATAAAATATAGCCTATGTTACTCGCTGATAATGTAGCTATCCATTGCTGAAAGAATTTTTCAAATCGGTCCAGTAGTTTTTAAGTTTATTCGTTACATATAAAATACAAATCTTTCCTCTTTATAATATTAGTATAGATTTATTACGAAATGTTCCCGAATTTTTTGCAACCTTGTACCTACATATATAATACCTACTACGGGCAAAGGAAGCCTAATTCATCCCAACTTCCAGTCTAATCCGAAGGGGACGCTTTAATAAAGGTTAAGCTCTAAAGAGGCACGTCTGTGGTAAAAAATAAAGGAAATCGATTAACGCAGGGCGCCTTTTCGGTTTAGTTTTAATTGGCATTGCTTTGCTGCCAGAATAGTGCTGGGCTAGATTAGAATATGCTGTTTTCCTACTAAGCAATTAATTAACTAGCCTCAGTAGCCCCTTTTACGCGAAGTGAAACTTAAAAAATATGATTTACCACAAAAGCACTCACTAGTCACTGCTTCAACACCCCCTTTTTGTTAAAGCGCCAAGACAGCCCGCTCTCCGACTGATCTACTAGCGCTTGTTGGGGTAATAGGTATAGACCTATAAGCTATACATTCGCTTATGGCTATCAGCTTGCGCCCCCTAAGAATCTGAACTCTAGCCTATTTTCGTAATTTGTGAATCCGAAAACGAAGAAATTACACCAATGATGAAAAATTGCAATTTCGTTAGAGCCATCTTCTGTCATAGGCCTTGGCTGGTTTGGCACCGCGCGCTGTGCCCTCCTCCGCTCTTTGATTAGCACGAGCCGGAGTCCGTTGACTCGAAAAACGACCAAATTTAACGACGACATTGTTTATTTGGTCGTACAAATATGACAAATCTGTTATTTGGGGTTCGACAGAAATTATTGTGCGCTGTTCTTAATCTGTGGTAAAATAGTTGCGCGCGAAAGAATGGGCGCCCCCCATTCTTTCGCGCGCAACTATTTTAACGATGTGTGTAACTATGCCTGTGGCAAGCGGCTTATGGGCTATGGGTCTGCAAAGTGCGCCCCCTGAGGCTTGCGCCCTTGACAGCCGCCCACCTTGTCAACCCCTAGCTACGACTCTACGACTATTATTGTTATTCTTCTTGACAGAATCCTGGATACGACCTTGTTTGCGGAACATATTATTGTCATATATTCTCACTTTTAACAATCGGGATACTCTTTCTAATTTCTTTCGCCAGTGGCATGGAAGCCAGTGGCGATAACTAGGAAAGTATGTGTCGTATGTCCCCACAACAGTTGAGTTTTTATGGTCCTAGTGGAACAACTGAGAACAGAGGGCGTAGCTCGAGCACGCGGCACACACGCCAAGTTAACGGAACGGGGCTGAGCGCACAGCTGTAGCGAAGGAGCGCGCCTGCAGGAACTGAACAGGCAAATATACATACGGACGTGTTGCTATAACTTTTTGGACTGGCGCAAGCCCAAATAATTTCCGCTTAGGGATACTATCCATGGGCAGAGGGGTAGCAAAATTGAACATGATTATTATTCCAAAAGAAAAACACTGATATACCAATTTACAAAACGTATTTATTTTATTAATACTAAGAGGCGCTAACAACTACATTCAATTGATTATTTAAATGAAGTACAGCCACGTCACCTACATCCCACAATATATTAGAGATAATCTTAATAACTAAAAGACGAATGATAGTAATATTAAAAACGAAAGACGTACAATTTAAATCTATACATCTATCACTTAAAGGTGGCGCCAAAGATTTTCGAGGAAGCAAGAGATGTGTGCGAGGGATGTGCACGTATGGCTGAACAGCGTCCTCGTACCGCTCAACTACACAATGAGACGAAGCTTCGCTTAGCATCCTCGCACCGCCACGTTACTTCGCACTTATTTTTTTACTTATATCGATTCACATCATCATATGCCAGCGTATTCCATCCATCTCTAATCAAAGTATGGCGGAAACACATGACAACCCTTGTCTGCCATGTCCTCTGGCTCAACATCACCTCGTCTATTACAAACAGCTGGTAATTCTACTTTGATAGCATCGCTTTTTCTTTGGGCAACATCAACTACACTTATTTTGATGTTCGATAAGACGCGTTGCATAACTCTGAAGTCTTATTATCGGATTTGGCTGTAACAACATAATCATAGTACCTATTTCAATCACTGTGAGGATCGCACGGAGGACGCGGTGCAGCATAGGTACATGTGTGGGAGCTAGGTTTCGGCTCCCACTTTGTGTGCGCTGGATTGGAGCATATTTACTTAAGTTCCAATAAAAGATCCCTAAATTCACTTGAAGAAGACTTATTTATTTCCGTATTACACCACATAGATTTAAATAAGTACACAATACTGAACTTATACTGAACTGACATTATTATTTCTAAACAAGTATTATAAGAATCTGGATCAACTGTGTCGTTCCGGTTTTTTTTTTTATTTTTTATGAGTGGCTTCTCGCAGTTCAACCTATAAGGTTGTCGACTGCTTAACCGGGCTTGCCTGTGGTGGCCTTAATATAATATTAAAGCCCCCAGAAAGGGCTTATAAAAAACTTACAAACGACTACACGCTAAGGGCACCCCCTGTGGGGTACGGGCCTCGGCTTAGGGCGTCGCTGGGGGGACAGCTAGGGACGGGCTGGATCGAACTGGTGTCATTCCGGTCAAATGTTCCAGGTCTATGCCCATTTTGGTGGGCACAAGTAGTGGTAGAGTTAACCTTTTGTTTACCAATCAAAAATTACCGGACTGAGCTCGATTTTAGACCAACCAATCACAGCCCTCCGCCTCTCAGACAGTTTTCGACAGGTTCGAACAAGTTCAGACTTGTCGAGAGGCGGTCCTGCTCGTGTCGGTCATGTTCCCTCCTAAATGTATTGATCCTTTTAGTTTAATATAGGTACGATTCTTTGGGCCAAGATTCATCGTGTCGGGGGACCGCTACTATACTAAGTATGTAATTACAAAAATAACCAGTCTACCGAGGAAAAAAATTTTGTAGGTTTTTTTTTTAATTTAATATTTTAGCATATTATATCACATTTTTATGGATTTTTGTCTGAGTGTACGAACCTTTGTTAAATCACCTTTTATGCTTAAAACCTCGGTGACAAATGTCACATTTTGAAGGTTTATCAACAGTGTGTTTACGAATATGTTTTGTTAAAGTCCCCTTTAGAGTAAAACTGCTCAGACATTTGTCTCATTTGAAAGGTTTTTCATCAGCGTGTACGCGAGTATGTCTTTTTAAAATCCCCTTGTAATGAAAACACCTTTGACATATGTCGCATTTGTAAGGTTTTTCACCAGTGTGCGTACGAATATGTTTTGATAAAATACCCTTCTCACTAAAACACCTTTGACATATGTCGCATTTGTAAGGTTTTTCACCAGTGTGCGTACGAATATGAGCTGTTAAATAACGCTTCTCACGAAAACAACGCTGGCAAACATCACATTTGAAAGGTTTTTTACCAGTGTGCGTACGAATATGTTTTGATAAGCTACTCTTCTCACTAAAACACCTTTGACATATTGCGCATTTGTAAGGTTTTTCACCAGTATGCGTACGAATATGAGTTTTTAAATAACGCTTCTCCCTAAAAGCACGCTGACAGACATCACATTTGAAAGGTTTTTTACCAGTGTGCGTAGGAATATGGTTTGATAAACTTATCTTTCTAATAAAACACCTTTGACATACAGCGCATTTGTAAGGTTTTTCACCAGTGTGCGTACGAATATGAACGGTTAAATTACGCTTCTCCCTAAAAGCACGCTGACAGACGTCACATTTGTAAGGCTTTTCACCAGTGTGCGTACGAATATGTTTTGATAAAATACCCTTCTCACTAAAACACCTTTGACATATGTCGCATTTGTAAGGTTTTTCACCAGTGTGCGTACGAATATGAGCTGTTATATAACGCTTGTCACTAAAACAACGCTGACAGACATCACATTTGAAAGGTTTTTCACCAGTGTGCGTACGAATATGTTTTGATAAGCTACCCTTCTCACGAAAACACCTTTGACATATTGCGCATTTGTAAGGTTTTTCACCAGTGTGCATACGAATATGAGTTTTTAAATAACGCTTCTCCCTAAAAGCACGCTGACAGACACCACATTTGAAAAGTTTTTTACCAGTGTGCGTAGGAATATGGTTTGATAAACTACTCTTCCTAATAAAACACCTTTGACATACGGCGCATTCGTAAGGTTTTTCACCAGTGTGCGTACGAATATGAGTTGTTAAATTGCGCTTCTCCCTAAAAGCACGCTGACAGACGTCACATTTGTAAGGCTTTTCACCAGTGTGCGTACGAATATGTTTTGATAAAATACCCTTCTCACTAAAACAACGCTGACAGACGTCACATTCGTAAGGCTTTTCACCAGTGTGCGTACGAATATGTTTTGATAAAATACCCTTCTGACTAAAGGGTATTTCTATGATTTAGTGCAATTCTGACAGAAATGTGAGAAAATTTTCAATTCCTTATTTTCAACTTTCACAAGAATTGGTATCAAGAATATAAACTATTTATGTAATTTATACAACATTATACGCATTACATAAGTAGATATTGACCGATGAAATTCTGTACTGCTGATGGTAATGAAAACAGTGGAGTTGGTAATGAAATTGGGGACTAAGGTAATGAAAAAAAATTACTGGTAATGAAACTGGAGACTAAGGTAATGAAAAAAAATGGCTGGTAATGAAATGAGTCTAAGATAAATAAATAAAAAATGCTGGATTATATCAGTAGATAAAGTAAATAAAATCTCGTAAGTTTTACACAATCAGAGTTTATTCTTTAAAACATAACAGAAAAAAATATTCAGTCTCTCTATCACAAATCAAATAAGTTTCGTTATCTAATCAGTCATGTCTTACTTAAGAAGCTACGAGTTCAATTAAATATAAAATTATAATTACTTAATGTAACGTAATAATATAAATTATGAAACATAACTATCCTGCCTAATAATATCTGCTTAATAACATACTTATTCAAAATCACTAAAGTTATAGCAAGCTCTTGTTTCTTGTCGAGACATATTAAAAAACAGTTATATTCTTTTTTTATTGCAGTTATGTCATATCGCCAAAAATATTATTTTTAAAACAGGGCATACAATCTCTCTTATGAATACAAAATAAAAAAATACTTAACAAAAAAAAAAGCCACAAGAATGCTCAAAAAAAAAACTTCTTAGTTCTACATTCCTAACAATGTCAATTCTTTGGGTTTGGTAAATTAAAAAATATTTAATTCGTCATCAGAATCATCAAAAAATGAGGTAATGCGTGATTTTTTCTTTACAATTCTGACTTCTTCACTTATGTTTCCTCCACTGCCACTATCATCTGACTGGTCAAAAAAAATTTTCTTCCCTTTTCTATCCTTTTTGAATATTTTTCTTGCATTGTCACTTTCTGAAATATCATCGGGATTATTTTGTTCTTTTCCTTGTTCTTTTACCGTGACTTTTCCAGAAACAAACTTTTGAAAATCAAGTTGAAAATTGGTATTATCTGTTTTCTTCATTTCATTGCCAATAAAAGAAGTGTTGGTCCAATGTACTTTTACGTCAGATAGTATGGTGATTTTGTTATTATTTTGGGCTCTATTTGATGAATTTTTCATATTTTGTGGTGCTTCAGTGGTTAATATATTCAGGAATTGATTAGTAGGGGTAGGTGTTTGAGAATTTGTCACTTCTCGAAGGACTTCGTTCGTCGTGTTTTCGTTTAAGAAATCTTGTAGATGTTCAGAATCGACATTTTCATAAAGACAAGGTAAGTTCATAAATCCAAGATGGTAGTTATGTGAACATATTTCACCGTTTTCACACAAGAAACAGCTTAGTTTTCGGAAGGTTATTCGAAGCCTGTTAGATGACCAAAGCACTTGATGCACAGACATCGTTCCACGAAATCCTTGAACCGACGAGGGAAATTTTCTGTCTTCAATGTCTTGCTCTGAGACGGATAGAAGTTTGATATTCTTTACCTTGACTTGCATGAGCTCCCAAAAGTCTTTCATTGTGCCAATGTCATTACCAAATTGTACGATTTTATCTGCGGTTCTCTTCAGGACAGCACCAACTCCATCTGGTGCTCCTTTGCCGTGTCCAGCCTCTAAATAGTTCCAGGTTATAAAGTTTAACTCTGGAAAATCCTGTTGTAGTTGACTAATAACGAAGAAAATGTAGCGATTCCTATATTGACTTGAAGGGCTGTCAGATACGAAATGTACTGTATCTATCAGAGGTGATATTTCTCTTACATAACCTAATAGTGGTATGAGATGTGCCCATATAGCACTTGCGTCATGTCTATTACATTCGCTGATACTGCAAACGCTGTAGGACTTCGTGATTCCAGTTTCTGGATCAATTAAGTATGCAACCGCAGTATGCAATGTTATTTGCAATCGACTGCCACCGAAATGATAGCTTTGTATCTCCTCATTAAATTTGACAGAGTAATTTTCGGAAAAATCAATGTGTAACATTACCTCCTTGGTAGTCATTGTCGCTTTCAGAGATTTAATGCTCTTGTACTGGACAACGATGTTAGTACAATGTTTCATAAAGCATGATTTTAGAGAATCTTCCAATTTTTTGATAACGTTTCGTGGGTAATCTTGTAATCGAGTTTTCACGGTAACAATTTTTGTTTTATCTTGTCCTTTGACATTGTAGGTTTCTTTTTTTGCGCACCACTGATAATAGTATATTTTCTCTTCATTGCTAAATTCTTCATAATTAATTACTCTGTTTCGACATACCTCACATGTTCGATTTAAGCATTCTTCATTGTGTATATCACAGCACAAGCTTTCCAATATAGCAGTTCCATTTGCCTCTTTAGTGATTTTATTCTTGTTAAGACTTTTGACTAACAAATCAAAATTTACGTGTATTTTACAAGCACATGTATTACGATCAGATTCTTTAGGGTAGAGAACCCAAAATGGTCGATATTTACAGAACGTAGAATATCCAATATTACTGTTTTGAACGTGCATAAACTTTTTGTGGAGGTTGGTTAATGTGTCCGATAAATATCGTTTTTGTTTTTTTTGTCCATTACGTGTGATAAATTCTTTTTTATCAGGAGAAATTTTAGTATTGCTGTCATCTTCGAAAAAATCTTCTACGTCTTGTTTAATTTTACTCTCTGTATCCATGTTTGATTCATTGCTTTGACATATTTTATTTTTGTCTCGCACTGTAAATTTCGACGCTTTACCTAAAACCTTGTGCTTTTTGAAACGGTCTTTATCCCTCATTACTATATCGCTAAACTCTCTTTTTTCTTTCTTTCTTAAAACTTTAAATCCATCTCTTAAATTGTTCGATATGATTTCTCCAAATAATATTTTTTTCTTTACTTCTTCTCGTTTGTCTTCGTCTATTGATTTTATCAAATTATCCACTTTCTCGCCTGTTGATGGCTGTTGTTGGTTTGCTTGTATTTTTCGTTGTTTATTTATTTGCCTTATCAACATTTTTCTCATTGCATCCTTTTCTTTAATAACTTTTTCCTTTTCCTGTTTTAGTTTACCAATCTCTTTCTTGTAACTATAACGAAGTCTTCTTATTAACTTATCCTTCTTTTGACACCGTTTGCAGTTCATGTTAGACACCTCTACTGATTGGTGTGATGGCCCTTCTAATGGGTCTTGTTCAGCTACATTTTCTTCTCTATCACTTGTTGGAGGTGAATTATCAATCAGCATCTGTTGTATTACCTTTTCCTTTTTCTTTTTCTCTAAATAACGATTACTATTTTCGTTCCATTTTTTTCTTTGAAGTCTTTTTTCCCTTGGTGTCATTTTAGCAACAGATTTTATTTTATTTTGTTCTTTTCGTTTCAAGTATCTCTGTCTCTCTTTTTCCTTCTGAATTGCATATTTCTCGGGATCGTTTTTAATTTCCTCGTACTTTTTCCTTTTATGCAACCTTGCTTGAGCAAGCTTTTCTTCACGAGTTCTTTTAGTTTTCGTTTTAGCCATACTTGTTTCCTGAAATGGATAATATTTGTTAGAAACCCTGTAATGAAATCTTATATCTTATTATTAGTATAATAGGGTTGAATAGTGAATAGGATATCACATAGAATAATATGAAAAATTCATTACCTTCATTTTAGTCTCATTACCCTCACCTTCAAAGCTGAAGGTAATCGATGGTAATGAAAGTGAGGGTAATGAATTTTTCAAACTATTTTTTATTTTACTCTGCAATTAATCGATTACGGTGCATAATGATAATAATAAACGTGAACGTACGTTATAACAATTGCCTTAAGACTAAAAGTATGAAAAAAACACAACTACTTACGTCAAAAATCCGCTGAATGTAATGAAACCGAAATTGGTTGAAGCGCGTAGTTGTCGAACTTTTTTAACGGTTGCGAAAAAAATGGCGCGCGTCCTGCCCCGTTTGTTGTTGCTGGCCGACTGACCGGCAAGTGCGGAGGCGGGAGGGGGTGCTCGATCCAGGGACGATGTAATACAGCACGATGTTTGATATTTCAAGATAGGCTGAAGGTAATGTAATATATTTTTCGACAAATTGTTTTTATCACAATGTATTAAAAATATAACAATATTATATCTTGCAAAATCAAAATTCATTTCCTTATGATGTACTTGAGGTTCCTCAAGTAACAATTCGCAGCATAAACCTCTACGTATAATTTAATAAAAATGTTTTTCTAACTCATCGCATCAAAGACACGGAGGGTAATGAAATTTAAGCAACTAAAATATTATTTTGAGTCATTAACTCGTCATGATTAATTTTAATTCTTCTTGGCATTAAAAGTTAGGCTACCCAATAATAGATAAAAAATATTGGTGGCTTTTAGGATGTTTAGATTCGCCAAAATATTCACGGACATGTGATTTGCACAAAATCAGAGAAGTACCCTAAAACAACGCTGACAGACATCACATTTGAAAGGTTTTTCACCAGTGTGCGTACGAATATGTTTTGATAAAATACCCTTCTCACTAAAACAACGCTGACAGACATCACATTTGAAAGGTTTTTCACCTGTGTGTTTACGAATGTGTTGTGTTAAATTATAATTTCGACTAAAACTATGCTGACATATTTCACACTTAAAAGATTTTTTTTTAACACATAGTCTTTGTTGTCTATTTATGAAATCACTGACAATAGCTTTATTCGTTTTTTTGCATTTAATTTCTGCTTTATTACGGCCATTCGTATCCAAACTAAAATCATGAACTCCACGTTTTGTGTCAGTTAAAGGTTCTTTGCATTTTGTAATTGTTTTGAACATACAGTTATCAGTTTTGCAGATAACGTTCGTGTCTGATTGTTCATTTTTCTTTTGCTCTTCTGTAATCACATCTTCTAGTTTTGATTTCTTCCTCGATACTTCGTGTTCCTCCACTTCAATTTTAAACTCCATTAAAGGCTCATCGTCTTCTGAATCAGACTCAGAATGCTGCGCTGGTATATCTTCTACAACTGAAAAGCTGTTTTCCTGATTCTCCAGTTCTGTCTCTGTAAGTAAACAAAACAGACAAGAGTGAATACTTTCTAAAAATGGGAAACCGTTTTGCGAAATATTGGATTAATGGATGAGTGAAGCAAAAGGAGTACAGGTCTATTCAAACTTAATGACATGTCTCCGCTGCTTGCGGATGGAAATTGTCTAATAATTCCATAGAAATTGACTTTAAACTAAGGACATTTGTGACTTTGCAATCTTATCTAAACTTATATTGTAAAGAGGAAAGATTTGTTTGTTTTTTGTACGTTTGTTTTTTTGTTTGTTACGATTTGGCTCAAAGTCAAAAGTCAAAGTCAAAGTATTTATTTCAAATAAACCATTATCAGGTACTTTTGAATTGTCAAAGTCACTCCGTCAAAAATATGAAGCTATTTGCACGTTCGAAAGCGTAGATCTCTATGGAGAAGAACGTGCAAGAAACTCCACGGACACTCTTTTAAATCATTTTATGTTTACAAAAATCCTGGTAACATTAACCTTGTTGCTTCTATATATGAGAACAATGTAAAGAAAGAAAAGACAATTCATAGTATCAAATATTAAAATGAGGCAGTGGCAACTAAGGGATGACCTCCACTGACGGCGCCCGTTCACGAACATGACGCGTGCATCAGCACCATTCAGTTCAACCATTTTGAAGGGAACTGAATGATCCGATACACGCGCCACCATCAGCGAGACATTGAAGTGAACATGACACACCCTCAACTGCCTCTGCTATTTCATGTCAAACAAGGAAACTGTCTATTAACATAATGGTCCATGGTCCTCACATTTACAGAACTTGAAATAAAAATTTGTTCTACATTATATAAAACTATGAATATTAATCTGGAAAGACAGAAAAATAAAAGTTGGATGGAGTAAATCATTAATGTACACTAAAAAGAGGAAAGGGCCCAATATTGAGCCTCGTGGTACCCCCATTTTGACTTTTAAACCCCTTGAATTAACACCGTTTATTTGAACTAGCTGCTGTCTGTCATTTAAGTAAGACTTCACTCAACTGAGTGCAAGTTTACCTAGTCCGTAATGTTTTAGTTTTAGAAGCAAGGTTTCGTGATTTACGCAATCAAATGCCTTGGAGAGGTCACAAAAGATTCCTATGGCATCTTGCGCTTCTTCCCCACGCTGTATATATGTGTTTTAACAAAGTGACACCAGCGTCAGTCGTACAACGACCTTTGGTAAAACCATACTGTTAATTGTGTAAGATTTTATTGATGTTAAAATGAATGAGCATTTGATTGAGCATCACTTTTTCAAATACTTTGCTGAAAACCGGCAATAGGGATACAGGTCTATAATTATTGGCATCTTTACTGTCACCAGATTTAAAAAGTGGTATAACCTTACTGTATTTCATTATATCCGACTACTATTCATATACGACTCCTTGGTCTACACATAAATTGAATATTAAAGCCAAGTATGGTGCTATGGTCTCAATTATGGGCGTGCACACTTTGGTAGACATTCCCCATAAGTCCTCGGTCAATTTGATTATGATTTTGATTAAAAACTGGTACACTGATTTTAAAAATTCTTTCACCGTTGGAAAGCTAAATCTTCACCGAGTAACATAGGATATATTTATTTCCAGAAATAATTAGGGATCCCTACTAAAACTTAAATTTCGGCTGATATGATGATGATGATGACTGAATCCTTAACCCTCTACTGCATGAATTTTGAAAGAAATGAATAAAAAAAATTGATGGCGGTTTAGGCTTTATCATAGGATAAAAATATATATAACCAAACTGAAACAAAATAAATATCACTTACAGGAACTGAAAAAAAAAAGAAACCATATATGGACTCGTATGCATTAAAGCGAATTTTAATTAAGACATATATGGTTTCGTATGCATCAAAGTAATTATAATTCGGCACAAATAAATATCTGGGTTGTTCCTACGCCACAGAATCCAAGCATTTACAACACACATATGAAAAAATATACGTTTGTACTATTTTTTGGATCTCAAGTGGATTCTGTAGTCTACAAAATAAAAATAGAAAAAAATCAGGTAGTGTGTCAAGTTTTTCAATGAATTCTGGTTAATGCGTATTCCCTGTGTATTTGTTTCCATCAAATGCATCAAAATTATTCTTGTTCCCACTTGATTTAAGTGAGCTTAGTTTTTTTTTTAGGGTTTGGTTCGTCATCCGAAGATGAGCTACTAGACTCAAGAATAACAAGAGATCTTATTTGTTGCTAAAACCGCCTAGAAAGAACATATTCACTATCCGAATCGGAAGCTAACTCATCATTGCTTTTAAGCCATCACCAGATATAAGACTGACATGCTTATGAGACCCATAAAACCGAGCAGGATCCATTTTGCAAGCAAGCAAACACAATTCTTTGCATATTGTGCATAGGCTAAATAACGCATGCGAAACCATATATGGTTCACACAAAAGGCCGATGGAAACTCAAGAATGCATGCAAACCCATATATGGTTCCAATGAAAAAGTCTCCAAAATGATGTATTTTTTTTTTTAAAGTGAGAATTAAATAATTTACATCTAAAATAGAATACAAACAGTAACGTATTTGAATTTTTAATAGAACAAAACCCACCTTTTGCAAGAAGAAAAACTTTTTTCAAAATTTGAAATTCACGCATGCGCACGGAAAAGTGAGGTTTTCTAAGTATTTTGACATTAGACCACACATCTGCTATTTATTTTTGGATAGCTGGAATGCTACAGATAACGTAAAGAATGCATTTAGTTCCTGTTTATGCATCAAATTATTATTATTTATTATTGAATCTGTCGTACCATATATGGGTTTGTCTGCGGTAGCGGGTTAACTGTTTTGTTTTTAAAACTTACCATCCCTTTGATGTTCCTCCTTTGACTCAATATTATCATCTATTTGCTCACAAACAGCTGGTGATTCTTCTTTGACAGTAAAACTTTCCGTTTGACATTCATCAACTATATTTATGTGCATTACGGGTGTTTGAATAAACCCAGTGCAAAACTCTGGCTGGTCTTGATTTATTAAAGGATTTGGCTGCAAAAATATTATAATTATTTCGTTTATTAATTTTATGCACTTATTTCTTAAATTTTTAAATATTTCTTAAAAAAATAATATAAAGAGAGGAACCTCCTAACAATGTGAGCCATGTCCAGAAGTACTGCTTTCTGAATCAAGCCCTTGATTCTGTTGCCTAACGAGAGCCTCCTAAGGTGTTGGTTGAGGCTGAAGCCGTTGGCTGACACGACTATTGGTTCAATGATTGCTGAGTTCACATCCCACATGTTAACAATCTCGCAAGCCAAGTCCCATAGTTTTTTATTATTATATGATGGGTGACAATGCGTTACAAGAATAGGTAAATCTGTTGAAGAAAACCTCACCTCGTAATCCCCATTCATCATTTGAGCAAACAGCTCTTCAGCTTCCAAACATTTTCTCTGGAACTGGTAGCATTGCTTTAGTTTAGTGCAGCAGAAGAAACAAGCCAGCATCGGTCTACAGTCCCCAGTTAAAAACTGTAACAAAACTTGTCATACACTATTTTTTTTTAATTACATTTAAATTTACTATTGTAATGCTGTCCAAGGGGAAGTCTGAAGAACGAAGTGGCAACGAGGACTGAAAAATGTGTGGAAATCTGAGAATATAATGGGCATGTGATGCAGAGGAATGTGTGAGAATGTGAATAATACAAGATACCATTTGGGCCATTGTGGCGAAGGGCTGCCCCCAAGGGGGGGTCCTTTCACCATTACTATGGAACCTCGTCGCAGATAATCTAGTTAAAAGACTCAATGATAAAGGATACTTTACCGTTGGCTACGCAGATGACATAACCATAATAATAAATGGAAAACACGAAAACACGATATGCAACCTCATGCACCAAGCCTTGAAAATAGTAGGTGCAAAGAATATCAGCTAGCAGTGAACCCTGCCTAAACCGAACTAGTCCTCTTCACCAAGAAGAGGAAGTTACCAACACTAGAATTACCACGGTTCTTCGGAACCACCCTCAGCCTTTCAACTGAAACCAAATACCTGGGTATATATCTGGATAAGCAGTTGAATTGGGCGAAGCACACTGAATACACCACCACAAAAGCCAGTATATGCATGTGGCAATGCAAACGCATGCTAGGTAGGAACTGGGGTATTAGCCCCAATACAACCCACTGGTTATACACCACAGTTATCAGACCGATAATCACGTATGGCGCCTTAGTCTGGTGGCCCAGGACCGACTTGAGCACAGCACAGAAAGACCTTGAGAAGCTGCAACGGCTCGCCTGTGTGGCAATCACTGGCAGTATGAGAACGGCACCCACTGCGGCCCTGCAGGCTATGCTGGGGCTGCCACCACTGCACCTTATAGTGCAGGAGGAAGCGGCCCTAGCGGCCTTCAGGCTCAGCACAGCTGGCACTTTAGGTAAAGACTCTAGAATCAAACATACACGCATCATGGAAGATGCCGTAAAACGACAACCCATGATGTCATCACCCAATGACAAAGCTCAAAAGATGCACCATTTCCAAAAGCACTATAACATAGTGCTAACACAAGAATCGGATGACCACTCAGGTCCCAAAGAGCTGAGAATCTACACTGATGGATCTAAGACAAGTACCGGAACCGGAGTTGGAGTTTACTCCAGCGACCTCAACATCAGAATATCCAGACCACTAGGAAAGCTCAACACCGTTTACCAGGCGGAATGCGTGGGCATTATCCTAGCGATCCATGCCATAGAAGCCAGGGGAGTCACGGACACTCATATTCGTATACCCTCCGACAGCGCCTCAGTTCTCCAATCCCTAAATAGAAACTACACCACCTCGAAACAAATACAAGAATGCCACAATGCACTAGAACGCGTCACGGTGACAAACCGCAACACCGGGCAGTGGATAAAAGGTCACAGCGGACCACTAGGAAATGACGCGGCCGATGAACTGGCCAGGAGGGGGTCTGGTACGATGGCTGTTGGACCCGAACCCATAGTGCCACTCCCTTTCACCCAGCTACGCACGTGGCTACAAGAACATACCCACACACAAGCAGAACGCTGGTGGGCCTCGGCACCAGGCTGCAGGCAGTCCAAGGAGGCTATACCACGGTTAAAATTTCCATTATGGACCGTCGATTTATGGGGTGGGGTGGGGGGGAGGGGGATAAACTTTCCATTATGGACCGTCGATTTGGAAGTTCATATTTTTTTTGTAGATAGCACTCATAAATATATAGCTTTTTACAAATTTTGAAGTTTCGGAAATTCACAGTTTACGAGATATAATTGCTTAAACTTTCCATACAAATTGGAAAATAGCACGCCATTTGCAAATTTTTAGGTTAGATACATTGTCACGGTAGACGTCAAAGTTGACATTTCACGTTCCGTTGACGGTAGAGGTGTATTTTATTCAGTTTTATGTCATATTTTTACATATATATAATTTTATTTTCACATATTCACGCATCAAATTTGGTGTGTAATTAATGTGCACAATAACCGTGCTGTTTTATGCAATTACATTGAATATTTTACAAAAAAAAAATTACGATTTTTGTTTACACTATGGAACGGAACGTGAAGCGACGCCATTTTGTTATATCTGTTAGCCGTCAGTGTCAGTCAAAACCGAATCGGGGCACCCCACTTTCCACGTGGTCTTGTCTGCCCTACCCCTAGAGTGTATATAAAAACCGGAGGCGCGGAGGGAGAGCAGCCCTCGCCCGCTGTGACGAAGCACGGGAACCATGCGAGGTGGAGCGGCTGAGGCTGGTCGCCGAAGGCGACCAACAAGCCGAAGCTGCGGAGCCGAGCATGAGTGACCGTACTTCGGCACGCAAGGGCGGAAGGGCTGCTCTTCCCGCAGCGCCGGAGATAAGGCGGAGTCAAACTGGGGGGGGGAGAGGAAAGCTATCCATAAATCGATGGATATTTATGGAAATTTTTATTCTAACCTAAAAACTTAACCATAGATATCTCCATAACTATGGGGTTCCGCGGGATGGGGATGGTACAGGGGGGTAACACACCTTCCCCCCCCCCCTCCCCACCCCATAAATCGATGGATATTTACGGATTTTTTTTATTCTAACCTAAAAACTTTAACCATGGATATCTCCATAACCATGGGGTTCCGCGGGGTGGGGATGGTACAGGGGGGTAGCCCCCCCCCCCCCCCCCTCCCCTCCCCGGATAAAATTTCCATTATGGACCGTCGATTTGGAAGTTCATATTTTTTTTGTAGATAGTACTCATAAATATAAAGCTTTTTACGTATTTTGAAGTTGCGGAAATTCACAGTTTACTAGATATAATTTTTTAAAGTTTCCATACATATATGAAAATAGCACGCCATTTTCAAATTTTTAGGTTGGATAAATTGTCACGGTAGACGTCAAAGTTGACATTTCACGTTCCGTTGACGATAGAGGTGTATTTTATTTAGTTTTATGTCGTATTTTTACTTAAGTATATATAATTTTATTTTCACATACTCACACATTAAATTTGGTGTGTAATTAATGGTCACAATAACCATGCTGTTTTATGCAATTACATTGAATATTTTACAAAAAAAAAAATAACGATTTTTGTGTACACTATGGAACGGAACGTGAATATGAATATCCGAAAATTACCCAAAACCGAATCGGGCCACCCCACTTTCCACATGTTCTTGTCTGCCCTACCCCTAGAGTGTATATAAAAAACCGGAGGCGCGGAGCGGAGGACTTCCCGCAGCGCCGGAGATAAGGCGGAGTCAAACAAGGGGGGGGAGAGGGAAGCTATCCATAAATCAGTGGACATTTATGGAAATTTTTATTCTTACCTAAAAACTTTAACCATGGATATCTCCATAACCATGGGGTTCTGCGGGGTGGGAATGGTACAGGGGAGTAGCCCCCTTCCTCCCCCCTCACCGCCCCACAAATCGATGGATATTTTCGATTCTAACCTAGAAGTTTTAACCATGGATATCTCCATAACCATGGGGTTCCGCGGGGTGGGGATGGTACAGGGAGGGGGGTAGCCCCCCTCCCCTCCCTCCCCCCTCCGCCCCATAAATCGACGGTCCATAATGGAAATTTTAACCCCTTTTTTCATCCATTTTTTAGACATATTATTGTCTTTCACACAGTTTATCCATCATTTCTTTAGCACGAGAGAAGAGATATCTTGTATCATTCACATTCTCACACATTCCTCTGCATCACATGCCCATTATATTCTCAGATTTCCACACATTTTACAGTCCTCGTTGCCACTTCGTTCTTCAGACTTCCCCTTGGACAGCATTACAATAGTAAATTTGAATGTAAAAAAAAAATTGTGTATGACAAGTTTTGTTACAGTTTGTAACTGGGGACTGTAGACCGATGCTGGCTTGTTTCTTCTGCTGCACTAAACTAAAGCAATGCTACCAGTTCCAGAGAAAATGTCTGGAAGCTGAAGAGCTGTTTGCTCAGATGATGAATGGGGATTACGAGGTAAGGTTGTCTTCAACAGATTTACCTATTCTTGTAACGCATTGTCACCCATCAAATACTATGGTAATCTTTTTGCAGCCAAATCCTTTAATAAATCAAGACCAGCCAGAGTTTTGCACTGGGTTTATTCAAACACCTATAGTGCACATAAATATAGTTGGTGAATGTGAAACAGAAAGTTTTACTGTCAAAGAAGAATTACCAGCTGTTTGTGAGCGACTAGATGATAATATTGAGCCAAAGGAGGAACATCAAAGTGATGGTAAGTATTAAAAACAAAACACTGAAGGATTCAGTCATCATCATCATCATATCAGCCGAAAGACATCCACTGCTAGACATAGGCCTCCCCCAAGTGTCACCTCATCAACCAGTCCTGTGTGTTTCGCATCCATCGGCTACCCGCGTCCCTCACCAGGTCATCGGTCCACCTTGTGGGAGGCCTTCCAATGCTGTGTCTTCTGGTAGGCGGTCGCCACTCCAGAACTTTCTGGCCCCATCAACCATCTGTTCTGCGAGCAATGTGCCCTGCACACTGCCACTTCAGTTTGGCGGATATTGTCATTCCTGATTCAATCACGCAAGGAAACTCCGAGCATTCTCCAGTGCTCTTTGGGTGACTTTAAGCCTTCTGATGAGGCCCACTTAAACGACTTGGTAGGTCCAAATGGATGGCCTAGGTCGATGGCGCGTTGTGTTTCACGCGCGCCTCAAAGAGATGTCAGCATAGAGGACGGGGCCCGCTAAGGCCAGAGCCTGCCAGGGTTGCGGAATTTGTTCGAAAGAGTCACCGCGGCCCTGGAACGCAAAGGGCTTTAGAAGGAACACGGATGGGTTTTAGTCAGTAAGAGTCTGACACGCCCTTCCGCTCCACCCAGAGCGGAAGAAGTCAGTGAAATAGAGGTGTTTATTAAAAGACCCATGACCAGTTCTGATGGCTGTGACTGTACGCAACTGCTGTTTAGTAAGTCAAACAGCAGTCTTGGCATTCGACCGCTTGACACGTTACGTTCAAGGTGAAACGCCGGGAGCGGGAAATTTTGACGGAATTTATAGAATTAATTACTTAAACATAAAAAAGGGGCCGTCGGTCTGTCTGCCCGCAACGTTCTGTAGGTAGTAGTAGGAGGTAATTCATCCAAGACGACTCTGAATCGCGAAACGTAAATGAACATCAATTCGGATATTTTGACGAATCGTGAAAAACACGATTCTATATGCAATGTGAACGTCCATCCGTCGTGAACTCATGACGTGTCGGGTAGTTTGACGAATCGTTACTGACAGATCTGTGTGTGGTCCCCCTTGGTTCCACCCGCCGTTTTCAGATGTTTCGAATCTTTCCTAATAAAGAAGATTAAAACTGATCCCTTTGATTTTTAAGATTTGAGCTTTTAGATTTACGTATAGACTCCAGCGCCGGTCGTTTAGAGTTAAAAACAACTGGCGCCGTAGCAGGTGATGTGCACGTCCCTAATTTGTGTTATTTCGATTTATTTAGTCATGTCTTTGAGAAAAAATGATGTTTTGAAAGATAAGGTGCCATATTTCATGACGTAGTAATCTGTTGAGTTCGCAGTATACACTGACAAGTTGAGTCAACCACGTGATCGATCGAGCGATCACATGATCAATCCAAATATTTGTTATTTTTATTTTTTTCATCCAAATCATTAATGCCGTGTTTCAACTTCATCGGACCAAGCATTATGATTCTCCCAAGTTCGCTCAAACCGCAACTGTTTCTTACTTAGAGCATTTTTATGTCCGTCGTATCTTTGAAACGAAAGGTCCGATTTGAATAATTTAAAGTGTAATTTACATGTACATAATCAACTTTAATTATCAAACCATTTAATTGGCAAAGGATTAATATCTTGATATCAAAATTATCACTTTTTCTTTCCAACTGGGCTTTGATTGAATAATTTTAACAAAAAGCGGTCATTGTGACTTAACTATAATTGTTAGACATATAGCCTCGCGGACTTTTATCTATGTAGTAATGAGTACTTTAATTATGTAGTACATTATTTTTATGTATCATCAATAGTTTTCGCAGTGCATGCGATGAAAGACATTTTATGTCAATGTTTTTTAACACCTTGTGTTAAATTATTCAAGTTTTAGTAGGGATCCCTAATTATTTCTGGAAATAAATATAGCATATGTTACTCGGTGAAGATGTAGCTTTCCAACGGTGAAAGAATTTTTTAAATCAGTTCATCAGTTTTTGAGCCAAATCGTTACAAACAAAAAAAATAAATATACAAACAAACAAATCTTTCTACTTTACAATATAAGTTTAGATAATTTATTTATTTATTTATTTATTTGGGACAACAAACAGTATCACATTATATCAGCACAAATAATATAAATAAAGATGTTATATAAATGTGAAACTCACACCGTTATCCACAGCATATAGAATTCATAAAACTATACTTATAAACAATCTACGCGAGTGAGACTACAATTAGACTGCTCGAATAACTATACATCGGAATCCTTAAGTTTCTTTAACAAAGCAGAACGAAATCCAGATAAGATTGCAAGGTCACAAATGTACTTAGTTTAAAGTCAATTTCTATGGAATTATTTGTCAATTTTCACTATTCCATCCGCAAGCAGCGGAGACATGTCATTAAGTTTGAATAGACCTGTACTCCTTTTGCTTCACTCATCCATTAATCCAGTATTTCGCAAAACGGTTTCCCATTTTTAGAAAGTATTCACTCTTGTCTGTTTTGTTTACTTACAGAGCCAGAACTGGAGAATCAGGAAAACAGCTTTTCAGTTGTAGAAGATATACCAGCGCAGCATTCTGAGTCTGATTCAGAAGACGATGACCCTTTAATGGAGTTTAAAATTGAAGTGGAGGAACACGAAGTATCGAGGAAGAAACCAAAACTAGAAGACGTGATTACAGAAGAGCAAAAGAAAAATGAACAATCAGACACGAACGTTATCTGCAAAACTGATAACTGTATGTTCAAAACAATTACAAAATGCAAAGAACCTTTAACTGACACAAAACGTGGAGTTACTCATTTTAGTTTGGATACGAATGGCCGTAATAAAGCAAGAATTAAATGCGAAAAATCGAATAAAGCTATTGTCAGTCATTTCATAAACAGACAACAAAGACTATGTGTTAAAGAAAAATCTTTTAAATGTGAAATATGTCAGAATAGTTTTAGTCGAAAATATAATTTAATACAACATATTCGTAAACACACAGGTGAAAAGCCTTACACATGTGATGTCTGTCAGCGTGCTTTTAGGGAGAAACGTTATTTAAAAACTCATATTCGTACGCACAGTGGTGAAAAACCTTACAAATGCGCCATATGTCAAAGGTGTTTTATTGGAAAGAGTAGTTTATCAAAACATATTCGTACGCACACTGATAAAAAATATTTCAAATGTGATGTCTGTCAGCGTAGTTTTAGGGACAAGCGTTATTTAAAAATTCATATTCGTACGCACACTGGTGAAAAACCTTACAAATGCGCCATATGTCAAAAGTGTTTTATTGAGAAGAGTAGTTTGTCAAAACATATTGGTACGCACACTGGTAAAAAACCTTTCAAATGTTATTTCTGTCAGCGTGTTTTTAGTGACAAGAGTAATTTAACAACTCATATTCGTACGCACACTGGTGAAAAACCTTACAAGTGCGACATATGTCAGAGCAGTTTTACTCAAAAGGGGACTTTAACTAAACATATTCGTGCATATTCACACTGTTGATAAACCTTAAAAATGTGATATTTATCACTGAGGTTTTAAACATAAAAAGTGATTTAACAAATAAACGTTCACACAAAACCAAGATCCATAAAAATGTGATTTGTGAGTGAGTGAGTGAGTGCATTTTTAGCGTATTAGCTAAAAATGCTAGTTTATAAAAAAAACTGATGTAATTAATTAAGATACGGATATTATCCGTATTAGTACTGTCGAAAAACCTTCAGTTTTGTGGGAAAACAAATCTGAAAAACTCGTTTGGAAAACACAAGGTTGTTCACCAGACACAATTATTACAAACTTTTATGGTCCAAGTCCCATTAGTTTCTCATTATAATTACCTATATACAACGTGCAACAGAATTACTGCAATACCTGAAAAGTGGTCATTGTACGAATAGATGTAAAACAACCGATTTAAAACGAATTAAATAAAATGTTGCCGTTTTAAACCCCAAATAAATCGTTTTAAACGGTTGAAAACTCGTCTAAAAAAAAAAATAACTGTATGTGCATATTTGGCGTAGGGTAGGCGAGCTGGCAACGTTGCGTCGAGTCACGACTGTGTGCGAGAGTGTGAGTTTGGTTAAACCGAATCAAATTAATTATATCGTTTGAAAACAATGAAAAAAATGTTTATTTACCAACACAGAGTTTTTAACTTATAATAGAGTTTTTATAACTTAGGTAGGTAATACCTTCGCTTGGTCGGACGGACCAACTAAAACCAAACCCGCTAAGTACCTATATCAATATATCACAATTTTGAAAATCTTTACACAGTATAAAGGTACTCCGTTACCTCGGTAAAATCAAGAAAATGTAGTTATAATTAAGAAAAACAGTCATCAACTCCAACCGTTTTAAATCGCAAAAAAAATGGTTTATTTCGGTTTTAAACCGATTGGTTTAATTGGTTTTAAACCGGCCTCACATCTATCTATAGCATCTATAGCTTGACAAACTGTACAGCCGGTCGATTCTATAAACATATCAAAGTGAAAGCTTGGGTGAAGTGATCACGAAGTGAGCTGTCAATCCATGTAATCAACATGGAATGACAGCTCAGTCCATGATCACGTGACATCTTGATTGTATGGATTGACAGCTCACCTCGTGATCACTTCACCCAAGCCATCAGTTCGACATGTTTACAGAATCGACCGGCAGAACAGTTGATTTTGTTTTCGCGATATCGTGGTTGGTCCCATAGTAAAAGTTGTTCATAATGATGAGTACAATGACCCCTTTCCAGTTGTTGCATTTATTCTGTTACGCGTTGTATAAATGAGAGACCAGACATTGACACCCATCTATGACTTCCGCTCTACTACTGCTGACTAACACCCATCCGTGTTCCTCCTAAAGCCCTTGAATTTTCCGGGGCCGCGGTGACTCTTTCGAACAAATTCCGCAACCCCGGCAGGCTCTGGTCCTGACGGGCCCTGTCTCCTATGATAACATCTCTTTGCGGCGCTCGTGGAACACAACGCGCCAACGATTCGGGTCTGGTGGTGATCAGACGAGGACACGGCGTTGCAAAAGTCAAAAAAAAAGTCAAAAGTCAAAACGTTTATTTCAATTAGGCCATTAAACGGCACTTTTGAACGTCATTTTTTACAGTTCAGTAAAATAATAATATTACATGAATAAAGTGACTACTGTCCATTCGGAAAGGTAGATTGTTATGGAGAAGAACGGACAAGAAACTCCATAGTTACTCTTTTCAAATAATGATTTTACAAAATTTGGTAGGTATACAAAAATTTATTTAATATCATGCGAGGACGATGCACCCAGAGTATGTTACTTATAAGAACAAAGTCAGAGGTAAACTTATTCATTTTCTACAGAAATTTAGGTTAATGGTACTCACATATTTACAAATATTGGAACCATTAATTAAACAGAAAATAAAAACACAAAAAAGAAACAGTATATCTATAAAGTTAATTCATAAATCAACAAGTTTGAATTTGTCTACACCCTTGATTGTCCTATGGAGCAGGACCAGTATGTTTCCAAGCATTCTTATCCTGAATGTAATCTTCTAATTTGTAATAATATGCTTGTTTACAAAGTGTACTTTTAACATAAGTTTTAAATCACGCGGCCCGCCTCCTTCGCTAGCATTACTGCTTCGCAGAAGGAGGCGAGCGCTTCCCATGCCTTCTCGCTCCGGACCTTGGATTGAACCACGGCCGGACGCGAGAGGTCGCCGACGCCGATCGCCTCGACGAGGACACGGCGTTGCTTCGCCCAAGCAGGGCAGACCTCCACCCAGTGCCGGATTAGCCGCATAGATACAGCTGCAAATAATACGGGCCATGCCGCATTGTGGGGCCCCGCTCTTGGACTTATAAAAACGTTTCGCTGCTGTTTGAGCCACTATAGTAGGCGCCAGATAATCGTGGAATAACGGTCATTGACCCACCTACAATTATTGACATTTTTAATTTTAAAAACGGAATTAATGACACAAAGCTGTCCCGAATCATCATCTCTCGTGATCCTTAACATTGTCTAATAATGAAAAACGATTCATATTTAATTGTTCAGGTACCTATGAACAGTTATTAGGGAAAGGTCAATATACTTTATTCCACATTTATCTGGCGCCTCCTATATCTAGAGTTGTGCAATGCGTCTTATCAAACATAAAAAGAACACATTATGTACCTACCTAATTGTAATTGATGTTGCCCAAAGAAAAAACGATAGACGAGGTGATGTTGAGCCAGAGGACATGGCAGACAAGGGTTGTCATGTGTTTCCACCATACTTTGATTACAGATGGATGGAATACGCTGGCATATGATGATGTGAATCGATATAAGTAAAAAATAAGTGCGAAGCAATGTGGCGCCGCGAGGATGCTAAGCGAAGCTATGTCTCATTGTGTAGCTGAGCGGTGCGAGGATACGTAGAGGACTCTGTTCAGCCATACGTGCACAATTGCACATCCCTCGCACACATCTCTTGCTCCCTAGCACATCTTTGGCGCCACCCTTGAGTGATAGATGTATAGAATTAAATTGTACGTCTTTCGTTTTTAATATCACTATCATTCGTCTTTTAGTTATTAAGATTGTCTCTAATATATTGTGATATGTAGGTGACGTGGCTGTACTCCATTTAAATAAGCAAGTGAATATTGTTGTAAGCGCCTATTAGTATTATTTTGTTTTGTAAATAGGTATTCAGTCTTTTTTTTTTGGTAATAATCTTGTTCAATTTTGCTAACCCTCTGCCCATGGATAGTATCCCTAAGCGGAAATTATTTGGGCGTGCGCCAGTCCAAAAACTGATAACAACACGTCCGTATGTATATTTGCCTGTTGAGTTCCTGCAGGCGCGTTCCTTCGCTACAGCTGTGCATTCAGCCTCGTTCCGTTAACTTGGCGTGCGTGCTGCGTGCTCGAGCACTGGAACTGGGAACAGAGGGCCACAACGTAGGCCCTCTGTTCCCAGTTGTCTCACTCGGACTATAAAAAACCCAACTATTGTGGGGACAAATGGCACACTTTCCTAGTTATCGCCACTGGCTTCGATGCCACTGGCGCAAAAAAAATAGACAGAATATCCTGATTGTTAACAGTGAGAAAAGAATAGAATAGAATTCATGAACAAGGGCGTATCCAGGATTCTGTCAAGAAGAATAAGAATATTCAGAGTCGTAGCTAGGGGTTGACAAGGTAGGCCGTGGGCGGCTGCCAAGGGCGCAAGCCTCAGGGGGCGCACTTTGCAGAACCATGGCCCATAAGCCGCTTGGCACAGGCATACTTACATACATCGTTAAAGTACTTGCACTAGTTGCGCGTAAAAGGATGGGCGCCCCCACAGATTAAGAACAGCGCTCAATAATTTCTGTCGAACCCCAATTAACAACAGATTTGAAATGACCAAAATAAACAAGGTCGTCAATGGTCGTTGTTCGAGTCAACGGACTCCGGCTCGCGTTAATCATCAAGAGCGGAGGAAGGCGCAGCGCCCTGCAAAAATCTATTTCCTTTATTTTTTACCACACTTTCTTCGCTTTCTTCTCCCTCTTCTTCTGATCGCGCTTCTTCTTCAACTTCTCCGTACTGCGTAGAAGCTTCTTGATCGCGTCTTCTTGATCAACTTCTTGTATGGACGTTGACCCTTCTGATGAAGGCTTGTTTCTTTTGGCCGGTAACTCTTCTTGTTCTGCTTTCAGCTTAGTCTTTGTCGGCTTGTCACTGTAATAGAAAAAGACGCAGTTTTAATAAAGGGAGTGTGCAGGAACTACTGTCATTGTCAAGTATTTATAATATGATAAAAGTTCTGAATTTACAATAGGTACCAAAAGGTACACGCGTGGAGAGCTCGTGGCTAAATAAGCCGCTTGGGGTCAATCTTCAAAGTTAAGCAACGCTTGCCGAGGTCGATCTGTAGATGGGTGACCATCTCAAAATACCGAGCTGCGCAGATGCGACGTTGATGTCGCGTGTCTCTAGAGGCAAACGCCAACAGATACAATCACGCCGTCGCGCTGTCCGTGTTGGCGCGGGCGGGACGGCGTGATTGTACCTGTTGCCAAATAACGCAACGTTAACGTCGCGTTGACACGCCATTCACGAAACAAAGTTAAGCTTAACTTTTGCGCGGGCTTCTAAATTATCAAAGTTGCCTCGACGAGCGATTTGTAAGAATTGTTTCTGAGCAATCATTAATTATTGGTTATCGATAAGATATTGGAATCTCTATCTTTTTTGTGGAAAATTTGCGGCTTGCGCAATTAGTGGCTTGGCGTGGTTGGGGACGCCGCACAGTGGTCCGGATTTTAAAAAAGGTGGACATAGGATGAAAAATGCATATTTGACTTAACAAAAAATTGAGTTGTATAGGAAATTTAACGCTGATTAATACTTATTACTACAATTTTCCAAAAAAATTGCTCCTTCACATAAAAAAAAAATATTGAAAAAAAAATGTATGGGAATAAATCTTTTTTATTTTTTTTCTCCGTTCAGTATCAAAGTATAGCAAGCAAACCTTATATTCTAGTAAGTACCTGTTGCCTCTAATACGTCGACATATAAATTGCTTGCGTATCCCTGCGGCCTTGGCGTCTACGATGCTTCAAAGTTTAAAATTTTAATGTTGAATTATCTTAATATTATTAACAAGTTTTCCAATTGAAATGAATCCAAAATATGATTTTTAATAAAACAAGTCTCCCCAACCCTCTATTAGCCTCGCCACCTATTATATGGAACTTAAGGGGATTGCTCCGGTGCAGTGCGCGAAATTCAAATTTTCTGAAGTTTTTGCATATGACAACGCTGGTTTAAGTTGCATGTTCATAAAGTAAAAATTTGCGACTATATTGTTGATAAATTTAGTTAATGATAATCATAAAAGTGTCAAAATCTATTATTCTGCATATCATACTTTGGGGTAATATCATTATATTACCGCAAAGTATGATTACGTTCGAAAATATCACTATTTGGGGTAACTAGGTATCACATATGAAGCTATATTGATACAAATTATTATTATTATTACTAATAAAGTTTACCAATAATTGGTATTGTTGGTTATACTACTAGCGTGACTCATCTTAAAAGAAACAATCAGAAATAGATGTAGCCCTGAAAAGGGCTATTTTTGGAAGTCCTGAAAAGGACTATTTGAAGTAGTCCTGAACAAGACTATTTTAATTAGTCCTGAAAAGGACTGCAACTAAACAACTACTTACTACTAACAAACTCAATTATTACAATAACAACAACACTAAATCTGTCACGTTTGCATTAATGGATCATCTTCTGACTGCAACTCCTGTACATCCATATTTTCGGTTTCTTCTGTTACTACTTCAGGCAACAACAAAAGCTCTTTAACATCTGCAAAGAAATCGTATTGCTTTGATTGGCTGTATTTTGGTCGAATATGGGATAAATATGGGTCTGAACTAATTAAAAAATTATGGAGCAAGTCCTCGTTGGTTTTCGTCCTGTTAAATTTTCTTGTATGATGTTCACGAACTCTTCGAAATTCTTTATTTCTTGCTTCACCTGCTTCTTCGGAAAGAATGCCAATTGGTAGGAGGCCAAAGTGATGACAAATGTCTGCACCGTGTATAAGTAGCTTGTGCACACTTGCGGGCATATAAAACCACGGGTATAGATGAACAAACATCTCGGCAGTATTTCTGCAATAAATCCTGAATTTATCAATATCTATGGCACATCCTGATGAAATCGTTTGAAGAATAACCGCAAAATGCTTTAGTAGGTCTTTGTCAACTTTGGTTATTTCGGCAGATTTCTCATAATCTCTAAAAAACCTTCTGGCTGTGTTTCTATCATTTGTGGTTTCCCCATGTGGTGTCCCATTTTCTGTTTGAATTCTTCTTGGGTCAAGTGTTTCTTCGCAGCTTTTAGTTGCTTGTTTGCACCTCGTGCAGTCCACATCTCAAAGTCCATATTGTAAGATATGTGTAAAAATACACTCCATACAACGGATCCACATATGAAGAGTAGAAAGTCCATATTTATAAACATCTTTTCGAACAGGTCTTGAAAATACTTCTGACAGCTTGTTCATCTCAGTGGGCTTGGCAAGGCAAATATTGCAGGCAGATGCAGACGAAGTATCAGTTATAATAGTGGCCACTTTTCCGTCGATCATTGTCATATGAAGGTCGTGACTAATCTCCAGCCCGGCCCATTTTGTAGATTGAATGTTTTTTATTTCTTCTTTCAATGCAGCTTCTTCTAGCTTGATGTATTCTGCTGTCTCTTTACAAAACTCGAACTTATGGGGCCTGCAATAAAGTGTTGAAGAAGGTGTCGGGTTTTCCCATATGGTGCTATTATTAGAAACTAATTTAAGAGGAACAAGACTTGACATGAAAACCGATGAATCACTAAAATCTACATCTTCACTCCTTTGCTTGTAGGTGCTTTGTGAAGAAGCCCCATCGAAACCCCATTTACTGATTAACTTCAATCCTTCAGTTGACGAATCAATCTGGGTACCGGTAACTTGAAGAATCTTCTGGGCTGTCAGATCCAATAGGGCTTGAAGCTTCACTTTGGCTCCTCTCTCAGTAATTTCTAAATCATGTGGATAGCATCTCTTTTTAGCTTCAAGGAGTTTGTGATACGATGGTAACACTGGAACTTCACAATCTAACATCACTTTCCACTTTGACAGGTTCAGTGAAGTATAAAGACCAAGAGCATGATCTTCATCAAATGATTTTTTCTTATTTCGCTTAAACAATGTGGCTTGAACAATAGCAACACTATCAGGGTTTTTTATTATATGGTCAATAATACAAGCTAAGTTATTCTTTTTGTCTATCCTAAGTCTTTCAACTAATGCGAAAATGAGTTCTTCCGGTGAATAGTCCAAAAGAGATTCTGAACGTCTTTTCTTCTGTTTGTTACTGAGGTCAACAAAAGGTTTCCTAATCTGAACTTCGGTAGATGTGCCCACAGTTGTTGTACTTGATGTCGACGGAATTACAGCTGCTATAGTATCGATGTCGATTGAAGTATTGTCTGACGATATGTTCTCGATAACTTCATCTTGTGCTTGAAAAATCTCAGCTAAATTCACAGTTGAGCAATTTGGCCAACTAATATTTGATTGTAACCAGTCAGTATGTCTATTTATGAAAGTCTTCTGATTTCTGGAAGCACTTGCCCATCTGCGATTGATATTTCTAATAGTAATTCTTTAAAAAGGTCTTGATTGTTTCTAAATCTTCCGAACATGTTTCAACTGGGATGCGTAGAATAATAGCTTCATAAAGTCGTGTCCAATTTTTCATGTCTCCTTCAACACGGAGGAACACGGAGGAAAAAAAATGTCCAAGTTCGTAACAAATGCAGCCATTACTAAACTTTCACACACAGCACTTTCAGCACAGATAATTAGATATATGTTGCTTCCTCAAGGGTTGAGAAACAAGTGCCTTTAATTGTGTCATGCGCAGATATTAATAACAAACACCCACTCGCAAGTAGTGACTAACAAAGTTAGTACCACATCTTCAACAACCAATCAGCGTCGTCGATATCTCCGGTGGTGGGGGTAAATGATTCTTTTATCACAGGAGTAGTTTCAGTCGGTTGCAAATAGGCAACTAATCAGCACGTGTCTACTTACATAACTAAAGGTGAAGATTTTATTACTGCTTTTTATTATAATATAAAAATATATACTTGCCAAATGCCTGAGTGTGTATGTTTTAATACTTATATTATTAAAAATGATATTTCAAGTTCGGCTTATTCCAAAAACTCATTAATAATAATAAAAAAGCCCAACTTGATTTTTTCAACTTTGAAGCATCGTAGACGCCAAGGCCGCAGGGATACGCAAGCAATTTATATGTCGTCGTATTAGAGGCAACAGGTACTTACCAGAATATAAGGTTTGCTTGCTATACTTTGTTACTGAACGGAGAAAAAAAATAAAAAAGATTTTCTCCCATCCTTTTTTTTTTTCAATACTTTTTTTTGTGAAGGAGCAATTTTTTTGAAAAGTTGTAGTGATAAGTATTAATCAGCGGTAAATTTCCTATTAAACTCAATTTTTTGTTAAGTGAAATATGCATTTTTCATCCTATGTCCACTTTTTTGAAAATCTGGACCACTGTGCGCCGTTGCGTTTGCGCTCTGGCGGTCAAAAAGTTAAAGGCCTTAGTAGCCAGGTCATGAAATAATAAAAAAATGCAACATTTCAAATGTCAAAAATAGCTTTGCCAACTTCTGGGGACTTCCCCAAACTGCGGGGAATCTGAAGTTGACTGGATTGATATAATGCGGGGTAAATGTAGGGGATTTTGAATGTCCACAGTCCCTGCTTGGTCAAAATAATCCTCAGAAAATCCAAACACTTATTTAACAATTTTATTAAATTATTTTAGTACCTATGTATATTATAATGACGCATTTTTCGCCTGTGTATTTTTTTTATGTATGTTCACCGATTTCTCCCCCATTTGTGGACTGATTCTCATTTTTTTTGAGAAAATATACTCCTCAGGTGGTCCCATTGGCACCAAGTCAATATCTGATGATGGAATCCCAGGGAAATCGAGAGCAACCCTCAAATTTTAAAGGTCTTAACAATATTTGTCATATACTTTTTAACGCAATTCAGATAATTGTGCCTGCTAATCAAAATCTCATCTTGCTAAGCTGACGATGGAAGGTATTAATCAGGATCTGATGCTGGGATCCCGGGTAAAATTTTTGTTTAGCGATATTTTCTCCAATTGTCAACCGATTTGGATGATTCTTTTGTTATTATGAAGAGAATTTTTACAAACTGGTCCCGTTTTAATTTGGTGAAGGTCTGATGAAGAACTTCGGAGGTAGGCAACGGAACTCTTCAATAAATGATAGCAAATCACCCGGGATTGCTGAAATCGCATGTCTATATTGTTTACACTAGTTCATAACATAACATCACGCCAGTACGCTGTGATGGGGAACGCAGATAAGTAAATCTGAATCAACATATTTTTGGGGTTATCGAGGGTACTGGTTGCACACTGGCGCCACAAGGGCTAGAGACGCCTCTGTCTGAATATTCTTATTCTTCTTGACAGAATTCTGGATACGCCCTTGTTTGGGGAACAAAAAATTATTGTCATATATTCTCACTGTTAACAATCGGGATACTCTTTCTAATTTTTTCGCCAGTGGCATCGAAGCCAGTGGCGATAACTAGTCATCATGTGTCGTATGTCCCCACAACAGTTGGGTTTTTATGGTCCTAGTGGGACAACTGAGAACAGAGGGCGTAGCTCGAGCACGCGGCACACACGCCAAGTTAACGGAACGGGGCTGAGCGCACAGCTGTAGCGAAGGAGCGCGCCTGCAGGAACTCAACAGGCAAATATACATACGGACGTGTTGCTATCACTTTTTGAACTGGCGCACGCCCAAATAAATTCCGCTTTACTTAACATTAACGATGTGTTTTCAGGCCTAGGGATAGTACCCATAGGCAGAGGGGTAGCAAAATTGAACATGATTATTATTCCCAAAGAAAAACACTGATATACCAATTTACAAAACGTATTTATTTTATTAATACTAAGAGGCGCTAACAACTATATTCAATTGATTATTTAAATGAGGTACAGCCACGTCACCTACATCCCACAATATATTAGAGATAATCTTAATAACTAAAAGACGAATGATAGTAATATTAAAAACAAAAGACGTACAATTTAAATGTATCATCTATTACTTTATGTTGGCACCAAAGATGTGCGAGGGAGCAAGAGATGTGTGCGAGGGATGTGCACGTATGGCTGAACAGAGTCCTCTACGCATCCTCGCACCGCTCAGCTACACAATGAAAAACAGCTTCGCTTAGCATCCTCGCGGCGCCACGTTACTTCGCACTTATTTTTTTACTTATATCGATTCATATCATGATATGCCAGCGTATTCCATCCATTTGTTATCAAAGTATAGCGGAAACACATGACAACCCTTGCCTGCCATGTCCTCTGGCTCAACATCACCTCGTCTATTACAAACAGCTGGTAATTCTACTTTGATAGAATCGTTTTTTCTTTGGGCAACATCAAATACACTTACCTATTTTGATGTTCAATAAGACGCATTGCACAACTCTAGATAGTGGCTCTAACACCGCTGGTTCGCAGCGAAACGTTTTTATAAGTCCAAGAGCGGGGCCCCACATTGCGGCAGGGCCCGTATTATTTGCTGCTGTTTCTATGCGGATAATCCGGCACTGGGTGGAGGTCTGCCCTGCTTGGGCGAAACAACGCCGTGTCCTCGTCGAGGCGATCGGCGTCGGCGACCTCTCGCGTCCGGCCGTGGTTCAATCCAAGGTCCGGAGCGAGAACGCATGGGAAGCGGTCGCCTCCTTCTGCGAAGCAGTAATGCTAGCGAAGGAGGCGGGCCGCGTGATTTAAAACTTATATTAAAAGTACACTTTGTAAACAAATATATTACAAATTTAGAAGATTACATTCAGGATAAGAATCCTTGGAAACATGTTGGTCCTGCTCCATAGGACAATCAAGGGTGTAGACAAAATCAATCTGGTTGATTTATGAATTAACTTTATAGATATACCTACTGTTTCTTTTTTTGTGATTTTATTTTTCTGTTGACTCACACACTGTTTCATTAATGGTTCCAATGTTTGTAAATATGTGACTACCATTTAAGTACCTAAATTTCTTTAGAAAAAGAATAAGTTTACCTCTGCTGGTGATACTTTGTTCTTATAAGTAGCATACTCTGGGTGCATCGTCCTCACATAATATTAAATTAATTTTTGTATACCAAATTTTGTAAAATCTGTATTTGAAAAGAGTAGCTATGGAGTTTCTTGTCCGTTCTTCTCCATAAGAATCTACCTTTCTGAATTGACAGTAGAGTCACTTTATTAATGTAATATTATTATTTTTACTGAACTGTTAAAAGTGCCGTTTAATGGCCTAATTGAAATAAACGTTTTGACTTTGACTTTGTGAGGGAGAGTCAAGCTTTACGCCCAACCGCTGCAACAGAAGAAGACGTCCCGGGCGTCGGGAATCGCAGGGCAATCCCCGGTAAACGTAGGCTGCGAACGGACTTACTATGGGACCAACCCCGATATCGCGAAAACAAAATCAACTGTTCTGCCGGTCCATTCTGTAAACATGTCGAAGTGATGGCTTGGCTTGGGTGAAGTGATCACGAGGTGAGCTTTCAATCCATACAATCAAGATGTCACGTGATCACGGACTGAGCTGTCATTCCGTGTTCCGTGTTCTACCGGCTGTAGTTTGTCTAGTTAAGGTCATAGCTATAGATGTGAGGCCGGTTTAAAACCAAATAAACCAATCCGTTTAAAACTAAAAAAGAAACGAAATGAACCATTTTTTCGATTTAAAACGGTTGGAGTTGATGACTGTTTCGTTCTTAATTATGACTATATTTTCTTAATTTTACCGAGGTAGGGATATAACGGATTACCTATAAACTGTGTAAAGATTTTCAAAATGTGTGATATATTGAGATACTTAGCGGTTCTAGTTGGTCCGTCCGACCAAGCGAAGGTATTACCTACCTAAGTTATAAAAACTCTATTGATAAGTTAAAAACTCTGTGTTGGTAAATAAACATTTTTTTCATTGTTTTCAAACGATATAATTTGATTCGGTTTAAAACCAAACTCACACTCCCGCACTCTGGTTGACGTCGTCACTCGTAGTCGTGACTCGACGCAACGTTGCCAGCTCGCATACCTACCCTACACACATTTATTATGCACATACATAGTTATTTTTTTTTTAGACAAGTTTTCAACCGTTTAAAACGATTTATTTGGGGTTTAAAACGGCAACATTTTATTTAATTCGTTTTAAATCGGTTGTTTTACTTCTATTAGTACAATTACCCTTTTCAGGTATTGCAGTAATTCTGTTGCACGTTGTATATAAGTACCTATACTGGGAAACTAATGGGACATGGACTATAAAAGTTTGTAATAATTGTGTTGGTGAAAAACCTTGTTTTCCTAACGAGGTTTTCATATGAATACAGATTTGTTTTCCCACAAAACTGAAGGTTTTTCGACAGTACTAATACGGATAATATCCATATCATAATAAATTACATCAGTTTTTTATAAACTAGCATTTTTAGCGTATTATATCACATTTTTATGGATTTTAGTTCTATGTGTGTTTATTTATTAAATCACTTTTTATGTTTTAAAACCTCAGTGATAAATATCACATTTTTAAGGTTTATCAACAGTGTGAATATGCACGAATATGTTTTGTTAAAGTCCCCTTTTGACTAAAACTGCTCTGACATTTGTCACATTTGTAAGGTTTTTCACCAGTGTGCGTACGAATATGAGTTGTTAAATTACTCTTTTCACTAAACCCACGCTGACAGAAATAACATTTGAAAGGTTTTTCACCAGCGTGTACACGAGTATGTCTTTTTAAAGTCCTCTTGTAATTAAAAGACCCTTGACATATGTCGCATTTGTAAGGTTTTTCACCAGTGTGCGTACGAATATGAGTTGATAAACTACCCTTCTCACTAAAACAACGCTGACATACATCACATTTGAAAGGTTTTTCACCAGTGTGCGTACGAATATGTTTTGATAAACTACTCTTCTCACTAAAACAACGCTGACACACATCACATTTAAAAGGTTTTTCACCAGTGTGCGTACGAATATGAGTAGTTAAATTATACTTCTCCCTAAAAGCACGCTGACAGACATCACATTTAAAAGGATTTACACCTGTGTGTGTTAACATATGTCTGGTTAAATTAAACTTATCCTTAAAAGCACGCTGACAGACATCACATGTGTAAGGCTTTTCACCTGTGTGTTTACGAATGTGTTGTATTAAATTATAATTTCGATTAAAACTATGCTGACATATTTCACATTTAAAAGATTTTTTGTTAACACATAGTCTTTGTTGTCTATTTATGAAATCACTGACAATAGCTTTATTCGATTTAACGCATTTAATTTCTGCTTTATTACGGCCATTCGTATCCAAACTAAAATGATTAACTCCACGTTTTGTGAAAGATTCTTTGCATTTTGTTATTGTTTTGAACATACAGTTATCAATTTTGCAGATAACTTTCGTGTCTGATTGTTCATTTTTCTTTTGTTCTTCTGTAATCACGTCTTCTAGTTTTGGTTTCTTCCTCAATACTTCGTGTTCCTCCACTTCAATTTTAAACTCCATTAAAGGCTCGTTTTCTTCTGAATCTGACTCAGAATGCTGCGCTGATATATCTTCTACAACTGAAAAGCTGTTTTCCTGATTTTCCAGTTCTAGCTCTGTAAGTAAACAAAACAGACAAGAGTAAATCCTTTCTAAAATAGGAAACCATTTTGCAAAAGACTGGATTAATGGATGAGCGAAGCAAAAGGAGTTTAGGTATATTCAACATAATGACATGTGTAAAATTCAGTTTTCTCTGTGCAGTACACCATCCCTCACTGCCGCTGCTTGCTGATGGAAAAGAAAAAAATGTCTAATAATTCCATTGAAATTGATTTTAAACCAAGTGCATTAATTGTGGCTTTAAAATCTTATAGTTTATCTATATTTGAATGTAAATCGGGCTGGTTTCCGCAACTTCACGACTAAGCGCGCATTTTGCGTGCAGGTAAGACAAATGTGTCATTCGATCCACCCCAGCTCCCCAATGAAGGCCAGCAACGCCCTCGTGTTACTATCTCACAGGGGGTACCTGGGTTTCCGAAGTACTTAGCCCTGTAAGCCGCGTCTACCGGTCAGCTTAAAAACAGATGTGCTGCAGGCAGGCTCTGCAGAGTGGGCTAGTATGTTATTCTTCACCCGAGGTCTCATTTAATTTGTTAAGAGCAAACGTTCCAGGTTGTACGGTTGAATTCCAATTCTAACATTTCAACCTATGACAGTTATAAAAGCTTTCCGGTAAATCAAAATGAAATTACCGAAAACTTATGGAGAATGTCTATCAAAGTGTGCACGTCCATAAGTGAGACCATTGCACCATACTTGGCTTTATTCAATTTATGTGTAGACCAAGGAGTCTTTCCGGATATAATGAAATACAGTAAGGTTATCCCACTTTTTAAATCCGGTGACAGTAAAGATGCTAATAATTATAGACCTGTATCCGTATTGCCGGTTTTCAGCAGTGTTTGAAAAAGTAATGCTCAATCAAATGCTCATTCATTTTAGCATCAATAAAATGTTACACGATCAACAGTATGGTTTTATTAAAGGTCCGTTGTACGACTGACGCTGGTGTCACGTTGTTAAAACACATATATACAGCGTGGGAAGAGGCGCAAGATGCCATAGGAATCTTTTGTGACCTCTCCAAGGCATTTGATTGCGGAAATCACGAAACCTTGCTCCTTAAATTAGAACATTACGGACTAGGTAAACTTGCACTCAGTTTAGTGAAGTCTTACTTAAATGACAGACAGCAGCAAGTTCAAACGAAGTCAAATCAAGGGGCTTAAAAGTCAAAATGGGGGGTACCACAAGGCTCAATACTGGGTCCTTTTCTTTTTTTAAATATCAACCACTTTGTTATTTGCTGACGATACGTCCTTAATTTTTAATATAGATAGACGTTCTACAAACTTTGACGACGTAAATAACACGCTGCAGCAGGTCCAAAATTGGTTCACTGCGAATAATTTTGTAGTAAATGGGAAAAAAACTAAGTTTATCAGATTTGCTTTACCGAATGTCAAAAGTAATAATTGCGACATAGCATTGAACAAAGAGAAACTTGTATTCGTCGAAGACACGATTTTTCTAGGGATCACGCTTGACTCAAGGCTACAATGGGGTCCTCATTTAACATCTCTTGCGGGACGGCTAAGTTCCGCAGCATAATTACACTGTCAGAAAAATCCGTCAATTTACTGATATAGATACCGCAAGGCTGGTTTATTATAGTTACTTTTATAGTATCATGTTTTACGGTATCTTATCATGGGGACGAGCTGCAGACATCGAGTCTATATTTATTCTGAAGAAAAGAGCCATCAGAGCCATATCCCATCTTGGTCGGCGCGATTCCCTAAGGGAACTGTTTAAGCATACTAACATCATGACGGTACCTTGTCAATCCATATACGAAAACATTATGTATGTTCGTAAAAATCTTTATCTTTTTAGTAAAAAAATCAAAAGTCATTTATTCAAATTAGGCTGAGTGCCAGCACTTTTTGAACGTCAAAGTTCTACATAAAGACAGTCCCCCAAAACGCCCGCCCGTCACCACTTCCTAGTGTTTTAGCTGGGAAGAAGTGGCGCAACAAACTCCCCAGCAACACATCTGTCTGTTGAGTTATAAGAACTAGCATTTATACAAAGGTATGTAAGTAGTCAGTATTTTTACAAAGAAAACAATACAACAAAGGTAACACGTAAAAACATAAAACTTAATAATTCGCTACTTGAAGCCTCCAGACATGATGGGCGTGCCCGCTTTGATTAGTGATAGGTTAAGATCAGTGATAGGCATAATTTTAATACTTCTAGTATTAAAATTATGCCTATCACTAATCTTCAAAAGGAACAAATTAGATCAACCCAATTCAGATTGGCTAAAGTACACACTTCTTTTATGGGATATTGTGTTAAGTTTTCTAATAAAATACCACGTGCGATTCTAGAACTGAATGAGAGAAAATTTAAAACATGTATAAAACGCACGCTACAGAGACAAGCATATTATAAACTGGAAGATTACATCAAACTGAAACTCAAATTATTTATTTCAATTAACCATTTACAGGCACTTTTGAATTGTCAAGGTTGGTCAGTCAAAAGAGATGAAGCTATTTGCATCCTTGATATATGCTTGGCTAAATGCCGGTCCTGCTCCTCAGCCTCAGCTTAGGTTTTATTTTTGGAAGAGATGCTCACCCTCTTGTATGTCTAATAATAATATACTATTCCACAGATTGTAAACTTTTCTTTTTCTGTCTTTTCAAATTGAAATTTATAGTTTTAAATAAAGAAGAAGCATTTTTTTATTTCAAGTTCTGTAAATGTGAAGACCATGGACCATTATGTTAACATAAAATAGCAGGGGCAGTTGAGGGTCTCATGCTCACTCCAATGTCTCGCTGATGGTGGCGCATGTATCGGATCATTCAGTTCCATTCAAAATGGTTGAGCTGAATGGTTCTGATGCACGCGTCATATTCTTGAACGGGCGCGGTCAGTGGAGACTAGTCATCCCTTGGTTGCCACTGGCTTATTTTAATTAATATGTGATACTGAAAATAGTTTTTTTCATTCCTTACATTGTTCTCACATATAGAAGCGACAAGGTTAATGTAACCAGGATTTTTGTAAACATAAAATGTTTTAAAAGAGTGTCCGTAGAGTTTCTTGCATATTCTCCTCCATAGAGATCTACGCTTAGGAACATGCAAATAGCTTCATGTTTTTGATGGACTGACTTTGACAATTCAAAAGTACCTGTTAATGGTTTTTTTTGAATAAATGCTTTGACTTTGACTGACAGTGACTCCTATGACATAGAGGTGTTTATTAAAAGACCCATGGCCAGTTGTGACGGCTGTGACTGTACGCAACTGCTGTTTAGTAAGTTTTAGGGCTTTTTTCGTGAAACGGCCACCAATAGAGGGTAGTGCCTCTTTGGCCTGCCTACCGTGGTCAACCCACAGCTTGTGATGTTTGTCTCTGGTGCGTACCCTCACCAGGTTGCGTAGATACCCGAAGAGGAGTGGCAGGATGGGTTCAGGTCCTATTGCTGCCATACTCAAACCCCTTCTAATCTTATAATATAATTTGCTATTTATTTCTTTGCTATGTTTTATTAGACTGGTACCTACAGAACCCTTCACTGTTTTGTTTATAAAACTTACCATCACTTTGATGTTCCTCCTTTGGCTCAATATTATCATCTAGTCGCTCACAAACAGCTGGTAATTCTTCTTTGACAGTAAAACTTTCTGTTTGACATTCATCAACTATACTTATGTGCACTATAGGTGTTTGAATAAACCCAGTGCAAAACTCTGGCTGGTCTTGATTTATTAAAGGATTTGGCTGCAAAAATATTATAATTATTTCGTTTATTCATTTTATGCACTTTTTTCTTAAATTTTTTAAATATTTCTTAGTAAAATACAAAAATAAAATTTTCAAATTATATGAGAGGAATCTCCTAACAATGCGAGCCGTGTCCACAAGTACTGCTTTCTGAATCAAGCCCTTAATTGAGCTCCCTAACGAGAGCCTCCTAAGGTGTTGGTCGAGGCTCATGGCTATTAAGTCGTTGGTTGACATGACTATCGGTACAATGATTGCCGAGTTCACATCCCACATGTTGACAACCTCACAAGCCAAGTCAAGATATTTGATTTGTTTTATCTTTCGCGGCTTTCACGAGGTTCTTGTCATGCTGAATGATTATTATTTATTTATTTAAACTTTATGTACAATAGTGGTACATGGGCGGACTTAATGCATCAAGGCATTCTCTACCAGACAACCTTTGGGTTATAAAGACTATACTGTGGTAGGTGTACAATAAATAAAGATAAGATTCAAATTGAATCTACAATCATTGCAGGCCTCTCGATTCGGTCCACCACCACTATCAGGCTTGTTGGCCACAATAGTCTTGTCAGAAATGAAAGACCGATCCCAGTACAATGTGATATTGCCATTTTCGAGAACTGGGTCCAGCACATACCTTATTACCATACCGTAAGTACGGCACTTCTGAGTCCACAAGAGAGTATTTCATAGCAAGTTGCTGATGGATAATCCTGACTACAAGGTTATGTCTATGCAAGTATTCTCCGTTAGCTAGACAAGAACAACCAGAGATAATGTGGTGAATTGATTCTCCCAGACGGTGACATACCCGACAGATATCAGCCATGCTACCCTTCACAATAAATCTCCCATAGTTTTTTATTATTATTATTTGATGGGTGACAATGCATTATGAGAATAGATAAATCTGTTGAAGAAAACCCTCACCTCATAATCCCCATTCATCATCTGAGCAAACAGCTCTTCAGATTCCAGACATTTTCTCTGGAACTGGTAGCATTGCTTTAGTTTAGTGCAGCAGAAGAAACAAGCCAGCATCGGTCTACAGTCCTCAGTTACAAACTGTAACAAAACTTGTCATACACTATTCTTTTAACTTACATTCAAATTTACTATTATAATGCTGTCCAAGGGAAGTCTGAAAATGGCAATGAGGACTGAAAAACGTGTGGAAATCTGAGATATAATGGGCATGTGATGCAGAGGAATGTGTGAGAATGTGAATGATACAAGAGACCTCTTCTCTCGTGCCAAAGAAATGATGGAAGACGATGATATGTCTATAAAGGAGATGAAATAACTACTGAGATGACGACTAATGGAGTATCGAAAAAGACATGTTGCGCCGACTCCAAATATACTGGGACGAGTGTCCGATTCAATCCGCCATCAGTAGATGGTCAATACTGCTATCTTCACGCCTATTGTCAGAGAAAACGTTCTCCTTTGCTCGTAGATTGGCAACTCGTATTTTATTAGAACGCCAGGTTTCCGCACACTATTATTTCACTGTTATCAGTGAACACTGTTTTCCTCTAAGACGACAATCTCACGAAAAGATTTTATTATAATTGGATTAGTTGTCATTAAATATAAACTTACCGGATTTCCACTCAGCTTCTCATATAGTTCACGCAAGTTCTTGTTGACAATTACATACATGCGAACATTTTCCACTAAACATACCCTACATATTGGCAGTTTTCCCATTTTTACACAAATTGTATTAGATAAATATAAAATAAAGTGTTTAGAACATAATAAACAAACAAACGTCTGTTATTTTTAATAATCGTTTTATTTTTTCCTATGACCATAGATGAGTCTGTTTTTTTTTTAATTTTGGTCCTGACCTTCGGATACTGAGTCCTTCAGTCGCAGTCTTGATTTTTTTGTCACATACTTTGTTTTGCATTAGAGTGCGGATGTTCCATATTCTAATGATTTTTGGAGTATCTGGTAGCAAACATATCGATTCGGCCTTCTCGGCAAGTTTCGTCTGAGGTAGTCAATATTACAATCGCGCCTGTTTCAATTATTCCACATATTTTCCAGGTGCGTGGACACTTGAGATACAAAACTACTCCAATTTTCATCATCGCATCTCATCTCATCACTTCACCCGAAAAAATCCCGCCAAAAACTCCCACGTGTCTGTAATCAATTATCAGCGTTGATAACACAAATTTATCAAATTCCCCGAAAATCCAAGTCAAATTCCCCAATTTGGGAACAAAATTTCTATTGATTCCCTTCAAATTACCCTCAGTTTTTTTTAAGAAATGATACAAGTTTCAACTAATTTCATAAGTTTTTTAGATTTTTATTTCCTTTAAAATGTTCATGCTTTTCCATATTTTTGTAACAAACATTTTGCTCGATTGAGAAAACTTGACACTGCCACCCAGTTTTTAATAATTTCCTTGTCGCCATTAAAAAGTATGTACCACAGTATCAGATTCTGTATTGGTATAATTGCGGTTCTCTTTTATTTCACAGATGCGTACGAAAACGGCAGTATCAACAGTGTTAAGAACATGAAACATCCCATTTTTTTCATTCAAGTTGGTAGTTTGCGGCCAAAGACGAAAGTGAACCGAAAATTATAAATGACGTTTGTAATGACATTTTATATTTAGATTTCTTGAAAAAGTGTTCTGTCTTGGCTCGGAGTATCGATATTCAAAATTCCTGCATTTTCCCCGCATAACGCCAATCCCAATCACCTTGAAAATCCCCGCAGTTTGGGGAATTCACTGGCGCTGGCAACGCTGTCAATAAAATTGAACAACAAAAAGTTGAAAACATTGCCGTTGCAAATACCAATTTATCAAATTCCCCGAAAATCCAAAACCAATTTTAATCAATATGAGCCAAAAAAATAGGATTTTTTCAATAAGAATTCAAACAAGTACCTACCTATGTATTTTATTTTTCTAAGTAATACTTTTTCACACTTTCCCACAGCTTTGAACGAGCATTTTGCTCGATGCAATGGTTAAACATGGCACTAAAGCCCAGCATTCAGTTCCTTCTTTTGTTGCCATTCAAGATAGGTACTTCAGTAATTTTATTATAAACGATTACGGTTCTGTAGTATGTACCATGAAACGTTTGAGGACGTTAAATTTTCACCCGACCGATGCGTTCGAAAACGGCAGTATTAGCTAAGTATATGGACAAAACATCGATCGTAGAAAAAGCGAAAATGAACCGAACATTAAAAAATGCCAGTAGGTATATAAATTCAATAGGCATTGCTAAAGTGAATAGGTAGTTGTATAGTTAGTGTGTAGTGATAATTGTAGTGAATGGTTGAAAATAAAGCCAATAAATAAATAACCTAAAATAATTTAACAAAACTGTTAAATAAGTGTTTAGATTTTCTGAGGATTATTCTGACCCGGCCGGGACTGTCGATATTCAAAATCCCCTATATTTGCCCCGCATTATGTCAATCCCCAGTCAACTTTAGATTCCCCGCAGTTTGGGGAATTCGTCAAAGTTGGCAAAGTTATTTTTGACATAACAATTTTTTTTATAATTTCATGACCTGGCTACTAAGGCCTTTACTGAAGACGCGATCAAGAAGCTTCTGAGCAGCACGGAAAAGTTGAAGAAGAAGCGCGATCAGAAGAAGGCGAAGGGAGAAGGAAGCGAAGAGTGTGTTCCATAATACTTGAAATTAAATCTTTAAAATTAGGTTTTGTTTTTTATTTTTTAAGAAGATATTACAACAATATAATTTGGTTTGGAAAAGGAAATTAGAGCTAATATCCTTTTAAATACAACATTTAGAATTCTGAACGATTAATCACTATTATTCTAAAGGGGATAGAACCTTTTTTGGCATACCTACCCGGCCGCCATTTCTTTTTTTTTTTTCAAAATCGCGTCGGTACGAGACATGGATATCAGAGGAATCTTAAACAAACTGGTTCCGTAAATGGTCCCGTTGGCGAGATATTTGGAGGTAAAGTCGCCATGTGAAAACAATGACTAGGTACCTATCATTCAAATGAATGATGTGCTTATATGCATTAGATTAAATTCAAGTAATAGTTCTGAGCTTGATTCCATTTATTGGAAGTAAGGAAAAATATGAATACGTAAAAACCACTTTTATAACGTTTGAAAGAATAGTGTTTAATTTATATTAATGGTAAAATCAAGCTTATCGAGCTGAGAACTATTATTTGAATACAATGCACTGTATATAAGCACGTGATAAGTTAATTTTGAATCATTTTCATTGTTCTCACATGTCGACTTTACCTTCAAATATCTCGGCAACGTGAAGCTTTTGGGCACCATGTTGTTTGTTAAGTTTCCTCTACCCATATGTATATATCAATGGCTGGTGGTTATGCCAGCTCTTATAAAAAAAATCGATCCCTACCCATTGGAAAACATGTCATTGATTGCCCTTTTATTTAGAGTTCTTACAGACGAAGCGTCGACGACAGCCGTCGCCAACGTACGAAAAACGTACAAAGAAATGGCCCACAAAACTTACAAAAAATTGCATATGTTCATATTCACCCAGAAATATTCTATTTCGTAAGATGGCCCGAACTCTTTCTCTAAAATGGTTCTCACTTTGTTATAAGACCTGCTTGTGATCCATATTCTTTGTTTAGGAGAATCGTCGCTTACAGCAAGACTGACAGATTTTAGTAGTTTGATGACCACATCCCCATAGGGGGGATATATTTCATCAAAACCATCAAATTGAAATATTATCTGTTTTTGATAAAATTTCCGTAAAAATAATTTTAACTCAAACTCAGTCAGAGCGTCTGCTGTACAATGGTTCAAATACACTACACCATTTTCATTTTCTTCGAGCACAATTTTTACATGATATTCCTGGCCAGGTTTCTCTCGAAGTATAACTTGACACATAAACTTGAGAGTCTCTAATGTGTCAATGGTTTTCTCCCTCCCCCAAATGCTGAATTGTGGTGCGTATTCCAATAAGTTTATTCTTAAAATCCAAACTTTAGGATCCTTCATCTTTGTTTGAAGCGTTAAGTGTGCGAGTAGACTTGACTTGCCCTCTTCGGGTTCTGTTGTTTCAATCACAACTGTTATAACGTCCAGAGTTCTTAAAGGTATAATATCAAAATCGTGATTCTTCCTAACGCGTTTGTCAACGAATAATTTACCAACTGTAATTGTTTCTTTACTGATTATTTTATTCAAAATATCTCCTTTCACATATTCCTTTGTCTCATCGTCGACAATCAAAGATAATTTAACTTTTTCGTCTTGGAACATTACTCTGGTATTCTCTAAAATTCTTCTCTGTGATTCTTCGCTCATATCAATTAGACTATTCTTTCTGTCTTGTACTTCAATGGCTCCTGGGAAACCATATTCCTTTATGATTTCGGATAACTCACCATTATTCATAATTATGATCGTTGTTTTGTTTTTCGCTGCTTTTACAAGGTCTAGAAAAATTACCGTTTCGTCAATAGAATTTTGCATTCTATCGCTTACTAAAATTCGAACCATTTCGTCATTCGCATCTTTGAACTCTTCATACAATGCTACACGTTCGTACACAGAAAGTTTTACAATATGATCATGGTTTAACACAACATGCATTGTTTGATTATTTTTTAAATATTGTATCACTTTAAGAACAGTCAGTGTGCTGTTTTCTGCATTGATAATATACGAATGCTGATCCTGCAAGTTCAAAGAGCTCAAAGCGTTTTCAGAGAATTTGTAATTGTGTTTTATGTTTCCTATAAATATCATGTTGAGTGAGCTCATCAGAGGGTCTTTTATAACATCATTGATTGCTTTCTCAAATATATCATCACTTTTCCTGAGATACGGTGCCTGTTTTGGCCGTAGCCACCATTCCTGTATTTTATCGTGGTATTTAAGAAATACAGCATCCGTTTTAACTCGAAAGTTGCTTATAGTATTATGATCACGTAGATACTTGTCTATGCGTCGTTTTAAAATGTCTTCCAAGCCCGTTTCGTTCTCTTGTCCGCTGTAGAATATCAGTCTGTCAAAGAAATCTTCCGCTAAACTTTCTTCAAACTTTCTGCAGTTGAATGAAAGTTTTGGAAACTTTTTAAGTTTAAAACTAAATTTGTATTCGTGCAAATTTTGGGTTCCATCATTAATTTTCTTATACAGCTGCTTAGCAAGAGGTCCAAGTGATTCCCAATTGTGTGTGATTTTATACAGTTTGGTGTTATCATCAAGCTCAAATATGTTTCCCATGGCTCCAGCTATTCCTCCGTTGAGCTGCAAGAATCCAGCGTCCAAAGATTCATATATAGTTATCAATTTAGTGGCTTTACAATTGTCTATTAATTCGATTATTGTCGTCGCAAGATAATTCAACCTTCTCTCTATTTTTGTATCGGTGCCTCTAATAGTTAAGTCTTTGTTCCCGAATGAAGCCAGGACTTTGAAATCTCGAGATAATAAAATTTCTTTTGATGCTAGTTCAACTGCTTGATTGATGGTCCATCGCGAAACATTCGCCTGACTCCACTGTTGCTTTAAGTCTTCTGTAGAATTTCCAACAACGTCTAGCTCGCCATTGTTGTACGTTAGAACGGTTCCTATAAGTTTGCTAAGTTTGGTAGCATCAGTGGGCTCGGCTAAAAACTCAGACAGAAGCTTCTCTTTATCAGCGGGATTGATATTTTGTCGTTTAAGAATCTCTTGGTTTAGTGTTTTTTTAAATAAAACGAGGTATTCATCGTTGGTATCAAAGAAGTCGTGACGAAAGGTAGCGATCCGGTGTCCATCAGGTTTAACTTCAGACACGTTGACAACAGTTTCAGCCAGGATTACATGATAGCGTAGTACTACTTCATCAGACAGCATAATTTTATAATTTTTTTCTCCAGTGATGACAGCGGCTATTTGTTGCGCCAGTGAGATTATGTCGTTGTTCACAGCTACTTTGACATATTTTTCGACGTTCTCTTTGCCCAGTTTCGTGACTTTACCACCTGTATCAATTAAACCACTTAGTCTGGAGACAAAGTCGTTTATGTTACAGTCGTTACCGACTTCAATTTTACCGCACGTGTATATAATAAAGAAGCATTCTCTATCTGGATATTTACCCTGAAATAGTCCGTCTTTATCGCCACGTTCAAAGCGCTCTCTGATCTTCAAGTAACTGCGAAAGTATTTCATCAAATCGAAGTCGAGAGTTTGTTCACAATCGTCTTTATGTTTGGCCTGTATGAACACATTTACAGGTTTATGAAGTCCCTTCCATTTTACTTCGAAACAAATGTCATCGAAGGCCCCAGCCTCAGCGATATTCGCACAGATTAGTATTTCTTCGATATTGTCGTCATGTTTCGCGTTATAGAATATTAAGCTTAAAATTTTCGTTTCGTATAGGTGTCCTCGAATGCCGGATGTTCCGTCAGCTTTTTGGAATACTGCCCCACTCATATTTGAGAAGATTGTCTAGTACAGAGAGCAGCACTACACTCGAACTAACGTCACCTGTGAACAATTCGAAAACATACAGATTAATATTTCAGTCCAGGCTTGGACATGGCACACGCATGGCCAGTAAAGGCAAGTTCGAATTTTTTTTTGGCATAACACACTTGCGTATGCGTATATAGGAGAGGGGCCGGGTGGGCTTTGACAACAATATTAAACGATTATTTAAAGGCATAAAAATAATTAAATATAATTATTGTTTGGCAGGTTTATATGTCTGAATTTACAATGGCATACCTACTTTTAAAGCGACAGAATTTCATTTTATTCAGCATACCTATTATGTAGGTATATTGCCATTTCTATAAAATAGCATTTTAAACCTTAAATTAAACCTTAAATTATTGTATTAAATAGTCAATATGTCGTGCTACAAACACTAGGCGACCGACGACGACGGCGACTAGATGGCCATTTGAAAAAAGCCACAACTCGTGAGCTGTTTTTTCGTTCAATGATCGTTTTCGGTCTTCGAGCGTAACATATTTAGATAAAATACCTTGACACTTGACATTATTTTATTCATTCGAGGATCTCAGGCGGTGAAGAGTAGCGGAGATATTAGAACTGGCCTGATTGGTAACTACTTGAAATGAATGTAGTGCTTCCAAATTGTCAACTTACCTAAAACTCGAAAATTGTCAATGTCCCTCCAACTTGTTAGCACATTCACAGATTTCACTTATTCACTTAAATTAATGTTCCCTCGCACCCTGACAGTCCAAGCCTCTAGCATTTTGCTAATGCTAAAAAAAACGAACTTTTTGGTATTAGTATCACTAGATCTGGACCAATTTCGCTTTAAACATTTCCAGGTGCAGAATCCATAAGGGTTGAGATTTGTGGAGATGAAAGAATATTTTTTCAGCTCAGGAGATTCAAACGAAGTTGCACAGAAAGTTCTGAAAGTCTTTTTTTCTACGGAATTTCTCTCGAATGTCTGATCACCAGCCCTACTATGACGTGCTAATGCCATCCAATTCCGCTTGTATTCGCTACGTATAGCTCCGTCTCCCTCTTAGAGCGGAATCATGATCGTTTTAAGACTTCATAGTTGGGCCCCAGCTAAATAGTTAGCTAATAAATAGTTGTAATGTTTTGCTATACTTTTATAGTTCTTCCTGATGACGCGACGCGTTACGCGTATCTAATAAAGGGGTGCCACAGGATGCTCGACCAGACGCGCACGCAACATACAACGGGTCAGAGAGATGCAGCGCGGTGAGGACGTCGCGGCGTCGGTACGGCAATGCCCGAATGACGGCGCCGCTGTTTCAATTTTCCTGATGTTAATTATCCTGTTGCCTTTAAGATATCCGTGTAGCGGCTAATTTTAGGACGGAGCTACATCTGAATGTAACTTTTGAACCATAAATTATAAGTACAGTTTTTCACTTAAATCTCTACCAGGTATACATATCTATATTAATAAAATAAAGCTGAAGAGTTTGTTTCTTTGAACTTACTTTTTTGTTATATGTAGTTTATAATTTGCTGTTACGTACTGTACGCCTTCACGGCAAAACATAGCGCCTATATGTTTAAACCTAAGACCTTCATGTAAATACCTATGTTTCACAAATAAAAGTCTGATTCTATTATTTTTTGGATTAGTGACATTAGGCAGGGTGGTCTGACCTCGCCTACATTGTTCAACCTCTATATAATAATAATAATATCTTGGGACAACTCACACACGGTCATCCGATCCCAAACTAGGCAGAGCCTGTGCTATGGCAACCAGACAACTGATAAACATACTTATATATTTCTAAATACATACATATTATAGACAAATTACACCCAGACACAGAACAAATGATCATGCTCATCACACAAACATTTGTCCTGGGTGGGAATCGAACCCACGACCTCCGGTTTAACAGTCAGGGACACTAACTACTCGACCAACAGGCCAGTCGAACAAACGGATCGTCTCGCTCAGTAGTCAACATGTCGGATGCTATATAAACGGAGTTTGTGTTAACAATATGAGTTATGCGGACGACATGCTGAGCGCGTCGATCTATGGGCTGAGGAGACTACTCTGTACGTGTACGGAATACGCGCATGGACATGGCTTATAATACAATGGGAAGAAAAGTCATTTTTTTTATTTTTGTGAGTGGCTTCTCGCAGTTCAAACTATAAGGTTGTCGACTGCTTAACCGGGCTTGCCTGTGGTGGCCTTAATATAATATTAATGCCTCCAGCCAGGGCTTATAAAAAACTTACAAAATAAGCGACTACACGCTAAGGGCACCCCCTGTGGGGTACGGGCCTCGGCTTAGGGCGTCGCTGGGGGGAGGACAGCTAGGGACGGGCTGGATCGAACTGGAAGAAAAGCCATTACATGGTTTTTCAGGCCATCGGTGTGTCGAGCCCTATGAACATTCCAAATGTTGATCTCGATGGCGTTCCATAGACCGAGTGAACGATTTAAATCCATGCTGACATGGAGCGGGAGCGGAGGGCGCTGTCGGTGCGTGCCAACATGATAACCTTGTACTACTGTTTTAGTTTAGTCTACTAGTTTTCGCGTTGTACTACTGGTGTGAAGGTCACGCTTTTTAGAGCGTACTGCACATCCCTGTACACGTGCAGCCTGTGGGTTGAATTTACTGAAAAGGGCATACAGTGCTCTCCGTGTCCAGTACAACAACGCGTTCCGGGCGGTGTTGGGGCTTCCTTGTTTCTGTAGCACATCATGGATGTTCGCCATGGCGCGCTCTGATTGTTTCCACGCTTCTATGCGTAAGCGGTGTGCTTTACCGCCATGGGATCTTGAGGCGAGAGCCCTCGCCACACGTTTACGCGTGGCGCGTGGAGGTGCTTTGCCGGGGCGAAACTCCGCTGCCGCGGCAAATTGCAGCACGGCGGACGGAGCTCCGGCAGGATACCATGGCGGTATGGAGACAGTGACTATCGCGACCCAACGCTGGGCACGCCACTATTGCGGAGGTAAAACCCCTCTTTGGGGAGTGGCTGGAGTGGTGCCACGGCGACCTCACCTTCCGCCTGACGCATGTACTTACCGGACACGGCTGTTTCGGGAGGTACCTGTTTCGGATTAAGCGGGAAGACACGCCCGGGTGTCAGCACTGTGAGGATCGCCCGGAGGACACGGTGGAGCATACGGTGGAGGTCTGACCTGCTTGGGCTGAGCACCGCCGTGTCCTCGTCGAGGCGATCGGCGGCGGTGACCTCTCGCGTCCGGCCCTGGTTCAATCTATGGTCCGGAGAGCAGTAATGCTAGCGAAGGAGTAGGCGGGCCGCGCGAGGAAAAGGCAAGGCCTTCGCCCCTACAACCGCTTCAGGAGAAGACGCAATCGCCGGCCACCGTAGGCGCGGGCCTGCGGACGGCGAGCGTTGGGTGGCTCGCTGTCCGATCACCGCCAGGCACGGATCGATGGCACGTTGTGTTTCACGCGCGCCTCAAAGAAATGTCAGCATAGAAGACGGAGCCCGCTAGGGCCAGAGCCTACTAGGTTTGCGGAATTTGTTCGAATGAGTCACCGCGGCCCTGGAACGCAAAGGGCTTTAGAAGGGACACGGATGGGTTTAGTCAGTAAGAGTCTGACACGCCCTTCCGCTCCACCCAGAGCGGAAGAAGTCATTTGATGATTTCCCAACCTTAAAAAAAAGCGGTGTGCGTTTCTGGTGAGCTGGGTGCGGGCCAGCCCCAATGCTATCCAGGCAATGATGACCAACAGGCTTGACTGCCCTTATGTCCGGCATTGTTGCTGGCAGTCATGTTGCTGTTCCAATGCCGGTCAGAAAATTATTATTATTGTGTTTATTTTAATTGACCAATAGTGTAAATGGGAATAAATCTAATTTAATTGAATTTCTTAAACGTTTGTATTGTCATCATATAACTGTGTTTCGAATAATAAGTATGAGTCTTGTAACTTGATTATGAATAAATTAAAATAATAATAATTTGTTTTTTTTTTCCGGGAAAAATACCCACACTGGCCACAAGCTTTGTAACAATAAAAAAATCTTCACCTTAGAGGGGCGCTGGTCTGTCTACAAGGTAATTTTTTTCTGATTTAGGTACTTCCTGAAGACCTAAGACTGAGAACGAAGGACCGTCAATTCAGCCTATACACGTATGAGCAAAAACAATGAGCGATATGTCGTTGGTTTTTCAATATTCCAGAACTTTTACAATGGCGACAAATATCGAATTGCCGTAACTAATTCCAGAATACAGGAATATTCTGTAGGTAATATGCAGGTCGGGACTGTAGGTAATTAATGATATTTTTATAGTAGCAGGCTATCGCGATTTGAATATTGATTCCTTAGAAAAAGTGGTTCAGAATTACGAGTAGGTATCGAGGGTTTATTTTTCTAAAAGAAATACAGCTAAACACGCAAATGAACAGGTCACCTTAAAGAATGGAATACCTACCTACTCACCGTGTAAGCTTAGGTGAAGTGAACATGAAGTGAGCTGTCAATCCTTACAAACAAGATGGCATGACAGTTCACTTCATTCTCACTCCACCGAAGTAAACACGGTCGGATGTTGACAGCATAGACCGGCATGAATGTCGCGTCGACTCTAAATGTTAATAAGTATTGTACCTATTGTAATTTAATTTCGTTCAAATTTTTTTAATGTTAATAATGCAATTCATTTAGTTCATAATAATTTCATTTAATAATCATATTGTGATCTCCATTTAATTTAAGTCAGGACATCTATTTATAAATCCTCATTTTTTTATAATTTTTTTTTTAATGTTGTTCATTTACTTACAATAATTAAATTAAATTGGACCCACTCTGAGAATGATCCGATGCCTATAAGTGACTTGTTTACAGAGTTTCTTCTAGAAATTGTTTGAAAATAATGATTTGTAAATGAATCATTGGTGTGCCTATGTTAAATAAATAAGTTTAACATATTTTCCATCCAAAACCTGTCAAACCGGCCATTTTTAATCTTCAAGTAAGAGTTAAGTACCTACCTAACTACCTACTTATCTGATTTTAAAAAATAAACCCTGAACAAAAAACAAAAGCAATTAGGTATTTTATTTAAAAATTAACAGGAATTTATATTTTGGTTGAAAATAATGGTAGCTACCTAATCAATAATAATTATGACAAATATTACAAATAGAAAAGGAAAATAACAACATTATTAATGTTTTGAATTCAGCTTGCATTGTAGCGTTTAATTTATTTGTCAAATATTTTCGTCATTAAAGCTATACATAGTATCTCGGCAAGTATATATTATTGGGGTTCCGCAGATAAACTAGAAACCTTTTTACCTATTTTTTCGTTCTACCTTTCTGTCCTGATGTTACACAGCTATTTTACTCGGAGAGTCATCTTCCTGCCCTTATCCCATGTTACTTGGGGTCGGCGCAACACGTTTTTTTCTTCCATTCTGTCCTGTCAGCCGGCACGCTATCACTAACTCCCTTTTCTTTCATATCACTCCTAATACAATCCATCCATCTTTTCTTTGGCCTCCCTCTCCCTGTCCATACATGGGTACACATTTATATTCATAACTCTTTTAGTTACGTGCATTTCATCCCTCCTCTTCACATGACCATACCAAGATAAGCGGTTCCCTTTCAACTTTTCCATTTTACTCGGAGAGTAGTGGCATTATATCGTTTAAATTAGGAAATTTAAAAAAAAATATAGTGTATGTTGTGATTTTCCGTAAGTGATGAGCAGACGTCGGAATCAGGTAGAGTTATTTATGTACTAACACTGATTTCATACAGCGAAAGAATAAAGTGGATATGCCTCAAATCCCGAGAAAAAATTTAAAGAGCAGAAAAATCCGTGATTGATTAAATAAAAAAAATATTTACTTTTACACAATCAAACCCACTGCACGTGCGACGTTGCCAAATTAAGATCAACGACATCGGATGTCCGAAGTTGCAAAATTCCAATGCGCACACGCGCGATGTTGCCACATTTGTTGCATGCGCGTGCAGTAGGCTACAGTAAGGGTAGGCTAGCCCATACATAAAGACGAAAATTCGCATCGTCAGTAACGTGATTTCAACCCTGAATAATGTGGTGTTTTTTTTTTGGGCATTATGTATTGGCTGGCCTACCCTTACTGTAGTTTGCTGCACGCCCATGTTGTTGTTCGCCCAACATAGCTTGTGAGAACAAAGGAAAACATTAGTGAAAATGGGAACACTCCCCGCTTAACGAAATGTACTAGATTTTGCCTCTTTCTACCGAATTCAAACTTTCTATTAGAAATAAATCGGTTAACTCATTCACACAGCTCATTCTCTTATCTCTGAGGTTTTATTATTATTTATTTGCAATATTGTTGGCCACACGGGATTGTCTATTAGAAATCCCGGGAAAATCCATATTAATATCATCATTTCGGTGCAAGTACATAAATAACTCTACCTAATTCCGACCTCAGGTGATGAGGCACTTAGACTTAAGTTTGCAATGTACAAATTATAAAGTTATATTGTTCTGTTTATTCATTTTTTTTTTAACTTACTTTTTAAATTTTTAAATATTTCTTACAAAATACAAAAACAAAAACATTTAAAATATAAAAAATAGTAGCCCACCGGTATCGGGAACAAGGTACAAGCTACCGGCGGTCAGGGCTCTAAATAGAGGAACCTCCTAACAATGCGAGCCGTGTCCAGAAGTACTGCTTTCTGAATCAAGCCCTTGATCCAGCTGCCTAACGAGAGCTTCCTGAGGTGTTGGTCGAGGCTCGTGGCTCTGAAGCCGTTGGCTGACACGACTCTCGGTACAATGATTGCCGAGTTCACATCCCACATTTCAACAACCTCGCGAGCCAAGTCAAGATATTTGATTTGTTTATCTTTCTCGGCTTTCACGAGGTTCTCGTCATGCGGGACAGTAATGTCTACAATCATTGCACGCCTCTCGATTCGGTCCACCACCACTATATCAGGCTTATTGGCCACAATAGTCCTGTTCTCATTGTTAAGAAACCTAATAATAAATAAATACTTGTATCGCAAAATCAGATCGCACAAAACATCTGAAAAGTTCCAAAAAGGTCACTTTCAAACAGTGATGCAGTTGTTGGCATTTATTTTGGTTTAATCACAGGCTTGATACATTTTTGGATTCGTCTCCTCGAGCCCTGCATTTTGATACCTCTCATGACTATCATCCGAAAAAGAATGTCCGACCGAAACTACTTTTATGGCCGTAACCGAAACCGAAATTTCCATATGGTTTTTTGAAGGATAAAATAAAAATATATTATTTTTACTTTTATACTTACTGAAATAATATTAAAGGTAAGAAAAAACTGAAAGCAAGTCATGATTCAACTAAAGACTGTGAGCGCTGACGCCACAAATCACAGATCGTCGCTCGCAGCTCAGTGCACCGAACATGTCCGATCACAACATAAAACCTCCCGAATCGGCCGTAGTTTCGGCCCAATAACAGCCAAAACCGAAACTAAGCCGAAACCTGAGTTTAGGCTGAAACTAGGCCGAAATCAAAACCGAAAACTCGGTCAGACACTAACGAAAAATAGGACTTAAGTACTAACGGTGCCGGCGGCCGCCATCTTGATTTTATTGTCAACATTCATATACCTAGCATTGGCACTTAAGACGAATCAAATGATAGCTCTAATACCTACTATAAAAACAGACTTATATTTGCCATTGAACTTGATAAGTGTATTTGCCACCGACAAGCTAAGAAGACAGACTTAAACCGCAGTCGGTAGAATCAATAGGATATTTTCGTAGATAACAAAAAAAAAATTGTCCATTCGTTAGATTTTAATAAGAAAATTTGGACACGTATTTTTTTACTTTTTAAATCGATATTATAAATTGAAAAAGATAAGGCGCATAAAATTTCAGGAGTGGGGGCCGGTGACGTCACTTTATAGTAAAAATTACTGTATCGCGTGACGTCAGGCGAGTTTTCAACGCACTTTTTCACGAAAAAAGAAAAAATACGTGTCCAATACTTTTTGGTAATCTTAATGACGGACTAATTGATTGTTTAAGGAAAATGCCCTTGATTGTGCATGAACAAGTCACTTAGTAGATTACTCATCCCAACTACGGAACCCGGTTTACGTAGCCCGACACGCACTTTGCGGATTTATTTGTGGTTTCCTTATCAGTCACTAAAAGCTGGAATAAGGACAGCTGATGCCATTATTTTATTTACACCAGTGACCTGGCTAGGCTTTGCAAGGGTGCAATACCTACATAAATCTCCCTCGTTTATCGCTCTTTCGTTTAGTGTAAACCGTATGAAAATCCGTCGCGTGGTTTAAAAGAAGTGAGTGAAGAAAAAGACAGGCAGACAGCAACGTTTCGTACTACTTCTTTGGAGATTTACTTGCAAACTGTAATCTGTATCCATAACTAACATTAAACATGTTAGCCAGAATAAAATCGGTACAGGAAGTAACTGCCAGTACTCCGTGCATTCAAATTTCGAATCTCATTTAGTTAGTCTGTGAATGTGTCATCCAGTTCGACGGATTACATCAGAAGTAGTGTTTTAGGTATGTTCCAATCTTTTTTGTCTATTAGTCGTAAGCGCTGCTGAGTCTGAGCTCCTGGGTTCCCTGGTCGAGCAATGTGTTATTGCGTTTTCCACCTACAATATCTCAGTACTACTCAGTAGCATCCTGCAGCTTAAATGCCGTAATACTCTCACACGAAGGCTTCCGTACCATAAACCGAAAAAAACACGTTTCTTTAATTTTTAATTAAATGAAATTGTTATTATTTTTTTAAATAGCGGCTATAGAAATACACTTTTATTTTTTTTACCTTCCTACCTATTACGGTTCTTGAGATACAGCCCGCTGACAGATAGACGGATGGACAGACAGCGGAGGCTTAAGCTGAGGCTTAAAAGGATTCCGTTGGTTACCCTTCGGAACGGAACCCTAAAACTGAATGAATATGCTTTCAATTTGAAAGCTTTCAAAATTTTGGTTTTAATATAGGTAGGCTATGGAATCTTCGAAGCAGTAATGCTAGCGAAGGAGGAGGCGGGCCGCGCGAGGGAAAGGCAAGGCCTTCGCCCCAACCGCCGCTACAGGAGAAGACGCCCGCGTCGGGAGTCGCAGGGCGATCCCCGGCCACCTACTGCGCGGGCCTGCGGACGGCGAGCGTTGGGTGGCTAGCTGTCCGATCACCACCAGGCCCGGGTCGATGGCGCGTTGTGTTTCACGCGCGCCTCAAAGAGATGTCAGCATAGAAGACGGGGCCCGCTAGAGCCAGAGCCTGCCAGGGTTACGGAATTTGTTCGAAAGAGTCACCGCGGTCCTGGAACGCAAAGGGCTTTAGAAGGAACACGGATGGGTTTTAGTCAGTAAGAGTCTGACACGCCCTTCCGCTCCGCCCAGAGCGGAAGAAGTCATTTGATGATAACACATCCTTAAAAAAAAAAAGGCTATGGAATCTTTATTTAAATTTATACCAATAAAAATAATGTGACGAGCGTGATGTTGTTACAATAAGATACCTTCTGACATATAAAATGTTACAATAAGATACCTTCTGACATATAAAATGTTACAATAAGATACCTTCTGACATATATTAGAACTAAATGAAGGAAAATTTAAAACTTATGTTAAAAGTACACTTTGTAAACAAGCATATTACAAATTAGAAGATTACATTCAGGATAAGAATGCTTGGAAACATGCTGGTCCTGCTCCATAGGACAATCAAGGGTGTAGACAAAATCCAACTGGTTGATTTATGTATTAACTTTATAGATATACTGTTCCTTTTTTTGTGTTTCTATTTTTCTGTTGACTCACACACTGTTTAATTAATGGTTCCAATGTTTGTAAATATGTGAGTACCATTTACCTAAATTTCTTTAGAAAATGAATAAGTTTACCTCTGCTGGTGATACTTTGTTCTTATAAGTAGCATACTCTGGGTGCATCGTCCTCACATAATATTAAATTAATTTGGGTAAGTATACCAAATTTTGTAAATCATTATTTGAAAAGAGTAACTATGGAGTTTCTTGTCCGTTCTTCTCCATAAGAATCTACCTTTCCGAATGGACAGTAAAGTCACTTTATTAATGTAATTCTATTATTTTTACTGAACTGTAAACGATGACGTTCAAAAGTGCCGTTTAATGGCCTAATTGAAATAAACGTTTTGACTTTGACTTTTACTTTGACTTTGACGTGACACATTAAAATAACGTTCATATTTGCAATATACAAGGTCAACAATTACCAGTTTCATATAAAATTACTGTACAAAACTTTTTCATCGCAAACCAAAACCTAAATGATAAGGGAGTTTTATCACATAATAGATACGTTTTAGCGCCAAAGTGTGGGCGGGAAACACTAGGTCATTCTTTATTCATTTTTGAATCCGATCGGGAGCACTTACATAAATTTCTGGATATTTTAATTTAAGTGGCGCCGTTATAATATACGGTGAATAAGCCGATAAATAGGTACCTAAGTAGGTAATAGAAATACAAAAGTGTTAAGAAAATTAAAAGACGATGTGTTTTGGTCGAAAGTGAGAAAATTAAATGTGCCGTTGCTTCGCTCGCGTGATGATAATACCTACATAGGTAAGACAATAGAAATAAGAAAAGTGTTGACAAGGAATCAATCGGTGCTACTAAACAAAGACTTTCATACATGATACGCACTGCAGGTTACCACCTCTACCTTGTTGCTATTCCACCAATTCGCATTAAACGTTTCCAAACGTCTTTTATAATGCGCACAGCAAAGGAGTCGATCTCTCTGCCTGCGTCTGTGTTTCCGAACGCATACAACCCTAATCTCTTCAAAATTAGAGTGTACAGGCTTCTTCTGGGTAAGCTCTCTCCATCGTCGACTTTCATCTATGACCTAGACTAGAGTCTCGAGCAAACCCACCTCAAATAAAAAGAAACTACCGATACAAACTCTTGTCTATAGGTACGGAATTGAACTCTGTTTTTTTTCACATCCAGGTTTTTCTGCATTGCTTTGTTGCACATAAAATCATATAGAAGTTTTTGGAACTTTGTCGTGTGGATCCACCATAACCCCCCATTAATGTTCAAATTTCCGAAGCTCCTTTCTTAGAGGATGCTTACGAAAATAAACCTATATTCAAAATTTCAGCCGTTTAGACTTACCTACTCGTAGTAGCGTTGGCTGCCCGTTGAATATATAGTCAGTCAGGATAAATATGAGTTCTTACACACTGAAATTTTAATGGTTTTTTCCCGCGGCAGAACGATTAGCTATCAGAAGTAGATACTATTGAAACATAAAGATAAACTTAAAAAATAAAAATGTTTCGTTTTCAAATAATTTAAAAAAAAACTAGATGTGACGTAGGTACTACTCAACACACGCACGGGCCGTGTGTTGACAGTTGACACTTCTTCTTCCCAGCTATAACACTAGGAAGTGGTGACGGGCGGGCGTTTTGGGGGACTGTCTTTATGTAGAACTTTGACGTTCAAAAAGTGCTGGCACTTAGCCTAATTTGAATAAATGACTTTTTAATTTTGAATTTTGAATTTTATCGAGTAGGTAAGTAAGTATAGAAGAAGATAAATAGGTAAAGATTGAGTGTCTATTCATTCTTTTCCGGAGCGTATTGTCTATGACAGACGGCCTGACAGATAGGCGTAGAAATGATGTTTTAAGGGGTTCGTCTTTAGGGTTCCGTACCTCAAAAGGAAAAAACGGAACTCTAATAGGATCACTTCGTTGTCCGTCTGCCGGTCTGTCACGACCCTTTTTCTCAGGATCTCGTGGAGGTATCATGTTGAAATTAATATCAAATACGTAGGTCGATGGTACCTTGGAGCTCTAAAAAATCAAGCTTCTAAAACTCTAAGTCAACGCAAAAAAAGATACGGCTATTTATGCATCATTATTGCTATATATTTTAGTTAAGTATCAAAATGCTTGCCCCTTGCTCTAGAATCATGAAACTTGGCATGAAGCAACGTCTTATTGAGCTAGATTCCAGGGCCAGACCTTGCAATTCTGTTCCTTTAAGTTGATTTATCTTCTATTTCTATATATAGATATGTCACCAGAAAATGGCAAACTCCGTAAGGTTATATAGTAACTTGAGAGATTGTAAACTCTCGATAAATTGTCAACTGAACATTTGGAATACTTTTTTACCTGGCCTGGAATTCTAAATCCACGCGGACGAAGTCGCAAACGAAGCCAGGAAAAAAAAATATTTCAACTAGACTATAAAAACTAATATTAACAAATAAACTAAACTTACAACGAACTTAAATATAGCATCACAAATTTCGTCCTAACCGCTGTCAGCTGGTAATGTGTCCAAGAGACTGTCGGCATTGCCACGTTGAATGGCAATACTTAACCTCTGGGCAAAGTGAAAGCCAGCTCTTGGGTCGCGGGAAGTGTCATCCAGCCTTTTCGAAATTTCTTTGAAAAGGAAGTAAGTACCTAAGTGTAATAATCTAAAAGTTGAAATTTTTTAAACGGTTCCAACGAGTTTTAAATCATCCCTGGGAACATAGGCAAAGGGAGCAACAGTTAATCGGCAGCAAAAATGGCTGGGTAACCATGAAATCGTTGTAATATTTTGCTAAAATATCGTGTAATGGGGGCAATGGAGGCTTTGAAGTTCGTGGACTATACCTACCTACTAAATCTGCGAGGACGAAGTCGAGGGCGAACCCCAACTAAATAACATTATGCCCAAAAACCTCTAGCTTGAAACGTCAGTGGGTCACAAAGTCCAGTTCGATCCAGCCCGTCCCTAGCTGTCCTCTCCCCAGCGACGCTCTAAGCCGAGGCCCGTACCCCACAGGGGGTGCCCTTATCGTGTAGTCGCTTAGTTTGTAAGTTTTTTTATAAGCCCTAGCTGGAGGCTTTAATATTATATTAAGACCACCACAGGCAAGCCCGGTTAAGCAGTCGACAATCTCATAGGTTGAACTGCGATAAGCCACTCATAAAAAAAAAAAAGGTCACAAAGTTTTGTAATGATTCCGATTTCATTTATGCAACCCTAAAACTAAACGATCGGATATCCAATTAGTTAACAGCTAAAAATAATTAGTTTATCAAAGCGACCTCGAAAATGTATAAATGCCCATTACAAAATAAAAATATTTTTTTAGCGATTGTTATGGACTCTATCTACTTATAAATATAAAAGCGAAAGGTCACTCACTCATTCACGTACTGATTAATCGAATTCTTAAGTTATGAAGGTGAAATTTGGCATGGAGGTAGATTATGAGTAGGAGACGACAGCTAAGAAAGGATTTCAGGAAACTCTCAAAGTCAAAGTCAAAGTCAATTCATTTATTTCAACTAGACCATTAAAAGGCACTTTTGAACGTCAAATTTACTGTTTAAAATTAAAATATAAGTGACTCTAGTAGTCCATTCGCAAAAAGTAGATTCTTATGGAGAAGAACGGACAAGAAACTCCATAGTTACTCTTTTCAAATATAAGTTTTACAATATTTTGTATACATAGGTACATTGATCAATTGATTATATTATGTGGTGAACTTTCCCCGTAAAGGGGTGAATGTTATTCCTTAGGTTTATCAACTTGAAACTTGGTACGAAAACTGACCTAAGTGAATTATAAAGTTTTAAGAACTATCCCTAAAAGACGATTTAGGGGGTGTTCAAGTTTGTATGGAAGAATCTTATTCTTTGGGTTTATAAAATGTCATAATGTGTTGTATTACTTAATATTGTCATTATTTATATCCAATGGGGTACGCTTGGTCCGATAAAGTTGAAACTCGGCATTAACAATCGTGATAAAAAATTAGAAATTTTTGGATTTTTCTTAAATCAACCCCTGAAAACCAACAAATTAAAGTTTGTCCTTCAATCGTACTTATTATTTTATCAGAGTAATACGAGTGTTTGCACAGTTTATAAACTTCAGTAGGTTCATTAGAAAACCAGCGCCAGACAGCATCAGTCTGTCTGACATATCGCTGAAATGGACCTTTTTAGTGCAGCCGTGAGACACACATTTAGTTCTTAGCATACCTACATTTCTTTTTTTAATTTTATTTCTATGTACCGTGCGTGTTTCATGTAAGTGCTAAATAAATATTATTCTTTCTTTCTATTCTTTCTTTCTAGGTAATTTATACTAGGTACCTACTCGGAAAAAATCGAGACACGATTCCCGATATAGACGAACTATATTTACTGGATACGAGTTTGTACGGAACCCTCGGTGCGCGAGTCAGACTCGCACTTGCCCGGTTTTTTTATTTGTCCAAATGAAAAAATCGGGGTGTGCGAGTCTGACTTCTGAGTCCAGAACCTTAAAGCCGTAAATAATTTTGACATTCAAAAAGCGCCCTTATTAAGTTCAAATTGACATAATCCATTGACTTTGACTTTGAGATAACTGGTACAACTGGATAGGTGGACAAGATAAACGAATGCTCAAAAAAAATGAAATCTGTGTTTGCTAATAACTTTTTTTTTTTCAAGTTATTTACTGATAAAATAATACTCGACTAAAGGTACAATTCCGATCTTGGCGACCGCAACTGGCGACAGTGACGCGCGACCGCGACCCACTGCTTTGTATGAATTACTATAGAACACTTACGGGTGCATCTCGTGGCTAAATAATAACGGCCGCACGGGTCGATCTCCAAGGTTAAGCAACGCTTGCCGAGGTTGGTCTGTGGATGCCTCGGAAAGCACGTTAAGCCGTTGGTCCCGGCTGTCATTTGTAGATCTTTGGCAGTCGTTACGGATAGTCAGAAGCCAGATAATCTGACACCAGTCTTGCCAAGGAGTACCGTGTTACCCAGTTAATGGGTTGTGGAGGTCTGGTAGGCAGCCGCTCCACGTAAAATACTGATATTCAGCTGAATCCGGTTTGACTGGAAGCCGACCCCAACATAGTTGGGAAAAGGCTAGGCAGATGATGACTTACGGGTGCACGCGACCGAGTCGCGCGACCAATGGACGCCTGCGAGCGACTGGACGACCGCGACGCTGTCGCGCCGGGAACATAATAGTCGCGCGACGCAGTTGAAAAGACATCAAATGACGGCTTTTCATTGATTCAAAGACGATATGTTGGTAGAATTTAGACGAAATGACACTTCAAACTCCAATGAATAAATATAACACCGTGAGAGGAAATAAATTTGGAAAAAAATTTAAAAGTTTCTATAAAACAGCTTCATAATAATGTGAATTGTCAAAGGCAAACGCTTTATCGACCAAAAAGCTATCTACTACGTCTAGTTTAGCAACTGCAGAAGCACTCAGCCAGTTTTACCTCGCGCGCCTCGATTGCGTAGATTCGTATTAGTCTTGTGTAGTTCGCGAACGAACTAGTTCGAAAATGCGATCCCACTTGCGACCTACGCGAACTAGGTCCCAGATCTACCGCTCTTTAGCTCGTTAGTTCGTGACTGAGCGGGAGTGCGCCAACCTTATTGAGTGAGCGGGAGCGCGGAGCTGTCCGACCTAGTTGAGTCACCGCTCACTCCACAGTCGCCACTCACTGATGCGCTCGTTACTTATTGGTCGTTCATTTATCTGGTCAGTGAATATTGTGTGTTATTTAAGTGGCAAGACTGTTTTGCGTGGTCGGTGCTGATTGTTGTTTTATACACTATTATATCAATGAAAATACTACGAGTTAAATGTACCTATATAAAGAACAAAATAACTAATATATAAATCGCGCGTAGCAGTAAAGAGCAAACTGCAAAGCTCACAAACGATCTGCCGTTCTTAACTCACTATCTCACTCGGTGAGTCAGCTCCTGTCGCGATCCATCGATCCGGGAGCTGGTGAACTAAAAGAGCGAACTAGTTCGCCAAGGAGCCGCGAACTAGAATGAGAGTCCCGGTCGCGAACTATGCGCAAGTCTAATTCGTATGCTATGTTTTGCCTGACACCAGACGACCATTGCATCGCCGTCGCCAAGATCGGAACTGTACCTTAACTCAATATTTTTATTGCTTCCATATGTGTGTGTAACTAAATTGTTATCGATTTGGGCACGATGCACTCAGTACGATACAGACAACCGCGCGCGAATGTCAAATACCTACTATGTACTGACGCCAGCACGTCCAGCTACCCGAAACTGTCAAATTTTCCCAATCAACCTTGAAGCTGAAGCTTAGCAAGTTTTAGTTTGACTTGGTTGAACAATTTCTATTTCTTTTTTATCAATAATGTAAGTACTCACCGAGTTTAATCGATCAATTGCGCTTCGAACACATCGGCATTTCAAAGAAGATGCATTCACACACACAAACACACCCTCACATACATAAACACACACATACACACAACACAAACCCTGATTAAAAATAAGACGTACACAAAGAGCTGCAAATTAGTTTATAAGTCATTTTTACTGTTATTTTTTCTTCTTAAATTAAATCTTTCATCACCTTTTAAACAATAGTCTCAATATTGATAATAATTAAGGGAAGAGCGAGATAGCCCCAACACAAGAAATATCAATTACTTAGGTAGGTACTGGGGATGTCTCATCCATGTAACTGGTTTGGGACAGATAAACATTTTGACGTGACAACGTCTAATAAATCGACGAACGCCGGCTGCACGCACGAAAAAGGATGACTCATTGTAACGTTACGCTCATTGTAACGTTACGATCATTTCATCAATGTTTTGTTAAGACGTTGTCACGTTAAACTATCGTCCGTAAACCGACTTTACAGACAAGCAATTTTTTTCATTTTTTTATTTTCACCCTTGCGCTGCACCTAATGGTTCAGCGATAATATTGAAAATCTATTTAATTAATTTGACAGATAGTTGTAGCTTGATGTGCTGGTGTCTGGACCCTGTACCAACAGTCGTACGTAGATCGGTGTGACCGGAGTGACACTAACATGAAATTAAAAACAACGGGTTGCACTCCGGGAGTGCCTGCAGAAGTGAAAACTTGAACATAACGTTGTGCATTTTTGATATTTTGGAATGGTTAGGGAATAATTTCGCACGAATTGCTTTAATTATCAGTATAAAAGTACTATCATTTATGTGGTAAAACACAATATTCATTTATTGCGCTATCGTACACAAACATGAAAATTTACATTAGGTAGGTACATTAAAAATTTAACGATTCAGAACTTTCCCTCCGTCATACGAATTTTCGATCAGGTCACGTGTCCTGACGCGAGTTTAACATTTTACCCATCCCAAAAAGTGCACAACGCCGAAAAAAAGTTTTCACTTCAAAACACACTTTATTGTTCGTAGAAAGTGATATTTACTCGTTAAGAGTACAACGCATTTAAAATGAAGGTGAGGATCGTTTCATCATCATATTTTTTTTTAGGGTTCCGTAGTCAACGAGGAACCCTTATAGTTTCGCCAAGTCCGTCTGTCCTCCTGTCAAAAGGCCTGCCAAAGCCTAGCCATTTTGACAGGCAAGAAGGCAAACAATTTGTTTAAAAAAAATACAGCCGACATCCAAATAAAAAAAACACTCCAAAGTATACAATAACTTTAATTTCGGAATTCGGTGTTTTTAGTTGTCTCTTCATATTTTAACACCGACTTCCGAAATTAAAGTTTTTTTATTCACTCTTTAGTGGGACCCCGCACCTATCGACACCACTGGAAAGTCCAAAGCAAAACACGCAATTTCGTTTACTTGAATAAAAGATTGTTTCAAATCGGTTCATAAATAAAGTTATGAGGTAAAAAACATTTTTGCTGGGGAGTTTGTTGCGCCACTTCTTCTTCCCAGCTAAAACACTAGGAAGTGGTGACGGGCGGGCGTTTTGGGGGACTGTGTTTATGTAGAACGTTCAATAAGTGCTGGCACTCAGCCTAATTTGAATAAATGACTTTTGATTGAGATGATTGATTTAAAAAAAAACAACCGAATTGAGAACCTCCTCTTTTTTTTCAAGACGGTTCAAAATTTACTAAATGACGGCCGGGTTCAACGACTTAAAGTGCTTACAGGAGCACGAAGGAGTCTCGAGAAGTAATTCCTCCTCGAACCGAATTCGGCAAGCCTTGCTTAACCTTGGAGATCGACTCATGAATGCAGCTGTAACGCAAATGTTCGAATGCACTCATTGCATTCAGACATGCAAACGCGTTTACTCTGATTTTAATGTCACTTATTTAATTTTCTGCGTAACAAAATGTGTGAGATAGAGTAGTGTTAATTGTGCTGTGAACCTACGCATACCTGCAAGCTTGAGCTGGCGGCCAATTTTCAGGTGTTAAAGTTACATAAACTTTTAAAGTGCTGGTTTTTTTAAATGTATGTTTTACAGAATATTGTAACTAAATAAGTAATTAAATAATATTTCAACACCTAATAGTCGTAATAATGGACACGGGCACACTTTATGCCTAAAGTTCAGAAGGATTACTCCTTTTTAATTATTTTTATGGATAGGAAATCATCAAATGGCTCCCTCCTGTCAGACTCTTACTGACTAAAACCCACCCGTGTTTCTCCTAATGCCCTTTGTGTCCCAGTCCCAGGGCCGCGGTAACTCTTTCGAACAAATTCCGCAACCCTGGCAGGCTCCGTCTACTATGTTGTCATGTCTTTGAAAACAACCTCCTTGACTTTTCAAATACGTTCCGTGTATAACGAAAAAAAAAATGGCTTTCATTTCACAGTAGTATATATCCCACATTTGTTATATTAGTCTGATAAATAATGAGTAACGTCTGGGAGCTCGGGATCGCCGAGTCGGAGCGCATTTGCAATGTGTTGAAAGAAATTGAAGCTATTTTTAAATGTTAAGATGACATATTTGGATGAAATTTAAATAACAAATGAGCCTTTATGGATCCGCACACTCGCCGCGGTAGCCGGTTGGCTACGATGCAAATATGACATTTAACTGCTTCTTAATTACTTCAATGTTTTTGTAAATGTTTGGGAAACATGTTTTGTGGTTTTTAGAGTTCCGTACCAGAAAGGTAACCAACAGAACAGAACCCTATTACTAAGCCTCCGCTGTCCGTCTGTCTGTCAGCGGGCTGTATCTCAAGCACCGTAATAGGTAGGTAGACAGTTGAAATTTTCCCAGAGTGTGCCGCTATGACGACAAATAATAAACATTACATTAAAAATTAACGGGGGCTCCCACACAAGAAACATGTTTTTATTTCGGTTTATGATACGGAACCCTTCGTGTCTGAGTCCGACTCTTACTTGGCTTGTTTTTTTATCTTGCTTGCTTATTCAGGTCGAATCACTGTAGGTCGCACATCCCCAGGGATGTGCCATAACAGGCATTGCACAGAGGGGGTTCCGGAGTGGTCTTTTAAGAGGTAGACGAGGCCAGTTCCTGCCAGGGTTGCGGAATTTGTTCGAGAGAGTCACCGCGGCCCTGGAACGCAAAATGCATTTGAGGGACACGGGTGGGTTTTAGCCAGTAAGAGTCTGACACTCCCTTCCGCTCCGCCCAGGGCGGAAGGGAGTGTGGGATTTTTACCTCACTAAAACCACCCTGGTGATCACAATCAGCATATTGAAGGGGCCCCGGTACCTACCTCTTAAAAGACGACTTTGGAACCCCCTCTGCGCAACGCCTGTTATGGCACATCCCTAGGGAGACTGTGAAGGGGTCTCCCCTGAGCCTCGCTGTATGCGGTAGCACGTGATCACTGTACTCCTAATTACCTAATTACCTACAAGTATGTGTTCATTAAAACTTTATGCAGTAAGTATCAAAAAATATTTTTATACTTTATGCAGTAAGTATTAAAAAATATTTAAACACACAACAACCGTCCGATAGGAGGATCCTTTCATTTCAGTGGAAGTATGCGGGACTTTACTCTCTGTTCCGCATACCTCAATAAAACAAATCCAACAAATCAACACTGAAAGGATTCTACCAACTTCTTGCGAATGTTTTCACGCACGTAGGTATTCAATGGCAACCAGTGATGTCGGATATAGAATTATTATTACATACTCTTTTGTTGATCAGACTAAAAAGTGAACCCTAAATGTTATCTTTTGTTCGCAGGTACCATATTGGATCCCGTTCGTATTGTTGTCATAGACTCTGTTAAGTAGTTTTTTTTTAACTCAAATATGAAACCTACAATATTCCAAAAAGGTGACGGAACGTCCGGCATCCGCGGACAACTGTACGAGACGAAAATTTTAAGCTTAATATTCTATAATGCGAAAAATGACGACAATATCAAAAAAATACTAATTTGTGCGAATATCGCTGAGGCTGGGGCCTTCGATGACATTTGTTTCGAAGTAGAATGGAAGGAACTTCATAAACCTGTAAATGTGTTCATACAGGCCAAACATAAAGACGATTGTGAACAAAATCTCGACTTCGATTTGATGAAATATTTTCGCAGTTACTTGAAGATCAGAGAGTGCTTCGAACGTGGCGATAAAGACGGACTATTTCAGGGTAAATATCCAGATAGAGAATGCTTCTTTATTATATACACGTGTGGTAAAATTGAAGTTGGTAACGATTGTGACAAGAACGACTATATCTCTAAACTCAGTGGCTTAATTGATACAGGTGGTAAAGTCACGAAACTGGGCAAAGAGAACGTCGAAAAATATGTCAAAGTAGCTGTGAACAACGACATAATCTCACTGGCGCAACAAATAGCCGCTGTCATCACTGGAGAAAAGAATTATGAAATGATGCTGTCTGATGAAGTAGTATTACGCTATCATGTAATCCTAGCTGAGACTGTTGTCAACGTTTCAGAAATCAAACCTGATGGGCACCGAATCGCAACCTTTCGTCACGACTTCTTTAACACAAATGATGAATACTTAATTTTATTGAAAAGAACACTAAACCAAGAGATTCTTAAACGACAAAAAATTAATCCCCCTGATAAAGAGAAGCTTCTGTCTGAATTTTTAGCCGAGCCCACTGATGCTACCAAACTTAGCAAACTTATAGGAACCGTTCTAACGTACAACAATGGCGAGCTAGACGTTGTTGGAAATTCTACAGAAGACTTAAAGCAACAGTGGAGTCAGGCGAATGTTTCTCGTTGGACCATCAATCAAGCAGTTGAACTGGCAGCAAAAGAAATGTTATTATCTCGAGAGTTCAAAGTCTTGGCTTCATTTGGGAACAAAGACTTAACTATTAGAGGCAGCGATGCCAAAATAGAGAGAAGGTTGAATCATCTTGCGACAAAAATGATCGAATTGATAGACAATAGTAAAGCCACTAAATTGATAATTATAGATGAATCTTTGGATGCTGGATTCCTGCAGCTCAACGGAGGAATAGCTGGAGCCATCGGAAATATATTTGTGCTTGATGGTAACACCAAACTGTATAAAATCACAGACAACTGCGAATCACTTGGATCTATTGCTCAGAAGCTGTATAAGAAAATTAATGATGGAACCCAAAATTTGCACGAATACAAATTTAGTTTTAAAGTTAAAAAGTTTCCAAAACTTTCATTCAACTGCAGAGAGTTTGAAGAAAGTTTAGCGGAAGATTTCTTTGACAGACTGATATTCTATAGCGGACAAGAGAACGAGAAGGGCGTGGAAGCCATATTAAAACACCACATAGACAAATACCTTCGTGATCATGTAAGCAACTTTCAAGTTAAAACGGATGCAGTATTTCTTAAATATCACGATAAAATACAGGAATGGTGGATGCTGCCAAAACAGGCGCCATATCTTAGGAAAAGTGATGATATATTTGAGAAAGCAATCAATGATATTATAAAAGACCCTCTGATGAGCTCTCTAAACATAATATATATGAGAAAAATAAAACACAACTACACATTTTCTGATGACGCAGTAAGCTACTTGAACTTGCAGGATCAGCATTCGTATATTATCAAAACAGAAAATAGCACACTGACTGTTCTTAAAGTGATGCAATATTTGAAAAGTAAACAAAAATTCTATGTAGTGTCGGACCTTGAATACATTGTAAACTCGCCGAGGAATGACCGCGTAGCATTATATGAAGAATTGAAAAGAACAAATAAAGATAAAGTTCTAATTTTGGTATGCGATAAAATAGAAAATACTGCTGACGAAAAGTTTGCTTTACAAGACCTCGCAAAAGCAACTAAAAACAAAACAACGATTATAATTATGAACAATAATAAGTCAGCCGAAATTACAAAGAAACATTTCCCAGAAGCCGCTGAAGTAATCGACGAAAAAAATAGTCTAATTGATATGAGTGAAGAATCACAGAGAAGCATCTTAGAAAATGCCAGAGTGATGTTCCAAGACGAAGAAGTTAAATTAGCTTTGATTGTCGACGATGAATCCAAAGCATATGTGAAAGGAGATATTTTAAATAAAATAATCAGTAAAGAAACAATAAGAATTGGTAAATTAGTAGTTGATAGAAATTATAATGAACAAAAACACCTGTATGTTGACAGACGTGTAAGAAAGAAGAACGATGACACAATTATACATTTAAGATCTCTTGATGGTGTAACAGACAACGTTGTGGTCATGTTAGCAGGACCCGGAGAGGGCAAGTCAACTCTACTAACACATTTGTCGCTTAAAACGAAGAAAGAGAACCCGAAAATATGGCTTTTAAGAATTAACTTACTGGAATACTCGCGCGATTTTAACCATTGGAAGGGAGAGAAAACAACCATCGACACATTGGAGACTCTCAAGTTTATTTGTCAAGTTATACTTCGAGAGAAACTTGGCCAAGAACATAATGTAGAAATTGTACTTGTTGAAGAAAATGGTGTTGTGTGCCTGAAACATTGTGTGCAATGTTTCAGGTATACAACACCGTTTCATCTCAATGTTAACTCGAGCTTAATTAGACAAACTACTGCAGTAGAAGACCCTTCCATTGAGTTCGAGTTAAAATTATTTTTACGAAAATGTTATCAAAGAGAGGTAATATTCCAATTCGATGGCTTTGATGAAATCTGTCCGCACTATAGTGATGTGGTCATCCAGTTTCTAAAATCTCTCAGTCTTGCTGTCTGCAATGATTGCCATAGACAAAGAATCTGGATCACAAGCAGGTCTTATAATGAAGTGAGAACGGCCTTAGAGAAAGAGTTTGGACCATCTTACGAAATAGAATACTTCTCATTTATGGAGACGGAAAAATATTTGGAATCTTATCTGGAAATTAATCTGAACTTAAACGAACTTGATAGCTGTCAACTTAAAAATGTAGAGAGCTTCCTGGAATATATGGTAGAAGATTTTCATGTTTGTTTGCGACATGTAAATACATCTCCACTACTCAAAGTGTATAACAGTGCGGCCCAATATTTGGTACGTAAAATTGAAGACAAGAACATTCCACCTCAGTTATACTATCTAAATGATAATAATCTAATATCAGAAGTCAAGGAAAAACACGGCACCTTTAAATTTACTTGTGAGAAAATAGAAAACCATGATTATAGCGATAATCGCTGGGACAACCCCTTAAATCTATTCCTGACATGTTATATTTTCGAAAACTATTTTAAATTTTTATCAATGCGTCAAGGTCTTAGTAATTCCGTGTATTGGAAACCAACATTTTTTTTAAAGTCATCCTATTTTTGCGAGACGTTTTTGACGATGAAATTGCGCCATCTGTACATTGATAATTATGGAAGCAACTTCTTCAAACCGTTAGTCAGGGATAACTACAACAGAGAACTCGATGATTCAATATTAAAACATAAAAAAATGGCGACTTACGCCGTTTTCAATCAGGATATTAACAAATTGTTTAATGAAAGAGACTTAAGAGAAATCGAATGTATGATCAAATCAATAGAAGCAGGAAAAGAGAAGACTGGTCTCATACAAACAGTAGTGGACAAAAAGCCAATATTCATCCACATGACATTCGCTGAGGATTTTGCAGTTAACTACGTTTGTGATCATCTGGCTTTCGAAAGCGATTACGAAAAGTTGAAATCATGGATCGATTTTAAATTTCATGTAATTTTTTCTGGATCTTACAATCACGACATTGGTGACATCTTTACTGACACATTCAGAATGAACTGTGTACTGAAGAGCGTGAGAGCTAAACACCAAGAAGTATTTTTCAACTTGTTAATAAAACATGTGTTTTTACGTTCGGATTTTCTATGGCGCGTTCGTCACAACAAGCCACGGCTGGAAAGAATCGAAGTCGATACTTTAACTTATCAAGGTTTCCTTAAGTTACGCATTTTTCGATTCCATGTGAACGCGAGTAACTTGGATGAATTTCTCTCAATTATTTATATTAACAGATTGTTGCCCTCAGCCCTTTTAAATGGATGTACCGATGCTGTAATTTATTTGTTGGACATGATCAGTTTTATCGATGATTCAAAATGGTATTTAACGTTATATCAGAATTTTAGCTTTCTTTCATATTCAAAGGTGTTTGACAAAAGAAGTACTGAGGAAATAGTCGAGCTTATAAAAGAGGAATATTCGCGTAAGATAAAAAGCGTGGATAGTGATAAATTGACTGTCGTGAATTGTCTACTGGATCAAAGGAGGCGAGGTTCACTGTCTGTATTAGACTGCACTCAGCTGAACCGAAAGCACCCGTTGGGAAATGAACGGCGGCGGCGCGACTCTTGGTAACACCAATCAATCAGCCGAGCCTCTTCCCAAGTATATGGGGGTCGGCTCTAAGTCTAATCGGATGCAGCTGAATACGAGTATTTTACATGGAACGAGTTTCTATCTGACCTCCACAACGACCACAACGCAGTACCTTGGTAACACCATAACTCTTGACAATACTAGTGTCAGATTTCCAGACTTCTGACAAACTAACCGTAATGACTGTCAAAGATTTACAAATTACAGCTAACACCATTCAGCTGCAGCTAGAACCCAACGGCAACGTGCTTTCTAAACCCCTCGAAGGAGTCTTGCATTATTATAGTAGGTACTCTGTGGAGTCTTGGTATGTTAAGATGGAACGCATCATCCACGGACCGATCTCGGCAACCGATGCTTAACCTTGAAGTTGGACCTGTGCGTTTCTTACGTAAATTGAATATTATCTCAGTCAGTCTAAATCATTCTTAGAAAAGTGAGGTGCATCACTACGGGAAGCTGTCAGTGTCAGTGTCAGTACAGCTGTTGGTGTAATGTCATTCTAACTTATTTGGCTATGCTCTGTGTATTTGTGTTTGTATCAGCGAAATTACGATTTTTACAAAAAATACGTAAAATTCTTATTAGAATCTCGTATTTAATCAATAACTGAACAAATTATGGAACATTGTCTGTAAACACCGCACATGGAATTGTTATTTATGGAGTTTTAATATAAAAAACATGGATTTTTCTGCAATTTGCCGGACCTGTATCAAAAGTTTCAACAATATTGGTTTAAACCCAATTTTCTTGTCTGAAGATACTCATGGAAGATTTTCCAGTGCCTTCTACTCATGCACGGGGGTTCAGGTAAATAAAAATCACCTTTTATCTATGCTAATCCAGTTAAGAGATAAAATTGTTTGTTTGTTTGTAAAAGGTCATCTATGTAAGTAGATACTGATCCGAATACGAAAATAATTTCACTAATACACAGACTTCGAGCTTCGCCATAGCCAAGTGCTAACTTTAGCTAACTTTTATCCCGGAATTGTGAAAGTTTATATACTTTTTTGTACACATAATCAGCACAGGACAAATTTTTATAAAAATTTTTTTAAGGGATTGCACTCCGGGAGTGCCGGCAGAAGTGAAAACTTGAACATTAACGTTGTGCATTTTTGATATTTTGGAATGGTTAGGGAATAATTTCGCACGAATTGCATATGCATGCATTGAGGCATACTTTTTCGCCGCGCGGTAGAAAGAGAGGGGGATATTACTTCCTCTCCTACGCCGCGCCGGCAGTCTGCTCTCCCTCCGTCTTACGAATTTTCGATCAGGTCCGTGTCCTGACGCGAGTATAACATTTTTTACCCATCCCAAAAAGTGCTCAACGCGGCTAAAGGAGTTTTCACTTCAACAAGCGTACTTTATGCAGTGCTATCACACGGAGCAATTTTTATCTATTTTCATTACTTACAATTACTTTATTGCCAATGTTGAGATTTGTGACTGATGTTTACATGAGGTATCAGTGAAAGTATTGTATGTACTGGGTTTTGAAGAATAAATGTCGATGAAGAAAATACACATACAGCATAATAGCGATGACTCGGCCGAACAATCATTTCAAAGTCAAAATTCAAAGTCAAAGCATTTATTTCAAATAAGCCATTATCAGGTTTTTGAAGTATCAAAGTCAGACCGTCAAAAATATGAAACTCTTTGCACGTTCGAAAGCGTAGATTTCTATGGAGAAGAACGTGCAAGAAACTCCACTTAAATCATTTTATGTTTACAAAAATCCTGGTTACATTAACCTTGTTGCTTCTATATATGAGAACAATGTAAAGAAAGAAAAAAACAATTTACAGTATCAAATATTAAAATGAGGCAGTGGCAACTAAGGGATGACCAGTCTCCACTGACAGCGCCCGTTCACGAACATGACGCGTGCATCAGCTCAACCATTTTGAAGGGAACTGAATGATCCGATACTCGCGCCACCATCAGCGAGACATTGGAGTGAGCATGACACACCCTCAACTGCCCCCGCTATTTCATGTCAAACAAGGAAACTATCTATTAACATAATGGTCATCGCTATATATATAACGATGACTCGGCTGCGAGTTGTGGGCACAGGCAAATTATTGTTAGACCCATATGCTGAGTTCTGAGCACCGATAGTGTTAAGATAATTTCTAACAGCATTTAAAGTAGACTTCCTGTGGAACTAGCTATGGGATACAAGTAAAAACTTCTTGACCTATCCAACTCCAACAATGTATTTTTCCATGTTAAAAGTAGCCTTAAGCTCTCACAAACTTTTTAATAAATTTTTTTAATGATTTTAAACTGTTTAGTGAAGAAATTTCTATTAAATTGGATCAGTAGCGTTGACTTACATGATAACTAACAAATGCTTCTAACAGCAAACCTCTAAGCAATTGAGATATTTACAAATTAGTGTCAAAGTCAAAGTCAAAGTCAAAACGTTTATTTCAATTAGGCCATTAAACGGCACTTTTGAACGTCATTGTTTACAGTTCAGTAAAAATAATAGAATTACATTAATAAAGTGACTCTACTGTCCATTCGGAAAGGTAGATTCTTATGGAGTAGAGTAGTGGGTATCCTAAGTGCACAACAAATGTTACTATTACTTAATATTTAAATCCTAATTTAAATTAAACCCAAACAAAACAACTACGCAAACAAATATGTGCACACAATCTCAATCTCACAATATATTTAATAAACATAAAATGTACAAAGAAAAAACATTTTCAGGTAAAACTGAACGATGGTCTCCCCCAAAGTATTTGCACAGCCTGCATGCGACAATTCAACAACACACTGAAATTCAGAAAACAATGCAAACAAGCTGAAATGCAACTCCTAAAGATCAAAAGTGAACTAGAATCGAAAAAACCGATCCAAAAAATACTGACAGAAAGAAAGAATTCTGACTGTCAAAATTTCACAGGAATGAAGTCAGAATTTCAAACTATTAAAAATGAACCTGTAGAAGCTGATATTGAGGAAGATCAACCTCTAAAATTTTTGATACATAAAGGTTCATTGCTTAAAAGTAAAGTTGATGATGATAATACTGAAGAAGATTCTGACACTAACTTCTTCAGCGAAGAAACGGTTACCTATAAAAATGAGAACGAATTTAAAGCTGAGACAACGCTTCCTCAAAATCCTGAAGATTACAAATGTGTGAATTCAAGAATACCGCAAAACGAAAAAGTTTCAGAATTAAAAACCACGGAACTCGTTTTAAGTGATAACGAAACAAATGTCTTGGAAACATCAACTGATTCAAATATCAGGGAAAAAAATAAAGAAGACGTTCCATATATTATTACGGAGACCGCTACCAAAAAGACAACGAGGGTAGTGTGTAAACTGTGTCAGAAAGAGCTGTCAATCCGGAGTATAGATTCCCATATGATGAGAAGGCATCCTGGAGCTGATGAGAGAAAGGTCAAGTGTGAGTTGTGCGACAAATACGTGATGAAGGACAAGCTGAATAGGCATAAGGTTATGATGCATGGGCGCGTTGGAGTTATCTGTGGGGTAAGTCATTTTTAAAATAGTTCGAAAAGAGGTTTTAATATAGACTTGCGCATAATAGTTCGCGACCGGGAGCGCTCTTTTAGTACACCAGCTCCCAACTCAATGTTTCGAAACGGGTGCTGACTGAGCTAGTCAGCTGAGAAAAAGAATAATAATAAAGAAATTTACACTAATAAAATAAAGCTGATGTTTGTATGTTTGGTTGAACGCGCGTATCAGTAGAGTAGAGTAGAGTAGGGACTCCATTTTCCGCACTTAGACTCCTATTCGGTCCGTTTTATATTAATATAATAAAGCTGAAGAGTTTGTTTGAACGCGCTAATCTCTGGGACTTCCAGTCGGATTTGGAAAATTCGTTTTGTATAAATTATAGCCACATTCATGCGGAAGGCGCTATACGGGACCGGGGAAAAAATACGGGAACGGGAAAAAATGGGATATGCGCGAACGAAATCGCGGGCAATCTACATTTATTTAGAAAATTAATAACTTTACCTCTGCTGGTAATACTTTGCTCCTATAAGTAGTATAATCTACGTGCATCATCCTCACGTAATATTAAATTAATTTTTGTATACCAAATTTTGTAAATTCATTATTTGAAAAGAGTAACTATGGAGTTTCTTGTCCGTTCTTCTCCATAAGAATCTACATTTCCGAATGGACAGTTTGACAGTCAGACTGTCAAATTAGCTACCAACAGTAGCTGAAACGACATTTTTGCCTTTGTAACATGACGTTTCAGCTACTGATGGTAACTAATTTGACAGTTGGTTAAAAGTAGATACGATATTGAAACGGGCCGTAAGAAAACAAAATCAACGCGTTTTCATTCAGAACGCTGGTGGGCCTTGGCACCAGGCTGCAAGCAGTCCAAGGCGGCTATACCAGTCCTAGACAGGAAACTTACCAAGCGCCTTCTGCGACTGGATAGGGGCAGCCTGCGAATGGTGGCGGGGACCATCACCGGACACTGCTCACTGAATAAACATTTCCACACGATAGGTATAACAGACAGTCCTCTGAGCAGAGCATGCATGGAGGAGGAGGAAACGGTGTCGCACATGTTCCTTGAGTGCACAGGCGTCGCCGAGATACGCAGACAAACAATAGGGACACCGAATTCACTCACAGTCACTCACAGACATCCTGAGCTCTTTAGGAGGACTGATCTGCTTCTGGAGGGAGGTTGGCTGGTTGGAATGACGGCCGCCATGGCTCACGCACAATGGTCCAACATCAGGACTAAGTGCGGAAACCATACCCCAATAGATAGATAGATAGAAAGGTAGATACGTTATTGAAGCCGGCAGTTAATTGTTTCAGTACTGTAAATCTGAGTTCGACAGCAAAGAGGCGCTAGTGGCTCACGTTGCCACCTGCACTGCTAAGAATAGGAAGCGGAAAGTGAATGATTCTGTAAGTACCTAATAGAGATGCTCTCTGAGATCTATTGTTGTTAATTGTATAAATCAATGGTTGCAATATTTCAATAACATATTTTACAACTCCGTAGACAGTAATTGCAATCGACTTTCGACCAAATTTTCTCAGCGATTCTTCTGCCACCTTGGTCGTTACCTCTACAACAAAAATAACAGGATTCTACCTATTATACCTTAACAAGATTTAATGTAAAATTAAATTAACTAGTTGGATTCAAGAATTCAATCACCTTGAAAAGGAAAAAAAATTGCTGTCTCGGTGTAGTTCTTGATTTGTAATTTAATTATTTATTTAACTGTATAAATTATTCTTAAAATTATTATTATAAATTATTGTATAATTATTTATTTAGGAAATAAATAATTCTACATCACATACACTCACTACATAAACACACACTCAACCTACACTACACTTTCCTTCGTCCCCACACTATACTAACCATACTAACCATAGCTATATAATAAACAAGGAGATATGCCCGGTAGACGAAAATGTATCGGAACCCTATGTCTCCATATCATCCCCGCCAAACGGCAACTACTACACATGCAATTCAGTAAAAGCAATAGATATTGTTGCTGACTGTTTTTTTTATATTTCTATGATACTAACACTATATAGATTTTATAGAAATTACATCTAAAGTTATTGTTAAATTATTCGCGACCACCGTCTGCTAAATAAACAAACAAGATTTTTTTTTATGTATGTCCTATCTATGTATGGGGTGGAGATCTGGTGTCCTGAGATACAGTCCTTAAGCCTAGTTTAGGCACCCGTCTCCCACAATATACTTCCTGTGTACTATTGTTTCTTGGAAACCTTGTATAATCTAACGTGTATAGTGGCGAGAAAATAAAGTCATTATCATTATTATTTGTAAATATGTGAGTACTATGTCCCTTACTAGAATTTTTGTTAATTTTACCCCTGTGGTATTACTTTGTACCTATTAGTAGCATAGTAGTGTTATTTTGGGTCCCCCGTCCTCACATATATTCAATTGATTAATGTATGTCACCGGAAAATTGCAAACCCCGGAAGTTTGTAAAATATCGCGTAAAATTGTAAACTATTTTTCTAAATTTGACACGGATATATTTGAAACTATTGAATTTGGATGGGATTTATTGTATGCAAAACGATTATTACAAAATATATCGAGAAATTATAATCTAATAAGGATTTATAACAATCTTACGGAGTCTGCAATTTTCCGGTGATATATACAAAATATTGTATTTTTTTTATTTGAAAAGTGCAACTAACTAGGCATGGAGTTTCTTGTCCGTTCTTCTCCATAAGAATCTACTTTTTGCGAATGGACAACTAGAGTCACTATAATATTTTTTATTTTTTTAAACTGTAAAATTGACGTTCGTGACTTTGCTATCTTATGGTAGCCACCAGATTTTGCAATGACAGTCAACGCCCCACCTATATTTATTGAAGTTCTTAAAAGCATAAAGCTTTCCTGAATCGATATCTATCGTGATTACTTGATTAGATATGAGCATCGCCGTGAGTTTTCACGGCGCGTCGCCGCTGTTGGAAAGGCCCGGCACGCCTCCGCGAAGCACTTTATTTACATTGTATAAATAAGCGTTGCGTATATTATTTTGTATATCAGGTTCATACTCGTAATAACGAATGCGAACGAGCGTTTAAACGAATATGAACACCTTTTTGTTAAATCATATTCGTCAACCTCGCTTACTTCGTCCGGTGCAACTCTGAAGGCACGTCATAACTTCGATTCGATCAATTATTTTTAACTATATAGTTTTTTTTGGTGTTATAAGTTTGACGTGTCCGTGTCAATTTTGTTTTTTTTTGTTTGAAAGGTGATTGCATTTTTTTTGGCGTCTACCAAAACAACATTTAGGTACGATAGAGTTCTAAAGTGGCATACTGCTTGCTTGTAGGGCCGTGCCTTAGCTGAATGCGATATCTGCAAGATGACCATGCAGAGAGCCAGCCTGATCAAGCACAAAGCCGTCAAACATGCTGGGTTAAGACCTGTTTGTGAGGTAAGTCTTGAATGTAATAGTATGAATTGGGGGTAAGGGGTAATATGTAGAAAATAATCTTTTGCCCGCGACTTCTTCCGCGTGGAATAGTTACTATGGACAGCCATTTTTATTTTTAACAATTTTTTTGGTAACCAATGAAACCCTATTACGTTTCCATTGGTTCCCCTTCGGGTACGGAATCCTAAAAATAACTTGCTACAGAACAGGCGGTCGATGGTTCCTGCCCTTATTCTACCATCTTAAATTGTACTTATATTGTTTTCAATTGTTCATAAAGCCGGACGAACGAACCCACTGGATAATTTTAGATTAATTTCTCTTTGCATTTTCTCGAAAGTTCTGGAGAAATTAATGAATATTCGTATAGTTAATTACCAATGCAATTTGTGTTTAGGAAAGGAAAATCGACAACTGAAGCTGTCGAACTACTGTCAAATATTGTGGCCAATCATACAGATGTTGGCGAACGTTACCTTGGAATATTTTTAGACCTTGCTAAGGCGTTTGACACCATCTCCATCCCTATATTTCTTAGAAAACTTGAAAGGTTAGGAATAAGAGGAACAACAATTGACTGGCTTCGTAGTTATCTGAACAAGAGACGGCAACGAACCAGTTGAAAATGTAGTCAGCTACGAACAAGAAATTACTTTTGGAGTCCCGCAAGGAAGTATACTTGGTGCAAGACTATTTACAATATAAGTCTTCAGTTTAACCCTGACCATTATCTCATCTTATAGTAAGCGATGATGTGGTCGACGATGGAGCACGCTTGCCTAGAAGTAACCTATTCACTCTTAACTTAAAGACCCCCAGGTTGTAGCTATCAGGAAACACAGACTGCGGCAGGAAATTCCACGCACAATTAAAATATTTAATCAATAACTCTGCCTTAACTGCTCGCTTGCCTAGATGTATCCAAACTATGTTTCTTTTTTAATTTATGTGTAACATCTTTCTTCTCGCTTTCCTGCAATCTGTGGGAGTGATTTCGTGAAATGGGACGGAAGTGTTTAACAGGAAGCCGAAGAAGCGCGCGCTATTTGAATTGACCACTGACCGCGCCCTATTCGATTTGACCAATGAGCGCGGTGGTCGAGTTGTCTGTCAGTTACTTTTAATGTTAATGTTGCTTTTTACCAAGGTGAGACGTCAGATGTTACACATCCTATGCGACTACTGTAAGACTCGCTAGTTTTTCTGTAACCATCTTTCTTATTTTTCCAGCATTGCGGCAAAAGCTTCGGTAACAAATTTCGTCTCAACGAACACTACAGAGCGAAGCACGGCTACGAGAAGTTCCAGTGTAGCTACTGTGACTTTAGAAGCGCTGGTATTACGGCCATGAGGGTGAGTGACCTGGTGCTTCCTTGAGTTAGAGGCAATAGAAGCAAAGAGCGAAGCACGGCTACGAGAATTTCCAGTGTAGCAACTGTGACTTTAGAAGCGCCGGTATTACGGCCATGAGGGTGAGTGACCTGGTGCTTCCTTAAGTTAGAGGTAATAGAAGCACAGAGCGAAGCACGGCTACGAGAAGTTCCAGTGTAGCTACTGTGACTTTAGAAGCGCTGGTATAACGGCCATGAGGGTGAGTGCCTTGTGCTTCCTTAAGTTAGAGACAATAGAAGCATAGAGCGAAGCACGGCTACGAGAAGTTTCAGTGTAGCTACAGTGACTTTGGGAATGACGACCATGACAGTAAACTATTGACCAATATCCACATGTCGCAGCCACCTGACTTAATCAGCCTATTAATTGGCTGCCTAGCCTTTTCATTGAACGACGCCGTTTAATCAGTGGCCTAAATTTTTTTTTACAAATTCAATCTAGAATGATTGTACATATGTAGTAGGTAAGTGTGTATGTGTATTCGTAAAAAAAATACTGATTGATTAATTGGTAATAATCAGCATTTAAATCTAATGCTGTTTTTGTTTTGTTAAAGTATATTTGTTTCGTTGCTAATATAGCAAAAAATATAATGTTTTTTTTTCTACCAATTTGGTATTCGTTTTCGGCCGAAGAGTTATCAATATTCTGTCGAATACTAAAAAAGTAGCCGAATAGGCCGAATACTAAAAAAGTAGCCGAACAGGCCGAATACTAAAAAAGTAGCCGAATAGGCCGAATACTGAAAAAGTAGCCGAATGGACCGAATACTAAAAAAGTAGCCGAATAGGCGGAATACTCTAAAAGTAGCCGAATAGGCCGACTATCAAATAGTTGCCGAATATTCGTGGAATCTCTAATTTATACCATGTTATTTTCTCAGAATCATGAGCGTCGTCACCGCGGGGAGAAACCCTTCGTGTGTGAGGCGTGCGGCGCTAAGTTCCACGCGGCGTACTTGTTGATGCAGCATAAGCACTCGCACAGGACTGAGAAACTCGTTAAGGTAATAAAGTCTTTTGAAGATAAGACTAATCGTAAGTCAAATCATTTATGTCAACTTTTTTTATAATTTTTTCAAAACCTAGACAAAAGACAAATGCAGTAAATGTCCGGTCTATTCTATGAACATCTCACCGTGTAAACTTAGGCGAAGTGAACAAACAACGAAACAAAGTGGGATGTGAAATCATCAAATGCCTCCTCTCGCTCTGAGCACATTGGGAGGGAGTGTCAGACTCTTACTGACTAAAACCCACCCGTGTTCCTCCAAATGCCCGCCGCGTTCCAGGGCCGCGGTAACTCTTCCGAACAATTCCCCAACAAGACTAGGCTAATACCTTTATTCCCAGTAGTGTCATGTAGCTAGTTCCACATAGAACTATTGCAGGATAAAAAATAAATGCCACGTACCATTACTTCCATGTTTATAGTAGGGGTGGACTAATCTGCCAGGGTTGCGGAATTTGTTCGAAAGAGTCACCGCGGCCCTGGAACGCAAAGGGCTTTAGAAGGAACACGGATGGGTTTTAGTCAGTAAGAGTCGACACGCCCTTCCGCACCACCCAGAGCGGAAGGAGTCATTTGATGATTTCCCATCATAAAAAAAGGGGTGGAATAATACACTATGTTTTATTTCTCTTACAGTGCGACCTCTGCCCCGCCAGCTTCAAAGCGAACAACAACTTACACATGCACAAGCTGACGTGTCACAGTAAATCGTACTACAGCTGTACGTTGTGTGCGAGGTCGTACAAGTGTCGGTATTATGCTGTCAAGCATGTGCGCTTAGCGCATAATGTTAGCGACGCGCCTGAGGTCATTAAATTGATGACACAGTAGCTAATATTTAATTAATTAAGACACTTCGACGTACATAAAATAATAATTTCAAAAACCGAGGTTTACGACATGTCTTTATGTATGTAGGGACGTCGAAGTCGACTTATCATATATTTTTAGAAGGTACATCTTACCTTCAAAGGCCTATTGCATTTACCCCCAATTTCGAAAAGCCATTTAAAATAAAACCGGATTATTTTATTAACCCTATCATATTCATATTTACCCTATTAGCATTTACCCCAACCCTATTGCATTTACCCAACTCTGTTGCATTTACCCCCGGTCTGTCATATTTTTAGTCACCCCAGTCGATTCCATTTACTCCCGGTTTCAAAGCCCCAAATCAATTTACCCCAAGATCGTCATCTTTTCTTTAATTCTTCTATCTAACGTGCCACAGTAAATCGTACTACAGCTGTGTTGTGTGCGAGATCGTACAAGTGTCGGTATTACGCTGTCAAGCATGTGCGCTTAGCGCATAACGTTAGCGACGCGCCTGAGGTCATTAAATTGATGACACAGTAGCTAATATTTAATTTATAAAGACACTTATTAAATATTTTTAGAAGGTCAAACTTACCTCCAAAGGCCTATTGCATTTACCCCCAATTTCGAAAAGCCATTTAAAATAAAACCGGATTATTTTATTAACCCTATCATATTCATATTTACCCTATTAGCATTTACCCCAACCCTATTGCATTTACCCAACTCTGTTGCATTTACCCCCGGTCTGTCATATTTTTAGTCACCCCAGTCGATTCCATTTACTCCCGGTTTCAAAGCCCCAAATCAATTTACCCCAAGATCGTCATCTTTTCTTTAATTCTTCTATCTAACGTGCCACAGTAAATCGTACTACAGCTGTGTTGTGTGCGAGATCGTACAAGTGTCACTTCTATGCTGTCAAGCATGTGCGCTTGGCGCATAGCGTAAGCGACGCGCCCGAGGTCATTAAATAGATGTCACAGCGATACACAAGCGACAAATGCGAAAAACAAGTACGAATCCGACACGCACGCAAAGGGTTCCGTACCTTAAACAAAAAATACATTACTTGTATGCCTTTACGGCAATAATTTTATTGTTATTATTAGTTGTTGTAGCGCTAATAGAAATACACACCCTGTGTAAATTTCAACTGTACCTATTACGGTTCAAAGTCTGTAGATTTACGGATTTATCTAGAGGCAATTTCAGCGTCACCCAACGGATCTGGCAACACAACAGTGCTCCCGCGCCATCAAAATTTAAATTTGCGCTGGTAATTATTTTTCGCAATTGGCTCCCCCTTGCTATCTGGCGCCTAGAGCGACCGCTCCTCTCGTTGTACCCCAGCCGGCGCTGATTAATTCGTTGCGAATATCCGTATTATGTTGGTAACCAATTCTCACCACTTTTGTCGGTGAGAATCGGTCATCGATAGGACCTGAGGGAAAGCATTGATTCTACTTATATTGTGTACTGTAAACTATGTGTAAAATTTGTAAATAAAATCTTTATAATTATGTAAACTTGCATTTTTATTAAACTAAAAAGCCTAAAATGCTATCGTCAAAAAACACACCTTTTTTAACTGTTGATAGGCACTCGTTTGCCCACTATCTCACCTGTTGGTAAGCGATGATGTGGTCGAAGATGGAGCACGCTTGCCTAGAAGTAACATATTCACTCTTAACGTAAAGACTCCCAGGTTGTAGCTATCAGGAAACAGAATCAGGCAGGGAATTCCACTCCTTAGCTGTACGCACAATTAATGTGTTCCCAAAACGATTTGTGCGTGTGGGTGGGATGTCCACCATGTACCGGTGGTGCATCGCAGTACGTCTTGTGGTCCGATGATGGAACTGGCTTGGCAGAATTAAACTGCAATTCCGTGGCACACTCCCCAAAGTGCAACCGATAGAAAACCGACAGGCTAGCAACCCGGCTTCGAAGCTGAAAACTTTGGAGCTTCGACACGACAAGCCTGAACTTACAAATCTTGTAACAGAATAAACCTGAAAAGGGGTAATTGTACTCACCATTATGAAAAAAAAAATCGCGATGTCGTTGTTGGTCCCATAGTAAAAGTAGTTCATAATGATGAATACAATTACCACTTTTCAGGTTAAGGGAACGTGAACAGCGTTGACTATGCCATCTAGTGTCGTATATTCGAAACTTTAACGTTCATAATACTTGACATTGACGCTTCTGTGTTCCTGCACGTTCCCTACTGCGTTCAGTCTGTTACAAGTGGTATACAAATTTCAGCTTTCTAGACTTCGTAGCTTTGACTGTGGGTTGATAGTGAGGTAAAACGATTTTACCTCAATATGACATGTTTAGAAAAAAAAGGATATAATAAAACAAAAAATCACTTACAAAATGCTATTTGTTTATTGAAAATTACACGTTATAAACATCAAATAGCGCCTCCGTAATAATAATATCAAAAAATAATCATTGCTATAATAATATACACAAAATAATAAATTCAATAGAACATTTAACTTACATTTAAACTCAGGCTGCCGATATCACAACTCAAATATAAAACATTTGTAACTCGAGATAATTTCAATCTATAACCACAAAATCAAATATCTACGTGTATTTTAAGTTGATTTTATTGTGACCTAGGCAATGAAATATGAACTTTGTCTTGTCTAACATAGATTTTTTGTACGAAAAGTTGATAATTATCTCGAATTTTCTACACATACAAATATAGTGTACAGTATCCAGGAATTAATGACACATGGAGCTAAACTTTTTGAACGCCAGAGCAATAAACGCGTCGGCTTGCCCCCGACGCCACAAATTCGCCGTACTTTTTGTCACATATTTGTGACGTTTGGCGTACAGGGCACGCGCTCGCTTGTCATGTATACGTGACAATGGCGTTCAAAAGGATGGGTTGATAGAACCAGGTTCTTTATAACTTCATGGGTCATATTTACGACGGGGGTATTATAGCAGTTTACAGTCCAACTCTTGGTAAAAACATTAATTTATTTGTTATATATGTATAAGTAAGTACGTGCGGGCTGCGACCCCACGCTCGCCTACATCTTAATAAACGAGTGCTAAGTGACCAGTCGTTTCAATCACACGTACCGACTCACATACCTTACATTGGCGACGAGCGAACCAAGCCGCATTCTAAAAAGTGAAAATGGCGGCAACGTATTTCGGAATCCTCAACAGTTTCGACCATATAACTCAGGATTGGGTGTCGTTTAAGAATCGCCTGCAACAATGGTTTATTGCAAACGATTTGGTGGATGCAGACAAGTCGGGAGTGAAACGCAGAGCGATATTGCTCACAGCACTCAGCGAGTCCACATACAAACTCGCAAGTGATCTTCTGCTGCCAAAACCTATAGAAGAAGAAGAATTTGAGGCTATTCTTCAAGCTTTGGACAGGCATTTTATACCAAAGCGACATGGGTTCGCCGAGCGTGCAGAGTTTTATGCGGCGACACAGAGGGCAGATGAAGGTCACGCGCAATGGGCGGCCCGATTGAGAGGGTTAGCAGCATACTGCGGCTTCGGGAATCTGGAGGAGTCTTTGCTAGACCGTTTTGTCATGGGGATGACAAGCGGATCCGAGCGAGACAAGCTATTCACAAAGGACATCAAGGAGCTGACGTTGGCAAAGGCGGTGGAGTTGGCGGCCAGTGTGCGTGGTGCGCGCGTGGCCGCAGCCAACGTGCCAGCGGCGCCGGCGTCCAGTGCGGTGTTCAAAATATGTGACAAAAAAGTAGATGAAGGACTAAAATGTGCAGTGTGCGGGTTTAAAAATCATAAAACAATCGTGTGTCGGTTCAAAAATTTCAGCTGCCGGAAATGTGGTCAGAAGGGCCATTTACGTCGCATGTGTTCTAACAAAACTAAGTGCGTGAAGCACGTTGAAGAAAGTTCCGAGAGAGAAGGTATGGTTATTAGTCATATTCGTTGTGAGTCAGATACGATGCCAATGTACGTGCGCGTTCTAATTAACGGGGTAAGTCTACAGTTTGAAATCGATACGGGAGCGGCCGTTACTGCTATTTCGGATAAAACATATTACAATCATTTTGCCGACGTAACCTTATCACATGCGACAAAGACGCTGAGAGGTTACGGTGGGGGAAGAATCATAGTGATAGGCGTTATACGATTGCCGGTAGTCTATTTAAGACAGACACACACCCTCACAATATATGTAGTGCGCGATGGGGGACCGCCGTTATTAGGAAGGGATTTCATAAAACTTTTTAACTTAGAAATTTCTCAAATCAAATATTGTGCTGCAGAAAATAACAATATAATAAACCACTTAATGAGCGATTTCCCATCAGTATTTTCAGAAGGACTAGGATGTTTTACGAAATATAAAGTTAGGTTAGCATTAAAACCCGATGCTAAACCGGTTTTCCGCAAAGCACGACCAGTGGCATACGCGCTCCGGAGCAAAATAGATAACGAGCTAGACCGTCTTATCTCATTAGGCATCATAACACCAGTACAGTATTCCGACTACGCATCTCCCATAGTCCCGGTTTTAAAAAAGAACGGAGAAATCAGAATTTGTGCAGATTACTCGGCAACAATAAATAAACAACTTGTTATCGAAAAATATCCATTGCCAACCGTTGACGACTTGTTTGTTAAGTTATATGGGGGTAAACAGTTCTCAAAATTAGATTTATCAAGCGCATACAATCAGTTTGTATTAGAGGAAGACGATAACACGCAATTGTATACGTGTATAAATACACATAGGGGTCTTTTTAAGTACACGCGGTTAGTATTCGGGTTGTCTAGTTCGCCCGCCATCTTCCAAAAATCAATGCAAGGCATTGTCTCAGGAATAGATGGGGTTCTTTGTCTAATGGATGACATTTTAGTGACAGGTAGCAACAGATCAGAACACTTAGAAAGGTTAAGAACGGTACTGAGAAGATTAGAAGAAGCTGGGTTGACGTTAAGGAAAGACAAGTGCGTTTTTTTTCAAAGGGAAGTTAATTATTTAGGACATGTTATCGATGAAAATGGAGTGCGTAAATCACCGGACAAAGTAAAAGCTATTCGCGAGGCTCCATGCCCTAAGAATGTAAACGAGTTGCAATCATTTTTAGGGTTAACGAATTATTATAGGAATTTTGTACCTAGAGCGTCAACAATCTTAAGCCCCTTGTATCAATTACTAAACAAAAATACTAAGTGGGTTTGGACCGATAGTCATCAACAGGCATTTAACAAAATTAAAGAACATTTAACATCTGATAACGTGTTAGCTCATTTCAATCAAAACGCAACTATTATCCTCACAGTTGATGCGTCACCGTATGGTCTCGGTGCGGTGTTATCACAGATAGACAGGGACGGACTCGAGAAACCAGTATCGTTTGCCTCGCGATCATTAACGACAACGGAAAAAAGGTATTCCCAAATTCAGAAAGAAGCCTCCGCGATTATTTTTGGGGTTAAACGGTTTCATCAATATATATATGGAAGAGAGAACCCGTTTATACTACGAACTGACCATAAACCACTATTGTCAATTTTTGGGTCTAAAAAGGGGATACCAGAAGTGACAGCAAACCGATTGCAACGGTATGCAATGTTTTTGGCGGCATATAATTACAAAATAATATATGTCCGCAGTTCAGATAATGTAGCAGATTTTCTGTCGCGTTCTATTGCATGCCCAAGTAAAGTACGTCCCTGCCTGAAGAAGTAAACGAACACGAGGACCGCGCCGCGTATGTTAACTTTATCGTAGAAGGTGATTTACCAGTCACACTAGCTCAGTTACGCGACGCCACCGACAGGGATATAATATTAAAAAAGGTTATTGAGTTCGTCCATAACGGTTGGCCACCCAAAAACAAGGATATACACTTAAAGCCGTATTATCAATGTAGGACACAGCTATCGCTGGAAAACGGTATCCTAATGCGAGGGCATAAAATTGTAATTCCAGAGGAATTACGGGGAAAAATCATAGCGGAACTACATAGCTCGCATTTAGGTATAGTTAAAATGAAATGCGAAGCGCGCTCGCGACTGTGGTTCCCGGGCATCGATGCGGCACTCGAGAGCGCGGCGCGCGCGTGTGCCGTCTGCGCACAGCTGCGCCCGGCGCCGTCGCGCGCCCCACTCGCATCATGGCCACATCCACCACACGCATTTTATAGGATACATATTGATTTTTTGGGGCCGTTGCATGATCGAATGTATCTGATAGTTGTCGACGCTTACTCGAAATGGGTTGAGTGTTACACGATGAAGTCCACGATTTCTTCAGACGCAGTAATCGAACGCTTGTACGAATTAATGTCTAGGGTAGGGGTGCCGGCGACTATTGTTAGTGATAATGGTACGTCATTTACTTCACAAAAATTTGCGGAGTTTTGTAAATTAAACGGCGTACGTCAAGTATTTTCACCCGTCTACCATCCAAGCAGTAACGGTCAAGTCGAGAGTGCTGTAAAAATATTAAAAAGGGGAATTAAAAGTATAATACTGTCAAGCCCAGATAGGAAAAATTTGGATAGTAAAATTAACAAATTTTTATTTGACTATCGTAACTCGACTCACAGCTCGACAGAACGCACACCAGCTGAACTTGTCTACGGCCGACAACTTAGAAGTAGATTAGATTTGCTAAAGCCAACGCCGACGCCTTCTTTATCAAAACTTTCATCAACAATAGAACATAAACAATCGTTACAGAGTAAATATTATGGGGGAAAGAAGAGTAACGACTTTGTTACGAATGAAGAAGTTTTAATAAAAAGATTTGAAAATGCAAAGAAGTACTACTGGATTAGAGGAACTATAGTTAGTAAAGTCGGAAATGTTTTATATAAAATTTTTGTACCGGAACTGAACTCCCATGTAACACGCCACAAAAACCAAATAAGGAAATATCATCACAGCATCGCTGTATCAACATGGGACATAGAGAGTTTACCCGATATTCCTGAACCAGAGGCGGCACCAGTAAGCGCTCAACTGCAGAGTACAGACTGCTCATCATCATCATCAAGGGACCAAGAGCAAGAGGCTAATGTCAGGGAGGAGGAGACCGCGAGTAACACGGTTACCAGGGATTTCCCGGCACCTACAGACGCACCACAAGACTCATCTTCAGCATCCCCAACAATAAGCAAACGCAATCGTCCTAGAGTAAATTATAAGCAGTTTTATTAGCAAGTCAGTTTTAATGTATATTGTAACTATAGGGGGAGGGATGTTATATATGTATAAGTAAGTACGTGCGGGCTGCGACCCCACGCTCGCCTACATCTTAATAAACGAGTGCTAAGTGACCAGTCGTTTCAATCACACGTACCGACTCACATACCTTACAAGTAGAATTGAAAGTTAACATTCAATAAAAAAAGTCAATGTAGCCATTGAAATGGCATGTCTAGCACCTGGTTCTTAAAAAAAAAAATGTTTTTCCTGACCAGCAAAAATAGTGAAGACTAACTCGTTTAAAATATGGAAATAAGTTTGATATCCTCTGGACTCGGAAATCGGTACTTTTTTCTTCAAAATTCTGCGTTATTTTCAAGTCGTTTTCACCATTTCATTGTTAAAAATATTCAAAAAGGAATCAGCCGGTCGATTCTGTAAACATATCGAAGTGAAGGCTTGGTGAAGTGATCACGAGGTGAGCTGTCAATCGATATAATCAAGATAGAATGACAGATCACTTCGTGATCACGTGACATTTTGATTGTATGGATTGACAGCTCACCTCGTGATCACTTCACCCAAGCCTTCACCTCGACATGTTTACAGAATCGACCGGCTGTAGTTAACTCAAACTTAAATACTTATATTGACAACTATCTTCTTCGTAGAGATTTCGCTCCCGTAGTCCATTTTTAACCGATTTCAAAAAGGAAGAGGTTATTGATTCGGACGTTTATTCGCAGAGTTATATTTTAAAGTGTGCGTGGATGGCCAAATCCGAAAGTATGAGGAATATCGAAAAACACTGAAAGGAGTCTCGAGCCCGATTTTGAGGAAAAACAAAATGCATCAATAGATTTTTGAAAAATCGATGATGCCAGGTATCAAAGCGGTTATTATTTATTTTTAGCCAATTGTGTCCCACTGCAGGGCAAATGCCTCCCTTTCTTCCTTCCATTCCTCCCGGCTTTGGGCAAGTCTGGACCAAACGGTTATCAAAGCGGAAGATTTTGAAAAAAAAACACTGTATTATTAAACCATCCGATAGTGTCGCTGATAGGGATCAAATTCTAGAAAGTATTAACATATGGCAAACTAAAGAAAGTACTAATTTTTAACAAAACACTTTTTCTTTTATTTCAAAAAGAATCAACTGACAGATTTAAAAAAAAATCTTTTTTGAAGTGAAATCTTCTTTAGCGGCGTTGTGCACTTCTTGGGATGGGTAAAAATGTTAAACTCGCGTCAGGACACGTGACCTGATCGAACATTCGTAAGACGGAGGGAAAGTTCTGAAGTGTTACATTTTTAATGTAATATAAATTGTCATGTTTGTGTACGATAGCGCAATAAATGAATATTGTATTTTACCACATAAATGATAGTACTTTTATACTGATAATTAAAGCAATTCGTGCGAAATTATTCCCTAACCATTCCAAAATATCAAAAAGCACAACGTTAATGTTCAAGTTTTCACTTCTGGCGGCACTCCCGGAGTGCAACACGTTTTTTTTTTAGCCTGCTCTTGTGTCCCACTGCTGGGCAAAGGCAAATTTTTCAAAAATATGACGCCATTTTAGTTTTCGTCAATATCGAGCTCGAGACTCCTTTCAGTGTTTTTAGATATTCTAGTTTCGGATTTCACCACTCACGCACACCTGAATAATTCTCCCCCACTGTACGTACACTGGTATTGTTGTCAATATAAGTTACAAACAAAATAAATGCTGGAGAGTATTCTGTATAGATTTATCAAAACTGTGGGCTAGTACAATGGTTATCAGTAATGGCACTTGTCAAAATAATAATACCGTTTAGTTCTCTTTTACTAAACATTTGTAAAACCTGTTTATACGCTTCTAGTCTTTAGTAGAGCACTTAGTTTAGTTATGTCTGGTTTCTGAGGTACTTTATCGGGCGTTTAAATTTATAAAAAACGAGCGAGTCTCACAGTAGTCGCATAGGATGTGTAACATCTGACGTCTCACCTTGGTAAAAAGCAACATTAACATTAAAAGTACCAACTGATAGCCAAATCAAATTTCGCGCGCTTCCTCGGCTTCCTGTTACACATTTCCGTCCCATTTCACGAAATCACTCCCACAGATTGCAGGAAAGCGAGGAGAAAGATGTTACACATCAGAAATAATAAATATAATTCATTTATTTCAGGTAAAGACCCAAATTCAATATAAAAAAGAACATAAATTAATTATCAATTTGTTACATTCAAATTTATAATTTGCAATTCAAAAGTAAATAAAAACTATTAAACGTCAACTACAAAAAATGTCAGAATAAACTATAAAATGACAACTACAATAATTAGGTTTATCTGGCCGTTAACCCATAACCACCCAATACCATTATGACAAATAGCGTTAACGGACAGATAAACGACCGATAGAGTAATATCTTGGGACAACTCACACACAGTCATCCGATCCCAAACTAGGCAGAGCCTGTGCTATGGCAACCAGACAACTGATAAACATACTTATATATTTCTAAATACATACATATTATAGACAAATTACACCCAGACACAGAACAAATGATCATGCTCATCACACAAAGATTTGTCCTGGGTGGGAATCGAACCCACGACCTCCGGTTTAGCAGTCAGGGTCACTAACCACTCGACCAACAGGCCAGTCGGCCAAAGTACCTCAGAAACCGGGCATAACTTGGATAGTGTAATCAGTCACTGGGCTTATTTATGAAGAAATTGATAATTATTTATTTAGTCATTTTGTGACTCGACTAAAGACTAGAGACGTGTAAACGTTCGAAGAGAGCGCTGTGAATATTTAGTTCTTGTGACCAAATTTGTAAGTTATTTACAGCAAAGCAGTTTACAGTCAAATATTTTTGGAGAATTTTTAACGAAATCGCATGACATTTTATAAACAATTCAAACAATTGATACATTTTTGAAATCATATGTACTAGGTTCCTAATTTCAATTTCTTTTTCTCATGAAATTTCCTGAAAAATTCTCTTTCAAAATTGACATTTTAAAAACGTTCAACGATCAATGTTCTAGGAAAAAACATTCTTTGATATGTCCAAATAAATTATATAATTAAATATACAAAGTTTATATCTCTCCTAGTTCCTAGTAGGTTAGATGTACAAGCAATGCGGTTAAAATTACATTTTTTTTAATACAAAAAAGTTGCCAACAATAGAAAAAATGTCTAAATACTGTAAAAAAGGCGTTCCAATGCGACTAATCGCAACTTATAGTCGCAACGACAAAACGCATTTAAAAAATAATCACCAGCGAACGCAAACGGTACATTTTCCGCCGTCGTAGGCTACAATAATAATATTAATTTAATAGATTACAATATACAATATGTAACAAAAACCCTGTCAAGGGGTTTGCCTGTGTTTAAAGGAGTGTTTACGTATTTGTCACTAGAAAATTGCAAACTCCGTAAGATTGTAAAATATCGCGTGAAATTGTAAACTATTTTTTTCTTAATAAGACACTGATATACTGGAAACTATTACATTTGGATGAAATGTGTTGTATACAAAACGATTTTTTCAAAATATATATCGGGAAATTATAATCTAACAGAGATTTATTACAATCTTACGGAGGCAATTTTCCGGTGACATATATAATGTATACAGAGTTTACCATGAACGAAGATAAAAAATACAAAATATAATTTGATTTATCATTCGACACATTGATCAAGTTATTATTTTATCATTGCAAAAAAAAAATTACATCTGTACTTCATGCGCAGAGATCGAAATAGGTAGACTATGTTTACCTTATGAAGTAAGTAACATAGAGTTGATAATACCTCCTCTAAAATCCCGGAACCATAAACATGACGATTGTATCCTGGGATTTAAGAAAGTGCAAATTACTTACTGCGCTTTGAATACATTTGAACAAAATTATTATATTTAAGAATCTTATTTTGTTTTTAGAGTTCCGTACCAAGTATAACTTAAATTAAATAGCTTTGTTTTTGACAACTGTTTCTTCATTTGATTCTTCAAATCAATAATTTGTAACTATACTCAAAGTCCAGTTCATGTTTTTATAATCCCGGGTTTTACCTAATCGTCATGATTCCATTTATAATTCCGGGATTTTACAGGAGGCTTCCACGAACATTAGGTAAATATAATCTACCTATTCCGATCTCTGTTCATGAGATTGAAGTATTGTCAAAAATGACTTACATATCGATTCAGAAAATGCCCCTACAAGGAACCACAGAGTTTTTGCTACATACTGTTTAATTATTACAATATAATTTAGTAAAATCTTCCGAATACACAATTTTTTCGATTTTCTTCAATAAGTTACGTACAGTATTCATATACCCTCATATTTATTACAATACTAATAGACATATCTACGTATACAAATGCTTTTCGTGTGCCCCTAAATACATGATGCGATGGAAAGTATTAAATAAATGAAAATAATTATGATTTCAATATTTATAAACGAACATTTTACCGCCGCGAGCGAATGACAATACCGTTTCTAAAATTTTCCATTCATCAATAACCTTTTGAACGCCAGAGCATAAACGCATCGGCCCCCGACGCCAAGCCACAAATTCGCCGTACTGTTTGTCACGTATTTGTGACGCTTGGCGTATAGGGCACGCGCTTGCTCATGTATACGTGACAATGGCGTTCAAAAGGTTAAAAAAAAAACTGTGGCGCGTTTTAAATAATGCTAATGGTTTTCTAGAAAAAAATATCGACCCACATTAAACGCAGACCAGACAGTACCAGAGAATGGGCAGCAGCATTCTCTGTGCATTGCAACAGCTACACTGCGATCGCCAACCCGCCTGTCAAGCGTGGCGATTACGGCAAACCCCTTTGGGGGAGGCCTGTGTCCAGCAGTGGACGTCTTTTGGCTGGTATGGTATGATGAAGGATATGCAATGAGGGTATCCTAAAATGATATACACCAGGTGACTACACTACGGCGTTAGGCCCAGCCACCTGTCAACATGCTAATGTTTTCTGACATAATGTTAAATTGACATCAACGTCATGATAACGTAAAATTCACTTTTTCAAACAAGAGGACCTCTCGCCTATGTGGCGCCACCTGGTAGCGTAAATTTACCCGGAAATCCTCATTGGCTGTTAATGCAAATCACAGCTGCACAACGCAAATAACAGCTGTATAACGCAAATCACAGCTGGATAACGCAATCACAGCTGGATAACGCAATCACAGCTGGACAACGCAAATCATAGCTGGATAACGCAATCACAGCTGGATAACGCACATTTGACCATTTGTCACACTATTTTTTTATTGTTTTCGTTAAGAAACTGGACGTTGGTCTGTTAAAATCAAACCATTTTTTAAGGTTAGTTTTATTCAAATGTAGTGTTCACTATGATCACTAGTTTAGGGATTAGGGTTTTAAGTTAAACAACCAAATTCAGTAAGTACGCTCAATACTAAGTGGAGAACTATTAGATACTAGATATATAGTATTGTCATTCAACGGTGGTTGATAAAAAAAACGGTAAATGACGTGGACACTATTAATTTGATATCATTGCAATATGTACCTTATTGGGAATTACAGTTTTGAGCCCCTTGGGGCCGAAACCCTTGGTTCATGGGGTCCGAGTGCGCGTCTCCTTTTCAAGGACATATCTCGCCGACTGATCGACACTTTACGTTACTATGAAGTCTTAAAACGATCATGATTCCGCTCTAAGAGAGAGACGGAGCTATACATAGCGAATAGCACTATCCCGTTTACATCATCGGAATTGGATGGCATTAGCACGTCATAGTAGGGCCACAGAGGGCTGGCTCGTTCTTTGCTCAAAGAATTAGCATTGCTATTCAACGTGGCAATGCTACCAGTCTTCTGGACACGTTTCCGGATGACAGCGATACGGAGGAATACTTTGACGCCTAAGCGTATTTTGTTGTAATTTATAAAATATGTAAGAAAGGGTAATTCTTTCATTTTCCACTTTCTATTACTGAAAACAGAAGGCCTAACACAAATGTTCTTGACGTAAAAAACGTAACGTAATATTTTACTACAACTATAAACGTTTCGCACGTAATATTTATTTTAATTGTATACTATGTTCAATATTTTTATATAATACAAATTGTGTATGTCGCATAAACTAAATACTATGGGGTTGTACTTTTTATATTCAAAATTCACTTACGTAATAATATATATAATACTGTTATGTCAAAATATTCGTGCTAGTAGCATGTTTTGCATCATGTCACGCGTCAAATGTTGCCCAATGGAAACGAGGCTTTAGAAGAAGTAAGCGGAGGAACAGAAGTAGACAGAGCTTTGTGCAGTTCGCGAAAGAATTAGTTCGTAAGAGCGCTCCCACCGGTTGTGATCTAGGTCCCAGTTTCGTCGCTCTTTAGTTCGTAAGAGCGTTCCCACAGGCGAACTATGCGAACTAGGTCCCAGTTCCGTCGCTCTTTAGTTCGTAAGAGCGCTCCCACAGGCGAACTACATGAACTAGGTCCCAGTTCCATCGCTCTTTAGTTCGTAAGAGCGTTTCCACAGGCGAACTATACGAACTAGGTTCCAGATCCGCCGCACTCTAGTTCGTTAGCTCCTTCGATTTCACCGACCTAATATCTGGCGAGAGGGAGCGGGACCGCGGAGCTGCCCGACCTAGTTGCATCGCCACTCACTTATTTACTGCTGCGCTTCTCATAGTTCAATGCAATGCAATATACAAGCTTCTATTTACAAATTTATAATAAACACATCATTTTGTAAATTTTATAAGCAAGTTTCTGTACTGAAGTAATAAATGAATTAAAATACTACTTTACAAACCAAAGAACGCGCGAAGTAGTAGCTCAGTCAGCTCCTATCCCGAATCATTGCAATGGGAGCTGGTGAACTAAAAGAGCGAACTAGTTCTCCAAGGAGCCGCGAACTATAATGAGCGCTCCCAGTCGCGAACTACTAAGCGCAAATCTACTCTTTAGAGAAACATTGTAGTCCAAAACTAGTGCTTTGAAATGTGCTGCTGTTACTGTGTTGTGAATGCCTGGTAGGCAGCCGGTCCAAGTAGAATACTGGTATTCCACTGAATCCGGTTTGACTGGAAGCCGACCCCAATATAGTTGGGAAAAGGCAAGGCAAATATTTTTCCATACTATAATATTATAAATGCGAAAGTTTCTGTCTGTCACCTCTTCACGTTTAAACCGCTGAACCGATTTAAATGAAATTTGGTATAGAGATAGTTATAGTCTCGGGAAAGGACATAGGCTACCTTTTGTCGCGAGAAAAGGGCTTGAAGGGGATGAAAATTTGCATGGGAGTCCGTCATTTTTGAAGATAAAACCATTATCCTTTGTATTTTTTGTTTTGGCTTCCCAAAGTAAGTATTCCACGCGGACGAAGTCGCGGGCAAAAGCTAGTACAACATAATTGCAAGAATAACATAGTTTTTGACGTAATTCCATACATATTGCAATGTTACCACACTAAAAAGAAGACACATTGAATAACAAAATTGTCTAATACAACCTTTATAAGCACATCATATTTATAAATATATAAGCTACCAATCGCTTTGCTGAAATCTCATACAAACCCTGATTTCATCATGTACCAATTAAAATAATAATATTGCTATTTTTTCAAGAAAGTATTCCATACAAGTTCTTATGCTGACAATGTTAATTTTGTTAATGCATAAATTACGCGAATATCTGGTCAAATACGCTAAAAGTGTCAGCATTGGTTTGACAGATGTCAACTTTTAAGCGGCCCCAAGACGTCAATTACCATTTATCGTTTACAAGTACAATTGAAGCGAATGTCAATCGCAGTTACGTGATTGAAAGCAATTGACAAAAATTTGATTGCTGCTCATTGACTGGAGCCATTGAAGCTGCCAATTTATCATTTAACCTTTAAGTATGGACGTGGAGTCTCACAGGTTCCGCGCGGTTCTCAAGTTCTTAGTTTCACACCCTTCCCCCCGCTCCCCGCACCCGAGCGTCTCAGTAGCTTCACTTTTGACTGAAATGATAACCCCAAAAAGTCAGATAAAATGCCATAATTGTTAATTTTTCTCCTTTTACTCTAGGTTTTAAATGTTTAATGTAATTTTGTAGAATTAGCATAGATATAAGCGATTTGGTGTAAACTGTTAGCTTATATTTGATGAATAAATGAAATATGGAATATAATTTCTATAATAAAATTATAAATAAAGAAAGTTGATTACAAATGCCTGTTTTTTTTCTATACTCAAATATAGATAGGGGTTTGACGCGGTTTGGAATCAGTTTCCAGAAAAAGAATGCATGTGAATATAGCGGCCTGAGAGACTCCACGTCCGCACCAGTGTAAAAAATATTTGACGTCCATACTTAACGTCTTGGGGGCGCTTTACCCTCTCCCTCTAAGTCAGTATGTTAGACAAAGACAGCAATACCTTCTCATTTTATTTGGTAAACATAAAATCAATGTCTATTCGTGCCAGCGTTTTATAACAACTGGCACAGTTTTATTACTTATTGTATTTTTAGCGTTTAATTTAATTTATTTTATTTATATTATCGTGTATTTCACTTGGGTTTGATCGACAGGAGCGAAATTATTGATTTATTTATGTTTTTCGAAGCTGGAGGAGCTCGTAGCTAAATAATAACAGCCGCACGGGTCAATATTTAAAGTTAAGTAACGCTTACCAAGGTGGGTCTGTGGATGGGTGACCATCTTAACATATCGAGTTTCCTCCGTGCCTCGGGAAGCACGTTAAGCCGTTGGACCCAGTTGTCATTTGTAGATCGTTGGCAGTCGTTTAGCATTCTCTGTGCATTGCAACAACTACACTGCAATCGCCAACCCGCCTGCCAAGCGTGATTATTGTGTTTATATGCGACACGCAGTTGACACCTCCGAATAAACTTTGATTAACTTATCTGGGAGATAAGTCCGTGAAAATTCTGTACCAAGTCCCTACTATGACGTGCTGATGCCATCCAATTCCGATGATGTAAAAGGGATAGTGCTATTCGCTATTTATAGCTCCGTCTCTCTCTTAGAGCGGAATCATGATCGTTTTAAGACTTCACAGTAGGGCCTCAGGGATTTTATTTAGTTGGTAGATGATTTGTTGTTATATTATACATGGTGTTGCAAAACAAGCTTATGCATTGAAAATTATCTATACTAATATAATAAAGCGGAAGAGTTTGTTTGTTTGAACGCGCTGATCTCTGGAACTACCAGTCGGATTTGGAAAATTATTTTGAATAAGATAGCCACATTCACGAGGAAGGCTATACGGGGACAGGATACGCGCGTACGAAGTCGCGGGCGAAAGCTCGTTTCTGTTAACAATGGTGTGTTTTAAATAGCTGCTCTATACAGGATGTGTAATAACGCTGTTAACAGTGTTAATTTCGCTCCCATCTCCAAGTTTACTTTATTTAGTTAACACATAAAGTTATATATACAGGGTGTCCCAAAACTCAACGTCAAGCCGAAACGGGGTGACAGGATTGATCATAACCATCACGAGAAAAATCTGAAAAAAAATCTATCCCATGCAGTTTGAAAATTATGGGCATTTTAAGAAAAACCTAGAAATTTGATCAAACTGTACCATTTTTCGGTTATTGTGGTTATTATTTTTTATTTTTGTTCATTTGAACTTTAGAAACGTAATCCTAAATAACATTTCTAGAATCCCAATAAAAAATAATGACACAATTGCCTCAAGTTCCCGAGAATTGAGACTATTTGTTAAACTACGAATTTAAAATTTTCAAGATTCGTCGACTTTGACAGGCCCTCCTATAAAAAAAATGTACTAGAGTGCCTTGGCAAGTAGCATTAAAAGTTGGCGCATTTAATCAGAATTCTAAAATGGTACAATACTAGTTAGTTCCATACAATAGAAAAGAGTAAAAAAATTAAAACCTCAAGTAACCCGATTTTTGCTATCAGATTTTACTCAGTTAAAATGTTTTTAATTCGCACAAGCTCTAGGTAGGTTCTTAATTTTAAGGCAAAATGATGAGAGAGATGGATAATGGGTATGTTTGCCATGAGTGAGCGAGACAGATAGTGACGCCACGCATTGAGACGGAGATGCGTCGTTTAAACGAGTGCGAATGAAACAGATAGATGCTATGGCATCTATCTGTTTCATTCGCACTAGTTTCAGCCAAGCAAATGGCTACGCTACCAGTCCGACACCAACCAGTTAGTACGTTTCGCTCATTCGTCTACTGCGCACGTTCGTATTCGTATTAATTATTTTACTAATTTTACTAACTTTTTTTCACTTTGGTAAAAGTGGCGTCACTATCTGTCTCGCTCACTCATGGCGAACATACCCATTATCCATCTCTCTCATCATTTTGTCTTAAAATTAAGAACCTACCTAGAGCTTGTGTGAATTAAAAACATTTTAACTGAGTAAAATGAGATAGCAAAAATCGGGTTACTTGAGGTTTTAATTTTTTTACTCTTTTCTATTGTATGGAACTAACAAGTATTGTACCATTTTAGAATTCTGATTAAATGCGCCAACTTTTAATGCCACTTGCCAAGGCACTCTAGTACATTTTTTTTATAGGAGGGCCTGTCAAAGTCGACGAATCTTGAAAATTTTAAATTCGTAGTTTAACAAATAGTCTCAATTCTCGGAAACTTGAGGCAATTGTGTCATTATTTTTTATTGGGATTCTAGAAATGTTATTTAGGATTACGTTTCCAAAGTTCAAATGAACAAAAATAAAAAAGAATAACCACAATAACCGAAAAATGGTACAGTTTGATCAAATTTCTAGGTTTTTCTTAAAATGCCCATAATTTTTAAACTGCATGGGATAGATTTTTTTTCAGATTTTTCTCGTGATGGTTATGATCAATCCTGTCACCCCGTTTCGGCTTGACGTTGAGTTTTGGGACACCCTGTATAGGGATTTAAAATTAAATATGTACACTTATATTTAAAATATACATAAGACTAATGTTATATGGCGTTCACTACTATCATGATAAGCTTAATTTTAGACCGCGACTGTCGGCTAACGACTTTCAAACTTGAAGACCGACTTCAATAAATAAAAACCGACTTTAAATGCTCGCTTAAATGGTTATAATCTCATAAAATAATGTTTTTACGATCCAAGTGTTTAGTAGAGTGGTACCACTCTGTTCTTGAATTGAATCCAGAATAGATTTTAACGTTATTATTGAAAGGCTCGCCTTTGACCGCAATCTCGCCTGATGGTAAGCGATGATGTGGTCGACGATGGAGCACGCTTGCCTAGAAGTAACCTGCTCACTCTTGACTTAAAGACCCCCAGGTTGTAGCTATCAGGAAACACAGACTCTGGCAGGGAATTCTACTCCTTAGCTGTAAATGCGCGTGCAGTAGGCTACAGTAAGGGTAGGCCAGACCATATATAACACCCAAAAAAAAAAACGAAAATTCGCATCGTCAGTATCGTGATTTCAACCCTGAATAATGTAGTGAGTTTTTTTTGGCCATTATGTATGGGCTGGCCTACCCTCACTGTAGCCTACTGCACGCGCATGGCTGTACGCACAATGAAAGTATTCCCGAAACGTTTTGTGCGTGTGGGTGGGATGTCCACCATGTACCGGTGACGCACCTTTCCGAATGGACAGTAGTCACTTTATAAATGTAATATTATTATTTTACTGAACTGTAAATGCTGACGTTCAAAAGTGCCGTTTAATGGCCTAATTGAAATAAACGTTTTGATTTTGACGCATCGCCGCCGTACGTCTTGTAGTTTGATGATGTAACGGGCTAGATGGGATAAATCTTTGCCCGATAGCAATGGATGATAATCTAAATCCATACTAATATTATAAATGCGAAAGTGTGTCTGTACGTTACCGCTTCACGCTTAAACCGCTGAACCGATTTAGATGAAATTTGGTATAGAGATAGTTTGAGTCCCGGGAAAGGACATAGGATAGTTTTTATCCCGGAAACCATCCTTTAAGGGGGTGCAAAGGGGGGTGGAAGTTTGTATGGGTGTCCGTCATTATTGAAGACTTGCTTAAAATAAATAAACAAATGTTTAAGAGTTTTTGAAAAATAGAAATGTCTGCTCAAAATAACTATCCACGCGGACAAAGTCGCGGGCAAAAGCTAGTATAAAAAACGATGACTCTACGAAACACTGGAATCATCAAAACGACCTCACTAATACCACAATAAATAAAAGAAACGTTCTAAAAATACATTAAAAATGTCACGTTCCAAGTTGTAATACGAAAACTTGGGACCTACTGTATATTTTGATCTACAATGATTTTGTAATACAATCTATATTAACAATTTGACAGCGCCTTTATGTCGTAGCAGTAAGGGTGAGTTTCGCGGCGCAAGTGTCACCAGCGGTATGGTAAATACGAGTACACTCCAAAATATTCTATGAAATCAGTTAATGAGACTGCCAAATCATTTTGGTCATTATTTTAACATTAACCAAAAAGTGAAGACGATGCAGTGCGTTGAAATTACACGTGACGTCACATTTTAGGTATACAAATATTGACCATAAATGACGTAATGTCCCACTCCTGAACTTCCATACGTTGTATCTTTGTGAATTTTAATTGATTTGCTAAAATACTGACTGACTAAATATAATCACATTTTTGTATTTAGGAAACATTCCAATTGTACTACCATCTAAGGGTGCATTTTGACCGGAGATGTGCGAGGTAGCTGAGTGGCGCGAGGATGCGTAGCGACGCCGTGAAACGGTGCGAGGATGTGTAGCGGACTCTTCTCGGTTTCTCGCTCGCGTACATCCCTCGCACCCATCCTTCGCTTGTTTTGTACTATCGCGAACAGTTACGGTGAAGCACTTTCCGATCTTATTACTATCGTTATAACGTTCAAAAGTGGTTCACCGTAACTGTCCGCGATAGTACGTACAAAAACCTCGCGCCACTAATCCGTTTCCACCGGAACTGCGAAAAGCGAGGCTAGGTTAATGAAGTGATTCTATCGGTTCTTAACAAAGACATCCCTGGCTACGCATCCTCGCCTCCTTTGGTGGAAACGCACCCTAAGGCCATACCATACAGTGTTATAAAAGGTACAAAAAAAAAAGTTTACTGTCAAATAATTTTTTAACTAAGTCACCTCGATCCACATTACAAATGATTCAGGTAGTGCCTGGTACCTTAAGTGTCGACACGGTATGGCACTATTTAGTGCCGGGTAGTGCCGGATAGTGTCAGCCGGCAGTCGCAGCTCGAGACGCTCTCTTGCGTCGATATTTGGCAGTTTTTAGAGGATCCACCTCAAAGCACGGACCTGTAAACCGATGAAATACATATTAGATACTATTTATAGGAGTGGCACTCTCTGCCTGCGTCTGTGTTTCCGAACGCATACAACCCTAATCTCTTCAAAATTAGAGTGAACAGGCTTCTTCTGGGTAAGCTCGCTCCATCGTCGACTCAAGAGAGTCAAGAGCAAACTCATCTCAAATAAAAAAAATAAAATTTACTTGGCAAAATGGAGTTTCAAAGACCCGCCTGATAGAAATGTGAGTGTGGAGCCCCTGTTCAGAATAACTATAGGTACAAATTTATCATAATGGACGCAAAACCCTAAGAGGGGTCATTCGATATAGTTGTTGTTAATTATAAACAAGTTTTACTATGGGAGCGACGAGTAACCCGCGAAAACGGGGCGAGTCCCCTGGACGCCATGGGGCCCCTAGGCTCTTGAAGGACTCGGGGCGCCAGGCGGACCCCTGGGCCCCTGGACGGCATGAACCAGGGCGCCAAGCGAGCTCCTGGGCCCCTGGATGGTATGAAGGCCCCTCGGCGATTGGAGGCACAAGGCCGCCATGAAGGTCCCAGGGCATCAGAGAGGTCCCAGGGCGCCACGCAGGTCCCAGGGCGCCAGCTAGGCGACTGGGCGCCAGGCGGGCTCCTGGGCCCCTGGATGGTATGAAGGCCCCTCGGCGATTGGAGGCACAAGGCCGCCATGAAGGTCCCAGGGCATCAGAGAGGTCCCAGGGCGCCACGCAGGTCCCAGGGCGCCAGCTAGGCGACTGGGCGCCAGGCGGGCTCCTGGGCCCCTGGATGGTATGAAGGCCCCTCGGCGATTGGAGGCACAAGGCCGCCATGAAGGTCCCAGGGCATCAGAGAGGTCCCAGGGCGCCACGCAGGTCCCAGGGCGCCAAGCGGGCTCCTGGGCCCCTGGATGGTATGAAGGCCCCTCGACGGTTGGAGGCAAAAGGCCGCTATGAAGGACCCAGGGCATCAGAGAGGTTCCAGGGCACCACGCAGGTCCCAGGGCGCCAGCTAGGCGACTGGGCGCCAGGCGGGCTCCTGGGCCCCTTGATTTTATGAAGGCCCTCGGCGGTTGGAGGCACAAGGCCGCCATGAAAGACCCAGGGCGCCAGCGAGGTGCTCTTGTCTACTCACCGTTATAGGAACAGCACCGGTCTATCCTGCGCGGCGTCGGGCTCCAGCTCCCTCCCGGGCGCCAGCGAAGCCCCCGGGGAGCCCGACGAGGTGCTCTTGCGCTCCGTCTCCTTGGCTGTGAGGCGCTCCGAGCCGCCGCTGGAGCCCCCGCTGCCGGACACCACGGATTCTTCGCGGTTGTAGCTGTGAAGAGGAGAAAATGGTGTCTGAGATATCGATAAGTTACATTTTAAGATAGCAGGTGTAGCGACATTTATACCTCCAGATATGAACTAAAGACGCGGTATCAGTTTTCCGAGCAATTTGAACATATAAACAACAGCCCAAATATCTATAAATATATATAAATTATGTTGGCTAGTTCATCACTTGTGGCTCCAGTCACAATCCTATTGTTAGATTATACTGTTGCACGTGTAAGCGGGCACACCATTTAGTTGTTAATGGTTGAGTTTGTCTATTTCTGATGGCTTAATGGAGTGTGCTAGCTCACAAGTGTCAAATAATTTGATTTACAGTACGAATATTTTATTTTTCTATGTCATGTATTGTAAAATACTTCGTATACTACTGTATAAATTCGAGTTTTTTAAACTTAACGGACAGATGTGTTGCTGGGGAGATTGTTACGCCACTTCATTTTCCCAGCTAAAACACCAGGAAGTGGTGACGGGCGGGCGTTTTGGGGGACTGTCTTTATATAGAATATTGACGTTTAAAAAGTGCTGGCAATCAGCCTAATTTGAATAAATGACTATTGATTTTTATTTTTTATTTTTGATCAATCATGGGGCAGTTGCCCGCCAAACACAACAACCGTCTGGTCGGAGGATCCTCCATTTTCAATGGAGATTTGCGGGATTTTACACCCTGTTCCGCATACCTCTTGAGAGGTACGACAATGTGGTGGCTGATGACAAGCCCGCCACACTCTTCCCAAGCACTGCAACTCCTGAAAGCCAGAATCACCAGTGGCGACAACCAGGAAAACGCCGAGTCAATGAAGCTCAACGAGTCCCGGGGAAACGATTCTTCGATTCTGGATCCCACCAATCAAATTCAAATTATAACTCAAGTCAAATTATGATCAATTGAGAAACGAGCCAAGAGGATCATCGGCAATGATAGACTCGTCGAGTAGAAGTCTTGAGCATCGACGCCGAGTTGCTAGCCTGTCGGTTTTCTATTGGTTGCAGTTCGGGGAGTGTGCGACTGAATTGCATAGTTTAATTCCGCCAAGCCCGTTCCATCATCGGACCACAAGAAGTAATGCGCCACCGGTACATGGTGGACATCCCACCCACACGCACAAACACATTCATTGTGCGTACAGCTAAGGAGTGGAATTCCCTGCCAGAGTCTAAGTTTCTTAATAGCTTCAACCTGGGAGTCTTTAAGTCAAGAGTGAGTAGTTTACTTCCAGGCAAGCGTGCTCCATTTTCGACCACATCATCGCTTACCATCAGGTAATTAGTGGTGCCTCAGAACGGATAAAAAAGTAAATGATGAGCCACATGTTGGAGCGCCCCAAGTGCCTATACACCTGTACTTTGGGGATTTAATTAATGCCACCGATGCTGCAATGAACGTAGCCACCTACTGGGTCCATACAATCTAAGGAGTTAACCATCGATTCGAAGAGAAGATGGTAAAGCTTTTTCTATCATAGGAAATCATCAAATGACCTCCTGCTTTGTGCACATTGGGAGGGTGTCAGACTCTTACTGACTAAAACTCAACCGTGTTCCTTCTAAAGCCTTCTGCGTTCCAGGGGGCTACTCTCTAAGCCGGAAGTCCGTAGTTTCGGGCTTAGTTGCGGACGTATTCTACTCCGTATCACCTAACCACTAAGAATGAATGACAACACGATTTGACAGTTACTGTCAAATCGTGGGCCGCAGTGACTGTTTCGAACAATTTCCGCAACCCTGAGAAGAGGAAGTAAGTAACTTACCCGTAGACAGTGTGTTCACTGTTAAGACAGGAGGAGTACTTGAACGGTATCGGCTGGTAGCCGTACGAGCCGGCGTACGGCATGTAGCCCGGGCCCATTATGCTGGAACAATACAAATAAAATATTAAATAGGTATAGTTCAAGCCTGTGCTGCAAAGTTTCGTGAAAATGTGTACAGACATAAGTTTCTTCCAAAAGTTCTTATGGCTAGCGAAGAGAGCTCATTCTAGACATAAACGACGTTGCAATCTTAAATACGGATCGAGCGAGCGAAGCGGGCCCATTCTCAGAGTTACCAACGAGTCTACTAAAGAGTTAAGCAAGCAAATCGAGCGCATACTCTAACTTACGCAAGCTTGACTGGAAAGTGGGCGTGCTTCGCTCGCTAAGCTGATCAGAAGGCTGGGTTAACTACTTCAGACAGGAAGGTCTCAATTCGCTCGCTCGGCTCATGAAAACGCTGGATTAGCTTTTTCAGCAATAGAGAAGGCTCGCTTCGCGCGCTCGGCTAGGATTGATGGTCCACCTTAAGAGGGCTCGCTTCGCTCGCTTGGCTAGTAAAAATACTCGCAGTGGTCAGTCTGTTGGGAATGGGCTGGCATCGCTCGCTTGGCTTATGAATAAGCTCGCAGGGTTCGCTCTGGTTTTGCTCGCTTTGCATGCATTAATTTTGATAGAATTAATTAATATTCTCTTTAACGTCACAAAGTTAAACAAGCCATAAGTGAAATTCCACCAGCCGAGCGTACTGAGCGAGCCATGCATTCGAAACTACCCTTCTCATAACTCCAGCGAGCGAAGCGAGCCGCGTAAAAGTCGTTGGACACGTGACACATTTGCTTGATGTCAGAACTCCGGCAGCGTGCGCGCCGTTGGCATGCTCTCATAGCTCCTGGGTTCGATTACCAGGTCAGGCAAAAAGTGTAAATGGGCTTTTTCACTGCTCCGAGAACGTTATCTTGTTCACCGTGTGCCGGATGAAGCCGGCTATGTAGAGATAACTCACTTGGGGTTGGGCAGCGGCGCCAGCGTGTCGCTGACGAGGCTGTCACTATCAGCACTGCGCAGGCGCAGCGCCGCCAGCTCGGCGCACAGCTCGCCCGCCACGTAGTAGCACTGCTCCGAGAACGTTATCTTGTTCACCGTGTGCCGGATGAAGCCAGCCTGCAAAGAGAAAAAACATACAATTATTTGTAAATTATTGGCTCAACAGGCCGCGAAAAAGATGGGAAGCGGAAGCGTAAGCCTTGATCAAGCGTAAGTTCGACCATGTATGGAGTACTGCTCTCATCTCTCAGATGGATCTGCCAGCTGACTTGCAACTTGCAAAAAGCATAAGAAAATTCGAATTTCGCGGGCTACCCTGGCGCTTCCACCTTAAGCATCGATGCCTTCATCGACAGCCAGTTCCATCATTTTTGAGGATGGCAAATCGACCCGCTCTGGGCGGAGCGGAAGATAGTGTCAGACTCTTACTGACTAAAACCCACCCGTGTACCTTCAAATGCAAGGCCATTCCTCAACCCTGGCAGAGTCTCAGTGAACCTTACCTTCAGCATATGCGAGGCATACTTCCTAGCGTCGCGGCGGTCGGTGATGCCGGCCACGTGCTGCAGGATCCAGTCCACCACATCAGCGCCGATGAACGCGTTCGGTATCGTGATCTTCAACCACATGCGGTCGCGGATCTCTAGACCTGTAGATAGAGAGAAATCGTTTGTTAATGTATAGCCGGCGAGACAGAAGAACAAGTCCTAAGTTACAGGTACTGACCTGACTCCGGCCTGAGCATAGCCCTGACGACTAGAGCCATGTCCATGTTGACGGAGAGCTGGGGCTCCAAGCCCCCCGCGGGGACGGTGCTGGCGTCGCTGGCGCCCCGCTCTGATACTGAGGATACTGGCAGGGCGGATAACGACGGCGGTGGGGGAGGGTACGCCTCGCGGAGAGCTTGGGTATGCGCTACCCATGCACCTGGGGGATACACAAATATGTATTTCTAAAGCATTCACCAGGCACTGATCAATAAACAAACATTTCCACACGTATAACGGACAGTCTTCTGTGCAGAGCATGCATGGAGGAGGAGGAGACGATATCGCACGTGCTCCTAGAGGCGCAGGCGTCGCCGAAATACGAAATCAAACAATAAGGTGGGTACTCACCTAGCCGTGTAGCATGCAACGTTTCTGATACGGTATTAACCTGCAAGTGGGTACGGCTCGTCTACGGTCACCGCGTAACCATCTACGAGCTCCCGGATCCGCAGTGCTCGTGACGATAACTCGCCGACAACATGTCTCAAATGGTGGCTAGCTACTCCATGATGAAGACGTTCGTTTGAAGCTCGCGCTTACTTACTCACTACACAAGCGGCCGTGTCGCCGTCTACGCGCACACTGCGAGCCGCCTGTGTGTTCGCAGTGAAACCGCCCCTCGGCGGGTCACTGCGAGCTTACTGCGCTCCGCCCGCGAGCGGCTCGCAGCAGGCTCGTGCCTACGTACTCAGTTGATACCGTATCAGATACGTTACATGCTACACGGGTAGGTGAGTACCCACTTTTAGGGACACCGAATTCGCTCACAGATATCCTGAACCAACTGAGAGGACTGATCTGCTTCTGGAGGGAGGTTGGCTGGTTGGAATGACGGCCGCCATGGCTCACGCACAATGGTTCAACATCAGGACTTAGTGCGGAAACCATACCCCAATAGATAGTAAATTTCACTAACAAATGAACTTCTGTGACCCAAACACGGTCGCATTACGTAAATAAATAAATTTTGAGTATGAAGGATCATTTTGGGAGACAAATTAGAATAAAAAGAGATTTTGAATGTACTGATTGAAACTCTACCGTGTGATATATAAAATGAAGAGACTTATTGTGAGAGCTTGAATTTTTTTTTTTTAACAATATTAATATAAATAGTTTTTAAATTCTTCAAGAAATTAGATAAAAATGTTAAACACCATTCCCTCTAAGTCGGTGTCTTGAAATATTTTTATTTTAGCCACTTGTGTCCCCCTGAAGGGCAAAGGCCTCCCTTTCTTCCTTCCATTCCTCCCGGCTTTGGGCAAATGTGGACCAATCCTGCCGATAGGCGTCAAGCTCGTCCCGCCATCTTCGTCTGGGTCTCTCGCGATGTCGTCGGGCATTTTCTGGGACCCATATTGTGGTTGCTTTAGCCCATGAACCGTTCGACATGCGGCAGACGGGGGCGGCCCATTCCCACTCTAGTTTGGCTGCTTTTTGTGTGACGTCGGCGATTTGTGTTTTGGAACGCAGCACTTGAAATATGCAGACAGTATATTCAAGATAGAAATACTCACCAGGATCTATCGGCCTGACGGGCTCAGTCCTGGGGATAGTGAAGTAGCCCTTGGGGTTGGGGTCCCAGCACTTGGCGACCACCAGCTTGATGGGGCCAGGCTTCTGTACCACCTCCCGGAGCACCCTCACGGCCTCGTCGTTAGTCATGTCTTCGAAGTTCACGTCGTTCACCTGGAATTGTTTATAAGAACGTCAAATAAAATCAAAATTGTTTATTTCAAACTAGCTTTTGCCCGCGACTTCATCCGCGCAATACCTCATTTTTTCCCGTTCCCGTAGGAATTTCCCGTTCCCGTATAACCTATAGCGTTCCTCATGAATGTGGCTATCATATACAAACAGAATTTTCCGTTCAAACAAACCAACTCTCCAGCTATATTATTAGTATAGATAGACCAGTTACAGGCACCCTTGAATTATCAAGGTAGAGGCTGCTTTGACGCCGAAGAATCAGCCGCCCACGTCAACCTAAAATGCGAGGATGTGGCTACCCAACGTGAACAAATCCTCGGAACAGTGAGGTCGCTCCGCGAAGCCTGCGAAGCTCCCAGGAAACTTCTGTGTTTCCGGGCGCAGCTAGGCTGGCTAACATAGCCAGGACACCTACACACAACGGACCGAATGGGAGTCTAAGTGCAGGAAATGGAGTGCCTTACTCTAAGTTCTGCCGCGCTAACGACAAGAGCAGCAAGTATTTTCTGCAGTGAGGATCGCCCGGAGGAGTGAGGATCGCCCGGAGGAGCGAGGATCGCCCGGAGGAGTGAGGATCGCCCGGAGGAGCGAGGATCGCCCGGAGGACACGGTGGAGGTCTGCCCTGCTTGGGTTGAGCACCGCCGTGTCCTCGTCGAGGCGATCAGCAGCGCCAACCTCTCGCGTCCGGCCCTGGTTAAATCCATGGTCCGGAGCGAGGAGGCTTGGGAAGCGGTCACTTCTTTCTGCGAAGATGTAATGCTAGCGAAGGAGGAAGCGGGCCGCGTGAGGGAAAAACAAGGCCTTCGCCCCAACCGCCGCTACAGAAGAAGACACCCCGGGCGTCAGGAGTCGCAAGGCGATCCCCGGCCACCATAGGCGCGGGCCTGCGGACGACGAGCGTTGGTTGGCTTGCTGTCCGATCACCACCAGGCACGGTTCGATGGCGCACTGTGTTCCACGCGCGCCCGCTAGGGCCAGAGCCGGCCAGAGTTACGGAATTTGTTCGAAAGTGTCACCGCGGCCTTAGAACGCAGAGGGCTTTAGAAGGAACACGGATAGGTGTTAGTCAGTAAGAATTTGAGTCCTTCCGCTCCACCCAGAGCGGAAGAAGTCATTTGATGATTTCCCATCCTTAAAAAAAAAACGTGTGTTCTGCAGCAAAACACGCTCAATGCTCCTATCGCCAGTGTGGCATGTTCGAAAGTGTGTATCCCACGGAGAAGAACGTGCAAGTTAACGTATCATACAAGAAGAGGCTTATCTGGTATTGGTCAGCTCACACCAGGACGGGAAGTGGCGCTACGTGACACAGTGCGGTTATTTTATAATTATCATATCAGCCGAAAGACGTCCACTGCTGGACATAGGCCTCCCCCAAGGAGGAGGGGTGTTGCCATAATCACCACGCTTAGTTGACGATCGCAGTGTTGCTGTTACAATGCACAGAGAATGCTGCTGCCCATTCTCTGGCCCAGTCCCTTAGTCGCCGCTTACGACACCCACGGGAAGTGATGGGATGGTGCTATTCTTTTACGTCCGACACCATACAGAACATAATCAGAGTATTACCAGATATTATCTCTTTCTAATCTTAGTTTAGATCTAGATTTAAATCATAACATTTACCTATAGAAGTAAGGGGCCGTCCATAAATCACGAGATGTTTTTTAGCAATTTCTTCAATCTCCTCCCCCCCTGGTAATCATGGTGAGGTTTTCACTAAAGCCCCACACAAAATCATGTGTGTTTTTGGTTCAAAATATTTCTGAATATCTACATACATAAATGAAAAAATGAATACACCTACAACCCCTTGTGATATTTCGTGATTTTTTCTCAATCCCCTCCCCCCTGTCGAGCCTCGCGTGATTAATGGACGACCCCTAAGTATGAAAATGAATCAACAATTGAAGACAATTGAAATAAACTCCTTATAACATCTTTGTTTTGATTTCAACTTTCTCATAACAGTTTTTATTATAATTCTCAGTATTTTTTATTGGTTCTCATGGCATGTGCACGTGATGCAGGGGAATGAGGAAAATTTTAGGAAAGTCTGGAGGCTGAATTTAGATGTTAATAGCAGTAGAAGAAAGAAATGATGGGCAGATTCCGTGAAAGAAGTTACTATGGAAAAAGACAAAAAAAATCCCATCAACCATTTGTTCAGCGAGCAATGTGCCCTGGACCGTTTGTCCCAGGCAGAGAGAGGATCTTTGGCAACAATTACGGATTGTCCGAAGCCTGTAATTCTGACTCCAGTCTTGCCAAGAACTACCGTGATACCCTGTTATTGGTTGTGGAAATCACAGTATTTTACGTGAAGGTCTGGTAGGCAGCCGCTCCACGTAAAATACTAGTATTCAGCCAAATCCGGTTTGACTGGAAGCCGACCCCAATATTTCAGGAAAAGGCTAGGCCTATGATGATGATGGATGCATTATTAGGTTTGACGAGTTTGCGTGGATCCCAAATAAATTGGGGTCAGGGCAAGAGCATGACGATTTACAGTATTTTGTTATGCTTAATATTGAAATTCACCGTATTATCATGACTTAATCTCTGCTGATTAAGTTTACTTTTGATTGTGTCAAGATTGTATGATTGATTATGCCTGTCTTTTACTGGGTTGTGGAGGTGGCGTAAGCACATTTTCTTTGGTAAATATTAAATCCTGGTATTTCAGCTGCATCCGGTTAGACTAGAGCATAGTTTCCCCGCCCCCTAGTGGGCGCTGGAGCTTTTTGTGGGGGCGGTAGCTGGTCCAAAGACAAATGAGAGGAAATGTATGGTCTTTGTCTGAATTAAATGTTATTATTATGTTTTTGTATTTTAAAATAATTAATAATCACAATCAGCCAAAACCATGAGGAGCATGATTAGAGTGAGATAGAGAGAGAATGAATTTTTAATTTGGGATTATTAATAGATGATGTTGAAGATGGACTAGAGGCTGACCATATCATAGAAGGAGAGAAACTGGATGATTATAGGGATTTGAGAGTTATAGTAGGCGCCAGATAATCATGGAATATCGGTCATTGACCCACCTACATTTATTGACATTGTTAATTTGAAAAACGGAATTAATGACACAAAACTGTCCCGAATCATCATCTCTCGTGATCCTTAACATTGTCTAATAATGAAAAACGATTCATATTTAATTGTTCAGGTACCTATGAGCAGTTATTAGGGAAAGGTCAATGTACTATATTCCACATTTATCTGGCGCCTACTATAGTCAGTGGACCATTGAGAGTGTCCACTAAACATAGGCTCAGGCATCCATGCTGTGTAGAAAACAGTCATAAAAGTAAAGCTGAGGTTTGAATGTTTAAGTTATGAGAAATAGCAATAATAACTTTCTTTGTACTAGATTTGTACTACAGCCTGAGTGGAGAAAGGGCTAATCAATATATATAAAACTCTTCTGTTAAGTAAGTGACTGACAGACAACGTACAGCCGAAACTACTGGTTGTAGAAAGGTGAAATTTGGCATGTTGGAATGGGAAGGAATGGGAAAAAAACGGGATATGCGCATATGAAGCAGGCAAAAGCTAGTTTATCATGAAAGTGACGGTTTATGGGATGTAAAACAATTATTTTTCTTAATTCATATTAATTTACAGATGTCAGCAACCTGCTAAAAGCCTTTACCAACAGTTCAGAGTTTCAATTCAACTTGTAAAAGTTTTATTTGATAGAAAGTTCCAGCAATTTGTCTTCTCATTCTGTTAAGGATTTTAAGTTTAGTGAAAGCCAGTTCAATAGAACATCTGAACAACTGGTACACAGAATACATAAGACATACCTGTAAAATCATGTCTCCTGGCTCTATTCTACCGTCCAGAGCCACTGCACCACCCTTCATTATGCTCCCAACATATATTCCACCATCACCTCCCTTATTTGACTGGCCCACTATTGAAATACCAAGGAAATTGACCGTGTCCATGTTCAGAGTCACTGTTATTATGTGCATAGACATTGTCGAGTCTGTTATAGATGAGTACGAAGAAGTTCGAGACATGACTTGTGGCCTCTTTCGCCGTCGCTGTGGTCTTTTACGAGAACTCACTTGCAAGTGAGAAACACTGCTGCATTCTGTTAGGGCTCTGTCCACAGAGGCGTTAGTGTGCCGACCAGTTGTCGTGGTTATTTCTGACTGGCTGTCGAAAAGGCTGGTAGAGTCTAAGTCAGAACTTAACACTGAGGCAGTCTCGTATTCCAAGCCATGGTTCCCGTACTTTGAGTGGCCGTTTATCCGTAAGCCCCGGTATTTATACTTGTCACAGGATGCTCGATGGCCCGGCCGCGAGCTGATGGTGCTGTCCGTATCCGTACAGGTGTCCCGGGTGACAGGAGCCGGAGCCCCATGGGTTTGTTTGCCTTTGCCAGCATTACTATCCGTGCACTGCGAAGCACCATCGGAAGGGTTCGAGCCCTCTGCAGACACTAGCCACGACACAACACGACCGTTAAAACACGGCAAATGAGCGTTATCGTCAACAATTTCCTCTTTAACAACACCAAAATCATCGTCCATAGATTTGAAGAAAAACTTGTAGTTGGGTCGGTTCAACTGGTTTTTAAAGTCCAACAACGTCACTTTCTCCGGTGAGATCGGAATTTTCACTAAATACGGAGTCTCCTCATCGTCTATGTAATAAATAACTTTCGTCTCCTCCATTTTTAATGCATTTATTTATTGAATAACAACACCCTTACGATCTATAAATATCGGTCGCCATCACAAATATGGCGATAAATATAGTACCGCTATCCGGCACCACGGGGCGCTACTGTCGCTCTCTTTTATCAAAACGTTCGGATACACATGCCCGAAAACTACTTTTCAATTATTCTATCTGTGATATTTAGTTATCTGTGGGATTTGTTTATGAAATTTTGAATTCAAAATAGTCGTTTGTTGCGTACAGTTGTGTTTGTTGAATCTTTCACAAAATCACAATAAAAATAATCAATAATGGGTTCAGAATATAAAGAAACTTGGTTTTTGGAAATTGTGGAGAAACTAGATGACTTCTGCAAAAGAGTGGACGGTAAGTTACAGTGAAAACTTAGAACACCTTATAACGATTGATATCCTACATATTCCTCATTTCTTTTTTACAAATAATTACAGAAAAGATCGAAAAAGAGCAGCGACAAATGAAAGCATGTAAGAAGAAGACGGAATTAGAGACGAAACTGGCACAGGAAATAAAATTAAATGTGAGTTCTAGAACTTTTAAAAGCTACCTACCAAAGTATCGTTAGAATTATTATTCTATGGTTAAGTGTGACTGCCTGTCTGACCTCCAAAACCCAGTAACGGGGTAATGGGGTTTTCTGGGTTCTGGCTAGCTGAAACGACTGTCAAAACTCTTTAAATAGCATCTTGGACCAATGGCATAACAATAACATTCTTTTAAAAAAAATTTGGTGATTTTTAAATTATGAACATTGGACACTCTCTTTACTCCTCAGAATGAGCTAAACGACCGCCTATCAGAGCTTTCCCGCCGCGGCAGTGAGCTGGACAGGGTCTGTGCCACCTTCGAGTCACACCTCACCATTGCAGACAGTGACAGGAACCGACTGGATAATGCCAAGTCAGTACTTTACTTTCTCATAGTATTAATTTACCACCCTTTATTACAGGTTGAGCATATCTAGCATTACCAACTCTACTCTAGAATTGAGTATTGTGCTGTACACATTTGACAGTGTGACATACTTTATAATCTACAAAAGCCCCTATTGCTTTTGTAGATTATAAAGTATGTGTTGTAAACAAAAAAAAAATATAGTAAATACTCTATTTAATTTGACTCTGTATTTAAATTAAACTGATTGAAATCCTGCCATTTCAGTATTCCACTGAAAGAGAAATTCATGGCTTCATTGAAATTTTCTAGTTGTTGAATAATTAATTTAAAAACAATAAAATGTAGGTTTCGCAATAAGTCATAAAAATAATAAAGGGTAGGTACTATTGTAAAGACTGCATTCTTTATGTACTCTTTCTAAAATCAGATAATTATACTATATCTCTTCCAAGAAAAGTTTGGTAACCCTAAAAGATTCTTCCCCAATTCTGACCAGCTTGGTAATTAAAGACCATTATGTTAATAGATAGTTTGCTTGTTTGACATGAAATAGCAGGGGCAGTTGAGGTGTGTCATGCTGACTCCAATGTCTCGCTGATGGTGGCGCATGTATCGGATCATTCAGTTCCCTTCAAAATGGTTGAGCTGAATGGTGCTGATGCATGCATCATGTTTGTGAACGGGTGCCGTCAGTGGAGACTGATCATCCCTTAGTTGCCACTGACTTATTTTAATATTTGATACTATAAATTGTTTTTTCTTTCTTAACATTGTTCTCATAAATAGAAGCAACAAGGTTAATGTAACCAGGATTTTTGTAAACATAAAATGATTTAAAAGAGTGTCCGTGGAGTCTCTTGCACATTCTTCTCCATAGAGATCTACGCTTTGGAACGTGCAAATAGCTTCATATTTTTGACGGACTCACTTTGACAATTCAAAAGTACCTGATAATGGTTTATTTGAAATAAATGCTTTGACTTTGAGTACTGCCTTTCCTTGAGGCCTTTCCTTACAGTATTAGGTCTTCCTATGAAATTGCATTTTTATTAAACTGGCCAATTGGAACTGTGATAACTTTTGTTTGACTTGAAATTATGAGACCTCAAAAATTGAAGATGTCTGTGTTGTTGATGTGTCATAAATAATTTAAAATTCACCAAAATATTACAGTTAAAAATCAGGAAAAAAAATTAACTGCCCTGTACATTAAGTTATATATATACAAATTGAATGTACTCTTATGTTGCCGATCGATGATGGATGAGCTCATAGTTAAAGTTGACTACTTTTGACTGGCCTGTTGGTCGAGTGGTTAGTTACCCTGACTGCTAAACCGGAGGTTGTGGGTTCGATTCCCACCCAGGACAAATCTTTGTGTGATGAGCATGATCATTTGTTCTGTGTCTGGGTGTAATTTGTCTATAATATGTATGTATTTAGAAATATATAAGTATGTTTATCAGTTGTCTGGTTGCCATAGCACAGGCTCTGCCTAGTTTGGGATCAGATGACCATGTGTGAGTTGTCCCAAGATATTATATTATTATATAGTTGTTTATTCGCATAGTCCCCCCCCTCAAGCCCCTAGGCACCCCTTTCCAGGTATTGTGTTATTTATGTTATATATGTGTATACATTTGTATTCTTGTATCCGTTCCAGAGAAACTTACCAGCTGGCTAAGGAGTTGACCGGCATCCGATGGGACTTCAGTGCACCTCCCAATGTGGCCAAAGGATGTATCCTTTTTACAAAGATTTTCTACTATGCTCAACTTGCAGAATCTTGTCTATGTCACTGGAAAATTTGCAGACTCCGTAACATTGTAATAAATCTTTATAAGATTGCAATTTCTCGATATATTATGAAGAAAACGTTTTGTATACAATAAATCCCATGTATGTATGTATGTATGTATGTAACTCGGGCTGGTTTCCGCAACTCCACGACTAAGCGCGTATTTTGCGTGCAGGTGGGACAAATGTGTCATTCGATCCACCCCAGCTCCCCAAGGAAGGCCAGCAACGCCTTGGTGTTACTAACTATCTCACAAAGGGTACCTGGGTTACCGAAGTACTTAGCCCTGTAATCAGCGACTACCGGGCAGCTTAGTAGCAGGTGTGCTGCTGTCTCGTCCTCCTCCATGCAGGCTCTGCAAAGTGGGCTGTCGGTGACTCCTATGACATAGAGGTGTTTATTAAAAGACCCATGGCCAGTTGTGACGGCTGTGACTATACGCAACTGCTGTTTAGTAAGTCTTAGGGCTTTTTTCGTGAAACGGCCATCAATAGAGGGAAGTGCCTCTTTGGCCTGCCTGCACTCACTATGGTCAACCCATAGCTTGTGATGTTTATCATTAGTGCGTGTTCTTACCAGATTGCGTAGGTGACCGAAGGGGAGTGGTACAATAGGTTCAGGTCCTATCGTTGTCATACTCGACCCCCTTCTGGCGAGTTCGTCCGCTGCATCGTTGCCTCGGGATTCGCTGTGTCCTTTGATCCATTGAATGGTTACCTTGTTGTATCTACCAACCTGGTTGAGACGTTGGTGACACTCGAGAATCAGACCAGAGTTAACTGTGTGACTGTTCAGAGCTTGCAGGACGGCCATGCTGTCCGAGAGTATGCGTATTGAGTGGTCCTTAACTTCCCTGTTTATGATGGCTGAAGTCGCCAGGGAAATGCCCATGCACTCAGCTTGAAACACTGTGTTGTGGACCCCCAATGGTGTGGCTATATGAATGTTGAGATCCTCTGAGAAGATTCCCGCACCCGTGCCAGTACCTGTTTTTGATCCATCGGTGAAGACCCGCAGCTCTGTGGGGCACAGCCCTTCGCAGCGGTGATCTTCATGCAATTGGATTTTGTATTTTTTATCAAAGATAAATTGCTTGGGTATCCGGTCATTGATTGCTTTTGTTATGGGGAGTTCATTGTTGAGCTCCTCGAGCAGAGCGGTGTGTTGTGTTTCTCTCTTACCCCAGAGATCCAGTGTTTTAAGACGGACTGCTGCCATCGTCGCTTCCTGTTGTATGAACAGGTGGAGCGGAGGGAGTCCCAGTATGGCTTCCAGCGCCGCAGTCGGAGTAGTCCTCATGCAGCCCGTCGTTGCCATGCAGGCTAGCCTTTGCATGCGCTGAAGTTTGTTTACGGCTGTACCTAGCTTTGTGCGGGTCCACCACACCACGGCCCCGTAGGTGATCATGGGCCGAATTATTGCGCTGTATAGCCATAGTATTATTTTGGGAGATAGGCCCCACTTCTTACCTATCATTTTCCTGCATTGCCAGAAGGTGATGCATGCCCTGTTTAGTTTGTAGTCTAGATGATTACTCCAGTTTAACTTACTGTCTAGGATGACCCCCAGGTACTTAACCTCGTTAGATAACTGGAGTTCAGTGTTAAAGAGTTTGGGTAGGCGGTAGTGGCCTAGAACTCGCTTTTGTGTGAACATGACTAATTCAGTTTTAGTGGGGTTTACTGATAGATCAAATTCTCCGCACCAACTCTCCACGATGCGTAGTGCTTGCTGCGTTAGGTTGCAAATCGTACCAGTCACCTTCCCAGGCACAAGGATTGCGAGGTCATCTGCATAGCCTATTGTATAGTACCGATGTGCGTTGAGTTTGGTGATAAGGTCATTTATCACCAGATTCCACAGAAGAGGGGAGAGCACTCCTCCCTGCGGGCAGCCTCTGGCGATTAAGGCCAACTGCTGCTCTTCCTCAAGTCGAACTACTCGCTTACTTAGCATATTAGTTATCCAGTCATTTAATACCTGTTCTACTCCGTGCTTGGAGAGGGCGGCACTAATGCTGGAGAAGTTTGTTTTGTCGAAGGCTCCTTCGATGTCTATGAAAGTGCCCAGACAGGAGCCTTTCTGGTGGATCGCGTCCTCTATTTGGCTCACCACCAGGTGAAGAGCAGACTCTGTCGACTTACCTGAGCTGTATGCGTGTTGGTTACCATGCAGTGGTAATGTTTTTAAAACGCCATCTCGTAGTTCTCTTTCGCACAGTCTTTCCATGGTCTTTAGCAAGAAGGAGGTCAGACTGATTGGTCGATAGGATTTGGCGTTTGTATAGTCACTCTTACCTGGCTTTGGAATGAAAATGACTTTCACTTCCCTCCAACCTTTAGGCACGTATCTAAAAGCTAGGCACGCTCTCATTAAAGGCACCAGTCTTGTTGCAACAGAAGTCCCGCCCCACTGCAGTAAGGCAGGAAACACTCCATCAGGACCTGGTGCCTTGAAAGGTTGGAAGCTTCTGATGGCCCACTGGATTTTTTCCAGCGTGATCATCCTCTCTGCATAATACCAATCAACTTCTGCTGGTGCTTGTATAACGTCTAGCCATTCGGTTACCTGCGCGAATACGCTTCCTGGGAAGTGAGTTTCTATTAGGACACGTTTCGCTTCTTCAGGTGACGTGGTCAGCGTGTTATCGGGTTTCCGGAGCGTGGCGACCTCGGGTGTGTTCTGTTGCGCCAGTATTTTCCTTACCCTGTTTGCTTGTTGGCACGATTCAATGTTACCACAGAATTTTCGCCATCCAGTAGTACTTCTGGATCTGATGCATTTCTTATAGCTGGATTTGGCCGCGTAGTAAGCGTCCCAGTCCTCATCTCTATATGTATTCATGGCTCTGTTTAGAGCCTTTCTTACCTTACCGCGTTTGCGCTCAAGTTCCGCGCCCCACCAGGGTTGTTTTCCCGGTGTTTCGCGCGGAAACGTTTCCGGGCACGCGGTCTGGTAGCTGTTTATCAGTGATTCGGTGAGCTGTGTTACTCTAGCGTCGATCTGTGTCGTGTCCGCAAGAGTCATCGAATCGCTTAGTGGCGCAAGTCTTGAATCAAGGCCGCGTTTGTATGCCGCTAAATCCGTATTGCGCGGATTCCGCCGAGGTTGTTTAGGTGGTATACTGACCTGGATGTCGAAGCGGATCCACCTGTGGTCTGAGCAGGAAGTCTCATCAGAGACCTGCCACCCAGAGATAATTTCTGAAGCGCCTTCCGTTACGAGAGTGAGGTCAATAATAGTACGACTGCGTCTCGTTACGAAAGTTGGTTCAGAGCCTGTATTTAGTAGGGATAGGTTAGTTGTGAAAAGGTATTCAACCAATGCCTTACCCCTTTCATTTTGCGTGTCCATCCCCCACAGCGGGTGGTGTGCATTGGCGTCGGTCCCGATGACAACCTCATCTCCGCTGCTTTCACACTGGGTGACGAGACGGACAAGGTCGTGAGGGGGCGGTTCGTCCACCTCAGGCATATAGACCGAGGCGAAGACGATCGCAATGACTTTGTCGCCACGCTGTATGTTCAGCCTAGCTGCAGAGACATCTCTGCAACAGAAGTCGTTTAAGAGCTGTGCTTTAAGGTTACCTGTGACATAGATACACGATCTAGGGTGATCCTGGTCCGTAGTAACAAGGAGCTTACCGTTAAGGTTGGATAGTCCTCGTATTTGGCCACCCCTAATCCACGGCTCTTGGATGAGGGCAATGGCCGTGTGTTGCACCTCCAGCCACTTCCTCAATTGAGCCGTCGCAGTCTGGCTGTGGTGGAGGTTTGCCTGCACGACTCTACAGGCCGACGAAAGGGACGCCATCGCAGGCGAGGCCCTCCTCGTCACCCTCTAGCCGCAGCCCGGCAAACATGTCGCCCTCGTCGAAGCCATCCTCCATCAGGCCAGAAGCCGGGGACAACGTAACGTCGTCCAGCTCCCCACCCGATGAAGGGACGGCACCCACGGCGGCGGCAGGGGCAGCCGACACTGCTATTTCAGCAGGGTCAGCCACTGTTGCTTCCGGGTTGTTTGATTGGGGGATGGTCTCCCCTGCTTCCTGCTGCTGTCCCGTAGTCGGATCCCACCCCCGAGGGACGTCGACGAACCTGCCATTCGGACCCTGGAACTTCACGTACACCGATCCCAGACCAATTGAGAGTCGGCGTTCGGAGCTCAACAGGGTCGGAACCTGGTCCTCGGGGATACCCAGCACCACGAACCAGCATGCACTCTGCTTCTCGGCGTGCAGCACCACCCACCTTTTGACGTCGATCCATGGGTTCTGGTAACAGAGGGCTCGTCCAATAAAGGTCGAGTCCTCGTAGACTCCTTGGTCGTCCGGGATGGCGATGCCGCAACGCACCCGCTTTTGAATCTCCGACTGACTCTTCACGACTAACGAGGTGTTAGCCGGGAGAGCCAGGCCGGAGACTGTTTTTTTCAGCCACTCTAGCGTGTGGTCGTTTCCGCACCACAGTTTGAGGACACCTCCAGCGAACAGCGGCTTCGCATTGAAGGTCGGCCCCGGTGTGTCCTGCATAGGGGAGCAGGCCTCCGTGATGATCTGCCTCTGTATGGCAGCCACGACCTGGTCCGATACTCCCTGGCTGATGATGCCCCTCCGGTCGCAGGTTATCGCGACGTTCAGGGACGCACTCGCAGCTTGGGCGTAGCTTTTGTTAGCAACCCGCTGGGACTGGTCAAGCCGCGGCCGCTTGTGCTCTCCACGAGGTGATAAAGTCTCGTTGAGAGCCCGCTTGGCCGCAGCCTGATCGTTCCCGTCGGGTTGCTGTGTCGTGGTAGCCACCTCGGCCGGAACTCCTGCGGATTTGGTTGGCGGTTGACAGGGCGTTGGTCGGCTAGTGCCGGCCTCAGCCTGCGACCGCTTCCCTTCTGAGAAGCTCAGCTTACCTTGCTTGGTCGTGTTGACCTTGCTAGTGGCGGTACCCTGCTTGCGTTGGGAGGCCTTTCCTTTGCCTCCCCGTCTGCGTTCATGACGCCGCTCCTTGCGCGTCTGCCTTTCCCTCCTTTTACCCTGGCTAGTAGGAGCGTTTTGACCTGACGGGTCAGAACAAGAGCAATGGGCTTGTGGAGTTATGTTTTTACCCTTCCCTTTTTTTCCTTTACGGATTGGCACCTGCCAGGCGCTAGCAAAAACGTCCTCGGTGCTGCAGACCGCTCCCGTATGCCCGGTTGCGGTTGCCTCGTGGGATGTGGCTTGAGGAGCCACAGGAGGAGGAGGAGGGTGCTTGGGAAGGCTACTTCCGGCAGTGGTGTTAGCCATGGCCGTTTTCGCCTTGTGTTTGAAGGGATCGGTACTGGTCCCAGGCAGCGCCGATACCCTTTGCATATTAAGGGACTTTTTGGTCTTAGCTGCGGTTTTCGCCACAGCCGGACCGGCGCCCGCGCTGGAGCCTGCGGCGTTAGCTGCAGGGCCTCCAGGGGCGAGCGAAGTGCCAGGGGCACCTCGCTTGGGAGTTTTGCCAGCTTTCGCCGACTCCACTCCTACGGTTGAAGAAGTAGGCCTCAATTTGTCCATACTTGTTTGAATCTTTTATTTCATCTCCCTGGCTCCCACCCTCCATGGAGCCCGCACCTGGGAACGTCGCACTACTGTGAGTACGAACGTTAGGATTACCAGAGAGATATAGGTGCGCAAGGCTGGTTTACAGCGCGACATCGGGTGCTTGATCGGGTTGGCGCGGAAGGTCGAAAGGCCTACCCCCACGAACTGATCAACCCTCACTTACACCTTCAGCATGGCCTTTACCTACCGCTTCGGCCTCCCGAGGGCGACCTCAACGGACCCCACGCACCTCGCCTGTGACCCTCTGACGGGACACTGTGGCCATTTCCCTACCCCTGGCTAGAGGGTAAGGCCACCGTTTCGCTTGAAATCCAGACCAAAGGGGGCGTGTTGCCACACGGACACATTACCACCAGTGCCGATTGGCTCAACCCCCCAGGACTCCTTCATCCCCGCTTACGGCGCTCGACTGCGCAGGTCCTAGCGCAGGTGACTCTGTTCTCCTACTCGCCATCAGCTTATTTAGTGACGGCCGAGTCCGCAACCCCCTCGTCACAGGGGGGTTGCGGTTCGGAGAGGAAAACCGCCCGGTGGTTTCAGTTACGTCTATTTCATATGGAATTAGACCAAAAACGGGGTGGCAACCTCGGGAAGGTGTATCCACCGGACTTGCCTTGAGGATCTGCACGACCGTTGCGCTCTCCCTCAAGACCACGCCTCCTTCCCATCTCTGAAGGAGACGGGAAGGCAGGCCTGCATCTATACTACCAAGCAAAGCAAAGCAAAGCATGTCGTTGTACAACCGCAAAAGCATACATACAGACCCCCCCAAATATATAAATCAATAATAAATCCCATCCAAATTCAATAGTTTCCAATATATGCGTGTTTTATTTAGAAAAAATAGTTTACAATTTCACACGATATTTTACAATCTTAAGGCATTTGCTATTTTACGGTGACATATACAATGTGTAACAGAATAAACGCAATACCTCTTATGGGGTCATTGTACTCATCATTATGAACAACTTTTACCATGCGACCAAAAACAAAATCGCCTCCCCCATACATTTCTGCGCGCATAACTCGGACAAAATGTACTGAACAGCGATTTCTGGGTTGGTCCCATAGTAAAAGTTGTTCATAATGATGAGTACAATGACCCCTTAAGAGGTATTGCGTTTATTCTGTTTCACATTGTATTCTCAATGTGCCATCTGAAAACTTATATTAATTCTTAAGCCACTCCATGAATAATCACATCTATCTCTATTCCCATAAAATCCTAAACTAAGAAAACAGATATAAAGAGCGAATCCCGCAAGCTGCTGCAACCGATAGAGCTGGACTTCTCAAGCGGGGCCGACAGCGATACCTTATGGACACTGCTACAGTCCACCGCAGCCCCTGGCTGGCCCTTCGCCACCGACAAGGAGAACAGGCCTTTGAATGGGCTGACAAGATAAAACAAATTAAATAAATATTTTTTAGACGGATCATGATCTGCCTAGTGTTTTAAGTTGTTGGGGTCGGCCTGTGCTGCCTAGAATAATTAACGAAGGGGCGCAACAATGATGCGTGACTGTTTTTTTTTTTTTTGGGGAATCCCTCAAAAGGCGCCTGGACTTTTGGGGAAATAGACCAGGGAGTGTGGAATTTTTACCTCACTAAAACCACCCCGGTGTTCACCACCAGCACATTGAAGGTGCCCGGTACCTCTTAAAAGACCACTCTGGAACCCCCCTCTGTACAATGCCTGTTATGACACATCCCTGGGGAGACTGTGAAGGGGGGTGTATACGGTAGCACGTGATCACTGTACCACCGTCTTTCCCGGGATCACTCGGTTGGCGGATAGAGTCCCCACTCTGAACGCCCGCGACCCGGAGTCCCTCCTACCTTGACGCAGGCGGGGTTTCGGCGTCGAGGCGGTTGCCTACCCGACGCCTCCTTCTCCTTGTGGGATCGGCCCTCTCACGATCCCGCTCGGCGGCCTCCTTCTGAATGATGCGTGCCCTAGGCGCCTTTCTATTGCTACGCCCCTGATCATGATGCTATGCAGTAAGACTGGTTGACCGAAACAGTCAAAAACATTCTGCTGGATCAATGAAATAACCATAATGTAATATTAACTAATTTAAGTACTATGTTGTAAAATATTAAATAAACTACTAATGATTTTAAAGTTTTTGTTTTAACCTTTTGAACGCCAGAGCATAAACGCATCGGCGTGCCCCCAACGCCAAGCCACAAATTCGCCGTACTTTTTGTCACATATTTGTGACGCTTGGCGTACAGGGCACGCGCTTGCTTGTCATGACTACGTGACAATGGCTTTCAAAAGGTTAAAAACAGCTAACGGGACATTTGTATTTTATGGCTTTATGGTTCGCTTACTTATAAAGTTGAAAATTCAATATCATCGTAAATTCCTGTGTTCCCCAGTTTGCTTTATTTTTCTTATGAAGTTGGAATAAGTTATCTATGGGTCAATTCATTCTAGTGCAGAGTCGCTAGGTACCTACTACAAATTAAATAATCCTGACACCCTACCATGTCAGGATTATTTAATTGGAGCGAATGCGAGATCCCTCAGCTGGATCCCTTTGCGAGAGGTGATGCAATTTGACGAGAATTTTTCCCCAATTACCTGCGGGGGAAAGGACTGGGTGAAGTGTTTTGTAAGTATGTCATGTTACATCATTTGATATGTAGGTATGTCTGGGTTGTCATCCTGACTATGGTACCCGTTCAGAGCGTTTAGGCCTCAAGGGGTTTCGTACCAAGTATACTTACAATCGGTCCATTCATTTCCAAGAATACGGGCTTGGAATCACCATGAAGAGTAAAGGATCTTAAGTACAATTTTAAATACTACTTGAGTCTATCATTCAAGATAATTTGAATCCAACGACATCAAGTCAAATTAAAAACTGGCCAAGTGCAAGTTGGGCTTGCACACGAAGGGTTCCGTACCATAAGCCGAAAAAAACGTTTCTTGTATGGAGGCCCCCTTTTATTTTTAATTTTATTTCATTTTTATTACTTGTTGTTATAGCGGCAACAGAAATTCATCATCTATGAAAATTGACTAGAAACTGGTGACAGACAGACAGATGAACCGTGGAGTCTTAGTAATAGGGTCCCGTTTTTACCCTTTGGGCCCTAAAAATGAACTTAATCTTCACGACGCTAAAGTCGATAAAGGCCTTAAAAACTGTAGGTTGAAATGGTGTCTTGTACAACAAAAAGCTTGGTGTTAAAAAAAAACGTGTGCGTCTCGGGACGCCCTACAGAAGTGATAACTTAAACTAATCCAAGTTGAACTATTTAATATGGCAAGCGTCTGTCCGAAATATGACTAGCGCGGTGGGTTAGAGTGAGAGAGGAAGAGCCTGCCTACCGCTGCCGTATGCGTGAGAGAAAGGGAAGCCAGACAGACTGGCGCCGTAACGCGTTACGTTACGAAGCGGTTTACTCTCCCATAAGAAGGTATCACTTCAAAATTACCCATATATTCTGAAATCATACTACTTGAAAATAAAACACTAACAGGTTCATGAAATTCTCTCATTTATTAAAACATAAGGCTTTTCATTCAAGTTTATTCCATTATAAAATTTATAAAATAAATTGAAAGGCATTAATAGAAAATAATAATAATATATAATATAATAAAAATAATAAAGGAATAAAAGACATTAATAGAAAAATCAGATCATTTTGATAAGCATTTAAATATAAATCTTAATGTAAACTCTAAAAATACTACTAATATCACAATTTTAATACTTTATTTACATAACTACATAGAAAAATTCTTAAATTATATTAAATTACCTACTTTGAACCTAATTTAAAACTAGAATTGTCCACGATGATGGGCCACGAGTGTCTGTCACTGGGAGTCAATGGAGGGCCACACGCCTCACATGTACATACCTATATGTCACCGGAAAATTGCAGACGCCGTTAGATTGTAAAATATCGCGTGAAATTGTAAACTATTAAATTTGGATGCGATTTATTGTATACAAAACGTTTTTTTCGTAATATATCGAGAAATTATAATCCAATAAAGATTTATTACAATCTTACGGAGACTGCAATTTTCCGGTGACACTGGGAGACACTAGTGGGCCACAAGTGTCTATGCTGGGGATCACTAGGGAGGGACACACAATTGTCTATGCCGAAGTCTTATTGTGTGACACGTGCTTACCATGAGGTCACTATTGTTCATGTTGAATGTCTAAGCTGGGTCATAAGTGTCTATGATGGAGACCATTGTGAACCCGGTGCAACCCGTTGTTTTTTTTACTGGGCATAACTGGTGTCCACGCGTGTCTATGTTGGCGTACCTGGTGTCCACGCGTGTCTATGTTGACGTAACTGGTGTCCACGCGTGTCTATGTTGGCGTAACTGGTGTCCACGCGTGTCTATGTTGGCGTAACTGGTGTCCACGCGTGTCTATGTTGACGTAACTGGTGTCCACGCGTGTCTATGTTGGCGTAACTGGTGTCCACGCGTGTCTATGTTGGCGTAACTGGTGTCCACGCGTGTCTATGTTGGCGTAACTGGTGTCCACGCGTGTCTATGTTGGCGTAACTGGTGTCCACGCGTGTCTATGTTGGCGTAACTGGTGTCCACGCGTGTCTATGTTGGCGTAACTGGTGTCCACGCGTGTCTATGTTGGCGTAACTGGTGTCCACGCGTGTCTATGTTGGCGTAACTGGTGTCCACGCGTGTCTATGTTGGCGTAACTGGTGTCCACGCGTGTCTATGTTGGCGTAACTGGTGTCCACGCGTGTCTATGTTGGCGTAACTGGTGTCCACGCGTGTCTATGTTGACGTAACTGGTGTCCACGCGTGTCTATGTTGGGGTACCTGGTGTCCACGCGTGTCTATGTTGGCGTAACTGGTGTCCACGCGTGTCTATGTTGGCGTAACTGGTGTCACGTGTCACGCGTGTCTACGCTATCTTCATCCTATCTATATGGTGCGGCGCGGCCTGCACGGCGTGTATGCGCATCAGGTGTCGCACGACGTTGCGGCGTCGCACGAACGTGTTCTCACAGACGCGGCACTTGAACGAGTACTGCGGCGTTTTGTGGCGGTTCTTGTGGATTCTCATTAAGGTGACGGATTTGAAGCGGGCGGGGCACTGGTCGCACTAGAACAACAAGACATACAAGACGATTATTGCACTTATTATTATTTTTTGAGTTGGGTTTGCTCTTGACTTTAGTCTTGGTCATAGATACCAGAGACAAAGTCGACGATGGAGCGAGCTTACCCAGAAGAAGCCTGTTCACTCTAATTTTGAAGAGATTAGGGTTGTATGCGTTCGGAAACACAGACGCAGGCAGAGAGTTCCACTCCTTTGCTGTGCGCATTATATGACTTATAAAATTGAGTCTTTTTACAGATAACATTATAAATTCTAGTTGCTTCTATTACAACGTGTCCATATATCATAACTCTAGGGTATTAATAAGATCACGTAAAATAATTGACGACACGGCTGGCGTAGTGGTTGAGCGATTGGCTGCTGCGCTGCGTGTCGCGGATTCGATCCTCGCACGGAACAAATATTTGTATTTATTTATTTATTATATACTTTATTGTACACCTCATAATAAGAACAGGACAATCATACATAAAATAAGTGCACAATGGGCGGTCTTATCGCACAAGGTAATCTCTTCCAGACAACCTTTCGATGGATTGAACGAAGGGAGATAGATTTAGGGCTGTCAGTGTACAAACGTTTTAAACAATACTAATTAGATATAATAATATAAAATACATTAATACAATACCAATTTATATACTAATAAATATCAAATATATAATTGAGACAGGAGCGGAAAAGTTAAAGTGAAAGGAAATGCTCCTTCACCGTTCTATCGTATAGCATTCAGATAGTTGTTCCTGGTCTGGCTGTTTGTGTATGTGAGTTTGTATACTTGTAAACGCACCCACGACACAGGAGAAATTCCTAGTGTGGGGCAACGTTTTTTTTTTTAAAGAGAAGAGAAAGAAAGAATTGAATAACATTTACTTTAAATTCCACTTTTTTACCTCATTTTTATACAAAATTTCTTGTTGGCAACACATGACTTTTGATTTGAATTTGATGTCCGGGCCTTCTGATATGGCCCATTTTGAGCAAGTTAAGACTGGGCTAAAAGATATACACGCTGAAATTTTTGATTTCCCGCGGCAGAACGATTAGCCATCAGTAGTACTATCGAAATAAAAATTATTATTAAATAAAATAAAAATCATAAACTCGAAAGCGTGAGAAGCAATAGTAAATCAATAGACGTGACGTAGGTACTACTGGCAGAGCGGCGGCGGCGCGGACAAAGTGAAAAGCGATTCATAAATGTTCTGAGCAAAATAAGCTCTCGCTCGTAGTAATAAGGCATTAACTTGCCTGCAAGCACGCGGCGAGTGAGGCCACGCGCATCGCGCGCGGCATCCTTTTATGTTAACTTATTTGATATTGTGTTTCATTAAATCAGGAGTACCTATCAGCTGGTTAATACCCGCGACCGCTTTGCGCGAAACTATCGCGATGTATAACTATTGGTTCGAAGTCGCTGTCGAGTTTTGTTCATCAAAATTGTTATTCTGCCATTTCTTGATTTTAAATTTATTATTTTTCATAAATCGATTGTATTATCAAGACAAACTCATTTCGCTGCGGGAAAACAACCATTAAAATTTCACGCTGTGTATTGTAAGTGTACCTGTACATTCTTATCAGGCAGATGTATGGCCACGTGCTGAAGGTAGCTGGACTTTCGATGGAAGCCGGTGCCGCACTCCGAGCATACGAACGGCTTTTCACCCGTGTGTATGCGCTCGTGGATCTGAAGTAAAAACAATGAAATTTAAGTTATGACTGAAAATAAAATGATTAAAATAAGTGAGAATGTATATGCTACACGGTCAGCTGGTGCGAGCTATGAGCGCCATAGCTCTGCCGAGCGCCTCTCACTGTATCCCCAGTCCGCGGCCGGCTGTAATGCGACATGCGATAGATGGACAAAAAAATTCGAAGTGGTTTCACTCAAAAAAAAATCTTTAATTCGGATGCAACATCCACATGGTTTTTTTAAACGTTTTTACTATGTTTGTAATGAGGTGTACAATAAAGTATATAATAATAGGTACTTCTGGACACGGCTCGTATTGTTAGGAGGTTCCTCTCTCTTGAGCCCTGACCGCCCGGTAGCTTGGACCCTGTTCCCGATACCGGTGGGCTACTATTTTTATATTTTTAAATGTTTTTTTTTATTTTTGTTTTTTTAAGAAATATTTAAAAATGTAACAAATAAGTTAAAAAATGAATAAACGGAATAATAATAACTCATTCCTATGTTAGTAGCACATACCTTCACTTGTTCAGCGTTGGAAGCTTTATAATCGCAGAAGGAGCACTTGTCTGTCTTCTCGTACCCGTGCTTGGCTCGGCAGTGCATTAGTAACAGTCTTCTGGTTATGAACTTCTTGCCACAGTGCTGGTTATAAAGATATTGTTATTTTTTTTTTTATTTTATTTATTTGGGAAAACAAACAATTACACACTTAGATTACAAAAGATATGATAAAGAAATGATACAAATGTGAAATCAACAACGTTCTCCACAGGTACACAGTGAGACAATTTGGTAATTTTTAAGACTAGCGCGTTGTGAGAAATGAAAAAAGAGGAGTATTCATTAAGAAGTAACAACAAAAAATAAAGCTGCCAAAAGTGCCGAATAAGTGGAACAAATGTCACATCAATTTTTCAACAAGTTAAGCAGCATGAGTCTAAACTTTCTATGTGGTAAAGCAAACAGATCCAAACTGCAGAAATTCTTATTAAAATTACTCGTAAGGAGACAAAGAGTTATAATAATAAGCTTTGACGACCATCTGATGAAGCTGTCGTTACCCAGTTGGATAAAGGGCCTGATACAGAAGGCAGTACTCCTTGATACAACTTGTATTGTGAGGAGGTTCCTTTCTCTCCTTTCTCCCTAACCACCAGTAGTTTGGACCTTGCTCCCCACACCGGCGGACTACTGCTTTTTATATTTTTAAATGTTTTATTGTTAAGAAATATTTAAAAATGTAAATGGTATGTATACAAAATGAATAAATAGAATAGTAACAAATAAAAATATATATATTAATAGAAATCTGTGAAACCATATTGAAAATGGTATAGCATATTCCATTAGATGGTCATGTCATTAGACAAAAAATATTTTCTTTGACATTGTTCTTCTCAAAGAATAGATATCTCTTCATCCCAATTATGAGCAAGTATTCATTAACAGTTTTCTCATCGAAATACAGAAAAGTAATGGCTTTATCAACTTACTTCACAAACAACATCAAATCCCGTATGTATCTTATAATGATTTCTTAATGATAACTTAGAAGTTAATATCTTATGGCAGTATTCACACTCTATCTCCTCTTTGAGTCTTACTTTCTTCTCTCCACTCTCTTTCTTTCTCCGCAAAGTACGTTTCACAGGCTTTTCGGTGTTCTTTTTACTCTTCTTACTTTTAAATATTAATTCTACGGGCTTATCAACGAGATCTCCCACTTTTGTTTCGAATTCTATGTCTGCTTCGTTATCGTTATTTTCAATAGAATCATAACTGTAATTGTTTATCGCATCCTCGTGATTATTAAATTCGTTAATTAAGTCTGATATGTCTATTGTTATATTAGTATTGTTTCCAGTGTTAAATATATTTGGTTCTATTTTTACATTGTATATGGTTTTGTCGTCAATGTGGCTCAGAAATAATTTCTGGTTTTCTTCGCATTTTTTTCTAAATTTGTATGAGAAGTTGATGAAGTTAATACATGATGTGCACATTTTTTGCGGTAATGTGTCGTTGCAGTCCACCTGTGATAAAATAACAATAACAATATTATTATTTTTTTAAATGTTTAAAGTTTTCTCAGAAAATTAAATTTTTGTTCCAACTAGAAATTTTTAAATGATTTACACTTATTTCTTTTGAATTACCTTTAGGCCAGTTGCAGAAAAAATAACATCAGAATACTTTTCTTGATGTTCGATATACTGAAATATTGGATGCAAAGTTTCCACCCCCAGGCATGCTCTACAGCAGTTCCAAAGGTCCATATCGCTAGTTAATAGATGAAGTGAGTGTTTAACTTCAGATTAGTCATAAATTCGTGTTAGAAATGTAATAAAAAACATTTTTTTATAAGTAAAATCAGAAAAACAAAGTACTCGGATTGACGCCAGAAATGACGTTTACGTTTAGTTATTGTTAATTTTAATTTCCAATTTGTGAAAAACTATCGTTGGCATAAAATCCATCATTATCAGATAAAACAAAAAAACTTATGGTATTCTAGAAAAATCTTTGTTTTATTCGTGTGATTTTTTGCACAAAATCTAATAAAAATGTTTATTACTTCCAAAACGTTCAGCACTAACAAAACGTAGCAATGGTGTCTTTATTCTATGCACCAAAATACTAAAGCTTTTCCACAAAATAAAACAGTTGTTGTTAGATTTTTATTTCGCGTACTAATAAAAAAATACTCGGAATCGCAATAAATTATTGTATGATAAATTTACTCAAGCGCTTCGTGAACATTTTTTCGATTGGTATTATTTATGTATTTGGAATTATTCTACCTTTAAATTTTCTTGTTTTGGCAAAGCTAACATTTTGAACATCCTGCCAATCTGTCACACAAGTGTCAATGTCAATATGAAAGAAAATGGCTGCTACTTCATTTGTTTATGTTTATGTTGATCAATATTTTAGTCTAAAGTTCACTGCAAATTAATATACAAACCGTGAATTTACTCCAAAAACTGATTCATCACTACAAAAACTAGCGAGTTCGAGTCATAAATGATCCATATCGTGTGAAATAAAAAGAAAAACTGTAAAAAATGTTGGCGTTACTATTACTAAACAATATGAGTACTAGACACAGAGCAGCAAAGCGCAAGCTGGCTGCAAAAGCGGATAAAGTTGAGGCGAAGGTACCAGAAGTAGTTTACTGCAGGACTTGCTTGAGTACAGAGGATTTAGTGTCGATATTTTATAACAAAGAAAGTGAAGAAAAAAGGACGCAAGATTTGAAACTCGTGACCGGTTTAGAGGTACGTAGGCACCTGTTGTATTTCATTTTATATGTTAGACTTCGCCGGGTAGCTGCTCATACTTTGACTATGTACGTGTATCAGAAGAGCTCAAGAACAGTCGTTAAATTTTCTTATTATCTTTGTTAATTCCTGTTGTACTTCTTTAGTATTTTGGCTGGCTTTTGCCAGTGTCTTGGCTCGCGTGAACGCCCCATATCCCACAGGAACATACATAAATAAAAAATAAAAAAAAGCATCAGTTGTCCATTTCATCCAAATCTGTTCAGCCATTGAGACATAATAAATAAACAAACAATTAAATATCATCATCTGCATGCCTTTTCCAAACTATATTGGGATCGGCTCCCAGTCAAACCGGGTTCAGCTGAATACCAGTGTTTTATGTGATGCGGCTGGCCTACCAGACCTCCACAGGTACTCCTTGGCAACTGACTATCCGTTACAACTGCCAAAGATCTACGAATGACAGCCGGGACCAACAGCTTAACGTGTTTTCTGTAGCATGGAGGAATCTCAATATGTTAAGGTGCCCATCCACAGACAGACCTTATTATTTATCCGAGAGCTCCTCATCAAACATCCAAATATACACACTTATAATATTAGTAGCATATTAGTATTACATATTGATACCAGAAGTATCAATTAATGTAATAACGTAAGGGACATTTGACATTATGTAATTAGTAAATTTTGACATTTCAATATTTCATTTCAACTTGAAATTGTATAAAAATTATCAATTTTCATCAAAACTAATTTATAACATTAATGGGGATATCTTAGCGTGTCGATGGCATACTATGACTTTGTAAGTTAATTTGAATTTTTAATATTTCTACACCGGCAACGGTAGTGTATGTGAAATTGTTTTATTTTAAGAGCTTAATGTACCATATACTCAGAAATTAATCATTATATTATTATTACCCAAAATGCCCCTACAACAATGAACGTTAGGTTCATTTACGTAAAATGCCAAAATATCTCCCATATTAATTTATATTTGTGGTATCGATATACTACTCCTTATATATAAAACTCTTCATTTTCAGATAAAAATGGATGATGGTCTATCACAGAAGATCTGCACACAATGTATAGAGACTATAAATACGGCACTACAGTTCAGGAGAACCAGTCGGAAGGCAGAGAAGTCGCAGCTCAACATGATATCAGGTAAATAAACTTATTATTGTAGTATTTTTGTTATTGAAAAGACAAGCCATGTTGGAAAAAAAAACAACTGTTGTTCATTTAGACATATTATGGTACCAGGAATCAAATAAAAACTGGTATAGCTATAACAATATCCCTGTCCTTCTTTCATGATTTCTATTATAAACCTTATTGTATGACATTTAAAGAACATTTAAAAAACAAAAAATCATTCAATAACACTAGCTTCTGCATGCGACTTCGAAACTATCCTATGTCCTTTCCCGGGACTCAAACTATCTCTATACCAAATTTTATCTGATATTTTTTTTTAATAATATCTTGGGACAACTCACACACGGTCATCCAATCCCAAACTAGGCAGAGCCTGTGCTATGGCAACCAGACAAGTGATAAACATACTTATATATTTCTAAATACATACATATTATATACAAATTACACCCAGACACAGAACAAATGATCATGCTCATCACACAAAGATTTGTCTTGGGTGGGAATCAAACCCACGACCTCCGGTTTAGCAGTCAGGGTCACTAACCACTCGACCAACAGGCCAGTCAATGTGTTCAGTGGTTTAAACGTGAAGAGGTAACAGACAGAGGTAACCGAATAAAATAAACCTATGTGTTAATCCAAGGTGTCAGCTTCCTGCATACAAAATTTTATAATTATTGGTCCAGCCGTTTGCGCGTGAAGAAGTAACAAACATACACACACACAACACACACACACACACACAACACACACACACACACAGACACACACAACACACACACAAATAATAATAATTTATTTGCAATAAAAAGGTGTACATTTAAACAACATTAGGTTACAAACAAACAGATGGAGACGTTATACATTAATATGTTTGGAGACTCTAGCACCCTTGCTAAGTTGACAAGACAACTTGTATTAAAGGTATACAAATACGCACACTCAAAAACTTTCGCCTTTATAATATTAAGTAGGAAAAGGGAGTTAGTGATAGCGTGACGGCTGACAGGACAGAATGGAAGAAAAAAACGTGTTGCGCCGACCACAAGTAACATGGGATAAGATGATGATTATAATTCCAGGCAAACCCAAGAAAAGACATTCAACGCGTCAAAAGTCGTTACCGAAGCCAAAACTGAAGAAAGCTAAAGTGGAGAAGGTGGAACTGAACGACTACAGCTACGAGATCTTCGGCGAGGAGTTTCAGAATGATGACGATGAAGACTATGAAGTGATGGTGACGAACGAGGTTAAGCGCAAGCTGAGACCCAGGCAGGTATGAGGATTTATTTTTACATACATAAACACTTGCTTTTTAGGGTTCCGTACCCGAAGGGTAAAAACAGGACCCTATTACTAAGACTCCACTGTCCGTCTGTCTGTCACCAGGCTGTATCTCATGAAGCGTGATAGCTAGACAGTTGAAATCTTCACAGATGAAATCATTATTTAAAAAGAGTAACTATGGAGTTTCTTGTCCGTTCTTCCCCATAAGATCTAACTTTCCGAATGGACAGTAGAGTCACTTTATTAATGTAATATTATTATTTTTACTGAACTGTAAACAATGACGTTCAAAAGTGCCGTTTAATGGCCTAATTGAAATAAACGTTTTGACTTTGACTTTGATGATGTATTTCTGTTGCCGCTAAATAATATACTTATTGTTCTAAATTTAAAAAATAATTCAAAAATACAAGAAACGTGTTTTAGCTAATAATAGCAGCCGCATGGATCGATTTTCAAGGTTAAGCAACGCTTGCCGAGGTCGGTCTATGGATGGGTGACCATCTCAACACACCGAGACTCGAGAAGCACGTTAAGCCGGAGCTCCCAGTTGTCAGTCTTGCCAAGGGGTATCGTTTTACCCAGTTGCTGGGTTTTGGTCAGATATACAACGTGTAACAGAATAAACTCAATACCTCTTAAGGGGTCATTGTACTCATCATTAAGAACAACGTTGACTACGGGACCAACAAAGAAATCGCGAAAAAAAAACAGCTGTTCAGTACATTTAGTCGAGTTATGCGCACAAAAATGTATGGGGGAGTCGACTTTTTTCGCGATTTCAGTGTTGGTCCCATAGTGAAAGTTGTTCATAATGATGAGTACAATGACCTCTTAAGAGGTATTGCGTTTATTCTGTTACACCTTGTATAGCTGTATCCGGTTAAAAACAATTCAAAAATATTAAAATATTGCCATTACAATCTTTATTTAATATTATAAATTCAAAAGTGGGTTTGTTTATTAGTGACGCTTTCACACCTAAATCGCTGAACCGATTTTGATGAATTTCGGTACAGAGGTAGATGGTACCCTACAGACGGTTTTAGGCTACTTTAACAGGAGAGTACCCGCGGAAAAAACTTATTGAATTAATACATAGGTAAATATACAGGGTGAATTTTTCAAGTGTATATAAAAATTAGCACTTCCCTTTAGTTTGCCATATGTAAAAACTTCCCAGAATTTGTAGCGACACTTTCGGATGGTGTAATAAATAATACAGTATTTTTTTTTTTTCAAAACCAACCCTTTCGATTCCGGACTAGGAAAACCGATTTTTCAAAAATACACTGATGCGTTTTTAGTTTTCATCAATATCGGGCTCGAGACTCCTTTCAGTGTTTTTCGATATTCCTCATAGTTTCAGATTTGGCCTTCCACGCACACTTTAAAAATTGACCCTGTATACACTTACTCGCGAAGGTGCCACCATTCAACAACAAGCTTCAAAATTTCCTTCATTTTCTCCCCATCTTTTCAGAAACCGCCTCCTAAGAAGAAACGCATGGCGCTACCGAACCTCGCATCATACAAGTGCGGCACGTGCAGCAAGGAGTTCCGCATGAAGGCTACGTTTAAAGCCCACATGAGGTTCCACACTAACTTCTGTGTCTGCGAGGTAAGTGCCATGTTTCCTGCCCCGTTTCGGACACCATAGGACTTTTTGAACCACAATAGGAACGTGGGAGGACTCACCAGAAAATGGGCAGCAGCATTCTCTGTGCCCCGGGCGTCGGGAGTCGCAGGGCGATCCCCGGCCACCTACTGCGGCGAGGGTTGGGTGGCTTGCTGTCCGATCACCACCAGGCCCGGGTCGATAGCGCGTTGTGTTTCACGCGCGCCTCAAAGAGATGTCAGCATAGAAGATGGGGCCCGCTGGGGCCAGAGCCTGCCAGGGTTGCGGAATTTGTTCGAAATGGTCACCGCGGCCCTGGAAAGCAAAGGGCTTTAGAAGAAACACGGATGGGTTTTAGTCAGTAAGAGTCTGACACGCCCTTCCGCTCCACCCAGAGCGGAAGAAGTCATTCGATGATTTCCCATCCTTAAAAAAAAGCATTTTCTGTGCATTGCAACAACTATCGTCAACCCGCCTGCCAAGCGTGGTGGTAATACCAAACCCTCCCTTTGGGAGAGGCTTATGTCCAGCAGTGGACGTCTTGCGGCTGATATGACGATGATGAGGGATGTAGTCTGGGTTAAAAAAGTATGATTCTATTTAGTCCATCAGTTAGATTATCGGAAAATATTGGATACAAATATTTTCAATTTTATAAAAAAAACGAAGATAAAAGATAAGGAGTGGGGGCTTGTAACGTCACTTTCCAGTCAAAAGTGTACTGTAAAGTGACGTCACACGAGTTTTCAACGCACCATATCGTCTTCATTTTCTGTTTGCGTGACAAAAGAAAAAATACGTGTCCAATATTTTTTGGAAATCTATCTGACGGACTAATTAGATTTTATAGTCAAATACCCTATTAATGACTATCCAATGTATGAACGCAAACCTGAAAAAGTTTGTACTCATCATTATGAACAACTTTAGGCTAAGCCAAGAAATAAATCGATTGCCCCACACATTTATGTGTGCATAAATAACTCGATCGTTGATCTCCTCAATGTTTCCAAGTTGAGCTACTCCACTACTGATAAATGCTTGCACTAACTGGACAGGTCTCTCTCCATAATACATGCACTTTAAATGTATACTCTTCATGTCTACCAAAACCTTTATAGACCCTGTATTCTCTATCTCTCTTCGCATACCGATAGCCATCTCACTCTACCCCACTGCTCCACAGGCGTGCGGAAAGAGATGTCGTAACAACAATCAGCTTCAGGAACACAAGAGAGCTCGACACGGCCTGTACAAGATCCATAAGTGTGCCTACTGCGAGTATAGCTCCGCTACCAAGGAGGCGCTGACGGTGAGTGATCGATAAAAATATTGTTACGAGCTTGGGGTTCGTGACAATAAAAACAGCCGATTAAATAACCAAAATGACACTTTAATTTAACAACACTAATTACCACTTTAAACTCACTAATTATTAAACACAAGTTCACCACTGATCACTTTATTCGCACTTGAAGATCGCTTCCGAAGTATTCGCTTGTATCGCTAATCCAATACTGACTCGGTCGCTTTTTTTTTCTTTTTTTTTTTAAATGTGGCTTCTCGCAGTTCAACCTATAAGGTTATCGACTGCTTAACCGGGTTTGCCTGTGGTGGCCTTAATATAATATTAAAGCCTCCAGCCAGGGCTTATAAAAAACTTACAAACTAAGCGACTACACGCTAAGGGCACCCCCTGTGGGGTACGGGCCTCGGCTTAGGGCGTCGCTGGGGAGAGGACAGCTAGGGACGGGCTGGATCGAACTGGACTGACTCGGTCGCGGACTACGCACTCCTTATATAGGACAGTTAGTTCTAGAAACTTCTATTCTCGAAACATCTGGAATGTACTCGAATGTAACTACCCCTGCCGACTGACCAGATATCGAGAAGTGTAGAATGTTCTGGCAAAGAAATGTCTAGAAGGTACTTGACTCTACTAGTTCCGCTACTCGATACTAGATGGCGCTAGTAGTAACCGACATTAATTCTGGCGCGTAACAATATATATATTTTTAACCGGCTTCAAAAAGGAGGTTCTCAATTCGGTTGCGTTTTTATGTTTTTGTTACTTCATAACTCCGTCATTTATGAACCGATTTGAAAAAATATTTTATTATGTGAAAGGATGTACTTTCCGATTGGTCTCATAGAAATTTCATCAAAATTATGTCGTCCAAGTAAACGAAATTGCGTGTTTTGCTTTCCTGTGACTTTCCAGTGGTGTTTTTAGGTGTGGGGTACCACTAAAAAGTGAAAAATAAAAAAAAAAACCTTTTATTAAAAGATACAACCGACTTCTGAAATTAAAGTTATTTTGTACTTTGTAGTGTACTTAGTAGTACTTTTCGTTTATTTTATTTGGAAGCCAACAAAAAAAAATACAACAGATTTCCAAAAAAAAAATCTTTAATTTCGAAACCCGGTGTTAAAATACGAAGAAACAACCGAAAACACCGACTTCCGATATTAAAGTAATTTTGTAGCTTGTTGTGTTTTTTTTTAATTTGGAAGTCGGTTGTAATATTTTTAAATCATAAAAATGTCGTTCACAAAGTAAAATAATGTCATGAAAATGTCATAAAAAATATCAATCTCATGAAAATGTCATAAAAAATATCAATACCATGAAAATGTAACTTCACCTTCACTTCTAGATCCACGAACGTCGTCACACGGGAGAGAGACCGTACGTGTGCGACCACTGCGGGGCCACCTTCCATCGAAGGTCGAACCTGGTGCAGCACATAGCCATACATCTGCCGGAGAAGAATTTCCAGGTAAGGATAATTACATATCGTTACGCTCGCGCTGTTATTAACCTTTTGAACACCAGAGCATAAACGCATCGGCGTGCCCCCGACGCCAAGACAAATTCGCCGTACTTTTTGTCACATATTTGTGACGTTTGGCGTACAGTGCACGAGCTTTCTTGTCATGTATACGTGGCGTTGGCGTTCAAAAGGTTAAATACTAAACTTCCGAGCAACAAATTATTCTTCCATTTTAAAAATATTCCTCAAAAATATCCCATCAAAATATTCTCATGATTCTTCAATCATTAGAATATTTTAATTGTAAGTAAATACTTGCATACATACAGTTACATATCTACTTGCAAATAATGTATTTTTTATTAGCCTAATTTGTGTCCCACTACTGGGCAAGGCAAAGCGCAAATTTCGCCGCCATTTTCGGGCCAAAATTCACACTCGTAAAATTCCTTCGCTTTTATTCGCCCCAACTGTCCCAAATTTGCCCCACCTGTCCCATATTCGCCCCACCTGTCCCATATTCGCCCCACCTGTCCCATATTCGCCCCAACCGTCACATATGCGCCCCAACTGACCCGTATTAGTGCGACATGTGCCCCAAACGGCTCAAGTCGCGCAAGTTCCTGCAGATTCACAAACACAACGCCCACACTGGCAAGAAATACGGTTACCTCTGCGGTATTTGCGAGCATCGCTTCGAGAAGCCGAACAAAGTCCGAGCCCATATGCGAAGAGTGCATGGCGTGGCTGACGACCAGCAGGGGCCGATTGTTAGGGTGCAGCTTTAGGGTCCTATAGGGTATACACAGATACAAAGAAAAAAACCCCGAAAAAATACACGGTTACTTCGGAAACAGTGCTCTAATTTTACGTATAGCAAGATCATTAAAAATTAATAGACTCGTATTTTTTCGTATTGCCATGTTCCGATTAAAAAAAAACCAAAGTCACTGTTATTACTTATTTTTTTTTTCGGTGAAAATGTTTTGATAACTACATATACTAATTGCATGGAAGAAAAATGCGCACTGTCTCCGAAGTAACCTTAATATTTTTGGGTAATGCTACATGACAGATCCTTACTTCTTCTTTCGAGTAAATGGTGCCCACAAAACAGTTTAGCCCAGCGGCATCATTGGCCTTTATTAGTGTACAATTCCGACCATTGCGGCCGATCGCAGCCGTACGCGTCTGTGGCGTGCGGCTAATGCGACAATAGTCGGAGTATGAAAATGTATGGCACCGCTTCCGAAGTCGGCCGCACGCGTCTGACGCAGACCACGGAAACGGCGCCATACATTCTCTCTCTCTATTCTCTCTGACTATTGTAGCACGCGGCTGCGATGCACGGAATTGTACCTTTAAGTCCTCAATGGTGTAGGTGCAGGACTTGGGGCACTCAAACAAGTTACCCATTTTTGGGCACCTTGCTTAAAATGTGACTCCGTACTTTGTAAAGAAACGCAATTATGTAGACATATAAAAAAAACTTTGCGTTGAGATTTTTAAACTGTTTTTTTTTTATTATTTATTTAGTCGTTTTGAATAAGGTTTCTGAAAAAGAATTAGGTGGTTGGGCAGGCCCCAAATAAATAAGAATCAAAATGGTAACAAAATGTAATTATTATTTTTATATTAGGATGAATAATTATAATGATAAACTGAAAATAAATGAAACTATAAATATATTTCATCTTTAACTTTTACTTTAACTTTAAGCTGTTGTATAATTTTTTGTGATAGTTGCATTTATTTTGATAAAATTGTTTTTTTTTTTTTTTAATAGTGCAATATTGGTTTTTTAATCGTGGATAAATAATCAGATATAAGTGCTTTTAAAATTGTACAATATTCTAGTGGTATTTTTATAGAATATAATGTAGAATATGTCGCCTCTTTGCTTAAAAACGTGATAATTCTGACGGTTAATTTTTTTTATTTGATAACTGAAACTGCCGTGACTGATATAATTTTTCCAAAAAGCGTCATTAAATAATAATAATAATCATTTATATGTCCGAATATGGTACATAATTAAGGTCTTAGGATTAGTCAGTGGTCCTGCCAGGGTTGCGGAATTTGTTCGAAAGAGTCACCGCGGCCCTGGAACGCAAAGGGCTTAAGAAGGAACACGGATGGGTTTTAGTCAGTAAAAGTCTGACACGCCCTTCCGCTCCACCCAGAGCGGAAGAAGTCATTTGATGATTTCCCATCCTTAAAAAAAAAAAAGGATTAGTCAGTGGTATCATCACATTCTACCGGTGCACCGTGTGGCGTGCAAATGTTTGGTACACACAAAAAATAAAAGAATACATTAAAATTAGGTATTGATTGCACAAATTACATATTAAAGTAACAGTTATTCAGATGTGTCAGTTAAAAATAAATCGTAAAGTAATTTTTATATAATTTTTCCAAAAAGCGTCAAAAAAAATATTAACTGTCGAACTAATCACGTTATTGAAGCAAAAAGCGATGTATTGAACTTTTTCATTTATAAGTATTCTCTATACGAGTACTGTGAGGTTTTTAATAAATCAAACAACATTTTGGGGTCGTTATATGCCCCATATGTGCAGCGTGTTCCAGACGCGCGTGGTCATGTTTAAACCCGTGCGTCTGGAACATCCTTTAGGGCCATAATTATATTTATAAAATTGCCAATAATATGATTAAACTTTCTAACTTCCAATATTGAACTAGGGACATTTGGATGGGTGTGTAATGTTTGGTATAATAACAGGTAGTATAATATCACTGTGAAGTCGGGGTGCCCCGATTCGGTTTTGGAACAGATTCGAGCTATTTAACTACAAGTAAAATTATATTAAACCTTACTTATAGATTTTGAATATTATAGTAACTAAATATTATACAAATTGAGTATTATTTCAAATGTGCATTGTATAAAATGTTCATTATACTTACCATATAAAGTTAGATAAAATGAAATTATATCAAAAATTCATTACATCATTTGATCGTTATATTAAACAAAAGTTTATTAAATGAAATTAGGTCATATGATCATTACATCTTTTGTTATTATATCAAACGTTACACACCCCATTTGGATATGGGCCTAGTAAGCTGCCATAGAACATAAACTTAGCGGAATCGTTATAACGTACTGAATAATCATGATATTATGTAAAAGGTAGTAAAGCTAGATTTTGAATAGAAATAGTGATCTCTTAGAAGTATTATTATTGTAAGAAAGTAGTTGAGCTAGACTCTGCTTATAAATTATAATCTAAATTAATATTGTAAACAGTTACAATTATTAATATACGTATTTGTGTTAGGTTATCCTTAGTAATAATCCGATTATGAACATTCTTACTGCTTTGCAGTTTGCAGAAGTAATGATTATATTGTTAACAATGTATTACTATCACCGGAAAATTGCAACTCCGTAAGATTGTAATAAATGTTGATGAGATTAAAATTACTCGATATATTATGAAAAAAAATATTTGTTTACAATAAATCCCATCCAAATTCAATAGTTTCCAATATATTCGTGTCTTATTTAGAAAAAATAGTTCACAATTTCACGCGATATTTTACAATCTTACGGCGTTTGCCATTTTCCGATGACATTACTATGAATAAACATTTTACTATACATGGTGAATTTTTAAGTGGTAGGCTTAATCCGAAACTAAGAGAATAAATACTCAATGGAGTTTCGGCCTTGATTTTGATGTAAACCAAAACGGCATGATTCCTTTATTAAAAAAAAAACAATATTGCTATAGTAGGCGCCAGATAATCGTGGAATAACGGTCATTGACCCACCTACAATTATTGACATTTTTAATTTGAAAAACGGAATTAATGACACAAAGCTGTCCCGAATCATCATCTCTCGTGATCCTTAACATTGTCTAATAATGAAAAACGATTCATATTTAATTGTTCAGGTACCTATGAACAGTTATTAGGGAAAGGTCAATATACTTTATTCCACATTTATCTGGCGCCTACTATAGCCAGGAATTTTATCCGTTGATTTTGAAAATAAACGTACACTGTAATACACCATCCGAAATGATATAAAATCAAGTGTAGGGACAAATATTAGGCGCTATGACAATCGGCCCTGTGCTTTCAACGCGGATGAAAAGGTGAGGTAAGGGCACTTTTTGTTTGACTTATAATTTACTATTGTTATAATGTTCTTGAGCACTAGTGGTTGACATAAATAGTTCGATTCGATTAGTTTTACAACATATTTCTATATTAAAAGTAACGTCGAATAGTAAACGGAAGCCGTGTGATACAACTGGCTAGTCACAAAATAAAAAAAACGTGTGCGTCTCGAGACGCCCGACAGAAGTGATAACTTAAACTAATCTAAGTTGAACTATTTAATATGGGAAGCGTCTGTCCGAAATACGTCTAGCGCTGTGAGAGAGGAAGAGCCTGCCTACCGTTGCCGTATGCGTGAGAGAAAGGGAAGCCAGACAGACTGGCGCCGTAACGCGTTACGTTATGAAGCGATTTACCCTCCCATAAGAAGTTATCACTTCAAAACGTGTGCGTCTCGGGACGCCCGACAGAAGTGATAACTTAAACTAATCTAAGTTGAACTATTTAATATGGGAAGCGTCTGTCCGAAATGCGTCTAGCGCTGTGAGAGAGGAAGAGCCTGCCTACCGTTGCCGTATGCGTGAGAGAAAGGGAAGCCAGACAGACTGGTGCCGTAACGCGTTACGTTACGAAGCGGTTTACCCTCCCATAAGTAGTTATCACTTCAAAAAAATCAAAAGTCATTCATTCAAATTAGGCTGAGTGCCAGCACTTTTTGAACGTCAAAGTTCTACATAAAGGCAGTCCCCCAAAACGCTCATCCGTCACCACTTCCTAATGTTTCACCTAGGAAGAAGAAGTGGCGCAACAAACTCGCCAGCAATTAATGCAACCAATCATAGAAGTTTACGGTTGCTAGTCAATTTGTAAATTGTTTTTGCAATGATTTTCGTTCCTGAAACTGGGTATTAATAATGACTGATTATAATTTCAGGGTCCGATTGTAAGGTTTTTTTTTTTAAATTAACCTTAATGTCATGTCATGTTGAAGAACGATGAGGATTTAACTTTTTTTTAATGATGATTTTGTCAACTACTAGTGACATTTATTGAAATAAAATAACTACTTTTTACTATTTATGTCAAACACTAGTGCCGTTACCTTATTCTTGTGAATTTTGTTTAAAAAAATATTGATTTTTATAGCAACGTAACACATTTAAAACATTTAATAATCGTATATATTTTTTCTTGATTACTGTCAATATCTTAAGGCGTCGTCGTCATCGGCTCGAATAAAATTTATTCGGCAATACCGGAAGGCGCCCTCTGTCGGCACGACGACTCGATCGATTTTACAAATGAACGCGACAATCGCGTATTCACGCGCAGTTCGCTTTGTCTGTTTTTTTTTACGACGACGCCTTATGGCCTGCGCAGACTGGCGTACGGGATAGCAGAGGATTTTTAATTAATCAATTGAATTTAAAAGTTATCCAGCCGAAATAAGTTATTTATTACAATCCCTTACGGCCAGTTTCAATAACGTATCTACCTTTAACCAACTTTCAAAACTGTCAAATTAGCTACCAAGGGTAGCTGAAACGTCATATTAGCCATTGTAATATGACGTTTCAGCTAAGCTTTGCTTTGTTTAAGCTAAGGTAGATACGTTATTGAAACCGGCCGTTAGTCTATCGCGCGTTCAAAAGTTCCAATGTAAAAACATGTAAACTTATCTCCCTTTCGTTCCTCTAACAGTGCAGTATCTGCCTAAAGTGGGAGAAGTCGAAAAAGCGGCTGCAAGTCCACGAATACAAAGTACACAGGGAACAAAGATACAGGTACCTATGCCCCGTATGTCAGGACACGTTCTCCAGGCCAGGCAACGCCAGGTACCACCTGGCCAGGAGTCATGGCGTGCCTAGAGAAGACCAGGGCGTCATCGAGCGATATGAGGTATTTGTGACAATCAAATATGCATGTCACCGGAATATATTGCAAACTGTTGAATTTGGGTAGTATTTATTGTATTCAAAATGAATGAATGTTGTTCATAAATATCGAGAAATTATGATCTAATAAAGATTTAGCAATTTTAAAATTAACCGGTGACATGTATAAGTAAAAATATTTTTAAACTTCAATAATTATAAGGGTAACAAGGCTTGTCAATACATAATTATCTAACTAGCACTTAGACCGCGACTTCATCAGCGTATATTTAGTACAAACGGTTTTACCAACAAGAACAAAACATGTTCTGTAAGGTGTCGGACGTAAAAGAATAGCACCAGCCCATCACTTCCCGTGGGTGTCGTAAGAGGCGACTAAGGGACTCACCAGAGAATGGGCAGCAGCATTCTCTGTGCATTGCAACAGCTACACTGCGATCGCCAACCCGCCTGCCAAGCGTGGCGATTATGGCTAACCCCCCCTTGGGGAAGGCCTATGTCCAGCAGTCGACGTCTTTCGACTGATATGATGATAAACAAGACATTAGAGAGTAGGTAACAATAGTATCAGGAGTATTTTATTGAATTCTGGTACCCAAGGGAAGATTTAACTTGTGTTCTGTGTACCAGGATTCTCACGCTTCTTGGCATCAAAATAACATCAGAAACTCAGAAGTTGGACAAGTAATAGGAAAAAAGTGAAAAATAGACCGTTCATGTGTGTGGGTGTGGTGAATGCAGAGTTCTGAATTTATGAGGTTGTGTGTTGAGAAGAATTCATGTACACCTGCAGGGTTTTTCAGGAGTTCGTGGTCATATTTCAGGTTAACGATCTGTATCCGGTATAAAGTTTTTTTTTTCATAAAATCCGACCTCCAAACATGTGCGTGTTCAAATTTAACAAAACATTCCGACACCTACAATAATATTATAAAGAGGTTAAGTTTGTAAGTTTGTATGTAGGGGGTAATCTCTGGAACTGCTGAACAGATTTCGAAAATTCTTTTTGTATATGATAGCCACATTCATGCGGAATGTAGGCTTTACGGGAAATTCCTACGGGAACGGGAAAAAACGGGATATGCGCGTACAAAGTCGCGGGCAACAGCTAGTCAAAAATATACAAAAAATTTCTAAACAAATCACTTTTCATGATGCATCAAATCTATGATTGAACTTAAAATAGATGAAAAGTGATTTGAATAAATGACTTGAATTTTGATTTTTTTTTATTCGTTTTGAACTTTCTAGTATGTTTTTGATGTCGAAATGTTTTGTTAAATATGAACACTCCCTTTAGAAATACCCAATTGATAACCTTAGGTGATTTTCTGTTTCATCATGGCTCTGCATCCTTTCATGCACCCATACATTTCCGAAAAGTTGTGGGATAAATGGAGATTTTAAAAGGGATGCTGTCGTGATTATAACTAACCCACAGTTTCCGTTGACTCAGATACACTTGCCCACGCTGCCCGAAGACCTACAAGTGCCCTGATCACGTCAGGAGGCACCTCGTCAACTTCCACGAGATACCCAGGTCGGACCAGGGGCCTATTGAGAAATATGTGATGAGTTAAAAGTGCGAGGGACTTGGTTTTTGTGTTGCGGAGGACTTGGCATGTTGCGGATGGCGCAGATTCCATTGTTCAAAAGTGAGATAATAATTGGTATTATTTATTTGAAACTCTTGTGAATTCGTCGGGAAAAATAACAATATAAAAAAACCGTTTTTAAAATTTATGAAAAACATTGGTTGGCCCAGTGTCAATATTGACATCACTAACGGCCGATCTCAATAACGTATCTATATTTAACCAACTGTCAAATTAGCTACCTACAGTAGCTGAAACGTCATGTTTGCCTTTGTAACATGACGTTTCAGCTTCTGTTGCCAGCTGATTTGACAGTTGGTTAAAGATAGATAAGTTATTGAAACCGGACGTAGGGCGAGTTCTTTGGTCCGTAATTACCCATTGGTTAAACATTTTGGCCAGGTTTCAATCCGTTTTTCGACCAATTTTATTGTAAATTTATTAACTAATAGTTGTTTATTTAACCGTAGGTCAAGCTAAATATTGATTGAAACGCACACGAAATTTTTGGTGCTCATAATTGTTAATTTTTAGTTGGTTACTTGGCCCTTCATTGGTCTTTGTTTTCTCTGAAAAGACCAATGAGAGCTTTGTTTCCAGGTTTACTATCACACGAAAACAGATAAATTGTAGACTTGTGCTCTGATTGGTCGCCATTTTATTATAATCCACAATTTCTCGGTATGACTTCGCGAGATTATAGACTAACAAATTTTATTGCGTAAAAAAGTATTCCAAATGTTCAGTTGACAGTTTGTCGAGAGTTTACAATCTCTCAAGTTATTGTTACGAGCTTGGGGTTCGTGACAATAAAAACAGCCGATTAAATAACCAAAATGACACTTTAATTTAAAAACACTAATTACAACTTTAAACTCACTAATTATAGAACACAACTTCACCACTGATCACTTTATTCGCACTTGAAGATCGCTTCCAAAGTATTCGCTTGTATCGCTAATCCAATACTGACTCGGTCGCGGAATACGCGCTCCTTTTATAGGTCAGTTTATTCTAGAAACTTCCATTCTCGAAACATCTGGAAAGTACTCGTAACTACCGCTGCCGACTGACCAGATACCGAGAAGTGTAGAATGTTCTGGCAAAGAAATGTCTAGAAGGTACTTGACTCTACTAGTTCTGCTACTCGATACTAGATGGCGCTAGTAGTAACTTAATGTACCCGACATTAATTCTGGCGCGTAACACTGCCCCCTCCTAAGACATGCTCGTCCCGAGCATTATCGGTCCCATAATAACGCGCCAGTCGATCCACATGGACGATCTTAGGAGCACTTCTTGTACCTTTCTGTATACGGTAGGTCACGTCGTTAATTTTTGTCACAATCCGGTACGGCCCGTCCCATTTAGCTTGAAGCTTAGGAGATTTCCCTTTACTGCGAACTGGATTGTGCAACCACACTAGTGAACCTTCGTCGAACCCTTTATTGTTCATTTTACGGTCATAACGGGTTTTCATCTTTTCAGACATTTGCTGGCCCGATTGTCTGACGTGCTCATAAATGTCATTCATTTTGTTCCGCAAGTCATTCGCATAATCGGTTATACTGCGTGGGGCATCAGGTGGTATTCCAGTGATCAGATCTGCGGGCAGCCGTAATTCTCTTCCAAAGTTTGCGAAGGCTGGTGTCACCGATGTACTTTCATGAACAGCACTTCGGTATGACAGCAAAAACGGTTGTATATGCTTGTCCCAATCGCGTTGCCGGTTTTCCACGACTTTTGCCAGGTATCTCTCCAATGTCTGATTAAATCTTTCCACCATTCCATCCGATTGTGGGTGGTAAGAAGTTGTTCTCGTTTTATGAGTACCCATAACTCGACAAGTTTCCTGGAATATTTGGGACTCAAAATTCCTTCCTTGATCGCTGTGAATCTCCAAGGGTACTCCAAAACGACAGAAGACTTCATGAACTAGTTTATCTGCAACTGTTGAGGCTTCTTGATTTGGAATGGCGAAGACTTCCGGCCACTTAGTGAAGTAATCCATTACAACCATGAAATACTTGTTACCACTTTCACTTTCCGGAAAAGGTCCCGCAACATCTAGGGCTATCCTTTCCCATGGTGCACCGACGTTGTACAATTTTAATGCACCTCTACTGCGAGTCTGAGGTCCTTTTACAGCCGCACAACTTGTACATTTGCGACACCAGTCCTCGACATCGTCACGACAGTGGACCCAGTAAAACCGTTCTCTTATCTTCAGTAGAGTCCGTTTTACTCCCATATGGCCTCCTGAAGAACCATTATGGTACAGCTGTAGGACATTCGGTACTTTTGCTTTAGGGACAACCATTTGCAAATGACAGCTGTCTCCCCGAGCATTTTCCCATTTACGGCACAGGACTCCATCCTGAATCACTAAGCTGTCCCATTGGGCCCAATAACTTTTTGTGATCGAACTCATCGCTGAGACGTCACTCCACGTGGGCTTAGGAGCACTGGCCTTCATCCACCCCAGAATCGGCTTGATGTCCGAATCTTCCTGCTGTGCACATTGTAGGCTTTCCTTCCACTCGCTGCTGAGGTCTGTCTTGACCATTCTCACAGGTACGACTTCTTTACCCTCTTGCCTAGTACAATGCTTGCAGTCTTCAGGGCAAGGTCTTCTTGACAATGCGTCGGCGTTGCCATGAGATCTTCCGCTGCGATGTTCAATCACAAAGTCGTATTCCTGCAGTAGTTCAATCCATCTCGCAACTTGTCCTTCTGGAGTTTTGAACTGCAATAGCCATTTCAGCGCAGCATGGTCAGTACGTAAATGGAATTTCCGTCCCAGCAGATATTTGCTAAAATGCTGCAAAGACTTTACCACAGCAAGCAATTCCCGTCTCGTGACACAATAGTTCCTTTCTGGTTTCGATAATGACTTGCTGAAGTATGCTATCACAACCTCTTGATCGCCATTGCGTTGAGATAACACACCGCCAAGTCCGATATCACTTGCGTCTGTGTCAACTATAAATTCCTTGTTCGTATCAGGATACCCCAGAATAGGTGTTCTGCACAGACGTTCCTTTAGCTCCTGGAATGCGACGTCGCAACTTTCATCCCAGTAGAAATGTCGCTTTTCCTCGGTTAGTTTGTGGAGGGGTTTGGCTATGTCCGCAAAGTTCTTGACGAATCGCCTATAATAGGAGCACAAACCCAAAAATGCTCTGACCTGTGTCTTGTCTTTTGGAATTGGCCAATCCTTGACAGCGGCGATTTTCTCTGGATCTGTGCGGATGCCTTCTTCCGACACTACGTATCCCAAAAAGCTGACTTGACGTTTGAAAAGTGAACACTTCTTTGGACTCAACTTGAGATTTGCACTCTGGATCTTCATGAGCACGCGTTCCAGGTTTTGAAGATGTTCTTCAAACGTACGGCCTACGATGATGATGTCATCCAAGTAGACCAGGCAGGCATCGCCAATTAACCCGGTTAGTACAAGTTCCATCAACCTTTCAAACGTTGCCGGAGCATTGCACAATCCAAACGGCATAACTTTAAATTGCCACAGGCCCTTTCCTGTCGAGAATGCAGTTTTCTCCTTGTCCTTAGGGTCAATTTCAACTTGCCAGTAACCACTTTTTAGGTCTAGCGTGCTAAACCACTTCACTCCAGTAAGCATGTCCAGCGTGTCATCAATTCTTGGCAAAGGATAGCTGTCCTTCTTCGTGACGTCGTTTAGACGACGATAGTCAACACAAAACCGCATGCTGCCATCCTTCTTTCTTACCAGCACTACTGGTGAACACCATGGACTGGATGAAGGTTCTATAACACCATCCTTCACCATTCCTTCAATCATGGTTTCCACTTCCTTTTCACGTGCTACCGGCAATCTTCTTGGCCGCTGACGGATAGGCAATTCTTCTCCTGTGTTTATTTTGTGTTGAACTAAGCCAGTCTTCCCGATATCACCATCGTTTGAAGAGAAAACACTGGCGTACTTCTGTAACATTTTCTTTGCCTTGACCAGTTCATTTTGAGACAGAGCGCTGCGACAGTCGTCTAAAAGTGTGGTCACTTTCGTTTGTGCGTCCTTGCTGAGGGTCCCGGTCGAAAGATATTGGCATCGACGCAACCAATCCACTTCCTCGCAAGTACCAATCAGAGTGCCTTTTTCTATCATCTGTTCCTTATCACTAAGGTTCAGCACACGTACCCCTGAGATGTCGGTGGCTCTGACCAAAGTTCGTGCCACTTTCCATGGAAGGTCATTGTCTACCTTTTCCACGAGTACACAACGATGATTCTGCCCAGGATTCCGAGGAAGACTAACCGGCACAATCGTTTCCGATCTCGGAGGAAGAACAATCTTCTTTAGGCTGTACACATTTCCTGGTAACGCTCCTTCCATGAAAAGTTCCTCTTGTCCACATTTCATAACTCCTTGATTAACGTCGATCTCACAACAATTCTTCCTCATAAAGTCTAAGCCCAGGATGCAATCGTCCATTATATCAGCCACGACAACATTATGCAGGTAGATTCCGTTGCCTAGCTTCAACTCCATCTCTCTCTCTCCTCGGACGGGTATACGCTGACCAGTGGCTGTTACCAAATTTATGCGGTCTCGGTTGTGTACGGAGTCCCCAAGGAACCGACTTACAAGTTGGGAACTGACAACCGTGCGAGAAGCTCCAGTGTCTATAGTCAGCTTACAAGGCATTCCGTTGACCTCGCCCTTGATGATTAGGCTATTCCCGTCATGGGTTTGTGAGATCGAAATCCTTGGGGCTCTTTGAACATCAGCCAGCACCCGCCCCGCAGTCCTGGCTTTCACTCGTTTCCCTGCTGTTGCTGGGCGGTGCTGTTAGCCGCCCTACCCTCTGGAGATTGGCTACCTTCCCTTTCTGCAGTCCGCTTAGGGCAACTGGATCGAAGGTGGCCCCTTTCCCCACAGCCGTAGCACCTAGGGCTGTATCCTTTTAAACGGTCGCGAACTGTAGGCACTGCAACCTCCCTGATGCGATGGGAACGATGATCCTGTCGCACAGCTTCCACCTCCAGTGCATGAGCCAAGGCGTCCTTAAGCGTCCCGTGGTGCCCGAGCCTCACAGCAGCTCTAACTTCAAGGTCGCGGATGCCATCGATGAATGCCTGCACCAGGTTCCCTTCAATGAGCGCAGGTACGGACTGGTATGCTTTTCGTACCAGCTTTTCCACTTCGAGGGCCCACTGCTGCAGGTTTTCACTGCTGCGTTGCACGCGATCCTTGAGCTTCGCACGAAACACATGTTCCAGATGAGCGTCGCCATACCTAGCTTCCAACGCCTCAAGGAGTTGCTCGTACGTCACTTCTTTACCGAGAGCTTCCAGGACAGTTAAGGCCTGGTCGCGCAGGCCGAGGGTGAGAGCAGTCATGGCCTGATCTTTAGTCCACCCATTCGCCTTCACAACAGCCTCAAACTGTATTTTGTAGGCCGACCAGGAAGATGTCCCATCGAACGGTGGCACTTTGAATCCACGTAGCGAAGGTGTAGAATCTGTAGAAGCTACGGAAGTGGCAATTCCATCCCCTACTTTAAGGTTGTCCAGCGTTTTCTTCACGTCAGCAATCACGTTGTCAACTCGATCATTCATTTGGTCGATTCGCGTTTCGGCTTCCGCCAGGCGGTTCTCATGCTGGACCACCTTTTCTTTTACAACACTTATTTCTTTGCCGAAAGTAGCGTGTAGATCCTTCATAACGAACATCTGTTCTTCCTGGCGGCGCGCCTGCTCCTCCTTGTCACGCTGGAGCTGTTCTTCCAACCGCCGGGCCTGTTCCTCCTGTCGGCGAGCCTGTTCCTCCTGTCGGCGAGCCTGTTCCTCCTGTCGGCGAGCCTGTTCCTCCTTGTCACGCTGGAGCTGTTCTTCCAACCGCCGGGCCTGTTCCTCCTGTCGGCGAGCCTGTTCCTCCTGTCGGCGAGCCTGTTCCTCCTGTCGGCGAGCCTGTTCCTCCTTGTCTCGCTGTAGCTGTTCTTCCAGCCGACGGGCCTGTTCCTCTTGTCGGCGGGCCTGTTCCTGCAGCATCATCATCAGTGCAGCAAAGTCTGGTGCTGCAGATGCTGGAGCTCCTGTGGACGGACCGGCCTCCATGATCGGCAACTGGCCCTCCGACGTCTGCGGCGTTGTACCTCCAAAACGCCTATGGTCCGTCTCCTGCTGACGTTGACTCCGGGTACGGATACCCTCCGTGTCGTCCTTTGGTAGAATCGGCATGATTTAAATATCCACTCTTCTGACACCAATTGTTACGAGCTTGGGGTTCGTGACAATAAAAACAGCCGATTAAATAACCAAAATGACACTTTAATTTAAAAACACTAATTACAACTTTAAACTCACTAATTATAGAACACAACTTCACCACTGATCACTTTATTCGCACTTGAAGATCGCTTCCAAAGTATTCGCTTGTATCGCTAATCCAATACTGACTCGGTCGCGGAATACGCGCTCCTTTTATAGGTCAGTTTATTCTAGAAACTTCCATTCTCGAAACATCTGGAAAGTACTCGTAACTACCGCTGCCGACTGACCAGATACCGAGAAGTGTAGAATGTTCTGGCAAAGAAATGTCTAGAAGGTACTTGACTCTACTAGTTCTGCTACTCGATACTAGATGGCGCTAGTAGTAACTTAATGTACCCGACATTAATTCTGGCGCGTAACATTATTTTACAATCTTACGGAGTTTGCTATTTTCCGGTGACATTTATACCCTACTGCGCGTCAAAAACAGGGTTACGATTTCAAGTGTGCATGTATTGAATGTTGGATACTATGTAGGTAAGGTATACCTCTCTGAAATAACGCAATTTCTGAAAAGTGGTCATTGGATTTATTAATTTTTACTATGGGTGCAACCCTGTAACATTGCCCTATACATTTATGTTTGAACTTTGCATAACTCGACAAAATTGTACCTTTTTTTTGGTCGAGATATCAGGGTCAGTTCCATGGTGAAAGTTATTTATAAATATTTATATATAATGTAAAAACCGACTTCAAAAAAGGAAGAGGCTCTCAATTCGGTTGTGTTTTCTAAATCCTCACCTTATTTTCGAAATCCGGTATTGCTGATGGATAAGATCTATTAGGAATTGAGGGAACTCTTCAAGGCAACAGTCATTTATACAATAGCGGTTTGCATTTTCAGGAATTGCGGTCTTTCTGTATCAGCCTGTGTTCCCTCGTACCATTCTAATGCAATCGTTAAAATGACCAGGAGAATTTGATTGTCTTTAATTTTATATACTTACACATGTGTCTTGGAATCTCTGTCATACATGACAAAGTTCAAATTCCATTGCAACCCATACTTTTTATTGTCTTTTTCATACATATGGTCACTTGAAACTCATCTTAAATAAAATTATTGTAAAGCGTTTGTTGGAACCTTAATCCTTAATCAGGGGCGTAGCTACCGCCGTATCAAAGATACGGGGCCCCCGGGTTATAAGGGTCCCATCGTGTGGACGTAAAGCTATACATTTAGTCGCGTTATCTCCTTCGTGGCCTGCGAAGACAGTTCTGAGCTAGTAGGGCCTATTTTGTTTAAACAATACCCCTAAAAACGGGCCCCCCAAAAATGTTTGATACAGGGCCCCTTTAAGACTAGCTACGCCACTGACTTTAATGTGTTATAGAGGGCAACATTAGCTTGCCTGACATCTCTAAGTTTGTTTGTAGTCTGTGGTCAAGTGCTCTGGCGATTTCGAGATAATATACTGATTGGCGACGAACGTGTAACGCCTTAAAAAGTGTGTAAATGTGGACAGTACCACGACAACAAAACCCATAGGAAAATATAATCGTAACTAATCTCAAAGTCGATACTTGATTTAAAAGCGAGGGATTGAAATTATCTCTTTATTGTAAACTAGTTGCCGCCCGCGGCTCCGCCCGCGTGATTGTCGAAAACTATCCTAAGGGAACATATTCCCGGGATAAAAAGTATCCTATGTGTTATTCCAGACTATAATCTACCTCTGTGCCAAATTTCATCAAAATCCATTCAGTAGTTTTTACGTGAAAGAGTAACAAACATCCATACATACATCCATACTTACAAACTTTCGCCTTTATAATAGTAGTAGGATTAGAGTATAGATGCAGCGATTCATCATTTGTGATAAATATTATATAATATAGTTTATATTAAGTTGTAAAATCATGATTTTTTATACAAAATAATTCGTCATTATAATGATGAAGATGTAAACAACGCAGAATGTGCTTTGTGCGTAATCATTGTACATACTAGATGTAACAAATGTATTTATCAGAAAATAAAAAATAACTTTTTTCTATTTTTGTATTTTATTCTAACTTTTTAAGAAGCCACACTTTTTAGCTATCAATTGCCAGAGTTGCGGATATTTTTCGAGCGTCACCGCGGCCCTGGAACGCAAAGGGCATTTGGCGGAACACGGATGGATTTTAGTCAGTAACAGTCTGACACTCCCTTCCACTCCGCCCAGAGCGAAAGGAGTCATTTGGTGATTTCCCATCCATTAAGAAAAAAATGGTTATACCTATCAAGAAACACAGACTTGTAGCATTTCCGCCCCGACCCTTGCTCGAGCCAGTCCGCGCCGCTGAGCCTGTAGTCTTAAATTAACCTTAATAATAATTCTAGTTCGATCCAGCCCGTCCCTAGCTGTCCTCCCCCCAGCGACGCCCTAAGCCGAGGCCCGTACCCCACAGCGGGTGCCCTTAGCGTGTAGTCGCTTAGTTTGTAAGTTTTTATAAGCCCTGGCTGGAGGCTTTAATATTATATTAAAGCCACCACAGGCAAGCCCGGTTTAAGCAGTCGACAACCTCATAGGTTGAACTGCGAGACGCCACTCGCAAAAAAAAACGGGTGGGTTTTAAGTCAGTAAGCGTCTGACACTCCCTTCCGCTCCGCCCAGAGCGAAACGAGTCATTTGATGATTTCCCATCCATTAAGAAAAAAAGGTTCTAGGTATCAAGAAACACAGAGGATTGATGCGACATCTACACCGCCACATTAGTACTACAAAAATATGTGACGTGAAAAGTTCTCGGTGCGATTTGAACATTATACAACAGCCCGACAACATCCATCGGACAGTTGCCCACCAGACAACACACGTGATCGGAGGATCCTCACTGGTACAGTAAATAAGTGGATCACCGTATTTTTTGTGTCACATTTGCAACGTTGGCTTCGTTAACCTTTTGAACGCAAAAGCATAAACGCATCGGCGTACCCCCGACGCTAAGCCACAATCGAAGTATTTTTTGTCACATATTTGCGACGTTTGGCGTACAGGGAAAGCTTTCGTTTGTCTCATATATGTAACAATGGCGTTCAAAAGGTTAATCACATACCTATATGTGACAGGAGAATATTATAAATGCAGTTGTAGCGTCTGCCTGTTGCGGAATTTTTTCGAAAGTCACCGCGGCCCTGGAACGCAAAGGGCTTTAGAAGGAACACGGATGGGTTTTAGTCAGTAAGAGTCATTTGATGATGTCCCATCCTAAAAAAAAATCTTAATTTCGCGCGGGTGGAGCCGCTGGTAGAGGGTATCAGGGTAGTATAATAATAAAACAACCGAACATAGACTAGTAAACTTAGTTTATTTAAACCTAATTATTGTGCATCATTTGTACAAAGTACGGTCTAACAAATAAATGCTACATTGTGCTTTGGCAAAAGTTTCTTACAAAATACTTATAATATCAATATTTGTGTCAATGACAACTAGGAAGTGGTGACGGGCGGGCGTTTTGGGGAACTTTGACGTTCAAAAAGTGCTGGCACTCAGCCTAATTTGAATAAATGACTTGATTTTGAATTAATTTTGTAAATTTTTGCTAGTACGTATATTTACAATAGGTACCCAGTTACTGCGTTATTGTGGGCACATACGCTTCGTGTAAAATACTGGGATTCAGCTGTATCCTGACGTTAGCGATTGGCAGAAGATGATAATTCCACGATATAAATGGCAAGATCTCGGCAACTACACCAACTCATTGTGAAGAAAAACCCGGGACTAATTTTCTAAAATTTCTTCTGTCTTCAAATAAACTTTTTACGAATATTACCTGGAAATAAAACGAAAAATATTATTAACTCAACTTATTGCGCGTTTAAATTATGTTGGCTACCGAATCCGGTGACCGTTTTCGGTATAACCGGGACGCGTTTTTTTTAGATTAGCTAAAGTCCACACTTCTTTTATGGGGTATTGTATTAAATGTTACAATAAGATACCTTCTGACATATTAGAACTAAATGAAGGAAAATTTAAAACTTATGTTAAAAGTACACTTTGTAAACAAGCATATTACAAATTAGAAGATTACATTCAGGATAAGAATGCTTGGAAACATGTTGGTCCTGCTCCATAGGACAATCAAGGGTGTAGACAAAATCAAACTGGTTGATTTATGAATTAACTCTATAGATATACTGTTTATTTTTTTTGTGTTTCTATTTTTCTGTTGACTCACACACTGTTTAATTAATGGTTCCAATGTTTGTAAATATGTGAGTACCATTTACCTAAATTTCTTTAGAAAATGAATAAGTTTACCTCTGCTGGTGATACTTTGTTCTTATAAGTAGCATACTCTGGGTGCATCGTCCCCACATAATATTAAATTAATTTTTGTATACCAAATTTTGTAAAATCATTATTTGAAAAGAGTAACTATGGAGTTTCTTGTCCGTTCTTCTCCATAAGAATCTACCTTTCCGAATGGACAGTAGAGTCACTTTATTAAATAAAATAAAAAATGGCTATTATCGAACACAAATAAATTGTAACATGTGTTTTTTTTTGTTCTAATAAATAAATAAATAAAATAAAATAAATAAATTAATGTAACATTATTATTTTACTGAACTGTAAACGATGACGTTCAAAAGTGCCGTTTAATGGCCTAATTGAAATAAACGTTTTGACTTTGCGTAATGCCAAACTGTATACAGTACATATCAGCACAGTTAATATCTGTGTTGAAGTATATTTTGCTATAGAATATTGGAACAAAATACATGCGAGTACAGACAGCCAGATTCCCACAATGACTTTTTAGTTTAACGAAGGTTACGAGTTCGGGACTTCTCTCTCACCCAAAAGTCTGCATCACCCAAAGGTTGACTGGTAGAGAATGCCTATGGCGTTAAGTCCGCCTCTGTACATTTGTGTGCGTAAAGTGTTAATTAATAAATTGAGACAGTAGGAGACTCACCTGTGTAAACCCCACTAAGAGCATCAATAGAACGTGTCCTATCGACCACGTCAGTACTCTGAAACAAAAAGAAAACACATATTAATCCAGTAGGTTTTGCCCGCGACTTCGTTCGCGCATATCCCGTTTTTTCCCGTTCCCGTAAGAATTTCAAAAAACACTGTGTGTTGTCTGTCAGTGACTGAGTGACCTCAGTCAGTAACGTAAGAATTTTATATATAAGGACTAGTTTTGCTCGCGACTTCGTTCGCGCACATCCCGTTTTTTCGTAGGAATTTAAGGAAGTCCTCTCTTAGTGCTCCCCTACACTCCCCAAGGAACTTGCCAAATTTCAGCTTTCTACGACCTGTAGTTTCGGCTGTGTCTGTCAGTCAGTCAGTCAGCAACGGAATTTTTTTATCTATTAGGATTTCCATAATTCCAAATGCTTAAGTAGTTCTGTCAGATTATGATGATACTTGGTATACGTGATACGGGTAGTCTATGTCTTGGATACAGACAAACTAGACAAAGGTAGGATCGAACTGGCCATAGAGTTGAGGTTGTCGCGTTTGCCAGCTGGGTCCTAGCATACGCGGAACCCCCCAAGGGCTCGGTCATGCTGTCTCCCTCTAACTGTATCGCTCTCTCTCTCTCTCTCTCACCTGTCACACATATCCTCGGCGAGGTTTCTGTCCCTCGCTTCGTGCGCTGAGTGTAACTCCTGCAGTCTGCGCGCGGCACACATGTTATCTCCCTCTAACTGTATCGCTCTCTCTCTCTCTCACCTGTCACACATATCCTCGGCGAGGTTTCTGTCCCTCGCTTCGTGCGCTGAGTGTAACTCCTGCAGTCTGCGCGCGGCACACATGTTATGTCCCTCTAACTGTATCGCTCTCTCTCTCTCACCTGTCACACATATCCTCGGCGAGGTTTCTGTCCCTCGCTTCGTGCGCTGAGTGTAACTCCTGCAGTCTGCGCGCGGCACACATGTTATCTCCCTCTAACTGTATCGCTCTCTCTCTCTCACCTGTCACACATATCCTCGGCGAGGTTTCTGTCCCTCGCTTCGCGCGCTGAGTGTAACTCCTGCAGTCTGCGCGCGGCACACATGTTATCTCCCTCTAACTGTATCGCTCTCTCTCTCTCACCTGTCACACATATCCTCGGCGAGGTTTCTGTCCCTCGCTTCGTGCGCTGAGTGTAACTCCTGCAGTCTGCGCGCGGCACACATGTTATCTCCCTCTAACTGTATCGGTCTCTCTCTCTCACCTGTCACACATATCCTCGGCGAGGTATCTGTCCCTCGCTTCGTGCGCTGAGTGTAACTCCTGCAGTCTGCGCGCGGCACACATGTTGTCTCCCTCTAACTGTATCGCTCTCTCTCTCTCACCTGTCACACATATCCTCGGCGAGGTTTCTGTCCCTCGCTTCGTGCGCTGAGTGTAACTCCTGCAGTCTGCGCGCGGCACACATGTTATCTCCCTCTAACTGTATCGCTCTCTCTCTCTCACCTGTCACACATATCCTCGGCGAGGTTTCTGTCCCTCGCTTCGTGCGCTGAGTGTAACTCCTGCAGTCTGCGCGCGGCACACATGTTGTCTCCCTCTAACTGTATCGCTCTCTCTCTCTCTCACCTGTCACACATATCCTCGGCGAGGTTTCTGTCCCTCGCTTCGTGCGCTGAGTGTAACTCCTGCAGTCTGCGCGCGGCACACATGTTGTCTCCCTCTAACTGTATCGCTCTCTCTCTCTCACCTGTCACACATATCCTCGGCGAGGTTTCTGTCCCTCGCTTCGTGCACTGAGTGTAACTCCTGCAGTCTGCGCGCGGCACACATGTTGTCTCCCTCTAACTGTATCGCTCTCTCTCTCTCTCACCTGTCACACATATCCTCGGCGAGGTTTCTGTCCCTCGCTTCGTGCGCTGAGTGTAACTCCTGCAGTCTGCGCGCGGCACACATGTTGTCTCCCTCTAACTGTATCGCTCTCTCTCTCTCACCTGTCACACATATCCTCGGCGAGGTTTCTGTCCCTCGCTTCGTGCGCTGAGTGTAACTCCTGCAGTCTGCGCGCGGCACACATGTTGTCTCCCTCTAACTGTATCGCTCTCTCTCTCTCTCACCTGTCACACATATCCTCGGCGAGGTTTCTGTCCCTCGCTTCGTGCGCTGAGTGTAACTCCTGCAGTCTGCGCGCGGCACACATGTTGTCTCCCTCTAACTGTATCGCTCTCTCTCTCTCACCTGTCACACATATCCTCGGCGAGGTTTCTGTCCCTCGCTTCGTGCGCTGAGTGTAACTCCTGCAGTCTGCGCGCGGCACACATGTTGTCTCCCTCTAACTGTATCGCTCTCTCTCTCTCTCACCTGTCACACATATCCTCGGCGAGGTTTCTGTCCCTCGCTTCGTGCGCTGAGTGTAACTCCTGCAGTCTGCGCGCGGCACACATGTTATCTCCCTCTAACTGTATCGCTCTCTCTCTCTCACCTGTCACACATATCCTCGGCGAGGTTTCTGTCCCTCGCTTCGTGCGCTGAGTGTAACTCCTGCAGTCTGCGCGCGGCACACATGTTGTCTCCCTCTAACTGTATCGCTCTCTCTCTCTCACCTGTCACACATATCCTCGGCGAGGTTTCTGTCCCTCGCTTCGTGCGCTGAGTGTAACTGCTGCAGTCTGCGCGCGGCACACATGTTGTCTCCCTCTAACTGTATCGCTCTCTCTCTCTCTCACCTGTCACACATATCCTCGGCGAGGTTTCTGTCCCTCGCTTCGTGCGCTGAGTGTAACTCCTGCAGTCTGCGCGCGGCACACATGTTGTCTCCCTCTAACTGTATCGCTCTCTCTCTCTCTCACCTGTCACACATATCCTCGGCGAGGTTTCTGTCCCTCGCTTCGTGCGCTGAGTGTAACTCCTGCAGTCTGCGCGCGGCACACATGTTGTCTCCCTCTAACTGTATCGCTCTCTCTCTCTCACCTGTCACACATATCCTCGGCGAGGTTTCTGTCCCTCGCTTCGTGCGCTGAGTGTAACTCCTGCAGTCTGCGCGCGGCACACATGTTATCTCCCTCTAACTGTATCGCTCTCTCTCTCTCTCACCTGTCACACATATCCTCGGCGAGGTTTCTGTCCCTCGCTTCGTGCGCTGAGTGTAACTCCTGCAGTCTGCGCGCGGCACACATGTTGTCTCCCTCTAACTGTATCGCTCTCTCTCTCTCACCTGTCACACATATCCTCGGCGAGGTTTCTGTCCCTCGCTTCGCGCGCTGAGTGTAACTCCTGCAGTCTGCGCGCGGCACACATGTTGTCTCCCTCTAACTGTATCGCTCTCTCTCTCTCTCACCTGTCACACATATCCTCGGCGAGGTTTCTGTCCCTCGCTTCGTGCGCTGAGTGTAACTCCTGCAGTCTGCGCGCGGCACACATGTTATCTCCCTCTAACTGTATCGCTCTCTCTCTCTCACCTGTCACACATATCCTCGGCGAGGTTTCTGTCCCTCGCTTCGTGCGCTGAGTGTAACTCCTGCAGTCTGCGCGCGGCACACATGTTGTCTCCCTCTAACTGTATCGCTCTCTCTCTCTCACCTGTCACACATATCCTCGGCGAGGTTTCTGTCCCTCGCTTCGTGCGCTGAGTGTAACTCCTGCAGTCTGCGCGCGGCACACATGTTATCTCCCTCTAACTGTATCGCTCTCTCTCTCTCTCACCTGTCACACATATCCTCGGCGAGGTTTCTGTCCCTCGCTTCGTGCGCTGAGTGTAACTCCTGCAGTCTGCGCGCGGCACACATGTTATCTCCCTCTAACTGTATCGCTCTCTCTCTCTCACCTGTCACACATATCCTCGGCGAGGTTTCTGTCCCTCGCTTCGTGCGCTGAGTGTAACTCCTGCAGTCTGCGCGCGGCACACATGTTGTCTCCCTCTAACTGTATCGCTCTCTCTCTCTCACCTGTCACACATATCCTCGGCGAGGTTTCTGTCCCTCGCTTCGTGCGCTGAGTGTAACTCCTGCAGTCTGCGCGCGGCACACATGTTATCTCCCTCTAACTGTATCGCTCTCTCTCTCTCTCACCTGTCACACATATCCTCGGCGAGGTTTCTGTCCCTCGCTTCGTGCGCTGAGTGTAACTCCTGCAGTCTGCGCGCGGCACACATGTTATGTCCCTCTAACTGTATCGCTCTCTCTCTCTCACCTGTCACACATATCCTCGGCGAGGTTTCTGTCCCTCGCTTCGTGCGCTGAGTGTAACTCCTGCAGTCTGCGCGCGGCACACATGTTATCTCCCTCTAACTGTATCGCTCTCTCTCTCTCACCTGTCACACATATCCTCGGCGAGGTTTCTGTCCCTCGCTTCGCGCGCTGAGTGTAACTCCTGCAGTCTGCGCGCGGCACACATGTTATCTCCCTCTAACTGTATCGCTCTCTCTCTCTCACCTGTCACACATATCCTCGGCGAGGTTTCTGTCCCTCGCTTCGTGCGCTGAGTGTAACTCCTGCAGTCTGCGCGCGGCACACATGTTATCTCCCTCTAACTGTATCGGTCTCTCTCTCTCACCTGTCACACATATCCTCGGCGAGGTTTCTGTCCCTCGCTTCGTGCGCTGAGTGTAACTCCTGCAGTCTGCGCGCGGCACACATGTTGTCTCCCTCTAACTGTATCGCTCTCTCTCTCTCACCTGTCACACATATCCTCGGCGAGGTTTCTGTCCCTCGCTTCGTGCGCTGAGTGTAACTCCTGCAGTCTGCGCGCGGCACACATGTTATCTACCTCTAACTGTATCGCTCTCTCTCTCTCACCTGTCACACATATCCTCGGCGAGGTTTCTGTCCCTCGCTTCGTGCGCTGAGTGTAACTCCTGCAGTCTGCGCGCGGCACACATGTTGTCTCCCTCTAACTGTATCGCTCTCTCTCTCTCTCACCTGTCACACATATCCTCGGCGAGGTTTCTGTCCCTCGCTTCGTGCGCTGAGTGTAACTCCTGCAGTCTGCGCGCGGCACACATGTTGTCTCCCTCTAACTGTATCGCTCTCTCTCTCTCACCTGTCACACATATCCTCGGCGAGGTTTCTGTCCCTCGCTTCGTGCGCTGAGTGTAACTCCTGCAGTCTGCGCGCGGCACACATGTTGTCTCCCTCTAACTGTATCGCTCTCTCTCTCTCTCTCTCTCACCTGTCACACACATCCTCGGCGAGGTTTCTGTCCCTCGCTTCGTGCGCTGAGTGTAACTCCTGCAGTCTGCGCGCGGCACACATGTTGTCTCCCTCTAACTGTATCGCTCTCTCTCTCTCACCTGTCACACATATCCTCGGCGAGGTTTCTGTCCCTCGCTTCGTGCGCTGAGTGTAACTCCTGCAGTCTGCGCGCGGCACACATGTTGTCTCCCTCTAACTGTATCGCTCTCTCTCTCTCTCACCTGTCACACATATCCTCGGCGAGGTTTCTGTCCCTCGCTTCGTGCGCTGAGTGTAACTCCTGCAGTCTGCGCGCGGCACACATGTTGTCTCCCTCTAACTGTATCGCTCTCTCTCTCTCACCTGTCACACATATCCTCGGCGAGGTTTCTGTCCCTCGCTTCGTGCGCTGAGTGTAACTCCTGCAGTCTGCGCGCGGCACACATGTTGTCTCCCTCTAACTGTATCGCTCTCTCTCTCTCTCTCACCTGTCACACATATCCTCGGCGAGGTTTCTGTCCCTCGCTTCGTGCGCTGAGTGTAACTCCTGCAGTCTGCGCGCGGCACACATGTTATCTCCCTCTAACTGTATCGCTCTCTCTCTCTCACCTGTCACACATATCCTCGGCGAGGTTTCTGTCCCTCGCTTCGTGCGCTGAGTGTAACTCCTGCAGTCTGCGCGCGGCACACATGTTGTCTCCCTCTAACTGTATCGCTCTCTCTCTCTCACCTGTCACACATATCCTCGGCGAGGTTTCTGTCCCTCGCTTCGTGCGCTGAGTGTAACTGCTGCAGTCTGCGCGCGGCACACATGTTGTCTCCCTCTAACTGTATCGCTCTCTCTCTCTCTCACCTGTCACACATATCCTCGGCGAGGTTTCTGTCCCTCGCTTCGTGCGCTGAGTGTAACTCCTGCAGTCTGCGCGCGGCACACATGTTGTCTCCCTCTAACTGTATCGCTCTCTCTCTCTCTCACCTGTCACACATATCCTCGGCGAGGTTTCTGTCCCTCGCTTCGTGCGCTGAGTGTAACTCCTGCAGTCTGCGCGCGGCACACATGTTGTCTCCCTCTAACTGTATCGCTCTCTCTCTCTCACCTGTCACACATATCCTCGGCGAGGTTTCTGTCCCTCGCTTCGTGCGCTGAGTGTAACTCCTGCAGTCTGCGCGCGGCACACATGTTGTCTCCCTCTAACTGTATCGCTCTCTCTCTCTCTCACCTGTCACACATATCCTCGGCGAGGTTTCTGTCCCTCGCTTCGTGCGCTGAGTGTAACTCCTGCAGTCTGCGCGCGGCACACATGTTGTCTCCCTCTAACTGTATCGCTCTCTCTCTCTCACCTGTCACACATATCCTCGGCGAGGTTTCTGTCCCTCGCTTCGTGCGCTGAGTGTAACTCCTGCAGTCTGCGCGCGGCACACATGTTGTCTCCCTCTAACTGTATCGCTCTCTCTCTCTCTCACCTGTCACACATATCCTCGGCGAGGTTTCTGTCCCTCGCTTCGTGCGCTGAGTGTAACTCCTGCAGTCTGCGCGCGGCACACATGTTATCTCCCTCTAACTGTATCGCTCTCTCTCTCTCACCTGTCACACATATCCTCGGCGAGGTTTCTGTCCCTCGCTTCGTGCGCTGAGTGTAACTCCTGCAGTCTGCGCGCGGCACACATGTTGTCTCCCTCTAACTGTATCGCTCTCTCTCTCTCACCTGTCACACATATCCTCGGCGAGGTTTCTGTCCCTCGCTTCGTGCGCTGAGTGTAACTGCTGCAGTCTGCGCGCGGCACACATGTTGTCTCCCTCTAACTGTATCGCTCTCTCTCTCTCTCACCTGTCACACATATCCTCGGCGAGGTTTCTGTCCCTCGCTTCGTGCGCTGAGTGTAACTCCTGCAGTCTGCGCGCGGCACACATGTTGTCTCCCTCTAACTGTATCGCTCTCTCTCACTCACCTGTCACACATATCCTCGGCGAGGTTTCTGTCCCTCGCTTCGTGCGCTGAGTGTAACTCCTGCAGTCTGCGCGCGGCACACATGTTGTCTCCCTCTAACTGTATCGCTCTCTCTCTCTCTCTCTCTCACCTGTCACACACATCCTCGGCGAGGTTTCTGTCCCTCGCTTCGTGCGCTGAGTGTAACTCCTGCAGTCTGCGCGCGGCACACATGTTGTCTCCCTCTAACTGTATCGCTCTCTCTCTCTCTCTCTCTCACCTGTCACACATATCCTCGGCGAGGTTTCTGTCCCTCGCTTCGTGCGCTGAGTGTAACTCCTGCAGTCTGCGCGCGGCACACATGTTGTCTCCCTCTAACTGTATCGCTCTCTCTCTCTCACCTGTCACACATATCCTCGGCGAGGTTTCTGTCCCTCGCTTCGTGCGCTGAGTGTAACTCCTGCAGTCTGCGCGCGGCACACATGTTGTCTCCCTCTAACTGTATCGCTCTCTCTCTCTCACCTGTCACACATATCCTCGGCGAGGTTTCTGTCCCTCGCTTCGTGCGCTGAGTGTAACTCCTGCAGTCTGCGCGCGGCACACATGTTATCTCCCTCTAACTGTATCGCTCTCTCTCTCTCACCTGTCACACATATCCTCGGCGAGGTTTCTGTCCCTCGCTTCGTGCGCTGAGTGTAACTCCTGCAGTCTGCGCGCGGCACACATGTTGTCTCCCTCTAACTGTATCGCTCTCTCTCTCTCACCTGTCACACATATCCTCGGCGAGGTTTCTGTCCCTCGCTTCGTGCGCTGAGTGTAACTCCTGCAGTCTGCGCGCGGCGGACACGTTGTCCTTCACTTTGTTGACTGATTCTGATATGTCTCGGACTCGCATCATATAGGTCTCAGCTGCGTTTCCTGGGGAGAAGATGGATCATTACAACGAAGGAACTATTTATTTAAAAAATGGGAAGCCAGACAGACTGGCGCCGTAACGCGTTACGTTACGAAGCAGTTTACCCTCCCATAAGAAGTTATCACTTCAAAACGTGTGCGTCTCGGGCCGCCCGACAGAAGTGATAACTTAAACTAATCTAAAGTTGTACTATTGAATATGGGATGCGTCTGTCCGAAATACGACTAGCGCTGTGGGTTAGAGTGAGAGAGGAAGAGCCTGCCTACCGCTGCCGTATGCGTGAGAGAAAGGGAAGCCAGACAGACTGGCGCCGTAACGCGCTACGTTACGAAGCGGTTTACCCTCCCATAACAAGTTATCACTTCAAAAATCCGACCAGCTTTTGCCCGCGACTTCGTACGCGCATATCCCATTTTCCCGGTTCCCGTCGGAATTTTGGGACGAATTATACACCTAAACCTTCCTCATGAATAACCCCATCCGTTGGAAAAAACCGCATGAAAATCCGTTCAGTAGTTTTTGAGTTTATCGCGAACAGACCTAACGACGCGGCGAGGGACTTTGTTTTGAAACACTGTGAGAAGTAGAGGCTCCAAATAGTTTTATATTAAAACAAAGATTACTTACCAAGCTCCATTTCTTTGTCATCATCATAATCTTTCTCTTCTTGTTCTTCTCCATCTATTAGCATGTCGAAGAATACCTGTTAACAAACATAATGTATTTATGACAGAGAAAAGAGGAAGGTTCAAGCCCAGCACAGGGATAGAGGAAGGCCCTGCCGGAGTCTGTGTTTCCTGATAGCTACAACCTGGGGGTCTTTATGTCAAGAGTGAATAGGTTACTTCTAGGCAAGCGTGCTCCATCGTCGACCACATCATCGCTTACCGTCAGGCGAGACAGTGGTCGATAGGCTCCCGAGCCTATCAATGATAAAAGGGGAATTCAGATAAGTCTTGTCTTCCGCCAACTGATTTCCTAAGCTGAATTCAATAATATATCTCACAGGGGGTGCCCTAAGCGTGTATTCGCTTAGTTTTTTGTAGCCCTGTCTGGAGGAAGCGTTGTATTTCTTATATTTGTATGGATTTCCTTGTATCGGCTCATTCAGTTCCCTTCAAAATGGTTCAGCTGAATGGTGCTGATGCACGCGGCATGTTCGTGAAATGACGCCGCCGTCAGTGGAGACTGGTCATCCCTTAGTTGCCACTGGCTTATTTTAATATTTGATACTGAATTGTATTTTTTCTTTCTTTACATTGTTCTCATATATAGAAGCAACAAAGTTAATATAACCAGGATTTTTGTAAACATAAAATAATATAGGTTTAAAAGAGTGTCCGTGGAGTTTCTTGCACGTTCTTTAGAGATCTACACTATGGAACGTGCAAATAGCTTCATGTTTTTGACGGACTGACTTTGACAATTCAAAAGTACCTGATAATGGTTTATTTGAAATAAATGCTTTGACTTTGATGGTGTCAGCTCATGTTTCAGTCCGTGCAAGCAAAGCATGGGCCCACAATCAGTTCGTTAATTAACAACCACATAATCCTTTAAAAAACTATTTACACAAAAATACAATCAACTTTCTAAAATAAAACCAACTTTTAAAAAACGAAGGAACAACCAAAAAAACTTTATTTTATACCTTGTAGTTTGTTTTTTTATATGGAAGTCGGTTTTATTTTTTGGAAGTCGGTTGTTTTTTTTATTTTTTACGGGGTCGGTTGATTTTTTGACATCACTAGTGTCACAGGAAAGCAAAATACGCAATTTCGTTTACTTGGACGACATATTTTTTCCAGCTATTTCAATTTAAAAACCAAACTACTGAACCGATTTTGATGAAATTTCCATGAGACCAATCGGAAAGTATATCCTTTCACATTAAAAAAGAATTATTCAAATCGGTTTAAAAATGACGGAGTTATGGGGTAACAAACATAAAAAAAACAACCGAATTGAGAACCTCCTCCTATTTTTGAAGTCGATTAAAAACAAAGAAATACTCACGGTTTTCTGACTAAAAGTACTAAAGCTGTTATCGAAGCAGAAACGGTAGTCTCCGTTGAGCGTCGCCGTGTGCCGGTGCGAGTTCTCCGGCTTCTTGTAATCGGCCACGATGACGCGGCCCACCGGGTCCGTCATCTGGAAGGACACGTCTAGATCACCGTGTGTTGAGTCTATTACCTGGAAACAAAGAAAACATATTTTCATAAGGTTTTTTAGGGTCTTTTTTTATTATTTAATATGGGTTTGCTCTTGACTCTAGTCTAGGTCATAGATGACAGAGACAAAGTCGACGATGGAGCGAGCTTACCCAGAAGAATGAAGAATGGTCTGAATTAAAAATGGAACCCCTTATAGGTTTACTTGTGTATCTGCCTGTCTATCCGTGTCATCATATCAGCCGAAAGACGTCCACTGCTGGACAAAGGCCTCCCCCAAAGGGGCGTTTGCTTTAATCGCCACGCTTGGCGATCGAAGTGTAGCTGTTACAATGCACAGAAAATGCTGCTGCCCATTCTCTGGTGAGTCCCTTAGTCGCCTCTTACGACACCCAAGGGAAGTGATGGGATTGTACTATTCTTTTACGTCCGACACCATACCGAAACTGGCCGTAAATCAACAAGGCAGTCATCTCGTAATCCTTTTTAGGGTTCCGTGCCCAAAGGGTAACCAACGGAACCCTATTACTAAGTCTCCGCTGTTCATCTGTCCGTCTGTCTATCAGCGGGCTGTAACTCAAGAACCGTAATAGGTAGACAATCGAAATTTTCAGTGTGTATTTCTATTGTCGCTATATAAATAAATAAATAAAAGGGGGCTCCCAATTCCATATAAGAAATGTGTTTTGTTTAAGGTTTACGTGCTTCGTTTGCGAGTCCGACTCGCACTTGGCCGGTTTTATTAGAAAAAGCCGAATGCATCGGTTGAATTACTAATTCATTTGACTAGTCGTACAAACACGTGATGATCTAACAGCAGGATGGGTTGATCTTCAAGTTTAAGCAACGTTTGCCGAGGTCGGTCCGTGGATGGGTGACTATCCATTACATACCGAGACTCCTCCGTTCCTCGGAAAGCACGATAAGCAGTTGGTCCCGGCTGTCATTTTTAGATCTTTGACAGTCGTTAAGTTCGAAGAAGCCAAAAAATATGAAACCAGTCGTACCAAGGAGTCTGGTCTCCTTGGCAAAACTGGTTAGCTCCACAGGCTTATCCCTTTTTTTTCATGCATATTAAAAAGAAAACATGCAGGGCAGTCTTTGAGGACTGCCAATAGAAGTGAAAACTAAGCGAAAGCTAAAGCGTTCGGTGACGATGACGCGAGTTCCATGATAAAGAAGTTTTCACTTCAAAAGATGCATGCATATTCCCTATTGGTGGGTTGTGGAGGTCAGAAAGTCAGTCGCTACTTTTAAAATACTGGTATTCAGCTACATTAGATAAGACTAGAAGCCCAATATACCGGCTTCGGTTTCAAGGCTAGAAAGATTGATTGAGAAATGCGTGATTATTTTTTAATTAAAAGTTACATGAGCGTAATCTGACTTTGTAATAAAGAGACGTGATGTGAGCAGTTATAAATTAAGACGACTTTAAAGTCATCTGTTTTATATGTCATGACGCCAGTACACCTTGAAGGGGTAGACAGAGGCACGGCCATGTTTCGACAACTATGGTTTACCGGTACCACATGGTGAACATCCCACCCACACGCACAAAACGTTTTGGGAACACATTCATTGTGCGTACAACTGAGTGGAATTCCCTGCCAGAGTCTGTGTTCTCTTATAGCTACAACCTGGGAGTCTTTTAGTCAAGAGTGAATAGGTTACTTCTAGGCAAGCGTGCTCCATCGTCGACCACATCATCGCTTACCATCAGGTGAGATTGTGGTCAAACGCGTGCCTATCAATAGTACTTCACTTCTTCCAGTGGTTCCACCCACATGCGTGAATGTCGGAAATTATGCCAAGGGAACATAGCACAACACACACAGCCTGTGCTATACCAGATTATATCTATCTCTGTGCTAAATTTCATCTAGATCCGTTAGTTAACCCGAAGAATGTTAAGGAATCAAAATAACGGCCGAGGGAATACATAAATGAAATCTTATTTTTTTAATTTGTAATGGGTTTGCTCTTGACTCTAGTCTAGGTCATAGATGGCAAAGACAAAGTCGACGAGGGAGTGAGCTTACCCAGAAGAAGCCTGTTCACTCTAATTTTGAAGAGATTAGGGTTGTATGCGTTCGGAAACACATACGCAGGCAGAGAGTTCCACTCCTTTGCTGTGTGTGCATTATAAAAGACGTTTGGAAACGTTTAGTGCGAATTGGTGGAATAGCAACTAGGTAGGGATGGTAACTTGCAGTGCGTCTAGATGTCCGATGGTAGAAGGGGGCCGGTGGTATGAGGTCGTGGAGTTCCTGGACACTCTCCCCGAAGTACAATCTGTAGAAGACCGACAAGCAGGCAACCTTGTAGCCATGAGCCAAGCTGTGAAGCTTGGCATCCACCATTTTTACGTCGCTAATGAGCCTCTTTGCTCTTCGTTCCACCGAGTCAAGCGCGGGAAGTTGGTATTTAGCTTAGCCATCCCAAAGGTGGCTGCAATACTCCATGCAGGATCGGACTTGTCTTTGTAAAGGGTTAAAAGCTGTCCAGGCTTGAAGTATCGCTTCCTATTTAGGATGCCCAGCTTTATTCTGTTTACTACATGTTTTACGGATTTGTTTGCCTATGCACGATTAATAAACAGCCATCCAAACTTTCGTTTAGAAGTACAGAGGCCCTACTATGAAGTCTTAAAACGATCATGATTCCGGTGATGAGGGAGCCATACATAGCGAATAGCACTATCCCGTTTACATCATCGGAATTGGATGGCATTAGCACGTCTTAGTAAGTCTTCTGCTATCTAATGAAGATCGTCGCTCCACCTAGCCGCCCTCAACTTAGACGCAGCGCATAGCATACTCCAACGATCTTCAGTTCTAATTCAAAATGGCCGGCGATGTCTTTTTGGATGGGAAATCATCAAGACTCCTCCTGTTCTGGGCGGAGCGAGAGGGAGTGTCAGACTTGACTAAACCCACCCGTGTTCCTCAAAATGCCCTTTGCGTTCCAGGGCCGCGGTAACCCTTTCGAACAATTCCGCAACCCTGGCTGGCACTGGCCCTAGCGGGCGTCGTCAACTATGCTGGTATCTCTAAAGGCTACGTCTCGGCTAAAACACGAATCTAGATCAAAATGATAGCAGAAATAAGAATCGCCTTCTGACAGTCCGTGTATACATTTTTTTCGTTTATACATACATACGTTTCATGACTACATGAGTCATGAAATAACATCATTTCACTATTTTATGTGTTATATTTGTTTTATGATCACTTATTTTATTGCTCTGATAATAAAATACCTATATACATAGTTCACAATAAATTTGTGAAGCAGGTAGCGTCAACATTTTGTTTATAAACATATTATAATTATTTAATTCTGGCAATATTTTTATGTAAAACAACTTCATCATCATCAGCCGAAAAATGTCCACTGCTGGACATAGGCCGCTTGGCAGGCGGGTTTGCGATCGCAGTGTAACTGTTGCAATGCACAGAGAATGCTGCTGCCCATTCTCTGGTGAGTCCCTTAGTCGCCTCTTACGAAACCCACGGGCAGTGATGGTGTGTGAACTTGTTTGGTTTAAATATTTTAAATAAGTAGTTATTGAAGCAAGAACACCATTTAGAAATCATATTAATAAGCTTAAAAATATTGAGAAAATTGTAGTTCGTGAACGAAGCAAAAAAAGATATTATAAGGATGTAAAGCAGGAAATATATTAAGCACAAAAAAAAATGCAAGGTAGCTAGAATTCCTGTACAAGGTATAATAAATGCGAATTTTGTGAGTGTGGGTCGATGTTTGTAACTCTTTTACACTAAAACTACTGAACGGATTTTGCTGAAACTGTACAGGTATGCGGTACAGAGAGTAAAAGTCCCGCGAAAAGAGTATCCTCCGACCGGACGGTTGTGGTGTGGTGGGCAACTGCCCGATAGTTGATATTCGGACTGTTGTATATGTTCAACTCGCACGGAGAACTTTGTTTGCGTGATGCAGGATTTCGTTGGTAGTTCGTCGCTGACAGGATAGATGGCGTTGCGGTTATTTTTGTTGCCGTACAAATTTCGCTTCTTAGTTTTTCACAACTACAAAACTATAAAGTAATATAGCTTTTATGAGAACATCAGAATAAGGCATAGGGTATTTTACATTGGATCCCCCAATTACAAATTATAGCCTATGAGTACTAACGCGGCCAGAAGGAGAGAGAGGGCGAATGGTGCTAGCGCAGGCGTCATATTGCGGAGCGAGCGCCTTCAGCTAGGACTGCATGTCTCAGCTGGCACGGTTTATTTTAATTAATTGTTCTTTGAATTGTTGCTTTTTATTTTTTTACTTCTAAGTTTTTTCGTGCAAGTCTCTCTACATTGTTCTCACATATATGTATGTTTGTATAAATTTCAGACGAATGACCATGACCATATCATTGCAAAAACATTGATTTAAAAGAGTGTCCGTGGAGTTTCTTGCACATTCTTCTATATAGTGATCTACACTTTGGAACATGCAAATAGCTTCATCTCTTTGGACAGACCGACCTTGACAATTCAAAAGTGCCTGTAATAGTTTAATTGAAATAAATGCTTTGAATTTTTTGAGTTTTGAGAGCCACCGGCAAAAGCTAGTTTATATAATAATTTTGATAACCCCTGTATTAACATTTTTAGCCAAATTAAAACTAATGGTTTTAACTAAGCCTTATCAAACACCTTATCAGCATAGTAATAAAAGTAACTGTTACTTTAGCCTTCTATTAGTTTAAGGTGGAAACTAAATAAGAATCTACAAATCCACTATAAGGCTTGTTTCACACGTACATACCACAACAACAACTAGTAGGCGGGCGTTAATTTGTATGAAAATGAATAGTTAAATTCGCAACTGCAACGCAATCACCAGCGAAGCCGCAAACTAGCAGCCGGCCACATCGCAAACACATCCATATTTTGTAGGTACCTAACACAACTCAACCGCAAGAAGCCACACTATTCATTCACACGTAACCACAGCTGGACCACCTTTTGTCGCGACGGTGTAGTGTGGTAATTACGTAATAAATAAAAAATAATTAAAACAATATTGATAATTTAAAAATTAATAAAAGTATATTTTATAAAACAATTAGTATAATTCTTAATTTTTTTTCTGTAGAAATAAAACTTAACAACTCTTAAGTACAGTTTAAAAAAAAATTGTAGATAAGCTATTAAATTTTGATTTTTTTTTTTTACTGTAGGTTATTACGGCCCATCATGATAAAAGAAGAAGTTCTGTGTCAACCAGGAAAAAAAAGTTTGAGTATTAATATTTGGTTGGACAAACAAGGCTTTAGTTTGTCCCACTGCTGGCCTTTCCTTTTGCTAGTGCAGGCCAATCATTGCCATAGGCTATCTGAACTCAAAGCATTTATTTCTATTGAACCATTTAGAGGCACTTTTGAATTATCAAGGTTGAAGATGAAGCTATTTGCATGTTCCAAAGCATAGAACTTTATAGTGTAGAATGTGCAAGAAACTCCACAGACACTCTTTTAAATCATTGTTAAAAAGTTGTGGTTATAGATAACCCTTATTGCATAAAGAAGTGCAGGTAGATAGAATATAATGCTTTAAGTATATGGCACCAACATTATATTTTGATGATTATACATTAAGGGATATTTATTTCAATGGCACTCTCACATGTTGTGCCACCGATTTGGCGACTAGCCAGAAATTACTTCAAATCTGAAGTTTTGTTGGAAAAGTACAAATGAAAGGAGGCAAGAAGAACACAAGAAATTATTTTTAATTCATGTATTACCTTGTACATAAGATTTTTATGTTATCATTTCTAAAAAACGTGGCATAAAAATTGATATTAGTGTAACATTCCGGCATAAAAGTTTTATCTACGAGCTCTGAATAGAGGTTATCTATCTCTGGTGATAAAAAATAATTTTACAACTTACCTGATATTCTATGTCGATAATTTCGTTAGGCAGCACTTTATGATAGAAACAGTCCACTTTTCCAGCCTGCACCATAATCGTCATGTCTTTTTCGTAGGCGAAAACTACGCTAAATATAGTACTTAAAAATAAGTGGCGCATTTCGGTAGAAATTGACGTTTTTACTGTTTGTATTACGATTGATGCAGCAAGAAATCTCGGAAAAGTTATTTTTAGGATTGGGGAGTGTTGTTTCTGTGGAAAAATAAAGCAAAAAGACCGAACTGATCAAATTATTTTCACAAACAAATAAACAACCGAGCCACAAACTGATGGAAATCGTTCTGAAATTTTATGACTTTTTATTGACAGTTCCTTTCCGCTGTACAACAAAACGATATGTACCTAATGGTTTTGTTGTACAGGTTCAGGAATGATTGAACATTGTTGAACTTATGTATGTTATGACTTTTATAAAGTATTTTTATTTTAATTACATGACATTTTTGCCGTATTAAGCAACTAATGATTCCTCTATTATTTTTGAGATTTTTTCTATTGAACGTCAAAAATTTTACGTTCAGAAAAATTAAGAAAATGTTACAAGTACGGTTATATCAATATCATATGCATTAAGACTTTGTCTCGCTCTCACTCAGCAATATTTTCATAAGCACCCGTCAATGCCATGGTTGAAATAGAAGAATTTACGTAACGAACATCAAAAAGAAAATAACAAAAAAACATGCACAGACTACTAAAATCTACAAATGATATTTTTTGGAACAAAAGCTGCGTTTTAGACTAAAGCACTCGCTGAATCTTCCCCGTTTTGACTAAAATGTCAAGTGCAAGCGGGCAGGGTGCTCCGCCCACAGGCGGCGTGGTCCGGAGCAGCGCATTGTCTTTCGTTGCGTCTGCGCAAGCCACGGCAACAGCTGACGGCATTCCCGGGAACTCACAGGAAATGGATCGGGAACAAATGGGGCAAGCAGGTAAAGGAATTATTTTGTTCAGCCTAGATTTTACCCAGTGAAAAAAAAGTCAGCTTTACTGATTTTGATACTTGCGATTTGCCAGCTTTTTAGTTTGTAACATGGAGGGTCCCTGTCAAGTAGTCATTTAACAAATGTGTAGAACTCCCTAAACACCTGGTTTTACCACATAACCAGATACAAATCTGGTCCAAAACATAAGTTACTTTAAAAAAATACATAGGCTAAGATAAAATCTTCACACTCTCTCTTAAAGTAAAAATGAATAAATCTTCCACAGATCGTCTAGTTCCAGCCGGACTGACAGCGTTGTGTGAAGCATGTTCTAGGCTTTACCCAGACCAACCCAACCCCCTGCAAGTCACAACTAGACTCAAGTATTGGTAAGCTGGCCAAAATTATACAGATTAACGTAATTCATCATCAGCCTATAATGTTCCCACTTGTATGACTCAGGACTCCTTACTGGGAGAGGAAATGGGCATAATATGAAATGCAAAATACAACGCAGCAGTTGGACTACTAAATCTGAACCCACTCAAAAGAAAAAAAGTTCCGCATATCTGTAAGAAACTGAACCCTAATAGGATCACTTGGATGTCTGTCTGTCTGTCCACCTGTCACAGCCAATTTTCTCCGAATCTACTGAACCAATTCTGTTGAAACTTTTGTGATCCAAACCCATGTTTGGATCACAAAAGTTTCAACAGAATTGATCATACCTACTCAATTTTTTTTTATTTAATGATCTAGTTTTGCAAACTAGAAAATATCAAAATAAAGTTTTTCAAACTGTACCGTGTGACATATCAAATGAAAGGGCTTATTGTGAGGGATTATATTTTATTATTTTGTTTTATAATTTTAAAATAAATAGTTTTGAAGTAATTCAAGAAATTAGACGAAAAGTGTCAAAAATTAAAAACTTATCTCCGAAAATACTGACTAAAATTTTGAAAAAAATACGGGTAATATTCTCTACCTATAGATTACAGGAAAACCTATAAGAAGTCTATAGTGTTAACATAACAAAATGTACACAAATGTTTATGTTACAAAAATTTAATTCGTTCAGAACCCTTTCTTTATTTTACTTTCAGGTTAGGCGGCCATGATCCTCTAGACTACATCAGCATGTATTGGAACCCTGGCAAACCGGAGGAACACATTTTGCCACATTGGCATTATGTCAGGTTTGTACTTTAACATTTTCAAGTTTTTTTTTAATAACTTGTCACAGGGTCGAATGGCCTGCTCCCTGTTGAGTTTCACTTAATTTTTAACCTTGTGAACGCCAGAGCATAAACGCATCGGCGTGCCCCTGACGCCAAGCCACAATTTCGCCGTACTTTTTGTCGCATATTTGTAACGTTTGACGTACAGGGCCCGCGCTTGCTTGTAACAGAACAGACATGCTTACAAAATAATACTTAATTCACTTCATACTTGTTCCTTTCCCCCAGCTTCGGTCTCTCAGACCTGCACGGCGACGGACGCGTGCACCCTCCTCCAGAGCCCTCCCGTACGGCACCGTCGGGCTACGGCTTCGAGCTCACTATGCGTCTGTCGGCCGAGGAAGGATTAACGCAGCCCCCGCTGTGGCCGGCGGCCTTGTTGCAAGCACTTGCCAGATATGTTTTTACTACTGGTAGGTACTTTATGAAGGGTATGTGGAACAGGGTGTAAACTCCCGCAAACCTCAATAAAAAAGGGAGGATCCTCCGACCAGATGGGTGTTGTGTCTGGTGGGTAATAGAGGATATGTGGAACAGGGTGTTGTCCTGCAAACCGTTATTGAAAAGGGAGGATCATCCGACCAGATGGGTGTTGTGTCTAAAACAAAAGAGGGTATGTGGAATGGGGTGTAAGCTCCCGCAAACCTCAATAGAAAAGGGAAGATCATCGGACCAGATGGGTGTTGTGTCTGGTGGGTAATAGAGGATATGTGGAACAGGGTGTTGTCCTGCAAACCGTTATTGAAAAGGGAGGATCATCCGACCAGATGGGTGTTGTGTCTAAAACAAAAGAGGGTATGTGGAATGGGGTGTAAGCTCCCGCAAACCTCAATAGAAAAGGGAAGATCATCGGACCAGACGGGTGTTGTGTCTGGTGGGCAATAGAGGTTATGTGGAATAGGGTGTAAGCTCCCGCAAACCTCAATAGAAAAGGGAAGATCATCGGACCAGACGGGTGTTGTGTCTGGTGGGTAATAGAGGACATGTGGAACAGGGTGTAACTCCCGCAAACCTCAGCAGAAAAGGGAGGATCCTCTGACCAGACGGGTGTTGTGTCTAGTGGGCAATTGCCCGATGAATGTTGTCAGGCTGTTGTATATGTTCAAGTGTGGACGTCAGGTGTTTAGTTCGTATCTAGCGGTATAGATGTCGCTACAATGTCAGTGGTTCAGTTAGTATGTAGCGCTGTAGATGTAGGAAGCCTCTCAGACCCGTACGGCGCCGTCGGGCTACGGCTTCGAGCTCACCATGAGTCTCTCGGCCGAGGAAGGCTTGACTGCGTTGTTGCAGGTGGTTGGTACTGGTAGGTACTTCTTATTCAACTCTAGATTCTGATGCTTCAGTCGGCGGCTTCCAGTTTAGAGGTGGAATAGGGTGTCCCGCAAACCTCCGTAGAAAAGGGAGGATCCTCCGACCAGACGGGTAGTGTGTCTGGTGGGCACGATGGTTGATATTTGGGCTGTTGTATGCTCATACCGCACGACCGTGAACACTCTGATGCAGGATAACACAAGATTACTTACTTTCCAGGCAACAAACTGTGCGCCGGCGACCACATAACCTGGCACCGAGCCCTAGACGGCGGCGCCACCCGCTCGCGCCTGCGACACCTCCTGGTCTGCTCGGACCCGCAGCTGCACGCCACGCACACGCCGCACGGCACTGTCGCCTTCTTACAGGTGAGCACAGGCGAGTTTGATGTTCTCGATGATAGGCAGGCATCAGCAGGACCACATAACCTGGCACCGAGCCTTAGACGGTGGCAATATCTACCTCAAAACGTGGCTCGAAGCAAGAAATTAAAAAATATCCTAAAGATTCTAAACATTTTGAGTTTAGACTGAAATAAACTCCTTAGAAGGTATTACAATAATAGTCCTCCTGACCGATTTCGGAGGAGGGAGACTAGCCCACAGGGGCGGAAGATATTAAAGTGCACAGGCGTGTGTGCAAATACAGGTGCACTCCCTTTTTTATCACTCTTCTAGTGCAATAGAACGACAATCCGACACGAACGGAGAGAGAGATTTGGAGCAGAACCAACTGTGACACGTGACTTCCAAACTCAGGGCTCAGGACTCACAAAGGAAAATTTCTAAGGAGTCAACCCAATACACTTTTTGCTTGATGAAATTTGGTATAGAGATAGTTTGAGTCCCAGGAAAAGACAAGATGGTTTTTATCCCGGGAGTATGTTCCCTTGGGAATATTTTCGACATACACGCGGGCGAAGCCGCGGGCGGCAACTTGTTATAAATAAATGTTTTTTATTAAAACTAAAGGGGTACTATTATTTGAATTTAACCTAATATTTGCATTAGTTTAAATTCAAATAATAGTACACTTAATTAAGTCGTTTTTAATGATAGCCATGATTGTCACGTCGTGACCTCGAAATATCTCGGCGACGTGACACTTTAGGGCACCATGTTCCGAGCATTTTTTGTTTGTTGAAGTGTCCTCTACCCATATATTCATGTAAGATCGAGCGACGCGATTTTGAAAAGAAAAACAAAATGGCGGCTGGGGGCTATGCCAACTCCCATAGAAAAATGTTCGAACCCCTTTGTAGGTTTTAATTTAAATTTCTCTTTAATTTCAGATAGTGGGTTGCACCGGCAGAGAGCTGAAAGCCGCTCAAAGAGGCTCTGGATTTGAAGTCTTGAAGCTAATAAGCGAGGATCCTAAGTAAGTACTTTTTATAATTAAGTGGTGCAAGAGTGAGGTACTCAATGGTGGTGAGGGTACTTGGGGCATTTCAACAAGTGGGCTATGTTTTGGTTGGAGAATGGATCAGTATAACCCCATTTTGCCTAGTTATATTATGTAACCGATCTGCAGTTCGTATTAAGTTGGCAGTTTACGTTTGTTTTGTGTGTATTATGTTTAGATGACGAAAGCAAGGAAAAGGAATCATTCGTGAGGAATGGGGGGTGGCGCCAAATAGGTGAATAGTGCTTAAAGGCGTAAATCATTCATTTATAATTTGGTAGATTAAGTATGTTATTTAATAGACTATCTTCCGCCTGCGGTGTTGCTCGCGTGAATAACATCAGCAATCTGCCAGTGTAAGTCCGCGTCAAAATCGGTCCAGCCGTTTCGGATATAACACGAACAGACAGACGAAATTTAATTTTTATTTATTTTATAGATAGACAAAAATGTAGTTATATTTTGTTTGTCTTTCTATGTATACCATCCTTCCTCTCTCGCTTTCCTGCAATCTGCGGGAGTGATTTCGTAAAATGGGACGGAAGTGTGTAACAAAAAGCCGATCAAGCGCACGATATTTGATTTGACCAATGAGCGCGCGCAGTGGTCGAGTTGGCTGTCAGTTGGTACTTTTAATGTTAATGTTGCTTTTTACCAAGGTGAGACATCAGATGTTACACATCCTATGCGACTACTGTGAGACTCGCTCGTTTTTTTAAATTTTAGTATGAGTAACTGTAGGATTATGGTCAAATAAAAATTAAAGGCTTTTTTTATTTCATTTATTTATAGATTTTGTAAAAATCGTGACGCTGAAAGATACGTAATGCCTACAAAAGTTTTGAATGGTGATAAAATGATGTATATTTTTCAATACATTTGCTCAAAAAATGCATTTATGAAGTCATAGTTTAGAATACATTGTTCGAAATTTAAAAATTACGCACCATACAATGGAACGTGCGGTAAAATAGGTACTCTCATCTAAGAACCTATTTTACCGTACTACTCGTTGTATATTACGGTTATTTGTCTTATTTTACATAAAAAATATAAAAATTCCACCAAGGATGGAAACTCCTTGGAAGCGCTTTTGCTCAATACGTTTGTCTCACTTTAATACTAAAGAGAAAATGAGACGAAAGATGTAGTTCTAATATTCACCACGCGCATGTGGCGCCATTTGCAAATTTGCGCTGTTTCCATAAGGAACGTCAAAGATTGTTGCGACATTCAGACTCAGATATCTAAAAACAATAAGTTTGTTTAGTTACCTATTGTACTATTTTCTCACAAATGTGTTGATACACGTGCGGAAATTGGTTCTTATAAACTCGTGACTATAGTAAGCCCTCGATCGTCTATTCGTTGGTAAAAACCAACTTACCACTACTATCATAAATAACTATTGTAAGTAGGTAAACATTAACACTTTTACACGTCAATCTTTTTTGGTAATTTTAAACTAGACGAGGCCGGTGTTTCCTAGCTGACTACCCTGAGAAGAAACACCGAAACGAACTCAGAGGCCGAGGTGATTAAAACATCAGTTTGTATGATGTATGTAACCTTACCCCACAGTTGCGGAGGCTTATGGTTGGTGACGCGCATGTCGCGGCGCGCGTCGTGCCGGCGCGTGCGGCCCGCTGCCCGCCCCAGCGCTGCGCCCGCGCCGCTGGCAGGCGTGTCCGCCGCGCTGCGCTGGACACCTTGGACTCCCGTATGTACAATCTGCTTATGGCTGGTGACGCGCATGTCGCGGCGCGCGTCGTGCCGGCGCGTGCGGCCCGCTGCCCGCCCCAGCGCTGCGCCCGCGCCGCTGGCAGGCGTGTCCGCCGCGCTGCGCTGGACACCTTGGACTCCCGTATGTACAATCTGCTTATGGCTGGTGACGCGCATGTCGCGGCGCGCGTCGTGCCGGCGCGTGCGGCCCGCTGCCCGCCCCAGCGCTGCGCCCGCGCCGCTGGCAGGCGTGTCCGCCGCGCTGCGCTGGACACTTTGGACTCCCGTATGTACAATCTGCTTATGGTTGGTGACGCGCATGTCGCGGCGCGCGTCGTGCCGGCGCGTGCGGCCCGCTGCCCGCCCCAGCGCTGCGCCCGCGCCGCTGGCAGGCGTGTCCGCCGCGCTGCGCTGGACACCTTGGACTCCCGTATGTACAATCTGCTTATGGCTGGTGACGCGCATGTCGCGGCGCGTGCGGCCCGCTGCCCGCCCCAGCGCTGCGCCCGCGCCGCTGGCAGGCGTGTCCGCCGCGCTGCGCTGGACACTTTGGACTCCCGTATGTACAATCTGCTTATGGTTGGTGACGCGCATGTCGCGGCGCGCGTCGTGCCGGCGCGTGCGGCCCGCTGCCCGCCCCAGCGCTGCGCCCGCGCCGCTGGCAGGCGTGTCCGCCGCGCTGCGCTGGACACTTTGGACTCCCGTATGTACAATCTGCTTATGGTTGGTGACGCGCATGTCGCGGCGCGCGTCGTGCCGGCGCGTGCGGCCCGCTGCCCGCCCCAGCGCTGCGCCCGCGCCGCTGGCAGGCGTGTCCGCCGCGCTGCGCTGGACACCTTGGACTCCCGTATGTACAATCTGCTTATGGCTGGTGACGCGCATGTCGCGGCGCGCGTCGTGCCGGCGCGTGCGGCCCGCTGCCCGCCCCAGCGCTGCGCCCGCGCCGCTGGCAGGCGTGTCCGCCGCGCTGCGCTGGACACCTTGGACTCCCGTATGTACAATCTGCTTATGGCTGGTGACGCGCATGTCGCGGCGCGTGCGGCCCGCTGCCCGCCCCAGCGCTGCGCCCGCGCCGCTGGCAGGCGTGTCCGCCGCGCTGCGCTGGACACCTTGGACTCCCGTATGTACAATCTGCTTATGGTTGGTGACGCGCATGTCGCGGCGCGCGTCGTGCCGGCGCGTGCGGCCCGCTGCCCGCCCCAGCGCTGCGCCCGCGCCGCTGGCAGGCGTGTCCGCCGCGCTGCGCTGGACACCTTGGACTCCCGTATGTACAATCTGCTTATGGCTGGTGACGCGCATGTCGCGGCGCGTGCGGCCCGCTGCCCGCCCCAGCGCTGCGCCCGCGCCGCTGGCAGGCGTGTCCGCCGCGCTGCGCTGGACACTTTGGACTCCCGTATGTACAATCTGCTTATGGTTGGTGACGCGCATGTCGCGGCGCGCGTCGTGCCGGCGCGTGCGGCCCGCTGCCCGCCCCAGCGCTGCGCCCGCGCCGCTGGCAGGCGTGTCCGCCGCGCTGCGCTGGACACCTTGGACTCCCGTATGTACAATCTGCTTATGGCTGGTGACGCGCATGTCGCGGCGCGTGCGGCCCGCTGCCCGCCCCAGCGCTGCGCCCGCGCCGCTGGCAGGCGTGTCCGCCGCGCTGCGCTGGACACTTTGGACTCCCGTATGTACAATCTGCTTATGGTTGGTGACGCGCATGTCGCGGCGCGCGTCGTGCCGGCGCGTGCGGCCCGCTGCCCGCCCCAGCGCTGCGCCCGCGCCGCTGGCAGGCGTGTCCGCCGCGCTGCGCTGGACACCTTGGACTCCCGTATGTACAATCTGCTTATGGCTGGTGACGCGCATGTCGCGGCGCGTGCGGCCCGCTGCCCGCCCCAGCGCTGCGCCCGCGCCGCTGGCAGGCGTGTCCGCCGCGCTGCGCTGGACACTTTGGACTCCCGTATGTACAATCTGCTTATGGTTGGTGACGCGCATGTCGCGGCGCGCGTCGTGCCGGCGCGTGCGGCCCGCTGCCCGCCCCAGCGCTGCGCCCGCGCCGCTGGCAGGCGTGTCCGCCGCGCTGCGCTGGACACCTTGGACACCCGTATGTACAATTTGCCTGCCCAGCCTTTTCCCAACTATACTGGGGTCGGCTTCCAGTCAAACCGGGTTCAGCTGAATACCAGTATTTTACGTGGAGCGACTGCCTACCAGACCTCCACAACCCATTAACTGGGTGACATGGTACTTCTTGGCAAGACTGGAAGCTCGCGATATTGAATAACTTCCTAAAAAAACAACGGGTTGCACTCCAAGCGTCCCGGCAGAAGTGAAAACTTGAACATTAACGTTGTGTGAATAGCGCTATCCCGTTTACATCATCGGAATTGGATGGCATTAGCACGTTATAGTAGGTCATCGCAGTGAGCGCGCGTTCTTTAAAATACGCCATGGGCAAACGTCCTTAAACTTGGAAGGTTTGTCGTTTAAAGTTGGTAGAATCATCACAGCGTTAATTCGTTGGATTCGTTTTTTCTTAATAACTTTGTTTAAGTGTATGTATGTACCTATCTATGTATTTATAATTTTATTTTATTTTTCTTCTCTCCATTTTTAGTTTTTCTTTAAGTTGCACCTGCCCTGTTGTCTCTGCACCACCCTAAGGTCGACTGGTAGAAAATGCCCATGGCATTAAGTCCGCCTTTGTACAGTGTTTTTACTTGTGCATAAAGTTTTAATAAATAAATAAATAATAAATTAAATAAACGTTCATTTTCAGCCTGTTACAGAAGAGCAACCAGCCTCTCCGTCCCCGCTGCCACCCTCAGTGGAACAGCAGATCAAGGAGACTTTACAGCGAGGACTCAGCACCATGGGCGAGAGAACCGGCCCTGAAGGTAAGGACCAACACACCTCGATATGTCAATTAATTTAATTTACAACTTGAATATTTTATTTTTCTGTGTCTTGTATTGTAAAATACATTGCATACTACTGTTTAAATTCAAGTTTTTAAAACGTAACAGACAGATGTGTTGCTGGGAAGTTTGTTGCGCCACTTCTTCTTCCCAGCTACAACACTAGGAAGTGGTGACGGGCGGGCGTTTTGGGGGACTGTCTTTATGTAGAACTTTGACATTCAAAAAGTGGCACTCAGCCTAATTTGAATAAATGACTTTTGAATTTGATAACCACCTAATATGAACCCCAAGTTTTACACATGAAAACATTAGCGCTGTGATAATACTAAAGCCTATTTCTTACGAATGTGCTCGCGAACTTAAATCTCATCTGCCTAGCCTTTTCCCAACTGTATTGAGGTCGGCTTCCAGTCAAACCGGATTCAGTTGAATACCAGTATTTACGTGGAGCTGCTATAGAAGGTATGCGAAACAGAGAGAAACGTCCCGCACACCTCCACTGATATGGGAGGATCCTCCGGACAGACGGTTGTCTGGTGGGCAACTGCCCGATAGTTGATATTCGGACTGTTGTTTATGTTCAAATCGCACAGAGAACTTTGCTTGCGTGATGCAGGATTTCATTGTTAGTTCGTCGTAGATGGCGCTGCGGTTCTTTTTGTTGCCGTACAAATTTCGCTTCTTTGTTTTTCATGTGGCTGCATTGATTGCCTACCAGACCTCCACAACCCATTAACTGGGTAACACGGAAGTTCGGCAAGACTGGAAGCTCGCGAACTTGAACAACTTCCTAATAAAATCCCAGGGACTTCATTTGCTTTTATTATTTCCAGGTCACATGTCAACAGATAGTTTCGAGATGTCGAGCATGGAGCGAGCGTTACCTCACATACCGGAACTCATGGAGGTAAGATAATATTGATGAAGTGCGGTGGGCGATCTTTAGCGGCGTTGTGCACTTTTTGGGATGGGTAAAAAATGTTAAACTCGCGTCAGGACACGTGACCTGATCGAAAATTCGTAAGACGGAGGGAAAGTTCTGAAGTGTTAAATTTTAATATTGTATTTTACCACATAAATGATAGTACTTTTATACTGATAATTAAAGCAATTCGTGCGAAATTATTCCCTAACCATTCCAAAATATCAAAAATGCACAACGTTTATGTTCATGTTTTCACTTCTGCCGGCACTCCCGGAGTGCAACCTGTTGTTTTTTTTTTAACGGTTTTATTTAGCTTGCATTGTTTATTGTTTGTTTGGGTCAAATTTAGTAGTTGAAATTTTACCCCCTTCCTGTTGACAGATTGATCTGATATTTGGTACACACCTTTACTTCTGATGACAATACAATTTAATATAAATTCAACATCATTTTAAATCCAAGATGGCTGCCGCTACAAAATGGCGGATTACAATTTTTTTCATAACCCCTTCAATATGGGTGTCAAATGAAAGGTCTAGACGATTTTATTATTTTGTCTGATCAATGCCCTAGATTGATGAAAGAGAGGGGTGATGACTGGTACCTAGGACCTACCGAATTATTTTCTAGCTTTTAGTTCATTATCTACATCATTATTATCATTATTTTCAATAAGTTTGTTATTTAGATGGTGTAATATAACTAAGCTAATCTCTGGAACTACCAGTCGGATTCGGAATTTTTTTTTTTATATGAGCTATACGGGAACGGGAAAAAACGGGGTATGTGCGTACGAAGTCGCAGGCAAATAAAGCAGAAGTATATAATAAAGTTTGTTTGGAAGAACGCGCTAATCTCTGGGACTACCACAGTCACTAGCCACATTCATGAGGAAGGCTATAGACTATACGGGAACGGAAAAAACGGGATATGCGCGAACGAAGTCGCGGGCAAAAGCTAGTATAATAATAATAACGTTTATTGAAATAATAAGTTTACATAAATTGTACATATGGTTCAATATTATATATTTATATTGGCCTATAATAGTATTATAATAATCTGGATAAAAACTATGGTATGACAAGTATAGCATTACAGTTACAAAAATAAAATTCTAAAGGCAATATAGTGCGTTGCCCGATCTAGGTTTATTTAAACCTGTGTTTAAAAAAATTGTTTTCAGGGTTCGTGGCGGGGTGAAAGCAACGTGGAGTTCTTGGAAGGAGCTCATATAATGCTGAACGCTGAAGGTGCCAGCTTGCTGCCCCTGGCTATTGAGTAAGTGATGGTTATTCTGTTTCTGATCCACTACCTACCTATCTTCTGGAATGATCTGCTTGAATTAATTTATTTTATACCATACAAGGTCGACTGGTAGAAAATGCCTAAGGCAATTAAGGGCTCCCACACATAACTGCGAATTCGCAACGCATCGCGAATATCTGCGAGCTCGCACGTATAAGTTCCTGCGATTGCGGCGTCGTATCGCATCACATCGCGGTTTTGTGTGGGCGCCCGAAGTCCGCCTTTGTACAGTGTTCTTACTAGTGCATAAAGCTTTAATAAATAAATAAACAAAGACAATAGGATTGGGTTATAATTTTAGCAGTATGTATGTGTCACCGAAAAATTGCAGACTCCGTAAGATTGTAATAAATCTTTTATGAGATTTTAATGTCTTGATTTTATTATGAAAAAAATCTTTTTGTATAATATACATTATTTTCTATGTATAATACACAGTTTTCCAGTGACAATTATGTCACCGAAAAATTGCAGACTCCGTAAGATTGTAATAAATCTTTTATGAGATTTTAATTTCTTGATTTTATTATGAAAAAAATCTTTTTGTATAATATACATTATTTTCTATGTATAATACACAATTTTCCAGTGACAATTATGTCACTGGAAAATTGCAGACTCCGTAAGATTGTAATAAATCTTTTATGAGATTTTAATTCCTTGATTTATTATGAAAAAAATCTTTTTGTGTTATATACATTATTTTCTATGTATAATACACAATTTTCCAGTGACAATTATGTCACTGGAAAATTGCAGACTCCGTAAGATAGTAATAAATCTTGATTAGATTATAATTTCTCGATATTTTATGAATAAATAGTTTTGTATACAATAATTCCCATCTAAATTCAATAGTTTCCAATATATGCGTGTCTTATTTAGAAAAAATAGTTCACAATTTCACGCGATATTTAACAATCTTACGGCGTTTGCAATTTACCGCAGGGACCGATATCGATACTCGAAGAATACCGATATTTTTAAGAAAATACCGATAACAGTATCGATAACTGGCATAAGTACTGGTATTTTATATCAGTAATTTGAGTATCGATATAAAATATCGATAATTATATCAATACTCAGTACCGATATCAGGCTACAATGTGACGTCACAGAATCTTTATTGTGATTCCTAAGTAAATACATATTTATTACAGTCGCGAATCATATTTTGATCAAGATACAACCTGACACTGACCTGCAAGTCGCACAAACGCAAGAAAATTTAATAATAATGGTATTATATCGATACCTAAATACAGGTATTTATAGCGATATTTTGGTATCGGTTATCCAAATTATATCGGTATTCAGTCTCTGATTTACCGGTGACATACACACTGCTAAATTTCAAATTCGTTATTATAGTCCAGGTGGTAAAGGCTACATTGTTTACGAAAACAAAGATAAATAATTAAAAAAAGATTTTGTTCCACTCAGCTAACCCTTTCACTTGCTACCTATATTATGGGGGTGCGTAAAAAATATTAGTCCGCCATTTTTGGGAGTCCGCCATATTGGATTTAGAATGATGTCACTATCTAACTGTGCATTGTCATCCAATCCAAACGTGTATGCAATATATCAGCTTAAGTAACTGTTTTTAAATTCAATAGCAAGTTTTGTTCCGGTCATATATACAGGGTGTCACACTAGTGCATGGTCATATTTAAGGGTTATGTTCTATATCTAATAAACAGTTAAAGAAACGGAAAAATAAATAATTAAAAAAAAAAAATTATGTATTGTACACGTACCACAGTACAGTCTTTTTAACTCAAAGGTTGACTGGTAGAGAATGCCTTGATGCATTAAGTTCGCCCATGTACCACTATTGTTCTTCTTCTTCAGTCGGTCCCTCATTACTGAGGATCGTGGTCACTGGACCCCTTTAAGCGGACAATCTGTCTCCATCGATTCCGGTCCAAAGTTGCCATCACCACCTGCTGGAATTTGCTTGAGGACATAGCTTCTTTAACTTGGTCCGACCATCGTGTTGGCGACCGGCCTCGTGCTCTCTTTCCTTCCGTATTGTCAACAATTACTAGATTTTCAAGGCTGCTATCTCCCCTTCGCCACTATTGTACATAAAGTTTTCAAAAACCCGACCGCGTAAAACTGCTACAAAGTTCCGGACAAATGACTCTTCGAGCAGTCTGATGCAGTTGGTGGCAACAAACCTGTGATTGAACTAAAATAAATTTGGATATTTTCAGTGGGCGTGTGTGCCACGGCAGCCATTTCACGTGGCGTAGCTGTGGCGCGGCTGTGACCGTGCTGCCGCCCACCGTGGCCGGCGCCGCCGCCACCAGCGCCCGGCCCTACGCTGCCACTGCGGCCTGGTTGCAGGTAAGTCATCTGTAACACTTCACGTGGCCGGAGCCACCTTCTGTGACTCAAAGACTTCTAGTGTGACCTAAATTGTAGCTCAATGAATCAATCATATACTTTACTAATTTTCTCAATCTGTATTCCCCAGGTCGTGATCCCCAAGGACTTAGCCCAGGACATGTCGAAGCAAGTCTCGTCATTTTCAAAACTAGCCGATTCTGACTCCGAACCTGACAGTGACGAGGAAACGCCTGGATCGGAGCCACCAACGCTACCAATAACCCTAGTGTGGCCCAAACATAAACTGAAGATATCCATCGTGCATGATAACGAGTTTTTATAAGACTAGGGCCTGACAGTGCTGACAGTGACTAGGAGAAGCCAGGATTTCAGCCCCAAACGCTACAAATAACCTCAGTTTGGCCTAAGCATAAGCCGAAAATATCCGTAGTGCATGAAAACGAGTTCTTATAAGACCAGGAGTTGATAGTGTATAGTGACAGTGATTAGGTCCTGATAGTGACGAGGAGCTGACAGTGACTAGAAGACGCCAGGAGTTGAGCCTCAAATGCTACCAATAGGGCTCAATAGGCTAATAACTCTAGTGGGTCCCAAACATAAGCTGAACATATCCATCCTGCATTATAACGAGTTTTTATAAGACTAGGACTTGACAGTGCTGACAGTGACAACACCTGGCTCGGTGCCACCAACGCTTCCGATAACCCAAGTGGGGCCCAATCATAAGCTGAAGATATCCGTCGTGTATGATTACGAGTTTTTATAAGACTAGGATCTGACAGTAACAGGCGATTAATTAAAATTAGATAATAAATATATGTCGTAGCCATATTGTAGAATCAACTATTTCATGAAGAGGTCCGCCGTTTTACATGTTGGTCGGCCAAAATGAATCTAACCTTGGCCACATCATATAATGGCCAATTCCACAAAATGGCTACGACATACAACTTCTTCATGATAATACTAAACAAATAACACAAGAATCTTTAACATAAATGGCCAAGTAATGCTGTTTCCTTTGCCCACGTATAGACTATATCCTATACATAGAACCTAGGAAGCTTTTCATTCCAAAAGCATGTTTTTGGAATGGTATATCCAGTATATCTAACGAAGAAGGCGCTGGCAAATCTATTTGTGTTATGGTTAAGAAATCCATACTAATATTATAAATGCGAAAGTGTGTCTGTCCGTGTGTTACGCAATCACGCCTAAACTACTGAACCGATTTAAATGAAATTTGGTACAGAGATAGTCTAGAGCCTGAGAAAAGTCATAGGATAGTTTTATCTCAGAAATCATCCTTTAAGGGGGTGGATCAATAACCGCTAAACCAATTTAGATGAAATTTGGTATAGAGATAAATTAAACCTTGGAGAAGGACATAGGCTATATTTTGTCGCGAGAAATGGGTTTAAATTTGGGTTGAAATAGGGGTTGATAGTTTGTATGGGAGTACGTCATTATTGAAGATAAAACCATGAACCTTTGTATGTAGCCACTTGATAAAAAAAAAACATAATTATGTTCAAGCATTCAAAAAAAATTGTATTTTAAAAATAAAAATGGCTGGCCAAAGTAACTGTTCCATGCGGACGAAGTCGCGGGCAAAAGCTAGTACCTATGCCATAAAATCACTCCTGGTTTTCTCGAAAGGGCAGTCGGTACCTATAGTATTTAGGTACTTAAGTATATATGTTATTTGTCTCGTAATCCTGAACGGAGCGAAGGTGGTTAAATATTGATGAAGTTGTATGTAATGTAACCATATATTTGTATATAAGATAAGATGTAATAACTAACTTTAATTAGTAAAACAATATAATTTTATCACGAATTACCTGTGTTTTTTTTTAAATTTCTTGTTAAGATATGGTTTTTACCTACTTAACGAGATAACTTACGTAAATACACAAAATATATGTGAAACATACCTATACCTATTTTAAAGGCAAGCTAAAGATTAGTTTTATCTTGTGCTAGAATTCTTGATAAGTACAGATCATAGAAAAGGATTAGAATAACAGTTTTACTTACTTTAGGCGGCTTAACACAATACTAAGTAGGTATATCATGATCAAAACGCCTTGACTCCACTTTCCCGCCAAAAAGTATTCTTTCTAGCGTTTCGAACTTTCTAATGACGTTCTATTTTTCAAATTGCATACGGCCAAAGGTCTTAAAATCATTCCGCCAAATTATAAGAAGCCTTTATTCACACAAGTTTTGATGATTTTACTTAGGTTGCTAACACGGCCTCCACCGAAATCACGGGCTTGGAACCCCAACACAAACAGACAAAATGAAAACCTTCACTGGTACATCTATTCCATAAATATCATGTAGACAGATTTTTCTACCCGTTGTGTCGTTGTTATCGTCTTACCGGTTCCCATTTTTACTAGTGGTGGCTCGTTGTCGAATTTTTTGGCGGACGAAACGCAATCGGTTTTCCGACGACTGGTTTGAACACTGGTTTGAACTGGTTTGAAGACGGCATTAAAAGACGAAACTATCGTCGCGTGAAGTAGTTGCAGTTTCAACAAGTTGCAAATATATGAAACGGTTTATTAAATACTTAATTCGTTTTATCGGTCGTTCCCTTCATACTTTTTCGTCACTAACGACAGCACTGACGAGTGGTAATAAAATATCGACTGTATTTCATTTTTCATTGGAAGAACTGTTTGTGCGTAACGATAAGAACGACGACACCGACACGACGAGTGTGATAGTTGCACCAATAGGCTCTCACCTGTTATTTACTTAGACGTAAAATAAAAAATCGCGTCAAGTAATTCTAAGACTGGTTTGTGCAACGAAGACTGTTTGGACACACGACGTAAAAACGGTTTCACCGTTGCAGAACACAAAACGGTCTTTGAAAACGGCTCGTCGTCGAAACGCCCACCCTATTTTTTTATAGGAACAAAGTTCAGACCGACATCAAGCTACCCGAAACTGTCAAATTTTCCCAATCAACCTTGAACCTAAAACGTCAGTAATAAAGTTTAAAATCTATTAAAGAAGTTTGACAGATTGTTGGGCTGACGTCTGTCCCTATGTTAAATCCAAAACTCCAGCCAAACCATATCATAAATTAATTGTAAGTATAAAGATTTTCTACGATTTAATTGAAATCACATTTACCTAGTAAGAGCATATAGTTAGTTTAGTATTTCAAAGAAAACGTATATTTAACTTTGAAAAAAATCCCCCCAATTAATAGGCACCAAAAGACTCGTATTCAGAATGAATATAAACTACAACAAACGTCAACGTCAAAAGTTTTTCTTTTCAGGTTATAACGAAAACGAAACAGTTGATCGCGACGGAAAATAGCTGTTGATTATTATATTGTGATAAATAACCGCTACCAGTATTTATAGCGTCCGTTAAAAATATGCCTCGAAATAGTAAAAGGAGTACATCACAGCTGTGGAACTTTTTTGATAGGCAGCCAGAAACCAAACAGGCTACATGTAGATTTTGTAACAATTCGTATTCATATTTTTCTACGACTGGTAACCTGAAAATTCACTTAAAGCGGTCTCATCCAGAAGTGTATGATCGAGTCAAGTGGGGCCGGAGTGCAGAAATAACCGACTTAACGGATAACGAAGGTATGTACCTAGTTATTTTGTTTCAACTTCATAACTATTTTCTTAAGAAGTGGATGCAACTTTATAAACTGATACCCTGTTTAATGAGTAGTTCAGTAATGTTAAAATTATTCATAAAAACTTTATGAATGCCCCCGGAAAATTGCAGACTTCGTAAGATCGTAATAAATCTTTATTAGATTATAATTTCTCGATATACCTATGTATTATGAAAAAAATCGTTTTGTAAACAATAAATCCCATCCAAATCCTACTTTCCAATATATCCGCGTCTTATTTAGAAAAAATAGTTAACCTTTCACGCGATATTTTACAATCTTACGGCGTTTGCAATTTTTTCGATGACATTTACAAATAGTGAAGAGACAGTTATCAATAACGTAACGTCAGATAACTTTACGTCATTTCTAGGTTTTAATGCAATAACTAAGAAATAATGAATCTAATATACACGATTCTTGTATTATAACAAGTGACACATATTAGACTGTTCTATGTTTTAGAATATTAGCAGATGTTTACTTGAAAAAGCTAAAAATAAATCACCATTTTCATGTTACGGCAAATGTGACAGTGACGGACGTGACAGATACTGATTCGTTTTAAAATATCATGAAAACATAATTAGCATTTGCTGAGATAGGCAAAAAATATCACTGATGCCAAAATAAAGGGCTTTTCTGTTGGAACTCATTTTTTTGGTCTTCGTATCCGTTATTTTAACAGATACGTAAGTACGCTGTGTTTGTTCTTAAAATAACTGTGAAAGAACCTATTCACAATATTGCATCGGCGTTGTAACCGATAACTTTTAACAGACTCTGAAGGCATGTACTGTACCGGTTCATATAAATACAAATAAAAAATCTAGTGATATTGATATATTTTCTCCTTACATGGTTTTCAAATCTAATATAGAAAGCAGTTCATCTGATTTTTAGGTGCGGATCTTAGAAAAAGCGATATTGTTTAGTTTAGAGCTTCAGTACCTACACATAATATAATTAATTAAATAATTTTAAAGGCCCAATTGGCTTTACCATAATGTTTTAAATATCCAACTAAATTCAATTTAGAATCCACTTGTTTCCCAACTTGACCGCTAGTACTGAACTATAATTCTAGATGGCGCTACTAGTATGTCTTGATTGAACTCAGTTTAGAAAGTATTATTTTCTTCGCGTGGGGTTATTTTGCTTCTTATCTATAAAACATATTCCGAAAATAACTTTTGTTGGTACAGGTACTTATAAAAACCCGCTTAAATATTTGTTGTGCACTTAAAGTGGGAGGAACCCTATTTTTACTTCCCTCATAAACTCATAATAATTCGTAGGTACTTAAAGAGTTCTCAAAATGCATTTTGTCGTCGCTCATCATTACATTGCATTAGTGATAGGAGAAATTCCTAATCCTTATAAAAATATCGATTTTAGCAATACAACTTTGTCAACACCAATGAAATCGTGCTTACGATGAATTGTAACTTTGAAGGTCAAATTGCATGTGCTTGTTGTAGAGACAAGAAACTAGTTAGTTTTTACTATTTACCAACTTGAACATAGTAAGCTCCATTCAATTTATCAACCTTAGACCCGTTTCGGCCGGACATTTTGAATAAAAAAATCTTTTTGTACCTATAATAAATCCCATCCAAATTCATAGTTTCCAATACCTACCTATATCGTGTCATATTTAGAAAAAAATGTTTACAATTCACGCGATAGTTTACAATCTTACGACGTTCGCCATTTTCCGGTAACCTACACAAGAGTTCCCCAAAAAAAAAAAATGCGACGAAAAAAAAAAAACCTGTCAGCATTATTCTCCGGCTGAATGATATATTGATATAGGTAATCCACCTGACCTGACGACAGTTTGCTTCTAAGAAAATGGCAGCGGACCAAAATAGAATGAATGGGACTCAATGGCGTTACTTTTGCCCCCTTCCCCCGAACTAGTCGAAATGACAACAAAACAGTCGTTACTGAGGGTGACCAGTTTAACGTGACATCCGAGGGTGGCGCTGATTGTAAAGGGAAAATAGGAAAATGTCAAGTTAAATAGGTATTTTAAATTGTAGTTTATTTTTGTGCCGTGGGTCTGGTTATTGTGGATCGTTTGTGAGGAGTGGGGAAGGGGCTAGGAGACAATCAGGTGATATTTCCCTCCCCTATCCACCCCTTAGCCTTGTGTTTTTGTTTATGTAGGACCTCGGATCGAAAATTCAAGGTGGTTTCTTGGTCAGACCTTCAAGTAGGTACTTATTGGCTAAAATGTTTTGACAATGCTTTTTAGGTTCTTACATTTTTCGAACTTTCCCCAACAAAATGTTTTCATTGTGCCTCCAGTAGGGCTAATAGCTTCTTCATTCCATTTAAAAACGTCTTTATTTATTGTTATGACGACGCAATTCTATTCTGCCTTCAATCTGTTTTTTAACCTTTTTAACTCCGAACATACTACGTGATTTTAAACATGGTATAAACTCGACAACCCATACAGCCATCTTAGATTTTACATTCAATTAAATTTACACTTTAAGACGTAAAAAACAAGGTTCAATTTCATCTGCACAGATTTTTTGTTTACATCGAAATCCCATTTTAAAACGTCAAAACTCCCGCGTTCTGCTAGTGACGGGACACTCTTATGCCGTAACGGTAAGAAGTTTTATCGGTTAGCAAACTTTACGGTTCATATTAGAAATTTCCATAGATTTCTAGAGAGACGGCTGGTTGTTTTCGATGTAGGAACGGCAACGTCGCGTTTCTGCCTTGTTTATATTGATCATTTTCTATAAATGGATATACCGGGCTACCTGGACGCCTGGAGAGAGTTACGTAAAAAAGGATTTTATGTACGAATTAATGTTTTTATGAAACCTTTAAATCACGTGAATCAAAAGAGAAACTTTTGGTTTACGTATTACCTAAGTCCATTGTTAAGAATTATTTAGGAAGGGGAACGGTTCGGTTGGTAACAAAATGTATTATGGATTTAGTCAATTCTTTAGTAGAAATTTGGTTTCCAAACTATATTACCTATCACTTGCACGTAAATGACTATCCTTGTTCCCGTGGGTGTCGTATGAGGCAACTAAGATACTCACCAGAGAATGGGCAGCAGCATTCTCTGTACATTGCAACAGCTATACTGCGATCGTAAGGAAGGGGGTTTTTCCTTACGATCGCAGTGTGTGCTCTCCTTTGGGGAGATTTATGTCCAGCAATGAACGTCTTTCGGCAGATGATAATGTGAAAACTTAGGTGAAGTAAGTGTGAAGTGAACTGTCATTTCACCTGAAGCTGTGGATTGACTGGTCACTTCAAACTCATTTCACCTTAGTTTTCACGGCGAAATAATAACAGCCAGCAATGCTATTGGCTGGCGATTGGCTTGCCATTCTCCGCTTAGGTAATTCTTCTAAACCACGCGGCGTTTTTTAAACGGTTTTCACTAAAGAAAAACTGGCCCAGTGCAAGTTGGACTTGCACACGAAGGGTTCCGTACCAGAAGCCGAAAAAATATTTAATGTTATAGCGGCAACAGAAATACATTAAGTATCTAAAAATTTCAACTGTCTAGCTATCACGGTTCATGTCTCATGAATATGAATACAGCCTGGTGATAGACAGAAAGACGGACAGTGAAGTCTTAGTAATAATAATAATAAATCTTTATTACAGACCATACAAGGTCCATTATTAACTTTTTTTTAAAAACAAGAAGGTCCCGTTTTTACCCTTTGGTTACGGAACCTTCAAAAAGAGCGATATACAAGGATATGTGCAGCGATATACATGTATATTTCATTTATAATTTGTACAAAATGACTGGTCCATGTATGAAGGTGTTTTTAATTAATTGCACTTTGCTGTAATTAAGAGACTATTTTGACATTAATGTCATATGATCTCAGGTTACTGACCCTCTTATCTGAGCGCAACAATGTTGCAACTTGTTTAAATACTTACCTATACCGTTTGGGGTTGAAACTCTCGGGTCTTGGGGTCCGAGTGCACATAACTTATTTAAAGATCTCTCAAGGCGCTTAGTTGACACTTCACGTGACCCAAGGGCTGGCTTTTACCTTGGTCAAAGAATAAGCATTAAGCATTGCCATACAACGTGGCAATGCCGCCAGTCTTTTGGGTACACTTCCAGTCGACAGCGATGCGGATGAATTTTTTGACGCCATATTTTAGGGTTTATTTAGTTAGGAGATTTTATTTTTATTTGTAGTGTATATAGTTAGTTAAGTATTTATGGAATAAATAACTTACCTATAGCAATAAGTTAACCGTGTAGGTAAGTACTAAAGTATCGTATGGTCAGCCCAGTGGGCTAAGTGCGAGTTTTTTAACGTTCTCGATCGCGTTAGCGTAAGCGTCAATTTGTATTGAACGCATTGAAGCTGAACAAGCACAGTCTGGTGGCAATAACGTAAAACTTTTTTTTTTGACGTTACAACATCTAATAAATCGATGAACGCCGGCTGCACGCACGAAAAAGGATGACTCATTGTAACGTTACGCTCATTGTAACGTTACGATCATTTCATCAATGTTTTGTTATGATAATGTCACGTTAAACTATCGTCCGTAAACCGACTTTACAGACAACGATTTTTCTTTTTTTTTTCATACATTTTGACGTAAGCGAAGTTTACGTTAACGCGACCGAGTAGGTACGTTAAAAAACTCGCACCAAGCCCTCTGAAGGCTCTTTGCAATTCATTTGCTGCCATAATAAGGTGCATTGTTCTGTATGGTGTCGGACGTAACAGAATAGCACCATCCCACTTCCCGTGGGTGTCGTATGAGGCGACTAACGGCCGGTTTCAATAACGTTTCTAGTTTTAACCAATAGTCAAATTAGCTACCAACAGTAGCTGAAACGTCATGCTTGAAATGCAAACATGACGTTTCAGCTACTGTTGGTAGCTAATTTAGAGAGAGCTGATTGCTCGTCAGTGTATGTCAGTCTGTGTTTCCGAACGCCTACAACCCTAATCTCTTCAAAATTAGAGTGAACAGGCTTCTTCTGGGTAAGCTCGCTCCATCGTCGACTTTGTCTCTGTCATCTATGACCTAGACTAGAGTCAAAAGCAAACCCAGATTAAATTTAAAAAATAAGTCCACAATGTCTTGGAACTCACGGAGATATAGGTAAGTAATAGAATAGAAGATATTGATTCGTATAATTGAAGAAAAAATGTTCATTTGTCAATTTATCGAGATTTTACAATCTCTCAAGATTTTTGTAATCTTACGGAGATTGCAATTATCCGGTGACGTTGAATCACCGGTACATGTTGGATATCAACATGTACCGGTGATTCAAAGAAATAATAGACGACTTTCAAACAACAACCCACTCAAGGGATCCACAATCTTCCCAGCCCACGCTAAACTGACCACGAGGAAGCGAAGGCAGTAAATCTATAACTAATTAATGTTTAAAACCAGAAATATGCAAATGAATGCTTACGAACGCATCGACACAGCGGCGCCAACTGTTACCGGTTACGCCGGTAACCCAGCAACCTTTCGAATGTTAAACTGCTGTCGAATAGTTGTTGAATTGCTTTAAGGCTGTGTAGGCTGTAGCTTGAAGCGCTCTCTTTTGGTTTATAGAAAGATTTTCTCGTGGTAAGAAAAGAGGTTATATGCGCACTATGGTTAATATTTTTTCTTATTATTTTGATTTAGGAACTATTCCCGGGTCAGGCCATTTGTTTTTTAGCCCAGATTTAACTTTTTTTTTAACCACCAATTTGAAGTTAACAATAAAGTTTTATCAAAATCGATAAATCATTTCCAAGAACAAGGACTTGAAAGCGTGTACATGATACACCGTCAGTAGGAAACACTCTTAACTCCATATTGTCCATTTGGAAACCGGCCCATGTCTAACATAAACCTGCAATGGTAAATTTAAAAGTCAAGTACTTGACTTATCTTGTTTTATCTTTCTTTACTATTTTATTTAACTTTTGACAATTTTTATTTGTTGACATTGTGGGATTTTATAGAATTAATTTAATTTTGATCACAGCATCACTATTTTGTATGCCTGTCGGCGGAACATAGGTTGGACCAATCACTTTATTTACATAAGACCATTGTACAGTGTTCACAAAATAAAATGAATTTTGAATTTTGACTAAAAAAATCGAATCAGTCAGACAGATAGCTTTCCAAAAAAAATTAGACACGTATTTTTTCTTTTGCCACGTAAACAAAAAATGGAGACGATACAGTGCTTTGAAAACTCGTGTGACGTCACTTACCAGTACACTTATTACTGGAAAATGACGTTACAAGCCCCTACTCCTTATCTTTGATGCGTTTTATCTTCGTAATTTTTTATTGATTGATAAAATAAAAAATACGTACGTATCCAATATTTTTCGATTATCTAACTGACGGACTAAATAGAATCATATTTTTTTAACCCTGGCAACATCCCTATTAATGATCCTTTATGAAGTACCGACGGTTACTTTACGTGGGATCAAAGTAACAAACATGGCTACTTGTCATTATGTTCAAATGTCAATGTGCAACCGAGCGAAACGGAGTCTTTGATGCGGGTTGTATCCAGGCAGCCCAGCCCCTAGTATGCGTATACATAAACAACTGATGGCAAATTCAACTAATTACAAGCTTTTATTTAACTTGGGGTTCGTGACAATAAAAACAGCCGATTAAATAATAAAAATCACACCTTAGTCTAATATACTCGTCACTTAATTATATTTACACACTCACACTCCAATTAATTTATAAATTCACACAACTTCTTCAAGTAAGTATAATAAATAAAAATAAAAAATATATATATATATATATACCTACATATTGTTACGAGCTTGGGGTTCGTGACAATAAAAACAGCCGATTTAATAACCAAAATGACACTTTAATTTAAAAACACTAATTACAACTTTATACTCACTTATTATAAAACACAAGTTCACTACTGATCACTTTATTCGCACTTGAAGATCGCTTCCGAAGTATTCGCTTGTATCGCTAATCCAATACCGCCCCGGTCGCGGACTACGCACTCCTTATATAGGACAGTTAGTTCTAGAAACTTCTGTTTTCGAAACATCTGGAAAGTACTCGTAACTACCGCTGCCGACTGACCAGATATCGAGAAGTGTAGAATGTTCTGGCAAAGAAATGTCTAGAAGGTACTTGACTCTACTAGTTCTGCTACTCGATACTAGATGGCGCTAGTAGTAACTTAATGTACTCGACATTAATCTGGCGCGTAACAGTATGTAAGTTGTCCGTCAAAATTTGAAAACCATTTTTCGACCATTTGTTGAAATCCGATTGAGCTGAAATTTTGCATAGGTATAGTTCTGGTGACTATACAATGTGCAATCCTCAATATTGTAATAATTTTCAATATGGCCGCCGCTACAAGATGGCAGATATCATTTTTTTCTTCAACCCCCTTATTATGGGTATTAAACAGCCTTGAAGCTAAATGCTTGTAATAAAAAAATAGTAGAATTCGCATTCGCATGTCAGTCGCAATCTGTCAAAAATGTATGGAAATGGAAGGTTTTTTTGACAGATTGCGACTGACATGCGAATACGAACGTTGCTTAAAAATTAAAACTCGCTCTCTGGTGTTTTTTTATGCGTAGAAAAGATGAATGGATTGTGTGGAGTGGTATAAAAGAGAAAGGAGTCAGTGATAGCAAGACGGGTGATGGGACAGAATGGAGGAAGAAAACGTGTTACGTCGACCCCAAGTAACATGGGATAAAGGCAGGAAGATGATGACTAGCGGCCCATGCCGGGTCTTCCTGGCCTTATAATATTTATCAGTCTTCCCTACGTTTAATCATTTCTTGTAGAAAGCTAACGAGAACAAAGGACTGCCTAGCCTAGTCTCCCGTCGTCTTTTAAAGAGATAATCAATCTGTTGTCGACTCTTCACGAGACCAGAGAGCTGGCATTTTCTTCTGGCAACGAATCAGCATTGCCATTCAACGTGGCAATGCTGCCAGTGTTCTGGGCACTTTTATCGTTAACAGCGATGTGGACTGAATTTTTCAATCCCCTATGATCTACCTTCCCCTTCCCCTTCCTCTTTAACCCGGGTTTTTATGTATTTGTAAATTAATCCTAATTAATATCTGTTTAGCATTTTCCCATAACCCAACCACAATGGTTTTGACTTTCGTCTATTATTATCTACCACTTCAACCCGTGATTTGATGTGACAAGTATGAAAACAAATATATTTTTATTCAACGTATTTATTTCAAAACTTCCTCGTCACCTAGAAACCTGGAATTCTCAATACATGAAAGTGTGTTACAGAGAAAAACGCTGAATACAAATATTGGGTTACTTTAATAATAATTTTTGAAATGAGCGTAACATGGATGCGTATATCTACCTATTTATTTTTATATTATTACAATTTCATCATCATCCACAGCCCGACTTCGACCACTGCTGAGCATAGGCCCCTCTTCTCTTCTGCAAACCCCCAGGTCCCTGTGCCAGCCTTTTTTTTTTGATGTCGGAGGGAAATCCTCATGGATGTCAGACTCTTACTGACTAAAACCACCCCGGTGTTCCATCTCCCACCTACGCCGGGGATCGCGGGAACGTATGCGACTTCCGCAATCCCTTACGGGTGTCGGCCCGCCGCTGCGGGCCACCTCGCGTCAGCGGGGGGAGTGAGGTGTTTGACTCCCCCCGCTATGTCAAAGAGGGGCGCACTCGGGTCCGGATGGATGGGGGGCGACGGACATCCCCAAGTCCGCCGCCCCTGGAACCAGTTAGGGGGGCTGGAAGAGGGCAGCGTATGCCCTCCTCCGACGCCCGATGCGCCTGCTGCGGGCCGGGAGAGCGGTCGAGATCTCCCTTTCCGCAGCCCCCTTCTGCGCGATAACTGTCTCGCAGAAGGAGACCACCGCGTCCCAGGATTCCTCACCGCCGACCATAGCATGAACTACGGCCGGCAGCGAGACGTCTCTGCCTACCACAGAGATGAGGACACGGCGCTGCTCCTCCCAAGCGGCACACTCTGCCAGCGTATGCCGCGCCGTGTCCTCCCAACAGTCGACGCAGTGGTGACACCAAGTCCCTGTGCCAGCCTCATCCAGGTTCTGCCCGCGATGGCAACAATGTCAACCGCCCATATCGCCGACCAACACTTCTTCTTCCAGTCCTCTGACACCACTCGGTCACTGCCTTACTCCAACTATCATCACCGCACCTAGCATGCCCACCTCCATTTAGTTCCGCAATTAGTTTTCCGACAAAATTTAGGACCCATTAATAAAAGGTAGTGTTAATTTTATTCCATGAGGCTTCGCAACTGGGCTTACCACAGTTGCAAACGTCCCTTGGTGCCTATTAGCCCAGCTCGGATCTGTTCTTTCTCCTGCTTGATTAGCAGGAAACTGAATGTTTTCTTACTCTTCTGCTGTTGTTTTCTGATAAAATTTTAAACGTTGCGGGATCCGAGACAGTTGAACGTTAACGTTTCTCCGGGACTCGTTCTCGAGTTCCATAACATTCACTCGGCGTTACTTGGTCGTCGCAACTGTTGACTCTGGCTCTAAGGAGCTGTAGTTGTTGGTACTGTGGCGGGCTTATCCCCAAAATACTCACTTGCACCCTTTGACATGGGACTTAACCTTTTGAACGTCATTGTCACATATATGTGACAAACGAAAGCAGACAGGATAACCTGTACGCCAAACGTCACAGATATGTGACAAAAAATACGGCGAATCTGTGGCTTTACGTCTTTTGTATCGGCGCCCCCCTTAAATATTTGTTGTATTTTAATTTAATTATTTTATTTTTAAAGTGAATATATAACTAAATATTCTGTGAATATTTCAAGCGTCTACCTGTTGCCGTTATCAATATCGAGCAAAAAAAACACGTTTGTTGTATGTGAGCCCCCTTAAATATTTATTTTCTTCCGTTTTTAAGTATTTGTTGTTATACCGGCAACAGAAATATGTACATCATCTGTGAAAATTTCAACTGTCAAAATATCACGGTTCATGAGATACAGTTTGGTGACAGACGGACAGACAGCAGAGACAGTAATAGAGTCCCGTTGAACCTTTGGGTACGGAACCCTAAAAATAAAGACGATACAGTGCGTTGAAAACTCGTGTGAAACCCCCCCCCCCCCCCGCCCAATTCTTATCTTTGATGCGTTATTTCTTCGTAATTTTTATTGATTTGATGAAACAAAAACTACGTATGTTTTAATAGTAAGTACTTTAATATTTTCTGATACTACTAAATAGTATCATATTTTTTAGCCCAGGCAACATCCCTATACACTGTTTATTATATTATCTATGCACAAACGTCTTGACGCAATCCTCATTCCTCACCGAGGCTTTTGTGACACAACCGTTTACAAATGACTCTATTATTCGCCGGGAACCACAAATTATTCACCACAGAATAATATTTACTTTTCCTTCCTCATAAATCATTAATTCTTAAAATAATATTTGCTCACTTGCTACGTCATCGTGAATAACAAAAAACTTTTGTTAGCGTGAACTGGAGTACAGTAGGCTGCATGACAATTTAACAATTGAAGAATGTGAGGCCAGCTTATTTCTGTTTAAATATCATCGAAAAACTTCTTGTTTTGAGTTCTGTATGGTGTCGAACGTAAAAGAATAGCACCATCCCATCACTTCCCGTGGGTGTCGTAAGAGGCGACTAAGGGACTCACCAGAGAATGGACAGCAGCATTCTCTGTGCATTGCAACAGCTACACTGCGATCGTAAGGAAGGGGGTGTTTCTTTACGATCGCAGTGTGTGCTCTCCTTTGGGGAGATTTATGTCCAGCAATGAACGTCTTTCGGCAGATGATAATGTGAAAACTTAGGTGAAGTAAGTGTGAAGTGAACTGTCATTTCACCTGAAGCTGTGGATTGACTGGTCACTTCAAACTCATTTCACCTTAGTTTTCACGGCGAAATAATAACAGCCAGCAATGCTATTCTGCAGTTATTTCAATTCTAAAACATCGCACCGTAAAAACTTAGGCAGAGTGATTCGTCATTCTATATCGTTTGTATGGTTTGACAACTCACTTCATGTTCACTTCACCTAAGTTTAAACGGCGAGAGAGAATAGACGGAATGACAGCACACTTCATGGTCATTCCGAACATGAAGTGAACTGTCATTCCTTCTTGTTTGTATGCATTGATAGCTCACTTCATATTTACTTCATCTAAGCTTTCACGATGAGAGGTTTACTGAATCGCACTGCAGGCTGATTTTGTTACCACTAACGTAGGGTCTAGTGTACTTACTAAATCCATGGCGTGAACTCTGTTCTTTTTTAAATACATATTTGCACATGTGGTTTCGTATCAAAACAGTCTTTGTAATCGTGCTTATATACGTCAGAGTTGTTTGTAAGATTTCGGCTATCTTTATATTTAATCGATCTTGTGGGCCGCTATTGGGATTTCCATTGTACGATAGTGATGTAAGTATCTGATAGCACTGCCAGGATTGCGGAATTTGTTCGAAAGAGTCACCGCGGCCCTGGAACGCAAAGGGCTTTAGAAGGAACACGGATGGGTTTTAGTCAGTATAACACGCCCTTCCGCTCCACCCAGAGCGGAAGAATTCATTTGATGATTTCCCAGCCTTAAAAAAAATAAATATCTGATAGCAAAACTCTTGCATTTTTTTATGTCTCTGTACCCGAGGGGTAACCAACGGAACCATATTACTAAGCCTCCGCTTCCGTGTCCGTCCGTCTGTCTTTTTGTCAGCGGGCTGTATCTCAAGAACCGTAATAGCTAGGAAGACAGTTGATATTTTCACAGTGTGTATTTCTATTGCCGCTATAACAACCAATAATAAAATAAAATAAAAATTAAAGGGGGCTTCCATACAAGAAACGGGACAGGGAAGCCGTTACCCAGAGACAAAAAGCCTAGATTAGAAAGTAATAATTCTGAAACTTTTCTATTCTGTAAAAATATTGCTCGGAGAATAGATAGTTCGTGGGGTCGAAAAGAACTGGAGTGGCGATCGCGTACCTGAAGACGCAGCGGTTTGAAGTCCTCCCATTAGATGAACCGATGACCTGGTGAAGGACCGGTTGTTGTGACGACACTTGGGAGGCCTATGTCCAACAGCGGACGTTTATCGGCTGAAATTATGATTTTGTAATGAGTGTGAAAAGATTAAGAAGCGAATTTCTACGAACCAGTATTGCCAGTGTTTTCATTTATTGTCGTTTCGATGTCTCCACATTGTATACTCAAATCTTCTGTGTCAAAATTACACCCAAAACGACTCGGGGCATTCACAAAACCTGTGTTATGTCTATTCGACGTAATTTAACGATTACGTCTATAAACTGCTGGAGGAGCTCGTGGCTAAATAATAACAGCCGCACGGGTCAATCTTCAAGGTTAAGCAACGCTTGCCGAGGTTGGTCTGTGGATGGGCGACCATCCTAACATACCGAGACTCCTCCGTGCCTCAGAAAGCACGTTAAGCCGTTGGTCCCGGCTGTCATTTGTAGATCTTACACCAGATAATCTGACACCAGTCTTGCCAAGGAGTACCGTGTTACCCAGTTAATGGGTTGTGGAGGTCTGGTAGACAGCCGATCCATGTAAAATACTGGTATTCAGCTTAATCCGGTTTGACTGGAAGCCGACCCCAATATAGTTGGGAAAAGGCTAGGCAGATGATGTCTATAAACTGCACCCCATATGTTTTCAGTCTCGCATACGTAACGTAATACCGTTACCTAATTAATGAATAATGTCACACCGAACTCTGTAATCGCAAGAATACGTCAGATTTTTTGAAAAAGATAGCAATCGTACCTAAAAAATATCTCCATGACGTTTTCTTTTGATAAAATCGTACGATAGTGTAGTATTTGCTTTTGTTTCGTGTAATTTAGATTTCTTGTGAGTGCTTTGATATCGGCTTTGGCCGTCCGTCACGGGTCAGTGCGCGTGTATGTGAGTAATATGGCTAAGCTGTAGAAATATAGTAGGTAGGGTAGTCGGTCCAACAGGAGAAGACGCCCCGGGCGTCAGGAATAGCAGGGTGACCCCGGTCACCGTAGAAGCGGGCCTGCGCACGGCGAGCGTTGGGTGGCTCGCTGTCCGATCACCACTAGGCCCAGGTCGATGTCGAGTTGTGTTCCCGCGCGCTTTAAAGAGGTGTCAGCAGCATAAGAGACGGGGCCCGCTACGGCCAGAGCCTGCCAGGGTTGCGGAATTTGTTCGAAAGAGTCACCGCGGCCCTGGAACGCAAAGGGCTTTAGAAGGAACACGGATGGGTTTTAGTCAGTAAGAGTCTGACACGCCTTTCCGCTCCACCCAGAGCGGAAGAAGTTATTTGATGATTTCCCATCCTTAAAAAAAAAAAAAAAAAGAAATAGGGTAGTCGGTCCTCTGGCTAACATTGCAGGACCACAGTTTACCGAGCAAGGAAGTTAATCTAATAAGCCCATTATATCCCACTTCTGAGTAAACGCCTCCCTCTCCTTGGTCCACTCACGTCTGTACTCTGCCATTGCGGGCCAGTCCTCCAGGTCCTCTTAGCCAAGTTCATCTTTCAACATTCGTCTTGATCTGCCGTGATTTCGCCTAGTATTTAATGGGACCTATTAAGCGTTTCTTTTAGCACCTCTTCTTCCCAGCTAAAATACTGGGAAGTGGTGACGGGCGCGCGTTTTGGAGGACTGTCTTTATGTAGAACTTTAACGTTCATAAAGTGCTAACTCGCAGCGTAATTCAAATAAATGACTTTTTCGTTTTGTAGTAAGCTATTCTAATCTAATTAGCCCGATATGTCCCACTGCTGGGCTTCTCTTTGTTCCACACTCGTCTTTCCTCTGCCATTACGGGCCAGTCCTCCAGGTTATAGCGGTATCAATGCCGCCACATGAAAAACTAAGAAGCGAAATTTGTACGGCAACAAAAAGAACCGCAACGCAATTCTGTCAGCGACGAACTAACAACGAAATCCTGCATCGCGCAAGCAAAGTTCTCCGTGCGATTTGAACATATACAACAGTCCGAATATCAACTATCGGGCAGTTGCCCATCAGACACAACAACCGTCTGGTCGGAGGATCCTCCCTTAGCAATGGAGGTGTGCGGGACTTAACTCTCTGTACCGCATACCTCTGTAAGATAAGAGTCAAGCTTACTTCTCTCTTCAACTTGGGCTGCCGCGATGTCGTCAATGATTTAGAAGAGTGTCCGTGGAGTTTCTTGCACGTTCTTCTCCATAGAGATTTACGTTTTGGAACGTGAAATAGGTTCACGTTCTTGACTGATCGACCTGACAAATTAAAAGTGCCTGCATTTGACTTATTTATTTGTAATATTTGCTTCATTTATCTGACACCAGTCTTACCAAGGAGTACCGTGTTACCCAGTTAATAGGTTGTGGAGGTCTGGTAGGCAGCCGCTCCACGTAAAATACTGGTATTCAGCTGAATCCGGTTTTACTGGAAGTCGACCCCAATATAATTGAGAAAAGGCTAGGCAGATGATAATTTGCTTTGATTGAATGGGAAAACAGTGGCTCTTCTAGCTCATAGCTCATGTGACTCAAGGTCAGGCCCGGATCTAGGGGGGGGCAAACCGGGGCCCGTGCCCTGGGCGGCGAGTTTAAGGAGCGCAAAATTCAAATGTTTGAATAAAAAAACTTATTCGTTGTGGGGTGCTAAAATTTTATACTAATCTTACTTTGACCTTCAATATCTCCAGAACCAATGGTTTCCCATGTATGGTCTAAAAAATTGATGCCAGTGATGGGTACAATGGGTCTTCGTTATCGTAAAGGTATTTTTACTCCCGATACATAATAAAATTAATCACAAACGTGGAAGAGAAAAGGCGCCATCATCAAGTTTCTGTCCCGTTTCGGAAAAATCGTATATCCGGGGCTGCTCAAGCTATGCCATGTTCTAATAGAAAGGTCATAACTCAATGGCTCATTCCGGTCATAACAACAAGCGCTCAGTTAACATTAATTGTTGCCATTCAAACAACAATGGGTCTTATTAAAATGGACACCTTGTTTTGAGGACTGCATGTCTGCGTTCAACAAAACAACTGTTTTTAACGAGGACAATAAATGATTCTATAATGTTTTGTTAGCGCTTTATCAACGCCTTATCTTATCACCAGAGATCGGAATAGGTAGACTATATATACCTAATGTTCGTGGAAGTAAATAACATAGAATTGATAATACCTCCTCCAAAATCCCGGAATCATAAACATGACGATTGTATCCCGAGATTTAAGAAAATGCAAATTACTTATTGCGCTTTGAATACATTTGAACAAAATTATTATATTGAAGAATCTTTTTATGTTTTTATAGTTCCGTACCTACTTAAACTGTTAAATTAAATAGGCTTTGTTTTCGCACAACTCTTTCTTCTTTTGATTCTTCAAATTAATAATTTGTACCTATAGTCAAAGTCCAGTTCACGTTTTAATAATCCCGGGTTTTAATTGTCATGATTCCATTTATGATTCCGGGATTTTACAGGAGGTATCATCAACTTTATGTTACTTACTTCCACGAACATTAGGTGAAAATAGTCGAACTATTCCGATCTCTGCGTATCACACAGATAACCGATGATTTTTGTAATGATGCAACTATGGTATATGCCTGTCTTTTATGTACTAGCTGTGCTCTGTGTCCTCGTTCGCTAAAACGTCAGCCCTTCTTGTAAAAAGTATCCATGCAGAGATTAAATTTAAAATTAATTTTAAAATACATGCGGATTTTTGTCTATATAGGTATTATATGAACTAGCTTTTGCCCGCGACTTCGTAAGTGCTCAACGCTGAAAAAAACACAAAAAAAAATTTCGGAAGTCGGTGTCAAAATACGAAAAAAAAAAAAAACACCGACTTCCGAAATTAAAGTTATTTTGTATTTTATAGTTATTTGGAAGTCGGTTGTATTTTTTTGTAAAAAGTTTTTTATTATTAACTTTTTAGTGGCACCCCACACCTAACAACACCACTGGAAAGTCACAGGAAAGCAAAACACGCAATTTCGATGACATATTTTTTCGAGCTACATATTTTGATTTAAAAACCAAACTACTGAACCGATTTTGATATGAAACCTACCGGAAAGTCGATCGTTTCACTTAAAAAAAGAATTTTTCAAATCGGTACATTTCATTTCGGAATTATGAGGTAACAAACAAACAAAAATAAAACTTATAGCTAAAATGAGAACCTCCTTTTTTTAAGTCGATTGATAAACAGTAAGTACCATGAGTACATAGATGATGATATAGAACAATACAAGTGACAACACTGATACGTAGCTAGTTAGCTACATCAGCCTAGCAGGGGCGACGCTACTGTGTCTCAAATTATGTCAATTTATACTTTATTGACTGGGTCTTTGCACCAGCGCAGCGAGGCCGAGGTGCTATGTTTAGCTATATTTGTGTTTGCTAGTGAAGTACTAACGCGGTAGTGTGGAACACTAGCCTTTGTGCACGAGTTTGTGTATCTGTATGAGGTTCGTTCATATATTCATTTATTTTTTTAAATTGAAAGCGATGACGTGGTTGACGATGGAGCATGCTTGCTTAGAAGCTTTTTATTTATGCTCTTGGCTCTAGTCTAGGTCACAGATGACAGACACAAAGTCGACGATGGAGCGAGCTTACCCAGAAGAAGCCTGTTCACTCTAATTTTGAAGAGATTAGGGTTGTATGCGTTCGGAAACACAGACGTAGGCAGAGAGTTCCACTCCTTTGCTGTGCGCATTATAAAAGACGTTTGGAAACGTTTAGTGCGAATTGGTGGAATAGCAACAAGGTAGGGATGGTAACTTGCAGTGCGTCTAGATGTCCGATGGTAGAAGGGAACCGGTGGGATGAGATCGTGGAGTTCCTGGACACTCTCCCCGAAGTACAACAATCTGTAGAAGACCGACAAGCAGGCAACCTTGCGGCGATGAGCCAAGCTGTGAAGCTTGGCATCCACCAGTTTTACGTCGCCAATAAGCCTTTGACGTAGCTATCAAGAAAAACAGACTCCGTAAAGGCATTCCACGCCTTAGCTGTACGAACTTAACTTTTATAGAGATTCAGATTCCAGCCTGATGAGGGAAAAATGAAATTGATCCCTCACTCCCGTGCTCAGCAGTCACGTTTAGATACACCGGACCAACGAGACCCATCCAGGAACTACACATCCCACCCATAACGTAAAGCTTTCTGGGAATACTTTCATTGTGCGTTCAGCTAAGGAGTGCAATTCTCTGGCGTAGTCTGTGTTTCCTGATGTAGCTATCAACCTCGGGGCAGTCAAGAGGGAATAGGTTACTTCTAGGCAAGCGTGCTCCATCGTCGACCACATCATCGCTTACCATGAGGTGAGACTGTTGTTAAACGCAAGCCTACGAAGAACCGGCCAAGTGCGAGTCGGACTCGTGCACGTAGGGTTTCCGTACCATTATCTATAAAAACGGCAAATAAATCACGTTTGTTGTATGGGAGCCCCCTTAAATATTTATTTTATTCTGTTTTTTAGTATTTGTTGTTATAGCGGCAACAGAAATAAATCATTTGTGAAAATTTCAACTGTCTAACTATCACAGTTCATGAGATACAGCCTGAGGACAGACGGACAGACAGACAGATGGACGGACAGCGGAGTCTTAGTAATAAGCACTAATAGTGTTGATCTTTAAGGGATCACAGCACGGAATCGTTCAAAACTAATGCGCTATGTGACATTTGTAAGCTTTCATCCAAACGCAGTTTCGGCTGAGTGCCAAATACCGCATACGATCAGGTGTCACAATTACATCCTGACATGAAAATATGAGGCCGAGAGAATACAACGTTTGTGAGAGGAATTCGGAGGAGGATCTATCTACATCGTCTTCCTGCCCTTGTTCCATGTTTTCTTGAGCAATCGCCGCGGGACTCGCTTCATGCGGGCCCAGAAAATCTCTGGCGACATCGCGGCAGACCCAGGCGAGGTTGGTAGGACAAAGAAGGATTAGAATCATCATCGTCTTCCTGCCCTTGTTCCAAGTTTTGGAAGCCATGGGAGCCGGAGCCAAGCGAGGACCCAAGCGAGGTTGGTAGGGCCTATGTCATTTGCCCAAAGCCGTGAGGAATGGAAGGAGGAAAGGGAGCCCGTTGCCCTGCTGTGGGACTCAATAGTCTGAAATCCATACATCTTAGAATTAACTCTGAATAACTGTCTATTGTTTTCACGTCTGAACGAATGAAAGGATTTAGATGAAACATTGCACAAAAAGAAAAGAAAAGAAAGAATAATATTTATTTAGCTCATACCTATTGGAACACTCACGGTACCAATAACAAAAAAGGTTCATTTCAGCGATATGCCAGACCGATTGATGCTGTCAAGGAAAAGGGTAGACCATGTCCTACGACATAGGCTTTGATTATATACTTGTCTATAATCAAAGGACATGTATACTTTTTATTCCGCTAGTATCTTGGAATCTCTCGGGATAATTTTCTAAATTCACGCGGGCGATCCCGCTTGCAGAAGCCAATAAATAAAATAAAACCCTTCAGCAAATGTTTTGAACACGCATCACCTACACTACGCCAGTATTAGCTATCAACAAATAAGACTTGCTACAGACACAATAGCTTTTGAAGAACTGCCTTGACATACATGTTCTGAACACGAGTGGTCAATTGAGAGGAATAAGTGGTTTGATTTGTGTATTGTGCACGTCATGTGATGGGGTGATCAGTTAGTTGCAGCTTAGAGGTCATTTTAGTAGTGTTCTATAGAGGTATATGCGGCACACGGTTGAAAAGGGAGGATCCTCCAATCGGACGGTTGTTGTGTCCGGTGGGCAACTGCCAAATAGTTGAAATTCGGACTTTTTTATATGATCAAATCACACGGAAAACTCGGATACCGCGAATACTAATAGGTACTAATGGATTTCTTTTTGTTCAATTCTGTCTTTTTTTTTTAATTCTGTTTTCTAGTATTATATAAAAACTTCAGGAGCTAGGAGGTTAAAAAAAGCGCAGTATACTTTCCAATGCTTCGTTATATTTTTCATAATACTCAAATAAAATTATTAACCAAAACATGTTGAACATTTCATGGCGGGAGAATAATCACGGATGCCACAGATTAAAAATCCCCGTCACATAAAACTGAGGCTCATTCAATTTAAAATACTTTAAATTCAACTCTATTAAAAATGGAACATCCGAAATAACTACTAAATGCTTGTTCATTATAAGTAGTTTGATGATCAGATTTAAAAATAGAATATCAGCAAAATAATAAAAGATAACATATTAACATGATTTATGTAAGTGTGCTTTTGTGTGTTGTGTTTTCTGTTCTTGCACCAAATAAATGTTTATCTATCTGTCTTTTTATCTGTATAGTTCGTTGCTGGCGGTATAGATGTCGCTGTGTTACTTTTTGGTGTGGTATCGATGTCGCTACACAGCCGGTCGATTCGCGCATACAACCCTAATCTCTTCAAAATTAGAGTGAACAGTCTTTTTCTGGGTAAGCTCGCTCCATCCTCGACTTTGTCTCTGTCATCTATGACCTAGACTTGACTCTAGTCTAGGTCATAGATGACCCATATTGAATTTAAAAAAAAAAACATGTCGAAGTGATCACGAGAGGTGAGCTGTCAATCCATATAATCAAGATGGAATGACAGCTCACTTCGTGATCACGTGACATCTTGATTATATGGATTGACAGCTCACCTCGTGATCACTTCACCCAAACCTTCACTTCGACATGTTTACAGAATCGACCGGCAGTTCCACAGACCATCATGCCTTCGTTCCCCGAAGGATTAGGTAGACCTATCATCATTATCATCATCATTTCAGCCGAAAACGTTTTCTTTTCTCTAGGTTTTGCGAAATGTAATAAAAAAACCCAGTCAAGTCAAATACCCATCATAATACAAAGGTACATTTGTCGGCTAGGTACCTACTTGAGTTGATACCTACTGAAGATTATAATAATGCAATAATAATGATTAATTACTTGTGACAAATGACCAACAATGAATGTATAATTTTTTGTTTTTTCTCTAGTGGTACCTAATTAATATTATGTTTTGTGGTGATTTTGTGTACCTACTAAGACGATTTGAACTATTTAATTGTAAATTTAAATATTGTACCTACACCTTATTATTATCTATACAGTGATACATGTTACAATAATAATTTTAAGAACTGAATTTTCACCTGTGACAAACAATAAATAAATCTGAATCTGAAAAGCTTATTTCTAAATGTAAGTAAGTACCAAAACATCATCATTGCACATTTACATCCTAAGCGTGACCACGAAAATGTCTGACAAACGCCATTGTTGCGATTGTTTTGACATTCACTGTTACACAATCGCATTTCAACAATACCATGAAACATGACTTTAGTGTTTTTCTTGGCGAAATAGGCCACCTACTATTCTGCATACCTACTATACTTTTTAATGACGTAAATCAAAGTCATTTATTAAAATGAAGCTGATAGCCAATACTTTTTGAACGTCAAAGTTTTACGTAAAGACAGTCCCCTAAAACGGCCGCCCGTCACCACTTCCTAGTGTTTTAGCTGGTAAGAAGTGGCGCAACAAACTCCTGACCAACACTGTCTGTTAGAGCTCTGCCTCATTAAGACGCCATGGCGACGTCGCCGGCTACGTATCCAAGCAGTTAATATTGAAAAGTATGGTATCTAACTCGCTTGGCTACGGTTTGGCAACGTCGCGAATTTGAAAGTTTGGCCAGGAGCTACGGCTCCCTACGTGGCGTCTGGATAGTCTATCGGCCTGGCCACCTTGCCACTATAATGTGTGTACATTAAACGTGTGGTTAAACTGCACCTCACTCAGTCGCCGCCCGGCCGCCATTTTGGACGCTTCAAAGTGCGATATCTTCGACATCCATCCCTGACGACGTAAACGAACTATCGTGACGCCATGGCCACTCGACGTGGTGACCTTCGGACGCCAGAAGTAACCAGGCCTGCGCCGCTAGCAACGTTGCCATGGCGTCTTAATGAGGCAGAGTTCTTAAGCTAAAGCGGTCGCAAGCACTTATGCTGAACATAAGGTCCTGTGTTCTGGATCGGATAACTTAGTGTTAATTTATGATTTTCGTTTTCCATCTGGAACTTCACAGTGACAGCCTGGAGTTTGGATTCGAGCCCGGTTTACGCCAATAGACTAGTCTCCTATTACATGGTCTTAAACATAATTAGCGAGTTGTGGGTTCCTATAGGTAGTACCCCTTGCCTGTGATAGGGAGAAGTGTGCGTTAGGTACTATGACGTGCTAATGCCATCCAATTGTGATGATGTAAAAGGGATAGTGCTATTCGCTATGTATAGCTCCGTCTCTCTCTTAGAGCGGAATCATGATCGTTTTAAGACTTCATAGTAGGGCCCCAGGTCTAACTAAACGTGGTAAGTATTACGAGTAGGTTTCTCAATAGCAACCCGGAGTTTAGAAGCTGGTGATGTGACACCCCCGTGTCTCGGAAAGCATGTAGAGCCGTTGCTCCTGTGCCTGATCTCTCCTCGGTCGTGTCGGATTGTCGTCCCATCAGACCCTTGTGCACTATAAAATCTCCTTCTTACTTGGATAATCTCCGTTAACATTTGCCACCGTGATCAAAATTCTGGCGCGAAGATTATGTAATGTTGAATAGTATACCTATCCATCCGTTCCGCGGTTCAACGATTCGTGACCAACTCATTAAAAACAATCACTGGAATTTTATAAAACCCAAGTTTTGCCATGAACTCACACAAAATCCTAATCGACAAGTTAGTATAACGTATATTATGTTTTCCCCATACGTGGATACACACGATTCTCCGTATGCGTGAAGACTTCATAATTCTAAAAGCATTTATCTTGTTTGGCCTTGAATATAACAAGATGCTTGGGAAGAAACTAAATCATCATGTTAATTATGTTTTGCGAGCTATACTATAATAGACTTTTCTTAGTGGTTTATAGAACAGCTGGTGGATGCAAAGACTCACCAGCTTGGCTCATCGCCTCAAGGTTGCCTGCTTGTCGGTCTTCTACAGATAGTACTTCGGGGAAAGTGTCCAGGAACTCCACGACCTCATCCCACCGGGCCCCTTCTACCATCGGACATCTTGACGCACTGCAAGTTACCATCCCTACCTTGTTGCTATTCCACCAATTCGCACTAAACGTTTCCAAACGTCTTTTATAATGCGCACAGCAAAGGAGTGGAACTCTCTGCCTGCGTCTTGTGTTTCCGAACGCATACAACCCAAATCTCTTCAAAATTAGAGTGAACAGGCTTTTGTGGGTAAGCTCGCTCCATCGTCGACTTTGTCTCTGTCATCTATGACCTAGACTAGTAATTGTTTAGCTACGAGCTCCCCCCATCCATCTCTACAATAATTTCGAAATCGGATCGGCGATTTAGGCGTGAAAACGTAAAAACTATCTTTCGCATGATATAGTTTGGATCTGTTCAGAACTATTTGTAAAAGAAGTTGTTTTTATTTACGTAGTTCATCATCATCTGTCTGCCCTTATTCTAGGTCGGCGCAACACGTTTTTATCTCCCCTTCTGTCCTGTCAGCCGTCACGCTATCACTACCTAACTCCCTTTTCTGTCATATCACTCCTAACACAATCCATCCGTCTATTCTTTGGCCTCCCTCTCCATCCATCCAAATTTATATTCCTAACTCTTTTAGTTACATGCATTTTATCCCTCCTCTTCATATGACCATATCAAGATAAGCGGCTCCCTTTTAACTTTTCCGTCACTGGCCCCACTTTTAAACCCACTTCTAATGTACTCATTCCTAACTTTATTCATTCTCGTTACTCCACACATCCATCTTCGTGGTTCAGTACCTAGGATTATTAAAAAGCTACACCTAAGTCTTTAAAATAGGTTACTTCAAGACAAGCGTGTTCCATCGTCGACCACATCGTCGCTCTCCATCAAATGAAATAGGTAGTGGTCAAACGTGCGATAAGTGCGAAAAAAAAATCGAGCTGGAGAGGTTGTTTTTTTTATTTTGATACCGCACATTTCTGATTATGACGTGAGAGACTACTATATATTCATGTAAACGTAACAAACATGTACCTACACTTTGTACAGCATGTATTTCCGACCCATAAAAATACAATTGCCATATCCGTCCATAAAAATGCAATCAGTCAAGAAAGAATCTAAAGGCTTTTCAATTCTCGATATCGTAATCTCACACATTTTATTAATAAACAGCCCCAAGCAAACAAATTATTACTCAATTCTCACGGAAAACCGATAAGAATTACCGAAAATAAATTCGGAACGTATGAACGAACATCACTATGTAACAACCGCTGTCCTATTTGACCAGGCACGGAGCGGCAACGTTGCCTTTCTCTCGCGGTAGACATGGTTGTTTTTGTTAGGTATTACTCTGCTCTCTGTGACACTTTAGTACTTGGCTGTATCATTTTTATGATCCGTTAATGGCTTTTTATTGAATTATAAGAGTATGGAGAGATTAGATACCTAGGTAAGATGTTTTTTTAAAAACAAGTAAGCAGGTACAGTAACGTACAAAAATGTCATTTATTTATTTATTTTATATTTTTTGTGAAAATCTGGTAAAATATTAAAAGCCGGATACGGTCTAATTTGGCCGGACACGCATCCTAAAAGCCTGACTATGTCCGGCTTTATCCGGACGCCTGGTAACAGTGGCAATTACATCTGGCATCCAGCGGACTCCCTCGGCCTTCACCATGTCATCGGTCCACCTTGGAGGCCTATGGTATCCCACTTAAGCCCACTTGCGCTGCTCCGCTTAGCACTGGGCTAACTGTCTAGTCCAGGGCTAACTTTACAAATTCAAGTCTTGCCAACTATGGTTGTTGTGTTGGGTCTTGCAAAAATACGAACACGTAGTTTTAGCCCTGGCTAAAACTATATTTTTCCTCTCAAAAAAGACTATTCAGCAAATTTGTAAAGTAAGCCCTGGACTAGACCGTTAGCCCAGTGCTAAGCGAGGCAGCGCAAGTGGGCCTCTAAGAAATATCATAATTCTGAAAGTTTAGGAAGATGAAAGAAAAAGAAAGAAAGAAAATCAGTTTATTCTGCCAGAAAGACGCACAGAAACACTTGAAGATAAACAACTTATCAACTAGAATATACTTATAACAAAACTAAATAAAAAACGCATCACTATCAGCCCATGTCAAGACCGGATATTAATTGAACTAAATAGAATTAATATTTTTACTCTATTAAATGAAATAGGTACACACTGTTTGTAATGGCAAACCCTGGCTTTCCCATATTGTTTTCTTGACATATCGATTTATAGTAGAAATTATGGATTTCGAAATGATTGCCTGAAAATTGCCAATTGTCTCTATTCTAGGATTATTTTGACTTGCATATTTCTATTTATAAATAGTATACTTTTCTTAGAGAGGAAGACCAAAGAAAAACGGCCAAGTGCGAGTCGTACTCGCGCATGAAGGGTTCCGTACCAACGCCATTATTATATTCCACTATTATGCCGTTCAAATGAACATGTTCTCCATGACTACTTGGGTCAGCAATATAGACTTATCAGTTATTATAAAACCTAATTTGGATTCAGTAGATAAACCTAAGCACTGTTATAATGTATGTAATTTAAGATCAAAATGTTGTAAGTCTCTAAATGCAATTTATTCTGGCTTTTACTGTGTGTATACGGACGGTTCTAAAGGAAAGAATTTCTGTGGCGCTGCCTTTTATGATTCGCAAATAGATGCTTTTTACAAATTTAAAATATTATCAAAAGTGTCAATAATGCCCTTGGAGCTAATCGCTATTGCTGAAGCTTTGGCGTATATCGAGTCATTGGACAGTGATCGGTTTGTAATTTTCACTGACTCGAAAAGTGCTCTTCTCCATCTGATGAGATGCACAAATTCCTCATCTGTTAGGGGGCTTCCACTAGCTTATTCTATATTAAGAACCATCACTGATTTTGTTACCAAACATAAAACAGTTGTATTGCAATGGATCCCTTCCCACGTTGGATTAGAGGGTAATGAAGTGGTTGATCGTTTAGCAAACGAAGCCGGGTCAGATGGAGAAATTTATCCATGTTCTCCTTGGCATACCGAGCTCCTACCTTTAGTTCGAGAAAGATGTTATCAATCTTGGTCAGAATATTTTGATAATAGATCGCTAGCGAAAGGTATTTGGTACAGGACGATTCAACCATCTCTTCCACGGACTCTTTGGTTCAGCGAGGGAGGGATGACTAGACAGGAAGTGGTGACGGCTTTGAGGCTCCGATCTGGACATATACCGCTCAATAGTTTCGCATTCATGATGTGCAAAGTTGATTCTCCCAATTGCGTTGTCTGTGGAGTTGTAGAAGACGTGCATCATATCCTGTCGGAGTGTGTTCGTGTTGGAGTCCAAAGACGTCAAACTTTTGTCAATAGCTTTAATGTAGGCTTCTATAATAGTGTTCTGGCCTCACCATTATCGGATGAGGCTAAAACACTTTATCATATTATTATTATGGGTATAAGGTTGCGGGTAGGCTAGTTTACAATATTTTTGTATTCAATCATCGGGGTGACATATTCTTTTTAGAAAAAACCCTGTAAATGAATAAAGAAAAAAAAAATAAAAAAAAAATAAAATATTATGCCGTTCAAATCGAGCAAAAAGCTCCAAAAAACGCATCTATTTTTCTATTTTTGCGAATATAGCAATACAAGCTCTGCGAGTATTTCAATGTCTACCTTTTGCCATTATTAAGCCCCATTTAATTTTTTCTTATTATTTCTTGATATAGCGGCCGGCAACAGAAATAGGTACATAGGTAGGTACTCTGTGAAAATTTCAACTGTCTACCTATTACGGTTCATAAGATATTGCCCACTGACAGACAGACGGACGGACGGCTGAGGCATAGTAATAGGTTACCCTTCGGGTACACAAAAACAACTTGTGATGTGAATAATGACTTTGAACAATAGGGAGTGTATGATAGCGTGACGGTTGACAGAAAATACTGAAAAAAGAAAACGCGTGGCGACCACAAGTAACATGGAACAAGGGCATGAAGACGATGATGATCATTTTAACAAAGAACCTAAGTTATATTGATCTATGCAACTTGTTAATACTTATATGTAATAGACATGCACATAAATGATAATGTTCAATATTAACATAGTATATTAATTTAGAAATAAAACCGATGAGGAAAAACCATAAACTGGTCGTCACGGAAGTAAGACCTTCCTTGTTCGTGAGGGCAAACGTTTACTTCCTACAAAAATGGCGGCTTATGACAATTTGCGCGCCAAAATATTAATCATACCTATTAATGTATCACGACAAGAAAAATCATCAGAAACCACTTCTAAATTTATGATTGTAAATAAATTGTTGTCGAAATTATTTGTTGGTCGTAATAAATGGATTTTTGGAAGTGTTGATCAAATTACGATTTGATTAAATTGATAGATTTTCCAAAATGCCGAGTGTCAGAGGCTACTATTTATCCACCAAAAAAAAATTGACGCGCAGTAGTGCGGGAGTGAAATCGCGGGATAAGTCTAGTCTATGGTATCCTCCTGACTAATTTAGTAGGTAGTGTAGGTAAATACGAATGAATAAAAGAAAAAAAAAAAAAAGTCCGACATTTTTATAAACACATGGTAATAAGAATGGGCCATCGTATTGATGGTTAAGTACTGACTGAAATTATGTTGAAACTTATTAGCGATTCCAATAAGTACATGACGGTATGAATCATTGAACTATGCCTGTTAATCTGATTAAAATGATGTCGTAAATACCTATCAGATAAAGTTTCAAGTGGCTTACACATTATGTGAGTCATTTTGGTCATAGACCGTGTTTTAGTCGTATTTACTACGCTTTGTGGGTGGGCCACTGTGAATATTGACGGACAGAAGTCGTATTCCACATTGCTGACCCATTATCATTTTAAATCTGTCATCTGCTTAACTTTTAACTACTTACTATGTATGTAAGCCTTTACTTTGACTGGCCTGTTGGTCTAGTGGTTAGTGACCCTGACTGCTAAACCGGAGGTCGTGGGTTCGATTCCCACACAGGACAAATCTTTGTGTGATGAGCATGATCATTTGTTCTGTGTCTGGGTGTAATTTGTCTATAATATGTATGTATTTAGAAATATATAAGTATGTTTATCAGTTGTCTGGTTGCTATAGCACAGGCTCTGCCTAGTTTGGGATCTGATGACCGTGTGTGAGTTGTCCCAAGATATTATTATTATATTTACAGAATCGACCAGCAGTTACGGGGTAACACGATAGTCCTTGGTTGTCAAACTTTCGGGCATAAATTCGTAACGATTGTCAAAGATCTACAAATGACAGCCGGAATCAACGGTTTATGCTGCTTACTGAATTCCGAAGCACGGGGGACTAGGAATACCCGTGTTTTAAGAACATTCAGATAGTAATCCAGTCTCAATCTGAAATTATTGTGTGAAATTGCAACAATATTTTTGTATCTTGAACGCGTTGAATTACAAGAGCAAGCCTTCTAGTGATACTTCTGCTCTCTCTTTTCTATCGTTGCTCAAGATTGGTCAACGCGTTGACCGCCGGCCGACGCGTTCAGCTCGAGAAACATCCGGAAAACCCGCTGTTTACGTGGAGCTGCGATGTGTAGGTATTCGTAATATCGTAGTTACAGCAAAACCATACACGATGAATAAACCCGACACACTTACTTACTAGAATTAGTCGTAGTAGCGTTGCTTGCATAGGTGTATTCCGTCCGCGAGCTCTTATTACTGCTTCCATACGGTTCTTCATCGATCGGATGAGAGTCACGATCACATGTTGTGGTATATTATCCCATTCCTCTTGGATAGCATTTTGCAGCTGGCTAAGTGTTTCTGGGGCTGGATCTCTTACTCGAATTCGTCTCTTTAATTCATCCCATAGATGTTCAATGGGATTCATGTCCGGGCTTCTTGCTGGCCATACCATAATGGAGATACCGACTTCGGTAAGATAATCTCGTACGACGCCCGCGGTGTGAGCTCTAGCATTGTCGTGCATGAATATGAAGTCGTTACCAATAAAATGTGCATAGGGCATCACATGAGGTTCAAGACACTGTTCGATGTACCGATGAGAGCTTAGTGCAGGCAGCCGTGGCCCAGATACAAAGGCAAGTTCTGTCTTACCGTCGGCGCTGATTCCTCCCCAAATCGTCCACGAACCGCCACCATAGCTGACCTTTTCTTCAATGCAGCATTGTGCAAAGCGTTCTCCATCTCTTCTGTAGACCTTGTTCCTTCCGTCGTTACCATACAGCATAATTTTACACTCATCAGAAAACAGTACTTTGCTCCACTGAAGGTATGACCAAGTTAGGTGCTCGCGTGCAAAGTTAAGGCGCGCTCTTCGATGGTCTGCAGTTAATTTCGGCCCATTCGCTGGCTTATGCGGTGCCACTCCGCGTTCCTTCAACCTTCTTCTTATTGTAGAGTCACTTACAGCTACTCTTCGTACAACGCGAAGCTGCTGCTGCAGTTGAAAAGCGTTAAGGCGTCGATTTCGTAAAGAGGTTGTTACAATAAATCGATCATCTCGCTCAGAAGTGACCCGATTCCTGCCAGATCCTGAACGGCGCGTGAACGAACCAGTCTCTCGATAGCGTTTGTAGACTCTATGAACAGATGATAAGCTTAGATGCAATCTTGCAGCCACAACACGCTGACTAAGTCCAGAATCCAGCAATGCCACCACTTGGGCGGCTTCTGCGGGCGAAGTATCCATATGTTTTAGAAAAAAAAGTTTTTTCAGACGTCCCAAAGTCACAGTAAATGAAATAAGAAACAAAAAGTTTAAAGACAAGCGCTAATTTTAGTTTTTAAACGAGAAACGTACTCCAACCCTAAATACACATTTGTCTCAAAACAGTGATTAATTTCATTTATAGGATAAACAAATGAAATTCTGATTTCGAATTTTGATTTTTTTCTTCTTACTGTAATGACCAAACTGCCAGCTACACAATAATGTTTTTTTTTTCATGGAATTAATTCTCTTTTGTAAAAAATTAGGACAAAAACAATAAAAACGAAAGTGTTTCGATTTTTTTGATGAGAAGTGTATTAGCATAAAAAAACGAAAATTTACACCAGTCAACAAGATTTTGCCACAAGGAATATACTTTCTAATTATGAATTACCTACCTACCCTTATTACAAAACCATTTTTTTTTTTTGATCAACATTTTCCCTTCAGCTTGTAAATTCGGATTTTTCAATAAGGTAAGTACAAGTAGCTTCTTTTTCAGTTTACTGAGTTATTTTATTCTTATATAATGTGGAATAAGTGTTCAAATGATTCTGACAAGTTTCTTAACATTTGGTGACATTATTTTTAAAACTCAAAAAATAAATTCTGCACCATTAGATTTTAAAAATTAAGCTTTATTTTGGCATTTTTATACAAAAGAATAGTTGAGAAGCCTGGCGTGCTATCTGCTGATAACTTCAGCTTTCGCCTCAAAAAACCACTTCAAAATCATATTACAGGAAAATTGTTCGTGTCTAAATAATTCTAATTTTAGTTCTTTGATGCTTAAACATGTTCTTAACGTAATTATTTTAAAAATATCTTGTGGCACACAAAACGTGTTTTTTTGTTGACCAGTGTTAATCAGCCAAGGATAATTTTGGAACAGTCATTTGTAGTACTTACTAATTCCATGCTCGCCTCACGCCTAATATTTTTGTCTATGTACTACTGAGGTTATGCAACGAGTTTGACATAATATTGAATTGTTATTTATAAACTATGCGTTCGTTGCCCCCAACGCTGCAACGTAGCGTTGCACCGATAACGATGTTGTTGATATCAAGGCTGAATGAATGGAATAATTCGCCGCGAAGTTCATACGACAATTTTTAAAAAAAATAAAACGTCAGACAAACCTGTTCTTTTCTCAGTACAATTGAAATGTTACCTTATGTGGGCAAGAATAAGACTTAAATTCAATACTATTATCTTGTTGAATAACCGGCTAAATAAAGTTGGACGTTAAAACGATCTCTTTCTCGTAAACGTTTAGTGTGTTTTTCATTATTAACAAAAGTGTGCGTTAACGTTATTTATTCTTTGTGATTTGCTCTAAATTCTTCCTATATTGATTTCGGTCGCGTATTAAAGTTAACATTGTATTCTATCGGGCTTTAAACTGAAAGAAACCGGACGGCGGACAGTAGGTAATTGTAATGACGAATACCTAGAAATGTATTGAGCTGTTCTCGCTGACGGCGGCGCGGCGGCCATTTTAAACATGCGTCGCTGCGCCCCTCCGTTCCCCGTTATCGTCAAGTGAATTAAACAGGTTTATAAAGTGCTACACCGTAACGTTTATGTTTTCGACAACGTTAATAGTTTTCTGACGTCAATGAAGGAAGAATTTGTGACGAGTTACGTTAATTTGTCGATATTTTAGTGTTGTGTGGTTTTCAGTGATCTTTGTGAACCTGTACTTGTGTGTTTACCTAAACAACGATATTTTATTAAGAAAATGCCGCGTTTCAATATATTGATTTGGAACTATTTCGAACCAAATGAAGACAGAATCGCAAAATGTAAACAGTGTGGCAAGGAATTATCATACAAGTCGACCAGCCATAACCTGCTACAACATTTAAAATTAAAACACGTTGGCAGTTATTACGATTATAACGAGCTAAACTTAGCTAATAAAAAGCCAAAGCGTGAGCGTAGAATTCTGTCGAAAAGCTCCAATTTATTAATTTGGAACTATTTCAAACAGAACCCGGATAAGATCGCAGACTGTAAACTGTGTAATAAGAAGCTATCGTATAAAGCAACTATTGGTAACTTGAAAAAACATTTGATACATGCACATGTTGATAGTTATAACAAGTTTCTTGAGCAAGCTAGCTCCGTTGTGGAAGAAGATTCCTCATCCTCCTCTGAAGATCGCAATTCAATTGAATCAGGTAATATGCTTATATTTGGTCACTAGTCATCTTCCTGCCTCCCATGTTCCTTGCACGTTTTTTTCTCAATTCTGTCCTGTCAACCGTCACGCTATCACTCAGATTCAGATACATTTATTAGCAAAAACACATACATAGTATATAATGTTTTAAGGTATTTTATTGGCTCAACATGTTTGACCATGGCTGGTGTGCAAATTGGGTCGAAGATAATAAAATTACAAAACAAAATACAAAGAATAACACTAATAATATATCAACAATTAACATTAATAATGTTAAATTACAAAGTAGGTCAATAGTTATGCGATTCAAAATAAATAGAACATATTCAGTCAGTCGATTTATCATTTAAAAATTCATGAATCCTTTTCTTGTTTTGGCCTCCCCTCACACTCCATCCATGCAATCCTATAGGAAACGTGCACGGCGTTGACAATGCCATCTAGTGTTGCATATTCGAAACTTAAACGTTAAGAATGCTTGACATTTAAAACGCTTCTGTGCTGCCACCTATAGTTCACGCACGCTCCGTTTAGGGGAACGTGCTCGAAGTAGACTGTGCCATCTAGCGTTGCAATTTCGAAACTGACAAGTAAAATATACTTGACAGTGACATTTCTGTGCTGCTGCCACTATATTGATAATTGAAGTGTTGCTGTATTTATAAAATAAACGTTGGCAGAAGAAATGGGAAACGTTTAAACGTTAATTATTAAAAACAGTGAAATATTTAACAGGAGTAGCTATGTAGGTACTGTATCGCTCTCATAGATAATTAAGCTACACTTTCAGTGAGATGTTATCGTTTTCTGCGAGATAAGCCACGGGAACGAAGCCGCAGGCAAAAGCTAGCCTGTTACATCACAGACAAAATTCATATACACCTAGAGTTGCCACCCATACTCTAAAATAGATTATTGTACTCTATTTCGCATAGACGTACTTTATAATCTACAAAAGCAAAAGAGTAAGTACCTACCCTGAAATACTCGTATTTATTTTGACTTTTTAATTAAACTGAATAAACGGACGGAGTTTCTTTCTTTTCGGTCATAATTGAAAATTGGTGATAAAAAATCCACGGCTTCATTGGAATTTTCTAGTTGTCGAACAATTCATTTAAAAACAACACAATTATGGTTTCACAATAAGAAGATAATATAATAAATGGTACTCTTTTTAGGGTCCCGTACTCAAAGGGTAAAAACGGAACCCTATTACTAAAACTCCACTGGCCGTCTGTCTGTCACCAGGCTGTACCTATCTCATGAACCGTGATCGCTAGACGGTTGAAATTTTCACAGATGATCTATTTCTGTTGCCGCTATAATAACAAATAATAAAAATTAAATACAATTAAAAATAAAAGGCAAAAAGCCCCCATACAAGAAACATGGTTTTTTCGGCTTATGGTAGAAACCCTTCGTGTGCAAGCCCAACTTGCACTTCGCCAGTTTTCTGAGACTGTACTTTTCATTAAACCTTTCTTAAATCAGAAATACTGTATTTCTTGTAAACAAACTATGAAGTTACAATGCCATCATGATTCCGTTGTCAGAAAGGGATAGCGCTATTCGTCCTGTATAGCTCCGTCTCTCTCTTACAGCGGTATCGAAATGGTTTTATGATGTCATAGTAGGGTGTTATGCTCGCCAGGGTTGCGGAAATGTTCGAAAGAGTTACCGCGGCCTTTGAAGGAACACGGGTGGGTTTTAGTCAGTAAGAGTAAGACACTCAAAGCATTTGATGATTACCCATCCACAAAAAAATAAACATGTTATGTTCGCTGACGTGAATTCCATAAGATAAACACATTTGGAGTTTTGGATTGACGCCACACGTGAGATTTGGTTTAAAACAGCATCAAATTAGTCAGTTTTATTTATAGCAGAAGTGGAGGAGTAAGTTTGAAAGCTGGCGTTGGTTACAAGAATAAGGAGAAAAATAAATGAGTTGTATATTTATTTTTATTTCTTCATGTTAAAGTGGTACTGCCGGTCGATTCTGTAAACCTGTAAACATATCGAAGTGAAGGCTTGGGTGAAATGACCACGAGGTGAGCCGTCAATCCATATAATCAAGATGTCATGTGAACACGAAGTGAGCTATCATTCCATCTTGATTGTATGGATTGACAGCTCGCCTCGTGATCACTTCACCCAAGCCTTCACTTTGACATGTTTACAGAATCGACCGGTTGTTTTGGATTGCGTTATGTAATGAATGAACACCTGAAGGGCAGTTCTCTTTGCGGGATTGTTGGAGAGAGTAACCGCGGCCCTGGAACACAAATAACAATTGAAAGAACATGGGTGGTATTTATTTAGTAACTTAGAAACATACTGATTACTGACACTCTCTCCCACTCCGCCAGAACGGGAGAAGATATTATTATTATTATTTCCCACGCTAAAAAAAGAGAATAACTTTCTTATTTTTGAGGAGCGTACGCATTCATTCACATTGCGTTCGCATTCTGTCCAAAACACTTCTAAGGCTGGTTTCACAGCTATCCGGGAGCCCCATTACGCCAGTACACGGGAGACCCGTACGTGTAGCGCCCGCAGTGCTCTGAAACAGCCTAGTTCAATCCAGCCCGTCCCTAGCTGTCCTCCACCCAGCGACGCCCTAAGCCGAGGCCCGTACCCCACAGGGCGTGCCCTTAGCGTGTAGTCGCTTAGTTTTTTATAAGTAATTTATAAGCCGTGGCTGGAGGCTTTAATATTATATTAGAGCCACCACAGGCAAGACCTGTTAAGCAGTCGACAACCTCATAGGTTGAACAGCGAGACGCCACTCACAAAAAATGCTCTGAAACGAGGGTTCAGTACGATACGGTAATGTACCGGTTATATGGGCTCTACCCGGAGCGGGTCGCGTACGTACCAATCCGTCTCGCTGTGAAACAATGTTCAAGCGCCTCACGTGACTATGTTTCCGTTTCGGGAGCCCGTACGGGTCTCGTCTCTCGACAGCTTTGAATTCAGCCTAATTTCACTACGTTTTTGCCATTGATTGTTGCTGCGTTGTAATTGCGACTTGAATTTCAACGCTTTTTAAGTACCTACGATAATAAATTGCCCTGAAGTATTAGGGTATAGCCAATGATGTCATTGGGTATAGCGACACAATGAACACAGTGTGCTGTGTTCACGACGGTCAAGAATCAGCTGAATTAGAAGTCAGGCAACAAATCAGGCAGTCCAACCAAAAATTAATTGACTGAGAGATAAAATTGTCAGTGGACTTGAGTCATTTGGCGCGAAAATCTGACAGTTGACAGTTCTCAAAAACATGGCGCGCGTAAATGCTCGGATTATTTTTGTGTGCCCACGTAATATGAAGTCTATTTCTGTAACACATTCTTATTTCTCACACTCACGATATAAATGTAAAATTATGTTGTTTATTTCACGCCTTACTGTTGAGTCATTGTACTAAATCTGATTTTATAATTTGTTCTTAGTCATTGATTAAGGGTTTACAATGCAACTACAGGCTGGCCGGGGCGACCACAATTCCACATAGATTTGTGAAGTTGCCAATGTTATGCAATTTAATTACAATATTTCGTATGAATTCTGCCAAAAACAAGATCGAGGCAGACAGCAAAAAATACCTATGTATAGGTACTATGCATAATTATGATGCTTAATTTAAAACACTCAGTGGCAGTATGTAAATGTGCACCATGTCATAAACGCGAATTTGTGATCAAACTATTATTTCTCTACCTATTCTATGAATTCTGTGAGAGTTTTTCCACGAGGTTAGATGCACAGTAGCTTCTCTATTGTTGGTTCGACGTTATGAGTGAATACGTAACTTCATACTTCTTCTAGGCAAGCCTGCTCCATCGTCGACCGCATCATCGCTTTCCATCAGATGAGATTATGGTCAAACGGTAGATTATTAATAACAAAAAAAAAAACTAAATCAAGGCAAGAGATTCATCGATTACCTAATTTTAGGGGTGCACTATTGACTAGTACTACCTAATACGCTGAAATACCAAGTATTCGGTATAGGTACTATAGTTCCGAAAAGTGTCGCCATTTGGAATATTTAGTTATTCACCAACTAAGTATTCCAAGTTGGCGATATGGTTGAATGGTTTTTCCGGGATTCGTCGAGCTTCATTGTCTCAGCGCTTTGTGGTGGTCGTCACTGCTGATTTTGCCTTTCAAGAGTTGCAGTTGTTGGAAAATGTGCTGAAACAAAAATAAAAAAGGCAGGCTATGATTTAGAATTGTGCAAAAAAATAAGAACATCTAATTTAAAGCAATTAAAAAACGATCAACAATCACCATTAATTTAAATGATTGACTTACAAACAAACAATGCAATAACGAAACTTCACCTCTACCCATAAACAATACGAACAAAACCTTACATTTTATCAGACTATACCCACACTTAACGCATTGTTATAAAGAATAAAATCGAGTGCATATGTGATGTGTTTTGTCTGAACAATTACGATTGTATGTTGGATTGTATGCAGACGTCTAATAGTGAAAAAGATCTTTATTTCTAACGGGTTAAAGTTGATTATTATACGAATAGGTAATTGCGTTTAGTTTGAACCATGATGAAAAATCATGGTATGACTCCCGTTATCTGACACAGCAAAAACATCTTTAGAGCCAAGGTGATAAAGATGATAATAGTGTAAATGTAACTTGCTTTTAGTATCAACAACCATAGTTTAGCTGCCCTTGCCTTAGGTCGTTGGCTCCGTGCTAGTTATATGATGTCCTCGGCTTCACTCGTTCTCTTGGCAAGGCTCCAGAAGCTATTTTCTTTGATCAAATCTTACTATCTATTATAGCTTCTGATTAATTAATTGATCTTTTGATTACTTAGGTAAGTTGCTATCGTCCACGACTATTTGTATTTGGAACTAAACTCTTAAAAGCCGCACGGTTTGATCTCTGAGGTTAAGCAAATCTTGCCGCGGTCAGTCCGTAGATGTGTGACCATCTTAACATACCGAGACTCCTCCGTGCCTCGGAAAGAACGTTAAGCCGTTGGTCCTGGCTGTCATTTGTAGATCTTTGACAGTCGTTACAGGTAGTCAGAAGACTGAAAATCTGACACCAGTCTTGCCTGTGGGTACCGTGCTTAGTAGTTACTGGGTTTTGGAGGACAAATAGGCAGTGCTTCATGTTAAATAATAGTACTCAGCTGCAATTGATTAGATTGGGAGCCGAACCCCATATCGTTCGAAAAGGCAGACGTAGATTCCAACGTTTTTGTGTGATTGGAAAAGTGCCTGTCCTTCTTCAGTTACTAGGCTAACACTCTGCCAAGTAATATCTAAATCGGTTCGTTAGTTTAGCCGTGAAAACGTATGAAACAAACAAATTACGCACTTAAGTATTTTTAATGCAAGAGTGAATATTATGACTAAACACAACTAAATAAGGTCCGAAAAGTCTGCAAAAATAATGGCCAGTAAAATTCACTACTGCATTCGAATTTAGAATGAGCTTTCTGTATGTCCATGGTTGGAATAAGGAGAAGTATCACACAAGTATTCCTAATATTTTTTTTCGAACAGTTAAAAATAACAGTTATCTTGAGTGGTAAAATAAAGTACAAAAGCAGTCTTATAGTTGGTAAATAATCCGTATCGATGTTGTTTATCACATCATTATACTAATACATAGTGACTACAGCTATGGAAGAAAAAATCGTATTGCGCCGACCCCAAGTAACATGGGATAAGAGCAGGAAGATGATGATGACTACAACTCTGCAGTCATAAAAAAAGGACGTACCGACACAAAACAAAGTAACCGATTTCTGACCTCAAGTGATTTTCTTAATTTCGGAAATCGTTTACTTCGTTTTGTGTAGATACGTCCTTTTTTCCTATGACAGCAGAGCTTAGGAGTAGAATTCCCTGCCGAAGTCTGTTTCCTGATAGCTACAAGCTGGGTACACAACATTGTTGCCATTGCGGGTAAAACTTTAATGAGGCTGGCATAAGAACGTGGAGATTAGCACAAGAAAAGAGGGGCATATGCTTTGCGGTGGGCGAGGTCGGGCTGTGAATGATGTGGATGACAACCTGGCAGTCTTAAAGCCAAGAGTGAATAGGTTTCTTTTAGACAAGCATGCTCAATTGTCGACCACATCATCCCTTTCCATCAGGTGAGATTCTGGTCAAACGCAGCCTCTCAATAATAATGAAAATAGTACAGTGTTAGACTAAGATAATTCCCATGAAATCTTCAGCTTTCCTTGGCTTAATACCCGCTATCATTTGAAATACTTATCTGGATGACTCAAAGTAAGCATCATAATCTTTGCAGCGTAATAAAGTTATCTTAAGTTCCTCAATCTATCTACCTAGCATTTTCCCAACTACTTGGGGTCGGCTTCCAGTAAAACCGGATGCAGTGACTGAATACCAGTATTTTACTCGGAGCCTTGACAGCAATTCCCTCTATATTTACCTCGTTTCCTAATAAGCGGTATGAAGATAAATAACGTCTGTATCGTACGATGCCGCGTCACCGGCGCGTGACGCTCAGAGAACGTCACATAACGACACTAGTTACGTAATAACGACTTAAACTGTGCCCGGTATTTCGTCAAAGACACTTGCGTAAAATTGGCATAAATGCTTCCATATGATTGTACATTTTTTCGAGATTAAAAGTAGCCCTTGAAAGCTACATTTTTGAAGCTTCCTGACATCGACAGGATTTTCTTAATTTTATCAGTACATCCGGAGATTACTGTTGGCTGGCTTGTTGGTCGAGTGGTTAGTGACCCTGACTGCTAAACCGGAGGTCGTGGGTTCGATTCCCACCCAGGACAAATCTTTGTGTGATGAACATGATCATTGGTTCTGTGTCTGGGTGTCATTTGTCTATAATATGTATGTATTTAGAAATATATAAGTATGTTTATCAGTTGTCTGGTTGCCATAGCACAGGCTCTGCCTAGTTTGCTCGGAGAAGGAGGCGTCGGTGAGGCAACCGCCTCGACGCCTAAACGCCGAAACCCCGCCTGCATCATTAACGGCAGGTGGGTCTCCAGGGTCGCGGGCGCTCAGAGTGGGGACTCTGTCCGCCAACCCAGTGATCCTAGGAAAGGCGGTGGCACAGTGGTCAAGTGCTGCCGTGCACAGCGAGGCTAAGGGGAGACCCCTTTACAGTCTCCCCAGGGATGTGCCCTAACAGGCGTTGCACAGAGGGGGTTCCGGAGTGGTCTTTTAAGAGGTAACGGAGCCCCTTCTATGTGCGGATGGTGATCACCGGGGTGGTTTTAGTGAGGTAAAAATCCCACACTCCCTGTTCTTTACCCCAAAAGTCCAGGCGCCTTTTGAAGGTTTCCCCCCGAAAACAAAAAAAAAAAAAAAGGCTCTGCCTAGTTTGGGATCGGATGACCGTGTGTGAGTTGTCCCAAGATATTATAATAATATTATTGTAGTATTACCTTTAGAAGTATGTACTAAATATTGACAATTCCGTAAAATTAACATCAATATTTTTTTCCGCGACCCGCTACCTTTCGCATGTGATTATTGTTTGTTTCGAGATCAAAAGTAGCCTCTGACGCTAAACGATAGTGTATTTTTCAATCAGCGATTAGTCATTATTGGATCACTAGCTTTTGCCCGCAACTTCGTACGCGCAACCCCCCCCCCCCCGTTTCCGTATAGCCTTCCTCATGAATGTGGCTATCAAATACAAAAAGAATTTTCCAAATCCGACTGGTAGTTCCAGAGACTAGCGCGTTCAAACAAACTCTTTAACACAAGCAACTTTATTATAAAAGTATGAATATAGATAACAACCAGAAATTATTATTGTCTTAAAAACAAAGACAAACCAAGGAATAGGAGTATGTAAGTGTGATAGGAGGTAGCGGTCTGGAGTTTCTGCCTTCTTAGTTTATATTTACATTTATCAAGAAGCAGAGTTACAGTCGACCACACTTCCATGATAACAGTTCAACTTATACAAGTTTCACAGCTCTATTAGCACTTATTCGAGCGAAATAAATAAATAAAATCATTTTATTACGGACAACTGAGAGATCCATAAAATTGTTAATAACAGGTTTGCACTTAAACACTATTGTACCACCCATCCACTAGCAACAACGACATATATTATAAGTCTTCTCACAAATTGATGGTGGAGGAGGTATCGGCCGCCACAGCCTTCAGAATGCTATTATGACTGCCCCCCATTCTGCTCAGGAGAGAGGCCGTTTTCTTGCGGATGATGGCATGAAATGCGATTGACCGTACAATATTATTATTATTATATACTTTATTGTACACCTCATAATAAGAACAGGACAATCAAATATAAAATACGTGTACAATGGGCGGTCTTATAATAATAATATCAATATAGCTTTTGTCTGACTACAGCAAAATCAGAAGATGGGCAATCCATACTGCATATTATGAATGTGAAAATAAATTCTCTTCTCTCTGTCTGTCTGGCTGAACGGATAAAGCAAGCACGCGAGTAGACCATGTCCTGGAATACAATATAGGATACTTTATTTATTTTTTGAACATGCATTTATATCCCGAAAGTATATTCCCTTGGGATAGTTTTTAATTTGACGCAGGCGAAGCCGCTGACAGAAAATAGTATTAAAATAAAGACTCGGCGACCTCTTACATATGTTTCGTGTGACCTCTGCAACCTTTAAGAATATCAGATATTGCAAACTGCTGAATACACAATGAATGTTACAGCTCATTTGCATGATATAACACAATAATAAAACTGGATTGTAGTTTCTTAGTCTTAGCCATATTTCTTGAATAAAAATATATTTATAAAACATAGGTACAATATAATAAGATCTTATTCTAATGTCAGGATCGTTATGTTTAACCTAATAGGCATACCAATTTTGGATTTTAAACATTTTTTTAATCAAATTATTATTCCAGTTAAATTATATATAATAATAAGTATATAATTTATTTAAATTATCTGTTAGGAATTCACCAATGGTTGTCAATAGTATCCATGGATCTCCAAGTATTTTGGATACTGAACAGTTCTTTCGTATTAACGTTTCAGATGTATCAGCCGTGTTCCAACTATATTGAGAATATTGTAGTATATTTTAATATTATTACTTAACAATATTCCATGTAATCTTTTAAAAAAATATATAGTGGTGAGAAAAAAAAAAGTTTTTTCTTTTTTTATTATTAGTAATATTGAGGTCGGCTTCCAGTCAAACCAGACGCAGCTGCAGCAGCAGACATATTTGGGAAACGGTAAGGCATATTATGATTTGCCTGCTATGCCTTAGGTATATTACCGTTTCCTGCGATATCAATTCAAAGTTCAAAATATTAAACCAAAAAGACACGATTCGCCCAAATTCGCATGCGGAGTTCCAAATAATCGTTTCCTAACTAGAAGAATTCAATCACGAATCTAGCTCAGTACCTAAAATTTCTCTATAACCGACCGTGACTATACCCCACGGCTTCATCATCGTAACCAAATCCCAAAATAGAAGGCACAAAACTAGCACAAAGAATAATTTAACTTTCTTAAAAAAAACCAGGTCATCACTAGTAGTTCATGCAGAGCTCTGTACTCGTTACGAAATACGCCGTCTGACGTAAGGACCGCGTCATGAGTTGTTACTGTGACGCGAACCGTTCCGAGTATTGAGTGACGTTTGAAAAACGTCATCTGATCGGAACGGGTTTGTCCCAGCAAAAAGAACATCCTTGTTGTAACAAAAGAACTGGTATTTTTATTCGAATGTTTTTTTGTTATTTTGCATATGTCTGGGGTGTTCTTTTTTCTCGTGAATAAAAATATTTTCGCAATTTATACAATAAAGATCTAATTATTATCATTCTTATTCTTTATTGAACACACTAAAACATACTAACACAACAGGGAACTACTATGAAGTCTTAAAACGATCATGATTCCGCTCTAAGAGAGAGACGGAGCTATACATAGCGAATAGCACTATCCTTTTTACATCATCGGAATTGGATGGCATTAGCACGTCATAGTAGGGCCACAGGACGACTTATGTACAAAGGCGAGCTTAATCCAGAATAATTATGTTCTCTAACAGCAGACCTCGGTGCGATAGAGATCTTGGTTGCATATGGGTGAGTAATGGATGAGTATAATTTTACTTGGTGCACTACAAAAACTTAAAAAACTAATTATATTAGGTACTACTAATCTATTACTAACAACCGCCCGTGACTTCGCTCGCGTGAAAGTTGAAAGTTAAACCCAAGGGAACATTATTCCTAGATAGTGTGCCAAGTTTTCGTAAAAGAATAGCACCATCCCATTACTTCCCGTGGGTGTCGTAAGAGGCGACTAAGGGACTCACCAGAGAATGGGCAGCAGCATTCTCTGTGCATTGCAACAGATACACTGCGATCGCCAACCCGCCTGCCAAGCGTGGCGATAATGGCAAAACCCCCTCTTTGGGGGAGGCCTATGTCCAGCAGTGGACGTCTTTCGGCTGATATGTTGTGCCAAGTTTCATCCCAAACCGTTCAGCCGTTTAAACGTGAAGAGGTAACGAAGTCACTTTCGCATTTGTAATATTAAATTAGGATTTAACTGCGTAGGTCTAAGTAAAACTGACGACTTTCCATTTTTAGAATTAATATTAGGCTTAGCATTGAAACCCATAACGCAATCAATTTTAAAGAACGTACAAACAATAGCCCGCCCTTCATCGATGACCGCTGAGTTTATGTAGGACGTCAACCAATAATTTCAAGGTTAATAAAACAGTGGCTACTGGCTGGTAACAGGAAAAATATATACGACCTCTTTGTCCAACAAACGTATGGCTAAGTAAAGAAATATTTTTAATACGATGAGGCTTTGTTTATGGTTTGACATTTAAATCGAGAACGACAAAAACCAAAATTCGCGAGCCAGTTCTCACAATTAAGTCTTATATGTATAAATTTTGTTGAAAAAAAATCGTTTTGCATTTGATCCACTGGCATTAAGATTGTATATTACGACATCATACAACACAAACTTATATAGGTAACGGCAGACTTAATAACTTTGGTATTCTCTACTAGTCAATCAAGGGTGGCGGAGAGTTAACATGGCAGGTGCAATAATAAAGGTAAAAAAACTGGGTGCAAAAGTACAGGAATTCATACTAGCTTTTGCCCGCGACTTCGTACGCGCATATCCCGTTTTTTCCCGTTCCCGTATAGCCCATAGCCTTCCTCATGAATGAGGCTATCATATACAAAAAGAATTTTCCAAATCCGACTGGTAGTTCCAGAGATTAGCGCGTTCAAATAAACTAACTCTTCAGCTTTTTTATATTAGTGTAGATACAGGGTGAATTTTTCAAATGTGAGTGGTTGGCCGAATTCGAAATTATGAAAAAAAAAAAACAAAAAAAACTAAAAGGAGGATTTTGAAGAAAACAAAAACTGCATCATTGTAGTTTTGGTAAATCAATATTCCTAGCCAGGAATCGAATCGAAAATTCAGTTGGTAAAGTTCACCCTGAATAGTCGATCCATAATCATAGTAGTATGTAGATTTAAAACATAATTAAATATTTTTGACACCTAATCGACCTTAGTTTTATAATATCTGTCGACCTTACGCAAACCTTCATTGTTACGGAATAGGATTAATAATAATAATTATTATTATTTTATTTCGGACAACAATTAAAAGTTATCCATATGTTTATTAGTAAAATCTTACACACTATGTTAGTACAGTAAATTAGGTGCAAATGCACAATTAATAAAATCATATAAAATAAAATATTCAATTTCAATTATAATTTCATAACATTATTACTTATTAAAAATTTATTAACTTACTAGATAATTATAATGTTTTAATGTTGAAAATAAACAAGTATTTATTAAGTACCTAAACTCGATTCTTCTCTGACATTAGATTCGTTATTATGTCGCAGGAAAATGATGAAAACAGACATTTGACTAAAACTCTAAAGTTTATACTCGGAAGATGTTAAAGTAATATAAAAACTCTGTGGGGTAATTTCCATAAAGAAAATAAGTGATTTGATCAACAGCCATTACCGCTTTAGCGGCTTCACCCGCGACATAAAATATTTATTTACTTCCGAGTAAAAAAATATCCCTTAAACTTTTTCTAAAATTAAAGTACCATTTTCTAAGTTATAGCTAGTCCGTGCCTTATAAGATGTCCCTTTAGTATCGGTTCAGCCGTTTCTGAGCTTAGTCGAAACAAAAGACAACATTTTTTTTTTGTTTTTTATTACACTCATAATATGAAAGTATGCAAAATGATGCATATTATGCATTTAGTAAAAACCCGTTATTTTGATATCACAAACACTAATTCATTTTATTTTTATCCTAAAAACAAGTTAAATGTCCATAGTTCGTTCTCAAAATATTATTTTAAGCCTAGAACGAGATGCGTGGATGTTTCTAGACCAACTTTACTTGTTTACTACGTTAAACCAGTCGCCAAGGTCAGGAATGTCATCGCGTACGTTTTATAGCTCCATATTATTTGTTTTGGACGCATTTCAAGTTTCGATAACATTACTACATTTTTATGTTATTGTTTTGAATTAATGAAATGTAATACTAACTTCTTCCATTGAGATGGTAAAAGGAAAAGACGAAGGCAAGGACAAAGATGGGAAGCTAAAGGCCTACGCTCACCGGGACGGAATGGCAGAGGATTTTGCCACCGGTCAGCGCACACTAGTCGCATACATACTCTAGCATTTCGGCGGCCTACCAAGACATCCCGCGACGTGCCAAATGGACGGCGCAAATGTAGTGTTCATGTACAGACGCCAGTAGATCGAGCTGCAACAAGCTATCAAATTACTTTAATAGATTTTCAACTTTGACGCTATAGCATTAGGTTCAAGGTTGATTGGGAGAAATTTACAGTTTCGGGTCCCTTTGTACTGCCTCAACCCGCGGCATGTCACGGTGCGGCGGCGTTCTTCGGTGTGCCGATGTATACCGCAGCACGGGATCCCTTAGCGAGCTCTCTAATGCCGTGTCAAGAAATCTTTTTTGATGCCATGGAATCAATTTAAAACATTGGCATTTATGTCGTATTCCTACTAGATAAGTTTGAATATCCTTTGGTAACAATTTAAATCCTCTGCTATTCTGTCCCGGTGTGAGCAGGCCCTGGAATGAACAGCCGGTCTTAACTGGAGAAGGCTTACTAGAAATAGAGAGCAATGGAAGTTGTTAGAGGAGGCTGGAGGCCTATTTCAAGGGGCACTGAGCTGAGATGGGCACAAACAAAACATCACCATAACTTAGACAATACATTGAAAAAATGTTCAAGATTACAGGTTCATGGGTTGATTGAGATTTTTCTTGCAGGATCTTTCGATTCCACATAATATGATATCTATCCCAAAAAACCGTGATTTTTCTGTATCAGAAAAATCACGGTGCCATTTTGGTTGTCTTACAAAAGCGATCCACTTAATTTACCCGACATAAACTAACTCTAGGCGCGATTATTTAAAAAAAAAATCGTTAAGATAATAGGTATAAAACAAATAAATAATGCATTAGAATTAAATGAAACACCCTGTCAATAATGTTTACGCATCAAAACAATGTCGCCATTCCGCGCCGTCCTTGGAACACAAGGCTCGGACTCCGCTCGCTACAGGATGTTTCAAACTACGTCATGCGTCATACATGATATAATGAATAATATTTTCAATTTTTATACTGCATTAATCCTTATCCAATAAAGTGCCTTAAATACATTCTGCATTTAAATAGATAAATATGGCCCTTTACAACATGAAATTAAATGAATATTTTCGAAGATATTACAGTACCGGCCGGCGGCGCGTGCCTATAAATAGTGTTCAAGTTTTGTCCTTAAGATGATTTCGCGAAAACACTGACATATGACAGAATTCCAAGTTACTATACATGGAACCAGAGTTCTAAAACCGTAGTATATTTAATATCAGCATTGCACCCATGTGAAGCCGGGGCGGGTCGCTAGTTTTTTAATAATTCAAATGTTCATAAATATCATTTTTTTTAATGAATTTGTACGAGTCATTGGATAGATGAAGTGGGCTGCCGTTGCGTTGTAAGACGACTAAAATGGCACCGCTTATAAAAAGTAGCCTAAGATGGCACTCAGTGATTGTGTAAACATCCAATCAGTAGAATATTTTTTATAATCGGATCGAAACTTTCAAGGATGCCTTTTACAAACATTATAAATTAGCATACAACGCTCGAGGTCTCTTTATATATCGCACCCCTGGTGCTACACTGTCACTTATGCAAAAATTGCAATAATGAGTAAAATATGGTAATAACTGTCCTAAAGCACCCCTTTACTTGGTGCGATAATGTTACTTTCGTAGTACACATAGTTTGACGTTGTAGTATAAGATATTCATTTTGTCTAAATCTTGAAAATCATTATTTTTTGAGATGTCAAAGTTTTAAATGCTTCTCCTGAAAAATTCCTTTTTTGCAAAAGTGACAGTGTCGCACCGGGGGTGCGATATTCGTTTATATTTACCTACTCCCGATCACTCGACCCTCACCCCAAGCCCCCAATAAACAGAATAACCCAACGGGTAACAAAGGCACAGAAACATTGGTCTACTAGCACTTCGCCCACGACTTCGTCTACATAGATTTAGTACTAAGTGATTTTCCCCCTTTTCACAAATTCACACCCTTAATAAAAAGGTTAAATTTACAAAAATCCCTTTTTCTTAGTGGTCTTCAACTTGGGAGTCTTTAAGTCAAGTGAATAGGTTACTTCTAGGCAAGCGTGCTCCATCGTCGACCACATCATCTCTTACCATCTGGTGAGATAATAATAAATAATATGGGAAGCGTCTCACCGAAATACGACTAGCGCTGTGGGTTAGAGTGAGAGAGTAAGAGCCTGCCTACCGCTGCCGTATGCGTGAGAGAAAGTGAAGCCAGACAGACAGGCGCCGTCACGCGTTACGTTACAAAGTGGTTAACCATCCCATAAGAAGTTGTCACTTAAACAAAATGCTCACCCACATCATATAGGAAGCCTTGTGCAAAAAATTATATTCCTAGTCGTAGTCGTAGTTGGTTCCCTTTTATAAATGTCGCAGCCACATAACTTAATCAGCCGTTAATTGGTTGCCTAGCCTTTTCATTTAACTGCGCCGATTTTTCAGCGACCTTGGGACATATTTCGTTCAATATGATTTGCCCTTGTCACTTATGTCGCTGATGAAACGCGTAGTTCAATTAAAAAGCTAGGCTTTTAATGAATCGGCTGATTAAACTAGTTAGCTGTGACATAAACATACAATACTGTAATACGCCTCTTTAAAATAGTTTAAAATATTCCCTCACCCCATCAAATAACCCAACGGGTCACACAGTCTGGCCACGGCTGGAGAGGGAGAGGTAATGAGTACTTTCATCCGAATCCGAACCCAAATTAATGCAGCGCGCTGCTTGGTAAGCCAACTTCTACCCAAAAACTTCTACCTAAAAGAAATAAGGAGTAATGATATTAAATTTGTGAGTCGCACATGACAAACAACAAAATAAAAAGTCCATTGCGAGGCCAAAAAGGCTCGCATTATAAAAAGCCTTTAAAAAAAAACAAGCCCTCCAATAAAATCTCAATACCTACTTATATACTTACCTACATAAGGTTGCTAAAAAACAATTTGTGTAGGTATCTCAAAATCAACAATATCATAAGAATACAATGAAAATAATAGTTCTCAAACAATAACAACATATTATGTTTCATCATTTTATCATTTTACGAATATATACTACACAGAGTAACTCTGCTTACTTCTTTAATACAAGCGTGATAGTACCTTATGTATTAGGTATTCATTGTAACTAGTAAGGTATCAGAACGAACTGTTATTTTGGTACGCTCCGATAAAAGGTTACCTGCCAGTGAACGCTTCCACAATGAGTGTGCGCAATAATTGAGTTTCTACCACTTTGGTAGAATTCTGTCTGTTTGTAAGTCAAAGTTGAAAGAGAATATTAATTCCCTCCTATTAATAATACAATTTTAAACTACTTTAACAACTGGAGAAAAGTTATGCGAAAGTTTCAATCAATACTGATAAAACACTCAAATCAATACAACAAATCTACTGAAAAAAAATGTATTATGTTTTCAGTATTCAAATTAAATATACCTAACATTGATTTCTACTAAGCTCAAGCATGAAGAGTGAAAAATTAAGTGTCCTCTTATTAAAAGATAAAACGAAATCAAGTAACAACAAAAAAAACCCATCCAAAAAAAACAAGTACTAAAATCTTAATCTAAACCCGCGAAATATGGCGTCATTTTGTTTTTGCCAACCCTTAGCAAACATAAGATTTATCTATAGTACATAAAGAGCAATTTAAATAACCATTAAAAAAAACAACTTTTTGATATGGGTACTATTTAATTATATTAAAAAAGCTGCTTTAAAAAAATCGGATTACTAAAACTAAAAGTGCCGTGTTTCAAAAGTGGTAGCAATTTTGATTACGAGTGCTGGCAACCCAAACTGTTTGACAGCTGTGACGCCTGAAGATGGAGCGGTGAGTAATTTTGTGATATTTATTCCAAATAACTGTTATTCCACACTGTTCTTTCAGGTCACGTTAACAATACGTGTTTTAAACAAGATTTATTCTATTAGTAATGAAATAATGACATTGGAATAGGAAAATAACATGATCCTTATTCATAAATTACTTACAAGTTGTTTCTCTACAATGCGAACGCATTCACAGCCATTTTGTAGGAACGCGAACCACGAACAAATACTTGATACGTATCATGTTATTTATGAAAAAGGTTCCTTTATTTTATTTTATAAGATCATTATTTGCCTAAGTTTACATATTGAATTCGACTTAATTGTTCAAAATATATTGATTCATCATATCAATGACTTTTGCAAACTCGCAATTCAGTAGGTTTCTATTTGTAGGCAAAAATTAATCGTTGTGGTGTACCGACTAAAGTATTAGTAGGTATTGAACGCTTTTATTGTACGTGCAACACGATGTAAATATATCTATGAAGGTATGTATACCTACTTCTCGCTAGAGAATGTACTGTAAGTACACTCTACTGAGCAATTTACCTATGTGGTGTTTTGTTGACTTGGGTCTAAACTGTCCTCTGTTGCCTACTGTACTATGGAAACGTAAACAACTTTTTTAATTGAGAAGATTTGTCTGTGGTGTTTTTTGCCGCTTCTTCTCCATAGGAAATCACCAATTAAAATAAAATATGTTGAATTTGAGTAGCTTTATATCAGCGTCAAGTCACCGTAATACGTAGATACCTTGTTAAATATCTCAATTTGGGGTAGTTAGGTACAGTCAACAAAGCTATTTGGTACGCAGGCATGAGACAGCTAACTTGCAACTAGGTACTTTTTAAAAATGGTGCGAGTGTGCTGAGTATATATACCACACTCATAAGTATGTCATAAGCTCAAAAAGTTATAGGTAATGTACACATACTAATTATTACAAATTTAATGCGAAATATTGGATGGATGAATGAATCTTTGCTACTCAATCACGTCAGAACGGATGAACGGATCTTGTTGAAATTTGGCACAGAGGTAGATTTTATTATAAAATAACATATTTTATAATAAAAAAAATATCTCGGGAGTATGTTCCCCTGGGATAATTTTCGACATTCACGCGGGCGGCAGCTGGTTTGAAATAAATATTGGCAGTGCAGTGGATAAAATAATATTTTTGCCTGGATACCAAATAGCTTTGTTGACTATGCCTATAGTAACATAGCGGCGGGGAGCGATAGGGACGAAAACCCACGAAATTCAACATTTCTCAGGTATATTTTACTATTTGCAGTTCAATATTAGGATTTGTATGGTAATAAAATGTAGCCACAGTAACATATTATTATTATTTAGCGCCGTATTATAATTAAAATACACACATACACATCTCTCTCATAGAATTTCCTGCAATAGGTTGGGTATTATTATTTCATGAAATAGGCATTTAATATTGTAATACGCACTTGTTGACTAGCTGTTGCCCGCGACTTCGTTCGCGACAATTTCGTAAAACAGCACAAATGACTAATTGATGAGATTTTTTTTATTGCGTAAATCCCTAATTCTTTTTCCGGGTCATACAGACTTTAAAATTTAGTAAAAAAAAATGCTTTCATAATAATATGCATTTAGAAAAACGTGTTATTTTGATACAACATAAAGACACTTCATTTATTTATATTTATTTGTATAGATTTTACCCTCGGTATAATAATATTCATAATTAATTTACGGTGGCGAATTTTGCAGTAGGAGACTTTTAGGTGTACCAACCTACTATAGACAGTAGGATTAATGTCAGGTGACAGTCGTGAATAGGCATTTTTTTATACTACTGTGATGAAACCCGGGAATGCTTTTATCTTATCTGATAGGAAACCCACGTCATATTTATTACACATACATATTTTTATCGGTCATAATTTCAACCCTGACTTGTAGTAATAGGTACAGTTTAGTAAAAAGTAATTCTTAAGGTACGTACTGACCTGTGTTACGGGGCGTAATGTAACATGTTACAAAGCGAGCATCCGTGCAGTCAATACGTGGAAACGAGCACGAACATGTGCGTATGTATTTTTTTTACACGGATTTTAGGATACGACGTAATATAACATGCTCGCTGCGGCCCGTCACTTCGGTCAGTACCCAGCTTTAGGTTGAACATAATATTTTTTGTTTTATTAGTGATGGGATACCCAATAAGGATATAACGTAGTATTTATACCAGTCTTATGACTCTAGTTACTGAATTGATTTGAAGTTGAGAACTTATGAAACTCTATTTTAAATAAATTCTTTATTTTCATTTGATTGCTCATAGTTTAGTTTTCTGAGCGGTTCGACATGTTTGCATCATCGTAAGGCATTACATAGGAAAATTGCTCATGTTTGAATTTTCTGATTAATTGATTTGTACTGCTTCGTCCTTGTGATCGCTAATCGCCTGCTAAGCTCGAGTTCTTGAGTTCGAGACCTGGTTTTAGATTAAAGAGCAATTTAGCTTTTATCGTTAAATTTACATCATTCTTTGAAGGTTTTCAACAAGGCCGCAAACAAAACGAAATTGCGTTTTTTTTAGAAATCATTCATATTCAAAATGTTGAAAAACTTTTGAACAATTATTTTCAATAGGCGACGTCGCACCGGTGTCGCATTGTCGCGTGTCGCACTTGTCCGCTTCATACAAACTGCCTTTTGTCTTGGAAATGAATGAACCGAATTCAATGAAACTTAACCTTTTGAACGCCAGAGCATAAAAACATCGGCTTGACCCCGACGCCATGCCACAAATTCGCCGTACTTTTTGTCACATATTTGTTTGGCGTACAGGGCACGCGCTTGCTAGGTTAATATGCATAAGCATTATACCTAAAAAGTTAAAAGTCACTCTGTGAGGACTCACAGAGTGACTTTTAACTTTTTAGAATTTACAATCTTAAACATCATCTTCTTGTGCCACCTCGAACCAGCCTTCGCGGTGTGCATCCAAGAATGTCTGGAAGGATATGGGGGAGGCCTTTGCCCAGCAGTGGGACACAATAGGCTAAGGAAAAAAAAAAAAAAAAAAAAAAACATCATCTAAATGAGGCCTTAATTTTCAGCGACACATCCATATGGACATTATTCACCAAAAAAGAAGACTTTATAGCGACTTGTAATACATGCCTCAAGGACTACAACTACAAGGCGTCTACGAGTAATCTGAGGAAACATTGGAAAAATATACATGGAAGAAACTTGAATGGGAAACCTAGCGAGCTGTCAGACAGTGATAGGCATAACAGTGAAAATAGTGATGGGGAACAGTGAGTATTTTTAAAACTTTTAAAGTATTTTGTTCCGGTTTTATTGAGAGTTCTTTCAAAATGAATAGTGTAGGAATAAGGTATTTTTTTAACCGGCCAAGTGCGAGTCGGACTCGCGCACGAAGTGTTTCGTACTATCCTACTACTATTATAAAGGCGAAAGTTTGTAAGTATGGATGTATGTATGGATGTTTGTTACTCTTTCACGTAAAAACTACTGAACGGATTTTGATGAAATTTGGCACAGAGGTAGATTATAGTCTGGAATAACACATAGGGTACTTTTTATCCCGGGAATATGTTCCCTTGGGATAATTTTCGACAATCACGCGGGCGGAGCCGCGGGCAGCAACTAGTTATCTATAAAAACGGCAAAAATTATGTTTGTTGTATGGGAGCCCCTTTAAATATTTATTTTCTTCTGTTTTCTAGTATTTGTTGTTATAGCGGCAACAGAAATACATCATCTGTGAAAATTTCAACTGTCTATCACGGTTCATGTGATACAGCCTGGTGATAGACGGACAGACAGACGACGGACGCACAGTGGAGTCTTAGTGATAGGGTCCCGTTTTACCCTTTGGGTACGTAACCCTAAAAAGCAATGACCTTGACGATGTATGGCATGGTGCTTCTTGCCAAGGAATTGCGGAATTTTTCGAAAGAGTTACCACGGCCCTAAATCGCAAAGGGCATATGGAAGAACGTAATAAGAGTCTGACACTCCATTTTGCTGCGCCCAGAGCAGAGGAGTCATATGACGATTTCCCATCCAAAACAAAAATGGTGCTTGCTTTATATAAGTATTTTCCATAAAAAAGTTATTTATTTTGAACAAAGCGGCGAATTAGGTAGAAGAGGTATTAATAAGGTAGGCACTTACAGCTACCTATTCATAAAGTCACGAGGAAAAAGGGTCGCGAGCACGCCGCGTGATCCACCCTTCGCGCTCCAAGAAACGTGAGATCTGAAAATACTCTTTTCAATAAGGATTCCTTTACATTATAAGTATTTGTTAGAAACGTGAAGTTATACCATCGGACGCCGGTAGTAAGACCTTTAATTTCTTAATATTCTGAAAATTGCAAACCTGTCAAACAGTTTGAGACGATCCTGAGGGCCTAGTACTACCTTTTAAGGTTCCGTACGTAAAGGTCAACGGGACCCTATTACTAAGCCTCCGCTGTCCGTCCGTCTGTCTGCCAGCGGGCTGTATCTCAAGAACCGTTATAGGTAGACAGTTGAAATTTTCAGAGAGTGTGCTTTTCTATTGCTGCTATAACAAAAAATAATAAAAATTTAATTCAAAATTACAGGGGCCCTACGAAAAACCTTTTTTTTTGCCGTTTTTATGAAACACGTCGTGCGCGAGTCCGACTCGCACTTGGCCAGTTAAGTTTATGGTACGGAACCCTTCGTATGGGGGTTTTTTAATGTACGATTTCAAAACTTGCATTAAGACTACAATGTAATTACATTTTCAGAGAAATATCAGCCACCGTTAAAAAACCAAAGGCCACGTGGAACTACTTCGAGGTCCTGGACTCTGATAAGTTCGAGGCTACCTGTAAGATCTGTGAGAAGGTTATACCTTTCACGGCTTCCTCTGACCTGACGCAGCATGTGCAGGAGGAGCACGACGAGGAGCCACGGGACAGTGATGAGGAATACGTGCCTGACGTCCGTATTCCGTGAGTTTGAACAATTTATTTATTTATTCATTTCTTCTGCAGGCGACTACCCCGCGTGGTTTTTAAAATCAGCCCAAGGGTACATACTCCCGGAATGAAAAGTATCCTCTGTCCTAATCCAGGACATGGTTTATCCATGTTTGGGTTAAAATATTCCTCCTATTTTATAGCCATGTAATTCTTTCTTCAAAAATCAATTATTTGTTTCTGAGGGATTTTTTATGTACTTGGCAATATAGTAAACTAGCTTTTGTCCGCGACTTTGTACGCGCATATCCCGTTTTTTCCCGTTCCCGTATAGCCTATAGCCTTCCTCATGAATGTGGCTATCATATTAAAAAATAATTTTCCAAATCTGACTGGTCTATATATGGCGATGTACTCATAATAATATGATTTTGAAACATGAATAACATGCTTTTGATATGAAGTTCATTTGGATTTAAAATTCCAAGTACAATTGAAGTAATCATAATTCAAAGATCCCCGAAAAAAAAGCAATAAAAAATATACTCTTTTAGGTACAAAAGGCGGCATTTTAAATCAAGTGTATGGAAGTTCTTCACCCCCACTAGCGACAAAATGGCAGTATGCCTAATTTGCAAGAAGCTGTTCAACTATTGCTCCACCATCACCAACCTTCGAAGACACCTGGTCAGAAAGCATAGAGGAGCAACCACTCCTAGCAGAGAAGATGTAAGTACCAGAAAGAAAGAAAGAAAGAAAGAAATCATTTATTTGCCAATAATGTAGGTAACAAATATGGTGTTCATTTATGGAGAGTCCCGATACATTTTGCCTTACGGCATGCAAAATTATTAAATTAATTTAAACAGAGCTTAATTGCTACGTTAACATTTAAATATCATTTCTATACAATTGAGACAACATAATGACTTAGAATTACTTAACACAAAATAATCATCATATATTGCAAATAAATAGTAATATTAAAAAAAAAGAAAGAAAATTACGCTATTATTGATAAACTAATAATAAATATTACCACACATATAATTTAGAATTAGGCACTTATCTACTATAGAAATGTCATAACAATAATTATAACTTTACATCTAGAATCCGATTAGCAGAAACTTTTATCATCAAAAAAATCTTTAAGTGTATAGTAACATTTGTCTAACAACAAACCAGCCGGTCTACTCTGTCCACATCTCAACGTATTAACTTAAGTGGAGTGAACATGAAGTGAACTGTCATTCCATCTCGTTTGTATGGATTTCAAAGCTCCTTCATGTTCAATCCGTTAAGTTAACACGGTGATATGTTTACAGAATCGCTCTAGAGTTTAAAGTAGCCTTGAATTAAAGTGACCTCGAAATTCCTTTACCTATCTGAGCTTCTATGAACTGACTTTAAAAGCCTACTTTGACACCTAGGCTTCTCCTGAAAAAGAGCCCCTAATTATTAGTAGGAAAAAGACAGCATAAACATCGGTAAACGGATAAGTACATTTAAAACTCAACAATATACTCTTTTGCTCATTTCCCAGTATTATAAGCCTGTAGTGTCCCAATCGACAGGAAAAAGGATAGATTAAAAAACAACCGACTTCCAAATAAAAAACACTACAAAGTGGTGATACTCCACAACCAAATTGTCATTATTCCCATAATGAGTAGTTGCGCTACTTGCCGTTAAGGAGTTACTTTGTGTGACTTCATTGTTCAGTCCAAGTCCAGACCAGTTCATAGTTAAATATCTACTTTATGTCAATCCCAAAGGATTGACATAAACCTAACAATATGTCACTTTACTAGATTTTATTGATTTTATGTTGAGGTCTCTGGTTGATCTTTGAAGTTAACCGTATAACTAAAGCCAATGCAAAAAGAATTATCAAGATCGGTTAATAAACAATAAAGTTATGCCCGAATAGATAACCCAAAAAACATGTTGATTCAGGTTGACTTGTTTGCATCTGCGTATCCCCTTACAGCGTACCGGCGTGATGTTATGTTATGAACTGGTGTAATCAATAAACAGACATGCAATATTTCAGCAATCCCGGGAGATTTCCTATCATTTATTGAAGAGTTCCGTTGCCTACCTCCGAAATCCTTCATCAGATCATCACCAAATTGAAATGGGGCCAGTTTGGAAAAATACTCTTCCAAACAAAAAAAGAATCATACAAATCGGTTGATAATTGGCTAAAATATCGCTGAACAAACATTTTTCCTGGAATTCCAGCATCAGATCCTGACTTATACCTTCCACCATCAGCTCAGCAAGATGAGATGTTGATTACCAGGCACAATTATCTGATTTGCTTTAGAAAGTACATGAAAACATTGTATGTGCCTTTAAAATTTGAGGGTTGCCCTCGATTTCCCTAGGATCCCGTCATCAGATTCTGACTTGTTGCCAATGGGACCACCTCAGAAGTATAGGCTATCAAATAAAAAAGAATCATCAAAATCAATTCATAATTGACGGAATGATCGCATAACAAATATCCAAAAAAAAACATACAGACGAATTGGGAGCCTCCTCTTTTTGGAAGGCCGAGGAGACTATTATATTTTCTATTTTTATCGGTTAAAAATAGAAAGAAGGAGATGAGGCCTTCCTTCTTTCAATTATAATCTAGCCAGGGATATCGTGAGCCCACCAATGACCATACACTTACATGTTTCTTAGGTAGTCACAGTTATTTAAATGGGTTTGTTTGTTTCAGCGTGAAAAGATGTTCAGAGTGTCAGAGGACGGAATACTGTACGAGATAGAGACTGCGTCAGGGCAAGAAGAGAATGGAGATGAAAATGAGGTAAGTCATAAGGCAATAACCTTCAACATAATTGTGAAAGAATGCCAAGTTCACGGTAATGGCTTTGTCTGTAGAAGAAGTGAGATCAAACTGTATACCAAATTCTTATCATTTGGTATACAGTTTGATGAATAAGAATGTGGTATACAAAATTCTTATCATAGCTCCTTCTTCATTTATTTTCATATAAATTTTGTAGTTCTCCATTCTCTTGGCACTTGGCAAGTTTTTTCACACCAACTTGAATTTTTATGTTTAGGTACAATTTGGTCAAGTGTGTTTCCTCTTAATACGTACAATAATAACTTCACTACGTCCTATAACCTACCTCCACACCAATTTTCAACTTCTTAAATCACCTGGAAGTATTCTAAACAAAACTAGATAACAGTATCTAGTTATGTTTAGAATACTTCCATGTGACACTCAGGCGCTCACCTCTACGAGTACAGACTAGTAGAGGTGGCGCCTGAGTGTCATTCTATAGCATTGACACCATGCCAATACTGAGATAATAAAGCAGTAAAGCACATTCTATAGTGAAAGCAAACAAAAATAGAACTTAAAGCGTCGGACTTATTTTTACCATTATTACGCACTCATAAATTTTTATTTTTCCCACAGGAGGATCCTATGGCAACGGACACAGTATACCTAAACGAAGACGAACTAGAGTTTCTGGATGAACCAGCCCCATTTACACCAAGCCCCAAGAAACAGCGACTAATAAAACCAAACGTCTCAAAAATAACAAATGAACGGGTTCGTTCCAAAGATACCTGTTCCGAAGTATTGGAACTCCCTAGAGAACGAGTATCGATGCTTACGCCCAACACTATGAGTAGCTTAGATTATTTTGGTCAATATGTTGTTTCTTTATTAAAAGAATTACCTAAACCTGTTTCGGATCAACTCCAGAGTGTCATCATAAAACAGATACTAACAAGTAAAATGGCATTGGAACCGCAGGCCGTGGTTCCTAAGTACGAAATAAAAATAAGTCAAAATAATGAAAATGTCACGAATGTACCAGAACCAGTTAGTTATACTGTCTTGCAGTCCAATGCAGCTGCTAAAAAAATGAACGAAATCACTGAAAGTGTTGTTCAAGAATAAATATGTAGTTCGTAAACATTTTTATTTAAATAAAAAATAAGTAATGAAGTACCTGAGTTTTATTTTTCCTTTCTGTCATGCACGCACCATGAACGAGGTGTAGCAACAAGATATAATGACAGCAAAGTCCACATGCATGGTTTATTACCATCTATGTGAATCTTGTTTGTGCTCATTCTATTGGTGAAAATCGTATCAAATGTTGCGTGTCAGAAGTTGCACAGACGCAGGCGGACCACAACTTTGTTTTATATATTTTGAGATAGTAATTAAGGCTCTAAATATTTTTATACAGTGACCCATAAAGTCTGTGTTTCCGAACGCATACAACCCTAATCTCTTCAAAATTAGAGTGAACAGGCTTCTTCTGGATAAGCTCGCACCATCGTCGATTTTGTCTCTGTCATCTCTGACCTGGACTAGAGTCAAGAGAAAAATCATATTAAATTTAAAAAAAAAATTACCTACGTAAACGAGGTTGCGCTTTGCTAAGTTTATTTAACTCAATATTTTACCACATAATGATCAGTTCTTATGAATAGTTCGTGCCGATACAAGACAAGGCATACCTACGTTTAAGTCTACACATGACGCACAAATAACTATTTCATAAACGTATAACAATTTCAAAATGCGTAATACCAATAATGATAATTTCAAAAGGTACTCTGCTATGAAGTTAATAGAATAGGTACTTTGTAAATGAATCAACGATAAGCATAAAGCATGTTTTTCCTCTCACAGTATGCGTATTACCATTTGTGCCAATTCCGTGTATTCTATTATATTTAAGTTGGAAATTCCTGCAGTTTCTGAAATTGGCTAGATATGAAATATTCAGCTTAGAATACGTGACGCCTATCACGTATGCATTCATAAGGCCATCTGCTGAGAAGAGTCCTTATAAATGAATAGTGTACTTGAGTATATCTTGCGATTTGAGACCAGACCAGAGGTTGTCTACAGATCCTCAGTCATTTTCTCTGAGCTTACAGACGCCTTGGCGGCCTTGGTGAATGCTGCCATACCTGACATTGTAGATATTAACCTACTGAATGAAAGCTTGACTTATTCTTACGGCAAGATTCACCAATTGTTCTTATACGTTTGAAGTGATAACTTCTTATGGCAGGGTAAACCGCTTTGTAACGTAACGCGTTACGGCACCAGTTTGTCTGGCTTCCCTTTCTCTCACGCATACGGCAGGGGTAGGCAGGCTCTTCCTCTGTCACCACAGCGACAGCGCTAGTCGTATTTCGGACAGACGCTTTCCATATTAAATAGTTCAACTTAGATTAGTTTAAGTTTTCACTTCTGTCTGGCGTCCCGAGACGCACACGTTTTTTAATTTTTTATTATTGATAGTCTTGCATTTGGCTACAGTCTCACCTGATGGTGGTTGGCATGGACTCCCTTGCTTTGGCATCAAAGTGAGATTTGACACGTTCTTAATTCTAAATTCTCGAATCCAAAACCGACCATTCATGTCAAGTTATGATAAAAACACCTTCCATCTCATCTATTCGAAGCAACTTATTCAAAGTCTTTTTCTGTTTCCCGCAGACGATACCGAAGAGTTGCACAAGGCCACCGACGTGTGGCGTTACTTCGACACCGACTCTGGCAAAAAGGCTCAGTGCGTGGTCTGCAAGGTCAACGTAGTAAAGGACTATGAGGAGCTGAAAGCCCATCTGAAAGACTGTCATCCGAACTTACTTCTGGAGCTCTTACAGGTAAGAACAACTACGCTTCCGACTTAAGTCCCTGCTTTGCTTTTTCTTTGTTTTTTTTTAATGGGATAGGAGATAAGTGCGGGAAGATTTATTTGATAACTTCCATCAAATGACTCCTCCCGCTCTAGGCGGAGCGAGAGGGAGTGTCAGACACTTCCTGACTAAATACCCCCTCCCCCCATGTGTACCTTAGAATGCCCTTTGCGAGCTTCGTCAGGTCCCCTGCTATGCCTGGTTTAATCATTCGGGATAATTTGAATCCATCGCAACCAACCCAAGTATTGACATACTGTATTTTTGAGTGATCTGACCATTGACTCTTTTATTTGTGGCATATTTGCACTCAAAATGTTTTGTTGTAATGTCAGTCTTTAGTTTAATTTGTGGAGAAAAAGTGACACCATTGCTATATTTATATTTAATAAATACATATGCAATGAGATAGGTAAATCCAAAACCGCAATTAATGCAGCAGTACACTTATTATGTTTATTACAATTTTTACTTCTGTCCTTGACTTAACAAAACGTTATAGAAACAAAACATTATAACTTAAGCTTTCGCATTTACTATTCTCCCACAGGACCAGAACTCAGACGTAGGCTCAAACGACGGAAATGACGACAACGATAACACGTACACGGAAATAGTCTACCTCGAACAAGAACCCGCAACAGAAACCGTAATTAAACACATAGAAAAACCGATAAACTACCCAAAACCGATCACAAAACGGGAAAGACAACACAGCAGTTATAGTTCAGACGAGCTCCCGCTTAAAAAGGCAAAAAAAGAAGAAGAAAACGATGAATTATCGACTTTCATCAAATACATAACTTGCCTACTAAAAAAACTACCAGCAGATGCATTTTCCAATGTACAAGTAGAAATTATAAACGCTATTTTAAGAGCCAACAACCAAGCGAACGCAGCTAATGCTAGTCAGAGTATGGTATTTAATAAAGAACTGATAAATACTAGTTCCAATATTATAACGGTTGACGGAATAACGCCGATATCTAGTACTATGATGGGGCATCACAACTATACGATAACGGTTGCACCGCCGAAGGAAAGTGAGACGGAAATTAATAGTTGATTTAAGACAAGCCATTAACTTATGTTATTTTCTAATTTACCTATAGAATACTTACAAGTATTTTAGTATTATTAAAGTTCGTAAGCAAAACTTGATTTTTTGAATTTTTATACCTAACCTGCCCGTTTTGAATAACGTCAAGCAATGAGATGTTTATCTAAAAAATGTCTAGTATTCAACGCGATCGAGTATCTATACTTCTTTATACTATAAATGCGAAAGTTAGTAAGTATGGATGGATGGATGTTTGTTACTCTTTCACGCAAAAACTACTGAACGGATCTTGATGAAATTGCGCAGAGGTAGATTATAGTCTGGAATTACACATAGAATACTTTTCATCTCGGAAATAATGTTGCCTTGGGATATTTTCGACATTCGGCATCTAGTAAATTAATATATTGAAAAAATAATAAACATTACCTAAATTTTACCACTTGTCTGTAGGTATTTTTTGAATAGTTAAAGACTACTAGAAGATAGTTAATGGCTGGCATTACACATCAGAGAATCGGTGTTCTAATCCTAACTTGACTCTTGCTTTGCGATTGGTGGAATGTTTTTTGGACTTAGTGCTGTTTACGCATTTAGCTGTCATGTCACTTAATATTAGTGAAAACGGTCACACAATCACGTAAACTGTTTTCCCCTTTAAGTACGAATGTTAAGGAACTCTACCAATAACCGTAAATATCGGATATCCGAATTAAAAGTCTATCCGTAACCGAATCCGACATACCTACAAAAGTTTTGGATAAGGGCGGATTCTAAATGAGACACAATGACATTATGACAGGTTTTTCTGCCCGGCCGAGCCGTAGCCAAAACTATGAGAAACCAACGGATAATGCAAAATAATTTTATATTAATATCCGTATTCGTATCCACATCCGAAATGTAATGTCCATAACATCCCTGCTTTCAAGTATTGTTTAAAACAGAGAACAAAAAGGCGCTGATCGTGAGTATTCGTAAGAATGAACGTTTAAAAGCGCTCGTGCGTGACAAACCTAACGGTCAGAACCGCCGCTAATTTTATCAAAACCTCTTTATTGGGAACTCGACTGACAAAACGTGATGTCAAATAATATTAAAATATATTTTATTTAAAAATAGCAATTTAATTTCAAGTGACTTAAAACTGTGAGTAGGTAAATACGTAACTACAAAGGAATAATCTGCAGCAGAATAAGTAGACTCTAGGAGTTCCGGACCGCAATTTCATCCCTATGAGGTACAATTTAACGGGAAGAAACTCAAGTAAGTGCCTAAATGACCAACTAAAATCAGCAATCAAATAAAATAAGATGATGTTCTGAATAGTACAGGAGCTGTCAATATGGCGACGCTTCGGGGAGGCCTTTGTCCAACAGTGAACGTGGACGTCTTTCGTCAGGAATGATGTTGATGATCATGTTCAAATCTGTTGTTGCTTTTTTACTCCGGACGCTTTTATCGTGCACGTCTTTCTTCATCGTTCACACATATATCCTACTACTATTATAAAGGCGAAAGTTTGTAAGTATGGATGTATGTATGGATGTTTGTTACTCTTTCACGTAAAAACTACTGAATGGATTTTGATGAAATTTGGCACAGAGGTAGATTATAGTCTGGAATAACACATAGGATACTTTTTATCCCGGGAATATGTTCCCTTAGGATAGTTTTCGACAATCACGCGGGCGGAGCCGCGGGCGGCAACTAGTGTACGTATAATTTCAACACAAAATATGTAACCACAACTTTGTAACAATTTATTGATTTAAAAGAGTCTGTGGTCTCTTGTACGTTCTTCTCCATAGAGATCTACGCTTTGGAACGAGCAAACAGCTTCATCTCTTCGACTAACACAATGACAATAAAGAAAGAGAAAAGAAAAGAGAAGAAGAAAGAGAGTGCAAGAAGTGTGAGAGTGCCTGTGATAGCCGTTACAAATGCATCTACAGTTATATCTTTTTCCCAGATTATATATACTGCATTAATAAGTCTTTTCAACATAATAGTAAAACCTGTTCAATCCGGTTTTGTCTAGTCGCAACTAGTTTTGAAAGGGCTCGTTTTAAATTAAGAGGGGTCAATATTTTATCTAGTTTACAATGACATTAGAACAGGGGTGTAGAATTTAAAGAGTTTTTTTTTCAGAATTGAGATTATTATGAATAATTCTGTAAACTGAAAACAATATCATTTTTGGGTAAGTAACGAAATAAACTGAATGTTATCTTCTTAAGAGCGTTTTGTTCCTCACGATATTTTAAACAAACTTTTAAAACCTTATTCTTGAAAACTAATTAACTGATTTTAATGAAAATTGCTACGCCTGAAGAAGATACCGAGGTTTAAAACGATAGTTAAGAACTCATTCAGAAATGAGTCTTTTTAGTTTGGTGTATTGTGTTTGGTCAGTACACCACCACTCTGCTACACCAGTCTCCGACGCAACCATTCGGTCCTCACATATACCTACCACTATGCGTAAATAAAAAAAAAACTAGTTTTTTTTTTAATAAGGATTGATCCACGACAGTTTCAAACGCTTCACGGATCTAGAATCATGTAGGTAGGTACTGAATTCATGGTATCTTGTGCGCCGATGGATCGAACGTACCCATATAATATACCCTGTACTGTAGGTATGTTACTCAACGAGGTACATACTTATTAATGATTCTAAGCCTGTCCTCGCGAACTCACATTGTGCTCATTTGTTTAAAATTCAAACTAAATCTGAGTCAAGGTTTCGGATTGCGGTTTGGACGTGGTTTTTTAAAACAAATTTCAGCTACTTTGCGTTCACATAAAAAAATCTGCTACATTGATAAGGCATTACAATTCAACGAAAAACGTAAAAAAATAGGTTGGTATTTGCTATCAGTTGACCTTTAATTTTGTTTGCCTTAGGTTAGGTGTCGTTTATTTTCTGTGTCATCATTTCAGCCATAATTCGTCCACTGCTGACATGTCTGTCTCAAGCGTTGCTACATCGACCAGTCCTCTTCTTCAAGCTTCCGTGGCAACCAGGTCATCGGTCCACCTTGTGGTATACCTTCGAACAAGATTTTCAAGATTTTCTTAAATTACTACATTTTTCTTGAACTAAAATTGTAAAGCGGCGTGTTTTTAACGTGCTGACGACGCGCAGATGACGCGCTTCAAACACAATCAATACAGACAAAGACAGTAAACTGCACTCGTCAAAAAATATAGTGGCGTATTTGTAACGATAAAAACGCGATATGACGAGCTTTGAACGCACTTCTAGCGCATGTTGTGTCACTTTGTACGCACGTTTGTATCGATACAAATGCGACAATCTGCTTTTTAGTCATCTACAGTGCCGTGAGCGAGCGTTCGTAAAACGCGCGTCGTCGGCGCGTATAAAATACGCCGTGTGCATTGGCTCTTATATGTTTGAAAACGTAATCTGAGGAATTCCTTATCTGATTGCGAAATTTGTTTCACTGATAGCTACACTTGTAAAAAAGCATGGTTCATATGAAAAAGGTCACGGTTTATACGCAGACGTGAAGTCACAAAAATATCAACGCACGCAGGTATCCACTGAATTATTCTATGTCCAATATTTTTTGATAATATTAATGACGGACTAACGATTTAATTTTTTATTTTTTTCTGGAAAAAATGCTAAGACACGACGGAACTACGTATAATAGAACAGTACGAGAGAGGATGTATCATGTTTCTACGTTTACATTTCTTAGCCATATGTGCCAATATTTGTACTTATTCTGATAGCTACAAACCTACTAAAGAAGAAAAGTGAAAGATTCCACGCATGTACAGATGGCACATCAAGCTACAACAATCTGTCAAATTTCTTTAATAGATTTTCAACTTTATCGTTAAAGCATTAGGTTCAAGGTTCATTGGGAAAATTTGACAGTTTCAGGAGCTTGATGTTCTGGCGTCTGTACATAGCATATCTTATCTTTGGTGACCCTTCTGACATCGCATACGTCGTTATTAGATAGTGTTCCTACCTAACTTAGAAACCACTATCAGATACTTCACCTAAAACGAATGTTATCAAAATACACACAAATATCAACTTTAACAATAACGCCAGTATGTTCATTTCGCAATGATGGAGATAACTACGGTGCCTACCTAACTCAAAAAAGACTATCAGTGAAATAAAACGTAATATTATAAAAATACATACGAAAATCAACCTAGTAACAACGTCAGTACAAAGTTTATTTCAGAATGACAACTATTGAAAGTTCTCAAGTAAAAAGCGCTCGTGTGTAAAAAGCCTAAGGGCAAGATGAACTATTACTTTGCTAAGTTAGGTGCATACGAATATGAACCATATTATGTATAAGAGAATAATATTCAATTTTTTGTGTTTCGTAAGAATTTAGTAAGAGATACAGGTACCTACTCTTTTTTATTGGCAGGTACTTTTAATTTCTTCTAATATACGTATACTCACCAGAGAATGGGCAGCAGCATTCTCTGTGCATTGCAACAGCTACATTGCGATCGCCAACCCGCCTGCCAAGCGTGGCGATTATGCCAAATTCACCCCCTTTGAGGACGGCCTATGTCCAGTATTGTCCGGTAGTGGACGTCTTTCGGGTGATATGATGATGAAATGAAATGAAATGAAATTGTTTATTGCCAGATTAATGTCAATTGCTGTTCGTTAGTCTCGCTAAAACTCGAGAACGGCTTGACCGATTTGGCTAATTTTTTTTTTGTTTTGGTCGCCAGATTACAGGGAAGGTTTTAAAAAAAAAAAAGGGAAGTAGGGTAGGTAGAGTAGGGAAGGTAGAGTAGGGTAGGTATGTAGGGTAGGTATGTAGTGTAGGTATGTAGGGTAGGTATGTAAGGTAGGTAGAGTAGGGTAGGTATGTAGGGTAGGTAGAGTAGGGTAGGTATGTAGGGTAGGTAACGGTTGACGGTTGTTGGTGAAGGGAGCGAAGCCGCGGGCACAGCTTGTAAATAATAAAAATAAGTTGCAAAAACATGATAAATGAAAACCTAGACGCCGCGAATCATATTATCGGCGTATGATAGGACTACCATCTTTGATGAAAACGAATAGACGTGTGAACCGCTCAGAAATCATTGTAATAAACAATATTTTCCCGTTACCGTTATAGCGTATAGCATTCCTCATGAATGTGGCTATCATATTCAAAATGAATTTTCCAATTCCGACTGGTATTTCCAGAGATTGGCGCGTTCAAACTACAAACAAACAAACCCTTCAGCTTCAGCTTCATTTATATTATAGATTGGTTAAGTCTAGCTTACTGCATGGCGACGATTTCAATCTGCTACTACTGTAGGTAGGTACCTACCAAAGTCCCGGTTTTTTCTGCCATTACAACACTATTTTGTTTACACCTACAGAATTAAAGAAAAATCCCCATCATGGGAGTTTTTGTGGTTATCTCAAACTAAAGTACCTAATATTAAAATTTTACATATTTTCCTTGTATTGTTCTTTTATGGGAAATATACCTTATAAGTACAAAACCAACCTTATCAAAAAGGACTCTTGCACAATTTGTGAAACACAAAAAAAACGTGTGCGTCTCGGGACGCCCGACAGAAGTGATAATTTAAACTAATCTAAGTTGAACTATTTAATATGAGAAGCGTCTGTCCGAAATACGACTAGCGCTGTGGGTTAGAGTGAGAGAAGAAGAACCTGCCTACCGCTGCCGTATGCGTGAGAGAAAGGGAAGCCAGACAAACTGGCGCCGTAACGCGTTACGTTACGAAGCGGTTTACACTCCCTAAGAAGTTATCACTTTAAAAATCCAAATATTACAACTCCTGTAAGCCAGAATCAACAGTGGCGACCACCAGAAAAATTCCGAGTCAATGAAGCTCAACGAGTCCCGGAGAAACGATTCAACTGTCCTGGATCCCGCAACGACATTAATAACAGCGGATAAGTAAGTAAAATATTCCGTCATACCAAATATGCATGAAAAACTTTTTGTAGAACTAGCCACGTCATAAGGTCATAGAGGTACCTACTGACTCTTGTACAATTTTTTTTTATCGACTGCAAGAAAAGGGTGCATTTGTCCAGATTGATTTTGTGAACTTATAATTTATTTAGTTTTAACGCTGCTTTGGTCGACGTCACCCCGCTGCGGCTCCGTCTCGCACACGAGTCCCATTATGCTGGCTGACCGATGGACGTTTTGCGCGGATGTGACGCATTTCATATATTTATGCAATTTTTTCTTTCATAAAAACCTTCTTTCTCCTCGTAAGAAAGAACACAACAAAAAAGAATTAGGTAGCGAAGTTGGTTCAGCCGTTCACGCGTGACCAAGGGAAATAAGGATTAATTTTTTAATTCATAGATTCATTTTGTTTTTTTTTTGGGATGCGGCTGCTTGGTGCAAACGAAAAACCTTTAACCTTCCTTTCTTTATTTATTTCTACTCCAGTAGCGTTACAAGATTAAGACCAAAATACTTACCGAACATGCGGATAACGGTATGTTATGACTATTTATGACTAATCATTGCTTATCAGTATCACCCACATGGCATATTACACCACATGTAGTCAACTCACCACGTGGTTAGAGTCCTGAAATAACGTTAGTTTTCGTAGACAAAAAATTGAGGAAAAAAAAAGGAAATACATGGTGAGTTTTATTTTATTGGCTATTTTTTAGGGGTGAAAGCAGCCTTGACTACTTTTTTTAAGAATCAGCTACATTTTCACTATATTGTGAAGAGTTATGTGAACATAGGTCATGTTTTTTTTTAATTATGCAGATGACATGGTGAACTTCATAACACCTAAAATTGATTTGATTCTTACACATTTTTATTCCTCTATGTAGGTACAATCCGATCGACGGTAATTGATTTATAGATATACTTATCTATTTCCAACTCAAACACAAAGCATTTCTATCAAATAAACCATTTCAGGCAATTATAAATTGTCAAAAATCATGAAACCTGTTGCACTGAGATCTCCATGGAGAAGAACATGCAAGAAACTTAATAGATTCGTCGTCCCTCTGTCAGTCTGCCACGAATCTTTTTTATTCATATTCATTTATAGTACTTACACCTTCAATATTGGTTCATCAATGTGTACGTTTCAGGACAATAATTAAAATTACCAAAATACTGCCACTGCACAATTCATATTTTTTTCATTATAATTCGGACCAACTGTGATTTAAAAAGGGATGAATTTACCATGGTCCTTGATTTCACCCCTTTACATCATCAGAGGAATGTGATTGGCTGTCGAATTTTAAATTTTTTCTATGCATAGGGGACTTATTATCGACCTCGTTTTTGGTTTTAGAACGTCGAACAATGTGTTCCACTTTTTCGAAAATAGATTTTGAAATAAATTTTAGGTCTACCTACAGTATGACTTAATTTATTTGCTATCTTTTAGGAGGTGAAGCATGATAGTACCTAAATAAAACTAAATACTTTTATGTTAGATAATTTAACTTTAACGTTTTTTTTTTAAAGTGTGTGTGTAAAAAGTGAAGTGTGATGTTTCAAAAATTTTACTAAAAAAAGAAAATCGCATAAAACACATGAGTACTTAGTATTTAACAGTTGATAAAATTGCGTACTAGTGGCAACACTGATAACGAAACAACTTTGACCTAAATAACAGAAAAACAAAGTGATTATGTTTAAAATGCGGCCAAGTTCGAGTGCGAATTACTGAATAGGGTTCTGTAGAAAAATAATTTGTACAACGGGTAAATGTACCAGCTCCTTTCTTTAAGTTCAGGATATTATTACGGCGAGAATCATCTGTATTTTTTTCAAAAAACTAGTTGCTGTCCGTGACTTTGTCTGCGCCAAAGTCGTGAAACAGCGCACATGTCACTTTATTTATATTTTTTTTTACACGGAACTTTAATCCTTTTTTTAAAATAAACGTTTCTTCATCAGCTATCTACCAGTGGCAATCCCGCCAAAATCGGTCCAGCCTTTTCGGAGATTAGCCGAAATGCCAGAGCAAGATACACAAAATCACAGTTCGCATCAGGATGTTCGACCTGTAAAAACAAAATTGACAACAACAAAATAATGCACCTGAATTGCCATCGGGGTGTGTAGACACGGATAGACAGTCAGACGCCGTATTATTTCAAGCTTTAACGGACGGAACCCTAAAACTATTAAACTAGTTAATTCTGATAACACTTTTAAATTGTATGACAAAGAAAAACATTGTAAAAAGTAGTCATAACAATAAAAAGGTCTTCACCTCTGACGGAGTAATAATATATATAACATTGTCAGTGTTGCCCAGTCATTGGACTGTAGTTATCTGACGGTAGTAAAAAAAAAAAAAAAAGTGTTTATTTACAGTAATACATTGCTAACAATATAATTATTACGTCTGCCAAACTGCAAAGCAGTTTGTTAGCAGATGTAGTTCCTTTTCTTTAGCACACATACGTATATTATGAACAAATAGGTACCTACTACACACAAAACAAAAGTTTATTATTTATATTTAGGTAATGTTAATTATTAATCTTCTGAACATCGCTGTTTGCGCATGTTAACAGAAAAAAAAATGAAAACATGTAAAAAACATAATATTTAAGTTAACTTCCGCCAGCGGCTTCGCCCGTGTGAATGTTGGATATTATGCCAAGGGCTGTTCCCTTCCTCCCGGGGGAAAACGTTCCAGACTATGATCTGTTAGCTTTTACCCGCGACTTCGTACGCGCATATATCCCGTTGTTTCCCGTTCCCGTAGGAATTTCCCGTTTCCGTATAAATGTGCCAATCATACCTATACAGGGTGTCCCAAAACTCAACGTCAAGCCGAAACGGGGTGACAGGATTGATCATAACCATCACGAGAAAAATCTGAAAAAAAATCTATCCCATGCAGTTTGAAAATTATGGGCATTTTAAGAAAAACCTAGAAATTTGATCAAACTGTACCATTTTTCGGTTATTGTGGTTATTATTTTTTATTTTTGTTCATTTGAACTTTAGAAACGTAATCCTAAATAACATTTCTAGAATCCCAATAAAAAATAATGACACAATTGCCTCAAGTTCCCGAGAATTGAGACTATTTGTTAAACTACGAATTTAAAATTTTCAAGATTCGTCGACTTTGACAGGCCCTCCTATAAAAAAAATGTACTAGAGTGCCTTGGCAAGTAGCATTAAAAGTTGGCGCATTTAATCAGAATTCTAAAATGGTACAATACTTGTTAGTTCCATACAATAGAAAAGAGTAAAAAAATTAAAACCTCAAGTAACCCGATTTTTGCTATCAGATTTTACTCAGTTAAAATGTTTTTAATTCGCACAAGCTCTAGGTAGGTTCTTAATTTTAAGGCAAAATGATGAGAGAGATGGATAATGGGTATGTTTGCCATGAGTGAGCGAGACAGATAGTGACGCCACGCATTGAGACGGAGATGCGTCGTTTAAACGAGTGCGAATGAAACAGATAGATGCTATCTATCTGTTTCATTCGCACTAGTTTCAGCCAAGCAAATGGCTACGCTACCAGTCCGACACCAACCAGTTAGTACGTTTCGCTCATTCGTCTACTGCGCACGTTCGTATTCGCTTGTGTTGATTTAGTACTGACAACTTTGGCTTCTCTTTTTGGACTTGAATCTTTGTGAATTGGACTTGTTGATAACATACCGGCAACTTTGGCTTCTCTCTGGACTTTTGTGTTGGCATCCTTTTTATCTACCATGCCTACGCGCTACACTTCACAAGAATATGCGAACATGCACCTCATTTATGGGGAATGCAGATGCAACGCAAGTGCTGCCGCTAGACTTTATCGTGACTATCTGTCTCGCTCACTCATGGCGAACATACCCATTATCCATCTCTCTCATCATTTTGTCTTAAAATTAAGAACCTACCTAGAGCTTGTGTGAATTAAAAACATTTTAACTGAGTAAAATCTGATAGCAAAAATCGGGTTACTTGAGGTTTTAATTTTTTTACTCTTTTCTATTGTATGGAACTAACAAGTATTGTACCATTTTAGAATTCTGATTAAATGCGCCAACTTTTAATGCTACTTGCCAAGGCACTCTAGTACATTTTTTTTATAGGAGGGCCTGTCAAAGTCGACGAATCTTGAAAATTTTAAATTCGTAGTTTAACAAATAGTCTCAATTCTCGGGAACTTGAGGCAATTGTGTCATTATTTTTTATTGGGATTCTAGAAATGTTATTTAGGATTACGTTTCCAAAGTTCAAATGAACAAAAATAAAAAAGAATAACCACAATAACCGAAAAATGGTACAGTTTGATCAAATTTCTAGGTTTTTCTTAAAATGCCCATAATTTTTAAACTGCATGGGATAGATTTTTTTTCAGATTTTTCTCGTGATGGTTATGATCAATCCTGTCACCCCGTTTCGGCTTGACGTTGAGTTTTGGGACACCCTGTATATATAAAAAAAATGAGACTTACGTTGAAACAAACAAACACTTCAGCTTTATTATATTAGTATAGACTAGCTTTTGCCCGCGACTTCGTACGCGCATATCCCATTTTTCCCGTTCCCGTATAGCCTATACCTTCCTCATGAATGTGGCTATCACATACAAAAATATCTTTTCAAATACGACGGGTCGTTCCAGAGATTGGCGCGTTCAAATAAACAGTTAAACAAACTCTTCAGCTTAGATAGATAGATAGATTTATGGACCAATTCATCCAGATCCGTGTTGGTCTGGCGTGATTAAGTTACAAACATTCAGACATCCATTCAAACTTTCGCATATAAAATAGTAAGTACTAAGATTGGTTACCAATAGACCAGTCCGGAAGCCAAAACAAATACCTACTCATTGAATTAAGTATAAGTCAACAAAGGCTACATTTAATTAATTTTTCAACTGGTCCAAGTTTAGAATACCAATACTTAACAAGTTAACGCCCAATTAATTTCAATATTGTGTTATTTAGGCGTAGTATTCAAAGCACGTGGTCGAAGTTATTTCAATGCCACGTGAAGTTTGACACACAAATATAACCTAACTTTGATTAAAATCAAGTCAAGAGCAAACCCATCTCAAATAAAAAAAAAACATTATGAAGAAATGGCCTGAGTCAATGTGGTGGCATTAATCAACATAATGTTGGTTAAATCTAAAGAGAGGAGCTCGTGGCTAAATTATAACAGCCGCACGGGTCGATCTTCGAGGTTAAGTAACGCTAGCCGAGGTCGGTCCAAGGATGGGTGACCATGACGAATTGACGAGATTCCTCCGTGCCGTAAAGCAAGGTAAGCCGTTGGAACCGTTTGTCATTTGTAGATCTTTGACAGTCGTGACGGGTTGTCAGAAAATCTGACACGTCTTGCCAAGGGGTATCGGGTTGACTTGTTTCTGGATTCTTGAGGTCAGATAGGCGGGAAGGATTGGGCAGATTGATTGTATTTGGTTAATTCTTATCTAATTGAATAAAGAGGTCACATTTTACGTTTGCTTAAATGCTCAAGTAAAAGGTTATATCCAGAAGTATTCATTGCGCGTAGCTAAGGAGTGTAATTCCCTGCCGGAGTCTGTGTTTCCTGATAGCAACAACAGTGGATAGGTTGCTTCGGCAAAATCTAGGTAAGACCCACAAACAATTTTCAAATTCCATTGCCACCCTGGCCACCCATTCTTAATTAAGGACTTTTTTACTACAAATGCTAACTTAAAAATCAACTCAAAATATACAAAACTATAGCCGATACTTGAATTGGTGGCGATAGATAGAAATTATCTCAACATTTTTGTATCCGTATTTCAATTTCATGTCATTCTGTTATCGAAGTCAACGAAATAACAGGCCATGATGAGTCAACCAATGACTTGGTAGATTTTTTCCAACTGATTAATATAAAAAAAAAACAAATCCGGTTTTCTTGAATTAAGATTCTAGATTCGACTACTGCTTATTTTTAGTTTCAATCTGGTTTTTTGGGATCGTAAAACGACGCAAGTTTTATAATATCTAATTAGGACCGCCTCAAACTCAAAGCATTAAGTATTTCAATTAAACCATTTACAGGCGCTTTGAATTGTCAAGGTCCGTCGAAGAGATAAGGAAGTCAAAAAATCTGACACCAGTCTTACCAAGAAGTACCGTGTTACCCAGTTAATGGGTTGTGGAGGTCTGGTAGGCAGCCGCTCCACGTAAAATACTGGTAATCACCTGAATCCGGCTTGACTGGAAGCCGACCCCAATATAGTTAGGGCAAAGACTAGGCAGATGCTGAAGCTAGTTGCATATACCAATGCGTAGATCTCTATTGATATGCGGCGTATAAATACGTGTAAGAAACTCCATGGACACTCTTTTATTCGCTCGCCAATTGGACATCCACCAAACCGCGCTGGACCCACTTTGTGGCTTCACGGATAAACCATGTCTTCAAATATAGGCTAAAGGATACCTTCCATCTCGGGAGCATGTACCCTTGGAATCATTTTCGACCTTCTTGCATTTGACCACACAACCTCACATGATGATAAGCGATGATGTGGTCGACGTCTCGAAGATGGAGCACGCTTGCCTAGAAGTAACCTATTCACTCTTGACTTAAAGACTCCCAGGTTGTAGCTATCAGGAAACACAGACTCTGGCAGAGAATTTCACAACATTTTGTGCGTAAGTTTGTGTGAGATGTCCACCATGTACCGGTGGCACATCGTTGTACGTCTTGTAGTCCAAAGATGGAACGGGCTTAGCGGAATTTAGTGGCTATCAGTAAACGAACTCAGGGAGGCAGGGAATTCCACTCCTTAGCTTTACTCACAGTTAAAGAATTCCCATAACATTTTGTGCTTGTGGGTGGGATGTCCACCTTATATCAGTGGGTGGCGCATCCCGTGCATGCAGTCCAATGATGTAACGGGGATTAGCGGAATTTAATGAACGTGCTATTCCGACGCACACTTCCCGAAGTGCAACCAATAGAAAACCGATAGGCTGCCGTCTCGGCGTCGATGTTCAAGCCTCTGCCGACCTACTATGACGTGCTAATGCCATCAAATTCCGAAGATGTAAAAGGGATAGTGCTATACGCTATGTGTAGCTCCGTCTCTCTCCTAGAGCGGAATCAAGATCGTTTTAAGACTTCATAGTTGGCTGTACGCACAATGAAGGTAGGTATTACCAAAATAATTTGTGCGTTTGAGCGGGTGGGATGTCCACCATGTAGGTACCGGACGTGGCGCATCCATACGTCTTGATTAATATTGCAACTGCATTCAGACTTGTCAGGTTGTCAACCATTGCCTTTTGAGGTCAATAGCCCCCTCCCTTTGTTAACCGACTTCTCATGAATAATGTATAACAGTTTAACAATACAATAGAATAACTTGATTATTGAGTATAGTGCAACGCCAAGTCAAAGAATAATTTTGAAGCTGCTGGCAGATGAAAATATCAAAATTGATAGGTTCGGCTTTGACCACAATCTCACCTGTTTTTTTTTTTGGCGGGATTTTTTCGAGTGATGTTTACGGCAGTTTTAATTATTAGTAAATTGATTCCTAGTGGATATTGTGATGTAAATTGGTGTAGTTTTCTGTCTCAAGTGTCCACGCACCTAGAGAATATCTGGAATAATTGAAACAAGCGCGATATCGGTAAAGTGAAGAGATAATTTTATTGTAGTATCTATTGACTACCTCACTCGAAACTTGCGGAGAAAGCCGAATCGATACATTTGTTAGGTACCAGATAAACACAAGAAATTAAGGACGTCAGACTAGGCAATATGGTCAAAAGACTATAGCCATAGCTTCGGGGTACTTAAATAAAAAAAAACACCTGATGGACAGCGATGATGTGGTCGACGATGGAGCACAATCCAATCAATCAGATTGGGCAAGCGATAGGTTTTGAGTTCGATTTCCAACCCCACCTTTTGCAGGCTAATTCATGAGATTTAATGCTAAGTTTAAAAAGCAGATAACTGATTTGCAGATTTTCTATTAAGAATTTGAAATTAGAATCCGCTTATCTAATTTTATCTAATACCTTTAAACGAGCAATTCTTGTATATATCTATATGTACTAATATTATAAAGAGGTAAAGTGTGTAAGTTTGTATGTCGGAGGTAATCTCTGGATCTTCTGAACTAATTTTGATAATTCTTTTTGTATATGATAGCTACGTTCATGGGGAATGCTATACGGGAACGGGAAATTCCTACGGGAACAGGAAAAAACGGGATATGCGTGTACGAAGTCGCGGGCAACAGCTAGTGTGTATATATAATCTGAATCTCAGAAACGGCTTCAACGATTTGCATTAAATTTAGTGTGCCCCCTACCCTGTTTCGGGCCCAGGGTTGCGGAATTTGTTCGAAAGAGTCACCGCGGCCCTGGAACGCAAAGGGCTTTAGAAGGAACACGGATGGGTTTTAGTCTGTAAGAGTCTGACACGCCCTTCCGCTCCACCCAGAGCGGAAGAAGTCATTCGATGATTTCCCATCTTTAGAAAGAAAAAAAAATTGAAAACGTTTAGGTACCAAAAAAAAACGGTCATCGTAAAGTAAATCGCACATTATTGTGATAATTATGACATTTTGCTAGTGTGGCATTTTGAGAAAAGACAATTTATTTGCAAATGTGTCATTTTGCTAGTGTGGCCATATTGGGAAATGACATTTTGAGAATGTGGCATTGTGCGCTTAATCCATTTTTAAAGTATTTTTAAACAAGTTGTATTGTGGGGATATTCATTTCCTATTGCAAAATATACTTCTACCATTAAAACGTTCATTGTCTGGCATATCGAACGATAAAAGAGGTAATGCAAATTCGCGAGGCATCGCATGACTACATGAGCCCCTCAATGAAAGGGGAGTGTGTAATGTAATAATAATTAGACTTAGCAAAAAGGGGTGTAATGGACAGCGATCGATAATGCAAAAATACACGAGCGCTAGCTAGTATTATTATCTAACTTACCGAGTGCCCAATGGGATTCTCCATCGGCAAAAATGACCAACTTCCAATGAAGTTCCAATACCAGGTTAACCCCCTTGGGGGATGAACTGCAATAGGTAGTAAACTTCCAAGCGTTGATAGTAGGTACATACTCAAACGCTAGTAAGTACCATATTTTTCACTATAATTTTCCGCTCCTTTCTTAATTATACCTAAATCCTATATTTGATATTATTTAGTAAATTAATTGGTAAGTATTGTATTCATGTATTTTATAATTATTATGTCCTATTTAGAACGTTTGTACACTGACAGCCCTAAATCTATCACCTTCGATCGGTCCATCTGTAATGGCCGGTTTCAATAACGTATCTACCTTTAACCAACTGTCAAATTAGCTACCAATAGTAGCTTAAACGTCATCTTTGAAAGGCAAATATTACGTTACAGCTATTGTTAACCGCCCATTGTACACTAATTGTTTTTATAAATGTTTGTCCTGTTCTTATTTTGAGGTGTACAATAAAATAATAAATAAATGGTACTTATGATTATTAAACCACTTTTATAGCTAATATTTTCTTTTATACTTATAATAAAGAAAATACATGTGAGCTGTTTACCAAACCCTGAATAGGATAAAATACTCTTTTGCAATATCTCATGCTTTTACTAGACCCAGCTAGTTTAGTCTTGACAGTTAATGAATGAATGTAAGAATCTTATTTAGTAGATTAGAAATAAACAAGGTCATATAGTGTTTTTTTTTTTTTTTTTATAATCTTTATTTATTTAGAGGCTTTTACCTTACAAAGGTACGTCAGCCTCATCGTACCCTTTAAATAACTAATATCTACTTATAATATAATTACTGATTACACGTACCTACCTTTAATTCTACAAATGTTATTATTGCGTAAGCGAGGGAGTTAGTGATGCAGCAATCATTTCATAAACCAGTTTCGCTTCTCCCGAATTTGGTGTAGATAATATTCTAATAAAAGCCCCAACATCATACAAATTAAGTTTTAACTCCCGCATCACTATCTCCCTCTCTCTCCGGTTCTTTTCACATTCCACCAGCAAATGTTGGACGTCTTCGACTTTATTACACACTAGACAGTTAGGGGAATCGACTTTTTTCATTAGATATCCAAATTTCCTAGATGGAAAATGACCGGAACGCAATCTGTGAGCCATAACAACATATGACCTCCTTGTATGACTCTCAGCGAACCAAGGGATTCGAGGAGGCTCACTTTGCATAGTCTTGTAAAGGTCATATAGTGGTATAGCAGCTACTATCACGAATAGAATATATGAATGTATGTGCTATGTGTTGCCAACCAACCAAAGTTACAAAATATAAAGGTTTGGTAATTATTTGTTAAGCAATTTGTCAGACTGTTGCTAGAATCGTCTGGCCGTTACTAGAATACACGGCTAGAATTATCTCTAGATAGTGTCAAATAGAGTGGTTTTGTTTCTTTGTGTGTTTGCTTATGCCATTCGTATTTCAGAACATTTTGTAAACAATAAAATGTCAAGAAAATTAACTACGAACGTTTTATTGGTGCAAAACTTGTTGTTTAAATCTAAAGAAAGAAGTTTCTCTCAATAGTTGATATAGCAGCGGAAGGAGCCGGTCTTCAAGGTTTTAATTTAAATTCCATTTCTTGTCCGTTGTTTTCCATAAGTATCTAATTTTTGCGAATAGACAACTAGTCACTATAATATTTTGTTTTCAAACTATACATTTGACGTTCAAAAGTGCCTTTTAATGGTCTAGTTGAAATAAATGAATTGACTTTGAACTTGTCTAGTACACTGCCATGCACCCTTAAACTATTTTTTTTTTTAATTTCATTCTTGGTACAATTTAGGCATCTAAATGCATAAATTGCTTTCAGAACTTCGTACTACAAATGAAATTAAAAAAATATATATATATGAGTACCTAAGTACTCATATTTTTTAATAACTTAAGTAATAGTAAGTATTTTGAAAAGGACGTTAAAACTAGTAAGTGGTTTATAGCGTGTAAGGCCAGCAGCGAACTGCTCATAAGCTAATAGGGAAGAAAGAGTATGATTAGATTCATGAACGAAAGCAAGCATAGATACTAGTTGCCACTTCCGAAATGCTTACAATTTGAAAAGCCTTTTGCCCAGCAGTGCTGACCATTCCCACAGGGTACAGCTGGACGCAAATGCATCTGAGACATTCGCCTTAAGTTGCATAACGTTTCTTCATGAGCGTGTTGAAAACCTTCACTTGATCCCGACAATCAATCCCGCTTTTACTGTAGGTACTAATAAACAATCTATGCCCACTTGCAACAAATTGTATTCAGTTAGGTACTAATAATAATAAAATATGAAACGCGTTCTATTTCTCATGCTTTATCTATTGTTATATTTTGTAGTTGAGAAAAAATGACAAGAACCACCTAATTAATGTGAATAAAAATGTTGTTTTAGTATGTCTTTGTAATTAATTCATAATTATCTTACTTACCACCTGCACCCGTGTATATGAAACCCCTGAAATTGGTAAGTTTTTCTTATTTTTCTATTTTTTTAAATCTTCCATTATTGACTGACTGAGTGACTGACAGAGAACGCACAGCCGAAACTCTGGTCGTAGGAAGCTGAAATTTGGCATGTAGGTTCCTTGGGGAGTCTAGGGGAGCAGTAAGAACGGGTTATGCACGTACGAAGTCGCGCGCAAATGCTAGTGGTGACGAGAAGACTTGAACCACGAAGGCTGGTTCGGGGTGGCGCAAGAAAAGAGTGTCTGGAAGGATATGGTGGAGGCCTTTGCCCGGCAGACGTATACTATCCTAAGACTGTTACTACGACAATCAATCGACGATGGTCGATTGGTGTGGTAACTTTGGTTGATCGACGGACACCGATACCGGGCGATAATCAATTGACCGACCGCCGATCGATGCCATCGATTGTAGCTTTGGCTAATCGAAGAAAAAAGTAGAAACTATCGATCGCCGTCGACTAATCCATTCTACCATCGATCGACAAGCGTTCGACTGGTGTGGTAACACTCTAACTAATATTATAAAGGCGAAACTGAGTGCGTTGTCTGTCAGTCACTCACTCAGAAACGGAAGAATTTTATATATATTGATGATAACCTGGATTAACACAGAATACTTTATTATCCAGGGTGTAGGTTCTCTTGGGATGATTTCAGACATTATAGTATTTACTAAACGCAACGCAATATGATTTCAATTAACGTTTGAGTTTGTCACCCTTCTTCTACCATAATACAATATAGTCGCACGACAGTAATGTACATTTATTTCATTCGAGAGTCAACACTCAGTAAACTGAAAGAGTCGAGGTCGCTTATTGTTAGCAAACAATAGTCCATTCGATATTCACCACCCAGTTTAAGATGGCAGCACTGTCGTAAAATAAACTGTCAATTTCAGTACATTTTTAGCTCAGTTCCCAGTTTTACCGCGTTCCGAAATATACTGGGCTTTCTGTTTTTATATCCGAGTGTGGAGAATTTTGTTGCGTAATCTGACATAATAAGTAGTATACCTATTCAGTATGTTGTGTAATAGTTTCGTTTGTAAATGTTAGGGTATGTTTACGATATAGTTAAACTGCTATGATTCATATTGCTCCTGCCCGCGTCTTCGTCCGTGTGAAACAATACATTTTAATGCAAGTGAATAAGACTTCTTATTGCAGCCGAGGCGGAATAGACGCCCGAGCCCATAGCGAAACTGCAATGACAAATGCTCACGTGCCTCAAACAATGTTTTTCAACACACTTTCTCGAAAAAATGAACTAAAATTTCATGTTGGTACAGACGCCAACACATCAAGTTACCCGAAACTGTCATATTTTCCCAATCAACCTTGAACCTTACGCTTTAGCGATCGAAAATCTGTTAAAGAAATTTGACAGATTTTTGTAGCTTGATGTGCTACAATTGGATTTTTAGTCCAGTTTAAATGACAAAACTATTAGGCATTTGTTTGCAGATATTAAAAAAATGCTAACCTGTAAGAGTTAAGCGTTACAAAGGAATTGGAAAGATGCTTTGACTGAATGACAAAAAATTACTTTGTGTGTCTCTAATTTTCCATTGACATCCGGCGACATTATACAAAACAATTTTCTCATAATATTTCGATAAATTATAATCTAATCAAGATTTATTACAATCTAATGGAGTCTGCAATTTTCCGGTGACAGAAATAAATCCCAGTCAAACAACCCATTCAATTCAATCTTATACATCTTTTCCCAAGAATGTATGTTTAACATTAGGTATTATTCGATAATACCATGCCTTTTACTAACCCATTCATAACTTGAATCAATATTGTGAATGGTTTAATCATTACACATTCTGCGCTACTAAAACTTCCATTTGAATGGGACAATCATTAACACGCTTTTATTAGCTTCACCTGTATGTATGTATGTATGTAACCGACCCTTTTGAGCTTGATTTTGCCCTACTTTGAACAATCAGATTTAGTTCAAACTTTGCACACCTGTCAACGATCGATGACAATGCAAGAATTCAATTAAAACATCCGATTATCCTAATTAGATTCGCCAGGATTAATTAACACTATTTAACAATAATGTACATTCATTTCTTTTTTACATTATTCTTAATCAAATTTATTAAATTTTATTTTCTGTTGTTTAGATGGATTTTTCTATAAAAGCTTGTTTTTTTAGTTATTTTAAACTTTTTTTTTTTTTGTCAAGGGTTATTTAAATAGAATATGTGTGTTTTTTTTATTATTTTTAACAATCAATTATGAAATTACCAAGTTCTTTCTGATTGGCTGGAGAAGCCAAGAGATAAAATGACAGTTTACTATTATGGTAAACCCCAGATAAATATGCAATAATGGTCATTGACCCACATTTATTGACTTTCTTAATTTCAAAAACAGAAATAAAGACAGCTGAATCAACTTCTATCGTAATCCATTACGTTCACTAGCACTGAAAAATGGTTAATTATTTATTGTTTGCGTGTGTTGTTTGGGGTTATTAGGGAATGGTCAATATTCTTTGATTGCAAGTTTATCTACCATACATAACAAGATAGAAACTGCTTTTTATTAAGTAACTCATTGTGCGTAAAAACTTAAGTAAAAAAAGAAAAGAAAAACCAATTCAATTTGTTTCAATAAATGAAAAAGAATCTTAACTGCATTTTAACAAAAAACAAGTATTGAGATTTTTAAGCTTTGTGTATACTTTTGACATTTTGAGTTAAGTCTTGGTGGTTAACCCTCGATGAGCTGGAAAAATATGAGGCAGCCCTTTAACCAGTATAGGAATACCATAGGTAAAAAAAATGGCTGCAAATCTTTTAAAAACTTCAAAGTTCCAAACATCTGCTTGCTTTGACAGGCTGTATGGGAGGCCTACCTTTGCTAGCCAGTATTGGTAAATATTTAGAAAAACATAAACAGCTGTTTTGTTCTGTCATCAAATAAATTTGTTTACTGTAAACAAAACTGGGTTGTGGAGGTCAAATAGGGGGGCCTGCCCCCCCCCGGTAAGAATAAGCTGACCCAAAAATAGTTGGAGAAAGGGTATATGATATGAGTAGCTAAAAGTGGAACAAAATTGCTAGTGATTGGAGAATCCTAGTGTGTGTGTGGTGTGTTCTTATTGTTATTTACATTGAAATTTGCAAATAAAAAGTTTGTTGTTATGAGTTTCTGATATGTGCAGAGTAATATAAGTGTGTAAGATAACATTGTAGCACTCACCAATGCGGAATTTCACTGTTTTCATGACTCCGTTTATTGACATTGTTGATTTCAGTCCTGGGGTATTCAAATCTTGCATGTTTGAATATGATTATTCTTTCTTCTCAAAATGTTTGTTGTCGCATGTTTACACTTTTTCCTGGCTTCATCTTGTGTTTCTTCAGCTTTTCACAATGCCAATCTTCATTCTTGAGCTAAAAATTGTTTTGCCCCACTCGTGAAGAGTGAAGGGCACGTTTTTTGACCTCTGACAGAAACATTGAACCATATGGCGGGCTCCGAAGAGCCCTGGGACAGGACAGGAACAAGGGATGGGACAAGGTGGGACAGGATGCTGCGGACAGTCTCGCGTAGAGCGGCCACCGCCCTCGCTCAATCTTCACTTAAAGTATTACATTACAAATTAATTATAAAAAACTTGTAAAATTCCAAATATACTCGTTTTTTTTTTTGTACATCACAGAAAGCTCCTAGACGTTCAGGCCGCAGGTGCCCGCAGCTGAGATCAATATACTATACTGTACAAACATATATAATAGACTCCCAATCTTCAACAGTCGGCTTTCACATTTACCGTATTGTTAAATTTTTAAAATCTACAACTAGGGTGCGCCGGGCCGGGCCTCTCACACGTACGTTTAAAGCTTTGGACGGCAGGTCCTCCCGCCGGAGGCAGACCCGACGCGCACAAATAAAATACAATCGCTCTCAAGATAAATAAACGATACGACTAGCGGCGCAGCAGCGCGGGCCGAGAGCCGACAACATAAGAGCCCCCGCAGCGCCCGCGCCTGCCGCACCGGCCACCGGTGGCCCAAGGGCGCTCCGCCGACCCCCATTCATTTTTTTGTGTTTTTCTCTTGTTTAGGGCCAGGGCGGCGCCGGCAGCGCCCGAGGGCCGCGGCTGCACTTACCTACTAAAATTTTCACAAAATAATACCTAACGCCGGAATTTGGTCGGCAGCGGAGCACGGCCGCGGGCATCACAGGGTTGCGGACGGCCGCACCTCGCGCCTCGAAATAAAAAACTTAGCACTGCGCGGCGGACGCGGCCCGACGGAGTCGCCGCACCGCGCCCGCGCCACTTATCACTAGCTTAGAGTTCGTATGGCGGGCGGCGTTCTACGCCGTCACGTTGAGGAGCAGCTTGAGCGGCAGCGCGCGGTCGGGCTCAGGGCGGCAGCGGCCCTCGCGCCGCCAGTGCGTGGGAGGCGGCGGCAGAGCGCACGCGGCGGGCGCTGCGCCCCACTTGCTGGCCGCGTACCGCTCACAGCGCTCTGAGCGCTCATCACGTCGCTCGCGCCGTAGCGCCGAGCGGCGCCGGCCGCGGGCCTGTGGAGCGCCCACGGCCGTAGGGGGACTGGGCCGGTTCATATCGCGGGCCCCCGGGTCTTCCTCGTCGGGTTGTTGATGGTACTCCGGCTCCTTCACGGTTACTTTTGCACGGACACTTTTTGTATTATATGTCAACGAGCACTGCGTTCTTTCAGTCGGGGGTGCTCCGTTGCGTCGTTCACGTCCTCTAAGCCGCGAGACTCCGATGTTTTACAAGATGGTCGCCGCTCGCACGCGAGATTGTGTGTATGTGGCTTCGCTCGATGGCTGCGATCCGCCGGGGTCGGCCTCGAACCGCTGTCGATCTGCTTGGATGACACGTCGAAACACTAAACTGCTTCACTTTCACGACTTGATACGTCGGCGGTCGCGCTGCTAGCTCCTATGATGATGATCGATTAATATGGGAATAAAATATGGACGCCACCTCTCCATTATTTGCACCTTCACCTCTCGATTTCGACTACGTGACGTCGGGGGCGCTCGCGGTTTTTATATGGCAATGGCGGCTGCGCGACTCCGGCTGCGCGGTGGGGACATAAAGCGGCCCATTCGTGACGATACTTTTTCTGGTTGGTGCGATTGTCGCAACGAAATAAATAGTTAATATTTTGGAATTCGTCATTTTAAACCCATGATTTAACAGAATTTAGATTGAAAAATTATAAATGAAATAAAATAGAATAAATAAGCTAAATGCACATATCGTTTGGCGCTTGAATGAATTACATTTTACAGGCGGCGTTGGTATTTTAATTTTCTAATTTTGCATTCTATTCTTGGCGTGTCGATGGCAAATAATTATTTTTTTATGTTTGGCCAAGTACTCAGCGACGGCAACTCCATTGCTGAGTACTGTTGTACTCCATGTTTTCTCAATTTGCATTAAAAAAAAACATGACGGTGCCGTTATTTCCCATTTCGAGCACTCGTTCAAATCTTACTTTTACACACACATTTATAACAGCAACAAATCGTCTGTATGGATGTGGACGTAGTATTTTCAAATCGCCGGTAATTTAAGTTGAGCACGAAGCACGTGTATTTTTAGTGCGCTAGTCCCACAAACAATTTTACTATAAGCAGTGATCGGAGTAGGCAGATTGATTTTCGTACTTGCATCATGAATAGTCATAGAAATCATAACCTCGATAAGCTTTTTTTCCGGGATTTCATTTTGGTACTTACGGGATTGAATCAAATATTAATATTGTGAATGTAAAGATTTTTAAACTACTACATTTGGAATTTATAGAATGCGATAGTTAAACGTTTAAAATTGTTTTTTTCTTATTTATCAAGTAATAAAGTGAATCTTACTTTTATGCGTCCATTCCAAATTTCATTTCATTCAATTTAGTAGTTATTTCTTGAAGTTTATTATCTGCTGCTTGTAATTATTATATATTATATTCTTGAATAAATAAATAAAAATAACTTTTTATACTCCTTAATATTTTTTCGCATTCAGTGCAATAACTTTTTATGAATATGAAAACAGATAAAAATATAATAAAAAGCAGTTTCCTAAAAAATCTTAATTATTAAAAAATCCGGATCCCGGAGGCATATCCATTTTATGTATAATATACGTGCCAGATCAATCTACCAACTCCGATCACTGATACGATCAAGATGAAGACGATAAATTAATTTTTTTCGATTTTTTTTTAACCCATTAATGGCCAAACTTTACTGTTTCAAAATATTTATTATTGTGTGACCTAGTAAGAAAAACAAAAAGTGAAAAAAAAAACGTGGTTTTTAGGGGACTGAGTACACTGGTCACTTGAAATGAAATTTTTAAAAGCAAGGCTTTTCGACGCAAATTAACTTTGGACATTTCTTATGTATGATGTATGAGGTATGATCGCCATGTCATATTCGCCATCATTATTGCTGTCCTCTGAAATAGCTTGAACTAGCTATCATACTCATTGGCGACGTTGAAACATTTTCGACTCCGCATTTGACTGAAATTATTTAAAAATTAAATATGTTAAATTTTATATACCCATGTGGCCACTGTACTTAACCGAGTACACTTGTAGAAATCAACATGAAAGTCAGCCAAATTTTAGAAAAATACGGTTAACTATTACAATTATTATAAACAAGAATATATCTCGTAATAATTTGGACATAACATGATATTTAAATCATCATCATCATCTTCCTGCCCTTATCCCATGTTACTTGGGGTCGGCGCAACACGTTGTTACATGATATTTAAATACTGAATAAAAAAAATGGTGAAAAGAAGACTTACCTGTGTGGTCTTAATAATTGCGGATTTATGTGAATCACTGCCACAAAAAAAAATACTACCCACTTTATGCTTTTATAATAAATGAAGCAATTTCACCCTCTATTGATTTTAATTAAAAGAAATATATAATAATCGTATTAATTTTTGGTATATGTTTAAAAGTTTCGATCGAGTACAGCGGCCGTAAATGGGTCTTGTAATTATTTTATGTTTCTCATTTATATAACAGAAATCTTACAAACTCAGTAGGCCCCTAGCTGTGTGACCTCAGACAAATAACTTTTATACGCCACTGTAAGTACAGTATACTAATAAATACCACGTGTAGGTATACTTCTACTTTTTAAATCGTTTTTACAATGTGTAGTTTTAATTATACAGCGATTCAAAATTTCTTAAGTTAAACTATGAATAAAGAAAAGAAAGCAAACATTTAATTAATCCGATTAAGATTCACAGGAACTACAAAGTTTATTGCAGTATTCGTTCAAGTGTGGGAAATTTCTACGTCGTTATCTCTTATCTTTAGTCATTAGCAAAGTGTTGCTTAAATGGACGATGACATTACAAGTGCAACGGATTCCAAAAGGGATTGCGGTGTCTACGTGACCAACTTAATGGATACTTGAGATAATAATCATTACAGAGAAAGGCAATTGAATCATGATGCATGATCAAAAGCTTGATGTTTGACTTAGGGACTTGCTACTAATAACCTACTTTCTTGAGGCATTATTTAAGTATGGCTTTTTCTTTCTGTTCATCTGAACCTCGTTCGCCATTGCTGAGTAAAGACCTTCCCCAATTACATCATATTAATCTTTTCCTGAGCCTCTGTGGAAAACAAAAAGCGAAATAGTGTGAGATTTTTTGGAATTACTTTCTGAAAAAGTTTCATGCAGTCAATTGCAGGTAACGTTGCTATATGGGACCAAATTCCTTTCTTCTTCTTCTATTCGTTTCAAGTTGACTCAAATTTTGTAGACCAATATATAACCACCAGAACAGCTCCCTCTTTAGCTTCGTATAAATCATGGAAGGTGCAGATGGATGTACCTGCCAAACAGGTAAGGAGGTGACGTATGTCACTGTACTTATCGCGTCTGAAGAAGCTATTCCGCACCGCTCGGGGAGGCCCGAGCGGTGTTAAAAATTTCAAACGCCCGTCGCACCCTAAACAGCCTACCTCTAAGTCTAAATAAATATGCCCTTAAAAAACCGGTCAAGAACGAGTCGAACTCGTGCGCCGAGGGTTCCGTACCTACCCATTTTACCTCCATAATGAAATTGGTATCATTTTTATTGGTGGCAGGCGTCAACTATGTATGTATGGGGACACCCTTTATTTTTTTTTTGTTAAATTTTTCCTATACTTGTGCTGTAAGACCTTGCTTTTTGCCAAATTTCGTTATTCTAGATCAACGGGAACTACCATATAGGTTTTCGACCCAAAACCTATAGGGTACTTCCCGTTAACCTAGAATTGTGATTTTTTGTTAAAAGCAAGGTCTTACAGCACAAGTAAAGGGAAAAATCTGAAAAATAAAAAGTTGAAAATTAAGGTAAATTTTCCATCTTTTTATCGTGTTGTATCACACCTAGTAGGGACTATAGATCTTAGTATCTGGTATAAATATCAACTTGTTAAGTCCACCCGTTCCTCAGAAAATCGGTGGTCACACACGAACAGACAGACGGACAAGAGAGTGGTCATATGAGGGGTCCTTTTTACCTTTTGAGGTTCGGAACCCTAAAAAGAAGTAACATACTCAGGAGTCTAATTAAAAATTTAGTTTTGGTTGGTTCCATTACTACATACAACTATTTGCATGGAATCGGTACCCGCTGAATGTGATACCCAAAACTAATATAAAACCTCACGGTTTGTTTTTTTAAATTTCATATCCGATCATTTGTCAATCGTCTTTTATGAAAACAGCGTTTTCCAGAACAATCTGGAAAAAAATCGCATCCGCTATGCGTGAATGGGCAGCTTTATTTGCCGCCTAGTACCAATCTGCTAGCAAAATTGAAAAAAAAAATATGACGATGAAAACAAGGTGGTTGAGAGTATAGCCCGACCATGTTTGGAAGTACGCTCATACAAAGACTCCCGTAATGTCCCCCAGATATTTAATTTGACCGAGTTGTTGCAAATGGCCGCTGTGTACTTGCGTTATTTTCGCATACAGCCCATTGGGTAGATAAGGACTTGTTTGTTTTCGTTTCAATAACTAACTCCTTGTTATCAGAGCTAATAATAATTTAGTAGGTACCTATGGAACTATATTTACATAGTTTCATAACAGCCTATTTATTAATACGTAACATAGCAAGTACCTAGGTATACAAAGCAAGTACTTGGTAACGATATGTTCCTTTTTCGTCGAAACATGTAAACAATCTATTTTGGTAAAGTAACTATTAGAATATAGAAGCTATTCGTAGCTCGTTACACTCTCCTGCAAGGTAGTAAAGAGAAAGTTTTAGGAAAATGGGCTCGTTTTGCTTGAACATGGGTTAGCAATGACTCAGTAATTTTGCAAGTACCAGCCTATTGCAAGGTTTCGACTTGATACGTCACAGTTATACGTGATCAACGCAGCGACACGGGTATTGCATATGTTTTTCGTTCTCTGCGTCAGTTTGACCTTTGTTTCAGCTAAGTTGACCGAAAATTCTGTCAATAAAAAATGTCGGACGTCATCAAAACGGATACCTACATGCGTTGAGGCAGATGGGGCAGAGTCGTCACGCAGTGTGAGCCAGAACATGGGGTTCGTCGCCAGGGTGAGGTGGGCCTAGGGAACGCTGGCGTGACGACTAAAGGGCATTTACTTATAGGATATTGGCCGTAGAAAACAACGCACCGGAAAGAGTAGAACTACTGGAGAGAGTTGGAACCTTTGCTTAGCTGTGGGACAGTACGGGCTGAAGAAAAAATAATGCTTTTTTTTTCTCTTCTGCCTGTCAGCAAAAGTCTATATCGACGGGGCAGTCATCTAATGCAGTCTTTATTTATCATAACGGTGTTTTTCCTTTGTACAGTCAAGATTGTGTTCGAGCATTAATAATCCAATGTCTACAAACTAGTTTGAACGGTGATCCTCTATACAAAGAGGTTTAAAATTTGTCCAGCACAGGCATTCCAGCACTCTACTATACTATTTACTAGTACCTATTTACTCGACCGAAGTAAACGCACCCCAGAAACTGACAACAATTTTTTTTTCTGCCGTTGCAAAGTGCAAACAGCAATGCTCCGTTCGTCCTTTTGAAAAACTATGACAAGATAGAAAACAGGTGTTTTTAAATTCAATAGGGTCTGTCGTTTATCGTTTTCTTATTTGACCTTTTGTTATTTGTATTTATTTATTTACCAACTACAGGTTCGTAAGTAACGGCTACATTTTTTACGTGACTGCCCAAGAAAGGAGAAATGTATTTTTTTTTACAGATTAAGTATGTAAGTTTATTCGAGAAGGTCTTACTTATTTTACTGAACTTACGACATTTCAGAGCTGTGGGAAAATACATTCGAGAGCCTATAGCAATCATTTTGGAGTTAGAGGATGTCATCAATTGAGACCGTAGGTATAGACATAAGTAGGTACCTAAATAGAAAGAAGTAGGTACTTACTTACCTTCTAGCCTAAAAATTCAAAGATATTAGGGAACACTAACTGACGGAAAACGTGCAAATAATTTATTATCATCCTTGTTAACCAGTCAAGGCCCAGTTAAAGTCGCCTGGCAACGACACCACACAACTCGCAACATTTCATACAATAACATTTAAATTATTATCATAATAATGAAGCTGATATTTATGCAGTATAGGGTCAAGTCAGGTCATGAAATAAATTTACATTTGGCCTAATTAATGTTATCAGAAACTGTATAACTTTGGCTAAACAAACAATTTCAATGTTCGATCCAGACTGTCCAGGATAACTTGACATTTCAAGATGGCGCCACTTGCTTTGACCAACTGTCAAACCCAGTACATTTGAAACTGTTCTATTTTTCGCCACCGTTCAAAATAACTGGACGACGAATTTTATTTTTATTTTATTGATGCCAATGAATTCGACCCATTTTTCTTTGTCCATTGTTTAATTAGATGTTTTGAAGCGTTATTGGTGAACTGTGAAATTATTGACGTTTATGAACTAATTTTGCATAGACGACGGTGTCTTTAATCCCTTTGTTTGTGGTCTTTGTGGACAACCAGGGCGGAGGAACTTATCATATGACTAGCTTGTTCCCATCTATATTGACCAGTATTTTGGAGCGGCTGCCTACCAGACCTCCACAACCCATTAACTGGGTACTTCTTAGAAAGACTGGAGTCAGATTCATTTTATTTGAATTAATAATCTCTTCAAAATTAGAGTGAACAGGCTTCTTTTGGGTAAGCTCGCTCCATCGTCGACTTTGTCTCTGGTATCTAATTATCTATGACCTAGACTAGAGTCAAGAGCAAACCCATATTAAATAAAAAATTAATCCACCTGGGCAAACTGTCATACTAATAGCAACCGAGGCAGAATAGGCGCACGAACCGAAGCGAGCTCACCTGTGAACCCATAGAAATATAAAAAATCTTCTTTATTATATCTATGTGTGAACCTGTGATGAGCGAACTATCTAATATCTATGGACTCCGGGTAATTAATTGCAAACGCCGTAAGATTATAATAAATCGCGTAAGATTGTAAACTCTCTTCTCAATAAGACACGGATATATCGGATACTATTGAATTTGGATGATATCATTATTATTTATTTTTTTTTTTAAATGCACTCCAACGAATATAGTTCACAGAAACATTTACAGCAAATTAATCTTATCGTTTATAATATTATATTGAACTGTGTTTTTTTTTAAATGATAAGTTCACAACATACGTATTATAGAGAGTCTATAATTTACCCAAAATAACCGGTGTTTGCAACAATCCGGTGACATCTACATACAAGTTTGTACGGAACCCTCGGAGCGCGAGTCAGACTCGCACTTGTACGGTTTTAACAGTAGGTATTTGCATAATAGCGTCTTAAATAAAAGGGAATGTTTATTTTTACAAATTTTTCTTTACCTTATCAGATTTTTTGTTTTTCCCGTTCCTATATTTTTTCCCGTTCCCCTATAGCTTTCCTCATAAATGTGGAATGTGTATCATATCCAAAACTATTTTTCTAAATCCGACTGGTATTTCCAGAGATTAGCACGTTCAAACAAACAAACAAACTCTTTCAGCTTCATTATATTAGTATAGGTTAGTATATTAGGTTGTAGGTATAGATACAGAAAATCACATTTAAATAAGACCACGCGCTTTTATAATGGTGATGACCAGTTCACTTAATTGTAGCAAACAATTAAGTGAAAAGGCCATTAGCTTTACCTACTAATGACCTACTAGATATACCTATTAGGGTTGATAAAAAGTATCTACACACATACAATTGCAATTATCATAATAGTTATCGATGACAGGGCGTGGTTGGTTTAATAGTACCTACTCGTTTTTAAGGGTCCGTAGGAAGGAGGTTCGTTTAGGGGGACGAGGCGAGCCGCGAGTGTTTATTCACACTCCTGTCTCGTGGCTCGCCTCGCGACTCGTACGCCAGTGTTAATGAGCAAGTTTTGCCATGTCCGTCCGTCCGCCTTTACAAGTTTTCGAGTTATCCACCGACTTCTGAAATGTTCATGAAAAGTAAGAATAGAGTACTTATTTAACAACAAAAAAAAACTAATTAGTCCGTCAGATAGATTTCCAAAACATATTGGGCACGTCGGTAATTTTTTTATTGTCACGTTATTAACAAAAAATTAAGACGATACAGTGCGTTGAAAACTCGTGTGACGTCACTTACCAGTACACTTTTCACTGGAAAGTAACGTTACAAACCCCGACTACTTATCTTCGATGCGTTTTATCTTCGTATTTTTTTATTGTTTTGATAACATAAAAATACGTCCTTACTTATCAAATATTTTTTGAGAACTTAACTGATGGACTCTTCTCTTCTTAACTGATAGAATCTTTTTTTTAACCCAGGCAACATCCCTATTCCGTAGAGAATGACATTAGACTCAAAAGTAAAATCCAAGATGGCGCCAACGAAAGTATTGCCGTTTTTTCGCTATGGATGACATTTTCATGGTTATGGGGGCACCGCACTTGGCCGATTTTCTTTTTTACTACCTATATCGTGCGCCGAACGAAGCCTTGTTAGAAAGATACCGAATTTGAATGATATGAAGCGCCTTCGAGTGAAATCCCTGATTTCTCTTTTTCTCGCGACTTCGTACGCGCATATCCCGTATAATTTATAGCATTCTTCATGAATGCGGTGTATTTGATATTATTGATAATATACACTTAAATACACAAAAAGTATTTTCCAAATCCGACTGGTAGTTCCAGAGATTAGCGCGTTCAAACAAACAAACTATTCAAATTTATTATAGGTATTCGTAAAGATTTTTAAACTCCACTTTACCCTGGAAATCCGTCAAACTTTGGCATTCAAGTAGGGTTTGATATGTTCCTAAATCCAAATAGGTACATAGGTACTTCGGCTAGTATCTACACAATTTTAATAACTTAGGTACTTCTAATTTTATACTTTAAGTTCAACGGGACAAATAATTTCAACGCTTTTTTGTAGCCCTTTAATGATTTGTAACCTTTTGTCATAGGGGGGAAATTCTCGAGTACCTACTTATTTTAGTAACGCTCTGCAGACTCATTATTTCAAACCCCACATGGCGCTTAACAAACTTTTAAAACTAACCCTTCAAATTGTGTGAAAGAACGGGTGCCCCTATACCTTTGACAATAGACCATTGCATTGGGGTTGTTAATTAGAACAGGGGTCGGCAAATACAATGAACGGACTTAAAATTAAATTGAAGAAAACTTTATTTCAGACTTCAAGGTCCATAATTTTGATAGTATTTTAGTGTTAGAAACAATGGTGCTTAAATAAGTAGGTTAGCTCTAGTGTCTCAGAAAGTGACAGTCCAATCTGACAGCTATAATTTTCAGGATGCTGTTGGCACTACCATGCAAGCGCTGCAGTAAGGAGGCCGCTTTTCTTTCGCATGATAACATGGAAAGCCTCTGTGCGATCTTCGCGAACATTCCTGAAGCGCTACAACGCTATGGCAGTCCCAATCCCAAGAGCATCCTAAAAGCATTAATAGAACACGCAGGACGTTGTAGACTCGGGCGTTTATGTTTTAGGACTTAGGTCATAGCGTACTTTTAATCCCGGTACCAACGGTACGTTCCCGTTGTATAAATTATCGAATGTAACCTTCGATCAAGAATGTAAGTAACGCGGGCGAAGCTGACAAAAGTTAGCTGATCATATTCTAATATTGTGACGTTCATGAAATATAAATTTACAAAAAAAAAAAAAACAAAATCTACATTTTACCAATGGCTGCCGTAAATTACAGGAAAGCCAGCTGATTTACCTTTTAAACGCTTCTTTTAAGTGCCCAGAATATCTTGGCATGCGGCAAAACGTTAAACTAAAATTGAATGTTCTCAATTGCAGTACACGGCAGTCATATTCCTTAGCAAGCAGCGCTACTTTTAAATGTCAAGATAAACTGGCCAATTTGTATACAAACACGACAACAGCTGTAGAACCTGCCAGGATGTGGGTTACCAGCTGAAAATGTTTTGTTTTTTTTTCGTGTTCTCTTTCTTACACGTAGGTGTGAAAGAGAAGAAGGTACATCGCGTGGGAGCGCGTGTTCCCGGGTCCCGACAGTTATTTTGATAAAAAGCGGGAGATGGAATGTTGAGCCAGACAGGCTTTTTATCGTTCTTTTTAACCCTTTGCCACGCACAGGATGTTGAATTGATTTGAGCGAGTAAAAGTGATTTTGTGATTGTACTTTGATAAAAATATAGTCGCTATCGTGTTACTCACAGGTTTTTTTCTGTATTTAATATTCACAGTTACGCAGCTATTTCGTAAAGCAATAACAAGGAAAGATATATTTTTTTGTGGCCAGTTTTAGCAACCATTAAGTACTTACCTACTCTTTTTTTTATTAAAATGGCAATGACTTTTCCACTGCTGGACAAATGCCTCCCATAAGTCCTTCCAGTAGGTAATAAAATAACACACCTGTACCCACCCACCGAAGACGCAAGCAGAACTTTATCTTAGTCTTTTCGGTGGTTTTGGACCAATAGAATTCGAAAGTGTATCCTGAAGTGAAATTATAATAAGTTTTGATACAAGAGGGAGACTTCTGTTCAGCTGTTGAGGCTGGTTACGAAACGTGCGACGGAGAGTGCAATGACAAATAATCTCGCATATCAAACGACGTTTTTCAATTCAACAAAAAACTTTGACTTATACCTACGTAGCAAAAGCGTTCCGAAATATTTCGAAAGGCTGCGTCATCCATCATAGTGACTATGGTGGATGACAGGAGTATTTGAAGCCATTTGAAGGCCTCAGCAGCCGCAGCGGCAGCGCCGGCACAGCCAAATTGGACATATACAACATGTAACAGAATAAACGCAATACCAGAAAAGGGGTCATTGTACTCATCATTATATGAACCACTTTTACTATATCCCTATAACAATCACAGATTCGCGAAAAAAAAACAGTTTTGTCGAGTTATGGGCACAATATAAATGTATGGGGCAGTCGATTTTTATTTCGCGATTTCAGTGTTGTGTTGTTTAGGTATAATGATGAGTACAATGACCTATTTTAAGGTATTGCGTTTAGTCTGTAACACATTGTATAACAAAATACCGACACGTCACATAGTAGGTTCGATACTGAAAACAATATGAATTAATTAAATACCCATTTCTAAGTAAAACGTACCTTTTCATTGTTTGTTTCAATTCATAAATTAACTTAAACGTCACTGACAAAGACGTCTATCTTTATTTTATCATGGATTCATGTTTGTTATTAGATTATTTCATAAAGTTATGATAACTTCGCTATCAACGTGATATGTTCATTGATAATGAGATATAGTATAGTAATTTCCTGTGGAAGGTGTTTTTATAAAAATTACGTTGCTTATTGAGTCATTTTTTATTTCGGTTAATTTTCTTTCCTTGTGATAAATTTGTCATGTAATTTGATGGGTTTTTTGTTCTGTTCGCTGGTACCGGGTAAAACGGGGTGGATAGAAATGCAGGGGTGAATAAAACGAAACTTTGATTGGAATTTTCACGTTATTTAAATATTGTTTGCAGCAATGAAGAACTCCAATTTTACAATCAATTATTTATTATTTAATTGTGAGAAACGATTCATATGGTACCTATTTCCACCCCGTTTTACGATAAGTTCTTCCTAGCTTAAACACTAGGAAGTGGTGACGGGCGGGCGTTTTGGGGACGCATGGAAAATGAGGTCGTGGTAGACAGTGATAGCATTTTGATGCAAGTCTTCTAACTTTGTCATTGCAGCCGAGGCGGAATACATGCCCGAGCCGAAGGCGAATCCTTTTGTAGACGAGAGACTGCAATAAAAAAAAATCAGTTTTTAGATGACAACCCAATTAACTAGGTAAGTACTCGAAAATACCTAGTACAGTTACAGTTTGATGCAAGATCATAAATTCTGGTAAAGGGCTGGCCACCGCAGTTTTCTGCATGAGTGCGAAATTCATTTCATTGTGAACCTAACTGTGTTGAAAAAAAATATATATGTCAACGTTCCCAGCTTAATTTCTTCTCACATTAAAAAACTGGTTTTAGTCGGTACAGTCGGGTAAACTATGGATGTCATAAAATGACAACGTCTAGGTACTACTTGTCTACCCATGTGACAATTTCAACTTTACTGAGTTTCTTAAGTTAATTAAGCTGCCCTTTCATTGGCAAAATTAGGAACAGTAGATAACCCGGGCAAAAAGAGAAGAAATCACGTTCAGAAACCTTTTAATTTTTTAACCGACTTCAAAAAAGGTTTAAACACAATGGCCTGTTATTGATAACACTAGCAGCCGAAGTTACCAGAACAGTTTGATAAGGAGAATTTTGATATCTTGTTTTCAGAATTATATAAAGTAGTACTATCATTAAAAACAAACAAACTTGTGGGTTTGTTTTTATTTGATATCAAAAAATATCAAAATCCGGTTTTAATCAGAAAAATATATATTTTGACAGCTATTTGGCATTACCTACTTGATATTTTATTTCGATTGCTAAATAGGCATTTGGTAATTTTATATTATAAGACTAGGTTTTGCTGGCTTCGCTGGCGTTAATTTTGTTTTTTTTCACTTTTGCATTTAAAATATTAAGTTTGGTTTGCTCAATTAAATAATTAAGCTAATATCGACGATAAGCCTAATCACAGGAGGCAGTATGGAGTGGCAACGACGGACAAGAATTGATAAAATATGATCATAATAATACTTATGTATGACCCTAAATGTGACTTGACTACTTCAATAAATAACATACGAACGAAATCCAAAACTTTCGTTTGTCACTGTTTGAACTCCTTTCCAGGCGATTGTTTATTGCAGTTAAAGGCTGAAAAGAAATACTTAGAAATGTTGCCTAACCTGGATTTGATTCCCTTTAGGCAAAATAATCTCCTAGTTTTGGCCCCTTAACATTGGTACATAATAATATCTACAAGGGACCTAAATACACAATCTATGTACTCACCTAGTTATTTTCATAAAATTGTCAATACCCACCTAATTTTTCAAACGATTTCCATTGACCATTTTAAAATCCATCATTATCGATTTGTTAAGGTAGTTAAGTTGTTTACGTATAGGTTTGTTTACTTCAGTTTCTGATAAAAATAGCTGAAAGAATTCGGCTTCTGACGATATAGCAAGACGAGTGACGCACGGCGCCATGCCGTCTCAAGACAAAAACCATTATCTTAAATCGTTGGCAATTACGTTATTTAACTGCTTCACATTTGTAATAAATGCACCTTTACAAAACGCAAATGTAACTTTACAAAAGATAACTTGAGGATTTTTAAACTTTTTATCCAAAGAGTTTGCTTGAACACGGAGTTTGTAAGGGTTTTGAATTTCTGAACGAAATATAAAAACATTCAATGACCTTTCACTCGTTCACACACCTTCTACTCGGCTGTCAAACTGACAAACGTCAATTTGACAGCTAATTTAGCAGAGATTTTCGTAAGAAAATATTTACGAATTTGGCGAAATGCGAAGGGAATTCATATTAGTTTTGTTGGGAATCATATGCATATCGACACTGTCGTCTTTGCTATCAGGATATGTGCAGATAGAGACGGATAAAATACTATTAGACACTGTTGTAGGAGCAGTCGGTGCAGGTAACTTTTCGTATTGGCAATTAGGACACACTGGGCCTCTCCTGGTCGAATTAACGTCGTTATCCGGTGATGCAGACCTTTACGTGTCTGATACTGTGAGGTATGTAGACCGAAATATGAATTTTCATGTGTTTTGTTAATGTTACGTGTGATCGGCTTTTTTGGTTCAAGCAGTTGTTCTGTTGTTACTAAGAAGTTAAAATGCGTCCATAATTGCTTTATTTTGCTTGTTTTTTAAAATAACCTACACTACAACATACTTTTTGAACTGCATTACAAAACATCTGTGATGTCACTTTATTTATTTAAACTGTACAGTAGTGGGATATGAGCAGACATGATGCAAAAAGGTATTCCCAATCAGTTAAAGTAATGTCACATAATAATTTGAAAAATCCTGATATAATGAAATCATATTTTATTAAGAAAAATACCTATTGCTAGTTCCTAAAAATTTGGTTCTGTCAGCATAAATAAAAATATTTTCCAATTTAATTATCCTTCTTATTTTGTAAATCCAAAACAGTATAAATATTATTAAAAATTCCATTTATTTCTACTTTATTATAATAATAATAATATTAATAAACCTTATTAAAACTATAACTCAACACGTAACATTGTCGGCGTTGTGTTTCACTGTGTCACGTAAGCATCCTTGCAAATAAACAAACAATAAACAATGTTTTCAGGCCCAGTTATGAAACAGATAAGAACAACTTCAGCTCCGTGACATGCGGTCCTGATATGGTCAATATACCGTCTGAATTTCCCAGGCCTATTGGTAAGTTAATAAAGTACAACTTACTTTTTTTTCAAGGATGGGAACTCCGCTGTAAGTGGAGTGGAAGGGCGTGTCAGACTCTTACTGACTAAAACCCTTCCGTGTTGCTTTCCAGGGGGGCTACTCTATTAACCCGAAGTCAGTAGTTTGCTGTAGTTTTCCGTAGTCTCAAATCGTGTTGTCATTAATTCTTAGTTGTTAGGTGATACGGACTGGAATACTCCCGAAACTACGGACTTCGGGCTTAGAGAGTAGCCCCCCAGGGCCACGGTGACTCATTCAAACAAATTCCACAACCCTGGCTCTGGCCCTAGCGGGCCCCGTCTCCTATAAAGTACAACTTCCTTGCAAGTTTCACTGTGTCCACTTGATATTTTTAGATAACTTGCATTATTAATGAACCTTATCCCACATCTGTTCCTGCAATCAGCTCCTATGCTTGGCGTCAGGGGCACGCCGATGCGTTTATGCTCTGGCGTTCAAAAGGTTAATGTCAATCACTAGAGCCGAATGTCGCTTGCCGCTTGTTTCTCTGTTAATGGGTTGTGGAGGTCTGGTAGGCAGCCGCTCCACGTAAAATACTGGTATTCAGCTGAATCCGGTTTGACTGGAAGCCGACCCCAATATAGTTGGGAAAAGGCTAGGCAGATGATGATGACAATGTATTATTATTGCAATGGAAATAACTATTTATCCATTGTCTTTGTAATTGAATAAATATTTTGGAACAGCTCAATAAGTATAATCTCACTAAAGGGGGTATAATCTCACCTCTTCAATTACATACCAGTAACTCCAGGATTCCACACTGGCCATCTTCCAGGTATCGGTGTCTTCGGCCACTGGTCCCACTACCTCTCGGAATACAGCATACAAGTGTTCCTGGACACTTCAGCGGTGCTCAGCGAGGAACAGGTGCTGGCCACTGAGAAGGCGCACCAAGGACTTGGCGAGCAGTATGGAGGTAACGTCCTACTCTTGGAAGATGTGCCAGGGTAGCTCGCAATAATACATTTTGATGCAAGTGGGGAATGTTTGTCATTGCAGCCGAGGCGGAATAGACGCCCGAGCTGAAGTAACTGCATTTAAAACATATTTATCAAAAAGAGCTTTATTTCTTGCGATATAAGTTAACCCAGGCACACAAAGCGAATTGTATTCGCGCAATTTGTCACGTACAATTCTGCGACATATCTAATCTAATACCTTTAAACGAGCATTTTCATGAAATTTAGTATGCAGGGGGTTTCGGGGGCGATAAATCGATCTAACTAGGTTTCTTTTTTAGAAAACTTTTACCAAAAAAATTAAAACATCCAGGTACTGGAAATTATATGAAAATAATAATAAATAAATAAAATAAATAATATCTTGGGACAACTCACACACGGTCATCCGATCCCAAACTAGGCAGAGCCTGTGCTATGGCAACCATACAACTGATAAACATACTTATAATATATAAGTATAAATAAATACATACATATTATAGACAAATTACACCCAGACACAGAACAAATGATCATGCTCATCACACAAAGATTTGTCCTGAGTGGGAATCGAACCCACGACCTCCGGTTTAGCAGTCAGGGTCAAGCACTTGTGGAAAAAAATCGCGCGAAAATAATTCTGCAACCATTTAAATTCGTGTGAATGTTTTGTACACTATGGAGGTGTATACCTCTGCTCAGAGCTGGGTAGAAACAGACAAAAATCGCGAGGAATTTTATTTGCCGTGCCTCTGTTATAATTAAGTACTCGGATTAAAAAAAAAATGCGCGGCGAGTTCTCGCAGTGCGCGCTAGGCCTAATGTTTAAAATAACTCCAGGATTTACTATCGTGCGCCGCGCTCAATATTTATGGGGTTGACCGGCTTTCCGGCGACCAGCCTGACGACACGGTCAAAATCAAAAGTCATTTATTCAAATTAGGCTGAGTGCCAGCACTTTTTGAACGTCAAAGTTCTACATAAAGACAGTCCCCCAAAACGTCCGCCCGTCACCGTCAGCGCTCGATTCCCGCACGGAACAAATATTTGTATGGCCTACAGATAGTTCCGGGTCTGGCTGTTCTGTTGAACGCACCCACAATACAGGAGAAATTCCTAGTGTGGGGCAACGTATTAAAAAAACCCCCCTCCACTGCTGGTCATAGACCTCCCCTACGTGTCGCCACAACAACCGGTCCTGTCCGTCTCGCATCAATCGGCTACCCGCGACCCTCACCAGGTCATCGGTCCACTTTGTGGGAGGACTTCCTGACCTTAACAATTCCTCCTGTCTCCTCAGAGCTGGACAAGCGTAAGGAGAAGCCAGCAGCGCGGAAGACCGATGAGGAGCAGACCTCGCGGCTTCTGAAGCTGTTCAGTATCCTCAACATGATCTTCGAGATGTTTGTGTTATAGGTAAGTGCTTGATCATCAGTACATCTAGCATAATCTGGGTTTTTTTCTTATTAAAATGATAAATTTTATTTATTTTGTAAATAGGTTAACCTTTTGAACGCTAATGTCACGTATACATGACAAGCTAGCGCGGGCCCTGTATGTCAAACGTCATAAATATGATCACATCTCTACCTATTACGGTTCTTGAGATACAGCTCGCTGATAGACAGACAGACGGACAGTGGAGGCTTAGTAATAGGGTTCTGTTGCTTGCGGAACCCTAAGAATACGGCAAAAAATACGACATATTGTGATATTTGCAAATAAATCAAAACCAAAAAAACTATAAACTAAACTAAAACTAAACTTCCCTTAGACCTAGAATAATAAAATATGGCAAAAAGCATAGACTTGCAGCACAAGTAAAGGAAAAAGTCCGAATTTCCGCCATTTTAAATGTTATCACATACAAAAAATGGCACTTTCGACATCCCTTCATACTTTATTTTTCTCCAACTTCTTTTTTTAGGCTTCCGAACCCGAAGGGTAACCAACGGAACCCTGTTACTAAGGCTCCGCTGTCAGTCTGTCTGTCAGCGGACTGTATCTCAAGAACTATAATAGGTAGACAGTTGAAAATTTTACAGAGTGTGTATGTCTATTGCTGCTATAACAACAAATAATAAAAAAACTTTAAAAAAAATACAAACGACTTCCAAATTAATAACACTACAAAGTATAAAATAATTTTAATTTCAGCAGTCGGTGTTTTTTGTCAAAGACTTCCGAAATTAAAGTTATAGCCCCTTTCAAACAAAAAAAAAATCAAAATCGGTCCAGCCATCTTCGAGTAATCGGGGAACATATACATAAAAAAAGGCTCCGACGAATTGAGAACCTCCTCCTTTTTTTGAAGTCGGTTAAAAATAAAGGAGAGTCCGAATCTCACTTGGCCGGTTTTTTATTAAATTATTTCATCTTTTCCAGGCATTATGGGAGCTACTACGCTACTTCGATAGATTGATCGAGCGTAACAGGTATTATCACGCCGACGTTATGGAGAGAGTCAGCAGTAAACGCGATAGTACAAACCGGTGGACGATGTTAAATAGGAATCTCAGCTGATCAATAAAATCTCTAACACCGCTCTGGGTTTATCCGCTCCTCTTTCTTTGTTCAAGCCATTTTCCTGAATGCGCTCCCTCTGAACATCAGGACGGCAACAAGTCGGTTGTCCTTTAAGGTGAAGGCACGTGAGCACATTCGCAAGAAGTTGGTAGAATCATCACAGCGTTAATACGTTGGATTCGTTTTTTCTTAATAACTTTGTTTATGTGTATGTATTTATCTATGTATTTATATATATATATATATATATATATTTCCTCTCTCTATTTCTTTTCTTTAAGTTGCACCTGCCATGTTGTCTCTGCACCACCCTAAGGTCGACTGGTAGAAAATGCCTAAGGCATTAAGTCCGCCTTTGTACAGTGTTTTTACTAGTGCATAAAGTTTTAATAAATAAATAAATCATTTTGGTATGGTTAATATTTTCAATGGAAGTTGCCATCCCCAGGCAGAGTGTTTTGATGTGTAAATATAATTTTATTTAGTATTTTGTGTACTTAGGGGCGGTTTCTGAATTGTGAATTTGGAGTTAAGAACTTCAAATCCCTTCTTCAGAAATTAGCGATGAGTGTTTATTATAATAATAAAATTAAGTATAAAAATATTTCAGCTTGGTATCGTCACGGGAAAATTGCAAATGCCGAAAGATTGTAAAATATCGCTTTAAATTGCGAACAATTTTTTCTTACACGGATATATTGGAAACTTGAATATGGATGGGATTAATTACCAAAATGATTTTTTCATAATATATCGAGAATAAAAATCTAATAAATAGTATTACAGGCTTAACGTACTTTCCGAGGCACGGTGGAATCTCGATATGTTAAGATGGTCACCCATCCACAGATCGACCTCGGCAAGCGTTGCTTAACCTTGAAGATCGACCCGTGCGGCTGTTATTATTTAGCCACGAGCTCCTCCGTGTCTAATTAAGATTTTGTTTTACAATTTCACGCGATATTTTACAATCTTACGGAGACGGTATGAGAAAACCAGGCAGAATGATATTTAGATTTAATAATAAAATGCTTCCTGTTATAAATAAGACTAAATTATTCATAAAAATATTATCAGCATTGTGGGTTGTTTTTTCATAAATCATTTTGTAATTTTATATCTTAGAATAGTTTAATTTGTAATAATAGAAATAGTAAAATCTGAGTGCTTTCGGGCCATCCAATAATCTCGACGACATTTTGAGGACACTTTTACAAAAAGTTAATCAATCATGTTTGATTGGCGTGTTGGTCGAGTGGTTAGTAGTAAAATAATAATAATTCTTTATTATCAAGCAACTAAGGCCCAAACATAAAATACACAAATTAAACATACAAAAAAAAAAAAGGATTGTGTGGTTTTATGAAACCACGGTAAAAGTGAAACTTTTTTTCACATTATAGATATTTAACTAAAAATTTTCGGAATAATATTCCATTAAGGGTATAAAAAAACACTGACAAAAACAAACAAATGAGCGTGGAGCACTGGCACAAATGAGTAATAGTGTATACACTACACGGTCAGCTGATGGAACTATAGACGCCGCCATATTGGCCTCGGCTGCTCTGACGAGCGCCTTTCACTTTATCCCTACTCCGCGGCCGACCGTCACGCGACATGCGATACACAGACCAAAAAATTTGAGACGATGTTATAAAAGTTTCACTTTAAAAACCCCTATATACCCTGACTACTAAACCGGAGGTCGTGGGTTCGATTCCCACCCAGGACAAATCTTTGTGTGATGAGCATGATCATTTGTTCTGTGTCTGGGTGTAATTTGTCTATAATATGTATGTATTTAGAAATATATAAGTATGTTTATCAGTTGTCTGGTTGCCATAGCACAGGCTCTGCCTAGTTTGGGATCGGATGACCGCGTGTGAGTTGTGCCAAGAAATTATTATTATTATGTCTAAACGGCTGAACGGATTCGGATGAAATTTGGCTTTCAGATAGACCATGACCTGTAGGAAAATAAGCAGGCTTATTTATAATGAAATAAACACATGGTTAGTTAAAACACTAATCGAGCACGTTCTTATTTATAATCCGATATAATTAAGACTCCACTAATCAATATAAAAAAGCAGAAAGAAAGAAAGAAAGAGAAGTGCGAGGTCATATTTAACCTTTTGAACGCCATTGTCAAAATCAAAAGTCATTTATTCAAATTAGGCTGAGTGCCAGCACTTTTTGAACGTCAAAGTTCTACATAAAGACAGTCCTCCAAAACGCCCGCCCGTCACCACTTCCTAGTGTTGTAGCTGGGAAGAAGAAGTGGCGCAACAAACTCCCCAGCAACACATCTGTCTGTTGAGTTAGAAGAACTAGCATGTCACATATATACGACAAGCAAACGCGTGCCCTGTCCGCCAAACGTCACAAATATGTGACAAAAAGTACGGCGAACTTGTGGCTTGGCGTCGGGGGCACGCCGATGCGTTTATGCTCTGGCGTTCAAAAGGTTTAACATATATTTATTTATTTTTTATCAAATGCCCAAATACGAAGGTTCATGGGTTTATCATCAATAATTATGGACTCCTATACAATCTTCCACCCCTTAAAGGATGACTTCTGGGATAAAAACTATACACGTAAATAAATATACATACCAAATTTCATCTAAATCGGTTCAGCGGTTTAAGCGTGAAGAGGTAATAGACAGACACACTTTCTTCTCTATAATATTAGTATGGATGAGCCTGAAGATGATGGAATATACTATATTGAACACCAGAATAGGGAATGTGCATGAACTTTTTTTATTATCATCTTAACAGTTTATCTAGAAGTATACAAAAATATAATACTAACAATGAAAAAAAGAATCGGAATTGACCGAAACACAAACGAGATAAAACTTTTTTAAACAAATGTATCTGTCCCTCTCGCGAAAACGCTGTTCTGGCTTCTGACTTTCCGTTACGACTGCCAAAGATCTACAAATGACAGCCGGGATCAACGGCTTAACGTGCGCACCGAGGCACGGAGGAGTCTCAGTATGTTAAGATGGTCACCCATCCATAGACCAACCTCGGGAAGCGTTGCTTAATCTTGAAGATCACCCGTGCTGCTGTTATTATTTAGCCACGAGCTCCTCCTTGCATGAAGGAAGCCATGGGCATAAAAAGTAATATTTTATAAAAGATATAGGCATTATGTAAGTTATTGTATTATTTTGTATCTAGTCAATAAATCAATTTAAGTACCTACATATTTCAATGCGTTTTATTTTCTCTATTCTTTTTTTATTCAACCTTTTTTGTCCCACTGAGCAAAGGCCTCTCCAAAGTCCTTCCAGATATTTCTTTCCCGAGCCACATCGAACCAACCCTTTAAGTACTAGTGTAAATCATGTGCGTGACTACCGCCGGACCACCAACGCCAATCGATTCCATATTTGGTAAATAATAAGTACAACTATTCGTACAAAAAACTTGTGTCTTAGTAGTTTTGGAGAAAATCGACTTTGAAGGTGGTCCGGCGTAGTCACGCTCCCTTCAGCAGGATCACCATGAGCGCCGAAAAAGGAGGCATGCTACAACAAATAATTAGTACCCTTGTATGTGATTAATTTCATAAAAAAACCGAACTGAAACATTTGTATTTACCGAGAAATCAACGATGATTACTTTCGCGCGCTCGTTCAGTAGGACCACGACTTTCAATTTTGATTCCAAGTTTGAGGAGCTTTGTCGCTTTCCTCAAATCTACATAGAAAAAGTACCCTGCAAGATAAAATTTTTGATAATTATGATTCCGCTCTAAGAGAGAGACGGAGCTATACATAGCGAATAGCACTATCCCTTTTACATCATCGGAATTGGATGGCATTAGCACGTCATAGTAGGACCAATAGGGCACGCACGCATTCACAACATCAGCACTTTTCCATCGCTTTACTCAAATTATATTGTAACGCGCCAGTACTCGTTCAGCATTCATATTCAGCTGTACTCACCACATACACATGTGTTTATAGCATTAGTTACCTGGTAGTGAAGTATTTAATAAACAGAATATTCTTTGGCTATCAGTGACTCATTCCTAACTATAGCCAAATTGTGTGAGCCACACTCAGCAGCGCATGCAACTCCAGTAGTTTAAGTATGATATATTGCATTCTCTTGGACCATGCCATTGGTGGGGTGGCGGTAGTCACGGTGTTAAATTTCCATTTCAAGTTTTCTCTATGAAAAACTCTGTGATTTGTTCCGAAATTTATTAAAAAAATAGTACTCCTAAAGAAGTTATAGTGACCACAAATTCAGATTCCTATGTGTTGTATTTGAACAAAAATCATCTTTCATTACTTGTCCATCTAAATCTCCGCGTATAACCCGACCGAATTAAGACCAGGAAGAGGCAGTATTTGAATTAGTTATAATTAAAATACATTTACGTATTTGGTATTTGTATTGCAATTATACTTCAAAATACATTTGAACATAAATACATTTAGCAATTTTATTAATGTTTGCATTTTACAGAAAACAGCGCTCGATAGCTCTCGTAAGCAAAAAGGCTAGCCTAACCTAACACCTGACACTATTTTGTAATTAGTATTTTGCATTTTAAATAAAAATAATTAAAATACTCTACTTTGTATTTTATATTAAATATACGACTTAAAAGTATTTTGTATTTCGTATTTTAAATACCGAGATAGTATTTTGCATTTCGTATTTTAAATATCGAGATAGTATTTTGCATTTCGTTTTTAAATATCGAGATACTATTTTGCAACTTGTATTTTAATTAAAGCATAGCATGTTTTTTGCCCGCCTCTGATTAAGACACCCAGACACACCTCTTTGAACGCCATTGTCACGTATGCATGACAAGCAAGCGCGTGCCCTGTACGCCAAACGTCACAAATATGTGACAAAAAGTACGGCGAATTTGTGGTTTGGCGTCGGGGGCACGCCGATGCGTTTCTGTTCTGGCGTTCAAAAGGTTAAACAGATGTGTCTGTTCCATTTTTTTTTGTAAATATGTGAGTACCATTAACCTAAATTTATTTAAGTAAATACTTTGTTCCTATAAGTAGCATACTCTGGGTGCTGGGTAAATGAATCTAATCATCAATCTGAAAAAATCTGGGTAAATTAATTTTTGTATAGGTACCAAATTTTGTAAAACAATTTTTTGAAAAGAGTAACTATGGAGTTTCTTGTCCGTTCTTCTCCATAAGAATCTACCTTTCCGAATGGCCAGTAGTCACTTTATTAATGTAATATTATTATTTTAATGAACTGTAAATGATGACGTTCAAAAGTGCCGTTTAATGGCCTAATTGAAATAAACGTTTTGACTTTGACCATTGACAACTTAATTTGATCGGGTTCGCTGAGTACCATTTTAAATACTCTTTATTCAAAAAATGCGCGCTTCCCATAGTATAGAACAAGGGTGCGAGTCCGTGGGTAAAGCTAGTGAGTAAATAAGTCGGTTTACAAGCGTGAAATATTTTTATTTACAAACTAATTCAACAACACAACATAAACACATTTGAACACATTCAATACTTTGTCAATAAAAATAATTATTACTGTCACCGGAAAATTGCAGACTCCGTAAGATAGTAATATAAGTATCTTTATTAGATTGCAATTTCTCGATATATTATGACAAAAAAGTTTTGTATACAATAAATCCCATACCAATTCTATAGTCTCCAATATATCCGTACCTTATAAAAAAAATAGTTTACAATTTCACGCGACATTTTATAATCTTACGGCGTTTGCTATTTTCCGTTGACATATACAATGTGGAGACATCGATACGACCATAAATGAAAACACTGGCAATACTGGATCATAGGAATATTTTGAAACTATTATAAATCCTGTCACCGAAATTAAAAATAAACTTTCCAATTAAATAAAAATTAATAAAAAAAAATAAAAAAATGTTTATTGCATCAACTAAAATTCTTTTTTCTATTTACAATATGGAGCATCCTTTTAAGCAAATACACATTACAAAAAATTAAATTAAATTGACATTACTAACAATTCATTTGTGTGAAATACAACGACAAACAAAATATAGAAATACGTAAACCGTATCTTGGAAAAATATATGAGAAATACGAAGAAATTATACAGAGGTCAAATTAAACTAGGTAGCGAATCTTCACAGATACCTTCATTGTATCTAAACAGGATAAAACAAAATTTTGATACAAGTGGACAGACTTCGTAATAGGGAATATGCATCCATTTTTTTATTAGCAAAATAAAATGCTTATTAGCTCTAGTAAACAATTATGAAATAAATTTTAAAATACGTTCATCAGCGATGAAGCTATAAAGCTTCAAAGTTGACCATTAGAAAGAGAAGTCCGATACGAACTTTGACGTCAAATACTATGTCGCCTATACAGCTGCCATAGAAAACAGCGTTTTCGCGAAAGGGACAGATATATTTCTTTCAAATAGTTATATCTCGTATGTTTTTCGGTCAATTTTAATTCTATTTTCACCGTTAGTATTATATTTTTGTATAATTGTAGATAATCTGTTCAGATAATAAATATTTTTTTTATGCATATTCCCTATTGCAGTATCTGAAGCAGAATAGACGCCCAAGCCGAAGGCGAGGCTATTATGAAGCCGAGTGACTGCAATGACAAATGCCCACGTGTATCAAAAGACGTTTTTCAACACGCTTACTCCAAAAAATAAATAACATTTGATTGCAATATATATGTCACCGGAAAATTGCAGACTCCGTTAGGTTGTAATAAATCTTTATTAAATTATAATTTCTCTATATATTCTGAAAAAATCGTTTTGTATACTGTGAATTCCAACCAAATTCAATAAGATATAGTATATAAGGTATTTAGTATATAACTAAAAAAAATGGTTTCAATGTTGTTCCTCAATTAAATTATATTATCATATTCCGTTTATTCATTTTTAAACTTATTTGTTACATTTTTAAATATTTCTTAAAAAAATAAAAAAAAAAAACATTTAAAAATTATATCATATTATTATTATTAATAGTTTCCAGTTTCCAATTCGAGTCTTATTAAGAAAAAATAGTTTGCAATTTCACGCGATTTTTTATAATCTTACGTCGTTTGCAATTTTCCGGTGACATATACAATGTGGAGACATCGATACGACCATAAATGAAAACACTGGCAATACTGGTTCATAGGAATATTTTGAAACTATTATAAATCCTGTCACCGAAATTTAGAATAAACTTTCCAATTGCATAAAACGTCAAAAAACCTCATACTAGTCAAGGATAGTGACTACTATTCTGACGAAATATTCCAAGCAGTCTGTTGCAGTTAGTGACATCAAATCTGTGATAAAAGATAACATATTCGTATGAACTAGTATTTTTTATTTTTTTTTATTTAATATGGGATTGCTCTTGACTCTAGTCTAGGTCATAGATGACAGAGACAAAGCCGACGATGGAGCGAGCTTACCAAGAAGAAACCTGTTCACTCTAATTTTGAAGAGATTAGGGTTGTATTGCCAGTGTTTTTATGTATTGTCGTATCCACCTTGTATAACGACAAATTATACTTCTAAACTTCATTGGTGTGTACAAAAAAATTAGCTTAAAAATAAGTGTACAAAAAATGCAAAAATAACATGCAAACGCTACAAGTAATTGACTTAAACATCAGATCTTTGATTTATTAAACTTAATAAATAAATATTTTGGTACGTATATGACTTAGCTACCTATAAATCCTGATTCTGACATAGGTAAATTATTTTACACTTGACGAATAATTTACCGTTCTTTTTTTAATCTGTTTGCAAAACTTTTTAGTCTTAAATTTAGCAAATTATTAGTATAATTTCTGTATTCGTGTTTACCCGAAGAATAAAATAATAAAAAAAAATACATTAGATTTTTTTTTATTTCTGACTGCCGAAATTTTAACCAAGTGAGTGAGGATCCCCCAATCACTTTTGGTTTCAACGTAATACGGATGTTGCCTGGGTTAAAAAAATATGATTCTATTTAGTCCGTCAATTAGATTATCGAAAAATATTGGATACATATTTTTTTTATTTTATCAAATCATTTAAAAATACGAAGATAAAAACGCATCAAAGATGAAGAGTGGGGCTTGTAACGTCACTTTCCAGTAAAATGTGTACTGGTAAGTGACGTCACACGAGTTTTCAACGCACTGTATCGTCTTCATTTTTTGTTTACGTGACAAAAGAAAAATATACGTGTCCAATATTTGTTGTGTAATACGTGAATACGTATAGAAAAAAATACGTGTCCAATAAAAAATAATATGTCAGTTCTTTTTCAAATATATTGCGTGAAGTTGCGTGCAAGATACTTGCAACACATAATTTCCAAATAATTTATTAGGTTCTTCTACCGACCATAATTTTCACGACAATTCTTTCATTGTCCTTTATGAAAACACGTTGCCCCACACTTGGAATCACCACCACTCTCACCTGATGGTAAGCGATGATGTGGTCGAAGATGGAGCACGCTTGCCTAGAAGTAACCTATTCACTCTTGACTTACTACACCCCCAGGTTGTAGCTATCAGGAAACACAGACTCCGGCAGGGAATTCCACTCCTTAGCTGTACACACAATGAAAGTATTCCCGAAACGTTTTGTGCGTATGGGTGGGATGTCCACCATGTACCGGTGACGCTTCGCTGCTAAATAAAACTGCAATTCCGTCGCACACTCCCCAAAATGCAACCGATAGAAAACCGACAGGCTTGCAATTCGGCATCGATATCCTTTTTTTATCAAAATATATAATATTTTTTATTTATTCTTGTTTTCGTTGGTTCAATTTTCAATTATTGAAAGCCAGGGGGGTACAAGTAAGACGGGGCCCGGTAGGGCCAGAGCCTGCCAGGGTGGCGGAATTTGTTCGAAAGAGTCACCGCGGCCCTGGAACGCAAAGGGCTTTAGAAGGAACATGGATGGGTTTTAGTCAGTAAGAGTCTGATACGCCCTTCCACTTCACCCAGAGTGGAAGAAGTCATTTGATGATTTACTATCATTAAAAAAAAAGGGGGGGTATAAGTTCACACCTTTGCACCCCCCTCCTGGCGCCAATGGTGTTAGCAACTAACTCTCGAGTCCAAATATATCTCTTGTAGTCTGATGACAGCACTGAAGTATCAGGTCCAGTTTCCTGTCAAAACGCTTATTATTACGGACGTCGTAGCAAATTAATATGATGTATATAAATAGATAAGTTAGATACTAAGGCTTAATACTTGTATAATGTATAAGGTTTGGACTCAAACATAACATGACTTCTGATAGGAGATATTTCTACTCTAGCCCTGGCATGCTGATGGGAATGCTGAATGCTGCAAGCACTACTGTTGGGCTGCTCCCAATGAACTTTAATATGAAGAGAAACGTGATAAAAGTTGTGTGCCTGAGATCGAGCGACGACTCCACTACAAAATATCTGTCAAACAGTGCAGAGAACAATATGAAATGTATGGCCAAAACAAACAAAATTTGTCCTTGATTGGTATCAATCTTAGCCCTGACGAGACATTCTTTCTGCCAGAGGGGATCGCTGAATACACGTCTTGGTACATAGAAGGGAAATTTGTTTCACAATATGGGACCGAAGTCCCAAGTATCCGACCCCAAGGAAAGAATCCTTACGATGACCTTTACGCTGTTGCCAAGAGCACTTTAACTCTTCAGACTTCGGTAATAAATCACCTAGGTGCTACAGCAAGAATAAGAATTGGGGTCTCAGCAAGAAAAACAAGTCTGAAGTTTTAATTGAAGATACTACAGTCCACCTTGTCAGCTGGTCCTTCGAACCGAATAGCAGATAGAAGACCGGGGGTTGAAAATTCTAATCAACATCTACCATGAAGAAATGCTTCTATTTCGGCCAAGGAAAGTGAATCCGAATCGGACTACGATAGTCAACGCCCTGTTGCATTTGAAGATCCGCCTGAAGCGCTGGGGCGATGGTCGACGACTATGGTGAACTATGGTGACTATGGTCACACCATCCCCATCGCGTTACCCGTTGACGCGCGCCGTGCTTCGAACCCAGGACTCGGCGAGAACTATGACAGCTGCGCACGATGTTTCTGTGAGGGAAACAGTCAGTACGATACGTTCCAGAAGATCATATAGTAGTGACGTGGCAAGAGTGAAGAAGGCAGAATACGAGGCACAGAAGAGGATCGCTGCAATAAGGAACGAGCAATTGGAACTTGAAAAAACACTCGTCAACAGGCGACTTGAATGTAAAGTGTCGACGATTGAGGCAGAGGCCCGTGAAGAAGGCTCCGTGCACATGAGTGAAGACAGGATGGACGAGTGGCTTCAAAGTGTTGACCGAAGTCGCCCTCCAGTCGCGGATCAGCCGCAGAGAGAATTGCAGTTTCCGCATCCCGTATCGAAGCCGCCGCACCTGCCAGGAATGACCAGGAAAGACAACGACCGGCTTCGCGTTCACCTACCAGCGGAGAACGCCGAGTTGGAGGAGGAATTGAACAGTTGGCCGAGGCATTGGAAAAGATGGTACACGTACGCCCACCGCCACGACAAGTGACTGAGCTGCCCACGTTTACAGGAGCGGCCACTGAATGGTTGCCATTTAAGGCGGCGTATGACGACTCGTCGAGTTTATGCAAGTTCACTACAACTGAAAATTTGGCAAGACTGCGCAACTGCGGTAAGGGTGAAGCAAGAGGAGCTGTGTCAGCGCTCCTATACTCCGCGTCCGATCCGCAAGTGACCATGAAGACACAAGAGCAGTACTACGGGAGACCGGAGATACTTATGAATCGAGTGATGGAAGATTCAAAGAAGTTAACTCGACTCGCAGGGGCGGCCAGTGACTTAAATTCGTTCGCAGTGAAGTTTCAAAATATAGTCAAACAGTGCAGATAACAATATGAAATGTGTTGTCCAAAACAAACAAAATTTGTCCTAGATTGGTATCAATCTTAGCCCTGACGAGACATTCTTTCTGCCACAGGGGATCGCTGAATACACGTCTTGGTACATAGAAGGGAAATTTGTTTCACAATATGGGACCGAAGTCCGAAGTATCCGACCCCAAGGAAGAGAATCCTTACGATGACCTTTACGCTGTTGCCAAGAGCACTTTAACTCTTCAGACTTCGGTAATAAATCACCTAGGTGCTACAGCAAGAATAAGAATTGGGGTCTCAGCAAGAAAAACAAGTCTGAAGTTTTAATTGAAGATACTACAGTCCACCTTGTCAGCTGGTCCTTCGAACCGAATAGCAGATAGAAGACCGGGGGTTGAAAATTCTAATCAACATCTACCATGAAGAAATGCTTCTATTTCGGCCAAGGAAAGTGAATCCGAATCGGACTACGATAGTCAACGCCCTGTTGCATTTGAAGATCCGCCTGAAGCGCTGGGGCGATGGTCGACGACTATGGTGAACTATGGTGACTATGGTCACACCATCCCCATCGCGTTACCCGTTGACGCGCGCCGTGCTTCGAACCCAGGACTCGGCGAGAACTATGACAGCTGCGCACGATGTTTCTGTGAGGGAAACAGTCAGTACGATACGTTCCAGAAGATCATATAGTAGTGACGTGGCAAGAGTGAAGAAGGCAGAATACGAGGCACAGAAGAGGATCGCTGCAATAAGGAACGAGCAATTGGAACTTGAAAAAACACTCGTCAACAGGCGACTTGAATGTAAAGTGTCGACGATTGAGGCAGAGGCCCGTGAAGAAGGCTCCGTGCACATGAGTGAAGACAGGATGGACGAGTGGCTTCAAAGTGTTGACCGAAGTCGCCCTCCAGTCGCGGATCAGCCGCAGAGAGAATTGCAGTTTCCGCATCCCGTATCGAAGCCGCCGCACCTGCCAGGAATGACCAGGAAAGACAACGACCGGCTTCGCGTTCACCTACCAGCGGAGAACGCCGAGTTGGAGGAGGAATTGAACAGTTGGCCGAGGCATTGGAAAAGATGGTACACGTACGCCCACCGCCACGACAAGTGACTGAGCTGCCCACGTTTACAGGAGCGGCCACTGAATGGTTGCCATTTAAGGCGGCGTATGACGACTCGTCGAGTTTATGCAAGTTCACTACAACTGAAAATTTGGCAAGACTGCGCAACTGCGGTAAGGGTGAAGCAAGAGGAGCTGTGTCAGCGCTCCTATACTCCGCGTCCGATCCGCAAGTGACCATGAAGACACAAGAGCAGTACTACGGGAGACCGGAGATACTTATGAATCGAGTGATGGAAGATTCAAAGAAGTTAACTCGACTCGCAGGGGCGGCCAGTGACTTAAATTCGTTCGCAGTGAAGTTTCAAAATATAGTCAAACAGTGCAGATAACAATATGAAATGTGTTGTCCAAAACAAACAAAATTTGTCCTAGATTGGTATCAATCTTAGCCCTGACGAGACATTCTTTCTGCCACAGGGGATCGCTGAATACACGTCTTGGTACATAGAAGGGAAATTTGTTTCACAATATGGGACCGAAGTCCCAAGTATCCGACCCCAAGGAAAGAATCCTTACGATGACCTTTACGCTCTTGCCAAGGGCACTTCAACTCTTCTTCAGACTCATTGCAACACTTCGCAGCACAGTATAGCACTCAGGTCAAAAACCTACTTGACAAAGGATACGCCCAGGAGTGCAATGGAACGGAAGAAGTAAGACAGTGTGGTACCTGCCGCACTTCCCGGTTGTAAACCCGAATAAGCCGGGCAAGATGAGCCGCACATCGATATGGCGGAGTGTGCCTGAACGACTACTTACTAGAATGACCTGATCTCTTGAAATCGCTGCCAGGGATCCTGTTCCGGTTCAGAGAGCGTCAAGTAGCCGTAACGGCAGATATACAAGAAATGTTTCTCGAAGTGAAGAGACCAAGACCAGGCTGCGCAGATATTTCTCTGGCGAGGTCAAGAACGTTCTAAGCCACCGAACAAATATAAAATGACGTCAATGAACTTCGGAGCTTCGTGTTCACCCTTCAACGCGCACTCAGTACGAGACGCCAACGCAAGACTGTACACGCAAGAATACCCTAACGCCGTCCAAGCTATAACGTCAAGTCATTACATGGATGATTATGTGGACAGCGTTACAACTGAAGAGGAAGCAATCAAGACAGCGCGTGAAGTCATAAGAGTCCATCAGAACGCGCAATTTAGGGGGTTGGTGCTCGAATAAACCTAACGTGTTGAAAAGTATTACACCGGAGAAGCAGGCACACGACACAGAAGTAAGATTCGGACAAAGAGAAAAAAACACGGAAAAAACACTAGGCTTACTTTGGCAAACAGGCTCAGACGAGCTAGGCTTTGAACTGAGTCGGTTGTCACCCGAAGTGAAGACTCAAGACAGGGCGCCGACAAAACGAGAAGCCTTTGGAGGGAGCAGTGATGGCGGTCTACGATCCTCTAGGACTCATCAGCCACTTTACAGTCACCGGCAAGATCGTGCTCCAGAACCTGTAGAGGCACGGCATCGGGTGGGACGAGGCAATCCCAGAACAAGACGCGCAGCACTTCGAAGAATGGATACGAAGTCTGGACGAAGTTACGAAGCTTCGCATCCCAAGGTGCTACGACAAGGGCCCAGATGACCTCATGGACCTACATGTTTTCTGCGACGCCAGCGAACAAGCATTTGCAGCTACAGCCTACTGGAGAATCCAGAAGTCAGACGGAAGAGTGGACGTGAGGCTGGTTGCAGCAAAGGCAAGAGTGGCCCCCCTGAAGCCAGTTACCATCCCACGACTAGAACTACAGGCGTCAGTGATCGGCGCACGACTGGCGGAGACCATAATAAAGGAGCACCGTGACAAGCCCAGAAGCGTGACCTATTGGACGGACTCAGAAACCGTCCTACGATGGACTGAGAAGGACGCCGTGAAGTACACACCGTTCGTGGCCCACCGCCTGGGTGAGATTGCGGAGCTAACTGCCGCCAGCCAGTGGAGATGGGTACCCACCGATCATAACGTGGCAGATGACGCTACAATACAACTACACATGAAACCCGAAGACAGATGGTTCACCGGTCCCGCGTGCGTGTACAACGACGAAGAGTTCTGGCCGAAGAAGTCCAAAGATGGCACTACCAGGGACGAAGCAACGTACGTGACAACCGAAGAAAAAAGAGAACGAGAACGCCCTTCTCACCTGCCCGACATAAGCAGATTCTCTGCATACGAAAAGTTAGTACGAGCAACAGCCATGCATTCCTTTTCAATGCAAAGTGCAAAGATAGGACCAGCCAAATGACCGCCGACTTAGCACAACTCGAAGACTACGCCGAAGAAATACAGCTACTTCAGAAAGAGAAGCCGGTACCCAAGTCCAGCGGTATATATAAAGTGGACCCTTACCTAGAGGATCATGTTCTCAAGGTCAGAGGAAGAATCGGACACGCGGCAGTCATGGAAACAAAGAAGACCCCGGTGATTTTACACGGCAAACATCCGTTCACATGGCGACGCTAATAACGAGCGTGTGATCAATGATTTAAGACAGCGATATTGGGTTGTCAACCTACGCCCTACAGTGAGAGCCATAGCGATGCCAGCTCTGCCGTATCAGAAAAGCTACGCCAGTGGAACCAACTACGGGGGACTTACCATGAAGACGTCGCGACCCTACACCTTCCTCCACCACCACCTTCCTTCATTTTGGACCAATAACGGTGGTCATAGGAAGAAGACATGAAAAACGATGGGGAGCCCTGTTCACCTGTCTCACTACGAGTGCACCTGGAATTGGTGTCGAGCTTCTCTACCGACTCGGCACTAATGGCAATACGAAGAATGGCGGCACGACGTAGTTGGCCCCGGGGATTATGGAAGTCGCATACGTTCCTGCGATCCCCGGCGTAGGTGGGAGATGGAACACCGGGGTGGTTTTAGTCAGTAAGAGTCTGACAGACCCCTCCGTCCGCCCCAGGGCGGAAGACATCCATGAGGATTTCCCCCAGAGATAAAAAAAGAGTCATGTACTCAGACAACGGTACCAACTTTAGGGGGGGGACGCCGAACTACGAGTGGCGTACAAAGAATGGACGAAGGATTTCGTTCAATTTGGACTGAAGTGGAGTGTGGAGTGGAAGTTGATCCCACCAGAAGCGCCGCATATGGCCGCATATAGCCTGGGAACGACTGGTGCGCTTCGTTAAAACGGCACTGGGGGCGACGCTGCATCAAAAGGCGCTGAAAGAAGACCAATCGATTGGTGTAGTAGAAACTATCGATCGACGTCGACTAATTCATTCTACCATCGATCGACGATCAATCGATTGGTGTAGTAGAAACTGTCGATCGACGTCGACTAATTCATTCTACTATCGATCGCCGATCAATCGATTGGTGTAGTAGAAACTATCGATCGACGTCGACTAATTCATTCTACTATCGATCGCCGATCAATCGATTGGTGTAATAGAAACTATCAATCGACGTCCACTAATTCATTCTACCATCAATCAATCGATTGGTGTAGTAGCACACCAAGTGGCGCCAACTGGCGGCGTGAATTGTCTTGACAACCTCATTGTAACACTTTTCTATCTGGCCTATTGGTCGAGTGGTTAGTAACCCTGACTGCTAAACCAGAGGTCGTGGGTTCGATTCCCACCCAGGACAAATCTTTGTGTGATGAGCATGATCATTTGTTCTGTGTCTGGGTGTAATTTGTTTATAATATGTATGTATTTAGAAATATATAAGTATGTTTATCAGTTGTCTGGTTGCCATAGCACAGGTTTGGGATCGGATGACCGTGTGTGAGTTCTCCCAAGATATTATTATTATTTAATATCAAACGATGGTACATTTTGTACATTCCCATACACAGCTATTAAATAGGTTCAGAAACAAGTATTTTGATAGTTGTCCCGACGAACCTAACAAATTATTTGGAGAATAATCTAGAACAAAACTATGGCATGTTTAATTAAAATCTACAAAAATAACTTACTACGTTCAACTGAATAGCTCTACTCATCTTTTTTAACATTTTTAGAGGCCGCGAGTTTCTTTTTACATTCTTGATAGATGCCGTCTAAGTCAAATGCTGCTTTGACGTTGTCTTTTGAGAAGAGGAACCTGAAATTGGAGAGAAAACATATCAATATCATCTACCTTGTCTTTTCTCAACAATATTGTGGTCAGCTGGATGTGGAGATGTAACACAAACGATTTAAAACGGTTTAAATAAAATGTTGCCGTTTTAAACCCCCAATAATCAGTTTTAAACGGTTTAAAACTCGCCTTCAAAAATAAATTAACTGTGTATGTGCATGTGTGTAGGGTAGGCGAGCTGGTAACGTTGCGTCGAGTCACGAGTGACGATGTTAACGAGAGTGTGAGTTTGGTTTTAAACCGAATCAAATTGTTTATTTATATCGTTTGAAAACAATGAAAAAACTGTTTATTTACTAGCACAGAGTTATTAACTTATCAATAGAGTTTTTATAAATTACGTATAATACGCTTGGTCTGACGGACCAACTAGAACTAAACCCGCTAAATATAACAATATCAGTATATCACACATTAGAAAAATCTTTACACAATTTATAGGTACTCCGTTATATCCCTACCTCAGTAAAATAAAGAAAATGTAGTTATAATTAAGAATAACATAGTCATGAACACCAACCGTTTTAAACGGTTTTTTTTTGTTTTAAACGGATTGGTTTTTGGTTTTAAACCGGCCTTCCATCTATAAACTGGATACAGCTGAGTACTTAGCTGCCAGCTGACCTCCACACCCATCTAAGTAACATGATAATTACTGTCAAAGATGTTACAGCCGGGACAAACGGCTTAGGTTGCTCCGCACATATCCGGGTCGTGCCCAAGTCTTGGTCCGTCACTACGTGGCTTGACACGTCCCTGTCAGTGTGTTAACGAGTTCATCTATACTAATATTATAAAGCTGAGAGTTTGTTTGTTTGAACGCGCTAATCTTTGTAACTACCAGTCGGATTTGGACAATTATTTTTGTATATGATAGCTACATTCATGAGGAAGGCTATAGGCTATACGGGAACGAGAAACAACGGGATATGCGCGTCCGAAGTCGCGGGCAATAGCTAGTAATATTATAAAGCTGAAGAGTTTGTTTGGTTGGTTGAACGCGTTAATCTCAGGAACTACTGGTTCGAATTGAAAAAATCTTGTAGTGTTGGATTGGCCCATTTATCGGAAGGCATAACATCACGCTACGATCAATAGGAGCATGAAAAATATGAGGCAGACAAAGCTGCGCGGGTGGGCTATTTTTTGACCTGACGGGCGACGGTCCATGTTCGGGCACGGCCCGGATGTGTGTGGATTGACCTTTAACGACCTTTTCGAGGCGCGAAGCAGTCTTGAATGGTCACTAGATTACAGTGCTGATTTAAAAATAAAATGGCTGTATAATAGACTATAGGTACTCACTTCTGCAGCTTCCCAGTGTGATCAGCCTGCGGTCTCCTCATCTTCTCTTGCCCGTCAGTGAGCACCAGGACCGTGGGTAGCTGACGGCTGGTGGGCCCGTCTTGTACCCTGTACTTAGCTGCTGCTTGAGGGTATCTGGAGAGAGAGCAAGATAAGGGTTAAAATGGAAACTCTAACACAAATATTAGAGAAAAATTATTAAGACAGAGTCGAGAAGCCACCTAAGATGGCGTTAGTCGTCATTTTTAAAGAAAATATAGTCTTGCTGCGTATCAAATTTAATTAAAATCGGTTCATTGTCATGTGAATTTTCATTCTCTTCGTCTACAGGAAGGCTAAGCCTGTTATAGCCCGGTAATTCTTACTTTTATTACACAACCTACTGCCCGCGGCTCCTTTTTATGTCGAAAATTATCCCAAGGGAACATATTCGCGGGATGAAAAGTATCCTATGTGTTATTCCAGACTATAATCTACCTCTGTGCCAAATTTCATCGAGATCCGGTCAGCCCTTCTGACGTGAAAGAGTAACAAACATCCATCCATCCATCCATACTTCCAAACTTTCGCGTTTATAATATTAGTAGGATTACGCGAAAGTGAGTTTATAGAGGTACGCGGTACAGAGAGTAAAGTCCTGCAAACCTCCATCGAAAAGGGAGGATCCTCCGACCAGACGCTTGTGTCCGGTGGGCAACTGCCTGATTGTCTATATTCGGACTGTTGTATATGTTCAAATCGCACGGAGAACTTTGCTTGCGCGATGCAGGATTTCGTTGGTAGTTCGTCGCTTACAGGATAGATGGCGTTGCGGTTCTTTTTGTTGCCGTACAAATTGCGCTTTTTCGTTTTTCATGTGGCGGCATTGATGCAAGTTTACTTGTAACGCTTTCCTGTCTAAATCGCCGAACCGATGTTGATGAATTTTGGCACAGAGGTAGGTGGGACTTAGAGACTGTTAGATTAATTTAACGCGATGGAAGGCGCGGGAAAAAACTAGCACTATCCAACCATTTCGGCCTCGCACAGATAATTATTTTATTATACTGTTTAGTTTGTCTTGTGCGAGTCCCAAATAAACATTTTTCTTTCTTTCTTTCTTTATTATTTTAGAACACATACCTTCCAACATCCAGCTTCCCAAACTTCAGATTATCCAAGCTGTAACTAGAAGACAGTTCAGCAAACACCGGAGCGAAGTTCACGCAAGCTGGGTGCCACGCAGCGAACAGACAAACGATCCAGGTGGTGCCCTTATGGTGTTTCAGCTCCTCTTCCAGGACCTGGGGCCCGCGGAAGTATGTGACGTGTTCCGGACCCAGGTATGTTGGTTCGGGGAGTAGGAGCGCGGATAGAATGACGATTGCACCGTAGGGGAGGCCGTAGCTGGAAAAGAGGACCAGTTTTTTATTGTCAACCGAACAAAATATTAAACAGAGAAAAGATTGGTTGTGCCAGACAGACACACTAGTGGTCCTATAAGGATTTCGTTTATTCATATGATGTTCGGAACCCTAAAATTATTTTTAAAATAACCAAAACTGGCTCTTGCGTGCGACCTCATATGCGCATTTCCCGTTTTTTCCCGTTCCCATATAGCCTACAGCCTACCTCATGAATGTGGCTATCATATACAAAAACATTTTCCAAATCCGACTGAGATTTTTTTTTTCCAGAGATTAGCGCGTTCAAACAAACAAACTCTTCAGCTTATTATATTAGTATTAGATGTTAAACATTTGTTCAGCTAAGCTCTATTGTTTTTTGGATAGCTCAATTCTTGAAAAAGGTTAAGGGCTTTTGGACACAAAACATCCCCATACCCTGCAAACCTTAAAACATGCTAGGCAGAAACGAAAAATAAGCACAGGCGTTTGAAACAGCGTGGTAACTCTATATTAGTGTGATTTACACAATGTGGCATGAAAGGGCAGATGCACTCCAATTTAGGAGATAATGTTCCCACTGCTGGACTCAGGCCTCCACTCTGTGTAAGGGTGTGGGCCACCATCTGGGCCTAATACAGGTTTGAAGACAATATTTTGATTCTAGAATATGCAATTTTCATAAAAATGTACCTAATCCCTTAACTGTTTTGGGAGCACACACACACACACACACACGGTAAAATTGTGCTGTGCGTGCTCATACCGAATCATCTCAGCTTTTGCTGGACTTCATATTATTTGACATTTATCCATTATTTTTGGAGCATGAAATTGCTCATTTAATTATATGCAAATAATTTGTAATAGTGTATGTTTGTAAAGGGTAATTCTTAGAAACTCTCTTAAACACTCAAAAAATTGACGGGCCTGTTGGTCGAGTGGTTAGTGACCCTGACTGCTAAACCGGAGGTTGTGGGTTAGATTCCCACCCAGGACAAATCTTTGTGTGATGAGCATGATCATTTGTTCTGTGTCTGGGTGTTATTTATCTATAATATGTATGTATTTAGAAATATATAAGTATGTTTATCAGTTGTCTGGTTGCCAAAGCACAGGCTCTGCCTAGTTTGGGATTGGATGACCGTGCGTGAGTTGTCCCAAGATATTATTATTTAAAATTTGATAGTCTATAATCTCGCGAAGTATTCCGAAAAATTTCGGACTGACATAAAATGGCGACCTATCAGAGCACAGGTCTACAATTTAGGCGTTTTCATGTGATAGTAAACCTGGAAACAAGGCTCTCACTGGTCCATTCAAAGAAAAAAAGACCAATGAGAGGCCAAGTTTCCAATTTAACACCAAAACAGATAAATTGTAGACCAGACAGCTGATTGGTCGCCCACAATTTTTCGGGAATTACTCCGCGAGGTTATAGACTACCGGTACCAAATTTTGATGTGTACTATGAAGTGCTTACTATGAAGTAAATACAGTGCAAAGTTGTTTCACGTAAATTCTTCATAAAAAGTTTGGATATATAATGACTTCGCTTTTTGAAATGTTGCTTATTATGACCTATTTTAAGGAATTATGTTCAGTTATAGTGAGTGACATGATTCCTTACACCTTCACTGGTTTTCGTGATAATTCTCACCCCTTTCCCTGCGACGACATTTTGTGCAATTTGAATAGTTTCCCTGTATTACACTAAATTTCTAACAAAAACAGGAACTTGTATAGTTAGCCTAACACTATGCTTTGTATTACGTTCGCTTAGTATGAAGTGTTTTTCACTTCCCTTTGATATCATAATGCATGGTTCCTTTTTTTGTTTATGATATCAGGGGAAATCCTCATGGAAATCCTCCACCCTGGGGTGGGTGGAGGGGTCTGTCAGACTCTTACTGACTAAAACCACCCCGGTGTTCCATCTCCCACCTATGCCGGGGATTGCGGGAACGAATGGGACATCCTTTCCCCAGTTAAAAACGTCATGTTAAGAATAATGTGCTAAATCAAATCATTACTAACATTTAGCATTCATATGAAAATTGATGCTAAACAATACTATCAGTGAGTTCATAATAATATTAATACATGACCCAAAGACAATGACATAAAATAATTTGATTTTTCTGTGTTTTAGCTGTAAGTCTTCCATAGTGCTTAAATAAATAAATACGAAAAGGCAATTGTTTGAGGATTTTTTAAATTTGGAAATCTGTTATGCAAAATTGTATAAATGAACCTGCATGTGATATGAACCCTTATTTTTGATATCCTCAGGTAATAACCGGTTCAAATGAAACAAGTATCCACATCAAACTGGTAAGAATTAGGTTGATTACAGAATTTATGACAAAAATACGTATAAAAGTAAACTTACCGAATGTCAGCATAAAACCATAGAATTAGGTTCGCAATCTTCGTATAAACGAACGAAGAGGACAAATAGTTAACCATTGTAACGCTTCCCGCCTTCCTCGTCCTCAACATTACGACTATAATTAGGAAAAATAGGATTTCCGTCTCACGACTGTCTAGTTCACAGTCTGCACTAGGAAACAAAAAGTTACAAATATAACCTGTTTTCTTACACGTAACGTAAGTAAGACTTAATAAGATGTTAAACCAGTAATATGGCTTTAATAATTGCTTCAAATCAGCTTTATAGGACATTGTTATAAGTTAAAATTTAATTTATAAAATCACAATTCTGGGATCTCCAGCCGCAAATTATCGTGTCCGGTCTAAAACTCCTGTTTCACGGTACCTACCCATGTAATACAGATATAGATTTGTCAGATGACAACAGGATAGCTATATTGCTTTAACCGTAAGAGTAAAAGAGACAACATGTGAGTGACCAAAAAGAGTTTGAATTTCTGATTATTGTTTCGTGGAAAGGGGTTTTCAAAAGTCATTTCCATGTTTTAATTTTGCAAGGATATCAAATAATAGTCTTGAGAAATGAATGAGTTTTATATACGTCTTCTACTTGTTCATCTCTCGCCCCGTGCACGGCGTAAAGGATATCTTGATCAAAAACTGTACTGCACCAAGATAGTTTTTTGGCACAGCCCTTAGGCACACACTATATTGTTTTTTTAGGCAGTTTTTATTTTATTCTTTATCCTGATGGGAATGGGATGTCGTCAAATAAACGTTTATTTTCCGCTGTTCACTTAGTAAACTAAATGACTTTTTCCCTACAAAAGCAGGCATACTGGTCACATTGGACAAGGTTTTGTGCATTCCCGAAAAGGGGCGAAGAGATGGTCTTTCATCCTCGATAGATGGGTGTTGGACATTTTAATGGGAACTAGACAAAATGTACAGATGCCTCATCAAGCTACAACAATCTGTCAAATTTCATTAATAGATTTTAAACTTTATTGCTAAAGCATTAGGTCAAGGTTTTGACTATAGTAGGCGCCAGATAATCGTGGAATAACGGTCATTGACCCACCTACATTTATTGACATTGTTAATTTGAAAAACGGAATTAATGACACAAAACTGTCCCGAATCATCATCTCTCGTGATCCTTAACATGGTCTAATAATGAAAAACGATTCATATTTAATTGTTCAGGTACCTATGAGCAGTTATTAGGGAAAGGTCAATATACTTTATTCCACATTTATCTGGCGCCTACTATAGGAAAATTTGACAGTTTCAGGTAGTTTGATTGCTGGCGTCTGTTCTCAATAGCTGTTTTTTTAAGCTCGTAAGTCAATACGTGCTAGAGGGCCTAGCACGAATGTTTTTGACGTATAGTAGCGTAACGTAAAGTTTTAAAAGCTATTCTCGCACATAATATTCATTTGAATTGAAAACTATATTCATATTTTTGTATGATACTAATTGTGTGTGTCGCATAAATTAAACTAAAATACTATGGAGTTATAGTTTTTTTATATTCAAAATTCACTTTCGTTAACGATACTGTTAACATTACGTCAAAACATTCGTGTTAGGCCCTCTGTATCTCATTCCTGATAGTTGTTTTTTTCCTTTAGGTCCTATTTTTTTGAGAAAAGGGCTTCCAAAAAGGCTTGAAAAAAAAACGAAAAATATATTCAAAACTTATATAATGTGTCTACTTATTTGTAACATTATTGTATTGGAGATTGACTTTACAATAACAATTTATAACTACCCTAAATTAATTTAAAACTAAAGTGACTGGCTACGCCGAGCACTTCTTATATCCACCTTGAATAAAACTTTGAAATGGACTCATACAAAGATTTGATATGTTCCATCTACCCAAATATAACCTGTAACAGAATTAACGCAATACCTGTTGAGGGGGTCATAGTAAAAGTTGTTCATAATGATGAGTACAATGACCCCTGAGTTATTGCGTTTATTCTGTTACACCTTGTGTAACTTTGCAGCCATATATCTTTCCTGTAGGTTTCATTATTAATGTTTGGTGTGCAAAAAGACGGAGCAAAAGCGAAAGATTGAGTATTTTTTAAGGAGACACTTGTCCAAAGACTAGTCAGTAAAGAGTTGCAGCTAAATGAAAAAAGAAAGTTTGGCAAAAACTCAAGTAGGGACAGGCACATCAAGCTACATGAATCTGTTATTTTTTTAATAGATTTACTTTTTGCTGAACCATTGAGGTTCAAGGTTGATTGTCAAAAATTGACAGTTTCGGGTAGCTTGATGTGCTGGCGTCTGAACAATAGGACATCCATAGGTCTTCTTGGTGGTGGAGATTTGTACCAAACCCGATATATGTTTACCCAGTCTATTTACATAGAAAATAAAATTAAGAAAACACTGAGTACTGAATAAACACTTATTAGGATGCCTGTCCATTGACGCGGAGCAAGGCAGCGGAGCGGAGCAACGGAATAATGCGGAGCGGAGTTGCGGACTGTCTGACCATTGATGCAGAGAGAGGTAGTGCGGCGAGTTATTTGACAGGGTGACCGTTTTTTTCCGCTTCCCGGTTGAATTTCGAAACTGGTTCGCAAATATCTGTCCACCGAAACGGAGCGTTGATATTATGCAACTTGATACTTGCGTATTTATGTGCAAGTTACAGGCTTAAAGCTGTCTGTCGCGCGCTCACTGGAGCAGAGTGGAGCTGCGCCAGTATTAACGTTAAAAGGAATTGCATAAAATCTCCGCTCCGCTTTAGTGGACAGAGCCTTGCAAACTAGTTTAAAAAATCATACAAAACCGTGAAGCGGAGTTAGGCAGCGGAGCGGGTAAGTGGAAAAAGGTCTGCCCACCCACTCATTTTGCACTTTAGCTTAGCTCCGCACAGTTTGCAACTCCGCCTCATGTTATCTGGCTCCGTATCAATGAACAGACACAGTCCGCAACTCCGCTCCGCATTACTCCGTCGCTCCACTTCGCTGCCTCGCTCCATGTCAATGGACAGGCAGCCTTAATGACACAGGCATATTCTACCAGTCAACCTTTGGGTGATGCAGAGATAAATAGTGGGAGATGCAACATAGCATGGAGAATAAAAATGCTATTGATAATTATTTGAACACAAACATTTAAATAAATAATTTTAATAAAAAAAAAATAAGATTTACTGTGTTGAATTAGGCAATAGGCCTCAAATTCTATTGAAACTCAGTACTCTAATGGAACCCAGTCTCATTGGAGCTATCAAAATTACAATGAAAATTGGTATGGTATGTTTTGATTGATTGGGAAGGCACTGGACCAGTATTTATAGCGGCATCTACGTGTAACAGGATAAACGTAAAACTTGAAAGGGGGTCAGTGTACTTCTCATTATGAATAACTTTTACTATTAAAGCAAGATCCAAGACCTTACTTATGTTCAGAGTAACAACATTTGTGAGGCTGAACGTACGCATTCCTGCTAGCTCGGGCCGACAGTCAATTTATTATTCCAATACCAGGTTCTTAAGTTACATAATTATTTAAATTTGGAACCTTGTTTTACAATTTTTTTTTGTAGGTATATTTTACAAAATTAACACATACCTTTTTGGAGTTTACTCCTTAGGAAACGATTTTCATATTTAGCCATTTGGTATGAAAGTTTTGAGTAAAATCAAGCGTTAACTAAAAGTGAGGCGTTACGTTCCTTTGAGCACCTTTCATTTCGAGATTATGTATGTGTGTCTATGTCACCGGAAAATTGCAGACTCCGTAAGATTGTAATATATTTTTATTAGATTATAATTTCTCGATATATTCTTAATACATCGCTTTGTATACAATCTTACGGCGTTTGACATTTTCCCGTGACATATATACAAAGTATAATCAGCTTATTTAAGATGCTTTCATTTACCCTCTTTTAACATAATCTACACAATAATAGTTCTTAAGGAGTAAACTCCAGTCGTGCGTCGGAGCTGACATACATTTTTTTTTCATGACTTTAGTTAATGGCTACATAAATAAAGTTATTCATAATGTTAAGTGACAACAACCATCGGACAGTTGCCAGATACAATACCCGTCTGGTCGGAGGATACTCCCTTTTCAATGGAGGTTGCGGTACTTTTCACACTTTTCCGCATACCCAGCAGAAACTTACTAATAAGTTCATGCTGTATCTTCTTACTTTGATACAAAGTACAGAGAGCAGCTGGCTATATTATTTAAGGAACTATGATTGTGGCCATACTAAAACATTTTCTGGCGCCTTATGCGCTTTGTCCAAATGCTTTGTAAGCTCATGTCTCCGGACAAAGCTCGCGGGGCATTTCGGACAAGGCAACCTATATCCTTTATTATGTCTCCGCTTAGCGTGCTCCGACCTACGAGACGCAGAAATAAACTTCTCCCCACAATCTTCACACTCATACGGCCTCTCACCTGTATGCCTCCGTCTATGGTAAACGGCGGCCATTTTGGATACGAGTTTCGCGCCACAAATATCGCATTCGAAATTTCGAGCACGGGTATGTACGACGTTGTGTTCTGCCAGTCGTGCTTGGGTATAAAACCTTTTTCCGCAACACTGGCACTGATGAGGTCGCACGTCCATGTGAATCCAGAGGATGTGATTTTTGAGTTGGGGTCTCGAATTGTAAGTTTTACCACAATGGTCACAAGTGAAGGTAGCGGGGTCGCGGATGTTGGATCGTCGGTTTCGGGGCATGTCTTGTGTATTAGGCTTAGCGTCTGGTTCGCATTGAGACCTATGTTCTCTATAACACCCTCGATTGGTGAACTGAACGCCACATGCCCGACATGTTCGAACTGCGTGCATTTGTGAATGGCTTTCAAAGGAAGCGTGTCTAGGGAAGGTCCTGCCACAATCTGTACACGTGAACGCCCCAGCTTTGTGAGCTTTTTTCACGTGTTTTTTCAACTGCGTTTCATTTGTACATAAGATCGGACACTTTTTACATAGGTATGCAATCTCATTGTGTATAAAAGACAGATGTTCTTGCATTTCCTTTCCTCTGACGAACACCGATCCGCAAATGAGACAGGCCTCCTTATGCCCACTATTTCGCAAGTGCATATTTAGGTAGTATGGACTTAAGAAGCGTTTTCCGCAGTCCGAACAGACGCAAGACGGTCCAGTGCGAGCCCCTCTAGGTTTCCTTTCGATTGGTTTTTTCTTGACTCGATTTCTTAATCGATTTAGGATAGCTTTGGGGTCGCTAGTGCTGTAGTCGTTGAATGTTTGTATTGAGAGGTCTGATGTTTTTACGAATGCCAAGACTGATTTGGCGGGAGGGGCAGCAGAGCTAGGTAGGGTAGCGAGGCTGTTGAGAGCTTTCCGCCATAGTTTCTCTGAGTTCCTGACGAATAGACGGAATTCTTGAGCGGCGAGGGCTGTGCTGGCGCAGGCGACACACGCACCGAGTGGTATTGAGGATTCTTCGTGCATCTGTAAAAACAGTTATCAGGTAACATGGCAATATTTGTGAAGTAAGGGGTTCCTAGCAAAATCCCTAGGCAGTAAACTAATTAAGTATTCGTAGTATTGGTTTACCTAAGTTTGAACGTTCGTTTAACGAACGTTCAACTTCCACAAATATAGTTTTAGTTAATCTTACGTTAACTAAAAGAGGTATAATTGTATCTTTGTGTGTGTGATAATATTTTTTTATTTGAGATGGGTTTGCTCTTGACTCTAGTCTAGGTCATAGATTACAGAGACAAAATCGACGATGGAGCAAGCTTACCCAGAATAAGCCTGTTCACTCTTATTTTGAAGAGATTAGGGTTGTATGCGTTCAGAAACACAGACGCAGGCAGAGAGTTCCACTCCTTTGCTGTGCACATTATAAAAGACGTTTGGAAACGTTTAGTGCATATTATGCGGAATAGCAACAAGATATTATCTGGAAGTACCGATCCAATGAGGGGTGTCACTTTTGAATTCGCCGCTAGAGGAGCTGGTGTAGCACGAGGTCTTTGAAATGTCAAATGTAACTATTGATTAGATTTGACGCAAGTTTACATACACATTTGTTGTGATTTTTGTAAGTAAATTTTTACAAAAATTGCCTATGGCAGATTAAGATACGGTTCTACCAACCACTGCATTGAGTTTTTTTTCTATCTTAAGTATAGGGATGTAGGTCTGACTTTCTTTTGAACAAAACAAGTCCGCGTAACGCTGCGGCACTACCTCTGTTTTATTTAACCTTTTGAACGCCAGAGCATAAACGCATCGGCGTGCCCCCGACGCCAAGCCACAAATTTACCATACTTTTTGTCACGTATGTGTGATGTTTGGCGTACAGGGCACGCGCTTGCTTGTCACCTATACGTGACAGTGGCGTTCAAAAGGTTAATCGCTACTTCGCGAGTTTACGGCATTATAAATTATTTTATTTCAAACTTTGCTTACGTGCGTGTAACAACACGCAGCTACGCTTAAGGACCTTAGCCGTCCATCACATAAATTCGTAATATAAAGTTAGAGACTAGCACTCAGCCACCGTTTTCGTACTCACCGGTTGGGGCCAATGGCGAGTACGAAAACGGTGGCTGAGTGCTATAGTCTAACTTTATATAAAGATTTATATGATGGACGGCTCCTATAAGATAGACCACAAGAGCGAAGCCGAAGGTAAATTTAGTTTGTTCGACGTTCATAATAACGGCAATAATAAAAAAATGATGGTACAAAGAACGATATTCATTGTTATTTATCTATACAATATTAAAACGTTACATATTTTTTTATGGGTAAGCCTATTTCATAATCTCCTCGAACTTATTGTAACAATTAACGAAAGAAAATAATCATACTATCATCGAAACTTGGTTTACTACGTACAGTGTAGTAAAAACAACACTTCAACTTCAGTCTTTGGCCAAAATAAACCAACGCATTCTTAATAATAAAAACTATATTCTATTCTCAATTTATCAAACATCTAAAATAGTAAGGCATAATCGATAGAACAAACATAACACGACCATTCACATAATATGAAATCAGTCTATATAAAGTCAGTGTTTCACACACACACACGCACGAATGGAAGATTTGTTGATGAATGAGAACTAAATATAGCTGTGTTGTAATAAGTATTACAACACATCTATATTTTCCTTCACACTTGAATTACACTATCTAATCCTTTTCAATAGTATTCCTAAGTCTTCCTGTCAGAGGATTGACCTCTCTTTTCGCGGGCTTCACTTCAACCACAGAGTAATGTACTGACAAATAATGCTTCTTCAATTCACACGGCCTGACAAAACGAGCTGAACACTGCTCGCAGCCATGCTTGAAGTCTTTCGCTCCTCTGTGGCGTCTCTTTACGTGGTCTAGTCTTCTGGAAGATGAAAGGAATCTATCACCACAATGTTCGCACTTATAAGGTCTTTCTCCTGTGTGGATCCTCTGGTGTAACTGGTAACCTAGTTCAGTTGTTAGTTGAGCCCCACAAACGCACTGGAATATATTTCGCTCAGTTTTATGCACTTTTTCGTGAGATCTCAAATGAGCTAACGTTGAAGTTCGCTTCCCGCAAGTTTGGCAAACGTAAGGCAAAACGTTCAAGTGTTTTTGTATGATATGTATTCTTAGCGACGGTTTTCGGTTGTAGGTAACACCGCACTGGTCGCAAGTAAAGAATTTGAATTCGACTGAGGGTCGGTGTAAGAATTCGCAAACTTGCTGGTGGTATTTGAAACATTTAACGTTGTCGAAACTCATGTTGCAAGAACTGCAATGGAAAAGCGAGTGGGAGTGTACGTGTGCTCTCAGAGCTCTTCCATTCACATAACTGTTACCACAGTGACTGCATGTGTGCATTAATTTCCCGTGGGCTTCATCAACGTGCTGCCTCATAGTCACTTCCTGTTCGAATAACTTATTGCAGATATTGCATTCATATAAATATATGTTATGATTGATCAGCAAATGTCGGGCCAGTTTCTTCTTGTGAATGACCACTCGGCATCTGCGACACGCTCGCTTCAGCGTGTTTCTAAGATGGTAGTTCAAATAATCTGGCGTCGAAAATTTCTTGCCACAATCGGGACATTTGCACGATTCCCTTATCAAGCTATGTGGACGTCTGGGTTTTCGAGTTTTTACTGGTTTAACCCACTTCATATTCAACCTATCCTCAGCTTCCTTTGTGGTCAGGACTCTAGCTATTTGGTCCTTCACTATGGTCTTTTCGTCATTATAGAGGATGAAGTAGGCTTTGTCTTCTTCTGTGGGGGTAGGTGTTTGGGATATATAGTTGGATGCTTCTACCCAATGGTGTGCCGACATTGCACAGAGGTTCTTGAACGTAATGGCTGCGACGGTGTCGTCTGAACAGCTCCGGCATAAGCCGCAGGGGAGCGCAGGGTCCAACTCCATCTGAAATGACGTTTTCAATCAGTCCGCTCCTCTTGTTTTAAGTTTGTGTTTGTAACTTGGCCAATCTTTGGATAAGTTGAGTGTTTGGCCAATCGTGTCGGCAAATATAAAGTAAGCTTATAACTGTTGTAGATTCTGCTAGGCAGCTTTATATTGGTTGTAACCATGAATGCGAACAAGTGTAAAATATTGGTATTCAGATGAATCCGGTTTGAATAGAAGCCGACCCCAATATAGTTGGGAAAGGCTGGGCATAGTATGATGAATCGTGAATGGGTTATGCATTAAATACAAGAAAAATAGAGTCAAAAGCAAACCCATATAAAATAAAAAAAATAAAAAATGCACAATACATGCGAATAAAATAACATTCGATACGTTTTAACTGTGATAATATTTTCCCTAATCAGTTTCGTGGAAGGATGGATTCGGAAGCATAGATAAATGTGGTTTCTAGTCAGAAATTAAATAATAAAAGGAATATGTAACATTTGTTTGTCTTTATTGCAAAAATACATTTGTATAATAATAAATACGTCACGGTTTCATTTTCAATTTAAAAAATACACACCTTACTAAGGCGTTTTGAGGTATTGCTATGGAAGATAGGTAATTCATTCCTACATAAAAATGTTTTCTTGTCAAATTGAGTTATTGTTCCGGAAAACACGTAACATAGTTTTTGATCAACTTAAGTATTACTTTTATAACAATATATTTTATGGTGGGCGCCAGATAAATTTACAATAAATTTCATTGCCCTTTCATTAATTTCTCCGCGTAGGTACCCAAACAATGAATTATGAATCGTTTTCTTTGTAAAAAGTAAAGGATCACGATAGATGTCGATTTAGGACAACTTTCTGTAATTATTTCTGTTTTCGGATTTAACTATGTCAATAAATGTATTGAGGGTCAATTACCGATATTGCACGTTTATCTGGTCTCAACGATAAGTACCTATTCAAAATGAACAATAGACCGAGAACTTTCTTTCGCCTCATGTTCTCTGCTTTTAGTATTTCAAATTTTAGTATTCAAATGAGACAAACGTATTAAGCAAAAGCGCTTTCAAGGAGGTTTGATCATTCAGCTTATTTTTTCCTATAATGTGAAACTCCTTGGTAGAATTCTTATATTTTTCAATTGTTATTAAAAAAAAACCGTAAAGGATATGCACGGCGCGAATGTGAGTGAGTGAGTGAGTGAGAGTACTTCGTACGTTCGTTTGTATGGTTCGTAATTTTGAACTTTCGCACAATGCAATACAGGCTTCGTAAATACATTAGCAAATGTGTTGAAAAGTATTTTTTTACAATTAACAATAATTTCAACTGTCAATAAAATGTCTTACAATTTTCACATAATTTACGGTTGTCACGATATGTCTTTCCTATGATATAACTCAATATTGTTATTAAATAAATATCGCATTGATAAGGCATGGATAAAGGACAAAACAAATCCAGTCGCTATCATCATCATGGCTGCATGAGCCAATAGAAACTGTTGAGTGTAGGCCTCTCAAATCGCTTGCCATTCATCTTAATTTTCGGAAACTCTCATACTTCTGCAATACTCAAGACAGTGGCCTTTGATTTCATCCTCCCTTTAGAAGCCCTGAGCTTTTTCGCCTCCGAATGCTTCTTCAAATGCCGTTCATACCCCCTTCTCGAGCTATACTTAGCGCCGCAGTAGCAGACATACCTATCCGTAATTTTATCGTGAGTGGTACCGTGTTCCACCAAATGCGCACGGCTTGAGAACTTCTTCCCACAAACATCGCACTGGAAGATCCATCCAATAGTATGCCTCAACTTTATATGCATTTTCAAGCAGTTTTTCTTTCTGTACTCGACTTTGCAGTAGTCACAAATGAATTTCGACTTCATATCTTTGTGTTTCGCACAGATTTTCTTGTGCTTGAAGAAACAAATACGGTTCGGAAGTTTTTTTCCGCATCCGCAGACTATGGGTTTGTGTTTAATATTCATATGTTTATTCAAGTGCCCAGCGTTTGCGAAAGTTTCATGACAATCAAGACATTCTTCAGGGCCTTTAACGTGCTTCAGTTTATGCGATAGCAGAGCGGTTTCCTTTTCAAAACTTTCAAAGCAGATCGGGCAGGTAAAAACCATTAAATTGTGCCCCTTACAATGTTCTACAAAGGTGGAAAAATCTAATATTTCAGAACATAACCTGCAGATCTTTTTACGAAATTCACGTAAGTGCATATTGAATTTGAAGAAGCATTGAAACGAGGCGGCGCAGTTAGGACATGACATTTTGGGCTTTCCTTTGGCTGTTTTATCTTGACCTGTTTCTACTTGAACCGATCGGCTCTGGTATATCATTTGCCGATGAATTCGTAATTTAAAACAACGTAGGGCCTCTTTTCTCGTTTTTATCTTGCTGCCTTGACATCTAGAAGTGTCTTTATAAGTTTGTATGCTATTACCGATTTCTATGTAAACATTTTTAGCTTGGTTTGGGGGCATGAACGTATATAAGAAGTCTGTGATTTCGTTCCAACGCTTTGCTGACTCCTTGCATCTTTTTATGAAGGGTAGCATTGATGTTACGTCCATATTGCATTGAGTGCAGATTTTGTTAGGCAGCGGTGCTGTGTGCTGGACCTAAAACAATGGCTCTTGGTCTTCAATGTGTCCTTTATTTTCAATTTAAAATTACACGATTAAGTATAAAGATGCGAAGCAAACCCGTTTTTTGCGAAAATCTATGAGTTCGGTAAAGTTTCGACTATATTGTTTGACCTCTTTTACCCAGTAACTGGGTAGTAGAGGTCAGGTGACGATACCAGACGTTGCAAGTGTAAGTAAAATACAACGCCGTATTTCTTCTAGTCAATCCTAAGTTTTGAGCTGGCGATCGCTCAGTATTTCGAATGCTATTAATTAATTTGGTTAAGATATTGACATTGTACTTTAAAAGTCAATTCCATTGAAAAATTGTACTTTTTAAAACTAATGGAAGTCACATGTAGTCAGGTCTGCTTGAACTTTTTTAAATAAGCAGTTCTTTTGTGCTCCTCTCTGTGTATATTACTTCCTTTTATATATAAGTGTTTTGTGTGTACAAAGATAAATATAATGTATTTGTATAAAATATAACCTAATATTTCCTTTCCAACAGGCTACGCGACCTCCTTCAATCTCGATATCTTAGCAGGAGTACTATCATCACTCAAGAGATTGGCAGCAAGGTGTTTCCTACTATGATGGAGCAACCCCCTACAACTGCTGAACTTCTGATGACAATCATTACATTCAAACTGCAGCAACTGGGCTTTGTCCCCGCCATGGACCGTATTGATATGCTTCTTCAGCCTATACGGCAATCGGAACCTTGCTGGACAGAATTGGCAAGCGTGATTCAGAACTATTTCAGACTGTCTATGACACTTCCTGATGTGTTCCGACCGTCTAGAAGACGCTGAGAAGGATTCTCCGCAAAATTTGCAGGGGTATGGACGTTCTCCAGTGTGTAAGCGTACGTGCTGTATGTAACCTAACTTCGTTTTTAAAACGATACCGCAATGACCGCACTGAAAAGATTCAGTTGACTCGTGCTTTTTGACGTGAGTGGTCATGTGGGCTGCAGCGAGTAATTTCCCGCAGTAAACACAGGGACGATGAGTATTTTTCATGTGAACTATTTGTATGTGTGCGGCGACGAACTTCTTCCCAGCGAATTTCTTTTTGCAGTAGTCGCAATAGCATTCGGAATCGGCACTTCCTCGCATACCAACTTTGAAGCTCTTATTCCTGTTTTTAACTGTGATTGTAGTTTTGTTTTTAGTTTTGTGAATATCTAAGCGTGTCTTGTCAAGGTTACAGCAGCGTTTGACGTGGTAGTGATAGCATTTCTGGTTTCTAAACAGCTCATCACAGCCAGGACATATTTTCGGGGTGTGGACTGAAAGATGGGCATAATACGCCTGGTGACTCTGGAAATTCCGGCCACATTCGCCACAAGTACAAGCTCCTGATGCATGAGCCTTCGAAAGATGCACCTTATACTGCATATAAGTGCGGAACATAGCAGGACATTTCTTACAGTCATAAGGCTCTCTGTTATGCGCTTCTACTAAGTGCGAAATCAACTCTTGTCTCGTCATAATTTTAGCACAAATGTGGCAAGCGTGTTGGTTGTTGGAAGACTCCTTCAAATGTTGGCACAGATGTTGGGCATATGAGAACCGCTTACCACAGCACGGGCACTGGCATTTAGTACTTTTAAAATTCTCACACCTACTTTTCTGCTTTGACAACTTTGGTGGTTCGGTGAAAACCGGTTTCTTTTCCTCTTTATCTTGCTTAGTAATACAGATAGAATTCTCAGTAACTATGGCTATGATTCGGTTGTTATAGGCTGTTTGATCCGGTATGCTGTTCAGCAGTTCCAGTGTGGTCTCCCACTGTATGGCAGCTCTTCGGCATTGGGTCCTGAAGTCTGCGGCTTGGAGCGCTGACACTGAGCATATGGAGCACAGGCCTAGAGGCAGGTCATCATCCAGCCGCACCTGCAACCACCGTACTAGTCAAACGGCCAATAAGTTGTATTCCTCATTCTTTTATATCTATTTAGGACTCGTATGTTTTCGTTGTTGTGTATTTTCTTGTATCATATTTGATACAAATAAGGTTCAATGCCAATAATCACAGATTTTTTGAAGTTTTAAGAGCCTAATAATATAATGATACTAAAACCTAGCTGACCAAATAAAGATATGTGGTTCATAGTGATTGTTGAAGTAACAAAGATATTTTACAATCATTGGTTTAGTTGCAGTATTTTTTATTTATTTATAAAAAAAAAATAGTGCACTGACACCAATGTTTGCACTATTTTTTTTTGTGGTCTAATTTTTTTTTTATTATTTAGCTTATACTGTCTGACAGCTGGGCAAAAGCTTCCCCTAAATCCTTAATATAATTACATTTCCTGGAACATAGTATTTTCTGAACTAAACAAGGCAAGTTACCGAGATTGTGTTGCAGCAGAGATCAAGTTTACAGTTTCGTGGTATATCCAAAGGTAAAAAATAAACTGCTATATGGACTTGGGAAATTAAACTACCTAGGTCTTGGCAATGGTCTGGAGAATATCAAGCCAACAAATTACCTGTTGAGATAGGTCAAGTTGGTTGACTGCCAAATAATAGCAGTTATTAATTCGAATATGTAGTAATATATTGGCACCTTTGTTATAATTTAGTACATATTTGTTTACTTTTAATAATAGAAAACTTTTGTTGGTTGAATTTACAAAGTCAGCTATGGTAAAAAATGTTTTCTTTTTAATTTGTATAAAAACCATTTTAATATTGCAGCTTGTAGTGTTAAGTGTATGTCAGTCCTATAGTAAACGTCGTCATTAGGGTAAAGACCCTAATGAACTAACACTAACCTATTTTACTTTATGACGTCACCATAGCTGACCCCGTAAACGACTACAAGGTTAAGAATTAAGGTATCAAAGCATATTTCTGAACATTCAGAATGATTCGGGATCATGTAAAAGTATAAACTAAGTACTGAATAATAAACAAGCAGCAATATCAAACGAGATGTGCGAAAAACTTGTAATTTTAATTTTCGACAATTTCTCATCCGCCGCCATCTTGCGACCACCGCGGCGGGAAGACGCCGTTCCGTTTTGCACAGAAAATAAACAAATCGTTTGATGCTGAGCTTGTGGATATGCCAAAATATCGTACCTCGACTCCTGTGATGACTTCTAGCAGCTCAGAAAGTGTCACAGGCTTGTCCCCGTCCATCATAACCGTGTCTTCTAAATGAACTTGCCCCTCTGTCGTATCGCCCATACATATTCGGCATCTGTCTGTCCCATCTCCACGCACTATATGGGACACTAACGCCTTTATATCCACTTGCCGGGTCATTTCTCGTAACTTTTACAATAAGTTGTAGTATTTTCGCTGATTTTTCAATAATTTTCTGTGTAATTCTGTATTCAGTACGTCACATGCGCCGCTGAGACATACGGCAAACGTGAATCCACAGATTACTAATATGTGCGTGAATTTTTTGACGTTTCCAACTAGAGGGGAGCGACTGCATGGGTAAATGGTTTGATTTATCGATTTCGAAACACTCGATTTAGCTAAGAATTATATAAATAATTAAAAAACAAAAAACGAGCTGTTCTGATTTGTTTGGCTCGTTTTTTGGCAGATTTTAATTTAAATAGCTGCTATTGATATTACAAATAACTGACTTTGCCGTCCTAATATAAGCAAGTTTTAGGGCACTGCCGCCGTTACGATCCAAATTCTGAACTGGAATTTGTTTTGTGTGTATTATTCATACGATTGAGTAATTTAAGCACTTCAAATCAATTTATATTTAACTAGCACCTCACCCGCGACTTCGTCTGCGTGGATTTTCATTAATTACCCAGCCATTTTTGCTGGTGATTCTATTGTCTCAGGAACAGCGCAACTGTTCACCCCGGCAGAGATTTATTATTCAAAAATTTTTAGATCAATTTTAATTGTCCCATTTTTTAGTTTGTTCACACCAATTTCCTCGTAAAATGAAGCACGCAATAATATCCATTATTGCTTGCTTCATTTTACGAGGAAAACTTCATCACCCCTTTTCACCCCTTTTCACCCCTTTTCACCCCTTTTCACCCCTTTTCACCCCTTTAGGGGTTTATTTTCGAAAAATCCAAATATTTGTTATTCTTCTATCGAAATCATTAATGCCGTGTTTCAACTTCATCAGACCAAACATTAAGATTCTACCCCAGTTCGCCCAAACCGCAACATTTTTCTTAATTGGAGCATTTTTGTACACGTCGTAACTTTTAAACGAAAGGTTCGATTTGAATAATTTAAAGTTTAATTACATGTAGCTACATAACAATTTATATTTTTATGCATCATCAGTAGTGTTCTCAGCGCACGCTAAATAATTAATTTATTAGGAATAATTTTGCTACTTTGGGTTACATTTTTGCAATTTTCGTAAGGATCTCGACTTTTTTCCAAAATAAAATATAGCATATGTTTAAATGTAGCTATCTAATGGCAATATATTTTATTAAATCGATTCAGTGGTTTTCGAGCCAAATCGTAACAAACAAATAAATATTTCCTCTTATAATATTAGTTTAGATTTAGACAAACTAGACATTTGCAAGTATATTGAAAAATAATAAGGTAGTGAAATATTGACTATATGGCTATACCGTTTTCGATAAACCAGACAACTAACATAGTAGTGACTTTTGAATTTGTTACATTCTACTTGTATCAAGTAATTTTATTAATCGATGCTACTGAGAAGTTTGCTCCTCTAAAAGAAACCGTTCCTTTTCTCTCGCAGCCAATCAGAACCACGTTTAGTTACTACACCTAAACTTTCAATACCCGTCTCGTTGAAATTATTTCTCCACCAATTTTAATAATAAATTGCGTTTGACTGCTTCAGATGAATCAAATTTAAAAGCACGTCGTAAGTGATCTTATTTCTTTTTCAAGTAGTATTATGGCTGCTTGGGAATAGTTTTGAAAATTAAAAAAAAACTTTATTTTACCCATTTTGAGGTGTCCAAACGAAGTAAACAGGTAACATTAACAACTAAAAGTCTGTTCCCAAAGTGTGGAAAAGTGTCAAACTTGTCAAAGTCAGTCAATTTCATTCAGTTTTGTTTGTGGAATAATCAAAATGGTAATTTAATTTAATTTTTCTAGCATAATCCTTGATAATTTTGTATTTAAATTAAAACAGGTGTAAAGAGCATCATGTAAATAATTCGGTCGCACCGATATTTTGTGTGATTTGTGTGTATTTCCTTGTGAAAAAGTGAAACAAAATAAAGAGGGTTAAACTTCGAGAAATATTCACTTTTTTTGTGAATTCTGACTTATTTCCTCTTAAAATACAGCTGATATGGGTATGAAAAAGTGTCCTCATAATTATTATCACAATTAGTACTTGTAAAAAGTGGTAATTGATTGATAAAAATGATATTAATTCCGGCGTTCACCCGATGTTCAATTGTCATTGTCTATGAAAGTATGACTTCATTCAGAAAACGCAAATGTTCATGTGACTTGCGATAAAACCTGAATATAAATAATAATTATTTTTTTCTTTACTTCAAAGAACTTAGTAATATGTAATACGCTTACTTTATCTAAAAAATCTAGAATCTTAACATTTATTTTCGAATAATACCTCTTTACTTTGCTACCGAGTTTTCAATTAACAGTTATTTTATTCTCTACACTTCTTAAATAGTCTAAAATACTATTAGTATATAAGAGATTTCATTTTTTAGTGAATTTGCAGTTTAAAACACTGATAAGTTCTATTTAATAGGGCTATTACTAACCCTGAGGTTACACCCCAAGCAAACATGGCTACACAGTCCTAAACAACATAGTACAACTAAAAAATATCAATAAAATTCATGTCTAATAAATTTCATTTCCACTCCTGTACAAATGGTGAAGATAAACTTTGGGGAAGCCTTAAGTGGATTTGGATGGTGAGCCCATTCCATCTCTCAAAGAGGAGGCTTGTGTCTCAGCAGTGGAAGAGTTAAATACTGATTACGCCAAACATAACACTCTTCAAAATGATTGAATGCACCTTCACAATGAAACCCGAAATTATTTGTAAATTAGAATTCTAATACCTTCAAACAAGCAATTCTTTTCATGATATTTAGTATGCACACATGCACTAACACACACCACAACAAATATACACTGTCACACACACATTATCACAAACACACACCTTCACAAACATCACACTCACAAAAACCTCCCAAATATAGGTATTTTTAATTATTTTTAAGTCTTTTTCAAATTAAATTTAATTTAATCTCACTATAATTCTAAAATTAATGTAATCTGTTATATTATAATTGTATAATTGCTTGAAACTGCTATTTGCTGTGATATCAGATGTAAGCTATCAAATGTGTTAATCTATGACGGGGTGGGGACCTGGTGACCTGCATTACAGGTGTTACTACCTACCACAGGCACCAGCGATCCACAACCAAAAATTACTAGCTTTTGCTTGTGTGTAAATTCTGTTTGTATTTTTTGGCTTGTGGTGAGAAATAAACAATTTTTATTATTATTTTATTATTATTATTTATTATTAGTATGCAGGGGGTTTCGGGGGCGATAAATTTTAGAAAAAGTTAACCAAAAAAAAACCAAGCCATGCTCGGTCATCCAGGTACTCATTACCTACTAAAATGAGTGTCATGCAGTCAGTTTGCTATTGTGATTGCCACATTCTAATTTTTAGCTCGGTGTAGGTCTCCAAGTAGGTATGTGTATCTCTTTAGGCAAGAATAGTGAGCTGGACCTCTAGTAGACATGTATGTATGAAGTTGAAGACAATTTTTCCATCTAATTTTCTTTTTCACTGTGTTCGATTCTAGGTGATGATGAATCTCTGAAAATTAAACTAAAACAATATTTATGGTTACATTTCAGCAACCACAAATCCTAGTACTGAAGGAGGGGACGGACTCGTCGCAGGGCAAGCCCCAGCTCATCTCCAACATCAATGCCTGCCAACTGGTTGTCGATGCAGTAAGTAATTAATTCACACATATCATTGTTCAGCATTGTGTACTGGAAATGTGAAAATTTCATAAATAAATTATCATAATGGCTATGGGGGGGAGACCTTTGCCCAGTAGTGGAACAAAATACATTGATAAAAAAAAATAAACAAATACATGTAACCTTTATACTATCTTTACTGATAATAAAACTGAAGAGTTTGTATTATGATAGCCACATTCATGAGGAAGGCTATATATGAAAAAAAAATGAGATATGTGCATACGAAGTTGTGGGCAAATGTTAGTGACAATTATAAATCTACCCTAAACATAGAAAATACAATGAAAAAAAAACTATCACAGCAATTATGACTGTCCCTACTGTGGCATTCAGTTTTTTGTCTCTCCCGTAAAGTGATTAATTTTCATATTTGGGGTACTGTATGCGGAACAAAAATATTAATTTACTTCATTTCTGTGACTCGTGAGATCGCAGAAATGTGATTATACCTTTATTTATTTTTATTTTTGAACTCAGAAGATTAATTTATAACACACTATGAATAAAAAGTTTAGTGTAGTAGTTCATTGTAAGCCAATGATTATAACAAACGGATCCAATTTCTGAAGAGCTGTGTGGATCATGATAGTAGAAATGAGGCTTACTACTTAATTACCAAAGAAAATTAACCAATCCTTGCCACTCATATTATTATCTCTTGACCTACTTTACCCTTTTTTTTTATTAAGGATGGGAAATCATCAAATGACTCATACTGACTAAAACCATCTGTGTTCCTCCCAATGCCCTTTGCGTTCCTGTGCCGCGGTAACTCTTTCTAACACACATACATACAACTCTTTCGAACAAATACTGCAACCCTGGCAGTACCTACTTTACCCTAGATCCAACTTTTCGGTCTCTTTTATTTTCTCCCTGCCACTTTAACTAACCTCAACTAATTTTAATAGCACATTACGCACCTTACCCAAACCCTTCATTACCAATTAGAAATCGAGTGAGATTATCACCTGATTTCTAATTTTACCCTCACCTAATTACCCACCTAACCCTCAACTAATTTCCAACTTGAACCTCACTATCATGTTTACCCCCACATTTAATAGTGTAGTAAACCAAATATTACTAATAATAATAATACAATTTTTAAATGTTATTTTTTTATGGAAATATTTAAAAATGTAATCAATATGTCATATAAAATAAATAAATGGAATAATACTTATTATTCTCTTTATTTATTTTCCTTACATACTAATTTACATTTTTAAATATTTCTTTAAAAAAACATTAAAAAATTAAAAAAAAAAACATTTAAAAATATAAAATGTAGTCCGCCGGTGTCGGGAGCAGAGTCCAAGCTACCGGTGGTTAGGGTTCCAGAGAAAGGAACCTCCTCACAATACGAGCCGTATCGAGGAGTACTGCCTTCTGTATCAGGCCCTTTACCCAACTGCGTAACGCCAACTTCGACAGATGGTCGTCGAAGCTTTATGGCCATCAGGCCATTGGCCGTAACGACAATCGGCACAATAATACTATAACAATAATACTTATTATTATTATTAATTGACTTTACCTAGACATTTAAATTATTTTCAAAGCCAACAATTTTTATTTGTATGTTCAGTTTCAATTATTATTTTATTAACCTTCAACAATAACTTTTCAGGTCCGCACCACCCTCGGCCCTCGTGGCATGGACAAACTAATTGTAGACCACAACGGCAAAGCGGTGATCTCCAACGATGGAGCTACCATCATGAAGCTGTTGGATATCGTGCATCCCGCTGCCAAGACGCTCGTGGATATCGCCAAGTCTCAGGATGCTGAGGTGAGGTTTTGGTTTTAATTGTTGGTTGGTGCAGTTGACGACATGGTTGGTGCAGTGGTGATTTAAAAGAGTGCGATTGACTGCTGCGCTGCGTGTCGCGGGTTCGATCCCCGATCGGAACAAATATTTGTATGACCTACAGATAGTTGTTCCGGGTCTGGCTGTTTGTGTATGTGAGTTTATATGTTTGTAAGCGCACCCACGATACAGGAGAAATTCCTATAGTAGGCGCCAGATAAATGTGGAATAAAGTACATTGACCTTTCCCTAATAACTGTTCATAGGTACCTGAACAATTAAATATGAATCGTTTTTCATTATCAGACAATGTTAAGGATCACGAGAGATGATGATTCGGGACAGCTTTGTGTCATTAATTCCGTTTTTCAAATTAAAAATGTCAATAATTGTAGGTGGGTCAATGACCGTTATTCCACGATTATCTGGCGCCTACTATAGTGTGGGGCAAGGTATAAAAAAATAAAAATTGAAAATACTTTAACATGTGAAGTAGAAATCATGGGATCGACGTAAGCATCGTTTTGTGACTTGTGGCATAGCTACCCGGCCGCCATTTTGATTTTTACCAAAATCATGGCTCGCGATTAAACAAGTCTATAGGGGTATATACCTGGTTAATCGCGCGCTGTGATAATGAAAAAATAAAAACAAAATGGCGATGGGGTTCTATGCCAGCTCACATAGAAAAGTGTACTAACCCCTTTAGCGATTAAAAAGTATAGGAGATATGAATAGGCCTGCGCCAGGCCAAACAGGCTCTCAATCTCAGCATGTACTGCCAATAATAATCACATCACACTAATATTATAAAGGCGAAATTTTGTGAGTTTGTGTGTATGTTTGTTACTTCTTCACGCGCAAACGGCTGGACCGATTTAGATGAAATTTGGTATAGAGATTGTTTGAGTCCCGGGAAAGGACATAGGTTATACCGGGAGTATGTTCCCTTGGGATAATTTTCGACAGCAACTAGTACAGTATAAATAGCTCAGAAAAATTAAGAAATGGCTAGAGGAACACTATACCCTATTAGTTTACTTGGTTATCATCTGCCTAGCCTTGTCCCAATTAGAATAGGGTCGACTTCCAGTCTAACCGGATTCAGCTGAATACCAGTATTTTACGTGGACCGGCTGCCTACCAGACCTCCACAACCCATTAACTGGGTAACACGGTACTCCTTGGTAAGACTGGTGTCAGATTATCTGGCTTCTGACTATCCGTAACGACAGCCAAAGATCTACAAATGACAGCCGGGATTTTTAATATTAGCCAATGATTATAACAAACGGATCCAATTACTGAACAGCTGTGTGGATATAATGGAAAAATGAGGCTAATATTACAAACAAAATATTCTGTCTGTTTTCATTTCTTAATAATCCATCGTCTCCCTCTTACCTACCTTCACAAATTCAATTCATTTGTTCTGCCAACAAAAATCTTGGCTCTACCAATAATCGCCTTCTACGATGTCCCTCTCACCGCTCTGGGTTTATCCGCTCCTCTCTCTTTGTTCAAGCGATTTTCCTTTGGAATGCGCTCCCTCTGAACATCAGGACGGCAACAAGTCGGTTGTCCTTTAAGGTGAAGGCATGTGAGCACATTCGCAAGATGTTGGTAGAACCATCACAGCGTTACTAGTGTATAAAGTTTTAATAAATAAATAAATAAAATATTAGTAACTACAAAAAATTCTATTAGAACATGGTAACGATATGGTTTCTCTTCTTTCAGGTTGGTGATGGCACCACGTCCGTTGTCATCCTGGCTGGAGAACTCCTGAAGAGGCTCAAGCCTTTTGTTGAAGAAGGTTTGTGAATTATAGTTTTTACTATACCTTATATAAATCTGCCAGGGTTGCCCTGTGCCCTGGAACACAAAGGGCTTTAGAAGGAACATGGATGGGTTTTAGTCAGTAAGAGTCTGACACGCCATTCAAGTCATTTGATGACTTCCTATCCTTAAAAAAATACCTTATATAGATACATTGATTTTTCCAGTGCAGTCCCTACATTTTTCAAAGATAAAAACGATACTTTTTATTTCTATCAGTGAATGAATTTTCTTAATTTTTTTTTTTTTATATTTAATTTTTATATTTAATTTTCTTGATATTCGTCATAATAATTCCAGAGATTATTAGATTACAAACAGAAACAAAATTATATTAATAAAACATAACATCTCATGCCTACTAAGGGTTGGGTATTACGAAGGGTTGGGCAGAGGTGTACCTAACTATAGCACACCCAGATTTCGCCAGTTATGTTTAATTTAAGTCCCATTTAAAAGGAGGCCAGCCTTCTGCCACCAACCAGGCACACAATCAGACTCGAGGCTGCTACGGAGAGATTCAAGATGGAAAACCCATGAAATAAAAAATCTGATTGCCAATGATTAAAACAAACGGATCCAATTTCTGACTCGCAATGAGGATCACACAAACATCTATGAGGCATTTAGAATTAATTAGAATTTCAAACACAACACACATACAACAGCACCAAACACATAATCAAAGAGAGGGGAGTAATATTACATTTCCCTCCCTCCTCACATTCCCACAACATACCAGAGGGGCTATTCTCTAAGCCTTACCTAGGGCTTAGTTTCAGTTCGGAACTAATCGTAAGTCCGTAGGTGATACGGAGTAGAATACGCCCGAAACTACGGGCTTCGGGCTTAGAGAGTAGCCCCCCCTGTAGCGGCATCGATGCCGCCACAAAAACGCACCGAAATCTATACAGTTAGCAACGAAATACACCAAAGAAATCCTGTATCGCGGTTTTCCGTGCGATTTGGACATAATATACAACAGCTATATCATCCATCGAGTCGTTGTCCACCGAACACAACTCAAACTTAAATTATTTATTTCAATTGAACCATTTACAGGCACTTTTTAATTGTCAAGGCAGTCAAAAGAGATGAAGCTATTAGCACGTTCCAAAGCGTAGATCTCTATGGAGAAGAACGTGCAAGAAACTCCACGGACACTCTTTTTAATCATTTTTGTTTTACAATGTTTTGGTTACATCATTCTTGTTGAAATTAAACATACATATATGTGAGAACGATATAGAAAAAATGCACGATCAAAGCGTCCGGAGTAGGAAAAGCAACGATTCAACACCTATATGGTCGGAGGATCCTCCCTTTTCAATGGAGGCGGGACTTTAAGATAAGATAAAATAAGATATTTTATTTGCGTAAAACATGGTATACAAGGTGTTATTCAAAATTATTAGTTCAAACATGTTTTGCTTAAAACTAAAGCGTGCAAACTTACTTACTAAAAATACATTATAACATTGAAAAACATATATAACATTGAATTCATATTAAAAAATTCATTAATGCTATAGAAATTCTTACAATTATTAAATTGTAAGAATTTCTTTATCGGAGAGAGAGAGTTTTTATTATATTTAACTGATCGAGGCAGCATATCCAGCACAAGTCTATATTGGTCTCGCCTACTTCGAGAGCTACACTCTACACACACTCACACACTCTGTCTATCTCTCTACACCCTGTCCCGTAACATTCACCAACAGTTTTACTTACAACTAAGTTCTTTCTTCAGGAGTACACCCCCGCATCATCGTTCGTTCCATCCGCGTGGCTGCGAAGCTGGCGGTCGATAGAGTCAAAGAGCTGGCTGTCAAGATTGATAACAAGTCTCCTGAGGAACAGAGGTATGTTATATCTAGTCATTTGAATATTTCGAAGATATAGCAGGAATAAATAAATTAAAGTAGAAATTCGTTTGAATTAGTGCAAGTATGGTGTGGGCACATTATGTCGTTCAAAATTTGTCTTAAGGTGGAAGCGCCAGGGTAGACCGCGAAATTCAATTTTTTTTTTTGCAATTTGCAAGTCAGTGTCAGGCTGTATGTTGAACAAAATATGATTCGCGACAGTAACACGTATTTATTTAAATCATTTAAATCATCAATACAACCCTCCAAGTTCATTTAACTCGATTGAATGCTTATTTCATAAAAAAAGTCATTCAATCGATTTACATGAATGATACAACCTGTATTGATGATTTTAATTACTATAACTCAGTAAAGCCATATTTGTTACGGTCGCCAATCGTATTTGTATCAACATACAACCTGACACTGACCTGCAAAATGCTAAAAACGTATTATTATTATTTATTTTTAGCCAATTGTGTCCCACTGCAGGGCAAAGGCCTCCCTTTCTTCCTTCCATTCCTCCCGGCTTTGGGCAAGTCTGGACCAATCTGGCCGAAAGGCGTCAAGTTCGTCCCGCCATCTTCGCCTGGGTCTCCCGCGATGTCGTCGGGCAACGTATGAAAAATTTAATTTCGCGCTACCCTGGCGCTTTCACCTTAAAGGCGCTCGATTTTTGCATTTACTTTATTTTCAAGTAGGCAAAAATCAAAGTCAAAGTCAAAGCATTTATTTCAAATAAACCATTATCAGGTACTTTTGAATTGTCAAAGTCAGTCCGTCAAAAACATGAAGCTATTTGCACGTTCGCAAGCGTAGATCTCTATGGAGAAGAACGTGCAAGAAACTCCACGGACACTCTTTTAAATCATTTTATGTTTACAAAAATCCTGGTTACATACACCTTGTTGCTTCTATATATGAGAACAATGTAAAGAAAGAAAAAAAACAATTTATAGTATGAAATATTAAAATGAGGCAGTGGCAACCAAAAATAAATAAAGTATTAATACAAGTCTTTGAAAAAGGCTGAAAAATAAGCATAAAAGTCAAGTGACAGATTAGCTGGTGATTAACCTTCATTCTGAATCGATGCTTACTCGATTTTACTAGACTTTTTAGATTAGTAGTACTATAGGTAAGTAGGTAAAATTAATAAGTAGAATATTGTAAGCCAATGATTATAAACAACGGATCCAATTTCTGAAGAGCTGTGTGGATCATGATAGTAGAAATGAGGCTTACAATAACCACTACACCCATATTACACCTCCCTCCCCACTTTACTAATGTCAACTTTACCCATACTATTATCAACTTTACCCAGCCTAGTATCAATTTTACCCCACACTATTACCAAATTTTCCCCACACTTATTTGATTTTCCCACACTATTATTAACTTTACCCAGACCAATTTAAACTTTACCCCACACTATTATTAACTTTACCCAGACCATTATAAACTTTACCCCACACTATTATCAATTTTACCCATACCATTATCAACTTTACCTAGACAAAAGACAAAAAAGACGGAAAATTCATTCTCTTCTTTCTAACCTTATGAAATACTAATTATAATTACAAATATTCTGCAGGGAATTGCTGACCAAGTGCGCGTCAACAGCCATGTCTTCGAAGCTTATTCACCAGCAGAAAGGACACTTCTCCAAGATGGTTGTCGATGCTGTGTTGTCTCTGGACGCTCCTCTCTTACCTTTGGACATGATTGGTAAGTGTCTTACCCTCTTACATTCGTAATGTTATCACTGTAAGCTCCCGATACTTCTGGACAGCAAAAATGTATACCTAAATCGAAATTTAAAGCCCACGAAATTCTAATTTTCCTATGTTTTTTTTTTGTAATTTACAAGTTAGTGTCAGGTGGACAAAATATGATTCTCGACCGTAACACGTGTTTGTTTACAGAATTATAATCATTAAAATCATAAATACAACCGTCTAAGTTCATTTAACTCGATTGAATGGTTATTTCATAAAAAAAGTAATTCAATCGAGTTACATGAATGATACAACCTGTATTGATGATTTTAATTATTATAACTCAGTAAAGCCATATTTGTTACGGTCGCCAATCGTATTTGTATCAACATACATCCTGACACTGACCTGCCAAAATGCATAAAACGTAAGAAAATTTTAATTTCGCGGGCTACCCTGGCGCTTTCACCTTGAGTATTTATTTCTGTACAAATTATTTGTAATCTTTAGAAATAAATGAATTCAAACCGTATTTAAGATAAGATAAAAAACATATTTTGTAAAACATGGGTATAGTATACAGGTCTTAGAATTAATATGAGGTAGCTACATGTTTTACCATTTATGGCGTACAAAACTAGTCGCACTAGACAATCAATACAAAAAAATAAAAAATAAAATAAATTACAATGTCAAAATTTGGATGAAATTTTGACTGGAAGCCGACTTCAACATGTAGGGAAAATAGCAGACGGATGAATACCTTAACCTTTTGAACGCCATTGTCACGTATAGGTGACAAGCAAGCGCGTGCCCTGTACGCCAAACGTCACAAATATGTGACAAAAAGTACGACGAATTTGTGGCTTGGCGTCGGGGGCACGCCGATGCGTTTATGCTCTGGCGTTCAAAAGGTTAAACAGAATATGTCTGGCCAATGATTATAAACAACGGATCTAATTTCTGAATGTTAATGAGGATCACACGTATTATGAGGCCTTTACAACTTATCACAACCAAATAATTTAACCTTTTGAACGCCAGATCATAAAAACATCGGCGTACCCCCGACGCCAAGCCACAAATTCGCCGTACTTTTTGTCACATATTTGTGACGTTTGGCGTACAGGGCACGCGCTTGCTTGTCATGTATGTGTGACAATGGCGTTCAAAAGGTTAAAAGCGATTTGCACCTCGACGTGGCCCGCAATCCCGTTTGAGCGTGGCAGCCTTCCTACCCACGTCAATCATTCCCGTTTTGCAACGCAGCGTGGTGTTTCGAAATCTGTCTTGTATTTTTACGCCCAGGATGCTGAGTTCCATTGCTCTTTGGAAATCTAAGGCGCATTAATATAATAATCAGAGATCGGAATAGGTAGACTATATTTACCTAATGTTCGTGGAAGTAAGTAACATAGAGTTGATAATACCTCCTCTAAAATCCCGGAACCATAAACATGACGATTGTATCCCGGGATTTAAGAAATTGAAAATTACTAAGTGCACTTTGAACAAAATTATTGTATTGAAGAATCTTATTATGTTTCGTACCTACTGCTACTGTCAGCACCCGCGTCTCTCGCTTTTTAATTTGTTATTGTATAATTAGAATCTTATGACGCATCAATAGATCGCAAATTACATTTATCGAAGCCCAACTGGGGTTTGCGACGAAGCGGGCACGTGGCGTGTGCGGATGGACTTCAAATAAATGCAATTTGACATCAATAATACTCGAATTAGATATTATAAAGCGAGTTAGACGCGGGTGCTCGTGCGCTTATCGGGCGCGTGTCCTCTGAACGCGGTCACAGGGAGATCGGCAGATCACCCTTTATCATCATTCATTCATTCATTTTATTAATTAAATCTTGTTGTTTTTTCCTGTCGCCTGTTTGGTCGGCTATCTGTATATATAAAAATGAATCCCTATTTTCTTGGTCACGGCATCACGCTTAAACGGCTGGTCCAAATTAGCTAATTCTTTTTTTTTTGGTTGTGTTTGTTATTGTCAGGAGAAGGTTCTTATGAAAGAAAATTTTGAAAAAAAAAATACATCCTTATAAAAATTAACCCCTATTTCTCCTGGTCACGCTATAACTTGAAAACGGCTGGACCGATTTGGCTAATTCTTTATTTTTATTCGCCACGTTACAAAGAAGTGTTAAAACAAAAAACAAAATAGGTAGGTAGGTAGGGTAGGGGAGGTAGGTAGGGTAGGTAAGTACTGCCAGGGTTGCGGAATTTGTTCGAAAGAGTCACCGCGGCCCTGGAAAGCAAAGGGCTTAAAAAGGAACACGGATGGGTTTTAGTCAGTAAGAGTCTGACACGCCCTTCCGCTCCACACAGAGCGGAAGAAGTCATTTGATGATTTCCCAACCTTAAAAAAAAAAAAAAGGGTAGTTAAGTAGGGTAGGGTAGGTGGGTAGGTAGATAGGTAGGGTAGGGTAGGGAGGGTAGGCAGGTAGGTAGGATAGGTAGGTAGGGTAGGGTAGGTAACAGTTGACGGGAGCGAAGCCACGGGCACAGCTTGTATTTTATATTTGTATTGATACGGTAAGGGATGATGTGATTGACGCATGCTTAGAAGTAACCTATCCACTCGGGTGACTTAAAGACCCCCAGTTTGTAGATATCAAACAACGAAAACCTTTCTTAAAAAACAAAGTTCCTCCTAATCCCTAAATATGCTCTCCATCATTCCAGGAATCAAGAAGATCTCCGGCGGAGCCCTAGAAGACTCGTTCCTGGTCGCCGGCGTCGCTTTCAAGAAGACATTCTCGTACGCTGGCTTTGAGATGCAACCGAAGAGCTATGAGCGCTGCAAGATCGCTTTGCTGAATATTGAGCTGGAGTTGAAAGCTGAGAGGGACAATGCTGAGGTGAGAGAGATGTTTTTACTTGGAATATCATTGACTTTCAAAATGGACGAGTAAATCAAATACAGTTTCACCTTTTGAACGACATTGTCACGTATACATATATATATATATATTTTTTAAATACTTTGCCCCCACACTAGGAATTTCTCCTGTGTCGTGGGTGCGTTTACAAATATACAAAGTCACAAACAGCCAGACCCGGAACAACTGTCTGCAGGCCATACAAATATTTATTATTATATATTATATTATTTTGTATGGAGTTTTTTTTTTATTTTTTTTTATTTAATATGGGTTTGCTCTTGACTAGTCTAGGTCATAGATGAGTTCTGTGGCTAGAACAAAACGGGCGAGACCGGTATCCCCATACCGCTCAAGACGACGGAGTCTTATCGCTTGTTTTGCGAAATCGTTTCCGCCACGGCGTCGACGCTTTTATTTTATAATAGCTGACGCCCGCGGCTCTTCCCGCGCGATTGTCGAAAATTATCCCAAGGGAACATATTCCCGGTATAAAAAGTATCCTATGTGTTATTCCAGACTATAATTTACCACTGTGCCAAATTTCATCAAAATACTTTCAGTAGTTTTTACGTGAAAGAGTAACAAACATCCGTCCATCCATCCATCCATACAAACTTTCGCGTTTATAATATTAGTAGGAAGAAAGAAGCAACTATAGTCAAATTATAACATCTTACAACTAATTAAGGTTAATATTTAAATGTTGGCAATCATGCAACCCACAACGTTGCCCACAGGTAGACAAAAAGTATAAATACGATTAAAATCGCTAGGGGTGTTAGTCACGCCTGACGACTCTACCACTCTCCTCCACGAGAGCCGCAAAGAGACCAGCACTCTTCGCAAACCACGACCGCCGTCCTTCCGCCCTCGCCGCCTCCCCCGCCGCGCCCTGTCCGTCAACATTCGCCCCGACCCTTGCTCGAGCCAGCCCGCGCCGCCCCGCCTGTACTCTTAAATTCGCCCCTTAATAATAATTCTAGTTCGATCCTGTCCTCCCCCCAGCGACGCCCTAAGCTGAGGCCCGTACCCCACTGAGGGTGCCGTTAGCGTGCAGTCGCTTAGTTTGTAAGTTTTTCATAAGCCCTGGCTGGAGGCTTTAATATTATATTAAGGCCACCACAGGCAAGCCCCGTTAAGCAGTCGACAACCTCATAGGTTGAACTGTAGAGACGCCACACAAAAAAAAAATGGGTGTTCGTCAGTGTCAGTACACGCAGTTAGTAATAATATAAGGACAGTAAAATATAAAATTAAATTGAGTGAAATATATACAAGGGCGACATACAAGAACAAAATTTGCACAAAGAGCTGAAGATGAGGCTTTTAAATCTTTTACTGGGGCAAGGGGCATAAATAGTGTCTGGCCAATGATTATAAACAACGGATCCAATTTCTGAACGTTAGTGAGGATCACACGTATTATGAGGCCTGTTACATTATGTCAAAGATCGGGATTGAGATTAGGTATTCGCTGTGCAGTCCTTGTTCAAACTGAAGTGGCAGTGGGTAGGGCACACTGCTCGCAGAACAGATGGTCGATGGGGCCAAAAAGTTCTGGAGTGGGGACCGCGTACCGGAAGACGTAGCGTTGGTACCTTTTTTTTTTTGATATCTGGGGGAAATCCTCATGGAAATCCTCCACCCTGGGGCGGGTGGAGGGGTCTGTCAGACTCTTACTGACTAAAACCACCCCGGTGTTCCAGCTTCCACCAACGCCGGGGATCGCGGGAACGTATGCGACTTCCGCAATCCCCGGCTAGTGCCGGCCCGCCACTGCGGAAAACCTCTCGTCGGCGAGGGGTGTGAGTTGTTTGACTCCCCTCGCTACGTCAAAGAGGGGCGCACGGGAACACCACGCGCCGCCACCTCGGGTCCGGATGAATGGGGGGTGACGGACATCCCCAAGTCCGCCGCCCCTGGACCCAGTTAGGGGGGCCGGAAGAGGGCAGCGTATGCCTTCCTCCGACGCTCGATGCGCCTGCTGCGGGCCGGGAGAGCGGTTGTGATCTCCCTCTCCCTTTCCGCAGCCTCCTTCTGCGCGATAACTGTCTCGCAGAAGGAGACCACCGCGTCCCAGGACTCCTCACCGCCGACCATAGCATGGACTACGGCCGGCAGCGAGAGGTCACCGCCTGCCACAGAGATGAGGGCACGGCGTGGCTCCTCCCAAGCGGCACATTCTGCCAGCGTATGCCGCGCCGTGTCGTAGCGTTGGTACCTCCCACAAGGTGGAGCGTGTAGGTAGGTGTAGCTGCTGAGAGCGCGGGGAGACGGTGGATGGTTGATGTGGGGACACGTAGGGGAGGCCTGTGTCCAGCAGTGGACGTCTGCAGGCTGAAATAATAGTCCTCATCACCGCCGTAACATGAATTGGCTTCTGCGCAGCGATAGAAGATCAGTTTTTATTTGCCATATTTTTCCAGCGACTTATTTATTTAGTACAGCAAGCCATAGTATTTGATTTGAGTATTTCGTACATAGAATTCATCTTATAAACCATTATAACTAAAAAATTTAATACACATTTTCGCCCTCTTGACATTTCAAGTGAATTTATAGTAAATAATAATACATTGATGGCCTGTGTGATGCAGCAAATAATTTTAGGCATTGAGGGTCGTATCACATTTATAATATACTAGTTGCCGCCCGCGGCTCCGCCCGCGTGATTGTCGAAAACTATCCTAAGGGAACATATTCCCGGGATAAAAAGTATCCTATGTGTTATTCCAGACTATAATCTACCTCTGTGCCAAATTTCATCAAAATCCATTCAGTAGTTTTTACGTGAAAGAGTAACAAACATCCATACATACATCCATACTTACAAACTTTCGCCTTTATAATAGTAGTATATATTAGTGGTCCCGATAGACGTAGTCCTGTCCGAACGTTTGCTTTGTGTATAACGAAAGATTATATAAATCAATTGCAGCGCCACCTGCCGGGTCCAATTGTGAATCTAAACCATCCTCGAATCCACTTGAACACACACAAAAAAATTCATTCAAATCGGTTCAGACGTTTAGGAGGAGTTCACTGTCAACACACGTACAGAAGAATTATATATGTAAAGATAGAATATAGTGTGGCGTAGATAAATAACTAGGTAGATATAGTAATCACTATTTGCGTACTTACCTAGTCTCCTAAAATAAAAAAATAAATAATTTTGTTTATATGCGGACGGACAAGCAAACCATGTTTGTTATTAGTGATCAAACCGGTCGGCCGCCTGACCGCTCCATTAATAAACTATTAACTTTATTGTGTCAGTGTACAAACTTTTATTCACCTCCGCACACACGCATTCCTCAAGAAGAACTCTAAAATAGGATCAGTCTCATTTATTATAGGAAAAAATACTAAAATATGAGTACTTACTGGTCTTTATGCCTATTACAGGTACATACGAATTATTTCACGAGTACAAAAACAAAAATTTATAAATGTTTAAAATAAAAATTGTAGACATAAAAATACATTCTCAATACTTTTATTGCATTCCACATGTATTCTTAGGTGGTGAAATAACAATAATTAGGTTTATACGGACCCTGTCGAGCACAGCAAGATAAGTATCTAGGTTAGGAGAGAGGAAGCATTTTCAGATATGTAAAATTACTTAGGAAACTCTTAATAGTTATCTATTGAGAGATGTAAATAGAATTAGCAAATCAAATAAAATTTAAGGACATGATTAGGTACTTAAGTTATGAGTTTATTAGTCTATCACTTAGAAATGCGTTTACCAAAAAAAAGAAAAAAAAATAAGGATACAAAATGAAAAATGGGTATAATTAAAAAAATAAAAAGTTACAGACACTAAACATAGCCCACCTCTTCACAGGTACGCGTTGACAACGTGAAGGAATACCAAAAAGTGGTCGACGCTGAATGGCAGATCTTGTACGAGAAGTTGGCAGCCCTACACTCGAGCGGAGCCAACGTGGTGCTGAGCAAGCTGCCCATCGGAGACGTGGCCACACAGTACTTTGCTGACCGGTAAGTCTATAAATCTGTCTAGATAGGTTTTAACATAACATCATGCCTGTACTCTCGAAAGGGATAGGCAGAGGTACAAGTATACAACGTGTAACAGAATAAATGCAATACCTCTTAAGGGGTCATTGTACTCATCATTATGAACAACTTTTACTATGGGACCAACACTGAAATCACGAAAAAAAATCGATTCTCCCATACATTACTGTGCACTAACTCAACAAAATGTACTGAACAGCTGTTTTTTTTTCACGATTTCGGGTTTGGTCCTATTGTAAAAGTTATTCAATTAAGTTTTATTAATATCGGGTTCGAGACTCCTTTGAGTATTTCTGGTTATTTTTCATGGTTTTGAATTTGACCGTCCAAACACTCTTTAAAACTTCACCCTGTATATATCGCACCATGAGAATAAAAGTGACCTAACACGAAATTTGCATTTTGTGGGAAATCACAAAATTGACTTCGTATTTTAGGGAGAAAGAGACGCAATGTTTATGTTTGTCCATTTCTAGCACGAAATGGTCACTTTTTGATTCATTAGATGATGGACCATGTTATTAGGAGTAGTTACAAGTACTTAACTCAATTCGCCGAAATTTTGAGTTCGGTCACTTTCATTCTCACTGTGCGATATGTATGTATGTTGTAAGCCAATGATTATAACAAACGGATCCAATTTCTGAAGAGCTGTGTGGATCAGTAAGTAGTATATGAGGCTTATCTTATATATAAAATTCTCGTGCCACAATGTAAGTTACCATACTCCTCCGAAACGGCAGGACCGATTTTTATGAAATTTTATATGCATATTCAGTAGGTCTGAAAATCGGCTTCATAACCCTAAGTGATAAGGGTTGTCCACCCCTAACACTTTTTTTTATGTTTTGGACAAAATTTTTTTATAACGTGGCTTTTAAAAATACATACAACCTTAAATTTTCACCCTTCTATCACCAACCCCTAATTTTTAATAGCGAAATTAGGGTATTTAATTATTTTCTACTCTCGGCGGTCGATTATTGATCATTTAACACTCGATCAGTTATTCTTGACTATTTGTTTGGTAGAACGCGCTAATCCTAGGAAGTCTATTTATTGAGGAAGGCTATAGGCTATATAACATCACGCTACGACCAATAGGAGCCGAGCATTCATGAAAAATGTGACGCAGACGAAGTTGCGTGGGTCAGCTAGTAATATATAGTACAAATATCAATGAAGATGTGCTTCCGACACGGTAATATTTATAATTTTTAAAGTGAAACTTATTACATCGTCTCAAATTTTTTGGTCTGTGTATCGCATGTCGCGTGACGGTTGGCCGCGGAGTAGGGATAAAGTGAAAAGTCAAAGTCAAAGTCAAAACGTTTATTTCAATTAGGCCATTAAACGGCACTTTTGAACGTCATCGTTTACAGTTCAGTAAAAATAATAGAATTACATTAATAAAGTGACTCTACTGTCCATTCGGAAAGGTAGATTCTTATGGAGAAGAACGGACAAGAAACTCCATAGTTACTCTTTTCAAATAATGATTTTACAAAATTTGGTTTACAAAAATTAATTTAATATTATGTGAGGACGATGCACCCAGAGTATGCTACTTATAAGAACAAAGTATCACCAGCAGAGGTAAACTTATTAATTTCCTAAAGAAATTTAGGTAAATGGTACTCACATATTTACAAACATTGGAACCATTAATTAAACAACAGTGTGTGAGTCAACAGAAAAATAAAAACACAAAAAAAGAAACAGTATATCTATAAAGTTAATACATAAATCAACCAGTTTGACCTTCACCCTTGATTGTCCTATGGAGCAGGACCAGCATGTTTCCAAGCATTCTTATCCTGAATGTAATCTTCTAATTTGTAATATGCTTGTTCACAAAGTGTACTTTTAACATGAGTTTTAAATTTTCTTTCATTTAGTTCTAATATGTCAGAAGGTATTTTGTTGTAACATTTAACACAATACCCCATGAAAGAAGTGTGGACTTTAGCTAATCTAAAAAATGGTTGATCTAATTTGTCTTTATTTCTAGTATTAAAATTATGTCTATCACTAATTTTACTAAAAAGATGTCGGTTTTTCCGCACATACATAATATTTTCATAAATGAATTGGCAAGGGACTGTCATAATATTAATCTTTTTAAAAAGCTCCCTAAGAGAATCACGGCGACGCAGATTATAAAGGGCTCTGACAGCTCTCTTTTGTAAAATAAATATGGATTCAATGTCAGCAGCCCGACCCCACAGCAAAATACCGTACGACATAATGCTGTGAAAGTAACTAAAGTAGACCAAACGTGCGGTTTCTACGTCTGTTAACTGTCTTATCTTTCTAACAGCATACACGGCTGAGCTTAGACGACCCGCAAGAGATGTTATATGAGGCCCCCATTGTAATTTTCCGTCCAATGTGATACCTAGGAAAACCGTCTGATTAATGAACTCCAGTTTTTCTCCATTCAATATGATGTCACATTCGCTACTTTTAACATTTGGTAAAGAAAATCTAATACATTTAGTTTTTTTTTTATTTAAAACCAAGTTGTTTGCCGTAAACCAATTTTGGACCTGATGAATAGAGCTATTGACGTCGTCAAGATTTTGTGAACATCGGTCTATTTTAAATATTAATGATGTGTCATCCGCAAATAACACCATCTTTGGTTGTAATTGGGGCTGCGAGAATGGATAAAGTAAGGAATAAGTTCATTAGAGGTAGCTTAAAAGTGGCGCCAGTGACGGTAAAGTTAAAAGGGAACGCCTTCTGCCCTTATCCCATGTTACTTGGGGTCGGCGCAACACGTTTTTTTCTTCCATTCTGTCCTGTCAACCGTCATGCTATCACTAACTCCCTTTTCTTTCATATCACTTCTAACACATCTTTTCTTTGGCCTCCCTCTTCTTGTCCATCCATCCACATTTATATTCATAACTCTTTTAGTTACGTGCATTTCATCCCTCCTCTTCACATGACCATACCAAGATAAGCGGTTCCCTTTTAACTTTTCCGTCACTGGCGCCACTTTTAGGCTACCTCTAATGAACTCATTCCTCACTTTATCCATTCTCGATACTCCACACATCCATCTCAACATTCTCATCTCCGCTACATGCAAATCTTTTCAAAATTAGAGTGAACAGGCTTCTTCTGGGTAAGCTCGCTCCATCGTCGACTTTGTCTCTGTCATCTATGACCTAGACTAGAGTCAAGAGTAAACCCAAATTAAATAAAAAAAAAAAAAAAATACTTTAGAAAACCCAACCTCGAAAAAAGACTAAAATGTTCCAAAAAAGTCACTTTGCAAGCAGTCTGGTGCAGTCGGTGCCATCGAATCCGTGATTCAACTACGATAAACACCACTAACTGCATCAGAAAGCTTGAAAAGTGATGTTTTTGGAACTTATTAGTTGTTTTTTCGATTGTTTTTTGAAAAAAAAAAAAAAATTTTTTTTTTTCCTAATTTGTTAAACAAATACAGTGGCTTTAGTGCAAGTTTTTTAAAGTTCACGATCGCGTTAGCGTAAACGTCAATTTTTTTCATATTTTTTATATTAAATCTGAATAAGCGCCCTCTGGTGACACTCACGGAAAACCATTTTTTTCCCATACAATTTGACAAAAGCGAACGTTTAGCGACCTAATAGTATAGCGAGAGTGAACGGGAGCACGAAGCTGCCCTACCTAGTTGCGTCGCCGCTCACTATGTGCTTCTAAACTTTCAATGCTATGCAAAATACAAGCAATTATTTACAAATTTAGAATTAACACGTCATTTAGTAAATTTTATAAGCAATATTCTATATTGAACTAAAAAATCAACTAAAATAATACGAGTACAACGTTCGTAAAGTAAAAAATAACGGCAAATTACCACCTTCAAACAAAGGAACGCGCGCAGAACCAGACCTTATGGCATCCTTGCTATGTGACGTGATATCTCATCCTAAAGTTCGTACTGGGTATTGTATACCCTACCATGAAGTATTAAAACTATCGAGATTCCGCTCTAAGAAAGAGACCGAGCTATACACAGCGTATAGCACTATCCCATTTACATCGTCGGAATTTGATGGCATTAGCACGTCATGGTATTAAATGTTGAAACTTCTACCGCCAATGGGAAACTCTTTAAGTACTTGCTTTGTACTAAGTATGTTCAAATTACCTAGCACTGTCAATTCAACCACTGCATTGATATTTTCAACTTTAAAGCTTTTCAAAACTCACTTAAAAAAATGGGAGCGACCCAACAGGCATTCCAATCGGCCTTGAACGCTGTTAAATTATATATCCTAATATAATATTAATATAATATATCCTGGGACAACTCACACACGGTCACCCGATCCCAAACTAGGCAGAGCCTGTACTATGGCAACCAGACAACTGATAAACATACTTATATATTTCTAAATACATACATATTATAGACAAATTACACCCAGACACAGAACAAATGATCATGCTCATCACACAAAGATTTGTCCTGGGTGGGAATCGAACCCACGACCTCCGGTTAAACAGTCAGGATCACTAACCACTCGACCAACAGGCCAGTCGAATTAGTGTCGTATTGCCGACATGTGTATAACCTTCGTATCCTCTCGGCAGCGACATGTTCTGCGCCGGGCGCGTGCCCGAAGAGGACCTGCGCCGCACGCAGCGCGCCTGCGGGGGCGCCGTGCTCAGCTCCGTGCGCGACCTGGCGCCCGGTGCGCTGGGCTCCTGCGCGCACTTCACTGAGAGGCAGGTCGGAGGCGAGCGGTACAACATCTTCACTGGTGAGTGTTATAGCAGTAAGCTCGTCACTAAATCTCTGTTGAGATTGCCCACCATGGTCGAAATTCCGTCACATACGAACTACATTAAAAAAAAAACCCAAAAACCGTCCAAAAAGTTCGAAAGAAGTCATTCTTCGAGCACTCTGTTGCAGTGGCATCAAATTTGTGATTTAACCTTTTGAACGCCAGAGCATAAACGCATCGGCGTGCCCCCGACGCCAAGCCAAATTCACCGTACCTTTTTCATATATTTGTGACATTTGGTGTACAGGGCACACGCTTACTTGTCATGTATACGTGACAATGGCGTTCAAAAGTTTAAGCGGCTTTAATGTGCACAGTCGGGCGGCAAAATCGAACTTATGTAGAATGAATGAGTCGACCCGCATAAAGCCCGAATGAACAACCCTTTCGGCATAAGTAATAAATAAAATACAACATGTGTTTATCAATTTGGGCCCGCCATCGCGCCCTGTCGTTGTACAAATACCGCCGAACCATATCAGCCGAAAGACGTCCACTGCTGGACATAGGCCTCCCCCAAGTGCCGCCCCAACAACCGGTTCTCTGCGTCTCGCATACATCGGCTATCCGCGACCCTCACCAGGTCATCGCTCCACCTTGTGGGAGGCCTTCCAACGCTGCGTCTTCCGGTACGCGGTCGCCACTCCAGAACTTATTTGTGTAGCGCCACTAAAGAACCCTTCAATCCATCCCCCTGTCGATATAATTTGACTTCTAAGTACCCGTTCCTAATCCTCTCCTTTCCTGCAGGTTATGATAAAGAAAAAGCGCCCCCTGGTAAGCCAAAATCCTACTTCCTACTATCCTATCCTACTTCCTACTAATATTATAAACGCGAAAATTTATGTATGGATGTATGTTTGTTTGTTGCTCCTTCACGCAAAAACTACTGAATGGATTTTGACGAAATTTGGCACAGAGGTAGATAATAGTCTGGAATAACACATAGGATACTTTTTATTCCCGTACTATGTTCCCTTGGGATGATTTTAACGCGGGTGGAGTCGCGGGCGGCAGCTAGTTACTAATAAGAAGTTGTGTGGTTCCTGCAATGTTCTCTTACCCCTCTCCGACAGTTTCCAAGTCTTCCAACTACAAACGATCGATCGTCGATCGACGTTGATCGATTGCTGTGGTAGCTTTAGTTGACCGACGGATACGAGGCGATAAGCAATTGATCAACCGCCCATCGATGCCTTCGATCGATGTTGATCGATTGGTGTGGCAGTTTTGGTTGATCGACGGATACGAGGCGATAAGCAATTGATCGACCGCCCATCGATGCCTTCGATCGATGTTGATCGATTGGTGTGGCAGTTTTGGTTGATCGACGGATACGAGGCGATAAGCAATTGATCGACCGCCCATCGATGCCATCGATCGATGTTTATCGACCGCCCATCGATGCCATCGATCGATGTTGATCGATTGGTGTGGCAGTTTTGGTTGATCGACGGATACGAGGCGATAAGCAGTTGATCGACCGCCCATCGATGCCATCGATGGATGTTGATCGATTGGTGTGGCAGTTTTGGTTGATGGACGGATACGAGGCGATAAGCAATTGATCGACCGCCCATCGATGTCATCGATCGACGTTGATCGATTGCTGTGGTAGCTTTAGTTGACCGACGGATACGAGGCGATAAGCAATTGATCGACCGCCCATCGATGCCATCGATCGAGGTTGATCGATTGGTGTGGTAGCTTTAGTTGACCGACGGATACGAGGCGATAAGCAATTGATCGACCGCCCATCGATTCCATCGATCGACGTTGATCGATTGGTGTGGTAGCTTTAGTTAATCGAAGAAAGACGTAGAAACTATCGATCGACGTCGACTAATACATTCTATCATCGATCGATTGGTGTGGTAGAAACTGTCGGCCGAAGTCGACTAATCCATTCTATCATCGATCGATTGGTGTGGTAGAAACTATCGATCGACGTCGACTAATCCATTCTATCATCGATCGATTGGTGTGGTAGCAATTGTCGATCGACGTCGACTAATCCATTCTATCATCGATCGATTGGTGTGGTAGAAACTATCGATCGACGTCGACTAATCCATTCTATCATCGATCGATTGGTGTGGTAGAAACTATCGATCGACGTTGACTAATCCATTCTATCATCGATCGATTGGTGTGGTAGAAACTATCGATCGACGTCGACTAATCCATTCTATCATCGATCGATTGGTGTGGTAGCAACTGTCGATCGACGTCGACTAATCCATTCTATCATCGATCGATTGGTGTGGTAGAAACTGTCGGCCGACGTCGACTAATTCATTCTATCATCGACCGATTGGTGTGGTAGAAACTATCGATCGACGTCGACTAATTCGTTCTACAATCGATCGATTGGTGTGGTAGAAACTATCGATCGACGTCGACTAATCCGTTCTACAATCGATCGATGGCATAGATCGACGATCGATCGATTGGTGTGATCCCTTAGTGAACAGTTACAAGTGTCTCTTCGGCTAATGATTATAATAACAAACGGATCCAATTTCTGATAGCTTAAAACTACATTCAAGAACTGGAATGGGGTCATAGGGTATCTAATTAGTCCGTCAGATAGATTTCCAAAAAAAATTGGACACGTATTTTTGCTTTTGTCACGTAAACAAAAAATGAAGACGATACAGTGCGTTGAAAACTCGTGTGACGTCACTTACCAGTACACATTTTTACTGAGAAGTGACGTTACAAGCCCCCCACTCCTTATCCTTTGATGCGTTTTATCTTTGTAATTTTTTATTGATTTGATAAAATAAAAATACGTACCCAGTATTTTTCTATAATAATCTTACTGAGGGACTAAATAGAATCGTATTTTTTTAACCCAGGGAACATCCCAATTGCAATGGGATCAACCATAGATTTAAATAGTAAAGATGGGTCCTTCCGAATGTTGACTTATACGCGTTCACCATACAAGGAGCACGGTATTTATAACGTCTCGTGCGCGGACCGCTCCCGAAGATAGCCGACCGCGAGGCGCGCTCGCTTCGGTCTAGACCGGCTATGTACCATTTGTGGCTAAAAGAAACGTACAGTCCGCCCTGTCCTCACTACAGAGTCAATGGGCTCAAGTATTTCTAAGGTTAAAGTTCCAAATTGCATCACAAGATAGCACAGTCTTGGATGTGCAGGGTCCCCATACCCCTATTAACCACCATACCTTGACTGTGCAGGCTGCCCAGCTGCCAAGACATGCACGCTGCTCCTCCGTGGCGGCGCGGAACAGTTCCTGGAGGAGACGGAGCGTTCCCTGCACGACGCCATCATGATCGTCAGGCGTACCATCAAGAATGACGCGGTCGTCGCTGGTGAGTTTATAATAATATTTGTTTCAATGCCAGCAAGTCAAAAGTGCACTCAATGGGAGTTCATTGAGTACAGTTTTGACTTGATGAATGTGTACTGAATAATAATCAGAGATCGGAATAGGTAGACTATATTTACCTAATTTTCGTGGAAGTAAGTAACATAGAGTTGATAATACCTCCTCTAAAATCCCGGAACGGACGCTTCGCGTCTTCTTTTGCAGCTGTATAGGCGACATAGTATTTGACGTCAGAGTTCGTATCAAACTCCTCTTTGTAACTGTCATCTTTGAAGCTTCATAACTTCATCGCTGATGAAGATATTTAAAAAATTAAATACTTTTTTAATAGAGCCAATAATTCATTTTGTAAGTAAAAAAAAAATTGCATGCATATTCCCTATTGACTAATTAACGCTTGAGTGAAAAGTTTTAAGCCAATGATTATAGACAACGGATCCAATTTCTGAAGAACCATGAGGATCATGTTAGTAGAAATGAGGCTTACAACTGTATAATTATAACCATTTCCAAGTATACCGAGGTCCGCTTCCATACTAATATTTTGAAAATACCAGTATTTTCATGGAGCGATTGACCTCCACAAATAGATTCGCGTGCTTCCGAGGCACGGAGGAGTCTTGGTATTCAGTACTGGGGCCTGAGTGCCTTGCAACCTTACAAACCTTGCAAATCTATACTAATATTATAAAGAGGAAAGATTTGTATTTTTGTATGTAACGAATGAACTTAAAAACTACTGGACTGATTTGAAAAATTCTTTCAGCAATGGATAGCTTCATTATCAGCGAGTAACATAGGCTATATTTTATCCCCGTACTCCCACGGGAACGGGAACTACGCAGGTGAAACCGCGTGACGTCCGCTAATTTATTTAAAATAGTTCACTTTCCTCTCTCCTACTTTGCTGTGCCCGACTGGGTCCACAATGATCATATTTTTGTAAAACCTACCACCTAAATTCACATGTGCACGCAATAAATATATTGAGTACTAGCTTTTGCCCGCGACTTCGTCCGCGTGGAATAGTTACTTGGGGCAGACATTTTTATTTTAAGATTATGAAGTTTAGTAAAGTTACAGTAACAGAGAAAGAATAGATAGATATAGATAGTTTAACAAATGTTCGACGCGATTCTTTAAATTGGCATAACTATTTTATTTATGAAGCAATTGACATGAAACAAACACTAAATGTTAAGTGAAGCTTACCACTAGATATTAGTGCAAACACATCTAAATCGGATAAGCCGTTTCTGAGATTAGCGTGCACAAAAGCACAGATAAAAATTCTAACAATCATTGTTTTGGGTGCTATTTGCGTTGATAAAGGTCCCAAGAATATTTTTTCTCATATATCTTCCATGTACAGACAGCGATCCGTTACATTTTTATTATATGTATAGATTGAGTAACCCGCTGTCTATAAATGGGACTTTTGCCAACACTTCCCATGTTCATGTCCCAGGTGGCGGCGCCATCGACATGGAGATCTCCAAGCACCTCCGCGAGTACGCCAAGGGTGTGGCCGGCAAGGAACAGTTGCTGGTGGCCGCAGTGGCGCGCGCGTTCGAGGCGGTGCCCCGGCAGCTGTGCGACAACGCGGGCTTCGACGCCACCAACCTGCTCAACAAGCTGAGGAACAAGCATCATAATGGTGAGTGGGCTCCTAGCTCCTAGCTTTAGGCCATGTTTACCAGCTGTTAGACACGTTTTCCCAGCTTTGGAACTGTTTCCCCACGTTTGGGTGTGTTTCCCCACTTTTGGGAGTATTTCCCCACTTTTGGGAGTATTTTTCCATCTTTGGTAGCGTTTTCCCACGTTTTGGGTAGTTTTTTTTACCTTTGGTAGCGGTTCTTTTGGATCATTTTCCCCACTTTTGGGAGTGTTTCTCCGCCTTAAGCAATGTTTTCCCAGCTGCCTCACAGTAGTTGTTTTCCATACGTATGCTCCTTGGCTATGCAAGGAACAGATACAAAGAACAGAACAATGGCTGCAGAATAACAGCCGCACTGGTCGATTTTCAAGGTTAAGCAACGCTTGCCAAGGTTGGTCTGTGGGTGGGACCATCTTAACATACCGAGTTTCTTCCGTGTCTCGGTGCGCTCGCTACGTCGTTGGTCCCGGCTGTCATTTGTAGATCTTTGGCAGTCGTTACGGATTGTCAGAAGCCAGTTTTGACTCCAGTCTTGCCAAGAACTTCCGTGTAACCCAGTTAATAGGTTGTGGAGGTCTGGTAGGCAGCCGCTCCACGTAAAATACTGGTATTCAGCTGAATCCGGTTTGACTGGAAGCCGACCCCAATATAGGGCGAGGCCACAATACTGCGTTGCGGCGTCGCATCGCAAAAACGACGTCGCACAGCAATACATTTACAATTCAATTACAATTAGATTCCTGCGACGCGACACCGCAACGCGGTGTTGTGGCCTCGCCCATAGATGGGAAAAAACTAGGCAGATGATGAGTTCAATTTCTTACTTCAATAACAAGTTGTATTATTTCCAGGTGACGTGTGGTACGGCATCGACATTCAGAAGGAGGACATCGGCGACAACTACGAGTCGTGCGTGTGGGAGCCCGCCGTCGTCAAGATCAACGCCATCACCGCCGCCTGCGAGGCTGCCGCTCAGGTAACCCTTCACCTGCCTTCTACGAACGGGTGTCAGCATCTATCTATCTATCTTTTGGGGTATGGTTTCCGCACTCTATCCTGATGTTGGACCATTGTGCGGAACCAGTCTGACAGACCCCTCCACCCGCCCCAGGGTGGAGGATTTCCATGAGGATTTCTCCCCGATATCAAAAAAAAAAAAAAAAAAAATTGTGCGGAACCATGGCGGCCGTCATTCCAACCAGCCAACCTCCCTCCAGAAGCAGATCAGTCCTCTCAGTGTGTTCAGGATATCTGTGAGCGAATTCGGTGTCTCTATTGCTTGCCTCCGTGTTTCGGCGACGCCTGCGCCTCTAGGAGCACGTGCCAGTCCGTCTCCTCCTCCTCCATGAATGCTCTGCACAGAGGACAGTCCGTTATACTTATCGTGTGTGATATTGACGGGTAGTGCCTGCCAGGGTTGCGGAATTGTTCGAAAGAGTCACCGCGGCCCTGGAACACGGGTGGGTTTTAGTCAGTAAGAGTCTGACACTTCCTTCCCGGGAAAAGTCATTTGATGATTTCCCGTTTTTGAAAATTAAGGAGCTGTTCAGACTTTACGCGGCATTTGTCCTCTGACTCGAGCAATTCGCACCATCAATTATATTTATTTATTTATTTAAACTTTATGTACAATAGTGGTACATGGGCGGACTTAATGCATCAAGGCATTCTCTACCAGTCAACCTTTGGGTTATAAAGACTATACTGTGGTAGGTGTACAATAAATAAACATAAGATTTAAATTGAATTTTAACATTTCGGAAAGAATATACTGATAATATATATAATACTAATAAAATACATATATATGCTAAAATAATAAAGTAATAAATATGATATATAATAATCATCCCGATTAAGAAATTATTTAGAATTATTCCGAGATTTATTCAGGTCGAAATTGATATATTCACATGTCCCTGGGGTGAATTCGCAAAAATAGTATTGTTTACACTTTGTTACAAAAAACTAACTTAATAGGTATTGTATTAGTATTTTGTGGTTTAATTTTAAGTTTGGGTGTGTAATAGTAGTTTTAAGGCAGTTAAATAAATAAATAAATTATGCTGGCTCAAGCTCATCCGTCAAGAATTATCAGACACAAGCCTTCTTTGAAAGTTGTAAAGCCAATGATTATAAACAACGGATCCAATTTCTGAAGAGCTGTGTGGATCATGTTAGTAGAAATGAGGCTTACAACTAACATAACACTATAAAACCAAAATACGCCAAAACCGTTTTGAAGCAAAATCCGGTTAAGCGGAGAAACAAAATTTAGTGGGCAAGCTCGCTCCATCGTCGACTTTGTCTCTGTCATCTGACCTAGACTAGAGTCAAGAGCAAACCCATCTCAAATAAAAAAAACAACGGGTTGCACTCCGGGAGTGCCGCAAGAAGTGAAAACTTGAACATTAACGTTGTTTATTTTTGATATTTTGGAATGGTTAGGGAATAATTTCGCACGAATTGCTTTAATTATCTTTATCTTTTATTATATTAGTAAAAAGTACTATCATTTATGTGGTAAAATACAATATTAATTAATTGCGCTATCGTACACAAACATGACAATTTATATTACATTAAAAATGTAACACGTTCAGAACTTTCCCTCCGTCTTACGAATTTTCGATCAGGTCACGTGTCCTGACGCGAGTTTAACATTTTTTACCCATCCCTAAAAGTGTACAACGCAACAAAAAAAAAATTAATTAAAAAAAAAACAGACAGGCGATCCGCGACTTTGTTCTATAGTATTTAGGCTCTTGCAAGAGTTATCTTTAAATACCCGAGTTATTTGCTAACACGAGGTTTGAATAACAAATATTTCATGCATAATGCTAATTTACACAGTGCGAGCTAGCGTGCGAGTCAGTCTGCCGAGTAGCTGCAGTGCAGTAACTCGCATCGTATCTAGCGCGAGGGAAAGTCAAGGCCTTCGCCCCAACCGCCGCTACAGGAGAAGACGCCCCGGGCGTCGGGAGTCGCAGGGCTCACCCCGGCCACCTACTGCGCGGGGCAAGGACGGCTCACGTTGGGTGGCTCGCTGTCCGGTCACCACCAGGCCCGGGTCCATGGCGCGTTGTGTTCCACGCGCGCCTCAAGGAGATGTCAGCATAGGAGACGGGGCAGAGCCTGCCAGGGTACAGGGATTTGTTCGAAAGAGTCACCGCGGCCCTGGAACGCAAAGGGCTTTAGAAGGAACACGGATGGGTTTTAGTCAGTAAGAGTCTGACACGCCCTTCCGCTCCACCCAGAGCGGAAGAAGTCATTTGATGATTTCCCATCCTTAAAAAAAAATAAAAAAAGTCGTATCTAACGAGCTACTGCCACGTGCGAGTTGGATAGTAGCTCGCATCCGAGTTACTTTAACATTTTTCTGTTTTCACACGCCTCGCTCGGATCTCGGACATCACTCGCATTGTCCGCACGCGTCTGGCATTAGTTCGGCAGTGTCAGTAGGCATTTGCGAGCAGAACTTGTATTTTTTGTGTGCAGCGCCTCGGTAGAGACTGTTGAGCAGTTACTATCATCGTGAACATAGCTAGTAGCTGCCTAGTTGTCACCAGCCCGTCCCTAGCTGTCCTCCCCCCAGCGACGCCCTGAGCCGAGGCCCGTACCCCACAGGGGATGCCTTTAGCGTGTAGTCGCTTAGTTTGTAAGTTTTTTATAAGCCCTGGCTGGAGGCTTTAATATTATATTAAGGCCACCACAGGCAAGCCCGGTTGAGCAGTCGACAACCTCATAGGTTGAACTGCGATAAGCCACTCATAAAAAAAAAAAAAACATTCGTCACTACCGCGCCAAACGGCTAACGCCCAGCATGCTGAGGCTCGAGTCTCGAGAGCAATAAACACATCTGTTAAATATTGTTTCGAGGCACAGAACAAAAAAGATAAGAGGACCATACTTAACCTTTTGCGTGTCTTAAGTTACACAGTTCGACATAAGAAAAAATGCTCCAAATGTCTTAAGTCGGACAGTTACACATAAGGGCTTGGTCAGGATTGGACGATAAAAATCTGTTAAGACACGCAAAAGGTTAATATAAATATTTTCTTAATTTCCAGATCCTCTCCGTCGACGAAACGATAAAGAATGTGAAGGCACAAGACATGCCGACGGCCGGAGCGCCCATGGGACGCGGAATGGGTCGCCCACGCATGGGCTGATGATCCCCACGAACATAACCTCACAACTCGCTATATAAAACGCCTTCTGACCAATCTGTACCGTTGAACAGTACTTTTGTACGAAGTGACTGACTAACGGACCCAGGGACCCTACTATGAAGTCTTAAAACGATCATGATTCCGCTCTAAGAGAGAGAGACGGAGCTATACATAGCGTATAGCACTATCCCTTATAAATCGGAATTGAATGGCATTAGCACGTCATAGTAGGGCAGCAGTTCAGTTACTTGGTAACGATAGATCCCCAAACGTTTTTGTTCCGGTGTTTGACGAAATTTTAACGCTGTCGGGTATATTTACGGATTTCTAATATAGTATAATCACTTCTAACTTTTAAAAGGCTATTAAAGCACCACTTGAATATAATATGTGATTTGTAATTTACCGTTTCTAAAACTTAATTTTTAGTGTATCTTAATTGTTGTTTTTCCTCGTGGAAGTGCTTAATTGTATTATTTTTGAGCTTAATAAATTTCTGAAACTGTATTTTTACCTTGGCATTAAAGTCAGATAAATACAAGCCAAACATGCTCTGAAGTGTCTTCGTGTGTTAAGAAGCATCGTTGAAAAAATTCGTTACTCTCGGCTCCATAACGCCCTTGTATTTTTGCCCAATTTCTTCTAAATATACTTTGCGTATTATCTTGTTAGAACAGCTAGCGAATCCAAACTTTCCTGTCCCCGATGGGGGTTATCCGAGGTGACCAAATATATATCTGGATTTTTTTATTATTACCTATGTTTCATTTAGAATTTTTTATTTAAAAAAAAAACTAGGTTTTGCCCGCGACTTCGTACGCGCATATCCCGTTTTTTTCCCGTTCCCGTATAGCCTATAGCCTTCCTCATGAATGTGGCTATCATATACAAAATGAATTTTCTAAATCCGACTGGTAGTTCCAGAGATTAGCGCGTTCAAACAAACAAACTCGTCAGCTTTATTATAATAGTTTAGATTAACCGGTTCACAGTAAAATGAACCACATGTGGTCATTGCTGATTGTTTAACCATTTACTCTGCTGTGCGGACAGTGAACCATTTAACCTTTTGAACGCCATTGTCACGTATACATGATAAACAAGCGCGTGCCTTGTACGCCAAACGTCACAAATACGTGACGGAAATTACGGCGGATTTGTGGCTTGGCGTCGGGGGCACGCCGATGCGTTTATGCTCTGACGTTCAAAAGGTTAAGCAATATAAAGATGTCATGGATAAACATTTACTCGCATTTATTTTGAAATAAATATTGTTTGTTTTTTGAAATTTTTGTATTGAGCTTTGCTTTAAAACTGTTTTAACGATAGATTGGTCTCTTCACGCTTAGAACTAAGTTATTATAGTATTACCTATTAATTATATTAATAATAACTATTAATACCAAGTTCTTTTGTTTTATTTATTATAAACCTATCTACAGGGAGCTTCAGCAGTACGTGGTTATGTTTAAGGTGGTTTTATGTATCTGATAGAAAAATCCCAACTGTTAAAAACTACTAGCAATCTCATGCAGTTGTGTCGTTTATTTTATCGAAATAAATCATATTTAAATATTTTTTTTGAAACTTTTTATTTACTTAAACGCACTGCCTGTCAATTCTGTAAACTCGTCGAAGTGAAGGCTTGGGTGAAGTGATAATGAGGTGAGCTGTCAATCCATATATGGGTGTATTGTGCTCACATAATATAATCAATAATGTATACAAAATATTGTAATACTTATATTTGAAAAGAGTAACTATGGAGTTTCTTGTCCGTTCTTCTCCATAAGAATCTACTTTTTCCGAACGGACAACAGGTCATTTATATTTTAGCCTTATTTTTTGGTCGCCAAATATCCGAATCTGTCGGTCACTGGTTCAAAACAAAAAAATAGTCGTTAATTAGTCGAAATTGGTCGTCAAATATTAGAATCTGTGGGTCAGGTTCAACAAAAATAAGCATTTCGAGGTGACCGATCTGGAGTATCCCCAGCTTGGCCCAATTTGAATCTCAAAAGCTAGGGCACCTAGCGAAGGTCTGTCTTCTCCCAAATTTTGTCGCTTATTAGTCTGAATTGGTCGCCAAATATCAGAATCTGTTGGTCACGGGTTCAAAAGTTATAAGCGTTTCTAAGTGACCAACCTGGAGAAAGTCCCCAGCTTGGCCTAATTTTAATCCTAAAGCTATACTTAGGGCACCTAGGGAAGATCTATTTTGTCGCTAATTAGTCGCAATTTTGCGCCAAGTCACAGATTTAGAATTCAATTTCTCCATACATTGGTACAAGCAAGTACAAAATATTTTCAAGTAGTTTCTAGACAGTAGGTATCTAGGTATGATGTCTTACGGTGAAAAGAGCGCCGAAAAAAGGGGCATGATACAGGTATTCTACGTATACAAATAATTAGTACCCTTACATGTGATTCATTTCGTAGAAAAATCAGAACTGAAACATTTGTATTTACCGAGAAATCAACGATGATTACTTTCGCGCGCTCGTTCAGCAGGACCACGACTTTCAATGTCGATTCCAAGTTTAAGGAGCTTGTCGCTTTCCTCAAACCTACATCGAAAATTAGTACGGGCGAGGCCACAACATTGCGTTGCGGCGTCGCATCGCAAAAATCTATTTGTAATTGAATTGTAATTGTATTGCTGTGCGACGTCGTTTTTGCGATGCGACGCCGCAACGCACTGTTGTGGCCTGGCCCTACCCTGTAAGATAAAATTAGTACCCAAAATTCAAAAATAAAAAGTACTTCAGTAGTTTACGAGATATACCATGCCATTGGTGGGGTGGCGGTAGACACGGTGTTAATTTTTCATTTCTAGATTTCCCTATTAAAAACTACGTGATTTTTCCACAAATATAAACAAAAAATAGTGCTCATAAAGAAGTTATATTATAGTGACCGAAAATTCAGATTATAAGTGTTGTTTTTAAGAGAAATTAGAGATGATTGTTAGTTAGTAGCAATTGGCCTGTAGTTCCTAATGGAAGATTTTGGCATCTTTTAAATGTATCGGTTAAATTGTCAGTACTTAGTAACTGACAGTTTTAATTTATCGGAAAAAATACCGTGTTCTGTGCACAAATCAATAATATAACTTAAAGGAGCAGCAATTGAAGTTGCTACATCCTTAACGACCATTGTTATAATACCGTCATAACCTGCGCTATTTATATTCCGCAGAGAAATTATAATTTTATGAATGTCTAAAGGAAGTGGGGCATAAATGTTGATGAAAATAAAATTTAAAATTGAATTTTAACATTTCGGAAAGAATATACAGATAATATATATCTAGGTATAATAAAATAAATACATACCTAAATATGCTAAAATAATAAACTAATAAATATGATATACTTATAACAATCATACCGATTAAGAGAATTCATAATAATCATGACGAAGAACATCTAAGAATGACAAGCTTTTAAATAGCGTTTTCGGAAGAAAATTTTGACTCATCCTTCTTGATGTCAAGGGGTAGCATATTCCAGAGTTTAATGGTAGAAATAGCGTAGGAATTAGACAAAAAGCCGATGCGGTGGGAAGGGATATGAAGAAGTAAGTTTTTGGATGCTCGAAGGTTGAGACTGTGAGAACTACCCAACACTTTAAAATATTGTTTTAAATAATCAGGAGCACAAGGATCGTTCACAATAGTGAAGAGCATGCAGAGGTTTATTCTGGAAGCATACAGAGATTATATTCTGGAAGAACACATAGGACTTTTTTATCCCAGAAGTATGTGTCTATGGGATAATTCTCGACATTCACGCGGGTGGAGCCGCGGGCTGCAGCTAGTAAATCCATAATTTAAAGAATTTACCTTTTTTTTAAAAGATGGAAAATCGTCAAATGACTTCTTCCGTCCTGGGTGGAGCGGAAGGGCGTGTCAGACTCTTACTGACTAAAACCCATCCGTGTTCCTTCTAAAGCCCTTTGCATTCCAGGGCCGCGGTGACTCTTTCGAACAAATTCCGCAACCCTGGCAGGCTCTGGCCCTACCGAGCCCCGTCTTCTATGCTGACATCTCTTTGAGGCGCGCGTGAAACACAACGCGCCATCGACCCGGGTCTGGTGGTGGTCGGACAGCGAGCCACCCAACGCTCGCCGTCCGAAGGCCCGCGCCTACGGTGGCCGGGGATCGTCCTGCGACTCCCGACGCCTGGGGCGTCTTCTCCTGTAGCGGCGGTTGGGGCGAAGGCCTTGCCTTTCCCTCGCGCGGCCCGCCTCCTCCTTCGCTAGCATTACTGCTTCGCAGAAGGAGGTGACCGTTCCCCAAGCCTCCTCGCTCCGGACCATGGATTCAACTAGGGCAGGACGCGAGGGGTCACCGCCGCCGTTGACTCGACGAGGACACGGCGTGGCTCAGCCCAAGCAGGGCTGACCTCCACCGTGTCCTCCGTTAAACAACATAATATCTACAAGTTAAACTTAAAATTATCTAGTAAAATCTCACCTTGACCAGTGCATCGAAACGGTTAACAATTACTAAGTTAGCGATCAGAACTAGCCCATTACATGATTATTCATAATAGACTATAGATTCGTATCGTGTGTAAACGTAACATCACGCCTTGTGATCAGCAGAGGGGGTTGGCAGACTTGTGTAAAGGTACACGTATATTTCGCAATTATGTAGGCAATAGAGGGCGATTTATCGTATTTCTATAAACCAGCCAAAACTCCAGACTGCGGATCATTATCATCATCATCATATCAACCGAAAGACGTCCACTGCTGGACATAGGCCTCCCCGAAGAGGGGGTGGGGGTGCCATAATCGCCAAGCTTGGCAGGCGGGTTGGCGATCGCAGAGTAGCTGTTGCAATGTACAGAGAATACTGCTGCCCATTCTCTGGTGAGTCCCTTAGTCGCCTCTTACGACACCCATGGAAAGTGATGGGATGGTGCTATTCTTTTACGTCCGACAAAAAACGGAACAGATTAATTTGAGCCACTCATGGCTAAAATCAAAATATTTTACTAGGTATTGCGCGCGACTTCGCTCGCGTTAAGTAGCCTAAAATTGTTTTCAGGGTCACATCCATCTCAGTAGCAAAATTCATCAAAATCGGTTCAGCGATTTAGGCGTGATAGCGTAAGAAACTCACTTTTACATTTATAATAGGTAGTTAGGATTAAATAAAATTTTCAAGCCAATTCAAGTGTTTTCCTGAAATAATCAACGGGAAAAATCTTAAAACTATTATTTAAATAAATTAATTATGTAATAGACGGACAGAGTCATTAGGCGGTCAACAGTCGATGCGAAGGTATTACTCAATTCAGCCTCGAACAATATATGCCGCGGGAAACTTGTAATTACAATAAAAAATCCCATCCGTTTGTTTCTACACAGTACTTAGCCAAGTGTTGGTGAAAAACCACGTATTTTTGTTATAATCTTTAATATCTATTTAGAATTCTAAAAAAATATCGTAAAATAAATATGTAATGATTTTCTATATCTAATACTTTTTGTGTTAAAAAAATAACTGTCAAAAAGGGCCGGAAAAATGACGTTTCGAAAAAATGCGTTCGTAAATTTCGTGTTTCTAACAGTCGCATTCACTCAAGTTGCGTCATGGACAATCGATTTGCCGGAAGTTAGAAAGTTTTTATTTGAGAAAAATGAAAAGTATAAAAAATATAGTAAGAATGAGTATGAAGATTATTTGAATAGCGACCAGAAATTTTATAGTAATATAGAGGGGAATAGTAAGCATAACTCGGAGGACTATAAACATGAACATCACCCCCATGAAAATGATAAATACGCGGAAGAATATGGCTACCATACGTCTTATATGGAGAAGAAAGTAAGTATTTACTTAATCACTATACGAACTAGACAGTATATCAAGCACGGGAGGGTTTTACAGCGCCAGGGTAATTAATTTTATTTAGGAATAATAAATTATTTTTTCGACCGAATTTCAATAAAATTTCGTATTTAGCTAGATTCCATTGAGTCCAGACATTGGTGGATCCAGGGGAGGCGGCGCTAAAGGGCTCAAGCCCCCCTCCTCTCTAAAAGACCCAGATTTCTTTATAGTTAGCCTAACCTAATGAAATAATTGAGGAATTTACGAAAAGTACTAAGGAAGCTGGGTATGCGTTAAAAATTAAAATGTTATGTGCTTTTTTAGTGTACCTACTTTGCTAAAACCCACCCTAAGCGAGGTCAAACGCCCCCCCCCCCTAAACGATAATCCTAGATCTGTCCCTGAGTCCAGCCAAATACACAGAATAAACCCATGTATAGTACAAAAACACAGCTGTTGCAAGGTGCTCTCATTGATCTCTCCCACAGTCCGTTAGAACTATGGGACAACTCGGAGCTGCTACTGAATAATCCGTAATTTAGACCTAAGATAGGCCTTCTACATTGAGACCCAAGGTAGACCTTCTACACTGTTCGACCTGGAAATCGAACCCAGGCTCCAAGCTCACTAGTCACGCTCGTTAACCTCGAGACCATTGTTTTTTTTTATTGATGGGAAATCATCAAATCAGAATCTCATCCGTGTTCCTACCCTGGCAGGCACTTGTCCTAGTGGGCCTCGTTAACCTTGAGATCAACGGGGCGGTCGCCCCTACTATGAAGTTTTTAGGGTTTCAAACGTCCGTAAAAAACGGAATTATTATAGAATCACTCGTGAGTCTGACTGTCTTTCCAACTGTTACGGCTGATTTTCACCAAATCTACTGGACCGATTCTGTTGAAAGGTATAGGCACATAAAGTTCTGTGACCCCAATACGCACGCGTAATGAAAATACATATATTTTGAAAAAGGGGTCAAATTAGATAATTAAATAAAAGGTTTTCTAGCTGTGCTGTGTGGCATATCAAATAAATGAAAGGGCTCATTGTAAGGGTCTCAAACGTATTTTTTTAAATATTCCATTTCAAAGTTATTGAAGCAAATATATGAAATTTGGCAATTCACCGCCACCCCCATAACTCCGAAACTATTGAGCCTAAAATATGAAATAATAACCTATAGATTATAGGAAAACCAATAAAAAGTCTATGGTTTTAAAGAAACATGTAAAAATATTATTCGTTCGAAACCCCTAGCACGTGAGTCTGTCTCTGTTTTATTTAAATATAGATATGATTAAAACTTTAGGTTTACAACATAGTACGAGACGGTAGCTCGTACTTGGAAGGACTTCGACGATCTCTGGAAGACTACAACAGGTTCCTAGAGAGCTGTAACAGACGGAACTCTAGCATGGTAAGCTCTACTTCTTCATCAATCGACACGCAAAAAAAAAGAAGAAAAAGGGTTACAACAAATAAAAAACATATTTTTATTTGTTGTAAACCTACCACAGTAGGTATAGTCTTTTTAACCCAAAAGTTGACTGGTAGAGAATGCCTTGATGCATTAAGTCCGCCCATGTACCACTATTGTACATTCAGTTTAAATAAATAAAAAAGCTCCAATTTACCAGAGAGGCAAATTCTCTTACTCTAACCTCAATGGTCGCATTGAAGGGTTAAGATCTCTCTCTTTTCTACTCTGGTGAGTGTTCTGCTATCATTTCGATAGAAGTCTATAAGCATGAAGTGAACTGTCACTTCGTCTTGTTTGTTTGGACTGATGGCTAACTTTATGTTCACTTCACCGTTTACAGAATCGCACTGCTGATTTGTTACTTAATATAAAGTCCGGAGATGCACTAGTTAAATATGAAACTTTAAAATAAATTACGCCAATACCTAACCGTTTTAATTTTAGCAAAACTCGACATCAAGCAACTTCAACTCCAGCACCTCATCAAACTCTTCATCCTGGCGACCGCAGTACGACACCCCCTCAAACGGCACAAACTCCTCAACGTTCCCATCCACCAGCAATTCCTCGACACTGATGCTTAACTTTGAGAACTACAATAATTCTATTGTTCCTATGCGGCCGAAGAACTCGACGGAAAGCAGAAGCAGGTTTAATGATACAAGGAGAAGGTAAGTTTATGGTTTTCAATAAAATGTATCTAAGTAAAACGGCCACTGCCCAGAATAACCTTCCGTCAAGTTGTTCCACTTCCCTAAGCCTATTCAGGCTGATAAACGGCCAGTTTCAATAACGTATCTACCTTTGACAGCTGATCAGTAGCTGAAACGTCATGTTTGAAAGGCAAACATGACGTTTCAGCTACTGTACAGTAACTAATTTGACAGTTGGTTAAAGGTAGATACGTTATTGAGACCGGCCGTTTATGTGACAAATTGTCAAACGAATGTTACAAGTAGGTAACCACAACAGCTATCACGCGTTTGACATGCGTTTGACATTTGTTGCATTAATTTTGCGATAATTTTCGTACTAGAAACTGGGCCCAAGTTTTCGTTATGGATGTCGTATGTAGTACTAATAAGGTACCTACGAGCTACGTTTTCATGCATTAAATACCAACATTTTGTTGTATGCTTATTAATCAATGTAGGTATGGTATTGAGATGATGCTTTAAAGAAGGTAAGTAGGTATTACAAAATAATATCGTGATTTATTGCATTATAACTTCTTCCCCAATAAATTTAAATAAATCTGCTCTTAGCGTACCAATAACAAAAAAAAAATACAAATAAACAGGAACAATAGACGGCTAACTTGTGAAGAGGCCACGGAATCCAGCGAGCAAGTGAGAAGATATTCAGATCTGGCTCTATGGGCCACTGGAAGGCTGCAAGACCTGGCGTATGCTAAGAAGTATCAGAAGGTAAGGTTTTTTAAGTTTAGCATTTTAGAGTTCATCGCTTGAATTATCCAATAGGCAGACGTAGGGTTGCCAACCGTACTCTAAAATAGAGTATTGTACTCTATTTTGCGTAGGCGTTCGATATGATATATACAATACCTATAGTGACTGTCTTTTAACCTTTTGAACGCCAGAGCATAAACGCATCGCCGTACTTTTTGTCACATATTTGTGACGTTTGGCGTACAGGGCACGCGTTTGCTTGTCATGTATACGTGACAATGGCGTTCAAAAGGTTATTTAAACTGAATTAAATCCTGCCATTTCGGTATTCCACTGAAGGTGTTTTTGTCTTGTTGGTCATAATTGCAAATTGGTGATAAAAGAAATTCATTGGAATTCTCTAATTATTTTAATGACAATAACAATTCGTAGTAGTAATATAATAAAATGTACTTTTCTTGTACTAGGTACCTACTCTTCATTTACTCGTCCTAAAATGAGAAAAACTCTATTTCTTCTAAAAAGTTGGCAACCCTAGGCAGACGTAAAGTAGGTAGGTACCTACACCACGCTTTCGTAAAAAAAGTCATGTCAAAAGTGGGCGGGAAAAATGACATTTGGTAAAAATGCGTTTATGAGTTTCGTAATTTTAACAGTCGCGTTCACTGACTTTGCGACGTGGAGGTGGACTACAATCGGTTGTTTCATATTGTTTTCACAAGCCGAGAGTTTGGGCTTCCACAGAAATTCTACTTTGTAACTCATTTGCTAGAACTTAATCTGTTTATCTTGACGTCCTAAAATATCAGGAACGCAACGTCAAATTAGACGCTGAAGTAAACCACAAGTTTCCTAAGACCTTGATTTATAAGTAATTGAATCCGTTATTTCAGTCATACCTACCTAATGTTTTAATACTTTCACGATTTAAATAGGTACCTAACAGAACTACACTTTGATGAGGAATGTGATCGACTCAAACTTTAGTTGTCATTCTTGGTTTTTCGTTACTGTTTTTTAACCTACTTCCAAATAAGGAGGAGATTCTCAGTTCGGTTGGTATATATATCTATCTATATATAAATAAATGTTTTAAGGTTTTTGATCCGATTCCTGTGATTATTTTTAATTTCAATGCTTGCTATTTGCCTTAAAATTTGACTGGGATGATGTATTTTTTGCGTACTTAGAAGATTTTTATCAAAAAAACACAAAAAAGTATATTTTTCTGTTGTGGGCGGATCTAAAAATGTTTAGTACCTTCAACCCATAAGTACATAATTATGATAATAATCATTGTATTATAAACTGAAACCGAACCCCATATGGTTGGGACAAGACTAGGCAGCCTATGAAGATGATTTTTCAAAGGAACTCCCATCTTAGCTTAGGCTATAGCTTGCAAATTTCGCTTTCTTCTGTCACATCTTCGGTAGTATAGTGGTAAGTATCCCCGCCTGTCACGCGGGAGACCGGGGTTCGATTCCCCGCCGGAGAGATTCTTTTTGTGTTTATTTTTAAGATGCAATTTTAAATCGGAGACTTTTTTTCTAAAGTAGATACAATAATTACTATTTTTTTCAAAATATTATTGTTTTGGGGACTGTCTTCATGTAATTTTTTAACGTTCAAAGAGTGCTAATTTCTTACTGATTTTCATTAGCACCTAGTTTGAATAAATGACTTGATTTTGAATGAAAACATTCCCAAAACCTCTTCATTGTAGGTACAGACGCCAGCACGTCAAGCTACCCGAAACTGTCAAATTTTCCCAATCAACCTTGAGCCTAATTCTTTAGCGATAAAGTTGAAAAATCTATTAAAGAAATTTGACAAATTGTTGTAGCTTAAAGTGCTGGCGTCTACACCATTGAACAATGCTTATTAAAGTGAAAACTTCTTTAGCGGCGTTGTGCACTTTTTGGGATGGGTAAAAATGTTAAACTCGCGTCAGGACAATGTAATATAAATTGTCATGTTTGTGTACGATAGCGCAATAAATGAATATTGTATTTTACCACATAAATGATAGTACTTTTATACTGATAATTAAAGCAATTCGTGCGAAATTATTCCCTAAACATTCCAAAATATCAAAAATGCACAACGTTAATGTTCAAGTTTTTACTTCTGCCGGCACTCCCGGAGTGCAACCCGTTGTTTATTTTTATTGTGTTATCCCCTCAGACAGACGAGCAGGAGGAGAACGAACTTATCCTCAAGTTGGCGTGGTTCCTAGATCGACTGGCGTACCTCAGCGGGTACGAGCCTGAGTACAAGGACTATAACTACTATGAGCCCAGGGGGACTAAGAGTGAGTGGTGATTTATAATTTCTTTATTTTTTGCTGTTAATGACGATCGCGCCGCACTGTGGACCGAAAATCGATCTTCATACACTAAGTATAGACGCCAGCACATCAATTTACAACAATCTGTCAAATTTCTTTAATAGATTCTCAACTTTATCGCTATTAGGTTCAAGGCTGATTGCGAAAATTTGACAGTTTCGGGTAGCTTGATGTGCTAGCGTCTGTACTTAGGATTAAAAAATTTTAACGGTATTTTTTGCTGGAAATAGCTTTTGTTTTCCATTACTAAGCCCAAATATATCATTCGAGTTAATTTAACGTAATGAATATTGATTTAAAACAAAATACGAAAAATTTGAATGAACATTTAAACATTTTAAAAAAAAATTCGCAGCAGTAACCATTCTATTGAGTAGGTATGCCAAAAAAATTACTTTTGACATCTGTCACATTGCGGCGGGAATCCGCTGGATGCGAAATCCAATGCTGGACGCCAAGTCAATGAAGCTCGACGCGTCCCGGAGAAACGATTTAACTGTATTGGACCCCGCAACGAAATTAATCAGAAAAGCAAAGCGAAGGAGTAGGAAAAATATAATTTCCACTTCCCTTTCATTCAAACAGGAGACAGAATTGAGCTAGGCCAATAGGCACCAAGGGACATTGCCACTGGGCCATTGCCACTGGGCCAAAGGGCCACTGGGTTAAACCCAGTTGCCAAGCACCACGGATTATATTTTTACACTAATACTAATGGGTCCTGAATTGTGATTCCATTAATAGGTATGGCAAAATCGCTTGAATGCACGGAAATTTGTTCTGGTTTTCTACAAGGTCCGTATAGTAAACAACTTCAGATGTAACCTGAATACTATCTAACATAATATTGCGTTCAGTTTGCCAAAGAATACACTCCCATAAGATGTGATGAGCGGATTGTTCATATTCAATTTCAAATGTAGAACATTGACAAAATGGCGAAGCCACAAGTTTAAAAGAAAATAATTTACTATTAAAGATACCATGACCTGTGAGGAATTGGGCAACACAGTGATCCACCTCCAGCCATGTCCTATCCAGCCGCTCATGAACGGATGGGAAGAAATGGTGGAGGTGACAGCCTTTGATGGAACTTTCCCACCTACATTGCCATTCGGATAAAAGTTCCTCCCAGACGTCAGTCTGGGGTTTAAGTAGGTAATCTAGAGATTTTAGCACGGTCGCGTTGCGGTAAAACTCAGGGTGCGTGATCGTGAGCGCAGCAGTACATTGCAGCACGTCGCTGTACCTCTAGATCGACTGGGAGTACACCTGGCAGCACCGGTAAGGCTTCAGTACTAACCGCCCTATACGCTTTGCATAAGAATATCAAAGCCAAACGCTGGCTTTGAAGCAGTTTACGTCGTACCACCCCTATGGTGGACCTATCGGCCCAAACAGGTGCCCTGTAGCACATACAACTTATTTATTTATTTATTATATACTTTATTGTACACCTCATTACAAACATAGTAAAAACGTTTAAAAAAAACAAGTGTACAATGGGCGGTCTTATCGCACAGGGCAATCTCTTACAGACAACCTTTGGATGGACTGAACGAAAGAAGTTAGATTTAGGGCGGTCAGTGTACAAACATCATAAACAATATAAATTAGACATAATAATATAAAATACACACAATACTAAATAATATACTAATATATATCAAATATATAAATGGGAAAGGAGAAGAACCGATAAATAGTTTTTAAGGTTTGAAATGACAGAACCCAAGTAGCTTTAGATATTCTCGTCAAGGCGTAGAAGTTCTTTTTCGCTTTTTCTCTTACTGTTTTTATATGATCAATAAATGAAAAGTTCCTTTCTAGTAGCATACCGAGGTAGCACACGGATTCTTTTCTTAAACGGGTACGTTGTTAAATTTAATACTAGGCCAGGATTGCAGGTTCTTTTTAAAATAGGTTTTATGCGGTGCGAATGTCAGACGGTTTCGATCGCCCCACTGAGATATTAAACGATGTGTCAGTCAAGTTCTCGAGTCCAGCCCGAGTCCTTGCCTGAATTAGCAGCAAGCCGTCGTCCGCATAACCGGTTAATGAACAGCCGCATGAGAGCGGAAACGCGAGAAAATCATCGAAACCGAAATTCAATATAAATGGACCGATAACTGAGCCCTGTGGACATCCCATGGTTCGAGACTTAGAAGTGGAATTTGAAGGAAGAAATTGCCTTCATAAGCGCTTGTCTTGTCGCGGATGAAGTACTATAATCAGTTGATCGGACCGCGGTAGGATATGCAATCACGCAGGGCAACGGACCACGTGACTCCATCGCTGAAGGTGCTGGAGCCACCTTTGCCAAGCGAAATTACAATGAGTCCGCATATGAATCTTTGGTATTGACGATGTTAATACGGATAGTGATTGACACAGTTATTCAACCTGATTTTATTTAATTCGCGTTCCGTATTGGCTAACTTGGTTTCGTTACGATGTCTGATGAAGCCGTTTTGACCTATCATGGGGCGAAATATATGATGGAGACAGTTCGCTAAACAAGCGTCTAGAATTAGCGGAGGACGCCACGGGCGATCTTTGAGTTTTTGTATTTCCACGAAATATTTCTCCGCCTCGATCTGGCGGATCATTTGTTGACATCATGTTTCATGTAGATAACACTAAATAAACGTATTAGAACGCGGATGAATGAAATCAAAAGTAAAACAAATAAAAATAACGATCGATTAAATTATTCCGCGGTACCCACACACAAAGAAAATAAATGTACTCACCGAAGGCTGGAGAAATCAACAAATTACTAGAAAATAAATAAACAGACACCTTTAAAAACTTACAAAACACGCACTTAATACACTTGGGCACAGCTATAGTAGGCGCCAGATAAATGTGGAATAAAGTATATTGACCTTTCCCTAATAACTGCTCATAGGTACCTGAACAATTAAATTTGAATCGTTTTTCATTATTAGACAATGTTAAGGATCACGAGAGATGATGATTCGGGACAGTTTTGTGTTATTAATTCCGTTTTTCAAATTAACAATGTCAATAAATGTAGGTGGGTCAATGACTGATATTCCACGATTATCTGGCGCCTACTATAGAAACGATTCACAAGCCTTAAAATAAACACGGAACACGATTTCCGAATTTGAAAACCGGAGCGATATTAAGATTGACACACACCGGCGACGGTACGGAGGGAAGTGTGATACCCTTACCGTACCAACCCAGTTACTTATTTACATTTTAACTGTTCTGCATTTGCTCGACGTCCGTATTTCGCTACTGGGATCCGGCAGAATACCAGCGTCAGGTATATTTACCTGGCACATGCTGAGTGGGACTCCCATTTTGTGCTACATGAGACACACACACCGCACATTGGATTTTTTTTCATGTCAAATACATTTTATGTCGTAGGTAGTTTGGCACTCACAGATTGCCATAAATTCTGTCTTTTTCTTTTTTAATGTTTTTTCTTATTTGTATTTTCTACTATTATGATTTATGTAAGTGTGCTTTTGTGTGTTGTGTTTTCTGTTCTTGTACCAAATAAATGTTTTATCTATATATCTTTCTACCTGATAAACTTTTCAGGAGACAAAAGACTGTTTTAGGTATTTTTCACATCTTTTATTAATTTTATCTGGTGTAACCTCGTAATATCTAACTAGACTAGTAGGTATATCTTACACCAAATAAAGGTTATTATTACGCTTGTTACGAGAGGTCACTGTACTTAATTTTTTTCTGTCAAATGAACGAAAATTCTGTCTAATGCATGAGGCATTTACGAGACGATTTATAGATCAACCACATACTCTTCCTCTAGGTACCCCAACCACCAGTCCCACACCTCCAACCCTGGTGCCGTCATCAGACGAGCTGACGCAGCAGATGATGGACTGCCTCAAGCGCAACTCTTCAGAGCCGGCGACCGAGCGCTGCCGGTACCCCATGGAGATGATACCTGACCTCATGAGGCAGATGATGGGTGGCAGTAAGTTTCTATAAGTAATTTGTTAAATAAATGGAATCCTTTGTGAATAAATTAAGATCTAGATAAAACATGCTGAGAAGCTGGATTTAAAGACCTTACGGTTATGTACCAATAGCACTTAGCCCGGAATAACTAAGACCTCATTCTCAGTAGCTTGGGCTGCCTCAAGATCAAAGAGGAGTTGAAAACAATAGTCAACACTAAAAAATGACCATGAACGCATTTATTATAACTTTAGATGGTAATAAAATCCTTTTAATTTATACTATTTTATATCACTTATTAGAAATTGTATACCTAACAATTATCGTAAATATACAGACCACGTTAAAATTCAGCATGCCTAAAAATTACGGCCCGTTTAAATGACGTCCGACCTTTGACCAACTGTCAAATTAGCTGTCAACAGTAGCTGAAACGTCATGTTTGCCTTATAAAAATGACGTGTCAGCTACTGTTGGTAGCTAATTTGACAGTTGGTTAAAGGTAGATACGTTATTGAAACGGGCCGTAAGTAACCAGGATGCCTAATAAAACATATTTGCAAACATTTTATTTTCATATCACATCTAAATGCAGATTAAATCACATTTTTATTTGGTTTTTAAAAGGTTTGGGTTTGGTTTTCAAGTTCTGGTCTAACATCGCGAGCAGTAAATAAAACTGAGCTGCTAAGATTTGAATACTGTTGTCGCGTTATTTTAGTTGCTGGATCATCAATACTATACGTACCTACTACGTGACAACGTCATAACAAAACATTGATGAAATGATCGTAACGTTACAATGAGTCATCCTTTTTCGTGCATGCAGCCGGCGTTCATCGATGTAAGTATTAGACGTTGTCACGTCAAAAACAGCAACTCCCAAAATCAAACCCTTCCCGATTTGACCGTTTTTTTAAAGGAAGACACTTCAAAACCACTTTATTTTAATCATGATTGTATATCTATATATATCTTCTGAGTCCCAGTGTAAAAGAAATGCCAGTCAGTGTGAAAAAACTTTGCTTGCATTGAAGATTAGGGGTTTGTAGAACAAACGTGATTTTACTAAGCGCTTTATCTGAAAACTGAGATGTGATGGAAAACTTTTAATAATGAATACGTTTTATGTTCACAGTACGAAATAATAAAAACATAAGACAGTAAGAAATAATCTCTCAAGACCCTTTGTTGACACTTCGCGTGACCCAAGGGCTGGCTTTTACCTTGGTCAAAGCATAAGCATTGCCATACAACGTGGCAATGCCGCCAGTCTTTTGGGTACACTTCCAGTCGACAGCGATGCGGATGAATTTTTTGACGCCATATTTTAGGGTTAATTTAGTCAGGAGTTTTTATTTTTATTTCTAGTGTACCTACCTATATAGTTAGTTGATTATTTATAAAAACAGGTGTAAATATCTATGTAAATAAAAGATTTTACCTAGACAGTAAGAAAGCAGATAATTTCAAAAGTTCAAAATTTAAATTTGTTGACTGGTGTAATTAGGCGATATTGAACCAAATTTCCATTACAGGTACAACCGAAGCATCCCAGCCATCTGACTCCAACAACGTGGTGCCAATGAACAGACAATCAGATAGCTTCGCGGACCAATCATCAGAAATACTTATCACAGCCGACAATTCTTCACCAAATAATTTCGTGACATCCCGAATAACAAAACGATCGACAGAATACACTTATTATTACCCAGCAAAACCTTTACATGAGTTAACATACCCAGTACCTATTGTCAAATTGATAAAACACCGTTTGTCAAATATCAAATCCGTTGTCAAAACGATTGTCGAAAGACGTTTAGCACACTTAGCTGAAAAGAAAGAAGAGAAACAGCATTATGAGGACAAACACCATTTTGAAAAACGTTCCATAGATGACACTAATGTTCAAACTTCGAATTACATTAATCCGTTGTCTATTAACCCTAAGCCAGTTGTCAAATCTGTCGAAAAACGACCGTTGGATGTTGGGTCTCTCTTAATAAATTATCCTGTGTCAGATGTTTCCGTTATAAACACGAAATCTTTTAAGAAACGGTCAATCGACGAGCGTAGGGTAACTCCCAATCATGTAAATCGATTGGCGAGTTTTAAATCCGTTTTCAAATCCGTCGAAAAACGTCCATTAAGCAGAAAAAAGTTTGTATATTTACTTTCGCCTACAAAGTTAGCTAAACGATCATCTAAATATCCTTCCTCGGAAATAAAATCCATCAAAAAGCGTTTTACAGATGATCCTTTCTCAACATTAGCAAACTACTATATAAAATACAAAGTTTGGGACAATTCCAATCCGATACACCAGAAAACGAATTTCAATAAAAAAACCGGAATTTTGGAAGTCAAAAATCATTTGAACGAGCCGAAAACAATACACAAACGTTCTTTATTTAAGAAAAAGGTTGTACATATGCATGTTCCGAAGCCTTTACAAGTGGTCCGGACATACATACGAGGTAACAAACATAATCATATACACAGCATTCATAAACCAAAGATACTCTCTCACTTGCAAAAAATACACGATTTGAAGCATAAAAAATTGGATAAAATACACAAAATTGCTAAAAGATCTTTGCGTTACGAACACATGTATTTGCCACGAGAGTCCGTTGACCCTCAAGGCGATATAAGTTACTATGTGAAAAACAAGGAAGGAACGAATTTCAATCCGGACTTATTCCAGGCCGGACAAGTTAGGTTAGGTCTGGAACAAGTTTTCCAGATTGGCAACATTGAGGTAGTTAGGCGATTTGGCGCCAATTATAACCCTCTGAACCCTGCACCGTTTTATACCGGTGTTTTGGCTACAATGGCCGATTCGTAAGCGTTCACATTGTATTTATAAAACGTAAAATGTAAGTGCTTTTCACATTTTTGTACAGCTTCTTATAAAACTATTAAAGTCACAATTTGTTCATCTGTCTTGTCTAATTTTTGCTGCTAAGTTTGCCAATGTAACATATTTCACTAAGTTAAAAAGCTATAAACTATATTGGTACGCAAATAAGAGATGAGAAATTCGAAAATTGAAGGCTTATTCATAAACAATCTAACCATATTATGTTTAGTTAAAGTAATGCTTAGCAGTTTTTAAATTCAAATTATTTAAAGAAAATTTGAATTAAGAACACTTAAGTTTATTGAAAGAGAATGGCCAATTGCTCATGTATTCTCTGCGAACCAAAGTTTGAGTTTCTGTTACTTAAAGTCGAAGTAAACAAAATAATTCACAGTTCACACACATCGAATCGTTTTGACAGTTACTGTCAAATCGTGTTGTCATTCATTCTTAGTTCGGGTTCGGAACTAATCGTAAGTCCGTAGGTGGTACGGAGTAGAATACACCCTCAACTAAGCCCGAAATTACGGACTTCGGGTTTAGAGAGTAGCCCCACTGGAACGCAAAGGACATTTGGAGGAACACGAGTGGGTTTGCAGTTGAATACCAATATTTTACATGAAGCGACTACCTACCCGACCACCACAACCCTTCCACCCATTTCCATTATTGTTAGACAGCATATAAACATGATCTATTTTTTACTGTTTTTTTTGTCAATCATTCTGCCTGGTCTTTTCCCAACTACATTGGGGTCGGCTGAGTACCAGTATTTTACATCGAGCGACTGCCAACACAAACAGTAACTGGGTACGATGAGACTCCTTGGTAATAACATCATTATTTTATAAAAATGAAATTATAGAAATACAGCTATGTATTTTATTTTATTCTATAAGATTGCCCTGCAATTTATCTCTGCTTTGTACATACATTTTAACGAAAATAAAACGATTTTTTTTTTCATATAATATTGACGTTTTATTATAACTTTGACGGTATAGAACAAAAAATATGATGTTATAACTTACATTATGCTAGTGTAAACTTTTAACAATATTATGATGAGTATGCGGCAAAGGAAACTCGAAAAGAGGCTTTAAATATTTAAAGCTACAATGTAGCTTAACAAAGTGCTTTTAAACTACGTTGGTGAACGAATGGAAGATTGATTGAATGATATTCCATTCACTCGCTCTTTTTTATTTTTTTATTGGTTTAATGAAATAGTTATGGAACTATTCACTCATTATTTTAACGAGTTTTTTTTTTTGAGTTTTCTTCGCCGAATACAATGAATAATAAAATGATTCTTAAAAGAAATATAACTTAAACTAAAAGACTGTAAAATATTATTTAAAAGATTGCTTTCGATTTGTAAGAAGTGATTTTAAAATGTAACGTTTTTTTAAAATTGACTTGTGTTTATTATTGACGAATTTAAGTGGAATGAACGAATGATTCCAATTATCTTTTTAAAAAGATCGTTTTCTTTGCTTAGCCCGTAAAAGACATTAGCTGTAAGTTACATCTTTAAATCACAACTTAACATTGGACCATGACTTAACTATTTGGTCCCAGTTTGTGACGACGTCTCACGATCTTAGAATGCACACCCATCCGATTCGCGGCCGCACTGCGGTTGCTTAACTACAATAGAATAACAATTATGACTTTTTAAACGTTATTCTTCGTGCGTTTATAACAAGTTGCGTGACGAAATCTTATTATTTTTTTAGAAACATTTAGGTATCTTATAATACTTTTCAAAATTGGTCCCAAGGTTTATTGTCTGTATTTTAAAAAAAACTTTTATTTTCTTAAAATTCTAATACTTTTCAACTAAGATCGTGTTTCAACAAGGAATGTTTAACAATACATAAATATATAAAATACAATAAAAAGAGAAGAAACTATCCTACATAAATATGTACTTATGACGAAAATATACTATTATACAATGACTTGAATTTATGTCATTTTTTGTCATGACATCAACAGCCGTAGTCGTCAATAAACGTCAAAAGAAAAAGTCGGCCATCTTTAATGTAACGTCAAATAGTGTAAAAAAACAAGTCATTGTATAAAATAATCACAAGAAACGACAAAAAAACATTTATTTTAACATCAATTTTCGAAAAAGGCACGATTATTAACAACTATTCCAATTAAACTTAATCCAAAAAATATTATTTATGTATATACTCGCGTTATAATTATATACAGAACTGTCAAAACGGATGCTGTCAAATTATCGACATTTACAAACCAGTCAATAAAATTAATTAATATTTTGACAGATTACAATAAACTGTCAAAATATTTTTAAAAAAGCTTGCATTATTCTGTCCATTTTTGCTGTATGTACTTTATCAATACACAATTGATTTTTACCAATCAACGACTACGTACAAACTTTCTTGCTGTCAATAATTTGACAGCTGTCAACCAGTGACATTACATATGACTCTGTGGTCTCTTCTTCCTGCTGAATAGGCCTCCGAAGACGCCCTTTTTGTCTTTCTTGTCTTTTGTTACACCGCTCACTGATAGCTCGGATTCGCCTGATGACCTGGATGACAATAGAAGATAAATATTAACTTAATAATTTTTACCCTAGACGCAGACGTATTTAACCCTTGGGCGAGTCTGTTTAACTTCTAGGCTTCTAAATTATAATCCACCTCCTACCATGCCCTCTGTGCCCCAAAACGTGCAGCCTAAGTCCAGGTGTGGACGACTGAAATGATGTTGTTGATGTAATCTGCAGCTAAGTCAGTTTACATTATCTTTTGGGCGAAACCTCTCCCCCTGGTCATATCCCCCGGACTTCGCATCTATAACACAATGTAGCTGCGCCGGTCACACCAACTAGGTCCGCTTGCGCAAACCAGAGTTAATTTTAACTCCCAGTTAGTTGCTAACCCGGGGCCGTTGCCGATGTACGATGTATTAAAAAATATTACTAGCTTTTGCCCGCCACTTCGTACGCGCACATTCCATTTTGCTCGTTCCCGTAGAAATTTCGAATAATACACCTAAACCTTCCTCATGAATAAATCCGTTCAGTAGTTTTTGAGTTTATCGCGAACAGACAGACACACACGGCGGGGACTTTGTTTTATAATATGTAGTGATTTTACCGCGTGTTGGCAACTAACTATGAGTTAAAAAATAACACTGGTTTGTGCAAGCGGACCTAGTTGGTGTGACCGGCGCAGCTACATTGGGTTATAGATGCGAAGTCCGGGGGATATGACCAGGGGGAGAGGTTTCGCCCAAAAGATAATGTAAACTGACTTAGCTGCAGATTACATCAACAACATCATTTCAGTCGTCCACACCTGGACTTAGGCTGCACGTTTTGGGGCACAGAGGGCATGGTAGGAGGTGGATTATAATTTGTCTTTTTATGGTGATAGCTATAGAGTATTTAATTACCTAGAAGCGGGTCTCTGGTCTAACGCGGGCGAGCCGCCGCTACCGGCGACGGAAGCAGGCCTAGTGTTGCCTCCGCTGCTGCCGCCGTAAGCTAGAAAATTATGCACAACTTTAATATCTAGATGACGCAAGAGGGTATAGAATGGCAGAGAGTAAAGTCAGTGTAAAAGAGTTATATTTTGTTGTAGGTATGGGTGTGAGTGGGAATGACTCGTTTGTCTTAATCATATTGTGTTTCTACTATGATATACAAATGGGAACCAAACGATAATTTTAAGTGACAAGTGTGACAACTACTTTGTCGTTTGCTTGGTGAAAAAATATGTTATAATGATAACAAGTTTTAAACTTAGTCATTTAGTAGTCGACAAAGCCATTTTGTGACAAAGTTTCCGGTTAGTTTATAAATCAGTGGAGAATGCGAATTTGGATGTTACAACAAAATATAACTTATTTTACTAAAAGTAACAGAAATCCAACACCCAAAAAATAAACAAAAGCACACAGAAAAAAACGAAACAAAAACACAAATTCTACAAACATAGGAAAGCAAACATCAAGATATTTTTGAACTTAGACACTATGGAAGCAGATTTAATGAAAATTACCCTTCATTAGTTAAGGGTATTTACCCTAAAAATACCGACTAATAATATTTATAAGTTAGGTTGTACAAAGCATATTTAGCATAAATTACATACTTAAATTACAATAGCATAGAATATAAGGTTAGCATAATTTTCTATTTTGGACCTCAAAAACCTAGTTGGAAAATAAAAACCTGGTTTATACAGAAATCCGCTAAGCAACGTCGTAAACAACTTACTGAATTGTAAAATTCTATCAAATATTTTAAAATATTTGTACAGAAATTGTAATCGGAATCTATTTTAAGTATGTACTACAGATTTTGATAGATATGCAGTTAGTCCAATTTAGATAATTATGAATACGATTAAATATAATAATCATACACTGCACGCGATGCAGTATGTAGAGAAGATGGCTTGCTCCTGATTGCATGTGAGAAATATAAACCATTGTTAGAAAAACTTGTAATTTTGTATTAAGCTTCACTTTTGTACCAAAGGACCAATTTTAATAAACATCCGAGATCCGCTTGCACCAAAAAGCACTGAATATTGTTGGCGCTAAAAGACAAATTTTAAACGTCGTTCTGATTCTGTTAATCGTTTAAAGATGGAAATTTTATAGCTGTCTAGGACAAACTCATTAATGATTTTAGTTGCGAGCGAGGGCATAGACTACTGAAACGACTATCTAGGCACATACTCGTGCAGCAAATCAGTCGGAATGTGTAAAAAATTTGGTCCTTTGATATTATTATAAACTAAATTAGTAGCTACCTATTTACATTTGAATAAAGCTTAAGCTACCCAAGTAGGTATTTAATAGGTATACAAGCTTGAACTACAAGACTTATTGGCGAAAGGTATAAACAAAAATATAAAGAAATAGTAATTTCCAGAATCCAAAAAATAAAATAACTACAGAATTTTGAAAATAAATTACAATAAATAAAATATTTAAGGCTTATTTAACAGATTAAAGTAGGTACAGTAATATTTAGAAAGGAAATAATTTTAAATAGATTTTGACATTGACATTGTACAGTAGGAAATAAAGAAAATTACAGAATAATAATTTATAATAATAACGCACACTCGGCAGTGACCCAAAGCGAAACACAATTGCCAGCTAGCTTTAGGAGGCAGAAAATAGGTAAACATACTTAAAAAACTAAGCAAAGGTGTAGAAAACTGCTTAGCTTAAAATTCAGGAAAACTACGAGTAGAGACCAGTAGCACAAACATATTATGTCGTGTTATAATAACCGAAGAGAACATAAAAAATAGTAAAAAAAAAAATACTATTGTCTCTCTTTTTTTGTTCCAAATACGCTCAATTCTAAACGGGTTTAATTTTCAATGACCAGCCAAATTTTTTATTTTTTTTATTTAATATGGGTTTGCTCTTGACTCTAGTCTAGGTCATAGATGACAGAGACAAAGTCGACGCGGCGATTTGCAGGCATTAGACACAATCAAAGACGCGAATATGAACACTACCATAATTAACAAAAATATCAGCTGTTCAATACATTTTTTTTGCATAACCGGACGAAATTTAGGGAACAACTGTTTTTTTTTCTCGTGTTCGAAAATACATTACTGGTCATTGAAAATTGACCCTGTATGTAACTGGTCAAAGTATTCTATTTTGCCGTTTAATGTTTGTACTAGTGGTACAAAGCACACAGTATATTTTGGCGGCCTTGGGAGGAGTTACAAATCTAAGGAAACCACTAAAACATGTTTACTGTGGCCAATATTGATTCAGTTATCTATTTTCCCGCAAGCCTCAATATACTGAACACTAAATTATTTTAGCGATGGCATCCAAAGCTAGGCTTTTTTGTTTACACGAGGCCATTTCAAACTATGATTATGATCATAGTATTTAGTTATTGAACCTTTTTGTACAGTAGTATCTGTAAGAGATTGCCCTGTGCGATAAGGCCACTGCTTATTATGAGGTGTACAAAAAAGTATATAATTAATAAGCAGTCATAATTGAATAAGGCTTTCTCTATGAATAAGAAATATATATAAAATTCTTCCCTTATTGACTGAGTGACTGACTGACGGACAACGCACAGCCGAAACTACTGGTCGTAGAAAGCTGAAATTTGGCATGTAGGTTCCTTGGAGTGTAGGAGAGCACTAAGATTTCCCGTAATTCCTACGGGGATGGGAAAAAACGGGATATGCGCGCACGAAGTCGCGGGCAAAAGCTAGTTAACCATTAAAAACCCATAATTTTAGGGTTCCGTACCTCAAAAGGAAAAAACGGAACCCTTATAGGATCAATTTGTTTTACTATTGGTTGAATTAACTACGGATCCAAAATCTCGCTCTAAGTGCCATAGCTAAAATAATTCTTTAATACAGTTTTTTTTTTTGCCTACGTACAGTATGTTAGGAGCTAAATGTTAGTCGTATTTACCAAGCTACACAACCCGGCTGCTTCGGTACTTCAAGCCTACAGTGGTACTTTAGAAAATGTAGGTCTTTTGGTACATAGTAAGTCTTCAGTTTGTGGGCAGTTTTCTAAAAGAACTTAAAATAACTCACGTAACATAAACGTTATTGGCGATTGCTAAACAAAAAAATTGGGAGCCGTCACGGGACGCCTGGCAGATGTGAAACATTGAAATTATATTGTACAAGTAATATGCATAAAAGAACAAATTACGACAGGAACTAAATATGGCATAATGAAAAAAATACATATATACAGTATATATACCATAGTATAGCGTGGCGACGCGTCCCCACAACATGCGTCGCCACGCCAACAATCCGTTTTACCAGCGGCTATAGATGTTTCACATCAAAATATTATGCTTAGCCTTTTTTCCCAATTATCTTGGGTCCACTTCCAGTCTAATCGGACGCAGCAGAGTAGGCACCATTATTTTACATGGAGAGTGTGATTATCTGACCAAGTATCGGTGTACAACGATATATTTGGCATGATTGGTTTCAGATTCCACCGATTGACAAACTAAAGAGCAATAAAAATCAATCAGCGGTGTGGCTGTGTCTCGCATACGAGTCCCAGCATTATGCTGAGCGATGGCTGTTTTTGCGCGAATGTGATATCTTCCCATCTTGCATAACTTTTGTAATTTTGTAAATTTCATTTTTTGGGGGTCATTCTTGTCGCAAATAAACTCTTTTTCTTTCTTTCAAGTGTTTTTGGTGTTTTTCCCATAGGCAAATATTTTGGTCTATGAATAAACTACCTATTCGAAACCAGAAACTAATGAAAAATTATTCCAATTGTATGTAAAAAATTTACTATTGGGGTGTCATCTCAATTAATATTAAATTAGACTCAAATTATATTACTTATTGTTTGTTTGAGAGAGCGAATCTCTGGATGTACTGATCCAATTACAAAAAATAATTCACTGATAGAAAGTTACACTATTGCCGAGTACCTAACGCTATGATTCTTCCGCGCAGACAAAATCATAAGCTAGTTTATAAGTACCAAAAACCTAATTTTCAAAGTACCACTCGACGTATATTTCAAACCAACTGACCAGTTTCACTCGCCGAGTAAAAGTGTGATGTTGTTTCGACATTCTGCCAGTTATTGTTCTGTCCCGTCGCGTATCCTTGCCAAGACGTCGCGTTCCTGTTGGCATTGGGATCTCTGCCATCTCTGGCCTGCCAGTTGCCACCAGACATTCTCTGCTGGTAGCTATTCACTAGAGCCGAAACTGACTGTTTCTCTCCCTGAGCGTTTGTTCGTTCTAGGTTCGGGTTTCGCTCGGGCAAGTTCGGTCCGCGGTCGGGTAGGCTCGGCGCGCGATCGGCCAAGTTCGGCGCTCGATCGGGTAGTGGAGGGCGGTCAGGCGGACCCGAGAGCGGTAATGGTGGAGCTCCGAAGTCGGCTATTAGGAATTAGTTGTTAAATTTGTGTTGGTGAGTTTTACCCTCGTGGTTACCCAACCAACCAACCCAAGGGTAAATGTGGTTAAATGAAGGGTTACAGTTTAAAATTGTGATTTTAGTTATATGATTAAAATTTGTTTTGTGCGAGCAAAGGGGGAAATTTTGCGTGAATGTGTTATTCATGTAAAAAGGTAATAACTGGGGGTTTTTTTAGAACCCAACTATTCTGGGATTTAGGATCAAAATCGTACTTCATGTGTACTATTAATTAAATACGGCAAACTACCCAGAACATGAATACAAAAAAAAAATACTACAAGGACAATCACAAGGACATACAGTGCAAGAACGTCACAACACAAACACCAAATATTAATAATAATTTTTAACCGTTCTACAAATAACATCAAAATTACCCTTATAGCAAAAAAAGTTGTGCGTACCACAATAAATATTTTAATGAATTAATCTTTTTTATTATATTTCTTTCGAAGTATGCATTTTTTCTGCTCATCTTAAATATTACACAAAATTACAATCGTGTTATTGTTTGTATTGTCTGATATAGTGTATAATTTGCTATATTTCTTTTGAATATTTGTACGCCTTCATGGTAAAAAATAGCGCTCATATGTTTAAACCTAAGACCTTTATGTAAATACCTATGTTTCACAAATAAAAGTCTGATTCTGATTTTATCTTTGCCTAAGACAACTTGAATTTTCTAAAAACTTTCTTATCAATTTATTATTCAATGGCTAACTTACCATTTTGTTGTGACCTAATGAATTCAGCGTTGATGTCGCGTCCGTTTGAGAATCGTGACCGTCCCCACGTGCTGGATCCGGAAACCTGTTCCTGACTCCTGTTGGGAAGAATATGGGTTTGAGTTTACTTCTTAATAATATTCTATAATAGATATATCACCAGTGATCGGATAATCGGGCGCTAATTTACCTTAACTCCACTTTTATTCCCACGAAAGTATAATACGGACATGCTTTTCAGAATCCCGGATCCCGGAATTGTTCGAAATTCCTGAGATTGCTAAAAATGCCCAAATTTTTAATAAAAAATATAGTTAGAACTCGTAGTGAACTCCCATTTATTTTTTTTAAATTTAAATAGCCGATTTTAATGGAACTTTTAATTATAATGAAAGTTTTTATGAGAACTGGTTTAGTAACAGGCCAGCAGCCTTGACTACATAGGGAATTGTAACAATTGTAATTTTATTTTAAAAATTACGAGAAATGTGAAAGTCGCAACTACCCGGAACACAACATGACGATCACAACCGCTATGGCAAGAGAAGAATCTTCTATACTACCGTCATAAGAAAAAAGGACGTATCGACACAAAACGAAGTAACCGATTTCAGACTTTAAGTTATTTTCTTAATTTCGGAAATTGGTTACGTCGTTTGGTGTAGATACGTCCTTTTTTCTTAATGATGACGGCAGTATGGTACATTTTTATGCAAACTTTGTCATTGAAGCCCGAGTCCTTTCGACTCGGGCTTCAATGACAAAGTTTGCATCTGAGCCATGCCTGCATCTGGCCGTTATGCATCTGAGGCTCCATTGACAGACCCACGTGTATTAAAGGACGTTTTTCAACACACTTAATAGAAAACAAATCATAAATAATACAATTATAATACAACAATTAGAAACAAATAATTGTGAGGAATTGATTGTTTTCGTGCACGGCGGGATAGGACGGGACACCAAGGGAAATTTAATGCTACCGCTCAGGGAACGTGATAAAATATGATATTTATTTTGTAAGTAGGATAAACATAACACTTTTACACGTCAATCTTTTTTGGTCATTTTTAAACAAGATGAAGCCGGTGTTTCCTAGCCGACTACCCTGAGAAGAAACACCGAAGCAAACTCAGAGGTCAAAGTCCTTACAATCGTACTGGTCAAACATATGAGAACCATGTAGGTTAATGTCTGAAGTGGTCTTTTGAGGAAAGAACCACACAGATTTGAGTGGACCCTGGCCGGTCAGTGCAAGCCTTCGTCAGTAGTCGAGTAGCTCAACTTAGAACTAATGAGGAGCTCAACGACTCGACGAACAATGCCAATGAAAGGACATTTGGGTAGGAACTATAGGTGGCAGCACAGAAGCGTCAATGTCATGTATTCCTAACGTTAAAGTTTCGAATATGCAACACTAGATGGCATAGTCAACGCCGAGCACGTTCCCTATATCGCGTAGAAACAGGACTTAAATAATTAAAAAGTATTAATTATTGATGATTAGTGTTCAGCAAAGTCTTAAATTTACCTGAGTACAACCTCAGTGGCGTCTTCTTCCTGAGGCGGCTGTCTGGGCGGCAAAGATGGTAGAACCGTTGATTCTGCGATCACATGCATATTTATTATCATGGTGTACTGTGTGACGTCTCTTTGACTAGTGTAATGAAAGTATTTTTATTGATGTTAGAAAAAGTTATTAATACACTAGGAAGCCACCAGCTAAAACACTAGGAAGTGGTGACGGGCGGGCGTTTTGGGGGACTGTCTTTATGTAGAACTTCGACGTTCAAAAAGTGCTGGCACTCAGCCTAATTTGAATTAATGACTTTTGATTTTGATTTTTGATTTTGAATAGAAAAAAAATATTTGAGTTTGTTCCAAAACTTTAGAATTTCAAATGTCCAAGAATAGAAATATAAATACTGTTATTTACCTATAACTCTCTCAGGGGTAGTAGAAGACACTCGCTGCGACTGCTGACTATTCCTGTGCTCCTGTAGGATCTCGGCCTGTGTGCGCGGCCGACGCTCAGGCTCGGGCGAGGATCCCGCTGATGATGAAGATTCCGCGTTCCTGGGGAGTTGGTGCTTGAGGTTACGGCTGTGGTCGTGGACCAGGGTTTTGGGGTGATATGTCGAGGTGGAATTTCGGTAGGGCGATTTTTGTTGAAGAGACTGTTGAATTTTTATTTGTCCCCTTAAGAGGTATTGCGTTTATTCTGTTACACGTTGCATATATATTATGGTCGTCATAAGTGGCAAAATGTCATATGCTATTTGAATTTTGTCAAAAATAGTGGCCATTGAAATCGCAAAAAAAAAACTATTTATAAAAAGAGCATGTAAGCAAGAACGACTACAGAGTTCCAAACAAGTTACTTTTCAAGGAGTCTGATGTATTTGGTGGCATCAGATCTGTAATAGGGATCCCTATTACAGATCTGATGCCATCTCTATGACAGATTTTCTGTTTAGTCCATCAGATATATTATCGAAAAATACTGGACACGTATTTTTTGCTTTATCAAACGCATCAAAGATCAGGAGTGGGGGCTTGTGACGTCACGTTTTAGTAAAAAGTGTACTGAAATGTGACGTCACGCGAGTTTTCAACGCACTGTATCGTCTTCATTGTGTGCTTACGTGAAAAATGAAATACTCGTGTCCAATATTTTTTGGAAATCTTTCTGACGGACCCATTCGATTTTTTTAGTCATCTACCCGATTGATAAGATATGGTCGACATAGAACTCGCATTTCTAGTAGTAGACAGTTCCCTCTGGACTTAATGTTTATCAAGTTCTTTCACTATATTAGAGTTTGACAAGTTCTCAACATCGAAACCTCAATTCAGGAAGGCTACACCCTTCAATGGGTACTTACTCGTGTAGTCGTCTCCGGATCTCAGCGGTGGGCGAGTCCCCGGGCGGCACGCCGGAGTACGGCGTCAGCTGCAGCTCCGGCGGCAGCTGGGCGTGGAACGACAACTTGGCTACCCATTCCTGAGCCAGACAGAAAATAGGTATTAGTTTTTAGGAGAATTTTGTAGCAGCAGGACACGATAAGCTAATTAAAAAAAAAATAACGGGTTGCACTCCGGGAGTGCCGGCAGAAGTGAAAACTTGAACATTAACGTTGATATTTTGGAATGGTTAGGGGAATGATTTCGCACGAATTGCTTTAATTATCAGTATAATAGTACTATAATTTATGTGGTAAAATACAATATCCATTTATTGCGCTATCGTACACAAACACGACAATTTATATTACATTAAAAATTTAACACTTCAGAACTTTCCCTCCGTCAGATTACTAATTTTCGATCAGGTCACGTGTCCTGACGCGAGTTTAACATTTTTTACCCGTCCCAAAAAGTTTTCACTTCAAAAAGAAATTATTATTATTAGAAAATAATCTCTAGTTATCGATAACTAAATCCAGGAAAACAAGACCATTTTATAACCAGTATATCAGTTACAACTCACCTTCATCAAGTCCTTAGAGGAGCACGCAAACAGATATTCGGCTCCGTCAGCACACGCCAGCCGGAACACGTTGGCGCGCTTCGTGTAGTCACCCGCGGGCTCGCAGCGTGCCTGAAGGAGATAACATTATTATAAAACCAAATCTATGTCATACATGATCAATGGCGCTACAAGAAAAAACAAACGTAGCGAAATTTGTACGGCAACAAAACAAACCGCAACGCCATCTATCCCGCCAGCGACGAACTACTAACGAAATCCTGCATCGCGCAAGCAAAGTTCTCCGTGCGATTTGAACATTTACAACAGTCCGAATATCAACTATCGGGCAGTTGCCCACCAGACACAACAACCGTCTGGTCGGAGGATCCTCCCATTTCTAGTGGAGGTGTGCGGGACTTTACTCTCTGTACCGCATACCTGTATAAGTACTTACATTAAGTATAGCCACGGGCGGCGCGGCGGCCTTAGCGCTGGCGAAGTCGAGCTCATCTCTAAAGAAGCACAGCAGCTGTCCGCACAGTACTGAGTAGTATGCTCTCCAGGATCGTACGGTGGCGCGTTTTCCGCCACATCCCGCTTCTTGCTTGCGTTCTAGGTAACCTGGGGGTGAAAAATTGAGAATTAATATGATGCATCATGTCCGCCACACTATTCCTTACCAATTCACCTCTTAAGAGCCAGAATGAACAGTGGAGCCAACATAAACGTTTGATTACAATCGTTACCTTCAATCTCGACGGGCGGCAGCTCAGCGATGTCGCCGCGGCGATGTCTCCTGAAACTTTGCGTGCGTCTGCGAGTCGTGAACGACGGAGTGCGCTTCGGGGTCTTTACCACCTGCGAAACAAATATATAGCAGATATTTTATTGTACACTAGAAATATGTAAAAGAGTATATTAAAATTGTGTAAAACAGTTTCACAATATTCTTTTACACAATTTTAATCTTTTATAATGTTTTTTTTTAACCCAGGCAACATCGCCCGGGTTAAAAAAAAATGATTCTATTTAGTCCGTCAGTTATTTTTCATTACCTGCTGACAGCGTTGAGGAAGAATTTTTGGATGCTATATTTTCGTTTGTAGTAAGTTTAGCTTAGTTTATTTACTAATTGTGTATTTTATTTGTTTTCAACAAGTAAAATGTTCATGCTGTGGACTTCTATATGTGTCACCGGAAAATTGCAGACTCCGTAAGATTGTAATTAATCTTTTTTAAGATTGCAATTTCTCTATATATTATGAATAAATCGTTTTGTATACAATAAATCCCATCCAAATTCAATTGTTTCCAATATATCCGTGTCTTAACTGAATAAGAATATACTTATTGAATTGTAATAATAATAATAAGTATTCGTAGGTATAGGCGGCGAGTGGAGCGATACACCCAGAATCGCACATTCCGAAGTAATGAAAGGTGGGTATATAGGGTTTGGGAGCAACCGGACCAGGGTGTGACTGACACGCGCCTGCCGGATGATGACGCCATGTGTTCGTTCTGGCGCAACATCTGGTCGGTGCCTGTCAGTCACACCGAAGGTGGTTGGATTCGAGAGGTCGAGCGAGCGTGCGATCCATTGCCAGAAATGGGGGCAATCACAATCAGCCCCCAAGATGTAGCCCGTGCTCTCCGTCCGTTGCCTAATTGGAAATCTCCAGGGCCGGACGGACTGCACAATTTTTGGATTAAGTGGCTACAAAGGTCGCACGCTCGTTTGGCATCTCAGTACCAAACTGCCTTAGAGTCCGGCTCGCTACCCGAATTTCTTACGACAGGAGTTACCCACCTGCTCCACAAATCGGGTAGTACCGCGGAACCCAAAAATTATAGACCGATCACGTGTCTACCGACGGTCTATAAGGTTCTTACATCTATTTTGAGAGCTAAAATTAATAATCATATTAACAGCAACAACATCATGTCTGTCTCTCAAAATGGATGTAGGAATGGGTCCCGCGGTACTAAGGAGTTACTCCTCATTGATATGGCCATTAGCCAACAGGTTCGGCGTTTCCGAAAGGATCTGTCGACATGTTGGATAGACTATAAGAAGGCCTATGACTCGGTGCCTCATACATGGCTCATGAGGGTGCTAGAATTGTATAAAATTGATACAATGCTACGCACCTTCCTGATGTCGTGTATGGGGCACTGGAGGACAGTTCTTCGCTATCCAGGATGTCGAAATATCCCGAGGAACAGCGAACCGGTAAGGATCGAGCGGGGTATATTCCAGGGCGATAGTTTGAGTCCGCTTTGGTTTTGCCTAGCCTTGAACCCTCTAAGCACACTGCTGGAGAATTCAGGGCTGGGCTATCGGTTGAAGAGAGGAGGTCAGGTTATATCTCACCTCCTTTACATGGATGATTTGAAACTCTTTGCCCCCAGTAATCTGCAACTGATGGAGCTACTGAAGGTAACTGAAACTTTCAGTAGTGCCATCAGGATGGAGTTTGGTGTGGACAAATGTGCGGTCATGCATGTAAAGCGTGGGGAGATTATGGAATCCGTGGGAACTCAACTCTCGGATTCCATAAACCTCAGTTCCCTCTCTTCAACTGAAACTTACAAGTATTTGGGTATGTCGGAAGCGTTAGGTATCAATGTTACTGACATGAAGCAATCGTTGAGGGAGCGCTTCTTTGGCCGCCTGAAGAAGGTATTCAATAGCCTTCTATCAGGCGGAAACAAGGTACGCGCCTTCAACGGTTGGGTCATGCCGGTATTGATGCACTCTTTCGGCGTACTCAAATGGACTCAAACGGAACTTGACGCCCTGGATAGGCGGGTCCGTACACTGCTTACTGCATATCGAATGCATCACCCACGGTCGTCGGTAATGAGACTGTATATCCCGCGAAAGTGTGGAGGTCGAGGCTTCTTAAATGCTAAGACTCTCCACAATCGCGAGATATGCAGTCTCAGGGAATATTTCCTAGCTGTCGACGTGGGTATGCATCGAGATGTAGTGACGGTGGACAAGGGACTCACCCCGCTCTCTTTGGCAAATGAGAACTGGCGCAAACCTGTGGTGCTAGACACTAACGATCGCAGGGCAGTATGGCAAAGTAAGGAACTTCACGGACGCTTTTTCCGGGCCCTACATGGGCCCGACGTAGATCAATTAGCGTCCGTAGCCTGGTTGCGTTTCGGTGATCTCTTTGGAGAAACCGAAGGTTTTGTATGTGCAATTATGGACGAAGTTATCATGACGAATAACTACCGAAGATTTATTGTGAAGGACGGCACGGTTGACATATGTCGGGCATGTCACCGTCCGGGAGAATCGATTCGCCACATTGTCTCTGGTTGTTCTCGTCTAGCTAACGGAGAATACTTGCATAGGCACAACCTTGTAGCCAGGATTATCCATCAGCAACTTGCTCTGAAATACTCTCTTGTGGAATCGGAGGTGCCGTACTACAGGTATGCGCCCGACCCAGTTCTCGATAATGGCAATATCACATTGTACTGGGATCGGTCCATCATCACTGACAGGACTATTGTTGCCAATAAGCCTGATATAGTGGTGGTGGACCGAATCGAGAGGCGTGCAATGATTGTACACATAACCGTTCCGCATGACGAGAACCTCGTGAAAGCCGAGAAAGATAAGCAAATCAAATATATTGACTTGGCTCGCGAGGTTGTCGACATGTGGGATGTGGACTCAGCAATCATTGTACCGATAGTTGTGTCAGCCAATGGCTTAATAGCCACGAGCCTCGACCAGCACCTCAGGAGGCTCTCGTTAGGCAGCTGGATCAAGGGCCTGATTCAGAAAGCGGTACTTCTGGACACGGCTCGTATTGTTAGGAGGTTCCTCTCTCTTGAGCCCTGACCGCCGGTAGCTTGGACCCTGTTCCCGATACCGGTGGGCTACTATTTTTATATTTTTAAATGTTTTTGCTTAGTTTTGTATTTTTTTAAAAATATTTAAAAATGTAAGAAATAAGTTTAAAAAAATGAATATACGGAATAATAATATAATAATATCTTGGGACAACTCACACACGGTCATCCGATCCCAAACTAGGCAGAGCCTGTGCTATGGCAACCAGACAACTGATAAACATACTTATATACTTATAAATACATACCTACATATAATAGACAAATTACACCCAGACACAGAACAAATGATCATGCTCATCACACAAAGATTTGTCCTGGGTGGGAATCGAACCCACGACCTCCGGTTTAGCAGTCAGGGTCACTAACCACTCGACCAACAGGCCAGTCAAATGATACCTAATTTTTAATGAATAATGATGAAATGTAATTTTGATGAATAGTATAACGGTTTACCAATTTCTTTTTTTTTTTCATTCTTCCTACCAATTTGTGCGCCACGATGTGCGGCTGAACATGTTAGAACTCTTCTTGCATGCAATGTATATGGTCGTTTAAACAAATAAAATTCTTACTTCCTTATTTATTTAGAAAAAATAGTTTACAATTTCACGCGATATTTTACAATATTACGGCGTTTGCCATTCTCCGGTGTTAAATATATAGGTATATGAAAGACCACATCAGACCACATGTGAAAGGGTAATTTGTATAATTGTGATTTTGTGAATCCTTTGTTTAAGACCCAAAAAAATAAACGTCGATGGTGTCTCCAGAGTCTAGGATCCTCCATTAAAAAGCAGGGACATTCCCGATTTGTCGAGTGTTGAACCTGGCGGGAAACTGTTCGACAGTTGCTGTCAGCCTCTTGTATCTACAAATGCTGTGACGTCATGTAGTTATTATTATATGTACTCACACTCATACTCTCTGCACGCTTGACGAGTTGCTCGTTCTTGGGCAGGCGGTCGAACTGCGGCGCGGGGGACAGAGTCTCCTCTGACGACGCGGGCGCCACCGATGTCTGCAGGCGCTCCGACTGCGAAGATAGACAATACTTAGTTAAGATATTATTGTACCATTCTTAACAATATACATAAAATCTTCCGTTACTGGTGACTGACAGATAACGCACAGCCGAAACTACTGTCGGTACGGTCGGCCGGTGTACGGTCGTAGAAAGCTGAAATTTGGTATGTAGGTTCCTTGGGGAGTGTAGTGCTCTCCTACACTCCCCAAGGAACCCACATGCTAAATTTCAAATTAAAGTTATTTTGTATTTTGTAGTGGCTTTTATTTGGAAGTCGGTTGTTTTTTTAACCGACTTCCAAAACAGGAGGAGGTTTTCAATTCGTTGGAATATTTTTTTCTTTATGATGTACACCGATTACTCCCGAGTTCTTTTACCACGATTTATGTGATTCTTTTTGACGTGACAACGTCTAATAAATCGATGAACGCCGACTGTACACGAAAAAGGATGACTCATTGTAACGATACGATCATTGTCCCGTTACAATGTTTTGTTATGACGTTGTCACGTTAAACTATCGTCCGTCAACCGAATTAACAGACAACCATTTTGTTTTTGTTCGATGGGGCATGCTAGCCATTTTTTTATTCTATTCTTTTCTCACCTCTCTGGTCATGGGCACGGGTGCAGTCTCCCGTCGTCTCTCCTCGGTGATTCTCTCCATCTCCCTCTTCCTGTATTGCTGGAGTCGTTCTGCTTCTTGCCTCTCTGCTGATATGCGGCGAGCTTGTTCCTCTTCATCGCGCTGGGTTTGGAAGGCTTGTTCCACCTGGAGAGGAAGATAAGATCAGTTTTAATGAGGAAATACTGGCTTTTATAATAATAATAATAATAACGTTGTACTGGGATCGGTCTATCATCACTGATAGGACTATTGTTGCCAATAAGCCGGATATCGTGGTGATAGACCGATTAGCGCACCGCACAATGATAATCGATGTTACCATCCCGCATGACGTGAACCTCGTGAAAGCTGAGAAAGAGAAATAAATCAAGTACCTCGACTTAGCACACGAGGTTGTCGACATGTGGAATGTGGACTCGGCTGTCATTGTGCCGATTGTCGTTACGGCCAATGGCCTGTTGTCCAAAAGCTTCGACGACCATCTGTCGAAACTGTCGTTGCACGGTTGGGTAAAAGGCCTGATACAGAAGGCAGTACTTCTCGATACGGCTCGTATTGTGAGGAGGTTCCATTCTCTGGAGCCCTAACCACCGGTAGCTTGGACCCTGCTCCCGACACCGGCGGACTACTATTTTTTATATTTTTAAATGTTTTTTTTTTGTTACAACTGTTTTATAAAAGAAATATTTAAAAATGTAAATTTATATGTTAAGAAAATGAAATAAATGGAATAATAATAAGTTTATTCAATAAGTAGTTTGTACATGGTACACAAAGTTGTCTAATCTACTTAAATGCTTTAAAGAAAAACCAGTACAACAATTATAAAATGGGTCATAGGACTCCCTTTCCTAAACTAGGCAGGAAACCTGTCTGTATCTTAAGAAAGAGTATCTATTTACACTGAGTCTTATTCATCATCTGCCTAGCCTTTTCCCAATTATATTGAGGTCGGCTTCTAGTCTAACCGGATTCAGCTAAATACCAGTATTTTACGTGGAGCGGCTGCCTACCACACGGTAGTTCATGGCAAGACTGGTGTCAGATTATCTGGCTGCTGACAATCCGTAACGACTGCCAAAGATCTACAAATGACAGCCGGGACCAACGGCTTAACGTGCTTGCAGCGCTGCGTTATTTATTTTTTAGATATCGCAGCATAAGCTGAGATAGGGACCATTTTGGCCTCGCACAGATAATTATTTTATTATACTGTTTAGTTATTAATTTTATTTTACTGGTTTGTTTGTCTTGTGCGAGTCCCAAATAAACATTTTTCTTTCTTTTCTTTCTTTCCGAGGCACGGAGGAAATCCGATATGTTAAGATGGTCACCCATCCACAGACCAACCTTGGCAAGCGTTGCTTAACCTTGATCGACCCGTGCGGCTGATATTCTTTAGCCATGAGCTACGAAACAACAAAATACAAAATATTGATACGTGCAGTGGGCGAACAAAGTACTTATGTTATATTAAAGGTGAAAATAAAATAAAATAAAATGTCCGTAAGGGTTTATGTGTTTGTTAGTTTGTTTTTAAGTGTACAGTGTGTGTAAACCTATCTCATTTAATGTACAGTTGTAAGAAGCTCCTCCTGCCCTTCCCTCACGTAAAAGTAGCCTATAACTTATCTTATCTTTTTTGTAACTTATATGGTGTACATAATAAAGAGTATTCTATTCTATTTTATAACTTCAGGTTCCCATCTATCTCTGTACCTAAATTCATCGAAATCGGTTCAGCAATTTAGGTGTGAAAGCGAAACAAACTCACTTTCACAATTTAAGTTAGGGAGCAAAGATTCAAAAAATTCAAAATTCAAAATTCATTTTATTTTGTGAACACAGGGTACAATGGTCTTATGTATATAAAGTGATTGGTCCAACCTATGATCCGCCGACAGGCATACAAAATAGTGATGCTGTTATCAAAATTAAATTAATTCTATAAATCTCACAATGTCAACAATTTGATTTTTTTTTTTTATTTTTTTTTTTTATTTTAAAGTTTTTCGCTCAAACGGGCCTTAATAAATCACTCTTTAAGTCCGAATAAAACAATATTTAGGAGCACAGGAAGACTACAGGGACCGTACATGAATTATAATTATAAATGGCAGCACATAAATGGAAATTTCAAGTATCACTATGGTGAGAAATCCAGTTGTTTGAAAGAATTACCACGGCACTGGAACGCAAAGGGCATTTGAAGGAACACGGGTGGGTTTTAGTCAGTAACAGTCTGACTCCCGCCAAGAGTGGGAGGTATTTGATGATTATCCATTAAAAAAAAGGTTAATGTTGAATATCCAACACTAGATGGCAGTCTTCGCCATGCACGTTCCCTATGTTTAGTATTTTCTTTTGTTTCTAGAATACCGGGGACCAGAGAATGGGCAGCAGCATTCTCTGTACATTGCAACAGCTACACTGCGATCGCCAACCCGCCTGCCAAGCGTGGTGATTACGGCAAACCCCCCTTGGGGGAGGCCTATGTCCAGCAGTGGACGTCTTTCGACTGATATGATGATGAAGATGAGTACTTACAAGAGTGATTCTCTTGAGCGCGTTGAACTTGTCTCTCTGCGCGTCGATGGTTTCCTCAAGGTCTCTATGCCGGTTGATCAGCTCCTCTACTTGGGCTACGCTCTCGCCGTACTTGCCGTCGCGGACCAGTGGTACTCTGTAAGGAAGAGATAGAGTTAGAAAGAGTATTGATAAGAATAACATTTCAGTACGCCGGTATTATTTAAGAGTATTAAGCACCCTCACATACCTCAAAGCCTATTTTTTGATTCATTGTCAACCACCGCACGCCATCATGAGTTACCGTGCCGTCATGACCTAATACGGATCATTGTGTATACGGCCACTGTCCATCATGGACCACTTTGGCCCACTGTTCACCATCATGGTCCACCATGGAACATTGTGTCACAGCCAAAACCTATCATGCAACATTGTGCACGGCTACTGCCCATTATGTTCTAGCATACAACATTGTGTACACGGTCACTGCCCATCATGGTTCATCATCGACCACTATGGGCCACTGTTCACCATCACGGCCAAGCAGCCACTGTGAACCATTATAATTCAGCATAGGCTTCTATGCAGTATCATGGCCCAACTTGGGCCAAAGTACGCCATCAAGACCCAACATGGGCCACTATACAAATACATAACTATGGCCCAGCAATTATGCCACCAACATAGCTGGTTAAAGGCTAAGCGGATGAAGTTTACCTGTTAGTGATCCAGTTGTCGAGCGCGTCGGCGTCCCGCTTGAACACGAGCGCATCCAGATGCTGAGTGTATATCCTCTCGCGGTTGCTCCACGCTCCGTCCAGGTGTGCACGCCGGCTGCGCAGTAGTGACATGCGCTCCTCGATCTCGTTAGACATGAAGTGCCCTTCTTTTACTAGTTTTTCGCCTGTGGGAAAAAAGGACAAATTAGTCACAAAATCTTCGGATATAAACGGTTACTGGGAGAAAAAACAGTGTCAAGCGGCTAAAAACAATTTTATATCTTTATAAGATAATTGGAAGCCCAAAACTGCAGTAACTTGGTTGTGGATAATAGATACACAGTGCCTCCGTGTAAAATACTGGTATTCAATTGTGCTGGAAGATGACATAGATCTTGTTCGACCCTTTCTTTTCGTGTCGTAAATTTTGTCGGACCAGTATTTAGCAACCAGTACAGCTCTATCATTGACCTCATTTAAACCTTGGAAGGTTCAAGTGGTTGTGAACGACGGGCAACTACGTGTCGCATGTTCTGGGTAGGGGCTCGTCACTGGCATGGACTTACCATCGCTGTAGAGCGTGTGGAAGGCATCCTCCTTGGCCTCTATCTCCACCTTGATGTCCTGGTGCCTGGCCAGCAGTCGCTCTGCGCCCGATACGTCGTGTGCTAGGTCCGGGGCTGTCACTCGGGCTAGGGTCTCGTTTGTCCAGGCTCTGGGAGAAAAGCGAGTTGAATTAGGGCTTATAATAGCGGGGGAGAGAAACGGGGTCATTTTATGATACGTAAAAATCAGTGTGAGATTCTATTTTAAAGGTTAAAAAGGGCTGAGTTTTCTATTAACTATAACCTGCGAGTCCTCAAGTCGAGCGACTAGGTTACTTCTAAGTAAGCGTGCAAATTATCAATAACCATCAGATGAGATAGTGCTCAAACGGGAGACTATTTAAAAACATTCGGCTCTCTACTGCATTCTGTTGCCTTTCATTCGTACCTTTTCTGACCTACTTGCACATGAACACACGAGACAGTGTATGTGCACCATATTATGTGACATACACTAAATCCCTCCCTATTATATGTGTATATATCCTACTTCCTACTACTATTATAAAGGCGAAAGTTTGTAAGTATGGATGTATGTATGGATGTTTGTTACTCTTTCACGTAAAAACTACTGAATGGATTTTGATGAAATTTGGCACAGAGGTAGATTATAGTCTGGAATAACACATAGGATACTTTTTATCCCGGGAATATGTTCCCTTAGGATAGTTTTCGACAATCACGCGGGCGGAGCCGCGGGCGGCAACTAGTAATAAATAAATGGATTAATATAATAATAACATTCTTTATTTTCAGGCAACTATGCAATGTACTATGCTCTGAAACTATTGATCCGATCACAAAATCCTTTCATTTAGGTCAGATAGAGGCACTCCATGTAAAATACTGGTATTCAGCTGCAACCGATTTAACTGGAAGCCAACCCTGCAAGGCTAGACAGATGATATGATGATGTATACTCACAATAACTCCTGGTAAGTATCGAAGTAGGCCTGCAGTTGTCCCGCCAGTTCCAGCTGGTGGGTGCACTGGTCGGCGCGCTGCACCAGGGTCTGTAGGGCTTCGGTAACGTCTTCGAGCTTGACGGTGACGTGTTCTTTTGCGTCGGGGAATGCTGTGCCTAGTCTGTTGGGAAGAAAGGACAAATGTAAGATATAGTGTTTCAAAGATCCGTATAGGCCAATATGGAACATAATTCCCCAGCATGGACCGTCATTGCCCAGGATGGACCACTGTGAGCCATCATAGCCCAACACGGACATCATTGTCCAATATATACCATCATTGCTCAGCGTAGACCATCATTGCCCAGCATGTACCATCATTGCCCAGCATGGAGCTTCATTGCCCATCATGGGCCACCATATACACGGCTATTATGCATAACTCACCTCTCAGCCTCATCTTGCAGTTTATCATGAGCAGCTTTAATGGCGTCGAGATCAGCCTTAAGCGCGTGCAGACTGCGCTTCTGCGCGTGCAGCTCGTGCAGCGAGCGCGGGGGCGCAGCCTCGCTGGCGAGGGCGGAGTCCTTCTCGCCCACCCATGCGGCGGTCTCCTCCGCCGAGCGGTCGAACTCGTGGACTTGGCGAGCGCCGGCTAAGGCCTGCGGGAGAGAATAGAAGAGTGAATAGGTTGCTACTCAAGCGTGTTCCATCGTCACCCACATCATCGGTATCTATCTGGTGAGATTTTAGTCAATTGAGCCTATCAGTACCTAGTAGTAATAAAAAACAAGATTTTACAGACGGGGTCAAGAAAACGCCCTGTGTTTCTCGCAGCAAATAAGCAAAACTAATACAAAATATATGGATCAAACAAGAAAAATCCCCTTTTGAAAACCTGACCAACCAGTCAGTTCAAAAGAAAAGGTTATAAAGGAAGAGAGGGAGAGATTTTTCACTCTCTAAACAAAAAATAAAATTGTTCTCAATATCTTTCTACACTCTTTTTCGAAAAAGTTCTTGAGTGCATTTTTAGACGTAGCCCAAATCGGTTCATTCATTTGGTTTCATCCATAGCCCTTTTTGGAGGCATTGGACTGGGTTGCACACATTGTAGGCTGACTTGCGTTTTTATCTCTTATTTGCTGTACGTGTGTGCATTACTAACATAGCTTTAACCTTTTGAACGCCATTGTCACATAGACATGACAAGCAAGCACGTGCCCTGTACGCCAAACGTCACAAATATGTGAGAAAAAGTACGGCGAATTTGTGGCTTGGTGTCGGCTTCACGCCGATGCGTTTATGCTCCGGCGTTTAAAAGGTTAAGTTATCTTGATGTACTACTCCAGCCGGGGATTGCGGAAGTCGCATACGTTCCCGCGATCCCCGGCGTAGGTGGCAGATGGAACACCGGGGTGGTTTTAGTCAGTAAGAGTCTGACAGACCCCTCAACACTCTACCCCTAAACACTCTATGGACTGAAAAGTCTAAAATAAATGCTTTGAATTTAATTGAATTTCCAAGAATAAGGACTTCAAAGTTTGTACGCAACACCTTGAAGTTTAAACGCTCTTAAGCAAAAGTGTGCAGTCCTCACCTCCTGCCTAGCCAACGCCAGCTCCTTGAGGTCATCCCACAGTCCCTTGATGTCGTCTATCCTCTGCTTCACTCTGTCAGCTTCTGGAGTGTTCTCTTCTAGCAGCACGGTGCCTGCCTCGCAGACGCCTTCGATTCTACCCTCGTTGGCTGTGGAGAAGGTAAATATGTTAGTTATTTAGTCATATTTACTGGAAACCCATCGGGCTATGAGAGTGCTGGAATATACATAGAATGCATATGGCAATTTCCATGCCGATGGGTAGTCTCCGTTGAGATTGGTCGCCATGGTCGAAATCGGTCTGGAGAAATATTTACTGCAAAACCATCAAGAATATATTGGTGTTCAGCTACATCCGGTTACACAATTTCAAGCAATCAATTTTCTTTTTTTTGGGACAAGTCTGCCACACTGCTGGGGAGTTTGTTGCGCCACTTCTTCTTCCCAGCTAAAACACTAGGAAGTGGTGACGGGCGGGCGTTTTGGGGGACTGTCTTTATGTAGAACTTTGACGTTCAAAAAGTGCTGGCACTCAGCCTAATTTGAATAAATGACTTTTTTTTTTGACACTATGCCCAACCACTGCAAGTCCTGAGAGCCAGAATCAACAATGGCGACCACCAGAAAAACGCCGAGTCAATAAAACTCTACGAGTCTCGGAGAAACGATTCAACTGTCTTGGATTCCGCAATGAAATACAAATGTATACTAATCACTACATAGCATAAAACAAAGTCACTTCCCGCTGTCTGTCTGTCCATATGTATGCTTAGATCTTTAAAACTACGCAACGGATTTTGATGCGGTTTAATAGATAGAGCGATTCAAGAGGAAGGTTTCTATGTATAATACATGCATAATATAGTAGGGAAACATTGATAATTTTAGTGGTTGCTAATGTGATGTCGTAAAGAAACACATTTAATTTTGCGCTTACATTGCAAACGCTGGCTGAACCCTACGAGATAGATCAAAATAATGTACTACAGTAAAAGGTCTACCTTGTAACTGAGCTAGGAAGTTGTCAAAGGCTTGCTGCAGGGTCTCGACGTGTTCCACATCCAGCCCGTACTCCTCGCTGGCAGCCGTAGTCATCTGTTCGCTGATCCATTCCTGTACTTCCTCGCATTCTTGGACGAACCTGTACGTGAGGATTTTATTAGTGATTTGGTCATGGACAAGAGCGCACCGTCGATTTACAAATTACAGATTAAATGCAAAACCCATTTTACTTTGAGATACGTCTCGGGTTTGTTTTTCCAATCTCAGCTAAAAATTCAGCTGTTCAGAACATATTATCGATTTATGTATATATGTATGGGGTAGTCGATTTTTGTTCGAGATTTCCGTATCTGGCAGTACGTGTTCTTCCAGACATCTCGTATCAACCGTCTTCTACCTATATATTTTGGAATAACTTATATTGGGTACAGCTAAGGAGTGAAATGCCCTGCCAGAATCTTTATTATTTACTAGTTGCCGCCCGCGGCTCCGCCCGCGTGATTGTCGAAAATTATCCCAAGGGAACATATTCCCGGGATAAAAATATCATAAGATAAAAGTATCTTATGTGTTATTCCAGACTATAATCTACAACTGTGCCAAATTTCATCAAAATCCATTCAGTCGTTTTTGCGTGAAAGAGTAACAAACATCCATCCATCCATCCATCCATATTTACAAACTTTCGCGTTTATAATATTAGTAGGATTTATTCATATACAATTCGCATTGTGTTTGAATTTGTAGTAAATAATTAATCAATGACAAATGATAAATAATATATTAGATTGTAAATAGTTATTATATGAATGATTGTAAGTAAAAGCATGCCAAATGATTACAAATTTATTCTATAAAATGCAAAAAGTATAATAGTGCGTTGAGTATATTTAAGTAAATGGTAAGTAAAAAGTCTTGTGTATTATGAAAGCTACAACCTGGGGATTTTTAAGTTAAGAATGAAAACTTCTAAGGAAGCATGTAGCGGCATCAATGCAGCCACAAAAAAAACTACGTAGCCAAATCTACATCGCAACAAAAAGAACCGAACGCCATCTATATCGCCAACTGCGAACTAACTCAACGAAATCCTGCATCGCGCAAGCAAAGTTCTCCGTACAACAGTCCGAATATCAACTATCGGGCAGTTGCCCACCAGACACAACAACCGTCCGGGTCGGAGGATCCTCCCTTTTCAATGGAGCTGTGCGGGACTTTACACCCTGTTGCATAAACCTCTATAAACATGCTCCATTGTCGACTATATCATCGCCTTCCATCAGGTGAGATTTTAGGGAAACGCTATCCTATCAATAATGATGCCTATTTAACCTACGTGGTTCTCATATGATTTGACCAGTACAGATTGTATGGACTTTAAAAGAGACTTTGACCTCTGAGTTTGTTTCGGTGTCAGCTAGGAAACACCAGCCTCATCTAGCTTAAAATGACCTATTTGCAAAAATAAGTATCATTTATCATTTCCCGGTTCCAATATTTGTAAATATGTGAGTACCATTTACCTAAATTTCTCTAAAAATTAATAAGTTTACCTCTGCTGGTAATACTTTGCTCTTATAAGTAGCATACTCTGGGTGCATCGTCCTCACATAATATTAAAATAATTTTGATATACCAAATTTTGTAAAATCATTATTTGAAAAGAGTAACTATGGAGTTTCTCGTCCGTTCTTCTTCATAAGAATCTACCTTTCCGAATGGACAGTAGAGTTACTTTATTCATGTAATATTATTATTTTACTGAACTGTAAATGATGACGTTCAAAAGTGCCGTTTAATGGCTTAATTGAAATAAACGTTTTGACTTTGACATAAAATGAATAATCACCACTTTTCTAAGCATATTTTGTTTTATCCCTCTACTTACTTGAAATACTTCAAGCTCTGCTGTAGCCTTTGTTGTCTCTTGGCCGAGAGTAGCTTCATTTCTTCGTACGTAGCTTTGATCTCGTCAATTCTCTTCTGCAGTTGTTCGCCGTCGATTGTGGAGCGATCCTGTTTGAATAGGTATTTTTGAAGTTATGTTATGGAAGTCTGTGATTTAATTCTGCTTTTAAGTGGTACAGTTTATGTATGTAGATATATATAGATTAAGAACTTTTGAAGCTAGGAAAAGGCTTGGGAGAATGTTCTGTGCAATTGTCCCTTGAAATTTTTCACGTCAAGTGCCATATATTTGTTTCGAGAAATCTGACTTTGTAACTAAGAGATGTTTTAAGAAATTAACATAGGTATGGATACTTTTTAATTATAAGATTTATTTGTTCATAAGCTATCAGAAAAGTATAAGTTTACTGTCGAGAGTGCAGTTGCCTTATTTCTTATAACTAGCAGTTTTTGGCCGAGAAGCAGAAAATTTCCATAAAATCACAAGAACTTGGATAGCTTAAAAACTACCAACATTTGGACCTCAAGATAAGGTTTGTTCGTGTCGTTGCAAATTAGTTCTAGTACAAAGCTTTCAAAGTATATTTTACAATTACCAGTCACTCACTAGAATCTAATCTAATACCTTTAAACGAGCAATACTAGTATATACGTACTTAAAACATCTCAGTCTCGGAAATGGCTCGAACGATTTTCATGAAATTTAATATGCGGGGGGTTTCGGGGGCGACAAATCGATCTAGCTAGATCTAGGTTTCATTTTAAGAAAACGTTGTCCAAAAAAAACCAGGTCATCCAGGTACTTATAGATTCAAAGGGAAAAACAAAATTATCTTTATTGTTTTTTATCTTCAAATAATCAGTTCCTAGTCAGAGAACAATCAAGTTCCGCTCACCATCAAGCCAGCAGCAGTCTTCTCCAGCTTAGCGACACTAGCGTCGAAGCCGGTAACTTCGCGCTGCAGAGCGTCCAGCCTGCGCACCAGCGTCAGCGTGGAGTCCTCGTCTCTACCCACGTCGCCCGACACCAGGACTATGCGGCGCTCTAGGAGCCAGGCTTCCGCTTCTGAGATTTCGGAGATTAGCTGTTGGAACGAGAGAGAAGATACCGGTTAAAATGAAAAAGTATTATATCAATGGCCAGTAAGTAAAAACTCAAAGCCAAAGCCAGAAGTCAAAGTCAGAAGTCAAAGTCAGAAGTCAAAGTCAGAAGTCAAAGTCAGAAGTCAAAGTCAGAAGTCAATGTTGTTTTTCGTACCTGTAGCAGAGCACATCTGTCTTTAATAAGCGCCGTCCTATTAGCGGCTGCGTCCAAAAGCGCACGGTGTGCGGCGGCGAGGTCTCTCGCTCGAGCTTCTAGCGCAGCACCCGCAAAGTGACCGCGCCGGGACAGCTGGGCCGCGCGGGTTAGTAGAGCCTTTATTATTGGTTCTCTGTGGGGAAAAAGGAGGTTTAATATAAGTACATGTACATATTAGAGAGAGAGAGATAAGCGCCACAAAAACATGTTTTTCTATACAAATTGACATAGTGAATTATATCTGGTCATTATTAAGGGATCGTAACCATATCAACTCGAACCGTGCAGTATTCTTTCTATGAAACTCCCTACTGCAACGCACACTTCGGAATCGTAACGGAATTGATACGAAAAAAGGCGATACGGTGACTGTTAGGGACCTAACTAAAGACTAAACTAAAAGGCATCCCTTGTCGAGTTGATATTTATTTACTTCCCTTTAGAAGTAAGGACCGATCTTCTGTAAGATGCATTAATAAAATAACACTTGCGTTCAAAATCAGCAACAGAATTGACAGCAATCCCTTTGTTTTGTGCCAAAAAATATTTTTACTAGAGTCAATTCAATTTACCACATTACAGTCCGGTGTACCATATTACACTTCACGTGACCCAAGGGCTGGCTTTTACCATGGTCAAAGAATAAGCATTGCCATACAACGTGGCAATGCCGCCAGTCTTTTGGGTACACTTCCAGTCGACAGCGATGCAGATGAATTTTTTGACGCCATATTTTAGGGTTAATTTAGTTAGCGAGTTTTTTTTTTATTTCTGGTGTATATAGTTTGTTAAGTATTTATGGAATAAAGTGTTATGTTTAACCTAAAAAAAGTGTAACATATAGAAGCACTTATCAACAATAAGTGTTACCATACCTAGCTAACAACTCGGCTTCCAACGCCAGGTGCTTCTTGAGCATCGCTTGCGCCTCAGCCAGAGTAGAACCCGCTTCCTCTTGCCTCACTGCCGCCTCGCGTTCACTTAACCTGTGCGAATAAAATAAAATTGGATTAAAATCGAAGACTATTCATGGTTTATTTTTCAAAAGTGATCAAGGTTACAATGGTATGTAGTTATTTGAATAGTAAAGACGCACGAATGATGGGAATGATTGTCAATGAATCAGTTAAACGATCAAATGGCAGCTTCAATGGCTGTCCTCATTCTACACCTGTAGCCTGTGGGTACATTTTACGCAGAAATGGTACAGTGCCCTTCGCGTACAGTACAATAATGCTTTCAGGGTGTTGATGGGGCTGCCTCGCTTCTGTAGCGCATCAGGGATGTTCGCGGGGATGCATATTGATTGCTTTTATGCATTAATGCGTAAAAGATGTGCGTCCTTGGAGCGCAGGGTGCGAGCCAGTTCCAGCAGCATACTGGGCATGATTACTGGCAGGCTGGACTGCCGAATCGTAAGTCGTTGCTCCAGTATCTCAGCTGGAATGCTGAAGTAATGATTTTATTTGTTGTGTGTGTTTTTCTAATTGTTGTTTTGAATGTATCACTAACATAGTTATAAGTTTATTTATTTTTACTAATACTATATGAGTCATCGTTGCTCTCAATAAATAATTTACTATTATTATTATAATGTGAATGAGCGTCAATCAATTTTTTTATCAATTGCTTTCAATCACGTAACTGCGATTGATAATCTCTTCAATTGTACTTGTAAACGATCAATGGCTATTGACAATAACGTAAAATTGACAATTGCAATTGATCGTTTCGAGGGCGCATAACACTTCGAGGATCTTAGACATTTTTTTGAAACCAACTGTCAAATTAGCTACCAACAGTAGCTGAAACGTCATGTTTGCCTTTCAACATGACGTTTCAGCTACTGTTGGTAGCTAATTTAGGTAGATACGTTAATGAAACACGCCGTAACGGTTTTAAAAATTTGTCTAAGATCCTCGAATATTATGCGTCCTCAGACGATCAATTGCAATTGTCAATTTTACGTTATTGTCAATTGTTATTGATCGTTTACAAGTACAATTGAAGAGATTATCAATCGCAGTTACGTGATTGAAAGCAATCGATAAAAATTGATTGAAAGCAATCGATAAAAATTGATTGAAAGCAATCGATAAAAATTGATTGAAAGCAATCGATAAAAATTGATTGAAAGCAATCGATAAAAATTGATTGACGCTCATTGACCGGAGCCATTGAAGCTGCCAATAGATTGTTTAACTGAGTTATTGACAATCGTTTTCATCATTCGTGCGTCTGACAGCTGTGAAATTGTCCCTAGCCTGTGCGAACACCAATTAGTGTTCCAATGCCAAAAACCATACTGAACGCAAACACATTAAAACCTGCATCAATGGAGCTCCATTTAGCACATTGACAATTGGTATTGATCGTCTCGGGAGAGGACTAAGACGGCTGCAACAAGCGTGATCAAAATGTTATGAATGGTTGAAGATCTAAGTTTATGGCTGATGTCTTACGAATTCTAATCAAGTATATTCTTTGCCGTGACTGATCCTTAATACTGACCATCTGAACTCCTCATCGGCGTCCCGGTCCCACCTATGTAGCAGCGCAGCATCCTCCAAGTTGTCTCGCCGGATCTGCATGGGCTCCTGCAGCTGACGGTATCTACCGAAGAAACAGGATCACTTTAGTGAGACTGGCCTGTTGGTTGAGTGGTTAGTGACCCTGACTGCTAAATCGGAGGTCGTGGGTTCGATTCCCACCCAAGACAAATCTTTGTGTGATGAGCATGATCATTTGTTCTGTGTCTGGGTGTAATTTGTCTATAATATGTATGTATTTAGAAATATATAAGTATGTTTATCAGTTGTCTGGTTGCCATAGCACAGGCTCTGCCTAGTTTGGGATCGGATGACCGTGTGTGAGTAGTCCCAAGATATTATTATATTATTATTACTTTAGTAAAACTTAGATCAGCATTAAAATAGTCATCGTATAGCATCTCACTGCGGGGACAGAGGCCTCATCGTTGTGAATGGGAGTGAATAAAAACCGTTACCGAAAGAAATAAGAGATTCTTCATCAGTGAACGTTGAAAAAAATAGGTTAAAGTTGTATTTGGCTAACCAAAACCCGGCCCCGCTGCTTTAAAAGTATCCTATGTGTTATTCCAGACCATAATCTACCTCTGTGCCAAATTTCATCAAGATCCTTCCAGCCGTTTGCGCGTGAAGAAGTAACAAACATACACACACACACCCACAAATTTTCGACTTTATAACATTAGTGTGATTAATAACTGTATGTACCCGATAGATTTAAACTCTTCCAGATTTCTTTCGGTACCATCATAGTTGCATATTTAAAGTATATATTATTATTATTCTTATAGTATTATTTAAGTAGTATGTATTAGTATAATATTAATTTTAGTCATATTTATTATAGTATGTTATATTTAAAGTTTTTTTGTCTTTATGTTAACATAACTTTTACACACGATGTCTACATCTCTTTTATTCGACTCTCCTTTCGCAGGTATGCTGGAAGAGATTTCTTTAGAAATAAGCATCACCTTTGTACCTATTTTTCTGTTCCCTTCTTCTTATCTATTTGTTAAATGTGTGTACATAAACTGTTAAATAAATAAATAAATAAAATAAATAAGTTCATTAATTAAGATATATTATTAAGTTTCTCATATTTAAATGAAATATGTATTCTTTTGGATGAATAAATTTAATTAAATCGAATTATGATAAGTTCTCACCTCTTGACAGCAGAATCAGCCTTGTTGAGTATCTGCTGCGCCATGAAGTGGTCGCTGTCAGCCAGCTGGCGCGCGTTGTCTGCGAGCTGAGTCGCCAAGTCCGCTTTGCTGGATACTTGCTGTTCTAGACGCGTGTGACGCTTCAGCAGGGCTGTTACCGAGGCTAGGTCTTTGCCTGAAGAAAGGTATACGAAGTTAGTAAAAATGTAAGCAATGATTAAACTCGAGAATTAGATATGCGGCGTGCGGTTACGACAAGATCTACAAGGTACAACAGATTAAACAAAAACTTGGTTGTCTGTAAAGTCGGTTTACGGACGATAATTTAACGTGACAACGTCATAACAAAATATTGATGAAATTATTGCATACTTTTATGAATAAAAATTGAATCGTGTAGCGCTCTCGCTCCGATCGTAACGTTACAATGAGCGTTACGTTACAATGAGTCATCCTTTTTCGTGTGTGCAGCCGGCGTTCATCGATTTATTAGACGTTGTCACGTCAAAAACCCTGAAATGGGGTCAATTAACTTGTAGAGGTATGCAGTCCTGCCAGGGTTGCGGAATTTGTTCGAAAGAGTCACCGCGGCCCTAGAACGCAAAGGGCTTTAGAAGGAACACGGATGAGTTTTAGTCAGTAAAAGTCTGACACGCCCTTCTGCTCCACCCAGAGCGGAAGAAGTCATTTGATGATTTCCCATCCTTAAAAAAAAAAAAAAAGAGGTATGCAGTATAGAGAGTAAAGTCTCGCATACCTCCACTGAAATGGGAGGATCCTCCGACCAGACAGTTGTTGTGTCTGGTGGGCAACTGCCCGATAGTTGACATTCGAACTCTTGTAATGTTCAAATCGGAGACAGAGAACTTTGCTTGCGCGATGCAGGATTTCGTTTATAGTTCGTCGCTGACAGGATAGATGGCGTTGCGGTTCTCTTTGTTGCCGCACAAATTTCGCTTCTTAGTTATTGATGCCGCTACAAACTCATAATTGTAAGCAACTTTTACTATGGAACCAGCCCCAAAATCGCGAAAGGATCGTCTGCCCCATACACACGTAAAATAAGATAGGTATAGGTCAATTCAAACTCTATGAAGTCTATGAAGTGCGCAAAGTCAAAGTCAAAGTCAAAAACGTTTATTTCAATTAGGCCATTAAACGGCGCTACCTCTCATCTCCCTAACGCAGCGATTCGCGGTGAGGTGAAGTCGTCCAGGTCTCGCAGGTACACCCTCGCCTGGTAGAGCAGGCGAAGCTAGGCAGCTGTTTAGTATACATACCATGGTCTTCGCTCAGCAGCTGTGCCTCTACATCATCCAACCACAAGGTGAAGTCATCCAGACCTCGCAGGTACACCCTCGCCTGGTAGGCTTCTTGGAGACGCTCGCGACGGAGCTTAGCGGCAGCCTGTGATAAAAAAAAAAAGGTTAAGGTCACGAATTCATCTGTGTACCAAACTGGGGGGCTACTCTCTAAGCCCGAAGTCCGTAGTTTCGGGCTTAGTTGCGGGCATGTTCTAGTCCGCATCACCTAACCACTAAGAATGAATGACACCACGATTTGACAGTTACTGTCAAATCGTGTTGTCATTCATTCTTAGTTCGGGTTCGGAACTTATCGTAAGTCCGTAGGTGATACGGAGTAGAGCCGAAACTTCGGACATCGGGCTTAGAGAGTAGCCCCCCTGAAATCGGTCCATTAGATTCGGAGAAAATTGACCGTAACAAATAGATCCTAAAAAGGTTCCGTTTTTCATACGGACGTCCGGAATCCTCAAAAAAGGTACAAGCAATTCATAAAGTATATTACCTGTAATTCTCTCCACTGGTACTCCAATTCTTCAACGTGTTTCGCGATCTCTTGGGCAGCGAAGTGTTTGGCCTCTGTAGAATAACAAATCAATATTTATCACACAATCTTTGAAGGCTCTTAACACTTCTTCAGCGGCGTTGTGCACTTTTTGGGATGGGTAAAAAATGTTAAATTCGCGTCAGGACACGTGACCTGATCGAAAATTCGTAAGACGAAGGGAGAGTAGACCGCCAGCGCGGCGTAGGAGAGGAAGTAATATCCTCCTCTCTTTCTACCGCGCGGCGAAAATATATGCCTCAATGCATGCATATGCAATTCGTGCGAAATTATTCTCTAACCATTCCAATATATCAAAAATGCACAACGTTAATGTTCAAGTTTTCACTTCAATAGTATCAAATGGGTCAAGAAAACCCTATTTTTGCAAAGTTGCATTTGCAGCGGCCTACATGGGTGCCAAACGATGAGTGCTTTCCATTAAGCCTTCAAACTGAGTTGAAATAATATAATATATATCCTGGGCCAACTCACACACGGTCATCCGATATTAAACTAGGCAGGGCCTGTGCTATGGCAACCAGACAACTGATAAACATGTTTTTTTTATTTCGAAATACATACATATTATAGACAAATTACACCCAGACACAGAACAAATGATCATGCTCATCACACAAAGATCGAACCAAGACCTCCGGTTTAACAGTCAGGGTCACTAACCACTCGACCAACAAGCCAGTCAAAAATGTTGGTCCTAGTCGATTCTCTATGCGTATAAAGATGATGGTGAAAAGATAAATTTAACGTACCAATGAGAGTCTCTCCGTGGTTCGCCACATCATCGATGCGTCCCTTGTTGGCGGCCAGTTCTGACTCGAACGCTGCGTGCTTCTGAATCTTGCTCTGAAGGTTTGATAACTCCCTGGTGGACGAAACGTATACATTATTACACAGATTGACTTTGAACTAATTAGAAATGTTTAAAGGAGAATAGGGAACATGCATGATTTTTTTTTAATGTCTAAACAGTTTATCTAGAAGCATTCAAAAAAATAATACTCATCATCTGCCTAGCCTTTTCCCAATTATATTGGGGTCGGCTTCCAGTCAAACCGGATTCAGCTGAATATCAGTATTTTTTGTGGAGCGTGGAGCGTGGAGAGTGTACGTGGAGCGGCTACATACCAGACCTCCACAACCCATTAACTGAGTACCACGGTACTCCTTGGCAAGACTGGTGTCAGATTATCTGGCTTCTGACTATCCGTAACGACTGTCAAAGATCTACAAATGACAGCCGGGATCGACGGCTTAACGTACTTTCCGAGGCACGGAGGAGTTTCTGTACGTTAAGATGGTCACCCATCCACAGACCAACCTCGGCAACCGTTGCTTAACCTTAAAGATCGACCCGTGCGGCTGTTATTATTTAGCCACGAGCTCCTCTTCAAAAAAATAAACTAACAGTAAAAAAAGAATCGGTATTGACCGAAACAAAAACAAGAAATAACTATTTTAAACAAATATATCTGTCCCTCTCGCGAAAACGCTGTTTTCTATGGCTGTATAGGCGTCATAGTGTTTGACGTCACAGTTGGTATCGGACTTCTCTTTCTAATTGTCAACTTTGAAGCTTAATAACTTCATCACTAACGAAGGTATTTAAAAAATTCTTTCATAATTGTTTACTAGAGATGATAAGTACTTTGCTAATAAAAAAATTGCATGCATATTCCCTATTATGGTCATCCGCATGGTCAAAATTCACTATGGGTCTGCTAAATTCATCGCCCAATTGTTAATAGAAAAAATAATAGTAAAAGTGTTTTGTACATTTTTAATAATGAACCAGAGGAGCCAAACTACAAACCGCTTACCCCAATCCGAACTTAAATATAAAGGAAGAAAGGTATAAGAAATGTTCAGAAAGAAATTGCGTTTGAATATAACTTGTAAAGGGTGAAAGTTGGGTTATTTCTAATTCTTGATGAGAAATCTGTACATCAAAATCGATTATTATTAACCTTTTGAACGCCATTGTCACGTATACATGACAAGCAAGCGCTTGCCCTGTGAGCCAAACGCAAAACCCAACACAAGTGGTTACCAATTGGTGACCATATCGTAAAATAGTTACATTAAGCTCGGGACTTGGGGCACCCCGACTTGGACAGGTTAGGTTAGGGGGGAGGGGAAATATGTCCGCGTGGTGTTCCCGTGCGCCCCTCTTTGACGTAGCGAGGGGAGTCAAACACCTCACTTCCCCCGCCGACGCGAGGTGGCACCAGCCGGGGATTGCGGATGTCGCATACGTTCCCGTGATCCCCGGCGTAGGTGGGAGATGGAATACCGGGGTGGTTTTAGTCAGTACGAGTCTGATAGACCCCTCCACCCGCCCCAGGGTGAAGGATTTCCATTAGAATTTCCCCCGACATAAAAAAAGGGGGGGAGGGAAAATAAGCACGAAGGGGGTGGCGCAAAACCCAACACAAATATGTGAGAAAAAGAACCGCGAATTTGTGGCTTGGCGTCGGGGGCACGCCGATGCGTTGATGCGTTCAAAAGGTTAATAAAATTTAGCAAATCAGTTAGTTAGAACGGGTTTAATCTAATTCTCTCTAAATCTAGTATATCATAAATATTCCAAAGAAAAATGAGAGAAATAAAACTTTGAAGGTGACTTAGGAAAGAAAAAAACAAAAAAAAATGTGTGCGTGTACTAGTGTACACACGTAAGAAGTGAAACTTCTTTATGACCTAATTTAGTTACTTTGTAAAAATGAAAACAAAAGATCTAAAATAACTCTATGCTTCTCATTAGGTAAACTATCTCTAATACAAAAAACGGTCAAGTCTTGTGGTGGGAGTAAGTCCGTTTAAACGATATCGCACCTTTAAAGTAAAACCGTTACTAAACGAAAATGTTCATGAATTGAGGTATCAATGCCATCTATCTAAAACAGTGACTATTTTCTAATATTGGCTCCCCTATAAAATTTCAAGATTTCGTTTAGTAATAGTTTTACTTTAAAGGTGCGATATGCTATCCCTACTCCGCTGGAGGAAGTACTCTATGAATCAACCGTGGCAGGGACAAGAAAAAGATGGCGCGTAACGGAAAAATGTGACGCGTAACCGAGAAATGTGACGGTAATTTTTTTTCCAACGCCGATAAAGAAGCTTCACTTCAAAAAAAGATTATAAATCTGATAAGATGTTAGTATTTAAAACTTCTAGATTTGAGATAGTAACCTATAGTTCTGGTCGTTAGCGATCTGCATCTTCAGCGAGATCCACTCCCTCTCGTGGTACAGATTCCTGAGGAACTGGTGCAGCTGACGGGACTGTTCCAACGTCTCTCCACGCTGCTTGCACGACTCCTGGGGAACAAGGAAGAAACGAGCATGTTGATAATTTAGTTTTCTGACAAATTTTTGATTATACTATTACGAGCTTGGGGTTCGTGACAATAAAAACAGTCGATTAAATAACCAAAAATTAAACACTTTAATTTAACAACACTAATTACAATTTTAAACACTAAGGGGGCGTTCAAGTATTACGTAACGCAATTTGGGGGGAAGGGGGGTCTTGTAAAACGTTACGATGCGTTACAGGGGCGGGAGGGGTGTTCGAACAACGCGTTACGTAACATTGTTTTTTTTTATTTAACGCTAGCTCACTAAACATATTTTCTAGTTACACAGTCACTAAACAGTAGTCATTTTGCCAAACAAAAATAAACATCAATGTTTTTCTTGAAATGACATTTATTAATTAAAAAATTTGGTAACATGAGAGTAGTAGACCTAATTGTGACTTAGGTAAAAATTGTCACTTGGATGATACGTAACGTTTAGGGAGGGGGAGGAGGGTACAGATATACGTTACGGCGCGTTACATTCAAGAATCTTCAAAAATTGCGTTATGTAATACTTGAACGCTCCCTAATTAAACTTCACGACTGATCACTTTAATCGCACTTGAAGATCGCTTCCGAAGTATTCGCTTGTATCGCAAATCCAATACTGACGCGGTCCTTATATAGTTATCGACGGACGCTTGCCTAGAAGTACCTCCAGGTGGTTTCCTTACCTGCAGTTTGTCCCTCCTGTTGAGGATGGTCTTGAGCCTCATCTTGGCGTACATGGTGCCATTTTAGTCGTCTTAAAAAGGCGGCCCACTTAATGTACCCGACATTAACTACCTTTAGAAGCGATTATTAAACAATAAAATAAAAACAATAAAAATAAGTAATGCATTAGAATTATAAAACATCCTGTTAAAAATGTTTACGTAACAAAACAATGGCGGCGCTCCATTCCATTCGCTCGTTATAGGATGTTTCAAACTACGTTATAAGAAAAAATATTAAAATGAATAATATAATTTTTTTTTTAACAATTCAAATGTTCAAAACACAAGGCTCGGACTGCGCTCGCTATAGGATGTTTCAAACTACGTCATAAGAAAAAAAAAGAATAATATTTGAATTTTTTTACGGAAAATGTATTTTTCATTGTATAGATGAAGTGGGCTACCGTTGTAAGAGGACTAAATTGGCATCGCGTATAACCTAACTATGCTGCACTTGATGGAAAGAAATGATGTAGTCGACGGACGCTTGCCTAGAAGTAACCTGTTCACTCTTGACTTAAAGGCCTCCAGGTGGTTTCCTTACCTGCAGCTTGTCCCTCCTGTTGAGGATGGTCTTGAGCCTCATCTCGACGTACTCCCTGTCGAAGTGCTGTTCCTCCAGCATGCTGTGCGCGAACCTCTGCAGCTCGTCGACTCTATTCAGCTGGCTGTGCAGCAGCTTGGAGAACTCTGCGTGTTTGCGGATCAGGGTCTCCACGGCTGTAGAGAAACAATAATGATGATGATATATTCATTAAATTTTAAAGAGGATCATAGAAAGAAAGAAAGAAAACTAGTTTTTCAGACGAAAGCGAGATAGTTTGGTAAAAACCTCTCAATTAAAGTAGAAGTAAAAAATCAACAACAACAAAGAAAATCTTTTCTGCTATAAAAGTTTGTAAAAATATACAACGTGTTACAGAATAAACGCAATACCTTTTAAGGGGTCATTGTACTCATCATTATGAACAACTTTTACTATGGGACCAATACAGAAATCGCCAAAAAAAAACGACTCCCCATACATTTTTGTACGCATAACTCGACAAAATGTACTGAACTGCTGCCCTACTATGACGTGCTAATACCATCCAATTCCGATGATGTAAAAGAGATAGTGCTATTCGCTATGTATAGCTCCGTCTCCCTCTTAGAGCGGAATCGTGATTGTTTTAAGACTTCATAGTAGGGACCCAGCAGATTTATTTTTCGCGATTTCGGGGTTGGTCCCATAGTAAAAGTTGTTCGACCCCTTAAGAGGTATTGCGTTGTATACAGTGTGACCTTTAATATGGCAAATAGATTTACAGAAAAAGTCGGATGCTTCATAAATGAATTGCTTACCATCCAAGTTGTCTCCTAGATCATCGTTGTTGAGGAAGGCCTCCTTAGAGGCGAGCCAGTCCTCCGTCTGCCGCGCTTGCTCCTTCAGCAGCTGCAGCTGGTGTGCCTGGCAGGGGAACATATAACGCGATTAACGCTTACACATACATTTACAAGTTCCACGATTCCACCACATTTTTTTATTTAATATGGGTTTGTTCTTGACTCTAGTCTAGGTCATAGATGACAGAGAGATATTCGACGATGGAGCGAGCTTACCCAGAAGAAGCCTATTCACTCTAATTTTGAAAAGATTAGGGTTGTATGCGTTCGGAAACACAGACGCAGGCAGAGAGTTCCACTCCTTCGATTGGTTTAATAGATTTCAATCATGTTCCCGAATTTGACTGTTTACATGAGCCGTTGAAATGATTACTTGTGGACAACACGTTTTTAGAAATTTCAAGTTTAAATGGGATGAAGTCGCAGGCATCAGCTGTACATAAACGAGGAGAAAAAACAAGAATAGTTAATTTATTTGGCCTTATGTACAGTTTACATAGGCGGACTTAACTTTTGATGCAACATTTCTCAACAGTCAAAATTTTGGTTAAATCTAGGTGCACGGTAGTGCGCAAGGCCAAGTTCCGACCTAACGCGCGCAGTGTGTATATTACACGAAACATTTCGAGCTGTTTTTAACCCCCTCATAACTTTGCTTGTAATAATCACAACTTGATGAAACCTTATTATCAACTTGGCAAGTTTGTTTCTTTATTAAATTAATTGCAAAGTCGACGTTGTACAAAAAATCTTGTAAAATCCCGGAATCATAAATGGCATCATGACAATTAAAACCCGGGATTATAAAAACATGAACTGGACTTTGAGTATAGTTACAAATGATTGATTTAAAGAATCAAAAGAAGAAAGAGTTGTGCGAAAACAAAGCTATTTAATTTAACAGTTTTAGTAGGTACGGAACTCTAAAAACATAATAAGATTCTTCAATATAATAATTTTGTTCAAATGTATTCAAAGCGCAATAAGTAATTTGCAATTTATTAAACCCCGGGATACAATCGTCATGTTTATGATTCCGGGATTTTAGAGGAGGTATTATCAACTCTATGTTATTTACTTCCACGAACATTAGGTAAATATAGTCTACCTATTCCGATCTCTGATTATGATGCATAACAAACGAGAACAACACACACGCACAGTTTGTTTGTGGGTACTGATTAATTATCATTGTTGGGTCAAGCAACGCCATCTATCCGTTGTGGATAAAACTATGATCGATGGATTACAAGGCGACATCTGTTGTCTTATGAGAGAAGACGGCTCCCTCGTGTCGGGTTCAAAAAGGTGATTCAATCAAGCGCTCCCGCCAGTGTGTTATAATAATCAGGATCGTGTGCACATTCATAATTACGTAAACATTGTAAAAACCGACAATATATTTAATTTGTTTTCAATAACGAGTCTCATTGAAGAAGCCCCTGCCAGCCCCTTGTCTTCATGGCCAAAACAATCATACCTGTGTGAGATACTGCTTCCTCTTCAGCCAGGCCTGGTCCAGGGTGCTGGAGAGTACTTCCACCCTCTTCACCTTCTCTGGCACCTGTTCAGCTTCCTTCTGCAGGGAGACGATCACCTTCTGACGACCGTCGATTTCAGCCTGCGGGGAGTATGTGGTTTTAGTAAAAAAACTGTTAATGTTAACATTTTAGTGGTACACAACACCTAACAACACCACTGGAAAGTCACAGGAAAGCAAAATACGCAATTTCGTTTACTTGGATGACAATATTTTTTCCAGTTATTTCGATTAAAAACCAAACTACTGAACCGATTTTGATGAAATGTCTATGGGACCAATCGGAAAGTAAATAAAAAAAAACTCAAATCGGTTCATAAATGACGGAGTTATGAGGTAACAAATAAACAACCGAATTGAGAACCTACTCCTTTTTTTGAAGTCGGTTTAAAGGTAAAAAACTTTACAGTAGTGTTACAAGAGAAAGGGCACAAAATAGTATTTAACCTTTTGACCGCCAGAGCATAAACGCATCGGCGTGCCCCCGACGCCAAGCCACAAATTCGCAGTACGTTTTGTCACATATATGTGACGTTTGGCGTACAGGGCACGCCCTTGCTTGTCATATATACGTGACAATGGCGTTCAAAAGATTAATACGATTTAGCATTTCGTCGTTTCATACGAAAAATGTTGACTATAAAAAAACATGTTTATTTTTACCAAGTACTCAGGTAAAGGCAGCAAAAAATCAGTTTGTAGTCTCTTATGTAAAATACTTCCAAAAGACGTTGCTTCAATACTTTAGATTATACCCAATTGTGAATGTATTTATACACCAACCAAATAAAATTTGAGCTTATCTCACCTTCTTCTCATGATGTAGCTCTAGAAGCGCTTCAGCATCAGGCACAGTCTCCGGCGCACCAGTCTCGTCCATGCGCTTCACTGCCTCCGATACCCAGAGCTCCAGTTCCTGAAGATATGGTTTCATACATTAGTACATGGAATTAAGGAGGCCATTCGATTTGGTGTTCAAATGAGGGAAAATAGACGCCCGAGTCAAAAGCGAGGCCGGTATGAATTGAGTAACTGCAATGACAAATGCCCACGTGTAACAACTGACATTTTATAACACACTAGTACGAAATACACTTCATTGCGTGCCTTAAAAGCATTGGGGTAGCAGCAAAATCAATCAATATTTATAAAATTCTTCCGTTACTGAGTGAGTGACTGACAGTCAACGCACAGCCGAAACTACTGGTCATAGAAAGCTGAAATTTGGCGTGTTGGTTCCTTCGGGAGTTTAGGGGAGCACTAAGAGAGGATTTCCCGAAATTCCAACGGGAACGGGAAAAAACGGGATATGGTCGTTCGAAGATATTTTGCTGCTAGTCCACAATTACTCTGAAACGTTTCGCTTCAAATCTGTGTCAATGTGCCTTAATCCTAAGCGTGTTTATCAGGCATGTTTAAATGATAAATTCAGTTTTTTATGTGTAACATCTTTCCTCTCGCTTTCCTGCAATCTGTGGGAGTGATTTCGTGAAATGGGACGGAAGTGTGTAACAGGAAAACGATGAAGCGCGCGTTATTTGATTTGACCAATGAGCGCGCCCTATTCGATTTGACCAATGAGCGCGCGCAGTGGTCGAGTTGGCTGTCAGTTGGTACTTTTAATGTTAATGTTGCTTTTTACCAAGGTGAGACGTCAGATGTTACACATCCTATGCGACTACTGTAACACTCGCTCGTTTTTTTTATGGAATGTAAATAGCCCAACCATGTTTCAAGTGTTGAAAGACATATTATTTAGACATATTCCAAAAAAGATAGCTTACCTTAAGGTTCTCATCAAACTTGTGTTCAGCAATAGCTTCGTCTAACAATGCAGTACGTTTGGCAGCCAACTCCTGTAAGTGTTCCCATCCTTCGCGCAGGGACTGAAGACTTGTTTCTATCTCTTGCGCACGTTCCGGGTATCTGTGGGGGAGAGAGCGGGATGAATAAAGTTTTTATGGCTTTGGCACGAATTATTAAATCAGTATTTATTTTCTATCAGCTTAGATGTGAAGATTTGTTTAAATTTGGAATGAAGGCTTTATCCAGAAATTCGTAGTCTACACTATAATATTGTAAAGAGGAAAAATTTGTATTTTTGTGTGTGTGTATGTTTGTTATGAATAAACTCAAAAACTACTGTGCCGATTTCAAAAATTCTTTCACCATTGGAAAACTACATTTTCAGCGAATAACATAGGCTATATTTTATCCCCGTATTCCCACGGGAACGGGAATTAACTGGGTGAAACCACGTGACGTCCGCTAGTATTTAGATAAAATAAAACAGCTGATACGAGAAACACTCTTTCAAATCTAATTAAGTTTCATCAGGCGTTCATACTCAATCTCCGTTACAGACAGAATGTTTTAATGAAATGAAATTATGAACCATTTTTATTACAAGAGAACTTTTCTTTACTTCTGTTTTTGATATTAAGAAAGTCAATCAATGTATGTGGGTTAATGACCGTTATTGCACATTTATTTGGTGTCTACTATAACACTGACATCTCTTTGAGGCACGCGTGGAAAACAACGCGCCGAGCGTCGACCATTATTAGGTCCCTGAAAAGTACACTTCCGTTCTCTCTCTCTCTCTCTCTCTCTCTACTCACTTCTCAGTCAAAGTCTTCCCCTCTCCCTCCAGCTGCTGTATCTTGTCCCTGATGGCGCCGGCCTCGGCCGCCCTCGCAAGATGTTTCCGCTTCAGTTCGTGCGCCGCCGTCAGCTCTCGGCCGCGTTCGGAGCTACTGAAGAGTGTCGACTTCTTTGATATGCGTTCGGCGGTGTCTTCTACGTCTCTGTGGAGATGAAGGTTTTATTAGTGCTGAATTAGAAAGAGAGGTTCGACGTGGCTGTGTTGCTCAAACTGCTACCATAGACAATGGCGCTTTCGCGAAAGGGACAGGTTATATTCGTTTAAAATTATTATATCTCGTTGGTTTTACGATAAATTCTGTTTTCATTGTTAGTATTTTTTTTTGTCACACATATTTTATATTGAGTACATTCGCAAGAAGTTTGTAGAATCATCATAGCGTTAATTCGTTGGATTCGTTTTTTTTTAATAACTTTGTTTATGTGTATGTATTTATCTATTTCTTTATATATATATTTTTTTTCCTCTCTCTATTTCTTTTCTTTAAGTTGCACCTGCCATTTTGTGTCTGCACCACCCTAAGGTCGACTGGTAGATAATGCCTAAGGCATTAAGTCCGCCTTTGTACAGTGTTTTTACTAGTGCATAGAGTTTTAATAAATAAACAATATATATTGCTCCTCAGATTCTGGCGTTTATCTTCGAAACATTGAATATATGATATTGTCTACTTGCTTTACCAAAAATAAGGTCAGAATACCAAGTATAAAGTAAGATGTCCCAGTAACATACCTGTTGAAGGAGTGTATCTCCGCGGCGGCGCAGAGGTTCTCGCGGTACTTGTGCAGGGCGCCGGACAGCGCGCGCCACTTGCCCAGGAAGGCGTCGCGGCGCTGCGACACCGCCGCCGCCTGCTGCGTGGGGCCCTGCGGGGCGGGGTTGGGTATTAACACATACATACATGTCATTCATCTACACTAATATAATAAAGCTGAAAAGTTTGTTTGTTTGTTTGAACGCGCTAATCTCTGGGACTGCCAGTCGGATTTGGAAAATTATTTTTGTTTAAGATAGCCACATTAGTTACATTATTAGTTCTGTACGGGAACGGCAAAAAAAAAAAATATAATAATACATATTATGTATAATATATTGATGAAATTGCTACACATTCAATATACTCGCCCCCTGACATGCAGGTTCTAGAAATGAAAGATTCTAGAAAGAAAGATGTACAAGTTAACACCTGTAGCAGTAACCTGTAATGTTCAAATTATCGATGAGAGGTAAACATAAAACCCAGAACTTGAACCACGCACTCAAAACTACTATAGAGGTACGCGGTACAGAGAGTAAAGTCCCGCAAACCTCCATAGAAAAGGGAGGATCCTCTGACCAGACAGTTGGAGATTGTAAACTCTCGATAAATTGTCAAATGAACATTTGGAACAGCTTTCAAAATTTTGTAGTCTATAATTTCTCGAAGCCATTCCGCGAAATTGACTGACATAAAATGGCGACCAATCAGAGCACATTGGGTAGTCCATTGACAGATATAGGCCTCTCCTAAACTTATGAGAAAGATGACATGGCTACAGAGGGGAAGAGTACTGAGATGACGACAAATAGAGACATGGGGCTCGGCTTCCAGTCCCACCGAATGCAGCTGGACACCAGGGTATTACATGGAGCGCTCTACAACACTCTTGGCTGGACTGCTGGTAAAAGAAGACCTTGAAAAGCGAATGATGAGCAGCACAGCCCTTACCTGCTGCAGCAGCTTGTCGGCGAGCGCACAAATGCTCCTGACCCTCTTGTCATCCACCTTCATGTCACTGTCCATGTCATCCAGCTTGCGCAGCAGAGCCGAGCAGTGCTCGTAGTCTCTGCCCAGCTCGTGGGCCTGCACCATCATCTCCTTGTCTCTGATCCAGGCTTCGATCTTGTCTAGGTGCTGGTTGAATTCGAGGATGTCTTGGGCTTCTTCTAGGCCGCGACCTGGTGGGAGAAAGGGCATTAAGTTGGTTTATTAAAACATTTGCTCTGGTAGTGTCACACGGAAATGGTACATTTTGAAGCAAATGAGCGAACTTCGTCATTGGAGCCGAGGCGGAGCATAGACGCCCGAGCCAAAGCCGTTATGGAGCCGAGATAAACATAGTTGTAAACTATAGAACGTGTAACAGGATAAATGCAATACCTCTTAAGGGGTCAATGTACTCATCATTATGAACAACTTTTACCATGGGACCATGGGACCAATGTATTTATATTCAAATGTATTTTAAAAGTCATAAGTATTTGAAATACTAACTACAAAATACCTCGGCGACGTGTATTTCAAATACCAATTACAAATTACATTTTTAAGAAGTAATTGAAACACAAATACCAAAATACGTATTTGTATTTCAATTACAAGTAATTCAAATACTACCCAACCCTGCCTATAAATGATTAGGAACTCTCTTGCCTTTGTGTGGGATTTAAACAGGACTGGCGATAACGACTGATGGGGCTACCTTTACTCACAACCTATGTGCCATATGGGAATACAGTCGTTATAGTAGCTCGTTGTCACCAGCCCGTCCCTAGCTGTCCTCCCCCCAGCGACGCCCTAAGCCGAGGCCCGTACCCCACAGGGGGCGCCCGCGAGCGTGTAGTCGCTTAGTTTTTTTTTTTAAAACGTTGCCCCATTCTAGGAATTTCTCCTGTATCGTGGGTGCGTTTGCAAACATACAAAGTCACATACACAAACAGCCAGACCCGGAACAACTATCTGTAGGCCATACAAATATTTGTTCCGTGCGGGAATCGAACCTGCGACACGCAGCGCAGCAGTCAACCGTTTTTATAAGCCCTGGTTGGAGGCTTTAATATTATATTTAGGCTACCACAGGCAAGCCCGGGTAAGCAGTCGACAACCTAATAGGTTAAACTGCGAGACGCCACACACAAAAAAAAAAGTCGTTATAGTAACTTACCTCTCTGCTCCGTGGCAGTCTCCAGCCGCTGCCAGTCGGTCTGCAACTGCTGCAGCTGCTTGTCTACTTCGGCGTCAGGACTCAGCTGCGTGGCCAACTCCTGGACTTCTTGCAGACGAGCCCTGTTGGCGGCCAGTTCTGCGGTGAAGGCCTGGTGTTTCTGCAGCTTCTTGATTTTGTCTTCTAGGTTTGTTACTTCGCCTGTGAACAAAATAATTCTGTTAGAAATGGGTATAAAACACCTAATATCTTTGAGGTTCAGTAAAGAGTCAAGGAGTCAAGTTAGTCAAGGAGTCTCTCCCAGTCAAGTAGTTAATCTTTAACCTTTTGAACGCCACTGTCACGTATAGGTGACAAGCAAGCACGTGCCCTGTACGCCAAACGTCACAACTACGTGACAAAAAGTACGGTAAATTTGTGGCTTGGCGTAGGGGGCACGCCGATGCGTTTATAATAATGTTATTAAATAATGTAAAATAATATGAAGAGATTATATACATATATATTGCAGTGTGTTAAAAACTGGACGAAACTCATAATAAACTCACCGTGTTGATGCTCAGCCGCCAACTTAGCCAGCTTGTCCGCCACCCAGCCCCTCGCCTCCGCCGCGTCCCGCGCGAACTGCGCGCGCGCACGGGAGCGTACCAGGGCCGAGCGACGAGCCGCCGCTGCCTCGTACAGCTGTGGGGCAAACATAACCATCACTTAGTTTTCTTTATTCAAAAAGTCCTTCACAAAAACCAGTCTCTGTTTCTTTACTCTCATAGTCCTCAGGGAGGGCTCACCGACACTGGCGGTGAGAGATCAGCCGATCTATTCAGCCGGTCGATTCTGTAAACATATCGAAGTAATGGCTTGGGTGAAGTGATCACGAGGTGAGCTGTCAATCGATATAATCAAGATGGAATGACAGCTCACTCTCGTGATCACGTGACATCTTGATTGTATGGATTGACAGCTCACCTCGTGATCACTTCACCCAAGCTTTCACTTCGACATGTTTACAGAATCGACCGGCTGTATTCCACATGGACTGGAAGGATTGAGACGGGTTTCATTGTCCGATTTTTACATAGTACTTGGCGCGGGACCAACGGTGTAAAGTGCGCACCGAGGTACGGAGATGTTACACCACCAATTCCTAATGGGAAAACTCGATAACACTTTTTACCCGAACTGGGAATTGAAACCACGAACATTAAACGGAACTTGTTCGAAAGAGGTACTGTATTTTTGAGAAATCGTACCTTCTTCCTCCTCTCGTTGATATGCTGTAGCTCATCGGCGATGCGTTGGCTCTCCACGTGGTTCTGTTGCAGTAGCTTGTCGCCGTGACTGTTCAGGGTCGCTAGCTTCTCGTCCTGACAGAAAGATTCTTGATTATCAATACGTCAGATAACGATACATATCTTCGAAGTTTTTGAAGTGAAAACTTCTTTAGCGACGTTGTTCACTTTTTGGGATGGGTAAAAAATGTTAAACTCGCGTCAGGACACGTGACCTGATCGAAAATTCGTAAGACGGAGGGAAAGTTCTGAAGTGTTACATTTTAATGTAATATAAATTGTCATGTTTGTGTACGATAGCGCAATTAATTAATATTGTATTTTATCACATAAATGATAGTACTTTTATACTGATAATTAAAGCAATTCGAGCGAAATTATTCCCTAACCATTCCAAAATATCAAAAATGCACAACGTCAATGTTTAAGTTTTCACTTCTGCCGGCACTTCCGGAGTGCAACCCGTTGTTTTTTTTAATTTATTGATGGTCCCGCGTTTGACTACAATCTCGCCTGATGGAAAGTGACAATTTGGTCGACGACGAAGAACGCTTGTGTTTTACTTTAAAACATGAACTTACAAAATCTTTTTGTCAAAAAATTCAATAACTTCCATTTAAAAAAAAAACACTACAAAATATAAAATAACTTTAGGATCGGAAGTCGGTGTTTTTGGTCGTTTTAGTCGTTTTATAACACCGACTTCCGAAATTAAATTTATTTTTCAAATGACGGAGTAATGAGGTAACAGACACACAACCAAATTGAGAACCTCCCCCTTTTTTTGAAGTCGGTATAAAATGATTACAATATGAGCCGCTTTTCGGCTTCACTTCTTGTTCTGATTTTGGTTAACTGGCGCAACAACTTACCTGAGTAGCGAGCAGTTTCTCGAAGGCCTCATGTTTCTTGAGCGCGTTCTCTACCTCCTCTACGCTGCTCGTCTGAGATATTTCCGTACCTGTAAAAGAAAACAACATATTAGTTCGAAAATACTTAAGGCTTTTTTTTTAAGGATGGGAAATCATCAAATGACTTCTTCCGCTCTGGGTGCAGCGGAAGGGCGTGTCAGACTCTTACTGACTAAAGCCCTTTGCGTTCCAGGGTCGCAGTGACTCTTTCGAACAAATCACTGTACCCTGGCAGGCTCTGCCCCGTCTCCTATGCTGACATCTCCTTGAGGCGCGCGTGGAACACAACGCGCCATGGACCCGGGCCTGGTGGTGACCGGACAGCGAGCCACCCAACGTGAGCCGTCCGCAGGCCCGCGCAGTAGGTGGCCGGGGTGAGCCCTGCGACTAATACTTAAGGCTAAATGCTTGCTCCAATTACTTGGGACTGCTGCACTTTAGGTAGGTGTTGCTGGGGAGTTTGTTGCGCCACTTCTTCTTCCCAGCTAAAACACTAGGAAGTGGTGACGGGCGGGCGTTTTGGGGGACTGTCTTTATGTAGAACTTTGACGTTCAAAAAGTGCTGGCACTCAGCCTAATTTGAATAAATGACTTTTGATTTTGGTACACCTCTGTCTAAGTATTCAGGAAAGACGGCTGACTTGCGGAATCTGTTCGAAAGAGTCACCGCGGCCCTGGAACGCAAAGGGCTTTAGAAGGAACACGGATGGGTTTTAGTCAGTAAGAGTCGGACACGCCCTTCCGCTCCACCCAGAGCGGAAGAAGTCATTTGATGATAATTATCCCATCATTAAAAAATAAAAATTACGGCGTGGACCACTTGTTCAGGTGACCCGTCAGCAGTTTTGTAGCGAGAAATGGGTACCGACGCGCATGACATTTCGGTACACAAACCAAATTAAAATACCAGCAGCAAAAGGTTGATGTGACAAAATTATTTATTGAACTGATAACTTGTTATGGGAGGGTAAACCGCTTCGTAACGTAACGCGTTACGGCGCCAGTCTGTCTGGCTTCCCTTTCTCTCACGCATACGGCAGCGGTAGGCAGGCTCTTCCTCTCTCACTCTAACCCACAGCGCTAGTCATATTTCGGACAGACGCTTCCCATATTAAATAGTTCAACTTAGATTAGTTTAAGTTATCACTTCTGTCAGCCGTCCCGAGACGCACACGTTTTTTTTTATTTTAATTTAACTTTATTTCAGACATATGTCCATATTTTTACTAAGATAGCGGAAGTAGGGTTTTTAGTTTGTACTACAAAAATAAAAATAACAAGGTGTTAGTAATTTGTTAGTAAACAAAAAAATAATGCTAAGTTAAACTAACCTATAGTAGGCGCCAGATAATCGTGGAATATCGGTCATTGACCCACCTACATTTATTGACATTGTTAATTTGAAAAACTGAATTAATGACACAAAACTGTCCCGAATCATCATCTCTCGTGATCCTTAACATTGTCTAATAATGAAAAACGATTCATATTTAATTGCTCAGGTACCTATGAGCAGTTATTAGGGAAAGGTCAATATACTTTATTCCACATTTATCTGGCGCCTACTATAATGTTGACGCTAATTTTCAGCTCAAAATATTGAAAGCGACAGCATTATGCTGAGTCAACTTAGAATAATATTGCAGCTGGTTTTTAACTCAATAGTGGAGTACCTACCTGTGTTACTACTGTCGCAAGGATATTCTGTGTTCTAGAAGAAGAAGAGAATGTATTATTATATGATCAGGTGCACTTACTGAGAGCGGCTTCCTGTGCGGCACACAGGTCATGCAGCAGCTTGGCGTCCCGGAGGAAGCAGTGCAGGTCGATGAGCTGGTCCAGCGCCACCTGGCGGGCCGCCCAGGCTCCGTGCAGACGGTTACGTTCTTCTAATAGGGCTTCGCACTTCTCTTCTACTTCCTGTGGATGATAATGGTTTGGTTGGAGCGGCTTGTTGTTGATGTAATGGTAATTTAGCGACAGTAAGTCAGAAAGGTTTGCATAATATTCATTTGTTTTTATTTATTGCGGTCTAATGAACAATAATAATAAAAAATGCGGATAAAGCTCATAGTGTAGAATGCAAGAGCGAGCGAAGCGAGCTCGGAAATTTTTGTACTGTGGATGAACTATCTACTTTAAATGTATGTAGGTCGTAAGTAAGATTTGGTAAGAGCCGGGCCCTAGGCTGTGCGGACCCATTACTCTACCGCCTAGCTTGTGGCAATCCCCGCTAGTCGGGACCGTGGGGGCCCGCGTATACTAGTCCGGCCCTGGATAGGCTAGGCAGATTATAACATTCAGATAAATCACAATAATATTATAAAGGCGAAAGTTTGTGAGTGTGTGTGTAAGTTTGTTACTTCTTCACGCGAACGGCTGGACCGATTTAATGTAAATTGGTATAGAGATTGTTTGAGTCCCGGGAAAGGATATAGGATATCTCGTATCCCAAGGGTATCCCTTGGGATAATTTTCGACATTCACGCGGGCGGAGCCGCGGGCGGCAACTATAGTAGGCGCCAGATAAATGTGGAATAAAGTATATTGACCTTTCCCTAATAACTGTTCATAGGTACCTGAACAATTAAATATGAATCGTTTTTCATTATTAGACAATGTTAAGGATCACGAGAGATGATGATTCGGGACAGCTTTGTGTCATTAATTCCGTTTTTCAAATTAAAAATGTCAATAATTGTAGGTGGGTCAATGACCGTTATTCCACGATTATCTGGCGCCTACTATAGTAAAAAATAAAACAAAGAAAAGTGTGTAAGGATCGTAGCAGCTAGCGTTTTGTAGTTTCCGTTTCTAAGGGCAATAATAAACAAGATAACTTACAGCAGCATTAGGGTGCTGCGTCAGCTCGCGGCCCATCTGCAGCGCGTTCCTGAACGAGGAGTCCCGCGCGTCCAGCTCGGCGCGCACGGCGTCGTGCTCGGCGCGCGCGGACTGCGCCGACACGGCGTCGCGCACGCGCAGTGCACGCGACATGGACGCGCGCAGGGACACCGACCACGACGTTAGGTCGCGGACCTGAAAAAAACCATAACATTCAATCGAAATCAAGTCATTTATTCAAGTTGAAATGGACCTCTTTAGTGCAGCCGTGAGACACACACTTGGTTCTTAGCATACCTACATTTCTTTTTTATTTCTATGTACCGTGCGTGTTTCATGTAAGTTTAGTGCTAAATAAATATTATTCTTTAATTCTTTTTTTCTTTCAAGTTAGGCTGAATACCGAAAGGACTGGCCCAATAAAGCAAAAGACAGAGTTGTGTAGAAAAAGGAAAGGGAGGCCTTTGAGCAGTGGGGTCAAATAGACTAGATAGAACTAATTAGCCCAGTCAGATGCGGGTGCTACGATGACCCACAATGCGACTGTCGAGACTCACCTCAAAGGATGTTGTATTTCATAAATCTGGTCCAATTTATATAGGTATACATAATTTTATATTGATGGTATCATCGACACGCAAAAACAGTTTCCAACACGTATAAAAAACAAACATCATATTATTGTTACGAGCTTGGGGTTCGTGACAATAAAAACAGCCGATTAAATAACCAAAATGACACTTTAATTTAAAAACACTAATTACAACTTTAAACTCACTAATTATTAAACACAAGTTCACCACTGATCACTTTATTCGCACTTGAAGATCGCTTCCGAAGTATTCGCTTGTATCGCTAATCCAATACTGACTCGGTCGCGGAATACGCGCTCCTTTTATAGGTCAGTTTATTCTAGAAACTTCCATTCTCGAAACATCTGGAAAGTACTCGTAACTACCGCTGCCGACTGACCAGATACCGAGAAGTGTAGAATGTTCTGGCAAAGAAATGTCTAGAAGGTACTTGACTCTACTAGTTCTGCTACTCGATACTAGATGGCGCTAGTAGTAACTTAATGTACCCGACATTAATTCTGGCGCGTAACACTGCCCCCTCCTAAGACATGCTCGTCCCGAGCATTATCGGTGCCATAATAACGCGCCAGTCGATCCACATGGACGATCTTAGGAGCACTTCTTGTACCTTTCTGTATACGGTAGGTCACGTCGTTAATTTTTGTCACAATCCGGTACGGCCCGTCCCATTTAGCTTGAAGCTTAGGAGATTTCCCTTTACTGCGAACTGGATTGTGCAACCACACTAGTGAACCTTCGTCGAACCCTTTATTGTTCATTTTACGGTCATAACGGGTTTTCATCTTTTCAGACATTTGCTGGCCCGATTGTCTGACGTGCTCATAAATGTCATTCATTTTGTTCCGCAAGTCATTCGCATAATCGGTTATATTGCGTGGGGCATCAGGTGGTATTCCGGTGATCAGATCTGCAGGCAGCCGCAATTCTCTTCCGAAGTTGGCGAAGGCTGGTGTCACCGATGTACTTTCGTGAACAGCACTTCGGTATGACAGCAAAAACGGTTGTATATGCTTGTCCCAATCACGTTGCCGGTTTTCCACGACTTTTGCCAGGTATCTCTCCAATGTCTGATTAAATCGTTCCACCATTCCATCCGATTGTGGGTGGTAAGAAGTTGTTCTCGTTTTATGAGTACCCATAACTCGACAAGTTTCCTGGAATATTTGGGACTCAAAATTCCTTCCTTGATCGCTGTGAATCTCTAAGGGTACTCCAAATCGACAGAAGACTTCATGAACTAGTTTATCTGCAACTGTTGAGGCTTCTTGATTTGGAATGGCGAAGACTTCCGGCCACTTAGTGAAGTAATCCATTACAACCATGAAATACTTGTTACCACTTTCACTTTCCGGAAAAGGTCCCGCAACATCTAGGGCTATCCTTTCCCATGGTGCACCGACGTTGTACAATTTTAATGCACCTCTACTGCGAGTCTGAGGTCCTTTTACAGCCGCACAACTTGTACATTTGCGACACCAGTCCTCGACATCGTCACGACAGTGGACCCAGTAAAACCGTTCTCTTATCTTCAGTAGAGTCCGTTTTACTCCCATATGGCCTCCTGAAGAACCATTATGGTACAGCTGTAGGACATTCGGTACTTTTGCTTTAGGGACAACCATTTGCAAATGACAGCTGTCTCCCCGAGCATTTTCCCATTTACGGCACAGGACTCCATCCTGAATCACTAAGCTGTCCCATTGGGCCCAATAACTTTTTGTGATCGAACTCATCGCTGAGACGTCACTCCACGTGGGCTTAGGAGCACTGGCCTTCTGTCGGCGAGCCTGTTCCTCCTTGTCTCGCTGTAGCTGTTCTTCCAGCCGACGGGCCTGTTCCTCTTGCCGGCGGGCCTGTTCCTCTTGTCGGCGGGCCTGTTCCTCTTGTCGGCGGGCCTGCTCCTGCAGCATCATCATCAGTGCAGCAAAGTCTGGTGCTGCAGATGCTGGAGCTCCTGTGGACGGACCGGCCTCCATGATCGGCAACTGGCCCTCCGACGTCTGCGGCGTTGTACCTCCAAAACGCCTATGGTCCGTCTCCTGCTGACGTTGACTCCGGGTACGGATACCCTCCGTGTCGTCCTTTGGTAGAATCGGCATGATTTAAATATCCACTCTTCTGACACCAATTGTTACGAGCTTGGGGTTCGTGACAATAAAAACAGCCGATTAAATAACCAAAATGACACTTTAATTTAAAAACACTAATTACAACTTTAAACTCACTAATTATTAAACACAAGTTCACCACTGATCACTTTATTCGCACTTGAAGATCGCTTCCGAAGTATTCGCTTGTATCGCTAATCCAATACTGACTCGGTCGCGGAATACGCGCTCCTTTTATAGGTCAGTTTATTCTAGAAACTTCCATTCTCGAAACATCTGGAAAGTACTCGTAACTACCGCTGCCGACTGACCAGATACCGAGAAGTGTAGAATGTTCTGGCAAAGAAATGTCTAGAAGGTACTTGACTCTACTAGTTCTGCTACTCGATACTAGATGGCGCTAGTAGTAACTTAATGTACCCGACATTAATTCTGGCGCGTAACATTATCATGCTATTTTGTGGGGAAAAAATTGAAGTTATCACAAACTGAGTTTTGGACTTCAAAATACTACTGGTTAAGCCGAAAGCCGACCGATTTAGTTTAAAAGGCAACGCAGATTTTGGTTGCAAGAGCGTTAATAGAAACACACTCTGTAAAAATTGTAACTGGCTACCCATCGGTGCCCAGACTCAGCATATGGGTCGAACAATAATTTTGTTCGACCACAACTCAACAGCCGGGTCATCGTTATATGTAGCGACGACTCGTGGGCACACGAAAAAAATATTGTTCGACCCATATGCTGAGTTCTGGGCACCGAAAGTGTTAAAGTTCTAGAGATAATGTCAGTAAAAATATATAATATGCTACCTGAATGAAAAATAACTCCGTTTATTCGCAAATAAGTTAAAAAAGTTGTTACTAAAAAAAATGTTATTACAGTGTCGACGAATATTTAAGTGATAAATCTTTAAAACTTGAAAAATAAAGTCTTTTGCAATGTAAATTCTAATGTTAATGTCAATTTTTTATTTTATTTTTTAGCACAATTAGATTATTAGATACTAGTCCTCTCCACATACTTACTTTTGCTGTGCCCGACAGGGTCCCAATTGTTACCAAAGAAATGTTTACCACCTAAGTCTACAATGTGGAATGCAATAAAGAATTGAGTATTGAGATAATAATTTTTCTTATTTAGTTTTTAACGTGTCTTTACTAATATAATTTAAGAATTACCAACACTATCGTTTAGGGTTTAGTTTAAGAAAAATAAAATGATGTTTGTGTGTATGTCGTTTTGTGGCAATTAAATACTTTTTCTTTCTTTTCTTAGATACAGCAGCAGACAGAAAGACGTATAGACAGCGAGGGGGTTCCGTTGGTTACCCTTCAGGTACGGAACCCTGAAAAGAAGTTTTAACTGTAGTTACCTCTGTCAAGAACTGGTACAACTGTAGGTACTGCTGGAGAGTGTGTTTCCTTTCCTCCGAGGCTTGTTTAAGCATGGTCCATGCTTCTTCTAGAGCCTTCTGTTGCAGTTCGATCTGCTGCACGTTGCCGCCAGGGTACAGCTTCTGGAGACGGTTTCCTTCTTCTTGGAGGACCTGGAGGTAGAAAGAGTCAGTATGTAAATGTTTTTCCTGGTTCTTTTGCTGATAGTTTATTAATATATTGTTTGAAAGAAATTTTAATTCAGGCCCAAGACTAGTTAAAATAGTCTGTATTAGAAAGGTTAATATTTCGATTCAATTATATTCTAGAGGTATCGAGATTAGAGACGATAGTCAATTTTGAAAAAAAAAAAATGGTTGTGTGTTGTGTGTAAAGTCGGTTTACGGACGATAGTTTAATTTTTTTTTTGTTTTATTTTGGCATCAAACAGTCATATACAAATAATATAATTCTTAAGACAATTGGTTCCTTACAATAGACGTTATAGTGCCGATAATGTGATATAATGGTAAAAATAAGTACAATAAACTGCAAATAAGGGAAGACGCTTTAGAAATACATATTCATTTTTGTATCAGAACATGAGTTCACTGAAACATATCCCATTATCAGTTAAAGGTAAGTTTCAATTTAACGTGACAACGTCATAACAAAACATTGATGAAATTACCGTAACGTTACAATGAGTCATCCTTTTTCGTGCGTGCAGCCGGCGTTCATCGATTTATTAGACGTTGTCACGTCAAAAAAAAAATAAGATGGTTGCCGCCGTTGGGTACATATACCAAATCATCTTTTTTCGTGACGTAGCCACGTTTACATTTGTCATAATCCGTGCTAATCAAGTACCTCAGCAGACGCTATATCTAAAATATGGGTATTCAGCTGAATCCAGTTTGATTATATAAATTTAGTTGGGAGAAAACTTGGCAAATCTTCTTTTTGAGTTGAAGGTGACCCTAAACATGTGTCCAATAAGTGACTACTGTTATAATTGTGATTTAATCAATGTATTTGTGAGCTGGTTTAATTTGACATGCCATATCCAATTCTATTGTATTTATTTATTGTGTGATTTTTTGGGTGTATTCATGTGATACGGGCTATGCCTGAAACATTTTATTTTTATTTTTTGAAGTGACAACGTCTTATAATTCGATGGAGCCGGCTGCACGCACGAAAAAACATGACGTCATGCGGCGTTACCTCGCTCTGAGGCGTTCCATTTAAGGCTTGAAGTGCAAACGAGAGCGCGGAACGAGCGACAAAGAGGCACAATCAGCCTCCGCGTTCGGCAGCGTTCGACATCTGTCTCTCTCCTACTTGAGTGAGCTATGCGTCCGAGTGGACAGCTCATCATCTGCTTAGCCTTTTCCCAATTATATTGGGGTCGGCTTCCAGTTAAACCGGATTCAGCTGAATACCAGTATTTGATGTGGAGCGGCTGCCTACCAGACCTTCACAACCCATTAACTGGGTAACACGGTACTCCTTGGCAAGACTGGTGTCAGATTATCTGGCTTCTGACTATCCGTAACGACTGCCAAAGATCTACAAATGATAGCCGGGACCAACGGCTTAACGTGCTTTCCGAGGCACGGAGGAGTCTCGGTATGTTAAGATGGTCACCCATCCACAGACCAACCTCGGCAACCGTTGCTTAACCTTAAAGATCGACCCATGCGGCTGTTATTATTTAGCCGCGTGGACAGCTGCTATACAATAATACATTTACATGTTTTCGTCAAGTATGAAGTGCAGTGAAAAGTGAATGTGGTGTCAATTGTTTATAGCAACGATAATTGCGGCGGTAAAGGTAATGATTCTTAAAAATTTTCTTTTGAACAATGAAACCATTCTATCAGTATTTTCTTATGACGTTGTCACGTTCAACTATCGTCAGTAAACCGACTTTACAGACAACCGATTTTTATTAGATCTTTAATGGTGCAGACGATGAGGAGCAGGGTTCCTTACCTGCATCTGAGCGTCGATGGCCAGCAGGTCGTTCTGCTGCGTGTGCAGCGCGCGGCTGGCGGCCGTGGCGGCGCGCAGGTCGCGGGGGGGCGGCGGCGCGTGCAGCGCGGCGCGGGCGTCGTGCGCGCGGGAGGCCAGCTCGCCCACGTCGCGGTGGAAGCGGTGGATCTCACCCGCCGCGTGCAGGCGGGACGCGCGGGACTCCATCTGCTCCACCAGCCGCTGCCACCACTCTCTGCCGAACAACATGGATGTCAATATTGAAGTTTTAGGTGCTGAAAGGTTTGTAGTTCAAGCTGGTCCGGAGTGGTCTGCGCTGGACAGTAGTGGACTATACTGGACAGTCACGACCAGAGATAAGAATAGGTAGACTATATTTATCTAATGTTCGTGGAAGAAAGTAACATAGAGTTGATAATACCTCCTGTAAAATCCCGGAATCATAAATGGAATCATGACAATTAAAACCCGGGATTACACATTATTATTTTAACATTAAAACTGCCAACTGACAGTCAACTCGACCAATGTGCACGCTCATTGGTCAAATCAAATAGCGCGCGCTTCCTCGGCTTCCTGTTACACACTTCCGTCCCATTTCACGAAATCACTTCCACAGATTGAAGGAAAACAAGAAGAAAGATGTTACACATCAAAAATATTATGTTTTCGAGAAATTGTATATTTTGGCTGTTTATTGTTGTCAATAAAATATTGCTGTCAGGGAATACAAGGACATGACATTATGATAAACTTACCCTAGAGCCTCCTGCCTCTTCTCAATGTCTCCGATGTAGGGACTCTCAGTGGCGAGCAGTTTCTTAGCCAACTCCTCACATTGGTTGAATCGTTCGGCGCCGCTTTCGACGCGGTGACGGAGTTCGTCGAATTTCGAGCGGAGGATCTAAGGGACAAGAGGATAGTTAGTGATTTTTATTATTTTAAATGATTTTAGGTAATACAATGCACCTAACACTAGTCCGCCATAATATTTTACCATCCAGCTGAGCTGACGATGTTGCAATTCTAATTTTGTTTCTACCACTGAGAATAATAATAATATAAATCTCTAATCCCTAATCTCTTCAAAATTAGAGTGAACTTTCTTCTGGGTAAGCTCGCTCCATCGTCGACTTTGTCTCTGTCATCTATGTCCTAGAGTACAATCAAGAGCAAACCCATATTAAATAAAAAAAATAAAAAATCTCTTGGGACAACTCACACACGGTCATCCGATCCCAAACTAGACAGAGCCTGTGCTATGGCAACCAGACAACTGATAAACATACTTATATATTTCTAAATACATACATATTATAGACAAATTACACCCAGACACAGAACAAATGATCATGCTCATCACACAAAGATTGGTCCTGAACCTAACGTTGACGTTTCACCTTAAGCATATTATGGTGTCGGATTGAAAGTTCGTCCCATCACATCACGCCAATATTATAAAGGCGAAAGTTTGTGAGTGTGTGTGTATGTTTGTTACTTCTTCACGCGCAAACGGCTGGACCGATTTAGATGAAATTTGATATAGAGATTGTTTGAGTCCTGGGAAAGGACATAGGATATCTCGGGATTATGTTCCCTTGGGATAATTTTTGACATTCACGCGGGCGGAGCCGTGTGCGGCAGCTAGTATTTTCATAAATATGTCGGTTAAATTGCTTGTCGAGACTACCAATATTGTCCAAGTTAGAATCTGCCAATTTACCATTGGACATAACCAAGCCTTAACTAATTCATATCCAGTATTGGTAGGTTAACACAGACGACTAACCAAAAACGAAAATAATTCTAAGCAAGTTTCAACAGTATAGTTCTTATAGTTTCGGAAAAAAGGGGCTGTGACATACGGACGGACAGACATGACGAATCCATAAGGGTTCCGTTTTTTGCCATTTGGCTACGGAACCTTAAAAATTTCTGAAATCGCGAACCACCACCAGATCGCAGCACTGAGGCGTCATGTCCAAGCACCTATCAAGACGCTTATGTTTTAAATTAAATTGATGTCAACGTCATATTAACGTCAAAGTTACGTTTTCAAAGTACAGGACCTCTCGAGTACAGAATAAGTGCCCGTTCACACATGGTCTCCGTTTTACTGGTCCGTTTTATCGGATACGTTTTTTTTTCATCGATGGCGTATGGAGTTGTGTGAGCGACTTCACATATGACACAGTATTCAGTATACAGAAAAAATATCGGTCCGTAGTAAAAAATATCAAGGTAAGGATCGAGCACTCACCAATAGATGTTCATAATCCTGTCCGTAGTCTTCGCTGGAAGCAGCAGCGTACTGCTCTTGTATCCAGCTCTCCAGTTCTGCACTTTCGGCGAGGTACTCGTGTCTGTTGGAAGATTAAACTTTCAAGTTTCACGAAAAAAATATCGTCAGTTGCTCATCGAATGACTGATTTACATCCGTACACTTCAACGAAGGTGCAGTTGAAAACCAGCGTCAGGCAACTCCTAGTTGTCTGGCATTTTGCTGAACTGGACCTATTTGGCGCAGCCGCGGGGCATACAATGTTTTTGTTTTAAAATTAAGCTGTCTTTTATTTGTATCTACAATGTGTCTGTGTGTGCCAAATAAACTAGTTTTCTTTCTTTCTTTAATGAATACTCCAAATCAGGAAAACAAGACTTAACATATCGCACCTTTAAAGTAAAACCGTTACTAAACGTAATTATGAAATTTTATAGGGGAGCCAATATTAGAAAATAGTCACTGTTTTTAGATAAATGGCATGAAAATTTTCGTTTAGTAACGGTTTTACTTTAAAGGTGCGACATTTTAACCTTGTGGAACTATTAATAAAGACACAATAGAACTTTTAATAATCCATTCTAATGAAAGAGGGTTTTTCACCCCAGCGTGTATACATAAAAATTCTAATTATTTTTAAAGATGGCGTTATGGGAAGTGGTTTGTAAATAATTAAATGAAATATTTTTATTTGAAAATGAAATTAAATGAAATTGTTTATTCCCAGATTAACATCCAAATAGCACACATAAATAAGAGTCACCATCTGCCTAGCCTTTTCCCAACTATATTGGGGTTGGCTTCAGTATTTTACGTGGAGCGGCTGCCTACCAGACCTCCACAACCCATTAACTGTCATACACGTCATAATCATAATAAAATTACAATTCATAATTTTCGTAAGAAAGCCCGCCAATCAGCTGTATTTCCACGAAAATACATATCCTGTTTCTCCTCTTTAGTTTGATAGAAGTTGCATACAAGTCGAAGTCAGATCTGACAAATTTTTACGTTCAAATGAAAATAAACAATTATAGCTCTACAAAAATAAACCTATTCATTGATTTGAATGTTGACTAGCAGATTCTTCAGAACTGTCAGACTCCCAGACTGAATTACAGACTCAAACCCACCCGTGTTCCTGTTCCTACAAATGCCTTTACGTTCCAGGGTGACTCTTTCGGATAATTCCGCAACCCTGGCAGGCACTGGCCCTAGCTGACATCCACATACCTGCACACACTCTCCACCAGCGCCTTCTGCCGTTGCGCCGCCAGCCTCTGCAGCCTGGCCAGGCTGTCGACCAGCAGCGCGTGGCGCGCCAGCAGGGCTTCGCCCTCGGGATGACCGCCGTTGGCCATCGACGTGGCCACGTGGCCCATCTCCGCTATGATAGCGGCGTATGTGTCTAGTTCTAGTTCCACGGCCTGGAGGAGAATTAGAAGGTTGGTTGGGAAACTTAACAATTTTAAGTCCTTGATAAGACCTGTCGTACTGTATGGATCAGAATGTTGGGCTGTGAAAAAGACGGATGAGAAAAGATTGCATGTAGCAGAGATGAGAATGTTGAGATGGATGTGTGGAGTATTGAGAATGGATAAAGTGAGGAATGAGTACATTAGAGATAGCTTAAAAGTGGCGCCAATAACGGAAAAGTTAAAAGGGAGCCGAAGAAAAGATGGATGGATTGTGTTAGGAGTGATATGAAAGAAAAGGGAGTTAGTGATAGCGTGACGGCTGACAGGACAGAATGGAAGAAAAAAACGTATTGCGCCGACCACAAGTAACATGGGATAAGGGCAGGAAGATTAAACACTTGCCTAAAATTAAACAATTCTCACCTTATGCCTAGTCAACAAGTGCGTGGCCCGATGTCTATCCTTCGCTAGATCAGCATGCGCGAGCGCAGCCGCCTTGTCGTTGAGCCAGGCGTCGACTTCGAGCGCGTCGTGCATGAACTGCTGCGCCTTGAGCGCCGCCTCCAGCTTCGCGCCGCGGCTGTCAGCGGCTTCCGAGACGGATGTGTACCCGGCTTCCAGTTGTGCGCATAGCGCTTCGATCTGCAGAAATACAAAATATACGGTTTTAGACATTTATTTTCTCAAAAGATTTACACAATCACTTATAGAGAAAATTTAATATTATAACTTAACAATATGAGAAGGTACTATGACAAAATCACATTACAATTTCGTAACAGATTTAGTAAAAGGGTAGTTGTAGAAAAAAAAATCACACAAATTTAAGTACACTACGTCGTATGCGCATCGCCACTTTTTACCTGTTTTCTACCTTCAGGGAGTATTTTCGTCTTAGTTCAAGCCTTCAACGTAGTAAATTATCTATCTCCCTCTATCTCTTACCTTCTCTCTCTGCGGATGTCCATCCTCAACCAAGGAGTTCCCATGCGCGATGACCCGTTCGATCAAGGGTCTCCTTCCCACCAGCTCAGCCTTGAGCTTGGCGTGCTTCTTCTGCGCTGATTGGGCGGCATGCAGGTCAGTAGGCATGGCTTCGGATGCTGCGGCTGCAGATCGCTCTGAGAGCCAGTCGAGCTCGCCGGCTACTTCGGCGGCGAATTTGTGGAGTCTGGAAGAGAAATAACGGATTTAGGTTGATTTAAGAACACCACTTTTGATTCTGGCTTTTAGGATTTAAAAAAATATGATTTCTTTATATTTTTACCAGAACTGCGTTTCGAATTGAAAGGAGGTTTACTAGTTCACTTCAAGTTTCACTAAAATATACCTGCCGGTCGACTTGGGTGAAGTGATCACGAGGTGAGCTGACAATCCATATAAACAAGATGGAATTGAAATTGATATTTAAACCTAATGGTGGTTCTTCACTTGGCGTATTCGCGCAAATATTTCCCTTACTTATTGCTTAAAAATGAACTTTATCTCGATGACTTTAGGGTATATTTTCTATTATCCAGGTAACGCGAATATTTGGTCAAATATGCCAAGTGAAGTGCCACCTTAAGGCTAAAAAGTAACTTACTGCAAACTGCTCTCCAGCGCCTGCCGCCTCTTAGCAGCAGGTGGCTGCAGAGCCCTGACGGCTTGCAGTAACGCTGCAGAGTCCCTCTCGATGGCTGCGGCGTCGAAGTGCCCTCCGGACACCAGGTCGGCGCCCTGGTCTGACAGGGAGGTCGCCTTTGTCTCCCAGAGGGAGAGTTCTTGTTCTAGGGCCTAGGGAGAGAAGAATAGGATTATTAAGTGCGAGTCTTACAGTAGTCGAATAGGGCGCGCTCATTGGTCAACTCAAATAGCGCTTCCTCTGCTTTCTGTTCCACACTTCGGCCCCTTTTCACGAAATCACTCCCACAGAGTGCAGAAAAGTGAGAAGTAAGATGTTACACATCAAAAATGCGTGTTGAAGAGATATTTGAAAGAACGTGTGAAAATTCTTCTCATATCACGAATTCTTATGTCTGTTAACCCTATCTCAGCAGTACACACCGGTATGACAATTTGTAAGATTTTAATATTATGTTTCGTTTCAAAAACCTAGTTTTTATAGCCGAATGTAAATGTAACGCAAAAACATTTTTCACCATAGGATCTACGCTTTGGAGTGGTGATTGTGTTTACCTGCAGATTATACTTGCAGCTCCTGTTACTAGCATGGCAGAACAGCCTTCCCTTTGACGCCTCTTTGGAGTCAAAGAGGCTAGTTACCTTTATATTCGAAAATGTCTAAATAGTCCATTTACAGGCATGAAATAGATGTTATTGTTTTAAATTTGAAAGAAATACTTTTATTTTGTATATATCGTATTGATACTTACTTGATGTTGGTTGAGTAGTCGCTTGCAGCTTCTCAAGTCGGTGCCGATCTCCTCGCTCTTGAGTTGTCGCTCCAGGTCAATCAGACGAGCCTTCGCATCTTCAACAGATCTGTTGGAAAAAAATGTTTATTATAAAATAATAAAGCTGGCGTATTGTTGTTAATTAAACTTACTTTGCATACATAAGTTTAAGTTTTTAAAACTTAACAGTCAGATGTGTTGCTGGGGAGTTTGTTGCGCCACTTCTTCTTCCCAGCTAAAACACTAGGAAGTGGTGACGGGCGGGCGTTTTGGGGGACTGTATTTATGTAGAACTTTGACGTTCAAAAAGTACTGGTACTCAACCTAATTTGAATAAATGACTTTTGATTTTGATTTAAGAGAGTAAAGACCAATTTTATCATCGTCAGATAACTGAGAAATGAAAATAGAGATTTTGTTGAAGCCGACTTGAAATTCTTTTTTTTCAATTATTTCTCTCTGTACTTACTGTAAGTACCAACACGTACAGATGGTCATAATGTTATTATAATATTGCATATACATTCTTATGGAATGTCAAATCGGATCAACAATTAATTTATATTAAAAATTACATTAGAATTCAATAATAAAAAAGCAACACACATGAAAAAATTATATAGAATAACAAATAATTTAACTTACAAAAAAACTCAACACAATTTAAAAAAAAAATTACTTAAAAAAGAACCTTACCTTCTATGTTTCCTCTGCTGAGCGGCCTGTCTTAACTTGCTGCCCTTATCCCTGGAGGCAGCCACCAGCTCCTCCCAGGCCGTCTGCAGACCTGACAGGTGTTCTGACACCTCAGCCGACCGCGATGGGTCTGACTTCTGGAGGGATTGGCCGATCTGACGGGAGAAATGTTAAGAATATTAGCACGGTATTGGTAACCTGTACACTTCCGTGTCTCAGGAATCATGTAAAGCCGTGGGTCCCAACCGTCACAAATATGTGACAAAAAGTATGGAGAATTCGTGGCTTGGCGTCAGGGGTACGCCGATGCGTTTATGCTCTGGCGTTCAAAAGGTTAAAGCCTGACTTTTGACTTATCTATCTTTCAAAAAGTCATAATAATAGGATTTTACGTACACTTTCAACATTTCTCAGTTGCTTTTCGTTAGATTGGAGCTCTCTCTCGAAAGCTTCATGCTTCTGCAATTTACGTTCCAAGTTGGCTAGGTCCCTGTTGAAAATATGAAACAAATAAGAACCACACAACAGGGTGAAACAAATCCTTAAAGTTATTTAACGCAATTTGGGGTAAGGGTTTCGAACAACGCGTTACGTAACATTGTTTTTTTCTTTCACTAAACATATTTTCGAGTTACACAGTCACTGAACAGTAGTCATTTTGCCAAACAAAAATTAACATCAATATTTTTCTTGAAATGACATTTATTAATAAAAAAATTGGTAACATGAGAGTAGTAGACATAATTGTGATTTTTAGGTAAAAATTGTCACTTGGATGATACGTAACGTTTAGGGGGTACAGATATACGTTACATCGCGTTACATGGGGGGGAGGGAGGGACAAGAATCTTCAAAAATTGCGTAACGTAATACTTGAACGCTCCCTAACATGACGTCTAAATTACAATAGGGAATATGAATGCAATTTTTTTATTTGCATAATAAAATATATATTATCTCTAGTAAACAATTATGGAAGAGTTTTTTAAAATACCTTCAACAGTTATGAAGTTATTTAGCTTCAAAGTTGACAATTAGAAAGAGAAGTCCGATACCAACTGTGACGTCAAATACGCCTATACAGCTGCCATAGAAAACAGCGTAATCGCGAGAGGGACAGATATATTTGTTTAAAATAGTTATATCTCGTTTGTTTGTCGGTCAATTTCGATTCTATTTTCACTGTTAGTATTGTATTTTTATATATTTCCAGATCAATTGTTTAGATAATAACTATTTTTTTCATGCATATTCCCTATTGCGCGCTCATGAAACGAAAAACCTTTAGTTTACTATGTTAATATAGTACTGACCTGTAACTTTGGTCCTTGGCAGTCCTTGTCTTGTCCTGGATCCAGTTCTGTAACTCTTCAGTTGCGGCAACAAACTGAAATATTTTTTTTTGTCAATATTTTTTTTCTTCAAACATTTAACAGTTGTACATAATCACACAAAGACAGTACAAAAGACATCCTCATCCCTTACCTGTTGGTGCGCCAAGCTAGCGAGCAGCGCGCGGCGTCGCTCGGCGGCCGCGTGACGCACGCCGTCACGACGCTGCAGCACCGCGGCGCGACGGGCGGCGATGCTGACGGAATAATACACTTGTTAATTATATAAAACTCTCGCCAGCCGCTCTGAGCGGAGCGGAAGGGAGTGTCAGACTCTTACTGACCCATCCGTGTTCCTTCAAATGCCATTTGCGTTCCAGGGCCGCGGTAACTTTTTTCGATTACGGTGGCCGACCTCAATGAATATTCGCCAAGTTCGCAGAAGTTATTATAGTGCAGGCATGTGTGAGTAAACTCAGGTGCATTCTCTGTTTCTTTATTCCCATAGTTCAATGGAACGGCAATCCGACCGGGGAGAGATCAGGCACCTAACATAGCTGCTTTTATTTTTGGATGAGATATCATCAAATAACGTCTCCCGGTCAGAGCGGAGCAGAAGGGAGTGTCAGACTCTTATTGACTAAAACCCACCCTTGTTCCTCCAAACGCCCTTTGCGTTCAAGGGCCGCGGTGACTCTTTTCGTTTAAGGTGGCCGACCTCAACGAAGATTCGACAAGTTCGCAGAAGTTATTATTGTGCAGGCATGTGTGTATAAACACAGGTGCAATCTCTGTTTCTTTACCCTCATATGTCGATGGGACAGCGAGATCCGACACGACCGGGGAGAGATCTAACGATATGAGATCTAACGCAACTATTTTTGTTTTTGGATGAGATATCATCAAATGACGCCTCCAACTCTGGGCGCAGTGGAAGGGAGTGTCAGACTCTTACTGACTAAAACCCATCCGTGTTCCTCCAAATGCCCTTTGCGTTCCAGGGCCGCGGTGACTCTGTCGAACAATTCCGCAACCCCGGCAGGATAGTTGTGATACTTACTGTTCGGCGGCATAGTGCGGGATCTTCTCCAGCGCTTCGGCTCTCTGCACGAAGGCGGCTAGACGTTCGTCTTGTGCTGCCAGGCGAGCTTCTAACTCCTCGTGGCGTTTAACTAGGGCTTCGGCTTCGTCGACTGATGACTGTAGGCGGAAAGGGGGTATTAATTGGGGTTATTGGGTATGCCGTGGGTACGTTTAAACAATAGGTCAATCTGGGGACACCATTTATGCCCGGAGGCATAATTAGTTTGGTTTACTTGTTAATGCTTGAGTTTGTCTATTTCTGATGGCTTAATGGAGTGTTCTAGCTACCAAGTGTCAATTAATTAAATTAAATTTGATTTACAGTTAATATATTTTATTTTTCTGTGGCATTGTATTGTAAAATACTTTGCATACTACTGTATAAATAAATTCAAGTTTTTCAAACTTAACAGACAGATGTGTTGCTGGGGAGTTTGTTGCGCCACTTCTTCTTCCCAGCTATAACACTAGGAAGTGGTGACGGGCGGTCGTTTTGGGAGTCTGTCTTTATGTAGAACTTTGACGTTCAAAAAGTGCTGACACTCAGCCTAATTTGAATAAATGACTTTTGATTTTGATTTATTTTTTGAATAGTGGACCTTTCATAATATAATGAGGGATCGTGGAATGCGATAAGGCCGCCAATTTTTATCAGTTTTCATGATCATATCAGCCGAACGACGTCCACTGTTGGACAAAGACCTCCCCAAAGGAGGGCTTAAGGAGGGCGGACAAGTATTTCAGTTTTGAGTTTAAGGTTTTATTTACCATGTATACGTGACAATGGCGTTCAAAAGCTTAATCTACGCGTTTATCTATTTGCGTCATCACATGACGCAAAGGAGGCTCATTAATAAATGTGATCTCTCATTTCGAAACGATGACAATATTTTTTTTTTTTTTACTTGAGATGTGTTTGCTCTTGACTCTAGTCTAGGTCATAGATGACAGAGACAAAGTCGACGATGGAGCGAGCTTACCCAGAAGAAGCCTGTTCGCTCTAACTTTGAAGAGATTAGGGTTGTATGCGTTCGGAAACACAGACGCAGGCAGAGAGTTCCACTCCTTTGCTGTGCGCATTATAAAAGACGTTTGGAAACGTTTAGTGCGAATTGGTGGAAAGCAACAAGGTAGGGATGGTAACTTGCAGTGCGTCTAGATGTCCGATGGTAGAAGGGGGCCGGTGGGATGAGGTCGTGGAGTTCCTGGACACTCTCCCCGAAGTACAATCGATCGTTCAGCCGTTGCCGTTGCCCGGGGTGGACCACTAGGAGGTAGATCCCAAACCACCCTTAAAAGACTGCTTGCTTACCCCAAATTTCTTGTACTCGAGGTAAGCCTCATGCGCGCCACTGGACGCGTCGATCTGGTCACACTCTCTATTGAAGCTCTGCAGTTGTACCAGCTGCTTCAGGTACGCGTCCTTATCTTGCCATTCTGTTGGGGAAAAGGCAGAAAAATCAGTTTGAAACATCCTGTAGCGAGCGCAGTCCGAGCCTTGTGTTCCAAGGACGGCGCGGAATGGACCGACATTGTTTTAATGCATAAAAAATGTGACTATTTCGGCCGAGAAATCTAGTTTTGGCCTTTGAAACAAAGGCCGTTTCGGGCCGAAACTCGAGTCTTCGTGAATTATCGTGGTTTAATTTATTCAATTCAGAGCTATGATGATTGTTGATTGTAGCTATGTAGTGTATATCTAAGTCTGACTGAATGTTATTTTTTTTAAATTTTGTTCCAAGAAAGTCTTTACTTTAACCTTTTGAACGCCATTGTCACGTACGTAGCAAGCGCGTGCCCTGTACGCCAAACGTCACAAATATGTGACAAAAAGTACGGCGAATTTGTGGCTCGGCGTCGGGGGCACGCCGATGCATTTATGCTCTGGCGTTCAAAAGGTTAATCTATTTGTTTAGTTTATATTATTATTTATACCAAATGCGAGTCGGACTCGCACAAGAAGGGTTCCGTACCATAAACCGAAAATTACACGTTTCTTGTAAAGGAGTAATTTTTAATTTAGTGAAATTTTTATTATTTGTTGTTATAGCGGCAACAGGAATACATCATCTGTGTAATAGGGTCCCATTTTTATCCTTTGGGTACGGAACCCTAAAAACACTGTATTACATGCCAAGTTTCAGACTCCGTTAGCTTCCGGACTCATCATCATATCAGTCAGAAGACGTTCCACTGCTGGACATAGGCCTCCCTCAAGGATTGCCATAATCGCCACGCTTGGCACAGAGAATGCTGCCGCCCATTCTCTGGTGAGTCCCTTAGTCGCCTCTTACGACACCTACGGGAAATGATGGGATGGTGCTATCCTTTTACATCTGACACCATACAGAAACGGGACTATCATGACTAAAACGAAATGTTTTAGGAGAAAAATGAGTAATATTACCTTTAACGACAGCCTGATGATCGTTCTCCAAGCTCTTAATCTTATCAGCGACGTCTGTGAGCGCTGGGTTGTTGGCCAGCAGCTGCTTGCCCAGAGCTATGACTTCCTTGTACCTGGGGGGCAGAAACAATACCACATTAAGCCCATATTCCCTGAAAATGATATAGTCCTCGATTTCGGCCATGGCGGCCAATCTCAACCGAGCCTAGCCATCGGCGCGGGACATATTATAGTGCAGGCGTGTGTACGCTACTAAAGAACACTCCCTCTTCCATCACTCTCATATTCCTCAGGGACGGCAACCCGACACGACCGGAGAGAGATCTGGCGCAGGACCAACGGATTAACGTGCTTTCCGAAGCACGAGGGTGTCACACTACCAACTTCCAAACTCCGGGCTGTCACTTAGAAATTCCTATTAGAATCGAATTCAAATGCCATCATGATTAAGCTGTGAAAAAGGGAACGGAAAAACGGGATATGCGCGTACGAAGTCGCGGGCAAAGGTAGTGGTTAACAAAAATCGCCAATCCGCTTCGAGCAAGCATAGTGATTAACGCTCGTGGCTTCCTGTATGTGAAGAGGACTTTCCCTGCGTTAGATCTCTCTCCGGTCGAGTCGGGTTGCTTTCCCATCGGAATATGAGAGTGATGGAAGAGGGAGTGCACCTGTGTTAGCGCACACACGCCTGCACTATAATATGTCCCGCGCCGATGGCTAGTCTCCGTTGAGAGTGGCCGCCATGCCCGAAGTCGGTCAGGAGGACTTTATGTGAAGAGGACTTGCAATGGAACAGACACAGGCTGGTGTTTGAAATACACTTACTCGTCATCATGAGCCTTGATGTCGTCCATCAGCTCTTGGTGTTGTTTGTGCAGCGCCTCCGCCGTCGCCACGTCTTTGGCAGTCGCTTCTTGAGCCAGCTGCTCGCGGACTTTCTGTTGATAAATATATAATAGGATCAGTAAGATGTGTGGAAAAAAAACAGCCGACTTCGAAAAACTGTATAGAATAATTCGGTGTTGTATTTTTTTTGGAAAAAGTTTTTATTTTTCACTTTTTAGTGGCACTCCACCTAACAACACCACTGGAAAGTCACAGGAAAGCAAAAAACGCAATTTCGTTTACTTGGATGATATATTTTCTATTTCCTCCAGCTATTTTGATTTAAAAACCAAACTACTGAATCGATTTTGATAAAATTTCTATGGGAACAATCGGAACGTATTACCTTACACATGAAATAAGAATTTTTCAAATCGGTTCATTAATGACAGAGTTATGAGGTAACAAACATAAAAAATACAACTGAACTGAGAACCTCCTTCTTTTGAAGTCGGTTTAAAAGTGGGATATGATCTCTTGAACTGATGAATGAGAAGTCGGTTTTATGGTCCATCAAATATAAGATCTTAAGAACCAGAATAAAAGCATTATTTTCTTGAAATTCTTAACATTGTTTTTGGGATAGACCAGTTTTGCCAAGAAGTACCTACTTTAGTACCCAGTTACTGGTATTCAGCTGAATCCAGTTTAACTGGAAGACTTTGTTCGAGTCGATAGAGGAGAAAAAGCGTTGTGCTGCTCTACTCCTTTCTATCTTAAAAAACGCTTTCAGTTCCTCTGTGACACACATTCTAGGTGTTTGAGATCATCGGAGAATATAAAACTAAGTATTCGTATGCATTCCACTTCCTTCTTTGACAAATCTTTCAGTATCGTTTGTGGAATGCATTACCCATAGAAGTGAGGCGTGCCCAAACGCTACCAGCGTTTAAAAGAACGGTGAAGGAGCATTACCTTTCACTTTAATTTTTCCGCTCCTGCCTCAATTATATATTGGATATTTATTAGTATATAAATTGGTATTGTATCTATGTATTTTATATTATTATATCTAATTAGCATTGTTTAAAACGTTTGTACACTGACAGCCCTAAATCTATCTCCCTTCGTTCAATCCATCCAAAGGTTGTCTGGAAGAGATTGCCTCGTGCGATAAGACCGCCCATTGTACACTTATTTTATGTTTGATTGTCCTGTTCTTATTATGAGGTGTACAATAATGTATATAATAAATATGATACGATTTTCATATTTAGCCCGCGGTATGAACATTTTATGAGGAGTAAAATCGAGCGTTAACTACAAGTGAGGCGTTACGTTTCTTTGCGCTACGTACTTAGCACACCTTTCACTTCGAGGTTATGTATGTGTGTAAATACAAAGTATACTCAGCTTATTTAAGATGCTTTCATTTACCCTCTTTTAACATAATAATAGTTCTTAAGAAGTAAACTCCAGTCGTGAGTCGGAGCTGACACACACACTTTTTGGGTGAACAAAAATTATGGAACTCGTGTCATCGTCACCTAACGCTTTCCAAATTCAAAAAATAATAATCTAATAGATCGACGATATTATTCACAAGTTACTTAGTTTTCACTTCTATCGGCAGTCCCCAAAGACTGCCCCGCATGTTTTTTCTCTTACCTGCATCCAGTGCGTGAGCGTGGCGGAACTCCTGCCAAAGATCTGGTGTCCAACCGCCGACTCCAGACGACTCCTTCTCTCTGCCGCCTGCGCTTGACATCTCTCCCACATTTGTTGGATCTCTTTCTGTCGGCCTTCGACGTTGCCCCGCTCGTTGGGGTATTGAGATTTGACCCTGAGGAAGAAAAAGCCGAATATTATTTAAAATGGTGACAAGTTTTTAAGATAAGATTTAAAACCGTTGATAGAAACAGGAATCAAGCTTGGTAAAATCGCTTACTATGGAATAAGGAAACGTACCCATACTACGTGACCCAGCCTGGGGGGGAGAGGGGTGTTCAAAACACCACGCTTAGACACAGGGGGGGGCTTAGGTTTTAGTCGCGTAGTCAATTTCCTCTAGGGAAATCTCCCACTTTTTTAGCTACATTCAAATTTGGCACGCAGCGTTCAGCGCTTTTCTTAAGAAAATAGGCATGCAAGCACTTTTGGCGTAACGCGGCAAGCGCCGTATTAATAAGGACAAATATGAGCCAAATTATTATTTTTTTAATTTTCTGTTTGCAAAAGAATATTTGAAATCATATTCATGAATTACTACGTGAAGACTGGAGGGGGAGGGGTCATTTTTTGCATATACTACGGGTGGTCATGGTTAAAAAATTGGAAAAAATGGGTCACGTAGTATGGGTACGTTCCCTTAGTTGGGTATCAAAATAATATAGTTATCTTTTTGTTGTTAAATAGCGACATGATTTTTGAAGGCCAATTCAGGGTCAAACTTAACTAGAATAAGTCAGGAATATGAAAATAGTCATTTTGCAACGTTCTATGTTTAGTATAGTCTTGATAACCCAACGGTTGACTGGTAGAGAATGCCTTGATGCATTAAGTCCACCCATGTACCACTATTGTACATAAAGTTTAAATAAATAAATATTAAATAAAGTATTCTTACTCTCCGCTTTCGTATCGTTCGATAAGGCTGCATGTAATGATAAAATAAATTATTACATATATTTCAGTGGAGGTATGCGGGACTTTACTCTCTGCACCGCATACCTCTATACTGGTGAAGATACTTACGAGTCCGCCAACAAACTGATGGTGTTGACCTTCTCCCTCACAGGTTCGAGCTCGCGCTCCAACTGCGCGTGTCTCCTCTGCAGCGCCCTGACCGTCCTCAGGTCGGAAGCCGGGGCTGAGCTGGCGGCCAGCTGGTTTTCCTTCTCCGCCATCCAGTCTAGGGCTTCGTCGCAAGTTCGGCTGAAGAGTTCCACGCTAAAAGAAGAGAAGGTTAGCGTTAGTGCTATCGTTGAAAACCAAATAAGGCATAATTCCCTATTCTGGTGCAAAGTCAAATCTCAAATATTTATTGCAATCCGTAATGTACACACATGCAGGTGGTAAATATTATTATGGACCCTGTCGGGCACAAGCGAGTGAAAGAACTAAATACTGGTATTCAGCTAAATCCGGTTTGACTGGAAGTCGACCCCAATAAAGCTGAGAAAGGCTAGCCAAATTTATTATTCCCAGTATCTCCTTGCCCATTCTTATCCAAAGGAAACTTTTTGGAACTGAAAATGAAACCGCTGTTTTCTAGTTTGTTATTGACTTGAAAAGATTCGGCATTCTAAACCCATATGCCTAGTACTGACCCCATCCTACCAGCTCACTAAATCTCTTATCACCACTTCCATACTCCTCCAAAATCAAGAGTTATTTACCTGGAAGCGCCTTCAAGACTCTTCTCCTTCTGCTGTTTCAACCTGAGCAGCCTGTCCCATTGTTGGCGCAGCTGTTGCCGGCGGGCGGTCGCCTTAGCAGCCTGGCTGTGCTTAGCAGCCACCAGCTCTTCGGCTGCTGCGTCGATGTGTTCCAGGCGTTTGGAGGCTGCTGATAGGTCGGTGACGAATTTCTATGGGGGAAATGGGATGATGGTTATAGATTTATTTCTAGTAGGATAGTATTTATTTATTACAGTTTATCACCTGTGGTTCGAGTCATTCAATGATAGAATCTTACGATAGGAATGTAGCGGCATCAATGAAAAAGTAAGAAGCGAAATTTGTACGGCAACAAAAAGAACCGCAGCCCCATCTACGACGAACTAACAACAAAATCCTGCATCGCGCAAGCAAAGTTCTCCATGCGATTTGAACATATACAAAAGTCCGAATATCAACTATCGGGCAGTTGCCCACCAGACACAACAACCGTCTGGTCGGAGGATCCTCCCATTTTTCAGTGGAGGTGTGCGGGACTTTACTTTCTGTTCCGCATACCTTTATAGTAATAGTCCTATCTTTCCACACACGGCACATTATTTATGCCTGGAAGTTCATTAAGCTTTTCTTACTATTTTATAAATTCAAGTTCTTAACAGACAGATGTGTTGCTGGAGAGTTTGTTGCTTCACTTGTTCCCAGTTAAAAAGACTAGGAAGCGGTGACGGGCGGGCTTTTTGAGGATCTTTATGAAAACTTCAACATCAAATAAAAGCTTAAAAATTATTTAGTAGGTACTAGGTCGTAGTCATGACGCCAATCTCCTCATCAATCTATCATTGATCAGACTAAAATAAAATCGCCGGGCGATTCAAATGTCCAGTATCTACAGTAAACCCTTTATATCGTGCGCCATCAAAGAATATAATAATAATATCTATAATATCTTGGGACAACTCACACACGATCATCCGATCCCAAACTAGGAAGAGCCTGTGCTATGGCAACGAGACAACTGATAAACATACTTATATATTTCTAAATACATACATATTATAGACAAATTACACCCAGACACAGAACAAATGACCATGCTCATGACACAAAGATTTGTCCTGGGTGGGAATCGAACCCACGACCTCCGGTTTAGCAGTCAGGGTCACTAACCACTCGACCAACAGGCCAGTCAAAACAGAACAATAATTCACATATTTACTCAGCTAACGCCGAGCCACACAATGTCATTTAATCTGATAACTGCTCTAGATGGATGAAGAGAGTGCCTGGCTTGATTTGAAAGACAATAAAGATTATCCCCTCACCTCATACTTCCTCTTAGCATTCTCGACGCTATCATCAGCATCATCAGCTCTGAGCATCTTCTCCTTGTCCTTGATCCATTTGTCGAAGTCGTCACACTCGGCGAAGAAGCTGTAGAGCTTGATCGCGTCCTCGAGCTGAGCGCGACGTGCGGCTGATAGGGTGAGGAGTTCATCTGCGAAGAAGAGAATATTTTATAGGTATGCACTAACAGAGAGGAGAACTGTGTTAGGTTGATAACCTAGGTTATTTATTGATTTATTTATTATATGCTTAACGTACACCAAAGGGAGTCGGACTACTTCAAAACTGACTTGTTTTTTATTTTTTTCTAAGGATGGTCAAATCATCAAATGATTTCTTCCGCTCTGGGTGGAGCGGAAGGGCGTGTCAGACTCTTACTGACTAAAACCCATCCGTGTTCCTTCTAAAGCCCTTTGCGTTCTTTAGAACAAATCCCTGTACCCTGGCAGGCTCTGCCCCGTCTCCTATGCTGACATCTGTTTGAGGCGCGCGTGGAACACAACGCGCCATGGACCCGGGCCTGGTGGTGACCGGACAGCGAGCCACCCAACGCTCGCCGTCCTTGCCCCGCGCAGTAGGTGGCCGGGGTGAGCCCTGCGACTCCCGACGCCCGGGGCATCTTCTCCTGTAGCGGCGGTTGGGGCGAAGGCCTTGCCTTTCCCTCGCGCGGCCCGCCTCCTCCTTCGCTAGCATTACTGCTTCGCAGAAGGAGGTGACCGCTTCCCAAGCCTCCTCGCTCCGGACCATGGATTTAACCACGGCCTGACAAACTGTCCTGTTTGGAACTTTTTAGTCGTTCGGCGGGTATTTTGATACTACAATATCTACTCACCATAGTCCTTTTGTATCTCTGCCATCCTAGTCTCGACGCTGGCCGTCCTCTGCTGCGGCAGCGTGGCGCGACTAGCTCGGCGCGCGGCCTGGCTCGGCTTGTTGCGCTTCACCGGCACCACCTGCTTCACCAGCACCGTCTTCTTCACTCGCTGGACTGTGCGGACCTTCTCGGGGCGGCGGACTTGCACCTGGGAAGGGGCAAATGGTTTGTTTTAGTGGACATTCGTCTTAAGTTTGGCTTCCCCAACTAGGTCTGGCTCTGTTTTCAGAATATTTAGTTACGTGTAATTTGACAATACATGAAGGGTACTCTAACTATAGGGAACGTGCAGGAACAAAAAAAAAACAAATTGTCAACTGAACAATTGGAATACCATTTTACGCATCAAAATTTGATAGTCTATATTTCTATAATTTCGCAAAGTCATTCCGAGAAATTTATCGAGAGTTTACAATCTCTCAAGTTATTTTTTAATCTTACGGAGTTTGCCATTTTCCGGTGACATAAATGTATATATGTATTTCGAAATAGGGTATTTGACGAATTAGCCCGTCAGATTTATTTCCAAAAAATATTGGATTCGTATTTTTTCTTTTGTCACGTAAACAAAACATGAAGACGATACAGTGCGTTGAAAACTCGTGTGACGTCACTTACCAGTACACTTTTAACTGGAAAGTGACGTTACAAGCCCCCACTCTTTACCCTTAATGCGTTTTATCTTCGTATTTTTTTAATTGATTTGATAAAAGAAATACATATCCAATGTTTTTCGATAATCTAACTGACGAACTAAAAGGAATAAAATTTTTTAACTCTTGCAACATCCCTATTGCAACGCTAGATGGCAGTTTACTTCGTGCACGTTCCCCTAAGCGGAGCGTGCAGGAACTATAGGTGGCTGCACAGAAGCGTCAATTTCAAGTATTCTTAACGATAATGTTTCGAATATGCCACACTAGATGGCATAGTCAACGCCGAGCACGTTCCCTTTATCAAGGATTTGACCGAAATCACAATATAATGATATTTATTTATTTATTTAAACTTTATGTACAATAGTGGTACATGGGCGGACTTAATGCATCAAGGCATTCTCTACCAGTCAACCTTTGGGTTATAAAGACTACACTGTGGTAGGTGTACAATAAATAAAAATAAGATTCAAAATTGAATTTTAACAATTCGGAAAGAATATACAGATAATATATATAATACTAATAAAATACATATATATGCTAAAATAATAAACTAATAAATATGATATATAATAATCATACCGATTAAGAGAATTCATAGTAATCATGACGAAGAACAACTACGAATGACAAGCTTTTAAGTAGTGTTTTCGGATTTTATACTTAAAGGAAAATTTTGCCTCCGCCTTCTTGATGTCAAGGGGTAGCATATTCCAGAGTTTAATTGTAGAAATAGCGTAGGAATTAGACAAAAACCCGGTGCGGTGAGAAGGGATATGAAGAAGTAAGTTTTTAGATGCTCGAAGGTTGAGACTGTGAGAACTGCCCAACACTTTAAAATATTGTTTTAAATAATCAGGAGCACAAGGATCGTTCATAATAGTGAAGAGCATGCAGAGGGATCTGAGAGATCTCCTCTGACGGATAGGCAACCATTTAAGCTGAGAACGGAAGGAAGAAATGTGATCATATTTACGAAGGCCAAAAATGAAACGAATACAGTTGTTAAGAAGTCGATCCAGTTTGTTGAGAAGTTTGATATCGATTTAAGATTGAATTTTACTTAACACTCATTTAATATTCAGGAGGAGCTCGTGGCTAAATAATAACGGCCGCACTGGTCGAACTTCGTGGTTAAGCTACGCTTGCCGAGGTCGGTCTGTGGATGGGTGACCATCTGTTACATACAGAGTTTCCTGTGTGCCTTTGAAAGCATGTAAGCCGTTGCTCCTGGCTGTTATTTGAACATCTTTAACAGTAGTTACAGGTAGGCAGAAGCCAGAAAATCTTAAGCCAGTCTCGCCTGGTTGTGGAGGTCGGTAGGCAGTCGCTCCACGTAAAATACTGGTACTCAGATGAATCCGGTTTGACTGGAAGCCGACCCCAATGTAGTTCGGAAAAGGCTAGGCAGATGATGATGATAAGGCAAAAAATGGACCAAATAGATTATTTATTCTTGCCAGGAAAATTCCCTGTTGTACCGTCCGTCCTATCCGCCTTGCGCACCGTCCACCAGTCGGGGTTCGTCTTGTTCCTCATCATATTATAGGGATACTCAACTCACAGGCACGACTCTCGGCTCGATCTCCCGCACATAGTTGGCGGGCACGAAGCCGTCCGTCCTGTCCGCCTTGCGCACCGACCACCAGTCGGGGTTCGTCTTGTTGATCAGGAACATCACTTCGCCCTTCGCCATGGAGATGCCTTGCCCGGTGAAGGCGTAGAGGGCTTTGACCTGTGGGAAGAAGGGTGGATTTAGTTTTTACAAATATTTAATTCATTTAACTACTACAGCTTAAGTAGTCGGGTAGCCCACCTGAACTGAAGTTTCATTTTGACTGACCGATCTTGACAATTCAAAAGAGGTTGTAACATGTTTGATTAAAAAAAAATTGGTTGTCTGTAAAGTCGGTTTACGGACGATAGTTTAACAACGTCATAACAAATCATTGATGAAATGATCGTAACGTTACAATGAGTCATCCTTTTTCGTTCATCGATTTATTAGACGTTGTCACGTCAAAAAAAATTGCTTTGAGTTCGAGTTTATTTAAGTACGGTCTACTGAGTATGATCTATTCTAGATCTAGGCAAATTGAGCAGAAGACAACATAGATATATTTGTGCTGCAGGGAATCCAGAAATTGTATAAAAGAATCAACTTTTTAATAAATTTTGTCAGTTATACAAACATAAATGTACGGGAATGTTGATTTTTAATGGACTTTTGACTTTTTTTTACAGAGTAGTCGATTTTGTGGCAAAAGTAAAGTTTTCGATTTTTTGGCAGTTAGCAATAGAAGCCAAAAAATCGAAAACTTTACTTTTTATTTTTTATGGGTTTTGCTCTTGACATTAGTCTAGGTCATAGATACCAGAGACAAAGTCGACGATGGAGCGAGCTTACCCAGAAGAAGCCTGTTCACTCTAATTTTGAAGAGATTAGGGTTGTATGCGTTCGGAAACACAGACGCAGGCTGAGAGTTCCACTCCTTTGCTGTGCGCATTATAAAAGACGTTTGGAAACGTTTAGTGCGAATTCGTGGAATAGCAACAACTTCTCTATAAAAAGAGACAAAACGATTCTGCAACCAATACCTGTCTCGTTTCTTGTAGGTCATCGGTGATACGAACAAGCGCGATAATATAACCAGGTATAACGTTCCCACTGCTGGGACTACGGCTTCCTCTCTGTGAGGCAGTGGGCTGTAATCCCACCACGCGAACATAAATCGAAGTTTAAGCCAAATTGTTTTTTACTTTTGTGCCAATAGATGGCGTTGCACGTTCTATAGAGTGAAGAATCCTGAATCGCGCTATTAAGATTCTCCGACACTCAAATGTGTTGTCGTGTAAAAATTATCTGAATAATATAATAATAATAATATATCCTGGGACAACTCACACACGGTCATCCGATCCCAAACTAGGCAGAGCCTGTGCTATGGCAACCAGATAACTGATAAACATACTTATATATTTCTAAATACACACATATTATAGACCAATTACACCCAGACACAGAACAAATGATCATGCTCATCACACAAGATTTGTCCTGGGTGGGAATCGAACCCACGACCTCCGGTTTAGCAGTCAGGGTCACTAACCACTCGACCAACAGGCCAGTCAAATACGCGGTTGTCAAATAATATAAAGTCGGTTTTTCAGCGATGGAGGTCATTCACCATCCACCATCCATTCAACCATCTTGACAGCCAGTGACAAGCAGATCATGTAATGTTTTAACTTACCTGTGGCACACTCCTCTCCTCAGTGACAGTTCTATGCTCCAGCCTCTCCACCGGTTCCTCCTCCCACACCTCGGTGGGTACCAGGCGGGACTCGTTGACCCACTCCTCTTCTTCGATGGCTGGGGTCGACTCCACTTCCGTTGGCAGCTGCGGGGGAGACATGGGTGGATTAATTTTGAGCGATACATATAGGGTAAAACCAAGATAGTTGCCCCAGGGGTATAGTTGCCTCGATTTTAATTACTCTAGCTTCGCGGATGAATCACATATTATTTTATTTATCAATCGAGAGACTTTACAACGACAACTAAGTAGACCGTGTTGCATGTGTCTGTGCGATTGCATGGGAAGGCAAGGTGCGATCAAAGTTTTTTCGCGATAAAAATCTTCTTTCTCGGCGGGGCACCTATCCTAAACGTAATTTACATGGATTAGGCAAATACCATATGGGACAGATGTCACAAAATTTAGAGGTCGACAAAAATCGCCAATATTCTGGAAATATCAAAAATAATGTTCTTTACTTTCACAAATCTGAAGATAATAAACCAAAGTACCTACCCGTTTTATGAATAAAGTGACAACAAACTAAATAAGTATATAATAATTATATATTTTTATAAAAAGTGTGGCAACTATCCGGCTTTTACCCTAAGGACATGCAGAAGACGGAGAGCATACAACGTGTAACAGAATAAATGCAATACCTCTTAAGGGGTCATTGTACTCATTATTATGAATAACTTTTAGTATAGGACCAACCCGGAAATCGTGAATACGAAGCGATATACGATAATATTTTACAATTCCGAGTGAAACTCGGAATTCTAAAATATCACGTGAAATTGTAAACAATTTTTTCTAAATAAGAGACGGATATATACGAAACTATTGAATTGGGATGGGATTTATTGTATATATAAAACAATTTTTTCATAATATATTGAAAAATTATAATTCTGCAAATTTTCCGGTGACATATACATATATATACAGTTTATATGTATTTTTTTCATTATGCTATATTTAGTTCCTGTCGTAATTTGATCTGTTATGCATAATTACTACATCTGCCAGGCGTCCCGTGACCGTTCAAAATTTTTTTGTATGACTCAAAGCTCTAGGCCTATTCTGTAGCTTACTATAGTAGGCGCCAGATAATCGTGGAATAACGGTCATTGACCCACCTACAATTATTGACATTTTTAATTTGAAAAACGGAATTAATGACACAAAGCTGTCCCGAATCATCATCTCTCGTGATCCTTAACATTGTCTAATAATGAAAAACGATTCATATTTAATTGTTCAGGTACCTATGAACAGTTATTAGGGAAAGGTCAATATACTTTATTCCACATTTATCTGGCGCCTACTATAAGGAGGTTATAGACATTCGTGAAGTGTTTGACCCTAGCCCCATACCTGCAGACAAGTGATCCCGGCGGCGTGGAGCCGGGCGGCATGCGCGCTGAGCGTGTGCAGCTCGGCGCTGTAGGCGCGCACCTCGTCGTGCGTGGCGCGGTGGCGCGCCAGCAGCGCGGCGGCGGCGGGCGCGTCCCGGCCGCAGTCCGAGGTGGCCACGAGGGGACGCTTCTCCTTCATCCACGACTCCGACTCGTTCGCGTCGCCGTAGAACTACATCACAAACAGATATGAAGCATTTGGATTTTATTTTTTTGTTGTACAAAAACCACAGTGTAGTCTTTTTAGCCCAAAGGTTGACTGGTAGAGAATGCCTTGTTGAATTACGTCCGCCCATGTACCACTATTGTAATATTTATACATACAGTTTAAATAAATAAATGAAGATTAATGTTTGCGGAAATTAGGAAAATTATTTATTTTATGAACGAATGAAACCCACAAGAGACATTTTGGTAAATAACCATATGAAAATGTAATCTATACTAATATTATAAAGCTGAAAAGTTTGTTTGAACGCGCTTATCTCTGGAACTACCAGTCGGATTTGGAAAATTCTTTTTGTAATGATAACCACATTCATGAGGAAGGCTATAGGCTATACGGGAACGGGAAATGCGCGTACGAAGTCGCGGGCAAAAACTAGTACATATGATATGATCAGTAGCAAAAAATAGAATTAACAGGCTAAAGTAGTACAAATACTTATTTCAGAAATCGAGGGTTTGTTTTTGAAGTCGATGAAAAAAGACTTCGCTTTTCTAAAGAAGGTTGGACGTTTTTGTTTATATTAAGACCGCCACAGACAAGTCCGGTTAAGGGACTAACCACACTTATTTAGCGCTGTTCAGCTTTTGTCCATAGAAAACAACGATTTTGTATGAGATGCGTACGCATCCGTAAAGCTGAACGGATGCGTACGCATCTCATACAAAATAATTGTTTTCTATGGACAAAAGCTGAACAGCGCTGAATAAGTGTGGTTAGTCCCTAAACAGAAGACAACCTCTTAGGCTTACCTGCTACAGGCCACTCATAAACAAAATATACCTCAGTTTCTGGTATAAATTTCAACTTGCTAGGTCCACCCGTTCCTGAGAAAATCGGTGGTGACACACGAACAGACGGACAAGAGAGTGATCTTATAAGGGTTCCTTTTTTTACCTTTTGAGGTACGGAGCCCTAAAAAACTTGGAAATCAAACTCAAAGCGTTTATTTAAATTAGGCCATTAAATGGCACTTTTGAACGTCATCATTTACAGTTAAAATAATAATAATAAAGTGACTCTACTGTCCATTCACAAAGGTAGATTCTTATGGAGAAGAAAGGACAAGAAACTCCATAGTTAAGAAATATATAAGCTATAAACATATATATGTATAGCTTATATATTTCTTACCGTTTAGTTTATATCTTGTCTGTGACTATCCGAGTCTGCTAGTACGCTCATAATTTAATCGTCCACTATTTATGCGAAGACACTGCCTCCTAAGATACAGGATCTTCCTAGTTTAGGAGTCAGGGCTCAAATTTTGTATATAACACACTATTTTTGTAGTTAATTTTTCTGTCCCCTAGTAACAATTATGTGTATGTACTTTAACATGTGTCAAACTGTATTTCGCGAATAAATTATATTATTAGTTTCTCTTTTCAAACTCAACAGACAGATGTGTTTCTGGGGAGTTTGTTGCGCCACTTCTTCTTCCCAGCTAAAACACTAGGAAGTGGTGACGGGCGGGCGTTTTGGGGGACTGTCTTTATGTAGAACTTTGACGTTCAAAAAGTGCTGGCACTCAGCTTAATTTGAATAAATGACTTTTGAATTTTGAAATAATGGAAAAGGATGTTACCTGGTGAGCCTCGGCAGCATCAGCTAACTGCTTCTCCCTGGCTGCAGCCAGCTCTCTCAAGATCTGCCACTGCTTGTTCAGCGACGTGAGGCGGCGCTCGATCTCCGCTGACTTCGGGTGCTTGGCGTCGATCAGGCTGTGAAAGAAAGACAATTTTACTCGACCATTTTTTTTATGTATTACATTTTTCCATATTCAAATTCGGGATTTTTAAAGTAATATTAGCTGCACGCGTGAAGCAATGCTTGCCGGGGTCGAACCGTGGATAGGCCATACCGAGACTCCTCCATGCCTCGGGAAGGACGTTAAGCCGTTGGTCCCGGCTGTAGTTCTCTGGCAGTCGTTATGGATAGTCAGAAGCCAGAAAATCTGACACCAGTCTTACCAAGAAGTACCGGGTTACTCAGTTAATGGGTTATGAAGGTCTGGTAGGCAGCCGCTCCACGTAAAATACTGATATTCATCTGAATCCGGTTTGACTGGAAGACGACCCCAATATTATTGGGAAAAGGCTAGGCAGATGATGATGGATATCTTTGGTTAGACGTACCGAACGCTGTTTTAAAATTTGTCCATCTATTTTAATAGGACCATATATACACTAGTACATACCTCTGTCCCTTAGCCCTGTGCCTCTGCGACACATGGTCCCTGGCCCTCAGCTCGTGCAGTAAGGCAGTGTGTTTCTGTCTCAAGGCCAGTACGGCGCGCAGTTCTTTAGCCGCCACGTCGGTGCGGCAAATACGCTGTTTTTCTGTTACCCAGCCTGAAATCGAAGAATATAAGTTATATCTAAACTGTATCACACGAATGATGTTACCATATCATTGTAAAAAAATATGGATTTAAAAGAGTGTCCGTGGAGTTTCATGCACGTTCTTCTCCATAGAGATCTACGCTTTGGAACGTGTAATTAGCTTCATCTTTTTGGACAGACCGACCTTGACTATTCAAAAGTGCCTGTAATAGTTTAATTGAAATAAATGCTTTAGAGTTTGACTAATATTATAATAAAGTAGAATTATTTGGTGTAAGAACTTATAGGTAATCTGTGGAAGTTCTGACCTGATTACAAATACTATATCGCTCATAGAAAGCTACATTATAATATAATAATAATAATATATAATGCGCAGGCAGGAAAGGGAATCGATCGTCGCATCGACAACGCCTGGAAAAGCTACTGGTCCATGAAGACGCTAATGAAGGACGATCTCCCGATGTCCCTGAAGCGCAAACTCATCGACATGTGTATTCTGCCCGTCCTGACCTACGGTGCTGAAACCTGGTCACTCATCGAGTCGCAAAAGTTCCGCCTTGGGATATGTCAAAGGGCAATGGAGCGCAGTATTTTGGATTTAAAAAGATTTGATAGAGTACGGAACACCACGCTGCGCTCCAAAACAGGTATCATTGACGGGGGCAAAAAGCTGCCAGGCTAAAATGGGACTGGGCGGGTCACACCAGCCGCATGCATAGTGACCGCTGGGCAAGTCTCCACGCAATGGGTGCCAGAGGATGGACGGCGTCGCCGAGGCCGGCCCGGAAAGCGGTGGCGAGATGATTTGGATGCACACCGCGAAGGCTGGTCGAGGTGGCGCAAGAAAATAATGTCTGGAAGGATATGGGGGAGGCCTTTGCCCAGCACTGGGCCACAATAGGCTAAGGAAAAAACAAAATATCTTGGGACAACTCACACACGGTCATCCGATCCCAAACTAGGCAGAGCCTGTGCTATGGCAACCAGACAACTGATTATCACTGAGTGAAGAAAGAAAGAAAGAAAAAATGTTTATTTTGGACTCGCACAAGACAAACAAATCAGTAAAATAAAATAAATAACTAAACAGTATAATAAAATAATTATCTGTGCGAGGCCAAAATGGTCCCTATCTCAGTGTATGCTGCGATATCTAAAAAATAAATAACGCAGCGCAATGTGCAATGGCTACTTTTTATGGCCAAAAAACTCGCAAGCCATTGGCGAAAATCTGATTCAAACTTTACTAATTTCTGTAAATAAAATCATACTAAAGAATTTAAAAAAAAACTGGCCAAATGCAAGTTGGACTTGCACACGAAGGATTCCGTACCATAAGCCGAAAAAAAACATGTTTCTTGTATGGGGCCCCTTTTTTTTTCATTTCTTATATGTGGTCCCCCTTTTATTTTTAATTTTATTTAATTTTAATTATTTGTTGTTATAGCGGTAACAGAAATACATGATCTGTGAAAATTTCAACTGTCTTAGGTAGACAGTTCATGAGATACAGCCTTGTGACAGACAGACAGACGAACAGTGGAGTCTTAGTAATAGGTTCAAAAGGGAATATGATCTAGAACAAGAAAAATATCGTGGTTTAAATATTCCCTTTGCCAAGAATCAGATACAAATGAAAAGGTCTATAGTAGGCGCCAGATAAATGTGGAATAAAGTACATTGACCTTTCCCTAATAACTGTTCATAGGTACCTGAACAAATAAATATGAATCGTTTTTCATTATTAGCCTTTTGCGTGTCTTAACAGATTTTTATCGTCCAATCCTGACCAAGCCCTTATGTGTAACTGTCCGACTTAAGACATTTGGAGCATTTTTTCTTATGTCGAACTGTGTAACTTAAGACACGCAAAAGGTTAGACAATGTTAAGGATCACGAGAGATGATGATTCGGGACAGCTTTGTGTCATTAATTCCGTTTTTCAAATTAAAAATGTCAATAATTGTAGGTGGGTCAATGACCGTTATTCCACGATTATCTGGCGCCTACTATACATAATTCAAGTTTACCTTCTTCCTCATCATGGTCCTCTAGGAACTGGAACAGGTTCCTCGCGTCTTCCAGCCTGGCCTTGCGATCTTTAGCGGCGGCTACCAAGCTATAAGTAAATATATCTTTATATATATAATTCTTTTGTGCATGTATATGTGACTGAACTCCTCCTAAACGGCTGGACCGATGTTGATGAATTCTTTTTTGTGTGTTCCAGTGTATTCGAGAATGGTTCAGATTCACAATTGGATCCGGTAGGTGGCGCTGTAATCGATTTCTATAATTTTTTGTCATACACAAAGCAAACGTTCGGACAGGACAACGTCTATCTGGACCGCTAGTCCAACTAATATTATAAACGCGAAAGTTTGTAAGAATCTATGTATGGATGAATGTTTGTTACTCTTTCACGTCAGAACGGCTGAGCGGATCTTGATGAAATTTGGCACAGAGGTAGATTATAGTCTGGAATAAAACATAGGATACTTTTCATCCCGGGAGTATGTTCCCTTGGGATCATTTTCGACATTAACGCGGGCGGCAGGCAGCTAATCTATCATAATCCTGTGACAGCTGGTCCAGCTATGTAGTCAGTCTTCAGATGATCTCGTATTCCTCAATGAGCAAATATCAACTCTAACTCGACTACATAGCTATCATAATTCTGCTACAACTATGTGAACACTTGGCCAACTAGATTTTGCTTCTGCTTTTGAAAAATCAACCTTATTGAGCTACTATAACGATCACAATCTTGTGCAACACCTGTGCTTCAACGTCATGACCAACTAGATTTTACGTACACCAGATGCTATAGGGTAAAAGCCGGATAGTTGCCACAATTTTTATAAAAATATATAATTATTATATATTTAGTTAGTTGTCACTTTATTCATAAAACGGGTAGGTACTTTGGTTTATTATCTTCAAATTTGTGAAAGTAAAGAACATTATTTTTTGATATTTCCAGAATATTGGCGATTTTTGTCGACCTCTAAATTTTGTGACATCTATCCCATATGGGGGTTAGTTGCCTAATCCATGTAAATTACGTTTAGGATAGGTGCCCCGCCGAGAAAGAAGATTTTAATCGCGCAAAAACTTTGATCGCACCTTGCCTTCCCATGCAATCGCACAGACACATGCAACACGGTCTACTTAGTTGTCGTTGTGAAGTCTCTCGATTGATAAATAAAATAACATGTGATTCATCCGCGAAGCTAGAGTAATTAAAATCGAGGCCACTATACCCCTGGGGCAACTATCCTGGTTTTACCCTATACTATGGAAAAATGAACCATAATAAGTCCACATACCTATCATAATCGTGTGACAGCTGGTTGAGCTGCGTGGTCAACTGTTGCTTGGGTCCCTCGGCGCCCTCGGCCTGCGCCCCATGACGCACCAGTCTTCGGATGCTCTCGTCCAGGGCTCCAAGCTGTAGCTCTTGAAGGGCGTGTGCTTGAAGAAGGCGTTCCACGTCGACCAGATGGCGACCTACTTCTTCGGATTGGAATTGGGCCTGTGAGAAAAGAAATCTTGAGTTTTATAATTATTATGATATTTTTTGGATTAAGCAACGCTTGCCGAGGTCGGTCTGTGGATGGGTGACCATCTTAACATATCGTGATTCTTCCGTGCCTCGGAAAGCACGTTACGGGTTGATTCTGGTCTCTGCTTATGATTCTTGTCTTGGGAATAAATGTGATGAGTCGAGGTATGCTAGTTTGGCCAGTGACCTTCCTATACTTGTCTTGGTCCCTTGGTCTTGGAAGGGAGCTCACTTCGCTCCCTCATAGTGGAAGTTCGACTAATATGCTTTCCTTGTGCTGGGGCTCAGTTTGCTCGCTCTTCTTGGATGCAATCGCGCTCACTCTTGAAATGGGTGGGCTCGCTTCGCTCTAATTTTGAAAGTAGACTTGTCTCACTCGTTTGAACGTTTGAGTTAGGACTTACCAAATCCGGTCCAGCATATTCGGAGAAAATTGGCTAGCCAGCCAGCCAGACGGACATACACTCATGTGATCTTATAAGGGTTCAATTTTTTTCATCCAGTCCCTAAAAAATTTAACTAAAAATGCAATACTACCTTCATCTCAGTGAGCGTATGCCCCACAGTGTCAGCCTCCCTCAGCAGCGCCATCAGATGCGCCAGCTTGCCCAGCGAGCTCCTGTGCCGCTCCAATAGCTCGAGCAGCTCGTTCCAGCGCGTCAGCACAGCTTGTTCCGTGCGCGACACAGCTTCAGCACCGTGGTAGTTCTCCCGGACGAGCTCGGCCGCCATGGCTGATAAGTCTTCGAAACGTTCGGTTCTGAAATGGAAAGGTAAGTTATAATATGCCATCACAATTCTTCTTTTGAAGAAGGACAAGAACTTTTCAAGTATCTAGGAATTTTTTTACATAGCAATTTACAACTCGGAGAACCTCATGCGGCGGAAATATAAATACCTTGTTGGTAGTTATATTTTCGAGCCGTTTGGGGTTGAAACTGTCAGGTCGTGAGGTCCGAGTGCGCATAACTTCTTTTATGATCTCTTAGTTGACACTTCGCGTGACCCAAGGGCTGGCTTTTACCTTGGTCAAAGAATAAGCATTGCCATACAACGTGGCAATGCTGCCAGTCTTTTGGGTACACTTCCAGTCGACAGCCATGCAGATGAATTTTTTTATTTTTTTTTGGTAAACGATTTCTAAAAATGAAACCTAGCTAGATGAAAACACCCTATTCACCTGAAACAACCTTTTTTTTAAGGAATGATGGGAAATCATCAAATGTCTTCTTCCGCTCTGGGTGGAGCGGAAGGGCGTGTCAGACTCTTACTGACTAAAACCCATTCGTGTTCCTTCTAAAGCCCTTTGCGTTCCAGGGCCGCGGTGACTGGCAGGAAAGCGAATGATACCCTCACCAACCCAGTCTGATTCAAAACCGATACTCCCTGCATACTAAATTTCATGAAAATGGTTGGAGCCGTTTCCGAGATTCAGATTATATACATAAATATATACAAGAATTGCTCGTTCAAAAGTATTACATTATACTTAGTAAAATATTTATGAGTTACACAATGACTGTGCTAGTTTCTAGAGAAGTTTTTAAAGATCAGCCAAGACCTACCTGGCCAGTATATCAGCGGAGATGGCCTCATGCTTCTTGACGGTGGCGTCTACTTGCGCCAGGTTGGAGCCGTAGCGAGGGTCGGAGAGCACCTGGATCATCTCCTTCAAGTAGCCTTTACGGAGGACGGACTGTGGATGAAGAATAGAGGATTACTCTCAGTTTTAGTACAGTCCACCAAAATCCTGAGTTTCTGCTTAAAACACAAAAATGAGGAAGTAAAGGTGAGGGTCAAGGCTCTGATACCGGTTAAATTTTCAAACCGTTACTATGTATTTGTCGCTAAACCTTTTCATTCAGGTTTTGTTCTGTTAAACCGGTATTTGGAGGAGTCTTTACATATGGGGTTTTTTTTCGGATTTAACGGTTTAGAGCAATAAAAACCGGGTAATATTGACGCACGACAAAGAAACGCCGCGCTATGCGCATTCAAGTTGCAACGCGTATATACACGCTCGCCGCGCTCCTCATTGAATAAACCGGTTAATTTAGGTTAAGATAAAGTTCTTAAAACGTTCAAGCTCTTTAGAAAAGTTCCGAGTAAAACCGCAATAATCCGGTATAAACTGGTATTTTTTTAACCGGTTCCGAGCCTTGGTGAGGGTCAACAAATAATCATTTTATAACGTTTTGTTTTGTTGAAAAAATAACTGTCTTTTTTTGGCCAACAAAAAAAGGACAGTTATTTTTTCAGGTGACCAAATAATCATTTTATAACGTTTTGTTTTGTTGAAAAAATAACTGTCTTTTTTTGGCCAACAAAAAAAGGACAGTTATTTTTTCAGGTGACCTGTATTATACGAGTATTGAAGTTTTTGACCCTTATCCTGCGTTTGAGCGTTCAGCCGTTCTGACGTGAAAGAGTAACAAACATACATCCATACATACATTCTTACAAACTTTCGCGTTTATAATATGAGTAGGAAATAGAATTTCTGTTTATAAATTACTTATGAGAAAGGAATTGGTTGCTATTTTAGGAGAACAAAACAAAAGCCCTTACTTTAGTGTTAAACTTGTAGTTGAGTTGTTCTAGTCTTTGTTGTCTCAGCAACTCTGTCCTCAGCGCGATCTCCCGCGCATGCTCCGCCTGTTAACAAAAACACACATTTTTAGAATAGTCTATAATCTCGCGTAGTCATTCCGAGAAATTATGTGTTATAATAAAATGGCGACCAATCAGAGCACAAGTTTTATTATACTGTTTAGTTATTAATTTTATTTTACTGGTTTGTTTGTCTTGTGCGAGTCCCAAATAAACATTTTTCATTCTTTCTTTTTCAATTTATCTGTTTTCGTGTGAAAGTAAACCTGGAAACAAAGCTCTCATTGGTCTTTTCAGAGAAAACAATGACCAATGACGGGCCAAGTTTCCAATTTAACTATCACAACAAAACAGATAAATTGTAGACCAGACAGCTGATTGGTCGCCAGTTTATATCAGTCCACAATTTCTCGGAATTACTCCGCGAGATTATAGACTACTTATAAAATTTTGATGCATAAAATAGTATTCCAAATGTTCAGTTGAAAATTTATCGAGAGTTTACAATCTCTCAAGTTATTTTATAATCTTACGGAGTTTGCTATTTTCCGGTGACATATACAAAACGATTCATTCATAATATATCGAGAAATATAATCTTATAAATATTTATAATCTTACGGAGTCTGCAATTTTCCGGTGACATATATATATAGTCATTACGGTTACATGGATCATCATACCTGTTCCAGCTGTTGCCACGCCCTCTCCAAATCCTGAGGCAGCTGTCCCTCCAGCGGCACCCAGGCTTCTCCTGTAAGGCTCTTCTGCATGGTGTTGATGTCGAAGTACAGGGCCTCGATCTCTGAACGCTCCTTGTATCTAGAGAGGAATGAAGGTATGAGTTTTATTGGTGTATTTTATTTTTAGTCATACATATTCGACATCTATGCCGATCAACTACTTGATTTTGAGATGTATCTGTCTCCGGATAATTGCAAACGCCGTAAGATTGTAATAAATCACATGAAATGATTAACTCATTTTTCTCAAATAGACCCCGATATATTGGAAACTTTTGAATTTGAATGGAATTAATAATAATACCAAATAAAAAATAATATAGTAAATTATTACTTATATTTTACAAATAAATTATTCCGATTCTTATTTATTGTATCCAAAATATATCGAGAAATTAATAATCTTTTATTACAATCATACGGAGTTTGCAATTATCAGGTGGCGTATCTATCAGAGGAGAAAACTAAACTGACTTTGCTTAATAATTACACTATTAACTGTCTATTACACATAACTGGCTATCACAATACACTCTGACTATCACATTACATCCTGCAATCACAATAATCCCACAATCATACTACATACATGCTACAATCACATTACATCCCACAATCACAACACATACTACAATTATTTAGAAAATTAATATTAAAGCACTCTTCCTCTCACTACTTACACTATTTTAAAATTTGCTGTGCCCGACAGGGTCCATAATTGTTACCATTATTTTCAATTTACCACCGGTATGTGTACATTATGGATTGCAATAAAATATTTGAGATTTGAGACGATTCATCCTACAATCACACTGCATCCTACAATCACACTACATCCTACAATCACACTACATCCTACAATTACACTACATTACTCCAACAATCATAATACATCGTACTATAAAATTACTTTAAAAACTTACTTTGGCGGCTTCTCCACAGTTCTATACTGCTTGAACGACAGCAGTAACCGCTGGATGCCATCCAGAGAGTTAGGAAACTCCCTGCCGTTCAGCTCTTGGATCTTGAGGAGGATCCACTCGAGGAGTACGCTGAACAGTTTGCTGTATTCTCCTTTGCGATCGTCGCAATCCATCATTTGGCCGATGATCTGGGGGGAAATAAAAATGATTACTACTTAATGCTATTTTAGAGTACCTATTATTATATATGTCACGTGATCACGAAGTGAGCTGTCATTCCATCTTGATTATAGAGATTGACAGCTCACCTCGTGATCACTTCACCCAAGCCTTCACTTCGACATGTTTACAGAATCGACCGCCTGAATCGCACTGCAGTATGTACTGGAGCGACATTTAACTGTGAAAATTATATACAAGGTGTAACAGAATAAACGCAATACCTCTCCCCGAAATCATTTCGGTGTTGGTCCCATAGAAAAAGTTGTTCATAATGATGAGTACAATGACCCCTTAAGAGGTATTGCGTTTACTCTGTTACACGTTGTATGAAAATGTAATTTTTATTATTTTCTGATACTCACGTTGGCAATTCTTCTCCCGCTCTTTTGTTCGTTCTTCATCCGCGCAAAGGTGTGGTAGTAGGAAGCCACGTAGGTCATCACCGACTTCTCGTCAGGGCGGCTGGTGTCCACATCTGGTGGAGGAAACGAGGGTTCATGTTAACACGTGCAGAGGAAACATTAATTTAAAATTCTTAACAATTAAGTTTCTGTATGGTGTCGGACGTAAAAGAATAGCACCATCCCATCACTTCCCGTGGGTGTCGTAAGAGGCGACTAAGGGACTCACCAGAGAATGGGCAGCAGCATTCTCTGTACATTGCAACAGCTACACTACGACCGCCAACTCGCCTGCCAAGCGTGGCGATTATGGCAACCCCCCTTTGGGGGAGACCTAAGTCCAGCAGTGGACGTCTTGCGGCTGATATGTTGAACTATTATCCCATTTTATTTGTATCGGTTGACAGCTCAGTTCATGTAAGATGTTTACAGAATTGCAATGCTGAAAATATCTCACTGTGAAAACTAAGTGGATTGAGCTTAAAGTGAATGGTTATTCTACAATGATAAGGTATTTGACAAACAAAATCTAATTACTCCGTCAGATAGATTTCCAAAAAATATTGTACACGTATTTTTTCCTTTGTCACGTAAACAAAAAATGAAGACGATACAGTGCGTTGAAAACTCGTGTGACGTCACTTACCAGTACACTTTTTACTTGAAAGTGACGTTACAAGCCCCCACTATCTTTGATGCGTTTTATATTCGTAAATTTTTATTTGATATATTGATTTAATAAAATAAAAAGTACGTATCCAATATTTTTCGATAATATAACTGACGGACTAAATAGAATCATATTTCTTTGACCCAGGCAACATCACTATTGGATGCATTGACAGCTCACTTCAAACTCACCCCATCCAAGTTTTAGCTGTAAGCTGTTTATAGAATACTACTGGTTGTTAATCACACTATATTAATATCAATTAATTTATATTTAATATCATCACACTTTACACTAATATTATAAAGGCGAAAGTGTGTGTGTGTATGTTTTTTCTTAACGCGCAAACGGCTGAACCGATTTAGATGAAATTTGGTATAGACACTGTTTGAGTCCCGGGACAGGACACAGGATATTTTTATCCCGGGATTATGTTCTCTTGGGATAATTGGTAGCTAGTTATTCTCTAAAAGAAGGAATACAAAATATCCTTGCCTTCAGCATCCAGCAGACGCGGTATCCCGAGGTGCTTGTGCGCCACGTCGAAGGCGTGGTTGAGGGTCTCCACGTGCTCCGTGGTCGGTAGCTCTGACCAGCGGAATAGGTCAGGTCTGGAAATGAAAGGGTGGTTAGTTAAGTAGCCATATTATAAAAAAAAAAACAAATTTTCTTGTGTTAAAATATGGTCAGCGACAATAAAAAACAACGGGTTGCACTCCGGGAGTGCCGGCAGAAGTGAAAACTTGAACATTAACGTTGTGCATTTTTGATATTTTGGAATGGTTAGGGAATAATTTCGCACGAATTGCTTTAATTATCAGTATAAAAGTACTATCATTTATGTGGTAAAATACAATATTCATTTAAACATAGATTTTCGCCGCGCGGTAGAAAGAGAGGGGGATATTACTTCCTCTCCTACGCCGCGCCGGCGGTGTAGAGTACACCGCCGGCGCGTCCCTCCGTCTTCCGAATTTTCGATCAGGTCACGTGTCCTGACGCGAGTTTAACATTTTTTACCCATCCCAAAAAGTGAACAACGTCGCTAAAGAAGTTTTCACTTCAAAAAGTATGTATTATATAATTATAAACAAAAGAATAATCAATACATCACTCTAACTTAGATTTGATGCATATGACTGATCCTTCCCAAAATTTGTAGTTTTAAGGTTGTCATCAGAATATACTATGTATTTTTTTTGTATGTAAACAAGCGGTTCTCGCCATCAAACTAATTAGTTTGGCGAGTAAAATTGTAAAAAAAAACAAATAGTGTACACTTGTTTAATGAATAATAAAAAATAAAAAAATATACGCGGGCTACCACTACGGATCCCCTTAAGAGTTTATACATATGATACGACGATTTTATTCCCAGCTAAAACACTAGGAAGTGGTGACGGGCGGGCGATTTGGATGAATGTCTTTATGTAGAACTTTGACGATATAAAAGTGCTGGCACTCAGCCTAATTTGACTAAATGACTTTTGATTTTGATAGCATCAGCTCAATTATTTTGGTTTTTAAAACCAAAATTACCTATTAACTTTTTAGACTGTCCCACTGTAAGGCAAACGAAAAGGCACGACAAAGGCGAATCGTATTTTATTTTTTTCTTCCTTTCCTTTCCCTGCCCTCGTTCCACCATTCCCAGTCGGATTTTGGGCCAGTTCAACCAAACGACAGTCCTCAAAATACAGAACAAACCAGAAAAACTGTTCTATCACATTTTTACGCAGCACATTGTGTCCAAAATAACTCCCCGCCCGCGCCTCACCCACCCGCGTAGTGTTTGTTACCAGCGCACCATGACATTACCTCTTTAAGGGTAAAATTAAAATTTTAAGTTTGTATGATGAAGTAATTAAATCAAAAAATCTTTCTTTTTATCCTAGAAAAATCCTCCTTTGTAAGACGACTAAAATGGCATCGTATATAATTCACTTAAATGACTTACCTATGCGCGTGAATAAGGGCGTTGAACCCGAGCCCAGACCGCCAGGAGTCGGTAAAGTTGTGTATGTGTACTCCATGGTATCCAGAAGTTTTTCTTTGGCACCACAGCAGCAGGGCGTCCTTAGCCGATTTCTTCTCAGAAGACACGTTTTCTTCGTCCTGATCAAAACAATAATAAACATGTAGAATCTACAGATATTATAGCTCGTGGCTAAATAATTACAGCCGCACGAGTCGATATTCAAGGTTAAGCAACACTTTCTGAGGTCGGTCTGTGGATGGGTGACCATCTTAACATATCGAGATTCCTCCGAGCTTCGGAAAGCACGTCGATACGGATTGTCAGAAGCCTCTGTCTTGCCAAGAAGTACCGTGTTGCCCAGTTAATGGGTTGTCGAGGTCTGGTAGGCAGCCGCTCCACGTAAAATACTGGTATTCAGCTGAATCCGGTTTGACTGGAAGGGATGGGTAATCATCAATGACTTCTTCCGCTCTGGATGGAGCGGAAGAGCGTGTCAGACTCTTACTGACTAAAACCCATCCGTGTTCCTTCTAAAGCCCTTTGCGTTCCAGGGCCGCGGAGTCTCTTTGGAACAAATTCAGCTACAGTTTGGGAGGTACAATATTTTTTGTACTATTGTAGCGGCATCAATGCCACCACATGAAAAACTAAGAAGCGAAATTTGTACGGTAACAAAAATAACCGCAGCGCCATCTATCCTGTCAGCGACGAACTACCAACGAAATCCCGCATCGCGCAAGCAAAGTTCTCCGTGCGATTTGAACATATACAACAGTCCGAATATTAACTATCGGGCAGTTGCCCACCAGACACAACAACCGTCTGGTCGGAGGATCCTCCCACTCCAGTGGAGGTATGCCGTATGCGTGACTTTACTCCCTGTACCGCATACCTACTATCATTTTCCTGAAAAGTTTCCTCAAAGGAAACTTTTCAGGAAAATCTACAGAAGAAAGGTCTACAGCAACTAGTACAAATAAAAAAGCTAGTACTCACAACATCAATTTCAATCTCCTGGATCTGGAACCGCAAGATGATGGTCCAGATGAGACCCAGGATCAGGCGAGGGTTTCCATCCACTATGTCTTCTGCGCCTATTGACTCCAAGCGTACCTGTAACATTGAGAGCGGTTAGAAATGATTTTTTTTGTTTGGATTGGATCGAAGACAAATAACAAAAAATAAGTAAAATATTTATTTTAATCTATCGATGCCCAGGTTACAATCCTTCACTGACTTTATTTGAAGGTTTTTACAGATCTTTTTTTAATGAATCTCTTTTTATTTAAATTTTAAGGGTCTTAAGGAGTTTTAATGGTCCTATTTAATCCACACCGGATATTATACAACGTGTAACAGAATAAACGCAATACCTCTTAAGGGGTCATTGTATTCATCATTATGAACAACTTTTAATAGACGCTCTAGCCGAATACGAGACCGCTATGGACCTTACGTGTTTCAAACGACTTGTTTCAACAAACTGTACGATATTGTAATATACTAGCGGACGTCACGCGGCTTCACCCGCGTAGATCCCACTCCCGTAGGAGTACGGGGATAAAATATAGCCTATGTTACTCGCTGATAATGTAGCTATCCATTGCTGAAAGATTTTTTCAAATCGGTCCAAGAGTCTATAAGTTTATTCGTTACATACAAAAATACAAATCTTTCCTCTTTGTAATATTAGTATAGAAGTATAAACTAGCTCTTGCCCGCGACTTCGTACGCGCATATCCCGTTCCCGTTGGAATTTCGGGAAATCCTCTCTTAGTGCTCCCCTACACTCCCCAAGGAACCTACACGCCAAATTTCAGCAATCAGCTGTGCGTTGTCTGTCAGTCACTCAGTCACTCAATCACTCAGTAACGCAAAAGTTTACCACCTACTACATCATAATATAACATAACATGAGCATAATTTGAGCAAGCATATACCACGTGTGTAAGGAAGTCCTGCAAGTGCCGTGTTTTCCGCGGGCTTCGACGATTATGCAATAATACTATGTACAACTAAGTACAATGTCGTAATATTTGCTTTGTTTAGACACATCTGGGTACTGATTTATTAATGGCTCTAATTTAAATGCGTACTAAGTATAATATGTTAACTTCAAATGAAATAAACCCACTCTATACCGAGGTGCCTAAAGAACAACGTTTTAAGTTCCAAAATAATTATACACTCATCAGAATAATTGTACGTGTTGTATTTATATTCTTTTTGCCTACCAAATTGGATAAATGCTCACCAAATCTTGTTTCCCTGAAACACAATTTTACTTCTGTTACTAGGGGAACTTGGATGCAAGAGCGAGCTAAGCGAGCTTGGGACTTGGGGCATCCCGACTCGGACAGGTTAGGTTAGAAGGGGATGGCGGGGTCTAGTGAGCGAACGAAGCGAGCAAATCAGATCCCCTTCGTGGTTGTTTTTTTTTTAAACCATAGAGCCTTTTGGTGAGCATTTATCCTTTCTGGCAATTATTTCGAATTGTTTGGTAGTAAAATAGGTACTTTTCAGGCAGGCGTTTAAACACAAGCCTTTATGAATACACAGAATGGTTGATAACTAAGTGCGTGCCTCCAAATGAGACGTTCTGGAGTTAATTGGCAACGATGTTGACTCCGATTACTTGGGGGCCATTTGGGGGCTATATTGATGTTTATTTTCAGTAATGGAACTCTTGCTTATTCAAGAAAAGTTTCAAGATATTTTCCAGAGTCTGTGTTTCCTGATAGCTACAACCTGGGAGTCTTTAAGTCTAGAGTGAGTAGGTTACTTCTAGGCAAGCGTGCTCCATCTTCGACCACATCATCGCTTACCATCAGGTAAGATAGTAGTCAAACGATAATTCTTAAGATTCAGTGCATGTTATAAACATTTCGAGAAAATCAAGATATGGTTTTACTTTTATTCAAAATAGCAAAGAAAATAGTGGGACTCATAGTTTTACAATAAACAGCTGATTTTATATGTTATACCTACTTAAGTTCTCCGTCCATGAGTGCAAAAAGTAGTAATACATCGACCGACATTGTCACAATGTTTGTCCACAGATAAGATAGAAGCATGTGATATTTCTATAGATAACTTATGTAAGTAATATTTTGTCCTTTTTGCATCTAACTCATTTGGAAAACTATTTATGTGAACAATTACAACTACCTACATAATGTGTTCTTGGAAAATTTACTTTAATTCTCAGTTACAAAGTTCTATTTGCGCTATAAAAAGTTCAGATTTTTTAAAATAGTTCTGATAAGATGACAGCCGGTCGATTCTATAAACATATCGAAGTGAAGGCTTGGGTGAAGTGATCACGAGTTGAGCTGTCAATCCATATAATCAACATGGAATGACAGCTCACTCCGTGATCACGTGACATCTTGATTGTATACCTTCACTTCGACAGGTTTATAGAATCGACCGGCAGCTCACTTCGTGATCACTTCACCCAAGACATGTTGAATCGCCCGGCAGTCTGTTCATGGTTATTTTATGATGATAGATGGACATAAACAACAACATTTATGAAATGCATGGAATTAGTATTAGGTACTCTACCTTACACTGAAAATGGCGGTATAAGTTCCGATATTTGCACAAAATGCTATAATTAGACTACATTCCTTCTCTATATATAAAAGTAAGTCGTGTTAGTTACACTATTTATAACTCAAGAACGGCTGAACCGATTTGCCTGAAAATTGGTGGGGAGGTAGCTTAGAACCAGGAGACGGACATAGGCTATCCCGTTTTATTACAAAACGCAACAAACGGAATAACTAAATATTTATCAGTCAAAACACATTATATCAGTCTAGCCGTTTATTTGTTAAAAATGGTATAACAAAACGCAACTCACACGGAATAATAAAACGCAACTGACAGCAAAACGTAATGTTATCTATGGTTAAGTATGATTGAAAATTTGACAATATTAGAAGTTTTGAAGTTGACCGGTTGATGTGTTTGTTTCGAGTTTCTATTAGCTTGTCGTGCCGATATTATCATTAACAATGCCGCGACCAAGAACAAGGCAAAAAATTATTCTGAGGCGGTACGAAGTTCGCCGGGACCACTACTTCCAAATAAAAATAGCCCAATCCAAATTCTAGAAAACGGAAACTAGGATTTGAAAAATTCAGTAACTCACCTTAGTATGCAAGAAGCTCAAACTCTTGTTAACATTCTCGATCTTGTGCACCCTCATGCGTCCGTTGTTGGCACGCGGCAGGCGCTCCCCGCTGATGATCTCCAGCAGTTTGAGGAGTCTCCGACCGTCTGCGAGGTCTACGAACAGGTCCTCGACCTCCATACGCGCCTGGAAGAGGGAGAAAGATTTTATTAGCATAAGCATATCAAAAATCAGACAGAAGAAAGTTATGAAGCTTTTTACACAAAGAAGAGTCAATGCGAATCGAAGCGTTTTTAAATATTGGTGTCGTAGAGGATTTTAAGCAACGCTTGCAGGGTTCAGTCCAAAGATCGGTGACCATCTTACTATACCTAGATTCCTCGGTACCTTTTTGACGTGACAACGTCTAATAAACCGATGAACGCCGGCTGCACGCACGAAAAAGGATGACTCATTGTAACGCTACGATCATTTCATCAATGTTTTGTTATGACGTTGTCACGTTAAACTATCGTCCGTAAACCGACTTTACCGACAACCAATTTTTTTTTTAGGATGGGAAATCATCGAATGCCGCTCTGGGCGGAGCGGAAGGAAGTGTCAGTCTCTTAGCGCCTAAAACCCATCCGTGTTCCTCCAAATGCCCTTTGTGTTCCAGGGCCGCGGCGACTTTTTCGAACAAATTCCGCAATCGTGGCAGGTTCCTCCATACCTAAGCTTTTAGTTCCAGCTATGATTTGTAGTTTTACTGCTATAGTAGACGCCAGATAATCGTGGAATATCGGTCATTGACCCACCTACATTTATTGACATTGTTAATTTGAAAAACGGAATTAATGACACAAAACTGTCCCGAATCATCATCTCTCGTGATCCTTAACATGGTCTAATAATGAAAAACGATTCATATTTAATTGTTCAGGTACCTATGAGCAGTTATTAGGGAAAGGTCAATATACTTTATTCCACATTTTTCTGGCGCTTACTATAGTCAGAAGCCATAAAATCTGACACCAATCTAGCCAAAGGGTAGTGTTACCCAGTATCTGGGTTTCAAGTCCCTAAGAAAGATGAAGTATCTGAATACTTCATGTAAAATACCAGATTCTTCATGTGTCTTAATGCGAGTTTTTGAACGTTCTCGATCGCGTTTGCGTAAACGTTCGATCCCCGCACGGAACAAATATTTGTATGGCCTACAGATAGTTGTTCCGGGTCTGGCTGTTTGTGTGTGTGAGTTTGTATGTTTGTAAACGCATCCACGATACAGGGGAAATTGAAAGTGTGGGGCAACGTTTAAAAAAACCGGCCAAGTGCGAGTCGGACTCGCGCACGAAGGGTTCCTAGTGTGGGGCAACGTTTTTTTTTAAGAAGAAGAAGAAGAAAGTAAAACCGTTACTAAATGAAATTTTTCATGAATTGAGGTATCAATGCCATCTATCTAAAAACAGTGACTATTTTCTAATATTGGCTCCCCTATAAAATTTCATAATTTCGTTTAGTAACGGTTTTACTATAAAGGTGCGATATGTCAAATTGTATGAAATAAAGGGTTTTCCGTGAGTGTCACCAGACGGCGCTTATTCAGTTACAATGCAAAAGGCTAGGCAGATAAATTTTAGTCGAATTGACACTGATTTGTATAGAATTAATGTCAAGTGAGAGTTCAACGATTGTTTAATTGATCGAGTTAGTGAATATGTCTCGTTTGATCCTACCCTATGCTTCAACTGTCATTTAAATTTTATCATGTTTCCGCAACTGCCAATCTGATCTCAACAATTCAGATTTCTTGGCTTCTTGTTCTGTCTATCCGTTACGACTGCCACAGATGTACAAATGACAGTCGGGCCGTGCCTTCCGTGGCCCGGAGGAATCTCGATGTATTACGATGATCACCCATCAACGGACTGACCTCAGCAAACGTAGCTTGACCTTGATGACTGACGTGTGGCGGTTATTACTTAGTTTAATATACTTTTCAACACATTTGCTCAAAAAATGTATTTACGAAGCCTGTATACCTTGTTCGAAAGTTAAAAATTACGCACCATACATTTGAACGTGCAGTAAAATAGGTAATCTCATCTAAGTACCTATTTTACCGCACTCCTCGTTGTATAGCGCCGTGCGTATTCTTTACGGCTTTTTTTAAAAATTACCATTAAAAATTATAAGAATTCCACCAAGGAGTTTCTCATTACTAGAATAAAATATAAACTGAATGATCGAACCTCCTTGGCAGCGCTTAAAAAGAAAATGAGGCGAAAGCTGTAGTTCTAATTTTCACCACGCGCACGTGGCGCCATTTGCAAATTCGCGCTATTTTCATAAACGGAACGTCAAAGATTGTTGCGAATTTCCGACTGATATCTAAACTAAAAGTTTGTTTCATTACCTATAATGTACTGTTTTCTCGCAAATGTGTTAAAAACGTTGTATAGTGACCATGGTAAGCCCTCGACTTTTCGTCTACTCGTTTGTAAAAACCAACTCACCGCACTAGTATCAAGCCCCTCTCGGGGAGTTATCTGATGCTATTGAGACGATAAATAGGGACCTCGCTCAAATAGGTGACTGAAGCACTGAGTTTGGGCTGAAGATCAATCCAACTAAAACGCAAGTCATTGTTGTCGGTTGTTCCCGGACGGTCTCTAAGATTGACTAGTCGAAACTGCCCCAGGTTTCTTTTAATAACACCACCATTCCTGTAAGTCACGTTGTAAAGAACTTGGGGATTTATATCGACAGCACTCTTTCTTGGACTAAGCAACTGCAGGAAGTAAGTCGTAAACTATTTGCTTCAGCGGGCTCCCTGAGGCGTCTTCGCAATTTTCTCCCCATCACCACTAAAATTGCGATAGCACAATCTCTTCTTCTCCCTATCCTGGACTATGCTGATGCCAGCTATCTTGATCTCACCCAAGACCAATTGGACAAGCTTGAGCGACTTCAAAATCTCTGTATCAGGTTTATATTTGGCTTGCGCAAGTATGGCCACGTATCTAAATTTCGTACTAAGCTCAAATGGCTTCCTATTCGCCTTCGTCGGAATGCCCACGTACTTTTTATACTTTATAATGTACTCTTTAATCCTTCTACTCCTTTCTATCTTAAAGAACGCTTTCAGTTCCTCTGTGACACACATTCTAGGTCTTTGAGATCATCGGAGAATCTAAAACTAAGTATTCGTATGCATTCCACTTCCTTCTTTGACAAATCTTTCAGTGCATTACCCATAGAAGTGAGGCGTGACCAAACGCTACCAGAGTTTAAAAGAACGGTGAAGGAGCATTACCTTTCACTTTAACTTTTCCGCTCCTGTCTCAATTATATATTTGATATTTATTAGTATATAAATTGTTATTGTATTTATGTTTTTTATATTATTATATCTAATTAGTATTGTTTAAAACGTTTGTACACTGACAGCCCTAAATCTATCTCCCTTCGTTTTATCCATCCAAAGGTTGTCTGGAAGAGATTGCCTTTGCGATAAGACCGCCCATTGTGCACTTATTTTATGTATGATTGTCATGTTTTTATGATGAGGTGTACAATAAAGTATATAATAAATACATAAATAAATAGTATTACATCCCTGTATAACGTTCTGTTTGAATAATATTGTTATTTCACGCGGACGAAGCCGCGGACGACAGATAGGTATCAAATAAATCAATTGTACAGGCGTAAATTTAGATAAACAATAATAAATAATAGTTTTAACCTTTGACACTTCAACCTCGAATGATGTCATAGTTATTCATAATATTTGACTAATGAAAATTATTTGATTGTCTCTGTGATTCATCATAACAATCAAATAATAATAGACAAATAGGAAATTCTTTGGCATTGTATTGATAAAATAAAAACTCCTAACTAAATTAACCCTAAAATATGGCGTAAAAAAATTCATCCGCGTCGCTGTCGACTGGAAGTGTACCCAAAAGACTGGCGGCATTGCCACGTTGTATGGCAATGCTTATTCTTTGACCAAGGTAAAAGTCAGCCCTTGGGACACGACTCAACTTAACGGTTTTCTTTGTATCTACAAGTAATTGAGATTGAGATAATTCTCAAGTAATAGGCAATAATTGATCAACAAGAGTGATGTCATTCGAAGTTCTGTATAAATATTGAATCATAACAGTGAGACAGAAGTAATAATTACAAATTCTAACTATTTGTAATTTTGCTAGTAACTTCGACGTTGCTATTTATTGTGTATTTACCTCGAAACTTTCTCGGATTTTCATTATCTTGCACATTCTTTTAAATTATTTTAACAATTTTTAGCACACCTGTTTTAGGGTTCTGTGGCACCTTTTTCAAAGGGTAAAACGGGACCCTATCTCTTACTAAGACTTCGCTGTCCGTCCGTCTGTCACCAGGCTGTATATCATGAACCGTGATAGTTAGACAGTTGTAACTATATAATATAATATCTTGGGACAACTCACACACGGTCATCCGATCCCAAACTATGCAGAGCCTGTGCTATGGCAACCAGACAACTGATAAACATACTTATATATTTCTAAATACATATATATTATAGACAAATTATATAACACTAAAAATAATTTCATTGCGGTAGGCTGAGTTAAAGTTGAGTTGTGTGAAAAAAGTGGCTTAGAATAGAATATACGAGATAGGCTTTCGCTAAGAGTAAATCTTTGTGTTTCCTTTTTTAATATATCAATGATTCTTGAGAATGCCCGGTACATACATAACTCTACGACTACATACTGCGGATTTAATTTACACTGTCAGCAATGATAATCAGTAAATGTGACATTACGTGCACGAACAATAACAGCAATATACATAAATTAAAATACCTATAAATAACTCAGATACATACATTGAGAAAATAACCCAATCAGTAATGAGTAATAATGACGAATCACTGTGACATATTCGTTATCTAAACTAATATAACAAAGATGTGAAAATTGTTTGTTTGTTTGTCTGTTTATAAAAGGAAAATCTTTAGAAGAGCGAGGATTCGTTTTAATATTTAATTTATTTTAATTATAATAAAATTGCCACAATTTCTCGGAATTACTTCGCGAGATTATAGACTACCAAATTTTGATGCGTCAAAATAGTATTCCAAATGTTCAGTTGACAATTTATCGAGAGTTTACAATCTCTCAAGTTATTTTCTGATCTTACGGAGTTTGCTATTTTCCGGTGACAGATTTAAATAACTAATTTGATTCGGTTTAAAACCAAACTCACACTCTCGCACTCTCGTTGACTTCGTCACTCGTGACTGGACGCAACGTTGCCAGCTCGCCTACCCTACACACACGCACATACACAGTTCTTTTATTTTTGTAAGCGAGTTTTCAACCGGGTTTAAAACAGCAATATTTTGTTTAAAACGTTTTAAATCGGTTGTTTTACATCGATAATCTCTACCGTTTTGCGCGGCTATAACGCATATCTTCATCGCTGTCATCAGCCGAAAATATTCAAGATTCAAGCAGTGCGATTCTGTAAACATCTCACAGTGTAAGCTTAGGTGAAGTGATTATGTCTTGAGCTATCAATCGATACAAATAAAATGGGATGGCAGCAGTGCGATTCTGTTAACATCTCACCGTGTAAGCTGAAGTGAAGTGAGCATGAAGTGAATTGTTATTTCATCTTATTTGTACAGATTGACAGCTCGCTTCATGTTCACTTCAGCTAAGCTTTCACGGTAAGCGGTTTACAGTATCGCACTGCTGTTAATATCTCCCCGTGTAAGCTTAACTGAAGTGCGCTGTCAATCAATACTAGTAAAATGGAATGACATTTCACTTCATGTTCACATCACTTTAGTTTACACGGTGAGATGGTGACCGAATAGGGTACCTCTGATGGACCAAGGGAGTACTACCGCGGGAAACAGTAAGTCAGTAATGAATGACACATCTTTGAAACACTCGTTTTTAATAGAATATTGTGTCATGCATGTTTCTTTGTAGGTATTATGTTTATTATTTAGTATGTACTTATGTTCGGTCACGTTTTTGTGAAGGATATGTACTTGTTTTATTTATGTAAATGCATATATCTTTCAATGTAATGTCTAATTTGCGTTTCACTCATTTCACTTACAGAATTGAGTACCTACCTAATTTATTTTTTAATTTCAAATATTTCTATGTACTTACTAAAACTAATTATGTTGTATTGTTTCAAAACCTATTATTCGGCTATCCAATGCTTATGGTCACCATAATGGCTGACTTACACCAGTGACAGTGCGAGTATTTTAACGTACTCGGTCGCATTATCGTAAACGTGTTTCCGAACGCATACAACCCTAATCTCTTCAAAATTGGAGCGAACAGGATTCTTCTGGGTAAGCTCGCTCCATCGTCGACTTTGTCTCTGACATCTATTACCTAGACTAGAGTCAAGAGCAAACTCATCTTAAATAAAAAAAAAAGTCAATTTGTATTGAAAATTTTCAAAGTATTGAAACAGAATTTTACGTCATGGTTGGCGCAGTGGTTGAGCGATTGACTGCGCTGCACGGGATAAATATTTGTCTATCGCCTTCAGAGTTGTTGCCGGTCTGGCTGTTTGTGTATGTGAATTTAAATGTTTGTAAACGCACCCACGATACAGGAGAAATTGAAAGTGTGGGGCAACGTTTAAAAAAACCGGCCAAGTGCGAGTCGGACTCGCGCACGAAGGGTTCCGTACCATTATCTATAAAAACGGCAAATAAATCACGTTTGTTGTATGGGAGCCCCCTTAAATATTTTTTTTTCTGTGTTATTTGTTGTTATAGCGGCAACAGAAGTACATAATCTGTAAAAATTTCAACTGACTAACTATCACGGTTCATGAGATACAGCCTGGTGACAGACGGACAGCGAATTCTTAGTAATAGGGTACCGTTTTACCCTTTGGGTACGGAACTCAAAAAAGAAGAATAAGCGCCGTCTGGTGGCAATAACGGAAATCCTTGGTTGTTATTGTATGCCTTATTTAAATAAATAATAACCCCCATTGACGACAAGTCATTCTTTACTCTTTGGCGATGTGGATGTTTTTTCGGCATCACACACTGTTTATCTAGCGTGGAACGTTTTAGTTCTACTATGACGTGCTAATGCCATCCAATTCCGATGATTTAAAAGGGATAGTGCTATTCGCTATGTATAGCTCCGTCTCCCTCTTAGAGCGGAATCCTGATTGTTTTAAGACTTCATAGTAGAACCCCTGATGTTGGACCATTGTGCGTGAGCCATGGCGACCGTCATTCCAACCAGTCAACCTCCCTCCAGAAGCAGATCAGTCCTACTAGTGTGTTCAGGATATCTATAGGAAATATATTGTAAATATGTAAATTCGATGTCCCTATTGTTTGCCTCCGTGTTTCGGCGACGCCTGTGCACTCAAGGAGCACGTGCGACACCATCTCCTCCTCGTCCATGCATGCTCTGCACAGCGGACTGTCCTCCCACAGTAGGGCCCCTTTTTTTTTAAGGATGGGAAATCATCTAATGACTTCTTCCGCTCTGGGTGGAGCGTTAGGGCGTGTCAGACTCTTACTGACAAAAACCCATCCGTGTTCCTTCTAAAGCCCTTTACGTTCCAGGGCTGCGGTGACTCTTTCGAACAAGTTCCGCAACCCTGGCAGATAGTAGGGCCCTTGACCAACGAACATATCGATTTGACCAACGTTGTGCAACGAAGGTCTACTCTAAAAAATAAGTGAGTGCTCATACCTTCTGCAAGAACGAGTTGATCCATTTCGTGAAGGTCTTTTTCTGGATGTGGAGACGTTCCTCCTGCAGTGCCTTGATGCGGCCCTGCTCGAACTTGAGCGCGTCTTCCCGCTGGGTCATGTTCGTTCGTTGCTGCACGGCCGTGGCGTAACCTCCTGGCTCATACTGTTGCCCTGGTAGATGAGAATGAGGTAATTAGAACATTTTTGAAAATGTTGAATAATTTTCTTTTGCCCTGGCTGGTATAAGAGAATGAGGTCGTAAGCGAATTTTGGAAGGATTTGAGCTGAATTTGTGTAGCTTAGGATCGCAGAACCATAGACTTAATCTTTTTAATCTGTGTCTGGGAAAGTTTAGGCAATATGAGGCCCAAAAGGGCACCCGATTATAGGATGTAATTCTTCGATAATTTATTTACATCAGGGTTGGTATGAATAAATCATTTTGATTTTAATCATGATTTAAATCACGATTTAAATCCAATGATGTTTGCAATAAAAATCAATGATTTAATCAAAAATGTTGCATTTCACTTTCTTTCACACAAATCAACATAAAAAAAACAGATTTAGATGTATACAAACAAAACCAGGGTCCAGGGACCAATTTTACAAACTAGGGTCGTTTAAATCTGAGAAATCAATACCCAAATCTCTTTGGCATTTTATTTATAATAAATTGGTCACGCACGCATTACAGCTATAACAATAGTAAACAAAACTTAACGAATGAATGAATGCTTGTTAGAACGAAAGTAAGACTGTAATTGCAAGCGAAATGTACAAAACACTACACGGGGATTCCCGGGGGACCCTTTTGCTTGGCATTCATATGTCACACAAAAGGGAAATCCCCGCGCTGTGTCCGCGCAATCCCTTGAGGGAAAAATATAGTTAAATAAAACAATAAAATGAAAAAAATTCGATTAAAAAGGATTTTTGTTTAAATCGTGCTTTATTCGTTTTTTTTTTTAAATCATGATTTTTTCCAACCCTGTTTTAAATGATTTCTAATAGTTTTAACACAGTAAGCCTTGTTGCGACTCAAAGTAGCAAATATTGTAGAACGCTTCTAAGAATTCGCATTTGGCAAAAATACATTATATTCTTAAGCTTACCATATTTTCTGGAAGGCTGATAATCCTGATAGGAATAAACACTGACGTTACTCAGTTGCCGCTGCATTTTTGTGACGCGGCAACACTCAGCACAAAGTTCTCATTAGGTTGGCAACACTGTTCGCCACAGATAAACTACACTTTTATTTCTTTTTCTAATGGTGCCTGAGATGGAACTGTTTTTGTTAATTATTTTGAATACTTAATTGGATAATTTTGGCCTTCTATTTGATTGATGCGTGTATTTGTGCGTTTGTTTTCAAAGATCTTAAAACGTTTTAGCTATGAATAATTGAATATGTATTTGTAATATTTAAAGACAAATCGGTAAGTTGGCAGTGTTAGTATCGCCACAACGCAACCTTTTTTTTTCAATTTGTTTTATGTTATTTTTAGTTTATATAATTGCAAAAATAAACGGTTACACATTAACTAAAGCATTATTTTGTAATTTTCAAGTTTGTTCGTGTCCGTATTTGTCTATTGGAATTAGACTTACTAAAATCAAATGGAAATTGCGTTCATTAATTCTACACATTTATTATATTATCCATTATATTGTGACACAATTTTTTTTTTTTTATTTGGTCGTCGGTTTTTTACGAAGGGACTACCTAACGTAAAATAAACCTGAACACAGCTAGCTAACCCATCAACATAAGTTCTTCGTACAAAACAAAGATGTCGCCACAGTCGGCGCACTCATTAAACATTAATTGACTTAACCATTGATTTCCGCTTGTAAGTGACCGCTAGGCGTAAGGATGTCGGAGTTACTGCACTTTATGACTGTTTGCACAGCGTTTTACCACTATAGTAGGCGCCAGATAATCGTGGAATAACGGTCATTGACCCACCTAGAATTATTGACATTTTTAATTTGAAAAACGGAATTAATGACACAAAGCTGTCCCGAATCATCATCTCTCGTGATCCTTAACATTGTCTAATAATGAAAAACGATTCATATTTAATTGTTCAGGTACCTATGAACAGTTATTAGGGAAAGGTCAATATACTTTATTCCACATTTATCTGGCGCCTACTTATAATCAACTGCTGAGTTGCTGACTAACGGGCGGTTTCAATAACGTATCTACCTTTAACCACGGCCAAATTACAAATTACAGTAGCTGAAACGTCATATTACGCCTTTCAAACATGACGTTTCAGCTACTGTTGGTAGCTAATTTGACAGTTGGTTTAAGGTTGATACGTTATTGAGACCGGCCGGAAGAAAAACTAGTCAACTGTTGATTTGCTGACTAAGAAAACATCGTCATTTTCATGATCTTAATTAGGTTACGAGTGTTACGACGCTCTGGGGCGGGAGGGAGTGTCAGACTCTTACTGACTAAAACCTACCCGTGTTCCTTCAAATTCCCTTTGCGTTCAGGGCCGTGGTAACTCTTTCGAACAATTACCTGATTCCTGGGAAAAGATAGTGATAAAAAAACGTGTGCGTCTCGGGACGCGCGACAGAAGTGATAACTTAAACTAATCTAAGTTGAACTATTTAATTTGGGAAGCGTCTGTCCGAAATACGACTAGCGCTGTGGGTAAGAGTGAGAGAGGAAGAGCCTGCCTACCGCTGTCGCATGCGTGAGAGAAAGGGTAGCCAGACAGAGCGGCGCCGTAACGCGTTACGTTACGAAACGGTTACTATAAGAAGTTATCACTTCAAAAACTCAGGCAGTATGTTTTCTTTGGTGAGATCACTATACCCCCCAAATAGCTCCAAAAGCCGGCAAACCTTACAACAGGCGGTAGCCCTGCCAGTATGGTGCATGGACGCATGACCGTGAACCATATAACGGTGCGGGTCGCGTGCCATCGACCACATCACGTAAGTACGTAACATTACGTTAATAACTACGTACGGGGTACTCAGAGGTACATCAGCGACGTGATTCTTTAACTATCGCAACCGTGTTAGCTCGTGGCTAAATAATAACGGCCACACGGGTCAATCTCCAAGGTTAAGCAACGCTTGCCGAGGTTGGTCTATGGATGGGTGACCATTTGCAGAAGTCGCATACGTTCCCGCGATCCCCGGCGTAGGTGGAAGATGGAACACCGGGGTGGTTTTAGTCAGTAAGAGTCTGACAGACCCCTCCACCCGCCCCAGGGTGGAGGATTTCCATGAGGATTTCCCCCCGAGATCAAAAAAAAAAAAAATGGATGGGTGACCATCTTAACATACCGAGACTCCTCCGTGCCTCGGAAAGCACGTTAAGCCGTTGGTCCCGGCTGTCATTTGTAGATCTTTGGCAGTCGCTACGGATAGTCAGAAGACAGAACATTTGACACCAGTCTTGCCAAGGAGTACCATGTTACCCTGTTAGTGGCCTGTTGGTAATTGACCGTAATTGACTGGCCTGTTGGTCCAGTGGTTAGTGACCCTGACTGCTAAACCGAAGGTCGTGGGTTCGATTCCCACCCAGTACAAATCTTTGTGTGATGAGCATGATCATTTGTTCTGTGTCTGGGTGTAATTTGTCTATAATATGTATGTATTTAGAAATATATAAGTATGTTTATCAGTTGTCTGGTTGCCATAGCACAGGCTCTTCCTAGTTTGGGATCGGATGGCCGTGTGTGAGTTGTCCCAAGATATGTTATATTATATATTATAATGGGTTGTGGAGGTCTGGTAGGCAGCCGCTCCACGTAAAATACTGATATTCAGCTGAATCCGGTTTGACTGGAAGCCGACCGCAATATAGTTGGGAAAAGGCTAGGCAGATGAACCACGCGAAGTGGGCAAAGCGAGGTGAGGGAAGGTTATAAACTAATCGAAGCTTTGGCGAGCTAAACGTGTCAAATGTTCGTAGCGATGTTTGGCACTATGTTCGACTGAACTCGGCTATGTTCGTTGTTCAGTTCGGCTTTAAAAACGGCGAATGCTCGATATTCTGTTACAAGTGAATGCTCAAGTCTATCAGCAACTTAATGCTGGTCAAAACGATAAGTGTATCGACTTATCGAGACACCTTTTTAACCGGCTTAACAAAAAGTAGGAGGTTCCTAATTTGGTTGTATTTATTTAGTTTTTTACATTAGAATTAAGTCTTATTTAACCTATACAGCTTCGTCAAAATACCGTTATAAAGTAGGTCCTACTTTTCAAATTAACGTGTTGTGTTTTTTTTTTGTAATTTGTATATCGCACAGGCACGCGCGGATACGGTTCGTTGTCGGTCGCATGGTCAGTGCGCACGCGATACGGCTCGCCTGTTATGTATGAATACGTTTAGTTTTATTAGTGCGAGCTTTATCGCGAGACAAGTTTGGACAAAGTATTTTACTTACTTTTTTTTTTTCAATGTTTTCTTTTTTCTATTATTAAGTATATTGTTTTTTTCAATGGCTTTTTGAAATGTCGAATGTTGTATTTATTTTATCATTGTTGTCCATAACAGCTTATCCATACCTAATAATATACCTAATGCGAAAGTAAATCTGCCTGTTTATGTCTTAACGGCGTAACGGATTTGTACGAAACTTTGCATACGGGTAGACCATGTCTTGGAATAGGAATGAAGGTAGGAGATTTTTATCCCGGCGCCCAGGAGCTTGTCTTCTTGGGAAAATGTTCGACTGAAGCCGCTGGCAGAAGCTGTAGGTACCTAGTATTATTTTACAATCTGATTTTTTTTAACCTGTCTACAAATTTAAAAAACTAGGCACACTAAAAAAAATCCATTTTCGAAAAAAAGCCCGGGAAACCACTCTAACCTATTCTTCTAACACAACAGTATAGCATTTTTTATACGCAACATGCAAATAGCCGATACTTTACAGTTACCAATCTCTCATACTTCATTTTATTACGTTGCTTGCAACTAGGCATGTCGAAAATATTGATGTTTTGATATGTCGATAGTTTGCATTCAATGGGCTTTGTCGATATTATAATATTGCCATAACGTGAAATTCGAAAAAGGAAGATACGACCGGGATAAATTCGAATTATTCCGATCTGTCAATCTGCTTTGTCCTCCAAGGGGGACAGATATACAACTTTAAGTTTATTATTAGTGAATTTAAACATTTTCATTTGTAACTAAATTATATGAAGTCAAATTAGAAGAATAAAATAAAATGAAAAATATTAAAATCTGTGTCTGTCCTATCGAAAACATATCGGCTGCAATATTTTTTATTAAACGTGTTTTTTTTTCGGTTTATGGTACGGAACCCTTCGTGTGAGAATCCGACTCGCACTTGGCCGGTTTCTATAAATCGAACCTTTGATTGACACCTAATTAATGCTTCGAAAAATTCAGACATCCAGTGATGCAAAGATCACATTGTTATCGATACATTAAGTAACATCCCTACGTGCAACAGGCGTTATCGGCACACTGGGTCAACGACCGCGTTGTCAGCAAATATAAATAATGTGGAACGGACGACCTGCCGATATTGTTGTGCTCAGATAATGCAGTTTTTTACATCAATGGCGTGCAATGATTTGATGTTTAAAGCGTTTGAATGGCTAGCTTTATTTAGATTGTGAAATTTGCCATTTTGCCGCGTTAGAGATGGGCGGAGGAAAAACATTTATTTTTAATCACCGATCCAATAAGAGGGGTGTTATTAAGTGTTATTGTGAGGGGAGGGAGATTATGTTGGGATATTCACGCAAATTGGTAGATTTCTAAATTAATCTGGAAATCTCTTGACCGATTGTGGGCCCAAGTTGACAACTGTAGAATCATTTTTCAATTAAGGTTAAGGATGTCCGTATTAAAAACTTGGAACCGTGAAAGAATCACTCGCAACGTGGGTCTGTCTGTCCGTCCGTCATAGAAAGCACAAACAGTAGCTAAAACGTGATGTTCACCTTTCAAACCATTATTTGAAAAGAGTAACTATGGATTTTCTTGTCCATTTTTCTCCATAACAATCTACCTTTCCGAATGGACAGTAGAGTCACTTTATTAATGTAATATTATTATTATACTGAACTGTAAATGATGACGTTCAAAAGTGCCGTTTAATGGTCTAATTGAAATAAACGTTTTGACTTTGACTTTGACAAACATGTCGTTTCAGCTACCTACTTTTGGTAGCTAATTTGACAGTTGGTTAAAGGTAGATACGTAATTGAAACCGGCAGTAAGCCAGTTTCCTCCGAATCTACTGGAGCTATTCAGTTGTTTGGTATATGTGTCACCGGAAAATAGCTAACACCGTAAATTATAAAATAACTTGAGAGATTGTAAACTCTCGATAAATTGTCAACTGAACATTTGGAATACATTTTTACGCATAATAATTTGATAGTCTATAATCTCGCGAAGTCATTCCGAGATATTGTGGATTATAATAAATTATTTTGTGAATATTCCAAGCGTCTACCTGTTGTCTTCATCAATATCGAGCGAAAACTAGCAAAAAAATCACGTTTTTTGTATGGGAGCCCCCTTAAATATTTATTTTATTTTGCTTTTTAGTATTTGTTGTTATAGCGGCAACAGAAATTCATCATCTGTAACTGTCTAACTATCGCGGTTCATGAGATACAGCCTGGTGACAGACAGACGAACGGAAAGCGAACACTTTGGGTACAGAACCTTAAACAACAATAATAAAAACAATTTCAACAAAAAGGTTGAAATTTTTTCAAAAACCCTCAAACCTATTTTGTTATATAACGTTGGTAATACTTCAAATACATCCTCTGTTCCATTTCGCATTACCAATATTAGTAAAGTATTCCACATTCTTATCAGTTTGAAGTAAATACCGATAAGGAATAAGGCGACCACTCCTCGAACGATACCTTAGGTAAACATAACACACTTGTTGAATGGGTTTCTATCTTTGACTGTGTTGTAAGGTTTTTAAAAGCCCTAGCTGGAGGCTTTAATATTATATTAAGGCCACCACAGGCAAGCCCGGTTAAGCAGTCGACAACTTAATAGGTTGAACTGCGAGACACCACTCACAAAAAAAAAATCTTTGACTGTGTTCATTGAGTTGAAGTGAATTTACTATTTCCTGTTCAGGTTTAGAAGGAAAAGTCTAAATTCTCTAAAATTGACTTGTCATTTAATGACAATAATTGAGGGGGTTATACCGGTGATATTATATGCCTAGGCAAAAAAACTCGACACGAAGGGTTCCGTTCGATAAACCGAAATAATCACGTTTGTTTAATTAATTTTAGAAAGATGACAATTTATATTTTATATACTTATATGAAAATTAAAAACTCCTAACTAAAATATGGCGACAAAAAATATTTTTATTTAAATTTTTTTTTTTTTTTTTTTAATGTACCTACATTTCATATTTTAAATACTAATCTAACTATATTATATACAATTAAAATTAAAATAATTTACGGCGTCAAAAAATTCGTCCGCATCGCTGTCGATTGGAAGTGAGCCCAAAAGACTGGCGGCATTGCCACGTTATATGGCAATGCTTATCCTCTGTCCGAGGTAAAATCCAGCCCTTGGGTCACGCGAAGAGACAACTAAGCGTTTAGCAAGTTAAAAAAAAAGTATTTTCAAAGCCTTCAATGAACGGACAGCGGAGGTTTAGGTAACCAACGAAGCCCTCTAGGCTCCTTCGAGTTTCCTTCGGGTACAGAATCGTATAAACAGCTTTTCAGTACATTAATATTCACATTACTTGACAAAACATAAGGAAAATCTGTTTAGTTCTTTTTACGAATGGTTTTTTTGCATAAATTGTGTGTTTGATTGATACCATCACAACATTTTATATGCATTACACAGAAATTCGCAATTTATATCTCAAAATTAACACTAGCGCCAACCACTTAGCAAGCATAAGAAAGTCTTGATAAACTTGTAAAAGTGCTACGTCGTCCGCATACGTTAATAAAACTTGTAAATATGTAAACATGGAGAAAGTACTGTGAATGGACGCGGGAGTTGCATTGTTATACATACGTTGTCGTGTTGTCAACTGGCTGGTAAGAAACCCATAGACAGGCGGGACGCTGTAGCAATTGTTTGTTGGAATTGTTCCATAGCTTATGCATTGATGAAAACGCATTGTAGCATTGTCGTCTCGTGTCGTGCTTGTCTGTAGGAGCTTTAAATGCCGCTGGAGAGTTTGTTCGCAATTTAAATTTCAACCATAGGCGACTTTAAACTTCAAAATACATAGTGAGTTAGTTTAGTCCAAGCTCAAATATAACATATACCGTATAAATAATTATATGTATAACAAGCTACCGTCCGCGGCTCCGCCCGCGTTCATGTCGAAAATTATCCCAAGGCAACATATTCCCGGAATGAAAAGTCCTATGTGTTATTCCAGACTGTAATCTACCTTTGTGCCAAATTTCATCGAGATCCGTTCAGCCGTTCTAACGTGAAAGAGTTACAAACATCCATCCATCCATCCATCCATACTTACAAACTTTCGCATTTATAATATTAGCAGGATATATTAATAACATATACCTAACCAAAATTCAAATTCTTCCGATAAATCTCTTTGACTGACGGACTAAAAACGATCTTAAAGGTTCCATTTTCGTTTTAAAGCCGGAACCCTAAACAATTTCCTCAGTTGATTCCTAAGAATGCATTATGGCCCGCCCTTTAAGAGAAAATGCTTTTCAAATCGTTTTAGCTATTTAGATCTCAAACCTTGAGAAAAAGTCATAAAAAAGTTACAAACAGGAAGAAACATTTTCGAAATTAGCATGGATACTTAATTAAATAACACATTTTCGTTTGGCAAGTGTAGTAATTTCACTATTATTCGTAAGCTAGACAAAGATCTTTTATTCAAATGAGAAACCATTAAAAATATAAATAACAAAAAGCGCATTATCTCACAATGAACGCATCCATAATCTGAATTGCAAATGATCTCGACTGACCGTAGCTGTGAGTCGATCGATTTTCATAAAATGTCAAACTTAAGACTAGCATGGGTATTATTATAATCTTGATACTCCTAGAACAATTTGAAAAAAGAATTTATCATGCCGTTTTTTGGCGGGAAAAGAATTGCTATCTTTGTAAAACAAACGTACCTAATGCCTACTATTGTAGTGTGTTTTTTTTTAGAGTGGACCAAGCAAAGTGAAATGCTAGAATTTTTAAGGAAAGTTCGCATCCGCATCTCAGTCGTAATCTGACAAAATGTATGTAGGGAAATATTGTAATATAAAATTTGACAGATACTTTGGAACAATCATATGCAGCGCCACTTTGACAGCTGTCTTCTCCATTAGAAGTGTTTGTGACAGATTGCGTCTCAGATGCGGATGTGAAAGTTGCAAAAAAATTTGAGTTGGCAATCAGATACTTGAATACTACTTGAATCAGAGACTTCTTATACGTAGCATACTCTGGGTGCATCGTCCTCACATAATATTAAATTAATTACCAAATTTTGTAAAATCATTATTTGAAAAGAGTAACTATGGAGTTTCTTGTCCCTTCTTCTCCATAAGAATTTAACTTTCCGAATGGACAGTAGAGTCACTTCATTAATGTAATATTATTATTTTACTAAACTGTAAATGATGACGTTCAAGAGTGCCGTTTAATGGCCTAATTGAAATAAACGTTTTGACTTTGACTTTGATACCTAGTCTAAAAGTTCAATATTTGTACGGTATAGATATGTTTTATGGTCATCTACGGAAAAGTTTCATGGTCAAATCCAAACAGGACTTTTGATAATAGTTACAGCTAGTAAAATGTCACTTGTTCTAGGCCCCATGTGCTAGCCGTATGACATTGGTTGCGGATGAATGGTTCGTCATCGCTTTGAGTCAAAGAATTCTGAGAAATTAGAAACCGTCATCTTGATCCAACCTTCTGTCTGGCAGGAGGTTTAGCGTTTTTAGCAATGACCATTTTATATTTAATTCCTGCTTTTAGCATGCACATGCGAAAATGTTACATTGTGTTTCTTTTTCCAAAAAAGGGAGTTTGCTTTTTCGTTCACGCGTAGATTCGATTTATGAAATCAATCAATTGTTATTTTTCAATACCTTTTGGTTTAATATATTGTTTTTCCTGTAAATGATAAATGATACTTATTTTGCAAGTAGGTTAAACATAACACTTTTACACGTCAATCTTTTTTGGTAATTTTAAGCTAGATGAGGCCGGTGTTTCCTAGCTGACTACCCTGAGAAGAAACACTGAAACAAACTCAGAGGTCAAAGTCTCTTTTAAAGTCCATACAATCTGTACTGGTCAAATCGTATAAAACTAAGACGAGGTTAATTACTTTAAAATACTTAGGTACACAACCTATCATATTTTAACCCCATTTTATAGTACTCGCATTAATCATAGAAAATCGTTTTACCTTGCTTTAAGCCTTTAACAAACTATATCTCTCTCATATATAAAAGCAACAACGTTAATGTAACCTGGATTTTGTAAACATAAAATGATTTAAAAGAGTGTCCGTGAAGTTTCTTGCACGTTCTTCTCCATAGAGATCTACGCTTCAAGTTTTTGACGGACTGACTTTGACAATTCACAAGTACCTGTTAATGGTTTATTTGAAATAAATGCTTTGACTTTGACTATAACTTTACTCATACATAAGTCTAGTTATACGAACTATTTGCCTAGTAAATTCTCCAACCCATTTTTCGTAGAATTTACGAGGCAATAAGGCAACCAACAACGTGACGAATAATTTGTGTTATTTCTTTTAGTCATCACTTTATAATGTTGGCTACATGGTTACGTCACCGTACCAACCAAAGGTCAGTGTTGAATGAGAGCCGTTGTAACTTGTAGCTGGTTATATCCGTTTAGAGTTCCGTAGTTTGAATAGCTGATAGGCTATCGTTATTTTGTCGCTAGCATAGACTCGGTTATCTATTCCTTTCATGCAATAGCAAAAAATCAAATTTTAAATTTATTCGATTTTTAATTTGTAGTACCTTCTTACATAGGTAGGTACCATAAATGTAAAAGTCAGTTTTGTATGCAAGTTTGTTAATCCATTCCGTGTATTGATGAAGTCTTAAATCATGGAAGACCATAGGCTGGATTAGAACATGATAGTAGAACTTTCAACTATCTCTATATTAAACATGGATATTTTTCAAGTTCTCGCGACCGAAAACTCTGGAATATTCGAAGTTTTCGTACTTACGTTTTTTTTTAAAAAAAAACCTTGCCTCATACTAGGAATTTCTCCTGTATCGTGGGTACGTTTACATACAAACTCACATACACAAACTGCCGAAATATTATACCGGAAAATTGCAGACTCCAAAAGATTGTGATCTTATATCTTTATTAGATAATAATTTCTCGATATATTATGAAAAATCGTTTTGTATACCTACAATAAATCCCATCCAAATTCGATAGTTTCCAAAATATTCACGCCTTATTAAAATTTAGAAAAAATAGTGTACATTTTCACGCGATATTTTATATTTTCCGGTGAAACATATAAGTGTTCGTGCATAATTCTCGTCTGATAAGTACCTACTTGAACATAGATAAAAAATATCGTGTAAAGGGGAACAGAACCTTAGATATCAATTCTAAATCATTATATTCAGTTTTAATAACATCGAAAGGTATTTTTTTATTACCGATAGACCTCTTTGAACTTAGCAGATAAAAGCCATTTAATTTTTTTCTAATAACCAATAATTATCGCTTGGGGCATCTTTTAAAATAATTTTGTTACTGTAGAGACATTAATTTGGTATAAAAATTCGCCTATCTATTCTTGGGATTATCTTCCTCAAGCAGAATGATAAAGAAGATTTATTATATCGCTATTACGTAAACATGGAGAAAATATTATCTCTTTTGCGCGCGCAAAATTGATAAGACACACTTCCGGCTGCAAACTTATATATTTTTTTTATGATTTGGCGCCAGGCATATAAAATAAGGATTTAGGAATCAGTTAAAGTAATGAAAAGATTATAAAACTGTATAAAATTAAAAGCCGTGTAATTATATGGTACAAACACTATCTCAGAAATAAGGTTTCGATCTTTCCCCACTTCATACTCTTTTTTTAGGGTTCCGTAGTCAACAGAGAACCCTTATGGATTCACCATATCCTCTGTCTCTCTGTCTGTCTGTCCGTCCGTCCGCGGTTTAGCTCAGAGACGCTTAGCGCTAGAGAGTTGAAATCTTGAAATATAATTTTTTTTTAATCGAATCCGTTTGCGAAATATTAAGCTTTAAACTGTTGATTTTTGTTAGAGTCAAGTGTCCCCCTCCCTATGCCAGTTGAACAGTTGTTTTTGGAGACGTATAAACTTCATAGTAGTAGCATATATAACGAATTTAAATAGAAAACTATCACCGCTACCTAAAAAAAAATCTAATAATTCCATAGAAAATGACTTAAAACCAAATGCATTTGTAACTTTGTAATGCACGGTACTACTGGCACGGTTTAGAAGAGGGGTAACTACGGAACCACTGTGCGTGGTCCGACACGCACTTAGCCGGTTTTTGTTTTATTTTCAAAGGACTAATAAAAAAGTTTCAAATGGCTGTCATATCGAACGACCACAGACAAAAGACCCTTTGCACGGACATTTACAAATGGCGCCTCAAAACAAACCCGAGGGTGGCAAAACAGCCCAGTTTCCCTTTCTCAAGTCGTTCAACCGTAAAATATTTAATAATAACACCAAATTGGGTTACAATAGTTCCAAGAATGGCTTACAATAGCCGCGATTACGTTTCAAGGTCGCACCGTGTTCGGATTTAAAATTCGACGCCATGATGTAAGATTGTCGCAGAAGGTTTGATTTTGGAACTGTTGTTTGTGGAATTGAACAACGCTGTCAGGTCTAGTTTTTGATTTTAGAAACTGTCTCGTACGTCTAATGTTCGAACTGAGAGCGCCCATTCACGGTAGGTTTTGTTGTCAGTTTAACCACAGTCAAGGCTGTGATTGACGGATAACCTATCGTCTAATGCAGTGACTGATGTCTGGTTGATGAAAATACTGGATACTTGATTACTTTAATCAAGTCACGACTTTTAAGTGAATGGGTCTGTTTTTTTATGTTTATGGAATGGGTCAATAATATATCGTCGCAATATTTAAGATTAATTTATTTTTACGGTAATATCGATTGAATTCCATCACTCACCATCAATCATTTATCATTCAACATGAGCGTGTAAAGAACCCCTAATGGTCGAACAGCCTCGTAGGTCTAATGGTCGCAAACGCTACTGCTGACCATGAGTTCTGAGTTTGATTCTGGGGTCGGGCAGTGTTGTTGGCTATTTCTGTTTAATTTCTCAGTAGCATACCAAAATCTGGAGCTCTGCCGGCTCGCTCACATTTAAATTAAGTTTTGACAGAAGAAGTGGCAAAACAAATAAGACTCGGAAGATAAAGTCGGTTTGTGTTTGGAGTTGGACATTCTACGCAGCTCCAAATAAATTATAACAAAACTAGCTTAATGCCAACCGCTTCGCCCGCGAAAGTCGAAAATTATCTGAAGAGAACATGCTCTCGGGATGAAATTAGACAAGTGACATTCTGTTCGCGGTAACGAGGCGAGGGCGATTGTCAAAACGTCAAAAATTTATGGTACTGACAGCCGCTTTTTGGCAATTCCACAATAATTGCATTTCCTGGTACAATGGCATTTAGCCTAGAGGTCACTTTGTCCTATGGTCTTCTTTTATGGGAAATCATCAAGTGTTTCCGAACGCATACAACCCTAATATCTTCAAAATTAGAGTGAACAGGATTCTTCTGGGTAAGCTCCATCGTCGACTTTGTCTCTGTCATCTATGACCTAGACTAGAGTCAAGAGCAAACTCTCAAATAAAAAAATAATTGAAGAAGTGACAACAGAATAATGTTGATAGAGCATATTGGCATCAGATCGAGTTGATCTACTGTCATTTTTTATGGCAAGTCCACTGTCGTTAGACAGCCGGTGTTTCAAAAATGGCGGACTCATACCATTAAACTCGTTTTTATGGTCTGTTTTTTTATTATTTGCATGGCGGGAATAACTTGTAGACGAAATATTATTACCATGTAAAAAAAGAAAGAGATAAAAGATACATTTGTTATTTGCCTTTGCTAAGCATATTAGTATTCAATTTGCGGAGTCGAAGGATATTTTTGGGGGTGCTGTCATTAAAAAAACTTGTAAACGTCTGTTGGTGGCCACATGTGTTTGTGAATCGTTAAATAAAGCTCACAGATGTTAGCTGCTAGTTTTGGCAAATTTATAATTTCTTTCTTTGTTTTAAAGAAAGATAAGAAGAAACACTTAGTTTTCTTGACCTTCATAACCCAATAACTCGGTAACACTACTTCTTGGCAAGACTGGCAAGAAAAATAAAAAGTTTATTAACTAGAAACCAACAGATAATAATTTGCCATAAGCAAGTAAGCTCCATTAAACTTGACGTTACTAGTAACTTCAAAAACAGAACATCTTCTATTCTTTTTAATCCGTGCAAACAATGCAATTTTACGCCACTTAATGGCGGGAACTCCGTCTGAGCATAGACAAAACATTGTTTTTTTTTTATTTATAATCTGGGAATGAAGATGTTTATAGTGTTGCGAACTTGCGATCGCGGTCGATTTTTCCCACGATAGTTTACTTCAATTGATTTAATTAATAGGTCACTTCACAGTCTACTGTTATTAAGCGTAGATTGCTGATGCATTTATTTTAGCTTTGATCATTTTAATTATTTTGGCATTTTGACAGTCGAAACTTATATTTCTTTAAATATTGGTGAATTTTAAATTTTAAAGAGGGCAAATATTGTAAGTGTACCTATATAGAAGATAATCATTTGAAGTACCTACTGATCTAATTTCGAATATTGTATCATAAATTCATAATTATAAAAAGTTACATTATAGCTGGGTCGTAGGCGTTACGGTAGGGGTTATGTATTGCAAAAAATGTACTTACTTATTATAGACACAGGAGTGTAGTCGCTAGCAAAAGATGAATCAAATTTTCAAAAACTGAAGGCTTTTTAGGGTTCCGAAACCGAACGGTAACAAACGGAACCCTATTACTAAGCCTCGGCTGTCTGTCCGTCCGTCTGTCTGTCTGTCAGCGGGTTGTATCTTAAGAACTGAAATAGGTAAGACAGTTGAAATTTTCACAGGTTGTGTATTTCTATTGCCGCTATAACAAGAAATAATAAAAATTAAATTAAATTAATCAAATTCTCCCATATAAGAACGTGTTTTTTTCGGTTTATCCCTTCGTGTGAGAGTCCGACTCGCACTTGGCCAGTTTTTTTTCTGATTTATTTAATTGTCCCATAACACGTTGTTTAACTTATTCCGCACAAATACAGAAAATGACTTTTACAGAGGTTGACTAAGACGAATGGCCTACGTGATTTGCTTGAATACAATCTAGAGTACCTACCTCAGCGGTTTAGCCAAATGAGTGCTATGCGTTATGTCGACAATGTTATCAAAAAGTTCTACGCTACAAGTACGTATTATGGGGAAAACCTTTTCGCGTAGGACGAATCTTGATTGACAAGCAGGCATTTTGAAAATTATAGTGATGGGACAATAATCGATAATATCTTTGTTGATATCGATAAATGTGAAATTTGTCTTTTTAATCTTCGGTTTGGTAAGGTTTTCTTTATATATTTGTATGTATAATAATTCCGGTAGTTATTTATATTGTAAATTACAAACCAACATGTGACTAAATAAAAATGGTTACAATAATTAAAATCACTTGTTTTGGTCAGATGTTGCTTTTTAACCAAAAAAAATGTAAAGACGGAATGGAGACGTTTGCCCTGGACACAACAGGCTTAAACTAATAAAATAAACAATTTTGCAGTTTGCAGAATATTTTTTATTCAAATACCACGACATGACCACCCAAAATGTCTGTTCTGTGACATTTAAACTTTTTATTTCTTTTCTTCCTTCTTTCTACATTTCCCGACCTAGAATCAAATTGAACTCGCGAACTGACTACAGACAGAAGCCATAGAATGTAGCTAATGGTCTTAAAATGGCTATCCGTACTTATAGCTATCACGATGTTAAGCAAGAAACGCTGATGCATACGTGCAATGTGCTGGCTGACCGAGATACTGTGCGATTTGCTTACTAGCAGAGGTATTCTCGGCGATTTTGCTTGGTTCTAACGTAGAGGTGAATGTTATTAAACGATATAATCAGACAAGTAATTCTTGTATTTTAAGGAGCGTTCGCATTCATAGGGGCAAACTGTTAAAAACACGCCTATTTTGTTGTCGCGGAGATGTGTTTGCGATTTTATTCTGTGTGCCATCCGTCCGTCTGTCAGCGAGCTGTATCTCAAGAACTGTTATAGGAAGACAGTTGAAATTTTCACAAGAGTGTGTATTTCTATTAAATAAAAATTAAATTAACCATACAGGACACGTGTTTTTTCGGTTTATGGTACGGAACTCTTCGTGTGACACTCGCACTTTTTTTAGTACGAAAATTGGACTTATGATTGCAGATTGTAGAGTAGAGGGCTTAGTGCGACTTTTAATACGTACTCTGTTTGTTACCTTATCAGGCCTAAGTCGCTAAACAGATCTTTACGAAATTTTACATAGATAAGTATTCCCTTGGACCTGCAGAAGGACACAAACAACGAAGGCATGGCGAGGGCAGTAGCTAGCAATACAAAAAATAATAGGTGTGTCACCCTTGAATTTCACGTCTAACGCCAGGTTTTCGGTACGATGTACCTTTTTTAAGGATGGGAAATCATCAAATGACTTATTCCGCTCTGGGTGGAGTGGAAGGGCGTGTCAGACTCTTACTGACTAAAACCCATCCGTGTTCCTTCTAAAGACCTTTGCGTTCCAGGGCCGCGGTGACTTTTTCGAACAAATTCCGCAACCCTGGCAGGCTCTGGCCCTAGCGGGCCCCTTCTTTTATGCTGACATATCTTTGAGGCGCGCGTGAAACACAACGCGCCATCGACCCGGGCCTGGTGGTGATCGGACAGCGAGCCACCCAATGCTTGCCGTCCACAAACCCGCGCCTACGGTGGCCGGGGAACCCCCTACGACTCCCGACGCCCGGGGCGTCTTCTCCTGTTGCGGCGGTTGGGGCGAAGGCCTTGCCTTCCCTCGCGCGGCCCGCCTCCTCCTTCGCTAGCATTACTGCTTCGCAGAAGGAGGTGACCGCTTCCCAAGCCTGCTCGCTCTGGACCATGGATTCAACCAGGGCCGGACGCGAGAGGGGTACGATGTACCTACCTAACCAATACACGAGGTTTTTTTTATTTACGTCAATTTTTATTCCGAAAAGCCAATAACTGAGTAAAGTCCTTGACGCCTTCGAATGTCCTCAAAGAGTCATTAGTCTGAGAATTCTAATTGTTTGTTCAACCTTTTGTTGGAAGATAAGTAATGAGAATTTTAAAAAATTTAGACGCTGTATGCAGTTATATCGCAAGAAATTTTCAACTAAGTTTTTAAAACTCGTTCTGTGAACATAAAATTAGCTATACCTAAGTACTAAATAATTGCTACGATCAACACTATATAAAAACTGGCCAAGTGCGAGTCGGACTCGCATGCAAAGGGTTCCGAACGAATCCCATTTTTTTAATGTTTCTTTCAAACCTTAGACTTTATACAGGTTTTCCTGTAACATACAGGCAAAGAACGGTAATGAAATTGTTTCGGAGATAAGGGGGGAATGGTCATTTTTATCTAATTTCTTGAATAACTTATTGATAATCATGAAAAAATATATTCTAAACCCTGACAATACGCCCTTTCATTTGATGCGTCACACGCACGGTACAGTTGGACAAACGTTTTTTTTTTTTCAAGTTTTCTAATTTGCGACACAAAACCCCTGAAACTTGTTAAAAATACAAAATTTATGGTATTGACAAGTGCTACCGAAACGTCAGGCGGTTAATCCCAGAAATTTGGAACTTAAAACATATTTTATCGCAGATAGCAACGTTTTTCGGGAATCATTTTATTATGCATATAGCCAAAGAGTGGAAAACAACCTGAGGGCCTTAAAGTCAAGAATTAGGTTACTTCTAGGCAAGCGTGCTCCACATCAGCGCTTTCGCAGCCATCAGGAGGGATTGTGATACAATGCGCTTTACTATCGTCGAAGAGGAATTATAGTTTAAGTTTTAATTTGTACGTATAATGTCAGTTTTGTGACAATAAATACATTTTTTTTCTTTTTCCTATACAAAAATAGAATTTCTTATTAATATGGTCATTTTGCTTTGAGCCAGGTGATCGGTGCATGCAAAGTTTTAAAAGGGCACGTTAACAACGCCAGGTGACTGTAATAAACTTATCAAGGGTGTCGTAAAGGGGACGCGTCTTGGTGAAAAATGTGAATTATATCAAAGGGGTTCGCCATTGCTATAAGTTTCTTGAAATAATAATAGCATTTATTTGTTAAATGCTGTTTAATATCTTTGTGGCGTTATGGAGAGACTGACAAAGACGCTTTTATGGTAGAAACGACAGGGATTACGAATTTAACTTCTCGTAATAGCCGTTTTCGTAAAAGACATTAAACTTTTAATTATTTAAATTTTAGTTCAAGCAAGAAAAAACTGCTAGTGACAGTTAAAATTCGAATTAAAATGCAGTGTATCTGCCTAGTTTCTAATCTTTCCTTTTTTTTGCTTCTTTTGTTACTAGTCAAATCTTAATATGAATATTATTGTATATAATACTAAAATAATTTAAGTACAACTAATACTATCGTTACGAAATTTAAATTTTGGTTTAATTTTTTATAATTGTATGCATGTAAATTCTTTTACAATAAATATTTTTTCTTTCTTTATTTAATTTATGAACTTGGGCGTCACCAAAACCTAAACATTTAACAGGAAAGGCAATTAAATACCTCCCTAAATAAACTTCAAGTTCAAGCCGGAATACATTTAGCAAAACATCAAACAGCCACTCACAGGCCGTGCCCGAAATAAATTGAGTGCAAACATCTTAATTCCCGCCTAAATTAGGAATAATTAAGAACATAAGCTTGCTATAAATAGTGCAATATAGTAGTGACGGGGAGCATGCTTGGTATATACTCTCAAATTTGTCATACTATCAAAAATATACTAATATAATAAAGCTGAAGAGTTTGTTTGTTTGTTTGAACGCGCTAATCTCTGGAACTATCAGTCGGATTTGGAAAATTCTTTTTGTATACGATAACCACATTCCTGAGGAAAGCTGTAGGCTATCCGGGAACGGAAAATTCCTACGGGAAAGGGGGAAAACAGGACATGCGCGTACGAAAGCGGGCAAAAGCTAGTTAGATATAGAAAAGAGCTAATATTTTATTAGCCTTCCAGATTTGAGTCAACTTTTTAGAAACTGTCCATCTAACTAGACCATTTAATATTAAAGTCTGTTACTGTTACGCAAAAGCTTACACACGAATTTAGATGAAACATAACAGTTATTTGGCTTTTATGTACCGATACTAGAATAACTAAGACGATGAGGATGCAATTTATAAAAGGGAAGTACTCGGGCGGCACCTAGTTCTGTTCATAAACATTCACATAAGTAAAGACTACAGCCTACTTGACGTGCTAATGCCATCAAATTCCGATGATGTCTTAGAGCGGAATCATGATCGTTTTAAGACTTCATAGTAGGGCCCCTGAAAGGATATAGATACCTAATCACACTAATTTCCCTCTTCACTACCTACCTATATTTCTTAATTATGCGAAAGTGCCTTCTGTTACTCTGTACCTTTTCAAGTCACACTGGTTAAATGGATTCGTAATAAACTTAACACATAAGTATCAGGAGCATGACCTTAATTTATTTAATTTACTAAATCAGGACGTAGCATACTTTTTATCCCAGTAGTACACATGTCCCTTTAGGCAAAGATGCAGGCAAAGACTGGCTACTAAGTAATCTTGCACACTAAATGACAAATTGTCTACGTGATACCATGTAAGCAATTTAACATTAACACCTATATTTAGTACAAATACAATGATAAGAGCGTGACGTCACCCAATGAGTTGGATACTGTTGGATAACATATCTATGTGAAGGTATTCCTTATCTACAAGATAAAACGCTACTTAATTTGCTGCTTGTGTTGAAATATTATGTAAGAAAGCCGTGAAATAGAATTAAAAAAGACTACATGTAAAAACTAGGTTGTCTTTAAAAAGTCCAAATTAAAACAATTTTTTACTACTAATTAGGATCTAATCAAAAAGTCGAATATTCAAAAACTACAAAACATTTAAAAATTTTATCGACATTTTGGATTACAGTAGTCCCATCACTACGCCATTGCGAATTTATGTCAAGTTTTCGATGTTCACTGGCAGTATTAAATTCTTTAGTATATTTTTTTTTCAATTTTTAGCACGGAAACTCCCAAATCTCTTTCAAACCTATAAGTTAAGCCAAAATTGTAAGTTTGCCTTTACATTTCTTTAAATTAGGTCGCCTATAGCCTCAATGACACTTACGTCGTTTTTTTTTTTCTTTTCATTCAGTCCCGGACCACAAACAGCTGCGTACTACTTTTTAATTTTATTTCTCTATGGTCCACGTGCCTGGAGTGTTTTGTTTTGATAACCGACACTCTTGTAACTCGAGCAGTGCTTATAATGAGAGCTGCAACGATTAGGAGTCGTGTTGTACGTGATTATAAGTACAATAATTGTTTTATAGTTTGACCTTGACGGCTCGGTTACTCGACTATTGGGTGGAGAGAAGCCCGCTACACTACTACTTTTTTTTTATTTATTTTATGTTGATTTTTGAGTTAATATTGTTTTAAATTATTATAATGAATGTTAAGACTAGAAGAATATTTGGACCAATGTGGAATTTAATTTTAATTTTTGTGTTGCCTACATATTCATTGTTTAAACCACTAAGTTTTCGACACAAATGTAAATTTGTTGAAGAAGAAATAAATAAACACGCATTCGGCCGAATATGTAAGTATACGTACACCTAGTTGCAACCAAAAAAATACCGGATCGAACTCCACAGGAGGTGGCTTTAGCGTATGGTCGCTAATTTTATTTTTTTATAGGTTTTTTTATAGGTTTAAATAAGCCCTGTTGGACGCTTTAGTTTTTATTAAAAGGCCATCACAGGCAAGCCCGGTAAAGCAGACGACAACCGCTTAGGTTGATATGCGAGATGACACTAATAAAAAAAGACCAGAAACAAATGTTTTCGGAATACTTCTGTGTACAGCTAAGGAGTGGAATTCCCTGCTTGGAGTCTGTTTCCTAATAGCCACAACCTGGGAGTCGTTAAGTCAAGAGTGAATAGGTTACTTCTACGCAAGCGTGCTCCATCGTCGACCACATAGGTGGATTTGCGTTAAAACGCGATCCTTCAATAAAAAATAAAAAACCTACCCTTCTATGAACGTTATAAAATGTATGAAATGTAGACGCTTTAACGGCTAATCGGATTTGAAAGATATTTAGGACATGAACAGACCATGACCTGGAATTAGGTCATAGACTACTAAACTTTTGTCAAGGTTCTCTTGGGGTTAAAACACGTTTTACACGAGCAAAACGACTAACGAGCTAATCCTAACTTACAATATAAATGCGAAAATGATTTACTTTGATTTGTTTGAGACGCTGTCACGCCTAAATCGCTTAATCGATTTTGATGAATTTTGTTTCAGAGATAGACCCTGGAGAAGGGTGCTTTTTTTGCGAAAAAAAAACTTGAACTCGAGTGAAGTCGCGGATTTAAGCTAGTATAGGTAATACACCGTTAGTTTCTTTTTCCTTCTATATCATACAGGGGGACATGACATAATAATGTGACAGGAAATTCCAAAAACTCGTTTCCAAAGGATTGGGACAAAATAATGGTTATCCTGTTTAATCTATTTTTGGACCGCCCTGAACTGACTAATGCCGGATCCCTGTTTCGCTGTCTGTTTATGGTTTAAAAAAGGACTCCCTTTTGTCTTTGCTAAAATCATTTCGGATATTTTTTTCCTTGACGGGTATCTCAGCTGTTTTTTATAGATACAGACCATATGACAGAAAGGTCTGATGGGCCTTTGGAGAAAAAAAAAGGTTCGCGAACTAAGGCGCGCTGGGAAAAAAAACCTGATTGCATTCTGATCGTGAGAAGAAGTCCGGATTTGTAATTTGTGTAGCAGTTTTTTAACTTGCTGTCCTTGAATAATATTACTTTGTTCAGGTACTATAACTTCTAGTAAACATGCAAAAAAAAAGTTTGTATGTTACGCTTTCACGTCAAAATCGCTGAACTGATTTTGATAAATTTTGGTACAAAGATGGGACCTACAGGTGATTTAAAGCTTAAAAGCGAGCAAAGCCGCGGGCTAAAACTAGTGGTGAATTTTTGTTTTTAATACCTGTAATGACTCAAGTTTTGCACTCTCTCTCTCTCTCTCTTTATAATAATACACGATATGTAAATTATTAAAGATGGTAGTCCAACAACGGAACAACATCTGCCACAGTTATATTACCGCACGTAATTTCCTAACATTGACCTTGAATTTAAAAGGCAACGACTTCTTTGTAAGTACAGACGCGCTAATTAGAACAAACTCTGTTTCAAATTTCGAACAACCAACTGTCAAAATTAGTATTTTTTTGCGTTTTAAATTTCGAATGTAGAGGTGCGGTCAGCGGTGCATTCATGTCATTCTTTGTATTTTGACAATAGAGGCTGTTCAGTGAATACCTGTGCCTATCTTTTTAACATTGGATGAATAAACTAGCGATAAGATTAGGAAACTTGAGTCATTTTATTCAAGTCAGGACAGGATGACCTTATCATTCGACCTTTTGTCCAATTATTTCTTATTTTTTCGACGAAAATACGTTAAACGATGACGTCAGATGCATGTAATGTTTTTATTTAACCATATTCGGAATTCCGAAGTATGTTTCGCTGTGTAGAGGAAAAAATCTAGGTAGTTAACGAATACGTGGTTATTTCTGAAGATGATGTAATTAATTATGTATGTAGCTTTAATTATATTATTCGATAGTCGTTGCTCAATGTTTCAAGTTTAAAATATTAAAATTTCGTAGAGTTTTATCAAACAGAATAACATGTCTAACAACTTCGTTTCACTTTCTAAAACTATTTACTTATCGATGAAATATTCAACGACACATCACTATCACGCATCAATCATAAAAAAAGAAAAATGGCCAAAAGTATCCAAAAAAGAAATTAGCAGGTGCATTGCATTCATCCAATGTATGCGGTGAAAGCACTGCTAGCAAAAATGCGCGCCAACACGCACGTTTAACACTTAAAAAAAACTGTTTATCAACACAATTTTACACTTCAATAAAACAAATTCACTTTTTCTAATAAAAAATAAGTACGCACACCGAAAATGTCAGTTGCGAAAATAAAATTAAAAGATCACTGCTTCCGTCACCTTGCACCAGAGATAAGATAGACGCGTAATGGCGTCCACGCGCGGCAAATGACAGCCGTTGACTGGTGTGTTTCCGCCAGACGTATGATAATCGCGTAAGTTTTTAGGGGTCCGTGTGCTAGGCGGTTTTGGTTGCTTTGTTATTTTGATTGAGTCTGTTTATTATTTTGTTTTAAAAACTTCTGTAGCAAACTGATGCTCTTAAAAATCTTGATTATAATTTTAACTTTGCTAGTTTTGTGGTTTTATAAAACTAGCGGACGTCACGCGGTCTCACCCGCGTAGTTTCCGTTCCCGTGGGAGTACGGGGATAAAATATAGCCTATGTTACTCGCTGATAATGAAGCTTTCCAATGGTGAAAGAATTTTCATGGGCACGCGTTGACCACAATCTCACCTGATGGTAAGCGATGATGTGGTCGATGATGGGGCACGCTTGCCTAGAAGTAACCTATTCACTCTTGACTTAAAGACCCCCAGGTTGTAACTACCAGGAAACATAGACATACGACGTAAAACATTCTCTGCTTCTATAATATTGAGTAAGAACCTTCATAAGCTAACTATAAAATTGAGGGGCACTTCCACAATAATCTCTAGACATTGTTATTTATTTTCTTTTCATTTTTTTTTAAAACAGGTTCCCGAATACCAGTTTTTTTATGTCATAGAGATACCAGTTTCGGTACTACTACTTTTTGGTCAGATTTTAACCGATATAATCGTATGAATTCATAGTATGAATAGGCTAGCTGTTCATATATTTAAACTTGCTTTTGCACGCGACTTTGTCCGCGTGGAATAGTTACTTGGGGCAGACATTTTTATTTTAAGATTATGAAGTTTAGTTAAGTTTCAGTCAATGCTATTGAACAGAGAAAGAATAGATAAATAAAGATAGTTTAACAAATGTTCGACGTGATTCTTTAATTTGGCATAACTTTTTAATGTATGAACCGATTGACTTAAAACAAACACTCAATGTTAAATAAAACCACATCTAAATCGGATAAGCCGTTTCTGAGATTAGCTTGCACAAGCGCACAGAAAAATTCTAACAATCATTGTTTTGGGTGCTATTTGCGTTGATAAAGGTCCCAATTTTTTTTTTCTCATATACATACAGCGATGCGTTACATTTTTATTATATGTATAGATGTATAGATTGATATTCCAGGTTGAAAACTAGTATCTGTCCTTGGGCTATAGACAAACTTACACGTGTTTTACATTCATAAACTCACACGTTTTGTGTTTATTATAATTGTCATTTTATTTTTTATCAATTTTTTTGAACCGACTGCCCAAAAGGAGGGTAATGTTTATAGAGAGTGAATAATGTAAATTTAGTATTGTGTGCCGTGTGTGTCCGTAACATCACAGGCCATATCAGAATACCGCTGCGTTTTTTTTTTTTATATCTCAACATCTGCTTAAAGGAGTCTTTTTAGGCTCGTACATGACATGTCTATTTATATTGAAAGTTTATTACTTATTACTTTTTCCTCTTATTATCTTTCCTCTAACTTAGTCAGACGGTGTAGTAGGAATACTTCTAAATTTGTAAAAAAAACCTACAAATTTATCCAGATTAAGTATAGTTATTTTGAAAGTGAGATATTATTTTTTTCTATGATTGAATCACTGCATGGAAAAGGTAAATCCCGATGTTTTCTCAGTGACATCATAAATTCGTATTTTCCATGCGAAATTTTCCTGCCCAGTGCCTATTGCTAACAAATATAAAAAAAAACATTAATAAATATAAATATTTCATCTTACAACCTCGAAAAAGTGAATTTCTACCAGCGATAACGATTGCCGAGCAACTCATAGATTAAACTTCAAGGTTAAGCAAGAGTTGCCGAGGTCGGTCAATGGATGGGTGGCCATCCAACACAATATGGGTTTTCCACCGTGCCTCAGAAAGTATGTCAAGCTGATGGTTCCGGATGTCATTTGACTGTATTTGACAGACGTTTTGGATTTTGACTGTATTTGACAGAAGCCAAAATATCTTGTCAAAAACCATTGACCTTCTTCTACAAAGAATTTAGCTTTGAGTGATTGCAACTGCACTTTTAGCCCTAGACTGTACACATAACCTAACGGCTAGTCTCAATTACGTATCTACCTTTAACCAACTGTCAAATTAGATACCAACAGTAGCTGAAACGTCATGTTTGACAGGCAAACATGACGTTTCAGCTACTGTGACTTACAATTTGACAGTTAATTAAAGGTTATTGAAACAGGCCGTAAATCTTCAAGTAACAGGATTCTAAGTTCTTAACGGATACTTTGACTTTAAAAACACTGTCTACCTCAGACGTGCTTGCGTGCGACTTTCTTCACATCGTCGAACCCTCAGTGAAATTGTCCCACTTCACGCCGCTTCACATATCATTGTTCTCCGTTACACTTATTGCCTTTTTTGTATTCTAAGCCAGTCTGATCGCTTGTTATGGGTGGTTAGAAATTGCTGAGGTCATAAATATTTAGGTGTGTGACATTGTCATTTGAAAATCCGGCCCTTTTAATGCAAGAGGCTCTAGCGAAAGCGATTGTCGAAATGCCATTTTTTTTGCTGTTGATAGGCACTCGTTTGACCACTATCTCACCTGTTGGTAAGTGATGATGTGGTCGAAGATAGAGCACGCTTGCCTAGAAGGAACCTATTCACTCTTGACTTAAATACTCCCAGGTTGTAGCTATCAGGAAACATAGATTCTGGAAGGGAATTCCACTCCTTAGCTGTACGCACAATGAATGTGTTACCAAAACGTTTTGTGCGCGTGGGTGGGATGTCCACCATGTACCGGTGGCGCAACGCTGGACTTATACTATGCAATTCCGTCGCACACTCCCTAAAATGCAACCGATAGAAAACTGACAGGCTAGCAACTCGGCATCGATGCTCAAGACTTTGGAGCTTCGACTCGACGAGCCTATCTTTGCCGATGATCCTCTTGGCTCGTTTCTCAATTGACTCAAGGGCATCAAGCTGGTATCTAGAAGATCTGTCCCAAAGAAATAAATGTTTGAGATTGGTCAAGTAACTCTGCAATCTTTGTAACCAGAGACTCGTTTTAATTAATGTCCGGCCCTGACATGGGCTGGTAGTGATGCGCTTTTTTAATTTATTTTTGTTATAATTGTAATTGATAAGTTTATTTTTATTTTTAAGTGTTTCTGTGCTTTCTGCCTTGTTTTTCAAACTATATCAGGGCCACCTTCTAGTCTAATCGGATGCAGCTAAGTCCCAGTATTTTACGTGGAGCGGCTGCCTACCAGACCTCCACAACCCATTGACTGGGTAACACGGTACTCCTTGGTACGACTGGTGGCAGATTCCTTGGCTTCTGACCATCATTACGACTGTCAAAGATGTTCAAAATGGCAGCCTTGAAAAGGGCGATATCTTTACTAATAATAAAGCAGAAGAGTTTGTTGAACGCGCTAATCTCTGGAACTACCAGTCGGATTTGGAAAAATATTTTTCTATAAGTTCCGAAGCAGTGTCCTCATCTCTGTTGGGGAAGTAGTTCTCTTTTTCGGACTCGCAATCGGAATGCTGTCACTGCTCTAGTTTTTCTAAGAGAACTGCAAATATGCTCTCTACTCTTTGCTCCAGAGCTTCGATTCTGGCATCCTGCGACGTGGAAGGTGAATCCGAGTCCATTCTACGTCTTGAGGAAGGCTATAGGCTATACGGGAACGGGAAAAAAAGGGATAGGCGCGTACGAAGTCGCGGGCAAAAGCTAGTATATCTAAATAAAGGCGAAACAATCGGACACCCACAAGCGTCCACTGCAACCTTATAGGGAGTGAGTTCATCGCTGTAATAAAGGGACCTAATTTGCATCAATGTTACGCTTTCAACAGAATCATTAGTGCAGTCATCGTTAGCGTTACGTCAGGCCAGTCCTTGAGTGTAGTGTAGATAGGTAGTGTTTCAAGTACTTATAGCCAGTGCGATTAGCAAAATAGGTCTTTGGTTGACCTTACTGTGCGTGCTTGCGTGTGTGTGTGTGTGTGTGACTTATTTCTACCGTTGATCAACTACAGGCCCGGATCTAGGGGGGGGCAAACCGGGGCCCGTGCCCTGGGCGGCCAGTTTAAGGGGCGCCAAATTCATGTTTGAAATAAAAAAAAAACGATATCTCCAGAACCAATATTTTCCCATGTATGGTCTGAAAAAATAATGCCAGTGATGGGTACAATGTGTCTTCATTATCGTTAAGGTATTTTACTCCCGATACATAATTAAATTAATCACAAACGTGGAAGAGAGGGGCGCCACTGTCAAGTTTCTGCCCCGGTTCGGAAAAATAGCTACTTTGACAGTTGGTTAAAGGTAGATACGTTATTGAAACCGGCCGTTAGAGCTTCTTGTCTGCTAAACCCGATAGTTCTTCATTAACTTAAATAAGAACAAGTGACTGCTAAATGCCAAGGTCTAGAGACTTATCAAAATATCTATTGATTTATGCAGAATGTTGGTCTTATCTCCAGTATTCTTGAGGTTATTACGACTACACTTTAAAAGCTATAAATACAAATTGTTTTTAGACAAGGCAGAGGTCAAATATATTGAGGTCGAGTTGTGGATATACAGCAACCTGTAAATATATTGATACTAGTTGCCGCCCGCGGCTTCGCCCGCGTGATTGTCGAAAATTATCCCAAGGGAACATATTCCCGGGATAAAAAGTATCCTATGTGTTATTCCAGGCTATAATCTACCTCTGTGCCAAATTTCATCAAAATCCATTCAGTAATTTTTGCGTGAAAGAGTAACAAACATCCATCCATCCATCCATACTTACAAACTTTCTCGTTTATAATATTAGTAGGATAGGATTTCTGCTATAGAGCATTCGTACGTATATGACCAAGTGAAAAGCTGAGATGGTAACCTTTTCGGTAGTTGCTCAGCGCAATTTACCTTTTGAACGCCATTGCCATGTATACATGACAAACAAGCGCGTGCGCTGTACGCCAAACGTCACAAATATGTGACAAAAAGTACGGCGAATTTGTGGCTTGGCGTCGGGGGCACGCCAATGCGTTTCAAAAGGTTAAACTGTCTTGTTATTCTGTAATATCATTTTTCTCTGATACTATGTGTTTGTTGCTGTTCAGAATATCAGGTGGCGTTCTGAAGTTTCTGCCTATCGTCATTACAAAATGGTGGTGTGTTTGTAGCATTGTATTGATTGTAACACAACCAACGCCTGCCAGGGTTGCGGAATTTGTTCGAAAGAGTCACCGCGGCCCTGGAACGCAAAGGGCTTTAGAAGGAACACGGGTGGGTTTTAGTTAGTAAGAGTCTGACACGCCCTTCCGCTCCACCCAGAGCGGAAGAAGTCATTTGATGATTTCCCATCCCTAAAAAAAAAAAAAAACTTCAACGTCTGTGATACCCGTCAGTTTTGGAAACACGGACTTTTAGGGAAAACCCTAAGTTTTTCTCGCTGGTTCCACGTTAAAGAACATTTATTTCGAAAGACCACGATCATGAATCCCTCTGCAAAAGCGGCGTCAGTAATATTTTTATTAACTTTAACGTTTACACAAAATACGGTTAAAAACTCGTATTTTGTACTGGGTTCGTGATTAGAGTACAATTTTTACGACTCCTCTGACCTTGGAGTTTGGAGTACAATCCCGTTTGTTGACGCTGTTAGAACCAGTTTACAACTGTGCGTATTTATGCAGACAGATTGAAAAGTTAGTCTTTTTGTGGAGACAAAAAAATACAACTGATTTCCAAAATAAAAACCACTACTAAGTGCATAGTAACTTTAATTTTGGAAGTCGGTGTCAAAAAAGAAACCACACCAGCAACACCGACTTCATTACATTTATTGTAAGTCCGAGTGCCACCAGTCTTGCCAAGGAGTACCGTGTTACCCAGTTAATGGGTTGTGGAGGTCTGGTAGGCAGCCGCTCAACGTAAAATACTGGTATTCAGCTGAATCCGGTTTGACTGGAAGCCGACCCCAATATAATTGGGAAAAGGCTAGGCAGATGATGAGTGTCGAAGGACAATTTATTATTAGTTTTTACATTTAAATTTGTTCTCATTTATGATTTCGAAAAATAAAGTTATTTACTACAATTAAAGTTAGTAACTTTGTAGTGGTTTTTATTTGGAAGTCGTCGGTTGTTTTTTTTTTTTTGTAAAAAAGTTCATTTTTATTTTTAAGTTTAGTTTACTGAGCACCGGGATGCCTAGTCGGTCACTGCTGAAGACTCAAATATTTTAAATTCTAATATGTTATACCTTTGGATGTTATCCGTCTTTCATGATCTCGTCAGGTGTGAAAGACAAAAAAGAACATGATTATTTATTTATTGAATACTTTTCACGCACCTGGTATACACAAATAAATGTATGGCTCAGCTAAGCGATGGCACATTCATAATCGTGGCACGCCGTGCCGGCTGGACGTGCCAACATTGAGTATTGAGAGTACTTACTGAATTTGGTTGATTAACTTATTTATTTATTTATTATATACTTTATTGTACACCTCATTACAAACATAGTAAAAACGTTTAAAAAAAACAAGTGTAGGTACAATGGGCGGTCTTATCGCACAGGGCAATCTCTTACAGACAAAGACTTAATACCCTAAGCCCTAAACTAGTTATCATAGTCAACACTGCATGCCCGCAAACGTCAAAAACGAAAAGGGCCGAAGCACACCTTCGGACGCGCTGCTCCTATAGCAGAGGAGGCCGACGCTCGCGGTGGCTTAAGCACAATTTTCTTGCAACAGGTGTTAAAAGTAGAGAATGCTCCTCAGGGATATAGGTGTCTTTGCCTTGGGCTAGCTTAAATCTTAACTCCCTCGCTTCAATCGTGAGTTAAACTCTAAACTACCTCACTGCGCTCTTGAGTTAATGCCTCCTTCATTACGTTCTGGATTCAAAATGACGCCCGTGACATAAGACACTGCTTTATTCCCTCGGTGTATAATCTACTATAACGTACACACAGAGGCGGATTGAATTTGCCAGCGCACTTTCTCGCAATATAAGCACAAACATTCAAAAATAGAATATGTAGAATAGAATAGAATACTCTTCATTATGTAGCCAGCACATCAAGTTACCCGTAACTGTCAAATAATCCCGACCAACCTTGATCCTAACGCTTAAGCGATAAAGTTGAAAATAAATTATTAAATTAATTTGACAGCTTGTACCTTGATGTGTGAACACCATGTAAGTTGGTGGGTGACCCCCGCACTCAAAATTTATTTATTTGCGTAAAGCGTTCGTGTTTGGGTCACAGAAGTTCATATGTGTACGAAATTTCAACAGAATCGGTCCAGTACATTCGGAGAAACATGGCTGTGACAGACGGACAGACGGACACCCGAGTGATCCTATAAGGGTTTCGTTGTTCGGAACCCTAAAATTTCTATCCCAACGACGTAGAAGTTTATCGAAGTAGGTATCGTGTGGACGGTCCATTATACAGGAGCTATGATTTAAGAACCTTCTAGAGAATTTGATAAACAGTTAGATTATATTCTAACGATGATCGCAGATTTTTTTAGCGATACGGCGGCCCGTTGTTCACCCTATGTATTGTATATTGTAACTTATATGGTGTAGGTGCATCATCAAGACTACTCTATTGTATTTATATCTGTTCTGGGATTCGTGTGTTGTCCGACAATACTTTCTGTAGGAGTAGAACTCGTTACAGACAAAGATACCACAGACATCCAAACTTGATCTATTAAACAATTACCAGCGACTTCGTACGCGCATATTCCGTTCCCGTATAGCCTATAGCCTTCCTCGTGAATATGGCTATCAAATACAAAAATAATTTTTCAAATCCGATCCAATTTATTGAATTTTTTTCCAAATTTTTCAATAAATTGGTTGTTCCAGAGATTAGAGCGTTCAAACCAACAAATTCTTCAGCTTTATTTTATTAGTATAGATTTATCCTGTTGTAGTTGGTACCGTGATCTTCACATAAATCTAGTAGTGTGTAATAATTAATTATTTATAACAAGCTGTGCCCGTGGCTTCGCTCCCGTCAACCTACCCTACTCTACCTACCCTTTTTTTTTGATCTCGCGGGGAAATCCTCATGGATGTTGTCCGCCCTGGGGCGGGCGGAGAGGTCAGTCAGGCTCTTACTGACTAAAACCACCCCGGTGTTCCATCTCCCACCTACGCCGGAGATCGCGGGAACGTATGCGACTTCTGTAATCGACGGCTGGTGCCGGCCCGCCTCTGCGGGCCCCTACTCTACCTACCCTACCTACCTACCTAATTTTTTTAAACCTTCCCTGTAATCTGGCGAATAAAACAAAAAAGAATTAGCCAAATCGGTCCAACCGTTCTCGAGTTTTGAGCTTAGCAACACGTTTGGCGATTCATTTATATAAATTACTAGTGGTCCGCCCCAGCTTCGCCCGGATATTAATGTTTTTTCAAAATTTTCTTTCATAAGAACCTTCTCCTGACACTAACAAACACAACAAAAAAAGAATTAGCGAAATTGGTCCAGCCGTTCTCGAGTTTTGCGCTTAGCAAGTTATAAATGGTGTAACAAACCCGACTTTGTTTTATATATATAGATTTCTTAGAGTATATAATTAAATGGGGCTAAATAACAATGGGTGCTTCTTTCCTGGTACCTACTGATGCTGATGTCACACTGGCATTAAGGATAAAATTATAACAAAGGATGTAGATAGAACTGTAGACCATATAAGGAACATATAATTCCAAAACAGTAATCAGACGTAGGTAACACAACCGTGGTTGCGGAATTTGTTCGAAAGACTCACCGCGGCCCTGGAACGCAAAGGGCTTTGGAAGCAACACGGATTGGTTTTAGTCAGTAAGAGTCTGACACGCCCTTCCGCTCCTTTGAAGAAGTCATTTGATGATTTCTCACCCTTAAGGTTAAGGTAACACAGCTGTTGTTGCGGAATTTATTCGAAAGAGTCACCGCGGCGCTGGATCGCACATGGCATTTGAAGGAATACGGGTGAGTTTAAGCCAGTAAGTGTCTGACACTCCCTCCCGCTCCACTCTGGGAGGAGAATTATGGTGATGGCTGATTTCCCATCCAAAAGAAAAAGTTGAAAATTAAGGTTATTTTTTTACTCACAAGTTTTCGCGAAAATCTGAATTTACCCATATCTTTTTATCGTGTTGACTCAGGACTTTGTTTTATACACCTAATAGGGACTATAGAAGTATCTGGTATAAAATTTCAACTTGCTAGGTCCACCCGTTCCTGAGAAAATCGGTGGTGACACACGGACAGACTGACAAGAGAGTGATCTTATAAGGTTTCCTTTTTTTATCTTTTGACGTACAGAACCCTAAAAAGGCACCACAGCTGTCATTATACATTATACAACGAGGGAATAAAGCAGTGTCTTTTGTCACAGTTGACATATTGAATACCGCCTGTAATGATGGATTTCAGAGTTACCTTCCGTGCGTAGTGAGGTAGTATAGGGTTTAACTCAATCGAGTTAATACTAGAATCCTGAATGCAGCGAGGGGTTCAAGCTAGCCCAAGGCAGAGCCACCTTTATCCCTGAGGAGCATACTCTTCTTTTGTTCCGTAATTGTTCGAAACAGTTACCGCGGCCCTAGGGGGCTACTCTCTAAACCCAAAGTCCGTAGTTTCGGGCTTAGTTGTGGGCGTATTCTACTCCGTATCACCTACGAACTTACGATTACTTTCGAACCTCAACTCAGAATGAATGACAACACGATTTGACAGTAACTGTCAAATCGTGTTGTCATTAGTTCTTAGTGGTTAGGTGATACGGACTAGAATACGCCCGCAACTAAGCCCGAAACTACGGACTTTGGGCTTAGAGTGTAGCCCCCCTGAAACGCAAAGGGCATTTGGGGGGAACACGGGTAGGTTTAAGTCAGTAAAAGTCTGACACTCCCTTCCGCTCCTTTGATGATTTCCCACCCAAAAATAAGAACTCTTCACACCTACTGTGAGATAATTAAAAGCAAGCTAAATGGTGGCTGGCTGCGTGAGCGGCACTGGTAAACCCCCGCTGATAGGTGCAGGTCGCACATTTATCATACTAGTGTTTAGTTGAGGTTATAGCACACATGTAGTTTATAACCAGAGGTCGGAAATAGGTAGAGTTATTTATGTACTTGCATAGAAATGTTGATATTAATATGGATCTTCCCGGGATTTCTAATCGACAATCCCGTGTAGCCAACAATATAACAAATAAATAATAATATTTTTTCTTTTGTACTCACAAGCTATGTTGAGCGAACTACAAATGTGGCAACATCGCGCGCAGGCATTGGAATTTTGCAACTTTGGACATCCGATGTCGTTGATGTAAATTTGACAACGTCGAGCGTGCAGTGGTTTAAATTGTGTAAAAGTTAATAAATAATTTAAATTTTTCTGCTCTTTAAAATTAATCTCGGGATTTGAGGCGTATCCACTTTATTCTTTCGGTGTATGAAATCAGTGTAAGTACATAAATAACTCTACCTAATTCCGACCTCTGTTTATAACCTGTATAATTTAGAATTTTATTTATCCCGAGAATACATTCCCTTGGGATAGTTTCCGACTTTTAACGCAGGCGAAGCCGCTGGCATGGCAAAAGCAAGTAACTAGATAAACAGTGACTAAGAATACAGCGTAAGACAATCAAGTAGTTATTTAATCAATGATAAAATAAATAAAGTAATAATTCTAATAGGCGATAACCTATTATTAATCCGCTTATAATCCTTGATAAAGAAGTTTTTATTTAGATATATGAAATATTAAAGTTTACTATCGTTCATTTCTGGGTAAATGGTGTAACTCCTGAATAACAGCAAGATAATAAATATAAATCGATTATAATTATTACGCTGTCAGTCATAAATACAGGAGGAGCTCGTGGCTAAATAATAACAGCCGCACGGGTCGATCTTCAAGGTTAAGCAACCCTTGCCGAGGTTGGTCTGTGGATGGGTGACCATCTTAACGTACCGACACTCCTTCGTGCCTCGGAAAGCACGTTAAGCCGTTGGTCCCGGCTGTCATTTGTGGATCTTTGGCAGTCGTTACGGATAGTCAGAAGCCAGAAAATCTGACACCAGTCTTGCGAAGAAGTACCGTGTTACACAGTTAAAGGGTTGTGGAGGTCTGGTAGGTAGAATCCAGTATGACTGGAAGCCGAGCCCAATATAGTTGAATAAAGGCTAGACAGATGATGAGGCATTATAAATACAAGCTGTCTTTTTCATCTTGTCTTCAAGGGTGTATATGTCGCCGGAAAATTGCATACGCCGTAAGATTGTAAAATATCGCGTGAATCTGTGAACTAATTTTTCTTGATAATATACGGATTATTTAATGGAAACTATTGAATTTGGTTGGGATTTATTGTATACTAGCTGCGTCCCGCGGTTTATCTGATACTCCCCGTGAATGTCGAAAATTATCCCAAGGGAACATGCTCCCGGGATGAAATATCCTATGTCAACTCCCGGGAATCATCAATCTCTATTCCAAATTTCATCTAAAACGGTCAAGCCGTTGGCGCGTGAAAAAGTAACAAACAAACAAGTACACACACACTCACAAACTTTCGCCTTTATAATATTAGTGTGATATATAATTGTGATGATCATATTTTGTGTGTGACAAAAGGATTTTTTTATAATATATCATAATCTAATAAAGATTTATTACAATCTTACGGAGTCTACAATTTTCCGGTGAAACGATCGACACTATACTGTCATAAGCAAATTTTTTTTGTTATTTTTTTTTTGTTCCTGCGGGACTACGCGTAAAAGCTAGTGTTTATTGTATTTGTTCGATTGACTACCTACAGGCTTCTTCTGGGTAAGCTCGCTCCATCGTCGACTTTGTCTCTGTCATCTATGACCTAGACTAGAGTCAAGAGCAAACCCATCTCAAATAAAAAAATTAAAAAAATAAATGTTTAGGTATAAAAAAGTGATTTAATTATTAATTGTGACGAACCATCGCAGTTGAGTTTTGGTTACGAACGTTTGTATAGACGCGTTCAACATAAGTAAGCACATGCCTCGCGTACACGACAACTCCCGAAGATTTCCGATCGCGCGGCGAGGTTGCGTTGGGAGCTCGCACAGGGAGGCAGCGTTGCTGGCGACGGCTGCGGTCTCACAGGTGGTGAGCCGCATACGGAGCCCCGGCCTGGAGGTGGCCCTTGACAAGTCGGAGGCCATCGTTTTTCATGGCCCCGGCGAGCGCCGCTGCCGGGATCGCACATCGTGGTCGGGGGGGCCCGTATAGCTGTCGAGTCCACCATGAAGTACCTGGGATTGGTGCTCGACAGCCGGTGGGATTTCGGCACCCACTTCCGGCGGCTGGCGCCCAAGTTGTTGGGCGCGGCGGGGGCGCTGTCAACGCTGCTTCCCAATCTGGGGGACCCGAGCACCGCCTGCAGGCGGTTGTACGTGGGGATCGTGCGATCGATGGCCCTGTATGGGGCCCCGATCTGGGCGGCTGACCTGACGGCCAGTACCATCACAGTTCTGCGGAAGCCGCAGAGGGTAATGGCCGTCAGTCATCAGGGGATATCGCACGATCTCCTACGAGGCGGCTTGCGCACTGGCCGGATCTCCGCCGTGGGACCTGGAGGCGAAAGTGCTCGCGTCACTGCACAGGTAGCGCGAGGACGCGGGGCCGCGCGGCGAGCGACTGACGCAGCGACACTTGGAGTTGCGTCGGTCGCAGCTGCGCGAGGTCCTGGTGGCGGAATGGCGGGACAGGCTTTCGAGCCCTTCCGCCGGCCTCATCTCGAGGCCATCCGGCCAGTGCTCGACCTCTGGCTCGGGAGAAGGCACGGCTCCCTGTCGTTTCGTGCGACGCAGGTCCTCTCGGGGCATGGCTGCTTCGGGAGGTTCTTGTGTCGCATAGGCAGGGAGCCGGACGTTCGATGCCACCACTGCGTCGACTGTCGGGAGGACACGGCACGGCATACGCTGGCAGAGTGTGCAGTTTGGGAGGAGCCGCGCCGTGCCCTCATCTCTGTGGTAGGCAGAGACCTCTCGCTGCCGGCCGTAGTTCATGCTATGGCCGGCGGTGAGGAGTCCTGGGTCGCGGTGGTCTCCTTCTGCGAGACAGTTATCGCGCAGAAGGAGGCTGCGGAAAGGGAGAGGGAGATCACGACCGATCTCCCGGCCCGCAGCAGGCGCATCGGGCGTCGGAGGAGGGCATACGGCTGCCCTCTTCCGACCCCCCTAAATGGGTCCAGGGGTGGCGGACTTGGGGATGTCCGTCGCCCCCCATTCATCCGGACCCGAGGTGGCGGCGCGTGGTGTTCCCGTGCGCCCCTCTTTGACGTAGCGAGGGGAGTCAATCACCTCACTCCCCTCGCCGACGCGAGGTGGCCCGCAGTGGCACCAGCCGGGGATTGCGGAAGTCGCATACGTTCCCGCGATCCCCAGCGTAGGTGGGAGATGGAACACCGGGGTGGTTTTAGTCAGTAAGAGTCTGACAGACCCAGGCAGACACAGGATTTCAATGAGGATTTCCCCCCGAAATCAAAAAAAAAAAAGTCTAGGCGGGCCCAATATGTGGCGTCAGAAAAACTAACAGTCCGCCCTGTCCTTTTCAGAAGTGTTGGTCATGTTTAAGGGTGATGTTGGGTAGCTGATATACATTAAAGTAAAAATAAAAAACAAAACAAATGTATCTTGTATTTAGAAAAAAATCGACCACAAAGAACGACTAAAAAGTTGCGAAGTTAAAAGATATAACTTTACAAGCGGTCTGATGCATTTGGTGACATCGAATCTGTGATTGAACTAAAGTAAATGCCACCAACGGTAACAAACTACTTGAAAAGTAATTTCTTAGGTACGCAATTTTGAAAACAGTATTTTTTTTTGTTTTTGCAATGGTTTTGACAAAAAAAAAAACAAAGGGTTGCACTCCGGGAGTGCCGGCAGAAGTGAAAACTTGAACATTAACGTTGTGCATTTTTGGAATGGTTAGGGAATAATTTCGCACGAATTGCATATGCATGCATTGAAGCATATATTTTCGCCGCGCGGTAGATAGAGAGGGGGATATTACTTCCTCTCCTACGCCGCGCCGGCGGTCTACTCTCCCTCCGTCTTACGAATTTTCGATCAGGTCACGTGTCCTGACGCGAGTTTAACATTTTTAACGCCGCTAAAGAAGTTTTCACTTCAAAAACATCCACCCTTTAACCCCTTGCAAATAACAAAACAATCAGAATCTCCGTCATTCAAACTAAAACAAAACAAACTCATACGGAACCATGCCCTCGCGGACACATATGCATTCAGAACAACACGTGCGCCGCAGCCGGTACTATGTTTAGACTGAAGCAAATATGGCGACGATTTTTTTCTTTTTTTTTGTTGTTACAGCCGGAAGGACCTCCCCTGCGGAGATTTGTGTGACTGGCAACATGGTGAACTAAGATGATACGATTTTTGTGATGATTTTTATTGGTGATTTCTCGTCGTTTGGGCACAGAACATGAGTTTAAGTACTATGCATCAAGTTAGGGAATAGACAACAAGCATAGACAACCAAATCTTTTTTAGGATGGGAAATCATCAAATGGCTCCTTCCGCTCTGTTCGGAGCTGAAGGGCGTGTCAGACTCTTACTGACTAAAACCCATCCGTCTTCCTCCTAATGCCCTTTGCGTTCCAGGGCCGCGGGGGACTCTTTCGAAAAATTCCGCAAGACAACCGAGCCTACAACTAAACTTTTGACAGTAACCCATACTAATATTACGAGTATTTATGCAAACGTAACTCACAAACAATCTGCGTCTGCGATCGTTAGGTACATCTTCATGGCAGAAAAGATTTAGATGAAACTTGGTGTAATGATAGACCATATCCTGGAAAAGGACCCAGGACCTTTTATCTCCGGAACATTCACGTGCGCTAAGCCGCTGGCAGAAAATAAATATGATTAATCACTTAAAATCACTAACTAACAGACATTTATTCCTTTTTAAAACCAGCTCATAGAGAACTTGTATAACTAGACCTTCTTTGTATAATTCTTGGAATTCCCATCTCTTTATTAGGTTAAACAGGATGAAGTCGATTTGACGTAAGCATTGCATAAAGAAGGAAGTTACAAACTAATCGTTGTAACTTAGTCTTAAGAAACGCTTGGTTACTTATTTATTAATTTATCTCTATACTACAGATAAGACAATACTTAAGATATAATAGAAAAATCCTGCGATAGGGCAGTACGGTGAAAAAAACGTAATACAGAGTGTAAAGAGACAAAAATGTTTTTACAAAAAATAAAACAAACTTCAAACAAACAACACTACAAAGTATAAAATAGCTTTATTTTCGGAAGTCGGTGTTTTTGGGTTTTTCTTCTTATTTTAACATCGACTTCCGAAATTAAAGTAATTTAAAATTTTTGGAGTTTTTTTTAAAGTACTTAGGTATATCCTTTCACATAAGAAAAAAAAAAACAAATCGGTTCGTAAATGACGGAGTAATGAGGTAACAAACATTTAAAAAAATTACAACCGTATTGAGAAGCTTTTTTTGAAGTCGGTTAAAAAGTGATTCAATTGGCTTGGTTTAATTCAAAACAGCCAGCCAGTGCGGAGCCCGTTCGCGGAATATGCCTCACCTAGTTTCCTGCCCTTTACGTGTATGTTTGGTCATACAAAGAAAAGTTGCGTCAATCGACAAGAAAAGAAGAAAATTTTAGTAGGAAATGTAGGACTTGATTGCTACTGTTTTTACCGCGTAGGACGAGGCGAGCGTTTCGCGCTTTCGATATCTATGGCAAGGACGCGCGCCATTTTTTTTTTTTGTTTATTTGAGCTTATTGACCGCGCGGTGAATTGCTTGCGAAGTTTTTCATTTACACTTTTATAAAATTGTGTTATTTTTATTTATTTGGCTCACCAACAATGGAATACACGTGTACAAGGATGAGATACATCAAATAAACTGATAGACCAGTGTACCATTTTTTCTTACACGTCGAGATCCGAAGACGTACGAAGGTTTTCGACATCGGAAAACGAATTGCGGAACTAAAATGGGGCTGGGCAGGACACCTGGCAAGGCGCGGTGATGATAGGTGGAGTAAGACAGTGACCGAGTGGCGCCCGAGGACTGGAAGAAGAAGTTGCCATCGCGGGTAGAACCTGGATGAGGCTGGCACAGGAACGTGGGGATTGGCACAAGAGAAGAGAGGTCTATGCTCAGCAGTGGGCGAAGTCGGGCTGTGGATGATGATGATGAAGCACATCATGCATTACAATATTGTCGATTGACGCTGAACAATTTGCACAACACTTAAAATTAGGTGAGTTCTAAGTTACTCACCGAACATTATTATGACCTATAACTAGATTATTTCAAATTAAATTAACATGCAAGCCTTAACACTAATATGATTTTACAAGTTTTTTATTGATACACGTACGATTTTATAAAACAAGCCGGGCTTAACAGCTTATATGGTAGAAGCGCCCTTGCATTAGGTATCAACAATCACTGGACGTCAGTATTCCTAATAGTTATTCAACTAATCGGTATTCGAGTTAACCTCAATACTGTTAGCGATACTAAATCGTTCTGCGGTTATACAGATTAACGTAATCTTTACTAATGATACTTTAAACTAGGATCAAACGGTTTCCAATTAAGTATATATGAGGTTGGAATGTGGATAATCTATGAGTCATCAGCATCATCATCATCATATCAGTCGAAAGACGTCCACTGCTGGACATAGGCCTCCCCCAAGTGTCGCCACAAAAACCGAGGCACTAAGGATTATCGATAGGCAGTGGATGGTCTCGCATCCGCGTTCCGACCTCGACAAGTGTTGCCGAACCTCGAAGATCGACCCGTGCGGCTGTTTTTAATAAACTACGACGTCCTAAATTATTGACTAGCTTTTTTACAAAAAAATACCTACAACCGACTTCCAAATAAAAACACACACAAACACTACAAAGTCTAAAATAACTTCTATTCGGAATTCGGTGTTTTCTCCTCCTTTTTAGGAAGTCGGTTAAAAACCGGCCAAGTGCGAGTCGGGCTCTCACACGAAGGGTTCCATACCGTAAACCGCAAAAAACACGTTTCTTGTATGGGACCCCCTTTAATATTGTTACGCGCCAGAATTAATGTCGGGTACATTAAGTTACTACTAGCGCCATCTAGTATCGAGTAGCAGAACTAGTAGAGTCAAGTACCTTCTAGACATTTCTTTGCTAGAACTTTCTACACTTCTCGGTATCTGGTCAGTCGGCAGCGGTAGTTACGAGTACTTTCCAGATGTTTCGAGAATGGAAGTTTCTAGAATAAACTGACCTATAAAAGGAGCGCGTATTCCGCGACCGAGTCAGTATTGGATTTGCGATACAAGCGAATACTTCGAAAGCGAACTTTAAGTGCGATTAAAGTGATCAGTGGTGAAGTTGTGTGTTATAATTAGTGAGTTAAAAGTGGTAATTAGTGTTGTTAAATTAAAGTGTCATTTTGGTTATTTAATCGGCTGTTTTTATTGTCACGAACCCCAAGCTCGTAACAATTGGTGTCAGAAGAGTGGATATTTAAACCATGCCGATTCTACCAAAGGACGACACGGAGGGTATCCGTACCCGGAGTCAACGTCAGCAGGAGACGGACCAGAGGCGTTTTGGAGGTACAACGCCGCAGACGTCAGAGGGCCAGCTGCCGATCATGGAGGTCGGTCCGTCCACAGCAGCTCCAACATCTGCAGCTCCAGACTTTGCTGCTTTGATGCTGATGCTGCAGGAGCAGGCCCGTCGGCTGGAAGAACAGCTGCAGCGTGACAAGGAGGAGCAGGCCCGCCGACAAGAGGAACAGGCCCGCCGACAAGAGGAACAGGCCCGCCGACAGGAGGAACAGGCCCGTCGGCTGGAAGAACAGCTGCAGCGTGACAAGGAGGAGCAGGCCCGCCAACAAGAGGAACAGGCCCGCCGACAGGAGGAACAGGCCCGGCGGCTGGAAGAACAGCTGCAGCGTGACAAGGAGGAGCAGGCGCGCCGCCAGGAAGAACAGATGTTCATTATGAAGGATCTCCACGCCACTTTCGGCAAAGAAATAAAGGTTGTAAAAGATAAGGTGGTCCAGCATGAGAACCGCCTGACGGAAGCCGAAACCCGAATCGACCAAATGAATAATCGGGTTGACAACGTGATTGCTGACGTGAAGAAAACGCTGGACAACCTTAAAGTAGGGGATGGAATTGCATCTTCCGTAGCTACTACACCTTCGCTACGTGGATTCAAAGTGCCGCCGTTTGATGGGACATCTTCCTGGTCAGCCTACAAAAGACAGTTTGAGGCTGTTATGAAGGCGAATGGGTGGAGTAAAAATCATGCCATGACTGCTCTCACCCTAGGCCTGCGCGACCAGGCCTTAACTGTCCTAGAAGCTCTCGATAAGGAAGTGACTTATGAGCAGCTTCTTGAGGCGTTGGAAGCTAGATATGGCGACGCTCATCTGGAACACGTGTTTCGTGCGCAGCTCAAGGATCGCGTGCAACGCAGCGGTGAAAACCTGCAGCAGTGGGCCCTTGAAGTGGAGAAGCTGGTTCGAAAAGCTTACCAGTCCGTACCTGCGCTCATCGAAGGGCACCTGGTGCAGGCATTCACCGATGGAATCCGCGATCTTGAAGTTAGAGCTGCTGTGAGGCTCGGGCACCACGGGACGCTTAAGGACGCTTTGGCTCATGCACTGGAGGTGGAAGCTGTGCGGCAGGATCATCGTTCCCATCGCGTCAGGGAGGTTGCAGCGGCTACAGTTCGCGAACATTCTAAAGGATACAGCCCTAGGTGCTATGGCTGTGGTGAAAGGGGTCACCTTCGATCCAGTTGCCCTAAGCGAACAATAGAAAGGGAAGCTGTGTGTCAGGATAGTCGTTCCCACCGCGGCAGGGAGGTTGCAACAGCTGCAGTTCGCGACCGATTTATAAGGTACCGTCCTAGATGCTACGGTTGTGGTGAAAGGGGCCATCTTCGATCCAGTTGCCCAAAGCGAACTGCGGAAAGGAAAGATAGCCGATTTACAGAAGGTAGAGCGGCTAGCAACAGCGCCAAGCGGCCGCAGGAATACGACTTGGTGACGGAGCATCGCAGCGGAAGATTTTATGGCAACTCAGACGCATTGTTAAGAAGACCTTGTTCTGAAGACTGCAAGCATTGTACTAGACAAGAGGGTAAAGAAATCGTACCTGTGAGGATGCTCAAGACAGACCTCAGCAACGAGTGGAAGGAAAGCCTACAACGTGCACAGCAGGAAGATTCGGACATCAAGCCGATTCTGGGGTGGATGAAGGCCAGTGCTCCTAAGCCCACGTGGAGTGACGTCTCAGCGATGAGTTCGATCACAAAAAGTTATTGGGCCCAATGGGACAGCTTAGTGATTCAGGATGGAGTCCTGTGCCGTAAATGGGAAAATGCTCGGGGAGACAGCTGTCATTTGCAAATGGTTGTCCCTAAAGCAAAAGTACCGAATGTCCTACAGCTGTACCATAATGGTTCTTCAGGAGGCCATATGGGAGTAAAACGGACTCTACTGAAGATAAGAGAACGGTTTTACTGGGTCCACTGTCGTGACGATGTCGAGGACTGGTGTCGCAAATGTACAAGTTGTGCGGCTGTAAAAGGACCTCAGACTCGCAGTAGAGGTGCATTAAAATTGTACAACGTCGGTGCACCATGGGAAAGGATAGCCCTAGATGTTGCGGGACCTTTTCCGGAAAGTGAAAGTGGTAACAAGTATTTCATGGTTGTAATGGATTACTTCACTAAGTGGCCGGAAGTCTTCGCCATTCCAAATCAAGAAGCCTCAACAGTTGCAGATAAACTAGTTCATGAAGTCTTCTGTCGTTTTGGAGTACCCTTGGAGATTCACAGCGATCAAGGAAGGAATTTTGAGTCCCAAATATTCCAGGAAACTTGTCGAGTTATGGGTACTCATAAAACGAGAACAACTTCTTACCACCCACAATCGGATGGAATGGTGGAAAGATTTAATCAGACATTGGAGAGATACCTGGCAAAAGTCGTGGAAAACCGGCAACGCGATTGGGACAAGCATATACAACCGTTTTTGCTGTCATACCGAAGTGCTGTTCACGAAAGTACATCGGTGACACCAGCCTTCGCCAACTTCGGAAGAGAATTGCGGCTGCCTGCAGATCTGATCACCGGAATACCACCTGATGCCCCACGCAATATAACCGATTATGCGAATGACTTGCGGAACAAAATGAATGACATTTATGAGCACGTCAGACAATCGGGCCAGCAAATGTCTGAAAAGATGAAAACCCGTTATGACCGTAAAATGAACAATAAAGGGTTCGACGAAGGTTCATTAGTGTGGTTGCACAATCCAGTTCGCAGTAAAGGGAAATCTCCTAAGCTTCAAGCTAAATGGGACGGGCCGTACCGGATTGTGACAAAAATTAACGACGTGGCCTACCGTATACAGAAAGGTACAAGAAGTGATCCTAAGATCGTCCATGTGGATCGACTGGCGCGTTATTATGGGACCGATAATGCTCGGGACGAGCATGTCTTAGGAGGGGGCAGTGTTACGCGCCAGAATTAATGTCGGGTACATTAAGTTACTACTAGCGCCATCTAGTATCGAGTAGCAGAACTAGTAGAGTCAAGTACCTTCTAGACATTTCTTTGCTAGAACTTTCTACACTTCTCGGTATCTGGTCAGTCGGCAGCGGTAGTTACGAGTACTTTCCAGATGTTTCGAGAATGGAAGTTTCTAGAATAAACTGACCTATAAAAGGAGCGCGTATTCCGCGACCGAGTCAGTATTGGATTTGCGATACAAGCGAATACTTCGAAAGCGAACTTTAAGTGCGATTAAAGTGATCAGTGGTGAAGTTGTGTGTTATAATTAGTGAGTTAAAAGTGGTAATTAGTGTTGTTAAATTAAAGTGTCATTTTGGTTATTTAATCGGCTGTTTTTATTGTCACGAACCCCAAGCTCGTAACAATATTTATCATTTGTTGTTATAGCAGCAATAGAAATAAACACTGTGAAAATCACACCTGTCTACCTATTACGGTTCTTGAGATACAGCCCGCTGACAGGCAGACACAACTGATTATAGTAGGCGCCAGATAAATGTGGAAAAAAGTATATTGACCTTTCCCTAATAACTGTTCATAGGTACCTGAACAATTAAATATGAATCGTTTTTCATTATAAGACAATGTTAAGGATCACGAGAGATGATGATTCGGGACAGCTTTGTGTCATTAATTCCGTTTTTCAAATTAAAAATGTCAATAATTGTAGGTGGGTCAATGACCGTTATTCCACGATTATCTGGCGCCTACTGTACTGAAGCCGTACTGGCCGTACCGGTTGTTGTGGCGACACATGGGGCTTATGGCCTATGTCCTATGTCCAGCAGTGGTGAGTGATGATGATGATGACATACAGACGGACGGACAGTGGAGGCTTAGTAATAGTCGCGGGTGAAGTGCTAGTTTTTACTAGCACTTCACCCGCGACATTGTCTGTGCAGATTTAGTACAAACGATTTACCTACACCCTTTTCATCACGTTAAGGATTGAATTTCCAAAAATCCCTTCATAGCTGTGCGTTATATTATATGTCAGTCAGCCATTTTCCCTCTATTAGATGAAAAAAAAAAACTATGAATGACAAGATGTACATACATCTTGTCATTCATAGTTTGATTCATAGAAGTGCGACTCTATTCATTCAACGCTGCCACCAACTTGTACCTAGCCAGAACGAGGCAAACATTGTCTCTTAAACTAATTAATTATGGAAATTAGTATTAAGATATCATTATCATACTAACTAGATGTTTATAATCTTTAATTAATTGCAAATTTCTCGGAAATCATTTCAAGAATTTGTTTGTAGAAGATTCTTTGTTCGAAAGTTTAACTTCATCAAATGAAATTAATGTTGCCAGCACTCGGAAGGATATTTCCCTGATGTACTCATCTCTCATATCCTACCGTTTTTGATTTCATAATAAGAAACGGTTCATCTAATGACAACTGTAATAAAATTAAAGTTATTTTTATAACACACTTGTCAAAATAATTCTATAAAATGACTTTTTAATGTAGTTAGTACCGCTGGACCATAGAGTTTTCTAATCATAGTTAACTGACGTTTAAAAAAAAGACATGCAACTTAATAGCGTTGAAAAGTAGGCCAAAACAATTATTGTACTCCATGAAGTAAATAAACGAAATAAAAATTATTAAACATTTTTATCGGCATTATATGATGAAAATAAAAATTAATGAATATTCACAATAGACTCCCGACTCGGAATACGTTTAGAACAAAATATTTTTTTTTTTCATTTACTTACGACTAGAAGTCGTTAATGAGACTGTTATAATCTGTATATTTTTGGGTTTTTCCAGTCATATTAAATTAGTTAACATTATCAAAACGAATCTGTATATTTTTGGGATTTTTCACAAGTTATATTAGTTAACATTATCAAAACTTTTTCGGTATTATTATTATTTTTCATAACAAACTATTAAAAGTCGTTAATATCACGATTATAATTAGTAATTTTAGGATTTTCACGCAGCTGTATCAATAGATTTTTCCAGTCATATTAATTAAACTTATCAAAATTCTATTTCAGAGATTAATAAAAAACAGTATAAATCATCTCGAATAATAATGGCTTTGTTAAAGTCGCGTATAAATGATATTTTAATGACAAAAGTAATTATTCAATCAGTGAACTCGGACTACCGCAATCCTTTAACGAGAATAGGCCCAATGTTTGTGAGTATTTATGAAGATTGAAGATCTATCTAATTACAAGAACGTGATTTGGGGTCTGTCACGACCGCCTTGCGGATTTTTCGACATCAATATATTTTATATGTCACCGGAAAATTGCAGACTACGTGAGTAAAAAAAATAAAAATAAAAAAGCCTTCCAAATTCAATAGTTTCCAATGTATCCATCCGTGTCTTATTAAGAAAAAATAGTTTACAATTTCACGCGATATTTTATAATCTTACGGCGTTTGCAATTTTCCGGTGTATGTCACCCGAAAGAAAGCCGAAATTTGGCATGTAGCTTCGATACACTCCGTATTCCTACGGGAACGGGAAAAAACCGCATACGCGCGTACGAAGTCGAGTTCAAAAGCCAGTTTAACAATATTATACTCGTATGATTGCCGAATCATACCATGTACTGTGAGATACGTGTATGACTGCCGTGTAGTTGTATTTCTAATTTACCTTAAGTTAAAAACTTGACAGATATAATACACTTTATTATTATTATACTCCAAACATAGTTATACAAACTTAATTATATTGGTGCAATGGCGGTTATACCGGTGACAGCGCTATCTACCAGACAACCAAATGGATGAACTGATAGAATGGAGTTTTCTTATAATAGAACTTTGATTTTTACGATTGCCGATGGCAAAATATAGTATTACTTACTATTATAAAATAATAGTTCTGCAATCGTTCCGTATAGTTTTGCAAGAATACAATGGAAAGCACAGGTTCTATTTCTAGACCAACTTGTCATGCCAGGGTTGCGGAATTTGTTCGAAAGAATCACTGCGGCCCTCGAACGCAAAGGGCTTTAGAAAGAACACGGATGGGTTTTAGTCAGTAAGAGTCTGACACGCTCTTCCGCTCCACCCAGAGCGGAAGAAGTCATTTGATGATGTCCCATCCTAACAAAAAAAAGACTAACTTGTCAACCTTTTACATTCAACGGGGAACGCAATTTACCTAACAAAAGAACGTGTAAAATTGCTAAATCATTGTAGAAAGGGGTAATCGGTGTACTACAATACCCAAGCTATTACGATACCCAAGAAATGACGCAGCTCCTTCCAAGTATAATAATAATATAATATAATATCTTGGGACAACTCACACACGGTCATCCGATCCCAAACAAGGCAGAGCCTATAAAATATAAATGCAAACAACTGCTCAAGAGTACTGAAGAGACATTTTCTATATTGTAAGACGATCTAGAAAGTGACTCTTGAAGCAACGACTTATATATGTCGTAGGATAATTTGATACTTCGAATCTTCGCGAAAATCCTAGGGGTTTTGCGAAAACGCGGATAATTAGACATAGGCGAAAAATTATCAAATCTTACTGGACAAAGTCAGGATTTTTGCGAAAATATTCGTTACTATAGTAAGATTTGATGTGCTCAACACTGATTGGCTACAATTTTGCTGGCTGACTTCTAATTGGTTCCTAGTTAATAACGTGCGGCAACAAATGATTGACATTTAAGACGTCAACCAATCAGAGACGATCTCTTATTGAACGCGCTGACCGACCAATCAGCGTTCTTATTTCATAACAGCCAGCGTTTCGTTTCGCAATATTGCTATAATAACGAGTATTTTCGCAAAAATCCTGACTTTGTCCAGTAAGATTTGATAATTTTTCGCCTATGTCTAATTATCCGCGTTTTCGCAAAACCCCTAGGATTTTCGCGAAGATTCGAAGTATCAAATTATCCTACGACATATATATGTCACCGGAAAATAGCTAACTTCGTAAGATTATAAAATAAATTGAGAGATTGTAAACTGTCGATAAATTGTCAACTGAACATTTGGAATATTTTTTTACGCATCAAAATTTGATAGTCTATAATATCTCCGTGTCGGTTCGAGAAATCGGGACTGACATAAACTGGCGACCAATCAGCACTCTGGTCTACAATTTATATGTTTTGGTGTGACAGTTAATATGGAAACTTGGCCCCTCATTGATCTTTGTTGATGTGAGCTAATATCTGTCCAAATTAACTAACACACCAAAACGTTAAAGACTCCAAGCTTACCTTTCAGGAAACACAAACTCGGGCAGGGAGTCTGTGAACTTTTCCCAACAGAACGGATAATCTTCATAAACTAGCCAAGTCATTGCAGTTATTATGTTACCCCAGAAATGACGACGCTAACGACTATCAATCTCATACAATAGTATGCCGGTATAAAATGATTGGTCGTTGAACTATTTCCTGTATGACTTCATATCGTACATAACACATAGATACACATGGATATTGTTTCCTTTATAGTTTATAGCTAACATGTTAGTCGTTACCGAGTGTTGGTTTTATCTGACAGTTATTTTTAACTGAGGAGACAAAATAGACTGCCCCAGTAGGGCAATATTTTTCGAGAATGTGTTATGTTTAGATGCCTAGCTTTTTGGCACGCCTATAGCTTAAACAGTTGGATAGATTTTAACAAATGAGGTATCATTAGATTCGTCGTAAGTTCCGAAGTGCCATAGGCAATTTAAGAACTAAGAAAAAAAAACAAGATGGCGGTCGGGCGCCGTTTAACTGAAGTTGTATTTTTCGCGACATAGTCATGTGGGATATCAAAATATAGGGCTCTAGGAGGTGATACCTAAACTATACCTGACTGAAACGAATGAATTGTATCTTAAAACCGCCAAAAACGACGAGTTTCAGTCACTTTTCAAGCAGTCGGATTTCGGTCATGCAAGTGGTACCATAAAATCTGTAATAAAACTAAAATCTTAAGAAACTAAAGTAAATTAATATAGTAATGCACATTTTATAATCGTTTTCTAACACGGAAAACATAAAACAATGCATCCAAGTACAATCGTGGTTATTTAGAAAGCGATGAAATGATAACTTTGTGTTAAAAACTCTTTTGTGTTACGTGATACCATAGAGCAGGATTGTTTCGGCTCTTCCATTGTTGCCAGGTTAAAAATGAATTCAATTTCGGGTAATACCGTAACCGCTGATATTGTTATGGTGTGATTGTACCGTTGTATTGTAGCCCTTTTTCTAGAACGCTTATTAACTGAATCAAATTGTTATTCTTATGAATTAGGTATCGTTTAATCGGAAATTTATTTAGAAAGTATTTTAACCGACTTCAAAAAAGAAGGAGGTAATCAATTCGGATGTTAATATTTTTTTTGCATGTTTGGGCATAAGTCCGTCATATATATAGACGGATTTTCAAAATTATTAAAGAGGTTTATTCCGAAATGTTCCCATTTAAATTTCGTAAAGATCTGATGAAGAACTTCGTTGGAATGTTAAACTTTAATTTTGGAAGTCGGTGTCAAAAAACGATCCAGAAACAACGACTTACAAAATGTGGTCCAAAGTGAATCCTAAAATTTTGACGGTTGGCGTCCTTTCCAAAGTACATGTTGATTTGAAAAATGAGTAGGTATTTAAAAAAACAAAGACAATTTAACTATTTTAAATAAAGAATGACGCAGGCACGCACAATCGCAACGCAAGGCGCCAAAATGGTAAATCGAATGCAAATGTCAGTAAGCGCTTGGCAGCCATACTTGACCTTAGGGTTGCCAGGCGTACAGTAATCACAGGATGTTTTAGCAATTTTTAAACTGCCCCCTCCCCCTGATGTTACGTGGTGAGGTTTTAGACTAAGCCTAGGTATAATATAACTTAATTCTAGACAAATTTAGTACCTGGTACATGACAAATCGCGCATTCAACGAAAAAATAAATAAAAGTTATGTCTCACTACCCTTTGTGATATGTCGTGATTTTTTCGAAACTCTTGTAGCGAAATCACTGCCGACACATGAAAAACAAAGAAGCGAAATTTGTATGGCAACAAAAAGAACCGCAACGCCATCTATCCTGTTAGCGACGAGCTGCCAACGAAATCCTGCATCGCGCAAGCAAAGTTCTCCGAGCCATTTGAGCCATATACAACAGTCCGAATATCAAATATCGGACATAACAACCGACTGATCGGAGGATCCTCCCTTTTCAATTGAGGTTTTGCGGATCTTTACACCCTGTACCGCATACCGGAGGTTGCACTCTCGCCCTTCCCTTTTCAGTCAGTCGCGTTTTCGATAAAATTAGACGGTGTCCAACCTGTCCATTTTTTAAATTTTACCAACCACTTTTATTTATGCTGAAATGACGATTTTATTATAAAGGATCACTATAATTATAATAACAGCCGCAAGATCAACCCGATCTTCAAGGTTAAGCAACGCAAGCCGATGTCGTTCCAAGGATGGGTCAGCAAGTTAACATACCGAGATTCCTCCGTACCTCGGAAAACATGTTAAGCCGTTGGTTCCGGCTGTCGTTTGAAGATTTTTGGCAGTCGTTGCGGGTAGTCAGAAGCCAAAAATCTGACACCAATCTTACCAAGGGGTATCGTATTACCCAGTAACTGGGTTGTGCAGATCAGATAGGCCGGCGCCCTGATTTTGGTACGGTTTACACTAATAGAAAGAGGCATAAACGATGAAGGTTTGTGTACTTTGCACCCGTGCGAAGCAGAGGCGGGTCGCTAATTTACCTCATAAAAGGGTAAAACTAACAGTTCTTTGACTATATTTTACAGAAGAGTCCGGCTAAACTGGAGGGTCTGTTTAGCATGGCTTTTCACAACCATTTGATGGTGGTCGTGTAGGAAGAGTTCGAAAGAGTTATCTCGGATCTGGAACGCAAAGGGCATTTGGAGGAACACGGGTAGTTTTAGTCGGTAAGAGTCTGACACTCCCTCCCGTTCCGCTTCAAGTAGAAGTCATTCGATGATTTCCAATCCAAAATGAAAGAAAAATGTGTGCTTTATTAAATTAAAATTTAAAAAAAATCGTGATTCTAGGTCAACTGGAACTACCATATAGGTTTTCGACCCAAAACCTGTAGGGTACTTTCAGTTAAAAATCGGTGGTGACAGACGGACAAACGGACAAGAGAGTGATCTTGTAAGGGTTCCTTTTTTACCTTTTGAGGTACGGAACCCTAAAAACATGTTTTACTTTGAATAGACTGGCTTCCGATAAGCGAGAGTGTAGCATTTTCCTTAAACGAACCTTATAAAACCACAGCCATCGTTTAAGGATTGCGGTTTTTCACTTTTAGTACCTGGTAACCCTACTTACACTGCAAGGCAACAGGTCCGCAGGTATTTTCTCAAGGCGTTATTATTACACACGATTGGAATGCTATGTAACTCACGACCGTTCCCGTAATACTTGCATACCGTGCGTTGAGCCGCCATTTTATTTTTTTATTAATGTTTTAATTGTTATGTTGGTACCGTATCATTCGAATTTTATAAGTGTTGTGTTGTGCTTGACTAATGATTCTTTATCATTTTGTATATTATTTTCCCAACTTGTAAAATTTATAAATGTTGTTTTTGCTGGTTATGGTATGCTTCATGTTTGAAGCAATATAATTATAATTATTCCGAACTCACTAGCCATATATAAGCCTTCAAAGGCTTCTGTGGTTTTTAGCATACCTATATATATATATATTTAGAAATAAAGGAAATTGCATTTAATGGCACAAGAAAAAAAAATAAAAAAAAACACCTTCCAAAATAGAATATCAAAAATTTTAGGTATTTATAACAATATTGTGTTTTATTTATTTAAATGTTTGTATGTATTAATTAAATATCAATCGCTTTTTATTCGCCATGTTGCACCTACCACCATTCTCTGCATCACCCAAAGGTTGACTGGTAGAGAATGCCTATGGCATTAAGTCCGCTCATGTACATTTGTGTGCGTAAAGTGTTAATAAATAAATATATTTTGAACATTAATAAAAAAATAAATTAAAAAAAAGTTTCGCATTATTATGTAAGTAGGTATGGTTTCGTTTGTAATGAAATCACTCACAAATAAAGAAAATGAGGCTGTCTTCATTATCAAAGTTAGGTATGTATAAATCGAATAATCTTTAATAAATTGCAAGTCACTCATAATTGCAAATTGTTAATTATGACGCCGTTTGACTTTTCACTAAGTAATCTTGGTCAGCATTTTTTGAATTTAAATTTAAAATTTTAGAATCAAAAATTGTTTATTTGGGACTGGCACTCTTGTGCAAAGAAAACTAAAAAAAACTAACAGTTTTACTTAATTAATAAAAATAAACCGACACGTAACGCACCGGATCAACTCAGGATGGATGAAATGGCGACAGGTCACTGGAACAACTTGCAACCCACTGATGTCTCTCAAGTTAAAGGGGAAAATCTATAAGTCCGTGATAAGACCTGTCGTACTGTATGGAATGTTGGGCTGAGAAAAAGACGGATGAGAAAGAGAGGGAGGGCAAAGAAAAGATGGATGGATTGGGTTAGGAGTGATATGAAAGAAAAGGGAGTTAGTGAGTTTATTATTGTAATATCTATTGTATGTACCCTGTGTTCACGAAATAAATGAATTTGAAAATTTGAAATTTTTGTGATAGCGTGACGGCTGACAGGACAGAATGGAAGAAAAAAACGTGTTGCGCCGACCCCAAGTAACACGGGATAAGGGCAGAAAGATGATGAGTATTACTTAATTCATTAATTAAAGCTAACAACCTTATAGTAGGCGCCAGATAAATGTGGAATAAAGTATATTGACCTTTCCCTAATAACTGTTCATAGGTACCTGAACAATTAAATATGAATCGTTTTTCATTATTAGACAATGTTAAGGATCACGAGAGATGATGATTCGGGACAGCTTTGTGTCATTAATTCCGTTTTTCAAATTAAAAATGTCAATAATTGTAGGTGGGTCAATGACCGTTATTCCACGATTATCTGGCGCCTACTATAGGGTTCCGTATCGGTATAGGGTTCAATATCGCTTAGTAATAGGCTGGGTCCCCCATTACTAAGCCGTCTATCTGTCAGCGGGCTGTATCTCATGAACCGTAGTAATAGGTAGATAGTTGAAATTTTCACAGAGAGTGTATTTCTTTCGCCGCTATTATTGAAGTGATAACTTCTTATGGGAGGGTAAACCGCTTCGTAACGTAACGCGTTACGGCGCCAGTCTGTCTGCCTTCCGCTGCTATCCGTGTGAAGCCGGGGCGCGTCGCTAGTAATTTATACGTCCACCCTTAACTAGTAGGAGACAGAACAGAGCTAATCGGTCGGACAGCTAGACAGATAATATTGTGAAGAGGATATCCTTGGCTCCAGGTCACTGGCAGACAAGGTAGCCTTTGGAAGCGTCAACAAAGAATTTGAAGCGCGAGCGAAAACAGGAAGCGTCTGGCGAGAACTAAAAGGATTTGAAATAGGAATGTAAAAATATGTTTTGTTTTTTTTTTGGGACTCCGGTACCAACGTTCTTTGAAGGCAGACGCCTAATATATTTTAAAGTTCAAATCTCCAATATAGTTTTATTTATAATAATATCAATAAGTAACACTAGCGGGAGCCGCTGGTGTTACAATATTATGCATTGTGTCCAACTATGCATAGATTTAAGTTGCTCAGGTTTGCATAACGAGTTTTAATTCTAGTCTTTGCCCTCCATACTTCTAAATAACCTTTGTAGGTTATTTATAAGTATTAGGTATTTATTGTCTGGAAGTTCTGATCCGATTGTTTTCTCAGTCTTTGGGGACTGCCGATAGAAGTGAAAACTAAGTAACTTGTATCGTCGAGTTATTAGATTATTATTTTTGAATTTGGAAAGCGTTCGGTGACGATGACGCGAGTTCCATGATTTTTGTTCACCCAAAATGTGCTCAACGCGACTAAAGAAGTATTCACTTAAAAATATTATTATGGTGGACCATAGCTTTTTCATTGCACAACTATCTTTGTACCTATTGTCTATACTGGCCTCTCAATCAGATTTCATCTTTCTTTGTCAAGCTGGCAGACACGACTTCAGGCAAACACATAAGGAAAAACCAACACGATTATTACATATTTGAAATAATCTAGCGTGTAAAACAAAATAAATTACTTTGGCACAATTTAGAGTACGATATCCTTAAAAAAATTGTTTATATTTAGTACTTTTTTATATTAAGTCGGGATTATTATTCTGGGATTTTAGAGGAGGAAAAGAAATGTATCCACTCCATTGGTATGGAGGAATAAAGCAACAAAAAAAAAAACCACTTAGGTTAAAATTTTGTTAATTTTGTTAACTTCGTTCATAAAAAAAAATATAATAAAAAAGTCAATAAATAAAAAAAATTATTGATTTTTTTTTATTGATTTTTTTAATCTTGCACTGTCAGCAATTTAAATTTTACCATAGATTTACCTACATATATATTCACTACCTCTTCAAATACCATGCAATAAGTCTTTTAAAACTTCAGTGAAGCCAAACATCAGAGACAATGAAGCAATTTTTCATCGTGACTAAATTACCGGATGCAATTCACCTGGACAAGTGCAATGACAAATTACTAGATTAAAAATAACGATGACTTACTTTACCTTGATATTCTGAGAAGGCTAAGTACTGATTTATTAGTAATATAATGTTTTATCTATAAATAAACGAGGAAAACATGGTCGGGAGTGGTTTATGTGACGAACTACTGCGTTAGTAGGACACGATTATCTAAGGAGTTCGCAATCGACTTTGTCTGCGCAGATTTTGTTACAATGATTTTGACCCTTTTCACCCCCTTCATCATCTGCCTAGCCCAGGGATGGCGACCCTATGGTACGCGTGCCAGTCATGGCACGCAGCAAAATAATTTGGGCACTCCTATGCAAAATAACTTAGCATCCTGAATGATTAGCAACAACAGAGATCATACTGAACTTTAAATTTTATTCAGAGAAACGCAAAGCTGAACATTGAGATTCCTTGATGAATTTACAGTTACAATAAAGGAGTTAAGTTAATAGCGTCTAGTGTTATTTTTTATCCATGGAATCACCAAGTCAAGATATTTTGGCGGCACGTCATGGCTACATTTATTTTTTGTAATGAAAATGGCACGATCACCAAAAAAGGTTCGCCATACCTGGCCTAGCCTTTTCCCAACTATATTGGGGTCGGCTTCCAGTCAAACCAGATTCAGCTGAATACCAGTATTTTACGTGGAGCGGCGGCCTACCAGACCTCCACAACCCATTAACTGCGTATTCAAAGTCAAAGTCAAAGCATTTATTTCAAATAAACCATTATCAGGTACTTTTGAATTGTCAAAGTCAGTCCGTCAAAAACATGAAGCTATTTGCACGTTCGCAAGCGTAGATCTCTATGGAGAAGAACGTGCAAGAAACTCCACGGACACTCTTTTAAATCATTATGTTTACAAAAATCCTGGTTACATTAACCTTGTTGCTTCTATATATTATGAGAACAATGTAAAGAAAGAAAAAAACAATTTATAGTATGAAATATTAAAATGAGGCAGTGGCAACTAAGGGATGACCAGTCTCCACTGACGGCGCCCGTTCACGAACATGACGCGTACTGGCTTTTCACCTACTTAAAGGTCAAATTTTCAAAAATCCCTTGGTAGTGCTCACCTACATCATAAAAGGAAGCCTTGTGCATGTTTTGATGTTCTTAGTCCCAGTAGTTTAGGCTGTGCGTTGAAATCTCAGTCAGGTGAGTCAGGCAGTTCCCCTTTTATATTCCTCTATAGAACGTGTAACAGAATAAACGCAATACCTCTTAAGGGGTCATTGTACTCATCATTATGAACAACTTTTACTATGGGACCAACCACGAAATCGAGAAAGAAAATACCAGCTGTTCATTTTGGTGACTATGCATTACCCACATAAACGCGATGACAGGCTGTGGTCCTCCGGGGCCCGCTAGAGCCTGCCAGGGTTGCGGAATTTGTTCGAAAGAGTCACCGCGGCCCTGGAACGCAAAGGGCTTTAGAAGGAACACGGATGGGTTTTAGTCAGTAAGAGTCTGACACGCCCTTCCGCTCCACCCCGAGCGGAAGAAGTCATTTGATGATTTCCCATCCTTAAAAAAAGGGGGTTTCGGGGGCGATCAATCGATCTAGCTAGGTTTCATTTTTAGAAAACGTTTGCCAAAAAAAAAAAACATCCAGGTACTAAACAGTAAATCGCAATACTTCACATAATCACAATACATACTTTAAGTAGATATAAACAGCCCATTAGCCGCCATTAACTTTGATTACCCTAGAATGTATAATATTACTTCATTTCGTATTGTTTATTACATTATTACTAACTAAGTACATATTTAGTGGCTTGCGGTTTGGTTTTAAACTAATCTGTGGCTATTTATAAGTTGAGAACAATAAGGTTACTTTGCAAAGTTTGTTTTAACACTCATACATTACATCACGGCCTGTATTCCCGAAGGGGACTCCATTGGGGCTAAGGGGCTGTAGGCTTTTTTTAACATCTTTGGTAGAACCCAGGACCTCGTGTTTTTTGGTAAAGGTCGCTTTAAAATTACGTCTGTGAAGTTCGCTTTTCGCTGTACAGTACCCCACCCCACACCCCGCTGTCACATGAATTTGCTATTGAGCAGCGACTCACGGAGTGTTCTGAACCGCAATTATCTTTGAACCTAGACTAGATCAACGAGGCAAGCCGTTCAATTTCGTTTTAAAGCTAGCAAAAGAGTTGCTAGCAAATGTAAACATTTCGTTTAAACAGTTAAAGCCAAACAACAATGGTTCTGCGAAAGTTGAACTTATAATAACATGTTTAATCAATGAACCAGTCCTGTATTTGTTAATCAGGCTACGTTAAATTCCTTTTAGCAATGCGGACCTCGCTAATACTCTATGTTTGAATGATTTATCCAACTAAATTCCAAATCAACAGTTCTGTAGGTTTTAAATAACAACCACATTAATCGATCGGATGGGTGACCATTCCTTACATACCGACACTCCTCCGTGCCTCGTTAAGTCCCGGCTATCATTTGTAGATCTTTGACAAAAGTCTGAAAATCTAACACCAGTCTTGCCAAAGAATAAAACCAGACGTAACTGCTGAACGCACCCAATTTTGAAAATCGAAGCAAAAAAAACGCGGGCGGTTTGAATTACGTCATCGTCGATTTTAAAACGCCCATTCAAGTTTTCGTTCACAAAAGTTGTTCATGAAGCCTTATTGCATTGACATAAGGTTACATTTTGAGTATGAAAATACTTTGAGAGCTGCAAAGTTATCTTTGCGTTTAGATATGACCGTAGTTGGGTGATCTCACTATGGTATTCGGAAAATTATTAATGAACTCAACATTGAATCATTTTTTTTTATTCCATGAAATTGATAACGGTGCACCATCTATAAATTGAGGAGTGAATCGATTATTTTTGTTGTTATTCCCACGACTTTCGAGGAAAAAGTTGTTATTTTCTCTATGGCAAGGCTAGGGTTGTCAGATGTCTAATTTGAAGAAGCGATTTTATATTGACGGTTTTCAACGGTGCCGAGGTTGGTATCATGGATGACCAGTTGAGCAACCTCACCTCCGATCCTTGAAAAGCACGTCAGTAATAAGGCGATGGTCCCGATTGTCATTCGTAAGTAAATCTTAGACAATCGTTACGGGTTGTCATTCAAAAGCTAACAACTTAACTAACTAAACACACGCAAAACTTAAGACATGCAAAAGGTTAACTAGCTTTGCCAAGGGGTGTCACGCACGGTACCCAGTAACTGGGTTACGGTGATCAAATGGACGCTCCACGTAAAGTTTTTTTTCGAGAAGTAACCTATTTACTATTGACTTAAAGATTCCAAGACCCAGGTTCTGTCCTTGCGTTGAAAGCTGACTAGACTATTAACATTCCTTCAAATGTGTTGCCATGGCCATTTTCATTCATCATCATCATCATCATTTCAGCCGAAAGACGTTCACAGTTAGGCCTCCCCCAAGTGTCGCCACATTGACAGGTCCTACTACGTCTCGCATTCACCTTGTGGGAGGCGTTCCAACGCTTCGTCTTCCGCGTCCGTTACGCAGTCGCCACTCCAGAACCTTTCGACCACATCGACTACCTGTTCTACTAGCAATGTATCCTTCCTGCCCTCAGCCACTCAGGTTTGGCACCATAAAGGTGACTGGCTGGTGGCTGGTGGTGACTTTGTACCGCCCGGTGCTTAAAAAAAACGGGTGCGTCTCGGGATGCCCGACAGAAGTGATAGGTAACTTAAACTAATCTAAGTTGAACTATTTAATATGGGAAGCGTCTGTCCGAAATACGACTAGCGCTGTGGGTTGGAGTGAGAGAGGAAGAGCCTGCCTTCCGCTGCCGTATGCGTGAGAGAAAGGGAAGCCAGACAGACCGGCGCCGTAACGCGTCACGTTACGAAGCGGTTTACCCTCCCATAAGAAGTTATCACTTCAAAAATTCGGTGCGTATATTTTATATGAACTCGATCACATACGTCCTTGTCCGGGCCGTGCCCGGGACATGTCAGACCACGTATTAACAGATAAAGGTCCGCACACATCCCGGGCATGGGCCCTTTAGGTGTGGATCAAACGGGGCATAAAACCAGACTTGAGAAAAACAACGTTCGATTTACAAAACCGTCAGCCGCCATATTAGTTTCCGCGTGCACCGTGCAAGGCGCATTCTGTCACGTTCCGTTTAACGCACTTGGTTTACAAGCGAATGAGAATTCAGGTCACCGAGAAAATAGACGTTTTTTTTTCGCTTATGTAATTTTGAAGAGCTGTTTATAAACTGCGGAGGAAAATAAACAATGCATTGTTATGAATTGAGGTTTAAGACTCGACTGGGTTGCGAACTTGTTGCGAATTTTGAGAACCTGATTGGATTGTCAAATTGACAATGTTTTACGCCATGCACAGATTGTGCAATGACGTTTTTTACTGTGTATTGCCGGGTATTTTTTGGAAACTACCTCTATGTAGCCCGTTCTCATAAAAAGTTATCACTTTGTAATTTCGTTAATTTTCATTCGATTCTTTGTCCGGTTGGTATTAAAGTGATAACTTCTTATGGGAGGGTTAACCGCTTCGTAAGGTAACGCGTTACGGCGCCAGTCTGTCTGGCTTCCCTTTCTCTCACGCATACAGCAGCGGTAGGCAGGCTCTTCCTCTCTCACTCTAATCCACAGCGCTAGTCGTATTTCCCATCTTAAATAGTTTAACTCAAACTAGTTTAAATTATCATTTCTGTCGATTCACACGTTTTTTTTTATTACCTATACCTAGGTACACGCATTACATAGTAAAAACTCACGTTTTAATTAAATATGTCACCCAGCAACAGGAAATAACAATGACAAACTATCAAACGTGTTATATCAATAATATAAGTAATAATGTTTAATTAAAGCAATACTTTGAATTGTTGTTTAAATATAAATTAATTGGTACCTATTCGGATCCATTTATCTGGGATATATTCGTGATGACATTATGAACAGTTCCTTCCTTCCTTTGCAGGAATGCCAATTTTAGATTTTCCATGAATTAATAGCAACCTACTTTAACCTTTTGAACGTCATTCAAAATTCAAAAGTCATTTATTCAAATTAGGCTGAGTGCCAGCACTTTTTGAACGTCAAAGTTCTACATAAAGACAGTCCCCCAAAACGCCCGCCCGTCACCACTTCCTAGTGTTGTAGCTGGGAAGAAGAAGTGGCGCAACAAACTCCCCAGCAACACATCTGTCTGTTAAGCTTTTAAAACTTGAATTTATATAATAGTATGCAAAGTATTTTACAATACATGACACAGAAAATAAAATATTTTTAATTTTTTTTATCACATAAACGTGACAAACGAGCGCGTGCCTTAAGTAAGGTACACAGTGTTACACGGGGTAGGTACACTGTTACCAATCAAATATCTCCGTTTCTGTCACTAATGTTTAAATTGTTCGTATAAAACTATAAATTCCCAATTTTCAGACTTTTTCCTGTACTTGTACTCATTCTTTAAGATCTATCTTCTTGCCAAATTTCATGAATCTAGGTCAACGGGAAGTACCCTAAATTTTGATTCCCTTGAGAGCGTCGAAATATACGTTTTTTGCGGCATAAACGGCCGTATCTTGTTTTTACATTAACTTAGAAATTTGATTTTTTTCACAGATTCAAGGGACTGTAGACTTCAGTATATGGTTTTAATTTCAACTCGATACCTCGACGCATTTCCGAGATAAAGGGTCTTGACAGACGGACAACAAAGTGATCCTATAAGGGTTCCGTTTATCCTTTTGAGATACGGAACCCACCGCAGTGAAATATCAAAAGCTTTCTAATACCTTCTATCTTTTGAATAAAACGCTAGGTTTTACAACCGCCATTTGCAATCTTCACATACGGGAAAGTTATTTTATTGCAATACCAGACATTATTTGATATTGCAACACTTAATTTTAGCGCTAAAACGTATGTTTACGCAATTGAACGTGTGTTGCGAGATTATAAAACGCTTAGGTTTTAGATAACATCATGTTTGGCTATTCGTTAGTGTGGTTATAACTTGAGAATAATTTTATCGGATTTACGTGATTTTAGCATGGAATTAAAAGTAACATTTTGACGACTTCTAGAGTGTTACCTATGTTAAAAGATGATTAAGTTAAGTTTTTAGGGTTCCGTACCTAAAGGGTAAAACGGGATCCTATTACTAAGACTGCGCTGTCCATCCGTCTCTCTGTCTGTTCGTCTGTCACCAGGCTGTATCTCATGAACTGTGACAGTTGGACAGTTGAAATTTTCACAGATGATGTATTTCTGTTGCCGCTATAACAACAAATACTAAAAAACGGAATAAAGTAGGCTCCCATACAACAAACGTGATTTTTTGCTGTTTTTATAGATAATGGTACGGAACCCTTTTTTGCGCGACTTCTCCTGACAATAACAAACACAACAAAATAGAATTAGCGAAATTGGTCCAGCCGTTCACGCGTGATGCCGTGACCAAGGGAAATAGGGATTCATTTTTATATATATAGAATTTAGATTTTACACAAAAAAAATACACATTAAAGAAGAGCTCGTGGCTAAATAATAACAGCCGAACGGGTCGATCTTCAAGGTTAAGCAACACTTGCCAAGGTCGGTCTGTGGATGGGATGGGATCTCAACATACTGAGACTCCTCCGTGCCTGTTAAGCTGTTGGTCCCGACTGTCATTTGTAGATCTTTGGCAGTCGATACGGACTGTCAGAAACCAGAAAATCTGACTCCAGTCTTGCAAAGAAGTACCGTGTCACACAGTTAATGGGTTGTGTGTGGAGGTCTGGTAGGCAGCCGCTGCACGTAAAATACTGGTATTCAGCTGAATCCGGTTTGACTGGAAGCCGACCCCAATATAGTTGGGAAAAGGCTAGGCAGATGATGACACATTAAACCAAAACGAATTAAGACAAGAAGATCGCAAACCACGAGCTATGTTACCTTATAAGTGTCTCATCTAATGAGCAATAAACGTAGAAATATAATAAACTTTTACAGCACATTCTTGCAAACAGTGAGCCGACGTCATCTAACGAAGAGTGCCAACAAAAAGTCAATAAAAAAAGTCCAACTTTGCTACTCCTCTTTTATAAGTACTGCTAAATTCGTTTTCAAGCATTTCGGGGTCCTAGGAGGCCTATAAATACCTTCTGTGAAAATGTCACCTGGCAGGAGGCTCGGGAAAGAATACCAGTGTATCTCCCGTGAAGCACCAAGCGCACCGGGCGTCGACGGAGGGCAATAACGCCCTCTTCCAGATCCCAATAAGGAACGGCGGAAGGGACATCCGTTGTGACATCAATCAGGACCTGAGATGGCGACGTATAGTGTTCCACGCGGGTACCTCTCGGACGTAAGGGAAGTTATGACCTCACTCACCAATACGGGGCTCTACTAGTCCAGGGCAGGTACTATGAAATCTTAAAACGATCATGATTCCGCTCTAAGAGGGAGACGGAGCTATACATGGCATAACGAATAGCACTATCCCGTTTACATCATAGGAATTGGATGGCATTAGCACGTCAAAGTAGGGCTGCTGGGCAACAGAAATCACAGTCGCACCCAGAATCCCTGATTTCAAGCGTCTGCGAATCTACTCCTGTCGTTCTATTCTGTCAATATCTCACTGTGTAAACTAACTTCATGCTCACTTAACCTAAGTTTACACCGTGAAATGTTTAGAGAATCGCACACCTGGCCACGACCCTGTCTTGTGTCTATGATTTTTTCCGCCGCTCTTATCGCGCGTCATTGTAAACCTTCTGCATCTCTACTCTATGGCACAGCATCACGAACCGTTTCTAATCGCGACCTTGAGTTGATAACGTTGACATCACCTCTCTTTGTATTGTTTATACAGTTTAGTCTCTCGACGGGCCAGAGGACGTGTTAGAAATCATATTTTATGAGCACAGCTATCGAATGTTCTACATACCTGTCTTAAAATGATTGTAAAATAAATCTTTAGTTTTTCAGAGAGATGGCGTCATGTTAACTTAGTAGAACAGGCAGGCGTTTTTCGATTTGACAGACCATTTGACCCTTGCATTATTGTCTTGAACAGTAGTTACTTATTAATTCCATGACGTAAACTCACTCCAGATATTACATGCCATGCACAGGGTTGCGGAATTATTCGAAAGAGTTACCGCGATCCTGGAACGCGAAGGGCATTTGAAGGAACACGGGTGGGTTTTATTCAGAGTCTGACACTTGCTCTCCGCCCAGAGTGAGTTTTTAGGTTTTGTGGTGATTTGATGACATCGCAATCACAAAAAAGGTAGCACATGCAGTGCATGGGGTTAAAAAAGATAACAGACTAAAAATAATAATATTGTCTTTGGTAAATTTTTGGCGGTAAAAACCAAAACATGGCGGAAGGTCAAACAGCTGGCTCCATATCTATTCTTGAAATAATAAAGAAAGAAGAGATAACCTCAAAACCTTTAAATAATGAGCTCATCTAACGTTATCACTATCAGGCACAAATATTTGAACAATGCCAAGGCTTTGTGATAAATGATAATACGCTTAGTGAGATAATATGGTCTTGTTCGTCGTACGTAATTATTTTTTTAATTAGGTGAGTGCAAAGTTTGTCTTGCAGTTTCAAAATAAATGGTAACATAATATAGGTGGTATAATATTATTGTTTCCCATTTCACTAGTTATGTTGCAAGTCCGAGCAAATAAACAGTTTTCCATAACAGGTTTCCTACCACTGCAGAAGTAATCCTCTTCTCAACGGCCATCAGAATGTATAAGGATAGATCCTAGTCAAAGGAGTGGAATTCCCTGCCGGAGTCAGTGTTTCCTGATAGCTACAACTTGGGGTATTAAAGCTCACTGAGGAGTCAGCACCTCTAATAGACCATTTACTTAATTTCATTTTTCTTGTTGAAAAAAAAATTAAATCGAAGTTTTCGCAGTTTAAAATTGCAAGTAAAAATGAAACCACTTCTATTATATGGGACTTATACATAATTGGCAAAGTTTGGGTGTACCTACGATAGGAACACTACTGCCTAACGGCTCAACCATTTTGAAGGGAGCCAAATGATCCAACGCATGCACCACCATCGCCAGACTTTTGTATGAGCATGACACTCCCAACCACCAGGGTACATTCAATTCAAAGACACCCAAAACTGATAGTTATAATTTACGTGTACAAGCAAGCGCGAGCCCTGTACGCCAAACGTCACAAATATGTGATAAAAAGTTCGGCGAATTTGTGGCTTGGCGTCGGGGACACACCGATGCGTTTATGCTCTAGCGTGCAAAAGGTTAACCTTTTGAACGCCATTGTCACGTATACATGACAAGCAAGCGCGTGCCCTGTACCTACGCCAAACGTCACAAATATGTGATAAAAAGTACGGCGAATTTGTGGCTTGGCGTCGGGGACACGCCGATGCGCTCTAGCGTTCAAAACATTAAGGCCACAAGCAAGTCCGGCTAAGCAGACGACAACCTCTTAGGTTGACCTGCAAATGTCATCCAAAAACATTCCCCTTCTGGCCATACAGTGTTAAAATAAGTAAATCTAATCGCAAACACACAGACCTGATCGGCAGACGGTCTGTCCATTAGAACCTGTTCCTATCAAGCCTAACTGTACCATTCGGGTCAGTGGGCAACCAGCCCAGCCGCGGTCACTGTAGTGTGTTGACACCTTCATTTATACTCGGCGTCCGAATGCCTATTCGATGTAATTTGATGTGTAGTTAATTGATACTCCAGGGTTGCGGAATCTGTTCGAAAGAGTCACCGCGGCCCTGGAACGCAAAGGGCTTTAGAAGGAACACGGATGGGTTTTAGTCAGTAAGAGTCTGACACGCCCTTCCGCTCCACCCAGAGCGGAAGAAGTCATTTGATGATTTCCCATCCTTAAAAAAAAAAAGTTAATTGATACTAGCTGTGTGCTGCGTTTTTACACGTTTCGTTCTGTTTTGCTAGGCTCCTAAGAGTTGTAGCATGTTGTTAATTAAGCTAAAGTTTTTCTTGAGATTTACACGAATAAAAATGGCTACTGTTTATCCCGGAATAGTGCAAGGACTAGGTCAAGGAAGCGGGAGGGTGAAGTCGTTGAAAACAGCAAGTTGTATAAAACGAATCCGGATCGCAAAAAAATCTACCAATTTAAGGTGGAAGCGCCAGGGTAGCCCGCGAAATTCAAAATTTCATACGTTTTTTGCATTTTCCAGGTCATTGTCAGGTTGTATGTTGATAAAAATACGAATGGCGACCGTAACAAATATGGCTTTACTGAGTTATAATAATTAAAATCATCAATACAGGTTGAATCATTCATGTTCCTAACTCGATTGAATGACTTTTTTATGAAATAACCATTAATTCGAGTTATATGAACTAAGAGGGTTGTATTGATGATTTTAATGATTATAATTCTGTAAATAAATACGTGTTACGGTCGCGTATCATATTTTGTTCAACATACAGCCTGACACTGACATGCAAATGCAAAAAACATAAGAAAATTTGAATTTCGCGATATATCTTACCTAATTTTCTGCCAGTTATCAAAAATCATCAGGTACTACTACAGTTGATCAGAAATCGTAACACAATATCAACAACGTTACGCTCTTTTCTCAGAATTCCAAAAACTGGTTCTGCACCTCACCAAAAACGGGTCAGTAGTTTAGAATTTTAGCATCCATATACTAATATAATAAAGCTGAACAGTTTGTTTGTTTGAACGCGCTAATCTCTGGAACTACCAGTCGGATTCGGAAAATTCTTTTTGTATATGACAGCCACATTCATGAGGAACGCTAAACGCGGACGAAAAAAAAACGGGAATTAAACAAAGTCTCTGCCTGCCTGCCTGCTTCTCCGCGTTTTGATAAAGTTTTCAATAATAATAAGAGCGATAAACGAGAAAGATTTGTGTGCGTATAAAATTTGCACCCGAGCGAAGCAGAGGCGGGTCGCTAGATTTAACAAAAGTTTTCTTATGTCAATAAAACCTTGACCGTTTCGGGCCCTATAAAAGGGATCTTTGCGTCAGTAGGCAAATCAGCCAGTCTCCTGGGCACGTTTTCAGATGACAGCGATTTAGAGGAGTACCTATAGTAGGCGCCAGATAAATGTGGAATAAAGTATATTGACCTTTCCCTAATAACTGCTCATAGGTACCTGAACAATTAAATATGAATCGTTTTTCATTATTAGACCATGTTAAGGATCACGAGAGATGATGATTCGGGACAGTTTTGTGTCATTAATTCCGTTTTTCAAATTAACAATGTCAATAAATGTAGGTGGGTCAATGACCGATATTCCACGATTATCTGGCGCCTACTATAGGTGTTTTAACGCCTAAGAGCGCTTACGCACTACGTCCGATCCGAACCCAATCAGGATCCGTGAAACGACGGTCCGGCGTAGTCGTAGAACAATTTGTATGGAAGCTTACGCACTACATCCGATTTCGGTCATCCAATATCTCTCCGTCATCCGAGAATCTCCATTTCGGATAAGATATAGACGGACCGAAGTGGTCAAAGTTATTATTTGTATGAACAGTTGCGCACTACGTCCGAATCCGAGCTGCGTCCGAGAAAAGAGGCAGAGGGGTCGGGGGGCGGGGGCTGTCTGTAGCAGCTCCGCGTAAAATGTCTGAATCACGGATTTGAATAGGAGGTAGTGCGTAAGCAATATCCGAGTTCGGACCGAGTTTTCTCGGACAGTATTTTGACGGATACTGATCGGGTTCGGATCGGACGTAGTGCGTAAGCGCTCTAAGTGTATTTACGCATTTTGTTTGTTTAATATTAAAAAAAATATGTTACGTCAGCTTCGTTTCGTCCCGGTGCTGTTTTCTTTTAATAAAAATAAAAATAAAGTACTTAGTTCTGAAATCAAATTATTATACACGATAAATCTAATAATTGATGGACATGGATTTTAGCATTCGTTTGTATATCTGATACTCTAAAAACCATTAAAATGTGTTACATCCGCAATGCAAAACACAAGAAATTAAGGACGTAAGACTAGGCAATATGGTCAAAAGACTATAGCCTTCCCTTCGGAGTACATGATAAAAAAAACAAATGCATAATAGCCAGGGTCCAAGTAACACTGGGCAAGCAGTTTCCATCAAAGTCAATAGGTGCAGCATGACATCAGTGGTGATTCAATAAGCTCTACAAGGCTGGGTGACGGGGCTCCGTGATCGCATACAATGTAGGTACTTTTAAAATGAGAAGGATATGTTTTGTTTATTTTATTAAATCATGTATTTACATAGAGCTCGTGGCTTAGTAATAGTAATAACATCTGCACGGGTCGATCTTCGAGGTTAAGCAACGCTTGCCGAGGTCGGTCTTTGGATGGGTGACCATACGGTTACTCAGAAGCAAGAAAATCTGACACAAGTCTTGCTAAGGGGTGCATGGTGGACATACGCACAAAACGTTTTGAGAATACTTTCATTGTGCGTACAGCTAAGGAGTAGAATTCCCAGCCGGAGTCAGTGTTTCCTGATAGCTACAACCTAGGGATGTTTAAGCCGTTGCGGAATTTGTTCGAAAGAGCCAACGTGGCCCTGGTACGCAAAGGGCTTTAAAGGAACACGGATGGGTTTTAGTCAGTAAGAGTCTGACACGCCCTTCCGCTCCACCCAGAGCGGAAGAAGTCTTTTGATGATAGGGTGTTTAAGCAATAAGTGAATAGGTTACTTCAAGGCAAGCGTGCTCCATCTTCGACCACTTTCCAACAGGCGAGAGATCAAACGCGAGTATACAACAGCCTGGTGGTCTTTAAAACAAGAGTGAAATACTTCTTAGAACCTCCGACATTGAAGAATTGCACGAACATTTTAATAATACGTTGACCGTTCTACGAGGAATCGTAAGTGGCAATCTCCCAAAGGTTAAAGGCGCGGCTTAGCGAGTGAGAGGTCGCGTTAGCGATCACTATAGTAGGCGCCAGATAAATGTGGAATAAAGTATATTGATCTTTCCCTAATAACTGTTCATAGGTACCTGAACAATTAAATATGAATCGTTTTTCATTATTAGACAATGTTAACGATCACGAGAGATGATGGTTCGAGCCAGTTTTGTGTCATTAATTCCGTTTTTCAAATTAAAAATGTCAATAAATGTAGGTGGGTCAATGACCGATATTCCACGATTATCTGGCGCCTACTATAGCCTCTCCCATTGTACCATAGACTATAGAACGACGCGAGCCGCTGCTGGTGAACAAAAACTTTAGCTCAGCTATTTTCAATCGCCGCTGCATGTGACCTGCAACTGCAAGGCTTTTTTATGGCACCCTCGCACATTATTGGTGCTATATTTACTCAGTATCAATTGACAGTAGTAATTCATTCAGCAGCCAAGTCAAATTTTGAGCTTCAATTTTATCTTAAGTTATTTGCTTTGATGTTCCGATATATGAATGTTCTGTAAGGTGTCGGACGTAAAAGAATAGCACCATCCCATCACTTCCTGTGGGTGTCGTAAGAGGCGACTAAGGGACTCACCAGAGAATGGGCAGCAGCATTCTCTGTGCATTACAACAGCTACACTGCGATCGACAACCTGCTTGCCAAGCGTGGTGATTATGGCAACACCCCTCCCTTTCGCCTTTGTCCAGCAGTGGACGCATTTCGGCTGATGATGAAGATGATTATTTGCTTTGTGTTAATAAATTCGACAGCTCAAGTTTAAGTTATTTTGGGTATTTTTAAATAGTAAAAATGTAGCAGAAATCGTGTTTTTTTATATTTTAGAAATTTGTATGTTCTTTCAATTTCAGGATTAAATAAGGAACTTATCACCCATTTAGACCTCAAATATTTTATCGGTGAGGACGACATTCACGCATATTCTAACCTTTTGACCGTCACGGTCGGGTATAGCCGACAAATTAAAAAGTGCCCAACACGCCACAATAGGCTAGAGTCGACAAAAAAAAAACAGTGAATTTGTGGTTTGGCGTCGCGTGCACACCGATGCAATTGCGATTCTCCGTCTTTGGCACTTTTTCATTTGTCGGCTATAGCCGACCGTGGCGGTCAAAAGGTTAACATTGAACTTGGCTCCTACCGTGGCGTCTCCGAGCTCCATGCTCAGTACTATTGACGTGACACGCACCTCCCTCACATTACATATAATTAGAGAAGTTATCAATATCATATATTATGCAGTGCAATCGCCAGGGCGACCTTTGTATCAAAATCTCAAGGTTGTCAAATATCGCCGATAGCGATAAGACCGCTCATTGTGTTCTTTTCTTTATTTTTATGATACGATTTTGTTTTTTATTAAAGACTAGCGGACGTCACGCGAAAACGAATATATTTATTTATTTAGAAACGAATTTGTATATTTATACGTCATCAAAAGAATTATGAAGCAATTAATATATTGAGTACTAGCGGACGTCACGCGGTTTCACCTGCATAGTTCCCGTTCCCGTGGGAGTACGGGGATAAAATATAGCCTATGTTACTCGCTGATAATGTAGCTATCCATTGCTGAAAGAATTTTTCAATTCGATCCAGTAGTTTTTAAGTTTATTCGTTACATACAAAAATACAAAATATTCCTTATAAGATTAGTGGAATAGTTAGTTTAGGCAGCAAATTTTATTTTTAAAATACTAATTCTTCAAAAACGCTTTTAAATTGCCTTTCATACAAAGGTTCATGGTTTTAACTTCAATAATTTCGGACTCCCATACACACTTTCATCCCCTACAAGCCACTTTAAAAAGAAAGTGGACGAAAATTCGTAGCATAATGTGGTGAGTTTTTTTTTTTGTGAAGTGAGAACAACTGACCAAGTGCAAGGGTTCCGTACCATAAGCCGAAAAGAACACGTTTCTTGTATTCCCTTTTATTTTTAATTTTATTTCATTTTTATTATTTGTTCTTATAGCGGTAACAGAAATACATCATCTGTGAAAATTTCAACTGTCTAGCTATCGCGGTTCATGAGACACAGCCTGATGACAGACAGACGGACAGTGGAGTCTTAGTAATAGGGTCCTGTTTTTACCCATTGGTTACGGAACCCTAAAAATGAATCGAATACGACTGAGTGAACACACGCCCTTAAATAGACAACACGCATTCAGTCTTGGCCTGTTTTTAGTAAAGCAAGTGTAGATCTATTCTCTATGCCTAGTTCATGCTGATACGAACCATGAACCATGACGAATTTGTAATCAATTTCGCATCGTTATCATGGGCTCGTAGTTAGAATGGAAGCCAAATAACTAGAATGAGGAAGTGCGATAGATAAGGATGTGAATGCAGTACCTATCTACCAGTTTCCGGCAAAAAATAATAAATACTACCCTAAAAGTAGCAGTTTGATATCATTATGGGCTTGTTTTTAGGGTACCGAACGTCTGTATGACAAACCGGTCAAGGGTAGCCGGACTTGCACACGAAGGGTTCCGTGCCATAAGCCAAAAAAACATGTTTCTTGTATGGCCCCTTTTATTTTAAATTTTATTTCGTTTTTATTATTTGGTGTTATAGCGGCAACAGAAATACACATTCTGTGAAAATGTCAACTGTCTAGTAGGTGTAGTCATGTGATACAGCCCGCTGACAGACGGACGGACGAAAAGACGGACGGATGGACGGACAGCGGAGGCTTAGTAATAATGTGCCGTTGGTTACCCTTAGGATACGGAACCCTAAAAACGAAATCCTAATAGAATCTGTCGTGCGTGTGTCTGTCTGTCCATCTTCACAGTTAATTTGCTCAGAATCTATTGCATAGGTTCAGTGGAATACGATTCATGAATTAACTTCTGTACTCCATACACGGACGCGTAAGGTACCTAACTATGGGTAGACGGGGCCCGACAGGGCCAAAGCCTGCCAGGGTTGCGGAATTTGTTCGAAAGAGTCACCGCGGCCCTGGAACGCAAAGGGCTTTAGAACACCGACGGGTTTTACTCAGTAAGAGTCTGACACGTCCTTCCTCTCCACCCAGAGCGGAGGAAGTCATTTGATGATTTCTCATCCAATAGTAAGTTTGGGTAGGTACCTATTTTGAGTATGGGGTCACTTTCGGGGCACAATCCAAAAAAATTAAAAGAGTTCTTCAAACCTTTTCGCGTGACATATTAAATGAATAAAATGGGTTAATGTGGGGGTGTTAAATACTTTTTTCATAATTTAATCAATCAATATATAACGTGTAACAGAATAAACGCAATACCTCTTATGGGGTCATTGTACTCATCATTACGAACAACTTTTACTATTGGACCAACACTAAAATCGCGAAAAAAAAAATCTGCTATGCAAAAATATATGGGGAAATCAATTTTTTTTGCGATTTCAGTGTTGGTCCCATTGTATAAACCTAGATTTCGGTACGCCTTTTTGCAAACCGCTAAAATATGTTTTATTAAGTGTAAATCATCCGTGAAGCAAATGCTCAGGTCCTTCACCTCTATGACACGCTGCAGCGGATTCCCTTCTTTTAGGTACTGGTGGTGACTAGGTCTGCGTGCGCGGGTAAATGATAGCACACAGCACTTCGCTACATTGAAGAATAGTTATCTCTTCAAAATTAAAGTGAACAGGCTTCTTCTGGGTAAGCTCGCTCCATCGTCGACTTTGTCTCTGGTATCTATGACCTAGACTAGAGTCAAGAGCAAACCCATATTAAATAAAAAAATAGTTAATTCTCTTTACTCCAATCAGCGACCCTATCTAAATCACACTGCAGTGCGTCATGATCGGCTGCATCTTTCACAACACGAACCAATTTCAAATCGTCCGCAAAAAGTGGGCAAGTAGACTCCTTGACTACTTTTATTAAGTCGTCCACTGGGTACGTATTGTAATATCTAAAATTAAAAGAACTAACGTATAACCTACATTCAAAAAATCTAAATACATATATTTTTAAATACCTAAGCAACTAACACCTACCTACGAATTACCTAAGCTTAAAATACCGATTGCTTATGTTTAAAATACCTACTCGTTAAAATATCGAACAAATTTTGATTGTGGTATTATGTGAAGTAGCGCTCGCCGGCCGCTGCCGCAGCACCGCTCGCATCGCTCGCTCGGCTCGCGCGCGGTTGGTCACAGTTCTAACCTAACCTGTTTAACCCACTTAAAAATGACGTATCATACCTCCAATCTACCGCATTTTTTACATTCAAATATGTACCCAATTCATCATTTTGGAATGAAAATGGGACGGTCCTAAATTACTTCCTTGGCTGACGCCTGATCTCGTGTGGTATATCTCAAATGATGTAGAAGATGTACACTCAGAGAAACAATAGCAGTAGAATTTAAAAATATGTCCATTAAATGCCCTTTACTCATACCACAGGCATTCTGTTGATAACATAGTAGTCTTCCAGGCCAGACAATGTGAAAGTATGAGGTCAAGTAAATACAGATAATAATTTTATATTTATTGCAAACATAAGGAGGATCCTTTGTGTGGAGTATTTATTATCATTGTATAAAGGTGCATGCTCCTCTTTTATTATTTTCTTGATTGATTAGATATTTTTCTGTGGTCCTTTAAATTTTAATGAATGGTACTGCTGTACCTATATGTATTGTCACCGGAAAATTGCAGACTCCGTAAGATTGTAATAAAATGTAAAAAGATTATCATTTCTCATATCGAGAAATGATAATCTTTTTAATCATGAAAAAAAAATTATTGTACAATAAATCCCATCCAAATTCCATAGTTTCCAATATATTCGTGTCTATAATAAGAAAAAATTGTTTACAATTTCACGCGATATTTTACAATCTTACGGCGTTTGCTATTTTCCGGTGATTTAATATACTACCTAATTTTAACAGCAACACATGCTCAACTCCTGGAGGAGCTCGTGAATAAAGAATAACAGCGGCTCGGGTCGATCAAGGTTAAGCAACACTTGCTAAGGCTGGTCTGTGGATGGGTGACCATCTTAACATACCGACTTTCCTCTGTGCCTCAGAAAGCACGTTAAGCTTTTTGCTTTGGCAGTCATTACGGATTGTCAGAAGCCAGTCAATCTGACTCCAGTCTTGTCAAGAACTACCTTGTTACCCAGTTAATGGGTTGTGAAGGTCTGGTAGGCAGCCGCTCTACGTAAAATACTGGTATTCAGCTTAATCTGGTTTGACTGGAAGCCGACTCCAATATAATTGGGAAAAGGCTAGGCAGATGATGATGACAAGCTCTACTTGGAAAAGGGAGACCTTTGCCCACCATTTGGATTGGAAATCAATAAGCTAGATAAATGTTAGGAACAATACAAAAGTTGACTTAACTCAGATTCTTAAAGATTTTAATTCCATTTCCAGAATGTAGCACAAATTAGTTTTGAACATACTTATTTTGTTTTATTATTTTAATTTATTAAATACCAGCAACTTCGTACGCGCATATCCCGTTTGTTCCCGTTTCCGTAGGAATTTCGGGAAACCCTCTCTTAATGCTGCCCAATGCTCCCCAAGGAACCTACATGACATGTCAAATTTCAGGTTTCTATGACCGGTCACTCGGTAACAGAAGAGTTGAATATTATATTGATTAAAGATATAAGATAAATTGTTATTTGTTAAAAAACTTATAATATTTCAATAAAATTAGTTTAATTTTGTTTCTAATATAAAGATTTTTTTTTATAAACATCAGCATTATTATTATAGTCGTTACCTAGTGACAACATCCCCCTTAAGTAAGTACTCAAGGTAGACATCAAGAATTTATTGCAAGTAGTGAATGGTTTTATTATGCCGCGATTACGGTATCTTTTACTTGCTGAGTAGCAGAGGCCAAATGGCAGTTACTTCATAAAAAATGTGGCTGTGCAGCTGCATTTAACAATCTTTGTAAATTGCAATACATTATAAAGGGTGTCTGGTGGCAGAATCAGGAATTTAAAGTTATGTTTAAATTGAACCTCTAATGATATACATTTATTTCAAAAACTATTACAAAGAAGACGAGAAGTGATTTCGGAATGGCATTAACTTCGCAAACAATATTTTCTTTTAGTGTTGAGATGGTCGCTGGGTTTGTTTCATAAACTTAACTTTTGAGGTCCCATTTTGAAACCCAGAGATCCGAGATCACTACTCCAGCGAGTGGCACGAAATACGGAGGCCAGATTCCAAGAGTGTGTCCAAGGTGACGGCCAACATTTAAACAAAATATTTTAAAAATAAAATCCGCACTTGTCTTCTTTGTATTAGTTTTTGAAAAAAAAATTTATTTCATTAGAGGTTCTTTTTTAAATAAACTTTTAATTCCTGATTCTGCCACCGGACACCCTGTATAAATAGTTGTTGAGTTCTGTTAAAGAAATGATGAGCACTTTTTTTTGTCTTTTTCAAATTTAATGTGTACCTGAATTAGTAGAAGATTGACAAAAAGAAAATTAAAAAAAAGAATGATAAAAATAAAAACCTTAGTTTAAACAATGTTCAAGAGATTCTAAAAAAAATCTATACTTTTTTTTTTATAAAAATCTGCTAATTAGTAATAAACTAAGCAAAGGTTTTTTTTTTTTAATGAATTGGTTTTGCTTATGTTAAACATTTATATTTACAGTCAAATAAAAACAAAAATTTTAAGCTAACACAAACAAAATGATTCAGTACCAGGTAAGTCCTTTTTTAACTTTGTCAATAAAGTTTAAAGGACAAGAAGGACATTGGATATTGACACAATAGGAATCGGATTTTCTAGAAGGCTTTGGAACTTGAAGGCTTCTGGGATAACTTGATAAGGTTTTCAAAGATTCTTCAAAAGGATCTGGGTAAGGCTTGCTACCTGTGGTAAATAAACTTGTTAGTAAACAAATATCATTGGTTAAATGACAACAAGTTCAGAAAAGTTAAGGAATACTGCCTACACAACAAAATGTTCTACAGGTAAGTTGAATTGAAAATGACGTTATGCTAACTGTACAAGACATACTTGGTCAATAACATCGATTCAAAACCGGCGAAGTATGTTAAACAAGTGTGTGGGCGACTTAATAACTTGAATCATAGATCGAAATAACTTTTAAGGCACCGACAGTAACGATTCAATCAATTTTCCCGCTAAAAAAATACCAAACAGGTTTCAATCCTGTACGTAGACCTCATTGTTTACTTTTGCGTTAAAAAAAAATGCCGCGTGTGCGTTCTACTTTCTTTCCACGTCCAGTTGGAAACTTAAAAACTAAGCGAAAACTGCTGAAATTCGACAAGTAATGTAAATGTAGAGGTAAAAGATAAAAGCAATTACCTTATAAAGGGCGAGTTCCGCTTTCCACGCCGGAAAATCCGTGCAAAATATGTAAAAATCCACAAAACTTTGACCCACTCACAACATAACTTTTAAACACAAAATACAACACAGAGACCACTTTTAACAACTAGGTAACACTTTAAAAATATTGTTTAAGGCACTGTTTACTAGTTCTATTAGTAAATAAGGTTTGTTTTAATGAAAATAAGTCGGCATTTCAAGTTTTTAACAAAGTTAAAGTTTGACAGTTTGAGTTTACGTCGAAGCCTCTCGCTCGCTTCGATGTTCATTCTATTCGACAGCAAAGTGAACGCGTCCGAACGGTCCGAATCGCATGTTTGTAACTGTGTCTGTAGGCAGTCCAATAAATTATTATCAATGCAGCTGATGGCGTTTATCGGCGATAGTTATATTTTTATCATAGCATATTAGCAGTAGATATGAGAAACTTTTTTTTGCGAAATGAATTGGGTTAGGTAGGTATCGAAAAACGTGGGCGACAGTGTGTATAGAGATAGAAGGATCTTACTTTCAGAAGGGTTGCTGTTGGTTACCTTTTTTTAAAATTTTACAGAAAAACTAGAAGGCAATATTTACAACTGTCTTAGCCATGAACCAAAAGTTTTGGTTCATGATTTATATAGTAGCTGTTCAAGCATATAGCTTATGTGAACCATTGGTCGATTGTAATATTATCTAGTTCGTTCCATCATCTTCAAACGAGGTATACCGCGTCGCCTTTAGGGCTTCACATAGTGACTATTTAGAGCCATAGCTTATTTGGTACATGGCCGACGTGGCCAGCCTAACCCCACTGCAATTTTGCAGCTTTTTGAGCAACGTCAGTATTTTAATCTGTATGCTTGAGCGTGGAATGGAGTCAAAACTTAACTTGCGAGTTCTCAACTTCAAGCTCGCTTTTGTAGATGTGTACAATTAAGAATTGAGCATAATAACAGTCCGCCATACCATACCATGGACAGTCCGTGTGTCCTGCACCAATAATGCGTAATAGCCATCTTCCACGAGTTATGAATATTATGGTCTATTAAATTTAACGCCGAGAAGAGAATACTGCGTTCCATCGCACGTCAAACCTTGAGTTTAGATTTTTAAATGTTTGCCAAAAACCAAGTCTAAGATTAAAATGGAAAGAATGCTTAATCTTCCGCTTGAATAGTTCATGAGTGATTCCATTTCTTCATTTCTTTGTGCTGTATGGTGTCGGACGTAGAAGAATAGCACCATACCATTACTTCCATGGGTGTCATAAGAGGCGACTCAGGGACTCACCAGATAATTTATTATTTGCAAAAGTTGGCTTACAAATAATATTTTTGCACGATTTTGCATGATACCTAACTGTTATCGACGGCGAATCAGACTTTCTGTTAATATTGTTCCAAATTCTATCAAATTAACTCTGTAGCGAAGTCAAGTGTATATCAATCCGTCATGTAGGTATGTGATGGATCATTACAACTTTTTAGCCGCGGTTGTGCGTACAATTTTTTGGACACCGAGGCTATGTGTGCGCATAAATGTATTCAAACATTTTCGCGATGAATTTTGATAAATATTTTGTTGGGTATTGGTCATTGCAGGTACTTTTTGTCAATGAACTTATTATGAACAATATTCTACGTAACAATACAACATAGTCAACATAATTATCTTTAAAAAGTCATCATAATGTTTTATGTCTATAGTTGTAAGATGATCTGGTACATTGACAGTTCTTGATGATTATCATTTTTGTAGATGGATGGCATAACAGGAACATCAGGGCAAAACATCTAAAAAAGAAAGTCAGTAGGTACCTACCTAATGAAAGTTTGACAGTTCGTATGTCAAAAGATTTCTTAATAATCTGTGGACACTACTCTCACAAAGCGCTTCGGACCATCGGGCGATTGCCGCATTCCATACATATTTTTCTCGCCAGACAGCCCGCGAAACCGGTCCTGCCGAGCCTTTATCCCCCCTGTATCACGATGAAACAGCATTGGAGGACGTCCATTGCGTGTTTTGTATCGTCTATTTAAAGTTGACTTGAGAACTGGAGAAGAAAACCCGCAATGGACACTGATGTGGAAATAGTGTAAGTATTTTTGACATCTTAAAGTCCAACTTAGTACAAGCAGATTGGAATGCTCGAGTTTGGAAGGTTGAAAAGTAGTAACGAAAATTTTTCATTGGCATTTCGCGTACTAAATGCAATTTTATTGCGTAAGTGTGCTGTAAGTTTGATAATGTTTTATTTGTTCCTAGGTACTTTAGCAGAAGGTTAGTATGGGATAAGCAGTAGAGGGAAATTTAAAAAAAATGGGTATCAGTGTTTCATTTAGTTAAATACTTATTCTTTATTTTCTTCTTTTCTAAATAATGACAGCCGGACGGGTCGATCTTCAAGGTTAAGCAACGCTTGCCGAGGTCAGTCTGTGGATGGGTGACCATCTTACAACATATCGAGATTCCTCCGTGCCTCGAAAAGCGCATCTTTGTAGATCTTTGACATTCGACAAATTGTCAGAAGCCAGAAAATCTGACACCAGTCTCACCAAAAAGTACCTACTGTGTTACCCAGTTAATGGGTTGTGGAGATTTGGTAGGCAGCCGCTCGACGTAAAATACTAGTATTCAGCTGAATCCGGTTTGACTGGGAGCTGACCCCAATATAGTTGGGAAACGACTAGGCAGATGATGAAATAAAACACAGTAATAACTTAACATACAAGTTATCATTTTATCTTTGGTTTTGTAAATTATTACATTTAAAACATAAGACAGCGTTTTTAATTAATAGTTAAAGTAGGTACATACATTTATTTGTTCTAAAAACAAAATTGTTCACATTTTGACTAAGGCAAGATAAGTAGGCGAGAGGAAGGAAGAAGATACAGGTCAAATGCACATAATTATATAGTATTAGTTGCTCTACGAAAATAGCTGCATTTATAATAGTAAGTAACAAATCTTGTATATTTTGTCGCGACGTTTTACGATGACTGGGTCAGTGTGTTTCAACCCTTACCTTTACAGTAAAATAAAATTATTGACATTTAAAATAAACACATAAGTATCTAAACAAGTATTTCACATAGTTCTTAAATAATTGTAAATACATTAAAAATGAGATCCAAATAATTCATTCTTATATTGCCATATTTCAACAAAACACACTTTTGAAAAAAAAACATGTTTCGCGCCATTTGATTATAAAACCTCGTTTTAAAAAAACTTTTTTCAAAAAAATACAACTGACTTCCGAAATTAAAGTTATTTTATACTTTGTAGTTTTTTTTTTTTTAATTTGGAAATCGGTTGTATTTTTTTGTAAAAAGTTTTTATTTTATATTTTTTAGAGGTACACACCCCACACCCAACAACACCATTGGAAAGTCACAGGAAAGCAAAACACGCAATTTCGTTTACTCGGATGAATTATTTTCTATTTCCTCCAGTTATTATTGGCATATTATTGGCTCGGAAATGGTGAATCATTTAAATGTTTTTTCTTCTTAACCTTTTAAACAGCAGATCATAAACGCAATGCCAATAAAGCGAATTTGTCACATATTTGTCACACTTGGTGTACAGGACACGCGCTTGCTTGTCATGAAGACATGACAATGGTGTTCAAAAGGTTTTAGCTTTTCAAAATTAATCGAGCATGGGAAATATTTTACAAAAAATAAATTAAATGAAAACACGAACCGACGACACAACCTAATTGGAAATCACAAATAAATTGTTCAATAAAATACGTTAATCGGTAACTTAGCTAAGTGCTTACCTACTTCGTTTACAGAGTCGATTAAGATTAGCCAGCGAAATTTCGTAATCGACATGGAATGGTATGGGGTACCTACATATAATATATTTTTTTAGAGAAATATTTGTACGCCATATTAAGGCAGGATATGCTTGAACCAATATTGTAATATCTCTTGTACCATATTCTGACAAATGAACATTTTTGATTTGATTTGAAAACAAATAAAAACATAATTTCAAATACTTAAATCTCGGTTTGGTAAGATGGTCACCGATATCCCATACCCACGGATCGTACTTGGCAAGCGTTGCTTAACCTTTAAGGCATACCCGTTCGGCTGTTACTATTTAGTCACGGGTATGTATGTATGTAGTTATGTTATGTACATTACCAGTCCAAATGTAATAAATCTTTATTAGATTGTAATTTCTTGATATATTATGAAAAAATCGTTTTGTTAACAATAAATCCCATCCAAATTCAATAGTTTCCAATATATCCGTGTCTTATTAAGAAAAAATAGTTAACAATTTCACGCGATATTTTACAATCTTACGGCGTTTGCAATTTTCCAGTGACATATTATCCATTTCATCTGCGAAGTTGCGCTGGATAGTTTTAATTAGACTATGTACGAAGTTGATAATATAAAAGCATTGTATGCATTAAGGCAATATTCAATTCGAAATATTAGAATATAATATTTTTTTACAAATTGCCATGACTTCAAATTCGAGACATTTAAATTAAGTTTTAAATAAGTTAAGATCTTAGTTCTAAAATAATAATAATTAAAAGTTACTGTAATGTAAGCAATAATATAATAATACGAATGTACATATATTTTGAATAAGAATTTATTCAATACAGGGTGTAACGGAGAATTGTAGTCATATTTTCAAAAACTGTTTCTGCTCATTTAGATGAACAACTTTCTTTGAGGAAGTAATAGTCAATTAAAAACAAAAAAAAAATGTTCCATTCAAAGTTATTTTCAGCTGATCAATATTAGTACTTTTTAGGTTCCGAACATTCGTAAAAAACTCACTCGGGTGTCTGGCTGTCTGTCCGTGTGGCACAGCCGATTTTCCCCGCATCTACTGCACCGATTTTGTTGAAGTTTGGTACACATAAATTCAAAATACCACTTCAGACATTAACCTACATGGTTCTCATATGATTTGACCAGTACGATTGTATGGACTTTAAAAGAGACTTTGACATCTGAGTTTGTTTCGGTGTTTCTTCTCAGGGTAGTCAGCTAGGAAACACCGGCCTCGTCTAGTTTAAAAATTACCAAAAAAGATTGACGTGTAAAAGTGTTTATTATTTATTTATTTATTTAAACTTTATGTACAATAGTGGTACATGGGCGGACTTAATGCATCAAGGCATTCTCTACCAGTCAACCTTTGGGTTATAAAGACTATACTGTGGTAGGTGTACAATAAATAAAAATAAGATTCAAAATTGATTGAATTGAATGTGTGTTATGTTTAACCTATTTACAAAATAAATATCATTTGTCATTTGTGACTCAAACACGGACGTGTTACGAAAATAAATACTTTTTGAAAATGGGGTCGCTTTTTGGGAGAAAACCAGAAAACGTAAAAATAATGGTTTCATACTTTACCGTGTGACGTATCAAATGAAAGGGCCTATTGTGAGGGTGACGAACATATTTTTTTCATAATTTTAAAATAAATGGTTCTGAAGTTATTCAAGAGATTTGATGAAAAATTACCATTCCCCCCTCCTCGATTCCGAAACTACTGAACCCGAAAGAATGGTCACTTTGAAGTAGGAAAAAACAGAAATTTGTATTGAGATGAAACTGTCAAAAATAACTAATTACAATACTTCCAGAAGCGCTATTAATTATTAATTTAGGTCCAAAGTCTGGAACTACCGCTAAAATAATTTGGCAAATAGGGTAGATTCTTGAAAAAAATGGTAAATGCAATTAATTCGTGAAGCATCGATTTTTTCTCACCAAAAACCGCGGGTTAATTTTTTTAATTTGTTTTTTGAATCATTGTTTTTCCTACTTTACCGGACGCTTTTATCGTGCATTTTTTTTCTGTATCGTTCTCACATATATGTATGTTTAATTTCAACAAGAATGATGTAACCAAAATATTGTAAAACAAAAATGATTTAAAAGAGTGTCCGTGGAGTTTCTTGCACGTTCTTCTCCACAGAGATCTACGCTCTGGAACGTGCAAATAGCTTCATCTCTTTTGACTGACCAACCTTGACAATTCAAAAGTGCCTGTAAATGGTTTAATTGAAATAAATAATTTCTGTTTGAGTTTGAATCTTCTATTGCTTACCCGGAGTCATAATGTTTGAAATATTTGTAATCAAACTCACCGATCGTATCCACAACACATTCAACACATACGATTAAAACAGGCATCACCGACATTGGTGACAAGTCTGCGAGGCTATAATGGTTCGGCGGGTCACACTTATAGGACGCATCAAGACCGATGGGCCAGGATCGTAACGCAGTGGGTGCCTGAGGACGGGCGTCATAGCCGAGGCAGGCCAAAGAAACGCTGGGAAACCTGAACCAGCTGTGGGACCATATAGGTTAGGGGGAGGATAAACCTCGATTTAACAATTAACTCTGAGTTAATAGGAAACTCTGGATTGTGCCTAAGGGATATTTTTAAGCGGTTTTAATGATAATGGTTTTGGAAGTTTTATTTGATTTCTTTATACATATAGTCTTCTAGTTTAATAATAAATGGAAGGTTTGAAAGTCTAAAGGATCTAAGTTCCAAATACTGAAAAAACCGGTATTTTATGAAAATACAATCTATACCTTACGGTATTAAAAAAAACCACAACGCGAAATTAAAGTTTTAAAATAGGCAAACACTGTAAAAGCCAATGTATTCGCGCTACGCTTTTTTATATCTAGTTATATTAAAATTGGCACTTAAGTCCAGTTTTTTCGAACGAAACTCATGTCAAAATTATTGTGACAAATTGTCGAACGCGCGTTTTCTAGTTATCGCATCCTCGACTAGCGTTAAATTTGTGACAGGTCTGTATTTTTTTTTAACCGGGCGTTAGACCCTTTAGATTTTCAATCCTTCAATCGTAAACTTGATTCGTTTACTCTTTAACTATCGGGGCGCCATCTACCGGCTCAGTTTAGCGTAACATATATTTTATAACTCCATACAAAAATAATTTCTTTCAGTCACATTTGTCACTCTTCCCGACCTCAATACAGTTGGGAATCTTTTTCTACAAAACATGACTCTTTGACCAATGCTCCTACAAGAGTGGGCATAGTGCAGATGTTTGTCCAGCGCTGGGCTTGCGGTGTATTAGTCTGGAAGCCAATGCTGGGTGCGCCAGAGAAGGCAGTAGTAACCATTGTGGGTGTTCGTTGAGTTTGAAGACTGGAATAAAGAAAGTCAAATGTGAATTTTAAATTATGGACAGGATTTTTAAGTAGCTTGATAATTTATGGAAGTTAATCAAGGTTGCCTGGAAGAGATCGCGGGATGCGATAAGGTTTTTTAGTTTAAGATTTTCTATAAGTATTTTTAATTTGGTGTAAAATAAAGTATACATATATAAATAAATAAAATCAAGAAAATTGGTAAGATAAGAAAGTACTGTGTTCTTTGGTTCTTAACCTTTTGAACGCCAGAGCATAAACGCATCGGCGTGCCCCCGACGCCAAGCCCCAAATCCGCCATACTTTTTGTCACATATTTGAGACGTTTGGCGTACAGGGAGCGCGCTTGCTTGTCATGTATACGTGACAATGACGTTCAAAAGGTTCGTTCGTAATTTATTTATCTCTGAAACGATTGCAGGCCCTGGTTGGCAACTGTTTAAACGACCTGGCCAAATATATTTTGCTCACCTATTTTTCTGCCCTTTATGAGTTGACAGTTTTTACCTAAACGTGACGTCAAAAGTCCTGATCTTTGATGCGTTTTATATTTTTTCTTGATTTAATAAAGCAAGAAATACGTTTCCAATATTGTTCGGTAAACTAACTGACAGATTAAGAGAATCATAGTGGCACTACGACGTCGAACAAGAGGAATTTATCTGTAAAAAAAACATTGTGTGCCGTCACGGGACGCCTGGCAGATGTGAAACATCGACATTATTTTGTAGAAGTAATATGCATAAGGAGGATGGACGGCGTCGCCGAGGCCGGCCCAGAAAGCGGTGGCGAGATGACTTGGATGTACAGCACGAAGGCTGGTTCGAGGTGGCGCAAGAAAAGAATGTCTGGAAGGATATGGGGGAGGCCTTTGCCCAGCAGTGGGACACAATAGGCTAAGGAAAAATATGCATAAAATACAACAGGAACTAAATATGGCATAATGAAAAAAATACAAATAGACTGTATATATTTGTCACCGGAAAATGGAAAACTCCGTAAGATTATAAAATTACTTCAGAGATTGGAAACCAGGCTCTTATTGGTCTGTTCGGATATGAGCTCACTCAACAAAGACCAATGAGGGGCCAAGTTTCCAATTTAACTATCACACCAAACCAGATAAATTGTAGACTTGTGCTCTGATTGGTCGCCATTTTATGTCAGTCCACAATTTCTCGGAATGTCTTCGAGATATTATAGAATATAGACTATCAAATCTTGATGCGTAAACAGTATTCTAAATGTTCGGTTGACAATTTATCGAGAGTTTACAATCTCTCAAGTTATTTTATAATTTTACGGAGTTTACCATTTTCCGGTGACATATATATGCCATAGTATAGCGAGGCGACGCGTCGCCACGCCAACAATCGGTTTTACCCGCGGCTATAGATGTTTCACATCAAAAACCTAGTGATACTTACATGTGGAGCGTATCTCTGTAACAGTGGGCGGTACCCGTGCCCGAAGGTGGCTATCATGCCAGCCTCGTCGCTCCGGTGCGGGTGCAGGGGGATGATCACTTGGACCTGAAACGAAAAGACGTATTAATGGTAAGAAATCTTAAAAAATCGTTCCTGATTTGGCCAAGAAAAAGAAATTTAATTTAAAGAAATAGCAATGTTTGGGAGGTTTGTGCCGACTTATTAAGACACGGAGCGATTATCAAAATTCACAGAGCGGCGGGTTTTGTCACCTACAATATTTGAAAATGAAAAAGTGTTTATTCACAGTAATACATTCCTAACAATATAATTATTACCATAGAAACGGGAGGATCCTCCGACCAGACGGGTGTTGTGTCTGGTGGGCCCGATAAGAGGCAGTAAAGTTGGCATATGTAAACTTCATAATAACTGGCAAAATGTGGGAGTATAGAGGTATGCGGAACAGGGAGTAAAGTCCCGCAAACCTCCATAGAAAAGGGAGGATCCTCCAACCGGACGGGTGTTGTGACTGGTGGGCAACTGCCCGATAAGGGGCAGTTAAGTTGGCATATGTAACTTCATAATAACAGGCAAAATGTAGGAGTTTAAAGGTATGCCCCGTAAACCTCCATAGAAAAGGGAGGATCCTCCGACCAGACGGGTGTTGTGTCTGGTGGGCCCGATAAGAGGCAGTAAAGTTGGCATATGTAAACTTCATAATAACTGGCAAAATGTGGGAGTATAGAGGTATGCGGAACAGGGAGTAAAGTCCCGCAAACCTCCATAGAAAAGGGAGGATCCTCCAACCGGACGGGTGTTGTGACTGGTGGGCAACTGCCCGATAAGGGGCAGTTAAGTTGGCATATGTAACTTCATAATAACAGGCAAAATGTAGGAGTTTAAAGGTATGCCCCGTAAACCTCCATAGAAAAGGGAGGATCCTCCGACCAGATGGGTGTTGTGTCTGGTGGGCCCGATAAGAGGCAGTAAAGTTGGCATATGTAAACTTCATAATAACTGGCAAAATGTGGGAGTATAGAGGTATGCGGAACAGGGAGTAAAGTCCCGCAAACCTCCATAGAAAAGGGAGGATCCTCCAACCGGACGGGTGTTGTGACTGGTGGGCAACTGCCCGATAAGGGGCAGTTAAGTTGGCATATGTAACTTCATAATAACAGGCAAAATGTAGGAGTTTAAAGGTATGCCCCGTAAACCTCCATAGAAAAGGGAGGATCCTCCGACCAGACGGGTGTTGTGTCTGGTGGGCAACTGCCCGATAAGGGGCAGTTAAGTTGGCATATGTAACTTCATAATAACAGGCAAAATGTAGGAGTTTAAAGGTATGCCCCGTAAACCTCCATAGAAAAGGGAGGATCCTCCGACCAGACGGGTGTTGTGTCTGGTGGGCAACTGCCCGATAAGGGGCAGTTAAGTTGGCATATGTAACTTCATATTAACAGGAAAAATGTAGGAGTTTACAGGTATGCCCCGTAAACCTCCATAGAAAAGGGAGGATCCTCCGACCAGACGGAAGTTGTGTCTGGTGGGCAACTGCCCGATAAGAGGCAATTAAGTTGGCATGCAGAATTTTGCTACGTTCGTTTTTGTGGCGGTATATATGCACTACAGGAGATACTATCATTCAATTCTGCTTACCCCTTTGCTAATATCATGCTTAATGTTATGATAATATCAAACTCACATCTTCTTCATAAGGTCTGAACACAGTGAGTGGTCGTAGAGATGCAGCATCAGCTACTATGACGCATCCCCACGCTGTGCCGATGTATAGCTCGCCGCGGAGAGCGCAGAGCGCTGTCACCTGAGAAAAAACATAAACCGTACATTAATAATATTATTTCATGATTAACATTGTAAGACCAGCTGTGCCCGCGACTTCGTTCGCGTGGATTTTGGAAAAAAAATCGTGTCGCATTGATACGCACAGTTAATATTTGCATAACCTATTCGAATTAAGATTTAAAAAAATATACCCACCGAATTGAGAAACTCCTGCTTTTTAACCGACTTCAAAAAAAGGAGGAGGTTCTGAATTCGGTTTTTTTTTTTTCCTCTTGCACACTCTCAGAGCAGGGTACCAGCTTACTACAGTCCACTGGTAGACACACACTCCTGTGGTACAGACATATAACTCACCCGGCACTTATCCTCAGTGAGATGCTCGTCCAAGGCGATGGACTGCAGACTCTCAGAGCAAGGTACCAGCTTGCTGCAGTCGAGGCGAGCGCACTGCTGCTTCGTACGCACTGACCACTGGCAGACACACTCCTGTGGTACAGACATATAACTCACCCGGCACTTATCCTCAGTGAGATGCTCGTCCAAGGCGATGGACTGCAGACTCTCAGAGCAAGGTACCAGCTTGCTGCAGTCGAGGCGAGCGCACTGCTGCTTCGTACGCACTGACCACTGGCAGACACACTCCTGTGGTACAGACATATAACTCACCCGGCACTTATCCTCAGTGAGATGCTCGTCCAAGGCGATGTACTGCAGACTCTCAGAGCAAGGTACCAGCTTGCTGCAGTCGAGGCGAGCGCACTGCTGCTTCGTACGCACTGACCACTGGTAGACACACTCCTGTGGTACAGACATATAACTCACCCGGCACTTATCCTCAGTGAGATGCTCGTCCAAGGCGATGGACTGCAGACTCTCAGAGCAAGGTACCAGCTTGCTGCAGTCGAGGCGAGCGCACTGCTGCTTCGTACGCACTGACCACTGGTAGACACACACTCCTGGAAGTAAAGAAAGTGGGTTTTAAAATAATGCTAGTCTGAGGTAGGTTTGGGAGTTCATACATGTAGAATGCACCAGGATTTTTTCGCCAGAGTCGTTACGCAGTGGGACCCAGAGGACAGGCGTCGTCACCGAGGGAGGCTTAGGTAACGTACCCATACTACGTGACCTGTTCAGGAGGGGGGGGGGTGGGAGAGGGTTCTTCAGAATACCATGCTTGGTCACAGTGGGGGGGGGGAGGGCTTAGGTTTTTGTCACGTGGTCAATATCCTCTAGAGAAACTCCCACTTTTTTGAGCTACATTTAAAAATGGCACCCAGCGTTTAGCGCTTTTCTTAAGTTTCTGTTGAACAAAACAATAGGTATGCAAGCACTTTTGGCGTCACGCGGTAAGCGCCGTATTAATGAAGACAAATATGAGCCAATTTTTTTTTCTTTAAATTTTCTGTTTGCAAAAGAATATTTAAAATCATATTTATGAATTCTATCTTTCGCCGGCGGCTCCGCCCGCGTCAATGTCGAAATTCATCCCAAGGGAACATACTCCCGGGATAAAAACTATCTCTATACCAAATTTCATCTAAATCAGTCCAGCCGTTACACATACACTCATATACTTTCGCCTTTATAATATTAGTGTGATGTGACTACGTGAAGACTAGAGGGGGAGGGGGCATATACTACGGGTGGTCACCGAAGGCGGAGGAGGGCGGTAAAAAGTTAGAAAAAATGGGTCATGTAGTATGGGTACGTTCCATATCATCGTAACACATCGAGAAGAATGGAAGGCTATAGGGAACGTGCATGGCGTTCGAAACTTTAACGTTAAGAATTTGATATTGAGATGTGGCTGTGGCGACGCTCGTGGGAGGCCTATGTCCAGCAGTGGACATCTATCCGCTAAAAAAATGAACATTTTGCACATAATCCTAATATATAAAATTCTTCCGTTACTGATTGACTGAGTGAGTAACACAACGTACAGCCGGAACTACAGGTCATAGAAAGCTGAAATTTGGCATGTAGGTTCCTTGGGGAGTGTAGGTGAGCACTAAGAGAGGATTTCCCGAAATTCCTACTGGAACGGAAAAAACGGGATATGCGCGTGTGAAGTGGGCAAAAGGAAAGAAACGAATGGGTTCTCAATTATTAAAAATGTAGGAATGTTCGAAAGATTTGCTCGATTTTATGATGGCCGTCGGCGATGGTCTGGATTCTTCAGTACATGGCAGCTTATCACGGGCGAAAGCTGCAACTGGACCACTTATAAATAGAAAAATGACACTTTAATAAAAATTAAATTTTACTCACCGGGATCACAGTAAACAATAACAAAGGGCTCGTCATCAGGTGCCGCCATTAGCGTGACACGCGGCTGCGCCTGCAGCACGTCTGCGCCGCACACGCCGCCCTGGTTCACCGCGTACGAGTACAGCCTGTCGCCGCCCGCCCACACCTCCCAGCTGTGCAGATTGAATGGAATCAGAGTAATCATTTCATTCATTTCGTTCATTTCGTTCATTTCGTTCATTTCGTTCATTTCGTTCATTTCATTCATTTTCTTTTGGTAAGGAACTTCACGAACGCTTTTTTTTCTGGGCCTACATGGTTCAATTAACGTGCGTAGCCTGGCTACGTTTCGGTGACCTCCTTGGACCACCTTTAGTTTAAATTACCACTTCACTCATTTGAACATTTTATTGAGTTTATAAATTGTTTCTAGGACGTCGAAGTAGAGATTATAATAATAATATCTTGGGACAACTCACACACGGTCATCCGATCCCAAGCTAGGCAGAGCCTGTGCTATGGCAACCAGACAACTGATAAACATACTTATATATTTCTAAATACATCCATAAAGAAAATAAAAATAGTATAGTAGAAAATGCCTAAGGCATTAAGTCCGCCTTTGTACAGTGATTTTACTAGTGCATAAGTTTTAATAAATAAATATTATAGACAAATTACACCCACACGCAGAACAAATGATCATGCTCATCACACAAAGATTTGTCCTGGGTGGGAATCGAACCCACGACCTCCGGTTTAGCAGTCAGGGTCACTAACCACTCGACCAACAGGCCAGTCAATTTAGACTATTAAGTAAACGGTAGTTTTGTGCTGATGTGACAATTTCCCCAACCTGTGTAAATCACTCATTGTTTTATGTTTGTTACCTCATAACTCCCGTCATTTATGAACCGATTTGATAAATATTTTTTTGAATTAAAGGATATACAGTATATACATATATACCTTCTTCTGGGTAAGCTCGCTCCATCGTCGACTTTGTCTCTGTCATCTATGACCTAGACTAGAGTCAAGAGCATACCCATCTCAAATACAAAAAAAAATATATGAGACACATGATTTTCAAATACCTATTCATTGTCCACTGAGTGTCACCTAGTGGTCACCATATTGAATTTTGATTACTGTCTTTCTAAGTGACGCTCACTGGGTAAACTCGCTCCATCGTCGACTTTGTCTTTGTCATCTATGACCTAGACTAGAGTCAAGAGCAAACCCATATTTAATAAAAAAAATAAAAAAAATATATATATATATACTTTCCGGTTGGATCCATAGAAAATTCAACAAAATCGATTCAGTAGTTTGGTTTTCAAATCAAAATAGGTGCTGGTTGTTTCTTAGTATTTTTACACCGACTTCGAAAATAAAGTTATGTCATACTTTGTAGTGTTTTTCTATTTGTAAGTCAGTTATATTATATAGTATATTTTTGTAAACAGATTTTAATTTGTAACTTTTTAGGTGTGGGGTACACCTAACAACACCACAGGAAAGCAAATTTCGTTTACTTGGATGACATATTTTTTCCAGCAATTTTTGTTTTGGTTATGCTCATCGCCAAAAAACGCTTTTTTATTAAATATCTTTTTTTTTTTTCTTTTTTTTTGTAAAACTACAGAAAACGAGACAGTTGAAGTTGTTTTGGTAGGCGTATAGCAAGATTTAAACATTATCTTACCCATGAGGCGATCGCACAGCTGCTAGGCAACACAGTTCAGTCGCAGTGCCAAGTTCAGTCAACACGAAGCTGCCTTCGGCTTCCGGTCGACGAGATGTTACCAGGAATAGTCTGCGAATAATAACCACCATTAATAGGGAATATGCATGAAAAAATATTTATTATCTTATTTTAAAAGCGTTTTCTGTATCGCTCCTAAAATGTATAATAAAATACCACAGTCATTTAAAGCATTGCCGGTAGATTTGTTTAAAAAAAAAGATTCGAGATTTATTAACAGACAAGTGTTATTATAACATAAATGACTTTTTGAATGACACTATTTGATATTTTTATTTTATTAATTCTTGGTTTTTGTGACATTTTATAATGAATTTATTTGACTGACATATCAATGTTGAAACTGACAATGACATACTTGGTTTGAAGTGCCTTTAGTTTTTAAGATTTAATTTGTAATTTAGTTTTTATATTTTTTGTAAATTTTATCGAATTTGTACGCCTTATTGGTGAAACATGTACATACTAAGGATTTGTGACATCATGCATGCAAAATTTGCATGTATACGCATGTTTTAACAAATAAAATTATCTTTATCTTTACACGTTATCTGAAAATATACAAAAATATAATATGAACAGTGAAATTAGAATCAAAATTGATCGAAAAACAAACGAGATATGACTATTTTAAACAAATATATTTGTCTCTCTCGCAGAGACGCCGTTTTCTATGGCAGCTGTATGGGTGACATAGTATTTGACGTCAGAGTTCGTATCGGACTTCTCTTTCTAATGAGCCAATAAGTATTACATTTTGCAAAAAAAAAAATGCATGCATATTCCCTATTTTGCATAACTTAATATAAATCGTATTTTAAAAAGCTTCCATCTGCGGCACCGCTCGAGTGAAAGTCTATTACGCCTACAAAAAAAAAACAACGGGTTGCACTCCGGGAGTGCCGGCAGAAGTGAAAACTTGAACATTAACGTTGAGCATTTTTGATATTTTGGAATGGCTAGGGAATAATTTCGCACGAATTACTTTAATTATCAGTATTAAAGTACTATCATTTATGGGGTAAAATACAATATTCATTTATTGCGCTATCGTACACAAACATGACAATTTATATTACATTAAAAAATTAAAACTTCAGAACTTTCCCTCCGTCTTACAAATTTTCGATCAGGTCACGTGTCATGGCGCGAGTTTAACATTTTTTACCCATCCCAAAAAGTGCACAACGCCGCTAAAGAAGTTTTTACTTTAAAAAAAAGTACAATATTCTATATTAGAGTACGGTTGACAACCCTAGAAAGCCTATTTGTAATGTCATTCGTCAGCTGTTGGATGTCAATGTTAGTACTTAAGTATTTGTTGCATTTTAGTGAGCTGAATGGTGCTGATGCACGCGTCATGTTCGTGAACGGGCGCCGTCAGTGGAGACTGGTCATCCCTTAGTTGCCACTGGCTCATTTTAATATTTGATACGAATTGTTTTTTCTTTCTTTACATTATTCTCATATATATGTAGAAGCAACAAGGTTAATGTAACCAGGATTTTTGTAAATATAAAATGATTTAAAAGAGTGTCCGTGGAGTTTCTTGCACGTTCTTGTCCATAGAGATCTACGCTTGCGAACGTGCAAATAGCTTCATGTTTTTGACAGACTGACTTTGACAATTCAAAAGTAGGTTTATTTGAAATAAATGCTTTGACTTTGTCTTTGACTTTTATTACTTTTTATCTCATACAACAGTAACAGAATCAAGGATCATTATAATCATTCTAAACTCAGCTGTTCAGTACATTTTGCCAAGTTGTGCGTAAGTACATAAATGTATGGGGCAGTAGATCTCTTTTCGCGATTTCCGTGTTGGTCCCATAGTAAAAGTTGTTCATAATGATGAGTACAATGACCCCTTAAGAGGGATTGCGTTTATTCTGTTACACGTTGTATACATTTTTATTTACCTGCCACAACTGAGCGCGACGGCCACTCGCTGCAACTTGGACAGTCCCTGCAGCGCCGCCACTGATGACGGAGCTCCCCCGACCGACTCCTGCACGCGCACGCACCATATCAGGGCACAGCTTGAAGCGCTGCAAACATTATAAGTTTACAATAAACTTTACAAGCTCTAGAAATGGGGTCTGCGATTGTTTGACAGTACGGTGATTAATGTTGGCATAGATACAGATCCTGGAGACGAGTTAAGGCTATCTTTTTGAGAAAGTCTATATTAACGCCAAAGAAAAAAGCTAGTACGGTGCTAAATAAGGTGGATATCAAGACAAGGTATCAAGACGGTATCAAGACGTATCAAGACGAGGTATTAAGACGGGGCATCGAGACGAAGTATCAAGACAAGGTATCAAGACGGTATCAAGACGTATCAAGACGAGGTATTAAGACGGGGCATCGAGACGAAGTATCAAGATGGGGTATTAAGACGGGGTATCAAGACGAAGTATCAAGACGGGGTATTAAGACGGGGTATTAAGATGAGGTATTAAGACGGGGTATCAAGACGAAGTATCAAGACGGGGTATTAAGATGGGGTATTAAGACAGGGTATCGAGACGGGGTATTAAGACGGGGTATTAAGACGGGGTATTAAGACGGGGTATCAAGACGAAGTATCAAGACGGGGTATTAAGATGGGGTATTAAGACAGGGTATCAAGCCGGGGTATCAAGACGGGGTATCAAGACGGGGTATCAAGATGGGGTATTAAGACGGGGTATCAAGACGAAGTATCAAGACGGGGCATCAAGACGGGGTATCAAGATGGGGTATCACGACGGGGCCGTTAAGAGCTACAAAGAAATGAAAGCGCCGTTCATTTTGAAGCCTATTCTACTAATGTTATAAATGTGAAAGTTTGTTGGGACGGAAGAACGTTTGTTACTCGTTTATGCAAAATTACTGAACGGATTTTGATGAGATTTAGCAGGTACTTGACCTGGATTAAACAATAGACTTTATTGTGCAAAGTAAATAGTTTTTTTTACTCAAACTTGATGAAACTAAATATTTTTTGGTACGGAACCCTTAAACATAACCTTGTCTTTGCTGTTACGTATTCGGGTAAAAACAGAGGTACTACAGAATACTTACGAGTAAACAGAGATCCTGCCGGCGGAGTCGCCGAGCCACATCTTGTTGCCAACGCGACATATTGCTGTCACCATGACGGGGTCCGCTTTGTCTGACAAAAGAAAAAATTAAATATTTTTTCAGATTGTTGTAGTACCCAGTACGTAACTAAGTTGTAGGGGTCATGATAGGCTGTCACTTTCACAAGACTCGGTCGCGGGCTATGCGGTCCTTATATAGGTCAGTTCATTTCAGAACATTGTACTGTCGAAACATCTGGAAAGTTCACCTAAATACCGGTCCCGTCTGACCATATGTCGAGAACCCTAGAATGCTCTAGCATAGAAAAGTCTAGAAGGTACTTGACTCTACTAGTTCTGCTACACGATACTAGGTGGCGCTAGTAGTAACTAATGTCGTTAAGTACCCGGAATTAATTCTGGCGCGTAACAGTATTTTGACACCGACTTCCGAAATTAAAGTTTTGTATGTTTTTGTAGTGTTTTTTTTATTTATTTTGATGTGGGTTTTCTTGTAAAAAGTTTTTTTTATTTTTCACGTTTTACCCCACGCCCGAAAACGCCACAAAACACGCAATTTCGTTTACTTGGATGACATATTTTTTTCAGCTATGATGGAATGACAGCTCATGTGATCACGTGACATCTTGATTATATGGATTGACAGCTCACTGGCTCACCCAAGCCTTCACTTCGACATGTTTACAGCCGGTTGATTCTGTAACATGTCGAAGTTTAGGCTTGGGGGAAGTGATCACGAGGTGAACTGCCAATCTATATAATCAAGATGGAATGACAGCTCACCTCGTGAACACGTGACATCTTGATTATATAGACTGACAGCTCACCTCGTGATCACTTCACCCAAGCCTTCACTTCGACATGTTTACAGAATCGACCGGCAGAATGTTGGTGATGACTTCCCCGGACGAGCTTCTTCACAAGAAGCTGTACTACTTACCCGTCAGCACTCTAACGGTGTGATGGTGTGTGAAGCTGGTGGCGGTTGCTAGAAGGGTGTGCGCCCTCTCCGGCTCTCCTCCTCCGTACCACATCTCCCAGCCTGGCACTCCTTCTTCTGCGGAAGATTGGACTTGCTTTAACTTTCATTTGATCCGAACAGTAGTTTTAAGTAATGGAGTTTCTTGTCCGTTCTTCTCCATAAGAATCTACCTTTGTGAATGGACAGTAGAGGGAGCGTTCAAGTATTACGTAACGCAATTTTTGAAGATTCTTGACCCTCCCTCCCCCCCATATAACGCGCCGTAACGTTTATATGTACCCCGTCCCCCTCCCTAAACGTTACGTATCATCCAAGTGACAATATTGACCTAAAAGTCACAATTACGTCTACTACTCTCATGTTAACAATTTTTTTAATGAATTAATGTCATTTCAAGAAAAATATTGATGTTTATTTTTGTTTGGCAAAATTACTACTGTTTAGTGACTGTGTAACTCGAAAATATGTTTAGTGAGCTAGCGTTAAATAAAAAAAACAATGTTACGTAACGCGTTGTTCGAACACCCCTCCCGCCCCTGTAACGCATCGTAACGTTTTACAAGACCCCTCATCCCCCCAAATTGCGTTACGTAATACTTGAACGCCCCCAGAGTCGCTTTATTTTTATACGTATTCTTTTAACTGTAATGTTGACGTTCAAAAGTGCCTTTGAATGGCCTAATTGGAATAAACGTTTTGACTTTGACCGAAGTATGAAAACAGGTGAAATGATGCATTGTGCTCACAAAATATAATCAATTGATCAATGTATGTATACAAAATAATGTAAAACTTTTATTTGAAAAGAGTAACTATGGAGTTTCTTGTCCGTTCTTCTCCATAAGAATCTACCTTTGTGAATGGACAGTAGAGTCGCTTTATTTTTATACATATTCTTTTAACTGTAATGTTGACGTTCAAAAGTGCCTTTTAATGGCCTAATTGGAATAATCGTTTTGACTTTGACTTTGTAATGGTTTTAACCATGTAATAAAATGATCACAACATATTATAAAACAAAGTCCTCCGCCGTGTCTGTCTATCTGTTCGCGATAAACTCAAAAACTGCTGCACCAATTTTGATGCGGTTTTCACCAATGGATGGGGTTATTTATGAGGAAGGTTTAGGTGTATAAGTCGTCCCGAAATTCCTACGGGAACGGGAAAATTTCGGATATGCGCTTACGAAATCGCGGGCAAAAGTTAGTATGATGATAAATTTAAATCCATGTAATAACTGGTGCTGTAGTATTTAACAAAAATCATAGTCAAAAAATATAATTACTTTTCTGCGTTTTAGTCTGAATTTTTAACCTTTCAATGCGTTTCCATCTGCCGGTCGATTCTGTAAACATGTCGAAGTGAAGGCTTGGATGAAGTGATCACGAGGTGAGCTGTCAATCCATATAATCAAGATGGAATTATTTACAGAATCGACCGGCTGATCCTTTCGATGCGATTAATTATAAATAGACTGAGCGGCGTACCTTGTGATTGATGATTATGTTCAACGAAATTAACAGCAATAAAACGACAAATCAAAGACAGTTTTTTTTTATAAGGCAACACAAACATTGTACTTTTGAGCATTGGATGGGATACCATCTCATCATCAAATGACTCTTAACGCTCTGAGCGGAGCAGAAGGGAGTGTCAGACTCTTAGCGACTAAAACCCACCCGTGTTCCTCCAAATGCCCTGGGCCGTGTTAACTCTTTTGAACAAATTCCTCAACCCTGGTTTTGCATGAAGTTTAAATTAATAAAAAAATAACTTACCACTGACTCCCAGCACGGTGCAGGCCGCAGCCGCGGTGGCAGTCCTAGCGGCGGCAGCGTCAGCCAGCGCGCAGTACTCGGGCGCCGCCGCCACGCTCACCAGGGCGGCGGCTGAGGGGCGCAGCTCGGGGGAGCCGGACCAGCAGCGGCGCATCGTTTCTAGCATGCAGCAGGGGTATTCTAGGTCCTGAAGGAGGTAAGATGATATAAATGTATGGTTTTAGTCCACAAGGAGGCAGTTATACAGGATTATTTTTGACGTGACAACGTCTAATAAATATTTGTATGGCCTACAGATAGTTGTTCCGGGTCTGGCTGTTTGTGTATGTGAGTTTATATGTTTGTAAACGCACCCACGATACAGGAGAAATTCCTAGTGTGGGGCAACGTTTTTTTTACTAAAAAAAAAAACGATGAGATATTGTAACGTTACGCTCATTGTAACGTTACGATCATTTCATCAATGTTTTGTTATGACGTTGTCACGTTAAACTATCGTCCGAAAACCGACTTTTCAGACAGCCAATTTTTTTTTTAAGTGGCGTGGATAGCCAAATCCGAAACTATGAGGAATAGCTAAATACACTCAAAGGTGTCTCGAACCTGATTGTGATGATAACTAAAACTGTACTCAAAATTCAAATTCAAAAAGTCATTTATTCAAATTAGGCTGAGTGCCAGCACTTTTTGAACGTCAAAGTTCTACATAAAGACAGTCCCCCAAAACGCCCGCCCGTCACCACTTCCTAGTGTTGTAGCTGGGAAGAAGTGGCGCAACAAACTCCCCAGCAACACATCTGTCTGTTAAGCTTTTAAAAACTTGAATTTATACAATAGTATGCAAAGTATTTTACAATACATGACACAGAAAATAAAATATTCAAACTGTAAATCAAATTAAATGAAATTAATTGACACTTGGTAGCTAGCACACTCCATTAAGCCATCAGAAACAGACAAACTCAAGCATTAACAAGTAAACCAAACTAATTATGCCTCCGGGCATAAATGGTGTGCCCGCTAACACGTGCAATAGTATAGTCCGTACTATTGAATGTTTGAAAAATCAGTATTCTTAGCCAGGAATCGAACCGGACGAATTTAATTAAAAAAATCACACCCTGTTAAGTGACACTAATAAGGATCAAATTCTGGCAAGTAATGGAGAAAATAACACATGGATAACTAAAATATATAAATTATTATATCACTGATATTGTTTTTCGAAAATCCAATGATGCAGTTGTAGATTCTCGGGTCCGCTGTTGGTGAAAACTAAAACCGCATCATACATTTTTGAAAAATTTGGCAGTTTTTTTTTGTACATTAAAATTAATGTATTTTTCAAGTTTCATTAGAATCCGTTTAAGTTTCATTATAATCCGTTCAAGTTTCATTAAAATCCGTTCAAGTTTCATTATAATCCGTTCAAGTTTCATTAAAACCCGTTCAAGTTTCATTATAATCCGTTCAAGTTTCATTAAAAAACGTTCAAGTTTCATTATAATCCATTCAAGTTTCATTAAAACCCGTTCAAGTTTCATTATAATCCGCTCAAGTTTCATTATAATCCGTTGAAGTTTCATTAAAACCCCTTCAAGTTTCATTAAAATCGTGAAGAGGTTACAAACAGAAAGACAGACAGAGTTACTTTCGCTTTAATAATAATATTAGTATGAATTCAAACAAAAAATAATGTTCTCCATTCTTTTCGACGCTTTTACTTTTCAAATCGAAATGTTTTTAAATCACACTTATTTATTTATTTAACAATTTATGTTCACACATTTAACAAATAGATAAGAAGAAGGGAACAGAAAAATAGGTACAAAGATGATGCTTATTTCTAAAGAAATCTCTTCCAGCATACCTGCGAAAGGAGAGTCGAATCAAAGAGAGACTTATATTTGTTTTTTCTTTTTAAATACTCACCCTAGGTGACAGAGAAGGCCTGGCTCCTTCCAACACAGCTTCCTTCACGGCCTCGTGACCCTCAAACGGCTGCCGCACTGTCACTATCTCGTATAACAGCATACCGTATGAGAAACAGTCCACCTGAGAGAAATAACAAAATAAAAACATTTCTATTATTTTTCTTTATTTATATGGGTTTGCTCTTGACTCTAGTCTAGGTCATAGATGAGAGAGACAAAGTCGACGATGGAGCGAGCTTACCCAGAAGAAGCCTGTTCACTCTAATTTTGAAGAGATTAGGTTTGTATGCGTTCGGAAATACAGACGGAGGCAGAGAGTTCCACTCCTTTGCTGTGCGCATTATAAAAGACGATTGGAAACGTTTTGTGCAAATTGGTGGAATAGCAACAAGGTAGGGATGGTAACTTGCAGTAATTATGTCACCGGATATGTGCAAAGTGGTGATTGATAATTGTGTACTGACATAAACACGCAATAAGTGCTCAGGTCAGGAAAGAACAATATAAAAAGAAAAATCCAACTAAAAAACAGAAAATAAAATTTAATAAATTTGATTAAGAATAATGTAAAAAAGAAATGAATGTACATTATTGTTAAAAAGCGTGGGGTGCATTTAAAGTGAAGATATTATCAAAGTGATGATTCTTCTACTCATTATCTGTCAATAAAATGTTTATAACTATTGACACTATGCACCCCACGCTTTTTTACAATAATGTACATTCATTTCTTTTTTACATTATTCTTAATCAAATTTATTAAATTTTATTTTCTGTTTTTTAGTTGGATTTTTCTATAAAAGCTTGTTCTTTTAGTTTTTTTAAAACAATTTTTTTTGTCAAAGGTTATTTAAATAGGATATGTGTGTTTTTGTGAACAATAAAGAAGTGTGTATTTATGGATAATGTTTTGCTTTGTTAGAATATTTTTTAATTTTAATTAATTAATCCTGGCGAATCTAATTAGGATAATCGGATATTTTAATTGAATTCTTGCATTGTTATCGATCCTTGACAGGTGTGCAAAGTTTGAACTAAATCTGATCGTTCAAAGTAGGGCAAAATCGAGCTCAAAAGGGTCGGTTACATACATACATACATACATACAGGTGAAGCTAATAAAAGCGTGTTAAAAACTGGCCATGTTGAACTCGCGTGCAAAGGGTTCTGAAGGAATCTCATTCTAGTAATATGTTAATTTATCACCATAAATTTCTTATAGTTTTCCTGTAATGTGTAGGTAAAGAACCTGCATTTTTTTTCTAAATTTATGCTCAGTAGTTTTCGGAAGGGGGAATGGTAATTTTTCATCAATTTCTTGAATAACTTCAAAACTATTGATTTTAAAATTAAGGCAATAATATATTTAAAACCATCACAATACGCCCGCCCTTTCATTTTGATATATCACACGACACAGCTGGAGTTTTTTTTTGTGAAAAAGTGACCCTCATGCTCAAAATTTATTTACTTGCGTATTGCGTCCTTGTTTGGGTCACAGAAGTTCATATGTGTCTGTCAAGAATGTGTCCAAATTTCAGACTTGGAGAAAATTGGCTGTAACAAACAGACAGACACACAACCGAGTGATCCAATAAGGGTTCCGTTTCTTACGGATGTTTGGAACCCTAAAAAATATAACGCCTGCTTTCCTGGTCAGCCAGCCACATTCCACTAATTTTTGTAGTTATTAGAAAAAATGTTTGTAGACAATTTAATGCACTACAGATTGTAGAGCATAGCCGCTAATAACATTAAAACCACAGAAATCAAGATATTTGCGATACACCGTTACCCATTTTGAATATCGACGCGGATTCGAGATTTTATGTAATTTTTGACACAACTTTTAAAATACCAAAATTAAGCTTAATAAAAGTGTAGCTACAACTTAATATCTCTTTCTGGTTCCCCGGTTATACATGATATATTTGAGTTCCGCCTGTCTGAAAGACAAAAACCGATCCCTTATAAGATAATCTGTGTGTTTGACAGCTTTTTTTTTTTTTTGATGTCGGGGGGAAATCCTCATGGAAATCCTCCACCCTGGGGCGGGTGGAGGGGTCTGTCAGACTCTTACTGACTAAAACCACCCCAGTGTTCCATCTTCGTGAAGGTGTTTGACCGCTTGTCACAACCAATTCGCTCCGAATCAATTGATCCGCTTTAGTTGAAATTGGGAACGCTTCCGAACTTTAGTGACTCCGAAGACTGCCCTAGAAAATAGTTATTAAACATTACAGATTACTGACACACCTATAGGAAGTCTATGGCTTTAAAATAACATTCTAAAAATCATTAATTGAGTCGGGAACCTTTGTGTGCGAGTCCTACTCGCACTTGGCCGGTTCTCTACCAAGATCTTCTTCTAATACAATCTGACTCACCTTCTCATTGTACTCCTCTTCGCCGTTATACCGCATAATCTCGGGCGCCATGAACCCTTCTGTGCCGCCGAAGCCTTTGGTGCCTGATGGAGGCGCTAGTCGACTTATACCTGGAGACAAAGTCAATGGAATTGAACCTTATGTAATGGAAATAAAGTACTTAATCTTGAAAGTCGTATCCTGAAGTAAACGTGTGGAACCTCTTCCGATTTTTATAGTTTCTTGATTTGAGCCGAAATCATCAAAGGCGACCACAAAAAAGCACCGAGACGACTTTGATCCCGTGACGAAATGAATCAGAAAATAACGGCGGAGGTGTTAAAATAAATATTAGTACCTGGATGACCGTTTTTTGGTAAACGTTTTCTAAATAAAAATGAAACCTAGCTAGATCAATTTAACTCGCGTTTTTACACAACACAGGGTTTCGCTCTGCATACTAAATTTCATGAAAATCGTTGGAGCCGTTTCCGAGATTCAGATTATATATATATAAGAATTGCTAGTTTAAAGATAGTACCTGAATGACCGAATAAATTGATTTTGATGAAATTTCTATGGGGTCAATCGGAAATTATATCCTTTCACATGAAGAATTTTTCAAATCGGATCATAAATGACGGAGACGATTTGAGAACGTCATCCATTTTTAGGAATTCGGTTAAAAATGAGGTGTTCATGCGATTCGACCTCTTGTCCTATCCGACAGGAAACGTGCTTTTTCCAGGATAAAAAGTTATTCAGAGAATATAGTGTAGCTTCCTATACTGATTTTTTTTGAGATTGATTTGCTCTTGACTCTAGTCTAGGTCACAGATGACAGAGACAAAGTCGACGATGGAGCGAGCTTACCCAGAAGAAGTCTGTTCACTCTAATTTTGATGAGATTAGGGTTGTATGCGTTCGGAAACACAGACGCAGGCAGAGAGTTCCACTCCTTTGCTGTGCTCATTAAAAAGACGTTTGGAAACGTTTTTTTCGAATTGGTGGAATAGCAACACGGTAGGGATGGTAACTTGCAGTGCGTCTAGATGTCCGATGGTAGAAGAGGGCCGGTGGGATGAGGTCGTGGAGTTTTTCCAGAGAGAAAAACTTTTCTTTATCAGTTTAGAAAATTAGATAAAATTTCAGTATTAACCGTAATCTCCTAGTTTAACGTGCACGTTGAGCGGGCCTCCGTTCAGCTCCTCCCCTGGTCGAGGCATCTTCCATACCAGTACGTTCTCCGACTAAAACAAAAAAAAACTTAGTTACTTTGGCAATATTTTACCTATGGTAAGGGAAGCTATATAGCAGGCGCGAGGCTCCGTATGCCCGGTGAAATATGTAGCTGTGCCTCGCATTTTTTGTAAAACGAGACCCTTCATACTCTGTCTGTCTTAGATATAAGTGTCTGCCATAAGGTGGGGGTGGGTTTGTCTGTATGAGAAGAGAGCGCTGCTCCATGGTGGGGGTGGGTTTTTGTCTGTATGAGAAGAGAGCGCTGCTCCGTGGTGGGAGTGGGTTTTTGTCTGTATGAGAAGAGAGCGCTGCTCCGTGGTGGGAGTGGGTTTTTGTCTGTATGAGAAGAGAGCGCTGCTCCATGGTGGGGGTGGGTTTTTGTCTGTATGAGAAGAGACCGCTGCTCCAGGGTGTGGGTGGGGTTTTGTCTGTATCAGACCGCTGCTCCAGGGTGGGGGTGGGTTTTTGTCATGATACCGCTGCTCCAGGGTGAGTGTGGTTTTTTTTTCTGTATGAGAAGAGACCACTGCTCCAAGGTGGGGGTGGGTTTTGTATGAGAAGAGACCGCTGCTCTATTGTGCGGGTGGGTTTTTGTCTGTATGAGAAGAGACCGCTGGTCCAGGGTGGGGGTGGGTTTTGTCTGTATGACAAGAGACCACTGCTCTATGGTGGGGGTGGGTTTTTGTCTGTATGAGAAGAGACGGCTGCTCCATGGTGAGGGTGGGTTTTTGTCTGTATGAGAAAAGACCACTGCTCCATGGTGGGGGTGGATTTGTCTGTATGAGACCACTGCCACAAGGTGGGGGTGGGTTTCTGTCTGTATGCGAAGAGGCCTCTGCCCCACGCTGGGGGTGAGTTTCTGTCTGTATGGGAAGAGACCGCTGCCCGTTGCCGTGGTAAATTGTACCTTGAGATCTCTGTAGACGACGCGCCTCGCGTGTAGATACTCGAGCGCCCGCGCGACTTGTAAGGCGAGCGCACGTGCGAGTCGAGCGCTACAACGTGAGCCACACTCGCGGTAGCTGCGAAGTACGCCGTCAAGAGCACCCTGTGTATGAAGACATGGAGTTTGTAAAAATGACAGTGTTATATAAGAACGCAGATCATTTTCAAATAATCAAAGTGAGACACCAAAAAGAAAACCCGAACAAGTGAAAGAAAAATGTTTATTTGGGACTCGCACAAGACTAACAAACCAGTATAATAAAATTAAAAACTAAACAGGATAATAAAATAATTATCTGTGCGAGGCCAAAATGGTCCCTATCTCAGCTTGCGCACCGAGGGCTCCGCACCTACAAACTCGTATGTAGATAGTTCGTGTATTACGGGAATTGAGTCCTAATTTTATCAGCGTAAACATTCCCTACTGAAGTCTATATAATTATGTTGACAAAAAGATAAAACAGGTAGGATTGAAGGAAAGACTTAACTTTTCACGCTCTTGTCAAGGCTAGGCTAGGCTAGGCAAATGATACTTACGGCGGGCGCTAGTGCCAGTAACAGCGACAAGGGAGCAGCACACACAGCTAGCAACGGCACCACGTGCTGGTGCTTCAGCTGGCTGAGTATGGACAGCTCTTGTCAAGGCTAGGCTAGGCTAGGCTAGGCAGATGATACTTACGGCGGGCGCTAGTGCCAGTAACAGCGACAAGGGAGCAGCACACACAGCTAGCAACGGCACCACGTGCTGGTGCTTCAGCTGGCTGAGTATGGACAGCTCTTGTCAAGGCTAGGCTAGGCTAGGCTAGGCAGATGATACTTACGGCGGGCGCTAGTGCCAGTAACAGCGACAAGGGAGCAGCACACACAGCTAGCAACGGCACCACGTGCTGGTGCTTCAGCTGGCTGAGTATGGACAGCTCTTGTCAAGGCTAGGCTAGGCTAGGCTAGGCAGATGATACTTACGGCGGGCGCTAGTGCCAGTAACAGCGACAAGGGAGCAGCACACACAGCTAGCAACGGCACCACGTGCTGGTGCTTCAGCTGGCTGAGTATGGACAGCTCTTGTCAAGGCTAGGCTAGGCTAGGCTAGGCAGATGATACTTACGGCGGGCGCTAGTGCCAGTAACAGCGACAAGGGAGCAGCACACACAGCTAGCAACGGCACCACGTGCTGGTGCTTCAGCTGGCTGAGTATGGACAGCTCTTGTCAAGGCTAGGCTAGGCTAGGCTAGGCAGATGATACTTACGGCGGGCGCTAGTGCCAGTAACAGCGACAAGGGAGCAGCACACACAGCTAGCAACGGCACCACGTGCTGGTGCTTCAGCTGGCTGAGTATGGACAGCTCTTGTCAAGGCTAGGCTAGGCTAGGCTAGGCAGATGATACTTACGGCGGGCGCTAGTGCCAGTAACAGCGACAAGGGAGCAGCACACACAGCTAGCAACGGCACCACGTGCTGGTGCTTCAGCTGGCTGAGTATGGACAGCTCTTGTCAAGGCTAGGCTAGGCTAGGCTAGGCAGATGATACTTACGGCGGGCGCTAGTGCCAGTAACAGCGACAAGGGAGCAGCACACATAGCTAGCAACGGCACCACGTGCTGGTGCTTCAGCTGGCTGAGTATGGACAGCTCTTGTCAAGGCTAGGCTAGGCTAGGCTAGGCAGATGATACTTACGGCGGGCGCTAGTGCCAGTAACAGCGACAAGGGAGCAGCACACACAGCTAGCAACGGCACCACGTGCTGGTGCTTCAGCTGGCTGAGTATGGACAGCTCTTGTCAAGGCTAGGCTAGGCTAGGCTAGGCAGATGATACTTACGGCGGGCGCTAGTGCCAGTAACAGCGACAAGGGAGCAGCACACACAGCTAGCAACGGCACCACGTGCTGGTGCTTCAGCTGGCTGAGTATGGACAGCTCTTGTCAAGGCTAGGCTAGGCTAGGCTAGGCAGATGATACTTACGGCGGGCGCTAGTGCCAGTAACAGCGACAAGGGAGCAGCACACACAGCTAGCAACGGCACCACGTGCTGGTGCTTCAGCTGGCTGAGTATGGACAGCTCTTGTCGCAAGCCGCAGTAGGCGCGGCAAGCTGCTGCTGTTGGTTCTCGTTCCCAGCGGGAGAGGGCGGCCTGAGAGATAGAGAGAGGATTAATGGGGGTTGCACAAAGGAATTTATGGGTTAAAGAATGTTCTCAGATTTCTCAAACGACACCTTCAAAAAGGGAGTGATTTCGAATTTTCTAAAGAACACTTAAAATTGCTCTATCAAGCTCTATGAACCTTTAAAAACCTTTTAAAATTTATAAGGACAGCATCAGATTTGGATGATCATCATAATGCGATTTTTTTAGGTTTTGCGATTATTTTCTTACACATTTTAGAGTAATTTATGTATCGTCGTAGGCTTCCATCAACAAAGGAAAAGATTCCTAAAAATCAATTCCATTCTATAAATCATAGTTTACCTTATAAGCATGATGAGCGGCCGCATCACTGGTGGGCGGCGGCGGCACAGGCTGCAGCGCCTTGAGCGCCACGCTGACGGGGTCCCGGGGGCCCAGCGCGCCGCCCGGGGCCCGCCACGTGGCGGCCAGCACGGTGCCGAAGGCGCCGCGCCCCGCCACAGCGCCCCGGGATATGTGCTCCCAACGAGCGCGCTTTGATTCTTCTACGTCTAGGAGTAACTGGTGACAATATTTTAATAAGTCTTTAGGGTTCTGAACGTGTGTGTGGTAATCAGAGATGGGAATAGGTAGACTATATTTACCTAATGTTCGTGGAAAAACCGGGATTTGCGCGTTCGAAGTCGCGGGCAAGCTAGTTATAATCCTAATTACTCACAGTATCGGGGGCGACCATTCGCAGCTGCACGCGGCTGTCGCTGTGCAAGGGGCAGTGCAGGCGACTGCTGGTGCAGGCTGCGAGGATGCACTGCTCCACCGTCCAGGCTGTCGCTATGGAGAAGTTCTGTGGCTCGCTGTTCACTACGCCTTCTACTGAGCCGAGGCGGGATGAGGCTGGAACAAGATAGATAAGCTGTACAATCGTACTACTTCTAGTCTTCATAGACAGTGTCCGGAGGATATGACTGATTAAATCAACCCTCAAGCCAGTTTTTTTTTCTTTTTTTAAAGATGGGAAATCAATAAATGACTTCTTCCGCTCTGGGTGGAGCGGAAGGGCGTGTCAGACTCTTACTGACTAAAACCCATCCGTGTTCCTTCTAAAGCCCTTTGCGTTCCAGAGCCGCGGTGACTCCTTCGAACAAATTTCGCAACCCTGGCCCCACACAATCCCTAAGGATACACACACACAGGATAAGACCAAAAGCTTGATTAAAAATCTATTAAGATGTTTCAAAAGATGATGTAAAGGCTGACAAATCAATATATCTAAAATTCTTCCGTTACTGAGTTACTGACAGACAACGCACAGCTGAAACTACTGGTCGGTGGTGGTACTGGCTTTTTGAATTTAAAAAAATTTCAATGAGAGTTCACAACGCGTTATGACTATATTTTGTATGCGGGCATTTTTAGCAATCACAGGAATTTCGCACGATTCTGGGATCCGGGATTCTGAAAAGCATGTCCACATTATACTTTCGTGGGAATAAAAGTGAAGTTTAGGCGCCCGATTATCCGATCACTGGTCATAAGACTGAAATTATATGTATATGTCACCGGAAAATAGCAACCATCGTAAGATTATAAAATAACTTAGAGATTGTAAACTCTCGATAAATTGTCAACTGAACATTTGGAATACTATTTTACGCATTATAATTTTAAAGTCTATAACCTCGCGGAGTAATTCCGAGAAATTGTGAACCGACATAAACTGGCGACCAATCAGCTGTCTGGTCTACAATTTATCTGTATTGGTGTGATAGTGAAATTTGAAACTTGGCCCCTCATTGGTCTTTGTTTGTGACAGACTGACTTTGACAATTCAAAAGTACCTGATAATGGTTTATTTGAAATAAATGCTTTGACTTTGACTTTGTAAAGTCATTGTAGACCAATGAGAGCCTTGTTTCTAGGTTTACTATCACATGAAAACGGTTAAATTGTAGACTTGTGCTGATTGGTCGCCATTTTATGTCAGTCCACAATTTCTCGGAATGACTTTCAGATATTATAGACTATCAAATTTTGATGCGTTAAATAGTGTTCCAAATGTTCAGTTGACAATTTATCGAGAGCTTACAATCTCTCAAGTTATTTTATAATCTTACGGAGTTTGCTATTTTCCGGTGACATATACAACTAATTTTAAAGCGAGTTAGACGCGCGTGGCGTGCGCTTAGCGGGCACGTGTCGTCTGAATGTGGGCTTATACTAACATAATAGCAAGGCATATCCTACCATTGGACTCTGCACCGACGCCACTGTCTCCGTCCGAAGCTCTGGACTCTTCAGACAGACGCAGCCTTCTTGGCTCAGCTGCACCCAGCTCTAGTCTTCTAAACGCCTGGGGACAAGTGACATGGATTGAAGAAGCGGCAACATTTATTTATTTTATTTAAATGCCTGGAAACTATCATTATAGTAATACTTTGTTCGTATAAGTAGCTTACTCTGGGTGCATCGTCCTCACAAATAATATTAAATAATTTTTTGTATACCAAATTTTGTAAAACCATTATTTGAAAAGAGTAACTATGGAGTTTCTTGTCCGTTCTCCATAAGAATCTACCTTTCCGAATGGACAGTAGAGTCACTTTATTAATGTAATATTATTATTTTACTGAACTGTAAATGATGACGTTCAAAAGTGCCGTTTAATGGCCTAATTGAAATAACCGTTTTGTCTTTGACTTTGACAGAGAAAATTAAAATACAAACTACACCTTAAGATCATAAAGATTATTTTGTTTGTAACACAATGTAAACAATAGTACTTTTGCGAAATCACTCCAGTGACATGTAAATATATCAATTTCGACCTGAATATAATTGAAAGGTTAAAAGGGAACTGCTTATCTTGGTATGGTCATGTGAAGAGGTGGGATGAAATGCACGTAACTAAAAGAGTTATGAATATAAATGAGGATGGATGGAGTGGGAGAGGGAGGCCAAAGAAAAGATGGATGGATTGTGTTAGGAGTGATATGAAAGAAAAGGGAGTTAGTGATAGCGTGACGGCTGACAGGACAGAATGAAAGAAAAAAACGTGTTCCGCCGACCCCAAGTAACATGGGATAAGGGCAGGAAGATGAATTGCTCGAGTTAGAGGGGTCTTGACCAGCAAGTTGGTCCTAGCTGATGGTACGACCAGCAGTGGCGGGGGCCGTCGCCTCCACACATAAACATAAACATTATCAGTATTAACGTAACGTTCCCACAGCTGGGACACACGTCTCCTCTCTGTGCGAATAATTGAACGTTTTTTAAAGGGATTTTTAATACATTCTCGTGTTTTTTTTATGACATGCTTTTAGGTTCAAGCCCTTTCGTTTTATATCCATATTAACGGGGTTGAAAAAAAAATGCAATCCGCCATCTTGGAGCGGCGGCCATATTGAATTTAGTGTAATGTTACTAACTTTATCGTTTTGTACCCTTCAAGCCCTTTCATTTGATACCCATATTAAGGGGGTTGCAAAAAAGTGCAATCCGCCATCTTGGAGCGGCGGCCATATTGAATTTAGTGTAATGTTACTAACTTTATCGTTTTGAACCCTTCAAGCCCTTTCATTTGATACCCATATTAAGGGGGTTGCAAAAAAGTGCAATCCGCCATCTTGGAGCGGCGGCCATATTGAAATTATTACAATATTGAATGTTGCAAATTGTATTGTCACCAGAACTAAAGGTGTATGCAAAATTTCAGCTCAATCGGATACCAACGAATGGTCGAAAAATGGTTTGCAAATTTTGACGGTTACATACATACGAAAGGTGCAAGTTAAATAAAAGCTTGTAAATAATGGAGAAAACTGAACATCGCGCCCTCGTCATTTTCAATGCTCTGCCCCCCTAGTTTCAAATCTGTGGGCCAGTTTTTATCTTTTTTTTTATTTAATATGGGTTTGCTCTTGACTCTAGTCTAGGTCATAGAGGACAGAGACAAAGTCGACGATGGAGCGAGCTTACCCAGAAGAAGCCTGTTCACTCTAATTTTGAAGAGATTAGGGTTGTATTCGTTCGGACACATACACGGATCTGTTGTATATGATGGACTAGATTCTTCTAACGATGCTCCCAATATCTTCATGAATCTGTTTTGGCGATAACCCTTTCTTGAATAGATTATGACGATACGATGTTCGGGTTTCTCCATTTTTTTAAATCCCTTCACTATACGGTCAATACATCGCTTTTAACTCGAAATGGAACTTCGTACAATGACAACTAATGAATCCATTCTAAAATTATAAATGCGAAAGTGTGTCTGTCTGTCTGTCACCTCTTCACACTTAAACCGCTGAACCGATTTAGTGAAATTTGGTATGGAGATAGTCTGAGTTCCAGGAAAGGACATAGGATAGTTTTTATCCCAGAAATCATCGTTTAAGGGGATGGAAGGGGAAGGGGAAGGGGAAGGAAAAGGGGCTTGGAAGTTTGCATAAGGGTCCTTCATTAATTGTCCTTTGTATTTAGGCACTTGATACAAAATATGTTTAAGCTTCTTTGAAATATTAAAATTGCTGCCCAAAGTAACTATTCCACGCGGACAAAGTCGCGGGCAAAAGCTAGTTGTTAAATATATTGAAGGTAGAACGAATTCAATATTTTCATTACGGCCAAGAAACGTCCAAGGTTCCTTCTCACCTGAGCCAGCTGCTGTTCTTGCTCCTGATGCTGCGGCTGCGGAGCGGCGTGGTTGAGGCATTCAGGGCAGGGCACCACGCGCGTGATGAGGCACCGGCCTTCGGATGTGTGGACGAATCGGGTGCCTGTTGGAAATGTTTTGGTTACCTTCAAGGTTTTTGTAAGCTAATTTGTGGTTTTGATACTTTTCGTGAGGACTTTGTACAGGTTTTATTTTTATTTATTTATTTAACACCTTAAAACTATATTTACAGTTGTTGTCCTAATACGATTGAGTTTTCTACGTTCTTCAAAACATGACAGCTGGAAAACATGATATGAAAATCACTGCGAAACCTATTGATTGACATAATGCAGGCTGGTGTACAGTCATAAAGAGACCAGCACTCTTCGCAAACCACGACCGCCGTCCTTCCGCCCTCGCCGCCGAGGCCCGCCGCGACCTGTCCGTCAAAATCCGCCCCGACCCTTGCTCGAGCCAGCCCGTCCCTAGCTGTCCTCCCCCCAGCGACGCCCTAAGCCGAGGCCCGTACCCCACAGGGGGTGCCCGCGAGCGTGTAGTCACTTAGTTTGTATGTTTTTTATAAGCCCTGTCTGGAGACTTTAATATTTAAGGCCACCACAGGCAAGCCCGGTTAAGCAGTCGACAACCTCACAGTTGAACTGCGAGACGCCACCCACAAAAAAAAGCCTGTGTACTGTTCTTTTAAAAATATCAGCCTTATCAATTTTAAAATATTCAAGGCCGATTTTACAATAGCCAAAAAAACGGCTGCTTGATATCTTTTGTATAGAAAATTTGTCAAAACGTCTTTATTCTTCAGGTAAAAGTTATTTGACTATTAAAAAGTCGGGCGGACTTAAGTGTGTGTTTATGTCGATATATATTTTTGTCGAGGTTCAAAAGTATAGAGCAGTGTTTCCCAAACATTGTTCTGCTATGGCCCGGTAATTTACACACTGCCCCTTCGTGACCCACTAAATACTTTAACCCCCCTCCCCCCTCCCCCGCTGGTTACATCAAGTAAAATAGTACTACTAAATTGTTATTGGAAGTATGTTTATATTACAATTAAAAATGTTTGCTCTAATATTTCGGTATTGGCTATTTAGTGCTATTTTTATAACAAGCTGCGACCCGATATTTTATTTCGATGGCCTGATACCGGGTCGCGACCCACCAAATGGAAAACGTTGGTATAGAGGGTATGCGGTACAGAGAGTAAAGTCCCGCACACCTACGTTGGAAAGGGAACTTTGCTTGCGCGATGCAGGATTTCGTTGAGTTAGTTCACAGCTGGCGGGATAGATGGCGTTGCGGTTCTTTTTGTTGCGATGTAGATGTTGCTACGATGTTTTTTTTTGTGGCGGCAATGATGCCGCTAGAAATCGGCTTTCAGTTTTGTTTTTTTATGCTTTTAAAATTGAATGTGTTTAGGACAGGTGGTTTTAAGAGTAAATACAATATAAATAATTTGTTTTCACTCTAGCATAGAATTTTGATATCGGCAATAATTAGTAAACACAACTTACCAAGTGAAGGGTACCAGTCTTCCAGCAGCAAATCCACGTGGTCTGACACGAGAGCCAGCACTTTGGCTAGAGTCTCCGGGTTCGGTTCCAAGCTGATGCTCTGTCAAAAAAAAAAAAACAATAAATTCTTATTATTATTGTGATTTTTTAATTTCAATTTGTAATGATTTAAATATGGATTGCATGGATGATGATGATTTATGTATTTAGTTATGGAAATTTCAAACACGATGAAAAAGACGTTATTGAATAAATTACTTGAATTATCACATGAATACACTTTAAAATCACACAATAAATAAATAAAATGGAATTGGAAATGGCGTGTCAAATTAAACCAGCTCACAAATACATTGATTAAATCACTATCACAAATGAGGCTAGATCTTAGTAAATAGGTACTTAACTTTAACCTTTTGAACGCCAGGGCATAAACGCATCGGCGTGCCCCCGACGCCAAGCCATAAATTCGCCGTACTTTTTGTCACATATTTGTGACGATTGGCGTACAGGGCACGCGTTTGCTTGTCATGTATACGTGACAATGGCGTTCAAAAGGTTAAGTGATCTTTTTATTTTAATTTTATTAATATATTGTGCTCGTCATACAACTTCTGCTATATGTTCACACTGTATGCGAGAACGCCGGTACCATAAATACAAGTTTAAGCTTATACTGGGTACTGGAGTTCAATGAAAACACCTTTTATTGTTGTCGTAAAACTGAAAAGTTGTAGATTAGTGTTTTTATACAACCTATGAAAAATTAACTATTTTATTATTATCTCCTTTATTTATTTTATATACATACAAATTACATTTTTAAATATTAAAATACAATGATATAAAAATATTTAAAAATATAAAAAATAGTAGCCCACCAGTATCGGGAACAGGATCCAAGCTACCGGTGGTTAGGGCCCCTGAGAGAGGAACCTCCTCACTATGCGCGCCGTGTCCAGGAGTACTGCTTTCTGGATCAAGCCCTTGATCCAGCTGCCCAACGAGAGCCTCTTTAGATGTTGGTCGAGGCTCTTGGCAATTATGCCATTGGCCGTCACGACTATCGGCACAATGACTGCTGTGTTCACATCCCACATGTCGACAACCTCGCGAGCCAAGTCAAGATACTTCGTTTGTTTATCTTTCTCAGTCTTCACGAGGTTCTCGTCATGAGGGACTGCTATATCAACAATCATTGCGCGACGCTCTAGTCGATCTATCACCACTATGTCAGGCTTATTGGCAACAATAGTCCTGTCAGTGATGATAGACCGATCCCAATACAACGTGCAGTTGCCATTTTCGAGAACTGGGTCGGGCACATACCTATAGTACGGTACTTCCGATTCCACAAGATTGTATTTAAGAGCAAGTTGCTGGTGGATAATCCTGGCTACAAGGTTGTGTCTGTGCAAATAGTCTCCGTTAGCTAGACTAGGACAACCGGAAATAATGTGGCGGATGGATTCCCCGGGCCGGTGACATGCCCGACATATGTCAACGGTACCATCCTTAACAATGTATTTCCGGTAGTTGTTCGTCATCATAACTTCGTCCATAATCGCACAGACAAAACCTTCGGTTTCCCCAAAGAGGTCACCAAAACGCAGCCAGGCTACGGACGCTAAAAAGTCTACATCGGGCCCATGTAGGACCCGGTAAAAGCGTCCGTGAAGCTCCTTGCTCTGCCATACCTCCCTGCGGTCATTAGTATCTAATATCACAGGTTTGCGCCAGTTCTCGTTAGCCAAGGAGAGCGCAGTGAGGCCTTTGTCCACTGCTACCACATCCCGATGCATACCCACGTCGGCCTCTAGGAAGAACTCCCTAAGGCTGCATATCTCGCGGTTGTGCAGGGTCTTAGCATTTAAGAAGCCACGACCTCCGCACTTCCGCGGGATATACAGCCTCATCACCGATGACCGTGGGTGATGCATCCGATTTGCGGTAAGCAGCGAGCGTACCCTCCTATCCAGGGCGTCAAGTTCCGTCTGAGTCCATTTGAGTATGCCGAAAGAGTACATCAATACCGGCATGACCCAACCGTTAAAGGCGCGCACCTTGTTTCCGCCTGATAAAAGACTATTTAGTACTTTGTTCAGGCGGCCAAAGAAGCGCTCCTTCAACGATTGTTTCATGTCATTAGCATTGATGCCCAACGCTTCCGACATACCCAAATACTTGTAAGTTTCGGTTGAGCTGAGGGATCTAAGGTGTATGGAATCCGAGAGTTGGGTTCCCACGGATTCCATAATCTCCCCTCGCTTCACATGCATGACCGCACATTTGTCCACACCAAATTCCATACTGATGGCGCTACTGAAGGTTTCTGTTACCTTCAGTAGCAAAGAGGCAAAGAGTTTCAAGTCATCCATGTAAAGAAGGTGTGATATGACCTGACCACCTCTTCTCAACCGATAGCCTTGGCCCGAACCTTCCAGCAATGTGCTCAGAGGGTTGAGGGCCAGACAAAACCACAGTGGACTCAGGCTGTCGCCCTGAAATATACCACGCTCGATCCTTATCGGGTCGCTGTTCACCTGGATCTGTCGACATCCTGGATAGCGGAGGACCGTCCTCCACTGCCCCATACAAGACATCAGGAAGGTGCGTAGAACTGCATCAACTTTATACAGCTCCAGCACCCTCATGAGCCATGTATGTGGCACTGAGTCGTAGGCCTTCTTATAATCTATCCAACATGTCGACAGATCCTTTCGGGAACGACGCACCTGTTGGCTAATGGCAATATCCATGAGGAGCAGCTCCTTAGTACCGCGGGACCCGTTCCTACATCCATTCTGAGAGGCAGACATGATTGAATTACTTTCAATATGATGGTTAATCTTTGCTCTCAAAATGGATGTAAGAACTTTATAGACCGTCGGTAAACACGTGATTGGTCTATAATTTTTGGGCTCCGCAGTACTACCTGATTTATGGAGCAGGTGGGTTATACCTGTAGTTAGGAATTGAGGCAGCGACCCTGACTCTAAGGCAGACTGGAATTGAGACGCCAAGCGAACGTGCGATCCTGTAAACCATTTGATCCAAAAATTGTGCAGTCCGTCCGGCCCTGGAGATTTCCAGTTAGGCAACGGACGGACTGCACGAGCTACATCTTGGGGGCTGATGGTAATTGCCCCCATTTCTAGTATTGGATCGCACGCGCGCTCAACCTCCCGAATCCAGTCACCCTCGGTGTGACTGACAGGCACCGACCAGATGTTGCGCCAGAATGAACACATGACTTCATCATCCGGTAGGCGCGTATCAGTCACACCTTGGTCCGGTCGCTCCCAAGCCCTATAAACCCACCTCTCATTGCTTTGGAATGTGCGATTCTGAGTGTATCGCTCCACTCGCCGCTTGTACCGACGTATACGGTTTGCCCATGCATAGATTTTCTGCTTCAGGAAGTCGATACGCTCTGTGACGCGGGTCAGATAATCCCGAGGACTAGTATCAGTCCCCGAGAACGCCCGCCTCACAAAGCGCATCACTCTACGGCGAGTGTTGCCCTCCCTGAAGCAGATAAGTTTGCCGATGAGTGCTCTAGCCTCACCGATACGACGCTCGATCCTGCACTGCCAAGCTGGTACAGCTGGTCGTGTAGCTCTGTCACTGTTGAGAAATTTGACATGAGCTACACGACATGCCGCTGCAGCCGCACAGTACAAGATCGAGTGGGTATCGGCGAGGTCTTCGCTGCTATCAAAACAATTTGTTAGCTGCGAATCTAGAGCACACACCAGCGCCCTATTTTTATTATGCATGGGCAAACGAGGTAGACGGGGTCTAAGCTCAGGCGGTGTGGAGCGATACTCTCGGAAAGCATCCTCCAAAGCGCTCCTCAATCGCTCATTGCATTGGGTACTCACGGATATAGCCCCATCATCATCATCTTCACCGACGTTGTTGGATCGCGGTGAAATACTAGATTGTATTTGCACCACGGCCGGTGGCGAAGCAGGTGAGACGCGGCCACTCCGTGACTCCAGACGCAGTCTATCAAGTACGGCGTCATCTAACATACGGTTACGCAGGATGACCCGCACCTGATCCGATAGTCGTTGGGCTGATACGTTAACAGCTGGCTCAAGCACCTGAAACAGAGAGAGCATCCGACCACGGTACGCAGTCAAGTTAGTTCCCCCCTCTGTAGCCCCATAGTATGAGCGCATGACGTTTTCATTGATCGTTTGCGTCCATCGCATGCGCTGCACACTTCCACCGATAGCGGGGACCCTGTCAGAGGCCGGTGGGCCTCGAGGTCCTAAGCTGGTCGGAGGTCGGCCTCGTCCGCGCCGACGCGCAGGTGGTGGTGTCGTCGGCGGCGAGAAGTATTCGTCGCTCGAGCTCGACGCAACTGCAGCGACCGGAATCTCTGGACTCACGGCTGGCGCAGGTCCCGGCGGCTGCGAGGCGGAGCTGAGCGACGAACCCGAAGATGTTGGTTGTGCGGTTTGTGCTCGTGCCCGGCTTCTTGTCAGCATTTCATAAGTATGACAGATTCATTGTTTTACCAGTATCAATAAAATGTATGTGCTAATGTTTGTATTTTTTTTTCCTTGTTGTGTCCAGTAATATGAACATTTTGAGCTGTTTTTGTATTTAAATTAATGTAAAAAATATGAATATAATTTTATTGTGTCAACGAGTTTGACAGCCGGACCACAGATTATTATTATTATTATTCTCTTTATTTATTTTTCCTTACATACTAATTTAAATTTTTAAATATGTCTTTTAAAAAAACACATTAAAAATTATTATTATTTCCTTTATTCATTGTATATACATATATGTATGTAAATTACATTTTCAAATATTAAAATACAAAGATATTAAAATATTTAAAAATATAAAAAATAGTAGCCCACGGGAATCGGGAACAGGGTCCAAGCTACCGGTGGTCAGGGCCCCTGAGAGAGGAACCTCCTAACTATGCGCGCCGTGTCCAGGAGTACTGCTTTCTGGATCAAGCCCTTGATCCAGCTGCCCAACGAGAGCCTCTTTATTATTATTAATCACAATTATAACAGTAGTCAATAGTATGTCGAAAAACGTGGTATGAGATGTGAAAGTTTTGAGATAAATTAACTAATATTAAGCAAGTATAAGCAGAACTTACCTGATATCCAGCTATCGGAAGTCCGTCATCCCTTCTGATGACGCAAACTTGTGCTGGCAATAGGATCTCAACACAGGCTGAAGATTGGACGTCCAGTTCGCACCATGCGCCTTCCTGACGTATCCTGAACCTGTAGCAACAGGAAATGAAGAATGTAAGCCAGGTTTTGTTTTATTTAAGGATGGGAAATCATCAAATGACTTCTTCCGCTCTGGGTGGATCGGAAGGGCGTGTCAGACTCTTACTGACTAAAATCCCCTCCGAGTTCCTTCTTAAGCCCTTTGCGTTCCAGCGCCGCGGTGACTCTTTCGAACAAGTTCCGCAACCCTGGCAGACTCTGCCCCGTCTCCTATGCTGACATCTGTTTGAGGCGCGCGTGGAACACAACGCGCCATGGACCCGGGCCTGGTGGTGACCGGACAGCGAGCCACCCAACGTGAGCCGTCCTTGCCCCGCGCAGTAGGTGGCCGGGTATCGCCCTGCGACTCCCGACGCCCGGGGCGTCTTCTCCTGTAGCGGCGGTTGGGGCGAAGGCCTTGCCTTTCCCTCGCGCGGCCCGCCTCCTCCTTCGCTAGCATGACAGCTTCGTAGAAGGAGGTGACCGCTTGCCAAGCCTCCTCGCTCCGGACCATGGATTTGACCAGGGCCACCGATCGAAATGTAAGCCAGGTTGTGGTCGTCTGTAAGGTATTTTTCTCTGCCAAGGTGTATCGTGTTGCCCAGTTACTGGGTAGTTAGGCGACCAGTGAAAATCAGCGCCGTGCTGTGGGTCCCCCACGGCACAGCATTATGCTGAGTTTAAGCCCTTTTGCCACAGCCACGACATGCATCTACTTTATTTATACCTACTCATATTTTTGTTCTTATTTAGTTTTTAACGTGTCTTTACTAATATAATTTAAGAACTACTTACACTATCGTTTACGGTTTTGTTTAAGCAGAATAAACTTAGGTACGTCGTTTCGTGGCAATTAAATACTTTTTCTTTCTTTCTTCTTTCTGGGTTGTGAAGGACAGGTAGACAGCCGCTCCATGTAAAATACTGGTATTCAGCTGTATTCAGTTATACTGGCAGAAAAGTCGAGGCAGATTATGTCTGCAGTGGGTGGACCTGAACCCCTTTATACTCCCTTCAAAATGGTTGAGCTGAATGGTGCTGATGCACGCGTCATGTTCGTGAACGGGCGCCGTCAGTGGAGACTGGTCATCCCTTAGTTGCCACTGGCTCATTTTAATATTTGATACTACAAATTGTGTTTTCGTTCTTTACATTGTTCTCATACATAGAAGCAACAAGGTTAATGTAACCAGGATTTCTGTAAACATAAAATGATTTAAAAGAGTGTCCGTGGAGTTTCTTGCACGTTCTTCTCCATAGAGATCTACGCTTTGAAACGTGCAAATAATTTCATGTTTTTGACGAACTGACTTTGACAATTAAAAAGTAACTGTTAATGGTTTATGCTTTGACTTTGACTCTTCAAGACCCTCACTTGATATGATGGTACTGGTCATCAGGCTGTTCCTCATCAGTCGCAGGCAGCAGCGCGTCCCGGCGCGGCGGCAGCTCTCTCAGCGCCAACATTGTCAGCGCTCCGCTACACACTTGGGCTCCGCTGCGCCATAGCTTCCAGCCCCACGACAGTTCTAGGGCTTTGGATATCGTTTCATCTAGTTCCATCTGTGGAAGCAGTTGACATAAATAAAGGTCAGCTTACACTGAACGCAACGCGATGTGACGACTATGAGCACTTCCTAAAAATAGCTATAGTATATAGAACTTTATTACTACACCTACATATTTGGCACAGCCGCGGGGCATACAATGTTTTTGTTTTAAAATTAAGCTGTCTTTTATTTGCATCTACAATGTGTGTCTGTGTGTGTGTCAAATAAACTAGTTTTCTTTCTTTCTTTCTTTTCTTTCAATAAGGAACATTTTCTGTATGGTGTCGGACGTAAAAGAATATCACCATCCCATTACTTCCCGTGGGTGTCGTAAGAGGTGACTAAGGGACTCACCAGAGAATGGGCAGCAGCATTCTCTGTGCATTGCAACAGCTACACTGCGATCGCCAACCCGCCTGCCAAGCGTGGCGATTATGGCTACCCCCCTTTGGGGGAGGCCTATGTCCAGCAGTGGACGTCTTTCGACTGATATGATGAAGGTATGTCCATGTTTCAGCGAGAGAATTTTGAATTTATTTGAATTCACTAAAATGGCCTTGTTGGGTACTAAATTAAGTTTGATTTTAAATAGCTACTAGCGGTCCCGACAGACGTTGTCCTATCCGAACGTTTGCTTTGGTATGACGAAAAATGATAGAAATCGATTGCAGCGCCACCTACCGGATCCAATTGTGAATCTAAACCATTCTCGAATCTCCTTGACACACACAAAACATTTCATCAACATCGATACAGCCGTTTAGGAGGAGTTCAGTGACATACACACGTACACAAGAAATATGTATATTAAGATTAAAAGAAGATTATAAAGAGAAAAGATTTGTATTTTTGTATGTAACGAATAAACTTAAAAACTACTGGACCGATTTGAAAAATTCTTTCAGCAATGGATAGCTACATTATCAGCGAGTATCATAGGCTATATTTTATCCCCGTACTGCCACGGGAACGGGAACTACGCGGGTGAAACCGCGTGACGCCCGCTAGTATTTAATATTATAAATGCGAAAGTTTAGGTGTTTGTATGTTTGTCACTCAATCACGCCAAAACGGCGGTAGATTATGGTCTGGAATAACACATTTTTCCACACACTTTTCATTCCAGGAGTATGTTCGCTTCGGATAATTTTCAACATTCATGCTAGCGGAGCCGCGGGCGGCAGCTAGTTAGTCATAATAGTACTGTGGACCACACAAGCGGAACGCTGGTGGGCCTCTGCACCAGGCTGCAGGCAGTCCAAGGAGACTGCCATCCCTAAACAGGAAACTAAACAGGCACCTTCTACAACTGGATAGGGGCAACCTACGAATGATGGCGAGGACCATCACCGGGCACTGCTCACTGAACAAACATTTCCACACAATAGGTATAACGGACAGTCCGCTGTGCAGAACATGCATGCGCGAGTGGCTGTTAGCAATTTATATTAGTCAAGCTAGTATTGAGTACAATATTGATATAGTTGCCTAAGAAAAAAATAATACAATGATATTGTAAATAATATAAAATCCCACTCACCTCCGGCGGCAACTTATACACAGAATACGGCGCTTCGGCGAGCTGCTGATCTGCTAGTAGTCTGGCACAAAGGCGTGGCCAGAACCCGCACGGGACGTAGGACAGCAGCAGCAGTCGCCGTAAGGGACGACCGCCCCGTCCGGAGACCACCAGCTTATGGCAGTCTTCTGTTGAACAAATATTCATCTTTAGCCAGATGTTACTACCAGCCAAATGTTACTATTGTGTTAAAGATTTTTTAAATGATAGTTTCTAATCTATTTGTGTCATATTTTAATTTTGTTATGCTTTTTCTTCTCTTACTTAATTGTGTTATATTTCGAGTGGTTATAATTAATTTTGTACGCCAATGGTGGCAAAACATGTTGAAACTCACAGATTTTTCACTTTTACATCCACATTTGCATGTATATGTACAATGTTACACATGTTTACAAATAAATATATCTTTATCTCTTTATCTCTTTAATGTATGATTTTGACATGAGATTTTGAAATATTAATTAATGATAATATATTTTGACATGTGTACCTTATAATATTGATGAATTTTAATGTATTTTGACATGATTAATTAATTACAATGAACTTTGATATTAATGATAAAATAGATTTGGAATGATTATATTATTGGATATTGTACGCCCAATGGGTATGTTACAGCGATCTTTATGTTATTATGATAAGAACTGCTTTTCCACCTGTGACAAACAATAAATGAATTGAATTGAATTAGCCAGTGGCTTTTGAAAGCTACGAACTCTATAGATATACTGTTTCTTTTTTTTGTGTTTTTATTTTTCTGTTGACTCACACACTGTTTAATTAATGGTTCCGATGTTTGTAAATATGTGAGTACCATTTACCTAAATTTCTTTAGAAAATGAATAAGTTTACCTCTGCTGGTGATACTTTGTTGTTATAAGTAGCATACTCTGGGTGCATCGTCCTCACATAATATTAAAATAATTTTTGTATACCAAATTTTGTAAAACCATTATTTTAAAAGAGTAACTATGGAGTTTCTTGTCCGTTCTTCTCCATAAGTTCATACCTTTCCGAATGGACAGTAGAGTCACTTTATTAATGTAATATTATTATTTTTACTGAACTGTAAACGATGACGTTCAAAAGTGCCGTTTAATGGCCTAATTGAAATAAACGTTTTGACTTTGACTTTGAGCGACATACTTCGTTAAAAGGTATACATTTTTTTGAAATTTCACTAATGTGCAGAGGAGGGATGAAATGCATATTACTAAAAGAGTTATGAATATAAATGTGGATGGATGAAGAGAGAAGGAGGCCAAAGAAAAGATGGATGGATTGTGTTAGGAGTGATATGAAAGAAAAGGGAGTGTGTAACAGGAAGCGGAGGAAGCGCGCGCTATTTGATTTAACCAATGAGCGCGCGCAGTGGTCGAGTTGGCTGTCAGTTGGTACTTTTAATGTTAATGTTGCTTTTTACCAAGGTGAGACGTCAGATGTTACACATCCTATGCGACTACTGTAAGACTCGCTCGGTTTTTTGCAGAATTGTTTCTTAATCGGTTATATTTACCACTCATTATTTTATATGCTCTATGGTGACGTAAAACTCAAGTTTCAACGTCCATACCACACATACTAATAAAAACATAAATAGACGACTAAATTATCGTTGTTAAAACATCTATAGAGGTATGCGGTACAAAGAGTAAAGTCCCGCACACCTCCACTGGAATGGGAGGATCCTCCGACCAGACGGTTGTAGTGTCCGGTGGACAACTGCCCGATAGTTGATATTCGGACTGTTGTATATGTTCAAATCGCACGGAGAACTTTGCTTGCGCGATGCAGGATTTCGTTGTTAGTTCGTCGTAGATGGCGCTGCGGTTATTTTTGTTGCCGTACAAATTTTGCTTCTTTGTTTTTCATGTGGCGGCATTGATGCCGCTACACATGTTTCTTGTAACTAATTCTCATTCCCTATCAATGAGTGAGTAAACAATGTCATTCGACTGTTTAATTAACACTTGCCCTATTATGTTTTGTCCTCCCCTCCCCCTCCCCACTGTTGAGCAAAGGCTTCCATTTCTCCTTCCCATCGTCTCTGTCTTGGGCGATCTCTGGCCAAATCTGCCGCGCAAACATGCTGGAATCGTCACCTGTGGTCGACCTGGACGACGAAGCCCTTCCAGGGGTCCAATGAGTAATGATCTTCGTCCACCTCTCCGGGTGCATTCTTGCGACGTGGCCAGCAAATCGACTCTTAGCCAAAAGAAACCTAAAAGATTTAGAATACTTACGTATCAGCGTGGGAGAGTCAGTGCCTCGACTGTCGGGTAGTGAAGTGAGCTGGGCAGGCCACGTGCGACGTGGAGTGCCGCGGTTTGAGTTGCACCACGACCGGGAGCGGACGGGAAGCTGTAAGGACAGCCAGGTTTCATTATAATGTATTTGTCAGAATACTCCTGGTTATTACACATTTACCGAAAACAGAAACCCACACTCGCACCAAATTTTCTTGAAGTTAAGCAACACCTGCCTGAGGTATAGAACCGGATGGGTGACTATTACCTACTTCGTCATTATTGTTAATAGCCGAAACCCTAAAAAACACACTCCCACAATTTTCTTGCCAAAGTTAAGCAATTCCAGTCGGAGGTTTAGAATCGGATGGGTGTTCCTGCTTGCCTGGGAGTGACACTCCCAGGGAACTGGCTTCGTCTGCTCGCTGACACGCGAGGCACGCGACCCCTAGCGACACGCTGCGCTACTAGCTACTAGGCGCAAATAAACTCTTTTACTTTCTTTCTTTCAGATGTTTTTTTCTCAAGGTTAAGCAACGCTCCCCGAGGCCTAGAATTAGATGGATGACCATAACCTGCTTAGTTAAGATTGCTATTACCACCAAATTTCGTCAAAGTTAAGCAAGACTAGCCCTAGGTATAAAAACGGATGGGTGACCAATGACCATGTCTGATGTCCCTATTAGCTACATAGCCAAGATTGCTGCACGACGAAATCCTCAAAAACACACTCCTATATTTTTTTTGCAAAAGTTAAGCAACACCTGGACAAGGTATAGAACCGGATGGGTGGTCATACCTGATGCGTCGCCGGCGGTGTGCGCGGCAATAGCGGCGGCACGAGCAACAGACGCGAGTCCCAGCAAAGAGCCAGCTCGAACTTGTTCAGTAGCGACACTCCCAGGGAACTGGCCTCGTCTCCTCGTGCTAGCATTGGTGATGCCTTGAAAACGTGGGCAAGGTCTTCGATCTTCATTATTCCTAGGGTGAGAAAAATGTGAACTGATGTAGTACAAAAAACGGTTTCTGGTGTATAGCTTACCGACCGGTAAAAGTTATAATAAACGAGTCGTCACAAAAACGCTGTTCGTATCAGCAACCGACTGGTAATAAATACAACTTGTAACATAATAAACGCAATACCTCTTAAGGTGGAAGCGCCAGGGTAGATCGCGAAATTCAAATTTTCTTATGTTTTCACGTCTCAGGTTGTATGTTGATAAAAATACGATTGGCGACCGTAACAAATATGGCTTTACTGAGTTATAATAATTAAAATCATCAATACAGGTTCTATCATTCATGTGACTCGTGTGAATGACTTTTTTATGAAATAACCATTCAATCGAGTTTAATGAACTTAGACGGTTGTATTGATGATTATAATTCTGTAAACAAATACGTGATACGGTCGCGAATCATATTTTTTTCAACATACAACCTGACACTGACTTGCAAATTGCAAAAACACATAAGAAAATTTGAATTTCGCGGTCTACCCTGGCGCTTCAACCTTTAGAGATATTGCGTTTATTCTGTTCACGTTGTATAAGTATCCAGTTTTAAGCTAACCGTAGCCTGTACCGTAACATGTAGCTGAATACCAGTATTTCACACGGACCTCCACCCACACCTCACCTACTTGGTAATACTGGTTGTACTCACCATTGTTGGCGAAAGGATTGATCTCTCTGACGGTGACCACATGGGCTAGCACGTCGCACAGCCACTGTGGCTTTAAGAAGTATAACTCTTTGAGAGTCGCGTCATCGTAGTGGAGGAGGACGCCTGTAATTGAAATACACGTAGATTTTTTATTTTTATTGTTTCTCCGAATTGCTCTTTTCACTCCGGACGCTTTTATCCTGCACGTCTTTTACATCGTTCTCACATCCTATCCTAATAATATTATAAACGCGAAAGTTTGTAAGTATGGATGGATGGATGGATGTTTGTTACTCTTTCACCTCAGGACGGCTGAACGAATCTTGATGAAATTTGGCACAGAGGTAGATTATAGTCTGAAATAACACATAGGGTACTTTTCATCCCGGGAATATGTACCCTTGGGATAATTTTCGACATAAACGCGGGCGGTAGCTTGTATATGTATAATTTCAACAGGAATGATACAACCATAACTTTGTAAAAAATATTATTTTTAAAAGAGTGTCCGTGGAGTTTCTTGCACGTTCTTCTCCATAGAGATCTACGCTTTGGAACGTGCGAAGAGCTTCATCTTTTTGACCGACCGACCTTGACAATTCAAAAGTGACTGTAACTGGGCTAATTGAAAGTCTTTGAATATGACGCATCCTAGTAGCTTAATCAACTGTTTGATTAGTTAGCGCTCCGGGCACGGGCTGTCACACCACCAACTTCCAAACTGGGCTGTCACTGAGAAATTCCTATTTGAAAAACCCAATAACACTTTTTACCCGACCTGGGAATCGAACCCAGGACTCCACGCTCGGCAGTCGCGCTTACGACCGCTAGATTAACGGCACGACATATATACGATATGTTTGGACATTTATAGACCGTCTTGCCTGGTCTTATATTTAACTAGCTACCGCCCGCGGCTCTGCCCGCGTTAATGTTGAAAATTATCCCAAGGGAACATCCTCCCGGGATAAAAACTATCCTATGTCCTTTCCCGGGACTCAGACTATCTCTATCCAAATTTCATCTGAATCGGTTTAGCGGTTGAAGCGTGAAGAGGTAACAACATACACACAATCACAAACTTTCGCCTTTATAATATTAGTGTGATTAGATGCAAAATTATAATAGCGAATGAATTTAACCTTTTGAACGCCACTGTCACATATACGAGAATTCGCTTTTCACGTATACATATGTGACAGTGGCTTTCAAAGGACGCCAAACGTCACATATACGAGAATACGCTTTTCACGTACATATATGTGACAGTGGCTTTCAAAGGACGCCAAACGTCACATATACGAGAATACGCTTTTCACGTACATATATGTGACAGTGGCTTTCAAAGGACGCCAAACGTCACAAGTATTTGTGACAAAGAGTACGGCGAAATGCTCTGCGTTCAACATTTTAAGATGTTTCATTTAATGGTCTTACCGTTTTCATGTAAAAACATGGTCGCTTGATGCAACTCGGCCGCGTCTCGAAACATGCGATGATTCTTTTGTTGCATGTATTGTGTTACCTGTAAAAATAACTTTATTAGGGTATGATAAAAATTATTCGGGTTCATGAAAATGTTACATAATCATAATAGGGAATATGCATGATAAAAATATTTAGTATCTAAACAGTTTATCTAGAAATATACAAAAATATAATACTAACAGAGAAAATAGAATCGAAATCCGAAAAACATACGAGATCTAACTATTTTAAACAAATATCTGTCCCTCTCGCGAAAACGCTGTTTTCTATGGTAGCTGTATAGGTGACATAGTATTTAACGTCAGATTTGGTATCGGACTTCTCTTTCTAATTGTCAACTTTGAAGCTTTTTAACTTCAACACTTATGGAGGTATTTTAAAAATTATTTCATAATTATTTACTAGAGATAATAAATATTTTATTTTGCAAATAAAAATGCATGCATATTCCCTATTGTTTATTTGTCAGAACATGGTCGGTATGTATATTACATGGTCTTAAATTAACACAAATTGTCTCATCATATTTTACCACATGGGTGTATAAATTACACTGGTTATATTGGTCATTTAATAATAATAAAAGTTCGATAATATAATATTTTTAGTTAAAATTCACAAAGAGATGTCAGTTAGAAATAAAATAAAAATTGAATTAAGATGTCAAAGTGTCATTTAAGTAGTCATTCAAATTATAATAGCATTTATTAAATAAAATTCCTTAAATTGCTTCTTAAATCCAGCCATAATTCGTTATACAACCCTTTTTAGAAATCGACCTACGTATAGTTTCAAGTATATGGTGTTTTTTGTCCGTTCTTCTTCATAAGAATCTACTTTTTGCAAATGGACAACTACAGTTGCTTATATTTTTATTTTAAACTGTAAATTTGAGGTTCAAAAGTGCCTTTTAATGGTCTAGTTGAAATAAATGAATTGACTTTTACAAAAGATTTAACATTGTTAAGATAAAAAAGCGATTCATAAAGTGGTTATCACACGTTTATGGGATTTGATTACTTTAAAAAAATTTGGCACCGATTTAATACGGCGGTTTATACTTACTTATACAAGGTAACATTTTAATGTTTTTTTTTCCCAAAGCGAAATCAGTTTGTCTTGGTAATACAATCGATTTATGAAAATTAACAAAATTTAAAATCAAGAAATGGCAGAATAACAATTGTGATAAACAAAAACAATTACTACACGCGAGAACTTATTTTACTCTGAACGTTAAGAATCGCTTTTCACATTGTCGGCGCGCCGCCGTCCTGTACACAGTATACATAAACTCATGGAAAGCGTTCGGTGACGATGACGCGAGTTCCATGATTTTTGTTCACCCAAAAAGTACACATATATACACAGTATACATATTATATAGCTCATGGAAAGCGTTCTGTGATGATGACGCGGGTTCCATGATTTTTGTTCACCCAAAAAGTACACATATATACACAGTATACATATACATGGAAAGCGTTCTGTGATGATGACGCGAGTTCCATGATTTTTGTTCACACAAAAAGTACACATATATACACAGTATTACAGTATTCATCCAAAAAGTGCTCAACGCGCCTAAAGAAGTTTTCACTTCAGAAAAAAACGAAGTTGTTGACATGTAACTGTTTTTGTAAACTTACCAGTTTTTTATACTCGTCATGTCTTAGCACCGGTTCTCTTAAATCAGCAGCTAGCGACATGATACACTCCTCCAGAGCGAGGTATGTCGCTGGGATGCGTTGTTCCAGCAGTGGCTCTTTACTGCCTGTGCAAAATATGCATTTTAACATTATTAAAATTATTTGAAGACACAGAAAGGGGAAATTTTCCAATTGTGATGGCTTTTTTATCTTTTTAAGGATGGGAAATCAAATGACTTCTTCCGCTCTGGGTGGAGCGGAAGGGCGTGTCAGACTCTTACTGACTAAAATCCCTTCCGAGTTCCTTCTTAAGCCCTTTGCGTTCCAGCGCCGCGGTGACTCTTTCGAACAAATTCCGCAACCCTGGCAGGCTCTGCCTGTCTCCTATGCTGACATCTGTTTGAGGCGCGCGTGAAACACAACGCACCATCGACCCGGGCCTGGTGGTGATCGGACAGCGAGCCACCCAACGTGAGCCGTCCGCAGGCCCGCAACTACGGTGGCCGGGGATCGCCCTGCGACTCCCGACGCCCGGGGCGTCTTCTCCTGTAGCGGCGGTTGGGGCGAAGGCCTTGTCTCTCCCTCGCGCGGCCCGCTTCCTCCTTCGCTAGCATTACTGCTTCGCAGAAGGAGGTGATCGCTACCCAAGCCTCCTCGCTCCGGACCATGGATTTTACCAGGGCCGGACGCGAGTCCCAAGTTCTTACCTGGAGGTTTGACACTGAAAGCGACGGAGTATATGATGTCAGCCAAAAGTCTGATGTTGTGACGAGTATTGCAGGACACCTGCAAAAAGTTTTTACAAATGCATTCGTTCACAATTTTTAAATAGATAAATCTACGAAATAATAAAAAAAAACAACGGGTTGCACTCCGGGAGTGCCGGCAGAAGTGAAAACTTGAACATTAACGTTGGGCATTTTCGATATTTTGGAATGGTTAGGGAATAATTTCGCACGAATTGCATTTGCATGCATTTTCGCCGCGCGGTAGAAAGAGAGGGGGATATTACTTCCTCTCCTACGCCGCGCCGGCGGTCTACTCTCCCTCCGTCTTACAATGTTCGATCAGGTCACGTGTCCTGACGCGAGTTTAACAGTTTTTACCCATTCCAAAAAGTACACAACGCCGCTAAAGAAGTTTTCACTTCAAAAATTAATGTTTCTAAGTTGAGCTACTCGACTACTGAAAAATTCTTGCACTGTCTGGACAGGTCCACTCAAATCTGTGTGGTACTTTCCTCAAAAGACCACTTCAGACATTAACCTACATGGTTCTCATATGATTTGACCAGTACGATTGTATGGACTTAAAAGAGACTTTGACCTCTGAGTTTGTTTCGGTGTTTCTTCTCAGGGTAGTCAGCTAGGAAACACCGGCCTCATCTAGTTACAGATGACAAAAAAAAATACGTGTAAAAGTGTCATGTTTAACCTATTTACAAAATAAATACTTACAACGTGTAACAGAATAAACGCAATACCTCTTAAGGGGTCATTGTACTCATCATTATGAACAACTTTTACTATGGGACCAACCCCGAAATCGCGAAAAAAAGGTCATTTTGTCGAGTTACGCGCACATAAATGTATGGGGGTGTCAATTTTATTTTCGCGATTGCTGTGTTCTTGAGGCGGTGGATACGACTGCACGCAGTCAAGTAGACATTCCCCAGGATCGGCGTGCCTCACGCAGCTTAGAATAAATGTTTACTAACACTAATTTATAAGTTTATATTGTTACTAACAAATATGGAATCTTCTCCGAAATAAATGTTTATTATTATTATTATTCTCTTTATTCATTTCAAATACATACCATTTACATTTTTAATTATTTTTAACAATTAAACATTTAAAAATAAAAAAAAAAATTATTATTATTATTGCGTTACTTCTGTTATACGTTGTATAATTTATCACTGGTTTACCTCAACAGAATCCAACACACGCGGCAGACCAAGCTTGTCAGCGTCCGGAGCCCCCATGATAGAAGATCGAATGAGTCGCTGGAGAACTTCTGGACTTTCACTCTCGGGCAGGTTACACTGGAGACAAGAGAAAGGTTAGCCTGGAAGATGACGGAATAAGTCACTTTTTTCTTGAAGTGAAAACTTCTTATGGGAGTGTAAACCGCTTCGTAACGTAATGCGTTAGGGCGCCAGTCTGTTTGGCTTCACTTTCTCTCACGCATACGGCAGTGGTAGGAAGGCTCTTCCTCTCTCACTCTAACCCACAGCGCTAGTCGTATTTCGGACAGACGCTTCCCATATTAAATTGTTCAACTTAGATTAGTTTAAGTTATCACTTCTGTCGGGCGTCCCGTTCTTTATTTAACGTTGCTCACACTAGGAACTTCTCCTGTATTGTGGGTGCGTTTAAAAACATATAAACTCACATACACAAACAGCCAGACCCGGAACAAATATCTGTAGGTCATACAAGTATTTGTTCCGTGCGGAAATCGAACCCACGACACGCAGCGCAGCAGTCGATCGCTCAACCACTGCACCAATCGTGTCGTCACCTTAACTGCTTTAAAATAAAGTTGAAAATGATTTAACTGAACTCAGTGCCATATTTTCGCAAGTTCAATGTTACTGTTCTGTTCCTTATTTTTTATATTTTTAGTTCTTACGAAAAATCAACGTCTGGGCATGTCAACGTGTGTTGGGACCGCAAGTTCAAAGTCAAAGTCAATTCATTTATTTCAACTAGACCATTAAAAGGCACTTTTGAACGTCAAATTTACAGTTTAAAATTAAAATATAAGTGACTCTAGTTGTCCATTCGCAAAAAGTAGATTCTTATGGAGAAGAACGGACAAGAAACTCCATAGTTACTCTTTTCAAATATACGTTTTACAATATTTTGTATACATAGGTACATTGATCAATTGATTATATTATGTGAGCACAATGCATCCAACATTACACTAATATACAGCACACACTTATATACTATAGGTACAACAAAGCAATACCAGCAGAGATAAAATTAAGTTTGCTAGTAAGAGACATGGTACTCACATATTTACAATATAATTAAAAACAATGGATCAGTGTGTGAGTTAAATTACATATTAAAAACCTGAAAGTACACCAGTAAATAAAACAAGTTTGACTTTTTCTACTATACCCTCGATTGTCCTATGGAGCAGGACCAGCATGTTTCCAAGCATTCTTATCTTTAATATAATCATCTAGTTTGTAATATGCTTGTTTACAAAATGTGGTTTTAATGTAAGTTTTAAATTTTCTTTCATTTAGTTCTAATATGTCACTAGGTATTTTGTTGTAACATTTAACACAGTACCCCATGAAAGATGTTCGTACTTTGGCTAATCTATAAAATGTTTGATCTAAATTATTTTTATTTCTAGTATTAATATGATGTCTATCACTAATTTTGTTAAAGAGATGTCGATTTTTTCTTACATACATAATATTCTCATAAATGAATTGACAAGGTACTGTCATAATATTAATCTTTTTAAAAATTTCCTTAAGAGAATCGCGGCGACGAAGATTATAAATGGCTCTAACAGCACGCTTTTGCAAAATAAATACAGATTCAATGTCAGCAGCACGACCCCACAGCAAAATACCGTACGACATAATGCTGTGAAAGTAACTAAAATAGACCAAGCGCGCGGTTTCTACATCTGTTAACTGTCTTATCTTTCTAACAGCATAAGCGGCTGAGCTTAGCCGCCCCGCAAGAGATGTTATGTGAGGTCCCCATTGCAATTTCTCGTCTAAAGTGACTCCCAGGAAAACCGTCAGATCAATAAATTCCAGTTTTTGTCCATTCAATACGATGTCACATTCGGTGTTTCTAACATTTGGTAAAGTAAATTTAATACATTTGGTCTTTTTTTCATTTAGTACTAAGTTGTTTGCCGTAAACCAAAGTTGGACCTGATGAATAGAGTTATTGACATCATCAAGACTTTGTGACCGTCGGTCTATCCTAAATATCAATGATGTGTCATCCGCAAATAATACCATCTTTGGTTGATTTTGAAGCAATTCGGGCAAATCGTTTATATATACTAAAAAGAGGAATGGACCCAATATTGAACCTTGCGGAACGCCCATTGTCATTTCAGACCCTAGTGAGTTTACACCGTTTACCTGGACTTTAACCTGTCTGTCTTTCAAGTAAGATCTAATCAAATCAAGGGATGTATTCCTAATCCCATAATGCTCGAGTTTCAACAAAAGCGTCTCATGGTTAACGCAATCGAACGCCTTCGAGAGGTCGCAAAAGATTCCAATGGCGTCCTTTGAATCTTCCCAGGCGTTAAAGATGTTCTTTATTAGGGTGACACCGGCGTCAGTTGTACAACGCCCTTTGGTGAAACCGTACTGTTGTTCATGAAAGATGGAATTTTTATTAAAGTGAAGTAACATCTGATTAAGCATTAACTTTTCGAACACCTTACTGAGAACCGGCAGGATTGACACCGGCCTATAATTGTTGGGTTCATGACTATCACCCGGTTCAATGTTACTGCTCTGTTCCTTATTTTTTATATTTTTAGTTCTTACGAAAAATCAACGTCTGGGCAGGTCAACGTGTGTTGGGACCGCAAATTCAATGTTACTGCTCTTGTTCCTTATTTTTTATATTTTTAGTTCTTACGAAAAATCAACGTCTGGGCAGGTCAACGTGTGTTGGGACCGCAAGTTCAATGTTACTACTCTGTTCCTTATTTTTTATATTTTTAGTTCTTACGAAAAATCAACGTCTTGGCAGGTCAACGTGTGTTGGGACCGCAAGTTCAATGTTACTGCTCTTGTTCCTTATTTTTTATATTTTTAGTTCTTACGAAAAATCAACGTCTGGGCAGGTCAACGTGTGTTGGGACCGCAAGTTCAATGTTACTGCTCTGTTCCTTATTTTTCTTTGACTGTATTTTAACGTACTCAACCTTTAATGTTTTGGTAGGGAGACCGCACTATGACGACCGCGTGACGTCGGCTATATAAAATATACTAATATTAAATGAGCTCTTGTACTTACACTGATCACTTGATCATAATGCGTAGCAACCATGATGACAGGCGAACCTGGGGCACGAGCTTGTATAGATCTAAAAAAAAGGAGGTAACTGATTATTGGTCTGCCAGGGTTGCGGAATTTGTTCGAAAGAGTCACCGCGGCCCTGGAACGCAGAGGGCTTTAGAAGGAACACGGATGGGTTTTAGTCAGTAAGAGTCTGACACGCCCTTCCGCTCCACCCAGAGCGGAAGAAGTCATTTGATGATTTCCCATCCTTAAAAAAAAAAAACTGATTTTTGGTAAATTTCGTTTATTAAGCTGGGTACTGACCGGTGTTAGGGGCCGTAATGTAACATTTTCAACAAGTACGTTATGTTACGCTGTGTCCTACAATCCGTGTCAAACAAAACATGTTCGTGCTCCTTTCCACGAATGCTCGCTTGTAACATGTTACATTACACCCCGTAACACCGGTCAGTACCCACCTTTACAGTTTTTTTTTCTTTTTTTTTTGTGTGCCGTCTTGCTGTTTAACCTATGAGGTTCTCGACTGCTTAACTGGACTTGCCTGTGGCGGCCTTAATATACAAATTAAAGCCTCAAGCCAGGGCTTATAATAACTTACAAACTACCTCACGCTAAGGGCACCCCCTGTGGGGTACGGGCCTCGGCTTGGGGCGTCGCTGGGGGGAGGACAGCTAGGGACGGGCTGGTGACAACTAGGACCTTTACAGTACTAAACGAACGAAAAAAAAAAAATGACACCATATAAGTTACAGAAAAGATAGATTTATCTTATATGGTGTACATAATAAAGAGTATTATTTTCTTTTTTGAATAAGTAAATATTTAAAATACCAGAAGGCTGGGGATTGTATAGAACATAATAATTTAACTCACACACCGCACAACCTCACTCACTCACTCATGAAACACATACACCACGCGCGATCCGGCCTTTTACTGCATAACGTTCATTCATTTGCAGAGCTGCTTTATATGGTTTTTAAGTAATTATTTTATTTACAAGTACTATACAAAATGATACTATAGTAGGCGCCAGATAAATGTGGAATAAAGTACATTGACCTTTCCCTAATAACTGTTCATAGGTACCTGAACAATTAAATATGAATCGTTTTTCATTATTAGACAATGTTAAGGATCACGAGAGATGATGATTCGGGACAGCTTTGTGTCATTAATTCCGTTTTTCAAATTAAAAATGTCAATAATTGTAGGTGGGTCAATGACCGTTATTCCACGATTATCTGGCGCCTACTATAGCTAAATTAATAATATGTTATTGTTCTTTTTTTTTTAATGTTCATAATATATTGCATTGTATCTTGCATGTTTACACTGTCTACATTTCAATTGCATAAAAATGACAAGTGGAAGTGCGGAGTCTCCGAATACAAGCGGTTCCTTGCTTAAAAGGTGATCTCCAATAAAATGTTTCAAAATGCCTATTGTGATTGAAATAAACATTTTTTTTTTAAATGTTAACCTTTGATCGTAGTTACCTGAGCCAGTTCAGAGCCCCTGCGAGCCCCTTCCTTCCGTCTGTGACCTTCCACAGAACAAGGTACAAGGATCTTCGTGATAAGAAGTACTGATGAGTTGCGTAGTATCTGCGAAACATATGGCATTACTGTAATTGTATTCTTGGAAAAACGATTAACGGTCTTGGATCCTTGGGGGCTAATCTCTAAGCCCGAAGTCCGTAGTTCCGGGCGTATTCTAGTCCGTATCACCTAACCACTAAGAATTAATGACAACACGATTTGACAGTTACTGTCAAATCGTGTTGTCATTCATTCTTAGTGCACGGTTAGTGTAGTCAAATATACCCTCGTTTCGTACGGGTCTCCCGGACCGCTGTAAAACCAGCCTAACTTACTCTAGCTTCCAGGTCAGAGATCAAATATACAGTCAATTTAAAATGCTTGTATTCAGATACACCCTGTAAGGCCTCGATAGGCTAGGTAGGTGATGTTGTGTGTTGTACTCACTCTTGCTGCCCCCCAAAGTCCCAGGTCCGGAAAGTGATGGGTCCTCTAGTGGAGCGATGTTTCTCGTACACCCATGTGCCTATGTCCACGCCTACGGTTGACACGTTACCGCGTCGGGACGATTTGTTGCCCATTCGTTTTGCCCAGTGCTGAGAAAGAAGTAAGACGTTCTATCATTTATTTTGGCTGGGCGTAAGTTACAGTTAAATAATAGAAAATAAAATTTTATTCAGCGCAGCACAGACACACAAAAAGTTCATTTGTGTAGCAAATTTCAACAGAATCGGTTTAGTAGATTCGGAGAAATTGGCTGTGATAGACGGAGAGACAGACAGACAACCGAGTGATCCTATAAGGGTGCCGTTTTACACGGATGTTCTGAACCCTAAAAATAATCTATAACTAACTATATCTCAGGGAACAACAATTGATTTTGTTCATGAGACAGATATACAAAGGTATACCTAGTGTTACTTACTTCGGTAGGCTTTCTTCGATGTTGAATAGCAGACTCTTGTCTTAAACATTCCAGTAAACTGGTTTTTCCTATACCCTGTAGAATAGAATAGAATAGAATATTTATTTTTGCGTAAAATATGGTACATAATGCTCTTAAGTTAAAATCGTTCCACATATTTTGCTTACTCATTTTCAGCAAGGAAAAAAAATCTTAAAATTAATATAACAACTAAAAAAACTAGGTACAGAGATCATTTTTAAAACTATAATTACACTTAATTTCTATCTAAGATCGAAGAATTATTGTTACGAGCTTGGGGTTCGTGACAATAAAAACAGCCGATTAAATAACCAAAATGACACTTTAATTTAACAACACTAATTACAACAACTCGCTATTTATAAAAAACACAACTTCACTACTGATCACTTTACTCGCACTTGAAGATCGCTTCCGAAGTATTCGCTTGTATCGCAAATCCAATACTGACTCGTCCCTTTTTTTTTGTGAGTGGCTTCTCGCAGTTCAACCTATAAGGTTGTCGACTGCTTAACCGGGCTTGCCTTAATATAATATTAAAGCCTCCAGCCAGGGCTCTGACTCGGTCGCGGACTACGTGCTCCTTATATAGGTCAGTTAATTCTAGAAACTTCTATTCTCGAAACATCTGGAATGTACTCGTAACTACCGCTGCCGACTGACCAGATAACGAGAAGTGTTGAAAGAACTAACAAAGAAATGTCTAGAAGAATCTTGACTCTACTAGGGACGGACTGGTGAGAACTGGACTAATATAACTATTACTATATCTAATACTTTTAAACGAGCAATTCTGGTATATAAATCTGAATCTCGGAAACGGCTCCAACGATTTTCATGAAATTTAGTATGCTGGGAGTTTCGGGGGCGATAAATCGATCTAGCTAGGTTTCATAATAGAAAACGTTTTAAAAAAAAAAAAAACCGAGCACTGGTCATCCAGGTACTACATTATGGTGCACAATAAAGAATTGAGGTAATTTTTAGTAACGGTGATCCATCTTTGAAAGTATACTAGAATAAATAATAAGGTTCTTCTATTCAATTTAAAATCATAGCTTCAGTCTCACCTGCAACCCCACAAACATGAGCTTCATCCTAGTATAAGGTCGCGCTTCCTGCAGCACCGACTTGAGATACCCCACGATATCCATGCTCTTGTACCGCCCACACTGCAGCATGGAGCGCAGGGGCTCTTGCAGACAGCAGCCGACGGTGTTGAGGTTCCACAGGCGAGAAAGGAGGCCCATTTGTGGAGGGAGCTCGGTTATATCTGTGACCAAAAAAGGATTAGTCATAAGAGTCGCAATAGATAAGAGAGCGGGGAGAGAGCATTCTGAGTCGAAGTTATCACAACTAAACTAGAAAAAAAAACTAGTCAAGTGCGTGTCGGGGCACGCACAGTGTAGGGTTCCGTAGTTACCCGTCTCCTAAACCATGCCAGAAAAATAGTAAAAAGTACTTAACTATTATTACATAACAAAGTTACAAGTAGCGAATGTGACATCATATTGAATGGTGAAAAACTAGTTTATAAATCAGATGGTTTTCCTAGGAATCCCTTTAGACGAGAAATAACAATGGGGACCTAATATAACATCTCTTGCGGGGCGGCTAAGCTCAGCCGCTTATGCTGTTAAAAAGATAAGACAGTTAACAGAAGTAAAAACCGCACGTTTGGTCTGTTAGTTACTTGCACAGCATTATGTCGTACGGTATTTTGCTGTGGGGTCGGGCTGCTGACATTGAATCCATATTTATTTTACAAAAGAGAGCTGTTAGAGCCCTTTATAATCTACGTCGCCGCGATTCTCTTTGGGAACTTTTTAAAAGATAAATATTATGACAGTCCCTAGCCAATTTATTTATGAAAATATTATGTGTGTTAGGAAAAATCGTCATTTTTTTAAAGTAAAAATAGTGATAGATATAATTCTAATACTAGAAATAAAGATAAATTAGATCAACCATTTTATAGATTAACTAAAGTACGCACATCTTTCATGGGGTACTGTGTTAAATGTTACAACAAAATACCTTCTGACATATTAGAACTTTAAATAAAATTTAAAAGTTATATTAAAAGCACACTTTGTAAACAAGCATATTACAAATTAGACGATTACAATCAGGATAAGAATTTTTGGAAGCATGCTGGTCCTGTTCCATAGGAGAATGGTTGGTATAATGTATTTAACTATATAGATGTTCTTCTTTGTGTTTTTTTTTTGTTCTTTTTTATTTTATTTTTCTATTAAATAACTCACACACTGTAAAATCAATTGTTTGCAATATTTTTTAATATGTGAGTACCATTTATTGTAAAACTTTCATTTGAATAGAGTAACTATGGAGTTTCTTGTCCGTTCTTCTCCATAAGAATCTACCTTTGTGAATGGACAGTAGAGTCGCTTTATTTTTATACATATTCTTGGCCTAATGGCCTAATTGGAATAAACGTTTTGGCTTTGACTTTGCTATTACCCTTGTTCCCGCTAATATTGAGCAAGGACAAGTTGGTGAGCTCGTGTATGGCAGGCGGAACTCCTCGCAGCAGGTTGCAGGACACGTCCAGTATGGACAGCAGGGGGGACAGCAGCCGTCTCTTCAGGGAAGAGCTTGTGTCGAGTCGAAGAAGTCACCTAGAGGTCGTGCTACTCACCCTTGTTCCCGCTAATATTGAGCAAGGACAAGTTGGTGAGCTCGTGTATGGCAGGCGGAACTCCTCGCAGCAGGTTGCAGGACACGTCCAGTATGGACAGCAGGGGGGACAGCAGCCGTCTCTTCAGGGAAGAGCTTGTGTCGAGTCGAAGAAGTCACCTAGAGGTCGTGCTACTCACCCTTGTTCCCGCTAATATTGAGCAAGGACAAGTTGGTGAGCCCGTGTATGGCAGGCGGAACTCCTCGCAGCAGGTTGCAGGACACGTCCAGTATGGACAGCAGGGGGGACAGCAGCCGTCTCTTCAGGGAAGAGCTTGTGTCGAGTCGAAGAAGTCACCTAGAGGTCGTGCTACTCACCCTTGTTCCCGCTAATATTGAGCAAGGACAAGTTGGTGAGCTCGTGTATGGCAGGCGGAACTCCTCGCAGCAGGTTGCAGGACACGTCCAGTATGGACAGCAGGGGGGACAGCAGCCGTCTCTTCAGGGAAGAGCTTGTGTCGAGTCGAAGAAGTCACCTAGAGGTCGTGCTACTCACCCTTGTTCCCGCTAATATTGAGCAAGGACAAGTTGGTGAGCTCGTGTATGGCAGGCGGAACTCCTCGCAGCAGGTTGCAGGACACGTCCAGCATGGACAGCAGGGGGGATAGCAGCCGTCTCTTCAGGGAAGAGCTTGTGTCGAGTCGAAGAAGTCACCTAGAGGTCGTGCTACTCACCCTTGTTCCCGCTAATATTGAGCAAGGACAAGTTGGTGAGCTCGTGTATGGCAGGCGCAACTCCTCGCAGCAGGTTGCAGGACACGTCCAGCATGGACAGCAGGGGGAACAGCAGCCGACCCTTCAAGGAAGAACTTGTGTCGAGTCGAAGAAGTCACCTAGAGGTCGTGCTACTCACCCTTGTTCCCGCTAATATTGAGCAAGGACAAGTTGGTGAGCTCGTGTATGGCAGGCGCAACTCCTCGCAGCAGGTTGCAGGACACGTCCAGCATGGACAGCAGGGGGAACAGCAGCCGACCCTTCAAGGAAGAACTTGTGTCGAGTCGAAGAAGTCACCTAGAGGTCGTGCTACTCACCCTTGTTCCCGCTAATATTGAGCACGGACAAGTTGGTGAGCTCGTGTATGGCAGGCGGAACTCCTCGCAGCAGGTTGCAGGACACGTCCAGCATGGAGAGCAGGGGGAACAGCAGCCGACCCTTCAGGGAAGAGCTTGTATTCTGGAAGAGAGAAGAGGGATTTAGTCAGGAGGTCTGCGGATAAAGAATTGTCCATACAAACGTGATACCTAAATCCAGGCAAGTGCAACTCGGATTTGTACACAACTGAGTTCCAAAATCAAAATCCTTTATTGCAAATAGACTATTGAATTTTCCAGGTCTGTCAGTCAGTTTCATCTTTAAGATAGTTCAAGAGCAGCAAGAATGTTTCTCAGCAAAACAAAACGTCTTTTATAATGCGCACAGCAAAGGAGTGGAACTCTCTGCCTGCGTCTGTGTTTCCGAACGCATACAACCCTAATCTCTTCAAAGTTAGAGTGAACAGGTTTCTTCTGGGTAAGCTCGCTCCATCGTCGACTTTGTCTCTGTCATCTATGACCTAGACTAGAGTCAAGAGCAAACCTATCTCAAATAAAAAATAAGTAAAACCTCACCGACCCTATCTCCAGCGCGGCAGTTCCTAAGCAGTTCAGTACCATATCCCTAAACAATCACGTTTCTTGTATGTATTTATTTTTTAAATATAATTGTATGGTTCTGTAATGCAAACCGAACCCTTCCCTTGTAGGGTCTCGTATTTAAGAAACGTGATTTTTCGGTTTCATAGATCCTTTCTCTGGCTTAACTCCGATTCGCACTTAAGCCAGAAAAGGCCAGTTTTATTGAACTGAACATTTTGAACTCGTTGATATAATATCTTGGGACAACTCACACACGGTCATCCGATCCCAAACTAGGCAGAGCCTATGCTATTGCTACCAGACAACTGATAAACATACTTATATATTTCTAAATACATGCATATTATATACAAATTACACCCAGACACAGAACAAATGATCATGCTCATCATACAAAGATTTGTCCTGGGTGGGAATCGAACCCACGACGTCCGGTTTAGCAGTCAGGGTCACTAACCACTCGACCAACAGGCCATAATATTTCAGAAGGTGTATACGTTGCATCAAGAGAAATACGTACCCATTCGTCATCATCTTCATTTGTTTCGTCTTGCGCGGCGGATGTTAAGCCATCGTCATCCGTTGTTAGTTGTATACGAGTTAGAAGGTTGTTTGCCAAAATCTGCAAGAAAAAAAAACCCGGTTTTGATAAAATTACTATTAACCTCTCTTATCCTAATCCTGAACTCCTGGTTTCTGAGGAGTTACACTTACCACAGTCCTCAAATCTTCAAGCTTGAGGTATGTTCCCAACATTGAGCAGCTGAGACGTGACAGAGCCTTCAAAACTTACCAGAGTCCTCAGTCCTTCAAGCCTGAGGTGTATTCTCGCAGCACTCGCAACATTGAGCAGCTGAGACCTGACAGAGCCTTCAAAACTTGAACCTTCTGTCTAACTCCTCGTTTCTGAGGAGTTACTTACCAGAGACTTCGACCCTTCAAGCCTAAGGTGTATTCTCGCTGCACTCTCAACATTGATCAGCTGAGACCTGACAGAGCCTTCAAAACATGAACCTTCTGTCAAACTCCTCATTTCTGAGAAGTTACTTACCAGAGTCCTCAGTCCTTCAAGCCTGAGGTGTATTCTCGCAGCACTCGCAACTTTGAGCAGCTGAGACCTGACAGAGCCTTCAAAACTTGAACCTTCTGTCAAACTCCTCGTTTCTGAGGAGTTACTTACCAGAGTCCTCAGTCCTTCAAGCCTGAGGTGTCTTCTCGCAGCACACGCAGCACTAAGCAGCTGTGATCTGACGGAGCCTCCCGACCTTGGTCTGGAGCGGACGTTGTTCGTTGAGGAGTTGGGGCAGTAGCAGGCCAGGGGATCTCCTTCCGTAGAGCCGAAGCTTTCTACCTGTCAGAGTATAAACGAGTTTTTCAAAGTCAATCTTACTACTAGTATAAATGCGAAAGTGTGTATGAATGGATCTGGCTGGATAGATTATTGTCTGGAATGACACATAGGTTATTCTTATATCTTGGGATAATTTCCGACATTCACGAGGCGACATAAAAGATGGATCCTTTTTATTACAATGATCAAAAATTTTGGTTTAACCTTTTGAACGCCATTGTCACGTATACATGTCAAGCAAGCGCGTGCCCTGTACGCCAAACGTCACAAAAATGTGACAAAAATTACGGCGAATTTGTGGCTTGGCGTCGGGGGCACGCCGATGCGTTTATGCTCTGGCGTTCAGCATTAATCCTTATCCAATTAAGTACCTTAAATACATTGTGCATTTAATATAGATCAATATGGCCCTTAACAGCGTGTAATTTAAATGAATATTTTCGAAGATATTACAGTTTTAAAATGCAGGGATATAGCTGTTGCGGCGGTAACAGCCGGGGGGACGGCGGCGCGTGCCTATAAATAGCGTTCAAGTTATGTGCTCAAGATGATTTCGCGAAAACACTGACATATGCCAGAGTTCCAAGTTACTATACATGGAACCAGAGTTCTAAAACCGTAGTATATTTAGTATCAGCATTGCACCCGAGCGAAGCCGGGGCGGGTCGCTAGTTTTATTACATTAGTATAGATGAATACATTTATAACTTACTTGTGGTAAACTCGGCCAGCATGTAATTTCATTGTGACTAAGATCCAACTGCCGAAGACTAGTAGGATATGACGTTACGTACGACATAGATCTGTGGAACAATAATTATCAAATATTAATGAACATAGCATGGCCCATCGTTAACAAGACACTTGGCCAACATGATCCATCGTGTACGCGGCATTTGGCCAACGTGGACAAGACACTGGATCAACATGGTCCATACATTACCCAAATAACAGCCATAGCCGATCGTGTACAAATTACTGGGCGACATGGGCCATCATATACACAACCCTTATTTTTTATTATTTTTTTTTGATCTCGTGGGGAACTCCTCATAGATGTCCTCCGCCCTGGGGCGGGCGGAGGAGTCTGTCAGACTCTTACTGACTAAAACCCGGTGTTCCATCTCCCACCTACGCCGGGGATCGCCAGAACGGATGCGACTTCCGTAATCCCCGACTGGTGCCACTTCGCGTCAGCGGGGGGAGTGAGGTGTTTGTGAGAGGAGAAGAGGGGCGCACGGGAACACCACGCGCCGCCACCTCGGGTCCGGATGAATGGGGGCGATGGACATATCATATACACAACACTCGGCCAACATGACATTGGTGTACAATTGTACATGATACTTGGCGCAAGCCCATCATATCTTATCATATTTGGAAAGCAAAGGTATGCTGTCGTGAAACAGACAAGTAGAACACCTCACTTACCTGAGTGAATTATAAGCCATGTTGAGCCTGGTGAGGTTGGGAGCCCTGCAGGCCAGCGCGCAGGGCACGCACGTGAACTGGTTGTGTGCTAGGTTTAGCGCAGAGAGGGCGGAGCCCCCACGCGCGCAGCCCGCCGATGAGCCTTCGACTACGCCGCGCCAGGTGTGGGCGCGACGGGCTTCGGACCAGCTGGGGAAAAATATATATTTTTTTATTTCAGCGTTATTTTCGCCAATTGTCAACCGATTTGGATGATTCTTTTTTTGTTTGGAAGAGTATTTTTGCGGAGTGGTCCTATTTCAATTTGGTGAAGATCTGATGAACAACTTCGGAGACAGACAACGGAACTCTTCAATAAATGATAGCAAACCTTCCCCGATTGCTGAAATAGCATGTCTGTTTGGATCTCTGGAAGAGTAATGACCCGATTACAGAAATAGTATCAGTAACAGATTGCATTATCGACAAGTGCCATAACCCTTTGGCACTTGTCGATAATGCAATCTGTTACTGATATTTGTAACCAGAAAATTGCAGAAAAGATTGTAATAAATCTTTATTAGATAATAATTTCAAATTTCGGTTTTAAAAATCATTTTATATATGTCACCAGAAAATTGCAAACGCCATAAGATTGTAAAATATCGCGTGAAATTGTAAACTACCTTTTCTTAAAACAGCACGGATATATTCGAAACTCGAATTTGGATTGCATACAAAACGATTTCGAGAAATTATAATCTGAGAAAGATTTATTACAATCTTACGGAGTCTGCAATTTCCTGGTGAGATCAATAAATCTCATTCCAATTCAATAGTTTCAAAAAGTCTTCATCAGAAAAAAAAATTGACAATTTCAAGCGATATTTTGCAATTTTCCGGTGACATATACACTGTTTAAACAAGAAAATTTCGCAAGCGAAGTCGCAGCATTTTCGTACTCACGCAGCATTCCCCGCGCGGTTAGCAAGCACAGGTACCGAGTCTTCATCGTCTTCGTCAGCCGTCTCCGACTCGCTGCGCTCTATCGATGGACTGCGAGAAGATGACTTCTGGTAACAGATAACATAACATCATGGGTGTAGGATAGGTACAAAGAGATAAATGCGAAAGTAACTCTGTCTGTCTGCCTGTCGCGCTTTCACGCCGAAACTACTGAACCGATTTAAATGAAATTTGGTACACAGATAGTCTAGAGCCTGAGAAAGGATATAGGCTAGAAAAATATTGATTTGGGACTCGCACAAAACAAACAAACAGAAAAGTAAAACTAATTAAAACTAACAGTCATAAACAATAACTAACAGAAGCAGGACCAGCATGAATTTAATACGTCATGTTCGAGGCCAAAAAGGTCCCTATCTCAGCATATGAACGACACAAATATGTACGGCGAATTTGTAGCTTGCGTCGGGGGCATGCCGATGCGTTTATGCTCTGGCGTTCAAAAGGTTAAGTCAAGAGTGAATAGGATTTCTGCGAAACAGTTATCGCGCAGAAGGAGGTTGCGGAAAGAGAGAGGGAAATCACAACCGACCCGGAGCAGGCGCATCGGGCGTCGGAGGAGGGCAAACGCTGCCCTCTTCCGGCCCCCCTAACTGGGTCCAGGGGCGGCGGACTTGGGGATGTCCGTCGCCCCCCATTCATCCGGACCCGAGGTGGCGGCGCGTTGTGTTCCCGTGCGCCCCTCGTTGACGTAGCGGGGGGAAGTCAAACGCCTAACTCTCCCCGATGACGCGAGGTGGCACCAGCCGGGGATTACGGAAGTCGCATCCGTTCCCGCGGTCCCCGGCGTAGGTGGGAGATGGAACACCGGGGTGGTTTTAGTCAGTAAGAGTCTGACAGACCCCTCCACCCGCCCCAGGGCGGAGGACATCCATGAGGATTTCCCCCGATATAAAAAAAAAGAGTGAATTGGTTACTTCTAGGCAAGCGTGCTCCATCTTCGACCACATCGGCTTGTTACACGCGAGACTGTCAATAAAATAATTAAAATTATACTTACAGATTGAGTAGCCATAGCGAACTGCGCGCTGCCTATGGACGGCGAAGCGCTTAACTGGGGCGAAGTGTCCGATGGTGACGCCAACTGCTGGGGACTGCTGCATTCTGAGGGACCCTGGTAAAGAGAAATAGTTTGGTCGTTATGTACCTACCCTTCTGCAGGTTAAAGATATCTTTTCATACAGCGATAGAAAGAGCTTTGATCATAAGACTTGCTTCCGGCGTCAATTTTAAAATCAATCAACAATTCTGCTGCCAAATCCAGAACTTAAATGGTATGAAGCTGAATAATTTTTTAGCGTGCCGTACGTCCGAATGAAACCCATTTACAGACACCCTTTCCCAGAAACAACAGAACCCTTATGGGATCACTCGTGTTTGTCTGTCCGTCCGTCTGTTTTTTAGGTTTCCGAACTTTAACATGGAAAAACGGAACCTTTATAGAATCACTCGGTTGTCTGTCTGTCACGGCCAATTTTCTCCGAATGTACTGGACCGATTTAGTCGAAATTTGGTCTACATAATATGAACTTCTGTAACCCAAAATGCATTGGTCCAGCCATTTTTGGATTTGAGACCTTACATACCTTTGAGAGGGAAATTAGAAAAGTTAACATGAGTTATGACAAAAGATTTACAGCCAGTTCATTCTGTAAACATGCCGAAGTGAAGGCTTGGGTGTAGTGATCACGGGGTAAGCTGTCAATCCATATAATCAAGATGTCACGTGATCACGAAGTGAGCTGTCATACCATCTCAATCCTTCACTTCGACATGTTAACAGAATCGACCGGCTGATTGCGCTAGAAATGGGATCGCACTAACTTTTCACAAACCCGCGGCAGCCCATACTCTAACCAATTCAAATGATAATCCTAATAAAAATACCTCCAAAATATCAAGCTTGTATCTTTTTGTGGTCAGCAGTAACTATAGATACCTACATTAAAAACTTCGGTGGGCAGGCGAAAACTACAGATATCAAATGCTACGCTTTTCACACAATATTTTTACCTACATTGTATTCGAATTCATACGTGCTACACTCATTTTACCCAAATATACGTATGTTTATCAAAGCTACTAGAAATATTAAAAAAATACCCAATTGGAACGAAGGACGCGACGTGGGACGGTGCTTTTATATTGTTTAGCGATTATCTGAAGAAACAAAAAAGTAAACTATCTTAGAGTGTGTTAATAGGTCTTAGAACCAAGTATAAACCATATTAAACATAGAAAAAGAGTTATTATTATTTCAAACTAGCTGAGTCTAGCCTAGCTGCTTTTAAGTTGGAATACAACTGAACAGCAGCTGGTGGGCCACTATGATGGGCCAGTGTGGCTACTTACTTAGTGGCCAGTATTTCCATCTCACTTCATATCCTTACTGAGCGTCATAGAAGTCTAGTCAAGAGTCACTCACTGGACCAGCATGGACTAGCGTATACATGATACCGGCCCATTGAATCATCATGCATGGAATGAAGCGAGTCATTATAGTCCAGTATGGGCCAACATGGACCATCATAGTACATCATTGGCCGACATTGAGCAATAAAGGCCATTATATACCAACATGGGCCATCATAGACCAATATGACCAGTATAGTAATTTAAAATCGTTCTTCATCTCACCTCATGTCCAGCGCATTCCAAACTGCCGCGTGTAGAGCACGCAATTTGTTGTTGGACATGTCCAGCAAAGACAGTTCCGGCAAACGGAATAAGAGGGGGGCAACTCTTATTCATACAAGGTATTCTTACCAAGTCACCATAGTAGTCTGAGCATGGACCAGCGTGTATAAGATATTAGCTCTTGTTGAGCAATCATAAACTGATACGAGCCATCTTAGCCCAGAACGAGCCATCATTGACCAACATGGGCCATCATTGATCAACATGGGCAATCATGTACCAATATGGGCCATCATGGACCAACAAAGGCCATCACGGTCAAACATGACCCCTATTGGCCAGCGCGGTCATTTAAAATCCTTCTCCATCTCACCTCATGTCCAGTCGGCAGGTCTCTCAGATGGTTCAGCGCCACGTTTAGATCACGTAGGGCTGGCGCGTTCCATAGTGCCGCGGGCAGGGCGCGCAGCTTATTGTTCGACACGTCCAGCAAAGATAGACCGGGCAGACGAAACAGCATGGGTGGCAGTTCTTCTAGGCGGTTGTCCTGCGAACAAAACGTCTTTAAAGCTACTATTTTGGTCCTTGGATTTTGAAATAACAAAACTGTATGGTGAAGGAGCAATTATATATTTGATATTTATTAGTATATGAATTGGTATTGTATTTATGTATTTTATATTATTATATCTAATTAGTATTGTTTAAAACGTTTGTAAACTGACAGCCCTAAATCTATCTCCCTTCGTTCAATCCATCCAAAGGTTGTCTGGAAGAGATTGCCTTGTGCGATAAGACCGCCCATTGTCCTGTTCTTGTTATGAGGTGTACAATAAAGTATATAATAAATAAATAAATAAATAAACTGTCGACATCAGCGCCCTCTCAATACTTTGTAAACAGCCTTGACGCATTTTGGCCCACCATTGAACAACAATGATCCCATATTCGCAAGGGCAAACATTTTTTAGCAGCAAGGGGGTGTCCCTAAAAACTATGAAACCACTATCGTGAATTTTATTTTTGACCCTTAATATGGCACTGGTGATGATTTTTTTTCTTAATTCGTTGAAACCTAATTGGTTCCACTAGCGCACCATGATTATGATAATTACATCCGAAACGAAAAGTATTTTTCAATTGCCACAATTTCGGATATTGATGTTTGCATAATAAACGGTCTCAGAAACCAAAAAATAAATTAAATTCCCTTTTTGGGGACCCCACCCCCTCTTGAGGAAGACCTATGTCTAGCAGTGGGCGTCTTTCGGCTGATATGATGATGCAACCATTTTTTATTTTTTTTTGATATCGGGGGGAAATCCTCATGGAAATCCTCCACCCTGGGGCGGGTGGAGGGGTCTGTCAGACTCTTACTGACTAAAACCACCCCGGTGTTCCATCTCCCGCCTACGCCGGGGATCGCGAGCACGGATGCGACTTCCGCAATCCCCGGCTGATGATGATGCAACCAAGCCCAACCAACCCACTATAGTAGGCGCCAGATAATCGTGGAATAACGGTCATTGACCCACCTACAATTATTGACATTTTTAATTTGAAAAACGGAATTAATGACACAAAGCTGTCCCAAATCATCATCTCTCGTGATCCTTAACATTGTCTAATAATGAAAAACGATTCATATTTAATTGTTCAGGTACCTATGAACAGTTATTAGGGAAAGGTCAATGTACTTTATTCCACATTTATCTGGCGCCTACTATAGCAAACTTATTGCAACGAGATCACTATTACATTGAAGCTGATGCAAATTCAGAGGTACAATAACTATGATTGTACTGTAATTGCAGCTACTAGGTGCTGAGCGAGCGCCGTCAGCTAGGACCGATCATGTTTCAGCTGCCACGGCTCATTTCAATTATTTGTTCCTTGAATTTTTGCTTTTTTTTTACTTCGGACGCTTGCTCGTGCAAGTCTTTCTACATCGTTCTCACATACCAGCGCTGCGTTATTTATTATACCAGCGCTGCGTTATTTATTTTTTAGATATCGCAACATAAGCTAACATAGGGACCATTTTGGCCTGTTTAGTTATTAATTTTATTTTACTGGTTTGTTTGTCTTGTGCGAGTCTCAAATAAACATTTTTTCTTTCTTTCTTCTTTCTACATATATGTATGTTTGTATAATTTTCACACGAATGATGTAACCATATCATTGTAAAAAAAACATTGATCTAAAAGAGTGTCCGTGGAGTTTCCTGCGCGTTCTTCTCCATAGAGATCTACGCTTTGGAACGCGTTAGCTTCATCTCTTTAGACAGACCGACCTTGACTATTCAAAAGTGCCTGTAATGATTTCATTGAAATAAATGCTTTGAGTTTTGAGTTTTCTTTTTAGTTTCATCGTTCTCATTAAAATCAAATAATCATTCAATCAATCAATCAAACATTTATTTTTTTGAACATAGGTATGGTTACAGATGGTACATTGTCTCATATATATGCGCTATGTTTTGCCAATATATGGCGTACAAAATTTAAATCAACAAGCAATTACAATTACAGTTCTAATTCAGATGGCATTTCATTACATTAAACAAATAATTCAATTAAAAATATGTCAGTTAAGTTAACAGGTCATTACAATCTTAGACAAATAAAAACATCCATGCTTAATCAATAAGTAAAATCAAAAGTGCTTAATTAGCAAGTCGGAATCGACATACCTCTGTTTATCAGTAGTAAACTCAGTGATGGAGTAGTAACATCTATCTAATAGAAATTTAAACAGAGATCTCTTAAAGAATCCTAGACACTCTTTATTTCTGATAGCTGCTGGTATACTATTATATATTTTTGGGGCCATACCTAGCACACTTTTGCTGAAAAATGCGGTTTTATGAGATGAGAGTTCTATTCGTATAAATATGAAAGAAGATCTTACCTGCAAATACAACTCTTGCAGCACAGGCGCTGTATACAGTTCGGGTCTGATCTTCGGCTTTTTCTTCCGTCTCTTACCGTCGAGCTCATCCTCAAAGGGATCCTCAGACGTTGGCAGACGTTCTAGCTTGTTTTGAGCTGCGTTTAAGTACCTGAGAAAATAAATAATAATGATAACAGCAGTTAATTGATAGTGAACCAAGGAATCTGAGACCAGTCTTGCCAGGAGTATTGTGTTACCCAGCAACTGTGTTGTGGAAGGTCAAATAGGCAGATACAACGTCTAACAGAATAAACGCAAAGTATCATTATGAGACCAACCCTGAATACGCGAAAAAAATAGTTGTTCAGTACATCTTATCGAGTTTTTTTTTCGATATCGGCGTTAGTCCCATAGTAAAACTTGTTCATAATGATGACACTGTTAACAATGACCCCTTTTCAGACTATTCTTTGAAGGACATTATTTTGGCAGATGTTGGCTTACCTTAAACTCAGCATGGTAAACAACTCAGGAGGTAAGAGCCTCAGTTCATTATTGGATATGTCGAGTCTTGTTAGAGCATGTAGAGCTCCGCTGTTGCTGCTGAGTTTTGAGTTCACGCGAAGAGCTGCTTGACGGAGCCATGACATGCTGTAACCAAAATGATTAGTTACATTGTAGATACAGCCGAGCATAAGTCAGAAGAAACACTGTTTCTATGAAAGCCCCTTACGTGTATGATCGTGATGCAGGAGATGACTAAGTTAATTCAGTCGGTCAAATGAATGCATCAAGAACAGTATTGGACCCGGAACAGTACCCTGTAGTAACCCCCACGTAAAAGTCAATTCTTCGCTTGTACATGAGACGTTTTTGTTACTGTTTTTGTACACAGATAGCTACACTGAATAACGAGTTTAATTTCCTTAATCTCAATACCTTCAACTACCTAAAACGCTTAAAAAGCCAACAGCAACAGTGTCGAAGGCTTTTCATAATGCAGTTTCCTATGGAGAAGTGAAGAAGTAGAGTAAAGTTATTCGGTTCTCACCGTATTGTAGCTAGTTGCGCTCTCAGCTCCCTCCAGTTCACCATAACAGCGGTAGTAGGACATAGAGAGCTGTAAGTCAGCGCTGAGTCGCCATCTCTATCACTGAATAGCGCTTCGGAGATAGTTGATTTATTCAGTTTGTAGTCTGGGTCAGGATAAGCCTGGAAAAAAAATTAAAATATATTTGAGTATGTAATAAGAACGATCATAACATACCGAGTTTCCTCCGTGCCTCGGATGACTGGGTTGTGAGGGTCAGATAGGCAGTCGATCCACGTACTGGATTCAGCAAAATCCGGTTCGACTGGAAGTTGAGAAAAGGACAGGCAGATGATATATATATGTCACCGGAAAATTGCAAACTCCGTAAGATTGTAATAAATCTTGATTAGATTATAATTTCTTGAAATATTATGAAAAAATCGTTTTGTACAAAATAAATCTCATCTAAATTCAATAGTTTTCAATATATCCGTCTCATATTTAGAAAAAATAGTGTACAATTTCACGCAATATTTTACAATCTTACGGCATTTGCAATTTTCCGGTGACATTTATTTTGTTGTACACCAAGATAAAAATACATCAAGAAAACCTTAAACTAAAGAAAACACACAATTGGCCGCCTTATCGCATCCACGATCATTTCCAGGCAACTTGGAATGGACAGAGAAGGGACTGCCATAATATTAGTCTTCCTTCGTAATATTGCTCGTCTTACTTATATAATAAAATAAATAAAGTAACAGATATCTAAGAATGCAAATCGTTGCTTGTTAACTGGATAAACAAGTTACGTTATGATGAAACAGATTCTGCTGTTAAATATAAATTAAACTGCTCCTATTAACACAAACCACTTTCCGTATAAATCAACCTTGCACCCACATACACACCCTTTCACTCAAAAACATAGAAACACAAACACACAAACTCGCACGAACGCACACAAGCACACACGCACGCACGCACACATCACACACACTCAAAAACACACACATACACCAACAGACTTATGATAAAACTAGAATTAAGACTATTAAATCCTGAAGACAGAGACTTTGAAAATGGCCAAGGCTTTCAGCATCAAACATCAAAACAAATTAAGTTGTAAACACATGATATTTAAAAGTCATGAAGACACCCTGGTTTTCATAACGGAACATTTAACAGCTAAAGGCCCGCGCCTCTACTTCCTTGCACGTGACCTAAGTAAAGCTGAAATCTACAAGTTTTGCTGGACTGCCAATGGCAAGGCATTAAGAAAGATGAAAATTCGCCAACTATAATTGGCAAGAAGTTGGTAGAATCATCACAGCGTTAATTCGTTGGATTGGTTTTTTCTTAATCACTTTGTTTATGTATGTATGTATCTATATATTTGTAAATGTTTTTTTTTATTTCTTTTCTTTTCTCTATTTTTAGTTTTACTTTAAGTTGCACCTGCCATGATGTCTCTGCACCACCCTAAGGTCGACTGGTAGAAAATGCCTAAGGCATTAAGTTCGCCTTTGTACAGTATTTTTACTATTGCAAAAAAATTTAATAAATAATAAACTTATGCTAGACAAATTACTATTTTCCCTTAACCTTATAAATCGTCTTTTTTTACCGGGAAAATGTTATCATTACTGTATCATTTGAAATTATTTCTCACCAAATATTGGTTAAAGATTTATTCAATTGATTATTATGGTTTCCCAGCCGTCATGCTAACCTAATTTGATAAAAAAACGAAACTCCACTTTACATACACACATACCATACACATCTATATATCTTACTTACACACGAAGCTGCAGCACACAAATACATAGCACACTTATACTCATCTATGCACACGTTTTACAATCCTATAAAATAAACATACAGCCCACCCAAAAAACACAAATTAAAATGTCAGTTCATAGCTACTTACTGTCCAAATACATTGAAATAAATACTTACCTAATCTTCACGGTTTTTCAATTATACCAAGTATAACTGGATAATACACTACATACTGTCTCCGAGATAGATAGCATTGGAATTGCCCGTACGGTGGAATGCGATTCTACGGAACTTTATAAATATATCTGTGTAAATAAAAGCGACCTCACCATAATATCTCAAAACATACGGAGTATTTACTGTAATATTGACAACTTCATGATCCCATTATCTACCCTTAAATTCGAACCCTATCTCTCGTATATGACGACTCGTCAGTTGAACCAGAATGACGACGTGGTTGTATATGTTAAGGGTTCTTAATCCCTAAAATTAGAGTAATATTGTTTATTGTATCTATCGATCTCCCTAACTCAAATGCCGACAGCTTCATTGACAAAGTTAAACACATTGACATCACAAAAAAAACATTATAATAGCTGATCACATAAACATCAAACACAAAGAGACCGAGTCAACCCAAGAGCACAAGAGTAGACTACTACTCTTGTGCTCTTGTCGTGCTAACTACCTAAATATGTTGACATTTTTCGGTATACTTCCTGGACACACTTTGTCCACTAGGGAATAAAGCTGTCTTGACCATTTCATGCTTAAAATACACAAAAGATTCTCGGCATCTATCGTTATCCTGCACACTACGGTAACTGATCACTATACAACATATATCACTCTTACAAAGTTAAAAAATATACAAATAGTAAATAAGACCACTACACTAAATTATGAACAAGCTTTAAAAGATTTACAGGAAAGGAATTTATCAAACTTGTTATTCTGTAATAATCCAAATTTATTAATCGATAGTTTTATTAATATGCTAACCAACGTTATAAGTGAAAACACTAATATTAAGAGTATTCCAAGCAATCAACGCATCCGAAAGCCGTGGATTACCACTACATCCTTCGCTGTTTCAAAAACCGAAACAAATTGTAGAAACAAAATCGCAATGAACGAAATATTGAAAATAACTTATACAAGATACAGGAATTACTGTAACAATTTAATAAAAAAAATTAAAAGAAAATATGAAACAAATATACTTGCACAATCATTATCTAACAACAAATTACTCTGGAAAAATATAAAATCCATTACATACTCAAATAGATTGAAAAGTCAAAACATAGAATTATTAAACATAAAAACAACCCCCATAGAGTCAATAAACTACGTTAATGATTATTTTGCTAATATTGGAAAACAACTTGCTCAAAAAATTAATCCTGAATTACACGGCCCAGAAAGCGGTGGCGAGATGATTTGCACACCGCGAAGGCTGGTGGTGGTGGCGAAAGAAAAGAATGTCTGGAAGGATATGGGGGAGGCCTTTGCCTAGCAGTGGGACAAAATAGGCTAAGAAAAAAACTAACTACGAAACGAATACATTGAGATACCTTCGTACTACTAGATACGGACGATACTGAAGTAGAAGGTATTCTGATGAATCTGACAGTGCCCCTGGTTGGGATAATTTTTTTTTTTTGGAAAGGAAGCTGTTCCCATTATAGCTCACCTTGCTAATCTCTGTTTTCAAAAGGGTATCTTTCCGGCTCCACTAAAACAGTCCGTTACTATCCCAGTTTATAAGGGAGGGGACAGCGGCGATATCAGCAACTATAGGCCTATTTCCGTTTTACCATCGATATCAAAATTGCTTGAAAAAATTATAAATATCAGATTAATCAATTATTTCAAAAAAAATAATCTTTTATCTAATTTACAGTTTGGATTTAGACAAGGTGTATGTATTGAAGATGCAGTAACTGCGTTAAGTTCTCTTGTAGCTGAGCACCTTTACAAAGGAAATAGATGCCAGTCTGTTTTCTTAGACCTCAAAAAAGCATTCGACACCGTTTCTGTCCCAATCCTGTTGAACAAGATGGAAAAAGCCGGAATAAGAGGGACTGCACTCAGTTTACTCAAAGACTACCTCTCCAATAGGAAACAAAGAGTAAAAATAGGACAGAACTTCAGTGACGAGGTAATGTGAAATTCGGCGCCCCACAGGGTAGTGTTTTAGGGCCTACCCTATTTCTCCTGTACATTAATGATCTTTGTAATATGGAAATAAAAAATGCTAAAATATTCTTGTACGCCGATGACACATCTATTGTGTTCTCTAGTTCATCCTGGCACGATGTTAAACAGAGTGCAGAGTCAGGAATGGCTCGGGTAGCTGAATGGCTAAAAAGTAACTTACTTTCCTTAAACAATAATAAAACAAACTACATATGCTTTAGTTTCAGTAACCGAACATAGCCTATTGACGCGTTAGATATAAAAGTACACGTATGTGGAGACATGCCTACTAAGCTGTAACTGCCCATGCATTGAGAAAGTCGCTGAAACTAAATATCTTGGAGTTGTGATATATCAAGCACTGTCCTGGTACCCTCAACTTGAGCAAATTTTTGGGAGAGTAAGGAAACTCAGTTGGATCTTTAAAACCCTCAGATATATTGTTCCAAATAAAATAGAGATCTGCAAGAACCGTCCCAGAAATCTCCTAAATGAAATATATGTAGCACTGGCCCAGTCTGTACTAATATATTGTATCCCAATTTGGGGCGGTGCAGCAAAACCAAATTTATAGACATAGAACGAGCGCAGCGTGCATTAATAAAATAATGTATTTTAAAAATAAAAGATTCTCCACTGCAAACATATACCAAATAAGTGATTTACTCTCTAAGGAAACTATACTAAAACACATAAAACCCTACCATATAAAGGTGATACCGAAAAATCTAAAACGAGAAAAGATTTAGTTGTGCAAGTTTTTCAAACTAAAACTAGATTCGCATGCAAGCAATTTAACAAACGCTCTACTCAGCTCTATAACAAAATTAACAAACATGTTTATGTATACAATAAAAGTTACCACGACAATAGAATGGATAAAACAACTTACCTATGAGGAAACCGAGGCACTCTTGGAAAACATTGATTAGCCGAAATATATCACATACCATAACTTAAAACACCGCGCACCCACACATCTCATCACGCACACCACACACACCACACCGTACCATACCACACCAAACCACACCACACACTATACCTCACATAATACCGCACTTCATTCATTTTTTATTTTCCTAAGATAAGTTTATATAAGCTAAATACAGAAAAATGTACATTGCATATTTACCCTTAAGGTCACAACACTATATTAACTCTAGTTGGTATAAGTGTACGACAATGATGTGAAAGAGCGGAGCCTTCTTATCAGTGCTACCAACCCTACAGTTTAAACTGTAGATCAACAGTTTTTTGGAAATTCTGTCAGTTTGTAGTTTAGGCCTCGAGATATACAGTTTTTTTATGTAAGATGCTAGCGTCATCTATTTTAGGCGACGGCTCTGCAATATTTCCACTATTATCGACTTTAACCAGAAAGCTTATATGTTTGCCACACAGTACCGCTACGGTAGAACGCTTGTTTTCGAGCATTAATGTTATGAAAACGAAACTAAGAAATAAAGTTTCTACGACCACAATAAAAGGTACCTTGCACACAAAGTCAGAAATTAAAATTTGTTTCGAGTTCAATGTGACAAATGAACATTTAAAAAAATTCAATAAAAACATGTACGATGTAAAGATGAAACGGAAAATGAAGAAGACTTACAAGTTGAAAATGAGATAGTAGCAGTGATATTATCGAACATGTAGGCACTGGAAAAATTGCAACTTGGAGACTTTTGATTTTGATATTTAATTTGATTAAAACTTTGATAATTACATGATTTTGATTGTTTTTAATACCGTCCCTATTGTGTATTCTATTTATTACTATCATTCAATTATACAAAATATAATATAAAGATGAAGATGTACATGTAGATTTACTGTTTTTAAATTTGATATTTACAGTTTTCTATAATTTTTTTCAAGCATATCTACAGTTTTGCTCTATGCTGGGGTTGGCAACACTGCTTCTAATACAGGCATTGTTTGCTTAAAAGGAGGCTCCAAACACGTTAAAATGTAATGTAATTTTCTATTTGTTACAATAAACTATTTCGTACATATATTTGTATTAATTATTCATTTACACTTTTGTTTTATAAGTTATTACCGGAGATCGGAATAGGTAGACTATATTTACCTAATGTTTGTGGAAGTAAGTAACATAGAGTTGATAATACCTCCTGAATCATAAATGGAATCCTGACAATTAAAACCCGGGACTATGAAAACATGAGCTGGACGAGTATAGTTACAAATTATTGATTTCAAGAATCAAAAGAAGAAAAGTTGTGCGGAAACAAAGCTATTTAATTTAACAGTTTTATGTAAAAATGCAAATTTATTCAAAGCGCAATAAGTAATTTGCAATTTCTTAAAACCCACGATACAATCGTCACGTTTATGATTCCGGGATTTTAGAGAAAGAAAAAAAACAAAGGAAGAAAAATGTTTATTTGGGACTCGCACAAGACAAACAAACCAGTAAAATAACATTAATAACTAAACAGTATAATAAAATAATTATCTGCGCGAGGCCCAAAAGGTATGGTGTGGTATGGTGGTGGTGGAGGAGGTATTATCAACTCCATGTTACTTACTTCCACGAACATTACGTAAATATAGTCTACCTATTCCGATCTCTGCTTATTACACTCGCATGACATAAAAGAACCACCAACTGTAAAACAATGTATAAAGTGTAATATAAAATAAAAAAATGATTTTGATCTTGATTGATGCGTCGCGTCGAAGCCGTTTCTAGTAGGCACCAGCCCGAAGTCCAAATCAGTCTTCCATGTAGCGACTTTCAATGCGACAGTCGTTTGATCACCTGTCGTATGGATAGTCGCTTCATGTAAAATACTGATATTCCGCTGCATCTGGTTCCACCGGAAGCCGTTCCTAACATAGATGAAAGAAAGAAAGAGAGAAAGAATAATATTTATTTAGCACTCACATGAAACACGCACGGTACATAGAAATAAAAAAAAAAAAACAAAAAAATGTAGGTATGCTAAGAACCAAGTGAAAGGAGAGGAAGGAGAAATACTGTTTTTTTAATGGGAAAATCATCAAAAGAATTCTCCCTCTGAGCGGAGATGGAGAGATTGCCACTCTTACTGACTAAAACTCACCCGTATTCCTCCAAATGCCCTTTGAGTCAGAGAGAAGAGAAGGATGGCAGATGATGGCTTACCTTGGTAGCGAGTAACTTCGCGAGTAGCTCAGTGAGTCCATGTGTAGCGCATTGGTGTGATCCGATCTTTGACAGTAACTATGGGCAGTCAGAGGTCCGATTATATTCACAAGCATTTTTTTCGTGAAGCGACTGTCTAGTTGCGAGGCCAGGAATATGATGGCTTACCTTGGTAGCGAGTAACTTCGCGAGTAGCTCAGTGAGTCCATGTGTAGCGCATTGGTGTGATTCATCTTTGACAGTAGCTATGGGCAGCCAGAGGTCCGATTATATTCACAGGCATTTTTTACGTGAAGTGACTGTCTAGTTGCGAGGCCAGGAATATGATGGCTTACCTTGGCAGGGAGTAACTTCGAGAGTAGCTCAGTGAGTCCATGTGTGGCGCATTCTCCGATGGCTCTACAATGGGGGTTCAAGAGTATATCTACTATTTATTGGCTTACTTGTTGGTCGATCGGTCAAGATTAATGCTAACCCTATTGGAGTCCTCTTAGTGCCTTGCAAATCATATTAAGCCGTTGGTGTGATCCGATCTTTGACAGTAGCTATTGGCAGTCAGAAGTCCGATTATATTCACAGGCATTTTTTTTTCGTGAAGCGACTGTCTAGTTGCGAGGCTAGGAATATGATGGCTTACCTTGGTAGCGAGTAACTTCGCGAGTAGCTCAGTGAGTCCATGTGTAGCCCATTCTGTGATGGCTCTTCAATGGGGGTTCAAGAGTATATCTACTATTTATTGGCTTACTTATTGGTCGATCGGTCAAGATTAATGCTAACCCTATTGGAGTCCTCTTAGTACCTTGCAAATCATATTAAGCCGTTGGTGTGATCCGATCTTCGACAGTATCTATTGGCAGTCAGAGGTCCGATTATATTCACAGGCATTTTTTTTCGTGAAGCGACTGTCTAGTTGCGAGGCTAGGAATATGATGGCTTACCTTGGTAGCGAGTAACTTCGCGAGTAGCTCAGTGAGTCCATGTGTAGCGCATTGGTGTAATTCGATCTTTGACAGTAGCTATGGGCAGCCAGAGGTCCGATTATATTCACAGGCATTTTTTACGTGAAGCGACTGTCTAGTTGCGAGGCTCTGAATATGATGGCTTACCTTGGTAGCGAGTAACTTCGCGAGTAGCTCAGTGAGTCCATGTGTAGCGCATTGGTGTAATTCGATCTTTGACAGTAGCTATGGGCAGCCAGAGGTCCGATTATATTCACAGGCATTTTTTACGTGAAGCGACTGTCTAGTTGCGAGGCTCTGAATATGATGGCTTACCTTGGTAGCGAGTAACTTCGCGAGTAGCTCAGTGAGTCCATGTGTAGCGCATTGGTGTAATTCGATCTTTGACAGTAGCTATGGGCAGTCAGAGGTCCGATTATATTCACAGGCATTTTTTACGTGAAGCGACTGTCTAGTTGCGAGGCTCTGAATATGATGGCTTACCTTGGTAGCGAGTAACTTCGCGAGTAGCTCAGTGAGTCCATGTGTAGCGCATTGGTGTAATTCGATCTTTGACAGTAGCTATGGGCAGTCAGAGGTCCGATTATATTCACAGGCATTTTTTACGTGAAGCGACTGTCTAGTTGCGAGGCTCTGAATATGATGGCTTACCTTGGTAGCGAGTAACTTCGCGAGTAGCTCAGTGAGTCCATGTGTAGCGCATTGGTGTAATTCGATCTTTGACAGTAGCTATGGGCAGCCAGAGGTCCGATTATATTCACAGGCATTTTTTACGTGAAGCGACTGTCTAGTTGCGAGGCTCTGAATATGATGGCTTACCTTGGTAGCGAGTAACTTCGCGAGTAGCTCAGTGAGTCCATGTGTGGCACATTCTCTGATGGCTCTACAGTGCGGGTCTGTGGCTCCGTGCTGAAGCAGTATCTCTACTATTTGGACGTTCTTAGCTCGAGCTGCGATAGCAAGAGCTGTCCAGGGACTGTCTCCTGGAAAAAAGAAGAATAAATAATTGCAACATGATGTAGAATACATAAGTTTGAAGTTATTTTAAAAAATATATCAAATTTATTATTTATTTATTTATTTAACAGTTTATCTACACACATTTAACAAATAAATAAGAAGAAGGGAACAGAGAAATAGGTACAAAGGTGATGCTTATTTCTAAAGAAATCTCTTCCAGAAAAACACTGAAAAATACTGTGCCTGAAAAATTAAAAAAAAAACAGCGGGTTGCACTCCGGGAGTGCCGGCAGAAGTAAAAACTTGAACATTGACGTTGTGCATTTTTGATATTTTGGAATCATAAGGGATTTTTTTTGGTTTAATTATCAGTATAAAAGTACTATCATTTATGTGGTAAAATACACAATGCATTTATTGCGCTATCGTACACAAACATGACAATTAATATTACATTAAAAATGTAACACTTCAGTACTTTCCCTCCGTCTTACGAATTTTCGATCAGGTCACGTGTCCTGACGCGAGTTTAACATTTTTTACCCATCCCAAAAAGTGCACAACGCCGCTAAAGAAGTTTTCACTTCAAAAATATTCAGAGAATATTTCATTACTTGAAAGGTTACAAGAATAGTCACACCCATTCCAAGTCAGTCACTGATCGACTTATATTTTCACCAAGAAGCAAACTATGTAGATCGTGTCGACTTTAGAAAAATAACTATCTTAGCTAATTTATTAGCGTTACGACGTAACCAGATTGCTTGTTCCTCTATTGGCTCTCTTTCTTTGAAGTCATTTTCCTTTGATTTTTCACAAGTTGCAACGCGTCTACCGCCACGCCCGCCGCGCCCCTCGTCGAATAAACCAGTTAACTTAGGTTAAGATAAAGTTCTTAAAACGTTCACATTCTTTAGAAAAGTTCGGAGCAAAACCGCAATAAACCGGTATTTTTTTAACCGGTTCTGAGCCTTGGTTTTGAAGTCATCCTAAAATAAACTAAAGTTTTCATCAAGCCATCCCTTACTCTTCCTTGCTCCAGCGACGCCCTATACTAATTGCTAAGATTCGTACCACACAGAGGTGATGATGATTATCAGTGATCGGATAATCGGGCGCTTATATAACTAAACTTCTTCCCGTGAAAGAATAATATGGACATTCCTTCCTGAATAAATAAGTAATACCGGGTTCCCGGGATTGAACAATTTTGTTAAAACAACAGTGTATAACAAACTTAATGAAATTATAGTAGTGGTTATTTAGATTTGGTATCTTTATTTTATTCAAAACAAATGGAATACCTATAAAAAAATAAAATGAGAGTTCACAACGAGTTCTAACTATATTTTGTATGCGGGCATTTTTCGCAATCTCAGGAATTTCGAAAGATTCCGGGATCCGGGATTCTTAAAAGCATGTCCGGATTATACTTTCGTGGGAATAAAAGTGAAGTTTAGGTATATCCCCGCCCCCGATTATCCGATCACTGGTGATTACTTACTATCAGTACTATAAGCTCCTCTAGCAGGCGAGGGTCCAGAGGTAGACCGCGTGCCGCTCATGGCGGCAGATGCACTGCGGGAACGACGACGATCGCGAGTGTTGTCGCCGCCTCCCATCTGGAAAAAAGACAGACGAGTTTACTTGAGAATAGAGATGTTTCCTGGACAAAAATATGATTCTATTCATAATTACATTATCCAAAATCATTACAAAAATTACAAAGATAAAACGCATCAACGGTCATCATCAGAAGTGGGAGCTTTTGACACTTCGATACCAGAAGTATCAATTGACGTAAGGGACATTTACCCAAAATGTCAAATTGCCCCTACCTACGACAATTAACGTAAGGTTCATTTACGCAAATTGCCAAATTTTCCCTTAACATAAGGGTCATTTTGGCATTTTTTTCAATTGATATTTCTGATATCGACTTCCTTTCCACGTGAATCCAAGCGAAATTTCAACCCGCGCCACGCATGACACGCATGCGACGCCCCTGCGCCTCTTCCACTACCAATAGGTTATACAACGCTCGGATGATTTTGTTTATTTGGCGGAAATCTTCATTCTGGAATCTGGACTCGACTTCTTCTATATTTGACTCGGGAACCATTTTTTTTTCTTCTGCTACTTGAACTATCTAGACAGGTCCACTCAAATCTGTGTGGTACTTTACTCAAAAAGACCATTTCAGACATTAACCTAAATGGTTCTCATATGATTTAACTAGTACGATTGTATGGACTGTAAGAGACTTTGACCTCTGAGTTTGTTTCGGTGTTTCTTCTCAGCTAGGAAAGACCCGCCTCATCTAATTTCAAAATGACCAAAAAAGATTGACGTGTAACCTTACTTACAAAAAAATATATTTTATCATTCTTACTGACTAAACCCATTCATGTTCCTCCAAATGACCTTTGCGTTCCAGGGCCGCGGTAACTCTATCGAACAATTCCGCAACCCTGGCACGCATTGGATGACTTGGGATCCTGACACACTCACCACGTCACTTGGAGGGAGCGCCTCCGCGTTAGCATCAGCCCCAGCAGCCATAAGCCTCTTCAGCAATCGCACGTGACCCCCGCGAGCTGCGCAGGAGACACATGCATCTCCCCCTCGACCAGCTTCTACTACTACTGGGGTTATGCGACGTTCTGATGACCAGCGGTCCTGGAGGGAAATATGGTAACGTTAATGTTGCTGGCGAAATATTGAAGATCCCGTCCACATATCCGTGGACGGACCGTGGTCCGTAAGAAGTCGTTCACACACGTCCGTCTCATATCCCAGACACGGACGCATGTACAATGTGTATTAAATGTACGCAATGGTACTATCTTTGAACTAATGATGGACCACGGTCCGACCACGGATATGTGTGGGCAGCGGCGGATCCAGGATTGTCGTTTGGGAAAGGGCTTGACCCCATTTTCGGTAGGTTTTAGCAAAGTAACAACACAATAAAAGCACAAGAAAAGACAGGATGAGACAGACGTCTCACCTTATCAAAGCTTATAAAAGCAACATTATCATTAAAAGTACTAACTGACAGCCAACTCAACCACTGCGCATGCTCATTGGTCAAATCGAATAGGCCGCGCTCATTGGTCAAATCAAATACCGCGCGCTTTCTCAGCTTCCTGTTACACACTTCCGTCCCATTTCACGAAATTACTCCCACAGATTGCAGGAAAGCGAGACGAAAGGTGTTACACATCAAAAATAGCATAACGTATAACAAGCCTTCTTGGATAACTTTTCGTAAAAGCCTCAAAGACTTCGTTAGGATGTAGACTATCAAAGATATCTAGGTCTTGTCCCTGGATCCACCGATTTGTGTGGAATGAATCTTAAATAAAACTTCAATAAAAGGAAGCATTCGAAGCAATTCTTTCTTTTCTTTTTTTAAAAAAACTTTGCCCCACACTAGGAATTTCTCCTGTATCGTGGGTGCGTTTACAAACATAGAAACTCACATACACAAACAGCCAGACCCGGAACAACTATCTGTAGGCCATACAAATATTTGTTCCGTGCGGGAATCGAACCCGCGACTCGCAGCGCAGCAGCCAATCGCTCAACCACTGCGCCAAAAATAAGTATGCTCATGTCTTAGACCTTACAGATTAAAGAACTCACCTTCCCGACCGGCAAGAGACTGTATTATGTGCAGAAAAGCACATTTAGTGCTTTCAGTAGCTTTTCAACGGTACCACAAGATTATAAAGTATCGAGCAAACGCAAAATTTAACTTATTAGCAAACATTGATGGAAAACAGATTTCCCGTTTAAGCATTAAACAGTTAGCAGTTACAATAAGTATTATTTTAAGTCATAAGCAGAGGTCGGAATTAGGTAGAGTTATTTATGTACTTGCATCGAAATGTTGATATTAATATGGATCTTCCCGGGATTTCTAATAGACAATCCCGTGTGGCCAACAATATTACAAATAAATAATAATCATTTTTCTTTTGTTCTCACAAGCTATGTTGTGCGAACTATAAATGTGGCAACATCGCGCGTGTGCGCATTGGAATTTTGCAACTTCGGACATCCGATGTCGTTGATGTATATTTGGCAACGTCGCGCGTGCAGTGGTTTAAATTGTGTAAAAGTAAATAACTTTTTTATTTCATAAATCACGGGATTTTTCAGCACTTTAAGATAATCTCGGGATTTGAGGCATATCCACTTTATTCTTTCGCTGTATTAAATCAGTGTAATTACATAAATAGCTCTATCTAATTCCGACCTCTGATTATAAGCCACACTAAAACTCACAAAGTTGGTTTGTAACACATATCGAAAATATACCAATATTAGCGCTGCTTTAAAATCTATACTAATATTATAAAGAGGAAAGATTTGTATTTTTGTATGTAACGAATAACCTTGAAAACTACTGGACCGATTTAAAATATTCTTTCAGCAACGGATAGCTACATTATCAGCGAGTAATATAGGCTATATTTTATCCCCGTACTCCCACGGGAACCGGAACTACGTGGGTGAAACCGCGTGTCGTCCGCTAGTATATAATAAAATAAATAGTATATACAAAAAACTAGTCCATGAGTAAAGATAGTAACAGTTAGCAAATTTTTAGTTAATAAAGTCAGTTAGCAATAACACATAGACACACAAACACTTTGAAAAGGAACTTAAAGATGTATCATACAGGTGTATCTTCTGACTCGGGAATCGCACCCACGATTCCATTCTCGGTAGTCTGTCGCTTCGCCGCTGCGCCGTAGGGATAGCTAACAAACTGAATATCATAAACGCTTCACTATCAGATAGATTAACACAAAAAAAATGTGTGTGTGTGTCAGCTCCGACACACGACTGGAGTTTACTCCTTAAGAACTATTATTGTGTAGATTATGTAAACCTCCTGCCAGGGTTGCGGAATTTGTTCGAAAGAGTCACCGCGGCCCTGGAACGCAAAGGGCTTTAGAAGGAACACGGATGGGTTTTAGTCAGTAAGAGTCTGACACGCCCTTCCGCCCATCCATAAAAGAAAAAAAGATTATGTAAAAAGAGGGTAAATGAAAGCATCTTAAACAAGCTGATTATACTTTGTATATACACACATACATTATTTTTTAAATTTAATATGGGTTTGCTCTTGACTCTAGTCTAGGTCATAGATGACAGAGACAAAGTCGACGATGGAGCGAGCTTACCCAGAAGAAGCCTGTTCACTCTAATTTTGAAGAGATTAGGGTTGTATGCGTTCGGAAACACAGACGCAGACAGAGAGTTCCACTCCTCCTTCCACATAATCTCGAAGTGAAAGGTGCGCAAAGGAACGTAACGCCTCACTTTTAGTTAACGCTCGATTTTACTCCTCATAAAATTTTCATACCGCGAGCTAAATATGAAAATCGTTTCGCGTGTCTACCACAGATTTTTATCGTCCAATCCTGACCAAGCCCTTAAATGTAACTGTCCGACTTAAGACATCTGGAGCATTTTTTCTTATGTCGAACTGTGTAACTTAAGACACGCAAAAGGAGTAAACTCTAAAATATACTTAGGTATGATCGCAAAAAATTTTCTTATTCTTAGGGTGTCGGTGGCAAATACAATTATCAAATTGTATGCTTTGCCCAGTACTCAGGAACGGCAACACCGTTCGCTGACGCAGTCATAAGGTCCTCACATGTACAGGTGACAGAGCAAGCGGCGCAAGACAAGAGGTGGGCCATAGACTGCGGAGCGACGCCACACAAACACTGAAGATCGGAGCCATCCGAGAACCTCCACTTGAGGAGGTTGTCTTTAGTGCGACCGACCTGGGTGCGGAGTCTATTTAGGGCTAAAACTTTTGATCAAACCACTAACGAGAAGTATTTTTTTTATTTTAATCATGTAGATACCTATCTAGTTATCAATGTTAACAAAAACAATAGAGTACTCACATTATTATTTGCGGATCCAGTCAGTTTGCTAACGATAGCGTGAATACCGAGGGATATGCCGCCACGTTGAGGGCTGAGCGCTTGATTTGCTACGACGGGAGTGTCTTCTATTGACTCCTGTAAAAAAAAAAACTAACTGAGCTGAAAATAGTTTAGATTCCCCAGCTAGAACCACTAGCTCCACTTGAGAACTTGCTTCAAAGGATATAATATACCTATTGAGGTATGCGGTACAGAGAGTAAAGTCCCGCACACCTCCACTGAAAAAGGGAGGATCCTCCGACCAGACGGTTGTTGTGTCTGGTGGGCAACTGCCCGATAGTTGATATTCGGACTGTTGTATATGTTCAAATCGCACGGAGAACTTTGCTTGCGCGATGCAGGATTTCGTTGTTAGTTCGTCGTAGATGGCGCTGCGGTTCTTTTTGTTGTCGTACAAATTTCGTTTCTTAGTTTTTTATGTGGCGAGATTGATTCCGCTCCATAACTTTGCGAATAAACAAAGCACTTCCTGAATCGTCAGTAATCTAAACATTTTTCGCCTATTATTTTCTCCTGGTCACTTAATACTGATCGCTATTGTCAAGAAAAAACGCAAAAGTATAGCTAGGTGCAAGCAAAGCTGGGCAAAATAAATGCTTTGCTTTAATTAAAATACAAATTACAAAATACTATCTCGCATGTATTATTTAAAATATGAAATACAAAATACTTTTAAGTTGTGTTTTTAAAATACAGTATTTTAACTATTTTTATTAAATACAGTATTTTAACTATTTTAAAATGCAAAATACTAATTACAAAATACCGTCAGGTGTTAGGTTAGGCCAGCCTTATTGCTTACGATAACTATCGAGTGCTGTTTTCTGCAGAACGAACACATTAATAAGATTGCTAAATGTATTTATGTTCAAATGTATTTTGAAGTCATAAGTATTTGAAATACTAACTACAAAATACCTCAGCGTCATGTATTTCAAATACCAATTACATTTTTAAGAAGTTATTGAAATACAAATACGAATTTGTATTTCACTTACGTATTTTAATTACAAGTAATTCAAATACTGCCCGACCCTAGGTGCATCGCGCAGAACAAGTTTGTTTTCGATCGGTAAATAAATTGCACCAACTGTGGCATCAATTTAATATTTTATTTCGTAAGTTTGCGCACCGTTGTATTCATTCATGCATAAAAATTTAATTGAAAAATAAAATGTATTTTTTTATTTAAACTTAACGTACAATAGTGGTACATGGGCGGATTTAAAATAATTTTGTCGTAACATAAATTGTGGGAGCATCTAATGAATATTATTATAAACAATCGCGTACTATATACCTAGCAGGTAGCTGTGGGTCCAATTATGGTCATACATTTGTATTGCGTAAAATGAGACATTCGAACTCAATTTTAATTTAGACTATCGCAAATTAATTTTAAATTGTATCAACAAAAGTGAAAACTAAAAAACTTTTTTACAAAAAAATACAACCGACACCCAAAAAAAAACTACAAAGTATAAAATAAATTTAATTTCGGAAGTCGGTGTTTTTGGTTGTTTCTTCAAATTTTAACACTGACATCCGAAATTAAAGTTATTTTACTACACCTAACAACAGTACTGGAAAGTCACAGGAAAGCAAAACACAATTTCGTTTACTTGGATGATATATTTTCTATGGTTCACCCTTGTTTGATAGAACAATGTTTGATATAATATTACTAAATCGAACAACGTTTAAGAAAATCATCACTTTGTATAATATCGTTTGACAGAATTTTCAGTTCATCGAATATTTATTTGCTATAACAACATTTGCGCTAATGATCAAAAGGTATAATGTTCATTTGATGTAATGTTCAGATGGTATAACCATGTATTTAACACTTAACCAAACCTTAAAATATTCTATGCATGGTCGAGGGTGGGCTTGGTCGACGGCCTACTTCTGGGTGGTTTATAAAAAAAATAACCACGAAGGGGATGGCGGGGTCTATTCGCTCACACGACCCCGCCATCCCCTTCTAACCTAACCTATCCGAGTCGGGGTGCCCTAAAGTCCAGATTGCATCCAGTTTCTCCTGGTAACAATAGTTGAGGGTGGCAGGTGTATAGGGTATAAAGTATAAAATTAGTGCATTTGAAAATTCGGCGAAATTAAATTAGTTCAAATAAATAATTACGCTAAATAAAAATTTAAATTTAAATTTAATGAATTATTCGGTCAAATGAATAAAAAAAAAATAAAAAAAAAAAAAAAAAAAAAATGTGTTTATTAACTTAAAATCTTTACAATTAAGTTGCCGGGGCTTCCCAGGAAGTAATCCGAGGATACTTGTGTTGGGAAAAGCCTCGCTCTCCCTCGATTTACAGATCGTTAAAAGTTACACATTTTATATAAGAAACAATAAAGAAAAGAAAAGTATAGTGTAATAAAGAGTGTGGTGCGTGTAAGTGTGTGTTTATGGCGAGTTTATGTGAGTGTGTGTGTGTGTGTGTGTGTGTGTGTGTGAGTGAGTGAGTGAGTGTGTGAGGATGTGTGTGTGTGGGTGAGTGTGTGTGTGTGCATATGCATGTGAATGGGTCTCATACATACCAACTAATTTATTTAGTGTCTGTGTGTGTGTATGAAGTTCAACCTAGAGTAACCAAAATATCCTCCACGCCATCGTACTTAAGTGTGAAGAGCCATTCAGTCAAGGTCCTCTTACACTCATACAGCTTCATAGGGTAAATATTGAGGATGCGATTAAGTTTGTTATAAACGCGTGGCGCTTGAGCTACATTTTGGCGGCTAGCAAAAATTGAACGTGATACGTATGTAGGGGCTACCAGATCACACCGTCTTTTTTTGAGTTTGGCCTGGTGAAAAGGTAATATTTTATGATGTCTTAGCACCATGTGAAGTATATATAGTTTTCTGACGGAGAGCAGCTTAGAGCTAGCATATAGCGAATCAGTAGAAAACCTATAAGGCTTACGGTACATGACCTTAATCAGAGATCTTTGTGCCCTCTCTAGATCTATAAAGTATGATTTGGCTGCTCCACCCCATACCGAGATACAGTATGTGATTACCGATTGGGCTAGCGCAATATATACTTGCTTCTGAAGCTCGGTACTCATAACTTGTCGCAGGGATTTGAAGACCCATATGAGTTTTCTTACCCTCCCTATGGTCACTTCCAGATGTGGGTACCAGCTTAACCGCTGATCCACAACAATACCCAGGTACCTGACGGATTTTTCCTTCTGGATTGTTGGACAGCGACAGGAAGTTTGGGTTGGAGTACGACAGGAGTGGATTCTAATGTTAAAGTCAGGCGCAGGCTGAGAGTTTACGTATTTTGTGAAACAGACGTAGTTTGTTTTTTGGGTGTTTAGCGTAAGAAGATTCTCGCTTAGCCAGTGACTAACTCTAGCCAGTCCCCTCTCAGCCTCAAGCCTAACTTTATCCCAGGTCTTCGCAGAGAAGATAATAGCGGTATCATCCGCGTAGGACAGTATTCTCGCACCGTTGATAATAAGGTTGCAGAGCTCATTTATATATATCAAAAATAGCGTCGGGCCGAGAACACTGCCCTGCGGGACGCCAAACGTTACCCTCTCCTCATTACTAAGGTAGTTTTCGATTTTTACCCCCTGGTGTCTATTTTGAAGGTAACTGCTGAGAAGAGAGAGAGCAGAACCTCGAAATCCTAAGTTCTCCAGCCTGTGTATAAGTTTGGAGACAGAGACGGTATCGAAGGCTTTCTTGAGGTCAAGGAAGACCACTAGGCATTTGTTCCCCTTATCTACTTCCTTGGTTATAACAGATGCAAGTTCTTCAGTAGCATCCTGGGCTGACATTCCCCTCCTAAAACCATATTGAGAAGACGATAGCATGTTATACTTAGCTAAGTATTTTACGATTCTATTGTTCAAGAGCTTCTCAATGATTTTAGAAATGGAGGTCAACACAGAAATTGGCCGATAGTTGTTAACGTCGTCTCTATCTCCACTCTTATACACAGGGGTAACAACGGAGCGCTTAAGAAGGTAGGGGAAGGTACCTGTGCGAAAACATAGGTTGGCCAGGTCACAGATCAGAGGGACCAAGACTTCTTTGGCTTGCTTTAGAAATAGGGTAGGAATTCCGTCCCAACCTGGTGCACTCCCAGAGTCCAAGGATAATAATATATTTTCAGCTTCCTCCTGAGAGGTGTCCAACAAAACAAAAGAGGTCAGATTAGGGCTGACTATGTTAGAAGATTTAGAGGGAATGAAGCTATCTATGATGTTCTTTGCTAGAGTTTCTCCGATGTGAATAAAATAATTATTAACATAGTTAACCGAGTCTTGGGGACATGATTTAATCTTTAGAAGGTCGCCATTTGAGCTCCTTGGTTGCTTATAATTAGTGATTTCATTAATGGTTGACCACAGTGCTCGAGGGTTTTTAACAGATGTTTTAATTTTATCTCTATTGAATTTATTTTTAAGTTTTTTTATAAGGTTCCCACAGAAAGTCCGATATCGTCTGTATGTTATTATTAGAATTTGATTGTGGGGGTTAGATTTTAGTTTAAGGTAGATTGTATTCCTTAGTCTAATACAACGTAAGGCACCTGCTGTGATCCAGGGTTTAATGGTTATTTTGCTATTCGTTATAATTACAGTTCTAGTGTTGGAAAGTATAGCTGTCTTAACCATTTCTATCAGCGCAAAGGCGTAAGTGTCCGGGTCTTTGAAGATATTAAAAAAGGAATAATTCTTCGAAATGACTTTATTGCAACTAAAATTCGATTTAGTAATATTATATCAAAAGTTGTTCTATCAAACAAGGGTGAACCATTTTCTATTACCTTCAGCTATTTTGATTTAAAAACCAAACTACTGAACCAATATTTATCAAATTTCTATGGGACCAATCGGAACGTATATCCTTTCACATGAAAAGAATTTTTCAAATTGGTTCATAAACATAATAAAATACAACCGAATTGACAATGTCCTCCTTTTTTTTGAAGTCGGTTGAAAATTTTTGAGTGGCCTGTTGGTCGAGTGGTTAGTGACCCTGACTGCTAAACCGGAGGTCGTGGGTTCGATTCCCACTCAGGACAAATCTTTGTGTGATGAGCATGATCATTTGTTCTGTGTCTGGGTGTAATTTGTCTATAATATGTATGTATTTAGAAATATATAAGTATGTCTATCAGTTGTCTGGTTGCCATAGCACAGGCTCTGCCTAGTTTGGGATCGGATGACCGTGTGTGACTTGTCCTAAGATATTATTATTTATTATTATTATTAATTGCACTAACCTGATTCATCTTAGGCGCAGGTACAGCGGAAACAGTATGTGCAAGCAATGCATCGACCACCGCAACATTGCCGAGCGTACACGCGACGTACAACGCGGTCTGACCGCTGACGTCACGCGCGTTGACATCAAACGCCGCCGAGTACTGCCACTGACCGCTTGTGTCACTGTGACAAATAATTAAAAATATAATAATTTATTATCTACTAACTTCTGCCCGTATAATAAAAAAATAATAGGGTATTAATTATTATTATTATTATATTAGTTAGTTAAGTATTTATGGAATAAATCATCACTCATATCCTTATATAAAATCAAATTTGTCCGTCAGACAGATTTCCAAAAAATATTGGACACGTAGTTAACATACTCCTCCGAAACGGCTTGACCAATTTTTATGAAATTTTATATGCATATTCAGTAGGTCTGAGAATCGACTACTATCTATTTTTCATACCCCTAAGTGTTGTCCACCCCTAACATACTTTTTATTTTTTTGGACAAATTTTTATTTTTTTATAATGTGGCATTTAAAAAAAACATACAACCCTAAATTTTCAACCTTCTACCACCAACCCCTATTTTTTAATAATACATAATATACATGCTTTAATTATTTTCTACTCTCGGCGGTCGATAATTGATCATTTAACACTCGATCAGTTATTCTTGACTATTTGTTTGGTAGAACGCGCTAATCCTAGGAAGTCTATTTATTGAGGAAGGCTATAGGCTATATAACATCACGCTACGACCAATTGGAGCCGAGCATTCATGAAAAATGTGACGCAGACGAAGTTGCGTGGGTCAGCTAGTAATCTATATATATAAATAATATATTATATTAAAAACTACTCACGTATAAGTGCTAAGCACGCTCTGCGGGTACGGGTACTCGAGTAGCAGCGTGACTAACGCCGCGTGCCCGCCGATGCACGCCGCGTGGATAGGCAGCCATTTCTCTACCGTTTCTTGCTGGAAAAATAGAAGATATTATATGAATAGTTAGCAGAATTAACAAGTAAAGGTCATCGGTTCGGGATCTGTAGGTATTTCGTATGTATCATGGGTCGGCAACAATGGTAGGTGCGAGAAAACTTTGGCGTACAGCGATCTCTATTGGTGGGTACTCACCTAGCCGTATAGCATGTAACGTATCAGGGGGCTACTCTCTAAACCCGAAGTCCGTAGTTTCGAGCTTAGTTGCGAGCGTATTCTACTCCGTATCACCTACGGACTTACGATTAGTTCCGAACCCGAACTAAGAATGAATGACAACACATTAATTCTTAGTGGTTAGGTGATACGGACTAGAATACGCCCGCAACCAAGCCCGAAACTAAGGACTTCGGGCTTAAAGAGTAGCCCCCTGATACGGTATCAACCTGCAAGTGGGTACGGCTCGTCCACGGTCACCGCGTATCCAGCTACGAGCTCCCGGATCCGCTCGCCGCTCGTGCTCGTGACGATAACACACCAACAACATGTTTCAAATGGTGGCTAGCCACTCCATGATGAAGACGTTCGTTTGAAGCTCGCACTTACGTCGCCGTCCACCCGCACCTTTTTTTTTTTTAAGGATGGTAGATTATCAAATGACTTCTTCCGCTCTGGGTGGAGCGGAAGGGCGTGTCAGACTCTTACTGACTAAAACCCATCCGTGTTCCTTCTAAAGCCCTTTGCGTTCCAGGGCCGCGTTGACTCTTTCGAACAAATTCCGCAACCCCGGCGTCCACGAGCACCCTGCGAGCCGCCTTTGTGTTCGCAGTGAAACCGCCACTCGGCGGGTCACTGCGAGCTTACTGCGCTCCGCCCGCGAGCGGCTCGCAGCAGGCTCGTGCCAACGTGCTCACTTGATACAGTATCAGATACGTTACATGCTACACGGCTAGGTGAGTACTTACCTGGACAGCCTCAGGAAACGCAGCCAGCAATAGTTTAGCGATGTCCACATGTCCGTGGTAGCACGCTATGTATAGCGGACAGTACTTGGTGACAGGGTGAGCTCTGCCATCAGCTCCGGCGTCCAGGAGTGAGGAGACGGCGGATGTGAGGCCGGCTTCTGAGGCGCTGGAAGTGAGACGGGTGGGTTGAGATGGCTTATGGCTTAAAGTTTGGTGAAATAGCTATGCAAAGTGTAAGAGGAATAAGCGAAACCTGGAAAGGGATTGTACTCATTATTATGAACAACTTTTACTTTAGGACCAATCCTCAAATCGCGAAAAGTCAAATCACACAAAGACATTTTTTTAAACTTTGCCCCACACTAGGAATTTCTCCTGTATCGTGGGTGCGGTTACAAACATACAAAGTCACATACACAAACAGCCAGACCCGGAACAACTATCTATAGGCCATACAAATATTTGTTCCGTGCGGGAATCGAACCCGCGACACGCAGCGCAGCCACTGCACCAACCGTGTCGTTAATTCTGTCGAGTTATGCAAACATGGGGCCGTAGTTGGCTAATAGTAAACCTGGCTTTGAGCTGTGAGCTGTCTCCAACACACTCCACCATTTATCTTCTTTACCTCAACAACTGCTGCTTAACTCACACGTATAACAGAGTGTTAGCTCCTCCAGGCGTCATGTTGGCTATGAGTCCAGCACTGCTGCCGAGAGAGCTCAACCTGGCTTTGAGCTGTGAGCTGTCTCCTCGGGAGACCAGCTCGCGTAGAGCTGCATGTTGGGATAGACGCTCGCGTTCTAATGCATCTGTAAAGAACGAGAATCGTTTGTAAGAAAAATACGTTTTAGAACTTTCATTTCAGAGTGCTAGCTTACAAGTAGCGAATTATTTAGTTTAAGGTTAGGTTTTAGGTGTTACCTTTGTTGTATTGTTTTCTTTGTAAGAATACTTTGCATACCTTTGTATAAATGCTAGTTCTTCTAACTCTACAGACATGTTGCTGGGGAGTTTGTTGCGCCACTTCTTCTTCCCAGCTATAACACTAGGAAGTGGTGACGGGCGGGCGTTTTGGGGGACTGTCTTTATGTAGAACTTTGACGTTCAAAAAGTGCTGGCACTCAGCCTCATTTGAATAATTGGTCTTTAGGTCAAGAATGGTAACGTTACTTCTTGGCAAGCATGCTCCATCTTCGACCGCATCTTCGCTTTTCATCAGATGAGATTGTAGTCAAATTTATTTTATTTTATTTGGGACAAAAAACACGTTACATTTTAACATAGGTGTTTAAAAAAAATGTAAATAACAAACATGTAACCCACACTATTGTCCGCGAATTTTCAAAAGAGACAGAGATTGACCGACGTGCACATATTGGTCATCGGATTAATTTAACAAATATATTAATTTAGCAAATGCGAACCGAACGTTTATAAAAGGAATTGAATATATAACCAAATATATAATTTCAAAGGACTACGATAAATCCATGTCTTATTGAGAAGAAAGAGTTTACAATTTTACGAGATTTTTTAGCAATAACGCGGTGACATAGACATTGGTTATTTCCGTAAGTAAGACATATTTTTACGGCAACACCTTGATGACAAATAAAACTGGACGACACCCTTGCAAGCTTTTGAGGAGAAATGACAACAAACTCGAAGACCTGTGACCCATTTTTAGCACAAACTCGTGAACTCACCATGCTGCCTCCAAGGATCAGCCACATCATCACTGAAGTACTGAGACACGTCGTAGGCAGCATCCGCATCCTCGTCTGCAGGCTCTCGAGGAGCGCGCGCTACTCTCTGAGCCGCGCGACGGAACCGAGCCAGCATTGTCACACAACATTAAACACTCACTTGTCACTTTATGTGGGGAATATATGGACTCTCTTTCAAGTGTACAACTCCCTTAAAAATATGAATTATGATGTTTATTTATGTTGTCTTAGTTATTCATCTGCCTAGCCTTAAATATGGACTCTCTTTCAAGTGTACAACTTCCTTAAAAATATGAATTATGATGTTTATTTATGTTGTCTTAGTTATTCATCTGCCTAGCCTTAAATATGGACTCTCTTACAAGTGTACAACTTCCTTAAAAATATGAATTATGATGTTTATTTATGTTTTCTTAGTTATTCATCTGCCTAGCCTTAAATATGGACTCTCTTTCAAGTGTACAACTCCCTTAAAAATATGAATTATGATGTTTATTTATTTATTTATGTTGTGCAGTTATTCATCTGCCTAGCCTTAAAAATGGACTCTCTTTCAAGTATAGAACCACACCCTTAAAAATATCAATCATGATGTTTATTTATTTTATTTATTTATGTTGTCTTAGTAATTCATCTGCCTAGCCTTAAATATGGACTCTCTTACAAGTGTACAACTCCCTTAAAAATATGAATTATGATGTTTATTTATTTATTTGTTGTCTTAGTAGTCATCTGCCTAGCCTTAAATATGGACTCTCTTTCAAGTGTACAACTTCCTTAAAAATATGAATTATGATGTTTATTTATGTTGTCTTAGTTATTCATCTGCCTAGCCTTAAATATGGACTCTCTTTCAAGTGTACAACTTCCTTAAAAATATGAATTATGATGTTTATTTATGTTGTCTTAGTTATTCATCTGCCTAGCCTTAAATATGGACTCTCTTTCAAGTGTACAACTCCCTTAAAAATATGAATTATGATGTTTATTTATTTATTTTGTTGTGCAGTTATTCATCTGCCTAGCCTTAAATATGGACTCTCTTTCAAGTATAGAACCACACCCTTAAAAATATCAATCATGATGTTTATTTATTTTATTTATTTATGTTGTCTTAGTAATTCATCTGCCTAGCCTTAAATATGGACTCTCTTACAAGTGTACAACTCCCTTAAAAATATGAATTATGATGTTTATTTATTTATTTGTTGTCTTAGTAGTCATCTGCCTAGCCTCAAATATAGACTCTCTTTCAAGTATAGAACAACTCCCTTAAAAATATGAATTATGATGTTTATTTATTTATGTTGTCTTAGTTATTCATCTGCCTAGCCTTAAATATGGACTCTCTTTCAAGTGTACAACTTCCTTAAAAATATGAATTATGATGTTTATTTATGTTGTCTTAGTTATTCATCTGCCTAGCCTTAAATATGGACTCTCTTACAAGTGTACAACTTCCTTAAAAATATGAATTATGATGTTTATTTATTTTGTCTTAGTTATTCATCTGCCTAGCCTTAAATATGGACTCTCTTTCAAGTGTACAACTCCCTTAAAAATATTAATTATGATGTTTATTTATTTATTTATGTTGTGCAGTTATTCATCTGCCTAGCCTTAAATATGGACTCTCTTTCAAGTGTACAACTCCCTTAAAAATATTAATTATGATGTTTATTCATTTATTTATGTTGTGCAGTTATTCATCTGCCTAGCCTTAAATATGGACTCTCTTTCAAGTATAGAACCACACCCTTAAGAATATCAATCATGATGTTTATTTATTTTATTAATTTATGTTGTCTTAGTAATTCATCTGCCTAGCCTTAAATATGGAGTCTCTTTCAAGTATAGAACAATAACCTACAAAATATGAATTATTTTGTTTATTTATTTATTTGTTGTCTGAGTTATCATCTGCCTAGCCTTTTCCCAACTATATTGGGGTCGGCTTCCAGTCAAACCGGATTCAACTGAATACCAGTATTTTACGTGGAGCGGCTGCCTACCAGACCTCCACAACCCATTAACTGGGTAACACGGTACTTCTTGGCAAGACTGGAGTCAGATTTACTGGCTTCTGACAATCCGTATTAGTTATTGTTAGGGTTGCGAACGTCCTTCGAAACCCTAATAGAATTACTCGTTTGCCTGTCTCTCTGTCTGTCTGTCCGTCTGTCCCAGATATATGTCCCAATTAAATGTACTGGACCGATATTTTATTATAGTCGTTTTGTTTCCAAGTAATCTTTGGCTGGATTACTAAATTATTTAAACTTTTTGTGGGTAAATTACTGCCTCATCAGTCTAGAAAAAAATACATAAAAATATATATGTATATATCTAAATATTTCCAAACGAAAAAACATTTAAAAATATAAAAATAGTAGCCCACCGGTATCGGGAACAGGATCCAAGCTACGGTCAGGGCTCCAGAAAGAGGAACCTCCTAACGATGCGAGCCTTGTCCAGAAGTACTGATTTCTGAATCAAGCTCTTGATCCAGCTGCCTAACGAGAACCTCCTAAGGTGTTGGTCGAGGCTCGTGGCTATTAAGCCGTGGCAAATCCCACATGTCGACAACCTCGCGAGTCAAGATATTAGATTTGTTAACAAAAAAAATATATACATATATTATAATAACTGGATGCAGCTGAACGCTATCTGATCTCCACAATCTTGTAACTGGATAACAGGATATCTCAATACCATAGTCTGATTTAAGCCAATACTGATGATAAACAAAACTAAGTTTACCTATTATGAGTTACCGACAGTACTCTTCGTTGATGCATTTTGATTTCACGCATTTCTTTCGAGTTGATAAGTCATCAAAATAAATATGAATATTATTTAACCGTTTCAACAATAACAAGAATCCGATTTTAAACCTCATTTGCATAGTTAATACAGTAACGTCTCTAAAAATAGATATATATAAGCTTATAATACGAGTAGATATAGCTTTCACAAACATAACAAAAACATTTTTTTCTTGTTTATAATATTAATTTAATTTATAATCTTAAGTAGCTTACTTAAACTCAGTTAATATTATGTAAGAAACTAAATAAATAATAAGATAAAACTCGCGGCCTGGTGACTCATAGAGCGTTAGCAAAAATATATCAAGTTTCCGAATACGTAATCGACGTCGGGACAGGTCAGTGGGTTGAACAATCGGCAATATATTACCCACTAGTTGCCGCCCACGGCTCCGTCCGCGTAGTTGTCGAAAATTATCCCAAGGGAACATATTTCCGGGATAAAAACTAAATAACTAAATCCTATGTGTTATTCCAGACTATAATCCACCACTGTGCCAAATTTCATCAAAATCCATTCGGTAGTTTTTACGTGAAAGAGTAACAAACATCTCTCCATCCATCCATCCTCACAAACTTCCGCATTTATAATATTAGTAGTCGTTTTCTGCGACTTTGTTTGCATACAAGTCCCTCATCTGAAGTTTCGAGAAGAATTATAATTCGTCTCCAAACTTACATAATGATCTATATACATATAAAATGCTTTGTCCAGAATGACTGACTGAAGGATCAACGCACAGCCTAAACCGCTGATCGTATGCGTCATGCTTAACCCAAATAAACTCTTCTTTCTTTCTTTCCTTTCCAAGCGTGGGATGAAATATTTTCAGTGGGATCAAGAGATTCTAGTAGAACAATCATGAACCATCGATTCTATGATCTGAACCCTTATTCAAAGCAAGGGTGCTAGCCCACGCCATTCCCGGGCGTCGGGAGTCGCAGGGCGATCCCCGGCAACCGTAGGCGCGGGCCTGCGGACGGCGAGCGTTGGGTGGCTCGCTGGCAGGCCCGGGTCGATGGCGCGTTGTATTTCACGCGCATCTCAAAGAGATGTCAGCATAGGAGACGGGGCCCGCTAGGGCCTGCCAGGGTTGCGGAATTTGTTCGAAAGAGTCACCGCGGCCCTGGAACGCAAAGGACTTTAGAAGGAACACGGATGGGTTTTAGTCAGTAAGAGTCTGACGCCCTTTCGCTCCACCCAGAGCGGAAGAAGTCATTTGATGATTTCCCATCCTTAAAAAAAGAACTTCATTCATAATAGATAATTTTACTGACAAAAATTGTTTGTCTGTAAAGTCAGTTTACGGACGATAGTTTAACGCGACAACGTCATAACAAAACATTAATGAAATGATCGTAACGTTACAATGAGTCATCCTTTTTCATGCGTGCAGCCGGCGTTCATCGATTTATTAGACGTTGTCACGTCAAAAAAAACAAAAGCCCACGCCATTCCAAGGATTTTTTTTTTTTTTTTAACGATGACCACTCGCAGTTCAGCACACTAAGGCTGGTTACTGCTTAACCGGACTTCCATTCCAAGGAGCTAGCATACGCTATTATATACGTAATAGACGTATGGTACCCGTGGACTGCAGCTGAAAATCAGCGTTAGGTGGTAATAACTACTGTTGCCACCTGAAATTATGCTTAGCTGAGGCCCTTTTGCCACAATATTGCTATATGTACTTAAGTTTTGATATTTTCTATTTGTAAGGTGTTTTTTCATTTTTATTTTGTTATTGTGCCAATAAATGCAATTTTCTTTCTTTCTTTCTATTCTCAAGTCAAAAGACACATTACATGATCGCAAAAAGTCGGATACTCTATCTATAACACAAGTATATCGAACACGAGTGCGGCTTCTTGATACAACTTAGATATTAAGTTACGTAACGAAGACTTGGGTATATCCGTATCGCTTTGGCGGACTGTCCGTCTTATGTCTTTATTTTTGATGTGAAAATTTCTTACATTTTACACTTGACACTACTCCCAATGCAACTCCTGATATCCAGAATCGACAGTGGCGACCAACAGAAAAACGCTGAGTCGCCAGAGTAACGATTCAACTGTTTTAGATCCCATGTTCTGCATGGTGTCGGACGTAAAAGAATAGCACCATCCCATCACTTCCCGTGGGTGTCGTAAGAGGCGACTAAGGGACTCACCAGAGAATGGGCAGCAGCATTCTCTGTGCATTGCAACAGCTACACTGCGATCGCCAACCCGCCTGCCAAGCGTGGCGATTATGGGAAAGATGATGAATCCCGTAACGAAATTAATCACAGAAGAATGTACAAGTACAAAATTCCCACATCCCTACTTATCAAGCAGGAGACAGAACAGACCTAGGCCAATAGGTGAAGCGGCATCAATGCCACCACATGAAAAAACTAAGAAGCGAAATTTGTACGGCAACAAAAAAAACCGCAACGCCATCTACGACGAACTAACAACGAAATCCTGCATCGCGCAAGCAATCTACCATCGGACATCTAGACGCACTGCAAGTTACCATTCCTACCTTGTTGCTATGCCACCAATTCGCACTAAACGTTTCCAAACGTCTTTAATAATGCGCACAGCAAAGGAGTGGAACTCTCTGCCTGCGTCTGTGTTTCCGAACGCATAGAACCCTAATCTCTTCAAAATTAGAGTGAACAGGCTTTTTTTGGGATAGACTAGAATCAAGAGCAAACCCATTTAAATAAAAAAATAAAAAAAAGTTCTCCGTGCGATTTGAACATATACAACAGTCCGAATATCAACTATCGGGCAGTTGCCCACCAGACACAACCACCGTCTGGTCGGAGGATCCTCCCTTTTTCAGTGGAGGTGTGCGGGACTTTACTCTCTGTACCGTATACCTCTATATAGGCACCAAGAGACGCGCCGGACAACCTTCACCGATTTAAGAGCAGTTGTAGTAAACAAATTTCGCGTCCGCCTGGGCTATGACATACGTCTTACTGACGATACGATCTTGAACGGTCGCTCCGTTTGTCAACAGGGCAAAGGATCTATCAATTGGCTTTATTGCCAACAAGTGATTCACTTCCCTGAACGCGATTAAGACGTGAATACTAACAAACGGAGACAGACATTCTCGTTTCGCCATTTATGTTTAAGTCTCATGTTCAAAGTAGGGATGACTGGGATCAGTCTAGTAACATTAAGCCTGTAAACCCCAAAGGGTAAAGCAGGGACCCCTAGAGTCAATCCTCAAACGTTAACCTTATGCTGTGGGTAAATATTTGCCCCTACATTCGAAATGTATCTCGTATCATTTTTTTTTAAGTGAAAACTTCTTTAGCAGCGTTGTGCACTTTTTGGGATGGGTAAAAAATGTTAAACTCGCGTCAGGACACGTGACCTGATCGAAAATTCGTAAGACGGAGGGAAAGTTCTGAAGTGTTAAATTTTTTGAGTAATATAAATTGTCATGTTTGTGTACGATAGCGCAATAAATGAATATTGTATTTTACCACAGAAATATAGTAGGTACTTTTATACTGATAATTAAAGGAATTCGTGCGAAATTATCCCCTAACCATTCCAAAATATCAAAAATGCACAACGTTAACGTTCAAGTTTTCACTTCTGCCGGCACTCCCGGAGTGCAACCCGTTGTTTTTTTTTTGTAATTTTGCCCCCTAAAGTTACTTTATACTCCAATTTAATTTGTTTCCTGTACGTAGCTGTGTTTGGGTCACAGAAGTACATATGCATACCAAAATTCAACTGAATCAGTCCAGTAGATTCCGAGCATGTTGGTTGTGACAGAGACGGACACACAAATATACTAGACGGGACCCTATTACTAAGACTCCACTATCCGTCTGTCTGTCACCAGGCTGTATCTCATGAACCGTGGTAGCTAGACAGTTGAAATTTTCACAGATGATGTATTTCTGTTGCCGCTGTAACAACAAATAATAAAAATGAAATAAAATAAAAAATAACCCCCATACCTACAAGAAACATGTATTTTTCAGCCTATGGTACGGAACCCTCCGTGTGCAAGTCCAACTTGCACTTGGCCAGTTTTCTCATACGATGGACCTTCAGAACCCTAATAATCTCACGCCCACATACATCTGTTAAACTTAAATAAAAAATTGATTATAGAATAAGAAGAACCGAAAGTTTTCCTAAAAATATTGTTAGTCTACTGCAGCAACATTCAAACCAGTGTATTAGTATTTCATTGTGATACTTCCTGCAGCTGAACACTGTTTCCCAAAATACAAGTTTAAGCTTAGCTTGGGACGGACGGCGAGCGTTGGGTGGCTCGCTGTCCGATCACCGCCAGGCCCGGGTCGATGGCGCGTTGTGTTTCACGCGCGCCTCAAAGAGATGTCAGCATAGGAGACGGGGCAGAGCCTGCCAGGGTTGCGGAATTTGTTCGAAAGAGTCACCGCGGCCCTGGAACGCAAAGGGCTTTAGAAGGAACACGGATGGGTTTTTAGTCAGTAAGAGTCTGACACGCCCTTCCGCTCCACCCAGAGCGGAAGAAGTCATTTGATGATTTCACATCCTTAAAAAAAAAAAAGCTTAGCTTGGGAATCAGTAGCAGTACCTTTTGTGCAATACACTAATATACGATGCCTATGTCAGATTACCCTAAGATGAATGTATTAACTGGCGACAAACTACCTTCTGACATATTGGAACTACTTAAATGAAAGAAAACTTAAAACTTATGTTAAAAGTACACTTTGTAAACAAGCATATTACAAATTAGAAGATTACATTCAGGATAAGAATGCTTGGAAACATGCTGGTCCTGCTCCATAGGACAATCAAGGGTGTAGACAAAATCAAACTGGTTGATTTATGAATTTACTTTATAGATATACTGTTTCTTTTTTGTGTTTTTATTTTCTGTTTAATTAATGGTTATTAAGATTATCTGTAAATATGTGAGTACCATTTACCTAAATTTCTTTAGAAAATGAATAAGTTTACTTCTGCTGGTAATACTTTGTTCTTATAAGTAGCATACTCTGGGTGCATCGTCCTCACATAATATTAAATTAATTTTTGGATACCAAATTTAGTAAAATCATTTTTTGAAAAGAGTAACTATGGAGTTTCTTGTCCGTTCTTCTCCATAAGAATCTACCTTTTCGAATGGACAGTAGAGTCACTTTATTAGTGTAATATTATTATTTTACTGAACTGTAAATGATGACGTTCAAAAGTGCTGTTTAATGGCCTAATTGAAATAAACGTTTTGACTTTGACTTTTACAATAAACACATTTTATTTTTTTATTTTTTATAATCTAGAATTTACCCATTTGATAACCTGGCCTTCAACATCCACATGATTCGTACCTAAAACAAAGTTTTGAGCTAAAAATAACATCTGACGTGACGAGCTCGTTAGGTATTTGTCGTATGTCTGGATTGTGTCTAGATTTAATTCGGATTCTCACGCGTTTATAAATAGACTAGCGGACGTCATGCGGTTTCACCCGCGTAGTTCCCGTTCCCGTGGAAGTACGGGGATAAAATATAGCCTATGTTACTCGCTGATAATGTAGCTATCCATTGCTGAAAGAATTTTTGAAATCGGTCCAGTAGTTTTTGAGTTTATTCATTACAAACATACACAACACACACACAAATTTTTTTTCCTCTTTATCATATTAGTGTAGATGTAGATAGAATTGGAATCTTGTAATTCCCGATATGCGATTGAATAAGGATAATTCCTGACAAAAAAAATATGATTCTATTTAGCCCGTCAGTTTATCGAAGCATATTTTTTGTTTGTTTTAAGGATGGGAAATCATCAAATGACTTCTTCCGCTCTGGGTGCAGCGGAAGGGCGTGTCAGACTCTAACTGACTAAAACCCATCCGTGTTCTTTCTCAAGCCCTTTGCGTTCCAGGGCCGCGGTGACTCTTTCGAACAAATTACCGAATACCGATTATCGTAACATATTGGACACGTATTTTTAGGGTTCCGTAGGTACCTCAAAAGGAAAACCGGAACCCTTATAGGATCACTTCCGTTTCGATCACGTTCGGGAACAAGAAAAATCGAGATATGCGCGTACGAAGTCGCGGGCAAAAGAATGTAAACAAGGGATCTTTAAAACAAACATTACTTAATTATTATGCAATAAAACTTGAAACATTAAAATTACGTTAAAAACCAGCTCATAACTGTATCTACAGTTTAACGGAACGAGACTGACAAGACATAAAAATGTAAGATAGTAAGACACGCGATAAAAATTGTCGTCTTCATAATTAATATGCAAGGTCTAATAAACTTATCTAGCAAAACGTCATAAACGTATTTCGTATCGATACCTAATGTTAATGAAACAAATAACTGGCCAAGTGTGATTCGGATTTCCACATGAAGGGTTCCTTCGTACCATTAAAAGCATAAATGACTAGTCATGTAGAGGTGCTATAACCTGCCGGTCGATTCTGTAAACATATCGAAGTGAAGGCTTGGGTGAAGTGATCATGAGGTGAGCTGTCAATCCATATAATGCGCGCGCTCATTGGTCAAAACGAATAGGGCGCGCATTGGTCAAATCAAATAGAGCGCGCTTCCTCGGTTTCCTGTTACTCACTTCCGTCCCATTTCACGAAATCACTCCCACAGATTGCAGGAAAGCGAGAGGAAAGATGTTATACATCAAAAACTTTTTTTTTTTTAAAGATGGGAAATCGTCAAATGCCTTCTTCCGCTCTGGGTGGAGCGGAAGAGCGTGTCTGACTCTTACTGACTAAATCCAATCCGTGTTCCTTCTAAAGCCCTTTGCGTTCCAGGGCCGCGGTGACTCTTTCGAACAAATTCCGTAACCCTGGCAACACACATCAAAAACCTAGGTAATAGTACTAAAAGCTATGCAGGCAAAAATTCTGACAAAAATGTGTTTTTATGACAAACGTGATCCATTGGAGTTCTTCTGCGCAGTCATAAAACCTTGAGAATGCCGCATTGGACTGCTAAAGGACAGTTATTTTATGCTGGCACTTCACTTGGAGTATCTCTTCAAAGTTAGAGTGAACAGGCTTCTTCTGGGTAAGCTCGCTCCATCGTCGACTTTGTCTCTGTCATCTATGACCTAGACTAGAGTCAAGAGCAAATCAATATTAAATAAAATAAAAAAAGTGCCACACAGTTTTGAGTGGACCTGTCCAGATAGTGCAAGCATTTGTCAGCTATCGCGTAGCTCAAACTTAGAACTTTAAGCAGTGGAATGGTGATTCCACTCCTTTGCATACAGCAAAGGAGTGGAATCACCATCACCATCACCATCCCTGCAATTTCCTAAAAATACCACTTCAGACCTACAAGGTTCTCATATGATTTGACCAGTACGATTGTATGGACCTTAAAAGAGACTTTGACCTCTGAGTTTGTTTCAGTGTTTCTACTCAGGGTAGTCCGCTAGGAAACACCGGCCTCATCTAGTTTAAAAATGACCAAAAAAGATTGACGTGTAGAAGTGTGTATGACGAACTTTGGACCGCGGATTCGCTCACGTTAAAGTTTATCTATCTCTTTATCAAACTTCAAAACGATCAGTTTGGCGATTTAGGAGTGACAACATAACTTACAAACTCACTGTCGCATTTATTTATACTTCATTATCACTACATATTATAAAACAAAGTCCCTCGCAGCGTCTGTCTGTTCGCGATAAACTCAAAAACTACTGAACGGATTTTCATGCGGTTTTCTCCAATGGATGGGGTTATTCATGAGGAAGGTTTAGGTGTATAATTTGTTCCAAAATTCCTACGGGAACCGGGAAAATGGGACAGGCGCGTACGAAGTCGCGAGCAAAACCTAGTCTACACTAATATTTTATAGCTGAAGAGTTTGTTTGTTTGAACACGCTAATCTCTGGAACTACCAGGCGTATTTGGAAAATTCTTGTTGTATCTGATAGCCACATTCATGAGAAAAAAACGGGATATGTGCGTACGAAGTCGCGGGCAAAAGCTAGTATTCTCATTTTTAATATTAAATTAGGATAGACCTACTGTTTCTTATTTTTTTTATTAATGTTCAAAATATATCGCAGAGTATCAATTATACATGCTAAAAACCACAGAAGCCTTTGAAGGCTTAATATGGGTAGTGAGTTCGGAATAATTATTTCTAAGACTATTAATTAATACTATGATACAGATGATAAGTTTGTGAGTTTTACATTCTATTAATGCTTTGAAGTACCTAATATAGCACTTCCCCGCACCAGTTCCAACAAAAAGATAAATCTAATTTAATTTTTTTTCCACATTCTACGAAACGTCGAAAACTCATGTTTGTATGGCTTCCATGTCTCGTTAAGCTATTATCCGCACTGTGAATCTGTCAAGGTTACTATTTTACGTAACTCGGGCAAAACGGAGCGTTGAACTGTGACGTCCGGACAAAAATTCCATGTTATTAAAGAATGTTATTTTATTAACCGACTTCAAAAAAAAAAAGAAAAGAGAAGGTTCTCCATTCGGTTGTATGTTTTTTTTTAAGTGAAAACTTCTTTAGCGGCGTTGTGCACTTTTTGGGATGGGTAAAAAATGTTAAGTTTGCGTCAGGACACGTGACCTGATCGAAAATTCATAAGACAGAGGGAAAGTTCTGAAGTGTTAAATTTTTAATGTAATATAAATTGTCATGTTTGTGTACGATAGCGCAATAAATGAATATTGTATTTTACCACATAAATTATAGTACCTACTTTTATATTGATAATTAAAGCAATTCGTGCGAAATTATTCCCTAACCATTCCAAAATATCAAAAATGCACAACGTTAATGTTCAAGTTTTCACTTCTGCCGGCACTCCCGGAGTACAACCCGTTGTTTTTTTTTGTGTTTGTTACCTCATAGCTCCGTCATTTATGAACCGATTTGAACAATTCTTTTTTTAAGTGAAAGGATATACTTACCGGTTGGTCCCATAGCCCTAATCATCAATTTCATCAGAATCGGTTCAGTAGTTTGGTTTTTAAATCAAAACAGCTGGAAAAAATATGTCATCCAAGTAAACGAAATTGCGTATTTTGCTTTCCTGTGACTTTCGAGTTGTTAGGTGTGGGGAACACTAAAAGGTGAAAAATAAAAAACTTTAGAAAGTTTTCTTTGGTTTTCACATTTCTTGCATAGAATGAAAGAATAAAAATTATTTAACACAGGTACATGAAACACGCACGATATAAATAACAAGAAAAAGGTAGTTATACCAAAAACTAAGTGTGTGTCTCACGGCTGCACTAGAAAGGTCCTTTTCAGCGATATGTCAGACAGACTGATGCTGGCTGACGCTGGTTTTCTAATGAACCTTTCAAAGGACGACATCGAATTCATGAACTTTTTTACTCGTTTGATTATTTTTATTATGTACAACAAAACATATAAAGTTACGTCTCCTTAAAGCCTTCTCCCAAAGTCTTCTCATTCGTAAATTCTTAGGAAAAGAACGGTTACCATAATTATTGCACCCAATCACAGCACAAGGTAACTTTTTAATTATAAAATGGGTTGTCTGTAAAGTCGGTTCACGGACGATAGTTTAACGTGACAACGTCATAACAAAATATTGATGAAATGATCGTAACGTTACAATGTGCGTAACGTTACAATGAGTCATCCTTTTTCGTGCGTGCAGCCGGCGTTCCCCGATTTATTAAACGTTGTCACGTCAAAAATATATTTCACATTAATGGATAATTTTGTAAGTATGGTATTTGACGTAATAACGTTGTTACGGTCAAGCGATATCAGCGCTACTAGCGGCTAAACTTGGCAGTTTTCTTCCCCATTGGCCCTCTTGTCTTAAAATGCTTGTACTAAGGATATGACAGTTGTCTCATCCCGACCCTTGCTCGAGCCAGCCCGCGCCGCTGAGCCTGTAGTCTTAAATTCGCCCCTTAATAATAATTCCAGTTCGATCCAGCCCGTTCCTAGCTGTCCTCCCCCCAGCGACGCCCCGTAGCCCACAGGGGGTGCCCTTAGCGTGTAGTCGCTTAGTTTGTAAGTTTTTTATAAGCCCTGGCTGGAGACTTTAATATTATATTAAGGCCACCACAGGCAAACCGGGCAACAGGCGACAACCTTATAAACAGTTGTCTCATCTTTGATTCCCTCGCCGTTTAAGAACTGGGAAGTCTACTATGAAGTCTTAAAACGATCGAGATTCCGCTCCAAGAGAGAGACGAAGCTATACATAGCGTATAGCAGTATCCCTTTTACATCGTCGGAATTGGATGGCATTAGCACGTCTCATAGTAACCTGTGGTTCGGTAGTACTAAACTTTAGCTGTATGGTGTCGGACGTTAAAGAATAGCACCATCCCATCACTACCCGTGGGTGTCGTAAGAGGCGACTAAAGGACTCACCAGAGAATGGGCAGCAGCATTCTCTGTGCATTGCAACAGCTACACTGCGACCGCCAACCCACCTGCCAAGCGTGCCTTTGTCCAAGGGGGTTACTCTCTAAGCCCGAAGTCCGTAGTTTCGGGCTTAGTTGCGGGGGTATTCTAAGCCGTTTCACCTAACCACTAAGAATTTATGACAACACGATTTGACAGTAACTGTCAAATCGCAGCATTCATTCTTAGTTCGGGTTCGGAACTAATCGTAAGTCCGTAGGTGATACGGAGTAGAAATACGCCCGCAACTAAGCCCGAAACTACGGACTTCGGGGGCCGTCTTTCGGCTGATATGATGGAACCTCAGCTTGCTTTACAGTGTACGCCTTAACCGTTGGTTAAATTTTTATTGACCTACCGTAATAATTTGCTCAACATAGGTAAGGCCTATCCTAAAACCGGTTTAGTGAGTTATGGCCTTTTTTTGCTGGTTCTGTTAAACTTGTTATGTTATTAAAAACGAGTTACCGTTTTAGCTATTATAATAATAAAATGTCTTGTGTGGTGCAATCCTATACAACTTGATTTTATTATTAGCAAGCAAAATTTTTCCACAATATATCAATCAAATACACGATTTATGCAAGAATAAACTCTTAAAAAGAAAAAAAAGTTTTACAAAAAAAAACCAACCGACTTACAAATAAAAAACACTACAAATTACAAAATAACTTTCATTTCGGAAGTCGGTGTTTTTGGTTTATATCTTCGTTTTTTGACGTTTTGGGAACACATTCATTGTGCGTACAGCTAAGGAGTGGAATTCCCTACCAGAGCCTATGTTTTCTGATAGCTACAACCTGGGGGTGTTTAAGTCAAGAGTGAATAGGTTACTTCTAGGCAAGCGTGCTCCATCTTCGACCACATCATCGCTTACCATCAGGTGAGATAGTGGTCAAACGCGTGCCTATCAATGGCAAAAAAAAAAGATTGGCGGAGAAATCGGTGAACATACATAAAAATAAATACATACAGTCGAACATAGAAGCTCCTCCCTTTTTGAAGTCTGTTAAGAACCAGTCAAGTGCGCATCGGACCTCGCGCATTCACGCATTCTGTACCAAATGTAGATATACCGTAGACAGCAATTTGATATGTCACACGGTACACATTGAAAAACTTTTTTGTTTTGATTCACTAATAATTCCCTCAAAAGTGTCCGCATCCTTTTTAAAATTGTATTTATGCGTACGTATTTCGGTCCCAGATTTTCATATTATGTGTGTACTAAATTTCAAGTGAACCGGTCCAGCAGATGCGGAGATAATTGGCTGTGACCACGGAATAGATAAATAATAAAAAAAAAACGTTATAATAAAATTGAAAATAATATTCATTATCTATTCCGTAGCTGTGACATACGGACAGGCAAACAGAGGAGTGATTCTATGAATTCTTTTTTCATCCGGAATCCTAAAAATCAGGCAGTATAAGTACTATAGTAGGCGCCAGATAATCGTGGAATAACGGTCATTGACCCACCTACAATTATTGACATTTTTAATTTGAAAAACGGAATTAATGACACAAAGCTGTCCCGAATCATCATCTCTCGTGATCCTTAACATTGTCTAATAATGAAAAACGATTCATATTTAATTGTTCAGGTACCTATGAACAGTTATTAGGGAAACGTCAATGTACTTTATTCCACATTTATCTGGCGCCTACTATAGTAATAGTTGTTGTTTTGATGCGACTACAAAACAAAAACCAATACTTTAAATCAGTAGAGTAAAATCCAAGAAACCCAGTAACCTGATTGATGAACCCAGAATACAAACTAAATTTCAAGAATATCATTCTGTATTATTCTTCCCGAAAACCGAGTTTTTTAGTAAGATATGTACAACCTAAAACTACGAAAACTAGAGAAACGTTTCATCCCCTTTTAATTTATATATTATATCTGATGATCAGTATCAATCTATATAAATAAAAATGAATCGCTAAATATGTTGCTAAGCGCAAAACTCGAGAACGTCTGGACCAATTTCGCTAATTCTTTTTTTGTTGTGTTTGTTATTGTCAGGAGAAGGTTCTTATGAAAGAAAATTTTGAAAAAACAATAATATCCGGGCGAAGCCGGGGCGGTCCACTAGTTAATAATAAAAAAACAACGGGTTGCACTCCGGGAGTGCCGGCAGAAGTGAAAACTTGAACATTGTGCATTTTTGATATTTTGGAATGGTTAGGGAATAATTTCGCACGAATTGCTTTAATTATAAGTATAAAAGTACTATAATTTATGTGTTTAAATACAATATTAATTTATTGCGCTATCGTACACAAACATGACAATTTATATTACATTAAAAATTTAACACTTCAGAACTTTCCCTCCGTCTTACGAATTTTCGATCAGGTCACGTGTCCTGACGCGATTTTAACATTTTTTACCCATCCCAAAAAGTGCACAACGCCGCTAAAGAAGTTTTCACTTCAAAAATTATAGAGGTTCGTAATCCAGGAAAAAAATACACCTAACATATAAAACCTTCATAGAATCGAGAGCCAACAAAATAAAAAACAAACTCTTCCATCGACAAGATAACGAATACATACAAACTTATTGACAAGAGTTTCTACACAGTGGGTGTTAATTTAAGGTCTCCGAATTGCACCATTTTAATCACTCATTCACTCAAACCTCATTTCCATACACAAATACACAATTTCCCACCAAATATTTAACTTAAAACACTAATAAAACACATGTTTTTCACTACATATCAAATAACATCGCGATGTTTTATCAAATTTATAAAATTGTATACGGAGACGTGTGTTCCACGCCGCGATCGCGCGTCAACTGTTTTTATCTGAACTTTATTTACTCACTACAATACATATATGTACATGTGTGGTATAGAATCTGTTTGTAGGTGTAGATAGTTATCGTTGTTGCGGAATTTGTTCGAAAGAGTCACCGCGGTCCTGGAACGCAAAGGGCTTTAGAAGGAACACGGATGGGTTTTAGTCAGTAAGAGTCTGACACGCCCTTCCGCTCCACCCAGAGCGGAAGAAGTCATTTGATGATTTCCCATCCTTAAAAAAAAAAAAAAAAAAAAGATAGTTATCGTTGCTATGGTTTTATAGAGCTTTTTATTGTCTATGTAAAAGTTCATGTTGCTATTCTGCAATTCTTTTCTTTTCAGGGTTCTGTATCAAATGGCGGGACCCTATTACTAAGCCTTCGCTGTCCGTCCGTTCGCCCGTCTATCAGCGGGCTGTATCTCATGAACCGTAATAGGTAGACAGTTGAAACTTTCAGTGTGTACTTCTATTGCCGCTATTATGATAATATGACTTGATAATATGATAATATTACTTGATTCTCCAGCCAGGGTTGGCTCCAGCCAGACATAGCAACTCCTCAACGGTCAACAGTACACACACCATCTTTATGGTTCCATACCCAAAGGGTTACTAACGGAAATCTGTTACTAAGACTCTGCTGTTCGTACGTCTATCCGTTAGCAGGCTGTATATCAACCGTAATAGGTAGACAGTTGAAACTTTCAGTGTGTAGGTACCTATTTCTATTGCCGCTATAACAACAAATAATAAAAATTAAATTAAATTAAAAATTAAAGGGGGCTCCCATACAAACAACATGTTTTTCAGGTTTATGGTACGGAACCCTTCGTGTGAGAGTCCCACTCGCACTTGGCCGATTTTTTTCTCCTTTAAGTGCGTTAAACAAAAAACTTGTTCAAATTTTTCTTTGTGAATAACTAGCTTATAAATTAACTAGCTTATTAATAAACTTGTGAATAACTAGCTTCGCTCGTGTTAATGTAGAATTTATTCTAAAGGGACCCCCTATCTCTGTATCACGAGTCATCAATATCGATTTGGCAATTAAGGCGTAAAATCGAAATAAACAAATTCACGGACGTATTATTATGTCATGTATGGTGTCGGACGTTAAAGAATAGCACCATCCCATCACTTCCTGTGGGTGTCGTAAGAGGCGACTAAGGGACTCACCAGAGAATGGGCAGCAGCATTCTCTGTGCATTGCAACAGCTACACTGCAATCGCCAACCCGCCTGCCAAGCGAGGTGATTGGCAAACCTGTGGGAGGCCTATGTCCAGCTGTGGGACGACATTCGTTGGAATTTATTTATTACATAAGTATTTTATTTATTATATTATAGGATCCTACCCTCTATTGTGATCTCTCTCTATCACTCAAAATTTTGCTGGTAGAAAACTCATTTTTGAGTTAATCTCGCCTTTGTACATGAACTATTTAAATCACTGTGAATTAATATAAGCTGTTATGGTGTAGGGTAAAAGCCGGATAGTTGCCACACTTTTTATAAAAATATATAATTATTATATATTTAGTTAGTTGTCACTTTATTCATAAAACGGGTAGGTACTTTGGTTTATTATCTTCAAATTTGTGAAAGTAAAGAACATTATTTTTGATATTTCCAGAATATTGGCGATTTTTTTCGACCTCTAAATTTTGTGACATCTATCCCATATGGGGGTTGGTTGCCTAATCCATGTAAATTACGTTTAGGATAGGTGCCCCGCCGAGAAAGAAGATTTTTATCGCACAAAAACTTTGATCGCACCTTGCCTTCCCATGCAATCGCACAGACACATGCAACACGGTCTACTTAGTTGTCGTTGTGAAGTCTCTCGATTGATAAATAAAATAACATGTGATTCATCCGCGAAGCTAGAGTAATTAAAATCGAGGCAACTATACCCCTGGGGCAACTATGCTGGTTTTACCCTATATAAAGAATTAAAGTATTATAAACTCTCATTTTTTTTTTTAATATTCAGAAACATGATGACATTTCTAAGATAGTGCATATTTACATAGATAAAATTAATGTCCCATTATCTGGTGTTCTGATCTAAGAGTATAATAAAAATACGAATTTGAGTGAAAAAACCCGTTCGTTTTGCAATACGACATTTAAATAAGGATACTTATCTGTTTACAACTAAAATAAAATTAACATAATCAATAAAATCTATTTTTAACACTGAGTGCACCTGCTGAGAAATTATGTTGCAATCTCATCATCTTCCTGTCCTTAGATATCCCTTGTTACTTGGGGTCGACGGGTACTCGGAGTACGTGGAGGGCGTTCCGACGACGAACCGTTTTCAAAGACCGTTTTATGTTCTGCGACGATGAAACCGTGTTTACGTCGTCAGTCCAAACAGTTCGTTGCACAAACCAGTCTTCGAATCACTTGATGCGATTTTTTATTTTACGTCTCATAAAATACAGTTGAGAGCCCTTTGGATTCAACTATCACACTCGTCGCAGCGTCGTTCTTAACGTTTCGCACAAACAGTTCTTCCAATGAAAACTAAACTTTTTGACAAATACAGTCGTTTTTTTTATTACCACTCATCAGTACTGTCGTCCGTGACGAAAAATGCAACTTCTTCACTGGATGATAGTTTCGTCTTTTAAAGCCGTTTTCAAACTAGTTGAGACGCCGACCGTTTTATGCAACCGTTTTCGTCATTGGTAAAACGGTTGCGTTTCGTCTGCCAAAAATTCGACAACAACCCACCAGTCTGGTCGACGTCACGTTTGCTTCTTTCATTCTTCCCTGTGAATCGTGACGCTATCATTTATTGTCCTTTCTTTTTTATCATTCCTCACACACTCAGCTGGAACTATCTTTAATCCCACCTATTTTTTGTGGATGGGAAATCATCAAATGACTTCTTCCGCTCCGGGTGGAACGGCAGGGCGTGTCAGACCCTGACTAAAACCCATCCGTGTTCCTTCTACAGCCCTTTGCGTTCTAGGGCCGCGGTGACTCTTTCGAAAAAATTCCGCAACCCCGGCAGCCCTAGCGGGCCCCGTCTCCTATGCTGAGCTACTCGCAGTCTGCGAAGCAAATATCGCTGGGTTACATGTGTAGTCTTTATTGACATTTCTATACAGTAATTAGAACCATTCTGAGCGTCCAAAAATCTCAATTCAAGGTTATCAGAAAGTTTACTGGAGCAACGATGACACAATTGCTAAAGTTGCATAATCTCGCTGCAGTTCTTAAATGACATTAAATAAAAATATAATTATGAAAACATCAAGAAAGTGGGACATGGCACGCTAAGTGCGTGTGAGTTTTTTGTTAACTATCCCTTTGTGATCACAAAAAGGTTTCACGTATTTTCAATATAATATATTGATTTTTATTCCATAAATACTTAACTAACTATATACACTAGAAATAAAAATAAAATCTCCTAACTAAATAAACCCTGAAATATGGCGTCAAAAAATTCATCCGCATCGCTGTCGACTGGAAGTGTACCCAAAAGACTGGCGGCATTGCCACGTTGTATGGCAATGCTTATTCTTTGACCAAGGTAAAAGCCAGCCCTTGGGTCACGTGAAGTGTCAACTAAGCGCCTTGAGAGATCTTTAATATAATATATTGATTTTAATTCGATTTTAATTTTATTTTTTTCTTAATTTTGTTTCTGCCTATGATTTTTAATGTTTTATTTCAATATTTAGTTTTCAATTTGACTTGAGGAGCCTGATTGTTCTTTGTGTATTTAAATACCCTCTAATTGTTAGTAGCCTTTATATCATTTCATTTTAACCAGTATGTAATGCATGATGTGCTTACCTGTAAGGGATTGATACACTAGACCCGAATTTGATTGTATGTAACCCATAATTGTATGAGTGTACTCAATTGTTGGTGAGCCAAATAAATAAAATAAAAATAAAATAAACTAGCGACCCGCCCCGGCTTCGCACGGGTGCAATGCTGATCCTACTAATATTATAAACGCGAAAGTTTGTAAGTGTGGATGGATGTTTGTTACTCTTTCACGCAAAAACTACTGAATAGATTTTGATGAAATATATATATAGTCTGGAATAACACATAAGATAGTTTTTATCCCGGGAATATGTTCCCTTGGGATAATTTTCGACAATCACGAGGGCGGAGCCGCGGGCGGAGCCGCGGGCGGCAACTAGTACTAAATATACTACAGAATGTCTGTATTTAAGGTACTTAATTGGATTAAGTCTGTATTGCTTAAAATCGCTTCGTAAATAAGCCATTATTTCTCGTAAAAAGTAAAGGATAAAAAATGGTTATTGTGGGTTATCTCTAAGATATAGACATATACCATCGTGGACTTTTTTGTAGACCTTTTTAAGGTGTACAATACTGTAGTACATTATTTTGATCTATGTCGTAGGGTTCAGACAGCGTTTGCAATGTAAGCGCAAAAAAAAGTGTTTATTTACGACATCACATTAGAAACCTCTAAAATTATCAGTGTTTCCTACTATATTATGCATGTATTATACATATAAACCTTCCTCTTGAATCACTCTATCTATTAAAAAAAACGCATCAAAATCCATAGCGGAGTTTTAAAGATCTAAGCATACATAGGGACACACAAACAGCAGGAAACGATGTTTTACTATGTACTGATGTATGTATGAAATTCAATACATATTTCCCGTTTTGTTTTACTAATAGGCACGCCTTTGACCACTATCCCACCTGATGGTAAGCGATTATGTGGTCGAAGATGGAGCACGCTTGCCTGGAAGTAACCTATTCACTCTTCACTTAAAGACCCCAGGTTGTAGCTATCAGGAAACACAGACTCTGGCAGGGAATTCCACTCCTTAACTGTACGCACAATGAATGTCTTCCTAAAACTTTTTGTACGTGTTTCTATTTAATTATCTTGAATGAAATTTCTTCTTTTAGAGTCGATAGATAACTCTTTAGATTACTTGGGTCGAGTAGGTGGCTACGTTCTCGAATTATTTATTTGAGTATACCCGTTCTAAGAGGAGCTCGTGGCTTAATAATAACATCGGCGATCGTGGTTAAGCAACGATTGCCAAGGTCGCTCTGTGGACCATCTCAACATACCGAGACTCCTCCGTGCCTCGGCAAGCACAAAGCACATTAAGCCGTTGGTTCCGGCTGTCATTTGTAGATCTTTGGTAGTCGTTACTGATTGGCAGAAGCCAGTGAATCTGACCCCACTCTTGCCAAGAACTACTTCTACCTCTCTTTGAGGCGTGCGTGGAACACAACGCGCCGTCGACCCCGGGTGTAGTGTCTGCCTACATCATAGCCAAAAGGCGTGAGTTTATGTATGTAATAATGTTACAAATTACGCGAGCGCAGTGTTGCGAGGCGCGTCGACTATGAAATAATGTTGACACTTAAGCGAACGCAGTGTTGCCAATGCCATGTGCGTCCAGTACTTAATAATATTGGTACTCACGAGAGCGCAGTGTTGCCATATGCGTCCAGGACTTAGTAATATTGGTACTCACGAGAGCGCAGTGTTGCCAAATGCGCCGAGTATGTTACAATATTGCCACTCACCTCTCGCCTCTCTAAGTGCATGGGCCGCATGTCTCCAGCTGTTCCTCTCTGCTAGCGCGAGCGCAGTGTTGCCATGCGCGTCGAGTATGCTCAGTGACGCCCCAGAAGTTAGCAGCGTTTTCACATTTTCAAAATGGCCGCGTTCCGCTGCGATGTGGAGGGCTGTCTGTGGAAGAGGAGTAGGAATCAGGATGATGAAGTTAGTTATTGATGTAAAGGAACTTCTTTACCAAAGTCTTAGTGACAAGGGAAGTACAGGCGATGTTTGTGCCTATAAAAAAACACAAATATAATATCAGCTGCCCTACTATGACGTGCTAATGCCATCCAATTCCGATGATGTAAATGGGATAGTGCATTCAGCTATGTATAGATCGGTCTCCCTCTTAGAGCGGAATCATGATCGTCTTAAGGCTTCATAGTAGGGCCTCAAGCCTGTTTTCTACGAATATTTAGCAAGAGGAATACCCAAACCCCACGTTTCGACAGTTACCTTTAAGTCCCATGAGATATGGCGCGATTCTATTGCCATGTTCCAGCCGTAAATCCAATTGGCTTCTACTAGAAACTCCCCAGCGTAAAGACGTAGTAGCAGTAACTTGTACCTTACTTGGAGAACGAACCCCACAACTGACCATCACGACCACGGCTGTTGAACAGCCGGTCTATTCTCAAAGACTCAAAGCATTTATTTCAATTAGACAATTTACAGGCACTTTTGAATTGTCAAGGTCGGTCGGTCAAAAAATGAAGCTCTTCGCACGTTCCAAAGCGAAGATCTCTATGGAGAAGAACGTGCAAGAAACTCCACGGAATACTCTGTCAATATCTCCCAGTTTAACCTTTTGAACGCTAGAGCATAAACGCATCGGCGTGCTCCCGACGCCAAGCCACAAATTCGCCGTACTTTTTGTCAAATATTTGTGACGATTGGCGTACAGGGCACGCGCTTGCTTGTCATGTATAAGTGACAATGGCGTTCAAAAGGTTAAACTTGGGTAGAGTGATGGGAAGTGATCCGTCATTCCATCTTGTTTGTATAGATTGACAGCTCACTTCATGTTCACTTCACCTAAGTTTAAAAAGTGAGATGTAAGCAGAATCGCACTGCTGTTTATAATCCAGCAAGGGATTATATGGCATTGGGGTGTTTGAAGAAACTCTCAGATTTAAAATAGTAACTGGAGTCTCAATCCGCGGGGTTTATCGCGGTCAATGTGTGGATGGGATCATTCTATGAATATTCTATTTAGCGCCGTTGTAAAAGGATATGATAAGAAATTAGCAAGGCTGGAAGCGAGGCTGACAACTCAAGGTAGGCCGGAAATAAAATCAGCTATCTTCACTTGCGAAGGCTCATGTTGGCTTATCAGTTAACTGCGATCGCATACCTATCCTGCCAATGCAAAGTGAACTTAGATCTAATTTTTACTATGACTGTTCATTGAGATAAAATTAGCTATCATCATAATTATCACACGATGCTTTTATGCTCCTTTACCTTGCCTCCAGTAGCAGCATCAGACTTGGCGTCGATGGCAGCGTCCGTAGCGCACAGCGCAGCGAAGCAACGGCTGCGTTCAGCTAACGCAGTCGGTAGTAGAGCTTCTTAACCTTGCCTCCAGTAGCAGCATCAGACTTGGTGTCGATCTCAGCGCCCGCAGCCCACAGCGCAGCGAGGCAGCGGATGCGTTCAGGTAACGCAGTTGGTTGTAGAGCACCCTTACCTTGCCTCCAGTAGCAGCATCAGACTTGGCGTCGATGGCAGCGTCCGTAGCGCACAGCGCAGCGAAGCAACGGCTGCGTTCAGGTAACGCAGTCGGTAGTAGAGCTTCTTAACCTTGCCTCCAGTAGAAGCATCAGACTTGGCGTCGATGGCAGCGTCCGTAGCGCACAGCGCAGCGAAGCAACGGCTGCGTTCAGGTAACGCAGTTGGTTGTAGAGCTCCCTTACCTTGCCTCCAGTAGCAGCATCAGACTTGGCGTCGATGGCAGCGTCCGTAGCGCACAGCGCAGCGAAGCAACGGCTGCGTTCAGGTAACGCAGTCGGTAGTAGAGCTTCTTAACCTTGCCTCCAGTAGCAGCATCAGACTTGGCGTCGATGGCAGCGTCCGTAGCGCACAGCGCAGCGAAGCAACGGCTGCGTTCAGCTAACGCAGTCGGTTGTAGAGCTCCCTCACCTTGCCTCCAGTAGCAGCATCTGACTTGGCGTCGATCTCAGCGCCCACAGCGCACAGCGCAGCGAGGCAGCGGCTGCGTTCAGCTAACGCAGCAGCGTGCAGCGCACTGCGGTTGCAGTGCTCCCCTACCTTGCCTCCAGTAGCAGCATCTGACTTGGCGTCGATCTCAGCGCCCGCAGCGCACAGCGCAGCGAGGCAGCGGCTGCGTTCAGCTAACGCAGCAGCGTGCAGCGCACTGCGGTTGCAGTGCTACCTCACCTTGCCTCCAGTAGCAGCATCTGACTTGGCGTCGATCTCAGCGCCCGCAGCGCACAGCGCAGCGAGGCAGCGGCTGCGTTCAGCTAACGCAGCAGCGTGCAGCGCACTGCGGTTGCAGTGGTCGCGAGCGTCGACTGCTTCGCCACTTGCGATCAGCTCTTGTAGGAGTTCTAAGTTGTCCCATAGTGCTGCCTATCGAAAAACAAAGATTATGGTAGTTAGTAGGGAGAGATATTGTTGCCCTATTACAATATTTTAATGAAAGAATATTAAGTGGGAAAGTTAAAGATGAATAAATTACTATATTTTGTTTTCAGAAAAACTGAATAATTGAATGAGAAAGCTTTATTTTCAGGCTTTCATATGCAGCTTTGTATGCAGAGGAATATAAAAAACGTCATGAGGAAACATTTGAGAATGAATTTATGAATGCCGCTATAAATATGGCTACCACCTGGGCAGAATTATTGCATCACTTGAAAAAAAGAAAAGTATGAATATGGATAACTATACGAGTGGGGGAGAGTGGAACACCAAAGAAATAACGGCTGAACTGATTGAAAAATGATGTCTCTTGAATAGGGGTCACTGCTGAGAAAACCATATGCATGCAGTAGGCTACAGTAAGGGTAGGTCAGCCCATATATCGCATCGTCAGTATCGTGATTTCAACCCTGAATAATGTGGTGAGTTATTTTTTTTTGGCCTACCCTTACTGTAGCCTACTGCACGTCAATGGAGAAGACCATTAATAGATAAGTTTAAAGAAGAAGATATTATGTTGCATGAACCATAAACAAATTGAGATAAGGGCAAGAATATCATCATTGACTAAAGGACCGTAATTTTAATTATGCTAAGACTACACTTAATTTATCGTTTCCTAAAGTAAAGTTCGACAACGCCTGGAAGAGCTATTGGTCGATGAAGGCTCTCATGAAAGGAGGCCTTCCAATTTGTCATAAGAGCAAATTGATGGACATGTGCATTCTCCCTATCCTTACATATGGTGCTCAAACCTGGTCTTTGACAGTTCAGCAGAGGTTCAAGCTTGAGGTTTGTCAGCGAGCAATGGAGCGCAGCATTCTGGGAGTCCGATTAATGGGCCACGTTAGGAACACAAAAAGCAGCCAAACTAAAGTGGGACTGGGCCGGCCACGTCTGCCGGATGTCGAACGGTTCATGGGCTAAAGCAACCACAATGTGGGTCCCAGAAAATGGCCGACGACATCGCGGGAGACCCAGGCGAAGATGGCGGGACGAGCTTGACGCCTATCGGCCAGATTGGTCCAGACTTGCCCAAAGCCGGGAGGAATGGAAGGAAGAAAGGGAGGCCTTTGCCCTGCAGTGGGACACAATTGACTAAAAATAAAAATAATAAATAAAAGTAAAGTCCGGTGGTACTATTACTGATAAGGAACATTTAATTAAAATTCAAGGATTAAAAGCTCGTGGCTACATAATAACAGCCGCACAGGTTGATCTTGAAGGTTAAGCAACGCTTGCCGAGATTGGTCTGTGGACCATCTTAACATACCGAGACTGATCCGTGCATCCGAAAGGATGTTAAACCGTTGGTCCCGCCTGTCATTTCTAGATCATTGGCAGTTGTTACGTTTAGTCAGAAACCTGAAAATCTGACACCAGTCTTACCAAAGACTACCGTGTTACCCAGTTAATGGATTGTGGAGGTCTGGTAGGCAGCCGCTCCACGTGAAATACAGGGATACTTTAACTGGAAGACGACCCCAATATAGTTGGAAAAAGGCGAGGCTGATGATGATCGTTTTAATGTGGACACCAAAATAACTTCCTTAAATAATCTTCGTTTATTTATATAAAGTGACTGACTTTTTAGTGACCTGAATTATTATAGAATTATATTACCTAAGGATAAGAAAGAAAGAATATAAACTACCAGCTGTCTTTTTAATTTTTTTATAACATAAATCTCTATTATATCCCAAATTTTTATTAGGTTTGCATTCAGTTCTCGATTATGCAACGATACAAATAATATTAGAGAAAATGCGACAAATAATTCGGCGTTAATTTTTTTTTTTGCGAAAGTACTTGAGTTGTATTCGTACAATATTTTTTGTACAGTTTATGTAAGCCATTTGCGGTTTTTTACTACCGACATATATATTAAGACCTTGCCCTGAGTTCTACATTCACAACATACGATTGCAACATTCTAAACCGCAAGATACCGCATTTAAACTCGCCGTTAACGCGACGCAGACAACTCAATTTTTTTTTTAATAATTCACTTACCTGATGCAGCAGGCGGCCTTGGAAGTGATCCTCGTCCGGAGACAGGTCCATCACATTCGTTTTCAGAAGAAATAGACAAGTAGCACAGACATTTCCGGCCTAAACAAGCGCTCAAGCGTTACAAAAGGCACCCGATCGAAATACGGCGATACACACCAAACTGTTCACTAAAACTACATTTGAAATACACGGTTATGTGCACCAGACGTTTTTTTCTTTCGGCATTGCGGTTGGAAAACGCTAATTAATGCGAAATTACAAATGAAATAGTGAATAAGATTTATCGATTTGTTTGATGACAGCTGACCTAACTAACTGACTACCGTTTGACAGCTGTCAGATTGCCTACTGCAGTGCAGTGGTATGAAGAAAACGTTTTCTATAGGTAACGAAACGCAAATTATCACCCTTGTTCACAAAAATCGGAATCAATTTGTATCAGTGGTTATATTTCGTCATTCTATTTTCCAGTAATAGAAAGATACAAAATCAAAAAAATTACTTTCGAATATTTTATTAAAAAATAGGACTAAATTAATTTGCATTATCTATAGCAGTATTTTTTATCAAACTACCCACTTATAACATGAATATCATTTTCACACATTGTACGGCCTTAATAATTATAGCTAAATTTAAATTAAAAATGTCTCGTAGCTACTGCAGTTACGATGAAGAATGGCAGAGGAGGAAGTCAGTGCTCATCAGAAGCCTCTTCCACGATATTCCGAGTAAGTTTTAACGATTATACCTTGACACAATAGAAATATAAAAATATCAATGCTTGACACATTTCGGTAGATAAAGCTAAGCTAAGCTAAGCTTAAGCGGTATGCATCTAATTATGTGCTAATCACTAACAAAAGAATATATCTAACTAACTGCTTGTTCGTTGTGCAACTCCAGTATTTCCAAACAATATAAGGTAGCTTCATACTATTTCTAGTTTATTCTTCCTCTTTTTCGGTGAAACGGTCATAGTCATAATGAGTCATGCCGCATCGCTCGCTGTTCTTGTTGCCTCACGAGCTCTATCCATCTGGATCTCACAAAACGGCTGGTGGTTAAGGGCAGATTGGATGGAAGGAAGAGAATAGGACCAGTGCAATGTTACCGATGAGGTGGAACAATCAAATTAGATTTATTCCAATATGATTGCATTCACACGAGATTACGTTAGCCTTTTACACGCCACGAAGCCAAATCGACTTGTACTGTGCTTGTCGTGTTCTGTGGATTTCCCTGACATTTACCAGTTCATCATAAATGTAAAACTAAATCTCAAATATTTTAATTTCTTGCAGTCCTATCCCCAGTCGAAGAGGAGTCTAACGACTCATCACAAGACTATAATGTTCCAACGCAAGAAGTATTCCCTTCTCCTCCGAGACCATACAGCCCATTACCTCCTCTAATCATAGAGAGAGTACCCGTTATCAACAAACATGATGAGCCAGAAGAATACTACAGGAACCTACATAAAAAAATAAAAAGGTTTTACTTAAAACTTTTTATTGAAAAACGAAACATAAGTTCTGTTGATAACGAATCAAATTATAGCGATGCTTCGGCTTACGATGATAATCTAAGTACTAGCGATGGTTCTCACTCTGTAGAAAATTTAGATTTCCGTTTTCTTGAAAGTATCTCTTCGGACAAAATAAATTTCGATTCTATCATTGAAGATAGAGAGGCTACACAGAGCTATGCTTCTACTAAATCTAATGGGTATGGAGCTGATTTTGAATCGATGGATACAGCGATTGTTGATGTTATAAATTATACAATGTCGAATGAGGACGCTTTAATGATATCTGAGGAAGAGGAATCCAACAGTGAAAATTTGCATAAAAATCAAATAAGAAATGAAGGTTTTTCTGTCACGACATCCCTTGAAAGTAAAACGTCTAGTAGAGAAAAAACAGATGATCGAGGTACAAGTGAAGAACAAAATTCTAGACATTCCACAATCTATGATCAAGAAATGACTGAAAGCGGAGACTCTAATAAAACAGAGGTAGAACAGAGTTATGAGGAAGAAGAATCAAATACTGAAAATATTGATGAACATGAAATTGTCGAAATAAGTCAAACTGGGGAAGCTGATAGGGTTAGAATAGATGATCCAGAAATAAGAAAAGAAGAATCCCATCATTCTAAAACGATCAATGAACAAGAAAAATCTGACAGCCTAGAGTCTAGTGAACCAGGTAATGAACAACAATCAGTTAATGTAACAAAAACTGATTCAGATTCACCAATGCCGAGGAGAGGTGAAAATCGAACAGCTGCAGAAGACAGAAACGAATTGATAGAATTAAATGTTGAACCGATGGAAGGAGATGCAGGATCCAGTGAAGGTAAGTTCTAATGTTTAATAAAAAAGAGAAAGAGAAGGGAGAGAGAGGGACAAGGAAATAAAAAATGTTAAATGGTCGGACCGGTTGCTGTGCAATCATGGTATTCCTAATTCGATCTCTAGGTTCCAGCCACCTGGAGATCATACCTAGAGACCAGTGTAATTAGGATTTCCCGATAGAAATTTCTCCTTGGATTAGAATTTTGTAACGGTTTATGGTAAGGCTTAACCAGGGCCACTTGGGACTTAACTGTTAATTCAGACTCAGGGGGAGTCTAGATTAACGCACCAAGAAATACAATCTAGGGCACCAGTAATGCCATGGGGGCGGAACTCGTGGCTAAAGAATAACGGCCGCACTAGCCGATCTTCAAGGTTAAGCAACGCTTGCCAAGGTTGGTCTGTGGATGGGTGACCACTCTAACATTTTTATTGAGTTTCCTCCGTGCCTCGGAAAGAACGTTAAGCCGTTGGTCCCGGCTGTCATTTCTAGATTTTTGGCAGTCGTTGCGGATTGCCAGAAGACAGTAAATCTAACTCCAGTCTTGCCAAAAAGTACCGTGTTACCCAAGTTAATGGGCTGAGGAGGTCTGGTAGGCAGCCGCTACACTTAAAATACTGGTATTCAGCTAAATCCGGTTTGACTGGAAGCTGACCCCAATATAGAACTTGAGAAAATGCTAGGCAGATGAGACATGTTGGGGCATCCTGTTTCCCAGTTACAGGGTCATGGAGATCAGATAGGCAATCGCTCCGTGTTTTTTTTGTTGATATCAAACTATTTATTTCAACATACGTTCATCAAAAGGACATTCAAATAGCTCTCAATCTTTTTGAGATTAGATCTATGTTACTCACTCACAGGGCTTTCTCAGGTAGTGGACCCACACGTAGCTCCCTCCCCCATTCTAGACTTTTCAACGGTATAGAAGATTTTTAAAAGATCTAGAATCAAGGATCTTTTAGGCTGATCGAGTAAACTAGACACAAGAGGGCCTAGACAACCCCTTCATAGAAAATTAGCGTGTTTTAACAGAGTTAAGCTATATTGTGTTTTGCATATTTCAGGCCCTGACTACAGACAAATAACAATTGAAGCTCTAGTCCACTTCGATGGCACCCAAGATACTGAAGATCGGGAGAGCAGAGTCTATGAGGATTCAGTGAAGAGTGTCATACTACCGACGAGGTTCAGAAGAGTGGTCAGCCATAAAATTGATGATAGAATTGAAGTTTTAGCAATATTGGAAGAAAAAGACGGTTTGTGATTTTTTTATTTGTCTTAAGAAGTTATTAATTGATCTTTTGATCATCAGGATGTAGGCAGAGAACTGCTTATAACAGCGAATGCAGAGTATTAAAATCACGCACAATTATATCGGACTTGGGCGGGAAGTCTCGACATAGTTACCGATCGCAACCGACCGTACACAGTTAATCTCGAACCGCTCTGTATTCGCCGAAGAGTTTGACAGAAGTATACAGATAATAGAACACTCACACCATTTCGCTAGATATATTTAAAATTTAAATCAACACATGACTTCTTCAGGGCGTGTCAGACTTACTGACTAAAACCCATCCGTGTTCCTTCTAAAGCCCTTTGCGTTCTAGGGCCGCAGTGACTTTGCACGACCTGGGAATTGAATCTAGCGCAGCTGTAGCTCTAGTTGTAAGAAAGAAGAAAGAAAAGTGGTTTATTTGGCACATACACATACACAATATATGTACAAATAGATGAAAACATAATTCTAAAACAATTATATTGCGTATCCCGTGAATGCGCCAAATAGGTCCAGTTCAGCAAAAAGCCAGACAACTGATTAAGTAGTTCCCAATAGTTACCAATAGACCAACGTGGAAATACCAAGATATCACCAGTTAAGGTTTTATGCGCGATTTCTCAGTATTCTTGATTAAATTCGCAATGTTTACTTCCTAGTATTATAGATCATTAATCTATACTTTCTATATATCTATCTATATATATAAAAATCAATTGCTGTTCGTTAGTCTCGCTAAAACTCGAGAACGGCTTGACCGATTTGGCTAATTATTTTTTTGTTTTGGTCGCCAGAGTGCAGGGAAGGTTTTAAAACAAAAAAAAAGGGAAGTAGGGTAGGTATGTAGGGTAGGTATGTAGGGTAAGTATGTAGGGTAGGTATGTAGGGTAGGTATGTAGGGTAGGTATGTAGGGTAGGTATGTAGGGTAGGTATGTAGGGTAGGTATGTAGGGTAGGTATGTACGGTACGTATGTAGGGTAGGTATGTAGGGTAGGTATGTAGGGTAGGTATGTAGGGTAGGTATGTAGGGTAGGAATGTAGGGTAGGTATGTAGGGTAGGTATGTAGGGTAGGTATGTAGGGTAGGTATGTAGGGTAGGTATGTAGGGTAGGTATGTAGGGTAGGTATGCAGGGTAGGTATGTAGGGTAGGTATGTAGGGTAGGTATGTAGGGTAGGTATGCAGGGTAGGTATGTAGGGTAGGTATGTAGGGTAGGTATGTAGGGTAGGTATGTAGGGTAGGTATGTAGGGTAGGTATGTAGGGTAGGTATGTAGGGTAGGTATGTAGGATAGGTAGAGTAGGGTAGGTAACGGTTGACGGTTGTTGGTGAAAGGAGCGAAGCCGCGGGCACAGCTTGTATACTAATATAATAAAGCTGAAGAGTTTGTTTGTTTGAAGGCAATAATCTCTGGAACTACCAATCGGATTTGGAAAATTAATTTTATATATGATAGCCACATTTAAGGTTATACCTACGGAAACGGGAAATTCCTACGGGAACGGGATATACGCGTACGAGGTCGCGGGTAAAAGCTAGTATTCAAATAAAAAAAGAGCAATGTTATCTACAACTACTATAGTGATGTCATGTCAACTTGTGAAATCTACATTAATTTGTTTGTTTTACGACCACTGTATTTAGCAGCTCCTAGATGTTATCTTATTTTTTTTTGTTGTTCATGACAAGTTCTTTAAAAGTCAAACGTATTATTCCAATATAAGTAACAGGATATAATAGCACAGCTCTATTCCTCGTAAGGGTATAGGCAGATAGATACATTATTGTACTATAAAATTAAACATCCCTTTAACAATATTGCTGAATGTAAGGTTAGGTTCGGACGGCGCGCGGCGGTCTCATCGTAGCCATCTCTAATAGCAATCAATATCTACCAGACAACCTAACCCATGCACAGGTTTATAATGCTCGAGTAGTTTTACTTATAAGCCTCATAAGTAATAGATAGCACTTAATAGGAAGCGCTAAATCCCCCAGGGTTGCGGAACTGTTCGAAAGAGTTATCGCGGCACTGGAACGCAACGGGTATTTGAAAGAACACGGGTTTTAGTCGGTTTGTCACTCCCTCCAGCTCTGCCGAAATCATTTGATGACTTCCGATTCAAAAAATAAGGTGGCGAACAAAAAACAGCGTATCAGCACTAAGTAGATGTTTAATTAAATTAATTGTTAAGAATTTTATTGTTACAGCCCGTTAGTTTTCCCATGAGCCAAAATCATCCGTTAGGTCGTCTCTTATCTTAAAATCTTATCTACACTAATATTATAAAGAGGAAAAATTTGTATTTTTGTGTGTGTATGTTTGTAATGAATAAACTCAAAAACTACTGTGCTGATTTCAAAAATTCTTTCACCATTGGAAAGCTAAATTATCAGCGAGTAACATAGGCTATATTTTATCCCCGTATTCCCATGGGAACGGGAACTACGCGGGTGAAACCGCGTGACGTCCGCTAGTAGTAGTAGATAATAATATGGAATTCGACGGTGTCACTTATAATAAATGCTAATGAATGGAAATTCGTGAACTAGGAATAACCCGCTTGGACTTTGAACGGCTAGCAACAGAGCATATGGAGAACGTGCACGGCGTTCACTATGCCATCTAGTGTTGCATATTCGAAACATTAACGTTAAGAATACTTGACATTGACGCGTTCGTGCACGCTCCGCTTAGGGGAACGTGCACGAAGCCGCGAAGTAGCGAAGTAGACTGTGGCCATGTGGCATCTAGCGTTACAATTTCGAAACTTATAAGTAAAATATACTTGACAATGACATTTCTGCCATGTTCACCTATAGTTTCTGCACATTTCCTATAATAAGCTGCCAGTAGACATGATTTTTTGCGACATCTTTAACAATCAGTGTCATACTTCAACCAAATTGCACAAACAAAATCTTAATGAATACCAACCCAACACCTTTTTTTTAAGGATGGGAAATCTTCAAATGACCTCTTCCGCTCTGGGTGGAGCTGAAGTGCGTGTCAGACTCTTACTTACTAAAACCCATCCGTGTTCCTTCTAAAGCCCTCTGCGTTCCAGGGCCGCGGTGATTCTTTCGAACAAATTCCGCAACCCTGGCAGGCTCTGGCCCTAGCGGGCCCCGTCGTCTATGCTGACATCTCTTTGAGGCGCGCGTGGAACACAGTGCAGTGTGCACCATCGACCTGGGCCTGGTGATGATCAGTCAGCGAGCCACCCAACGTTCGTCGTCCGCAGGTCCGCGCCTATGGTGGCCCTGCGACTCCCGAACCTACCCAACACCTAAAACTTGCTCATGAATTCATGAGGAAGGTTTAGGTGTTGGGACTGTTGGGTAGGTACGGTTTTCACCAATGATTGAGTGATTAGTCCGTCCATTGGTGAACCTGAAATCGTTGGAAAGTTTGTGAGTTTGTCGTGTACACTACAGACAGTCAGACGCGGTGGAGGAGAATTTCTTTTAGTATTATCATGTAGAGACTAGCTTTTGCCCTCGACTTCGTACGCGCATATCAAGTTGGTCCCGTTCTTGTAGAAATTTCGGGAAATCTTCTCTTACACTCTTCAAGGCGTCAAATTTCAGCTTTCTATAACTAGTAGTTTCACCTGTGCCTTGTCTGTCAGTCACTCAGTAACGGAAGAGTTTTATATAAGTATACTAGTTGCCGCCCGCGGCTCCGCCCGCGTGATTGTCGAAAACTATCCTAAGGGAACATATTCCCGGGATAAAAAGTATCCTATGTGTTATTCCAGACTATAATCTACCTCTGTGCCAAATTTCATCAAAATCCATTCAGTAGTTTTTACGTGAAAGAGTAACAAACATCCATACATACATCCATACTTACAAACTTTCGCCTTTAGAATAGTAGTAGGATTGAATGATAGTGATAGACTCGCGTTTGATCATTATCTTACCTTATGATAAACGATAAAGTGGTCAACGACAGGACATGCCTAAAAGTAACCTTTTAATTCTCGACTTAAATACTTCCAGGTTACAGCAAACATGGAAACACAGACTTGGGCAAAAAATATACTCCTTAACATTCTTTCAAATTTATTTAAATGAATGAAATGGAGTTCTAATTTCCAGATCCAAAAAATGCCCCAATATTTGACACAGACGAAGATGGAACAACTGACGAAAACCTTGAAGAAGAGACAACTCCTCAACTAGATGACACCGAGAAAGGAGATGAAAAGATGAAAACTTCTCAAGATGCTATCGATGAAGACATTGGAGCATTGAAAACTTCATCTCCAGAAACTACCGAGCATGAGATTGACACTCCTGAAGAAGAAGTCAAAGAAAATAGACACCTTCAACCAGTCTTGACTGAGAAAGACCTTGAAGCAATGCAAACTTATCAATTAGATGCGACTTCTAATGCAGAAATACAAACTCGTCAGCAAAACGCTTTCGAGAAAAAGATTGAAGCAATGAGAACCCTTCAGCAAACCTTCATTGAGAAATACCTCGAAGAAATTAAAACTCATCAATCAGTCGCTACCGAGAAGGAGATAAGAGCTCCTCAACTAGCCACTATTGAAAAAGACTTTGAAAGAACGCAAATAACTACACCAGAAACAATTACCAGAAACTACACAGAAATCAGAACTCAACAAAAGGCTACTAATGTAGAAATAAGAACACGTCAGTCAGAAAGTAACGTGGAAGAAGATGGAGAGGAAACCGATGAAGAAATGGGAACTCCTGATCCACTTGAAATAATGAGGACTCCACGACCAGATTTATCTCACGGAACATTACTAGAGACACACGAAAGCAACTCAGGATCAACTAGTGAACATATTGCCGTCCCCCAAGAAGCGACAGCAATGACTTCATCTTTCCAAGATGGCGTCGACAACAATATTTCCGAACTTCAAACTTCGAACGATATGAATGAAATTTTGACGTCGATATTCAATGAGAGTCAAAGTAAAGCTCCCGTCTCTGGAAGAAAAAGGAAACTTGTAGACAAATCGGTTCAAGCTGTTCAAACGAGTAGGGTAACTTGGGAAGAAATGCGTTCGAACTTCTTTGTAGCAACGCCAAAGATATTCAGGCTTTGCGCTTGTACTGATCATATTTGTTACTAGGTTATGAGTTAAATAATATTATTATTCAAACACCTATTTTGGAAAAATGTAAAGAAAGTGTACTTTCCTACTACTTAGATACTACTTATTACTGTAGCTTTTTTTTTCAGAATTGTTGAGCAGTGGGCTTGAAGGATGATTATTATTATTAGGTTTATCAATCTATGAAGAAGTTCATTTTAAATCGTTTTTTTTAATGTTATTTTTGTTAAATCATTAAATAAGTATTTGTAATGGTTAATACAGTTGAATAGCTTTTTCTGTGATCTCCTATACCTATACTATAGTCCCTCAATGTTTTTTTATTTGGTCCAGATGTGGTCTCATTCATGTGACTGGGGGTAATATTAAATAAAATTAGCTTCTTTGTCTTATCGTTTTGTATAAAAACAAAATGAATCCACCACATAAAGACTCGGAGGTTGATAGTTTGATGGCGTTGACCTGTAATCAAAAACCGGCCAAGTGCGAGTCGAACTCTCACAGACGGGTTCCTTACCCTAAAACTGAAAACACACGTTTCTTGAAGCAGAGCCCCGTTTAATTTTATTATTTGTTGTTATAGCGGCAATAGAAATGCACACTCTGTGAAAATTTCAACTGTCTACGTATTACGGTTCTTGAGATACAGCTCGCTAACAGATAGACAGACGGACGGACGGACAGCGGAAAATGAATTCTGTTCCAATGGGTAATTTGAAAGCAATCCCACGACTAGTTTAATGCATTAGAAAGTATTATTTTCTTGCATTAATCAATTTTGAATTGGCTTTGAAGACCCATGAACAAATCTTTGCTTACCTACATCTAGGAAACTACAACACTTTGTAAAATTCAATGAAATGGAACGCATTTCCGAATGAAGTTGGAAACGTCATTAACTTTTAAAAAGTGAGGTTATGTTATGTTGTCAAATCAGCGAATTTTTTGTTAAAATATTGTGTGCATAAATTAATTTATTTTATAGATAAATCTTTGATATATGATATTGTGAATCAAAATGTCTCTAACTGAAGGTCCAGTGAAGGAATTAGACGATAAATTCGTCGATCTAATCGGAAAATTTGTTTCCGACATAAAAACTGGGTACGTTGAATTATTTCGTCTTTTTAATGTTGTTCTGTTAGTTAAAATCCTGGTTTATGTAAGAAAACCTTATAACTTAGATCACTAGTTTATTTTACTACGCTTATTATACTATTTTAAGCGGTTTTAAAGTCATAAACTCAAAAAATATGACGTGCTACCTTAACTCGATATGTATTGCATCAGAATTCTTAAATGCAATATGTCAACAAGATTCTTTATCCTGTAACATGTTATACATAAAACTGTAGGCGCTCAAGTCGGAAATGGAATGATATTATGCTTAAAATGTATTGTGACAATCTTTACTTTTCAATCACGTGAACTCCTCTCACCTAGTTAAATAATATGCTTGAGCTAGCAGTGGGAATGTTTTTATTTACATAATTATGTCTTTATATATTGGCTTTGTTAGTATCTACAGATGCCAGCACATCAAGCTACCCGAAACTGTAATTTTCCCAATCAACCTTGAACCTGATAAAGTTGAAAATGTACTAAAGAAATTTGACAGATTGTTGTAGCTTGGTATGCTGGCGTCTGGCTGGCGTGCACTTGTAATTCAAGTATAAAATCTAAATTATAATACTTCAATGGAGAAATCTTTATTTGGAGTAGCTGCATAAATATGATTCATAAACCACGTACTGACGTTAATGCAAGATTAGATGATACAGAGAAAAGAACTTGCAACACACTTTCTTAATTTTCAATTTTATTTAAAAGAAAGAAATCGGCCAAGTGTGAGTCGGACTCTCACACAAAGGGTTCCGTACCATAAACCAAAAAAAAAATACACGTTTCTTCTATGCAAGCCCCCTTTACTATTTAAGTTTATTAAATTTTTATTATTTTTTGTTATAGCGGCAACAGAAATACATCATCTGTGAAAATTCCAACTGTCTAGCAATCACAGTTCATGAGATATAGCCTGGTGACAGACAGACAGACGGACAGTAGAGTCTTAGTATTACATATGCAGTAAACTTTATATAATATGATTCAATCTGTTTCCAGAAAGCTTAAAGGCTCCAACAATGTTGCACTGGCCATGGTCACACTGTTAGAGACAATCATCAGTGACTCACAGAATGCTACTGCCTTGTAAGTATTATTTCTAATAACATTGTAAACTAGTGGACCGCCCGCGGCTCGGCCCGCGTTAATGTCGAAAATGATCCCAAGGGAATATACTCCCGAGATAAAAACTATCCTATGTCCTTTCCCGAGACTCAAACAACCTCTATACCAAATTTCATCTAAATCGGTCCAACCTTTTGCGCGTGAAGAAGTAACAAACATACACACACTCAAACTTTCGCATTTATAATATTAGTGTGATATGAATTACTAGCAAAATAAATGTTTATAATAGAATACTCTTTAGTATGTTCACCATATAAATTACAGAATATATAGATGAGGAAAACATTACATAGGGTGACACGATAGGCGGCCTTATCGCTAAAATAGATTAGAGGCTAGATTTTTCCTTCATATTTCCTGTTTGTTCCTTACATTCTTAACTGTACATAATAGTTACTTAATACACTCTTTAACAACTATTATGTATATTATACTTAATCTATCTATATCTATACTTCTATACTAATATTATAAAGAGGAAAGATTTGTATTTCTGTATGTAACAAATAAACTACTTGACCGATTTGAAAAATTCTTTCAGCAATGGATAGCAATATTATCAGCGAGTAACATAGGCTATATTTTATCCCCGTACTCCCACGGGAACGGAAACTACGTGGGTGAAATCGCGTGACATCCGCTAGTACTTAACCTTTTGAACGTAACATAAACGCATCGGCGGCGGCGTGCCCCCGACGCCAAGCCACAAATTTGCCGTACTTTTGTCACATATTTGTGACGTTTGGCGTACAGGGCACGCGCTTGCTTGTCATGTATTACGTGACAATGGCGTGCAAAGGGTTAATATACTAAAGCTTAGAGTTAGTTTGTTTGAACGCGCTAATCTCTGGTACTACCAGTCGAATTTGGAAAATTATTTTTGTATATGATAGCCACATTCATGAGGAATGCTATAGGCGAGAACGAGAAATTCCTACGGGAACAAGAAAAAATGGGATATGCACGTACGAAGTCGCGGGCTTAATAATAGTTGTTAAAGAGATGAGTTACTTCAGTTGGAATTTGCTTCTGTTTAGGGATGGTTATCAATATATACATCATCTGTCTGCTCTTATCGCATGTTACTTGGGGTCGGCGTAACACGTTTTTTTCTTTCATTCTGTCCTGTCAGCCATCACGCTATCACAAACTCCCTTTTCTTTCATATCACTCCTAACACCATCCATCTTTTCTTTGGCCTCCCCCTCCATGTCCATCCATCCACATTTATATTCATAACTTTTTTAGTTACGGGCATTTCATGTCATGTGAAGAGGAGGGCTCTTCACATGACCATACCAAGATAAGCAGTTCCCTTTTAACTTTTCCGTAACTGGCGCCACTTTTAAACTACCTCTAATTAACTAATTCCTCACTTTATCCTTTCTTGATGATACTCCACACATCCATCTCAACATTCTCATCAATATAATACACATAAATAAGCTTATTTCTGTATAAATCAACCTGATTCTGTATCCAAGTTTAGTCTGGACAGGTCAACTCAAATCTGTGTGGCTCTTTCCTCAAAAGACCACTTCAGACATTAACCTACACGGTTCTCATGATTATGATTTGACAGTACGATTGTATGGACTTTAAAAGAGACTATGACCTCTGAGTTTGTTTCGGTGTTTCATCTCAGGGTAGTCAGCTAGGAACACCGGTCTCATCTAACTTAAAATGACCAAAAAAAATTTACTTGTATTATGTTTAACCTACTTGCAAAATAAATATAATTTATCAAACTATATTTATTCTTGTCAATCACTTTTCAAAGTTACGAAAACTGGTTGGCCGCGAGCTTTCGTGCTGTTTATCCTTCTCATTTTCCAGTGAACTATGCGGTGCTGTTAAAGCAGCGGGCAGACGCGTGATCAGCGCGCTACCTCACGAGCTGGTGGCCGCCAACGTCGCCAGGAGGATGCTCAGAGCCATCCGCGATGAGAATAGGGCTCATGCTAACCAGGTAAAGTAGTGCTTAAGATCACCTGGATAATCAAGGCAATTTGGCCCATGTTCTAAGCAAGTCTCAGGGCTATCGGCTAGCTCCAGCATATGTATTGATTTTACATTATTAACCGACTTTCGAAAAGGAAGAGCTTCTCAATTTGGTTGGTATACATATTTCGTATGTATGTACCGCGATAACTCCGAGGTCTCTGATCCGATATCTGTAATTCTATTTTAGTTTGATGCGGTATACATGCCATTTGGTCCCGTAAAAATTTGGTTTGGCTCAGTAGTTTTGATTTTAAGAGCATTTTTGCTCACTTGAATGATGTAATTTTTACGTACTTGTATGGTTCCCGATTACTCAAAGACGCCTGGGCCGATATGGAAAATTCTTCTTTTGTTTGAAAGAGTATACTTCCCAGGTTGTCTCATGGTCATCAGGTCAGGATCTGATGCTGGAGTCCTGGAGAAATCGAGGGATATCTTAAAATTTTATAGGCATACTTGACCCAGTTCGGGTATTTTTTTATTAATTTTGTTTGCGAAGGCGCGCAACGGAATTCCTTGAGGTACCTTACCACAGTATTTGCTACTAATAAGTTAGAGTTTTTAGGTACCAGCACTAAAAAGTTAAAAAAAAAAGCATTTTTACAAAAAAAAACAACCCACTTCAAAACAACCAGTTGCATTAGCAACTTTCATTTATCAACCTATATTTTCTACTATAGAGCGTAGAAGCCTCGGGCGAGAGTCTTCAACGCTTGGTGCTAGCGGCAGGAGCCCGTCGGGCCACACTTGGATCCGCACAGCAAGACCTTAGAGAACCACTGAGGGACCAGATTGCTGAGGTAAGAAACTATATTGAAGGGAAAACTAGCTGGGAAAAAGGAGCAAGGAGGGGGGAGGAGGAGGGTTAGAAATCCCTCCTCCTGGCTGTAGAAGACCAAAAAGCAGATAATCGTTTTTTTATCGATATAAACGCGCGTACAAAGCGATACAAACGCGCGCGATACGCGCGTTCAAAGCTCGTCTATCGCGTTTGTTTGTCGGAGAAAAATAACAGAAATAAACACATACGCGTTTGTATCGATACAAATGCACCGCAAAATTTTTGTACGTGTGCAAAGGTTTACTGTCTACCCCTGAATTGCGTTAAAAAAACGCAATATGCAAAGGCTAAGTTTTAGGAGACAATTCCGTAAATGTTCTATTCACACACAAACGAGTCACTTTTCAAGCAGTCTTGCACAGTAATGCACTTGGTGGTATCAAATCTATGATTGAAGTAACATATTGCTACAGAGGCCTTAGTGCGAGTTTTTTTGTTGCTGGGGAGTTTGTTGCGCTACTTCTTCTTCCCAACTAAAACAGTAGGAAGTGGTGACGGGGGAGCGTTTTGGGGGACTGTCTTTATGTAGAACTTTGACGTTCAAAAGGTGGCCGCCATCTTGTTTCTCTTTCAAAATTCATAATTATGTCATTTCCACACCTAAGTCGAATCCAAAAATCTCATGAATTAGTTAAATCCAGTCGTTTAGATTACACGGCGTGCCAAAGAAATAGATACACCCACACTCGAAAACATTAACTTCCTTCAATCATAAATATTTAATCAGAAGAAAGGACGTTTACTGCCCTGATTTTGAGCCTGAAAAATAATGATCTCTGTTCAAATTATTTTTACCATCTTCCACAGCTACGCGGCGAGCTAGAATCCAGCATATCCAGTATATGCGGGCAAGCTAAGGAACACGTGAATGGAGACGAGCTCATCCTGACATACGGCTCTAGCGCCATCGCGGAGAGGTTCCTCAGGGCGGCTGCGCACAGGAAGTACAAGCTCATACTAGCGGAGGGCGCCGAGCAGAGCCAGGTGGGGAAGCATAGTGTAGGGTGCAAGCGCCAACAACTTAAAAATTACAATATAGTAAAAGCGCCAACAACTTAAAAGTGACATTAACTTAAAATAGCCAACAACATTAAAACGCTAGCTAGTTTTAAGAGTCGGCAACTTAAAACTGCCAACAACTTTAAAGCGCCATCAACTTAAATGCGCCAACAACTTAAAAGTGTCATTAACTTAAAATAGCCAACAACATAAAAGCGCCAGCTATTTTAAAGAGCCAGCAACTTAAAACTGCCAACTACTAAAGCGCCATCAACTTAAAATAGCCAACAACATTAAAACGCCAGCTAGTTTTAAGAGTCGGCAACTTAAAACTGCCAACAACTTTAAAGCGCCATCAACTTAAATGCGCCAACAACTTAAAAGTGTCATTAACTTAAAATAGCCAACAACATAAAAGCGCCAGCTATTTTAAAGAGCCAGCAACTTAAAACTGCCAACTACTAAAGCGCCATCAACTTAAAATAGCCAACAACATTAAAACGCTAGCTAGTTTTAAGAGTCGGCAACTTAAAACTGCCAACAACTTTAAAGCGCCATCAACTTAAATGCGCCAACAACTTAAAAGTGTCATTAACTTAAAATAGCCAACAACATAAAAGCGCCAGCTATTTTAAAGAGCCAGCAACTTAAAACTGCCAACTACTAAAGCGCCATCAACTTAAAATAGCCAACAACATTAAAACGCCAGCTAGTTTTAAGAGTCGGCAACTTAAAACTGCCAACAACTTTAAAGCGCCATCAACTTAAATGCGCCAACAACTTAAAAGTGACATTAACTTAAAATAGCCAACAACATTAAAACGCCAGCTAGTTTTAAGAGCCGGTAACTTAAAACTGCCAACAACTTTAAAGCGCCATCAACTTAAATGCGCCAACAACTTAAAAGTGACATTAACTTAAAATAGCCAACAACATAAAAACGCCAGCTAGTTTTAAGAGCCGGTAACTTAAAACTGCCAACAACTTTAAAGCGCCATCAACTTAAATGCGCCAACAACTTAAAAGTGTCATTAACTTAAAATAGCCAACAACATAAAAGCGCCAGCTATTTTAAAGAGCCAGCAACTTAAAACTGCCAACTACTAAAGCGCCATCAACTTAAAATAGCCAACAACATTAAAACGCCAGCTAGTTTTAAGAGCCGGTAACTTAAAACTGCCAACAACTTTAAAGCGCCATCAACTTAAATGCGCCAACAACTTAAAAGTGACATTAACTTAAAATAGCCAACAACATTAAAACGCCAGCTAGTTTTAAGAGCCGGTAACTTAAAACTGCCAACAACTTTAAAGCGCCATCAACTTAAATGCGCCAACAACTTAAAAGTGACATTAACTTAAAATAGCCAACAACATAAAAACGCCAGCTAGTTTTAAGAGCCGGTAACTTAAAACTGCCAACAACTTTAAAGCGCCATCAACTTAAATGCGCCAACAACTTAAAAGTGTCATTAACTTAAAATAGCCAACAACATAAAAGCGCCAGCTATTTTAAAGAGCCAGCAACTTAAAACTGCCAACTACTAAAGCGCCATCAACTTAAAAGCGCCAACAACATAAAATAGCCAACAACATTAAAACGCCAGCTAGTTTTAAGAGTCGGCAACTTAAAACTGCCAACAACTTTAAAGCGCCAACAACTTAAAATAGCCAACAACATTAAAACGCTAGCTAGTTTTAAGAGTCGGCAACTTAAAACTGCCAACAACTTTAAAGCGCCATCAACTTAAATGCGCCAACAACTTAAAAGTGACATTAACTTAAAATAGCCAACAACATTAAAACGCCAGCTAGTTTTAAGAGCCGGTAACTTAAAACTGCCAACAACTTTAAAGCGCCATCAACTTAAATGCGCCAACAACTTAAAAGTGACATTAACTTAAAATAGCCAACAACATAAAAACGCCAGCTAGTTTTAAGAGCCGGTAACTTAAAACTGCCAACAACTTTAAAGCGCCATCAACTTAAATGCGCCAACAACTTAAAAGTGTCATTAACTTAAAATAGCCAACAACATAAAAGCGCCAGCTATTTTAAAGAGCCAGCAACTTAAAACTGCCAACTACTAAAGCGCCATCAACTTAAAAGCGCCAACAACATAAAATAGCCAACAACATTAAAACGCCAGCTAGTTTTAAGAGTCGGCAACTTAAAACTGCCAACAACTTTAAAGCGCCAACAACTTAAAATAGCCAACAACATTAAAACGCTAGCTAGTTTTAAGAGTCGGCAACTTAAAACTGCCAACAACTTTAAAGCGCCATCAACTTAAATGCGCCAACAACTTAAAAGTGTCATTAACTTAAAATAGCCAACAACATTAAAACGCTAGCTAGTTTTAAGAGTCGGCAACTTAAAACTGCCAACAACTTTAAAGCGCCATCAACTTAAATGCGCCAACAACTTAAAAGTGTCATTAACTTAAAATAGCCAACAACATAAAAGCGCCAGCTATTTTAAAGAGCCAGCAACTTAAAACTGCCAACTACTAAAGCGCCATCAACTTAAAATAGCCAACAACATTAAAACGCTAGCTAGTTTTAAGAGCCGGTAACTTAAAACTGCCAACAACTTTAAAGCGCCATCAACTTAAATGCGCCAACAACTTAAAAGTGACATTAACTTAAAATAGCCAACAACATAAAAGCGCCAGCTATTTTAAAGAGCCAGCAACTTAAAACTGCCAACTACTAAAGCGCCATCAACTTAAAATAGCCAACAACATTAAAACGCCAGCTAGTTTTAAGAGTCGGCAACTTAAAACTGCCAACAACTTTAAAGCGCCAACAACTTAAAATAGCCAACAACATTAAAACGCTAGCTAGTTTTAAGAGTCGGCAACTTAAAACTGCCAACAACTTTAAAGCGCCATCAACTTAAATGCGCCAACAACTTAAAAGTGACATTAACTTAAAATAGCCAACAACATTAAAACGCCAGCTAGTTTTAAGAGCCGGTAACTTAAAACTGCCAACAACTTTAAAGCGCCATCAACTTAAATGCGCCAACAACTTAAAAGTGACATTAACTTAAAATAGCCAACAACATAAAAACGCCAGCTAGTTTTAAGAGCCGGTAACTTAAAACTGCCAACAACTTTAAAGCGCCATCAACTTAAATGCGCCAACAACTTAAAAGTGTCATTAACTTAAAATAGCCAACAACATAAAAGCGCCAGCTATTTTAAAGAGCCAGCAACTTAAAACTGCCAACTACTAAAGCGCCATCAACTTAAAAGCGCCAACAACATAAAATAGCCAACAACATTAAAACGCCAGCTAGTTTTAAGAGTCGGCAACTTAAAACTGCCAACAACTTTAAAGCGCCAACAACTTAAAATAGCCAACAACATTAAAACGCTAGCTAGTTTTAAGAGTCGGCAACTTAAAACTGCCAACAACTTTAAAGCGCCATCAACTTAAATGCGCCAACAACTTAAAAGTGTCATTAACTTAAAATAGCCAACAACATTAAAACGCTAGCTAGTTTTAAGAGTCGGCAACTTAAAACTGCCAACAACTTTAAAGCGCCATCAACTTAAATGCGCCAACAACTTAAAAGTGTCATTAACTTAAAATAGCCAACAACATAAAAGCGCCAGCTATTTTAAAGAGCCAGCAACTTAAAACTGCCAACTACTAAAGCGCCATCAACTTAAAATAGCCAACAACATTAAAACGCCAGCTAGTTTTAAGAGCCGGTAACTTAAAACTGCCAACAACTTTAAAGCGCCATCAACTTAAATGCGCCAACAACTTAAAAGTGACATTAACTTAAAATAGCCAACAACATAAAAGCGCCAGCTATTTTAAAGAGCCAGCAACTTAAAACTGCCAACTACTAAAGCGCCATCAACTTAAAATAGCCAACAACATTAAAACGCCAGCTAGTTTTAAGAGTCGGCAACTTAAAACTGCCAACAACTTTAAAGCGCCAACAACTTAAAATAGCCAACAACATTAAAACGCTAGCTATTTTAAAGAGCCAGCAACTTAAAACTGCCAACTACTAAAGCGCCATCAACTTAAAATAGCCAACAACATTAAAACGCCAGCTAGTTTTAAGAGTCGGCAACTTAAAACTGCCAACAACTTTAAAGCGCCAACAACTTAAAATAGCCAACAACATTAAAACGCTAGCTATTTTAAAGAGCCAGCAACTTAAAACTGCCAACTACTAAAGCGCCATCAACTTAAAATAGCCAACAACATTAAAACGCCAGCTAGTTTTAAGAGCCGGTAACTTAAAACTGCCAACAACTTTAAAGCGCCATCAACTTAAATGCGCCAACAACTTAAAAGTGACATTAACTTAAAATAGCCAACAACATAAAAGCGCCAGCTATTTTAAAGAGCCAGCAACTTAAAACTGCCAACTACTAAAGCGCCATCAACTTAAAATAGCCAACAACATTAAAACGCCAGCTAGTTTTAAGAGTCGGCAACTTAAAACTGCCAACAACTTTAAAGCGCCAACAACTTAAAATAGCCAACAACATTAAAACGCTAGCTAGTTTTAAGAGTCGGCAACTTAAAACTGCCAACAACTTTAAAGCGCCATCAACTTAAATGCGCCAACAACTTAAAAGTGTCATTAACTTAAAATAGCCAACAACATTAAAACGCTAGCTAGTTTTAAGAGTCGGCAACTTAAAACTGCCAACAACTTTAAAGCGCCATCAACTTAAATGCGCCAACAACTTAAAAGTGTCATTAACTTAAAATAGCCAACAACATAAAAGCGCCAGCTATTTTAAAGAGCCAGCAACTTAAAACTGCCAACTACTAAAGCGCCATCAACTTAAAATAGCCAACAACATTAAAACGCCAGCTAGTTTTAAGAGTCGGCAACTTAAAACTGCCAACAACTTTAAAGCGCCATCAACTTAAATGCGCCAACAACTTAAAAGTGACATTAACTTAAAATAGCCAACAACATAAAAGCGCCAGCTATTTTAAAGAGCCAGCAACTTAAAACTGCCAACTACTAAAGCGCCATCAACTTAAAATAGCCAACAACATTAAAACGCCAGCTAGTTTTAAGAGTCGGCAACTTAAAACTGCCAACAACTTTAAAGCGCCAACAACTTAAAATAGCCAACAACATTAAAACGCTAGCTAGTTTTAAGAGTCGGCAACTTAAAACTGCCAACAACTTTAAAGCGCCATCAACTTAAATGCGCCAACAACTTAAAAGTGTCATTAACTTAAAATAGCCAACAACATTAAAACGCTAGCTAGTTTTAAGAGTCGGCAACTTAAAACTGCCAACAACTTTAAAGCGCCATCAACTTAAATGCGCCAACAACTTAAAAGTGTCATTAACTTAAAATAGCCAACAACATAAAAGCGCCAGCTATTTTAAAGAGCCAGCAACTTAAAACTGCCAACTACTAAAGCGCCATCAACTTAAAATAGCCAACAACATTAAAACGCCAGCTAGTTTTAAGAGTCGGCAACTTAAAACTGCCAACAACTTTAAAGCGCCATCAACTTAAAAGCGCCAACAACTTAACTTTTCTACTCCTCACTTCCCACATTAAAGTCATTTGCAGTGTTTTTTAAAGATTTTGGCGCAATTTAGTTGCTGGCGCTTTTAAGTTGTTGAGGGTGTTGTTGGGTGGTACCTCTAAGAGGAACATAAATATTACAAAACTCTCATCAATTACCATCTGAGGGTCTTGAAGACAAAAATGCAACTACAACTTTAATTTCAGAAGTCGGTGTAAAATATATAAAGAAAAGAAACCACAGAAAACAACTTCCCAAATTAAATTTTGCCGCTTTTTTAACACTTATAAACAGTGATCGGATAATCGGGCGCTAATATACCTAAACTTCACTTTTATTCCCACGAAAGTATAATACGGACATGCTTTTCAGAATCCCGGATCCCGGGAGCGTTCGAAATTCCTGAGATTGCTAAAAACTGCCATACAAAATATAATTAGAACTCGTTGTGAACTCTCATTGTAATTTTTTATATTTTAAAAGTTGATTCTAATGGAACTTTTAATTAACAATGAAAGTATTATGATTTTCCATTTGTTTTAAATAAAATAAAGATACCAAATCAAAATAACCACTGCTATAATTTCATTAAGTTTGTAATACTTAGTTTTAAAAAATTGTTCAATCCCGGGAATCCGGGATTACTTATTTACTCAGAAAAGAATGTCCATATTATTCTTTCACGGGAAGAAGTTTAGGTATATCAGCGCCCGATTATCCGATCACTGGTTATAAATTACGGGATAATAAATTAAAACCATAACGTTTAATGTTTCCAGAGCCACGCCATGGCCAATCGTCTGAGCGCAGCCGGTGTGCCCGTCACCGTCATCAGCTCAGCGTCCATCTACGCTGTTATGTCTCGAGTTAACAAGGTAAGATCTACTAACGGTGCGGGCCTGCGGACGGCTCACACAGTTCCTCAAACAGATGTCAGCATAGGAGACGGGGCAGAGCCTGCCAGGGTACAGGATTTGTTCGAAAGAGTCACCGCGGCCCTGGAACGCAAAGGGCTTTAGAAGGAACACGGATGGGTTTTAGTCAGTAAGAGTCTGACACGCCCTTCCGCTCCACCCAGAGCACAAAAAGTCATTTGATGATTTCCCATCCTTAAAAAAAACCTACTAACGGTCGGTCTCAATAACGTATCCACCTTTGACTAACTGCCGGTTGATTCTGTAAACATGTCGAAGTGAAGGCTTGGGTGTAGTGATCACAAGGTGAACTCAACCCATATATTCAAAATGTCACGTGATCACGAAGTGAGCTGTCATTTCATCTAGATATATGCATTGACAGCTCACGTCGTGATCACTTCACCCAAGCCTTCACTTCGACAAGTTTACAGAATCGACCGGTAGTAGCTGAAACGTCTTGTTTGTTTCACCTACTGTTGGTAGCTAATTTGACAGCCGGAAGACAAACATAAACTCGCCCTTTATTCCCATAAGTGTAAGCAGAATTCCTCCTGTGACCATCCATTGTCGGATCCAAGATCCAAAGATATCCATTTCTCAAAACCTAGAGAGCAGACAAAATGCAGTTAAAAAATACAGCTTAAAAATCTAAAAAATTGCGGTGTTATCAGCGTTTTAAAATCTGTAACTTATATTATAAAGAGGAAAGATTTGTATTTTTGTATGTAACGAATAATCTTAAAAACTACTGGACCGATTTGAAAAATTCTTTCAGCAATGGATAGCTACATTATCAGCGAGTAACATAGGCTAGTAGTTGGAATATAGGGTATTCAGATCACAAATCGTGATCTGAATAACCCTATATTCCACAGTTAAACCATTCGAGTATCAGATTATTCCTCTGTAACCCCATAATATACTTAATTATTCAAAATTTTCGTTCAGTTTATACCTCTGTTTTTCAATCCAAGCCACTTGTAACCATTCTTTCTTCGTCAAGTCATAAAATGGTCTACTAATAACATTTATAGTTTTCTATTCAAACATATTTTTTTTTTTTTAATTAAAGTCCTGTATAGTAGTCGCATACTCATCAGTAGCATCTGTTCGAGTGTGTAAATAAACAGAGCAGTTCAATATGAACTGCTGATTATAAGAAGCGGTTCAGTATGATCAGCTCATTATAACAAGCTGTTCAGTATGAACTGCTCATTACCTTTAACAAGCTGTTCAGTATGAACTGCTCATTACCTTTAACAAGCTGTTCAGTATGAACTGCTCATTATAACAAGCTGTTTTTGCTTTCGATGTCGAACTATAATATGTGGTTGGCAGGTGGTTAACTATATTAATATTTTTAGTGTTAAAGAAATAAAACTCGCAAGTAGGTCAAGTTTAAATATTTATTTCTATATTATTCAAATATTGTTTTATAAGCAATGATACATTTCTTACATTACTATTACTTACATTTTCACTAACCTAAATAATAGAATATGTGTAAGTAAGTTTGTAGGTTTAACATTCTATAATCATTTATTCGTAAAACTAAGATCGTTCTTATTTTATCTTACTGACAAAACACTTGATTTTCTTTACACCATTTATTTAAGCAAAACACATTTTTTAAGGCACATATATTGGTATGATACATACAACTTATAATGTCAGATGAATCTGAATAATTGTTATATAATGTCAACAAACTCGGGCAGTTCTTACTTTCTAAATTGTATACATTATTAATTCGGAATATATCTTTTATCCATAACACTTTTTCGTTTCCTTTCGTAAATATAGATTTATTTTTTAAAAAATCCCCAAAGATTACTTGATAATTAAAATATGGTACAAAGCCTTCGTTCCAGTTTATTCCTCTGTTTTTTTCAATCCAAGCCACTTGTAACCGTTCTTTCCTCGTCAAGTCATAAAATGGTCGTGGTGGTTTTATCAACAGTACTTGTACGTGTCCTTTGTACATTATTGCTATTTCTTTTGGAATAAACTCATTTTCTTCACTCTTAAACCCTTGAACATCTACGATGACATTCATGATAGTTTTCTCACAATATTACTCAACGGCTTGTATTCGAACAGTCGATCGTTTATTATTAAACAATAGGCAGATGTATTATTTTGAATATCTTCAGAGCATTCAATTTCTAATCGCACGTCAACTGGTCCAGTTTTAAGTGAATCGTTTTGTCTTGAACAGTCAATCACAAAAAGTGGAGCAATTTCTTTAAATTGGTCTAAGCTAAGCAATGGATCAATGCCTAAGTTGTAATACGACTGACGAAAATTAGCATACATTTCATATAATATACTGTATTTACCTTCATCAAATTTCAGATTAAGTGAGTCATACGGATAGTATTGAGAATTCAAATATAATTTAATATTGCTTACATTGCAGTGATCAAATATAGAAGAACTTCTAGTTTTATTATTTTTTCGAGCTGTTTGCAAACCAAATATTACAAACCTCGGTTTTTCTAGCTGGGAAGTTGTCTTTACTGACCAGGAATGTTTTGTTGTTCTTGGAAGTAATGGATATTCATACAAATCCCAATTTCTAAATGCTATCTGTATAGAACGATCTCTCTCCAAGCTTTTGAGCAATAACAATTTATTACGATCAGAAACTTTAATATGCGGCACACGCCATTGTATTTTTTGTATATCTATTTCTACGTTATCATTTTTGTCTATAAGCACACAGTTCAATGCTGAGCTGCTTCGTTGTAAAATAAGTTCATGTTTACAATTGATTATTATTTTGTTGTAATCTTCTGCAAATCCCAGTATTCTGTTCAATGGCACGATAACACTAAAATATTCGTTTCTTAATTTCGTACCACCTAAGTTCCATCCCCAGACTGCTGCAGCTTTACTTTCACCTTCATTCATTGAGATATACGATTTTAAGGTGGTTGTAATACCAACATTTTTAATCCGATCGATTTCAACACCATTTATTTCGTATCTAATATCTTGAAACAAATATGAAATGGGATTATTTATAAAATCAACATCTTTTTTTACTAATTTTCCCGCTGCATCTTTAGTTGACACATTTACATATCCTTCTATGTAAATGGAACTACCTGACGGCAATACATATAAATCTTGCTGTTGTATGGGTATTCTAATTTCATCATTTTCTTTAAAGCTATTATTGTATGGATTGTAACTGTGGATCTCATAACCCTCAATAGAGGTATCATATTGTGGTAAATCTGTAATTTGAAGCATATTATATTTTAAAACCGATATCTTGAAGAAATCTTTTGTTTTCCTTTGAAACTTTATTAATTCTCACTGCACTGACACGTCTCACTTCTTTGGATATTGGCAGTCTTATGTTATATTTCCCTCTCTCATTAGGAGTTTTATTAAGAACAAGCATGATGTTGGTATGAATAAAACGAAGGAGGTTACTTTAAATAGGTAATAAAAAATCCTTTTTCAACACTAGTGACTTTTATCACCAACAACGAAAGAATGTATGCGTATGAACTAGCAATGTCATTTATATTTTTATAGTTTAACGAAATTTGGAGACGTAAGAAATAAAAATCACTCACTTAATTAATAAATTCCTTTATTACTTTTCCAAAATAATTTAAGAAATTTTAAACATAAGTGTCCACAATTATACAAGTGATCATGTTGTACATTTTCATAATTGTACTGAATATTTTTTCCTAAATATTTTATTAATTCTTTAGGTGGTTTTAAGTTACCATAACTGTCAAAGTATTCAATGTGATCGTATATTTTGGTATAGGCTACCCAATGAGTGCCAGAGTTTTGAGAAATATCAAGATTAATCACTCCACATTCTAATGGTAATGGGTTACCTGGTAATTCATCTCTCATAAATACACCTCGAAAGAATGGGATACTATTTGAATGCTTCAATATATCAATATTAGTTAAAGCTCTATTGGGTAGCCGACCATTTAGTTTTTTTTCTTTGTAACAAAAATTCCTAAACCTTCTTTGTAAGGCTTAAGATGTAATCCTTTTCCAATAATTAAAGCTTCTATTTGCTTGTTGTGACGTTCCGATTCAAGCAACTGTTTCTTAGCTGTTTTATATGAATTAATAGCTTTCGCAATCCCAGCAGCACCCCCAGCCAAACTTCCAGCGGCAGATAAACCAGCAAATATTGGTACTAAAGGAAGAAATCCTCCAGTTTTAGGTACTGGTATAATTCTGGGTAATTTTATGGGTAAATCAGATGCAAATTCATGAGCTGCAGCGCAGGCTAATTCCATTAACGCTTTCTTACAGGTGGGTTTTAGTTTCTTGATGTGTTTTTTGGTATGTGATACAATATTTTTAAGGGTTTTTCTAAACCCCGCTCCAGATCTTACTTTATCCATTTTGAAAGATGATAAACCAGCCATTTCTTTATTGCTTGTACATAGTCCTCGTGCTTTTTTCATTGTTATTATATTTTTTAATTATTTTACATAAACCTGAATTATAAAGTATGTCTTTATTGCATTAAGAATAAAGTGGAAGTGAATAGATAATTGTTTGTAAAATGCTTAAATATTGTTCAGGAGTTATAATACATTTGATTTATCAATCCAGCTATTTTCACTGGTCGGCAGCCCCAACCATTTAACATATACTCGCTTTCCTTCTCGTTTCAAAACTTTTTCAACGAGGTATATGTCGGGATGATTGGTTTTCTGAAGTTCTTGTGCATAAAATGCGCCTAGTATTGGTCGACATCTACCATCTTCTATTAAATAAGTTGTTGGATTTGTTCCTTGAATTTTTGTTATTTTAAATATTTCAGTGGACCAGTTGGGATAATAACCTTTATCAAAACATCCTTTATATTTACTTACTCTCACAAAATCTCCTACACTAAATTTCTTACATTTCACTTTTTTTCGAGACTGAGCTGCGTCTAAGTATCTTTGAAGTATATTTGTTTTATTCCTTTGATTTATTGAAGCAGGTGACTGACCGACAGTTCTATGAACATCATTGTTGTACTCATGTAACTTTTTTTCTAACATACCGTTAAACCATTTATAATTTCCATTCAAACTAAATTCCTTGTATAGTTTATTCTTTAACGTTCTTATTAATCTTTCAACAATTGAGGCCTTTTTAGTAGAATAAGTAGAATAATGATTAATTTTATACTTATTAACAACACTTTTAAATTGATCATTGTAAAACTCTTTCCCAAGATCGGTTTGCAAATTTTTTGGAACTCGTCCTGTTTCTATTACCGTTTTAAACGCCTCTGATACCTGTTGCTTATTTTTTTGTTTAAGTGGAATCGCCCAAGCATATTTTGAAAAAGTGTCTATAATCACCAGTATGTATTTATAACCTGCATTCACTTTTGATATTGCTTGCATATCCATCAAATCTGCTTGCCAAAGGTCATCTATATCTTTAAGTATTACACTTCTTCTTGGGAAATTAACTCTAGCGTTTTTATGGATTTCATTTATGACGTCTATTTTGCTCATAATGCTTGCTTAACTTCCCTGCTATTTCTTTTAAATCAATGGTCTTTTCAATGTTATTTAATCTGCTATTTAAACCACTAATTAATTTGTTCAATTGTTCTATTTTAATTAATATTTCAACTTTGTATTTATTAATATCTTTGCAGCATTCAGTTTCGGTTGATTTGTCTAAGATCTCAATATGCTCAGAGCTTATTTCATTAAAAGACAGCGACGTTTGTTTTGTATGAACCTTCATGGTTCAGACTCTCTTAATAACTAAATATAAAATTAGATACAATGCTTTTTATTATTTTATTATACCGGCTTCTTTTAACTCTTCAACAATTGATATAATTTCATTGTCATGATTAGTATTACCAGCGTTTTTTGAAGCCATTAATAGTCTTAATCTATCGATTAATTCATTAGGGTCATCCCAATAAACATAATCTGTATTACTCTTATACTTTTTTTTCAATTTAGGTAAGTAGCCACCACTTTTTGACTTAATGACTTGTTCTGCATGTTGAATGTAATTTTGTTCAGAAAACAAAGGTTTTATGATTTGACGGTATTTCAAACCTTTATCACCTTTTAATTGGCCGTTTGGATTAAAGTCACGTTTGTGAGCATTTGTATTATGGAGCATATCTTTGTAAACAATTTTATCAGTTTCAGTTACCAGACTGAGGTCAGGTCTATTACGTAGTAAAAGTTCTTTAAGTCCAGGAGTTATTTCATAATGTTTGTCATTAACTGTGGCTATAATTGATTTTAGGGAATTGTTAACGTTGTTTGTAAAAGAAAATGATACTTTAGAGTTACCCATCATCAAATTTTTGTTTTCACTTCGAATCCCGAAAGGTACATTCATGTTATTATCATAGATTTCAATCATATCTTCTTTATTAAGTGACATAAATGTATCGTTCTCGCTATCATCACCTGTGCAGCTAAAGGATGCAGAACCATCATTTGAATGTTTCTCTATAAATCCTTTGAAATTTTCAAAATCTACGGGTGAGCTACATCTTCTCATTATATTATTATCACCTTCACTCGTATCCAATATAGTTCTATTCTTATCATTAACTTTAATTAAAGTCTCTAGAGGATCTGTTATTGGCTTAAAAAGCTTCTTAAATTTCAAATTATCGACATCTTCTGCATTTTGTATTGTTTTAATTTTATTTTTTATACTATCTACGGATTTTATCAATTGTTCTTTTATATTGACCTCCATAATGATTCCCGACAATATCCAACCGTTATTTACAGATTGTAGACTACGATTGATATTTTTTTTACAGTATTATGGTTTTTATTATGTTTGCTCAAAAGTTACGAATATGTCAAACCCCTGTCTATATCTACCTTCATTTAGAGAACAATCTTTATTTATCAATACAAAGTCAAACCGATCTTGCCATATAGTAGAGCAAAGTTTTTTAAATTGAAGCCACTCCATATCCGTATTTACATGTTCATTATAAATATGTTTTAAGTTTATGTCGTCTTGTTTAAAGATTAACAAAAGATTAACATTATCTCGTATTAGTTGTTTAGGTATTTTGGAATAGGTTTGTGATAAGTAAAAACAATCTATCTGTTTGTGTCTCCCCATTGCGAAGTAGTTACGAATATTTATTTGATTTTCACATGCGACATCGTCGAAAATCATTATTGAATTGGTTAAGGCGTCATTAGGATGTATAACTTCTTTATTATCATGGAAGATAAATAACTTTGCATTGGGTATGCACCGGATGACCTGTTTTAAAAAACAATATTTTGGCTGGAAAGCTGTCTTCGAGTATAAATAAATATGCTTGAATTTTACTCCATTTTCATGTAATAGTAAATTAAGCATTATATTAGTTTTTCCACAGTTAGATGGACCGCATATAATACATCTTATAGTGTTAGGTAAGAGTGTGCTATGTCTCACTTTTTGTGAATGATTTTCTAATTTTATATTATTTATTTTAAAAGTATGTGATTGCTTAACGAAATTCATTGTGAAATGTGAGGTAATAAGACATGCCCCGAGTATATATACTTCTTATTTTACTAAAAGGTGCTATGTTTTATTTTTAACTAATTCTTAACTTGTAAGTAAAGTATGAAGAATATTGTACTAAATCTTTAATTAGACAGTAGTGTCCGATAGAATTTTTTTCGATATAAAGTAAATTAAAATGATTTTTTCTTCTATTTTGCGTTGCATAAAGAGGTCCGGTCACAGTATTATTTTGTAGGCCATATATATTTAAACTGATGTTGGGATTATTTTTTTCTAACGTTTTAATATCATTAATCGTAGGAGGAAATGACATTCCCTCAATATTTAAAACAGAGGTATAATGGGGGTATGAACTTGTTCTGCATACATTAATTTTAGCTGGGTATAATCCAGCAACTATACTCCATAATAAACAACAATTATCTTTATTTTTAATATTTATACAACTTTTATACTGCTTAATAGCTGACGGCAGTTGTATATAAGACCCACCTCTCATAGGGGAATACTTGTTTACATTAATTTCGAGATGACTCATAGAAACAAATGTCCAACCAGATTGACAGTGCTGGAACTCGGTTAATTTATTATTTAGTTTATTTATTACTTTGATTAATAATTCATTCAAATCAGTGTTCTTATAAATAATTTCATATTTGGTATTAAACGACTTTAATTGTTGTTCGTCTGATTTTGATAACATAAAATAGGCAAACAATTCGAAATTCAATTTTATGCAATTGTGTTCATTAACCTTTTGCGTGTCTACCACAGATTTTTATCGTCCAATCCTGACCAAGCCCTTAAGTGTAACTGTCCGACTTAAGACATTTGGAGCATTTTTTCTTATGTCGAACTGTGTAACTTAAGACACGCAAAAGGTTAAGTGACATTTTTATCAATTCTGTTATATTTATTAGATGATCACCCAGGAACGCCTCTAAACCGAGGTACTCGTCTTCCTGAGTGACATTCAATCTGTATGTCATTAATCTGTTTTTGAATGCTGTTGCAATAATATGAATATCTGTGAACTTGGTATTCAATAAACAGTTTGCTTTGTGTATATTCGTTCTCATATGATAGGAATACTGATTTTCTGGTATTTCAATTTTACATTTATGACAGGTTATTGACTTTCTAGGGCTCGGAGCGTTGATTCCTTGCAGACAGGTTTCGTTCCAGAGAGGAATTGTGCCGGAGACTAATTTGCGAAGCGTTTTTATAGGCCTAAAATCACGTCATTCAGTCCAAATTTGTAAAACTGCATACTTGCAAAAATTGTCAATTGCGTACACGAGCGTATTTATCGTAGCGGTTAAGGTTTTAAGTTTACAGCGTTTTATATAAGACAAATAAAAAAGCGATTTTGAATCTTGTGTAGGTACTCACTTAAATCAACAATAGGGGAAGCTCATACCTACTTACAATTATAAAAAATGTTTGTAGGTTGTTGTTTTTTTGCTGAATGTTTTCGACGTCGATGACGGCGACGGTACAAACGCTGCGGTTTGCACGCTCGCATGCAACTCCTAGACATGTGGAGAAGTGGAGATATGACGAGTCAGAATCTCATATTTCGGTATACAAGAATAATCTTGTTTTTATCTTATAATTTTGAACCTTATTACAAAAATCAAATAAATCTGAACAAGTATAAAATCAGTACAATCTCGAAAAAAATAATCACATCATCGCTAGCGTTTCTTCACCAATAATGTCGGTAAGTAAATTAGCGACACTTTTATTAAATTAATTATTTTTTCGCAATTTCTATGATAACTTACATAGAAATATAATTTTAGTTTTTATGAATAATGAAGTTGGGCTGCCGATATTAATAAGTAATCATAATTGTATATTAACTTATCTTATTCATTCTTATGTTTCAGGAATCCGAGCAACTTTTTATTTCAACCCCGTCATACTCACCGAATCCAGCACCACAACAATTACGTCAAAATGTGATGAACTATTTGGAAAGAGAGAGACCGTTTATATCGTACTCTCCAATTTCCCCACCATTGAATCAAAATCGGGAGAGAGAAACATCACCCCAGTTAGAAGAAAGGTTGAACAGCGCCAATACCACCAGGAAAACCGTCAATGATAAAAGACGAGGGAGCAAAATGATGTATTCGTATGTTAGAAAGTATGTAAAGGGCCCACACCGTAAAATAATACGTATTCAAATCTTTGAGGGTGAAGAACTCAATGGTTCTAAATTATGCACTTGTAAAGCTAAAATATGTGCTCAACATATTGTTGATAATATATTTACTGATGATATATACGACTGTGCTAAAGATATGATAAATAAAATTCAAAAGAAAATGTAGTTGCGTATGTACAATTTACATTAGACATAATGGTTGTAATGTATAAACTATGTATCATTCTAAATCAAATGTAATTAATTAGGTATTAATATAAACCTAGATAATAAACAGTTATAACGAATTTATGTATTTTAATTGACATTATAATACTACTTAGATATAAAATAGTAAGTAAAACCGAGCGTAGCAATAGTATGATAATTAGACACAGAACGCCAGCTTCCTATAACGAGCGATACCTCACCTCACGCACACATAGATGTGGGACGCATGCACTTGCGCGAGTGGAGATTGTTCGTTGCGGCTGGCATGCATTGCTGAGATCCCTTTATGTACACATCAATGTGTGCGTGCGCCCGTTTGCGCACGCTGTAGGAGTTGTAACGTCCTGTACCTATTTACTTTGCGTCTATGTTGCTATTTTGTTTTGATCGGTCTCCTTATAAAGAATTACTTACATTGCAAAACTCATGATTAATGGTAAACTACTAACATACGATGACTTTGCCTGCCATATCTTCTCAATAAAATTTGTGGGACAAGGACAGTGAATAAACTTCAATGACAATTTACAATGGATGCGTTTACATATGGGATGAGCATTAAAGCCCGAGTTACTTATAAATAGCTTACAATCAGTTAAGACGACATTACATTCTTACAATTCGTAGTGTGAAGGTTCTCGCGAAAAAATATTAACATTACAATGTTTAATCCATTAAAATCTGATTTAGAAGGCATTCGTAAAATTATTTGCAAGAATGCTAACGGTGAAATTATATTTACTCAAGATATGCAGACTGACCTGAAAATACCGAATGTAAGCTCATCTAATCACAAGGATAGTGATACAAGCCAGACAAAAGAGTTATTTGACCTAGAGATGATTCAGTATCTTATAGTCAAGACTGAGGGCCATCATGAAGATGTTCGTACATTTGTTCGAGTTAGCGACATACAGACTGATCGTGGAAAATGTAATGCAAGCTCACCAAAACCTAGTGAAAGTAGTAAAACAGAAACAGCAGACACAGCTCTACCTGATTTAGAAGATGTTTTATGCTACCAGATTCAACCAGGAAATGAACTTTTTTTCTTTTAAACCGTTTTATCTTCACTGTAACAGTGTAACAGAAAGACAAAAAACCTGATGCCAGCTGTCAAAGATAGGCTAAATGTTGTGTAGTGCGTTCTGCAAATTGACCAAAACAATGTAAATATCCTCTAATAAATTATGTTCTACGATATTTATTGTTTCATTTACACAAAATACCTACCTCGATTTGGTCTGCATGATCTTAATATACTTCTTATACCAAAACTAGGACGCAATCTAGTATGTTATATAAACAAATAAGATTTGAGAACAAGAGCCATTTCACAACGAAGTGTGTGTTAATTCGAACACAATATAATTTTATCTACACAATAACTATACATGAAGCCTGCATTTTACACAGGTAACTAGATGCTACCCTATATAAGGTGTCGGAGGAACACATCTGTGCACATTCCACTCCAAACTCGTTGATGTCTGAATAGACTATTCCTACTGAATGATCCATTGATAGGTATGAAGTGACTGCTCTTTTCATTCTGAATAGACCATTCCTACTGAATGATCCATTGATTGATATGAAGTGACTGCTCTTTTCATTCACATGAAACTACTTTCAATGTATTTAGTCAAAGTCTCATTTCGAATAGTGAAATATAGGAATACTCGAATGGTTAAACTGTGGAATATAGGTTTTTTCAGATCACGATTTGTGATCTGAATACCCTATATTCCAACTACTTAGGCTATATTTTATCTCCGTACTCCCACGGGAACGGGAACTACGCGGGTGAAACCGCGTGACGTCCGCTAGTCTGTCATAAACAGAGACATCACCAATTGCGTGTGACGTCACTCACAAGTCCCGCCATATTGAATTGAAGCCATCCAGTACAAATTACATTTTGTGTGACAATAGAAGAATAACTTCAAAAGTTCCTTTTTTTACCTTCTCTGTTTTTCGACCATTTTATATATTTTTTTTTTCACAAATCGTAATGTTTTAACATCTATCAAATAAGTATTCATTCATTTAGATTTTTCATGTTAATCAAATATCCGTCAATCCATGGTAGCATGTATGCGTACCTTCAAAGTAGACTTGTGCATAGTATTTCGCGACCGGGAGCGCTCATTTTAGTTCACGGCTCCTTGGCGAACTAGTTCGCTCTTTTAGTTCACCGGCTCCCGACTCGAACGACAGGAGCTGACTCACTGAGTGTGCTAGTGAGCTGAGAACGGCAGATCGTTCGCGAGCTTTGCAGTTTACTCTTTACTGCTACGCGCGATTTTTTGTTTGTAAACTTGTTTTGTTCTTTTTATACGTTTTACTCGTAGTATTTTCATTCATTTATTAGTTCAATAGAAACTTAAAAAAACATACGTTTTTTATAACTTTTGTTGAACGTGTTTATCTTAAAAATGTAAAAGTAAATAGTAGCTTGTATATTATATTCACTGACCAGATAAATGAACGACCGAACGATAAGTAAGGAGCGCAAAAGTGAGTGTCGACTGTCGAGTGAACGGTGACGCAACTTAGTCGGACAGCTCCGCGCTCCCGCTCACTCAATGACGTCAGTCATATCGAACGAGCTAAAGAGCGGTAGATCTGGGACTTTTTTTTTTTTTTTTTTAAGGATGGGAAATCATCAAATGACTACGTGTCAGACTCTTACTGACTAAAACCCATCCATGTTCCTTCTAAAGCCCTTTGCTTTCCAGGGCCGCGGTGACTCTTTCGAACAAATTCCGCAACCCTGGCAGGCTCTGGCCCTAGCGGGCCCCGTCCTCTATGCTGACATCTCTTTGAGGCGCGCGTGAAACACAACGCGCCATCGACCCGGGCCTGGTGGTGATCGGACAGCGAGCCACCCAACGCTCGCCGTCCGCAGGCCCGCGCCTACGGTGGCCGGGGATCGCCCTGCGACTCCCGACGCCCGGGGCGTCTTCTCCTGTTGCGGCGGTTGGGACGAAGGCCTTGCCTTTCCCTCGCGCGGCCCGCCTCCTCCTTCGCTAGCATTACTGCTTCGCAGAAGGAGGTGACCGCTTCCCAAGCCTCCTCGCTCCGGACCATGGATTCAACCAGGGCCGGACGCGAGAGGTTGCCGCCGCCGATCGCCTCGACGAGGACACGGCGGTGCTCAGCCCAAGCAGGGCAGATCTCCACCGTATGCTCCACCGTGTCCTCCGGGCGATCCTCACAGTGCTGACACCCGGGCGTGTCCTCCCGCTTTATCCGAAACAGGTACCTCCCGAAACAGCCGTGTCCGGTGAGCACCTGCGTCAGGCGGAAGGTGAGGACGCCGTAGCGCCTCTCCAGCCACTCCTCAAAGAGGGGTCTTATCGCCGCAATTGTGGCGTGCCCAGCGCTGGGTTGCGATCTGGGACCTAGTTCGCGCAGTTCGCATGTGGGAGCGCTCTTACGAACTAGTTCTTTCGCGAACTACACAAGACTAGTTCAAAGAACTTTCGAACTTTGCTCTATCCCACATATTTTGTTACTGAGTAAATAATTAACATCTGGTTGCCTGGAAGTCTTGGACTACATGTTTATCTTGTCTTTATAATGATTGCAGGTTGTAATCAGCGTGAAGGCAGCGATGGGCGGCGGTGCTGTGTTGGCGGAAGCGGGGTTGCAGGCTGTCACCCAAGCAGCCAGACATTACTGTGTGCCGGTGAGTAGTTTATATCTGTCACCGGAAAATTGCAGACTTCGTAAAATTGAAATAAATCTTTATTAAATTAAAATTTCTCGATATATTATGAATAAATCGTTTTGTGTAAATCGTTTTGTGTCACCGGAAAATTGCAAAGGCCGTAAGATTGTAAAATATCGCGTGATATTGTGAACTATTTTTTCTTAATAAGACACGGATATATTGGAAACCATTGAATTTGGATGGGATTTGTTGTATACAAAACGATTTTTCATGATCACGAGTTTTTAAAAACCGATTTCAACACATTTGCGAGAAAACGGCACATTATAGGCAATGAATGAAACAAACTTTATATTTTAGATATCAGTCAAAAAGTCGCAACAATCTTTGACGTTCCTTTTTATGAAAATAGCGCTAATTTGCAAATGGCGCCACGTGCGCGTGGTGATAATTAAAACTACATGTTTCGTCTCATTTATTATTAAAGTGAGACAAACGTATTGAGCAAAAGCGCTTCCAAGGAGGTTCGATCATTTAGCTTACTTATTCTAGTAATGTGAAACTCCTTGGTGGTATTCTTACTTTTTTTATGGAAATTAAAAAATAAATCCGTAAAGAGTACGCAGGGCGCTATACAACGAGGAGTACGATTTTACCGCACGTCCCATTGTATGTTGTAAATTGGTAATTTGAAATAAATGCTTTGAATTTAGATGCTATGGAAATACGTAGCAAAAACATTGAAATTTAATCAAATTACTATAATCTACAGGTACTAGCATTAGCGCCTCTATACAAGCTGTCCCCGGTCCACGACGTCAGTCATTTCAACGCATACGCTGCTCCATACACTGCCCTGCCTTACGAGTAAGTATTGGACTTTTTTTACCGACTTCAAAAATAGGAGGAGGTTCTCAATTATGTGTTTGTTACCTCATAACTCCGTCATTAATGAATTTAGTTTTTTTTTTAATTTAATGTGAAAGGATATAGGTACTTTCCGATTGGTCCCATAGAATTTTCATCAAAATCGGTTCAGTAGTTTGGTTTTAAAATCAAAATAGCTGGGAAAAATATGTCATCCAAGTAAACGAAATTGCGTGTTTTGCTTTCCTGTGACTTTCCAGTGGTGTTGTTAGGTGTGGGGTACCAGTAAAAAGTGAAAAATAAAAAACTTTTTAGCAAAAAATACAACCGACTTCCAAAAAGAAACACTACAAAGTATAAAATAGCTTTAATTATTTCTTCGTATTTTAACACCGACTTCCAAAATTAAAGTCACTTAGGTAGTACTTCCTAGTGTTTTTTTTTTTTTGAAGTCTGTTGTTTTTTTGTAATTTGATCATGTTAAGACGGGATGTATTTTAGTTGTTAGTGAATGGATATCCGGCGGACGGATATTTGATCAAACGTTGTCATTTGATTTACTTAACCTTTTGAACGCCAGAGCATAAACGCATCGGCGTACCCCCGACGCCAAGCCACAAATTCGCCGTACTTTTTGTCACATATTTGTGACGTTTGGCGTACAGGGCACGCGCTTGCTTGTCATGTATACGTGATAGTGGCGTTCAAGAAGTTAAAGAGATGAGGTCGGACTAGTTGATCTAGAATAGTGGTTCCCTACCTATATTTGACTCGGGACCACTGTGATTTATTTGTTGCTAGCTGGGACCAGACTTCAAGAAAAAGTAAACTTTCAAAATTCAAAAAGTCATTTATTCAAATTAGGCTGAGTGCCAGCACTTTTTGAACGTCAAAGTTCTACATAAAGACAGTCCCCCAAAACGCCCGCCCGTCACCACTTCCTAGTGTTGTAGCTGGGAAGAAGAAGTGGCGCAACAAACTCCCCAGCAACACATCTGTCTTTATCTTAAAATAAACTTCAACTGTGTTTATCTTAAAATAAACTTATATAATATGATATTCAAAACTTGTAGCAAGTTATTCTTTGTAATCAAATGTAAAGAGAATAATAATTGACATAGAAAACACAACATTTCCGATAGAAAGTTAAAATTAATTTACATCGACGAGATTTTTGAGACGAAAAAATTGAAATTTTACCCTTTCGCGGACCATATTTTAGCCCTTGCGGACCACAGGTTGGGAAACACTGGTCTAGAAAATGGAAATTTAGGTTTTATTGTTGAATTTGCCAGCAGACAATATAAAAAACGCTCAGCCTTTTTATTCCATAAAATCAGTAAACTAATATATATTTACGATAAAAGAGGTATGAATGCAAGAAAAAGTTAAAAAACGTGGCTACACAATTTATCGTATGAAGATACGGAGTTACTTTTGCAACGTGTGACTTAATAATAAATAATATAGAGGCATGTTTTTCGCTTTTTTAGTCTCACATGTGCACTCCAATCTGTTTCTCTCTCACACACACACACACACTTATTTACAAGTTTATAATGTAAGGGAAGAGTGGAGCTTTTAACTACAGGCATCTTCTATGCCTAAATGGTGACTCCTCGACATGCAATGTTAGCCAAATAATCTTAGTTTTATTATATTATGTTGTTTGATTTTTAGAAAAAAAAAAGTTAATTTAAAACAAAGGTATTAGCCGTATATAAGCCCACTATTCAGTATCCGGTTAGTAACCGGATATCCGTATCATTCATATGAAACGATTACAAAGCCGACAGTGGCCGAACACTTTTTATCACTTGTGGCGTCGAGTCACAGATCTTTTTATTAAATTCTACCCTCTGCACGTGTGAGCGGGCACACCCTTCATGTCTGGAGGCTTATTTAGTTTGATTTGATATTGTTTTTATGCTTGAGTTTGTCTGTTTATGCTGGCATAATGGAGTGTGCTAGCTTACAAGTAGCGAATTATTAAGTTTTGTGTTTTTACGTGTTACTTTTGTTGTATTGTTTTCTTTGTAAGAATACTGACTACTTACATAACTTTGTATAAGTGATAGTTCTTATAACTCAACAGACAGATGTGTTGCTGGGGAGTTTGTTGCGCCACTTCTTCTTCCCAGCTACAACACTAGGAAGTGGTGACGGGCGGGCGTTTTGGGGGACTGTCTTTATGTAGAACTTTGACGTTCAAAAAGTGCTGGCACTCAGCCTAATTTGAATAAATGACTTTTGAATTTTGAATTTTGAATTTTGAACTAACCCAGTATCCGGATATTCGCATTACTGTAACAATACACTGGTCTCTGCTCCAGACGGCACGAGGTGGCGACAGACAACGTGCACGTTATGGCGCCCATGTACGACTTCGCGCCGCCCGACCACATCACCCTGTTCATCACCAACCTGTAAGTTAACCATTTCGTTACGCAACTGATCTCAAGCATTTTGTAACTAAGCTGAGAATCAACTCTTGTTTTTTCTGATTTAAATATACGTTGCCCCACACTAGGAATTCCTCCTGCATGTTTGTTGCTATGCGACGTACTAGAGACAAGACGCGTGGACCGATTTTTGATGATTCACCATCACTGCTGGACATAGGCCTCCCCTACGTGTCGCCACAACAACCGGTCCTGTGTCCGCACACGTTCAGTTTGGCGATCTTTCGGGCTTGACAAATCGTGACAAAGAAAAAAATTAAGTCGATGAAGTATGTTAAGTGGACATTGTAGATTTCTCTTTTTTTGTATTTGAGATGGGTTTGCTCTTGACTCTAGGCTAGGTCATAGATGACAGAGACAAAGTCGACGATGGAGCGAGCTTACCCAGAAGAAGCCTGTTCACTCTAACTTTGAAGAGATTAGGGTTGTATGCGTTCGGAAACACAGACGCAGGCAGAGAGTTCCACTCCTTTGCTGTGCGCATTATAAAATACGTTTGGAAACGCTTATTGCGAATTGGTGGAATAGCAACAAGGTAGGGATGGTAACTTGCAGTGCGTCTAGATGTCCGATGGTAGAAGGGGGCCGGTGGGATGAGGTCGTGGAGTCATCAGATCATTTTTCATTTCGAATGACCGTTTAAGATCTATAACTATTTAAACTTGGTTAGTAACTATTCTCACTTAGTTTTTTTTTTGTGACATTGTTATTTGTGGTATCAAAATAAAGGGATCAAGGAGTCTATTCTAAAAATATGACTCACAATTTGATCTGCCTAGCCTTTTCCCAACAATATTTGGGTCTGCTTCCAGTCAAACCGGATTCAGCTGAATACGAGTATTTTACGTGGAGCGGCTGCCTACCAGACCTCCACAACCCATTAACTGGGTAACACGGTACTCCTTGGCAAGGCAGGTGTGAGATTTACTGGCTTCTGAAAATCTGTAACGACTGCCAAAGATTTACAAATGACAGCCGGGTATCATCATCATCATCATATCATCCGGAAGACGTCCACTGCTGGACATAGGCCTCCCCAAAGAGGGGGCTTTTGCCATAATCGCCACGATTGGCAGGCGGGTTGGCGATCGCAGTGTAGCTGTTGCAATGCACAGAGAATGCTGCTGCCCATTCTCTGGTGAGTCCCTTAGTCGCCTCTTACGACACCCACGGGAAGTGATGGGCCGGGTATATAGAAATGTAACTCACTATAATGTTTTTTTTTTTACATTTTCAGTGGTGGCAGTTCTCCATCCTACATGTATCGAATGCTGTCGGAACTCTACGATCTAAACGACTACTTCTTCTAGCCGGCTTCGGGTAACTTCGGGAAACATCGGGTTACTTCGTGAAACGACTTCGCTAAGAGTTCTACGTTTTTGCGCGATATCGAACTTAATACGCTCGCAACTAAGCCCGAAACTACGGATTTCGGGTTTAGAGAGTAGCTCCCCTGTTTACTATTAATATTCCATTTTTGTTTTATAGATAACTTGGTTAGATAAACAAATACTTTGTTCATGCATATATAATTCCCTTTAGCAAAAGTATTTTGACAAGTTGCCAAACGTGTGTCAGCTGCTGTGATTGGTTGAATTGTTTTTCAACAGCCAATAGCATCAATTGACGTTTAGTTAGTGACGCTTCAAAATTATACAACTATTTTCGGAACGATAGTGCGATTTCGCGCGAACACGTAGAATTAAACCAGGCTAGACATAATATAAGATGTTAGTTGATTTTACTGGAAATGTAAATATTAATTGAATACTTTAAAGAAAAGCTATTTGGTAAGTCTCTCTCTGTATTTGTACGTGCTAGGACTTATTATTATATATTTTTTATTTTAAGGATGGGAAATCATCAAATGACTTCTTCCGCTCTGGGTGGAGCGGAAGGGCGTGTCAGTCTCTTACTGACTAAAACCTATCCGTGTTCCTTCTAAAGCCCTTTGCGTTCCAGGGCCGCGGTGACTCTTTCGAACAAATTCCGCAACCCTGGCAGGCTCTGGCCTCTCTTTGAGGCGCGCGTGAAACACAACGCGCCAAGGACTTATTATTGCGTGGAACTTTACCGACGTCAAGAGTATTTATTATCAATATAAATATTGATATTTAACGCCCATGACGTCTATGAGGTTCCAAGAATGAAATTAAAAAAAAAAACATTTTATAAATGTCACTTATAGGACTTTTTATTTCCATGCATGGACATGTAAAGTCCTAGCATGTGAGTTACTTTTTTTCATGGAATATTCTCGACTAACACGCGGACGAAGATTGTAGGTACAAGCTAGTATTTATGACAAATAAATAAAGCTCAAATCATATCTAACATGTTCTCAGTAAAATCATCTACAGCCACAAAATAACTTCCTATGTACATAATGTTGTATATTATACGAATTTTATACAAAATGTTGTTTTTTATGTTCCATACCTACATATTTTAAGTTAGTTTTTTATGTGTATCCAGTGCACTAACTCAGATATCGAATTTGGACCCAAAAGACATAATATATGCCGCTAGTCTTTTGGGTACACTTCCAGTCGACAGCGATGCCGTTGAATTTTTTGACGCCATATTTAAGGGTTAATTTAGTTAGGAGTTTTTTTTTTTTTTCTAGTGTACCTATTAGTTAGTTAAGTATTTAGTACAGATGACCGAGATTTAATCGGTTTTTTTTTGGTAAACGTTTTCTAAAAATGAAACATGATCGATTTATCGCCCCCGAAACTCTGCATACTAAATTTCATGAAAATCGTTGGAGCCGTTTCCGAGATTCAGATTGTAAATATACAAGAATTGCTCGTTTAAAGGATATTAGATAGATAGATTAAAACAGTTGTAAATCTTATAAGTATATAAAATTCTCGTGCCACAATGTTAGTTACCATACTCCTCCAAAACGGCTTGACCAATTTTTATGAAATTTTATATGCATATTCAGTAGGTCTGAGAATCGGCTACTATCTATTTTTCATACCCCTAAGTGATAAGGGTTGTCCACCCCTAACATTTATTTTTATGTTTTGGGCAAAAATTTTATTTTTTTATAATGTGGCATGTAAAAATACATATAACCCTAAATTTTCATCTTTCTATCACCAACCCCCATTTTTTAATAGTGATATTAGTATATTGAGGGAGGCTTTAGGCTATGTAACATCACGCTACGGCCAATAGGAGCTGAGCATTCATGAAAAATGTGGCGCAGACGAAGTTGCGTGGGACAGCTAGTATCTATGTAAAAAAAGTTGATTTTTTTGTGACCATATTATGTATTTAAAAGGCCCTAAAAAAAGTGATGGTTGCAATGGAATTTTAACTCTGTCGTGTATGACAGAGTTTGTCGTTCTGAAATTTTATAATCATTCGAATCCTGAATTCCTAGGGTTGGTAATAATTTAACATGGCGTAGGGACATGCCCTGCGCTACACCATTCTCAACCACTGTAACTTTCCTGAGCGCTCGAATCAACAGTGGCGACCACCAGAAAACCGCCGAGTCAACGAAGCCCGGAGAAACGAGTCAACTGTCTTGGATCCTGTAGGGAAACTATCCATATCTTGTTAGTGTCATAGACAGACTGTTCTTTGTATTATTTCATCACCATCATTGAAATATGTCCACTTAATCTATACTCCTGTACTAATAATATCTAAAGCTGAAGAGTTAGTTTGTTTAAACGCGCTAATCTCTAGAACTACCAGTCGGATTCGGATAATTATTTTTGTATATGATAGCCAAAAGCCTATAGGCTAAACGGGAACGGGAAAAAACGGGATATACGCGGATGAAGTCGCGGGCAAAAGCTAGCGACAAAACATGTCTACTTCTTTTTCCTGTTCTTCATTGCCGAAGGTCATGCTTTGAAGGATTCACTGATGAGCTGCTAGGCCACTCTGTCTTCGACTCTTCTCAGGACAGTGGTCGACAGTGGGCTTACTGTGTAAGCCCTGTTATCGCCTCGATCTGATCGGACCAGTGAGTAGGTGAATTGCTGCGGTGTAATAAGGACATTGATGTATGTTTTAAAAAGCGTCCTTTTAACCTTTTGAACGCCAGAGCATAAACGCATCGGCGTGCCCCCGACGCCAAGCTACAAATTCGCCGTACTTTTTGTCACATATTTGTGACGTATGGCGTACAGGGCACGCGCTTACTTGTCGTGTATACGTGACAGTGGCGTTCTAAAGGTTAATAAAGGTATCAATGCGTAAGAAACATCTTAATTTCTATGTGGTAACATGGTTTATTTATAGGAAAAAAATCTGGTCCAGTGAGAGTCGGAGTCGCACACGTTACCATAACAACTCGTTGGTATGCATGTTTGTCCCCAATTTTTGTATTACCAACCCATATCAAACGACGCTACGCAGCGACACAAGTATCGCCCCTTTTCTGTTATCTTCAAAGAACAAAATATATTTAAACAGCGTTAGTTATCGTAATAAACTAATACCTAAATAATTGGTTGGCTGACCGATTTAGATAAAACTATCAGCGAATGGGGGAAATAATTAGCACCATTTAATTGATCAATTTGATCATTATGAAAAAGGTGATGGCTATTTTATGTCACTGTATAAGGCTGGGAGTGAGAGCGTGGTCATTAAAATTTCACGTATTTGGAAGCCTCAGGGAAATCTCCCTATGTAGAAATGAGTTAGTTCGGTGACAAAATGTAAGAAAAATACCGTAAGCATAATGGCTATGCCCGTTATATCAGCCACCATTCCGCTTCTGTTGCAAAATAAGACGAAATTAAGTGAAAGTTGGTCTCGCGATTGTGTCATCACAAAAATAGCATCGCTGCATGGGACTCGGTAGGCGCCATCGTGAACGAAAACACGCACGCCGCGCCCCAAGCAGCACCCGAGTAACACCAACTCGCTCGCTCCCATTGGCGGAAAAGAGATGCCAACACGTGGACCACTCGTTGCTTACTTCACACTGCACTATGTGCGTCATGTTGGCTGCATTATAATAACAATGGGCGGGGTCTATGGTTTCAGCAGCGCTGTAGCGCTTTACGATTATAGTAGTCTAACAAGTATTGCTTTGGTTCTGCTGAATGCAGCGCCACAAACTAAACGGGACACGAGTTGTGTAAACTTTTTTTAATGAGGCTTACGTATCGGTCGTCCGGACTGGGCGCATAGCGTTACATTATCTCGGATTTTTTCTTGAAACTATCTGGTTTTTGTCGTTCCTGAGTTCCATTTCTTTAGGGAAAAACTGTTTTGAGTTAATAGTGCGCGTTTTGCGAGATTGTGATATGCGCCAGTGCGTGACGACCGAGGCGAGATCACCAAGCCTGATTCACATTAATTATGTGAACGGTGACGAACCATTTTAAGTGCGCGATAACACGCCCGTTGTTCTCGGACATCCAGGACATTTTATTATTAGCTTGCAAAGAACTCTAATGTGATGCATGTGTGCCGCTAATATAAAATCAATACTGAGTGAACTGTTAATCCCCACCTTGCTTTGGACTGTTTTCTCTCTCAGCAACACATTGTTAGTCGTTAAAAATTAATATCACATCGTGTCATATACGTTTTAAGATCTTGTTGTTACAAATATAAATATTTTTAACAAAATGCGAAACTTGGCGGTCGTTTTTGAATTTAGTGCGTGGTGCGTCCACTAGGCGCCGCTGCTCACATAAAGACTTCGTGCGCTTGCGTGAGCTCAGTCCGCGCGAGCTTCGCGTCGTTGCAGTAGGTTCCAAAACAAGAGCGTATCAACGTAGTGCTCCGTGGAGTCCTAAAAATAATAAATTTAAATAATCCCTGTGGTTTATAAAAGTGTCGCAGTGCAGTGTGCCAGTGTTGTGTTGTTTTGTGGTAGTGACGCGGAGCGGAGCGCGTTTCTCCGCTGTGTCGGCGCGGATCGATATTAAGAGGTGCTATGGCGCAGAGGATATGAGCCAAGGGGGCTCTAGAAGGCCCTATTCGCGCGGGGGCCCGCGCTGGCACCCGCGCTACAAGGACTACTGGGACTACGAACAAAACTATAGGTACCTATACTTACATACATCAGAATGGTTGTAGTTGCGTGCCTAGCATTTGTCAAGTGTCACGTTCCTTCCAACTGGCGCTTGATCGTGCTGGGCTGTTTATCATACGTGACGAATGCACTTTGTTGCAGCCAGCGGGCTTGGAAATGACACGTCCGTCGACACTGGGTACATGAATCCCTCGTGGTATTTACCCTAATGAAACTTGTTGGTTTACGTAATCCGCAAACGTGACGTAAACTTCGAAGCCTGATTTAATGACAATAGTTGTTCTAAAACTACGTTTTACGATAATATATCTTTTGATTAACGTTTTCACGTAACTTCAGCGCGTCATAGAACTTCGGAAACAAGTTGGAAGTGGTTCAAAATCGATAATTTAGTTCCACAATGTTTCTCTTTGGTAATTTCACTATGTATTTCCTTTATTGGGTATTCTGAAAACTTCAGTATGTTTCATAGAATATGCAATCATTTTCTCACAATTTTACTGACTCATGAGTAGGACAGGGTATATAATAAATTAAATAAATTCCTACCTACATATTTGTCTGACTAAAAACACATGGAGTGGGTGCATGTTATTTTTTAGTCCTAAAAATTAAATATTATGTTATAACTTTTTATTTGTTGGCACATTTTTGCTAGCCACATGTAAAACTGCCTATTTATTTTGATCAACAAAGATATAAAACAAAAATAATTTATGTAGAATATTTGCCGAAAATTGCATTTAATTCCCACAAATTCAGAAGTAGCACAATTACAAATTTTCTTTAAACTTTTCTGAACTTTCCTTTGAAAAAATTCAAGACTTAAGTGTATATAAGGGATTCCAAGATGCTGTTTCATCAAAGTACATAAAAGAGATAATTTCCAAGAAGGCCCAGTAATTATTTACACTATCATTTCATAATGTTGGCTACATGACTTCTTGCTACACAGTTGTTAACTGACAACATTATTCTTGATTATGGCTTTGTTAGCATTTATACTATGTTTCATGCTTTCAAGGAAATTATGAGTCCTGGCTATGCTATGCCATTACTCAATAGAAACTCTACATAACTCTACCTTTCCGAATGGCCAGTAGAGTCACTTTATTAATGTAATATTATTATTTTAATGGACTGTAAATGATGACGTTCAAAAGTGCCATTTAATGGCCTAATTGAAATAAACGTTTTGACTTTGACTTTTAAAAAAACTGCCTCGATTTTATCTACCACAATTCGAAGTTTATTACATAAAATGTTCCACTCATTGTTCGTCCGTCACTGTGGTGTTAACAAAAGTTTATTTTATCCATGTACTCTCTGCGTAGTAATTAAGTCCACACAGCTAACCCGGATTCTCAATCAGTGCCCGGTTGATAGCAATCAGCTTGCCCCGTATTACATGGCACTTAAACATAACTGGCAAAATATGGGTGTACTCAGGTACTCTGCCATACCTTTCGGGAAATATGTATGTGATGTTATGTTGTCCATACAAACAGGATAACGAGCTTGAAACAGGATGGATACATTGCCACATACCTTTCACACTTAAAATATCAACTTAGATATTAATTATCTATTTCCTAACCACCAACACATAAGTAAACAATACAAAATTCACAAATTCATGAACTATCAAATGAATCATCATAGATTAATGATTATCTCCACTAAGTCTGCCCACGTGCCGTCATGGAGTAAGCAGTACGCAATGACTAGACAGTATTGCACGAAGTTAGGCAATAGGTTTTAGTTGTTTGTACCTTCTATAGTCAAAAGTTGCCAATCAACCTGCCTAGCCTCTTCCTGACGATCTTGGGGTCGGCTTCCAGTCTATCCAGATGCAGCTTGACATGGGGCAGCTGCCTCTCTGAACTGGACATCCCAACCACACACACAAAATGTTTTGGGAACACATTCATTGTGCGTACAGCTAAGGAGTGGAATTCCCTGTCTGTGAGTCTGTGTTTCCTGATAGCTACAACCTGGAATCTTTAAGTCAAGAGTGGATAGGTTACTTCCAGCGTCAACCACATCATCACTTATCAACAGTTGAGATAGTGGTAAAAAAAAACAACCCAGTTTCTGGTTATCACCATGCCCCTAGTGTCAGACTGGTGATAATGTTTATTCTGGTAGTATGATCCCTTGGGATAATTCTTGATTATAACGCGGACGATGTCGCTGGCGGAACCTGTTTCTTAATAAAATCTTGCCTGGCCAAGTATTCGGCAGCATGCTGACGCAGAAATTAAGTCCTTCCTTAACCTTTTGAACGCCAATGCCACGTATACCTACATGACGAGCAAGCGTGTGTCCTGTACGCCAAACGTCACAAATATGTGACAAAAAGTACGGCGAATTTCGGGCTTGGCGTTGGGGGCACGTCGATGCGTTTATGCTTGCTAAAAGGTTAAACAGGGCTGTGAGAAATGCTAAAAAAGTGTAGGGCTGTTTGTCCACTAGAGAGGAGAGGAGAGGACTGGTGCTGTGCCAATGTTAACTAATAGAATTGCATAAAATCTTCGCTCCGCTTCGGTGGACAGGGATTTACGAACTAGTTTAAAAAATCATACAAAACCGGGAAGCGGAGCGAGGCAGCGGAGCGGAAAAGCGGAAAAAACGGCCGCCCGTTCACGTAGCTCGTCACGTGACCTCCGCACAGTCCGCAACTCCGCTCTGCACTACCTCGCTCCGCATCAGTTGTCAGACACAGTCCGTAACTCCGCTCCGCATTAATCCGTTGCTCCGCTCCGCTGCGTCGCTCCGCGTCAATGGACAGGCAGCCTTATTCGTTTTTTTTCTGCCCACACCACATGCGTTGTAGGCTCGCCCCCAAATTCAAAATGAGGTCGTACGAAATTTCTACTTTCCCCTTTCAAAAAATTTGGCGTTATGTGGAGTAAGAGAGTTACTTAATTTTTTTTTTAAGGATGGGAAATCATCAAATGACTTCTTTCGCTCGGGGTGGAGCGGAAGGGCGTGCCAGACTCTTACTGACTAAAACCCATCCGTGTTCCTTCTAAAGCCCTTTGAGTTCCAGGGCCGCGGTGACTCTTTCGAACAAATACAAATTCCGCAACCCTGGCAGGAGAAGTTACTTAATAAAGCCATATTTTTGTGCAGGCCACTGGCCTATAACCGCACATTTAGCTTAATATGGCGTCTTCCTTCCCGTTCAGGGATATAACTAGTCATGATAATGAAGCGGGAAACACCGAGTGATATAGTATAATCAGCAAGTATATACCGTTTCCATTGCTTGGATACAGACCTCCCCGATACAATTATTTCACGGATAGTTAGTTAGCTACTACTATGGACCTCATCAGCCAAGAGTAGGGCAATCGGAGTTTCCTTGCGAAGGATCGCCAAACTGTGTGTGTGGCAATGGGCAAGGCACATTGCTCGCAGAACAGATGGTCGATGGGGCCGAAAAGTTCTGGAGTGGCGACCGCGTACCGGAAGACGTATCGTTTGAAGGCCTCCCACAAGGTGGACCGATAACCTGGTTAGGGTCGCGGGTAGCCGATGGATTTAAAACGCACAGGACCGGTTGTTGTGGTGACACTTCGGGGAGGGCTATGTCCAGCAGTGGACGTCTTTCACACGGAGGAACCCTCTTTAATTTATATTATATTAATAAAAATATATATTCAGTGAAAATGTCAACTCTACCTAGTCACGGTTCATGAGATATGACAGGCAGACAGACGGATGGACGTACGAACAACAGAGGCTTAGTAATAAGGTCCCGTTGACACCCTTCAAGTACGGAAAAAGTAGAGATATAGTTGATTACATGAAGGTTGTCACCCTCTGTTGCCAACCATTCGTCCTCTAGACGTGTAGGTATGTAAATATCACGAGATATTAAAACAATTGCGACTGAGGTGACCCTGGCAGTGCGGAAGCGGCCACCGACCGCGACAATACTCTGATACCGCAAATCGTGATAAAGATGTAGATTTTATACGAAAAGTAATTATGTGGTGGATAATTAAGTACCTTTGTTAGACGGTACGCCTGCGTCATACATAGTAGAAAAAAAAACCACAGCAACTTGCAATTATTTTTGAAACAATGTTGTGCGTGTGAAGTTATAATGCACACATAAATAAATACATATGTCACCGGAAAATGGCAAACTCCGCAAGATTATAAAATAACTTGAGAGATTGTAAACTCTCAATAAATTGTCAACTGAACATTTGGAATACTTTTTAACGCATCAAAATTTGGTAGTCTATAATATCTCGAAGTCATTCCGAGAAATTGTGGACTGACATAAAATGACGACCAATTTATTTTGATATCGTGCACTAATTAACCGGCTTAAAATTTGTCCCTAATCAATCTAAAACTGTTCCTTGCTGCTTTTCTGACGAGCAAAGCCCTAAGCCGAGGCCTGTACCCCCACAGGATGTCCGTAGCGTGTATTCGCTTAATTTTTCTTGTCCTGTCTGCAGGCTTAAATATATTAAGGCGCCTACAAGAAGGATTAACCTTTTGAACGCCATTGTCACGTATACATGACCAGCAAGCGCATGCCCCGTACGCCAAACTTCACAAATATGTGACAAAAAGTACGGCGAATTTGTGGCTTGGCGTCGGGGGCACGCCGATGCGTTTGTGCCCTGGCGTTCAAAAGGTTAACTCATAAAAAAGATCCTCTTCAAACTCATTTCATGCTAAATTCACGAGTAAGCTGTCATTTCCGCTTAACACTCACAACAGAATCGTATCCGCTAATCTAACTTCTAGTAACTGATATCTACAGTTAGAAATAGGCAAGTTTGTATCAACAAGATAGTGTTCACTATGTCGTGTCGCATACCTCATAGAGGAGTAAACTAAACGCCACGCCCTCATTGACTCAGGCCTCATTTTTGAGGTAGTCAAAGTCGTAGCCTTTTCCTCAACTATGCCTAGGCTTCACGTCTAACCAGATGTAGCTGAATACCAGTATTTTACATGGAGCTGCTAACTGAAAGAAAGGGAGTTTATTTCCCACAAGCATGACGCATACCAAATAAAGAAAATTACAAAAGTTATGCGTCACATTCATATGCGGTGAATGATATACATTCTGACACCTCCGTGCTTCGGACCGTAGGTCCAGTTGTCATTTCGAATGAAGATTCATTATATACGATGCCTGAAAATCTGTCAATTTGAGGGTAATCGAATTTATTAGAAAAGGTCAGCACTGCCTCTCCCTGCTTCAAGAGTTCAAACTATGGTCCGATAGTACCGATATAGACAGATAGTTTATGCTCTGGTAAAAATGTTAGCCAACCAGCTAAGTTGCCATGGGAGCGAGGCTGATTATCCTGGTGGCGAGGTTCGAACACTAAGGCATCAGTACTCGTACAAAAATATCGATTTCACCTAGTAATTGTATAATTGGAGGTCAGGAGACAGCAGTTTCAAGGAAAATAATTATAGACTGGATCGATCCTCATGCAATTGACACGTGTGTGACACGACTGCCGTATGTCTAACGAGTCATGGGCTAAATCTACCTCAGTGTGGTCCCGGAAATATTGGCGTGGCACAGGCAAACTCAGGCGAAGATGGCGGGACAAATTTGAAGCCTAAGGAATGGTCCTTACTAGTTCAAGATTGAAGGGCTGAAAGGAAAAAAGTTTTTGTTCTGATTTGATGTACTATAGAGGTATGCGGTACAGAAAGTAAAGTCCCGAATACGTTCACTGGAAATGGGAGGATCCTCCGACCAGACGGTTGTTGTGTCTGGTGGGCAACTGCCCGATAGTCTATATTCGGACTGTTGTAAATGTTCAAATCGCACGGAGAACTTTGCTTGCGCGATTCAGGATTTCGTTGTTATTTCGTCGTAGATGGCGCTGCGGTTCTTTTTGTTGCCGTACAAATTTCGCTTCTTAGTTTTTCATTGATGCCGCTACAGTACTACATCTACTTGGGCCAGTTAGCTTTTGTCGAAAACAGGCGAGAAAACGCATCGAAAACGACTAGAGAAGCTACTGTGTTATTCTGTAACAACCTCACGGTAATAACTTAGATGAAGTGAGCTGTCAATCCTTAGCACCAATTGGAATGCCACCTCACCTCGCTTAACTTTCCTCGCCAAGCTTTTTGTAAAATCGATTTGCGTTTCCAAGAAGGCTGCTAATGAAGGGCGATCTGCCGATCTCCCTGAAGCATTAGGGCAACATAGGCTACACATAAATATAAATGGTTGAGGATTAAAAGAATCTGTCTGCAAAATGGCACGCGTATAGGGCTTACATGTGTGCGTATCCGGCGCGTAAGGTTGGCACAAAAAAGACTGACACCTTCTTAGTTACAAAACCATAAAAAATGCATGCAAATATAGGCTTTTTTTATTCTTTACCAGGAAATCGTTTAACTTCTAATGAAATAGTAGCATTTTTTTTATTAATCTCTATTCTTATCCGCTACTGGAAAATTCAGACATTCCACCCATCGTTTCTTTGCTTCTACCTTATAATTTGACCGGACGCGCATCCAAAAAGTCTGTACCAGAGGCAATAAACAAGTAACATTCTGTCAGCAATAGCGTGGCGAAGTCGATTGTCAGAAGGTATGGATTGAAAAACACTGGCATTTCGACAGTCACATTCCCTAACAAAATGGCCCCAATCTAGAGCTTGAGTCTGGTGTTTTCCTGACGCTTGCCAACCCTACCCGCGAGGGTGTAGCGACTGCGTGTGCGCAGGTAGCGACCGACCTTCGGGTTCAACGCACCGCCGCCCTAAAATACACGCGGATGTCGCCCGACGCCGGGAGGGGAGAGAGGGGGGTACACTGTGCACAAAAAGTGTGCACAGGTGGCTTGGAGATGTGTGAGCGGCCATTTTTTGTGGCACTATTGGTTCTAGGATCAGGATATTTCTAGTGAGGTCGACCCTTTTTTTTCTGGCGCTTTCTTTTGGTAGGGTAGCTTCAGAATTTTTCTAAAGGATGCTTCAAGATTTTTATTCAGGAATGGGCTTGCTCATGACCTCGATCGCGCCTGATGGAAAGCGATGGATGAGGTCTATGATGGAGCGAGCGTGCCCAGAAGATACCTGGTCACTCTGGCTTTGAAAGCAGACGGGTTATATGTGGAAGGGAACACAGACGCTGGCAGAGACTTCCACACTTTGGCTGTGCGCATAATAAATGTGTTTTTTTTTGTGAGTGGAATTTCGCAGTTCAACCTATAAGGTTGTCGACTGCTTAACCGGGCTTACCTGTGGTGGCCTTAATATAATATTAAAGCCTCCAACCAGGGCTTATAAAAAACTTACAAACTAAGCGACTACACGCCCTGTCGGGTACGGGCCTCGGCTTAGGGCGTCGCTGGGGGTAGGACTGCTAGGGACGGGTTGGTGAGAACTAGTAATACATGTGGCGGAGAAGCGCTGAGTACGACTAGCGTAGGGCTTTGGCTTGTCCAATGTATATATTATGTTCTAGAGACATTGGCAGAACCGTCAGTTGTGTGAGAGACCCTTTTTTGTGGTACTATGTGTACCAGGATATTTCCATGTCCCGTTGGCATATCTACATTGGCGCATAGATAAAATAGATAAATAGAATACTCTTCACCATTTGATGTGCGATCGACAATTTTTTGTGGCAATATGATTGTGTGAACAGCTTACCATTTTAGGGTTTTTTCTATGTCCCTTGAGTATACAATATTACATACAAGTTGTGATATGTATGGTACCCAGATGGCGACGGTTTCTGTGAGATTCCGTTGAAAGCGACCATTTTAAGACTTCATATCAATGGTTTGGCTTGGTGAAAAAGCGAAATGAGAGTTCGTCTCTCTTCTGTTAAGCCCCTTGGGGCAAACAGCCGTGATGAATTTCGCTGTATTTACCGATATATGTGTGGCCATAGCTTCCTCGTTCGACCTGTCCAACGTTTCTGATTACAGAGCAATCAACACAAGGAAAAATAATATTGGCCATTTATAACGTGAAATCCCGGCCACTAAATGACAAAATAAAATTTGTGTGTTGATTTTTATCCGAAATCACCAAAACGAATCGGTCAATTCTGGTTAGTAATAACTATTCACTGCATCAGTTTGGAAAACGTATTGTAGTACTACCTGTACTACATACAATACGACCGATTCGCAAATTCATGTGAAAGGATATACGTTCGATATAAAATTATAGATATAGATATTATAATAATATAAATAAATATAATAAATTATAATATATAGATATAAAATCGGGTTTAGTAGTTTGGTTTTTCAATCAAAATAGCTGGAAAAAAAAGAAAATAACTTTAATTTTGGAAGTCGGTGTTAAAAGACGAAGAAACAACCAAAAACACCGACTTCCGAAATTAAAGTTATTTTATACTTTGTATTGTTTTTGTTATTTGGAAGTCGGTTGTATTTTTTTGTCAAAAGGATTTTTGCTATGAAACGTTCGAATTTGTAAGTCCTGACGAATATTTAAGGTGTCCCAAATGGCGATTTGATTGTCAAGATAAAAAACAAACGGTAATCAGATCACCGAACCAAGCTTACTGGTTATGGCAATATCCCAGTCCCATAAGACATTTCCAATGATAATAAACTATTTCTCAGCATAAAAAGCCCAACCACTGCCACTTACTAAACTTACTACACAACTTTAAAACAACGGTAGAAGGTTCGTGAAGCGAGACCTGACAAAAAGGGCCAGGCGCGTTAACAAAAAGTTGGGTTCACGTTCTCCTCTACCTACCTGCCCACCCTTAAAGTATTATTTGTATAGGTGGAAGAATAAAGGTTGATTTCACAAAAGGTTCTAAAATTTCGTACCTGGCCTTTAGAAAATATTAAACAGTTCTTGTGTACCAAAAACTGCGCATAGGACTCCATAGAAATGTAAATACTTTTGTTTTTTTCATAAAAGATTTTTCAAGTAAAAGTTTGGCTTTCGAAAGTCGGATTGGTGTTGTTGTATAATTAGGGAAAACGCAGTGTATTGTGGATTTTATTTTTATTTTTAAAAAAAGGTATTCCAACGACTTATTCTCTAATAACATATGACATAAAAGTTAGGTTAAGTTGGAATAAGCAGATTGCTCAGGTTAGCCAGAGAGTAACATTCACACTGCGATCTCTCTATAGATTCAAGCATTTTCTTCCTTCTAGCACTAAAATCACTTTGGTCCAGTCACTTGTGCTTCCTATAATTGATTATGCTGATGTTTGCTACTCTGATCTATCCCAAGAACTTCTCAACAAACTGGATCGACTTCTTAACAACTGTATTCGTTTCATTTTTGGCCTTCGTAAATATGATCACATTTCTTCCTTCCGTTCTCAGCTTAAATGGTTGCCTATCCGTCAGAGGAGATCCCTCAGATCCCTCTGCATGCTCTTCACTATCATGAACGATCCTTGTGCTCCTGATTATTTAAAACAATATTTTAAAGTGTTGGGCAGTTCTCACAGTCTCAACCTTCGAGCATCTAAAAACTTACTTCTTCATATCCCTTCTCACCGCACCGGGTTTTTGTCTAATTCCTACGCTATTTCTACAATTAAACTCTGGAATATGCTACCCCTTGACATCAAGAAGGCGGAGTCAAAATTTTCCTTTAAGCGTAAAATCCGAAAACACTACTTAAAAGCTTGTCATTCTTAGTTGTTCTTCGTCATGATTACTATGAATTCTCTTAATCGGTATGATTATTATATATCATATTTATTAGTTTATTATTTTAGCATATATATGTATTTTATTAGTATTATATATATTATCTGTATATCCTTTCCGAATTGTTAAAATTCAATTTTGAATCTTATTTTTATTTATTGTACACCTACCACAGTATAGTCTTTATAATCCAAAGGTTGACTGGTAGAGAATGCCTTGATGCATTAAGTCCGCCCATGTACCACTATTGTACATAAAGTTTAAATAAATAAATAAAAGATTTTTTTTTGTGATTGGCGTCTCGCAGTTCCTGTTTGGTTGTCGACTGCTTAACCGGGCTTGCCTGTGGTGGCCTTAATTTAATATTAAAGCCTCCAGCCAGTGTTTATAAATAAGAACAAACTAAGCGATAAAAAACTTACAAACTAAGCGACTACACGCTAAGGGCACCCCCTGTGGGTTACGGGCCTCAGCTTTGGGCGTCGCTGGGGGGAGGACAGCTAGGGACGGGCTGGATCGAACTACACATAAAATAATTTATTATCTATGAGTATGGTGAATTTGTCACTTAAAGAAGTACACAGTTTAAACATAAATCAAGAATACACACAAATCATGAGATCCTTAAACTAAGCTTATTGACATGACGTCTAAATAAGTCGATGAACGCCGGCTGCACGCACGAAAAAGGATGACTCATCGTAACGTTACGCTCATTTGTAACGTCACGATAATTTCATCAATGTTTTGTTATGACGTTGTCACGTTAAACTATCGTCCGTGAAACCGACTTTACAGACAACCAATTCTTTTTGCTACAGTGAAAGATAAATGAGATCTACTTTACCATATGAAGAGTATATAAAAGAAAATATTACATCAGATTTACTTAAATAATTAATAATCTGTTCAAATTAGTTGTGATTTTACGTAAGACGACTGCCATAAGCTTTTCAAAGCCTGCTGCCCTACTATGACGTGCTAATGCCATTCAATTCCGGTGATGTAAAAGAGATAGTGCTAATCGCTATGTATAGCTCTATCTCTCTCTAAGAGCGGAATCATTATCGTTTTAAGACTTCATCTGGCCTCTTATCGCCAACAAAATACATTAATTTCTTTACGATTGTATAAAAACAAAAGCAAACTTTTTCAATGAAAACAATCGAGAAGGAAAAACATCGAAATGGCGTCGAATTTTTTTGTTTTAAGATTAAACAGTTGTACGACAGTCATATCTCACTAGCAAACCGCCTGCAAATTTATCCGCCGAAAAAAAAACGTGTGCCTCTCGGGACGCTCGACAGAAGTGATAACTAGCTCAAACTAATCTAAGTTGAACTATTTAATATGGGAAGCGTCTGTCCGAAATACGACTAGCGCTGTGGGTTAGAGTGAGAGAGGAAGAGCCTGCCTACCGCTGCTGTATGCGTGAGAGAAAGGGATGCCAGACAGACTGGCGCCGTAACGCGTTACCTTACGAAGCGGTTTACCCTCCGATAAGAAGTTATCACTTTAAAAAAGTGTGCGTCTCGGGACACCCGACAGAAGTGATAACTCAAACTAATATTAGTTGAACTATTTAATATGAGAAGCGTCTGTCCGAAATACGACTAGCGCTGTGGGTTACAGTGAGAGAGGAAGAGCCTGCCTACCGTTGTCGTATGCGTGAGAGAAAGGGATGCCAGACAGACTGGCGCTGTAACGCGTTACCTTACGATGCGGTTTACCTTCATAAGAAGTTATCACTTTAAAAACGTGTGCGTTTTGGGGCACCCGACAGAAGTGATAACTTAAACTAATCTAAGTTGAACTATTTAATATGGGAAGCGTCTGTCCGGAATACGACTAGCGCTGTGGGTTAGAGTGAGAGAGGAAGAGCCTGCCTACCGCTGCCGTATGCCGAAATATAGTATTTATCAAACTAAGCTATTAGGAATATTTAGTACAATTAAAAAATATAAATATATTTTATGGAAAAACGAAAAAATATACAAAGATATATTTGTGACTCTTTATTCCCTCGCATCCCGTGTGCGTATCAAAACTATATTCATATATGTATACTATCTTTTACCCGGGGGAATTTCTGGAAATCCTCTCTTAGTGCTCCCCTACACTCCCCAAGGATGGTTCCTTCAAATTTCAACTTTCTACGACCAGTAGTTTCGGCTGTGCGTCGTCTGTCAGTCAGTCAGTAACGGAAGAATTTTATGTATGTGTATTATTATTGATTCTTCGCCTTGATAACGCCTTCAGCAAAACCCGGAGTCCACTTATAAATCTCTTATTCACCGTTGCCTTAATAACATAAAACACGCCAAGAGCCATCTGCGCTCGACGTTCACTGAAGCAGCCAAGGTCAATACTGCATTGGAAATCAAAACGGGACTGACTTGAATCTTGTAGTCCGAAGTTTATTCAGAAGTTTGTAGGGTTGGGAGATTGTCTGCTGAGGAATAAAATCGATAGGCACGTTAGTTAAGGAATAGTTTTAGGCGGTTTGAACGAAGCCTTTGTACCCCTTTTGTTTATGTATTGGAAATCATCAAATGACTTCTTCCGCTCTGGGTGGAGCGGAAGGGCGTGTCAGACTCTTACCGACTAAAACTCATCCGTGTTCCTTCTAAAGCCCTTTGCGTTCCAGGGCCGTGGTGACTCTTTCGAACAAATTCCGCAACTCAAGCCATTGTAGCCTGAGCTAATGATTTGGCTCAAAGGATACTCAAGCATTGATCGCTTATCATAAATATTAATTTAAAATCTGAATTCAGCACGCTCTAGTTTTACTTTTAGGTCTTAATCCGCTCTCCAAAGCGTGAAACATTGTCGAATCGAGTCGTTTACTGATTGACAGCTTTATCGACCTGTGATGTTATTAATTTGTTTTTTTTTAATTATATTTATCGATTGGGCTTGACCAGCATAGCACCGAGAGTGAAGTAGGTGAGCGATGATGTGGTCGACGATGGAGCACGCTTGCCTAGAAGTAACCTATTCACTCTTGACTTACGATCGGTCCCAATAAACGTCATGTTTGCCTTTGTAACATGACGTTTCAGCTACTGTTGGTAGCTAATTTGACAGGTAGTTATACGTTATTGGGACCGACCGTTACAGTCCCCCTGGTTGTAGCTATCAGGAATCACAGACTCCGGCAGGGAATTCCACTCCTTAGCTGTACGCACAGTGATAGTGTTCGCGAAACGTCATCATCTCAGCCGAAAGACGTCCACTGCTGGACATAGCCCCCCCCAAGTGTCGCCACAAAAACCGGTCCTGTGCGTCTCGCATCCATCGGCTACCCGCGACCCTCACCAGGGCATCGGTCCACCTTGTGGGAGGCCTTCCAACGCTGCGTCTTCCGAAACGTACATATTACTACATATTTATTTTATTATCAGCTAAGGACTACAGAAATACTATAGTGAAAGTCATCCTCCCAGTTTCATACGTTTTCGTAGCTGAATTACAGGAAATAAACTTGATGAAAACTTGGCTGCGAAGTTTCTTGGCTTCTGTAAAGGGAAATAGGATACTCTTCATCCCGGAAAGTTGGAAGTCACATCCGGAGCCGCTCGCTCAAATAGTTCCATCCAATCATATCAGCCGAAAGACGTCCACTGCTGGACATAGGCCTCCCCCAAATACAGAGGGGGGAGGTTATGATAAATAAATGATAAATGATAATTTATATTGTAAATTGGGTAAACCTAAACATAACACTTACACGTCAATCTTTTTTGGTAATTGAACTAGATGAGGCCGGTTTTTCCTAGCTGCCATAAAAACGCTTGGCAGGCGGGTTGGCAATCGCAGTGTAGCTGTTGCAATGTACAGAGAATGCTGCTGCCAATTCTCTGGTGAGTCCCTTAGTCGCCTCTTACGACACCCACGGGAATGTGATGGGAAATGGTCCATTTGGTAGATTTGTAAACGCACCCACGATACAGGAGGAATCCAAGTGAGGAGAAACGTTAAAAAAAAAGGTTTGGCAGTTTGAGTTCTTTATGCGGTAAGCAGACATGATTTTTTTGCGGTTTTTAATGGTACGGAACCTTCGTGTGCGAGTCCGACTCGCACTTGGCCGGTTTTTCTCGTTACAGTACTGTCGAGTGTTGCATTGGTGATGTAGGAAATGCAGTTAAAATAAGGAAGTGAAGCTTTCCTTATTTAAACTGAATTACTTACCAACATCACCAGTGAAACACCCAGTAATGCCAACATCACAGTTTACATTTCTCCATCACGTTTATCTAGCGGAGGTCAATAACGCACAATGCTTTTTGAACCGCGCCATTTGTCTTGCATATCTCCGCACTGTTATCGTTTTAAATACTATGTGTATTGTGTTATAAACATACTAGTGGACGTCACGCGGTTTCACCCGCGTAGTTCCCGTTCCCGTGGGTGTACGGGGATAAAATATAGCCTATGTTACTCGCTGCAGAAAATGGCGTTCGCGTTGGAGAGCTATATGGAGAGTGCATCGGGACAGATTTGCTTGAGTCGTTACGCAGTGGGAGCTAGAGGATGGGCGTGGTCGTTGAGGAAGCCATAGGAAACGCGGGCTGACTTTGCTTTTACGAGATTGGCTGGAGAAGACAACACAATGGGAATAATGGAAGGCTATAGGGAGATCTTTGCCCAGCCGTGGTTCTGCCTCACGGCTGGGCAAAGATCGGAAGTCGGTGTTAAAATACGAAAAAACAACCAAAAACACCGACTTCAACCAATTTTATTTTTTTACGGCATTTTTAATTTAGCTACTACGTAACTAACAACTGTTAGTTCGAAACAAATTATTTAAGAAAAATTCTCAGCCCAGAAGCGAAGCCAAAAATTCTCGGTATTTAATTAATCAAGATTCTCTAAATACGCGTTTAAAATGAAGACATTGAGCGGCGCAGTATCGAGCGTTCGCCTTGAGGTCGCGCATCAATTATGCAGGTTCTGGCCACTGCCGGGTCACGGTAACCTCGAGAACAGCCGAACTTATTTTGACTGGCCTGTTGGTCGGGTGGTTAGTGACCCTGACTGCTAAACCGGAGGTCGTGGGTTCGATTCCCACCCAGGACAAATCTTTGTGTGATGAGCATGATCATTTGTTCTGTGTCTGGGTGTAATTTGTCTATAATATGTATGTATTTAGAAATATACAAGTATGTTTATCAGTTGCCATGGCACAGGCTCTGCCTAGTTTGGGATCGGATGACGGTGTGTGAGTTGTCCCAAGATATTATTATTATTATTTATCGTTATTGGTTCTCGCCTATACGAGGTGAGGTTCTCGTCAAGGATAGGTTTAAAGAAAAGAGGTATCTCTTCGACCACATCATCGCTTACTATCAGGTGAGATAGTGGTCAAGCAGAGTGCTAATCAAAAGTAAAAACAAAAAATTGGTGACAGTGTTTTGTTTCTATGCTCCTTTTTTAATCATTCTTTCTGCAAACTCGAAGCATTCAGGGTGTGGCCGAAAGAGTGTTATTTTTGAGTTGTGAGTCGCGTAAAATGAGGCGCGTAATTCACGTTGCATTCGGTTTCATGCTAAAGTCCTGTTTGTGCCACATAACGACGCAAACTCATTTTACGTAAATGTTGTTATAGCGGCAACAGAAATACATCATCTGGTGACCGACGGATAGACAGACAGTCTGACGGACAGCGAGTCTTAGTAATAGGGTCCCGTTTAAACTTGTGAATGATTGGATTTGTTGTGGGTGTAACTATTCATCTCGTCACAAACACTCTTAGAGTAATATTTTATACCGGCAAAATACCGAAAAACGGCAAGCGTATAGAAAGAAAACAGCCTTAACAGCAGTCTATTAACATGATAATATAACTACTGATTCCGCCGCGGACTCAGGTAGTCGGCACGTTTGTACTCGATTAAATCGTGTAGCTTATTTACACGGCGCGGAGTTTTTTGGCCGTCGAGCAGCGAGAATATCCAAGCGAGTTTCAGCTGGCGATGTTTTTCTCTCGTTTTTAGTTTCGTACCCAAAGGGTTAAGAAATATCTATATGGTGTAAGGAATGATATAAAAGGCGGTGAATGATAGCGGGACTGGTGACAGGGTAGGCGGCTTAACCTGCTTTCCGAGCCACTAAGGAGTCTCGGTATGTTAAGATAAACACCCATCTATGAACCGACCTCGGCAAACGTCGCTTAGCCTTGAAGATCAACCCGTGCGATTGTTTTTGAAGTGAAAACTTCTTTAGGCGCGTTGAGTATTTTTTGGGTGAACAAAAATCATGGAACTCGCGTCATCGTCACCGAACGCTTTAGCTTTCGCTTAGTTTTCACTTCTATCGGCAGTCCCCAAAGACTGCCCCGCATGTTTTTATTTAGCACGAACTAATCTGGGTTAAATCCAGACTCCCTGTCTGCCAAAGACCCATTACCACTGGCCTAACCAGGTGTTTCAAACCAGGATCTTAAGCTCAACATGCTTGAACACTTACAGCCGGTCTCAATGACGTATCTAACTAACTAACTAACTGTCAAATTAGCTACCAACAGTAGCTGTAACGTCATGTTTGTCTTTCAAACAGTTCCAGCTACTGATGGTAGCTAATTTGACTGTTAGTTAAAGGTAGAGATAGTTTTCGGATAAGGCCTTCCGATATCGAGTATTGACTGATTCGAAATGGTTAACAGCTGATCAAACAGGAACTGTAGGTGCGACAAGAAAAATAAACTTTAACTCGAGGGAAAGAACGAAACAAAAAGAATGAAAAATTACTCCGTTATGTTTTGCAATTGCCGCCATGTTGAATTTCCTGTTACATCTTTCAAGATGTCCATATATACTTTCATTGTGAGTACAGCTTAGGAGTGGAATTCCCTGCCAGAGTCTGTTTCCTGATAGCTACAACCTGGGGGTCTTTAAGTCAAGAGTGAATAGGTTACTTCTAGGCAAGCGTGCCCCATCTTCAACCACATCGTCGCTTACCATTAGGCGGGATAGTGGTTAAACTAGAGCCTAACAATAAAAAAAAACGTGTGCGTCTCGGGACGCCCGACAGAAGTCATAACTTAAACTAATCTAAGTTGAACTATTTAATATGGGACGCGTCTGTCCGAATTACGACTAGCGCTGTGGGTTAGAGTGAGAGAGGAAGAGCCTGCCTACCGCTGCCGTATGCGTGAGAGAAAGCGAAGCCAGACAGACTGGCGCCGTAACGCGTTACGTTACGAAGCGGTTTACCCTCCCATAAGAAGTTATCACGTCAATAATAAAAGTGGAGCAGTCTGGGGTCTGAATATTGCATGACATTTATCAAGAGACAAGTTACTATCCAATTTTGTCGACCCCTATGAGAATACAGGTCATTTCAGACGTTGTGTAATGTCGTCACAAACGCAAACATAACCACGCTATTTAATTCCACATGACTGCCATGTATCACAGTGTGATTGTGTAAAAGCTAGCTCGGGGACTAGGGATGTTACGATCTTTCGAAGTCGACTCGGAGTTGGAACTTCCGATTGATATTACACTTTTATAACCAGTGATCGGATAATCGGGCGCTAATAAACCTAAACTTCACTTTTATTCCCACAAAAGTATAATATGGACATGCTTTTCAGAATCCCGGATCCCGGCATACAAAATATAAGAACTCGTTGTGAACTCTCATTGTAATTTTTTATAGGTATTTGGTCATTGGCCATTGGTTTTGAATAAAATAAAGATACTAAATTAAAATAACCACTGATATAATTTCATTAAGTTTGTTATAGTTGTTTTTTACAAAATTGTTCAATCCCGGGAACCGGGATTACTTATTTATTCAGAATGTCCATATTATTCTTTCACGGGAAGAAGTTTAGGTATATAGGCGCCCGATTATCCGATCCATGTTTATAACTCTCTTGCTCTTCCTGCGACACTTTTAAATCTGAGCTATTAAACGGAGGTCGAAGCAAAGCATAGCGGATAACGTGTACGGTGCATTTCGCGTGCAAAAACCCCTGTCCAACGTCGCTTACTCTTGTAGCGCCATGGGCACATCTCTCTTCTGCCACCATCTTCAACTCCGGTTCCGTTAAAGCAATAAATAACAAATAAAGCTCTGTAACATCCCTCTCGGGGACCGTGGCCCAGAGGCCATATATCTGCTGTGCAACACAAACAATGTGTACCAAACTACCAATATGCGTTGTGCGACGCAGTGCAGGGAACGCATTTGTTTTGTTTTCAGCCCTGTTATCTTGCTGAGATTAAACCGCTAGATGTGGTCGTTGCTCCATTAGCATGACCCTAGAAAGAGGGTTCAGAAGTCCCATTGCTGGCAAGAATAGGCTTCTTCTGGGTAAGCTCGCTCCTTCGTCGACTTTGTCTCTGTCATCTATGACCTAGACTAGAGTCAAGAGCAAACCCATATTAAATTTTAAAAAAAGAAGAATCTTCACCAAAGTCAAGAGAGAATAATTTGCTTCTAGATAAGCGTGCCTATCGTCGACCTCACTTGCTTACCAGCAGTGGCCTTAGTACGAGTTTTAAACGTACTCGATCGCGTTAACGTGAACGTTAATTTAACGTACTAATTTACGTTTTTATTTTTTTTTAATGAGCGAGTCTTACAGCAGTCGCATAGGATGTGTAACATCTGACGTCTCACCTTGGTAAAAAGCAACATTAACATTAAAAGTACTAACTGACAGCCAACTCGACCACTGCGCGTGCTCATTGGTCAAATCGAATAGGTCGCGCTCATTGGTCAAATAGAATAGGTCGCGCTCATTGGTCAAATCAAATAGCGCGCGCTTCCTTGGCTTCCTGTTACACACTACCGTCCCATTTCACGAAATCATTCTCATAGATTGCAGGAAAGCGAGAGGAAAGATGTTACTCAGCAAAAAAACAACTGGATGGTGGTCTAACGCGAGCCTTTTATTAATAACAAAAAAAAAAAACGATTCTGAAACATGAAATTCTAGAGTTCAGGCGATTTTTCCTACTTTCTTTTCGTAAATTATCCACTTAGTAAATGTATTTCCCGGTTGTAATAGACATAAAGTGACGCACTCGACGTTATTAAATTCGCATGCATTGCAAACGTTTTGCTGTACAGACTCCTCGACAAAAAATCTTTGTCTATACATGAAGGGTGGGCAAGACGAAGGTAAAGCGGATCCCTTTGTACCAAAATTATCTTTTTTTTCTAACCGACTTCTTTTAAAAGGAGAATGTACTCAAATCGTCAGCACCGATATTTTTTCTTGCATCTGCACCACTTTATTTCATGCCAAGGTAAAGTACTATAAGCCAGTCGGCAAGATCATAGCGTAGTTAAATTCATAGGGTATGTATCATATACATTTAATATGGAAGCGCGGGGGTAGCCCGCGAAATTAAAATTTTCTTATGTTTTTTTGCAATTTGCAGGTTAGTGTCAGGCTGTATGTTGAACTAAATATGATTCGCGACCGGAACACGTATTTATTTACAGAATTATAATCAATACAACCCTCTAAATTCATTTAATTCGATTGAATGGTTATTTCATTAAAAAAAGTCATTCAATCGAATTAGATGAATGATACAACCTGGATTGATGATTTAAATTATTATAACTCAGTAAAGTCATATTTGTTACGGTCGCCAATCGTATTTTTATCAACATACAACCTGACACTGACCTGCAAAATGCAAAAACGTATGAAGCTTTGAATTGCGCGGGCTACCCTGGCGCTTTCACCCTTAGTATCGACAATCATGTAATACTCTATTTCAAAACAACCTGGTTTTCTGATTGCTACAACCTGGGGGTCTTTAAGTCAAGAGTGAATAGGGTACTTCTAGGCAAGCGTGCTCCAACGTCGACCACATCAGGTGACGTGCTCAAACGCGAGCCTAAAAAATTACCCTATTACGAATTGGGGACATGTTCCTATATCACTTCGCTACTAGCACCTCTGTGCCATCTCGACACGACCTATCTAGATTTCTCGAACCATTCACTATCGAGTTTGTCACCGCTTTCAGAATAGGACTTCTGTGTTCCATTCTATTGTGAGAGCGTGGAGGAAGGAAACGGCTGGCATGAAGCGTACTATGTATAGCGTTATTTATAACAAACACTAGCTGTTTCCCGTGACTGCGTTTGCTGTAGAAACTTCCCGTTTTGACAGGGTGTAGTGACGGAAATTTTTTTTAGCAAGCAACGCCCGGTAACAGAGTGCTTGAGTACTGTTACGAGCTTGGGGTTCGTGACAATAAAAAGAGCCGATTAAATTACCAAAATGACACTTTAATTTAAAAACACTAATTACAACTTTAAACTCACAAATTATAAAACACAACTTCACCACTGATCACTTTAATCGCACTTCAAGATCGCTTTCGAAGTATTCGCTTGTATCGCAAATCCAATACTCAGTCGGTCGCGGACTACGCGCTACTTATTTAGGACAGTTAATTCTAGAAACTTCTATTCTCGAAACATCTGGAAAATACTGTAACTACCGCTGCCGACTGACCAGATATCGAGTAGTATAGAATGTTCTGGCAAAGAAATGTCTAGAAGGTACTTGACTTTACTAGTTCTGCTACTCGATACTAGCTGGCGCTAGTAGTAACTTAATGTACCCGACATTAATTCTGGCGCGTAACAGTACTGTGGATTCGGTTTTGGAGATTATTCCGCGTATCTTTCAAGAGTCATAGCTTCCCAGAAAAAATATCGTGAGAAATTTTGTGTATACTTAGCTCGAACTTAAAATAAAGTTACATTATTACATAGTGACGTTATATTAGTGTTATTTATATCAAACACTAGCTGTTTCCCGCGACTGCGTTTGCTGTAGGAACTTCCCGTTTTGACAGGGTGTAGTGACGGAAAAATTGTTTTAGCAAGCAACGCCCGGTAACAGAGTATTTGAGTACTGTGAATTCGGTTTTGGAGATTATTCCGCGTATCTTTCGAGAGTCATAGCCTCGCAGAGAAATATCGTGAGAAACTTAGCTCGAATTTAAAATAAAGTTACATTATTACTTAGTGACCTTGGTTGGTTATCAATGCTTGTTTTTTTCATGTAATGCAATGGCAAGGGTATTTACGCCTATACATTCGGGGAATACAGTCATCATGGTATGATGTTATATTCCGCCCTTCTTGGCGTGTCGGTGGCAAATACAATTATCAATTTTTATGCTTGGCCCAGTACTCAGCAACAGCAACACCGTTCACTGACGCAGTCATAAGGTCTTCACCTGTACGGCAGTGTGACAGGGCATGCGGCGCAAGACAAGAGGTGGGCCATAGACTGCGGAGCGACGCCACACAAACACTGAAGATCGGAGCCATCCGAGAACCTCCACTTGAGGAGGTTATCTTTAGTGCGACCGACCTGGGTGCGGAGTCTATTTAGGGTTTTCCAGGTCAGCCATGGCAGCGCATTCCCCGGTGGGAGGTTCTCCGAGGGCCATTTCGCCCTGTTTGAGTTGAAATTAACCGTTAAATTTTCGGTTTTCCCCCTACAAGTGAAGTCTGTATTCTCCACCCTGCACTTTTCTGAGCTACGGAATAGGAAGCTGATCTCAATTCGGCTTCCAGTCTACCCGGATGCAGCTCAATACCCATATTTAACATAGAGCGACTGCCGATCTGACACGACCCAGATACATATCTAGGGGAGTCATCATCTGCCTAGCCTTTTCCCAACTATATTGGGGTCGGATTCCAGTCAAACCGGATTCAGCTGAATACCAGTATTTTACGTGGAGCGGCTGCCTACCAGACCTCCATAACCCATTAACTGGGTAACACGGTACTCCTTTGTAAGACCTGGTGTCAGATTTACTGGCTTCTGATAATCCGTAACGACTGCCAAAGATCTACAAATGACAGCCGAAACCAATGGCTTGACGTGCTTTCCGAAGTTCGGAGGTAACTCGGTAAGTCAAGATGGTCACCCATTCACAGACCAACCTTGGCAAGCGTTGCTTAGCCTTGATCGACCGAGGAGTACTGAGGCCCTACTATGAAGTCTTAAAACGATCATGATTCCGCTCTAAGAGGGAGACGGAGCTATACTAGCGTATAGCACTATCCCGTTTACATCATCGGAATTGGATGGCATTAGCACGTCATAGTAGGGCTGCTAATAAGGCTGCTGATCAAAAATATAAACGCAATTTCTTACGGCAAAAGTTAAGGTTCTTCCTCTCTACAAAATGTCACTTGTATTCCCCACATTACACTTAATATTTCTCAGTAATGTTAAGGTAATTTAACGCGTAAAAGACGCGTCAGACCCAGTGACGTAGTACCGCGGAAGCGCGAGCGCTCGCAAGGCCGCGCTTGCTCGTGAGAACAATGCAAGTAGCTCTTGGGAAACTTGATATTAACTTGAGCCAGCAGAAGGTTCAGTTAGTTTGGATTGGAATTCCTTACAAAGTTTACTGAAAGCTACGACCTGGGTTTTTATGTCAAGAGTGAATAGGTTACTTCTAGGCCCGCGTTGGACCACTATTTTATAGACAATTGCTGTCTTAAGGGTGTTACCATCGATCGATTGGTGAGGTAGCTTTGGCTGATCGAGGGATACCGGGCGATAAACAGTTGATCGTCCCCCTATCGAGGCCATCGATCGACGTTGATCAATTGGTGTGGTAGAAGTAGAAACTATCGATCGACGTAGACTAATCAATTTTACCACCTATCTATGGCATCGATCGATAATCGATCGTTTTGTGCGGTAACACCCTAACGCCAGTCTTCCAATCAACCTTGAGTGACGAGTTACGCAGCAAACGGTTTCAACCATAATTTAATTAAATCATATTTCAAAGTCAAAGTCTAAGCATTTATTTCAAATAAACCATTAACAGGTACTTTTGAATTGTCAAAGTTAGTCCGCCAAAAACATGAAGCTAGTTACTCGTTCCAAAGTGTAGATCTCTATGGAGAAGAACGTGCAAGAAACTACACGGACACTCTTTTAAAACATTTCATATTCACAAAAATCCTGGTGGTTATTTCAACACCTATACGAAACCCTGGCCACTAAGAATCTACAAAGAACTGTACCCCCCTTTTTTTATAAGTATGGGAAATCATCAAATGACTTCTTCCGCTCTGGGTGGAGCGGAAGGGCGTGTCAGACTCTTACTGACTAAAACCCATCCGTGTTCCTTCTAAAGCCCTATGCGTTCCAGGGCCGCGGTGACTCTTTCGAACAAATTCCGCAACCCTGCATCCCCCCCTAACTCTCACACATTTATTAGACTTCTCCATCTGCCTATTCGATGGCACTGCATGGTCACGTGATCATACTCTTAAGTTTTAACGCCATTCCGAGCGACGCGACGTCTTACAAACAAGACCATTGTTTGTTGAATTTTTTCTGTCGAGGGTGGACTGGGTTTTATAACATGCGACATGTTATTGCCCACGTGTTTTTGTTAAGTGTACCGGTCTGGAGGGTGGCAGGTTGGCTCGACGCTGTTAGAAAAACCGGCCAAGTGCGAGTCAGACTCCCGCACGAAGGGTTCTGTACCAGTATCTATAAAAATGGCAAAAAAAATATGTCTGTTCTATGGGGAGTCCTTTTGTTATATTTATTTTATTCTGTTTTTAGTATTTGTTGTTATAGCGGCAACAGAAATACATCATCTGTGACAATTTCAACTGTCTAACTATCGCGGTTCATGAGATACAGACGGACAGACAGCGGAGTCTTAGTAATAGAGTCCCGATTTACCCTTTGGGTACGGAACCCTAAAAATTACTCCTAACGCTTTGGACAGGAAGTCATGGTCTGGGAAGGAGTGTCAAACTCTTACTGACTAACGTAGTTAAGAAAGGTACCAATATGTTCCCATTGCTGGAACTCTGGCCTCTCTGTGATACGAAAGGTTACCCTATGCCAATCCAACCACGTTGTAACTGCTAAAGAGACGTTCCCTGCAAATTATTGGCATGAGTTTCCGTCTCACATCAGATTGGCATGCTATCAATGGTTCCTGTTAGGGTGGTCCGGTAGTGAAAACACAGACACATGAGGCTGTAACACTCTTAGGATGGTTAACCTTTTGACCGCCACAGTCGGCTAGAGCCGACAAAAAAAACGGCGAATTGGTGGTTTGGCGTCGGGGGCATACCGATGCGTTTATGCTCTGGCGTTCAAAAGGCAGCTTATAATGTTCCCATTGCTGGAACCCAGGCCTTCTCTCTGTGATAGGGAACGTTACCCTATGCCAATCCACGCACGTTTTAACTGCTAAAGAGACGTTTCCTGCCAACCATTGGCATAAGTATCCGCCTGACATCAGATTGGCATTGTGCCAGTTCCGACGCTTATCTTCAAATTCGCAATACTAGCTTCTATTCACGACCATATTTCCTTGAGTTTGAGATTGTCTATTACTCAGTAGTATATCAATTGGAAATTTGCAATGACGAGCTAATTCATGAGCTTGACCTGTGGTTCGCAAGGGCCAAAATATTGCAAATCTGACTCCAGTCTTGCCGAGAAGTTCAGTGTTACCCAGTTAATGGTTTGTGGAGGTCTGGTAGGCAGCCGCTCCACTTAAAGCGGAATTTGTTCGACAGAGTCACCGCGGCCCTGGAACGCAAGGGCTTTAGAAGGAACACGGATGGGTTTTAGTCCGTAAAAGTCTGACACGCCCTTCCGCTCCACCCAGAGTGGAAGAAGTAATAAAAAAGGCAGCCGCTCTACGTAAAATTCTATTATTCAGCTGAATCCGGCTTGACTGAAAGCCGACCCCAATATAGTTCGGAAACCTAGGCAGATGATGATTTTTAATAGGATTGAACGTAAATACCTTCATTTATTCATTCTACCATCACACTTTGCAGTATTGCTAATTTATTCCTACCATGTCTAACACAAGTTGTTTACCGCGTAACTGAGTCTACACGACGCAACACGTGACTGGAGGCGAAACCTAACATAATAGCTTGCAGTAAGGTTACCTAACATTTAGTTACTTCAGTCCGGCGCCTCATTATGAACCAATAGCTCTATTAATTAGTATTCTCTACTTACCGTACTGGCGTTAGGAGTTTTATTTATTGAGGAAAAATCGATCTTTTATCATCATCATCATCATCGTGGTCAATCAGTGGGGGATCCAAGAATGTCGTCTGGCTGCCTTGTCTTGCCTGGTGACTTGACCTCGCTGAGGGTAGGTTTTAGCAAAGTAAACACCAAAAAAGCATACAAAAAATATTTTGCTTAGCCTTTTGAACGCCACTGTCACATATAAGTGATTTGCAAGCGCGTGCCCTGTACGCCAAACGTCACAAATATGTGACAAAAAGTATGGCGAATTTGTGGCTAGGCGTTGGGGGTACGCTCTGGCGATCAAAAGGTTAACTCATAACAAGCCTTCTTGAGACTACCAAAGATATTTCGGTCTTTGGAGGGCTTGAGCCCCTTAACCCCCCCGCCCACTACTTTCGCTAGTGATCATCATGGTGATGGTACGAAGCCGAAGCGGACCGTATAAATAATCATTCATCATCTGTCTTGCCGTCTCCCAAGACTTCTAACTATGTTTGGACCAGCTTTGGCGAGTGCCTTTTTGACCGTTTATCTTGCGTGAATAGAGTCGTTACTCATATTCAACAATATGAGTATTTCCTATAGAACGACTCTACCTGACCGTTCATCATTTGTGGCGGTATTTTAAGCAGTTTTTTGTAAAGCCATTCATTTGGGGAAGTACCACACCTATTTCTGTCGCCATGCTCCGATATCGGTTTCCGGTTGTAACGGGTATGAATGTGTCTTTAAATGAAGTCTAGTATAGCATTTGAGACGTTGTCTTTGAGTGTTAGACGTAATGCAATGACGCAGAGGACACTCCTACTAAATTAGGCGAAAAAGGAACTAAAATTGGGTCGAAATAGAACTCAAATAATCATATGAATGAAATAAATGATAAACGCGGCGAAACTGAAACGAAAACTGCGGCGAACACGGAAAAATAAATATTAGACGAACTTTGTGGGCGAATCCGGAACAAATCGAATTAATATGTGCGGGGGCTTAGTATCTAACGGCCGGACTCAATAACGTACCTTTGACAAATTGTCAAATTAGCTACCAACAGTAGCTGAAACGAAAGACATTTCAGCTACTGTTGGTAGCTAATTGACAGTTGCTTAAAGGTAGATACGTTATTGAAACCGGCCGTTAATAAGGTGAGCCATCGGTTCCAGCGATTAAAGAATTTATTCCGCATCACTGGCAGAGCCTGCCAGGGTTGCGGAATTTGTTCGAAAGAGTAACCGTGGCGCTGGAACGCAAAGGGCTTTAGAAGGAAGTCAGTAAGAGTCTGACACGAGCTTCCGCTCCACCCAGAGCGGAAGAAGTCATTTGATGATTTCCCATCCTAAAAAAAAGAAAAAACTCTTTGAAATCTACTTACAGTTCTAGTTAAATTATTTTTTAGTGTCGACGGTACACTAATTTTGTTGGCCTAATATTCCGCCACTTTCATTCTATCGCGGAATATGATTCACCTACTTTCCTGCCCACTGTGACTCAAACCCTACATCCAAAGCTACCTATGTGTTGCCATTCCAATTAATAGATATTCAAGCCACTTGACTACCGACTTCAGTAACGACTTATCCTTTAAGGTCTCACAATTTGCGCAGCAATCATCATGCCACCAATTCGCACTAAATGTTTCCAAACGTCTTTTATAATGCGCACAGCAAAGGAGTAGAACTCTCTGCCTGCGTCTGTGTTTCCGAACGCATACAACCCTAATCTCTTCAAAATTAGAGTGAACAGGCTTCTTCTGGGTAAGCTCGCTCCATCGTCGACTTTGTCTCTGTCATCTATGACCTAGACTAGAGTCAAGAGCAAACCCATCTCAAAAAATGCCAAATCTCCTTGAATCAACATAACTGACGTTTCTTCAAAGCCACTGTGACGTCACCGCCTTTATCATGGCCATCTTGATTGTATAGTAGAAGACTGAAGTTTTTATCAGCATTTTGTAAGGTCTCCTTAACTACTATCAACTTCCGCAACGCCCCACCGTGTCACGGCGTTTCATAATGAGTTGATACTGCGACTTGATAAACTAGTTTCCTCATTTGTGATCATAGTGGTGGGACAACGATTAGGTTTGGTGCCAATGAAACCATTCTAGGAAAGAAATCATGGGACAGATGCCCTCATACGTACATGGTTTGAATTTTGTGTTTCGGAAAGTGTAAGCGACGATAGGGATCTTTGAATACAAGCGAGCAACGATTGGATACAAAAATGGTTTTGATTTTTGTTTGTCTTAGTTTTTCGGGTTCCGTACCTCAAAAGGAAAAAACGGAACCCTTAAAGGATCACTTTGTTGTCCGTCTGTCTGTCTGTCAAGACTCATTATCTCGGGAACGCGTGGAGGTATCGTGTTGAAATTAAAACCATTAACTCAAGTCTACAGTCCCTTGATGCTTATCATTGATGAAATCAATCTGGAGTCTGTGAAACAGACTCCATTTTGTAAAGCCGAAAATCGACACGCTTTAGCTTTCGCTTAGTTTTCACTTCTATCGGCAGTGCCCAAAGACTGTTTGTTTTTGTTTTTGTGAGTGACCTCTCGTAGTTCAACCTAGGAGGTTGTCGACTGCTTAACCGGACTTGTGGCGGCCTTAACATAAATATTAAAGCCTCCAGCCAGAGCTTACTAAGCGACTACACGCTAAGGGCACCCTCTGTGGGGTACGGGCTAAGGGCGTCGCTGGGGGGAGGACAGCTAGGAACAGGCTCAGTGGCTCGAGCAAGGGTCTGGGGATGTCGTACCGTGGCATAGTAACTACACATCGTTTCCCAATGCCTCTTTGAGTAGTTCAGACTCATTGTTCCAACATGCTGTCCCACTAATTCTCTACAACTGCCCCACTTTAAACCGTAATTAGGAAACGCTGAACAAAGCAGTTGATACCGAAGCGACGCCATTGTTAAACAGACTCCATTTTGTAAAGCCGAAAATCGACACGCTTTGCGCCGACGCGGAAAAAGAAAGCTAGTTAGTATCAATGCAAATTGACTCGCCTGAGTCATGGTTGAGGTTTCTGAGGTTTCGGCAAGGTTAGGCGGGTCTGTTGGTGCAAATCATGAGGCTTCAGAACACGACCACGACCAGTGGTTATCATTTGCCGAGCCTTTTCCCAACTATATTGAGGTCGGCTTCCAGTCAAACCGGATTCAGCTGAATACCAGTATTTTACGTGGAGCGGCTGCCTACCAGACCTCCACAACCTATTAACTGGGTAACACGGTAGTTCTTGGCAGGACTGGAGTCAGATTTACTGGCTTCTGATAATCCGTAGCGACTGCCCAAGATCTACAAATGACAGTCGGGACCAACAGCTTAACGTGCTTTCCGAGGCACGGAGGAGTCTCGGTATGTTAAGATGGTCACCCATCCACCGACCAACCTCGGCAAGCGTTGCTTAACCTTTGAAGACCGATCCGTGCTGCTTTTATTATTTAGCCACGTGCTCCTCTCCTCTGTTTGCATCTAATACCAGTTTATTTCTAAAGGCGCTCCCAGACTGCTGTTAAAAATTGTTACAAACAATTTCTAACATTAATACATTTACCACGTTATTTAACGTTATATTTACAAACGTAACGTAATGTAACGTAAAAGTAAGTATGTAATTGTGCTGATTTAACATTGTGAGCATCCTTTAGCTCGATCACACTAATATTATAAAGGCGAAAGTTTGTGTGTGTGTGTGTGCGTATGTGTGTATGTTAGTTACTTCTTCACGCGCAAACGGCTGGACCGATTTAGATGAAATTTGGTATAGAGATTGGTTGAGTCCCGGGAAATGTTCCCTTGGGATAATTATATGTATGTTATAAATGATATTGCAAATAGCTTACAAATTTAAACTAGATGTAGGATCAGGAGACATCGGTTTTTTCTAGCTGACTACCCTAAGAAACACCTAAAGAATGATGTCTTTTATAATGCGCACAGCAAAGGAGGGGAACTCTGCCTGCGTCAGTGTTTCCGAACGCATACAACCCTAATCTCTTCAAAATTAGAGTGAACAGGCTTCTTCTGGGTAAGCTCGCTCCATCGTCGACTTTGTCTCTGTCATCTATGACCTAGACTAGAGTCAAGAGCAAACCCATCTCAAATACAAAAAAAAATATATGAGACACATGATTTTCAAATACCTATTCATTGTCCACTGAGTGTCACCTAGTGGTCGCCATATTGAATTTTGATTACTGTCATATCTTAAGTGACGCTCACTGAGTAAGCTCGCTCCATCGTCGACTTTGTCTCTGTCATCTATGACCTAGACTAGAGTCAAGAGTAAACCTATATTAAACAAAAATAAAAAAATCAGGTCATTCCCTTTTAAGATCCCTGTCATATTCACGCTTTATACCGTACCACAGGGTACGATAGATACCTTGTACCAAAGCACGTGCATGTTGGTAGCCTGCAAAAAGTTGTAACAGTTACATTACACTCGTTTAGCACATTTAAACTTTCGCCAAACGTAGATAAGTGATGAATCGACGCCATATAGATTGCTATCGGCACGCTAAGAAGATCTGTCGGTATATTTTATAAACCTCTCACTGCGAATAATAAGTGTACACAGTGGAGTGAGCTTGAATTGAACGGTCATTCCATCTTGATTGCATGAATTGACAGCTCGGTTAGTGTTCACTTTATCTAAGTTTTCACACAACAGTTTGTGATGCGTATTGTATAGAGACAGGGCCAAAACTCTGATAGGTAGGGTTACAAAGACTCTTCCACCGAAAATCGTTCCGTTGTGTTTAGCAAATGATTAGTAATATTTTTTTTGTAAGTAGGTTAAACATAACACTTTTACACGTCAATTATAATTATTTTTTTAAGAAGATGAGGCCGGTGTTTCCTAGCTGACTACCCTGAGAAGAAACACCGAAACAAACTCAGAGGTCAAAGTCTCTTTTTAAGTCCATACAATCGTACTGGTCAAATCATATGAGAACCATGTCATGTCGAAGTGGTCTTTTGAGGAAAGTACCACACAGATTTGAGTGGAACTGTCCAGACAGTGCAAGCATTTTTCAGTTATCGTGTAGCTCAAACTTGGAACTTAAAGTTTAAACTTAGAACAAAGTTTCTTGACAGGCAAACGATCACCTTAACTCATTAATTCTCAAGCCAAACTATCAATGGTGTTATTCATAGGCCTTTTGGCGCACAAACTCTATGGCAGCGCGAATGTGTGTCAGCACAAACGCAAGTGTTACAAGGTTGTCGACGGCGCGTCGCCCACCAAACCGCCTTTGTGTTTACCGTTTCTATACTATTGTTCGTAATTATAGAAGCTTAATCAAAGTTTATGGTGGGTAGGATATGAGGTGCCCATTCATTATAGGTGTCGGCCGAAATGGGGTCTACGAAAATGATAGCCTTGAAAGTGTAGAGGAGCTCGTCCTGCCAGGGTTGCGGAATTTGTTCGAAAGAGTCACCGCCCTGGAACGCAAAGGGCTTTAGAAGGAACACGGATGGGTTTTAGTCAGTAAGAGTCTGACACGCCCTTCCGCTCCACCCAGAGCGGAAGAAGTCATTTGACGATTTCCCATCCTAAAGGAGTTCGTGACTAAATATTAACAGCCGAATGGGTCGATCTCTACAAGATTAAGCAAATTGCGTTGTTGTGGATAATTTTTGGTCTTGTAGAAGTTTTAAACAAGGCCTTTGACGAAGCTTTTGTCTTAAGATTTATCTAAGATAAAAGGCTTATTCTAGTGCCTGTTTGCGGCAGAATTCATGAACCCTCATAAGATCTTAGAAGCCAGCCTGTGAATGAAGGTAGTCACAAGAGATGGGCAACGCTAAAACCTTTTAACACTTATTACCATTGAATTATAAATTCCTTATTATCTTGCTAATTATTGCAAATGTTGTGCACGTCTGTAATTGACATAAACACTAGAATAAGACCTTATACAATTTAATATGATCATGTTTGTGTTTGTGTTGTTGATGTGCCATTAATAAATAAATAAAAACCGCAAAAAGCGGAAGCGATAAAGCCACCCGTTTTGTCGTCTTGTATAATGTTTTTTTCATCTAACTTTTCTGTAACTTATGAAGAAGAGGTATTCTTATCCAAAAATCCATTTACTGCATTACTTATCGAACATTATCGCGCAAATTCCGCTCCGATCAGTATTCATCTGTGACTAACCGCTAAAGCTTTAAGTGGGTCGTGGTATTTCACAATTCGTCAAGTGGAGCGCCAATGACCTAACCCTGACCAGCCTTCGAGGACAATACCGACGGGCCAGTCGCGGCCGATCACTTGAGAAGTGACGCGTAGCGGTAAGGCTGGCATCAGACGGACAAGCAACCGCACGTCGTTGATATATTCAACTGCATGCAGTTGTATTTTGCATGTGGTTCCTGCGGTGCAGCCCGTCTGATGACAGCCAAGCGTTCTAAGTACTCGAAATAGAGTTTACTATTCTTTCGACGCGACAGACGCGCGTTCTGTTCCTTGACTAACTGCACAGTTACTGGATGTGGTTAGCGATGGACAGCGTACGTCTCCACTACACGTCTGGAGCCGACAGCGTGTGAAGCTGAAGGCACGACTGTATGCTGTTAATATCGACTCCACACGACTGCAGCCGACCGCGTGAAGTTAATATCATGACTGTACGAAATCGAACGTACAACTGCATGCTGTTATATAAATTGACTGCGTGCGGTTGCTGCGGTGCAGCCCGTCTGATGGTAGCCGAAGATGCTACGGAATATCTCGTTAGGAACAAGGTTGTGGTGTTGAAGGATGATCCAGCTTGAATATCTTGCTAAAAAACTTCTCCTGGTTCTAGTCAATGAAATTCTCGTCAAGCAGAGATACTTAGGAGAGATTGGGTTTACGAAAACTTCTTTCTTCGATAGCTGCAGATTTTAGACAAGCGTGCATTGTCGATTAAACCATCGCGTAGCAACAACAACAAGAGAGATTCAAACACGCCTATCAAAAAATAACTGCGACTTTCTTGAGCAAATCGATCTGCCTAGCCTCTTCAACTATGTTGGGGTCGGCTTCCAGTCTAGCCAGATGTAGCTGAATACCAGTATTTTACTTGAAGCGACTGCCTACCAGACCTCCACAACCCAGCTGGTTAACACGATACCCCTTGGCAAGACTGGTGTTGGCTTTTACCCGTAAAGACTGGCAAAGATCTACATATGACATCCAGAACCAGTAGCATAGCGTGCTTTCCGAAGCACGTAAGTATCTCGATACATTAGTATGATACAACGTGTTTATGAATGGGTGCTACAGACCGTCCTAGGGAAGATTTGCTTAAGCTTTTGAACGCCAGAGCATAAACGCATCGGCGTGCCTCCGACGCCGACCCACAAATTCGCCGTAATTTTTGTGACGTTTGGCGTTCAGGGTACGCGCTTGCTTGTCACGTATTATGTGACAATGGCGTTCAAAAGGTTAATCTTAAATATCGACTCGTGCTGCTGTAATTGTTTAACCACCAGCGTGTTTTTAAAAAGCAAAAATTCGGAGACATTTTGTTCGTCTACCCGCATAGATCCCACGCGGTGGATTACCCAATCTCTCTCACAGAGAGGAGGGTTCAGCCCCTGCATTTGGAACATTACAGTTATATAACATTGCTTGCCAACCAATGGTATGTCGAGAATTTTTGGACGTGCTTTTCGTACACGTGGAGTTATTATTAATTCCGTGTAACAAGTACCGACGCGGTAAAGTTGGATAGTGATTGGCAGTTGGCAATATAATGAATAGCAACAGTATTGTGTGGGCTGAGGCCAGTAGTTACTGCCATGTTCTGATTCATATTGACATTCATTGTGTATTGGTTCCTCTTCCTTCTATTCTTGTTATTTTTGTCGTTATAACTCTGGCTAGGCCGTTCCATGGTACATGGGGGACATCCGCACAAAACGTCTTGGGAATACTATCATTTTGTTTGTGCGTACAGCTAATGAGTGGAATTTCTTGCCGGAGTCTGCGTTTCCTGAAAGCTACAACCGAGGAGTCTTTGAGCCAAGAGTGAATAGGTTACTTATAGGCAAGCGTACTCCTTGGTCTATGTTCTGCTGAATCGGACCTGAGCATATAAGAATGACCAGTTTCGAATAATTTTAAAAGGGTCATCATTATTCCAGTACTGGGATACAGGGAGAGGGGAAGGGAAGACTAGCTCCATACTTTTATCCCAAAGCAAAAACGACAGCTGGAATTCGGCCCTTGAGCCAACTTTTCCCGAGAGTGTCTTTATAGTTCATTGTCCCTTAGAAAACTCGACATTGCAGCGAACCAGCCAGCAAAATGGCGACTACAAACATTAAGATTAACAATGCCATCGCTCTTTATACATTGCAACAAAGAAAGTACATATTTGCCTCTATACGATCACCATACATGCATCAAACCAAACGTGAATATGACGTCACAACTACAGACGCGCAACAATGCGTCAAGAAACAGTTCGAAATTCTAAATATAAATGCAACAGTCAACACAAACTTGTGTGTACTAGACTACAGACGGTTTACATGTGTGCTGTCTATCAATACGTTAGCGTATGTGTGAGTGTAAGTTTACAAACAGAACACACATGTGCAAAGTTCACACGTGCGGGCATCGCGTGGCGTTGTACTCATGTGCTGTTGTACACACTAGTTTAGTTCTTACGTCAGATGTATTGGCTGTATGCGTCGTTGCCTTGCGTTTTAAAAAGTTGGAGTTTGTAACTATGGAAGTTGGGACGGCGAGAAATCAAGATGGCGTTTTGAAATCGGTGTTGCTTTTAATATCACGCTTGTATGGGCTAAAGGGGTAGGCAAAGGTGTTTAATACATCCATATTCTCACAATTATTTCAAGAATTGGTGTAATAGGGTACAACTAACAGGGCATATCCAGGTTTCGGGTTGATATTGAGAAATTCCTGATTAAAACCCCCATTAAAACCGTGTCGTTGTTCCGGTCAAACTTAGATTAATTTTCTTTGATAAAATTTCGCATTATTGTGGAGACCTTTAAATACTGATTGTCCTTGCTTGATATTAATTTTGTAATTTAGCTTAGAGCCAAGTAGGAATTATTGTAGACCTTGTTAGGGCACAGCAACAAAATAAATATAACCAAAAATAAACAACTCAATATTACTACTTCTAGTGTTTAAAGAGACCTAGCTAAGGAGGTTTTTTTCATCAACTTTCAATTACACTGTTTTACCCCCAAACAAAAGCCTTATAAAAACTTCACCCAATATAATCCAACCAAGTGATTTTCAACATCTAATAGTCAATGTCTTGCAAGACCATGCAACCTTCAAGGTCCGACCTTCGCGAGCTCTTGATCTACTTGTTGTACTCTGCTTCACGCTCTTACCTATTAAGTTAGAGGCATTTGTTTCAAGTTCATTCTAAGTTATACGGCCATTGATAGGCGTGGCTACCGAGAATGTTCGTCAAGTACCCATAACACAACACGAATTTTCAATTTTGTAGAATCATAATGTATCATCGGATACGTTTTTTTTTTAATTTAAAATCGACGACCACTGCTTTGATAGCTTCCTCGCCTAGTATATTGAACATAGTCTGTTCAAGACCATGTGACCTTCAAGGTCCGACCTTCGCGAGCTCTTGATCTACTTGTTGTACTCTGCTTCACGCTTTTACCTATTAAGTTAGAGGCATTTGTTTCAAGTTCATTCTAAGTTATACCGGCATTGGTTGGAGTGATGTAGGCGTGGTTGCCGAGAGCATTGATCAAGTACACATACCGAAACGAATATGTATCTTTATACGCCATGAAATGGATTATGAAGCAATAAATATATTGAGTACTAGCGGACGTCACGCGGTTTCACCTGCGTAGTTCCCGTTCCTGTGGGAATACGGGGATAAAATATAGCCTATGTTACTCGCTGATAATGTAGCTATCCATTGCTGAAAGAATTTTTCAAATCGGTCCAGTAGTTTTTATGTTTATTCATTACAAATATACACACACACACAAAAATTAAAAAAAAAATCGTCTTTATAATATTAGTGTAGACTAGCGGACGTCACGCGGGAAATAAATAAATAAAATATAGCCTATGTTACTCGCTGATAATGTAGCTATCCATTGCTGAAAGATTTTTTCAAATCGGTCCAGTAGTTTTTAAGTTTATTCGTTATACAAAAATACAAATCGTTCCTCATTGTAGTATTAGTATAGATAAAATCTAGGGCCCCACGCACAACGGTGGCACTGCCAACAAATATATCAGCAAGCCACTCACCTCAAAGCCTCTCTCTTCTTTATAAATAGTATCGGCACAGCATGTTTTAACTACACAACATCGCAAGTGTCCAATAGCAGTGAAACGTTCAGTTTCTAGTTAATTTACACGCCACGATCATCGTGTAGTATGTAATTATAAAAGACTTGGTTTACACGCGGTTTGGCTCGCATGATCGGTCGGACGGAGTCGAGTTCAGTTTCTCTGTTGTCAAATCAAAGAATTTATGGTTTGGGAATACTTTTATTGATGTTTTAATTTCTTTTCCTTTTTTGCATTTTTGTAAAACTACACGATACGCATTTTAATTACAACTTTTGTTAGAATTATTTTTTTGTCTATTCTGTCTCCTGGACTGAAAGAGACTAGATCCCACGACACAGGGTAGCCTAGTGTGGGGTCTAGGGTCTAAATTTAGTTTGTAATCTGTATTATTTTTGGCATAATAAATTTAATTTTAATTTTAAATATAAACCCCACCACTAGAACCTAATACACACCTCACACGCACATTTAATATTTATTGTATTTTCGATAGAGCACCAAGCAAAAATATTGATTGGTGCTCTGCTGGGAGTAGTTTTAGTGCTCTAAACATTAATGCTCTTAAAATCGTTGCTCTAACGGGAATACTCCGTATTTCCTGATGGATACTGGAGGTCTTCAAGTCTACAGTGAAAGTAACTTCAAGGCAAGTACGCTTCGGGCTGGTACAGAGGATATTTTTTATGTGTAACATCTTTCCTCTCGCTTTCCTGTAACCTGTGGGAGTGATTTCGTGAAATGGGACGGAGTGTGTAACAGGAAGCGGAGGAAGCGCGCGCTATTTGATTTAACCAATGAGCGCGCCCTATTCGATTTGACCAATGAGCGCGCGCAGTGGTCGAGTTGGCTGTCAGTTGGTACTTTTAATGTTAATGTCGCTTTTTATCAAGGTGAGACGTCAGATGTTACACATCCTATGCGACTACTGTAAGACTCGCTCGGTTTTTTTCTGTTTCTTTTGGGGTAAATAAAACACATTAGGTAATCATTATTTAATGAGTCCTTCTAGCTGGAAGGGGACACACTGACACACCCAATTTCAATGGATCCCAATTGCATACCAAATTGGCTAATCAATCCCCCTAGCATTTTCCCAATTATTTGGGGTCGGCTTCCACTCTAACCGGATGTAGCTGTATACTAGTACTAGCTTTTGCCAGCGACTTCGTACGCGTATATTCCGTTTTTTAGGGTTCGGTACCTAAAGGTATATCCGTCTGTCAACAGGCTGTATCTCATGAACCGTGATAGTTAGACAGTTGAAATTTTCACAGATGATATATTTCTGTTGCCGCTATAACAACAAATGCTAAAAACTAGAATAAAATAAATATTTAAGGGGGCTCCCATACAACAAACGTGATTTTTTATCGTTTTTGCTCGATTTTATGTAGACGCTTGAAATATTCATGGATTTAGTTATATGTTCACTTTAAAAATAAATCGTAAAATTAAAATAAAACAAATATTTAAAGGGGAGCCATACAACAAACGTGATTTTTTTGCCTTTTTTATAGATAATGGTACGGAACCCTTCGTGCGCGATTCTGACTCGTTTCCGTATAGCCTTCCTCATGAATGTGGCTATCATATACAAACATAATTTTCCAAATCCGACTAGCAGTTCCAGAGAGAAGCGCGTTCAAACAAACTTTTTAACTGTATTATATTAGTACAGATTATAAATTCAAGTTTAAATATGTTCTTACTACAATCAGTCACAATAGAGAAGGGAGAGGAGACTTGCCCAGCAGTGGGAGTCAAATTAAACTAGCAAAAAGGAAATCTAGCTAAAGGTACCGTACAAAGTATATGAGTATCAGTCACCGCCTGTCTCTGTATATGTATATCGCGGGCGTGTTTCTGATAACATACGGCATAAAGTACTTATTGAGCACGACCGGTATCGGGACGGGCGATAGCATATATGGCTGTTGGTTCTGAGGCACGCGACTCGGTATGATACGAGCCTTATCGCGGGATCTTTGACGTATCGGCACGGAGTGTGTATGAGAATGGCGTGGTAGAAATATGTACCGACCAGGAACGGACTCATCGGTCTATAAAGTTACTGCTAATGCCCGCCCCCTACAGCGCTGTCCATCTTTTTTTTTTATGGATGGGAAATCATCAAATGACTTCTTCCGCTCTGGGTGGAGCGGAAGGGCGTGTCAGACTCTTACTGACTAAAACCCATCCGTGTTCCTTCTAAAGCCCTTTGCGTTCCAGGGCCGCGGTGACTCTTTCGAACAAATTCCGCAACCCTTTTTTTTTTTTTTTTTTTTTTAAGGATGGGAAATCATCAAATGACTTGTTCCGCTCTGGGTGGAGCGGAAGGGCGTGTCAGACTCTTACTGACTAAAACCCATCCGTGTTCCTTCTAAAGCCCTTTGCGTTCCAGGGCCGCGGTGACTCTTTCGAACAAATTCCGCAACCCTGGCAGGCTCTGGCCCTAGCGGACCCCGTCTTCTATGCTGACATCTCTTTGAGGCGCGCGTGAAACACAACGCGCCATCGACCCGGGCCATCCATTTAAGTGGACCTACCGAGTCATTTAAGTGGGCCTCATCAGAAGGCTTAAAATCACTCAACAAATTCCGCAACGAACTTGCACCCTTGCAATTGAAGAATGTTTATGCGAATTCATAGTTAATCAGTGAGAACCAAGATGGCGCTGTTGCTGAATCTTCCACATCCCGAGAATTTACATTCGTAATGTTAGCAATTTGTGTTTTGTTGACCTTACGCAATTTGGTTTGAAGCCGCTGGGAACAATTTTAGTATTTTATTATCTTCTCTAATATATAAAATTCTCGTGTCACAGTGTTTGTAACCAAACTCCTCCGAAACAGCTTGACCGATTGTTATAAAATTTTGTGTGTATATTCACTAGGTCCGAGGATAGGATGTAAACTATATTTCATACCCCTTAGTGATAAGGGTGGTCCACCCCAAATTTTATTTATTTATATTTTGGACATTTTTTATTTTTATTTTAAATCATTTATGATTTGGCATTAAAAATACATACAGCCCTACATTTTCACCCTTCTACCACTAACCCCTATTTTTTAATAGCGATATTAAACAAAGTTGGGTTAGTTACACCGTTTATAACTCAAGAATGGCCGGACCGATTTTGTCTCTGCCCCGGATAGCAGAATAACTATTAAAACATTGGCGAAATTCGTACGCAACGCCATTTCTGATACATGAAAAAATAATTATGATGTGGTACGATGTTCGCCGGGACAGCTAGTTTAACTAATACAACTGTGGAGCTCTTAGGAGGAATCTATAATAATCTTATTTATTTAAAGCCAATTGTGTCCCACTGCAGGGCAAAGGCCTTCCTTTCTTCCTTCCATTCCTCCCGGCTTTGGGCAAGTGTGGACCAATCCTGCCGATAGGCGTCAAGCTCGTCCCGCCATCTTCGCCTGGGTCTCCCGCGATGTCGTCGGCCATTTTCTGGGACCCACATTGTGGTTCGACATACGGCAGACGTGGCCGGCCCAGTCCCAATAATAATCTACGGAGAGAAATTGTTTGGAGAGATTTTGAGCTCCTGGGAATAAGCCATAGACGCAAGCAAGATGGCTACCCCAACTAAAAGACAATATCAATAGAGACGCACAAAATATGAATTCAAAGAAACCTTTTTACTGTGAAGGTCACTCAGGTAGCAGATTCCGTCATAGGTCGACGTTCGTTTGTTATGTTTTGTCAAGGATCTTGAACTGAGACTTGAAGTCCGTTTACACGGGCGTATTTTTTGAGCAATTATTGCTCGGCAAGTTTAAGAAAAATATTTTTTTTTATGTGGGGTAGGTATGGCGTTTTGTGGCAATTAAATACTTTTTATACTACACCTGCTTGGAAAGTACCTTGATACTTTATCAAATTTACGGTAGAAAGTACGTCATTGCATATCGAACAAATATGCGGGGAGAAAACGCATCTGAGCGGGAGAGAAAAGTGTATGAAAATCCATTTCTTACGTGGTTTTTCTTTTTTAATTTTGGGTAAGACTATGCGCCGGTAACCTAAATATCAAAAGCCAAAAAGTTTTTACAGTGAGTTTTTATCTCCAAGTTCGCAAAATGACACTGGCCACTAGCTGTGTGTTGGATGGTGTCGGGCTGGCAGTGCGACCCTGCGGCGGCAGGATAAACAATTTGAAAAAAGAACATGTGAAAATTGCAGACGCCATTGGCGCCATTTCCAATTTGTGTGTTGTTTGAGGATTCAGTTTTAACTGCAACAATTTCAATATAAATTTCAATTAGTAAAGATTTCGTTTTTTATTTTCCTTCTAGGTGTAGTATAAAGCACTATGTATCACTCGAGAGAAACTGCGATTCCCGATCTTGGGTGTTTTAAAGCCCTCGCCTACGGCTCGGGCTTCAAACGACACCCTCGACGGTAATCGGTCACTTTCTCCTCTCGGTGAACAATGTACTATTCTTTCATATATTGTGGAGCAATCTGGAGAAATTAGTGGAGCGATCTTCAGCAACATAAATAATATGCGACAATTTTTTCGGCAATATTGTTTTTAATTGCTTTTATATTCCATATTGCTATCTCCGTCTGTTTTTTTTTTTTTAACTGTTTTACTCGTTCTGTATGGTATCAGTCGTAAAGGAATAGCGCCATCCCATCACTTCTCGTGGGTGTCGTAAGAGGCGACTAAGGGACTCACCAGAGAATGCAATCGCCAACCCAAGCGTGGTGATTATGGCATACCCCCCTTCCCTTTGAGGGAGGCCTATGTCCAGCAGTGGACGTCTTTCGGCTGATATTACTCGTATATCCAAAGTAATGCCTAGTTTCTTGGAGTTTCTCCTTATCGCTCAATGTTATCATTGCAGAACATTTCGCCAAATTGCCGTTTGCTCCCGTTGCCGTATATTCCTTGATATGTTGTGACGATGTAGCGGCATCAATGCCGCCACATGAAAAACTAAGAAACGAAATTTGTACGGCTACAAAAAGAACCGCAGCGCCATCTACGACGAACTAACAACGAAATCCTGCATCGCGCAAGCAAAGGTCTCCGCGCGATTTGAAAATATACAACAGTCCGAATATCAACTGATCGGGCAGTTGCCCACCAGACACAACAACCGTCGTTCGGAGGATACTCCCATTTTTCAGTGGAAGTGTGCGGGACTTTACTCTCTGTACCGCATACCTCCATTACGGCACAATTAAACCAGTATTGTTTAAATTTGATCAATTTTCATTGCCCGTGTAAACGCACCTTGAGATGAGTATTAAATTTGCGGACGCGTTCGTTATCAAACGGGAATTTGATAAACAGTATTCGATTAGGTCATTAACTTTTTTGTTTTGTTCTGAAATTGTAAACACGGAAGTCTGGCGATGACTCCCGGTTATTGTTTTTGTTGATAAAAAATGGTGATAGTTATTATGGGCTTGAAGTTTGAATCTCCCTAAGATATGCCAAAATGACCTTTGCACCCTTTTTTTAGGGTTTCGAAGTGTGTATGAATAACGGAATGTATGAAAAAGTATTTTCTTTTTGTGTTTGTTACTTCATAACTTCGTCATTTATGAACCTGAAATGAAAGGATCTACTTTCCAATTGGTCCGGTTAAAATCGGTTCAGTGGTTTGAATCAAAATAGCTGGAAAAAATATGTCGTCCAAGTGAACGAAAATGCGTATTTTGCTTTCCTGTAACTTTCCTAACTAACTTTGTTGTTAGGTGTGAGGTACCGCTAAAAAAAAAACTTTTTACAAAAAAATACAACCGACTTCACATAAATAAACACTCTCATTTCGGTAGTCGGTGTTAAAATACGAAGAAACAACCGACTTCCGAAATTAAGTTATTTTATACTTAGCAGTGTTTTTTAAAAAGTTTTTTTATTCGTAAATGTCATGACAATGTTTGTATGGAATACATTTTGGAAAATATGCCTTTGTACATAAACTTTATTATCACTAAGTTGTTTTGGTTTACAATAAATAATTTAGACGGTTTTAACAATGGCGTCGCTAGCAATGGCCGTCCAAGCGTCTCTTGAAATAATGCGTAGTTTTTAGAAGGCCTTCGCAGGTACCTACGCCGCAGTCGACTGCTGTTCGAACTGAAAGTCCCTCACGTTTCTTATTCCATACAAAAACGGACAAAAAGAAAACCACTGCTGTTTTGTTCGCATCGCCACGTGTATTCCTGACTCGCTCACTCACTATCTTGCACCCTTGGCGTGACAGAGACGGCGAGCATCCACGAATTTCGTATTTATGTCAAACTTTGTCACCGACCGCAAACTCTTATCGGCCAGTCACTCGAATATGAGCTCTATTTCTCGAATTTTTAAGCAATTTTTTGCGTCGACAGCATCGGACAATAAAGTGTGATTTTTCATTATTCACACGCGATTATCATAAGAATAACATCTTATTGGCTATGAAATATGGTTGAAATTGCAACGGCTAGTTTTTATATGCGAAACGACACCGCTCTCATAGTTAGTGACGTGCGAAATTAAGCTTTATGTTGATGGGAATAGGAGTGAAATTAGGTTAATGATGGGATTTCGGGTAAACCTGGGTTCCCGAAAACATGCGGGGTCATCGACCGCTCCTCAGCCTCTTATGAACTATTTGAGGGTTGCGTTCTCCGAGAGCGTAGAACTGAACTATTCGGGATGAACGATGCTTCCTTTGACCAAGATTGTTTAGGGAGAGCCCTTGTTTGTACAAGCTGAGCCCAGTTTCGGCAGGAGTTCATTTGAAGATGTAGTATGTATTCTCATGTCTTTCTTGAAATAAAAACGCTGTTTTTTGGCGTATTTTGACCAAGTTCGTTAGAAGACACACTCAGAATCGGCACATTTGTGTGATCAATATTCTAGTTAGCCCGTTCCACCACTCCCTAATATGATAATATCTCTCTCTAATATAAAAAAATCTGGCAGATTTTTCGCACTATTTCGCTTGTTACTAGCAAATAGTGCTGGGTATTGTAATTTTTGAAGTGAAAACTTCTTTGGCGGCGTTGTGCACTTTTTGGGATGGATAAAAAATGTTAAACTCGCGTCACGCGTGACCTGATCGAAAATTCGTAAGACGGAGGGAAAGTTCTGAAGTGTTAAATTTTAAATGTAATATAAATTGTCATGTTTGTGTACGATAGCGCAATAAATTAATATTGTATTTTACCACATATATGATAGTACTTTTATACTGATAATTAAAGCAATTCGTGCGAAATTATTCCTTAACCATTCCAAAATATCAAAAATGCACAACGTTAATGTCCAAGTTTACATTTTTGCCGGCACTCCGGAGTGCAACCCGTTGTTTTTTTTTTTTAAACTTTGCCCCACACTAGGAATTTCTTCTGTATCGTGGGTGTGTTTACAAATATACAAACTCACATACACATACAGCCAGACCCGGAACAACTATCTGTAGGCCATACATTTATATTTGTTCCGTGCGAGAATCGAACCCGCGACACGCAGCGCAGCAACCAATCGCTCAACCACTGCGCCAAACGTGTCGTCCTAGGCTCTAAAATAGGCTCTATATATGCGAGGTTATTATCTATTTTTCTCTTTGTCCAAAACCAACTATTTACTGATTTTTTCTTACTTGTACCATCCCTACCTTGTTGCTATTTCACCAATTTGCACTAAACGTTTCCAAACGTCTTTTATAATGCGCACAGCAAAGGAGTGGAACTCTCTGCCTGCGTCTGTGTTTCCGAACGCATACAACCCTAATCTCTACAAAATTAGAGTGAACAGGCCTCTTCTGGGTAAGCTCGATCCATCGTCGACTTTGTCTCTGTCATCTATGACAAAACCCATATTAAATTAAAAAAGGGGTAAAATTGCGAACACAGACAGCACTGCACAGTGCGCAAATTTGGTGAGAATAGTTACTACTGCGTATGACGTGTGTGTCCTGCAATCTCTCTCCTGTAAAAAATAATTAAAATACTTTTTAAATCCAGCTTGACAAATGTTAAAGTTTCAATAAACCGGGCATTCAATCAATTCAGAAATAACCTTTAAAGACACTTTGATTTCTGCCTGCCCCAAATCTATACTAATATTATAAAGAGGAAAGGTTTGTATGTTAGTATGTAGTACAAATAAACTGAAAAACTACTGGACCGATTTGAAAAATTCTTTCAGCAATGGATAGCTACATTATCAGCGAGTAACATAGGCTATACTTTATCCCCGTATTCTCACGAGAACGGGAACTACGCGGGTGAAACCGAGTGACGGCAGCCAGTCTTACATAAACCTCGGTTTGGAAAGTGCCAATAAGAATCGATCCTTCGAAAAGGAACAGGAAACAGGTTCTTAGCACTTAAAAAACAACTTTCGTGAACTGATTTCGGTCAAAAGCGAACGGCTTACTGTTATATTGAAGCGGTACCTATATTTATGTAATCTTGCCAAAAACCAGACGTGTGGAAACGGGCGAAATCGACAGGACGCAGTATGTTTCGTAATTTTAAACGTTTACTCCTCGCAAACAATCAAATTGGCTGGCTGATGTGATGATACATAATCTTGCAGGTCCTTCGTCTTTGTAAGTATAATATACGATTTTAATCAAAGTATCTGGATGACCGAACTTTGCTCGGGTAAACGTTTTCTAAAAATGAAACCTAGCTAGATCGATTTATCGCCCCCCTAAATCCCCCTGCATACTGAATTTCATGAAAATCGATGGAGCCGTTTCCGAGATTCAGATTATAAATACAAGAATTGCTCATTTAAAGGTATTAGAACTCTGTCATTTATGAACCGATTTGAAAAATTATTTTTTTATGTGAAAGGATATCGTTCCGATTGGTCCATATCAAAATCGGTTCAGTATATTAGTTTTTAAATCAAAATAGTAAAACATAACTGGTGGAAGTTCTATTGGTTTTATCTTCAGGTGTGATGTTACATTATGTTGTGGATTCTCATTTACGGAGAAGAACGTGCAAGAAACTCCACGGACACTCTTTTAAACACTCACTTGAAACAACTGGTGAAAGTTCTATTGGTTCTATCTACAGGCGAGATGTTATATTATGTTGGGTGGATTCTCATTCATGATCTGAGCCATTATAACACCCTAACAAACAGCTTCTACCCTTATTGCCTGCTCAAAATATGAGGGGTACAAAAAGGGCTCGGAATGGTTCGTAAATATTGTACGAAGCGGGAGTGCTTGGTTCTGTAAACTTTATCTGGAACATTGATTATATATACTGCACTTCAGCAATGTAACACAATTTTATATCAGAGTGCCTTGCGAGTTATTTTGCGTCGTAGATAAGTGAGGAGAACTCGCCAAGAATAATGGGAAAAGGGAAGAAGTAGTACTATGAAAGCATAGGTTTTATTTAAAACTGACTTGCGCGCGACTTCGTACGCGTTTGTCCCGTTTTTTCCGTTACCGTAGGAATTTCGTGAAATCTTCTCTTAGCGCTCCCCTGCACTCCCCAAGGAAGGTTATGTAGCGGCATCAATGCCGCCACATGAAAAACTAAGAAAAAAAAATTTGTACGGCAACAAAAAGTACCGCAGCGCCATCTACGACGAACTACCAACGAAATCCTGCATCGCGCAAGCAAAGTTCTCCGTGCGATTTGAACATTTACAACAGTCCGAATATCAACTATAGGGCAGTTGCCCACCAGACACAACACCCGTCTGGTCGGATGATCCTCCCATTTATAGTTGAGATGTGCGGGACTTTACTCTTTGTACCGCATACCTCCAAAGTTCCTTCAAAATTTCAGCTTCCTACGACCAGTAGTTTCGGCTGTGCGTTGTCTGTCAGTCAGAAACGGAAGAATTTTATAAATTAAGATTGGACCCGTATTTTTTGCCTTTTCATGTAAAAAATTACAAAGATCAAGAACATCAAAGTTCAGGACTGGCTTGTGACGTCAATAAAAATTGTGACAAGGCGTGAGGTCACGAGAAATTTCAATGCACTGTATCATCCCCATTTTTGTTTAAGGAAATTGCATGTCCAATATTTTTTTTCTAGATTTCTTGGTAGCTAGCTAGATTCTTTAAAAGATCTAATAGATTTTTTAAGGAATATACTCCTAAATTTTCTTGTATGAAAAAAACATTTTTACAAAAAACTACTTGCCGACTTCCGAATAAAAAAAAACACTACAAACTATAAAATAACTTTAATTTCAGAAGTCGATGTTTTTGGTAATTTCTTCGTATTTTAACACTGACTTCCGAAATTCAAGTCATTTAAATTATATTTGAGAAAGTATATTCCTTAAAAAAATAGATCTTTTAAGTAATCTAGCTAGTTACCAACCGTTAACTTGGATGATATATTTTCTATTTCCTCCAGCTATTTTGATTTAAAAACCAAGGTACTAAACCGTTTTGATTAAATTTCTATGGGACAAATCGGAACGTATATCCTTTCACATGAAAAAATATTTGTTCAAATCGGTTCATAAATGACGGAGCTATGAGGTAACAAACATAAAATTTGAGAACCTCCTTTTTTTGAAGGCGATTAAAAATTAAAGAGTAATATCGCACGATATTACATTTTGACATAATTCACATTCACATACGAACTGTAGCACAAATTATTTTGATGTTACGTAACGACATTCACATCTCATTTTCGTTTAATTTTATGCAACATCCGCACTTAGCTTACAAAATGTTCAGAGTAAAGTAAAATATAACTGAAGAATATTTCCGCTTCAAAATTTACTTTCATTTCATAATACAAAAATGTGAATACCTACATGGTCTTTAAGGCTACCGGCAGATGTCCCGAACACTCGCGTAATATATCGTTGAATGGCTTAAACGTTAATCGTGTCGCGAAATTTAAATACCTGGGGCATTTCCTTCTTTCATTGGTCTATTCAGAGTTCAAAGACCAATGAAGGGCCAAGTTTCCAATTTAACTATCACACCAAAACAGATAAATTGTAGACCAGACAGCTGATTGGTCGCAAGTTCATGTCAGTCCACAATTTCTCGGAATGTCCGCGAGATCATAGACTATCAAATTTTGAAAAAATGTTCAGTTCACAATTTATCGAGAGTTTACAATCTCTCAAGTTATTTTATAATCTTACGATGTTTGCTATTTTCCGGTGACATTTACAATAAGCCCCTGCATGCCTTCACGCCTCACAGCACAGCTCGGAAATATTTATTTTTTATCTTTATGCCTCTAAAAGTTGACCCCTTACCAAAAAAATAATTATTTACGCTATCGGTCTAGTTGAGACGAAGCAAGTACAGACCTCACCAGAGAATGGGCAGCAGCATTCTCTGTGCATTGCAACAGATACACTGCGATCGCCAACCCGCCTGCCAAGCGTGGCGATTATGGCAAACCCTCTCTCTTGGGGGAGACTTATGTCCAGCAATGGACGTCTTTCGGCTGATGATGATGACGATGACGATGATGAAGTACAGTCAGACTGTCTGACACACGAGTGATATTATTATCCCTCATACAGTAAAGTCCCTCACACCTCAACTGGAAATGGGAGGATCCTCCGACCAGACGGTTGTTGTGCCTGGTCAGCAACTGCCCAATAGCTGATATTCGGACTGTTGTATATATTCAAATCGCACGGAGAACTTTGCTTGCGCGATGCAGGATTTCGTTATTAGTTCGTCGTAGATGGCGCTGCGGTTCTTTTTGTTGCCGTACAAATTTCGTTTCTTAATTTTTCTTGTGGCAGCGTTGATGCCGCTACACAATAAATAAGGGTTCCGTAATTCATTCGGGCGTACGAGCTCATCATCTGCCTAGCCTTTTCCCAACTATATTGGGGTTGGCTTCCAGTCAAACAGATCCAGCAACCAGTATTTTTCGAGGAGCGGCTGCCTACCAGACTTCCACTACCCATTAACTGGGTAACGCGGTACTCCTTGGCAAGACTGGTGTCAGATATTCTGGCTTCTGACTATCCGAACTACGGACCCTAAAAAGCACAAATGAATCATGACCGCTTATACAACATCTTACCCACAAAAAACAGCCTACTTTTTATTGCCCTTTTTATCTTATCAAAGGTTTACGCAACACCACGATGTAGCCAGCCTGTCGCTTTGGAACGCTAGGTGAAAGCGGTCCGCTCGAACTGAGCACCTCGACCCAACTCGACTCGCCTCGACTTGCCTCTGATGGCCCGCCTGGTACCGAAACTTTTTGCGGAATTGAAGGCAAAGGGCTTTAGAAGGAACACGGATGGGTTTTAGTCAGTAAGAGTCTGACACGCCCTTCCGCTCCGCCCAGAGCTGAAGAAGTCATTTGATGATATCCCATCCACAACCACTTTCAAAGCCACATTGCCTGGTGTATGTACCAAAACTAAACAACGTAGTCTGGAACAAAAAAAAAACCATAAGAAATCGTAACTGTTTCAAATTGGCAATCTTGGAAAATGGGTTTTGGAATGAGCAAAAAAATTATTCTGATTGAGTGAACGATACTTCAGAAGTGCCTATCGTACATACAAACATAAGAACGCCAACTACTACGAAACGACATGGTTATATTTTATTTTCGTTTTGTCCCGTATGTATATGTCACCGGAAAATGGCAAACTCCATAAGATTATAAAATAACTTGAGAGATCGTAAACTCTCGATAAATTGTCAACTGAACATTTGGAATACGTTTTTAAGCATCAAAATTTGATAATCTAAAATATCTCCGTGACGGTTCGAGAAATTTTTGACTGACATAAACTGGCGACCAATCAACACTCGGGTCTACAATTTATCTGTTTTGGTGTGATAGTTAAATTGGTCATTGGTCTTTGTTGGTGTGAGCTCATATCTGAACAGACCAATGAGAGCCTTGTTTCCAGGTTTACTATCACACCAAAACGGATAAATTGTAGACTCGTGCTCTGATTGGTCGCCATTTTATGTCAGTCCACAATTTCTCGGAATTACTTCGCGAGATTATAGACTATCAAATTTTGATGCGTAAAAAAGTATTCCAAATGTTCAGTTGGAAATTTATCGAGAGTTTATAACTTCTCAAGTTATTTTATAATCTTACGGAGTTTGCCATTTTTCGGTGACATATACATATTATGTTGTCCCTCTTCTAGTTCAGAGCAAAGGCCTCCCTTGCCACTGGCTTTCATTTCGATTTTGATCTAGTACGGAAGCAGGCAGTCAACTAAATACAGTTACATTCAATCGATGCTGATGTATTTTATGAGAATCTGAAGCCATTCAATGAGATGACACAGTCATGATGACATAGGACGATGATTAAATAATATGATTCAGATAATATGATTTCCTCTACGTTCTAAATGCCTTGATTTTGAGTTTCATCATCATTTCTGCCTATAGGGAGATCTCTATTACATGTATTTAGAGAGACGCCTGTACCAACATTCAATCTTCCAGCCTTTCCGCGAATATAGTGGGGTCGGCTTCAATCTACTTATTTTTTTAGGATGGGAAGTCATCAAATGACTTCTTTCGCTCTGGGTGGAGCGGAAGGGCGTGTCAGACTCTTACTGACTAAAACCCATCCTTCCTAAAATGAATCGCCAAACGTGTTGACATTTTGGCGATTCATTTTTATTTATATATGTCACCTGAACACAACACTGTCTCAAAACTGCGGACTCCGTAAGATTTTAAAACATTTTAGTCGATTATAATTTCTCGATATTTTATGAAAAAATCGTTTTGTACCATACAATAAATTTTATCCAAATTCAATCATTTCCAATGTATCCGTGCCATATTAAGAAAAAATAGTTTACAATTTCACGCAATATTTTACAATCTTACGACGTTTGCAATTTTCCGGTGACATATACATGTAAGATTTTGGTCACTAAAGACACCCATCGAATTTATCTTCTTCCTTCTTTCGGACTTGTGAGGAGGTATAATCAGAATCAGCCTCTTTTAAGACCTCAGTGAGTGTGCCGTCGTTAAACGCTGGCCAGTGCGGGTTGGTACGTCACAAGTCTTCAATTTTTGAAGTGAAAACTTGTCTAGCGGCGTTGTGCACTTTTTGGGATGGGTAAAAAATGTTAAACTCGCGTCAGGACACGTGACCTGATCGAAAATTCGTAAGACGGAGGGAGAGTAGACCGCCGGCGCGGCGTAGGAGAGGAAGCAATATCTCCCTCTCTTTCTACCGCGCGGCGAAATTGTATGCTTCAATGCATGCATATGCAATTCGTGCGAAATTATTCCCCAACCATTCCAAAATATCAAAAGTTTTCACTTCTGCCGGCACTCCCGGAGTGCAACCTGTTTTTTTTTTCGATCTTTCTTTTTTAGGGTTTCCGTACCCAAAGGGTATATATGTCGTAGGATAATTTGATACTTCGAATCTTCGCGAAAATCCTAGGGGTTTTGCGAAAACGCGGATAATTAGACATAGGCGAAAAATTATCAAATCTTACTGGACAAAGTCAGGATTTTTGCGAAAATACTCGTTACTATAGTAAGATTTGATGTGCTCAACACTGATTGGCTACAATTTTGCTGGCTGACTTCTAATTGGTTCCTAGTTAATAACGTGCGGCAACAAATGATTGACATTTAAGACGTCAACCAATCAGAGACGATCTCTTATTGAACGCGCTGACCGACCAATCAGCGTTCTTATTTCATAACAGCCAGCGTTTCGTTTCGCAATATTGCTATAATAACGAGTATTTTCGCAAAAATCCTGACTTTGTCCAGTAAGATTTGATAATTTTTCGCCTATGTCTAATTATCCGCGTTTTCGCAAAACCCCTAGGATTTTCGCGAAGATTCGAAGTATCAAATTATCCTACGACATATATACTAAGTGTTCGCTGTCCGTCCGTCCGTCCGTCCGTTCGTCTGTCCGTCCGTCTGTCAGCGGGCTGTATCTCACGAACCGTAATAGGTAGACAGATTAAATTATCACTGATTCTGTTAAATAATCAAACCAAATTATAAATTAAAGGGGGTTCCCATACAAGTGTGTGTGTTTTTTTTTTCGGTTAATGATACGGAACCCTACGCGTCAAGAGTCCGACTCTCTCGGTTTTTTTCAAACATCTAAGAGCAACGGTGACACTGCGGACACAAAACGTGCTGTGTAGTTCCTGCTTCATTTCGAGTTCACCCCTACGAGCCAAACTCGTAAGTCAAACGACCTACGCTCAGAAATCTAGGCTTTGAAATATGCACATTTGCTCACCAACTGTCAAACATGGCAATTCATCTGGCTTAATCACAAACAACCGTTTAAAATTGAACTACTGCTCTAATATCACAGCAAAATTATATGACCGTCCGACAGAATCTAAAACAAAGAGGTGTGACGCGATCGTTGCGTCACTGGTCAGCGGAGCATGCGGCGTGTTTGTATGAAGGTTACACGTGGTACGGTGCTAAGCTACTACTTTGCGCAAGAGTTGCCCGTAACTGCGGAAATTATATCGACTTGGGATTGACTCTACAACGCCACGCGACAACGCTTTTTTATGGCAGTTAAAGTACACATTCTATGAAAACGCGACGTTGTTTCGCTGTCGTATTAGCGTTTCCATGTCGTATTGTCGCTTCGTTGTCGTATTGGCGCTTCGTTGTCGTTTTGTCACATTGTCAGTTTGTTGCGGATTTGTCGGTTTTTTGTTGCACGTTGGCATTCAAGTTGGAGAGGCGTAAACCGTCTACTAAATCAAAGAGCGGTGACGCGATCGTTGCGTCACTAGTAGACTACTCAGCGGAGCATGCGGCGTGTTTGTATGAAGGTTACACGTGTGTTGCTAAGCTGCTACTTTGCGCAAGAGTTGCCCGTAACTGCAGAAATTATATCGACTTGGGATTGACTCTACAACGCTACGCGACAACGCTTTTTTATGGCAGTTAAAGTACACATTCTATGAAAACGCGACGTTGCTTCGTTGTCGTATTGTCGCTTTGTTGTCGTATTATCGCTTTGTTGACACATTGTCAGTTTCTTGCGAATTTGTCGCTTTTTGTCGCACGTTGGCCTTTAATTTGTAGAGGCGTAAGCCGTCCGCTAAAACAAAGAGGTGTGAAATGATCGTTGCGTCACTACCCAGCGGAGCATGCGGCGTGTTTGTATGAAGGTTACACGTGCTACCGTGTTAAGCTGCTACTTTGAGCAAGAGTTGCCCGTAACTGCAGAAATTAAGAAGAATTTGTATGAAAACGCGTCGTCACTTCGTTGTTGTATTGTCGCTTTGTTGTTGTGTTTTCGCTTCGTTGTCGTATGGTCCCTTCGATGTCGTATTGACGCTATGTTGTCCCATTCTCGCTTCATTACAGAATTGTCGCCTTGTTGCCGCACTATACACGAAATCCAAACAAAGAGTCCGTACATACACATTATTGTCGTCGCAACGATGTCGGATTGTCATCGTAGTCGTTTTATTGCGTTGCAATAGTTGCGGAATTTGTTCGAAAGAGTCACCGCGGCCCTGGAACGCAAAGGGCTTTAGAAGGAACACAGATTAGCGGAAGAAGTCATTCGGTGCCCAACCTTAAAAAAAAATCTTTAAAAAAAATACTCTTATATCCACAAAATAATATGACCGTTAATGTAATCTAAGACAGCTAAGGAAATTATGGCACCAGGGATAATTATGTGACTCGCTTTTGGCGTGTTTATGCCTCAACGGCTTTATTAAATACAAGTGAATTTTGCTGTTACGGCAATATTACATACGTTTTATCCAAATTGATTTAAACGCGTAGAAATTATAGGTGTTACCTAGGGCGGACTTGGATTAGACTCGCAAAACCTATAGGGTACTTGCAGTTGACCTAGAATCATGAAATATCTTAAGAAGCAAAGGTCTCTACAATGGTACAGTACAACCGGTCTATTCCGTCAACATATTACAATGTTAACTTAGGTGAAGTGAACTGGCATTCCATCTTGTTTGTATATCATCATCTGCCTAGCATTTTTGCCAACTATATTGGAGTCGGCTTCCAGTAAAACCGGATTCGGCTGAATACCAGTATTTTACGTGAAGCGGCTGCCTACCAGACCTGCACAACTCATTATCTGGGTAACACGGTACTTCTTGGCAAGACTGGAGTCAGATTTACTGGCTTCTGACAATCCGTAACGACTGACAAAGATCTACAAATGACAGCCGGGACCAACGGCTTCAGGCTTAGAGAGTAACCCCCTGACTCGCACTTGTCCAAGTTCATTTAAATCCCTAGGTAGGTCAAGCTTTCTGCCAGGGTTGCGGAATTGTTCGAAAGAGTTACCGCTGCCCTGGAACGCAAAAGACATTTGAAAACGGGTGGGTTTTAGTCTGTAAAAGTCTGACACTCCCTTCCGCTCTGCCCAGAGAGCTAGAAGCTATTTGACGGTCCACAAAACAAAAGGTGGCAAGGTGCGACGGACCTCTGTTATCAGCCCTGCCGTTATCACAGTCTTTGTCCGACTTCACTGCGCCAGTTAATCTTGTATTCGTTGACTTAACACACAAAGCGCATTGTCGAGCGCCACTCGTGTTTGGAGTGACGATGTGACGTCATGTTCATACACTTACAGCTCGCAAACTCGTGTGGCTTTGTCTTGAAGATTGTCTGTGAAATAAGTCGGGCTAGAAAATGTATTAAAATACAACTTGTAACAGAATAAACGCAAATAACTTGAGAGATTGTAAACTCTCGAAAATTTGTCAACTGAACATTTGGAATACTATTTTACGCATCAAAATTTGACAGTCTATAACCGCGCGGAGTCATTCCGAGAAATTGTAGACTGACATAAAATGGCGACCAATCAGAGCACACGTCTACAATTTAACCGTTTTCATGTGATAGTAAACCTGGAAACAAGGCTCTCATTGGTCTATACAGAGAAAACAAAGACCAATGAGGGGCCAAGTTTCCAATTTAACTATCACACCAAAACAGATAAATTGTAGTCCAGACAGCTGATTGGTCGCCAGTTTATGTCAGTTAACAATTTCTTGGAATGACTTCGCGAGATTATAGACTATCAAATTTTGATGCGTAAAATGGTATTTCAAATGTTCAGTTGACAAATTTTCGAGAGTTTACAATCTCTCAAGTTATTTTATAATCTTACGGAGTTTGCTACTTTCCGGTGACATTTACATGACAAGCAAGCGCGTGCCCTGTACGCCAAACTTGAATCAAATCATATGTTATACTTAAGATACATCTACATGATTGAAGACTTCATTTAATAGCCGACGAGGCGGATTAAACGTATCTACCCCGCTTCCTTTGCGACGAAAAGCGTAGATCGAGAATGTCTTAATTTAAGGAAATTATTTGCTTACTCGGTAACTCCTTGCTAGAGCAAATGATAAATTACTCACGTGTGCAATTTAGATATTAAAGGACTAGAGAATACTGAAAGCCAAGTTAAATACAGGCTGTCTCTATCCATTTCAGGTTTTTAATTTGGTTTACAATAAAGTATCTGACCTGGATGACCGGTCAAAAGCGAACGACTGACTGTTATATTGAAGCGGTACCTATATTTATGTAATCTTGCCAAAAACCAGACGTGTGGAAACGGGCGAAATCGACAGGACGCAGTATGTTTCGTAATTTTAAAAGCGTTTACTCCTCGCAAACAATCAAATTGGCTGGCTGATATGATGGTGATGAAACATAATCTTGCAGGTCCTTCTTCTTTGTAAGTATTTATACGATAGTAAACGTTTTCTAAAAATGAAACCTAGCTAGATCGATTTGTCGCCCCCGAAACCCCCATGCATACTGAATTTCATGAAAATCGTTGGAGCCGTTTCCGAGATTCAGATTATAGATATACAAGAATTGCTCGTTTAAAGGTATTAGATTAGATACATATGCCTAGCCTTTTCCCAACTATATTGGGGTCTGCTTCCAGTCAAACCGGATTCAGCTGAATACCAGTATTTTACGTGGAGCGGCTGCCTACCAGACCTCCACAACCCAGAACTAGGTAACACGGTACTCCTTGGCAAGACAGGTGTCAGATTATCTGGCTTCTGACTATCCGTAACGACTGCCCAAGATCTACAAATGATAGCCGGGATCAACGGCTTAACGAACTTTCCGGAGGAGTCTCGGTATTTTAAGATGGTCACCCATCCACAGACCAACCTCGGCAAGCGTTGCTTAACCTTGAAGATCGACCCGTGCAGCTGTTATTATTTAGCCACGAGCTTCTCTCCTCTCCGCTCCTATTTATTTATATAAATAAATAAATATTACTTCTTCCGAAGAAAAGGGAATTGATTGCGTGGCCAATAGTTTTTGTAGGGCTCATTCGACCAACGTCAGATCTATCCATGAGAGAATTTTGAGGGTTCGGCAATTTCTCATTAAAAACTGTCGAACGGGATTTTTTAAATAATAATAATTAATCCACTTATTTCGGTAATTTACACCCATTGCATAAAATCAACAAGTAATTAAAACAACACCAAACCATAAAATAAGACAAAAATAAAGTCGGAAATATCTCAAAAATCCGTTGCAATAATCCGTTCAAGACATGTTATTTCTAAGGCAGTAGCTGCATTAAAATAAGTGCCGATGTACCTTAAATGAAATAACCACATTCCTTACTTATCATAGGGCGAATTCTATTAATTTTTAAACAACGTTCGCTTACGCATCTGAGTAGCAATTGATAAAAAAAAAACACATCTAACCCTAAAATATCTTTACCTGCAGTGATGGAAGCAGCGCCGGCAGTCCTAAAGAGGCCTGCGTGGCGGCCTCCCCTCCACCTGCGCCCGCGCCGGTCAAGCGCGACGTGCGCCACCACCACCCGCATCAACCACACGGCCCGCACCAGGCGCATCCGCATCATGAACAGCATTCTAGGCCGCTTAGTTTAGGTGAGTTCAGTTTACGTTTATTTTAGTAGTGAAGGGATGTGGTAGCTTATCGATATCGACTTCCCGCTATCACAGTTGTGAACACGATTTGAATATACTCGTATATCACCGCCCGTCAACAACCAACGGGCAGTTGCACACCAGACAACAACGGTCTGGTTGGAGGTTGCTCCCTTTAACCTTTTGCGTGTCTTAACAGATTTTTATCGTCCAATCCTGACCAAGCCCTTATGTGTAACTGTCCGACTTAAGACATTTGGAGCATTTTTTCTTATGTCGAACTGTGTAACTTAAGACACGCAAAAGGTTAAAGGAGGTAGCGGCGACTTTCTACAAAAACGGTACCAAATTTGAAGACATGTAATATCAAACGCAAGCCTATGAATAAAAAATGCACTCACTCTCTCAGGGCAGATGCAGGTGTTCCAGCTGTGGGACACGATAGTGCTACTGCACTCCTGCTGTATCATGTTGACACCCTTGGTCAAAGATATGACTCTAAACTAAGCAATAAATTAAGTATTGGGTGGACATTCCACCCAAACGCACAAAACGTTTTGGGACGTCGGATTCCTGCCGGAATCTTGTGTTTCCTGGTAGCTACAACCTGGGGGTCTTGAAGTCAAGCGTGAATAGTTTACTTCTAGGCAAGCGTAATCCATCGTCGACCACGCTCGCTTTCCATAAGGTCATGTTAGCCGCGTGCATTGTGACCGCAAATTCTCCACGCAAGGGGTGCCCGAAGATGGACGGTGCATCCGATGCCGGCCCAGAAAAGGTGGCGCAACGACACCATAAGGATGCGTTACCACCAGAGATGTGCGAGGATGCGTAGCAAGGGGTGTGTTTGTTAAGAACCAATAGAATCACTTCATTTACCGAGTCTCGCTCTTCGCAGCTCCGGTGCAAACGGCTTAGCAGCGCGAGGTTTTTGTACGTAACAAGCGAAGGATGTGTTCTAGAGATGGAAGCGAGCAAGAAACTGAAAAGAATCCGCTACGCATCTCTCGCGCCACTCAGCTACTTCGCACATGTTTGGTGGAAACGCTCACATCGTTTCACTGCTTCATCACAGCACTCATTTTCCTCGCACATCTCTGGTGGAAACGCACCCTATGGGCTGGTACGAGGTTGCGCTTGAATGGTGGTATTCCAGGAAGAACTTGGGGGAAGCCTTTGCACAGCAGTGGGACAGTACGGTCTTATACAAAAAAAGAGACTGTAGTCAGAATCACAGGACCCCCTAAAAGTCCGCACACCAATCCAAGTTACACTGTACTATGGGCGTGGTTTCTGATGTGTATCGCTTGTCCGAAGGCGGCGGAGCAGGTGGGTCACGACGCGCTGAGCGCCGTGCCGCAGTTCCCTCCGAGAGACGCCGGACAGGTACTGCAACACACCCTATGGCCGGTAGACTAGAACGATGCCATTTCAAATGAAAGCTCACTGATCATCTCAGTCATCCACGCACAGCGAACCGAATGGAAGTCTAAATGCGGATAACGGATTCCCTACCCTACCCTCAGTCACAGGGCACTGAATTCGCACAGGGACGCCATTGGTAATGTTCCTTGGTCTCAGAAGTAGAGACGACGGAGCTAAGTGTGTATTTACGTGGAAAGTAGGCCTACCAACCGAAAAGGCGCCGTCCAATTCAGACAGGAACTCCTTGGCAGTTGTCAATAATAGTTGTAATAAAGAGTCTATATCCATCTGGAATAATTTACCTTTCAAATGGTGAAATAATGTTTTTAAATAGGTTCGTTGGCTCCGGTGGATCACTCTCCACATATATGTACATAAACTCTTGGGCATGGGCCTGCCTTTTCCCAACTATATTGAAGTCGGTTTCCAGTCCCCAATGCAGCTAAATGAATACAAGAATTTAATTCTCTTACCCGTAACGACTGCAAAGATTTACAAATGTCAGCCGGCTGGTTCTCACCATAGAACAAGAAGTATGAAAACTGTTCCCGCTGATCAGTCAGACAGTCACCAGCACCCTGCTTTCCATGTAAATTCACCCTAAAGCTTAAATTTATTTGGAACACCTGTGGCGGCGCAACTCGTCGCGTCACCAACAAAATTGTATACACCTCCATTGAGGGTACCAGCAAAACTGCATATAATCGGCAGCGCGACTGGCCACATCACCACCGCACCGCCGTCTTAGTGACCTGTAGCCCTTATACCAAAATCTAATCACCACTCATCCATTTAGCGCTAGTAACTCAGTTGTCAAGGGGAGACACGTGAGTAGAACATATATGTTTAAGTACAATAACGACTAGATAGTTACAGCTATGTTTGTAAATGTTCCACAGAAATGCGCGTCAGTCCAGGAGGAGCGGGGCCTTCGGCAGACCCTCCACATGTGATGCATCATCATCACATGGTAAGTTATCTTTCATTTTTGTGGAGTTTACTTTATAGGAGACACCTTAATGCATATCCCTCGAGCGATTCATCAGCCGATTAAGTAACCAAAATGACACTAATTACAACTTTAAACTCACTCCTTAAAACACAACTTCACTACTGATCACTTAAATCGCACTTGTAGATCGCTTCCGAAGTATTTGCTTGTATCGCAAATCCAATACTTACTCGGTCGCGAGCTATGCGGTCCTTATATAGGTCAGTTAATTCCAGAATATTCTACTGTCGAAACATCTGAAAAGTTCGCCTAAATACCGGCCCTGACTGACCAGATGTCGAGAACTCTAGAATGTTCTAGCATAGAAAAGTCTAGAAGGTACTTGACTCTACTAGTTCTGCTACTCGATACTAGATGGCGCTAGTAGTAACTAATGTCGTTATGTACCCGGCATTAATTCTGGCGCGTAACAACATCCTCGTTTTTTTTCACCCAGGATACAAACCCCCTCGAGGGCTCTGTGGAGTCCATGGTCAGTGGCGCAGGGTCCTCAGACGGTGAGCTGTCTTCCAAAGCAGGAGACAGCCCCAGCAGGAAACGAAGGCGTATATCCAGGCATCTGTCTTCAGGTAAATATTCAGCATATTATCTTCTGCCAGTAGTTTTGAATGAATGTCAGAAATTATCCCGAGGGCACATACTACGGAAATTAAAAAAAAATCCAAACTATAATCTATTTGCCAGTGTTGCGGAATCTGTTCGAAAGAGTCACCGCGGCCCTGGAACGCAAAGGGCATTCGGAGGCATACGGATGGGTTTTAGTTAGTAAGAGTCTGACACGACACAATTTGGTGCAGATATAGGAAGACTCCTTCCGCTCCACCCAGAGCGGAAGGAGTCTTCCTATATCTGCACCAAATTTCATCAGGATCCGTTCAAGCGTTCCGGCGTGATCCTTTCGCAATAAGGGTGTTGCCTGGTTTAAAAATAAAATGATTATATTAAGTCCGTCAGTTAGATTGTCAGTTAGAGTGTGAACGGGCGCCGTCAGTGGAGACTGGTCATCCCTTAGTTGCTACGGCCTCATTTTAATATTTGATACTATAAATTATATTTACATTGTTCTCATATATAGAAGCAACAAGGTTAATGTAACCAGGATTTTTGTAAACATAAAAAGGTTTAAAAGAGTGTCCGTGGAGTTCCTTGCACGTTCTTCTCCATAGAGATCTACGCTTTCGAACGTGCAAATAGCTTCATGTTTTTGACGAACTGACTTTGACAATTCAAAAGTACCTGATAATGGCTTATTTGAAATAAATGCTTTGACTTTGTCGAGACTCCGAGCATTGCTTCGTGATTCTTCTTGATCCATTGCTCTTTGGGTGACTTTATTAAGCCTTCTGATAAGGCCCACTATGAGCGACCACGTTTCAGTTCCATAAGTCATCTCTGACACAGACACTGTGGTATGTGACATGAGAAGATACCACGCCACGTCAAATACCCTATTGTAATAATATAGTAAGATTAGTCCATTTATGAACCAATCAAGCTAAATTTCTTCCGTCCCAGTCTCTTCAGGAAATCTAGCAGTCTAAAGTATTGTTTGTATGTTCCAGGGGAGAGTAATGTCTCAGTGTCAGCGCCTGCGGTCGAGCGTCGTACGCCAAGACACCACTATCAGCCGCCGTAAGTATTTCCAACTCTTTCCCCGATCATCTTGACTGATGGTGAAAAGAATTCTGGGCTCGAACGCCTTACTGCGAGTTTTTAAACGTATTTACTTGATTGCGTTTCCGTAAACGTCTGTTTGTACTAATAATAATAATATAATATAATATCTAGGGACAACTCACACACGGTCATCTGATCCCAAACTAGGCAGAGCCTGTGCTATGGCAACCAGACAACTGATAAACATACTTATATATTTCTAAATACATACATATTATAGACAAATTACACCCAGACACAGAACAAAATGATCATGCTCATCACACAAAGATTTGTCCTGGGTGGGAATCGAACCTAAAATCTAAAATGAAATAACGATACCAGAAGTATCAATTGACGTAAGGGACATTTACCCAAAATGCAAAAATAGCCCTACGACAATTAACGTAAGGTTCATCTTCGTAAAATGCCAAAATGTCCTGTACGTTAATTGATATTTCTGGTATCGATAAGCGCTGTCTGGTGACAAAATCGGAAACCCTCTTTTTAAGGTTCAGTACCAAAAAGGTAAAACGGGACCCTATTACTAAGACTCCGGTACCCGTCCGTCTGTCGGTCTATCCGTCTGTCACCAGGCTGTATCTCATGAACCGTGATAGTTAGACAGTTGAAATTTTCACAGATGATGTATTTCTGTTATAAATAAATACTCTGAATCTGAATCTGTTGCCGCTATAACAACAAATACAAAAAAAAAACAGAATAAAATAAATATTTAAGCCCCCTTAAATATTTATTTTATTCTGTTTTTTAGTCCCATACAACCAACGTGATTTTTTTTTTGCTCTATATTATTAACGGTATGGTACGGAACCCTTCGTGCGCTAGTCCGACTCGCACTTGGCCGGTATTTTCTTACAAATTAACTGCACTTCAACGCGATACTTTTAAAATCTTGCAGTAAGGCCACAGGAATACTTTATTGGGTTCTTAATCTTTTGAACGCCAGAGCATAAACGCATCGGTGTGCCCCCGACGCCAAGCCACAAATTCGCCGTACTTTTTATCACCGCTTGTCATAATATACGACAATGGCGTTCAAAATGTTAATACCATTGCACCAATTAATAGATTTGCCATGATACAAAAATCTGCGGTTGAATCAAAAGCCCTTTTTTCTGCTCGCCCTTTTACTGAATTGGTTTGTAGGGAATAGGTGTCCTGCCAGGGTTGCGGAATTTGTTCGAAAGATACCGCGGCCCTGGAACGCAAAGGGCTTCAGAAGGAACACGGATGCGTTTAGTCAGTAAGAGTCTGACACGCCCTTCCGCTCCACCCAGAGCGGAAGAAGTCATTTGATGATATCCCATCCTTAAAAAAAAAGGGAATAGGTGTCGGTGTCATTCATACTGGGGCCTGGCACTGGAAAGGTGTATTTGAGAAGAAATTAAATAATAACTAAAATTGAGCCAAGTAGCCTACTAAATATTACCTTTCTTATCATTTGCAATGATCTCAATAAGACGTTACTGCCAATTTTCGACAGCTACTGTTTTCAACGTCTTTGTTAATATTTCTATAAAACAAGAAATTCTGTTTTCCCCAGCCGGCGGATGCGCTACGTGAACAACGGCGCGGGCACCTGGACGGAACGCCTTCTGGACCCGCACACACACACGCATCCTACACATCCGGCGCATCCAGCGCACCCGGCGCATCACACGCATCACACGCATCACGCGCACCCGCATCACACGCCGCTGCTCTTGGATATCAACCAGGTAACGTGACCGGATCCAATAGCGACGCTGTCTCGGAATTATTGTACGAAAGAGTTACAGCGGCCCTGGAACGCAAATGGCATTTGGAGGAATACGGGTGGGTATAAGTCAGTGAGATTCGTCTCCTTTACACTCCCCAAGGAACCTACATGCCAAATTTCAGCTTTCTACGACCAGTTGTTTCGGCTGTGCGTTGTCTGTCCGTCACTCATACAGTCACCAGTAACGGTCAATTTATATATTAATTATATATGTATACCGCCCGCGGCTCAGCTCACGTGATCTTAAAAAGCTATCCCAAGGGAACATACTACCGGGATAAATCCTATGTCCTTTCCCGGGACTCAATCAATCTCTATACCAAATTTCATCCTAATCGGTCCAGCCGTTTACGCGTGAAGAAGTAACAAACATACACACACATTCACAAACTTTCGACTTTATAATTAAGTGTGACTAGTTGCCGCCCGCGTGAATGTCGAAAATTATCTGTAGGGGACATATTCCTGGGATAGAAACTATCCTAATTCCTTTCTCGGGACTCAAATAATCTCTATACCAAATTTCAACTAAATCAGTCCAGCCGTTAGTGCGTGAAGAAGTAACAAACATACACACACACTCACAAACTTTCGCCTTTATAATATTAAGCGTGGCTAGTTGCCGCCCGCGTGAATGTCGAAAATTATCCCAAGGGAACATATTCCCGAGATAAAAACTATCCTATGTCCTTTCCCGGGACTCAAACAATCACTATACCAAATTTGATCTAAATCGTTGAAGAAGTAATAAACATACACACACACTCACAAACTTTCGCCTTTATAATAGTGTGATGTGGTGTGATAAGTGTGATTGATAAATAACAGCTCACTTAAAATGACACACATAGTGCTTTCATATTATCACGTTCCACCTTCCGTGTTACAGATGTCAGTGCGGCACGGCACGCGCCTGGGCGCGCTGGGCGGCGTGGGCTGGCACGCGCACCCGCACCGCGACCACACGCAGCGCTCGCAGGTATGTAGCCCCGGGCCTGGAGCCTAGGCCCTAGGCGGTAGGGGGACACGACCACGATGTACTGCGAGGATGATAGGAATGTCTCGCCCTCATCTATCTGCATAAATCGAAATGAACTCGAGAACAGCTCGGTCAATTCCGCTAATTATTTTTTTGTTGTGTTAACAAACGCAACCAAAAAAAGAATTAGCGAAAGAGAAGGTTCTTGTGAAAAATAATTTGGAAAAAAAATTTCATCCGGGCGAAGTCGGAGCGGGCCACTAGATCAATTATCTTCAGCCCCTCGTACGCCTTTTCCGGGTTCCCTCGGTCGTGAGAAAGGTCTAAGACGTATAAAAATACTAATAGCCCTGACCGATTTCGCCCATGGACGGCCAAATTCAACATCGGCTCGAGACATAATAAAGTGCACAAACTCTTAAGTATATCGCCAAATTTAAATTTGATTTTTTCGTATTAATACACTCAAAATGTCTTAAATGATACATTTATTTAGCATCAGCTATAAGGCATACATCAAATAGTTTTACAATTTAATGTTAAGTCTTATCGACTACTAAAGTATTCTAGGTGAAAAATTAAAATGTTTAGCAGTAAAACAATAGCAACAGTGTTATATTATGAATATTTATATACAAAGAACCGCAATGTCGTCGTGGCGTGTCCCAATCAAGACAATATATTAATACAATTTCTTTCAGTGTACGATTAATTAATTTAAGAAAATATTTAAATGAACCGAGCATATGAATAGGTACCGAGGTTTTATTAAGAGCTAGCGCTACACGATAAATTTTTAATTTTCACACACACGACCAACATTTGAGCGTAACAAAACACTTTAAGCGACACTGGGCCAAACATTTGTTTCCAACGACAAATGTTTGTCTCAACTTCGACCAACAGAACACACAAATACTGTTAAAACTATGAAAACTAAACGACAAATATACAAAACAGTACAACATCAAAATTTTAAATGATATTTGTATTAAAATGTTTACAGTACTGGTTACTTTGACGCATCGGTCTATAGAAAGAGATTGTCATTGTACTCATGAGTGGCAGTGACAGCCTAATTCTAAGTGTCGACATGCTGGGTACTACAACACAAACGTTACCATAACGAGAGCCGAGAGTTTTACATTATGACGTCACAAAACATGTAAAATTCCCGACTTTTCTTTAAGATTGATAAGTTCTATGTTTATTGTCAATCTGGGCATAGCATATTATATAAAGATGTTAGGTTTATAGGCACACTCGTGATTGGATAGGTTTTATTGTATTATCAAATATTATTGTATGTTAATTATTAGTTTAAGTTAAGATATGAAACGGCGATCGAACCGAACTTGACGTTTTATTATGAAGGGATCCAAGATGGCGTCGTAATCTGAGTATTATAGATGCGAAGTTTTGCTCTGGCACAATTTTCGGAACCAGTTTTGTTCTAAATCGAGGTTTATTGAGTTCGTTTCCACTATGCTACGTTTTGCTGTAGTCAAAATATTATAGTATTGTTTTAAAAATTTTTGTTTGACAAAAAGGTCAGAAGAAGACAATTTTGTCGAGTTATTTAGAGTGTGTTTCCACTGAGAAATCAAAAGTATTTTAGTCTCGAGCATAATCTTTGAGGCTCTGTAGATTGATTATATAGTGGGAACAAGCTTTTTAACTTCATTGGCGAGAAATATGAAGTATTTTAGTATTGGATTCTGTCCTGTCTTCGAGATATCGCTCTGTAACCCTCACATAACGACGTCACCTGCCCGTTCGGTTCGTTCGTCGCACCCGTATTGAGGGTCGGACGCACGTAGGTGCCGGCGGGCGCAGTCCCAGCCCCCGAGCTGTGGGGTGCCGCCGTGCTGCCCCCGATGCCGCACCTGCGCTACCAGGTATACTCTAGGAATGCGCTAGAACTGCGCTAGATGGCGCTAGGCCTGCGTTTGCACGGGTACTGTAGAGGCTCCCGTAAACTGGTGTGATACGAAAAAGAAGCGGCTATGCGACGAATGAAGTTTTTTATAAATTGAACTTTCTTAGAGATTGTTCAAGGAACAATATCGAACGTTTTTGTGTCGCGCTCGTCTGCGGGAGCCTTAACGCGGCGTTAGGATAACGTGCTCTGGTTTTTAACGTCTCGACGTAGTGCCGAGCGTTGAAAACCCAACAGGACATATCACTGGTTACTATCTGCTTAATCCCACTTCTGAGCATTGGCTCAAAAATCCCCACTTCTGATGATGAGTGCCTCTTTCCATGACTTCCAGCTTTTTTCGATCCATCACTAATTGTGGATCACTTTTCACGCGCTTTGAACTAAAAGACGAAGACTACTAAATTTTAAGTTCTCGGTGCTAAGCAGAGTGTTGAATATCCACTGCGCGTTTTTGTAACGCCGTTTTAAAAAGAATCTGTGAAAACGTGGGCTAATACTGCGCTTAAGTTTTGGTACAGGGTTTTTGGTGGCTCCGATACGATTGTACGCTTTATTTGGCTTTTAACTGTCTTTGTCCGCTGTTGAATGATTTGATTCGCCGTCGTCTGGTGCCTGGTTAACCCCTTCAATTAATTAAATGTAAGAATAAAATAATAAATAGTGATAATTTCAACTATTGTTAATACGACTGCTCGCTTAGAAGTTACATGTGTCTAAGTTCATCAAAACATTTAGTTCATAATGACTTACCTCTATGTTTCATACACGATATACTTAATGTTAATGGTATAATTAGATATACAGCTAATAAGTATGCTTTTAATTTAACTAAAATTAATAATAAGCGATGAAAATAACTTTCGACCGATACTTTGCACACAAATTATGATAAAAACGCTTTTAACTAAACCAAATTTAGAATAGTTGAAGGGGTTAATTTTAACTATGTCCTGCCCGCAATTCCAGTCAATTTTTTTCTAAAACTACCCTCTAAATGAGTTGTAAATAATTCAAGTCGTATCGGAGTTGGTTTCAACGTTTCGTTCGTTCATAACTTTGTTGGACGCGTGCATGATCCTAACACAGTACATTAGCATATCGTCCATATATGTACCAACGTTGTATCACATCGTGGAGGCTAACTATTAACTGGTTTTTATCAAATTTTTATTATTTTATGCGCGTTTTTAAGCCATTTTTTTTTCTATTGAATTACTATAATTTTAACTGATCACAAGCGATAGATATGCCTTACATTCTTTCATTCATCGGTATCTGATTGTACGCTTGATCCAAGTCCAAACATATTTTTTTTCCAAAAAGCTCCTCCGTTTCTTCCTTTATCTTTACTGTTGTCTTAGTTATGGTTTTACGGGTATTTTTTTAATGTGTTTTGCTTCAAGTTTGCTCGACTAGTTTTTAAATTATTTTGATTCTTTAGTTTTTTATTATTTGCCTTTGTGTATGTGATGTATCGTTGGTATATTCGTCTCGTGGGCACGAGTTGTCTCCGTTCTGCTGCGTGATGGTCCCTGCGATGGCGCCGTGGCTGCCAGCCCCGCTTTACCACTGTATCTTTAGTGACGTCACGTGGACTAACATATACACACACATGTCTTAACTGTGAGTTGGTTTCGGTGTTTCTTCTATGTTAATCTTAGAAGGTAGTTTATAAAAATAGTGAAAGCATGACGTGGTAAGATTTGGGCACGCCACAATTGCGGCGGTAAGGCCCTTCTTTGAGGAGTGGCTGGAGAGGCGCCACGGCGTCCTCACCTTCCGCCTGACGCAGGTACTTACCGGACACGGCTGTTTCGGGAGGTACCTGTTTCGGATTAAGCGGGAGGACACGCCCGGGTGTCAGCACTGTGAGGATCGCCCGGAGGACACGGTGGAGCATACGGTGGAGGTCTGCCCTGCTTGGGCTGAGCACCGCCGTGTCCTCGTCGAGGCGATCGGCGGCGGCAACCTCTCGCGTCCGGCCCTGGTTGAATCCATGGTCCGGAGCGAGGAGGCTTGGGAAGCGGTCACCTCCTTCTGTAAAGCAGTAATGCTAGCGAAGGAGGAGGCGGGCCGCGCGAGGGAAAGGCAAGGCCTTCGTCCCAACCGCCGCTACAGGAGAAGACGCCCCGGGCGTCGGGAGTAGCAGGGCGATCCCCGGCCACCGTAGGCGCGGGCCTGCGGACGGCGAGCGTTGGGTGGCTCGCTGTCCGATCACCACCAGGCCCGGGTCGATGGCGCGTTGTGTTTCACGCGCGCCTCAAAGAGATGTCAGCAAAGAGGACGGGGCCCGCTAGGGCCAGAGCCTGCCAGGGTTGCGGAATTTGTTCGAAAGAGTCACCGCGGCCCTGGAACGCAAAGGGCTTTAGAAGGAACACGGATGGGTTTTAGTCAGTAAGAGTCTGACACGCCCTTCCGCTCCACCCAGAGCGGAAGAAGTCATTTTGATGATTTCCCATCCTTAAAAAAAAAAAAAAAAATGATGTGGTAAGAACCTATTTGCACAATGAAGAAAATACAATTTTGATAAAAACCCTGAATGTTATTCTACCAACATTTTTTGCAAGTGCTATCATCAACGCATTCAACACCGTCCCTAATTTAGCTTATAAGATTTTTCAAAAGTGCTAAATGTTATCCTGGGCACCATTATGATCTGGCTTTCCTTGTGAACACTCTTAAGTATTGCTTTGGGTTTAGTAGCTTTTCAGCTAACGTTATTGTTCCCAAGTCTTTTGTCTCTTTTTCTACTTAATCACGTGCTCAAATTCAGCCTTTTTCAAACTTCTAAATGCTATCCATCTTAAATTACCTCTCAGCTCTCTCCTACCTCTTAAATATCTACAATAGTATGTGTTTGTGTGTGTTAGTCCCGTGTCAATGGTTTGGTACTTCTAAGCTTCAGGTTGATGGTCCGTGAGCTTGACGATATGCTCGTCTTGTTAACTCTTACCATAGTGTTCATTATATAAATACTTTCTATATGCTGCTGTGAGGCTGCTTAGTATAACACTGAATTTGAAAATAAAAGTACATTTGCTCGCTCTGAGAGATTTGGGTCTCTGTGTGAAATAAATTGTGTGGAACAAAGTAATGCAGAACATAGACTTTTTAACTTCTACAGATTCAAGTTGATTCTTAATTCAGCTGTTTACTTGATTAAATGATAGCTGACTATAATACAAAGGGGAAAAGCTATGGCTTTGACAGTCTTTGGGGTCTTGGACCTTCTTTTATTATATTGTAAATCAATAATATACTAATCATTGGGGATGGAAATCGCTAGATAGCACTCAAATACAACTTCTGACCTATTCAATATTTTAATGTAAATGGAAATACACTGAGTCTTTTTAATTTCCATGCTAATATAAAACAGACCCGAATAATCACTGATCTATACATCTAAAATCCAGAAAATCAAACAAATATATTTTTAGTGGAACAGAATTTGATGTAAGTGTTGATCTACCCAGCGACACAGCACCCAAAACTTATAAATGTAAGCATTCGACTCCACCGCGCTTGGTTTGACAATAGAATGTTACTACTCTCTCGATGTTACGTCCGTCCGATGTAGTAGGAGACGCCCTGTTGTCGCCACTCTTATTCATAACTGCCCTTTAGTATACCATCAGCGTATTGGTTGCCACTACTGGGTCAGTAGCTTCTCTGTGAGAGGGAGTGGGCTGTAATTCCACTACGCGAGCGCAGTCCGGGGTGGTGGATGTCATGTGGTTATACGACTATGAGTAACTGTAATGCTCTTGCCCTTGTAACTGTTAAATATTTTTGTGGGATCGTAATTTTCAACTGCTTAGTGTTTTTCCCTATTTAATGTCTTACTGATATCTCCACAATATAAGGAGTTTCGACATCTTTAGAAAATCAGAGAGATCATGTGGTATAAGGAGCGCGCAGGAACTATAGGGCAGCACAGAAGTGTCAATTTCAAGTGTTAAGAAGGCAAACGACTCGAATTTGCAACGCTAGATGGCACAGCTTACGCCCTGCACGTTACCCTAAAGGGAACGTGTAGAAACTATAGATGGCATCCCAGAAGTGTCACTTCCAAGTTTTTATACAACGTGTAACAGAATAAACGCAATACCTCTTAAGGGGTCATTGTACTCATCATTATGAACAACTTTTACTATGGGACCAAACCAGTTGCAGTTGCTGGCAGTGTCAGTGTTGGTCCCATAATAAAAGTTGTTCATAATGATGAGTACAACGACCCCTTTAGAGGTATTGCGTTTATTCTGTTACACGTTGTATACTTGATGGCACAGTCCACGCTCTATACGTTGTTAAAGGGGGACATATTTTTAAAGAAGGCAATAATTTTGATGAGTGGCGTATACAGGACGTTTCCAGTCGGACACCACGACAACTGTACATGTGTGCGCACATATGCATGCCCAGATGGTCCAGTGTTCTTAGGGAGCTAGGCAGAGTTAGTGGCTTGTATCGTGTCGCTTAGACCTAACTATAGCCTTTGATACTCTTTGTAAGAATCTTTCTATGTACCGGACGATGCTCTGATGGGAATACCTAACAAAAATGAAGTATGACTTGACACCCATCTGATAGACTGGGAAGTTCCATAGTAGGCCTTATGCATTGCTCGCCATCAGGCGAGATCGAGGTCTAAAGAGGTCTTATCGTAAATAGGAGTGATCAGGCTTCTGGGTAAGCTGGCTCCATCGACGACTTTGTCTCTGTCATCTATGACCTAGTCAAGAGCCAATATCAAATTTAAAAAAAAATTGTGTTTTTCCAACTAGAATTGGCTTTCAGTCTCCTGATGCAGCTGAAAACTAGTATTTTACTTGGAGCGATTGCCTTTCCGACCTTGACAAGTCTTGGGTAGAATATCTTAACACCCAATAATGCAATATTTAATAAAAATGTTTTTGAGGGTAGTCAGAGCATCGTCTGAACGAAATAGCGCGGGGGCGGTACTAACTATCGGTTTTAAAAGGCTTACCATTAATGATAGTGTTTCTTTTAAGAAAAATACTCCAATTAAAGGTGAAAGCTCTAGAGATCCTACAATATGTTTGATGAAAACACTGAATTTTTCATGAAAATATCAACGCTATCCATGTGCGATTGCTGGCTGTTTCTTAATTGTCATGATTAGTTATTATAAACGACGATTTTAAGGCAATAAACAGCTTAATAAAAGCAGAAATTAAAGAAAACATAAAGATAAGACAACTTCAGAGGTTTCACTTTAAGCGTCAATATCTAAAAGTTGATAGTAAGCCTAAATATCGCGCTCACACGACACACACTTGACGCTTTGACACTTTTATAACAATTTTATTCTTACTCTGGCTTACTGACACTTGCGTTTTAGACACTAGAAGTTAATGGTTGTCTTTGGTTAAAAAAAAGACGCGACCATAGACTAAAAAACAAAAAAGGTCGCAACATGTAATGCAACGTAACGTGTTACGTTGAAATTGTTGCATGGTATGTTGCACGATGGTTTTCACCCAAATTATGCCAAAAACAACCGATTACTCCACCGATATGTGATCTATAGTGGTTATTGTGTAAGTCTTAAGATTGAAATAAGGCTACTTTCAGTTTCTCATTTGTAGCAAGCCTGAGTTGAGTATCATCAGGCGACAATTTGAACGATTTTAACAGCATCATTTTTCAATATGCTCACTTCCCATTGAGAGTGAGTGAGTGATTGATTACATGGAACTAAAACATGTTTTGCTAAATATGGGTGGACTAGAGTAGGCGCCAGATAAACTTGCATTAAAGTATATTGACCTTTCCCTAATAGAAAATGAAAAGGATAACGATAGATGTTGATTCAGGGCAGCTGTATGTCTTGATTTCCGTTTTTGCATTTACGATTGATAATAAATGTTGGTACCAATGACCGCTATAGCAAGTTTATTTGGCGCCTACCATATACTTATACCTCTGCCTTGTCCATATACTCGAGTAATGTCTACAAGCATTTTGTCGCCTAATGAACATAACCTCTAAAACAGTTACCTAAAATATTATTAATAAATTTCTACATATAAAATGTATAAAGACAAGTGTATGTTTGTGGGCGTGCCTGCTCTCCTAGTGCGATGTTTTGTGAATGACGTCATGCCAAGGCACTTGTTAGAACGAGCCGCTTTGGACCTACGACCGACGCGTGCGACAATAAACACATGTGAACAAAAAATTAACTCCAGGCACATACACAACCAAAATTTACAGTTTAAAACAACCTGCGGGTCTTTAAGTCAAGATTGAATAGGTTACTTCTAGGCGAGCGTGCTCCATCGTCGACCACATCATCGCTTACCATCAGGTGAGATTGTTGGCAAACACAAGCCTATCAATAATAATAACAAAAATTAAGTGTCTAGTTGTCCATTCTATTTGCCATACTCAGACAGAAAATAAATAAATATTATTATATATTTTGGATAGTAAGTTCCAACTACATCGAATCAGACAAGCTTGTCCGTATTTTTTTTTATATCATGTGTGTTTAACGTCGCATATCGTCAGGTCGCTGCTAAAGTAAAATATTTAATAGTAGTCCTAACCACCACTTTCAAGAAGTATACATTCTAAAACGTTCTCAATGCTGGAACACAGGCCTTCCAGCATGAAGTTTAAAACTTGTGTAACAGAATAAACGCAATACCTGAAAAGGGGTCATTGTACTCATCATTATGTGAAAAGGGGTCATTGTACTTACCTTTACCATGAGACCAACTCAGATAATCAGCTGTGAGTATTCCCAAGAACTCCACGACCTCATCCCACCGGCCCCCTTCTACCATCGGACATCTAGACGCACTGCAAGTTACCATCCCTACCTTGTTGCTATTCCACCAATTTGCAATAAGCGTTTCCAAACGTCTTTTATAATGCGCACAGCAAACTCTGCCTGCGTCTGTGTTTCCGAACGCATACAAGATACAACCCTAATGTCTTCAAATTTAGAATGACTTCTGAGTAAGCTTGCTCCATCGTTGACTTTGTCTCTGTCATCTCTAACCTAGACTAGAGTCAAGAGCAAACCCATCTCAAATAAAAATAAACGATTTTTATTTCGCGATGGGCTTGGTCCCTTAGTAAAAGTTGTTCATAATGATGAGTACAATGACCCCTTTTTAGGTATTGCATTCATTCTGTTACCACTTGTATAACTTACATCATGACATTTGAGAGTGAAGTCAGCTTCTAACAACCGGTGGTTGAAGTCTGCTATTGTGTATTCTCCTTTACAAGGGAAGCAAGGTGGCGGTGCCTTTTAGACATGTGTACATCACTCCTAATACATAGACAGTGCACAGTGCTTGACGAATGTAGGATTTTGATGTGGTTTGGCAGTGGGGACGGTTCTTTAAAACGATTTTAAGTAGCCTGCACTTCTGAAAATGGCGACCAAGTTATGTTGAAAAAAAAATCTTCCAAAAACATAGTGTAAACAGGATGCCTAAACACAGCCTGTAGTTTTATCAACAATTTGAATATTTTTCTTTTGAAAATACACCTAAATAACCTTCAAAAATCTTTAAAGAGTTTACAGAACCGTCCCCCCCGCACCTCGTCAATAAGAACGCTCCTACTACATTACAATCTCGATGTTTTAATCATGCCACACTCCCAACTCTATTTGTTACTACTTATTATCTTAAACACACGATAACAGCGCCGAAGAGACACGCTATTCCTAACACGGGTGTAGCGAAAACAGGCTTTAACGCAACGGAGAAGAGACTAAATTCACACTCACGTATTGGTAGTTCTCTGTATCCCTCTTTTTTGTTAGAGCGAGTAGGAACATCCGCACTTATTCGGTTTTACGAGCTACTAGACTTCTCGCTCCAGTGATAGAAAGAGTAAAAGATATAGAAAATTATGATCCGTGTGTGTGATTTTAATTTCAACCTAAAACGTTGTATTTTTGGTGAATAAAACGAATCTAAAACTGTTACTGCAACATGTTTCACTGTTGCTCGAAACACGTTGCTATCAAAATGTCATGTAACATATGTTGCAGCAACGCGTTGCTGTTTTTGTTTACTACGAATACGAGGCTTCAGAATCACTAATTAATTTAAGAATGGTTAATTTTTATTATGTGTTTTTTAATGTGGGTTATTTTACGGTTGCGGTACACATTTTGTGAGGTGAATTTTGGATTTTACGACAGATTTAGAAAGAGATGAAAAATGTTCAATAAGCGTAGCATGGGGCTACGGTTTCGTAGCAGCGGGCTGCGGCGTAGCTTGCTCGTAGCAAAATATGTGTTCGGTTCGCGTAGCAAGGCTGCGTGAGATTTAAATTTAGACTTTACTGTTGAGTTTAAGTTCCAAATCGCTTGTAAACCTGTCTTAATATCCAACACACATTCTGCATTGTCGTTAACACGTTCGTGTGAGCTACACCCTTAGCGCGCATGATCACTAGGCGCGCATGCACAGCTCATAACGTTGTACATACGTACTTGTACTGCAATGCAAGGTCTAGTCGCTGCATAACACACGCAGAGCATTGACCCGTCGCGACGACGTCATCTTGAAAAATACAACGTGACAGCTGTATACAACGTGTAACAGAATTAACGTAATACCTGTAAAGGGGTCATTGTACTCGTAATTATGAACCACTTTTACTATGGGACCAACCCATAAAAATCAGCTGTTCAGTACATATTGTCGAAGCACATAAATGTATGGGGCAGTCGATTTAAGTATTGGTCCCATAGTAAGGAATATTCATAATGATGAGTACAATGACCCCTTTTCAAGTATTGCGTTAAGTCTGTTACACGTTGTATATAGCTGTCAAAGCCATATCCAGAAGTTGTTTTCGATACAAACCAAGCGTTTCAGTATGTGTCACCATTTACTCCTGTGACAATAGGGAATTATACAAGATGAAAAAAATGTTACAATTATTTTTGGTCTGTCAGTTAGATTATCAAAAATTATTGGACATGTATTTTTTCTTTTGTCACGTAAACGAAAAATGAAGACGAGACAGTGCGTTGAAAGTTCGTGTGACGTCACAAGACCCCTTGTACTTTGATGCGCTTTATCTTTTTCATATTTTATTGATTGAAAATGCAAAAAAAACGTGTCTAAAATCTTTGAAACTGTGACTAACGGACTAGATAGAATTATTATATTTTTTATCTTGGAAAATATTCTGAAACACTTCAGACACCGGTCTTGCCAAGAAGTACCGTGTTACCCAGTTAATGGGTTGTGGAGCTCTGGTAGGCAGCCGCTCCACGTAAAATACTGGTATTCAGCTGAATCCGGTTTGACTGGAAGCCGACCCCAATACAGTTGGCAAAGGCTAGGTAGATTATAAAACGGTGATACTTATTGAAACCCTTGGTTTTTATTTATTTAAAGTTCTGACAATGTGAATCGTGGCGTCTCTTTGCTCTGTGATAACACACGTCTAGTAAACGAGCCCCCACTTCGACGGAGGTAGTGGCTCAACATACCCCCGGTCCAAACGACCCTCCCAAATATTTTTTTTTTTTCGTTTTTCTTCAACTAACCCCCAGTCACTTAAAACTTTTATATTCGTGTACCGCATGCAACGATTTTCCTCACTGTTGGATACCTTGTGTCTGTGTTCCGTGTATAATTTTGGAGTTTTATTCTGTCTTTGGTTCTTGCATCGTGTGGCGGGGTTCTGAGGCTGTAGGCAAAGTGTCATTTTGTATTTGGCGAATTTGTCAAAATATTTGCGTCAATTTTGCAATACAAAATGTATCTTATAATTTTTGAGATAAGGTTAAGTTTGTATTACTCAGGTTTCGCTTGTATTTTGACAAATAGGCGAAGTGGAGTACCAGCTTTAGGTCATAAGCATATATATCAACTCGGAAAGGGATCGTCACTTTATCGCCGTATTGCGCCGAGGCGAGGCGATTATGTTACGATTCCGATTAGTGTGCGTTGCAGGAGGGAGTTTCATATGAAGAATACTGCACGGCTCGAGTTTATACGGTGACGATCCCTGTCCAAGTTGATATGTGTGCTATTATGACCTTTAGCGAGTGCGATTGTCTGCATGCCAAATTAAAAGGGATTGGTCACGTGTCATTTCGACAGAGTTTATTAATCCCATACATTTTTGATGGTTTGACAATCACCTTTGCCGCGCTACCGCTGACACAGAATGTCACTTGTCTACAGCCTTCGCGGCCCACACTGTGCGATCCATCGACGGTGTTGCCACACTGTTTATTTAAGATTTTTGCCGCTAGCAACTCAAGCTTTGGTATTATGTAGAGAATTAAATAAAAAAAAAATATTTGGCTGGTCGCTTTGATATTAGAACTTGGCTGTTTCCTAAGATATGCTCTTTTTAATGTGAAAAACTTGATTAACACTTTGTATATGGCGTTAGCGAGGTATTGTGTGTCGGTCACTAGCAGCAATAAGTTTGTCTCTCGTTCTTATATATTTAATTATTTATCTTTATATACTCATCGTTTTTTTATTTTTTTTATTGCCAACTATCTATACATTAATAGCTCCGTTTATAGCCCACTGTAGCGTAGCTGTACCCTTAAATATTTCACTTTTTTTTTTATTAAAATATATTATATATTTTATACATATATTTTTTTTTTATTAAAAAATGTGAATAGTTCTCTGGCACAATTTAATATATTCTAATAGATTCGACACGTGTGTGATATTGTATGTATGATAGGACGAGTAGAGAACCTTTATGCTTTCAATGATACCGGCCGCTATTTCTTGTTCCCTGGTACTTTGGGCTCCTCTATATTTTTTTTTAAATGGACGCTTATATCCGGAATTTTTGTGTCCGGAAAAACGGACAGGAAATATTAGTTAACAGGGATACAGTTCCTGTTTAAACCATGGTGTGGCTAAAAACAACGGGTTGCTCCGGCAGAAGTGAAAACTTGAACATTAACGTTGTGCATTTTTGATATTTTGGAATGGTTAGGGAATAATTTCGCACGAATTGCTTTAATTATCAGGATAAAAGTACTGTCATTTATGTGGTAAAATACAATATTCATTTATTGCGCTATCGTACACAAACATGACAATTTATATTACACTAGTTGCCGCCCGCGGCTGCGCCCGCGTGATTGTCGAAAATTATCCCAAGGGAACATATTCCCGGGATAAAAAATATTCTTTGTTATTCCAGACTGTAATCTACCACTGTGCCAAATTTCATCAAAATCCGTTCAGTAGTTTTTGCGTGAAAGAGTAACAAACATCCATCCATCCATCCATATAAACTTTCGCGTTTATAATATTAGTAGGATAAGAATTAAAAATTTAACACTTCAGAACTTTCCGTCTTACGATTTTTCGATCAGGTCACGTGTCCTGACGCGAGTTTAACATTTTTACCCATCCCAAAACGTGCACAACGCCACTAAAGAAGTTTTCACTTCAGTAATTTGGCTATTGACTCAATAATATTTTAAATTGGTAAAGATTATATTGTCAAATAATTTGATTAGTCTGATATTCTGGATCTGTTCAGGATGTAAGCGTTGTTTCGAATTACCTTTTGATTGAATGTAACACGAATTACAAATATCTATCTGGTTTAAAACATCTCTAAACATTTGACAGATGTGGTTTAAAACAAGTCATCTTTGAGTATCAGGTGCCCTACTATGACGTGCTAATGCCATCCAATTTCGATGATGTAAAAGGGATAGTGCTATTCGCTATGTATAGCTCCGTCTCCCTCTTAGAGCGGAATCATGATCGTTTTAAGACTTCATAGTAGGGTCATCAAGATAGACCCGTAGAGAAAAGAGAAAACTGTTCGTGATACATTCAACCTTAATCATTACAGGTGGATTACGGACCGGGAGTGGCACGCAATGACTTTTTAAAATCACCTGGATACGGTAGTCACTTTCAATACAACTGGCGGACGTCACGCGGAATCACCCGCGTAGTTCCCGTTCCCGTGGGAGTACGGGAATAAAATATAGCCTATGTTACTCGCTGATAATGTAGCTATCCATAGCTGAAAGAATTTTTCAAATCGGTCCAGTAGTTTTTAAGTTTATTCGTTACATACAAAAAAACAAATCTTTCCTCTTTATAATATACCTCCACAACCCATTAACTGGGTAACACGGTAGTTCTTGGCAAGACCGGAGTCAGATTTATTGGCTTCTGACAATCCGTAACGACTGCCAAAGATCTACAAATGACAGCCAGGACCAACGGCTTAACGTGGTTTCCGAGCCACGGAGGAGCCTCGGTATGTTAATATGGTCACCCATCCAGAGTCCGACCTCGGCAAGCGTTGCTTAACCTTGATCGCCCCGTGCGGCTAGGCAGCCGCTCCACGTAAAATACTGGTATTCAGTTGAATCCGGTTTGACTGGAAGTCGACCCCAATATAGTTGGGAAAAGGCTAGGCAGATGATGATCCTATTTGCAGAATAATTTAATTTCATAAAACCAAAAATTCTGCATACTACTCATCAGCGTAGGCAAAGCAAACCGGAAATAAATGCGGTCAATTTAGGAAATATATCGATAAGAGTATGCAATGAGACCATCCTACCTACGTAGCTAAACAATGATAGATTTATCCCTAAATTTGCATGAGGATTTATTTTAAAATGTGACGCTTCTAAGCGTTACCATACGAATTTGCCTGTTTCATTGCCAGTGTTTTCAAGTTACTTCGAAGTGAAAATAGTGTTATAAATCCTTAATATGAGATTTAAAAATGGCCAGATTATTTGCCTGGCTCGCTGTGAAGGTAAGTTTATAAGTGGCTACACTACAGGGCCGACTAGAAGGATTTTTTTATTTGAGATGGGTTTGCTCTTGACTCTAGTCTAGGTCATAGATGACAGAGACAAAGTCGACGATGGAGCGAGCTTACCCAGAAGAAGCCTGTTCACTCTAACTTTGAAGAGATTAGGGTTGTATGCGTTCGGAAACACAGACGCAGGCTGAGAGTTCCACTCCTTTGCTGTGCGCATTATAAAAGACGTTTGGAAACGTTTAGTGGGAATTGGTGGAATAGCAACAAGGTAGGGATGGTAACTTGCAGTGCGTCTAGATTTCCGATGGTAGAATAAGTGAATACCTTTTTTATTAACCTATTGACACGTATACATGACAAGCAAGCGCGTGCCCTGTACGCCAAATGTCACAAATATATGATCAAAATCTACGGCGAATTTGTGGCTTGGCGTCGGGGGCACGCCGATGCGTTTATGCTCTGACGTTCAAAAGGTTAATGAGTTAAACTTGTCAGACTTCATGGCTCAGCATCTTATCATCATGCGAGCTTTGTTTCAACTATGTTGGCTTCCGGCTTCCGGTTTAACTGCATCAGCAATAGAAATAAATAGGCCAAGTGCGAGTCGAATTCGCACACGAAGGATTCCGTACCATAAACTGAAAAATAAACACGGTTCTTGAATAAGGGCCCACTTTTAATTCATTTATTGTTCTAACGGCAAATAGTATGAATGATGATGCACTCTGTAAAAATGAACTTGTAACTATTCCAGTTTATGAATTGTAGCCTGTTGTTAAACAGACGGATGTCCGGGGGATTCCGTCTATCACGCGTACGGAACTATTAGGGTACCGTTGGTTACTATTCGCCCTAAAAAAATCTAAGAAATCGTCATCAATTACCAGAACTACACTAAGGCCAGGCCAGGATTATGGTTTTCAAAGTCATTGCGTGCCGCCTCTGCTCAGTATTTCCCCTCGTCCAAGCCATGTGCTGACGTGTCCCTGCCTCAGATGGGCGGCGTGTACGCGGGGCTGCAGTACCACGGGAGCTTCGCCCCCCCGCCGCCGCCGCGAGGGCCCTTCGCGTCGCCGCCGCACCCGCATACGCATTATATCGCTAATTCACAGGTAAGTTCCAAAAAATAAATGTTTTTCTGACTTGACGTCGTTTTGGCGGATGCCTAAGTCCAATGATCGTGAACCGATTGTAATGGCAGTAAAAAGTCCTAAAAATTGTGTAACAGGTCCAGAAAAATTACGGGTTTCCAAGGGTTTTGAACTTCTTCGTGTGACATAACTATGGTGGGCGCCAATAAAGCTGAAGAGTTTGTTTGAACGCGCTAATCTCTGTAACTACCAGTCGGATTTGGAAAATTCTTTTTGTATATGATAGCCACATTCATGAGTAATGCTATAGGCTATACGGGAACGGAAAAATACGGGATATGCGCGTCCGAAGTCGCGGGCGAAAGCTAGTTTGCAATAAAGCCCTTTCCTTAATTTCTCTGCGCAATAAATTATGAATCGTTTTTCTTTACTAGAAAAAGCGAAGGATCACGGTAGATGTCGATTCAGGACAACTTTATGTCATTTCTGTTTTCTGAATTAACTATGCCAATAAATGTACTCACTTCTCGCTGATCGTTGGCGGTGAGACACGTGCCTACGTATTAACCTTTTGAACGCCATTGTCACGTATGCACGACAAGCAAGCGCGTGCCCTGTACGCTAAGCGTCACAAATATGTGACAAAAAGTACGGCGAATTTGTGGCTTGGCGTCGGGGGCACGCCGATGCGTTTATGCTCTGGCGTTCAAAAGGTTAATGTTGTTATTTTATTCCACAGCGCGCTGAAGGAGGTCGTCTTGAGATGGTGGGTGGAGGTGAAGGCACATTGTCTCCTCTACAGCCAGCCACAGACCTGCATCATGCGCCGTTATTGCTCGCCACAGAGGTAACTTATTTTCAGACAATTTAAGTCCATGGAAAAACATGACAGAACCACAATACATTCATCATCATATAACCCGAAAAACGTCCACTGCTGGATATAGGCCTCCCCCCGGGGGTTGTCATAATCGCCACGTTTGGCAGGCGGGTTGGCGATCGCAGTGTAGCTGTTGCAATGCACAGAGAATACTGCTGCCCATTCTCTGGTGAGTCCCTTAGTCGCCTCTTACGACACCCACGGGAAGTGATGGGATGGTGCTATTCTTTTACGTCCGACACCATATAGAACTATGATATTAGCTCATATAATACGGGGGCCTAAACTAGTCAGTAAAAAACAGCTTTTAGGGTTCCGTACGACCGAATGAAAATTTAACTCTTAAGGATCACTCGTGTGTCTGTCTATCCATCTGTCACAGCCTATTTTCTCCGATCTACTACCGAACTGGTTCACTTTAAATTTGGTACACATATATTATTAACTTCTGTGAAACTTTTATCTTATAAATACTTGATCTTGTCACTTCTGTGCTGCCACCTATAGTTCCTTCACGCTGCCTATAAACCTGGGTACAGGGGGGCTACTCTCTAATCCCGAAGTCCGTAGTTGCGGGCATTCTAGTTAGCGTAGATTAGTTCCGAACCCGAACTAATAATGAATGACGAAGAATTGATGACAACACGATTTGACAATTACTGTCAAATCGTGTTGTCATCAACTCTTAGTGGTTAGGGGATACGCCCGCAACTAAGCCCGAAACTACGGACTTCGTGTTTAGAGAGTAGCCCCCGTGTACCCAGGTTTATAGGCAGCGTGAAGGAACTATAGGTGGCAGCACAGAAGCGACAAGATCAAGTATTTATAAGATAAAAGTTCCTGAAAAAATTGTTTAAAAAAAAAAATGTTTGTTGTCTCTAGGCGCGCGGAACCCCACTGGAGCTGATGGCGCCTCACCATGCGAGACATGCACTGTCGCATCACCATCACGTGAGTTATTGTTATATCATATACAACGCGTAACAGAATAAACGCAATACCTCTAAAGGGTTCATTGTACTTATCATTATGAACAAGTTTTACAATGGGACCAATACGGAAATCGCGAAAAGAAAAATCTGCTGTTCAGTACATTTTGTCGAGTTATGCGCGCAGAAATGTATGGGGCAGTCGATTTTTTTTCGTGATTTCAGTGTTGGTCCCATAGTAAAAGTTGTTCATTATGATAAGTACAATGATCCCTTAAGAGGTATTGCGTTTATTCTGTTTCACGTTGTATGTATAACGCAAAAATATTACGTGTCATTCGTTATAGTTTTATGGAGGTATGCGGTACAGAGAGTAAAGTCCCGCACACCTCCACTGAAAAATGTGAGGGTCCTCCGACCAGACGGTTGTTGTCTGGTGGGCAACTGCCCGATAGTTGATATTTGGACGTATGTTGTTGTATGTACGTTGTATATGTTCAAATCGCACGGAGAACTTTGCTTGCGCGATGCAGGATTTCGTTGTTAGTTCGTCGTAGATGGCGCTGCGGTTCTTTTTGTTGCCGTACAAATTTCGTTTCTTAGTTTTTCATATGGTGGCATTGATGCCGCTACAGTTTCACCCGAATCACACCTACTAAACTTAGATCTAACATTTTGCGTATTGCGGTGTTACCTGAAGTATTATTTTTTTTTTTATACTAAATATTCTTTGTACCCCAGCGTCGCAGCGGCGGTGGCGTAGGCGTAGGCGTGGGCGGCGGCGTGGGCGTCGGCGTAGTTGGTGGCGGCACACGAGCTCGTCCCTACGTGCGCCACGCCGCGCGCTGGCCGCACCATCCCATACACCATATACATACGCAGGTAACGTCCAATGTTCTTACAGTAACACCTTGAATGCCTGCCATGTTATAAAGACAAAAAGGAGGATCTCGTAGATGAATAATAACATCCTCACGGACCAATCTTCAAGGTTAAGCAACGCTTGCTAAGGTCGGTCGGTGGATGGGTGACGTAACGTATTGAGACTCCTCCGTGCCTCGGATAGCACGTTATGCCGATGGTCCCGGCTATCATTTGTAGATCTTTGGCAGTCGTTACGGATAGTCAAGCCAGAAAATCTGACACCAGTCTTGCCAAAGAGTACCGTTTAACTGGGTTTTGAAGGCCTGGTAGGCAGCCGCCAACCCACTGTGGGCGGAGCGGAAGGGATTGTCGATCTCTTAGCGACTAAAACCCACCCGTGTTCCTTCAAATGCCCTTTGCGTTCCAGGGCCAAGATAACTCAGGATGCGTTGTAATGACGCTTCAAATTGACCTCCTAATATTATATGAAAGCTAAGTTTTTATTTGTTTCGTCCCCAGGGCGGCGGCGGGCTGGTGGGCGCGGCGCTGCCGGCACACGTGCAGGCACAGCTGCACGTCGCGCAGCCGCTGTCGCTGCCGCCTCCTCCGCCTACCTACCAGGTAACTAGCACTACGAGAACATCGTGTTACGAGCTTGGGGTTCGTGACAATCAAAGCCGATTAAATAACCAAAATGACACTTTAATTTAACAACACAACTTCACTACTGATCACTTTAATCGCACTTGAAGATCGCTTCTGAAGTATTCGCTTGTATCGCAAATCTTATACTGACTCGGTCGCGGCCAATGCGGTCCTTATATAGGTCAGTTCATTCCAGAACCTTCTATTGTCGAAACTTCGCCTAAATACCGGTACTGACTGACCAGATGTCGAGAACCCTAAAATGTTCTAGCATAGAAATGTCTAGAAGGAACTCTACTAGTTCTGCTACTCGATACTAGATGGCGCTAGTAGTAACTAATGTCGCTATGTACCCGGCATTAATTCTGGCGCGTAACAATAACATAGGGAGCGTGGAACTATAGGTGGCAACACAGAAGTGTTAATGTCAAATACACTACTGTATTTGTAACGTAAAAGTTTCGAATTTGCAACGCTATAGTAGGCGCCAGATAAATGTGGATTAAAGTATATTGACCTTTCCCTAATAACTGTTCATAGGTACCTGAACAATTAAATATAAATCGTTTTTCATTATTAGACAATGTTAAGGATCACGAGAGATGATGATTCGGGACAGCTTTGTGTCATTAATTCCGTTTTTCAAATTAAAAATGTCAATAATTGTAGGTGGGTCAATGACCGTTATTCCACGATTATCTGGCGCCTACTATAGATGGCACGCCTTGCACGTTTCCTATCCTATGAGAATACACAACAACACAGATACGGTGGCCTCACAGCGTGTTTTTTTTATCATACTCTATCAGGGGTCACCAAATGGCGGACCGCGGTCCGGAACCGCATCGCCGACCTATTTTGAGCGGAATGTATGGAGTAGTTGATTTCCGTGTTGGTTCCACAGTAAAAGTTGTTCATAATGATGAGTACAGTGACCCCTTTTGCAGGTATTGCGTCTATTCTGTAACACGTTGCATAGACTTTATGTTAATTTATAACTCCCAAGTCAAACCGAAGCTATCATAGTTGTAACTTGGAACACCTAATATTTATTTATTATTACTAGCTACGGCCCGCGACTCCGCTCGTGTTAATGTCGAAAATAATCCCTAGGGAACATTCCCCCGGGATAAAAACCTATGTATCTAAATATCCTATGTCCTTAATTATGTGACTTTGACTTGACTGAGGTCAAGAAAAAAATATGGTTATAAAATGTGTCTTAAAAGTCAAACTCAAGATCAGTCAGTCAAGAAAAAAAATGTGATAAAATGCGTCTTATTCAAAGTCAAAGTCAAGATCAGAGTCGAAGTCGGTCAAGAAAAAAATATGTTAATAAAATGTGTCTTATTCAAAGTCAAGATCAGAGCCAGTCAAGAAAAAAAAAAGTGATAAAATGTGTCTTATTCAAAGTCAAGATCAGAGTCAAAGTCAGTCAGTAAAGAAAAAAAAAGTGATAAAATGTGTCTTATTCAAAGTCAAACTCAAGATCAGAGTCAGTCAAGAATAAAAATATAAAATGTGTTTTATTAGTGTCTAGATTCTGTTTTTAATGGCTAGTAAAATTGGCAGTTGTATTTCCAGTCGACAGCGGCAGAGCCTCTGCTGCAAGGCATGTTGTCACAAGCCACAAGAGTCATATCCCATCAGGTAAAAATATACGCCTTTTCGGCAGTTAACTTTAGCTTATAAAAAGCTTCGCTGGGAAATACCTGCTTGATAATTGAGGCCGTCAGTGCAAAACCGGCCTAACCCTCATTTTTTTCTCATTCTGACTTTAGTCTACCTACAATTAATAATTTAAAATTTAATGCAAAACTGGCCTATCTCTTGATTCACCTATCGTCCACAAATGGTGTTGCCAAAGTTCTTTTTCCAATTTATTATTTTGAATTCATGAATATACCGCCTCCATTATTTTCATACTGCCTATCTTAAACTTAGGCCTCTTCTGCGCTGACGGCCTCAATTGTAAACAAAACATGTCAAAACATGTTTGGACTCAATTTGTATTGTAACATCTTTTAATACCTTGTTTTCTGCAAATAAAAATTATTATAATTATTATTTCCTTTATACATATTATATACATATAAATTGCATTTTTAAATATTAAAATACAAAGATATAAAAAATAGTAGCCCACCGGTATCGGGAACAGGGTATATTATTATTGTTTTGTGGTGACGGTTTGTTCCATTGGTTTCTCATTTTGTGTTTATTGTCATCATAATATTGCTTCTGTTTCCAAGGTTGTGTTGTTCTTGTTTTTGGGTTGAAAGACAAGTTCTTTGAGCATAAGTCCTCGGTAACTAATTATATTTACGTGTTCCTGCGCATACGCACCTATGACTTTATCATTGATCCCGAAAGTCCTGCTTGTGGTAAATTCCTCTAGATGTTGAAATTTAGTCTTCTTATTCAGAAGTTCTCCTTATGTTTGAAATGTCTTCTGACGCAAATGAGTCTTTCAAGATACATATCTTGAAAGACTCATTTGAAACTGTAATTTTGTATTGTATTTTCATCAGAATTACGCCGGTGTACAACATTTCAACTCGATTGGATTTCGTGAAGTAAGTTAGAAATTGTTGAGCCCTACTTTAGTACGGGTTTGAGTACTATTTTCTTCTTCATAATTATCGGCTACTATTGCTAATCGTCGTCTTTGCAAATGTGCAAATGATAAACATAAACTTTCTACTAACATACCTAAACTTCAATTTTATTCTCATGAAAGTATATACGGATATGCTCTTAAGTCGGTTCAGGCATTTAGAAGCTACATACAAACATAAAAAAATATTTAACTCCTTTTTATTATTTATTTAAACTTTATGTACAATAGTGGTACATGAAAGAAAGAAAGAAAGAAAAATGTTTATTTGGGACTCGCACAAGACTAACAAACCAGTAAAATAAAATTAAAAACTAAACAGTATAATACATGGGCGGACTTAATGCATCAAGGCATTCTCTACCAGTCGACCTTTGGGTTATAAAGACTATACTGTGGTAGATGTACAATAAATAATACAACACATTGACCACATTGTGCACATTATAATTTTTATAGGTATTCCATTTGTTTTAAATAAAATAAAGATACTAAATCAAAATGACCTAAAAAGATAGACGTGTAAAAGTGTTATGTTTAACCTACTTACAAAATAAATATCATTTATCATAAACAGTGATCGGATAATCGGACGCTTGTATACCTAAACTTCTTCCCGTGAAAGAATAATATGGACATTCCTTTCTGAATAAATAAGTAATCCCGGGTTCCCGGGATTGAACAATTTTGTAAAAACAACTATAACAAATTTAATGAAAAAACTTTCATTGTAAATTAAAAGTTCCATTAGAATCGGCTTTTTAAATAAAAAAAATACAATGAGAGTTTGCAACGAGTTAATTTAAATTTTGTATGCGGCCATTTTTTGCAATGTCAGGAATTTGGAACGGTTCCGGGATCCGGGATTCTAAAAAGCTCGATTATACTTTCGTGAGAATAAAAGTGAAGTTTAGGTATATTAGCGCCCGATTATCCGATCACTGTTTATTAGTCAGTAAACATCATTCATAGTCTTTTGTTGGAAATCCATTAAACATCTTGGTTTGAGAAGATGGTCAGGAAAGTCGTTAGACTACATCTTATTGGTTCATAATTTACTTTATGATTGTACTAGCCAGTAGCGGCGTTAGGTGTCGGCGATGTCGGCGACCGCTGACGGCCTCGCGCCTAAGGGGGCCTCGCAAGAAAGTTGTTAAAGTTCCTATGCATGAACGGCAAAGAATTATTTGGAAGAAGTATACTATCAGAATCATGCTCTGAATTCCAGCCAGCTTTTCCTCTCTGTCTGGGAAATGAAAGGGGCCAAGCCCCGCCACTGGTACTAGTAAACCAAACCGGCTTTGCACGGGTGCTAATTTTATATACAGACCTTGTTTGTTTATCGCTCTTTTGTATTAGTCTCTTTAGTGAAAACGTTTCAAAATTCGTACAGTCAGAGTTGGAAAAAACACACGCTTTGCTTTAATTAAAATACAAAAAAAAAAATACTATCTCGCATGTTTTAAAAAACGAAATACAAAATACTTTTAAGTCGTGTATTTCAAATATAAAATACAAAATACAGTATTTTAACTATTTTTATTTAAAATGTCAAATACCAATTACAAATTATATTTTTAAGAAGTAATTGAAATACAAATACCAAAACGTATTTGTATTTCAATTACGTATTTTAATTATAAATAATTCAAATACTGCAATTCATCAACCCTGCGTATAGTTTCTCACAAAGTACCCGCTTCCTTAAACTTAAAATCTCTAAAAAATCCTTAGCGGATGCTTACGCTATAAAATAAACCTATATTCCAAATTGCAGCTTTCTAGACTTGGTAGTTTTGCCTTTGCAATGATAGTCAGTCAAGACAAACGTTTTTATAATTATTGTATGTAACGATGTGACTTTTATAATGCTTGAGCCACTAGGGGTGCACATCAGCAGTAGGTGGCAATCGAATACACGCCTTTTCGCTCGCAAATCCGAGCCAACCAATGAGGGTTTTGACGAGCACCGAGGCGATGTTTTTTGACATTTATTAAATTTACATCAACGTCATGTTTACGTCAGTCACTTATTTAAGGAAGAAGACCTCCCTATGTGGCGCCATCTGGTGGCGTAAACCCTCGTGCTCACGTTATAAAAATAAACCTATATTCTCAATTGCAGCTTTCTTGATTTGGTAGTTTTTTTGCCTGTGCATTGATAGTCAGTCAAGACATACCATTTTATAATGATTGTATGTAACGATGTGACTTTTATAATGCTTGAGCCACTAGGGGTGCACATCAGCAGTAGGTGGCAATCGAAAACACCAATGATGGTTTCCTGAAATGACAAGCACCAGGTGGTGGCACCAGGTGGCGGCACCGAGGCGATGTTCTTTGACATTTATTAAACTTACATCAACGTCATGTTTACGTCAGTCATTTTTTCAAGGAAAGTAAACCTCGCCTATGTGGCGCCATTTGGTGGCGTAAACTCTCATTGAGCTTTAATTTTTTTTTGTATTTTTTTTTATGAATGGGAAATCATCAAATGCCTTCTTCTGCTCTGGGTGGAGCGGAAGTCCCAGCCTTACTGACTAAAACCCATCCGTGTTCCTTCTAAAGCCCTTTGCGTTCCAGGGCCGCGGTGACTCTTTTTAAAAAAATCCGCAACTTAACATGCTTATTTTCTTCAACAGGTGTTCCTAAACCTCCTCGCGATGTTCCCGCTGTCGCCGTACGCGGAGGCTCGCACCAACGCCGGTGAAGAGGGCGGGGATACAACTGAGCCTGAGAATTACGAGGCTTTGTTGTCGCTTGCTGAGCGGTTAGGTGAAGCTAAGCCACGGGGTAAGTGATGTACCATGTTGTCTGTCATCATCTTCCTGCCCTTATCCCATGTTACTTGGGGTCGGCGCAACACGTTTTTTTTTTCCCTTCTGTCCTGTCAACCGTCACACTATCACTAACTCCCTTCCCGTCTGTCAATTGGTTTAAATGTTGAATTAAGTACATATCATTTATCCTTTGTCTTTGTCATCCATGACACAGTATAAATATGAACAGTACGGAAACTACCTATAGACGCTCAAAACGGTACACTCACACTAACATGCGCAATTGCGCATCGACGCGACCCCTAAGCGGTTGTCGCGGTGCTGTCAGTATTGAGTGCCGCTTCAAGACGAGTGCTCACTTATAAGTTTATCTCCGCGATCTTTTTAAAAATGCCACGAGCGTATTGCGTAGTATACGGCTATTTGCAGAGTTAAAGATCTATAGTTCTACAAGTTGTTGTGTGTTAAGGATTCTGCTAGTCGATACTAGATGGCGCTTTTTTTTCGCGATTTCAGTGTTGGTCCCATAGTAAAAATTGTTCATAATGACGAGTACAATGACCCCTTAAGGGGTATTGCGTTGACTCTGTTACACGTTGTAATGCTGCTGTCCATTCTCTGGTGAGTCTCTTAGTCGCCTCTTACGACACACACGGGAAGTGGTGTGATGGTACTATTCTGTTACGTCCGACACCATACAGAATGCGTGTGTATGTAACACTTTATTGTTGTCGCCAGGTCTTGCCCGACACGAGATAGACGCCTTACCCAGCTACAAGTACGCGGCGGCGACGCACCGCGGCGAACAGTCCAGCTGCGTGGTGTGCATGTGCGAGTTCGAGGCGCGCCAGACGCTGCGCGTGCTGCCGTGCGCGCACGAGTTCCACGCCAAGTGCGTGGACAAGTGGCTGCGGGTGAGTTATAGATAGAAATCCCATTTTTTTTTCAAGGATGAAGTCTTTTTTCTTACCCCTTTTTTCATTTTTTTTAGGGATGGGAAATCATCAAATGACTTCTTCCGCTCTGGGTGGAGCGGAAGGGCGTGTCAGACTCTTACTGACTAAAACCCATCCGTGTTCCTTCTTAACCCCTTTGCGTTCCAGGGCCGCGGTAACTCTTTCAAACAAATTCCGCAACCAGATATAGACCCCTTAGTAAAATTAAATACAACACCGGAAAAATCCCTTTGATCAATTATCTACGCCACTGCACCGTCCAGTGGCGTAGCTAGGTGCGGTGCGGATATTGTGGAGACATCTGACAGCCTACCTCGAATATGGTTGATTTTGTTATAGTAATTTATCGATATTTAAATTCAATAAAAGTAACTTTGTCGACTCACACTAAAAAGCTCAAGAATTGTAATTGTGAAATCGAGCCCGACGAGCTTATAATTTGTAGCACCTTTACTTACTTACTTTACAGCTTTGAATAGCCAGTATTGTGGTATTTGGCGAAAGTTATTATAGTCCGGTATCCCCTTTCCAAGACCCCCCGCCCCTCCTAGCTACGCCACTGGTAGGGTAACTAAGCGACGAAACTCGCTCATTGATTCAAACGTTTTTGTTATGCATTGGGTACCTTTGAAATTTAGGCTCTTTTTTCAGACCATTCTGAACTACAGTTACTATGGTTGAACTTGGAAGTTTAAACTCAAATCAGTTTTATTTACAGGGCGTTCTAAAAGTGCCTGGTCATATTTAAACTTTTGAACGCCAGAGCATAAAAGCATCGGCGTGGCCCCGAGGCCAAGCCACAAATTCGCCGTACATTTTGTCACATATTTGTGACTTTGGCGTTCAGGGCACGCGGTTGCTTGTCATGTATACGTGACAATGGCGTTCAAAAGGTTAAGGTGGTGTTGAGTAGCCGATGTATATTAAAGTCAAAGTCAAAACGTTTATTCGAATTAGGCCATTAAAAGGGACTTTTGAACGTCAACATTACAGTTAAAAGAATATGTATAAAGTGACTCTACTGTCCATTCACAAAGGTACGGAGTAAACTCCGTAGTTACTGTTTTTAAATAAAAGTTTTACAATTAATGGTACTCACATATTTACAAATATTGCAAAGAATGGTTGAGTTATTTATTAAAAAAATAAAATTAAAAAATACACAAAAAAGTACTATCTATCTATATTACGAACGAAATATGACATTTCAAATATTAAATAACTGGTTTAACCATATATACTAAATATACATCTTATCAACTGCAATATCTTATAAGTGTAATATAATTTTTGACTGGCCTGTTGGTCGAGTGGTTAGTGACCCTGACTGCTAAACCGGAGGTCGTGGGTTCGATTCCCACCCAGGACAAATGTTTGTGTGATGAGCATGATCATTTGTTCTGTCTGGGTATAATTTGTCTATAATATTTATGTATTTAGAAATATATATATAAGTATGTTTATCAGTTGTCTGGTTGCCATAGCACAGGCTCTGCCTAGTTTGGGATCGGATGACCGTGTGTGAGTTGTCCCAAGATATTATTATTATTATATTATTAGATATTATTATATCTGACTCCATCCTTATCTTTGTTCCAGTCAAACCGAACGTGTCCAATCTGCCGTGGCAACGCGTCGGAATACTTCAACAACGTAGAGTGACTCCACTCCAGCACACACACACACACACCTGACACACACTCGACTCGCTGTGTCCTTCAGTTGGAACACGACGTCACGACTTGGTGATAAGTACTATATATGTAAAACTGAGATTTAACAAACACACGCAGACTCGCTGTGTTCTTCAGTTGGAACACGACGTCAGGATTTGGTTATAAGTACTATAAAACTAAGATACACACAGACTCGCTGTGCTTGTCAAAAAGTTAAGGTGTATTTTTATTTGAAACTCAGAACTATTCTAATTACTTTTGAGCAAAATTCGCATCTCAGTCGTATACTGTCAAATAAATCTCAATTTTCATTTATTTTTGACAGATTTGTGACATGCGAACGTTGCTTAAAATTTAGTAGAATTTATTGGCACTCTGATGTTTAGCGTATTGCTGTCTATTTCTCGCAGGTAATGTTAGAAAGAGACGGGTATGAATGAAAGTTGAAGAGCTGTCAGATTAGTGAACGATTGTCTTGGTGTCTTTTTCAAAATGTGCCAGTTACTGTAATGTACCAATGAAATAACGCGAATATCTGCGAAAATACGCCAAGACTTATGCAAACATTACGCCAGTTACTACTGCACTTTAAAATGTAAATTGACAGCTCTCAATTACATCTGTCTTTTTCTCACACTATCTTTTGGTAAGGGATGGAAATATTCTAGCGTTAAAACGGTTTTAAATGCGGTTTTAAACGGTATAAAATGTGTAACCATAAAAGTTTTTCAAATTTTGTATAAGAGATGGGAAGACGACGCGAAATAGAAGTTGCAGTAGTATGATTTTTATGTATAACAAAATATAAAAATGACTCCTGAACTTATGTCACTTCTATTTCGCGTCGTACTCCCTCACAACATGAAAACTTAGTCGCAGCAAGCAAATATGCCAACTGAAACTGGTGTCATCGTGTGTCGCAAGTGTCGTGTGTGTCAGACACTCAGTGTCTAGAGTTTCTTACTCTACACCAATCATTTATGTACTGTGTGGACTATAGATTGAGGAAATTTGACCATTATAGATTGTCAGAAAGTCTTCGAATATCTATCATAGTGAGTACTAAAACAAATTCGTCTTATACCCCGAATGCTTTTTGGGAATGATGATAAGGTTAAGGTTTAGAAGTATGAGGGGAAACTGACGGAAGAAGTTTGCGAGTTTGACGTAGTGGAACCTGGTGGACTACTCTCTAAGCCCCGAAGTCCGTAGATTCGGGATTAGTTGCGGGCGTATTCTAGTCCGTATCACCAAACCACAAAGAATAAATGACAACACGATTAGACAGTTACTGTCAAATCGTGTTGTCATTAATGCTTAGTTCGGGTTCGGAACTAATCGTAAGTCCGTAGGTTCGCAAAGCAATCTAAAATATACAGTCTGCCTGGGCGGTATGGCGATACTGGTTTCGCGCGTCTCGCTCTAGCCGCGGAACTCCATATAATACTATTATACAGGATGAACTTTTCATACCGTGTAATACTATTATACAGGTTGGAGTTTTCATAACGTACAATAATATTATACAGGGTGAATTTTTCATACTGTGTAATATTACTCTACAAGGTGTTGTTTTTTAATCTGGAAAATTCTAGTATGCAAGCTGAAGTTCTCACAATAGGTAAAAGAACCTTACCACCATTCCCAAACCGCCTCAATACTTAGTTACCGTGTGGTAGAGATCCCTCTAACCGCGACGTATAATAATAATAATAAAAAAACATTATAGTATGTTCGTTTAGTCCTTAATTTCAGCGGCATCGTCTGTGCCTGTATATAAATAACTATAGATAATTTTTAACGCGTATTTGTCTGTGTGAGCGCGTGAATGTGTGACGTCGTTAAGGTTTAGTTGTTAAGGTACTGTTTTTATTTTTTTTCTCGTGTTTTTCTCTGAGCTGGTTTTTGGGTTGAGGTTTTGTGCTCTGTGGTGGTCGCCATTTTTTTTTTTTTTTGTGTATTTTCTTTGTACCCTTGTTGAAAAGTCGATGAATTTTGTGATTAACGAAATGTATTGATGGAATTTAACTAAATTTATATTACGACATCAAATATTTGATAATGACGCGAAAAAACATATATAAACGTCGTCAATATAATACTGATTTCAAATCATAATAATTATGATCTAACTTTGTGTCGATACGAATCCAAATATTATTTATGAACAAATGTACTACTGTGATTTCAATCCTTTAGTATAAAGGGATCTCTTCATATTGTTCAGTCCAGTCCAGTCAAACTGGATTCAGCTGAATACCAGTATTTTACGTGGAGCGGCTGCCTACCAGACCTCCACGACCTACTGGGATCTACTGGGTAACACGGTAGTTCTTGGCAAGACTGGAGTCAGATTAACTGGCTTCTGACAATCCGTAATAACTACCAAATATCTACAAATGATAGCCGGGCTTAACATGCTTTCCGAGGAACGGAGGAAACTCGGCATATTAAGATGGTCACCCATCCACAGACCAACCTCGGCAAGCGTTGCTTAACCTAGAAGATCGACCCGTGCGGCTGTTATTATTTAGCCACGAGCTCCTCCCGAATAAACTTACCTAGAAATACGAATTATAATTTAATTTCAAGGCGTAAGAAACGTCTTAAGACCGAAAACAGAGCACATTATCTCGTTTAAGGCTAATCTAACGCAAGGCATGCATTTGATTCGTAACTAACATCCCTCTTAGTCCCTCCTCTGTCCTCTTGAGAATGTCCCTGCGCTGTGACGGCGCCTCCTCTCAGTGAGAGCGAGTGGGCTGTACTCCAGCACGCGGTCACAGTGCGGTGAGACATGTCCTAGAATTCTTCGGTTCTAGGAAAAGCTGGTTTCTTCACGGTGTTTATAAACTTGAACTATCATAATAGCACTTATCAATGCATTCAAGATTTTTTTGGACTGGTGAAGAGGTTATATGTAGGATAATGTCTGTAGCAGTATGTGTGTCGATTGGCTCGGATGCAGGGTGTAACGGAATGGTCACCTCTTCAGTGATCGGATAATCGGGCGCTAATATACCTAAACTTCACTTTAATTCCCACGAAAGTATAATACGGACATGCTTTTCAGAATACCGGATCCGGGAATCGTTCGAAATTCCTGAGATTGCTAAAAATGCCCGCATACAAAATGTAGTTAGAACTCGTTGTGAAATCTCATTATATTTTTTATAGTTATTTCATTTGTTTTGAATTAAATAAAGATACTAAATCAAAATACCAATGCTATAATTTCATTAAGTTTATTATAGTTGTTTTTACAAAATTATTCAATCCCGGGAACCCGGGATTACTTATTCAGAAAGGAATGTCCATATTATTCTTTCACGGGAAGAAGTTTAGGTATACAAGCGCCCGATTATCCGATCACTGACGTTCAGCTTTCTTCAAGGAAGACAGATAATTCGCAAAAAAACTCACTTATTTCGATCAGCTGATGGCAACTTTGTTATTAAGCCACCCATCCCCGGACCGACCTCGCCTGTTATTATTTAGCACCGAGCTCCTCGCTCACTCGACTATACAATGTATTTAAAATAGCTTTGTCTTTCTTTGGGCTGACAAGGTATTAATTCAAGGTGACTTTTTAACAGAATATATTCGGTGGTATTGGTAATGTCCATAGGTGACCATTTACTATGGAATGGACTGTTTACCGAATTGCCACACAATAACAAAAAAATGATCCGTTATTTGTAACTGGCAACATAACAATGAAACAGGTTAATTAAACTCTAGTTATAAATGATAATGATACTTTTGCACGTCAATCATTTTTGGTCATTTTTAAACTAGATGAGGCCGGTGTTTCCTAGCTGACTACCCTGAGAAGAAACACCGAAACAAACTCAGAAATCAAAGTCTCTTTTAAACTCCATACAATCGTACAGGTCAAATCATATGAGAACCATGTAGGTTAATTTGAAGCAATCTCTGCCTACCCTTATCGGTGAATACTGGCGTGATATAAAAGTATATTAACCTTGATAAGAACAATCACAGTTGAAAAAGTCAATAGAACATTTCTACATGTAACCTCTTCGCTCTGTAGGGCGCATTTAGCGCAGTCATTTGGTCTGCTTTGTGCAATATACGACTCTATTACTATTAAAAATAAAATACATTTTAGCTCGAATACGTCCTTCTGTGATGCTCGCGATACGAACAAGAGAAAATCGGAATTTCGGTGCGGGATCTGAGACGGTTGAATCGTTTCTCCGGGACTCGACGAGCTTCATTGACTCGGCGTTTTTCTGGTGGTTGGAGTGGGAGGGAATATTGTAGCAGACTTGTCTCAAATAGGTTTGGCTTACAGTCTAGCCGGATGCAGTTGAATAATAATAATAATATAATTTACTAGCTGTGGCCCGCGACTCCGGACGCGCATATCCCGTTTTTTTCCGTCCCCGTAGAAATTTCCCGTATGCCTATAGCATTCCTCATGAATGTGGCTATCATATACAAAAAGAATTTTCATAATCGGTTCAGTAGTTCCAGAGATTACCTCCTACTTACAAACTTTAACTCTAACACGGTAGTTCTTGGCAAGACTGGTGTCAGATTTACTGGCTTCTGACATTCCGTAACGACTGCCAAAGATCGACAAATGACAGCCGGGACCAACGGCTTAACATGCTTTCTGAGGGACGGAGGAAACTCGGTATGTTAAGATGGTCACCCATCGACAGACCAACCTCGGCAAACGTTGCTTAACCTTTGATCGACGCGTGCGGCTGCTCTTCTTTAGCCACGAGCTCCTCTCGACTTCGGAGTAAGAAGGATAAATGGTCTAAGAACGTAACAGAGTGGTGCCCGAGACAATTCAAACGAAAGAAAGAGAGACAGCGTCAAAGGCATACCTACAAAGATAATAATATAATATTTCACGTGGAGCGACAGCCTCTCCCACCTCCACAACCCACAAACGGGGTAACACTGATGTTATATTGTCTGGTTTACTACCACTCATAACAACTGCCAAAGATCGACAAATGACAGCCGGGACCAACGGCTTAACGTGCTTTCCGAGGCACGGAAGAGTTTTAGTATGCTCTAAAAATGTTTAAATTTTGCTAGTATGTGACGTCACAGAGGGACAAACTAGATACAAATTGATTGTTGACTTTGTCTACACAATTATTATTAATATTAAATTAATGCTTTTCGTTGATATATCGCGTACAATACGACACTACGTAGATTTAGTGTGTACTTCTTTAGTTGTCTTATTTTGTAAACAAACGGCACGAACCTACGAGTTCTATCATCAATCACTCTTAGAAACTTGATTTTTGACTACCTATATTTTTCTGGCCATACCGTGCTACGCTGCCTTTTAAAGTAGTTTTCAATTTGATCTTTGTAAAATACATAGACGGAATTAATGACATCGATATAATAAATAACCTGTAAAAAATACATTTATGTCGTCTCGGAAAACCGTCCCACCGGAATATGAGAGTAGACTAAATGTGTTGGGCACAAACTTGTGTGCACTATAATATCTCCACCATGTCCGAAATTCGGTTAGGAGTGTCTTTATCAAGAACTCAGTTCGTTTTGAGTGACGCGGCCGCCTACAAGGTGGAACGATGACCTGGTGAAGGTCGCGGGTAGCCGATGAATGCGAGGCGCACAGGTGGCGACACGTAGGGGAGGCCTATGTCCAGCAGTGGACAGGCTGATATGATGATGATGAAGAGCTTGTTATATTTGTTTACAAAATTTGACAAGTAAGGAAGAATACACTTTGGGCGTGATGACTTTGTATATGTCTTCCATTTTAGTATGTACAGATAGTTGTTTGATCAAATCTTGTGTGAGAGCATAAAAACTGGTTCTTCAGCCAGTTTCCATTCGGTCGTAAAAACATTATGAAACCATCTCCATGATAGGTACATTTATCTTCCACGCAAAATACCGAGTAATTTATCAAGATTTTCCGTCTGACTACTGTACCAAATAGTCTTTTCGCGCGTGAATAGATTACTCTTAGACAAGCAGACAACTATTCCTAATGGTGTCTCAATCGCATTGCGTATTAATAGAAACATTACCAAATGGGAACTGGCTTTTACCACCTTATCGTAAGTTGTTTCCTCAAAAGCCTACAATCTTAAATCATCTGGCATCGTGGGCCTTATGACCCCATTGGCATAATTCTGGTAACTCTACCCCAAAAGCCACTAAACAACCTGGGGTATATAAGTAAGAGTAAATAGGTTACTTCTAGCACTTTCAGCGCCCAGAACTCAGCATTTGGGTCGAATAATAATTTGTTCGTGTGCCCACAACTCGCAGCCCGGTCATCGTTATATGTAGCGACGACTCGGCTGCGAGATCTGGGCACACGAACAAATTATTGTTCGAACCATATGCTGAGTTCTGGGCACCAAAATGGCTAGGCAAGCATGCTCCATCGTCGACCACATCATCGCTTACCATCAGGTGAGATAGTGGTCAAACGCGTGCCTATCAATAGTAAAAAAATAACAAAAGTTTCAAGGGTCAAGGAAATAACTTAGGGTACAGGTATATCTATGTAGTGTCGTGTTGTCCGCATCGCTCTTGTATCGGGACGTTGCTTCTGTTGGCTTGAGTGTATGTGTGCCGTGCATGTGCGCGTGCGCTGATTCCGATACGAATATATTATGATTTTTATTAGTTAATCGATTTTTTTGTTTGACTTAGAATTAATTGTTTAGATGTCTAAATTTAATTAGTGATTTTGTTAAAACTGAGGTGTGATTGAATATTCAATTTTTTTAATGTTTACTAAATAATTTCTCAATTTTATTAGTCATAGATAAATGATGTTTAAAAGCGAGGATTGGTTGAATTTTTACTATATCACTTTTAATACTAAATACGGCTTGTGATTTCTTCTTGATAAAAAACTAAAAATGCTCTTGGTTGTATCGACCCGGATTTTATTTCAATAAATCTCTAATAAAATTAAATGAACCGATCAGATCTTTGCCTGCTTGTAGAATTTGTTTATTCGAGTGAATACAAAAATATAATATACATTCGTTTATGTGTTCGTATCGGAGCATCGCCGGTATGTTTTATTAGTGTTGCTAGCTAAAGTTTGTTATTAACAGAATGTACTTACGTAGACTTGGAATTATACAATTTTGCAAAGTACCTATATACAAGAAATATATTGTGTGCACCTCAGAACACATGCTTCATACGAATATGAATCTTATCAATTAAAAGTTAATGTTCAGATTCCCATGAAATGCTCGATTACATACGCAGCATAGACAGACTTAAGAACAATAAACGAGTCATATGAATGTGAACCTTATTTATATGGAAGCAGTTTTCATATTCGTATGAAATGTTAGATCACATTTGACTAAATAATTTGCAAGGTTATTGTATTCCAAGTCAAGACGAAGAAGCATAGTTTTTTGGTTAGTTGTTCATTCCATAAAAGTTTTCGAGATTTCGCAAGACACTCACTAACTAAAAACACTATTCCATACTAACCTAATATACATACATTACCTGGGCAGTTCCCGGTCGACCGGTTTTCAATCTTATTGCTGAAAACGTAAGGACGAAAATTTGTTGATCAATTTTTTGCAGGGTTTTGTTACGCTAAAATTATGTTTTGTTGTTTTTAATAGACTACAGAGTACGGAACGCGCCGTTAGCAATTTGAGACGCAATTTCTAACAAAAAATATTCATTTATAAAGTACATTGACCTTTTCCTAAATTCTATACGGGTACCTACCCGTATAATAAAATTATTAACCCTTTGAACGCCAGAGCATAAACGCATCGGCGTGCCCCCGTCGCTAAGCCACAAATTCGCCGTACCTTTTGTCACAAATTTGTGACGTTTAGCGTAGAGGGCAGTAGCTTGCCTAATCGTTTATTATTATTAGAAAATGTAATAGATCGCGTAGCGGTCGATGCGGGACACTTCGCCCGCGATAAATCAAAATTTATCCCAAGGGAGAATTTTACCAGGACGAAAATTAGCCTAGTGCAATTGCAAAGGGCTTTGTCTGAAGTGTATGGGTAACTGGGTAACGGTGCCTTTTCACAAGCGTTTATTTAACTTGCACCGTTCGTATTTATGTAAGTTATCCATCAAAATTCGCAAACTATATTTCGAGCATTTGTCGGTATTCGATTGAGCTGAAATTTTGCATACACCTTTAGTTCTGGTGACAATACAATGTGCATTACTCAATATTGTAATGATTTCAATATGGCCGCCGCTCCAAGATGGCGGATCGGATATTTTTTCTTAACCCCCTTAATATGGGTATTACACAAAAGGGCTTGAAGAGTAGAAAACAATTAAAAGCTTGTTTTATGACACCTTGTTAGACGTGTAGTGTACTTCCATACAAACAATAATTTATACATTTTTGTGCATAGCCCTTTATTTGGCGTCCGGGGCGTTTCGTTACTCTGTAGACCATTATTTTTTGTGTCCGTGAATGCTTATGTCTATTTCGTACGATTTTCTATACGCGTGCAATTTTTATTCTTTTTTTGTTTAGTTGTATTTTTTTGGGTACAGTAAATTCTAAATCTCATTCGCAGGAAATAGTCGTGTTTGTAGCAACTTTTGTCCAGTTGACTTATCTTAAATGGCTTGTAATATACTTGTTTATACTTTATAGTGTTGAAATGCAATAATTATTTTGTAATATTTTATGTTTAATTGTGAGCGATGGTCGGACGACTGTAAGAAAACCTTATTTTTTTGTCCAAGAGTTGTTAATTAATTTTGGCGGGATATAACTTGAAATATATTGACTTCCTCGCTGATTTAGTGGTTGCTAGCTCGCCTGGTACGGTCCCAGGTTTGATCCCTATTTAGGCCAAGCTATTTTTCCTTGGAGAACTGTCAGTGACAGCCCGAAGATTGAATTTGGTCCTAATTTATCACAAGAAGCCTGCCCCGTACATAGACGTAAAAACATGTGGTAAATAAACTGGAAAACTCTAATTTCTGGAAAAAAAATATATGGTTTATCAGTCAATTTCAAAATCATACTTTCTCCTCATTTTTTTATATGGAGATTGGAGATAATTATATACAACGTGTAACAGAATAAACGCAATACCTAAAACGGGATCATTGTACTCATCATTACGAACAACTTTTACTATGGGAGCAACCTCGAAATCGCATAAATATAACCTTGCCAGAATCAGTTAACACCTCTTTGGCTATACTATCTTTAACTAAAGTAAGTTATAATATTTGTAATCTTGTTTTTGTTATTGTAATGAATGCAGTCTGTCGTTCCGTCGCTGTGTGCCATGTACGCTCGCTTCTGATAGTTATTTTACATCTGTTGTGTACATACACAAGTATATTATGTATTATCTACTTGGGGAAACGGTCGCATCTGTGGGTCTTTAACCTTTTGAGCGCCATTGTCACGTATACGTGACAAGCAAGCGCGTGCTCTGTGCGCCAAACGTCACAAATATGTGACAAAACATACGGCGAATTTGTGGCTTGGCGTCGGGGGCACGACGATGCGTTTATGCTCTGGCGTTCAAAAGGTTAAGTCAAGAGTGAATAGGTTACTTCTAGGCAAGCGTGCTCCATCTTCCACCACATCATCGCTTACCATCAGGTGAGGTTGTGGGCAAACGAGTGCTTATCAATGTTAAATTGAGCAATATTCATTGCGTTCTTTATGCTGTCGAGTTAACGAATTTTTCAAACATAAGCGATCGACGAGCAATGGATCCGGTTTTTTTTTCTAAATCCTTCGGATTGTTTTGTTACTCAATGAGGGTTTTCTGAAGTGACGTACACCAGCACTCAGGCGTCAGGTCCAGGCACCTGTCAATACGCTTATGTTCACCGACATTCGTTAAATTGTGGAAACGTGTTGACGTCAAAATTACATTTGCAAAGACCAACGCGCCAACTGGGAGCTTGATTCCCTTATTGTAGTACTACGCTCTTATCTTAATATGTATTTATTGAGTACGTGTGTATGTTCAAGGGGATTCGAAAATGGTTTAGATTCACAATTGGACCTGGTAGGTGGCGCTGCAATCGATTTATATAATTTTTCGTCAGACACAAAGCAAACGTTCGGACAGGACAACGTCTGTCGGGACCACTAGTAATATGTAGAATCTTACATAGGGCGACTGCCGGGTATCTGGTTTTAGGTATGAGATATAGATACATTTACATGATGTACTTGTGTGTGTACATACGAGGCTAGAGGCAGATTCAGGAACCCAAATAATTAAATAAATTAATACCAAATGTTGACATGAATACCATTATACCATTTTTTTTTTCTATTGAGTTTAGTTGTTATTTAAGTAGGCCATTTTGAACTGCTTTTTTGATTGCAAGTTAAATATCAAGATATACAAGTCCAATGTAAGTTGACCTGTTATTGTCCCGAAAAACTATACAATGGAAGGTCATCTTATACTGGATAGTAATATGGCTTGATGTCCCGGTAGTCTTTACAAAATAAATGCTATTATTGTCGAGCATATTCTAAATACAGGGTGTAACGGAAAGGTGTAGTCATATTTTAAAAACTGCTTCTGCCCATGTAGTTGAACAAGTTTCTTCAAGGAAGCCATAATCAATTCTCAAAAATAAAAGGAGTTGACTATGACTTCCTGTTTTTAAAATATGACTACACTTTTCTGTTACACCCTGTATATTAAAAAAGAAACTTGTATTTTCTGCTGCCCTTGCCTCGACTTGTCTACATTATTAGTTAGTATAACTATTATCTGTTTAGTTTAGTCTCGTTAGTGTTAATTTTTAACGTGCATTTTTCTATACGTTAAGGCATTGCGAACTATGGAACAGTGACGCAACAAAAAGTTTGACAACTGTTGCCAGATTGTTGGTCTTCTGTTGCATAATTACTGATATAGTTGACGAACTACTGCGCAGTTTTGCTCGCATAGTTGGTCAACTGTTGCGCCACTGCTGCGAGATAGTTTGTCAACTGTTGCGCCACTGTTGCATGTGCCGCTGTAAGGTTTCTTCCATAATCGTGTCGCGTTTTTGTTCACTAGCCTGGTTTTGTATCTCTCTGGTTATGTTTGATGTTTGTTAATTTACGGACCGACAGTCTTAGCTGAAATAGTTAGAAATATAATAATGTATTTGTAATAGTTGAGTACCGCAAGACACACTAATAGATAAGGACTTCTATAAGTGGTTTTGCGTATAACTTGAAAACAGCTGGATACTACATGTGTGCTATCTCTGTCTAGCATAGACGGAAATGGCTTTAAGACTTACTTCATCAGCCACAATATATCGCTGTCGGTCCAATTTTTCGTTGCTCAATATATATTTCTTTATTTTATATTTATAACTCGGTATATTACTTTTTATTATTGTCTGTAATCTTTCGATATATAACAGTTTTCACCACTCGACCTTCCAAGCTTGCATGTGTTGACAGCTGTCAGATCTGACAGCGACATAATACAACCTGTTATATTTTTACCTACTTGAAATGCCGTTTTTCAACTTTTTATGAGGTGACAGCTGTCAGTTATGTGTCACTTTGACATTGACAGATGTTGCTATTTGCAAAATTGTCACGTTCCGTGGTGAGGGGCGCGTTCCGTGTCCACGGGCGTCCGCCAGCCATTTTACCAAAGCATTGTAATACATACATAGAAGTGTAGTTACTGATGACCGACCGAGACGCAGCTGTACATACACTATAGAAAAAACGGGAACGTAGCAAGTGAAATAATATTGTTTGAGTGTATAATTGTTTGATAATGTAATAATTTTCTACCATTTAAGTTTAATTTTTGTCTAGTGGCAACCCCGTTTTAACTGTCATGTGTCATTCGCGTCTTGGCGGCGTCTCAGTCCGCCTCAATGTGCTCAGTCGTTTTATTTTATTAAATGCACTGCTAATGTATTTTCTGTTCTTTTATTTTTTTTACTTTCCTTGGGTTTTTTTACACTTCTAACTTGAGTTTTATATTTTATATCACCTGGCCATCTTGCCTTTTTTAAGTATCGAATGCGTCAGCCATTCAGAGCTTAGTTTTAACAGGAAGCCTCGTAATTATTCTAAATACAAAACTTTAGTGTTATAATCAAAACGAAAAATGGAGGAAAATAATATCGATTGTGGAGATATGGTGTCACTGCCGCTAAAGTGAGAATTTTGTGAACAAAGCAATTGTATCATTTTAATAATCTCCCAAAATCGAGCTTAAGATTACGAAAGTATTTTGCTCAGGTTTAGGTCATAGTAAGTTGTAAATCTTAACCTAATAAACTCGCACTGTATAAATGTAAGCAAAACGAGGTAAAACTATTTAGTTTTTGGAGGCAAAAGAAACGAATGTGAGTATAAAGTCGCTTTCAAGTACGAATTGATTGAAGAAAGTATTATATGAAATGTCTGTTGTGAAAGTATTTAGGCACGTGTGAAATAGCTACATATCACTGTCCTTCCCCTCGATCATAGGAATATAATGTACTACAAACTTTCTTTGCCTGACTCCCATTTCAAACGCTTTAAAAAAAACTATCGCAAAAACGAATTTATTAAAAACAGATTTTTCGGCATAGAAATCTGCCGAGACTAAACCCTTAAATATGGGCGCCAATTTTATTTTGGAAATGGGAATCAGACAAACTGCTCTTAATATTAAAAAAGTCGAAAATATTAATATAGTCGGTGCCTAGACTTCTGATTTGTACTGTTTATTGTTTCACAAAATTTCTAAGAAATTATATTTAAAAAGTCCGGAAATAATGACGTTTAGCGGACGCCATTTGCAATTTAAGCTGCTGTTCCACTAACAAGAGTTGTGGTCCAACTATTTAATGTTTTAGATGTAGTTAGTGATAAAGGGATTAATTATATAGATTTACGAAATTATGAAGAGCAATTTTCCGACATTTAATTTGCCAAGGCGTACGTCATTATTTTTCGGACAAGATTTTCAAAAAAGTGTTTGTATCGTTCCATACGTAAAGTCAATTGTGACGTCCTATCGGTAAAATATAAATTGTAGAATATAAAAAAGTGTATCTATTAATTCTAATCGTTGTTTCGTTACGCTTTTGTAAAATTGTATAAAGTTGATTGTATTGTAAAAAAGAATATTTTTTTCCATTTCATTATAAAAAAAAAACTTGCCAAATGTTAGTGTTACCAGCTCGAAACGTGAAAAACTACTATTAATCGTTCGAGCGTCACTTTGCCATTGCTTCTGTATACACCAGTCCAATATTAGTAGCGTAGCAGCGTGTACATAGCCCGTGTATGTACGATATATTATATACATACATAGTGAATATTATAAAGTATTTTTGCATGATTAATTATTGTAAAAGTGTCCGATTGTGTAGTGAAACGTGTGGTTTACTTATCACGTTACTTGTTCTGTTTTTTTTTTAACTTTATCCGATTGTGTCTTAGGTTAAGCCGGCTACTGTTCGAAATATTGCCGTTGATTTTGAAACACAGTAAGTTAAGAAGTACCTACTTAAGTTACTCTGTTTTCAATTACAAGGGCAAAATAAGCCTCTTTTCCCGCTAAATCCTAAACGCTGTTTGTTAAATCAGTCGGCTAACAAGAACAGACTACAGTAGACGTATTTCTCTTAGTTAGCTAAAAACTTTCATTGTTAAATCAAATCTGTTGTTTATAAAATTCATTACTGAAAAAAAAAGAGTGATTAATAAAATGCCAACGTTGTTAGTAAACCACGCTGTATTGAAAATCTTAAAATTATATAAAAATCGTTCGTGAGTAGGCACACGTCGCAAGATGGCGCCTCTTTGCAATAACTTTTCTATACGACAAATTAAATATAAATATAAAATTGTAAAGGGAGATTATGGATAGTGTCGGTAGTGTGCGCAGTAAAGCAGTGCCCCGCACGGTATAGTTAGAATAAGTTTGATGAACTCCTTGCTCCACTTCGCAAATACCTAAAAGAAATGATCAATCCTCAATCCTCATTAGCTGCAGTGCGATGATATAAACCACTCACCGTGTAATCTTAAAGTACATTTCCGTGCATCGCGGCCGATTGAAGCCGCGCGCGGCTGTTGCGACAATAGTCAGAGTATGAAAAAGTATGGCTTCTGAAGTCGGCCGCGCGTCCGTCGCAGACCTCAGTAACGACGCCATACATTCAAATATGTACGCGCATATCGCGTGCGTCTGCGATCGGCCACGATGCACGGAATTGTAGCTTAAGGTGACGTGAACATGAAGTGAGCTGTCAATCCATACATGATGGAACGATTGCTCATTCCACCACAAGTTCAGACGGTGGGACGGTGCTGACAGAATAGATAGTCTATAGACCAGCCGGTCTATTCTGTAAAATCTCACCATGACGAAAGAAGAAGTGATTTTAAGTGAATTGTCATTCCATCTTGATTGGATGGATTGACAGCTCACTTCACTTTAGTTAAGACGAACGAAACGACGAACAACGAAATTATCGCAAAATAAATGTGTCAAATTGTCAAACGATAACGGTTTGAGTTTACTTTTGACATTTCGATAATTTGAATCCAAAATCTGGTTGTCAAACGGAAGCTGCAAAATACTTCTTGGTTTAGAAGGATGAAAAGATCACCTTCATGAATTTTTCAACTTTTTCGTATTGGCGAAGAAAGCACTGTGGCTTAATCAACAAACAAACGAAACATACAAACATACGAGTCCATAAACATTTTATATATTTTTTACTAAAAGATTCGCCTTAAATTGAACATAGAAAAATAATAATAGGTAGGTACGTATAAAGTCACAAAATTATACCAAAAAAATAAACAATAACTTTCATTTCTTTTCCTTAGACTTCGTTACTATTAAAACTTTTAGGCTAAACTTTCGAATTTACCAAATTGATGTACCTAGAGCCAAATTCCCTGGTTAGCCATATGTGCCGTGTTTTTAACGTTTGTATAAGGACCAGCGTGCATTTTAGACCCAGTTTCGGAAACGATAATGATCTCGAAAATAAAGTGACAAATGCGCGACTGACTTCAACAGCCAATCGTTTGACTGCAGTTTAATTTGTGACGTGATCATTTCTTTTCAGAAACCGAGTAGCCTTTAAATCGGCTGCTAATTTGATCTATATCATCCAAATCCTTCATAGCGAACCTGAGCGATCAACATTTCGGCGGGCTAAAGTAAGTCTAAGTGCGCGCTGAGTCTAAATCCACTGTTCCCTGTTTCGCTGTAGCGGGCACCGTATTGTAAGCTCAGTGTGTTCGTGGTCGCTGTGTGTTGTAAGAACCTTTAGTGTTGTGATATGTGAGCCGGTGCTTCAGTTAAAGTATTTGAAAAAGAAATAAACATTAAAAGCTTCAGTGGACGCCTTTCAAAAATAGCTACATAGAATATATTGTGGATTCCCTAAAAGAGCTTTATTTTAGCCAAGGTCTCAAACATCATCTGCTTAGCCTTTTCCCAACTATATTGGGGTCGGTTTCCAGTCAAACCGGATTCAGCTGAATACCAGTATATTACGTGGAGCGACTGCATACCAGACCTTTACAACCCATTAACTGAGTAACAGTACGTCTCCAATGCTAAAAAAATAAACATCTGCCCAGCTAGACTTTTACGGTCAGCTTCCAGTCGAACCGAAATATCTTACGCATCTTAAACGGTACCTACCAGTACCTATTCGACAAGGAGAGACTGCCTTTATGATCTGCACAACCAAGAGACGGGGTTTCACGATATAACTTGATGAATATGAGAAGTAATTTCAACAGAATCTGTTGCAACACCTTAGATTTTGGCGCTAATCTACCGAGCAAAGAAATATTTATCTAATCTAACTTATCCAACTAAAATACCCTTCAGATACTTTAACTCAAGTACCAGAAACTAGCCTACTATCCTACCGCATTTAGCTCCTAAAAATGTTCGAAGAAGAGTTTTGTAATAAAGATTAGAAAATAAAAGACAATAGCGAAATGCGTGCATTTCTTTACTACCTCTGCGCTCAGGCGTTGAACACCAAGACAAATGAATTTATTAATATTGTGTATTGTATTATAGTTTTTAATCTGAATATTATTGTTTTTATTTTTAACTGTTAATGTGGACAATGGCCCGTTAGATTGCAAGAAAGATTTAAACAGGTCCGAAATCCTATGTGAAGATTGCTTATGGATTGGATCAAATTAAGGTATGTCTGATGATCGTTTTCATTAATACTCGACATCTAAATGAATGCTTATTTAACCTTTTCAACGCCAGAGCATAAACGCATCGGCGTGCCCCTGACGCCAAGCTAAAAATTCGCCGTACCTACTTTTTGCCACATATTTGTGACGTTTGGCGTACAGGGTACTTGCTTGTTTGTCATGTATACGTGACAATGGCGTTCAAAAGGTTAAGAGTGTTGATGGATTTTCAGCGCTTGGCTCAACACCGCTAGCTGAAATCCAACAGTATAAAATATTAATGCTTGTTCTAACAAATACTGCTTTACATCAAAATCAATGTCTAAATAAAACCTACTTTTTCAAAGCTACTTGTGCTTTATTTAGACATTCGTTTATATGTCTGGTTACAATGAAAACGATAATTTGGCTTTCCTTTAGGTATCGCCTAGTGTTGTATCAAGATCTTTAGGCATATGACAAGTCAAGTATAGTACCGAAGCAGCAGTGCGATTCTGTAATTGTCTCATCGTGTAAGCTTGGGTAAAGTGAATATGAAGTGAGCTGTAAATCCATACAAAAAAGATGGAACGACAGTTCACTTCGTGCTCACTCCACCTAAGTTTATACGGTGAGATGTTGACAGAATAGACCGGCAGGTTCTACGGCCACCATCATTGACGAATGATCCTATTTCACAAAATGATTATGACCATGTTAAGTAAATGCTACGTACAAAGCCTTAGATGACTCAATATATAAGTATTGTATGTGTTTTCACATTAATTACATTAAAATTAGTTGTTACAAAAATTTATCGAAAAAACCGAGCAATATTAAAATAGAAATACTCCGAATTTAACCAGTGCATTATATTTTGAATACAGTGCTACCAACATTGATGTTCTAATGACGGCAAAGTGCCTGTGTTGCCAATTTAAAAATAATGTACCAATTTGGTAATATTTTGTGTGTTGTAATTTGCTTGCTTGGATCTTGAGACGGCTAAGGTTGTGGGTTCCATCGGGTGTGATAGATATGGGATGACACACTGTTACACAGTTTGTGTGAGCCGAATAACGGCGTGGTACCACACTACTGCAAATAAAGTCATTTTGAATAGCGAATGTTTGTTTTTTTTAATATATACCTACATCCCGTTTCACAGAACTAACAACAAGTTTAAGTAACATCTGACATCCGACAACGTAATACTTATAAAAATGAATGCAATCTGTCGCATATGTTTTCATTTTGACATTACAAGTTTTTTAACGGTTGAAGCAAAGAATCCAGAATTCCATTCAATTGTGAAAAACATGCGATTTTATGAGTTTAACAGTTTACCTACTCGATTCAATATTAATTCACCATCCCTTACGAGTTTGCTACCTCTGAATGGTCGCCAATTTAGACCAGCTTCGCGAGTAGGTACCTACTGGCTTCCATCGAGAAGACGACGCAATTCTGGTGGGCTACACTACACCTAGTAGGTGGCAGGTGTGGTATACGTTGTGACTCACACACCTGCACTATAATATGTCTCGCGCCGATGGCTAGTCTCGGTTGAGATTTGCCGCCATGGCCGAAATCGGTCAGGAGGACAACGGCTTCACCCGCGTGAATATCGGGAATTAACCCAAGGGATATCTAGGTATATTCGCGAGCAGGGGCATAACTACCACCGTATCAGCCGTATCAAAGATACGGGGCCCCCGTGTTAAAACTATACATTTATTCGCGTCCTTCGTGGCCTGCCAAGACAGTTCTGAGCTAGTAGGACCTATTTCGTTTAAAAAACAATACCCCTAAAAACGGGACCCCCAAAAATGCTTGATACAGGGCCCCTTGAGACTAGCTACGCCACTGTTCCCGGGATAAAAAGTCTTTGATGAAAAGTAGCCTAGATATCCAGATCCATTCAGCCGTTCTGGTTCTGCCCTGCTTGAGTAACATCCATCCATTCTCATTTATAATACACTAGCTGCCGTCCGCGGCTCCGCCTGCGTTTGTGTCGAAAATTATTCCAAGGTAACAGAATAGAATAGAATATATTTTTATTGTAAAACATGAGTATACATCATAATATGTGCAAGGTCTTATAATAATGGTTAGATCTGCATGTTTTGCCATTTATGGCGTACAAAAACAACATATTTGGTTTAACAAAAGATTTGAGTCTAAACAACAAAACTTTTTTTTTTAAACAAAAACCCGGGATAAAAAGTATCCTATGTGTTATTCCGGACTATATTCTACCTCTGTGCCAAATTTCATCCAGATCCGTTCAGCCGTTCTGACGTGATTGAGTAACAAACATCCACACAAACATTCAAACTCTCGCATTTATAATACTGGCTGCGCCCCGCGGTTTAAAGTAGTCTATGTGAGCTTCCTGCATATCAAATTTATCAAAATTGGTCCAGCCGTTTGCGCGTGAAGAAGTAACAAACACACACACACAAACTTTCGCCTTTATAATATTAGTTTGATTAGTATAGATAAGTAAGTAACATTATAACACATAGGAAACACTTAGATAGGTATTTACGAAAACAAACAGGGATATAATAAGATCACTCATCTGTTTAGCCTTTTCTGAACTACTCGTATTGGGGTTGGTTATCACTCACCGGATTTCGCTGAATAGGTACCTGTATTTTACATGAGCGACTGCCCCATCTGGCTGAAGTATTTACAATCAGCAGTCAACATAAGCATATAGGCAGAGCTGGGAAAAAACATGCTTTGCTTTTATTAAAATACAAATTATAAAATACTATCTCGCATGTATTTAAAATACGAAATACAAAATACATCAGCGTCATGTATTTCAAATAGGTACCAGTTACAAATTACATTTTTAAGAAGCAATTGAAATACAAATACCAAATACGTATTTGTATTTCAATTATGTATTTTAATTACATGTATTTCAAATACTGCCCAATCCTGCATGTAGTTATGGATGCACCTCACCCGTCTGCTTAAAGCCTCGAATCCATGAGGCAACATTTGACGCGCAACACATGACGCCCAACATGTTCAGCAACGTTGCACAACAACGCGCGACGTTGCCCGCAGGCGCGCAGCATTGACAATGTTACTAAATCAAAGTTCTTCGTTGCCGTTCAACATGATGAGCAACATGTTGTGCACCATGTCGCGCGTCAAATGTTGCCACGTGGATACGAGGCTTTAGATTAAGCTAAGTATAAATATGGCTCCATTCTAGTCTAGCAACTAGAGATAATTTGCAAGCTCAGTCAGTGCCCACCGGATGAGCCATGTACGCATTGTAAGTTATCATATCGCCTCCAAATCGGCAGTACGTACATATTTTATTTTTTATCCTTGGTAAAAATCCTGAGTAGTTAATTTTACTATTAGAATGGTTTCTCACTCTCCGAAACCAAAAGTAGGTAGGTACAGACTGAGTTTTTCAAGTGTCCAAAAATCCAAAAATTCCGTGTTTTTATAATTCATCAAAATCGTGCCGAAGACTCCTTTGAGTAGGTATTTTTCGATAGTTCCTCATAGATTCGAATTTTGCCATTCACACCCACTTAAAAAAGTCACTCTAAATACCTTCCTAATCAAAACCGGCTACATATTAGGCCGTAGTAGGGTGGCCCGGGTTACACTCCGGAAGTGCCGGCAGAAGTGAAAACTTGAACATAACGTTGTGCATTTTTGATATTTTGGAATGGTTAGGGAGTAATTTCGCACGAATTGCTTTAATTATCAGTATAAAAGTACTATCATTTATGTGGTAAAATACAATATTCATTTATTGCGCTATCGTACACAAACACGACAATTTATATTACATTAAAAATTTAACACTTCAGAACTTTCCGTCCGTCTTACGAATTTTCGATCAAGTTACGTGTCCTGACGCCAGTTTAACATTTTTACCCATCTCAAAAAGTGCACAACGCCGCTAAAGAAGTTTTCACTTCAAAAAATATTGGTCCACTGTAAACGGGCCATCCTTTATATATGCTTCTACCATTCTCACTGACTTCAGCACCGTTGAAACTCAGTTTTTCATTGCTTTTCAGTAGCTCGCCGACCGCCAAGGGAATAGCGCGCGCCGCGTGTTGTGAAATACCAACAATATTTTACGTGAAATAGTTTTGAAATAAAAAGAAAACAGTGATTTGAATTAATATAAAATAACTGACTGTATTTTACAAGACAGGTGTGTATGTATTTAGAATTTGTTTGTAGATAATGTATTGAAAAGTATTTTTTTCATTATTTATTTTGCATTTACGCGAGTTACTTACTGGTACTAATTATTTTGTATTATTTCCATTGTGTATCGCATTTTTGTAAGCATTAATAAGTTGAACATCCAACTTGATTTTTTCATTACCATCCAATTTTTTTCTTAGGTATCAAAGTCAAGGCAAAACGTTTATTTCAATAAGGCCATTAAAAGGTACTTTTGAACGTCAATATTTACTCTTAAAAGAATATGATAAAAATAAAGTGACTCTACTGTCCAAAATTTTATTGTATTCCCGATGGAGCACGAAGCAAAAATATTTATTGGTGCTCTAATGAGAACAGTTTTGGTCTTAACATTGGTGCTCTAACGGGAATACCTACTCTAAATAAAAGACCCGGTTTAAGTACTTATGCACAAATGCAATCTTGATAAAAAAAAAACAAAATAGTTGTTCAATTTAGGTATACATATTTTGCTCGACATAATATGGAACTGCTGATATTTTTGCAAGTAGGTTTTTCCATAAATCGTGTCTTTAATTGATACCTAATGCCAGGAAAAAACACCGGACAAGTGCGAGTCTGACTCGTGCACCAAGGGTTCCGTACATGTTCATATTATGTAAGTAAATAGTAAGCTCATCCATTACGGGAATCTAGTCTCGATTTTTTCCTAGTAGGTGTACATTACCTACTGAAGTTCATAAACTCTGAAGCACTGAACATTACTCTGACAAAAAGATAAAAAAGATTGGCAAACTTAACACTGTGGTTGAAAAAATATTATCCCAGACACACGGTTGATTCTCCAACTGCAAATGTAAGTTAGTTATCGAAAAAATAAAGTGATAAAACAACATTTCATGATTCTAGTTCAACGGGAAGAACGTAGGTATACGTTTTGATTTATTTGTGACTATGAAATATGTCGCAAAAATGATGAAAAATGATAATATAATAATAATAATAATAAAATTAATGGAACCATAGACCTACATAATAATTTGATATTAATTTAATCTTTATGACTGCATGCATTCCTGAGAAAAAGGTTCTGACAGACAGATATACGACAACGAAGTGATCCTATAAAGGTGGATGTAACATGTTACAAAGCGAGCATTCGTGCAGTCAGTAGGGAAACGAGCACGAACATGATGCGTATGTGTTTTGTTTTACACGGATTTTAGGACACGACGGAACACAACAAACTCGCTGCGACTGTTACAATAAATACGGCACTTAACACCGGTCAGTACCCAGCTTTATTATAGGTTCCCTTTTCTAACTTCTGAGGTACGCAACCCTAAAAAATTATTAGGTGCTACGTAATACAAAAATAATACTATAGTAGGCGCCAGATAAATGTGGAATAAAGTATATTGACCTTTCCCTAATAACTGCTCATAGGTACCTGAACAATTAAATATGAATCGTTTTTCATTATTAGACAATGTTAAGGATCACGAGAGAGTATGATTCGGGACAGTTTTGTGTCATTAATTCCGTTTTTCAAATTAACAATGTCAATAAATGTAGGTGGGTCAATGACCGATATTCCACGATTATCTGGCGCCTACTATAAATCTCATGCAGTATTTAGGTAAAAGTGTACAATTGTAGATAAATAGAACATTCTTAAACAGCGCAGGCGATAAGTCTGCACAATTGTTATCTAGGTTTAGTTTTGCATCGACGAGCACAAAAATAATATTAGAAGAAAGTTAAATTATTAATTCCATCGGCGAGATGGGCAGACGACATTGTTGCCATCGCGGGTAGAAGGTGAATGAGGCTGGCACAGGAGCGTGGCGTTGGCAGAAGAACAGTTAGGCCTATGCCTAACAGTGGGAGAAGTTTGGCTATGGCTGATGATGATAATTCCCAGTGGTGTATTTAAATTCGGCGAGGCAGACCAATATGTACATCGCACCATAAAAAACCGGTCAAGTGAAAGAAAGAAAGAATAATATTTATTAAGCACTTACATGAAACACGCACGGTACATAGAAATAAAAAAAAGAAATGTAGGTATGCTAAGAACCAAGTGTGTGTCTCACGGCTGCACTAAAAAGGTCCATTTCAGCGATATGTCAGACAGACTGGTGCTGTCTGACGCTGGTTTTCTAATGAACCTTTCAATGGACGAAGTGCGTGTCTGGCCACGCGCAGTGTAGGGTTCCGTAGTCGCACATCACAATTGCCAAGTCCATTTTATAAGTTGGTCAACTATTACTCGTTAACTTGTAAAGCCTGCTTAGCTGTGATAGTTTTCCTTTAAAATCGTTATTTATGCTACTACCATGAATTTCACGTCTCCAAAAACCACCGCATAGCTGGCAGAGCTTAATATTTCGCAAATTAATGTAAAAATGGTTTTCGCACACGCTCAACATTTTAAACGACCTATCCAACGACACCCCACACCATGATATAGACGATAAAAAAAAGTTCATCGACACTTTACGTGTAAGCCCCACTACACGTAAAGTGTCTCTACGTAGGTACCCTAAAAAAATATATTTTACTACTTTGTCGGCGTGATATTAATTACGCTTGGTATAGTATACATGTTAATGTATACCCATACCAAATTTCATCTTTCTAGTGCTCAGCGTCTCTGAGCTAAATAGCGGACAGACAGACTGACGGACATGACGAAACTATAAGGGAAGAACCCTTGTTGACTACGGAACCCTAAAAATGAAAGTGACTGGTCTCCGGAACGAATATTAGAAGTTAAGAAAATTTCAGAACGTCTGATAAATTAAATTGTAGATTTAAATAGTTAACTTTTATCGTAAATTTTTGCTCTGCACCCTACCTCGTATAGTTTCTTTAAATTTTTTTTTTCATACATTTGGCTCGGGTTGGTTCTATTTTCCTTTGACAGACTAAGGGAGCACTATTGCAGTCAAAGAATGAGGTCAACAGAGTACCTAATATTATAAAAAATATGACCACAGTAAAATTTAAAAGAGTGCTAAACTAATTTTTAATTATGAAAACTTATTTCACAATTGACGATTTTCTTAATGATGATTCACTAACTGATTGACATAAGTATTGTGATCTTCTCATTGTCTTATTTTATTATTTTTTTATGGATGTAATCACGCTGACATTTTTTTCTTATTTTTTTAGCATGTACCTATATTGTAATTCCAATGATCTGCCACTTATTTTTTAATTTATATGTGAAATTGTAAACCTTTGCATGCCCATGTGACGGTAAAATATGGAGAAATTTATAATTATAAAAATACCTATGAACTAATATAATAATAATAGAGATACTATACCCATGTTTGCAAAGAAATAAATGATTGACTGAATGATTGCAGCCCATGGGCCATGGTCCTCTCGGCCTAAGGGTAAATATTCTGCTAATGAAGTTAGTTTATAACTCAGTTTTTGCGACTTAAATTGTAAACTAATTGATTCCAACCACAGACTCAGAGGGTGACCTGCATAATCTTACTTATAAATGCGAATGATTAAATGGATAGATAGAATATGTTTATTACTCAATTACGCAAGAACGACTGAACGGATCTGGATGAAATTTGGTACACAGGTAGATTATAATTCCTTCACAATTTTCCCTGTCAACACAAAAGGCACTTAGACCAACAGAACAACTTTCCGGACAAAAGGGTAATTGACTATAATTTTACAGTCGCCCCTTGGGAACTGAGCACTGGCTAATAATTAATTCAATTGTGGATTCCCGCTACTAACGGTCACTCAACTCGGTTTAAAATGAAACGTCGCGCGTGTGTTCCCTAAAGGAGTTAAGCATACTTCAAGTGTAGTTAGAGCGAAAATTAGTTGGTGATTTCAGACAGTAGATCAGAGAGTACCTATTCATGTCTGAAATCACCAAGTGATCAAGCGTGGTGGTGATCAATGCTCGTTCCTTCTCCATATGATAGAAAATAATAAAGAACATTTTGAAACAACGAAAAGAGCGTTTTCTACATAGTCAAGTTGTGCGAACAAAAATGTACCTTCCTGCTGTAAGCAATAGGTTTTTCTTAAAGATGGGAAATCATCAAATGACTTCTTCCGCTCTGGGTGGAGCGAAAGGGTCAGACTCTTACTGACTAAAACCCATCCGTGTTCCTTCTAAAGCCCTTTGCGTTCCAGGGCCGCGGTGACTCTTTCGAACAAATTCCGCAACCCTGGACCAAGCAATAGGTGCTGCACAGCTGATTCTGTGTCTTTTCTAAGGCCGCATTTCTATCTGCAAGCATCTCGCATGTAATTTTTAATTACATTGCGGGCCACTACCGAGCAATGATTCACATTTTACCTCGGTAGTTCGCAGTGTAATGGAACTTGCTTGTGAGCTGGTTGCAGGTGGAACTGGGCCTTGGAGTTTATTTTAAATATATCGTGTCATAGATTAAATAGGCTTAACATTGGGCAGTGCTCTAAAACTGCAACATTTTTCTTACTTAGAGCTGTTTTATATCCTTTGTAACTTAAACAAAACGTCCTATTTGAATGATTTAAAGTTTAATTTACATTAACATAATTAACCTTAACCTTTTGAACGCCATTGTCACGTATACATGACAAGCAAGCGCGTGCCCTGTACGCCAAACGTCACTAATATGTGACAAAAAGTACGGCGAATTTGTGGCTTGGCGTCGTGGGCACGCCTATGCGTTTATGCTCTGGCGGTCAAGAGGTTAATTTACAAAGCTTAGAAATAAATTGGATGGTAGGTAATGGATAGTAATAAAAAAAACAACGGGTTGCACTCCGTGTGCCGGCAGAAGTGAAAACTTGAACATTAACGTTGTGCATTTTTGATATTTTGGAATGGTTCGGGAATAATTTCGCACGAATTGCTTTAATTATCAGTATAAAAGTACTATAATTAATGTGGTAAAATACAATATTCATTTATTGCGCTATCGTCCACACATATGACAATTTATATTAAATTAAAAATTTAACACTCCAGAACTTTCCCTCCGTCTTACGAATTTTCGATCAGGTCACGTGTCCTGACGCGAGTTTAACATTTTTTATCCATCCCAAAAAGTGCACAACGCCGCTAAAGAAGTTTTCACTTCAAAAATCCAGTTTATATAGATAAAATTATTTTTATAAAATACGTCCACAAAAATGTCTCAATCACAAAGGTTTCAACAAAATTATTATAAACACTCTGTGTCCTAGTTTCCTAATGATATTTGGAAATCTAAATGTCATTACAACAGCTCAGGATCCGGGTTAAACTCACTTGATATAGCTATTACTAAATTATTGTAATTATGTTGTGTATTGTGTTTATTCAGGCTATACTTATTGACAAGGGCGTGGGGTGCACTTAAATATAGCCATCATGGATGGATATGTCACCGGGAAATGGCAAACTCCGTAAGATTATAAAATCAGAGATTGTAAACTCTCGTTAAATTGTCAATTGAACATTTGGAATACTTTTTACGCATCAAAATTTGGTAGTCTATAATATCTCGAAGTCATTCTGAGAAATTGTTGATTGACATAAAATGGCGACCAATCGGCACTCTGGTCTACAATTTATCTGGGAATAAGACTCTCATTGGTCTGTTCAGATATGAGCTCACATCAACCAAAGACCAATGAGGGGTCAAGTTTCCAATTTAACTATCACACCAAACTAGATAAATCGTAGACCAGAGTGCCGATTGGTCGCCAGTTTATGTCAGTCCACAATTTCTCGAACCGACACGGAGGTACTATAGAATATTAAATTTTGATGCATAAAAAGGTATTCCAAATGTTCAGTTGACAATTTATCGAGAGTTTACAATCTCTCAAGTTATTTTATAATCTTACGGAGTTTGCCATTTTCCGGTGACAGATACATGTCTAGAGGATTAAATTTTTTACCAGAGGACATTCAATCTTATCTAGTAGGAATACGACATAAATGCTAATGTTTTAAATTGTACCTTTAAAAACTTTAATAAAAAATACATTTATTTTCAGATAATGTAACATCAACTATTAATAAATAAACTAAACTAAACTTACAACAAAACTAAAATATAGCATCAAAAAATTCGCCCTCAACGCTGTCAGATGGTAACGTGCCCAAGAGACTAGCGGTATTACCACGTTGAATGGCAATACTTAGCCTCTGGCCAAAGTAAAAGCCAGCTCTTGGGTCATGGGAAGTGTCAACCAGCCGTTTCGAAATTTCCTTGAAAAGGCTGAGAGCACAAGGGTCCCACGGCCCAAGGGTTTCAACCCCAAACGGCTCGAAAATATAGTTACCAATAATGTTACTATATTTACGCCGCTTGAGGTTTTCCGCAGCCGCAGCAGCAGCACCAGCACAACACGATGAACTAGGAAGATGGGATGGAGCAAGAGTATCGACACAGGTTGCGTCCCTGGCTACCCATCTTCCACACTAAAGGCGTAGGCCTTTAGTGTGGAAGATGGGTAGCCATCTTCCATGGAAACAAAGACATGCCGTCCGGTCTTTTGCCATCGTCACGTGCCAAGCCATTGGGTTCTAATATGTTCCAATGTTTTAAATTGGTTCCGTAGCATTGAAAGTGCTTGACACGCCATTGGAGAGCGCGCTAAAGGATTCCGTGGAGGGATGCCGCGGCACGTCGCGGGATGTCTTAGTAGGCCTTCGGAATGCTACAGTATCTAAGCGGCTAGTGTGCGCTGACCGGTGGCAAAATCCTCTGCCATTCCGTTCGGGCGTGCGTAGGCCTTAAAAAGGCGACAGAAAGGGGTGTGCTATACTCTTGCTTCAAATGAAAGATATTAAATAAGCATAATATAACAGACATTGAGAACTTACCAAATCAATTGGAAGCAGGTTGCTAATTAAAGTTCTCTAGATCGCTTCGTTCGCTTTTTCATCTAAATCATTGGTTTTCTGAAGAAGTTGGAAAAGTGACTCCTATTTAAATGTACCTATTTATATGAACGAACAAAAACATAACGTTATCCGAAAAGGAACCAAACAAGGAATAATGTTGCTTCGTCAAGCTAAGGCACCCCACCGAACATGGGTCCCTAAGTAACCTCCAGAGCAAGGGCAGAAAGATGATGGATAAACTAAACGTGCTAGTGAACTTGACGCCTGCCTCGAGTGACGTTTTAATTAGTAGAGTCACTTTATTAATGTAATACTATTATTTTTACTGAACTGTAAATGATGACGTTCAAAAGTGCTGTTTAATGGCCTAATTGAAATAAACGTTTTGACTTTGACTTTGATTTAAAATGAACAATTCGATTTCGATGAAAACAATACCTAAACGCATCGGTAATAGTGATGCTAACGCGTTTATAATGTTTTTTTGTTTATAGAAATTGAATTGTTCCATTTCAATTAAAATGTCATGAGTTATAATTGTATTTGAAGATGCAAGTTTTAGCTAGCCCATACATGGTGTCCCACAGCTGGGCAAGGGAGCCCCTTACTCCTTCCAAACCTATAAAACATTTGCTATTTATGGATTTTTAATATATTTGTTGTTTAATTCAACATGTCGCTAGATAAAAGACACCAATCTCTAAAGTACCTAAATAAGGAAAAATTATAAACTAAATAAATTTTCAGGCATAAAATGGACAAGAGAACCACAAAAACTTCGAAGGTCGCTGCATGGATATTGTGGATCGTCAATTTTATTGTAATGGTAAGTAAAAAAAAAAAATATTTATTTTATTACTTTTTGGGAAAGGACATCATTAAATCGGACTTTTTTCAGTTTCTCGCTCGCGTCCATCCCTAGCACACATCTCTCGCACATATTCCTCGCGCCGCTTATCCGTTTCCACCAAAGCTGCAAAGAGCGAGGCTAGGTAAATGAGGTGATTCTACTGGTTCTTGACATACACATCCCTCGTTACGCATCTTGGCACATCTCTAGCGGTAACGCACCCTAACTGACTAAAAAACACCCATGTTTCTCCAAATGCCTTTTGCGTTCCAGGGCCGCGGTAACTCTTTCGAACAATTCCGCAACTGCTATTATTTTTCTTATGCCGCAACGGTGGTCAATAGGACGCTCCAGAAGGGTCGTTCGGATTGATGATTGCTTCATTTTTGGTTTTATTCAACACAAAATCTTTCTTCATTCAAATATAATCTGTCTAGCCTTTCAACAACTTTCTATTTCGGGAACTGCTTCCAGCTTAACCGGATGTACCTGAATATTAAGGTTTTACAAGAAACGATTGCCTATCATCATCATATCAGCCGAAAGACGTCTACTGCTGGACATAGGCCTCCCCTAAGTGTCGCCACAACAACCAGTTCTGTGCGTCTAGCATTTATCGGCTACCCTTGACCCTCACCAGGTCATCGGTCCACCTTGTGGGAGGCCTTCCAACGCTGCATCTTCCTGTACGCAGTCGTCACTCCAGAACTTTTCAGTCCCATCTGTTCTGCGAGCAATGTGCCCGGCCCACTGCCACTTCAGTTATCGATCCTTCGGGCTACGTCGGTAACCCTGGTTTTCTTGCAGATATCGTCATTCCTAATTCGATGACGCAAGGAAACCTATCTGACTTCCGGAATCCAGTAACTTGGTAACAGGATATCCCTGGGCAAGCTACTAAAACAAGGAACTATTGAACAAAACTAACAGCTGCTATCCCTTTTTTTAAGGATGGGAAAACATCAAATGACTTGTTCCGCTCTGGTGGAAGGGCCTGTCAGACTCTTACTGACTAAAACCCATCCGTGTTCCTTGTAAAGCCCTTTGCGTTCCAGGGCCGCGGTGACTCTTTCTAATAAATTCCGCCACTCTGGCAGGCTCTGGCCCTAGCGGGCCCGTCTCCTATGCTGACATCTCTTTAAGGCGCGCGTGGGTCACGACGCGCCATCGACTCGGGCCTGGTGGTGACAGGACAGCGAGCCACCCAACGCTCGCCGTACGCAGGCCCGCGCCTACGATGGCCGGAGATCACCCTGTTACTCCCGACGTCCGGGCCGTTTTCTTCTGTAGCGGTGGTTGGGACGAAGGCCTTGTCTCTCCCAGCTGCTATCTCTTGGAAAGACTAGTTGAAAACTTCACACTATGGTCTTCACGAGCAGCTTGCATCGACAGTCAACTCTGCTGCCAAGTTGAATTAACTAGCCCTATCACAGTCTACTGCTGGACATTTAGATGAAGCGACTGCTTATGTGTCCTCCACAACGTACCGGGATAAAACGAGACCCCTTTTCAAGACTGATGTTAGATTTTTTGGCTTCTGACTATCTGTAGGGACTGTCAAAGATCTACAAATGACAGCCGCGACCAACGGCTTAACGTGCTTTCCGAGGCACGGAGGGGTCTTGGTATGGGCCTTATCACACGGGCGATTTGCAAGCAAATCCAAAGCGAGGCTAGTGCGCAGCGAACTCATTACGAGTACGCAGCGAGTGAGCGGCGAAGACGCAGCGAGCTCGCCGCGAATAGCGTCGTGAACGCCATTTTGTATACCCACGTTCAACACGGACAGTACGCCGCGAACTCACTGCGGGCCCGCCGCGTCTTAGTGGCGTGTACAGCACGCGTTTTTTTATCAGCCCATGTAGTGTATGGTCACCCATTCACAGACAGACCTTCCCAGATATATTTAACGACTTCCTAAAATTGATTTATATTGGTAATTACTCTACTAAGACCCTGAATGTCATTGCCAATGCCTGGCCTTGATTCAAACCTCGGTTTTACTGACCTAAACACTTGACCTTCATATTATTATGTAAATTGGACTAAGAAAATGATTCGTCCTTCACGAAATATTTTATTTAAGGAAGGTTGATTTTAGATTTGATTAATAGTTTCTTGTAGGTATTACTGACAGATTAAAATCAGTGAGAATACGGTTGTGGTTCTCAAGTTTAGATTTTTTCGAAATTGAGTTTATGGGAGACAGAATGGGTGATTTTTCTCTCTATAGAAAATCTAAGACTCACTTAACTCTATGTGAAAAAGTTTCATTGACGATGGGTCAATCATTATTATTATTATTAAGATAAGCCGTTGGTCCCGGCTGTCATTTGTAGATCTTTGGCAGTTATTACGGATAGTCAGAAGCCAGAAAATCTGACACCAGTCTTACTAATGAGTACCGTGTTACCCAGTTAATGGTTTGTGGAGGTCTGGTACGCAGCCGCTCCACGTAAAATACTGGTATTCAGCTGAATCCGGTTTGACTGTAAGCCGACCCTAATATAATTGGGAAAAGGCTAGGCAGATGATTAATCATTTCCAAAAATAAGGACTTGCTAGATTGTATGAAAACCGTGGTATGTTATTTTAAAAACGCTTCATTTTAAATTATATTGAAATGGACCAGGTTTCTTGACATATAGCAATATAGCTATTACTGAATTGTTGTAATTATGTTGTGTATTTTGTTTATTTAGGCTATAGATACTTATTGAAAAGGGTGTGGGAAATACAGTATGTTTGAAATACCGTGGAGTGTTATTTTAAAAACGCTTAATTTAAAATTATATTGGAAAGGATTAGTTTTTTGACCGCAACTTTTCGCAACATAAATGTGATCAACTGTAATCACGAAATGAATTTTTGAATGTTTCTTTCCAGAAGCCAGCTGTTATAAATTGATTTTCTTGTTACAGTTGATCTGCATTATAACGGTGGCATTTGGATTGTGGATCATTTCGTCTCCTTCCACCATTTCGAGGGTTATAGACGTGTCTGTAAGCTCAACTGTGAAGGTAAGAATTTGTGATTCATATAATACCAGAAATGTATCTAATACCTTTAAACGAGCAATTCTTGTATATGTAATATAATATAATAATATAATATCTTGGGACAACTCGCACACGGTCATCGGATCCCAAACTAGGCAGAGCCTGTGCTATAGCAACCAGACAACTGATAACATACTTATATATTTCTAAATACATACATATTATAGACAAATTACACCCAGACACAATAAATGATCATGCTCATCACACAAAGATTTGTCCTGGGTGGGAATCGAACCCACGACCTCCGGTTTAGCAGTCAGGGTCACTAACCACTCGACCAACAGGCCCAGACCCGGTTGACCGGACGTCGTGGGTTCGATTCCCACAATCGAACCCACGACGTCCGGTCAACCGGGTTGTGGTCCGGGACAATAATACCATTGTACTATATGTATTTCGTGGCCATTATTGTATATAGTATCTATGTCACCGGAAAATTGCAGACTCCGTAAGATTGTAATAAATCTTTATTAGATTATAATTTCTCGATATATTATTAATACATCGTTTTGTATACAATAATTCCCATCCAAATTCAATAGTTTCCAACATATCCGTGTCTTATTTAGAAAAAATAGTTTACAGTTTCACGCGATATTTTACTATCTTACGGCGTTTGCCATTTTCCGGTGACATATTATTTAAGTTTTTATGTATTTGTTAACATTTATTTAAATAAAAATATAACGTGGCAAGTTAAATAAAAGCGTGTAAATATATTATTACGCGCCAGAATTAATGTCGGGTACATTAAGTTACTACTAGCGCCATCTAGTATCGAGTAGCAGAACTAGTAGAGTCAAGTACCTGAACATTTAGATGAAGTGTAGAATGTTCAGGCAAAGAAATGTCTTTTTCTTTGCCTGAACATTCTACACTTCTCGATATCTGGTCAGTCGGCAGCGGTAGTTACGAGTACTTTCCAGATTTTTCGAGAATAGAAGTTTCTAGAATTAACTGACCTATATAAAGAGCGCATAGTCTGCGACCGAGTCAGTATTGGATTTACAATACAAGCGAATACTTCGAAAGCGAACTTCAAGTGCGATTAAAGTGATCAGTAATGAAGTTGTGTCTTGTAATTAGTGAGTTTGAAGTTGTAATTAGTGTTTTTAAATTAAAGTGTCATTTTGGTTATTTAATCGGCTGTTTTTATTGTCACGAACCCCAAGCTCGTAACAATATTAACGTTAATCAAATATTTTTTTGTAATTCTCTCAGCGAAACTTATTACTATAAATCTGTTTGTTCATATACATGGCTTGTCAAATAACATCAACTTACGTGATAGGACAGCGCTGGCGATGAATTATAAATCATTTGACAACGCAAGCATAACTAGGGCGCCGAACATTCACTATTCAATAATACAGTGACACAGGCAGGTCGTGATTGGTGCATTTATTAGTTCTTTGTAAAAAGTTAATGGGCCTCGTCAAAAGGCTTAAAGTCACCCAAAGGACAATGGAGAGGACAATGCTCAAAATTTTCTTGCGTGATCGAATCAGGAATGAAGATATCTGCAGGAGGACGAAGATCAGCAAAATAGCTCGAAGAATCGCCAAATCTAAGTGGCAGTGGACAGGGCACATTGCTTGCAGAACAGATAGTCGATGGGACCGAAAGGTTCTGGAGGGGCGACCGCTAGAAGGCATGCATGCAGCAATGGAAGGTCTCCCAAGGTGGATCGATGACCTGGTGAAGTTCGCGGGATACCGCTGCATGCGAGACGCATAAGACTTACGAGATATTTATTTATTTATTTAGGGTAACAGCAGGGTAATAATAAGTAAACATAGGTTGGAACTTAACAATAGACGTAACAAATACACTCCTCACAACGTTATCCTCATATTACTTAACAGATCTACTAGTTGTTAGAAAGAACGATATACAAATAAACAGAACTGAGATATGGCGACATTTGTGAGAGACCTAGTATGTCCAACAATGGACATCTTTCAGTTGAAATCCCATTTCACACTCCACATTTAGCTCTGAACATTCGCTGTTACTGCTTCGTCGTTTTGGAGACTTGCCCAATGATGGGTTTGGTGATCATTTGTGTCAATCGCTATGCATCTGTATCCATTATATTAAAAAAGATCTTAAAAGGGTGTTCCAGAAGTACGTGGTCATATTTAAGGGTGATTTTGGGCAGCTGTGTATATCAGCTACCAATAAACAAATAAAATAAAAAATAAAATAAAGCCTTTTATTTCTTGCGTAATCACATTTCAGATACATTCTTTTATTTTATTTTTATTTTATTATAATAATGATTGATTCAATCAGTATTCTGTGTTATTGTTGTTGTTTATAATAATTTAATGTTCTTAATATTGTTAGTTTATTTATATTAATTAATACGATTTCTTATTATTACTTTTCATTGTTAATTAATTAATCTATTCCATAATTAATTTAAATTTCTGTAATAATCTTATTACATCCTACTACTATTATAAAGGCGAAAGTTTGTAAGTATGGATGTATGTATGGATGTTTGTTACTCTTTCACGTAAAAACTACTGAATGGATTTTGATGAAATTTGGCACAGAGGTAGATTATAGTCTGGAATAACACATAGGATACTTTTTATCCCGGGAATATGTTCCCTTAGGATAGTTTTCGACAATCACGCGGGCGGAGCCGCGGGCGGCAACTAGTTTTCTAATATTATGGTATTACTAGTTGAAAGAGTAACAAACATCCATACATACATCCATACTTACAAACTTTCGCCTTTATAATAGTAGTAGGATATTTTTTCTATGTTCTATGTTATGTTTTATTACAAGACCATTTTGAGTACAAAGAAATATGTGATATTAGTAATATGTCTGTTGAGTATTGTGTAGAATTATGTGCAATAGAATTACCTAAAGAAAAAGTAGTTATAGTTACAACTTACTGGAATAGAAGAGAGGAGGAAATATTTACTCGCCAAATAAAAGAAATGATGTATTATATTAATAAAAAATATTTAAGTTATAATGTGATAATAGGAGGAGATTTAAATATAAATATCTTAGACAGTTGTTTAAAAACAAATTTGTTCTTGGATCTAATGTTAGAACATAAATTCACACAACATATCAAAGTCCCCACACGTATCTCACAAACTACCTCAACTTGCTTAGATCTCATTTTTACAAATTTTAATAATAATCATACTTATACCACCGTAGAAGAATTAGGTTTCTCAGACCACTGCGCAACCGTCTTTCACATGAAGTTGTTTAGCGAAAGCAATAAACAAACAAACTGGTTTGCGAAAAAGAGATTATATAATGCCCAAAATATAGAAAACTTTAAATCCGAATTAAAACGTCAAAATTGGAATGAAATAATACAACCGAGTAAAAATATAAATGAAAATTACATTGCGTTTAATAACATTTTAAATAAAATTTTAAATGTATGTATTCCGCTGAAAAAAGTGAAAATAAAAACGGTGTTTAAGAAGTACTGGCTAACTAAGGGTATAAAATTATCATGCAAAAACAAAAGGCTACTTAAAATACTAACCAGTAAAACAAACAATCCCGTATTATCAAAATATTATAAATAGTACGAAAAAATCCTAAAGCAATCGGTAATAACAGCAAAAAAACTGCAATATATAAATAAAATAAAGAAGTCAACAAATAAAGTAAAAGCTATGTGGAATATAATAAATGAAAGAACAAATAAATCTACAATTAAAAGGGATAAAACTAACATAAAATTACATCACAATGATAACTTGATAACTGAACCTAAGCAAATAGCTAATATTTTTAATGACTTCTTTGCTTCAATTGGGGAAAAATCCTCACCAGCAAAAGGAGCCCCTGTAATGAACCCCACAGAAAATACCATGTATCTCAGCCCTGTCGACCCCTATGAAGTAAATAAAATAATAAAAAATTTAAAAAATAAAAAGAGTTATGGTCTAGATGAACTTCCCCCATATCTACTCAAGCAATGTGCAGACGAATTAACCCTTCCATTCTACAAATTAATCAACCAATCGTTTGAAGAGGGAATTTTTCCTAATCAACTTAAAAGTGCACTGATAAAACCCATTCATAAGAAAAATTCTAAAACCGACCCCAATAACTATCACCCTATCGCACTGTTACCAACTGCATCGAAAATATTTGAAAAGGCCATGTGCGACCGCGTATACTCTTTTTGTGAGAAAAATAAAATATTTGACGATTGCCAAAACGGTTTCCGTAAAAACCGGTCCACAACGTTAGCAGTCTATAAATACGTACAAGAGGCTCTAAATATTATAAATAATAAAAACTATGCCGTAGGTATGCTGCTCGACATGACCAAAGCCTATGATAAGGTGCAATTTAAAATTTTATTAGACAAGTTGTATGGCATAGGAATACGAGGAAAAGCTCATGATTGGTTTGCATCATACCTAAAAGATAGGGTACAACTTGTAGAAATTGATTATTTCGATAAGAACACACACGAAATAATTAAAACGAGATCGGACAGTAAAGCAGTTAACGCGTCAATTCCCCAGGGGAGTGTAATAGGATGCTTGTTATTCCTTATTTACATAAATGATCTTCCTAAAATTATAAATGAACCATGTGTTCTGTTTGCGGACGACATCTCTCTGCTCACCTCATGCCAGAACGAAGACAATATAAACGCCAAATTAAACTCCCTTCTTTCTACAGCTGCAAACTGGATGGATAACCATAACCTTGAAATAAACTTTACCAAAACAAAATTAATTACTTTTCATCCCCACCAAAAATCTCCTTTAATACTAAATTATACCTTCAATAATACAAAACTGGAACAAGTAAATGAATTCACTCTCCTCGGTTTATCTATAGATACCCACATAAATTGGAAATCCCATATTCAGAAAATAAGAGCAAAACTATCCAAATTCTCATATGCCTTACGCGAAATTAAAAAAACTACCAACTTGAAAACCGCACTTGTTACATACTATGCATATGCCCAGGCATGGCTCAGCTATGGAGTCATGCTGTGGGGTAACAGTACAGACTCACAAACAATATTTATTTTACAAAAGAAATTAATTCGAATAATAACCAACATAGAACAAACAGATAGTTGTAAACCATACTTCCAAAAACACAAAATACTAACACTTCCTTGTTTATATATTTTGGAACTATGTAAATTTGTCAGAACACACCCACACTTTTACACAGCCTGTGAAGAAACACAAACAAGATACACTTTTCGACACAACAAAAACAAGATAAACAAACCTCAATCTCGACTCAAAATGCACTCAACTAGCCCTTTAATTATGTCCATAAAAATGTACAATAAACTGCCTAATGATATAAGAGAAGTAAGCAAAACAAATATATTTATTAATAAATTGAAACAATTTCTGGAAACAAAGTCATACTACTCAATAAAGGAGTTTTTAGATGACAAATCGATTGCAAACTGAAAATTTAAAATTAAATGTTACAAAATATATATAATAAAATATGGAATATAAAAAATCTAATAATAAATAACAATACCAATTATATAATAATTAAAATTACCTACACTGTTCTAAAATAATATACAAAACTACAATAACTAATATTCTACGCCTATATAGGTACATTAGATCTAATAATATTATATATTCACACATAATTATAATTTCCAATTTAGCACATTTAAATAATTTAATCTAATTACTTGAATTGTTACTTAGCCCTCTTCCTCTCTCCTAATTTTGCTGTGCCCGACAGGGTCCATATTGATCTTTTACCTTTATTATGTCACCTTTGTAATACATATGGAATGCAATAAAGTATTGAGTATTGAGTATTGAGTATGTTGATATGCAGGAAGGCTGTAGGATATGTTCCTGCATATCCTACAGCTACCTAATATCACCCTTAAATGACCATAAATATGAGGAAAAAAATGAAAAACAAAAATTGAGATAAAAAAAAACGATCACGTTAAACGACTAAAAAGTTCCGAAGAAATGACTTTTCAAGCAGTCTGATGCAGTTGATGACATTAAATATGTGATTGAACTTAAGTAAATGTCATCAACTGTAACAAATTGCTTGAAAAGTCATTTCTTCGGAACTTTTTAGTCGTTTTTAATGGTCGGCAGTCTTTGGGGACTGCCGATAGAAGTGAAAACCAAGCGAAAACTAAAGCGTTCGGTGACGATGACGCAAGTTCCATGATTTTTTTTCACCCAAAAAGTGCTCAACGAGCCTAAAGAAGTTTTTACTTAAAAAAAGCAGTACGACAGAAGTGAAAACTTGAACAAAAATGCCCAACGCGCCTCACGATCTGCTACTGTCGCCGAACGCTCGCTACGTCGTATCGTAGATATGTATAAAATCTTTAATATCTCGAAAACAGTAAGTCTAATCGCAAAAATAACCAGAATTTGGGCTCCCTTTGAAAAACCACGTAGAATCCATAAGACCCAAATTCATAAAAAAAACTTCAATGAACCCAAGATTCCCATACCCCCACTACTTTCGAATACTACGTTATACACAGAGGTGTCGGTTACGGTAACAGTGCGCGAGTTAGATGGTTTTTTCCCATCTCAAAAATGCCCAACGCGCCTAAAGAAGTTTTCACTTCAAAAAATTGTTTTGTATTAGCTACTCAACATCACCATTAAATACGACCACGTACTTCTGGAAAACCCTGAAGATCTTCTTCGATATAGTGGATACCGATGCCAAAAGGATAGGCAGATGAATCAAGTCACATGTTCATACTTTTTTTTATTTTAAGGATGGGAAATCATCAAATGACTTCTTCCGCTCTGGGTGGAGCGGAAGGGCGTATCAGACTCTTACTGACTGAAACCCATCCGTGTTTCTTCTTAAGCCCTTTGCGTTCCAGGGCCGCGGTGACTCTTTCGAACAAATTCCGCAACCCTGCTAGAAGGAGTCACTTACATCGCAAATACCCCCTTTGTTGCCTAAATTCTGTTATCTTCATCCACCCCATTTCTGTCCCCTCTAATACTATAAAAGCCGTGAATATATGGAGTAATTGATACACAATATAACTGATAGCTTGCACGACATGATCGGTATCAGGTATATCCGGGTCATCGGGCAATTATGGACAATAACCGGCAGTAGGGCGTCGGTCGCTTCGGAGAGTGACTTGGCAAAGTTATGTGGGGCAGGAAATAGGGGGGGAAATCACAATATTGCATTGTCTAAATGCAATTTTGTGATTTGCGCCCGAAAATCACTTTTTGGACACTCTTTGGATAATCTTATATCGAAATCTTTCTGTACATCAAATAGTAAGTGGAGGTAAGTAATGGCTTGTTAAAATTCTAGAATGACACAAGTAATTATTATATACTAACTTTTGCCCGCGACTTCGTACGCGCATATCCCATTTTTTCCCGATCCCGTAGGAATTTCGGGAAATAGAGTATTTCCCGAAATTCCTTAGTGCTCCCCTACTCTCGCAAAGGAAGGGTCCTTCAAAATTTCAGCTTTCTACGACCAATCGTTTCGGCTGTGCGTCGTCTGTCAGCCACTCAGTTACTCAGTAACGAATGAGTTTTATAAAATTATTTTACATCCTCCCCTCCGCCCCTGTTCTTTTCTGATTAATTTCGTTGCGGGATCCAAGACAGTTAAATCGTTTCTCCGGACGCGTCGAGATTCATTGACTCGGCGTGTTTCTGGTGGTCGCCGTCGAAGTGAATGCTTGGGTGAAGTGATCACGAGGTGAGCTGTCAATCCATATAATCAAGATGGAATGACAGCTCACTTCGTGATCACGTGACATCTTGATTATATGGATTGTCAGCTCACCTCGTGATCACTGCACCCAAGCCTTCACTTCGACATGTTTAATGGACCGGCTGTACGTGTACATACTGGACCTTACGTCCGACTTTTAGCTAGGTAGTGTAACGTAGTACGTAGTTTCAATATTTTGACTGGCCTGTTGGTCGAGTGGTTAGTGACCCTGACTGCTAAACCGGAGGTCGTGGGTTCGATTCCCACCCAGGACAAATCTTTGTGTGATGAGCATGATCATTTGTCCTGTGTCTGGGTGTAATTTGTCTATAATATGTATGTATTTACAAATATATAAGTATGTTTATCAGTTGTCTGGTTGCCATAGCACAGGCTCTGCCTAGTTTGGGATCGGATGACCATGTGTGAGTTGTCCCAAGATATATATATATTATTAAAAATATTAAAAAAATATAATACGAAGCCCCCTCTTCTGTTCCTGTTACCACTGACTAGCGGTGTAAGAAGTTCTACTTCACAGTAAAGAGGCCTGTCAAAAATCAAAAATCATTTTTTCAAATTACACACTGATTGAACGTCAAAGTTCTACATAAAGACAGTCCCCCAAAACCCCCGCCCGTCACCACTTCCTAGTGTTATAGCTGGGAAGAAGAAGTGGCGCAACAAACTCCCCAGCAACACATCTGTCTGTTAAGTTTTAAGACCATGAATTTTTACAGTAGTATGCAAAGTAGTTAACAATACATGTCACTGAGTAGTTTACAATAATGACTATTGTCTATGTTTATTAAATGCTATGGTGGAAGATTTCTTCCCACAAGAAAAAACGCAAAGTTGTTAATGATCTAGTAGCAATGTTTATTCTCCAGATAAATAAACTTCTAGAGCTCACAAAACCAACATCAAACCTTGTTTGTCAGCAAAGTTATTTATACTCGACTCTGTAGTGAAATTCAATGAATGTGCATGTCACCGCATGATACCGCCACGACCGGGCGACCGGGTCACCGAGTGTAGGTACCATGTTGGATTGGAAACTATTTTTTTTTTTCCTTTTATGGCAACTGAGCCGGTTCCGACTATTCTGCCAGGGAAACTAATTGTGTCATAATGATTTCCGATGCTCTAACGTGACATAAGTTGAGCTGACGTTGACGTGTTGTGCGTTGACGTTGGCGTTGACGACACGGTTGGCGCAGTGGTTGACCGATTGACTGCTGCGCTGCGTGTCGCAGATTCGATTCCCGCACGGTACAAATATTTGTATGGCCTACAGATAGTTGTACCGGGTCTGGCTGTTTGTGTATGTGAGTTTGTATGTTTGTAAACGCATCCACGATACAGGAGACATTCCTAGTGTGGGGCAAAAATAAGTTGAGCTATATTCTGGTAGTAAGGGCACAGAGAATAAAATACTAAGGGTAAATGATAAATGATATTTATTTTGCAAGTAGGTTAAACACGTCAATCTTTTTTGGTAATTTTAAGCTAGATGAGGCCGGTGTTTCCTAGCTGACTACCCTGAGAAGAAACACCGAAACAAACTCAGAGGTCAAAGTCTCTTTTAAAGTCCATACAATCTGTACTGGTCAAATCATGTGAGAACCATGTAGGTTATTGTTTGAGGTGGCCTTTTGAGGAAAGTGCCACACAGATTTGAGTGGACCTGTCCAGACAGTGCAAACATTTGTCAGTTATCGTGTAGCTCAAACTTAGAACTTTAAGGAGCTAAGGAGAGGTAAGAATATGTTTGCGGAATTTGTTCGAAAGAGTCACCGCGTCAAACGCAAAGGGCTTTAGGGGGAACACAGATGGGTTTTAGTCAGTAAGAGTCTTCCGCTCAACCCAGAGCCAGGTAATAATATGCACAAATATTTGAACATATTGAAATATACGTATTTACACCCACTGTAATTTTCTTTTCACTAATGAGCTGTCGTATTAAAATGGGCTTTTCTCGTCCCAAGGCAGGTTTTGAAAACCCGGTCGCATTATGTACTTATAATTCAACCCAGAGCAAAAAGAATCATCAAGATCGGTTCATAAACAAAAAAAAAATTGTGCGTCTCGGGACGCCCGATAGAAGTAATAACTTAAACTAATTATGTTGAACTATTTAATATGGGAAGCTTCTGTCCGAAATACGACTAGCGCTGTGGGTTAGAATGAGAGAGGAAGAGTCTAATTAATTAAATAATTAATAGTTATAATTTAATTAATTAATTATATGTATTATTAATTATTTGATTATTATTATTGTTTATTATTTCCATCAATTAATTATTTGTTTTTATTATTGGTAAATAATTAGATTTACTGTATGTTTTGTTAATTTTTAATAACTTTGTGTGATACTTTTAAATTTTTAAAATACATATCTAATTTATAATAAGATTATGACTTTCTGTACGTGTTGGTTCGGACTGTAAGTGCAGAGAGTAATTAAAGCTAAATGTATAAATAAAGTCCTCGGTGGGTCGTGCCCCAGAAAGTACGTTAAGCCGTTCGTCCCGGCTTTAATTTCTCTAAATTAAAGCCGGGACGAACGGCTTAGACTTAGGCTTGGTGTCAGATGTTTGGCTTCTGACAGTTCGTAACGATTGCCATAGATCTCCATCTATGGCAATCGTTACGAACTGTCAGAAGCCAAACATCTGACACCAGTCTTGCCAAGAAATACCGTGTTACCCAGTTAAAGGGTTGTGAAGGTCTGGTAGGCAGCCGCTCCACGTATAATACTGGTATTTACTGAATCCGGTTTGAGTGGAAGCTAGGTAGAGGGAGATGAGGTTGTTATATTTAATGCTCCTTGACTTTGTCCACAGGCGTTACTACAAGACATGCTGACTCTACAAGTGGGGATAGCGCTGACTGCTATCGCCGTCTTTCTATTCTTCGTCTGTTTCATGGGGTTCTATGGAGCCATCACCAGGTCACCATTCTTGCTGTTTATGGTAAGCTGAAAATAACCAGCCCTAAAAAGGGGCACCGTGTTACCCAGTTACTGATTGTGGAGGTCAGTTAGGCAGTCCGTTCCATGTACAATACTGGTAATGGTAGATTGGCTTTAAATCTTTTTCTTTTTTCTTCGGGGGGCAACCTTCAAAAGGTGCCTGGACTTTTGGGGAAAAAGACCAGGGACTGTGGGATTTTTACCTCACTAAAACCACCCCGGTGATCACCATCAGCACATTGAAGGGGCCCCGGTACCTCTTAAAACACCACTCCGAAACCCCCTCTGTGCAACGCCTGTTATGGCACATCCCTGGGGAGACTGTAAAGGGCTCTCCCCTGAGCCTAGCTGTATACAGCAGCACGTGATCACTGTACCACCTTCTTGCCCGGGATCACTCGGTTGGCGGATAGTCCCAACTCTGAACGCCCGCGACCCGGAGAGATTCGCATTAAACCTACAGTTCATCTCCCGTCATTTCCCTTGTACAGAAACGAGATAGGTTTTAGTAGGGTCTGATTGGATCGCGTTTGACCACAATCTCACCTTATGGTAAGCAATGACGTGGTCGACGATCAGGGGCGGATCCAGGATTGTCGTTTGGGGAAGCTTGACCCCGCTAAGGGAAGTTTTATAAAGCACAGAAAATTTTATACAGGATACAAAAATTATATGTTTCCCAGTGTGTCAGTCTCTGGGGAAACATATGATTTTTTATCCTGGAATTATGTTTCCTTGACATAACAAAGTAATTTCTTTTACGAGGACGAAGCCGCGGGTTCTGTATGGTGTCGGACGTAAAAGAATAGCACTTCCCGTTCGTGTCGTAAGAAGCGACTAAGGGACTCACCAGAGAATGGGCAGCAGCATTCTCTGTTCATTGAAACAGCTACACTGCCATCGTCAACCCGCCTGCCAAGCGTGCTGACAAGGCAACCCCCCTCTCTTAGGGAGAGGCTTATGTCCACCAGTGGACGTCTTGCGGCTGATATGATGATGATTATGAAACCGCGGGCTCTTAAGGTAGTAGATAAGTAAATAGGTACTGACCCTTCTATCACTCAGCTGGAAAAATATTAATGTAACATTAAAATCTAGGTCAATGTTAAACAAATATGAGTCAATGTGGGTATCTACCGATTCTTATGATGCGCGGCTGACATACTTTATAATATATTCAGGGCTTCAAGGTGACTTCGATAATTTTATATTTGACTGCAACCACTGTGTAATTATGCCTTTGATAAGGTCATATCTACATCACAAATTCACGACTATTTCCGATCGGGTAGACAGTACCTGCTTCGTTCGTATTTCATTACTAATATTACTACATTTTTGAAGTACTTCCTGTCATTCGTTTATAGACCAGGGTAAGAAGGAAGCCTTTAAAAATAATAATAAGTGAAAAAATAATAGTAGGATAAAACCCATTGGAAAAGGAGAATATTATAAAAATGAAAGGAAAAATAATTTACTATTATTTTTTTTGGTTTCAAAAATTATCGACCCTGGTCTATTAGGCTTAAACTTGGATTAGGTGATTCTCTGATGAAATCTCGACCGCTCTTCCGGCCCGCAGCAGGCGCATCGGGCATCGGAGGAGGGCATACGTTGCCCTCTTCCAACCCCCCTAACTGGGACCGTGTCGCCCCCTATTCATTCGGACCCGAGGTGGCGGCGCGTGGTGTTCCCGTGCGCCTGTTCTTTGACATCGCGGGGGAAGTCAAACACCTCACTGCCCCCGCTGACCCGATGTGGCCCGCAGAGGAGGCACCAGTCTGGGTTCCCGCGATCCCCGGCATAGGTGGGAGATGGAACACCGGGGTGGTTTTAGTCAGTAAAAGTCTGACAGACCCCTCCACACCCCCCACACGGGAGGAAATCTATGAGAATTTCCCCCCGTCAATAAAAAAAGGTGCTTCTCTGATGTTACAGTCTCATGGTGGCCATTGGAACTCCTCAACCAAATCAGATACCACCTTCGTTTTTTGGGTTCAAGGAATATATATTGACATCTAATGTAACTAGCTCTATATGTCTTACGGCTGGGCATAGGCCTCCCTATCTCTTTTCCGTAGACGTCTGTCCTCTGCCATTACGTGCCAGTCCTTCAGCAAAACGTCAAGTTCATCTCTCCACCTTCGTTTTGGTCCGCCGCGATGTCGTCTAGCATTGAATGGAACCCAATAAATAGTTATTCTAACCCACAGCTCATCACATGCGGCGGACAATCCGGCCCAATGACATGTGAAGTTACATTTAGTACATAAAATCTTATTTCGAAAGTGTATTACTTATGCTTGCTATGTTTTTGTTCCAGTACTCGGCGCTAGTGTTACTCCTCTTGCTACTAGAATGCGCTCTACTCTACTACTTCTCAAGCAACTTAGTTGAGGTAACACTTCAGTATTGTTCTCGAATCTTCCACCACCCCGCATTGTGTGTGCGTGGTACTTACAGCCCACCCCCCTCACAGAGAGGAGACCTGTGTCCCAGTGGGAACGTTATAGGCTGATTCAGTGGCGTAGCTTGCTTCGGGCGGCCCTTAATCAATTTTTTTCTGGGGGGCCCCTTACCCGTCTGGATCCTTTATGGACAACATTTTACGAAATTTTGCTACACTTGTCGGGGCCCCTGTAGCCCGGGCCGGCCCCATATCAATGATACAGTTGAAACGGCGGTTGCTACGGCCTAGGGGGGCTACCGTCTAAACCTGAAGTCCGTAGTTTCTGGCTTAGTTGCGGGCGTATTCTACTCCGTATCACCTACGGACTTACGATTAGTTCCGAAAACGAACTAGGAATAAATGACAACACGATTTGACCGTAACTGTCAAATCGTGTTGTCATTAATTCTTAGTGGTTAGGTGATAGGTGATAGGTGGAAGTCCGTAGTTTCGAGCTTATATACGAAATAGAATACGCCTGCAACTAAGCCCGAAACTACGGACTTCGGGTTTAGAGAGTAGCCCCCCTGGGCTGATTACAGTGCGCGAAGAATATTTAAGAAAAAGCTGATCTGACGATGAAAACGGAAAGTTACCGTTGCTTGAATCAAAACATTTTTGGGGTTCCGGACCTGAAGCGTAACCAACGGAACAATTATTCCAAACCTCCGCTGCTGTCCGACTGTGAGCGGGCTATATCTCATGAACTGTAATAGGTAGGCAGTTGAAATTTTCACTGAGTGTTTATTTCAGTTGCCGCTATAACAACAAATTAATCCGCTATAAAACGCACTGCAAGTTACCATCCCTACCTTGTTGCTATTCCACCAATTCACACTAAACGTTTCCAAACGTCTTTTATAATGCGCACAGCAATAATCAAAACCGCCGCCTAATCCCTTTAAAATTAGAGTGAATAGGTTTCTTCTGGGTAAGCTCGCTCCATCGTCGACTTTGTCTCCTTCATCTATGAACTAGACTAGAGTCAAGAGCAAACCCATATTAAATAAAAGAAAAAATATCAAAGGGCCCCGAAGCCCACAGACCTCATAAAAGTGTAAGCATACAAGTCGTTTTCGGTTTATGGTTCGGAACCCTTCGTGTGCGAGTCCAACTTGTAATTGGCTGGTTTTTTTAACAAGAGTTCTGATGCTATTTCAGAAAGGTCTACAAGATGATGGCCAATGGACACACGCTATGAGATTGGCTTTCAAATGCTGTGAGCACAAGTAAGTTTTTTCCTACCTTTCCTATGACATCTCTGACAGCCCCTACGGAGCGTAGGTATGTATAGCGGCATCTACACCGCCACATACGAACTACAAACCTGATGTCACATATATCCTTCAACGCACAATCAAAAAATTTCGCGCGTTTTGACATATAAATACAACAGTTTGAAAACAACCATCGGGCAGTTGCCCACCAGACACAAAACCCGTCTGGTCGGAGGATCCTCCCTTTTCTATGGAGTTTGCGGGATTATACACCCTGTTCCACATACCGCCATACTGGTGAACTGACGACGACGACGACGACGACGACGACTGGTGACGTCATCAACATCACTTCGTCAAGCTCTCAAGCAGCGAGTCATGGGAAAGGCAAGGCCTTTGCCCCAACCGCCGCTGCAGGAGAAGACGTTCCGGGCGTCGGGAGTCGCAGGGCGATCCCCGGCCGCCGTAGGCGCGGGCCTGCGGACGGCGAGGTTTGGGTGGCTCGCTGTCGGATCACCACCAGGCTCGGGTCGCGGTGTGTTCCACGCGCGCCTCAAAAAGATGTCAGTATAGAAGCCGGGGCCCGGTAGGGCCAGCCTGCCAGGGTCGCCGGCCGCGAAAACGCCGATACAGCACACCTTTCGGTCAAAACTCTTCCTTTAGGAAGGTCATCAAATAATGAGTCGGAACGCGCACCACGAACGACTTTAAATTGGTGTTATGGCGCACCTCCAACTTCTCCACCCTCAAGGTCCAGGGATATCTATATCTATACATATCTACATCTTCTATATATACATCTTTACATATAATAAAAATGTAACGGATCGCTGTCTATACATGGAAGATATTTGAGAAAAAAAATATTGGGACTTTTATCAACTCAAATAGCACCCAAAACAATGATTGTTAGAATTTTTGTCTGGTTATCTGTTTGTCTGTGCGTTTGTGCACGCGGAAACGGCGGAACTCAGAAACGGCGTATCCGATTTAGATGTGTTTTCACTAATACATTGTGGTAAGCTTCACTTAACATTTAGTGGTTGTTTCATGTCAATCGGTTCATAAATAAAAAAACTATGCCAATTTAAAGAACCAAGTCGACCATTTGTTAATCTATCTATATCTAGATATCTATTTTTTCTCTGTTCAGTAGCATTGACTGAAACTTTACTAAACTCTGCCCCAAGTAACTATTCCACGCGGACGAAGTTGCGGGCAAAAGCTAGTGTTAAATAAATTCTATTTGTGTCACAGCACCTCAATACCTGACACAAAGAAACCTCCGTGGTCCTGTTGCGGTCCTGGCGCTTACCCTGATAACTGCACTTCATCGCAAATGTTTAAGAAGGTAAGCATCCTTTTACTCAAAACTAATCCAATTCGTTGATAAAGTTTATAGAATCTAGAAAATCCATATTACACGAGTTATCAACACTTGAAACAGTGGTTCCGTCACAAAATTTTGAGGTTAGACACTTGCAAGGGTGTTCGGGTGTTTAAATTTTAAACCATGTTTAAAGCGTGTCTATCTCTAAACAATCATAAAACGCAGTTTGGTGGTAACACTTTTTTTAAACACGTGTGCAACAGATATTTAAGGTCGAGCGGTCAAAGAGATAGAAAATATACTTCGGTTTCGGCCATAAATCGGGTTTCAAAGTACCTTGTTGTATTGTTTTCTTTGTAAGAATACTGACTACTTACATACCTTTGTATAAGTGATAGTTCTTATAACTCAACAGACAGATGTGTTGCTGGGGAGTTTGTTGCGCCACTTCTTCTTCCCAGCTACAACACTAGGAAGTGGTGACGGGCGGGCGTTTTGGGGGACTGCCAGCACTTTTTGAACGTCAAAGTCCTACATAAGGACTTTGACGTTCAAAAAGTGCTGGCATTCAGCCTAATTTGAATGACTTTTGAATTTGAATTTTTTGAATCTTGAATTTTATGTCACAATACAAAAATAAATTAAAAAAAAAAAAAACGTGTATGTCTCGGGACGCCCGACAGAAGTGATAACTTAAACAAATCTAAGTTGAACTATTTAATATGGGAAGCGTCTGTCCCAAATACGACTAGCGCTGTGGAAGCCAGACAAACTGGCGCCGTAACGCGTTTCGTTACGAAGCGGTTAACCCTCCCATAAGAACTTATCACTTCAAAAATCAGTTTATTTTATATTTCACAAAGAATATTAAAGTTTCGGCTTCGGTCTCATCAGTTTCGGCCGAAACTGAATCTTTATTATAGTCTTTGGGAAATATAAAACAAACTGATTTTTTTGTTAGGTTTGGGTTTCAGCCGTAAAATCTATTTTTGGTCGGATCCTTATAGTACCTTTCAATGTCTATGTCTGTTACAAGGCACATACAATTTTTTTCTTTTTCAGGACTGTCACGCCTCCATAGTGAGCTGGTTGGACCGCTACCAGCTGCCAATATACACATCCTTAGCAGTGCTGCACGTGGTGTTGTCGTCCTGCTCTTTCGTACGACGGTCTTGCCATGCGTCTCGCTCTTACAGCTAGCGTTCACAGCGGCGCGTTAGCGGTGAGTTCACTATATAACGCCAATTTTGGAAAACAATAATGCTCCCGACCGAATTTCGATCACGGTCTATCTCAGCAGATATTAGCTAAGTACGCAGGAGTGTTTGTAGTGAACAAGTATATGATGCGCACACACAAGTGAACTCTTAGCCTGCCGGTCGATTCTGTAAACATGTCGAAGTGAACGCTTGGGTGAAGTGGTCACGAGGTGAGCTGTCATTTCATATAATCAAGATGGAATGACAGCTCACTTTGTGATCACGTGACATCTTAAGTATATGGATTGACAGCTCACCTCGTGGTCACTTCACCCATACCTTCACTTCGACATGTCTACAGCATCGACCGGCTGTTCAGACTGGCGGACGGGACGGCAAATGTTTGTTAATTGATCAATTGACTTTAATAGTTTTTCAGTCGAAATAAGGTAGGTAATATAATATTGAAATGCTTGGTGATCAGTCGCGGAGCATCACAGTGCAGTGTGCTTATATCAGGAGTAAAACAAATAACTTGAATTTTGAGAAAGGAGTGGATCTCCCTGCCCGAGTCTGTGTTTCCTGATAGCTACAACCTGGGAGTCTTTAAGTCAAGAGTGAATAGGTTACTTCATCCATCTTCGACCACATCATCGCTTACGATCAGGTGAGATAGTGGTCAAACGCGTGGATATCAATAGTTAAAATAAACAAGACGGCTTTGCAGTAGATAATGCAACCTTAACCCGATTTTATTACTACATTTATTATTTTTACATCAAACAGGATATAATAATCCATGAAATAGTAAATTAGTTAAAAGTCCGTTTCTTACATTTTTTTACTTTTAAAGATTAAAATAGGATCAATTTTTTTTTCTATTTTTACTTTAACAAATCTTTATTTATTAAAGTAACCTGATATTTTCATTCCAGAAAATCCTTTAGTAACTCCTGCTTATATTCAATTCTATATTTCTCAGCATCACCACATCCTCCTCCCCCTGGGCCTACAGAGGTTCCAAGAGTGAGACCTGGATGGAGCAGCCGCGTCACACCGACGGTGGAGCCATCTAGCGAAGACGTTATCATGCTGGTTGTGGGTAGAGCAAGACTGGGCTGGGTAGACAAGTGAAACTAGTAGCTGGACTGAGCAGAGAAGTGAAACTTGTGACTGGATTCGGTAGGGAAATGAAACTGCTTCCTGGATTGGTTAGGGAAGTGAAACTGGTGGGTAGATTGGGTAGGGAAGTGAAACTGGTTTCTCGATTGGGTAGGGAAGTGAAACTGGTGGGTAGATTGGGTAGGGAAGTGATACTGGTTTCAGGAGTGGGTAGAAGAGTGAAACTGTGACTGGTATCGGAAGAAAATCCAAACTTGTACCGTGTAGAGAAGTGAAACTCGTAGCGAAAATTGGGTATATATTTGTTTATTTTATTTTAAATGTACCTAATGTGTATCACATTAGTAATTCGAGTGTTTATGATAAGGACGCTCGCATATTAATTTGAATAGATAAGCAAAACCACGTATAGTAGGTACTTATATAACGTGTACTTAACAGAATAAACGCAATACCTCTTAGGGGTATTGCGTTTATTCTGTTACACGTTGTATAGTAAGTTTTAGAAACAGTACCATGATAGTACTTGCTCACATTTCCGCATGTAAAGTAGTGTAAGGGGAAGTTCTCGTATTTTTAAGAAGCGTTCGCATTCGCAAACTGTTTAAAAAACCTTTGATTTTCCTCCATTTTGAAAAGTTTTGACATTGTCGCTAAGATGATATTCCGGCTTGGATTTGAACGCATTTAAAGTTCGAGAATTGGTCTTCTGATTAAGAACAATGTTACGTTTCATATAATGTTTTTACATATAAATGTAGCTGTAGTGCTCAGTGATTCTGAGCATGAAGTGAACTTCCATTTTGTTTGTATGGATTAACAGCTCACTTCATTTTCACTTCAGAGGATCGCACTGCTGAGCGTGTAAGCTTAGGTGAATTGAACATGAAGGGAGCTGTCAGTCTATACAAAAAGATGGATTGACAGTTCACTTCATGTTCACTCCACCTATATTTACACACTGAGACGTTGGCAGAAAAGACTGGATTTACAAGCTAAAGCTCAATTAAAAAAAAAAACAATTTGGTTTGCTCAGTATTTTACTAAAACAATGTTTCATAAATTGTTATGTCAATGGAAAATGCGTGATCGTAACACGTCCCTAGCGAGCAAAATTGTCTGACTCAAAAATTTATCACTGCTTATGCTAAATAAAAGATTTTTTACATTTTATCTGAAGTTTATTTTGAAAGTTTTTATTGCGTCCTGCATGGAGTATTGCAGCCACCTTTGGGATGGCTCAGCTAAATACCAACTTGCCGCGCTTGACTCGGTGGAACGCAGAGCTAAGAGGCTCATTCGCGACGTAAAACTGGTGGATGCCAAGCTTCACAGCTTGGCTCATCGCCGCAAGGTTGCCTGCTTGTCGGTCTTCTACAGATTGTACTTCGGGAAGAGTGTCCAAGAACTCCACGATCTCATCCCACCGGCTCCCTTCTACCATCGGACTAGATACTAGTGAGACTAGAGACTAGATCTAGACGCACTGCAAGTTACCATCCCTACCTTGTTGCTATTCCACCAATTCGCACTAAACGTTTCCAAACGTCTTTTATAATGCGCACAGCAAAGGAGTGGAACTCTCTGCCTGCGTCAGTGTTTCCGAACGCATACAACCCTAATCTCTTTAAAATTAGAGTGAACAGGCTTCTTCTGGGTAAGCTCGCTCCATCGTCGACTTTGTCTCTGTCATCTATGACTTAGACTAGAGTCAAGGTCAAGAGCAAATTCATACAAATAAAAAAAAATGGTACATTCAGCAACAAAAGTCGATTCACTTTCTAAATCTTAATATTACCAAATTATTTAATTTAAAAATAATCTGAACACTGCTTCCATATTGAATGGTAAAAACAGAGATACAATTCTACTAATTTTAAAGCAACGTTCGTAGCTCAGTCGCAATCGACAATTCGACAACACGGTTGGCGCAGTGGTTGAACGATTGGTTGCTGCGCTGCGTGTCGGAACAAATATTTGTATGGCCTACAGACAGTTGCTCCGGGTCTGGCCGTTTGTGTACGTGAGATTGAATGTGTGTAAACGCACCCACAATACAGGAGAAATTCCTAGTGTGAGGCAACGTTCTTATTTTAAAAAAATGATTAAAAAAACTCAAAAAAAGCGCCAATTTCCATTCATTTCTGACAGATTGCGACTGAGATGCGTCGGTTAAAAATTTGTAGTATTGGCATCGAAAGTGTTTATGCTAATTTAGGTGATCTGTACAGTTTTAAAAGCGTGTCTCCTTATGGTGTTTCATACAAACTTTCAAGTCCTCAATATTGGAAAAGTTAAGAAAAAATAGAAAAGAGTTTAGAGGGAAAGAGAGTATTATAAGTATAAAAGTGAAACAAAGAGCATTGAAAGTGAAAACTCATTCTTTGAACTCTTTATAGAAAATATTCGTAACCAAAACGCGACTGACATGCGTGGAATGGAAAATGAGTGGAATCTCTGATGTGAAGACTCTGATTGAAAAGTTTTATGAAAAACGCTGATAGCATAGAATAGAATAGAATAGAATAGAATACTCTTTAGTATGTACAACATATAAGTTACAGAAAAAATAGATGATGAGAAACATTACATAGGGTTACACAATGGGCGGCCTTATCGCTGAAAGCGATCTTTTAAAGACATCCTTTGGATGGATTTTAAAGAGAGAAGGAAAGACAGTGCTGTAGGTAGTCTTAGGCGTACTATTTCTGTACACAATAAATACACAATAGATTAATACAAATATACAATAATAATTATGAAACAAAAGCAGAGAACCCAAGTAAAGACGATTAAGGAGAGAGATAGTTTCACCATAGTTTTAATTTTAGACAAAGATTGAGCACACACGGGCAAGGCATTCCATAACTGCACCGAATCGTAAAATATTTGTCGTTGAAGCTGGTGGAATACATCGGCATGTCTAGTCATGGGAGCTGATCTTTGACAGTTATTTTTTACGCTGCAAATGTTCCCGTTGCACTGGACAAACCGCGACGAATCGTTAGGATACGTTTGACACGCGTCTTCACATTCACCGCTCGTGGAAATCAACAGCCTGATTTCGACATTCCTGGGGCCCTACTATGAAGTCTTAAAGCGATCGAGATTCCTCTCCAAGAGAGAGACGAAGCTATATATGTGTCACCGGAAAACAGCAAATTCCGTAAGATTATAAAATAACTTGAGAGATCGTGAACTCTCGATAAATTGTCTACTAAACATTAGGAATAGGTTTTTACACATCAAAATTTGATAGTCTATATCTCCGTGTCGGTTCGAGAAATTGTATACTGAAATAAACTGGCGAGCAATGAGCATTCTGGTCTACAATTGATCTGTTTTGGTGTGATAGTTAAATTGGAAACTTGGTTTAAGTTGGTGTGAGCTCATACCAATGAGAGCCTTGTTTCCAGGTTTACTATCACAGGAAAACGGATAAATTGTAGACTTGTGCTCTGATTGGTCGCCATTTTATGTCAGTCCACAATTTCTCGGAATGACTTCGAGATATTATAGACTATCAAATTTTGATGCGTAAAAACGTATTCCAAATGTTCAGTTGACAATTTATCGAGAGTTTATAAACTCTCAAGTTATTTTATAATCTTACGGAGTTTGTCATTTTCCGGTGACATTTGTACATATAGCTCCGTCTTCTCTCTCGCTATGGCGTATAGCACTATCCCTCTTACATCGTCGGAATTGGATGGCACCTGGATTTCACGCCCGCTGCGTGATCCTACCGCTTACCGCATCAAAATGAGTAAAAACAGAATAAAAAAAAAAACACGTTTTATCGAGTCTCAAATCTACAAAAAAAATGAAAGCAACCTAATTCTCAAGTGCATTTAAAAAGTAATCACAACTTGACCCCATCAAAAAAGTTTTTACTTTCAACACAACTTTTATTTTCCACCCTTACGTTGGCACCCCCGTGTCCCAGTTCCCACGACTGACTGCATTACTAGCCCTAGAGTACACGCAAACATGGCAACAGTAATTGGGTCAAATTGAAATCGATATTGTTCTTTGTTCACAATACTTTTCTACTGCGGGTTGCAACAAAGTAAAAAGAGGGTTTTTAGCAGAGATAACATTTTAACTTTAAGTAGTACAAGTATTAAGTAATGGATGAACAGTGTTAAAAATAATAATGGCTAGAAAAATATTGAGGACGGCGAAAAATATTTAGGTATGTGTGGAAAAAGAACTCATGCTGCGCCATGTCTTAGCCGAGGCTATATTTTTAACACAGCGAGCTAGCGTGCGAGTCAGCCTGCCGAGTAGCTGCAGTACAGTAACTCGCATCGTATGGACGAATCTTACGAGTTACTGTCGTGTGCGGGTTGGAAAATAGCTCTCATCCGAGTTACTTCAACATTTTTCGTTTTCGCTCGCCTGCTCGCCTGACTGTAACTCGCCCAAGACAGTAGGTCGGACATCACTCGCATCGTTTGGACGCGTTCGGCAGTAGCTCGCCAGTATCAGCCAGGCAGTTGCAACCGGTACCTACCTGTATGTTTTGTTTACTGCGCATATTGTATTGCGCTAATTCTGGACATATTGCTTCATGAATCAGCCGATTCATGTGAAGTGGAAGTCGGTCCCACATAGTGGAAAAGACTAGGTAGAAAATGATGAAGTCATCATCTGCCTAGCCTGTTCTCAACTATATTGGGATCGGCTTCCAGTCAAACCGGATTCAGCTGAATACCAGTATTTTACGTGCAGCGGCTGCCTACCAGACCTCCACAACCCATTAACTGGATAACACAGTACTTTGGCAAGACTGGAGTCAGATTTTCTGGCTTCTGACAATCCGTAACGACTGCCAAAGATCTACCAATGACAGCCGGGACCAACGGCTTAACGTGCTTTCCGAGGCATGGAGGAGTCTCGGTATGTTAAGATGGTCACCCATCCACATACCGACTTCGGCAAACTTTGCTTTGTCTTGAAGATAGACCCGATGCGGCTATTATTATTTAGCCACAAGCTCCTCGAGGTCAGGCAGACAGTCGCTCCAAATTAAATACTGATGCATCCGTTCACACTGAGTGTAGCATAATAGGGAATATGCATGAAAAAAAAAAAATTATTATCTATACAGTTTATGTAAAAATATACAAAAATATAATACTAACAGTGAAATTAGAATCAAACTTGATCGAAAAACAAACGAGATATGACTATTTTAAACAAATATATCTGTCTCTCTCGGGAAGCCGCCGTTTTCTATGGCAGCTGTATAGGCGACATAGTATTTGACGTCAGAATTCGTATCGGACTTCTCTTTCTAATTGTCATCTTTGAAGCTTTATAACTTCATCGTTGATGAAGGTATTTAAAAAAATATTTCATAATTGTTTACTAGAGCTAATAAGTATTTCATTTTGCAAATAAAAAAAAAATGCATGCATATTCCCTATTGGGAAAAGGAAACGCAAATGATGATACTTTTAAAAACAATTATTTATTTATGCACACAGATTTAAGAAATAGATAGCCGTCAGTGGAGGCTGGTCATCCCTTAGTTGCCACTGGCTCATTTTAATTAATATTTGATACTAAAAATTGTTTTTTCATTATTTACATTTTTCTCAGATATAGAAGCAACAAGGTTAATGTAACCAGGATTTTTGTGAATATAAAATGGTTTAAAAGAATGTCCGTGGAGTTTCTTGCACGTTCTTCTCCATAGAGATCTACGCTTTGGAACGTGCAAATAGCTTCATGTTTTTGACGGACTGACTTTGACAATTCAAAAGTACCTGTTAATGGTTTATTTGAAATATATGCTTTGACTTTGACTTTGATAAGAAGACAGACAAACAGAAAAATAGGTACAAAGGTGATGCTTATTTCTAAATAAATCTCTTCCAGCATACCTGCGAAAGGGGAGACGAATAAAAGAGATGTACCTAGATGTCAACGGTAAATTGCAGACTTGTAATAAATCTTTATTATTTTATAATCACTCGATATATTATCAAAAAATCGTTTTGTAAACAACCAATCCCATCGAGATTCAATAGTTTCCAATAAATCCGTGTCTTTATGGAGGGATGCGGTACAGAGAGTAAAGTCCCGCATACCTCCACTGGAAATGGGAGGATCCTCCGACCAGACGGTTGTTGTGTCTGGTGGGCAACTGCCCGATAGTTGATATTCGGACTGTTGTAAATGTTCAAATCGCACGGAGAACTTTGCTTGCGCGATGCAGGATTTCGTTGTAAGTTCGTCGTAGATGGCGTTGCGGTTCTTTTTGTTGCCGTACAAATATTGTTTCTTAGTTTTTCATTGATGCGATATTTTACAATCTTACGGCGTTTGTAATTTTCCGGTGACATAGACACCGTGTGTAAAACGTACCTATAAGTAAAAATTAATTACTAGCAATAAGAATTAAGTAATCAATATGCGGTAGTTTCGTGATGATTTCAGTAATAATATCCTGCCACGTTATCGTATTTCTTCTGACCATCAAGAATGGCCGTTAAATGATTGATCCGCAACGTCTCGTGTGAAACTGCCACTTGTTTAACCTGAAAAGAAATTTAATAACGTGAAATGTTTAAATCGCTTTGAGCAATAAAATAACTTCAACCCCCTTTTCACCCCCTTAAATCATGATTTCTGGGATAAAAACTCTGCTATGTCCATTCCCGGGACTCAAAATATCTGTATACCAAATTTCATCTAAATCGGTTCAGCGGTTTAAGCGTGAAGGGGTAACAAACAGACAGACACTTTCGCATTTATAATATTAAGCATGGAGTATGGATTATACCTTCTTAATCTTTTTACCCTCGTGCCCCAGAAGGACGGTACTATTTTTTGAGAGTATTCTATATAGTTATATTATATATATAGTTCTATTTATTTCGCACGCCTTTTAGCATAAATGGCTGGATAGATTTTAACGACTGAGGTATTATCAAATTTTAACAAATGAGAAATCATTATATTCGTCTTAATTGTCGAAGTGACATAGGCTGTATGAATTTAGAAAAAAAAAAAACAGTTGAGGAATTCAAGTGAAGTTGAAGTTTTTACGTGACATAGGTACTCATGTGGGGTACATAAACGGCTCGAAGAGACAATTTCAGAAATCCAATTAACTAAAATGTTCGAAATATAATATAAATATATATTCCCCCTTCTACCATCGGACATCTAGACGCACTGCAAGTTACCAAACGTCTTTTGTAAGGCGCACAGCTGAGGAGTGGAACTCTCTGCCTGCGTCTGTGTTTCCGAACGCATACAACCCTAATCTTTTCAAAATTAGAGTGAACAGGCTTCTTGTGGGTAAGCTCGCTCCATCGTCGACTTTCTCTCTGTCATCTGTGACCTAGACCAGAGTCAAGAGCAAACCCATATAAAAAAGTAAAATAAAATAAAGGCTGTCCCAAAATTTATGCAACATTTGATTTTACCAGAAAACACCGTTTTTCTTTTTAAAAATGTTATTTATTTATTAAATCATAAAGTACACAGGATAGGGCTGTCTTGGGAATAGCACGTCGGGCATATGGTCTTAAAGGCTTTGCACACAAACGCACTATTTTATTGAAATTTTCCATTTACCTTGCATTTTGCGCAAATGAGGCTAAAGTTCGTTGATTCAGCGTTGAATCTCCTTCTTCAATGTATATAAGTATGTGGGCTTGTTTTCAAAGACCTTTGATTTAAAATAACTCATAAAAAAATAAATCCATTGGTGTTAATTGACATGATCTAGGGGCCAATTCTGATCACCGAAATTATACATTTTCCGAAGTTTGACTTTGAGTTATTACTCCATTTTTAATAACCATTATCAAACATTTTGGGGTTGCCAACACTTTGCCACACAAATGGATAGGTACATAGATAGGTATCTAACTAAAAATTTTGCGACATACCTGTGTAAAGGTGGGTCCACATTTGTGACATTCTATTGTGTCATGGCTTCGTGACCGTGTCGGCAACGCGTGTCTGTACGGTTGATGTGGACGATATCTGTCACGCGAACAAAAGTCACGACATACAATATCGGTGTGACTAGGGTTGCCACCCGTACTATATTATATAGTGTTGTACTATATTTTATTGAAAAATAATATAGTACGCCAAAAAACTATATTTTCATTGCTGGCACAAATACTGAGGAGTATCTTTACTAATGTATTTCACATCAGTAAAATACAGTTATTTCGACTTGCTCGTATTTCTAAAATTCTTCTGCCTTTCAAAACATATCCAAGATAGGAGAAGAGGTTCTAAAATGTTTTTTAAATAAATAACGAGAAATTAAAACTAAATTATAAAATGTGTACTTATACTTTTTATTCCCGAACTTTCCAAAAGTACAACTATATTTTTGCAACAATTTACAAAAAAGACTCCCTAACAATGTGACCCACCCTGAAGTGGTAGTTACAGCGAACTATGTATGGTAGGTATGTGTCACGAGTGAGCCACGAGCCAATCCAATTAAAGTGGGTCTTTTTCAAAAGATGTCTGCGTGACCCTGCACGTCCACACTTCCGTTTTTGTCACGCGTACGTGTCCTACATTCCTGTTCCTACATTTTCATATTTCTACAATTCTTCAGCATGGGTCTACTACTTGACTCCTATTTCTGTATGAAAAAACCAAATTCCCTGCAATAGGCTTAGTACGAAACATAGAACGTGAAGCTGATTATGGTTCTTGTATGCCTTTAAAAATCATTTAAAAAAGAGAAAAAGGTTCTGAAATAAAACTGAATTATCAATGTGTACCTACTGTATTTTTTCCTGATGTTTCCAAAAGTACTAAATAGTTTTAACGATTTACAAACAATACTACATTTCTCCCAAAAAAGGTGGCAACCCTATGTGTACCTACTGTATTTTTCCTGATGTTTCCAAAAGTACTAAATAGTTTCAACGATCTACAAACAATACTACATTTCTCCCAAAAAAGGGTGGCAACCCTATTGCATCTCCTCCTGCCCGCTCGTCACCGCCCGCCGCGCCGTACCGAGCGGTGAGCGGGTGCACGAACTAGCATCCACTCAGTATGATGTGAACGTGAACTGAAGTCGGTCGTGTTTGATTATTGTTTTGTTGCAATTTTGAGGAACTATGACGTGGAGACAAGATAACGTTCTGAAGTTGATTGATTCATATCGCAGTAAACAAATATTATGGGACCCTAGTAATAAAAACTATTTTAATAAAATATTAAAAAATGACGCCTGGAACGAAATATCCAAAGAGATGAATCGCCCTGTACAAGAATTAAAAAAGAAAATGGACAATTTATTAGGACAGTTGCGACGGGAAAAGGCTAAAATAAGAAAACACACAACCGGTCAAGGTAAGAGTTTCACATTTATTATACAAACACTCCGTTGTTTAAACAATGGAATTGAAAACGAACTACTTTAATTAATACACTCTGAAATATAGTGTGCAATAGGTAGGTAATTTAGGTAGGTAGGTATTGTGAGAGTGAAAGGAAAAGAGAAATAGGTAAGTACCGCAAATTTAAATCCCATTCTTTGAATACCTAACAGAATACCTAAACGCAATACCTCTTAAGGGGTCATTGTACTCATCATTATGAACAACTTTTACTGTAGGACCAAATCCGAAATCGCGAAAAATAAAATCTGCTGTTCAGTACATTTTGTCGAGTTATGCGCACATAAATGTATGGGGCAGTCGATTTTTTTTCGCGATTTCGGTGGTTGTCCCATAGAGAAAACTTTGTTCGTTATGATTAGTAAAATGACCCCTTAAAAGGTATTGCGTGAATTCTGTTACACGTTTTTAAATATTTATTAGTTATTTATTACTGTTACAGGTGCCGATGAAGTTCACAAGCCTTCTTGGTACGCGTACGAACATATGACATTTCTCCTCAAGAGAAAGAAACCTCGCTATCGTCTTAACACTGTAAGTTGCAAATAATTACTGCACAGAATACTGAATACAGACTAGTACATAGAATACCTACACTGCATTGTATTCTATGAACGGGTGAAAGAGGTTGACATACTTTCTATTTACATCAGGTTTATTGTTCTTAATAACGATATCGTCTTGTATATTAATGACTTTTACATGTTGTTTTCAGGAAGACTTAGCAGTAAATTTAGGAACACAGGATGACCATTCCCATGATAAACAACTGCAAAATGCGGAATCACAGAATTTACAAGTTCAAGAAACAGCCCGTAACAGTGGAAATACATTTTCAAATTCAGCTGTTAATCAACCATTACCCAAGCGAAAGAAAGTAATAGACTCTGAGAACCCAATAATGATGAATTCTGCGCTTGAAATGCTTTCGTCTGCATCCATTGGCGCAACCTCCAGAGCTGCTCCTTCGTCATCCTTGGATGACAGTCAAACGTTTGCAAATTTCATTGCCAGTAAGTTGCGCATGTACTCACAGCGTACAAAGAATAAACTACAACATGAAATCAGTAATCTCCTGTTTCAAGCCGATACTGGTCAATTTGATTAATCTCATGGATATTCTTCGTGACAACATACTCTGCCTTCTCCACAGTCGACGTTACATCAATTTGGTTATAGTTCGCCACAAAGTACTTCATCTGCAATTAAAAATGAAAGCAAAAATCAAACTTCTATTGTTCCGCCAACCAGTGATGATACACAAGATTCATTTAGTGATCTTACAACATTTAATACACGTTCAATTAATTTCAAAAAGTTTCGACTGTTAACCGAGAACTGATTACAATAAGTTTAGTATCTGATTTGATAAATAAATAAACGTTTCTTACCTTTATCAATACTTTAATTGAGTATACAATTGCCTCACACGTTTCTGGAACTATTTTACTTAATATTGCAAGGACGAATAAGAATCACCAGAAACCAAAAAGCTCAATGTTATTGCAAGTCTATTCTAAACGGGTATTGCCGTTTGAAATTGGCTGTATTTTTTTTAGTCTTTGGGCCTATCAATTTGAGTAAATAATCAAAGTCAGTTGATGAAACCCTCGAAAATTTTTCACTTATTTCTTGAAATCGCAAATCTCTTATGAACGATTTACCACCATGAATACTTCTGTTTCTCGAGTTGCCACCACCGCCGGAGTTTCTTTTCTCTTCTCGGAGTGCAAAGGAGGCACTAGCACAAGCTATAAATAAATTTGCTTCTGCAACAGCTTCTTCTACAGACGACATGACTGTCCGAGGTGGTCACAACTCGCAACTATTTGCTTGACAGTAAATATAGGCACCGGCAACGGTATTTTGTTACGACTGCCGTCTACATTTGCTACAAAGCCGAGTGCCCATGTCACGCATGGCGTGTCCTCGTCCACATTATTGTAGCAGCCCCGTGACAATTGCCGCAGTTCGGTCCAGCGAAATGTCACAAATGTGGACCCATCTTAATATTTTATGTACTTATTTCTTTCTTACCTTCAATACCGCTGTCGTCTTGTTAATACTTTTCTTATCTTCCCTTCTGATAAAAGTCCTGAAGAGTCTAGCCAATAAGAAGTACAGAATCTCAACGAAGCTGATGAAACTGGCTCCAAGAAAAAGACCGGCTGCTCCACCAAATGACACTGCAAAAGATGATTCTTTCAATAAACGCAAATATTGACGAATGTAATATCTAATAATCCTCACGACCAAAATTCGATCAGGGAGGAGATATCTTGCCATTGAATAAAATAAAGCTGAACAAAACAGATCAGATAGAGAGAATCCTAATTAATCTGCATAAATGTATGAATTCTTAATTAGTCTCAGTTGGGCGCCAATAAGAAAATTGGCGCCCAATTGGGATTCTAAACAAGATAGAGTACCTTTATTTGTATGAAAAAGGTGGTGCAGTTAGTTCTTAAAAATAACACATATTTCGATAACTTTTCGGACAAATATTATGTTCCTTTCCAAAAGCAAGCCTTGCGTTCGGTTCAGAAGAACGGAAAATCAAATGTCTACGCTAGTCTCACGGAATTCTGAATCTTAATTCCTTATCGGAAATGAATTAAACCTAATGAAGAAACCGTACGTATGTGGCCGGCCATAAAAAGCTTTAAAATTGAAGTCGCAATATTATCTCAGAGACAACGAAAAAAACTCTAAAACTTGTAAAAATGCAGAGAAAATTAAGCTGTTTTTGACAGTTTGCTTGTGACAACATCTCACCGTGTTAACTAAGGTGGAGTGAGCATGAAGTGAACTGTCATTCTGTCTTGTAATTTAGGGTTCCGTACCCAAAGGGTAAAACGGGACCCTATTAATAAGACTCCGCTATCTGTCCGTCTGTCTGTCTGTCCGTCTGTCACCAGGCTGTATCTCATTAACCGTGATAGTTAGACAGTTCAAATTTTCACAGATGATGTGTTTCTGTTGCCGCTTTAACAAAAAATAATAAAAATTAAAAATAAAAGCGGGGCCCCATACCAGAAACATGTTTTTTTCGGCTTATGGTCCGGAACACTTCGTGTGCAAAAAAAAAGTCCAACTTGCTCTTGGCCATTTTTTTTATGGATTGACAGCTCGCTTAACCTATGGTTACACGGTGAGAAATTTACAGAATCGCACTCCTGCTTTGTCCACTCACCAACAAGATCCTGGAAGTGGAACACGATCTCCCTCGTGTACCTGGTCCTCGGCGCTTGCAACGCGAACTTGACTGACCCGTGCAGATTGAATGGGTGACGGTCCCTGGGTAAATGCATTTAACTTAACAATAGCTATCGAATCGAAAGAAAGAACAAAGCGTGTTTTTCACAAAATTTCAAATAAGGATTCCATGATGTAGATTTTTGATAGTAGTTATAACAAAGCTAGCTTTTGCCCGCGACTTTGTCCGCGTGGAATAGTTACTTTGAGCAGCCATCATATTTTTCAAAAACGCTTAAATAAATGTTTACTTATTTTTATCAAGTTCCTAAATACAAAGGTTTTATCTTCAATAATGACGGATTCCCATACTAACTTAACACACAACCCTTTTCAACAACTTAAAGAATAATTTCCGGGATAAAAACTATCCTATGTTCTTTCCCGGGACTCAAACTATCTCTATGCTAAATTTCGTCTCAATCGATTCAGCGGTTTAAGCGTGAAGAGGTAACAGACATACAGACAGACACAGATTCGCATTTATAATAAACTATCTGCCCTCCTCGGTGTTACCCGCGCTACTAGTAAAGTAGCCTATGTGTTAATCCAGGGTGTCAGCTTCTTGCATACCAAATTTTATCAAAATTGGTCCAGCCGTTTGCGCGTGAAGAAGTAACAAACATACACACACTCACAAACTTTCACCTTTATAATATAAGTGTGGTATGTAAAGTAAATATGAAGTTGTCTCACCAGATCTGATCAACATTCGATATCTCCTTGTAGATACAGTCGATACATTGCGGTGCGCATGGGCACTTCTGTCCATTGTTCTTGAATAACTTCTGTGAGTAGTTGGCTAAACACGCCATGCCTTTTGGGGTGCATTTTGGGCCCACTGTAATAATAGGGGAGACGTTAAAATCTGATATTTACTCTAACGGCCTTTAAATTAACTATACTCTCAGCTTTGTAGGACCTCAGTCGAGATGGTGACCAGCTCTTAGACCTTATTATTAAATTCGAATTATCTAGGCCAAGTTCCGGCCTTAACGCACGCAGTGTGTATATTACACGAAGCATTTCGAGCTGTTTTTACCCCCCTCATAACTTTGCTTGTCATTACAAGAAAGTTTCATCAAGTTGTGATCATTATCACAACTTGATGAAACTTGGACCATTTATTACTACTAGTTGAAGATTACTGGTTTTTATTTAATGAATTGCCAAGTTGATAACGGGGAATCATATTTTTAAGAAAACAATTTTTAGAGAGTTGATTTTTATACGATCAGGAAAGATGTTCACTGGTATTCTCAAAAGACACATGTTAGAGTCTGGACTACTCTGCAGTTCTGAAATGCTTAGCCGCTAACTACTTTTATAGGCAGAATATTTGGGGATAGGAACTTGGGCTTTTTTCAGTTTTATGTTTTGGGGGTTTTACAATATTCTGTAAAAACAGATATACAAATCAGCCCTCAAAAAAGTGATGTTTGTACGAGCCTTTAACATCTACTGGTCATACTATTAAATTGGCCGTCGGCCCAAGCTAGCAGGTATCCATACGGTCAAAGTGCATACTAACACTACTCTACACGGCCTTGACATCTTGGACTATGACGCAGAACGAAGTCACAGCAGCTATAGTAGGCGCCAGATAAATGTGGAATAAAGTACATTGACCTTTCCCTAATAACTGTTCATAGGTACCTGAACAATTAAATATGAATCGTTTTTCATTATTAGACAATGTTAAGGATCACGAGAGATGATGATTCGGGACAGCTTTGTGTCATTAATTCCGTTTTTCAAATTAAAAATGTCAATAATTGTAGGTGGGTCAATGACCGTTATTCCACGATTATCTGGCGCCTACTATAGTCATTCTTTGCCCTTGTCCCAAATCACTTGGAGTTGGCGCTACATATCTTCTCCTTCCATATTTTTTAAGACATCTGGCAGTTTGATTAGGTACTTTTGCGGCCTACCCAAATGTTATTACTTTTAAATCGTTGAGTTCCTTCAAGTCCTAAGCTTGAGCTACACGATAACTGACAAATGCTTGCACTGTCTGGACAGGTCCACTTAAATCTGTGTGGCACTTTCCTCAAAAGACAATAACCTTCATTCATGGTTCTTCTATGTTTTGACCAGAAAGGACTGTATGAACTTTAAAAGAGATAGACTTTTGAATTTGTTTCGGTGTTTTTTCTCAGGGTAGTCAGCTAAGAAACACCAGACTCATCTAGTTTAATATTACCAAAAAAGATAAACGTGTAAAAGTTTTGACCTATTTACAAAACACATTAATATACGTAATTTATTTACATCTCTGTTCACCGTCATCTCAATGTAGACACTTCCCTTCTTGCCAAACAATCTTTTACTTAATGGCTTAGGACTCCATCTATAAAAATTTATTCATTTGAATCTCCAACAAAGAATACACATTTATGTCATCGGAAAATTGCAAACGCCGTAAGATTGTAAATTATCGCGTAAAATAGTAAACTTTTTTTTCTTAATGAGACACGGATATATTGGAAACCATTGAATTTGGATGGGCATTATTGTAAACAAAACGATTTTTTAAATAATATATCCAGAAATTATAAGCTAATAAAGATTTATTACAATCTTACGAAGTCTGCAATTTTCCGGTGACAGTTACAACAGCCGGTCGATTCTATAAACATGTCGAAGTGATGGCTTGGGTGGAATGATCACGAGGTGAGCTGTCAATCAATATAATAAAGATGTCACGTGATCACGAAGTGAGCTGTAATTCTATCTTGATTGTATGGATTAACAGCTCACTTCACCTAAGCCTTCACTTCGACATGTTTACAAAATCGTCCGGCAGAAGTCACAGTGATAAAAATGTATAAGTGGTTAATTTACGTGTGCTCCTTCAGCTAAAGGAGACTTCGGCATCATTTCTTAGCAAACCGTTTCTCTTTTACCCTGCGTCAAGCGTTAGTCTATGTGAACTGTAAGTAACACTCTTCTCAAAGTAAAAGAAGTAGTTAATATAAGAAGAATACCATCATAGAAGTAGTAGAAAGGCACGCAGTCACAGAACTCCTTCGCTAGTTTACTTCTACACGATAGACGACATGTATTTGTGCTGTGTACCTATAAAACAAATAGTAATTATTTACTTATTACCTGTAACAACTAAATACAATCTGCCTAGCCTTTTCCCAATTATATTGGGGTCGGCTTCCGGTCAAACTGGATTCAGCTGAATACCAGTATTTTACGTGGAGCGGCTGCCTACTACACCTCCACAACCCATTAACTGGGTAACACGGTACTCATTCGTAAGACAAGGTCAAATTTTCTGGCTTCTGACTATCCGTAACGACTGCCAAAGATCTACAAATAACAGCCGGGACCAACGGCTTAACGTGCTTTCCGAGGCACGGAGGAGTCTCGGTATGTTAAGATGGTCACCCATCCACAGACCAACCTTGGCAAGCGTTGCTTAACCTTGAAGATCGACCCGTGCGGCTGTTATTATTTAGCCACGAGCTACTTCCACCATCCTTAACAACTAAATACAACTAGACTAATAATCGCGAAATTATGTACAAACGCGTATAAAAACATAATAAATCTTTGGGCATCAAAAAATATTTATTTATTTATTGATAGGAAACTTAACAGCGGAGTCAAAATTTTCCTTTAAGCGTAAAATCCGAAAACACTACTTAAAAGCTTGTCATTCTTAGTTGTTCTTCGTCATGATTACTATGAATTCTCTTAATCGGTATGATTATTAAATATCATATTTATTAGTTCATTATTTTAGCATATATATGTATTTTATTAGTATTATATATATTATCTGTATATTCTTTCCGAAAAGTTAAATTTCAATTTGAATCTTATTTTTATTTATTGTACACCTACCACAGTATAGTCTTTATAACCCAAAGGTTGACTGGTAGAGAATGCCTTGATGCATTAAATCCGCCCATGTACCACTATAACTAAAAATAAAATCTCCTAACTAAATAAACCCTAAAATATGGCGTCAAAAAATTCATCAGCATCGCTGTCGACTGGAAGTGTACCCAAAAGACTGGCGGCATTGCCACGTTGTATGGCAATGCTTATTCTTTGACCAAGGTAAAAGCCAGCCCTTGGGTCACGTGAAGTGTCAACTAAGCGCCTTGAGAGATCTTTAAATAAGTTATGTGCACTCGGACCCCAAGACCCGAGAGTTTCAACCCCAAACGGCTCGAAAATATAACTACCAACAAGTTTGTTATATTTCCGCCGCTTGAGGTTCTCTGCAGCCGCAGCGGCAGCGCCAGCACAGCACGAAGAGCTAGGAAGATGGGATGGCGCAAGAGTATCGACACAAGTAGTACTTTATGTACCACTATTGTACATAAAGTTTAAATAAATAAATAAATAGATTTAGTTTCACAATGTTCAAGGTGTGATAACAATGTCATATGGGGTTTTGAAGCCTATTTTAGAGTTTCACAGCATGCATTATATAAAACTAGAAAGTAGTGGAAAATGTAGCTTAAATATTGTAGCTAAAAAGAAAAAAATAAGTGGTTATAAAATTGTAACTAAAAGGAAAGGAATAATATAACAACTGGTAAACAATATACGAATATTATTCACTTACTAGTGAGTATTTTTACTAGCAATTTACGAAAAGATACCTTGGATAACTGAAATATATCCAGGCTTTCAAATTTGTCTATATATAAGCGAGGCAGTCGAGTCGTAACATAAAATAAGCGGGTGTGTCTTGTGCGAGATCTTTGCGTGCAAAAGTCTAGTTGTTACTTGTCCATATAATTCGTTAAATGTTAATAAACTGTATATCTTCCTTTAAAAATTGTATCTAGTAATCGCTACCTAGGAAATCAAGCTCGGAAAGAAATTAGTTCAGTTTCGGTTGACTTATTACCTAGTTTATCACTTATTTGAATGCAGTATCGTATCAACGTTATTTGCCTAGCCTTTACCCAAGCATTTTGCAGCATTTGCTAGGTACCTACCTAACTGATGGACAATTCTCGTATTTTGAAGGAGCGTTCGCATCTCGGTCGCAAATTGTCAAAAACACCGCTAATTTCCGGACCAAAGTTTGGGTACCAACGGTTTAGAAGACCTAACCTTCCTTCCACTAGAAGCCGGCTCATCAGTATAGGAGCACCCTCGCCTCGTCGGCTGCAGCTCCTGAACTCCTCGACCACACCGCGACTCCATCACGCTCAGTTCAGTAGTCCTGACGAGCGTTAGTCGCACATGCGAAGGAGAGTGAGTGAGATCCATCACGTCGTATGGAGAGTGGACGTAGAACTTAGAGGAGATGAAAGAAAAAAGAAAATATGAGATTTGTTTGGTTAGTATAAACAGCGACTTTGCTTGCTTTAAAGTTTTTTTGAATTTTAAAAATATATGTATATGTCACCTGAAAATGGCAAACTCCGTAAGATTATAAAATAGTTTGAGGGATTGTAAACTCTCGATAAATTTTCAACTGAACATTTGGAATACTTATTTTACGCATCAAAATTTGATAGTCTATAAATCTCCGTGCCGATTCGACAAATTGTGGACTCACTTAAACTGGCGACCAATCAGCACTCTGGTCTACAATTTATCTGTTTTGGTGTGATGGTTAAATTGGAAACTTGGCCCCTCATTGGTCTTTGTTGGTGTGAGAGCATCTGAACAAACCAATGAGAGCCGTTTCCAGGTTTACCATCAAACGAAAACGGATAAATTGTGGACTTGTGCTCTGATTGGTCGCCATTTTATGTCAGTCCTCAATTTGAGTACAATAACCCCTTAAGAGGTATTGCGTTTATTCTGTTACACGTTGTATAGGCTCAGCATATTAATGTGGAAGTGACGACGGGGTGAATTGCGTTTATTGCATAGATACAAGTAATTGTTCATAACAGAACGTTGCTTAAAAAATTGTAGAATTGACGCTGTTTGTTAACGTTAATTATGGCTTTAGTTTTAATCACTTAACTTTTTATTTTACCTTAAAGATTGCTTAGAGAAGACATACAAGGTGGGCTGGTGGGTGGTTAACTGTGCCTTTTTTATTTTTATGGATGGGAAATCATCAAATGACTTCTTCCGCTCTGAGTGGAGCGGAAGGGCGTGTCAGACTCTTACTGACTAAAACCCATCCGTGTTCCTTCTAAAGCCCTTTGCGTTCCAAGGTGACTCTTTCGAAAAAATTACAATTACTGTCCAAAATTGTTTTCTATCTTATACCGTAACATAAGTATTAGAGAATAACTTACATCAGCAGGAGCTGGCACGTCCATGACGATGTAGCAGCTTAGCGAGGAGTATTTACAAGTCTCAGGCCAGTGGCGCGTGTCGTTCGGATTTACAGTCCTGCAATTAAGAATTATCTTTATGAGATATTTTAGAATCATGGTAACCTGAAAGTTTAGGTAAAGAGTCGCATGTAGGAATGTGTAACAGGTACACCTTAGTTTTCTTTTTCAATCATATTTTTTTTTCTTTTTGAAGTGAAAACTTCTTTAGGCGCGTTGAGCACTTTTTCGTCATCCTCACCGAACGTTTGCCATGAGCTATAATGTATACTGTGTATATATGTGTACTTTTTGGTTGAACAAAAATCATGAAACTCGCGTCATCGTCACCGAACGCTTTCCATGAGCTAAATGTATAGGAAGTGTGTATATATGTTTACTTTTTGGGTGAACAAAAATCATGGAACTCGCGTCATCGTCACCGAACGCTTAGCCTTCGTTTAGTTTTCACTTCTATCGGCCCCAAAGACTGCCCCGCATGTTTTTTTTTTACCAAAAATCATCAAAACTGGTTCATCGATTAAGGCTTGAAAGCGTAACAAGCAAAATTACTTTCGCATTTATGATATTAGTTAAGATGATGTTGATCTTACTCTATAGCCACATGCTAACGCTATGATATAATCCAAAGTACAACCATCAAGCAAAGTCACTCAACAAACGCACACACACTCCCCGACCCTTGCTCGAGCCAGCCCGCGCCGCTGAGCCTGTAGTCTTAAATTCCAGTTCGATCCAGCCCGTCCCTAGCTGTCCTCTCCCCAGCGACGCCCTAAGCCGAGGCCCATACCCCACAGGGGGTGCCCTTAGCGTGTAGTCGCTTAGTTTGTAGGTTTTTTATAAGCCCTGGCTGGAGGCTTTAATATTATATTAAGGCCACCACAGGCAAGCCCGGTTAAGCAGTCGACAACCTTATAGGTTGAACTGCGAGAAGCCACTCACAAAAAAAAAAAAAACGCACACACCATTCCACGCAAGAACAGCTTGCACTATTTGTGCTCATTTTAATTTTAAGTTTAGTGTTTAAATTTTTAGTGTTCCACAAGCGGATGAAGACACTGACTCCTGAAACCAGTGGCGGCCTTAGGGGGTGGCGAACGGGGCACCCGCCCGCGGCCTCGTTCTTGCAGGGGCCTCGCGCAACTCGAGTTCAAAATCCTTACATCTGCCTTTTCCTAACTATATTGGGATCGGCTACCCCAAACTGGATTCAGCTGAATACGATAATTTTACGCGGAGCGGATGCTATTTGAGATAAGAGTGAGTTGAGTTTGTTTGTTCTTATTGGGATTTCCTATTTTCGATTCATATAAATGTCAAAAAGAGTAAGGGCCTCGCAAAGATTTGCCGCCCGGGGCCTCGCAACAATAAAGGCCGCCGCTGCCTGTAACACAGGTACCACCTAGCTCAGGAGTCAGGGCTTCAATTAAAATGTAACACCTTTATGTCAATAAAACTTTATTATTATTATAGGATGATGTTTAACTTACTCTATAGCCACATCTCCTAGCGCTATAGAATTGGTGACGTAACAGACACCAGCTTCAGTCATCACTGGGAGCCATTTGAAGGTGACCTCCTCCGAGGATTTGGTCTTGAGGTCGGGTTCTGGCATTACCTGGTGAAGAGATGAGAGAATTTTATAAAAATACCTTAAAGAAAGATCAGAAGCAAGTTACACAAAAAATACATGACGAGTCTCGTAAGAATTGTTACTTCTAGGCAAGCTTGACCTACCATCGACCATATCATCGCTTACCGTTCAGGATAAGAATGCTTGGAAACATGCTGGGCCTGCTCCATAGGACAATCAAGGGTGTAGACAAAATCAAACTAAAATTTAATTTAATATAACTGTTCTTTTGACATTGTTTTAATTTTTTGACGCCATATTGAAATATGGCGTCAAAAAATGGGTTTATTTAGTTAGGAGATTTTATTTTTATTTCTAGTGTATATAGTTAGTTAAGTATTTATGGAATAAAACTCCATAAAATAAAATAATTAAATCAAACTGGTTGATTTATGAATTTACTTTATAGATATACTGTTTCTTTTTTGTGTTTTTATTTTCTGTTTAATTAATGGTTATTAAGATTATCTGTAAATATGTGAGTACCATTTACCAAAATTTCTTTAGAAAATGAATAAGTTTACCTCTGCTGGTGATACTTTGTTCTTATAAGTAGCACACATAATAATAAATTATTTTTTGTATACTTACCAAATTTTGTAAAATCATTATTTGAAAAGAGTAACTATTTTCATTCTGTCATTCGATTTCGCTGTGTACGGACGTTATTCTTGTGTTTTTTTAAGTTATTTCGTGTGATTTCTGGTGCTTTTCGACGGGTTGTTGCCTTTTATCGGCCCCTCTCGTTTCATCTTGGTGCTATAGCCATAAGCCGTGGGCGCCATATTGAATTTTGTACTGGGCCTGGATGGTGCTTTCTCGCTCATCGGACTGTTGAATGGTGAGCAGCTTTATTACAAACTAAAAGTCGTGAACGCGCTCGCCGGGATTCGAACCAGCGTCGTCGCCGTGAGGAGGTAGCGGCGCGCGCCTCCGAGCCATCACAACATAGGCAGCGCGCGGCAAAGTTAACCATCACTTCAAGCGTGCGGCCGGTACCAAGTCACAGCGACAGTTTAGCGACAGCGGTATTACTATATTGTTTTACATACTAACACTCAGTGAGGGTCGCTGCTAATTAGTAGATTGATATTGGCGTAACTGCATACGCAATTTGATTATTTTCTGTAATTAATTCGTCCACAATTATTAAGAAATATGGCAGGCGTACGTCATTCACCACCTAGAAGTTATGCATCTAATCCGGACATACCATCACTTGCTGACACCGAGAGCAACGTTACTAACCGGAAACGTAAGCAGCCGGAGTGCGAACATAGCGATTTGCTTGCCTCTATTAAAAGAGACCTAAAGATAACGCTCGATGAGTGGAAGATAAGCTTAGATTCCAAACTGGTTAACATAAATGATAGCATAAAGTCCATTAAATCCGACTTAGAAACATATATAACTGAAACCAAAAAAGAAATGGATTTACTTCGAACAGAAAACACATCAATTAAGCAACGTCTCGCCGAATTATCAGAGGAGGTTAGCGAGGTAAAGCACTCAGCCAATTTTATCTCTAACCAGTATGATGACTATGTAAAAAAAATAGATATTTTGAAAGAGCACACAATGAGTCAAAATGCTATAATGGCCCTTGAAACGAAAGTTGATAGTTTAGAACAACAAGCCAGGCAATGTAACCTTGAAATCTCCAACATTCCGGAGAGGCGTGGAGAAAATCTTCTTAATATATTGAACGACATTGGCAAGCACATTGACTGCTCAATCCCACGAGAAGAGGTGATCTCAGTGCATCGTGTTCCTCATGCTTTATCCAGCGCAAGGCCTAAAAATATAATTGCAAAACTAAAAACACGTATCTTGCGTGACAACGTCATAAGCGCGTGTCGATTGAAAAAAGGACTTAGCTCTACGCAGCTAGGCATTCCGGGCGTATCACAGTCTATCTTCATCAATGAACACCTGACTCTCAAAAACAAGCAACTTCTAAGAGAAACACGGGAAGCGGCTAAGAAGCACGGCTACAAGTTTGTGTGGGTTAAGCACTCAACAATTCTCGTTAAACAATCGGAAAATTCTGCAACATTGTCTATTAAATGTACCAACGATTTAGACAAAATCCGTGGTGTTAACTCTAATCCTCACTAATTAGTAATTATACACACCACTCGATTAATAATAAACTTTATTTACTAACTCGTAATAGCTAACATGGCCAACAATCATATGAATAAGAACGAGATAAGTATTTATTATCAGAATTGTAGAGGTATACGCACAAAACTGAACACTCTTTACATGAACATCCTATCAAACTGTTATGACGTGATTGTATTAACCGAGACTTGGCTTACTCCCTCGGTACTCGACAGTGAGTTTATAGATAATCGCTACGTGGTATTTCGATGTGACCGTAACCGCGCCGCCACTGAGAAATCTGACGGAGGGGGTGTACTTATCGCAGTATTAAGTGAGTTGAGCCCCGTTTGTGTCTCATTGTCCCAACATAATACCTTAAATTCAAGTAAATTTTACGAACATATAGTAGTCACCATTCCTTGTTCTAATAACGCGAAACAAAACCTGATTAGTGCCGCCTATATTCCGGGCAGCTCACCGAGTGCTGCATACAAATCACACTTTGAAACACTTAATAATATAATCAATTCAATATGCATTGACAACTTACTACTACTAGGTGATTACAATTTACCGGATGCTAACTGGTTAAAACTAAACTCCTCTCATAGTTATCTGACTTGCTCCGGTTTGACACCTACTTGTAACCTACTACGGGATTTTATGACCATACATGATGTCAAGCAATATAATCACCTCAATAATCTCAACAATCGCATACTTGACCTCCTTATTTCGAACACTATTTGCTATGTTTACCCACCTCATCAGAACTTATTACAAGTGGACACCCACCACCCTCCAATTTATACTATCGTGTCAATAGCGATAAGATATACCCAATTAAGATCTCTGGACACACCTAGATATAGTTATCATAAAGCGGATTACAACTTAATTAATAAAGATATAGAAGAGGTTAACTGGAATTTAACTTTAGATAATAAACCGACTGAAACCTCTATTGATATATTCTACAATATCATATATGGCATTATCAAAAACCGCATTCCACTGTCAAAACCTAAAAACGCAAAATTTCCTATTTGGTTTTCACCAGCCCTTATTCGCATATTTAAGTATAAAAAAAAAACTTGGACCAAATGGAAAAAATACGGAAACATTTCAGATTACGAGGTATTTTCTTTATATCGCACCCGTTTTAGTGTTGAGTGTAACAAATGCTATAGTAAGTATATAAATACTGTTGAAGACAGCATCCCCAAAAATATTAAATATTTTTGGACTTATATAGCTAATCGACAAGGTAAGTCCGATATTCCATCCCAAATGTATTATAGTAGTCAGTCCTCTAATGATCCACATAAAATATGCAATTTTTTCTCATCATTCTTTCAATCAGTGTACCAAACCTCGACACTCACTAATCGCTGGTGTCCTGCACTTGATCAAATTCATGACAATAATGTAGCCCTAGACAATATATACTTCAGTCTCTCATTAGTCCTCAACCAATTAAAGTTATTGGATAGTACAAAAGGACCGGGTCCAGACGGCATTCCTCCTAGCTTTCTTAAGAATACAGCTGAGACAATATGCGTACCACTTCACTTAATCTTTAACAAGAGTATTAGCGCAGGTATGTTTCCAACACTCTGGAAGAAGGCTAATATAATACCAGTTTATAAGAGTGGCGCCAGGCAGAAAGTTGAGAATTATCGGCCAATCTCAATACTATGTGCAGCCGCTAAACTCTTTGAAAAACTTATTCACATCAAGCTTTACCCTTTCATTCAGCAAAACTTAATATCAGAACAACATGGTTTCGTCAAACGTAAATCAACCATTACAAATCTAATGATTTTTACTAACTTTTTATTTAATAACATGGACAAACGGACACAAACGGATGCAATTTACACAGATTTTAAAAAAGCGTTTGATAGGGTGGACCATGAAATATTATTGAATAAAATAGCCTTCAACGGGATTAGAGGTAATTTACTGCGCTGGTTACACTCATATATAAGCAACCGTATTCAAACAGTAGTAACCCATGGATATCACTCTGATACATTTATCGCCACCTCTGGCGTACCACAGGGATCAATTCTTGGGCCTTTGTTATTTATTATTTATATAAATGATATTGGTAACTGTTTCCATAACAGTAATTTCTTACTATATGCTGATGACCTCAAAATTTTCAAATCCATTAAGACTTTTGACGATTGTGCCTTGCTCCAAGAGGATTTGAATAGATTAACTGAATATTGTGATACTAATAAACTTGCATTAAATATATCTAAATGTAAATGCTTAAACTTTACGAAAAATAAAAATGTTATTCGATTTAATTATAGTCTATGTACAGAAAATCTCATAAATGAAACTCAAATATGTGACCTAGGAATACTTTTGGATTGTAAACTACATTTAAACCTACACACCGATAAGATTATCTCAAAAGCATACCAAATGTACAGCCTTGTCATGAGAGCTTCTACTGATTTTAAACGCCCGGCCACGTACTTGCAACTGTTAAAGTCCTTGGTTCGCCCGCAGTTGGAATACGGTTGTATAATATGGGACCCCTACTACGACAAATATGTTAATGCGATTGAAAGCGTTCAACGTAAATATATACGAGTTATGCAGTATAAATGTCACCTCATACGCCTGTCTTACGTGGAGTCACTAAAAAAGTTTAAACTGCTCACTTTGCAATCAAGACGCCTACTTCTTCAAACCATGATGCTTCACGGATTGGTTCATAATAAGTTTAACTGTATCGAACTAGTTAATAAAATTTCCTATGTTGTGCCTAGATCTATAATTAGACGGGAGGCGCGTGCTTACCCGCTTTTTGCAACGACTACTAGCCGTACAAATGCTGGTGAGCGAGCTCCATTCCGTCGACTAGTTAAAATTTATAATAACCGCTTTTGTCATTTGGATATTTTCTTTCTGTCTCAAAGCAATTTCAAGAAAAAAATTATTGATAGTTTGTGCGATGTATAAAAACAAAACTAAAATTTGATTGGTATAATATAAGCTAAATGTTTAAGATAGTATTTAAGTGTAATTGTACTTACCTAACTAATTAATAATGTACACAAGTAATCTGTGGAAACGTTGTGGATTGTGCATTTAACCATATTTCATACCATATTTTATTGTAACACACATTGTACAATTGTTTGTTTTTCCCAAAAAAAAAAAAAAAAAAAAAAAAAAAAAAAAAAACTATGGAGTTTCTTGTCCGTTCTTCTCCATAAAAATCTACCTTTCGGAATGGACAGTAGAGTCACTTTATTAATGTAATATTTTTATTTTACTGAACTGTAAATGATGACGTTCAAAAGTGCCGTTTAATGGCCTAATTGAAATAAACATTTTGACTTTGATTTACCATTTAGTGGCCACAGTGCTGGGCAAAATACAGGCTGTGGTGAGAAGTCACGTATATTGTTCAGCATCGTGTCACGTATGTGGTACATCAGCATGTCACGTATTGTTCAGGGTTAAGTTAAGGTAGATATACTGTTATCCGTAAGCTTAGTGTTAGCACGTATTTATTTATTTTATTTATTTATTTATTTACACTTTACGCACACAAATGTACAGAGGCGGACTTAATGCCATAGGCATTCTCTACCAGTCAACCTTTGGGTGGTGCAGAGAATGGTGGTAGGTGCAATATGGAGAATAAAAAGCGATTGATATTTAATTAATACATACAAACATTTAAATAAGTAATACGAATACGTAGTCACGTACTATCTATGTATATTTAAACCACCTATTAAAGGAGAGAGGACAGTTGAGGACTGTAGTTGAGTACAGTTGAGTCTCAGTTCACAATCGACTCTCAAAGTAATACACGTCATGTTGTTTACTTAACCCCTCCTCATCCCCACATCGCATGGCGACCCTGCCGGTCGGCTGGACGGCGTTATGATTCTCTGTTCGAGGGATTCGCAGCAGCAGAAGACGGCTAGGCTTCGGTGAGCTTCGCGTCACATCGGTGCTTTAGTTAAAATACAAATACAAAATACTATCGCATGTATTTAAAATATGAAATACATATTTTAACTTTTTTTATTTAAAATACAAAATACTGTCAGGTGTAAGATTAGGTTAGCCTTTTTGCTAACGAAAGCTATCGAGCGCTGTTTTCTGCAGAACGCACCCATTTCTAAGATTGCTAAATGTTTTATGTTCAAATGTATTTTGATGTTATAAGTATTTGAAATACTAACTGCAAAATACCTCAGCGTCAGGTATTTTAAATACCAATTACAAATTATATTTTTAAGAAGTAATTGAAATACCAAATACGTACCTATTTGTATTTCAATTACGTATTTTAATTACAAGTAATTCAAATACATAGTAATGCGTGTTCCTCCTAATGTTCACACGACAACCTGACACCTACCTTGATACCTAAATCAGGCCCACAATCTAGGTACTTCTTGTACTCACTTCTACTGCTATCCCGAACATATCCACGTTGATATCCAAATCCCTGAACTCCTGGAACCTCTGCAAGTGGAACAGGTCAGAGTCGGTGATTGCCTCCACCAGACGAGTGTAGTACTCGTACTTGTCATCTGAAGGGTCCGCGTTGAAGTGCTTTTTGATCACCGCTGGTAAACTGGCTTTGTTGAGGCGGTTCTACGTGGTGTTACAAAGGAGATTGAATTTGGTTAGTGTACACGTAGGATTCAGTGTGGTGTCGGATGTAAAAGAATAGCACCATCCCTTTACTTCCCATGGGTGTCGTAAGAGGCGACTAAGGGTCTCACCAGAGAATGGGTAGCAGCATTCTCTGTGTATTGCAACAGCTACACTGTGATCACCAACCCTCCTGCCAAGTGTGGGGATTATATCAATCCCCCCTTCCCTTTGGGGGAGGCCTATGTCCAGCAGTGGACGTCTTTCGGCTGATATGATGACGTGTAGGATGTGTTGTGGCAGCTTGGTTGTACTACTTTGGGTGTTTTCCTTTTCTATATTACGTTTTCGGGTACCTACAGATTTCTAGGTAACTAAAGGCTAAAATTCTAAAGTTCATTAAAACAAGCTTTAATGCAGGTTGTTAACATGAATAAGTACGTGTGCAAAATTTCGTGTCTGTACTGTTGACCGTTCAGGAGTTACTTCGTCTGGAGCCAACTCTAGGTGTACAATCATAGTTATCATAAAAATTAATTCACATCGGAACTGAACCAATATGTAAAATTTCAACTCTGTAGAATAAGAGGAAGTAGGGGGTCTAAGGCTGCGTTTCCACCAGAAATGTGCGAGGATGCGTAGCGAGAGATGTGTTTGTTAAGAACCAATAGATTCGCTTCATTTACCTAGCCTCGCTAAGCGCAGCGATTCCATTGGTTCTTAACATACGTATCCTCACACATCTCTGTTGGAAACGCACCCTAATGGTTCCGTAGGGTTCTGAGGTGGCAAAACTCTTGAGCTTTGCTTACTTTTGCTGGCAGGGAGAGGGTGTTAATAAGTACCCGTATCATGCTTAAGTAACACTTTGAAGGCCTCTAAAGGCTACTAACCTTACAAGACATCGTGATAGCAGGCACACTGAACCGCCAGGACCTGAAGTCTTCCTCCAGGGTCACGACCTTGGGAGACTCGTTACAGCTGACCCAGGGAGACGTCTACCACTCTCCAGGGAGCTACGTACTTTGTAACACTTGGTGATAGTAGGCACACTAAACCGGCAGGACATGAATTCTTTCTTCATGGTCACGACCGTGGGAGACCTGCAGCTGACCCAGGGTGACGTCCACTGCGTTCTAGGAAGGTACGTACCTTGTAACACATGGTAATAGCAGGCACACTGAACCGCCAGGACCTGAAGTCTTTTTCCAGGGTCACGACCGTGGGAGACTCGTTGTACCGTTGCAGCTGACCCAGGGAGACGTCTACCACTCTCCAGGGAGCTACGTACTTTGTAACACTTGGTGATAGTAGGCACACTAAACCGGCAGGACATGAATTCTTTCTTCATGGTCACGACCGTGGGAGACCTGCAGCTGACCCAGGGTGACGTCCACTGCGTTCTAGGAAGGTACGTACCTTGTAACACATGGTAATAGCAGGCACACTGAACCGCCAGGACCTGAAGTCTTTTTCCAGGGTCACGACCGTGGGAGACTCGTTGTACCGTTGCAACTGTCCCAGGGAAACGTCCACAGCTCCCCAGGTAGCTAGGGCCGTTGCTGCTACCCATAGGATCCTGAGGAAATAGTACATTTTTATGCAAGTCGGAAAACCTGGTCATCAAGCCGAGGCGGAATAAAAGCTCGAACCGAAGACGAAGCCGTTATGTAGCCGAGCGACTGCATTGATTAAAAAACCTGGTCATCAAGCCGAGGCGGAATAAAAGCCCGAACCGAAGACGAAGCCGTTATGTAGCCGAGCGACTGCATTGATAAATGCCCATGTGTATCCAACGACATTTTTTAAACTAAATAATTAATGCCCACTTGCATAATGACCAGAATTTCACTTGCAATCAAGACTTCAAATGACTTTTATTAAAGTCATTTGAGGTCTTGATTGCAAGTGAAATCCTGGTCATCATGTATAAATCAAAACTATGCAATACTTAGAGATGTTAAAATAGATTCTTTGATTGACTCTAGGAAGTAAGTAATCGCTGAAGGCAGATACTGAAAATTCTTTCGATTTAATTAAAGCTACGTTACAACCGAATACTTTTTTTGCTCTAGAAAAAATTCAGGCTACAGGATCTAAACCTCTAAAACAAATTCCGCAATTTCCTGTCGTTGCGGAATTTCTTCGAAACAGTCACCGCGGCCCTTGAACGCAAAGGGCTTTCACACGGATAGGTTTTAGTCAGTATGAGTCTGATACGCCCTTCCGCTCCACCCAGAGCGGAAGAAGTCATTTGATGATTTCGAATAGGTTTGTCTGGAATATGAATAAACGAATATGAAACCTAAAACGTAACTTGTCTTACCGCTCAATCCAGTGTCTCCGCGGCGCAGAAATATGGTTGAACCCATGGATGCTCGTCTCATTGCAGAAGTCGCTTCCACACTTGACGACGGACTTCACTATAGAGGTTACCCATCTTGTCATGAACCAGGGTTTCTCTTCTCGATACATTGGGTATTCGTTGGTGTACTCGTACATTGTTTTATTTTAAAAATGACTTAAAAGATAAATAATGTAGACAATGTAATCTGCTTCAAAGTTCGGAGACAATGCAGCTTATAATTTAATTCTGAAGAGACTTAACTATCATGAAAAGAGAGATAGAGAGGGTCTTCATTTTCCGGACTTAGATTCCCATTCAGTCCGTTGTGCGTAGGTAGGTGTCCTGGCTAAGTTTGCCAGCCTAGCTCCGCCTTGAAGCAAAGAAGTTTCCCGGGAGTCTCACAGGCTTCGCGGAGCGACCTCACCGTTCCGAGGATTTGTTCACGTTGAGTACGACGTGGGTGGCTGATTCTTCGGCGGCAAAGCAGCCCCTACAGAGTGGGCTCCGTGTCGCCTAAAGCCGAGACTATGAAGCTCGACAATCAGTCCCTGAGAAGTTGATTCAACTGCCTTGAAACCCGTAACGAAACATTAAAAAGGAATGCAACCATTCATGAGAATGTTCAAGAGAATATATTCTTCATATCTATTTATGTTTTTTTAAACTATTTGATGTGTCATTTAGATTATCAAAAAAATATTGGAAACGTATTTTTTCTTTAGTCATGTGTACAAAAAATGAAGCATTGAAATTTCGCGCAATACTTGTCCATTAAAGCGAGTTAACTGACGGTCGATTTCTTTTGTTTTTGTATTCAGGGTATTCAGGGAACACCCCTACTAGGGCTTATTCCCTGGATAGTCACTACCTACCAGCTAAATTCAAGAATTGGCAGAACTGGATTGAGATAATTTAGCTGGAGTTTATCTGCAGGTAAGGAAATAGCTCAATAATGACACTATTTAGTTCACTGCAGTAGTTATAGAAATAATTCAAAGGAAATTGTAGATTATAAATGTAGGTGGTTGCAATGGTGGTTATAAATGCAATTCTAATTAAATAGATAGTACGCGTGCGTGTTAATATAGAACATGAAAAATCCATTAGTATTAGTATACATAAAGATAGGTAATTTATATACAACTAGCTTTAGCCCGCGACGTCGTACGCGCAAACCCCGTTTTTTTCCGTTCCCGTAGGAATTTCGAGAAATCTGACAGACAACGCACACCTGAAACTACCGGTCATAGATAGCTGAAATTTTGCATGTAGGTTCCTTGGTGTAAGAGAGGACTTTCCGAAATTCCTACGGGAACGGGAAAAAACAGAATATGCGCGTACGACGTCGCGGGCAAAAGCTAGTCACAACATAATTAAAAAACAAAGTCCCTTCATATCACATCTGTCTTTCTGTCTATGAAAAATTGTAATTTGTAAGTAGGTTAAACATAACACTTTTACACGTCAATCTTTTTTGGTCATTTTTAAACTAGACGAGGCCGGTGTTTCCTAGCTGACTACCCTGAGAAGAAACACCGAAACAAACTCAGAGATCAATGTCTCTTTTAAAGTCCATACAATCGTACTGATCAAATCATAATATGAGAACCATGTAGGTTAATGTCTGAAGTGGTCTTTTGAGGAAAGCACCACACAGATTTGAGTGGAGTTCCACTCAAATCTGTGTGGTACTTTCAGACAGTACAAGCATTTGTCAGAATGGAAATGGCAATCAGTATTTTAGATGGTTGTGCGTAGGTACAGCTAAAGTGGAATTCCCTGCCGGAGTCTGTTTCCTGACAGCTGACCAGTCTTCTTCAGGGGTCTCTAAAGCCTCGAATCCATGAGGCAACATTTGACGCGCAACACATGACGCCCAACATGTTTAGCAACGTTGCACAACAACGCGCGACGTTACCAGCAGGCGCGCAACATTGACAATGTTACTAAATAAAAGTTCTTCGTTGCCGTTCAACATGATGAGCAACATGTTGTGCATCATGTCGCGCGTCAAATGTTGCCTAGTGGATACGAAGCTTAAGTCTTAGAGTTTTAACGTTAGGTACTATTAGACCAGCGTGCTCCATCGTCGACCACATCATGGCTCTCCGTCAGGAGAGATTGTTGAGAAATAAAAGAAAGTTTTAAGATATTTTATTTCAAGTAATGGATTAATTATAAAATTGTTCAATTTTTGTTTCATATACCTATATAATAACATTCATTGGAATTCTTTAGGCCTTCTAGGTATCCATAATATAAGCCACCCGAATCCTAGAAACCAGTCTGCGACGCCATCCTCAATGCCTAAGACAACAATATAGTCCACGAGAAAATAATTCGTTGAGATCACGACCCACAGCATTGAAGACAAACGACGCAAGGAGGACGAGGAAAATCTTCTTAAATTATTCACCATCCCACATAAACCCACTCAATTTGAATTTCCCCAAAAATACTGATTCGAACATTTTCTTTCCCGGGCGCGTTCCACCCGCGCCCGCATTTACAATCAATGGCATGAGATGATCCGCTTCCCCTATCGGATGACTATCCAAACCTCCTTTCTGTTGATCCCAAAATAATATTTTCTTACGATTCTCTTCGTCCCCAGTACAAACGTTATTCAAAAAACTATCAAATTCTTCGTTTGCGATTTTTTTTTCAATTTCTTCTCTTGCTTTATTAAATTCTCTCATGTTATGATATGACAACCCTGAACCAAAGATGGCGATTCCTTCTTTTCTAAATTCGTACAAAACTTTTCCCATGGCATAATGCTGTGTTGCATTTTGATTATTCAATATAGATATTTGGATGATTGGAATGTCTGCTTTCGGATTAATTAGCATCATTGGTATAAAGACTCCGTGATCCCAGCCTCGTTTATCGTCCAATGCAGACTTAATTCCTGCGTTTCTGAACGCATCGTGAATTCTTCGCGCCAATACTGGATCACCTGAAAAGAGAAAACATTTTTATTTCTTCAATTGGCAACTCTCAAAACTTGCTGGCTACAAAACTTTCATGACCATAAAGTTATCTGCTATTTATCATGAGATTTACTATGACTGGTTGTCATTGCCATCATGTATATAGATGGCAATGACAACCAGTCCTATAGTAGGCGCCAGATAAATGTGGAATAAAGTACATTGACCTTTCCCTAATAACTGTTCATAGGTACCTGAACAATTAAATATGAATCGTTTTTCATTATTAGACAATGTTAAGGATCACGAGAGACGATGATTCGGGACAGCTTTGTGTCATTAATTCCGTTTTTCAAATTAAAAATGTCAATAATTGTAGGTGGGTCAATGACCGTTATTCCACGATTATCTGGCGCCTACTATAGTCAACCTAGTTGTGAGATATAAGAGATACCTAGTGCTGTTCGTACTGCATGCATAGCTCCGCGCTTCTCTATCACAACGGACCCATGATGGAAAATTCGAAGTTTAGAACTTGTCAAATGTAGAATTACCGTTGTTCTAACTTCATTCTCAATGCTACAGTAGGTATAAAGTTGTAGTAGTGTATAGTAGTGTGTAGGTGTAGTAGTATTAGTAGGTACAGAAATTTTCAGATTATTAACAAGTTCTTTACAGGCTGACGTCCCTAACGTTGACTGATAGCGGTAAATACAAATATTTTAGCACATAGGACATCTGTAAATTGGATATCAACTCAACTCAGTACTCACAATATAACGCTACAAGACCAGAATAAATAAATACGAATATTACAAACCTGGAGCATCATATTTAAATTCATAACTCTCCGGAGGAAAGTTATAATAATCGTACAACAGCGAATGTCTTTCACCAGACGAAATCGTCACCACATCCTCCTCTCGATGCGCCGTAACAATAACTATCGCTTTCAAGCGATCCAATTCCACATAATTCGACACATTTATCAACGCATCACCAATTTCCACGTTATATTTTTCACGTAAAACAGGATATGGTCCGCCGCCATGATTTAGAAAGACAGATGGCGCGAAATATACGTCCGCCATTCTGAAATGCTTGATGAAAGTTAACACTATGGTTGCAAGAGAGATTAATTTAAACATGATAATATTTGCGTTGCGATATGACAGAGCACGTTTATATCAGTAAATGCGTAAATAAATACTGGTTTGTAATGTCATCCTATATCATGTCCTCACGATAGAACACAAAATACAATATGTAGATAGTTAGGATGCGTCATTCGACTTCGCTTTGTAAGGACGAAATAATTTGATTGCTGATCGGTTTTTTTCAATGGGACCTTTTTTTTAAGGTTGAGAGATCATCAAATGACTCCTTCCGCTCTGGGTGTTGCAGAAGGGAGTGTCAGAATTATACTGACTAAAACCCATCCGTGTTCCTTCTAATGCCCTTTGCGTTCCAGGGTCGCGGTGACTCTTTCGAACAAATTCCGCAACCCTGGCAGGCCCTTGGAAATATTAAATAGACTTAGAACCATATTCATGGACGGTTCAGCTCACTGGTGGTGATCATATTTTATGAAGTGTCTCTTCGTAGACATTCTTTTTCTTTGAAAAAAAAAAAAGGGTTTCCCCACACTAGGAATTTCTCCAGTATCGTGGGTGCCTTTACAAACATACAAAGTCACGCGTAGAGTTCCGTACAATTATCTATAAAAACGGCAATAAAATCACGTTTGTTGCATGGGAGCCCCCTTAAATATTTATTTTATTCTGTTTTTCAACAGAAATAAATCACCTGTGAAAATCTCAACTGTCTAACTATCACGGTTCATGAGCTACAACCTGGTGACAAACGGACAGCGGAGTCTTAGTAATAGGGTCCCGTTTTAGCCTTTGGGTACGGAACCCTAAAAAAGTCCAAATACCCCTGAAACATAAGAAATACATAATATCCAAGCAAATTACAAACATACAAAACTAGTTATTTGATTATACGTAAGTAAATCATTTTGCAGCGGTCGAGATAACACTGACCCGCGACCCCGCTTCCCGCAGGCCGTCCTCGATAAATTAAATTAAACAAACCGTATCATTTATTTACCTAAAAAATTTACATTGCAAGCGCACTTTGTGCCAGTACTTTAGATAATAACGATACCTACTCGAAATTTATGGATCATAACAGTGGTCACAAGGGCCAATAGTTCCTTTATTTATGTTATAGATAAAGTTATCACTTCACCAAACCACCTAAACCTCTCATCTTTTCAACCGACTTCCAAAAGAAGGAGGTTATCAATTCGACTGCATGTTTTTGAAGTTATACTTCTTTTGGCGCGATGGAGAAAACTGATGAGAGTGAATTTTTACGATGCGCGCGCACACCGACACCTGAATTCTACATCATGAAGTTAGTTCTAGGTGGCATGAAAATCGATAGCTATGTTCAAGTTGTATATTCTAGTATTTTTTTATTGTCTTTTGTTTCTTTTATGTTTGAATTTCGAAGAAGAATGTGGTTTTAATTTCGAAATAAAGCGCCAAAATATAAGATACAAATATTTTGATAAAAGTAATTGATTAGACACTAATTTTTCCCGCGGCTCAGCTCCTTTTATTCTATCCTAGAAGATTTTATTGGAATATGATGATTTTTCGAAGACAAAAAACAGCCTCTTCATGAATGAGTTTTCTTAATCGGATTTGTATCTACAGTAGAACGGAACAAAGAATTTTACCGTTTATAATAATTATTAGTATTGACTATTTTGAAAAAAGGAGTCTCGTAACTTATATAATTATGTCATTGTAAGTAGGTACCCATAAACTTCTCAGGTACACACCATCCAGAATAGAAAGTTGGTATTAATTTCAAATACTTACTACTAACAAAACATTCGAATAAAAAAAAAAATTGCATGATATCTGCCCTATTTTATGAACAAACAGTTTTAAAACTATGAAACGTACCAGTTATTTAGCGTAATAGACTTAATTGGCGATCGTTCGAACGCAACAAATTGAAGCTGAAAACAATACAAATATTTTAAAACTTTTATATTTTTTTAGTTGTGAATGTTTTTTTTTTCCATACGCCAAAGATGTATAGATAACTTCTAACGGGTGTACATAAGTACACACACTCTTTTTTTTTTTTTGTATGTTTGTTATGCGATCATTCCGTCAATTATGAATGGATTTTGATGATTATTTTTTTATTCGAAAGCCTATACTCCTGAGGTGGTCCCTTTGGCACCAAGTCAGAATCTGATGATGGGATTCTAGGGAAATCGAGGGCAACCCTCAAATTTTAAAGGCACATACATTGTTTTTCATATATTTTCTAACGCAATTCAGATAATTGTGCCTGGTAATCAACATCTCATCTTGCTGAGCTGATGATGGAAGGTATAAGTTAGTATCTGATGCTGGGATCCCAGGACATTTGTTTGATCAGCGATATTTTCCCCAATTGTCAACCGATTTGGATGTTTTTTTTTTTGTTTGGAAGAGTATTTTTCCAAACTGGCTCCATTGCAATTTGGTGAAGATCTGATGAAGGATTTCGGAGGTAGGCAACGGAACTCGTCAATAAAAGATAGCAAATCTCCCGGGATTGCTTGAATTGCATGTCTGTTTATTGTTCATAACATAACATCACACGCTGTGAAGGGGTACGCAGATGCAAACAAGTCAACCTGAATTAACATGTTTTAAATTCATCTATTCGGGCATAACTTTATTGTTCATTAACCGATCTTAATGATTCTTTTTGCATTGTGTTTAGTTATAGCTACAAAGATATGTATATTGTTTTTGCACTGTACCGTGAACCTCAGAAATAAACCAGTGACCTCCTCACCTTAAAATCAGTAAAAACTAGTACCAAATGATTTGTATGGCCTACTGATAGTTGTTCCGGGTCTGGCTGTTGGTGTATGTGAGTTTGTATGTTTGTAAACGCACCCACGATACGCAACGTTTTTTTTTTTTTTAAAAAAAAAGATGCTAATAGGAGAGCCTTCACTTTGTGATACGAATGAGGCGGTAATCCTCCACACCGCCAAAGTCACATTTTATCTTTACGTATAGTTGAATAGCTCGTAAACTGTGCTACACGTGGAGTCAGTTAAAATGTCCATCTGCAGATTAGGTAGTACGTCTTATTGGCGAGGCTGATTACCCAGGGTATATAACTGTGCTGGAACACTAAGTAGGATGGTACTTAGGTTTCCAGGAATTCGGAGACTTCAAAGTCAAAGTCAAAACGTTTATTTCAATTAGGCCATTAAACGGCACTTTTGAACGTCTTCGTTTACAGTTCAGTAAAAATAATAAGTAATATTACATTAATAAAGTGAGTTACTTCCTATTTGCACATCAAGAAGTAGGTAATTGAAAGGTTGCTTTCAAGAAAACAAAGTCAAATGCACAAAACCGTTTTACTATTATTTATTTACCATCCCACATAAATCCGCTAAGTATTATTCTTCCCATAAACACGGAATCCAAAGTTTTCTTTCCTGGGCGCGTTCCACTCGCGCCCGCATTTACAATCAATGGCATAAGGTGGTCCGCCTCGCCTAGCGGATGGCTGTCAAACCCTCCTTTCTGTTGATCCCAAAATATTATTTTCTTACGATTATCTTCGTCTCCAGTACAAACTTTACTCAAAAAATTATCAAATTCTTCATTAACAATTTCAGGTAAGGCTGAACTAAAATTTCCGTGGGTATTATGATAAGATGAACCCGAACCAAAGATGGCTACTCCTTCTTTTCGAAATTCATATAAAACTCTTCCAATATCGTAATGTTGTGCCGCGTTTTGACTTTTAAGGATAGATATTTGAATTATTGGGATATTTGCTTTAGGATTTATTAACATCATTGGTATAAAGACTCCGTGGTCCCATCCTCTTTTGTCGTTCAATGCAGACTTGATACCCGCGTTTTTGAATGCATCGTGTATTCTTTGCGCCAAAACTGGATCTCCTGAAAAAAAAAATTGTGAGGAAATATTTTAGTGTTGAAAAAACAGCATGTAGGTACTTATGTAAAGTTTTGTTCTAAATAAGTTATTAAAAGTGAATTAACTGCAGTTATTATTTAGCTAATAGTTTATGCTTCAGGTACCTACTAAGTAGGTTGTACAAAAAAATGACCGACATCCGTTGACCTGAACGCTAATATCAGATTACCTATGCTTGATTGACTAGGTAGATAATTGAAGATAGTTTGGATACAAACTTAGTAGTTAGGTACTACGAGGACTGGGCATTTTATTTATTTGAAAAATCCTGTTGCCAATAATAACAATTGCACGACTGTTCCAGTAGGAACTTACCTACTGTTTCAATACTCTAAGTCAATTCATTGTATTTCAATTAGACCATTAAAAGGCACTTTTGCACAATAAAATTTTCTTACAGTTTTAAAAATAGATATCAAAATAATAGGTAAGTAGGTATCTAAATTGACTATAGTAGGCGCCAGATAAATGTGGAATAAAGTACATTGACCTTTCCCTAATAACTGTTCATAGGTACCTGAACAATTAAATATGAATCGTTTTTCATTATTAGACAATGTTAAGGATCACGAGAGATGATGATTCGGGACAGCTTTGTGTCATTGATTCCGTTTTTCAAATTAAAAATGTCAATAATTGTAGGTGGGTCAATGACCGTTATTCCACGATTATCTGGCGCCTACTATAGTTAACTCTTTTCAAATAAAAGTTTTTCAATATTATAGAGCTTTGGCTGCCACATAACATAGGTATACAAATATTTAAAGTAGATAATAAGTACCTACTTACCTGGGGCATCGTATTTAAACTTGTAACTTTCTGGCGGGAAATTGTAATAATCGAACAACAAGGAATGACGTTCGCCAGATGAAATAGTCACTATATCCTCTTCCCAATGAGCCGTGACCATAATAATAGCTTTCAAACGATCGAATTCCACATAATTCGAAACATTTTTCAAAGATTTTGCAATATCTAAGTTATGTTTTTCACCCAAAACCGGAAATGGACCGGCGCCATGATTTAAAAACACGGATGGCGCGAAATATACGTCTGCCATTTGGAAATATGCTATGATCAATATTATGAATCCACTGAAGATGAATTTCCACATGATGTAACTTTGAATGACTGTGCACGTTTTTATCAGTGAATGCGTAAATAAATACTTTGTTATCGATTTGTTGTGTCATCCTACCTTTCCTTAGGGTAAAAATTATGCTGATTAAAAATGAAATGTAAAATTATCCAATTTTGGAACCGGTTTTTGTTTGGCCGACTAAGTATTACTCGTTAACTTGTAAAGCCTACTTAGCTGTGATAGTTTTCCTTTTAAATTCGTTACACCTAAGTATATGCTATACCATATTTTTGTCCAAAAACAATCTTTTAGCTGGCAGAGGGGAGGGACACTTGACTCGACCAAACCAATTCACTTTGAAGCTTAATATTTCGCAAACAGAAACCTAAAAAAAAACTGGGTTGATTTATATGTACCTATGCCGCAGTGCAGATAACATTATGACCACAAGCTATCTATACCAAATTAAAAAGACCTTTTCGTTTATTTACTTTAAGTTTATATTGCAAGCGAAAACTGTATTGGTGCATTGGATAATACTATGATTAATCTATCTTCCGAGTCAGGGTGACAAGGCTTTTATTAATTGTCTTTAGGCTGCGTTTCCACCGGAGATGTGCGAGGATGTGTAGCGAGGGATGTGTTTGTTAAGAACCAATAGAACCACTTCATTTACTAAGCTGTGGTTGAGCGATTGACTGCTGCGATACGTGTCGCGGGTTCGTTTCTCGCATGGAACAAATATTTGTATGGCCTACAGATAGTTGTTCCGGGTCTGGCTGTTTGTGTATGTGACTCTGAATGTTTGTTAACATAGCCACGATATAGAAATCCCAGTGGGGCAACGTTAATAAAAAAAAACGCAGCCTTAATCACCAGTCAGATAGCACTGTACCTAGCGGTACCAATACCGCCACATGAAAAACAAAGAAGCGAAATTTGTACGGCAACAAAAAGAACCGCAACGCCATCTATCCTGTCAGCGACGAACTACTAACGAAATCCTGCATCGCGCAAGCAAAGTTCTCCGTGCGATTTGAACATATACCTACAACAGTCCAAATATCAACTATCGGGCAGTTGCCCACCAGACAACAACCGTCTGGTCGGAGGATACTCCCATTTCAGTGGAAGTGTGCGGGACTTTACTCTCTGTACCGCATACCTCTATGGCACTCGTTAAGTACCTATGTCATGTCGATAAAAATCTATACTAATATTATAATGCGAAAGTTTGGATGGATGGACGTTTGTTACTCAAACACGTCAGAACGGCTGAACGGATCTTGATTTGACACAGGGGTAGGTATAGGCGGTAGCTAGTAAATAATAAAAAAAAAACATCTTTTAAATTTTCTTTAAGTAAGTTAGTAGGTATACAATTTATTTATAAGTAAGCAACTCTTAAAGCTAAAATTAATAAAAATAATTTAATTACAATGGTCCCTTAGCTTTAAAATACTTGTATAAAAATCATTTAAAACAACCGATTGTATGTATCTAACTAATATTTATTTTTTGCATTTCTACATCATATTAAAATTTCGAAAAAGACAATTGAATTTTTTAAACCACACTCGCAAACTGGCACTTATTGCATGGTCTTTAGGTTCATAATGCAGTGTTCTAGTTAAATTATGTCCATTTGTACGCACTTGTGCGAATAAGGTTTATGTAACGATAGTGGGCGGCTTGCCTCTACAACAAAAACTAACAAAGCGTGCGAGAAAATAATCCGCATCCCATATAGCCATATCTCACGAAATATTTGTTAAAATCCATTATGTTTATGAACTTTTATTTATGATTACTTCGCAAGTGTGTTGAAAAACGCCGTTCAATAACCTGTGAGCATTTGTCATTGCACTCTTAGCTCCTTAATGCATTAGTTTCAATTACAAAGTCCGCTTGAATAAAATAAATGTAGCTAAACTATTTTATTTTGTAAATAATAAATATTGTAGTCACCACAAGTTTATCTACACGCCGCGCGCCGTACTTGTGGTGTTGTGCTAAAAATATAACAACTATGATTTGTGGAGAGGACAATAATTAAAGCAATAAAAAAAACAATATTCGAAAAAAAATTACTTAAATATTATTTTGCAAAAATTTGCACCATTATTGCTAATAAATAATTTACCGACAAAATTGCTAATAAGTACTTACGAGTTAACATTACTTTTGATTATTTAAAAATAAATTAAACAGGTCAATCAAAATGAATTAGAGTAACTCCACAGATGGCCTTTAACCTTAAGGTTAGAAGTTATAAATTGAAAAAGTTTTGAGTATTTCTTTTTTGTTTATACAAATATAATAATAATAAATCAATCTTTATTGGAACTAAAACACATTTTTATAATTGTTTGCGTAATTAGCTAGATAAGTAACAAAACTGTGTCCCAGCTATTAATGCCCACCTCCAAGAGGGAGACGACAGCGTTCCAGAATACCGAGATGTATTTTCACAGGGGTTAAAAAAGAACAAACAAATAGTAAAAATGGAGGAATACGGTACCGGAATACGAATACTGCAGAGTTATTCTGATTTGTTTTATTTGACCTAGTATTTTACAAACAACAAAATGAATTAAATATGCCTTAATAGGTATTCACAACATTGCATAACCCCAAAGCGATTTTGTAGAAACCTGTTCTCAAATTACATAAGTTATTAATATCTAGCTTTTTTCCTTTGGCGTCATTCGGATAGCCCTTACAGGAACCATGCATTTTTTGAGATAAAAAGACACTTTCGCTATCAGTCAAAGAATTTTTCCATTGATAATCATGAATAAAAATTTATCAGTACTGTGAAATTTGAATCAAAATTGATTGAAATACAAACGAGATATAACTATTTCAAACAAATATTTTCAAACGCTTTCTTTGGCAGCTGTTTATGCATCATGGTATTTGACGGTGACATCAGAGTCCGTATCGGACTTCTCTTTCTAATTGTCATTTTTGAAGTTTTAGAACTTCATTGTTGATGGATACTGGTCATCCCTTAGTTGCCACTGGCTCATTTTAATATTTGATACTATACATTGTTTTTTCTTTCTCTACATTGTTCTCATATATAGAAGCAACAAGGTTAATGTTACCAGGATTTTTGTTAACATAAAATGATTTAAAAGAGTGTCCATGGAGTTTCTTGCACATTCTTCTCCATAGAGATCTACGCTTTGGCATGTTCAAATAGCTTCATGTTTTTGAGGGACTGACTTTGACTTTGATGACGGTATTGTATATAAATTATTTCATAATAGTTTACTAGAGCCAACACCTAAGTATTACATTAACAAAATTAAAAAAAATTCATGCATATTCCCAATTGGTTCAGTACTTCTAGAGATTATCTTTTACAAACAATCCACTTTCTAGTATTAGTTTAGAACTTTAGAAACTTGGCACTACAACATTCCTGATAAACTCACTCGAGAACCTCATATTTCTTTAGAAAATTGCATAAAATACAGCTTAGCGTACAAACTGTAAATACAAGTACCAGCCCATGATCATTCCTCTTTCCATACAAAAGCGCTCAGCCTAAATGTTCCGCTCATGTCCCAGTTAAAGATCCGTTGACCAGGCTTGGAGCCCCCAGCTCCGGCAATCACAATCAACGGCATGAAATGTTCTGCAGCTCTCATTGGATGAGCTTCTGTAGCCCCTTTCTGCTGCCTCCAGTTAAATAGACCTTCTTTTCTTTCTTCTTCACTCTCTGCGGTGCAAACTTTGTTCAAATATTCATCAAATTCTTTGTTCACTACTGCGGATTGATACCGGTTTGTCATAAATTCTCTCATGTTGTGATAGGACATCCCAGAGCCTAATATGGCTATGCCTTCTTTCCTGAGCTCGTATAATGCTTGTCCAAGCTTATAGTGTTGTTCTGCATCCTGGTTGGACAGTACAGATATTTGTACTATAGGAACACTGGCTGACGGGTTAATAAGCATCATAGGAACAAAAACTCCATGGTCCCAACCTCTTTTCGGATCCAATTTTGAATTTATTCCCGCCTTTTTCAGTGTCTCGTGTATTCTTTCGGCCAGAGCCGGATCCCCGGAAGCGTCGTACCGATACTTGTAGGATTCTGGCGGAAAACCGTAATAATCGAAGTACAGATCATGGTGTTCTGATGAAGATATCGTTACCACCTTCTCTTCCCAATGGGCAGTGACTAATATTATCGCTTTGACCTTCTTTAAGTTCAAATGCTTTTGGACTCCGTCGCGAAGAAAACTTGTAAGTTCTGCGTGCTCTTTGTCTCCTAGGAGAGGTAGCGGTCCACCGCCGTGGTTAACAAACATTGCAGGAGCGAATAAGGCCATCTTTTTAACACCACCAGTAAAATAACGAATTATATTCATGGACAACAATGACATAGACACTATAAACGCCACTTGTAGTAGAATCGTGAATGTATTGAGCACAAGCATGTAAACTGATTTTGTATGACCTTGTGCATAAATAATGATTGTCATTAACCTCGAAGGTTAGTGTTTTCGATCATAAAAAATCTGTAAATAATTTGACGTATATCAAAGTCACGATGGTTTTGATTGTTGAAAGTGGGGTTGATAGTTGCGTTCCAGAGCCTTGTGTTATTTTTCTAATTCAATAATTGATTATCTGATTTAAACCGAAGATGCCTGTATATTTTTGTTTGCTGAGTTTTTATTACACAAAAAATCTTACATCCAAAGTTATCACCGCTTGCACAAAACTGTTTTTATTCATTTTTAAGAAAATACCACAACAGCTGTATATAGTTTCCGAACGAAACCTTCGGGAGAAAGGGATGCCACGACTGCAAGAAAGAGAAAAGAACTTCCCTCCATTTAAAAATGGCGTCTCTCTGAGTTGTCCTTTTCGCACTGGCATAATTTTTAAATTATTTCAGCTAACTGCTTTCAAAACATTTAAATACTTTGTTTATTTACTGTAGGTGACGCTATTACGTGTCTCAGAATATAATTAGAGTGAAAAATAACTCAGTTTCATTATAAAACAGGTTAAAAATGTTGTATGGGCGAGGCGGTTTGTCCGAAAATCTATCACAATATTTAGCGTTGAAGTGTTCGTTTTAGTGTAAAAATTACTAAACAAAGAGTAAAAATGGACAAGAAAAGCAAAAAGAAAACTGTGATCAAACGCAAAAATGACGATACGGGTGACAGTGAGAAAAAACAAAAAATAATGGTGAATCGAAAGAATGAAGAGAAAGAAAAAGTTGAAGTGGTTAATCAGGTGGTAGAAGTGCCAGTGGAGCAGGGACAACAGATTGTACACACGGGGCAGCTAGTAGAGGGTAACTTCGAGCAGCCTGTCTTCGTAAATATGAAAGGAGAGCCCGTCCAACTGGGTCCAAACACGGTCATTCTCTACGAACAAAGCGGAAACCCCTCAAATTTCGCTTTCGGTGGGATGTGGACCATGGACTCTTCTGGCAGGATTGTGATGGCAGAGACAATCTATGACGTGAAAGGAGAACCGGAGGAAGAAGGTGCTAACTTCGTGCAGAGTAACACTGAAGTTACTACGGTGAGTTTGGTTCTATTTTTGCTGTAAAAATGATAGTTTTGTCTCGAGAACACAAGCTTTCTTGGATTAAAATCAAATTATTGGGGTGTTAAGAACTGTGCCAGTAATAGCTAAATTGTTAGGGTGATCTGATTTATGGGCTTCTTGGTAGGTATTCTAGATGAATACTGCAGATTCTAATTCCACTTTATATTTATTAAAATTTGAGGATGGCCATGAAGGTTTTTTGATGAAACTTCAAAAAATCTTCATGGCCATCCTCAAATTTTCTATGGTAGGCACAAAATGAAGTTGCAATTATGGTCATTGACCAGGCACAGGCAGTTGATCCATGTAAAGTACCTAGACACTCAACCAAATCATAAAGAAAATTTTGTCTCTCACTAATTAAAAAAATCATTTGATATTGTCGGACATCAAGACCTTCCAGATTTACAAAAAATATTTAACTCCAATATAACACTCTAAGCCACCGCATAGATTAATGTCAACGCGGAATGCTGAACTCAGAACTCTGACCGCTAGACCGCTCTTATAATGAAATATAATTTATAATTTATTTTTGGGGTACCTACGAAGGTTAGGTTAGGGAAGTTTTTTGAAAACTTATCTGGTCTAAACATTTAGTTGTGAGGTAAGTCCACCTTCTGTCTTTGTATCTCTCTATTAAACCATGTTGTTGACTAGCTTTTGCCCGCGACTTTGTACACGCATATCCTGTTTCCCCCCGTTCCCATATGAATTTCAAGCAATCCTCTCTTAGTGATCCCCTACACTTCCCAAGAAACCTACATGCCAAATTTCAGCTTTCTACAACCCGTAGTTTCTGCTGTGTGTTGTCTGTCAGTCAGTCAGTCAATGACGCAAGAGTTTTTATTTCAGCAACAAGTAGAAGAACAGCAGAACACATATCAGCAGTTTGAGCTCAGCAGCGGGACTCAAGTTGATGGGCAACAGGAGTATGAAGTTGCTATCATCGAGAACCCACCTGCAGAGACTACAGAAAGGTATTTATTCGATAATGATAAATGATATTCTGTAAACAGTTGAATTTTTTTTTGGTAATTTTAATCTAGATGAGGCCGGTGTTTCCTAGCTGACTACCCTGGGAAGAAACACCGAAACAAACTCAGAGGTCAAAGCCTCTTTTAAAGTCCATACAATCATAATTAACTCAACTTTATTTCACTTTCTTTCGTAACTTTATTTCATTGTTTCCAGCCCGGAACCTCAAGTGGTTACAAATGAAGATCAGCTGGTAGCTACGGGCACTGGTGCTGTGCGCTGGCTCAACCAGAAGTATGACTTTGTTGTTAGGAAGCTGCAGTTGAACTATGGTAAGTATTTATGTACAGTCAATGAAGCTATTTGGTATACAGGCAAAAATATTATCTTTTCCACTGTGCTGCCAATATTTATTTCTAATGTGTGCATTATGACTTTTTTAGCTTATGACATACATACGAGTGTGGTGTAAAATAATTGTCTACTCAGCATATTCTCAATATTGTTTAAAAGTTGTTGCAAGTTAGCTGCCTGCATACCAAATAGCTTTGTTGACTGTACCTATAACTCAATCCAGAGCAAAAAGAATCAAAAAGAATCATCAATATTGGTTCATAAACAAAAAGTAATACCCGTATACATAAGGTAGGGGTTAGGAATATAATAATATTACCAACACTATTGAGTCATGTAACTTGATAAATAAAGATATTAATATTTTCATACTTACATACTAATTTACATTCTTAAATATTTCTTTAAAAAAAAACATGTAAATATAAAAAGCAGTAGTCCGCCGGTGTCGGGAGCAAGGTCCAAGCTACCGGTGGTTAGGGCTCCAGAGAAAGGAACCTCCTCACAATACGAGCCGTATCGAGGAGTACTGCCTTCTGTATCAGGCCCTTTATCCAACCGCGTAACGCCAGCTTCGACAGATGGTCGTCGAAGGTTTTGTGACATCGCGCCAGAATAAAAATGTTTATTTTTTGTGAGTGGCGTCTCGCAGTTCAATCTACGAGGTCGTCGACTGCTTAACTGGGCTTGTCTGTAGTGGCTTTAATATAATATTAAGGCCTCCAGCCAGGGCTTATAAAACAAAATAATCGACTACACGCTCGCGGGCACCCCCTGTTACTTGCCTCGGCTTATGGCGTCGCTGGGGGGAGGACAGCTAGGGATGGGCTGATTCGAACTAGAATGATACACAGGGTGATTTTATCAAGTACAAAAGGATAGCCAAATACAAAAGCGGAAAATATAGAAAAAAAACTCAAGACGATAATCTAACTGACAGACTAATTCGATTTTTTTATGATTTTATTATGACTGGTCGCTTCCACAGCCTGACTTCTGTCGTTTAGGGTTACGCCACTAGATAAAATCAGGTGTTTTTAACCTTTTGAACGCCAGTGTCACTTATACATGACAAGCAAGCTCGTGCCCTGAACGCCAAACGTCACAAATATGTGACAATAAGTACGGCGAGTTTGTGGCTTGGCGTCGGGGGCACGTCGATGCGTTTATGCTCTGGCGTTCAAAAGGTTAATGCAGGAAACTTGTCTTCTCTAACTGTACTTATCTTCTTACAGATGCTGGTGTTAAACTCCTCCATTCACCGTCAGGCTGCATTCAATGCGTCTACCTAACTACGCCGAGCATGCAGCTGGCATTCAACGCAGTACCACAATTCTTATGTATCGAGACTGGTAAGTTATATTTTATCACTAAATCTTTCTATATTCGAGTTGAATTTCGCCAAAAGTATTTTTTTTTTCCTTAGGTGGGCGTATTTGGGGGTAGGGGGGGTCTTGTAAAACGTTACGATGCGTTACAGGGGCGGGAGGGGTGCTCGAACAACGCGTTACGTAACATTGTTTTTTTATTTAACGCTAGATCACTAAACATATTTTCGAGTTACACAGTCACTAAACAGTAGTCATTTTGCCAAACAAAAATAAACATCAATATTTTTCTTGAAATGAAATTAATTAATTATAACATTTGGTAACATGAGAGTAGTAGACATAATTGTGACTTTTAGGTAAAAATTGTCACTTGGATGATACGTAACGTTTCGGGAGGGGGAGGGGGGTACAGATATACGTTACGGCGCGTTACATGGGGGGGAGGGAGGGTCAATAATCTTCAAAAATTGCGTTACGTAATTCTTGAACGCTCCCTAGCCTATTGTGTCCCACTGCTGGGCAAAGACCTCCCCCATATCCTTCCAGACATTCTTTTCTGGCGCCACCTCGAACCATCCTTCGCGGAGTGCATCCAGATCATCTCGCCACCGCTTTCTGGGCCGCCCTCGGCGACGCCGTCCATCCTCTGGCACCCATTGCGTGGAGACTTTTGCCCAGCGGTTACTATGCATGCGGCTGGCTGGTGTGACCCGCCCAGTCCCATTTCTGCCTGGCAGATTTTAATGATTATAATTCTGTAAATAAATACGTGTTACCGTCGCGAATCATATTTTGTTCAACCTACAGCCTGACACTGACTTGAAAATTGCAAAAAACATAAGAAAATTTAAATTTCGCGGTCTACCCTGGCGCTTCCACCTTAAAGGGGCATTGAAGTTTCTAGAGTTTCTACTTAAACTCAAATAAAACCCAACCTTATTGTTACAGGCATAGAGTTCAACAGCACGATACCGACAGTCGGAGGTACAGGGACGCCGTCACTCAAACATAACGTCACCTTGTTCTTAGCTGAAGATGGCAACGGGAAGTCAGTTATTGTTAGCGCTGGTAAGTGATGTCATTGTAGCGGAATATATCATCTGCCTAGCCTTTTCCCAACTATATTGGGGTCGGCTTCCAGTCAAACCGGATTCAGCTGAGTACCAATGTTTTACGTGGAGCGGCTGCCTATCAGACCTCCACAACCCATTAACTGGGTAACACGGTACTCCTTGCATGGGCGTGCAGTAGGCTACAGTAAGGGTAGACGAGCCCAAACATAATGCCATAATCACAATAAAGACGATGCGAATTTTTTTTTTTGCGTATTATACACATATGTGATTATCTGGCTTCCGACTATCCGTAACGACAGCCAAAGATCTACAAATGACAGCCGGGACCAACGGCTTAACGTGCTTTCCGAGGCACGGAGGAGTCTCGGTATGTTAAGATGGTCACCCATCCACAGACCAGCCTCAGCAAGAGTTGCTTAACCTGGAAGATCGACCCGTGCGGCTGTTATTATTTGCCACAAATTCGTCGTACTTTTTGTCACATATTTGTGACGTTTGGCGTACAGGGCACGCGCTTTCTTGTAATATATCGATTCTGTTTGTCTCCAGGTATTTCAACCCTCATCGGTGAGGATCTGACATGGTTGCTGGAGACATTCAAGTCTTGTAACCCTGCGTGGAGGCAAGTCCGATGTGTGGTCTGTGATCCTACTAAAAGTCAACAGGTATGTCTATCATATTTCATTGTTCAGTTCTATGGCTTGGTGCTGAAAGGGGTTCAATATCGGCGAAAATTAAAACTTAAACGTTTCCAAACGTCTTTTATAATGCGCACAGTAAAGGAGTGGAACTCTCTGCCTGCGTCTGTGTGTCCGAACGCATACAACCCTAATCTCTTCAAAGTTAGAGCGAACAGGCTTCTTCTGGGTAAGCTCGCTCCATCGTCGACTTTGTCTCTGTCATCTATGACCTAGACTAGAGTCAAGAGCAAACCCATATTGAATAAAAAAAATAGTAACGTTATAAATTGTCTAGGTCAGGGGTTCCCAAACTGCGTCGCGTTGGTTTCTCAGAGGCGTCGCCACGGAATGAAGCGCTTATGCTGCAACGTGCTAAAATTCTTTCATTCAGGAGAATTTGATCTTTTAGAAAAAACAACTATAAAAAAGTTAAAGTTCTTTTATACTTTGTAGTGTTTTTTTATTTGGAAGTCGGTTGTATTTTTTTGTAAGATGTTTTTTTTTTTTTAATTTTTAGTGGTTCACATGTAGAGGTAAGCACCTCTTGACAGCGTACCGGCGTGATGTTATGTTATGAACTGGTATAAACACTGTTTATACCAGTTTATTAAAGCCTGTTTATTAAACAGGCATGAGAATTCAGCAATGCCAGTCCATTTGCTATCATTTATTAAGTAGCTCCATTGCCTATCTCCAAAGATCTTCATCAGATCTTCACCAAATTGAAACGGGAGCACTCCGAGAAAGTACTCTTCCAAAAACTACCCAAATTGCTTCAAGTGTGCCTAATAAAATTTTGAAAAGTTCTCTCTATTTCTCCAGGATCTATTTTTCTTTTAACATTGTCATTTTCTAATTCTCTCCCTATTTACTCTTTCAACAGTCAGCCCGCACGGCCTTCCCATCAGCCCACGTGACCTGCTCAGTATGGCAAGCGTCCGTAGCGAACGCCCGCCTCTGTCTAGAGTCAACTCGACGAGTGGACACCTCCCTCTCCCTCATAGAGCTGGCGGCGAGGACCAAGACGTACGCGCTCGCGTTACTGAGAGGAGAGCACACTCATGCGCAATTACAGGTATGTAGTATCCAAGCTACCGTCTACGAGGGTCGCTACGCCGGAGCTACCGTCTACGAAAGCTGCTACGTCGTAGTCGTAGCTGCTGTCTAAGAGAGCTGCGACGTCGTAGAGCTACCGTCTACGAGAGACACTACGTCGTAGCAACCGTCTACGAAAGCTGCTACGTCGTAGCTACTGTCTACGGGAGCTGCGACGTCGTAGAGCTATCGTCTACGAGTCACTACGTCGTAGCATCTGTGTACGAGAGCTGCGACGCCGTGGAGCCACCGTCTACGAGTCACTATGTTATAGCATCTGTACGAGAGCTGCGACGCTGTAGAGCTACCTTCTACGCCTTAGCAACCGTCTACGAGAGTCACTACGTCGTAGAGCTACCGTCTACGCGAGTCACTACGTCGTAGCAATTGTCTCCGCGAGCTGCGACGCCGTAGAGCTGCCGTCTACGCCGTAGCATACGCCTACTAGTCACTACGCCGTAGCAATCGCCTACTAGAGTCAATATGTCGTAGAAACCGTCTACGAGTCACAACGTCGTAGCAACTGTATACGTGAGATGCGACGCCGTAGTACTACCGTCTACGCCGTAGTACAACCGTCTACGCCGTAGCATCCGCCTACGAGAATCACTACGTCGTAGCAATCGCCTACCCTACGAGAGACACTACGTCGTAGCAACTGTCTACTTGAGCTGCGACGCCGTAGAGCTACCGTCTACGCCGTAGCATCTGCCTACGAGTGTCACTACGCCGTAGCAATCGTCTACCCTACGAGAGACACTACGTCGTAGCAACTGTCTACGTGAGCTGCGACGCCGTAGAGCTACCGTCTACGCCGTAGCATCTGCCTACGAGAGTCACTAAGCCGTAGCAATCGCCTACGAGGGACACTTCGTCGTAGCAACTGTCTACGTGAGCTGCGACGCCGTAGAGCTACCGTCTACGCCGTAGCACCTGCCTACGAGAGTCACTACGCCGTAGCATCTGCCTACGAGAGTCACTACGCCGTAGCAATCGCCTACGAGTCAGTATGTCGTAGCAACCGTCTACGAGTCACTACGCCGTAGCATCTGCCTACGAGAGTCACTACGCCGTAGCATCTGCCTACGAGAGTCACTACGCCGTAGCAATCGCCTACGAGTCAGTATGTCGTAGCAACCGTCTACGAGTCACTACGTCGTAGCAACTGTCTATGTGAGATGCGACGCCGTAGAGCTACCGTCTACGAGACTCACTACGTCGTAGAGCTACCGTCTACGAGAGTCACTACGTCGTAGAGCTACCGTCTACGAGAGTCACTACGTCGTAGAGCTACCGTCTACGAGAGTCACTACGTCGTAGCAACTATCTACGAGAGCTGCGACGATAACTATTTTATAAAAAAATACTTTAATTACGCATGTTGTTTTAGACGTATAATTTAATTTGATAATAGGGGTGCCTGAAGTATTGAGCTTAATCCGACCCACGTTGTATTTGGCACCAGGTCCTAAAGCGCGGCATCATCGGCACGGGCGCCGGCACGCTCGGCCTGTGGGAGCTGCTGACGCGGCCCAACGGGGCCATCCCCAAGCTGGACTCCTGGCTCGAAGCCGACAATTATACCAACGTACTGCACAAGGTAAATAATAGCCAATCAAACTCAAGGGGGCAATAGGGTAGGTGACTAAATAATACTAATTAGTCCGTCAGATAGATTTCCAAAAAATATTGGACACGTATTTTTTCGAGTAATCAAACAAAAAACTGGCCAAGTGGAAGTTGGACTTGCACACGAAGTGTTCCGTACCATAGTGTCCTCGCAGTTTCGTCTGCATCATCAGCGATGCTTGTTTTGGAGCATTATGTCACCGGAAAATTTAGACTCCGTAAGATTGCGGAGTCTCTGCCTAACACACACACACACGACACGACGACACACGAAACGACACGACGACCCCCGAAACGACGACACACGACACTACACGACGATCCACGAAACGACGACACACGACACGACGACACACGACACTACACGACGACCCACGAAACGACGACACACGACACGACGACACACGACACTACACGACGACCCACGAAACGACGACACACGACACTACACGACGACCCACGACACGACGACACACGACACGAAACGGTTGGCGCAGTGGTTGAGCGATTGGCTGCTCCGCCGCATGTCGCGGGTTCGATCCCGCACGGAACAAATATTTGTATGACCTACAGATAGTTGTTCCGGGTCTGGCTGTTTGTGTTTGTGACTTTTGTATGTTTGTAAACGCACCCACGATACAGGAGAAATTCCTAGTGTGGGGCAACGTAAAAAAAAAACAAAAAAAAACTCCATACATATTTATTTACCCTCAATTTTCTCTTTCCAGGGCCTTGAACGCTTAGTTACAAAGTTCCAGAACTTGGTTCGCAATCAAATACAGCTGGACGAGTTCGTGTCCATATTCTTCAACGTCGCCAACCAGCTGGAAAACGACAGAAGGACTTTCGCGCTTAATAGGTTACGAGTAAGTTCTTTATTACTGGACTAGCTTTTGCCCGCGACTACGTACGCGTATATCCCGTTTTTTCCCGTTCCCGTGGGAACTTCGGGAAATACTCTCTTAGTGCTCCCCGAAGCGGGCAAAACTTAGTAATATATTATGTAAATATAAATATTTTTAATCAATTGAAAACATACTAATAAACTTTTATAAAGTTCCCTTTCAGCCCTTTCTAAATGTATGTAATACTAGCTTTTGCTTGGGGCAGAGTTTAATAAAGTTTCAGTCAGTGCTACTGAATAGAGAAAGAATAGATAGATATAGATAGTTTAACAAATGTCCGACGAGATTCTTTATTTATTTATTTAAACTTTATGTACAATAGTGGTACATGAGCGGACTTAATGCATCAAGGCATTCTCTACCAGTCAACCTTTGGGTTATAAAGACTATACTGTGGTAGGTGTACAATAAATAAAAATAAGATTCAAAATTGAATTTTAACAATTCGGAAAGAATATACAGATAATATATATATAATACTAATAAAATACATATATATGCTAAAATAATAAACTAATAAATATGATATATAATAATCATACCGATTAAGAGAATTCATAGTAATCATGACGAAGAACAACTAAGAACCGTTACTAAACGAAAATTTTCATGAATTGATGAGGTATCAATGCCATCTATCTAAAACAGTGACTATTTTCTAATATTGGCTCCCCTAAAAAATTTCATAAATTCGTTTAGTAACGGTTTTACTTTAAAGGTGCGAAATGTTAAGTGAAGCTTACCACAATGTATTAATAAAATCATGTTTAAATCGGATAAGCCGTTTCTGAGATTAGCGTGCACAAACGCACAGACAAAAATTCTAACAATCATTGTTTCGGGTGCTATTTGCGTTGATAAAGGTCCCAATAATATTTTTTATCATATTATATATTCCATGTAAAGACAGCGATCCATTACATTTTTATTATATGTATAGATAGATTTAATTATTATTTGTTTTTCTTATTGTTTCCATAGCAGTTTATGCGTATAGTATAGTGCATTTAGTGCCCTTCTTTAAGTGATGAGGCACTTAAACTTAAATCTGGGGTGACTCTTAAATGTTGTGGTGTACTCATTGTTGAAGAGCCAAATATAATAAATAAATAAATAAATTTAGTTAAAAATTGAATGTTTCAGGAGACGGAGAACCTGAAGCAATCCCCAACGGACACCATCACACAGTACGCGTACAACTTGATGTCGCACCAGACCAAGCTCGCGCAGAAGTGTCTCGACGATAGAGCGGGCAGGTTACTATCTATTTTATATTATTTTATTTGGAGGTCACATCGGCAGTCGCTCCACGTAAGGGTGTAACCACACCAATCGATCGATGGTAGAATGGATTGGTCGATGTTGGACGATAGTTTCTAGTACACCAATCGGTCTATCGTTGATCGATGGTATAATGGATTGGTCGATGTTGGACGATAGTTTCTAGTACAGCAATCGGTCTATCGTTGATCGATGGTATAATGGATTGGTCGATGTTGGACGATAGTTTCTAGTACACCAATCGGTCTATCGTTGATCGATGGTATAATGGATTGGTCGATGTTGGACGATAGTTTCTAGTACACCAATCGGTCTATCGTTGATCGATGGTAGAATGGATTGGTCGATGTTGGACGATAGTTTCTAGTACACCAATCAGTCTATCGTTGATCGATGGTAGAATGGATTGGTCGATGTTGGACGATAGTTTCTAGTACACCAATCGGTCTATCGTTGATCGATGGTAGAATGGATTGGTCGATGTTGGACGATAGTTTCTAGTACACCAATCAGTCTATCGTTGATCGATGGTAGAATGGATTGGTCGATGTTGGACGATAACTTCTAGTACACCAATCGGTCTATCGTTGATCGATGGTAGAATGGATTGGTCGATGTTGGACGATAGTTTCTAGTACACCAATCAGTCTATCGTTGATCGTTGGTAGAATGGATTGGTCGATGTTGGACGATAGTTTCTAGTACACCAATCAGTCTATCGTGGATCGATGGTAGAATGGATTGGTCGATGTTGGACGATAACTTCTAGTACACCAATCGATCTATCGTTGATCGATGGTATAATGGATTGGTCGATGTTGGACAATAGTTTCTAGTACACCAATCGGTCTATCGTTGATCGATGGTATAATGGATTGGTCGATGTTGGACGATAGTTTCTAGTACACCAATCGGTCTATCGTTGATCGATGGTATAATGGATTGGTCGATGTTGGACGATAGTTTCTAGTACACCAATCGGTCTATCGTCGATCGATAGTTTCTACTTCTTTATTCGATCAGCAACACTAGGAAGTGGTGACGGGCGGGCGTTTGGGGGACTGTCTTTATGTAGAACTTTGACGTTCTAAAAGTGCTGGCACTCAGCCTAATTTGAATGAATGACTTTTGAATTTTGAATTATTTTTTTGAGCCAAAGTTATCATACATTGATCAACGTCGATCGATGGGCATCAATCGGCGGTCGATCAATTGTTTATCGCCCGGTATCCGTCGATAAGCCAAAGCTACCATCAATCGATCGTTCGATTGGTGTAGTAACACCCTAAAATACTGGTATTCAGCTGAATCCTACCCCAATTTAGTTGGGAAAAGGCTAGGCGGATTATGATAATAACAGCTCTATTTAATTGTTCACAGGAAACACAGCAGCGCAGCCATTTGCAAATACGGCACATCGACACAGGAGTGTTCGTGTTTGTTCAGCAAAGTGTTCCGGTTGCCGTGTCGACATATACTCATGTTGACTACCGAGCTCAAGGTACGTGGATATAATAGCTATAATAGCTTTTATAATGCGCACAGCAAAGGAGTGGAACTCTCTGCCTTTTTTTGAAATCATCAAATGACTTCTTCCGCTCTGGGTGGAGCGGAAGGGCGTGTCAGACTCTTACTGACTAAAACCCATCCGTGTTCCTTCTAAAGCCCTTTGCGTTCCAGGGCCGCGGTGACTCTTTCGAACAAATTCCGCAACCCGGAACTCTCTGCCTGTGTCTGTGTTTCCGAACGCATACAACCCTAATCTCTTCAAAATTAGAGTGAACAGGCTTCTTCTGGGTAAGCTCGCTCCATCGTCGACTTTGTCTCTGTCATCTGTGACCTAGACTAGAGTCAAGAGCAAACCCATCTCAAATACAAAATAAAATAAAAAAAGCTGTCCACCCAATACCCACCAGGGTTGCGGAATAGGGAATTTGACTAAAAAAAACCGACAGAAGTGATAACTTAAACTAATCTAAGTTGAACGATTGAATATGGGAAGCGTCTGTCCGAAATACGACTAGCGCTGTGGGTTAGAGTGAGAGAGGAAGAGCCTGCCTACCGCTGCCGTATGCGTGAGAGAAAGTGAAGCCAGACAGACTGGCGCCGTAACGCGTTACGTTACGAAGCGGTTTACCCTCCCATAACAAGTTATGACTTCAAAAATGTGATTATTTCCAAAAAAAATATTGGACACGTATTTTTAGGGTTCCGTACCCAAAGGGTAAAACAGGACCCTATTACTAAGACTCCGCTGTTTGTTCGTCTGTCTGTATGATCGTTTGTCACCAGGCTGTATCTCATAAACCGTGGTAGCTAGACAGTTGAAATTCACAGATGATGTATTTCTGTTGCCGCTATAACAACAAAAACAGTGTCTCTATTGTGATCTCTCTCTATCACTCGAAGGTTTTTTTTTTTTTTTAAATGTTGCCCCACACTAGGAATTTCTCCTGTATCGTGGGTGCGTTTACAAACATACAAACTCACATACACAAACAGCCAGACCCGGAACAACTATCTGTAGGCCATACCAATAATTGTTCCGTGCGGGAATCGAACCCGCGACACGCAGCGCAGCAGTCAATCGCTCAACCACTGCGCCAACCGTGCTGTCAAAATTTTGCTGGTAGAAAACTCATTTTTGAGTTAAGCTCGCCTTTGTACATGAGCTATTTTTAAATTTGAATTAATATAAGCTGTTATGGTGTACAATAAAGAATTAAAGAACAACAAAAACAGAATAAAATTAATATTTACGGCTCTCCCATACAATTCCCATATTTTTGCTCGTTTTTGCAACAGATAGACGCTTGAAATATTCACTGATTATTTAGTTAATATTTAATAAAAAAAAAAAATGAAAATAAAACAAATATTTTATCATTTTACTGGAACGTGACGTTACAATTCCCCCACTCCTTATCTTTGATGCGTTTTATCTTCGTATTTTTTTTTTTGATTTGATAAAATAAAAATACGTAAGTATAATAATAATAATATCTTGGGACAACTCACACACGGTCATCTGATCCCAAACTAGGCAGAGCCTGTGCTATGGCAACCAGACAACTGATAAACATACTTATATGTTTCTAAATACATACATATTATAGACAAATATTACACCCAGACACAGAACAAATGATCATGCTCATCACACAAAGATTTTTCCTGAGTGGGAATCGATCCCACGACCTACGGTTTAGTAGTCAGGGTCACTAACCGCTCGACCAACAAGCCCGTCAGTATAGAATAATATTACAATATTTTTCGATAATCTAACTGGAATCTAACTAAATAGAATCATATTTTTTAACCCAGTCACCGCGGTGGTGGTACGCAAAGTGCATGCGGAGGAACAGTACTAATTTTTGTATACCAAATATTGTATATGTACGTTTTTGTAAATGTGTGAGTACCATTTACCTAAATTTCTTTAGAAAATGAATAAGTTTACCTCTGCTGGTGATACTTTGTTCTTATAAGTAGCATACTCTGGGTGCATCGTCCTCACATAATATTAAATTAATTTTTGTGTACCAAATTTTGTAAAATCATTATTTGAAAAGAGTAACTATGGAGTTTCTTGTCCGTTCTTCTCCATAAGAATCTACCTTTCCGAATGGACAGTAGAGTCACTTTATTAATGTAATATTATTATTTTTACTGAACTGTAAACGATGACGTTCAAAAGTGCCGTTTAATGGCCTAATTGAAATAAACGTTTTGACTTTGACTTTCAGGTGAAGACACACATTCCCTTCGAGCCCCGCTGGACGGTGCAACACTGTTTATTTGGCTGTGAAAATCTCAACTCAAACACTAGTAATAATGCAGGTTGGTAGTCCACCGTATATAATATTACGTCGCCGGAAAATGGCAAACGCCGTAAGATTGTAAAATATCGCGTGAAATTGTAAACTATTTTTTTCTTAATAAGACACGGATATATTGGAAACTATTTAATTTGAATGGGATAAAAATATCGAGAAATAATAATAAAGAATTAGATTTATTACAATCTAACGGAGTCGGCAATTTTCCGGTGGCATACAACGTGTTACAGAATAAACACAATACCTCTTATAGGGTCATTGTACTCATCATTATGAACAACTTTTACTATGAACTACTTTTACTTTACCAACACTGAAATTGCGAAAAATATTGAAATATTGACATTTATGTGTGCCTAACTAGACAAAATGTTCAGTACATTTGTCGAGACAGCTGTTTTTTTGCGCGATTACGGGTTTTCGTATTGTTCATGTAGCAACTTACTTGGCTTTTTATATTTTGGGTCAAGCCCGCCACACATTCCCAACAACTGCAACTCCTGAAAGCCAGAATCAACAGTGGCGACCACCGGAAAAAACGCCGAGTCAATGAAGCTCGACGCGTCCCGGAGAAACGTTAACTGTCTTGGATCCCGCAATGAAATTAATCAGAAATTCAAGGCGAAGGAGTACGTTAAATTTCCACTTCCCTCCATTCAAGCAGGAGACAGAAATGAGCTATAGTAGGCGCCAGATAAATGTGGAATAAAGTATATTGACCTTTCCCTAATAACTGTTCATAGGTACCTGAACAATTAAATATGAATCGTTTTTCATTATTAGACAATGTTAAGGATCACGAGAGATGATGATTCGGGACAGCTTTGTGTCATTGATTCCGTTTTTCAAATTAAAAATGTCAATAATTGTAGGTGGGTCAATGACCGTTATTCCACGATTATCTGGCGCCTACTATAGCAAGAGACAACGTCATTAACAAAACATTGATGAAATGATCGTAACGTTACAATGAGCGTAACATTACAATGAGCGTAACGTCACAATGAGTCCATCCTTTTTTGTGCGTGCAGCCATTGTTCATCGATTTATTAGACGTTGTCACGTCAAAAATGGGTCAACCTCGAAATGAGAGATAATAAGCAGGAAACTCGTATACACCTTAATTATGGCGTTCTAAATGTTGTATCAAAAGTTTCATAAAATCTAGTGTCTACATCGGAAGTTATTGAAGGACACAAAACATGATTATCAACGTTTCTATGGAGCTGGCCCCTTAGAAAATGTTGCCATAACAAGTGGTGGATTAGCCACATGGCAGAGTAGAAAATACTATGGGCCCCGCCGTATTAGGGGACCCGCGCTTGGACTTACAGAAACGTGTCCCTGAAAACCAGGCTATGGCTCTGTCGCGCACACGAGTTCTAGGTATCCAGTGGTTACGGAATTTGTTCGAACGGGTAACCGCGGCCCAGGAACGCAAAGCAGTGGCGTGCAGCGGTTCCAGGTTAAGGATAGGCCAGCCCGTACATAATGGCCAAAAAAACAACTCATCATATTATTCCAAAGGGCATTTGGAGGCACACGGGTGGATTTTAGTTAAAAAGAGTCTGGCACTCCCTTCCGCTCCGCCCAGAGCGGGAATTTGATGATTTTTCATTGAAAAAAACCAGTGACGTCGCTAGCATGGGTGCTTTAATCTTATGTCCCATAACGTTTTGATGGATCCACACGATAAACACTTTTGTATGTACAGATATCTTTACAGACTATGAAGTCTGAATATTTTTTTAATTCCGTTTTTCAAATTAAAAATGTCAATAATTGTAGGTGGGTTAATGACCGTTATTCCACGATTATCTGGCGCCTACTATAGGCCAATAGTCACCAAGGGACATTACAACTGGGTTAAGCCCAGTTGCCAAGCACCACGGATTCTGTCAGTGTTGCGGAATTTGTTCGAAAGAGTCACCGCGGCCCTGGAACGCAAAGGGCTTTAGAAGGAACACGGATGGGTTTTAGTCAGTAAGAGTCTGACACGCCCTTCCGCTCCACCCAGAGCGGAAGAAGTCATTTGATGATTTCCCATCCTTAAAAAAAAAAAAAAAGCACCACCGATTATATTTTAACACTAATACTAATAGGTCCTAAATTGTAAGCTACTTTTGATTCCAGTATTTTGCCATACTTATAGTATGATAAATTTGTTCTGGTTTCTACAAGGTAGATAGTAAACAACTCCAGATGAAACTATACTTGGCTTGATCGCGGTTTGGCCCGAGTTAAACATTAATAAAAATATCGAACGTTACTTTGTTTTTCTCTCATATCTTCTACGATCATTCCCTGGTTCCCTGATTTAGGATATAATAATAATAATATTGGTTTATTCATATTGTTTCGCGCCAGAATTAATGTCGGATACATAAAGTTACTACTAGCGCCATCTAGTATCGAGTAGCAGAACTAGTAGAGTCAAGTACCTTCTAGACATTTCTTTGCCAGAACATTCTACACTTCTCGATATCTGGTCAGTCGGCAGCGGTAGTTACGAGTACATTCCAGATGTTTCGAGAATAGAAGTTTCTAGAACTAACTGTCCTATGTAAGGAGTGCGTATTCCGCGACCTAGTCAGTATTGGATTTGCGATACAAGCGAATCCTTCGGAAGCGATCTTCAAGTGCGAATAAAGTGATCAGTAGTGAACTTGTGTTTAATAATTAGTGAGTTTAAAGTTGTAATTAGTGTTTTTAAATTAAAGTGTCATTTTGGTTATTTAATCGGCTGTTTTTACTGTCACGAACCCCAAGCTCGTAACAATATTAACAAGTTTTCCTTAAGAACTAGTGATTGGAGCCTCCTTTTAAGCGAACCAAGCCTGTGTTAGGAGACGCCGCCCTTCCCTATCTTATCTAAGAATATGGTGATGCAGAATGGTTTCCTTCAGCGACAGCCAATCTTTTCAGCCGCCTTTTTGGTCTGGCTTTTTAAGAGCTTTTGCCAACGGATTTGAATGAGTCTCTTAGGCGTGCTCTTTAGCGTTCTGCTCCGATTTTCGCCTGCGCCTATTTAAATTACTTAGCGTCAACAGCTTGAAAAGTAGAACTTAGTCATTGTTATTATTGTTTCTGGGTATTATCAAATGGCTTAAAGCTATTTAAGCCTTTTGATACTATCTTATCTTTACATAGTGGAACACAAACTAAATAGAATTACCACTAAAATCAGTCAAATACTAGTATTATACAGCGTTAATGGTTGTTTTCCAGCAGCGAAATGAGTTTGTCTTGGTAATACAATCGATTGATGAAAAATGATAAATTTAAAATCAAGAAATGGCAGAATAACAAATTTGATAAACAAAACTCGAAAGCGACTTCGAACCAATAGTTATACATCGCGATAGTTTCGCGCAAAGCGACCGCGGTAGTTGTCCTTCGCGTATCAACCAGCTGATAATACAACATAAAAGGATGCCGAGCGCGATGCGCGGGGCTTCACTCACAGTTAATGCTGTATTACTACGCGCGAGAGCTTATTTTGCTCTGAACATTTATGAATCGCTCTTCACTTTGTCGGCGCGCCGCCGCCCTGCCAGTAAAACCTACGTCACGTCTAGTGAGTTACTATTGCTTCTCACGCTTTCGAGTTTATGAATATTTTTCAACCAACCAAAAACATTTTATTTTTTAAGTTTATCTTAATGTTTCGAAAGTACTACTGATGGCTAATCGTTCGGCCGCCGGCAAACAACCCTTAAAATTTCAGCCAGTATAACTCTTTCGCTAGGTGGCGCCTCATTCATGGAGCAGGTGGTCGTGGAATCAGAGGATCAGCACCGGCAGACGATACAGCAACAACCACAGCAAGTACATCAGGTGCGTTATTTATTTATTTTTAGCCAATTGTGTCCCACTGCAGGGCAAAGGCCTCCCTTTCTTCCTTCCATTCCTCCCGGCTTTGGGCAAGTGTGGACCAATCTGGCCGATAATCGTCAAGCTCGTCCCGCCATCTTCACCTCGGTCTCTCGCGATGTCGTCGGGCATTTTCTGGGACCCACATTGTGGTTGCTTTAGCCCATGAACCGTCCGACATCCGGCAGACGTGGCCGGCCCGTTAGGCAGGTGCGTTAGATTATTTATTTTTTATCTGTACCAGTGGTTCCCTACCTTGTGGTCCGCCAGAGCTAAAATATGGTCCGCAAAAGATTTAAAATTGCTCGTTAAAAAACAAGTTTTTCAAACTATAACATGCGATATATCAAATGATATAATTACGTATATTGAGGGGATATCAAAAAAAAAAAAAAAATTTAATGTCATAAAGCGACCATTCCCGAACGAACTAAATTAAAGGGTCAGTAATTTCGGAACCACAGAGCCTAAAATTGTGATAAAATAACCTATAAGAAGCATATAGTTTTAAATAGCAACTTAAAAATAATATTATATACGTTTGGAACACTTAGCGCGCGAGCACGACCGGTTATAAAATGTAATTCTTAAGATATCTTTATAAGAAACAGTGATACAATGTTTTCTGTTCCAGGTAGGTGGTGTTAGACAACAGCAGTATGTTCTAGCGACGCCCGGACAACCCGCCACGCCCGTCTCTCAGGTGATTACAATTTAATATTATACCTTCTCTTATCCTACATCTGCACGCAAAATACGCGCTTAGTCGTGGAGTTGCGGAAACTAGCCCGTTTTACATACGTATACTGCCTCAAACAACTTGCGACCCACGGATGCCCCTTAAAGGGGCCGTCCATTAATCACGTGAGGCTCGAAAGGGGAGGGAGGGTGATTGGCGAAAATCATGAAATATTACTAGGGGGGAGGGGGTGTAGTAAGATATCACGTGTATTTATTTTTTCGTCAAAAACAACCTTTCTGTCTTAGATATTTTTATCATGGTCCCCTTAATTTCAGAATAAAATTAAATTATACTTTATACCTGTGTTTAAAGATAATATTGTAAACAATTTAAAATTCTTTGTAGGTACTAAAAAATACACGTGATTTTGGGGGGGAGGGGGGTTAGCCTTTAACCTCACCACGTATCACCAAGGGGGAGGGGTTAAAAATGCTAAAAATTGATTACTGGACGGCCCAAAAGGGCATAGAATCATGTCGGCTTTACCGTGTAACATGCCATGACGAAGCACTTATCAGTATTAACCTTTTGACCGCCACGGTCGGCTATAGCCGACAAAACCAAACGGCGAATTTGTGGCTTGGCGTCGGGGGCACGCGTTTATGCGTTCAAAAGGTTAAACAAAAACTTGTTCGCATTTGTAGACTGTGTTTAATATCCCTTCTAATTTGCGCAACTAGTTTCGGGTATCATTGATCATGATCAGGAACAGAGGCGGCCCCAACACGGATCCCTGACTCACGCCCGAGCGAGTATAATAAGGGTTAGACTCAAAGCAGCCATGTCAGACCAATTGCTTGCAATACTGTAGGTAGTCGGCAAAGAAGTTAAGAAATCCAGATGAGAAACCCGCAACCCCCAGCTTTGTCAAGAGTATGTCATTGTCCACTTTATCGAACACCTTCCGGAAATCAAGTTAAATGACAACAGCCGTACTTAGGCGTTCCCTTATTAAAATACTGCTGCTACAGCTGGAACTTAGGGCCGAGAAGTTGGAGTTGCGCCATAACACGAATTTCAAGTCGTTTGTGGTGCTATTTCCGACTCATTGTATTGAGCTCTTCCTTTCTCAAGGAAGTGTTTTGGCCGAAGGGTGTCATGGAAGGCTACGTGACACCACGCAACCGTCAATTCGTGTAAAATATTTTATTAATATGTTTGTGGTTTTTATAAATATGTCGATAGTCTGTAAGGTTGTAAGAATTAAATGATATATTATTATTAAAATACTGGTACTCAGCTGCAGCCTGGTATACTGGAAGACGACCCCAACATGGAATCCGTTTTTCATCATTCATTTTAGTAGAACATAGCTATTATATTAAAGGTGATAAAGTTGGTGAACTGGACACAATAAGGGACCTTGGCGTTTCATTTGACAGGAAATTAACTTTTATTCCACACATAGACAGTATTATAAAAAAGTCTTCTAAAATGCTGGGTTTTGTCTTAAGAAATACGAAACGGTTTAGAAGTTGTAAGACAAAAATCATGCTTTATAATTGCTTGGTTCGAAGCGTGTTGGAATATTGTAGCGTGGTTTGGCGACCGCATTATGCTGCACATTCGTTGCGTCTAGAACGTGTTCAAAAGCGTTTTCTGTGGCATCTGGCGTTTTCTAGGGGCATAGCTAAAAAAATACGTTCTTATAACAATAGATTGAGACATTTCAAAATGATTTCCCTAGAGAAGCGCCGGCGTCTAAATGACTCAACGTTTGTGTGCAAAGTTATGGCTCACAAGATTGACTGTCCACAAATACTGAGCACTTTCAATTTCCGTGCACCTTCAAGAATTCCTCGCAGCCAAATAACACCACTGCGTCCACCGCAAAGAAGAACAGTTTTAGGCTCCAATTCTCCTTACGCGAGATTTTGCAAGGTTGTTAATGATTGTAGCGACATAATTGATCTGCACTTAACTCTTTTAGTCAATTAAAAACCAATATTTATAAATATCATCTCGATCTGGATTAGAGATTTATGAAGTCGCGTGTTTTCAATAATGATTTTAGATTAGTTTAGTTAAGTCTGCTTTTTTCTATTATTTTTTTTCTCATATGCAACTTATCCTTAAAGCATGCGGAGTTTACCTATAAGTGATTGTTACACTATTGTACTCGATTTTATTGCATGTTACTTTTAGCATAATACCAGTGTAAACAATTGTTGGTGAACCAATAAATAAATAAATAAATTTTAAAAGTGCAAATGTCTAACTTCACAGAATCAGAATCAGAATCAGAATCAGACTTTTTATTGCTAATGTAGGTACAGTATAAGATTTAAAACATAGTTTGGGTATGAGATCAGCTACATTTTGCCTTACGGCGTGCAATCCATTGGATTAAATACAAATAAAAATACTACAATAATGTCAACAATAGAAATACAATAATAATTAATAATGATATAAAAAATAAATGTCAAAAGTCACTAAGCTAATAAAGTCACAATGGTAGTATAAAGTAGTCATTTTCATAGAGTCAAATCATTTAAAAAGTCTTTTACAGAGTAATAACATTTTTCTACAAGTAGTGCACTTAACTTAGCTTTAAAGATGTGATGAGAATATTCCTTAAAACTATGGGGTATTCTATTATATATAACCGGTCCCATTGCTATAATATTCTTCTTTAGCAGAGCAGTTTTATAATTACCGGTGTGTAACAAGTATTTGTATTGGGATCGCAAAGGGTCAGTGCGTGTTCTTACATCAGCGAGTGTTGGAAATAAGTTTATATTAGTTTTTACAAATATAGCCACCTCTAGTATGTACAAACATGGAAAAGTCAGTATCCTCAGAGACCGAAACATAGGTTCGCAGCTGTCTTTGCTTTTAAGACTTGACATAGATCTTATGCACCGTTTTTGAGCTTTGAAAATCTCTTCTCTTTCACTGCAGTTACCCCAAAATATGACACCAAACCTCAGTACTGACGCCACCAGCCCGTGATACGCTACCAGAAGTGTTTCATTATTAACTTTACATGATAAGTTGTACAGTACATAAGCTAATTTACATAGTTTTCTACAAACGTCATCGGCATGCGGTTTCCATGTCAAATTACTGTCAATCAGAACTCCAAGGAATTTCGTTACACAAGTTGTGTCAAGCCAATGTATAATAGTTTCTAATGTATTGTTAATTTCCCTTTCGTATGATTCTACATTAGTACATTTGACGATCGCTGTACTATCATCCGCAAATAATACCATTGGTTGTTCTGTTTGACGTGGCAAGTCATTTATATATAGGAGAAATAGTGGAGCCGCCAGTACGCCACCTTGGGGAACACCGTATTTGACCTCCCTACTGGTTGATGTGTATCTACGCTCACATTTAGTTTTAAGACATATTTTGGATATTTCCGTATATTGCATTCGTCCACTGAGATAAGATTTTAATAGGTCTAAGACATTTCCCCGTATGCCATAACTGTAGAGTTTTTTTAAAAGAATGTCATGATTTACATAGTCGAAGGCTTTGGTCATATCGGTAAATATAGCACACACAGGAGTCTTAGTATCTACACATCGCATTATGTTCCATAAGAAATTGAATATTGCCATATTAATATTTCTATTTTTTCTAAAACCCATTTGTTCACTGCATAATATATTATGTTTATTAAGGAAATTATATATTGATTCGTGAATTACCTTTTCAAATATTTTAGACACTATTGAAATTAACGCTATAGGTCTATAATTGGCCATATCTTCTTTGTTATTCTTTTTGTGTATAGGTTTTAACTTAACAATTTTTAGTCTATTGGGGAAAATACCCGAGACAATACTCCTGTTCATTATGTGACACAAAGGAAAAGCTACAATATTACTAACAAATTTAAGAACCTCAGTGGTAATACCGTCATATCCATGGCTTTTTGTATTTTTAAGACTTTTAATTATTCTAAGTATATCATCTGGTACAACTGGTGACATAAATATTGATTGTGGAATATTGTCTAAACGAATTAATCTATCGGATGTTTTTGTAGATGTGGTTTGTACTTCATCTATAAAAAAGTCATTATAAGATGTCGCAATTTCTTTTGGATCTGTAATTGTACTATTTTGTTTGGTGATTTTTGTGATTGGCTCTTTAATCGATTTGGTGTTGTTTATTAGTTGCCATGCTGCTTTACATTTATTTTGAGCGTTGTTCTGAGCCTTTTGCGTAAGTTTAATATTTTTTTTGAATCTTTGTGAATATGTCATAAACGTGTTTTTATTATGTTTTGATGGATTTAATCTATATTTCCATAATAAGTTTCTTTGTTTCTTACTACAGAGCTTAATTCCTTTTGAGATCCATTTAATTTTTGTTTCTGCTCGATGTTTTATCCATTTGAATGGAAAACATTGTTCAAAAAGTAGAAGAAAAATGTCTATAAAATTATTATATGCTTGGTTAGGGTTATGCTCACTATAAACATCCGCGAACGATAGCTCTTTTAGATGGTTTTTAAATTTGGCTAGATTTTCTTTTGAATAATCGCGTTTTTGCGTGCGCCAGGAATTTATTACGCATGTTTTACTGACTTGTATTTTTAGTATTTGAGATGAGTGGTCAGACATAGCAAAGTCAATAACATCACTTGTAGATTTTAGATTTGAGTTATACGCAAAATTGTCTAAACATGTTTGGCTTCGTGGCCTCGTCGGTTCTCTTATCTGTAGCTTAAGATTATAGTTTAAAAGAAGAGATTCAAAGTCAAGGGTGAATCTGTTGCGTTTGAGGATATCTATGTTAAAGTCTCCGCACAACACTATCTTTGTCATAGATTTAGAGCACAATTTTTTTAGGACAGAATCTAAAGCGTCAAAAAATACATTAATATTAGATAAGTTTGGTGGTCTATAGATGCATACAATTATAACTTTTTGTTTGGTTAATTCTATAGCACAACATTCGAAAACTCCTGTAATTGATAGTTTAATTGCGTCACACAGCTCCTTATACTCATAACAATCTTTTATTAATATACATGAGCCTCCTCGTCTGCTTCCTTTTCTTGAGTAGGACGCAGCTAGTTTGAAATTTCGTATTTTGATCAGGTTTTCTTGACCATGCATAACAAAGTGTTCTGTTAGACATATTATATCAATATTAATTTGTCTGTGTAGTAGTTCCTGTATATTTATCGTTAGGATGTCTGCTTTGTTTAAGAGACCCGCAATATTCTGGTGAATGATGGACATATGGTTATAACAGAAAAAACTCAGAGTTATTTGTATTTAAACTCTTTTGGGGCTTTTCTTTGCATTCCGTAGTCTGGCAAGCGGTATTTTCGTTACATTCTTCTGTATATTGAATGCTCTCTGCTTGTATAACCAAAATCATATTTTTTATATCTTTGAAAATGGTTTCAAGTCCAAAGTAATTTATACTTCCAGTTCGGCGACTAAACATAGAGTCATCATATTTTAAGTTTTTATTGCTGTTTAAGAAGTATGCGTGTTCGTGAGTAATTATATCGAGATAGAGCATATTATTAAAGGTTTCCACTCTCGAGTTGAACAAATAGTTGTTGTTATAGAATTTATATGTTGGAGTGCAAATGATTATGTTCGTATGAGTAATTTTCTGCAATATTTCTCTAACCTGTAATACACAGTCCAAATATCTATTTGTAAATTTGAAGTCCTCCTCGCCAAGCAATATAATGCAATAATCCTGTAAGGTAAAGTTGGTGAGTTGCAGCTGAATACCACTTAAAAGCCGTTGCATATTGCTATGTGGTGTGATGTAATGGCAAAGATCACACTTGCCTAGAGTATTGTTTGCTATGTACAGCAGTTCGTTTTTGTTATCTGTGCTTAGGATACAGATCTTATTACGCTTTGTACATTTTATCTGCCTTTCGGATCTGCTTTGTGGCGAGTTTATTACCATAAGGTCCTTTTTTTCTGGGGTACAAATTTGAGCCCGTTTTTTACCTGGTTTTTTCTTGTTAATGCTCTTTTTCGTAGGAGAGGGGTCAGTTGTAGGTGGAGTAACTATTTCGTGTCTGATGTTCTCTTTTGGGAGCTTTTCATTCAAACTCCTCAAGTTCTGGTTTTCTAAAGAAAGCATCTCAATTTCAGAGCGAGCAGTCTGTAATTCTATGGTGAGATTTATTACTTGTTCACGCAATTCTTTAATCAGTCCTGCATCATCGTCATCTGATAATTCCGGCACACTATTTGCAGTTTCATTGATTGTTTGTGCAGAAAGTGCGTCGCTTTCATTTAATATAGAATCCGACTTCGTTCTAGTACGACGAAAGGTTATATTTTCTAGAAAATTCATTTTAGACCTTTTTAAAATCTTTTCCTAGCAATTTCCTTTAACGTATTAGAAGTAAAAAAATTTCTACCAAATACTAAAATATTTTTGTAGTGGTATCCCCAATCTTTGATTTTGCGCCCACTGGCGACGAGTAGCGGAACTATATTAGTTCGTCTAGCACCAAAAATAAGCTGCCACAAAAATAAGCTGCCAGCCTTTTTTTGAGCGTTTAATGGACCGTTTTCACAATACAGGCTTCCATAAACTTCTATAGAATCTTGTCTGTGGAACAGTCTGTGGAGACAAGTCTATCGTGTGGAGCCATTTTAACTGTTACGTGTACACGTTCCAGGTGATATTCTGCGGCGGCGGCGTGGGCGGTGTGGGCGGCGTGGGAGGCGTGGGCGGCGTGGGAGGCGTGGGCGGCGTGGGAGGCGTGGGCGGCGTGTCGGGCGCGGCGCCTGTGATCACGTCCGTGTTGCCGCCCGGCGGCGCCGTGCTCACGCCGCACCACGCGCTGCACCACTGAGCGCGGGGACAGGACACCCGATGGACCTCAATACTACCATACTACGTGGAGCGACTGCCTCTGTTACGCCACAACTTCTACACTTCAAAATGTTATGCTTACTTTGTATCCAGGCTTCCACGATTTAACGTTTTCCTTTTATATTAATATTTCCACCGGAAAATAAGGCAAAATCATACCTACATTAGACATTCAAATCAGGGGTGTAGGAAATGCAACGTGTAACAGAATAAACGCAATACCTGAAAAGGGATCATTGTACTCATCATTATGAACAACTTTTACTACGGGACTAACAAAATTCGCAAAAAAATACAAGTTGCACTCCGGGAGTGCCGGCAGAAGTGAAAACTTGAACATTAACGTTGTGCATTTTTCATATTTTGCGGATATAAAATATATTCATTTTGCGGCGATCTACTCTCCCTCCGTCTTACGAATATTCGATCAGGTCACGTTTCCTGACGCGAGTTTATTTTTTTTTGCAATTTAAGTATTGGTTCTATCGTAAAAGTTGTTGAATGCTACCGAGGGAACTCAAATAAATTAAATCTCTTCTGTTAACTCTCTCTCTCTTCTCTCTCTGTCTTTCAGGTATTTTCACCTATGCGACATTTCAGTAGTATTTATTCTGTTACACGTTGTATTTATACCTCTAATATTATTGTAATACCACATCATGGTACTTTTAAGTGATATTTTGAAGGAGTGACAATGCCAATATCGCATGATTAAAGGGTCCTTTTTATGATAAACAGGGCATTTGCGTGAATGACAATAATTTTGTGGGTTAGTCAAGTATAGAACGTTTCCAGTGCTCAGACACAGCCTCCTCTCTGTGAGAGCCAGTAGGCTGTACTATTGAGAGGCCCCGGGCGGTAGATCTTTGCAAGGCCCCGGGCGGTAGAACTTTGCAAGACCCTGGGCGGTAGATCTTTGCAAGGCCCCGGGCGGTAGTTCTTTGCAAGGCCCCGGGCGGTAGAACTTTGCAAGACCCTGGGCGGTAGATCTTTGCAAGGCCCCGGGCGGTAGTTCTTTGCAAGGCCCCGGGCGGTAGATCTTTGCAAGGCCCCGGGCGGTAGATCTTTGCAAGACCCTGGGCGGTAGATCTTTGCAAGGCCCCGGGCGGTAGATCTTTGCAAAGCCCCGGGCGGTAGATCTTTGCAAGGCCCCGGGTGGTAGATCTTTGCAAGGCCCCGGGCGGCAGATCTTTGCAGGGCCCCGGGCGTTAGATCTTTGCAAGGCTCCGGCCGGTAGATCTTTGCAGGGCCCCGGGCGTAAGATCTTTGCAAGGCCCCGGGCGGTCGACCTTTGCAAGGCCCCGGGCGTTAGATCTTTGCAAGGCTCCGGGCGGTAGACCTTTGCAAGGCCCCGGATGGTAGATCTTTGCAAGGCCCCGGGCGGCAGATCTTTGCAGGGCCCCGGGCGTTAGATCTTTGCAAGGCTCCGGGCGGTAGATCTTTGCAGGGCCCCGGGCGTAAGATCTTTGCAAGGCCCCGGGCGGTCGACCTTTGCAAGGCCCCGGGCGTTAGATCTTTGCAAGGCTCCGGGCGGTAGACCTTTGCAAGGCCCCGGATGGTAGATCTTTGCAAGGCCCCGGGCGGCAGATCTTTGCAGGGCCCCGGGCGTTAGATCTTTGCAAGGCTCCGGGCGGTAGATCTTTGCAAGGCCCCGGGTGGAAGATCTTTGCAAGGCTCCGGGCGGTAGACCTTTGCAAGGCCCCGGGCGGTAGATCTTTGCAAGGCCCCAGGCGGTATATCTTAGCAAGGCCCCGGGCGGTGGTAGATTTTTGCAAGGCCCCGGGCGGTAGATCTTTGCAAGGCCGCGGGCGTTAGATCTTTACAATCTCACCTATTTGACCACAATCTCACCTGTCTGACCACAATCTCACCCGTTTGTCCACAATCTCACCCGTTTGTCCACAATCTCACCCGTTTGTCCACAATCTCACCCGTTTGACCACAATCTCACCCGTTTGACCACAATCTCACCTAATCGAAAGCGATGATGTGGTCGACGATGGAGCACGCTTGCCTAGAATAAGTAGTAGTCGTTCGCGCAAATGACCTTGTTATCATACAAAAAGCGCTTTTGACTGTTGTAAAAATCTCGGAAAATGACATTTAGTATGAATAACAGTGTCACTGACACTGGCTTTGCCACCATCAGGGATTTTAATTTTGATAACACTAAAAATAACTCGAAATCTGTCGTAATAAAAGATATAAGGGCCACCTAGGCCGATCTGGAGTGTCCTCAGCTTGGCCACATTTATATCTCAAATTTCGACTAATTAGCGACAAATTTTTTGTGTTATCAAAATTAAAATCCCTGATGGTGGCCAAGCCAGTGTCGGGGGGCTACACTCTAAGCCCGAAGTTCGTTGTTTCGGGTTTAGTTGTGGGCGTATTCTAGTCCGTATCACCTAACCACTAAGAATGAATGACAACACGATTTGACAGTTACTGTCAAATCATGTTGTCATTCATTCTTGGTTCTGGTTCGGAACTAATCGTAAGTCCGTAGGTGATACGGAGTAGAATACGCCCGAAACTACTTCGGGTTTAGAGAGTAGTCCCCCAGTCACACTAAAAAACATTTTTTTTACTAAAATTCTAGCGAAAATAGGCTATTAGTATAAGTTTGTAAATAATTTTGTGATAAATGTATGGAAGGGTGCGAAGTTAAGTGTTTTATTTTTATTTAATTTTTAGTTAAATGAAGTCATGTTTAAACTAACGTGCTGGTTAATGTCAATAGTAAATAGATTGGTTCGGGGCGCGTTCCCACTATGTCGTGACGATTTTATCATTGGACGACTGTCGCATACATTATGTATGGAAAAAGTCGTGGACGACGGTTGATCGTGTCGTCCTATATGTGAACATCTCCATTTAAATACACAAGCCACGACGCTTTAAACGACACGATAATCCGTCGTCACAACATAGTGGGAACGCGGCCTCAGGAACTAGTGGGTGTTGCTATATCGACGGTGAACATTTCAAATGTCTTTAAGAGCCATAAAATGCGTCAATGGAATTACAGTGCTCGGCCCAGCGCCGATAATCGAAGATCGAACAGCACAATGTATGTCCCTTGCGACATTTGATAATTCCACCATCGATATCTTTCTGACGTGATAGTAAGGAAGATATAACTGTCCAAATAATTTTCAGTGATTTGATTGGCTAGTATTTCAGCCAATCGCAGCCAGCCAACATGCGTTTGACAGTTCTTTGCTTCTATCTCTTTCTTGCTTGAACTGCGAGATAGACAGCAATACTTTTAGTTGGCATAGAGTACGGAAACGCTTCAGCGGCCATTTCTTTAGAGTGCTTTGTCAAAACGTTCCATACAAACCGAGCGTGTGTGTGTGTGTCACCGTTTACTTATATAAATTGATGGTTTGTAACAATAGGGATGATTCAAGGAAAAAACCGTTCAAGTTCAGAATGTCCAAAATTATCAAAACTATAATGATTTTAAGCCGTCACTTATTTTTTATTAAATATAAGTAAATAATAATATAAGTAAAGGCTGATCCATACATATCAGGGCCGTGACACGGACGTGTGTGACAGTATTCATCAGGTCCGTCCATATCCCGGGCACGGTTTTGATATGTGTAATGACTCTACTTGCTTTCGGCGCGGCGATTCTGTACTCTGTGGTTTAGTGTTGCCAAGATGGCGGTTACAAACGCTCTTTTAATATCAAATCTTAGTACATTACAATGTAACTTATTTACTAGAGGTGTATTTTATAAATATTGTATGAAATAAACCAATGAAGGTACATTTATTTTGTTGTTTTATTTTTTGATAACTCCTTGGAACTTTTAGCAGGCTAAGGAAGCGTTAGAGGTTCGGAGCCTGTAGCCTGGTTTTTATTACTAAAGAAATATCCTGCAAAAAATCCAAAGAATTTATTTTCTCACACAATCATTCGTATGTAGTGCCGTCTCTGATACATGACATATGTAAATAAACATGGCAGAAATTTATTCTGAAGCGGTACGAAGTTTGAAAGAAAGAATAATATTTATTTAGCACTTACATGAAACACGCATGGTACATAGAAAAAAAATGTAGTATGTTAAGAACCAAGTGTCTCACGGCCTCACTAAAAAGGTCCATTTCAGCGATATGTCAGACAGACTGATGCTGTCTGACGCTGGTTTGCTGGGACAAATAAATAAAACTCATTGTTATTTTACAAAAATGTTAATTTTATGCACAAAAATACAAACGAAATACATTGGTAACACAATAGCATTTAATCTAAAATAAGTTTATTTTAGTAACTACCTACACTGATTTGTTCACACATAATAATTGGAAAATTCGGAGAAATTACGGTTTAATAACTACAAAAATATTTTTTATATAAAAATAAGTACCTACACATAATATTTCCTAAAATTAGTAATAATAAAAAGTTGTTCATAAGCTTAGTTTACCTACCGGTTTATTACGTAAGGTTATTTAAACATTTACTGACCAATACTAACTGGTAATAATATGTTAAAAAAATAATTCGTTAGGTAATTAAATTGTACTGTATTTTTTCACTAAATAACTGGATATAAAGATATAATAAAACATATTTTACAAAACTTGTTTTGTGTTGCGGGTGAATTACTCTCACAAAAAAAAACAACCATAAACAATTCCCGCCAAAACAACTGTCAAAATCTTAAAAATAAAAAGTAGGTTCGGAAACATAGTCACCGGAAAATTGCAAGCTCCATAAGATTGTAATAAATCTTTATTAGATTATAATTTCTCGATATATTGTGAAGAAATCATTTTGAATAATCAATTCTATCCAAATTCAACTGTTTCCAATATATTCATGTCTTACTGAAAAAATGAGTTTGCTAAGTAAGTATATCACGCGATATTTTACAATCTAACGGCGTCTGCAACTATCCGGTGATAGACATAAAGAATGGACTGACAAATCATCTTACAAAATTGACCACACTAGAGAAGGAGACGGAGCGACTTGCGATTAAAATGTACCTGTCGGTAGGTCGAATGTGACACTGCAAGTCCAATCAGAATTCTAGAAATAGTCAACTACTGGTCGCATGCACTATCGCTTCATCTCTTTCACTCTTTTCTACCTATATTCACTTCACAACTGAACACATTAAGAGTGGACTTTTAGCTCAGTCCACTCTTAATGTGTTTAGTTCGTATACACGACTAATATACGACGAATCTAGTCATAATTGCCATGGTTAATAAAGTGACTATCGAATAGAAACTGCGGTTAGCAAGGCCAGGGATTGGCGGAGCGGTGCCCGTGCAGGCTTGCAAATGTCTGAATAATTCGATGTAATTCCTAGCTGGCTCGTGGTTGGATACACTAGTCGGCTCAGTAAGGCCAATGGTGGAGTCTTTGAAGAGTAAATCGGTGGCTCCGTTCAGGGGCGAGAATATTTCTAAGTTGATCAACTGGTTGCCTCCAGCAGCTGTGTACCCGAAGTAGGTGTCCAGAGAGTCGAAGAGCGTATTAAGGGCATTGTAGAGAGGGTCGTTTCTGAAAAGTGATTAAAAATTATGAAAACATATATGAGAAAAATTGCGCAGGTCAAAATTGGGAGGATGAGCATTGCCCTCGTCAACAACAACCATTTAGCAGTGACATCCAAAAACGTTTCATACATTGCATGAAGCTTGCTCTATGCCTCGTTGCTATCAGCCTCGTCCTACGAAGTGTTCATCGCGCAAATGATCGTCGCGTTCATTTGTACGACAAACCCGATCGAGTCGACGCGCCGACAGGGGGCACTATTTGCCCATAATGTCCCCACACGATAGATATAACGGACAGTCCTCTGTGCAGAGCATGCATGGAGGAGGAGGAACAGGTATCGCACGTGCTCCTTAAGTGCGCAGGCGTCGCCGAGATACGCAGACAAACAATAGGGACACCGAATTCACTCACAGACATCCTGAACTGTTTAGGAGAACTGATCTGCTTCTGGAGGGAGGTTGGCTGGTTGGAATGACGGCCGCCATGGCCGACGCACAATGGTCCAACATCAAGACTAAGTGCGGAAACCATACCCCAATAGATAGATAGTCCCCACCGCTGGGACACAGGCCTCCTCTCTGTGAGTAGGAATGAGCTGTGACCCATCACGTGGACACAGGACCCATAAGAAAAAGTGTTGCCAACTGCAAAAAATCTAAAGGAAAGTGAGGGGCGTTTTGTTAAACATACCTCCTGGTTACGACCTCAGCATCCACAACGTAGGCGAGAAGACATCCATCGTCGATCTCAATGCCGGTGTAGGCAGCCAGGGAGTTGTTGCGGCAGAGAGCACGGAACTGGTTACCCTGGAGATTCAGGGCGGTCAAGTGCGCTGGGGAGATAAAGTTAAGTTTAATTAGACATTTTTTATCTCAAACTTTTTGCTAGACAACTTTGGTGCAGTGAACATGATAGTTCAATTCATGTTCATTTCACCTAAGCTTGCACGGTGAAATATGTAAATATATATATGTCACCGGAAAATTGCAAAAGACGTTAGATTGTAAAATATCGCGTGAAATTGTTAACTATTTTTTCTTAATAAGACTCGGATATATTGGAAACTATTGAATTTGGATGGGATTTATTGTAGATATATGTCACCGGAAAATTGCAGAATCCGTAAAATTGTCTAAATCTTTATTAGATTATAATTTCTGTTCCATCCATAACTTTAGTTTAAGTAGATAATCAACAATTATATTCTTTAGGCAACCATTTGTGAAGGGAGAATGAAGGATATTTGAATTGAATCAATTGCTTACCGCTCATATTCCTGGTGTTCAGGAAAGCGACGTGGGTATTAGGGTCGCTAAGGCAGGCCAGGGATCCGTTGTTACCGTAGTACCGGTTGGTGCTGTGGTCGTAAGAGCAGGTTGCTAGAAAATAAATAAACAATAATTAAGTGTCAACATACATAAAAAATAATAAAATTGATGTGTCTGTTTGCAATACCTATTAAAATAACAGCTTGTGAATAAATTCATAATGAAAGTATATAGGTAGGTACGATACTAATAACAAAAAGTCACTTTTTTATTTTATCTGTCTGTCTCTCTGTTTGTTCCGGGTAATCTCCGATAAACTAGTCAGATTTTTGCGGGACTTCCACTGGCATACAGCTGATGTAATTATGTTATAAGAAGTCAGACCCCCAGGTAACAAGGAACTTGCGCAGCGTGGACATTGCCATCTAGTGGCGCAGATTCGAAACTTGTACCTTTATACTTACTACTAAGTATATTTAACTACACTTAAATAAAAAAATAACTAACTAAAAAAAAGTCTAAAATATGGCGTCGAAACATTCCTCCGCATCGCTGGCAACTGGTAATGTACTCAAAAGGCTGGCAGCATTAAACAAGTAATGAGAACTCAGACCCCACGACCCGAGAGTTTCAACCCCAAACAGCTCGAAAATATAACTACCAATGAGGTCATTATATTTCCGCCGCTTGAGGTTCTCCACAGCCGCAGCGGAAGCGCCATCACATCACGTTGAGCTAAGAAGATAGGATGGCGCAACAATATGTATCCACACAAGTAGCGTCCCACACTAATGGCCTACCCATCTTCCATGGAAATAACGACATGCCGTCCGGTCTCTTGCCATCGTCGCGTGCCAGGCCATTGGGTTCTAATACAGCCGGAACGCCGACGGTGACAAGAGCTCGTCGGATGATGTCGTTTATATTCGCGTGCCGCGCTAAAACTTACTTGACATTGACAATTCTGTGTTGCCACCTATAGTTCCTGCATTTCCCTATATCCGTTTCATAATGAGATAGAAATACTTACTGACTTCGCTTCCGACAATCGTGAGAGTAGGTCTGCATGCGGAACACAAAACTGAAGCGTTGAAACTCTGCAAAAGAGAATCGCATCTATAAGTTTTAAATAGCCAAGCCATAAGCAAGGTCCCTTTATGACATCCACAGATATGGGAATAAGTTAGTTACAAAAAATAAAGTTTCATTAATGTTGGTTAAAGTATGGGTAAGTGTTGAGTTGATAAACTTTTAAAAACTTTTTAAGGGTCCATAACTTTGTCCCGTGTCCTATGCTGGGTAAATTAATGCAGCTTCTAAATCAGTTATTCAGAACATTTTGTCGAGTAAGGCGCACATAAATGTATGGGGCAATCGATTTTTTTCTCGAGATTTCAGTGTTGGTCCCATTATAAAAGTTGTTCATAAAGAGTACAATGACCCCTTTTGAGGTATTGCGTTTATTCTGTAACACGTTGTACATTTTGCTCATGAATGAAGGACGATTATGATAAAATATTTGGTAGAGTATTTGCTATAGGTACCCTGAGCAGTGGGTTTAAGGGGTCTGAGGTTATATCTATTTGGCGCTGCCCCACGCGAAAAGCAAGCGACAAGTTACCGTCTATGGATTCCAGCAAGCGGAAAGGGACCAAAAGGTGAGATAAATGCGAAGCCGATCGAAATTTATTCCTGCCACTATGGGTAGCAAATATATGTAGGTCTGAAAACAGTTATTTATCTACAGTCTGAACAACGACCAGGGATTCCAGCAAGCGTACAGGGACCAAAACTGGGCGGTATGGCAAACTCTATACAAAATACCAGGTGAGATAAATGCGAAGCCGATTGAAATTTATTAAAAATTCCCATGTAGTTTGCTACCCAGAGTGATAGACTCTGGGTAGCAAACTACATGGGAATTTTTATTTACATAGATATTTACACCAGTTTAAATAAATACTTATTAAAAAAAACTCAATAAAAACTCCTAACTAAATTAACCCTAAAATATGGCTTCAAAAATTCATCCGCATCGCTGTCGACTGGAAGTGTACCCAAAAGACTGGCGGCATTGCCACGTTGTATGGCAATGCTTATTCTTTGTACAACGTAAAAGCCAGCCCTTGGGTCACGCGAAGTGTCAAATAAGCGTCTTGAGAGATCTTTAAACAAGTTATGTGCACTCGGATATAGGTGTTTGCTAACCAGAAAAAACTGTTACTTTAATCATATAATCTATGGTCTGAACACTGGCCTTAACAAATGTATGAAACAGATATTATCGAATGAATAATGATCACCATGTTTTCCCATTTGTTGTAACTGATTTCAAACTGCATCTTGTCACATAAATGTATTTAGTTATTGACTTACATTTTAATAATAGAGGAACGCCAGAAGAAGGATCGATGGATTGTGTATTTGTGTGATATTATGTCATGTTAGAAGTGGACATGTTACATTGTTCTCAGATAAATCGGAATACGGACCAGGGGATAAGTGAGATGGGTGGGGAGGTGGCATAGGTCTAGCCAGGGGGGCTACTCTCTAAGCCCGAAGTCAGTAGTTTCGGGCGTATTCTAGTTCGTATCACCTAACCATTGAGAATGAATGACAACACGATTTGACAGTTACTGTCAAATCGTGTTGTCATTCATTCTTAGTTCGGGTTCGGAACTAATCGTAAGTCCGTAGGTGATACGGAGTAGAATACGCCCGCAACTAAGCCCGAAACTACGGACTTCGGGCATAGAGAGTAGTCCCTCAGGATCCAAATTGTACAAACACTAACGATAATCGCACGAAAACGCGGTCGTCGCGACCATTTGTTGAGCACACCCGAACATGTGGTCGCATCGACAGAAGGCGCTTTCCGGTCTTGCCGAACAAATGATCGCGACGATCGCGTATTCGCGCAATGATCTCTTTTATTCGGATAACGCCAGAATTTAAGGAGCTTAAATGTTATTAATGGACTGAAATCATCCTAAAACATGTATTTCTCGTCGCCGCTCAGTCTGTGACAGTTGGCACAAAAAAAAACTACATTTACACACCCACACATATTCTATACTTGCCCTTGTTTTATTTTTGTTTCGTTCGCGAACAGGCCGTACTTTTTCCGGCAATGAAGTTTGTGCTGTCTGTGAAGTTAGCTACGATTAGTCTATAGAAATCCCAGAAAGCCTAAAACCTACACCTTTTTGGGGGGTCTTATAGATCCCCCGGATATCCAAAGTGAGTGCGGTGCCCCAGAACATGATTTACAAGCTGCAATGCCCATACACATACACTTTAGATGACTTGATGAGCGCCACGGACGCTGCAATTAACGTGACCAGCTACTATGTCCAGAGTATAAACAATTTAACTATGGATACTGACTTTCCTTAACGGCTGTCAATGGTCTAAATGACAACCGGGACCAATGGCTTAACGTTATTTCCGAGGCACGGAGGAGATTAAGTACACAAAGCACGGACTGACCTCGCCAAGGATCGGTCCTTGAGTGCACAGGGATCACAGAAATAATCAAAGCCGATTACCGAATTCTCTTACGGACTTCCAGAACAAACTGGGAAGCCTAATCTGCTTCTGCAGGCTGGTTGGAATGACGGCCAACGCACAACGGTCCACCATAAGGACTCAGTTCGGAAACCAAACCCTGATATATGTACATATAGTGAGCTAAATTTTCAAATTCAAATATTGCTTAAACTTGAAGATAGTCGATCCGTGCAGCTATAATTGTCATATTAGTTAATCTCTAAAGGTGAGCTTACACGGGCAACTGAAATTGTTAAATTTTTGGCAATTTCATTACGAATCTGATATTGTCGTGAATGGAGCGATGTTGCCGAAACGCCGTAATGACTTGGAATTTCTCAATTAATTGCATGAGTAAGTACATCTTAGTATTATGAACGTACAAGTAGGTATAATTTTTTTTTAAGGGCGTGTCAGACTCTTACTGACTAAAACCCATCCGTGTTCCTTCTAAAGCCCTTTGCGTTCCAGGGTCGCGGTGACTCTTTCGAACGAATTCCGCAACGCTGGCAGGTACAAGTATACTTACAGACTCAGAAAGCGCATGAGAAGCATCGATGGCACCAGGGGCGCAGGCTCCAGCGAAGAATTCTCCGACAGTGCGTGCGTAGTCGCATTCTGAAGACGAAAGGATTCCACGCTCTTGACCAGCGCGGACGAAAGACACGTAGGCTGAAAAGAAATAGGAATATAGTTAGAAAGAGATACCTAAACAGAAGGTTTATACAACCGACAACGTGTACCTAACAGAATAAACGCAATACCTCTTAAGGGGTCATTGTACTCATCATTATGAACAATTTTTACTATGGGGCCAACACCGAAATCGTGAAAAAAACCAGCTGTTTGGGCTGTCAGTACATTTTGTCGAGTTATACGCACAGAAATGTATGGGGTAGTCGATTTTTTTTAATTCGCACGGAAAACTGATACTGCGATGCAGGATTTCGTTAGTAGTTCGCTGCTGGCAAGATAGATGGCGCTGCGGTACTTTTTGTTGCCGTACACAATTCGCTTCGTTAGTTTTTCTTGTACGACCACCGCCGTTATATTACCCGGTAATAAATCCTAATGCATGAAAGACAGAGGTATATTTCTATAATCATCTTAACTGAACTTGAACTTACCAAGACCACCGTACTCAGGGAAGCAAGCCACCTTATCCTTCAGGTTCTCAAAGCGAGTGATGTTGGAAGTAGCGACAGAGGACTCCTTGACGAAGGCAGCTATCCTGGATGCGTCAGCTGGTGCGTTCTGGACGAGCTTCACTGGCGACAGTTTATAGTGTCTGTGAAAGAGCGAGAGGAGATGAGAGGAGTCGATAAGCTTGGGGTTTAGTTGTAGAACTTACCATACAATATTACAGCAAGTTAATTAGGAGAATTAGGAGGAGATATCCTCATGGATGTCCTGCGCCCTGGGGCGGGTGAAGGGGTCTGTCAGATGCTTACTGACTAAAACGACCCCGGTGTTCCATCTCCCACCTACGCCGGGGATCGCGGGAACGTATGCGAGTTTCGTAATCCCTGGCTGGTGCCCCTGCGGGCCACCTTGCGGCAGCGGGGGGAGTGAGGAGTTTGACTCCCCCCGCGACGTCAAAGAGGGGCGCACGGGAACACCACGCGCCGCCACCTCTGTTCCGAATGAATGGGGGGCGACGGACATACGTAACCTAACCTAGCGTAACCATATACTTCTTAAAGATTTTTTAACTACTAAGTTCCTTCTTAATTATCTGTATCTTTGTCAAAATACTTTAAAAAAAAACTTACTGTCTAGCCAAATATCCATAGTTCGAAGGAATGGCAATGAAGTCAGTCTGATCATCCTTAGTGTCGGACAGACAGTCCAGGACTGTGTTCCTCTGTTGACAGGCGATGGAAGGCTGGATACCCAGGGTATGGGCTGCTGACCTCACCCAGTTGCACTTGGTCTGCTCCGCTTCGGAGATAGTACACCAACGGCGGGCTGGGAGACAGGAAGTGGTGGCTTCTGCCGGGCTGATTGTGCGGACTGGGGACGTAGAAAAGTGGTTAGAGAAGTGTAGGTGACATTGGCTCTAATTTTAAGGCACTCTGCTTCAAAAGTCAAATAAGACTTATCGTTTATTTCAATTAGACCATCAAAAGGCACTTTCGGATGTCAATATTTACAGATAAAAAGTTAAAGCGACTCTAAATGTCCATGCGCAATAATAGTTTCTTATGGAGAAGAACGGAAAAGAAACCCCATGTTACTGTTCACAATATTTGGTAAACCTACATAAATTAAATATACCTCTATGTGAGGACGAAGTACCTAGAATAAGCACTACTATACTTCTTAGCATGTCAATGACAAAAATAGATTCATCAACTTCTTCATATCAGCTGGAAGACGTCTACTGCTGGACATAGGCCTCCCCCAAAGGGTTTGCCATGATCGCCACGTTTGGCAGACGGGTTGGCGATCGCAGTGTAGCTGTTGCAATGTACAAAGAATGCTGCTGCCCATTCTCTGGTGGATCCCTTAGTCGCCTCTTACGACACCCACGGGAAGTGATGGGATGGTGCTATTCTTTTACGTTTTGCCTGGCCCAGTTTTCGCAAAGTCACCTCACTTAATCATCTGCCGGTCGATTCTGTAGACATGTCGAAGTGAATACTTACTTGGGGAGGTGTAGTTCAACACCGAAACAGGAGCATCCTGGAAGATAACTCTGGCGTTAGCCCCACCAGCCAGGACACCGAACAGAGTGGATTGCCAAGTGTTGCCTGCAGGGTTGGAGCCAGCTGGCCACCAGGTGCGCAGCTGAGTCAGGATGGTTGGCGCGTTGACACTGCGGGAGAAGCAGAAGATTAATACATGAACTCACTATTCTTGTTCTTCATCTTGTCGCTGGATTCTTAGCATGTCGATGGCAAATAGTTTAATTAAGTTCTTTGTTTGGCCCAGTACTCAGCAACGGTAACACCATTCGCTGACGCAGCCATAAGGTTTCTCAAATGTACAAGTGATAGAGCATGCGGCGCTAGACGAGAGGTGTCATGGACTGCGGAGAGACGCCACACAAACACTGTGAAGTTCGAAGCCATCCGAAAACCCGACCTTTGTGCGGTCGAGCTGAGTGCGGAGTCTAATTAGAGTTTTCCAGGTCGGCCACGGCAACATGTACCCAGGTGGAAGGCTCTCCAAGAGCTCGATGAAATAATCAGGGGGCTTGAGCTTTCCGAGGTGGTGCCGGTAGATGGACGCTCGCATCCAAGAAAACTTCTTCCGCTTTTTAGTCCTTGGGACATTAAGCTGTGATTGTGCATTTACGGCACTTCCACGGCATCGTTGGTGGCAGAGCATAGGTCCTTTTGGCTTCATGTTTTGACGCACAGAGGGCAGGATAGGAGGTGGAGCTAAGTTTATGACCCGGCTCCACATCCACACCCTGCTGCTGATCCGTCAAGAGGCTCTGGACAATGTGCCATTCAATCAGGGATGGCGACTGTAGAAATATAAGGTATTGATTACGTGACATTTCTACAGCGTCTTTAATTGTTTATATTTTTGTCATTTTGACAATCGCCCTCGCCACGGTACCGCTGGCAGAATGTCACGTGCCTAGAGCCTGTAGCTGGTTTAAATGCGATAAAGGCAAGCGATGGTCGTGTATTGATTTTCTTTGAGTTGGTTTCGGCGGTTTTATTCGCATCTTGGGGGACGAAGCTCGTGGCAAAATAACAGCCACACGGTTTGAACTTCGAGATTAGGCAAGGTCTGTGGATGGGCGACCAACCACATCATACCGTATTTGCGCCTCGGACACGCTAAGCCACTGATCTTGGCTGTCATTTGTAGAGACAGTTCTAACGGATAGTCAGACTTCGGCAAGCCTTGCTTAACCTCGAAGATAAAGCTGTGCGCCTGTTATTGTTTAGTGATGAGCTGCCCGCCACACTATTCCCCACTACTGCAACTCCTGAGAATCAGAACCAACAGTAGCGCCCATTAGTAAAACGCCGAGTCAATGAAGCTCGACGAGTCCCGGAGATACGACAGAATCTGCTGAAGGAGAAACGATTCAACTGTCTTGGATCCCGCAACGAAATTAATCGGTAAAGAACAAAGGAGGAATACAAAAACATAGTTTCAACTTCCCTCTTTATCAAGCAGGAGACCGAACAAAGCTAGGCCAATAGGCAGGCACCAAGGGCCTTTTACAATGTGGTAATCCCAGTTGCAAGCAAGACGGATTAAAATGATCACTAATATTAACGGGTGTTATTGTGTGACCTAAAATTGATTCCAATAATAGGTATGGCAAAAATGCTTGAATCGGTCTTTTATATTATAGACAGGCTCGCTTTAGACCTCAATCTCACCTGATGGTAAGCGATGATGTGGTCGACGATGGAGCACTCCTGCCTAGAAGCAACCTATTCACTCTTGACACACAAATCCCCGTAGCTATGAAAAACACAGGTTCCAGCACAGAATAGAATTGTTTTATAATAATCTGAACAACTTACGTGGAAGTCACGATAGCCCCCCAAGGCTGCCTGATGAAGGCACAGGGCGAGATGGCGTTGTTCAGCACATTAGTTGTCAACGAGACCAGAGTACCGTTGGGGCACATTACTGCGAAGCTGGGAGCGTCTTGTGGGTTGCGGAGCTGAAATTAAATTAGTGTTTTAGGAAATGGGGGACTGTTCGGTGTTGATAGAGCCGTTTGTGAATGATTTTGACCAGGGAATTGCTTCACCATGCTTATTTTTGCTGTGTTTAGCTGTTCCTGGCCATGAACCTTTAATATTAGACGCCTCGGTTGATGGATGAGTGATTGGCTACTGCGCTGCGTGTCGCGGAATCGATTCCCGCACGGAACAAAAATACTTGTGTGGTCTACAGATAGTTAGTCCGGGTTTGGCTGTTTGCGAATGTGACTATAAATGTTAAATGATATTTATTTTGTAAGTAAGTAGGTTAAACATAACACTTTTACACGTCAATCTTTTTTGGTCATTTTTAAACTAGATGAGGCCGGTGTTTCCTAGCTGACTACCCTGAGAAGAAACACCGAAACAAAGTCAGAGGTCTCTTTTAAATTCCAGAAAATCGTACTGGTCAAATCATATGAGAACCATGTAGGTTAATGTCTGAAGTGGTTTTTTGAGCAAAGTACCACACAGATTTTAGTGGACCTGTCCTGACAGTGCAAGCACTTGTCAGCGCACCCACTATACAAAAGAAATGTGTGCGTGAATATAAAAAAAACAAGGACTATTATGGTGTGTAGCATTGGGAGGCCTTTTCAAACTAATAATTTCTCAACAGCGAGTCATTAAAAGGTTTTCTGCATCTTGAAGATTCCGATGGAAACGGTGGAAATGGAAATAATTCTGACGATGGACTAATTCAATGATAAACGCTGGGGATGGAAGTATTCATAAATTCATGTCTTGGTGTTGTGCCTCAAGTTCAAAATACATCAAAGTCGATGTCACAGCGTAACCTAACTTAGATTAAACTGCCAACTCGTGACGGATTATAAAGAAATAAGAAAAATTCAATACTCACAGTAAAGAATTCCCTAACATGCTGCCACGCGACGTACGCCACAGCGGAGCTAGCGTTGACATTGGTCCTCAGACACTCCAGGGCTTGGATGTGGCGGTTTTCGTTCCTCACTCCAGCGACGGGGACGCCCATGTTGATGGTGTACCGGGAACAGCCGGAGTCAGGACCGCAGCGCTCACAGAGGGAGGGGTAACGAGATTCTGGAAGACGAGAATGAAAAAGGCATATTAGGTGGACGAAAAATAAAAGGGGCTCGTGGCTAAATAATATCAGCCACAAGGGTCGATCTTAAAGCTTAAGCAACGCTTGCCGAGGTCGGTCTGTGGATGGGTGATGTTATAAGAAGTAATTTAGGTTACTTTGATATTAGAAAAAGGATGCAGGTTGCGTGCAAAAAAAAAAACCTTTGCACCTTGCTAGTCTCCAAAACTGCTGGATCAATTTTGACGGGACTTTCACTGGCAGATAAGAAAATATAAGAGAAAATGTAAATGAAGAGCATTTTCATTCGATAAAAATATACAACGTGTAACAGAATAAACGCGATTTCGGAATTGGTCCCATAGTAAAAATTATTCATAATGATCAGTGCAATTACCACTTTTCAGGTATTGCGTTTATTCTGGAACACGTTATGAATTTTCGACTTACTAAGTGCAGCATCAACAGTGGCGTTGTTGCTCCAGATTCCAGGTCTGCAGGCGGCTGAGAAGAACCCGTTCAGAGTCTCCACTTCCAGCTCTTCAGCGGTCTTGCCGTTGGTGTCCGCATTCGGGCAACGGTCGGTGCGGGCGGCCTGCGGGCAGAGCAACCATAAGCGAGACAAATTTTCGAATAACAGATCTTATTACACAAAAGCTTGGAAGTAAAACATGTGGCTCGCCCTGCATCTACTGGAACTGGAACTCTCCTTCAATGTGTATCGGATCATTCAGTTCCCTTCAAAATGGTTGACCTGAATAGTGCTGATGTATGCGTCATGTTCGTGAACGGGCGCCGTCAGTGGAGACTAGTCATCCCTTAGTTGCCGCTGGCTTATTTTAATGAATATTTGATACTGAAAATTGTTTTTTCATTCTTTACATCGTTCTCACATAGGTATAGAAGCAACAAGGTTAATGTAACCAGGATTTTTGTAAATATAAAATTGCTTAAAAGAGTGTCCGTGGAGTTTCTTGCACGTTCTTCTCCATAGACATCTACGCTTTGGAACGTGCAAATAGCTTCATGTTTGTGTCGGACTGACTTTAACAATTCAAAAGTACCTGTTAATGGTTTATTTGAAATAAATATTTGACTTTGAATGGAACAATTTTTTTTATTATTCATAGTTTTGACCCTGCTCGAAAGATCAGATTTCGTATTGATTTTTTCTTGTACCTTATCGTACAGCTAAAATAAAGATAGCACTTTTAAAAAGCTTGTATAAGAAACGTACCAATTCCTCCAAGTTCTTCAGCACCCTAGGTGACCATCTCAGGTCAGCCTCATCGAGTCCAGGGTGGCAGTATACTCCTCCGCGGAGACCCTCAAGCCCATTGGTGTGGTTCGAAGGGACCACAGACACGACTTCGAAGGCGTAAGGGTCTGGAGATGAAAAAAGATAAAAATGTTAAGTATTCAAACTTAAAAGTAAAGCAAATATTGCCGAAAAAAACAGTCCTGAGAAAAAGGAACTACTTAGAACTTTACTCCATATTCTTGGGAAGCTTGGAAAAGGGTAATTTGACTATTTATTTATAGCTGGGTAGGTGGGTAGGTACTGATCGGAGTTACGGGCCGTAATGTACCATTTGCAGCGAGCATTGTGTTACGATACGCGTGTTCGTGCTCATTTCCACGTACTGACTGCACGAATGCTCGCTTTGTAACATGTTACATTACGCCCCGTAACACCGGTCCGTACCTACCTTAAGACTTCATGCATGAAAGTACATTTAGGCATTCTCAACTAGGCAACCAAGGGTGGTGAAGAGATGAGTTGCCAGGTGCATAAATATTATTGCATAAATTAACCTTTTGAATGCCATTGTCACGTATACTTGTCAAGCAAGCGCGTGCCCTGTACGCAAATCGTCACAATTATTTGACAAAAAAGTACCTACGGCGACTTTGTGGCTTGGCATCGCGTCGGGGGCACGTCGATGTGTTTATGCTCTGGCGTTCAAAAGGTTTCTTAACCTTTAAATATTTTTTTTTTCTGTAGTCTAGGTCATAGATGACAGAGACAAAGTCGACGATGGAGCGATCTTACCCAGAAGAAGCCAGCCGTTCGATTCTGTAAACATGTCGAAGTGAAGGCTTGGACGAAGTGATGGCTTGGACGAAGTGATCACGAGGCAGGTGAGCTGTCAATCCATATTACCAAGATGCCACGTGATCACAAAGTGAGCTGTCATTCCATCTTGATTATATGGATTGACAGCTCACCTCGTGATCACTTCACCCAAGCCTTCACTTCGACATGTTAACAGAATCGAACGGCTGTTCACTCTAATATCGAAGAGATTAGGGTTGTATGCGTTCGGAAAATATTATTTTAGTAAAAAAGTGGGATCTACTCACCAAGTTTACTTGCGTCTCTGACAGAAGCAATGACCCTGTTGTCATTGGGCTGTGTCTGCGACAGCAGGAGTGTTTCCTCCTCAGAGAAATAACCGATATCTGCCTGTCCACTAGCCAGCCTGAGGGCACAGTCTATCCTGGTGGTGGTAAAAGGTACAGATTTAGAAAATAAATAACTTTTTGGGGTCTGGGATCTTGCTCTTTTTGCCTTTTTTTAAGGACGGGAAATCATCTAACGACTTCTTCCGCTCTGGGTGGAGCGGAAGGGCGTGTCAGACTCTTACTGACTGAAACCCATCCGTGTTCCTTCTAAAGCCTTTGCGTTCCAGGGCCGCGGTGACACTTCCAATCAAATTAAAAACATATTAAAAAAAAAAAAAAACACTTATTAAAGTGATTTTTTTTTGACCTAAACTAATAAATTGCCGGCACACTGGAGTAAACACATCTACTATGGGTAGGTACTTGGTCACGTGCGCCTGCACATTCGTAGTATCAGAATTATGAGATAACAAAGACATGGATGTGTGTATGCATTGGCCTTTATCGCTGCGAGGCCCCAGGCGGGAGTCCTTGACGAGGCCCCGGGCAAAGATGTTTGCGAGGCCCTTCATTATGAAATTCATGTGAAAGTAGGTTTTTATCCATCCAAAGGTTGTCTGGAAGAGATTGCCTTGTGCGATAAGACCGCCCATTGTGTACTTATTTTATGTATGATTGTCCTGTTCTTATTATGAGGTGTACAATAAAGTATATAATAAATAAATAAATAAATAAATATTTCTCATTATGTTTGCGGCGTTTCCTAAGACTTAAATTTAAAATATAATCACGATAAGAAATTTATATTAAAAAAAATACTAAACAAAAAACCGAATTCCTCAAATTCGATGGCACTTATTATAATTCATATTATTAATTAATTTATCTGTTTAATTTATCTGTGAAATAACTTCATTTTATTGCATTTCAAATGTAAGGTTTTTTGAACTCGGGTAGCGCGAGGCCCCTGTAAGAGCGAGGCCTCGGGCGGTTTCCCCGCTCGCCACCCCCTAAGGCTGCCACTGTGCATTGGGTAACCAACATTTTAGTGTATTAACGTTGGCTGATTTCTTTCTTGTTAGTATCTAAAGCGTTTTAATAATTATTTTTTTAACATTGTCCTTATTTTGGTGGTCTGAATGATTTATAATAAATTCTACCCTCTGCACGTGTAAGCGGGCACGCCCTTTATGTCTGGAGGCTTATTTAGTTTGATTTGATATTGTTTTTACGCTTGAGTTTGTCTGATTATGCTGGCATAATGGAGTGTGCTAGCTTACAAGTAGCGAATTATTTAGTTTTAGGTTTTTACGTGTTACCGTTTACGTGTTTTCTTTGTAAGAATACTTTGCATACCTTTGTATAAATGCTAGTTCTTCTAACAACTCAACAGACAGATGTGTTGCTGGGGAGTTTGTTGCGCCACTTCTTCCCAGCTAAAAAACTAGGAAGTGGTGACGGGCGGTTGTTTTGGGGGACTGTCTTTATGTAGAACTTTGACGTTCAAAAAGGGCTGGCACTCAGCCTAATTTGAATAAATGACTTTTGATTTGATTTATAAATTATATATTATTATATGATATTGTCCATCTATTTTAATGGGACCATAAGTAGGCTGGTTTTATACCAAATTCATGTCTTTGATTATGAAAAAGGTTTCCAAAACTTGCTGTTAAACTGTCCTTTCGCTGCCACATACGATGACGTGTAAATGGGAATGTTTTCCACTCAAGTCTTAGTTACTGTCGTGCCAGCGACACGAAGGAGGTTTTCTGTCTTTCCTAGGATATTTACCTGGACTCCACAGGCGAGCAAGTGACTTGACTGTCATCCCTGCTAAGACTCTGGCACGTCGAGGCAGGATATTGCGAAGAAACACATACTCGGTCTGAAAATAAAAGAAAACGATTTTATTAGAGGGTTTGAGTAGCTCGTGGCTATATATTAACAGCCAGCGGATTGATCTTCGAGAATAAGCGACGCTTGCCAAGGCCGGTCTGTGGATGGGTGACCACTCTGTAATACCAAGACTTCTCCATATCTCGGAAAGCTTGACAATCATTCTTATCTACATTTGGTAGTCGTTACGGATTATCAGAAGCCAGAAAATCTGACACCAGTCTTGCCAAAGAGTATCGTTTACTCAGGTACTGGGTAGTAAAGATCAATAGGCAATCGCAACACATAAAACACTGGTATTCAGCTGCGTCCGGTTAGACTGGAAGCCGACCCCAGCATAGTTCATCATCTTCCTGCCCTTATCCCATGTTACTTGAGGTCGGCGGGTTCCATTCTGTCCTGTCAGCCGTCACGCTATCACTAACTCATTTTCTTTCAAATCACTCCTAACACAATCCATCCATCTTTTCTTTGGCCTCCCTCTCCCTGTCCATCCATCCACATTTATATTCATAACTCTTTTAGTTACGTGCATTTCATCCCTCCTCTTCACATGACCATACCAAGATAAGCGGTTCCCTTTCAACTTTTCCGTAATGGCGCCACTTTTAAGCTACCTCTAATGAACTCATTCCTAACTTTATCCATTCTCGATACTCCACACATCCATCTCAACATTCTCATCTCCGCTACATGCAATCTTTTCTCATCCGCCTTTTTCACAGCCCAACATTCTGATCCATACAGTACGACAGGTCTTATCACGGACTTATAGATTTTCCCCTTTAACTTGAGGGGCATCCGTGGGTCGCAAGTTGTTCCAGTGACCTGTCGCCATTTCATTCATCCTGCGTTGATCCATCCTGCATTAACGGTTAAAGAAAGAAAAATGTTTATATAAATTAACAACTTAACAGTTGGAAAAAGGCTGGGCAGATGATTTAAAGATTAATAAGTAATGATTGAACGTATTACTACCTAAGCCTAAATATACCGTTCTTAGAAGCAAGCAGACTTATCACGCCTTGTCGTGTGACTTTGAACATTTTATATTATTGTAGATATGAGATAAGGCATGGGCGCGACCAATGACTAATCTTTTTATGTATAAAATTCTCGTGTCACAATGTTAGTTACTTTACTCCTCCGCGGCTTGACCGATTTTTATGAAATTTTATATCCATATTCAGGAGGTCTGATAATCGGCTACTATCTATTTTTCATACCCCTAAGTGATAAGGGTTGTCCACCCCTAACATTTTTTTTTGGACAAAATTTTTATTTTTTATTATGTGGCATTAAAAAATACATACAACCCTAAATTTTCACCCTTCTATCACCAACCCATATTTTTGAATAGCGATATTAGCACTTTAATTATTTTCTAAACTCGGCGGTCGATAATTGGCCACTCGATCAGTTATTCTTGACTATTTATTAGATATTTAAATAGAATTGAAAAAACATTTTAGTATTGGGAAGCCTATTTATTGAGGGAGGCTTTAGGCTATATAACATCACGCTACGACCAATAGGAGCCGAGCATTCATGAAAAATGTGACGCAGACGAAGTTGCGTGGGCCAGCTAGTAGAATGTAAAATTTCTACAAGCTACCCTACCACCGCTTTTAGTAGTACTCCTGACCGTTTTCGGCCACGGCAGCCTATCTCATCAGAGTCAAAGTCAATTCATTTATTTTAACTAGACCATTAAAAGGCACTTTTGAACGTCATATTTACAGTTTGAAATTAAAATAGAGACTTTCAATACCAACTCAGTGGCGTATAAATTTAAAGATTTGGTGCTACGAGTCATTTAGGTTCTGTCGCTAGGTTCCTTATCTGTAAATGACGCAGCCAACAGCCGTTTACTTGGCTGCCTAGCCATTTCATTTACCGGCGCCATTTAATCAAGGGCCTAAATGATATCGCAGTTGTTGTGCTGAGAATGGTTTAGTTCAATGGCAATTTTTCAGGAGAATGTAAGAATATTTTTTAGCAAAACACACTCGGTACCTACATCCTCCTCCTCCTCTCCTCCGGGGACTACGACTCTCTGGTAAGAGGAATACGAAGCGTTCCTCATTCAAAAAAATAAAAAGTCAAAAGTCAAAAATTCAAGTCATTTATTCAAATTAGGCTGAGTGCCAGCCCTTTTTGAACGTCAAAGTTCTAGAAAATCCACGGGCAAATGCTAGGAAATGAGGACTAGCGCGTTTGAATTCACCGGTAGAGGCGCTAGTGTAGCGTGAGGTCTTCTAAATGTCAAATTGCATGTGTTGGTTGGCTTTTGACAAGAAAAACTAAGAAGCGAAATTTGGACGGCAACAAAAAGAACCGCAAAGCTGTCTATACTGTTAGCGACGGACTACCAACAAAATCCTGCATCGCGCAAGCAAAGTTCTCCGTGCGATTTGCACATATACAACAGTCCGAATATCAACTATCGCGCAGTTGCCCACCAGACACAACAACCATCTGGTCAGAGAATCCTCCCTTTTCATTGGAGGTGTGCGGGACTTTACTCTCTGTACCGCATACCTCTATAGTTTATTTACTTATTTTTTTGTGATTACCTATTGTGAATATTTTACTAAAACAGCCTGACTATGGCAGATTAAGTTACGGTTTTACCGACCACTGCATTCATTTTTTTTTTGGTCGGAAATATGTATTAGTCCTTCATTTTTTTCGATTATCATGAGTCCGCGTAACACTGCGGCATGATCTATGTTGTATTTAATCTTACATTTACAGCATCATAAATAACTAGCGGACGTCACGCGGTTTCACCCGCGTAGTTCCCGTTCCCGTGGGAATACTGGGATAAAATGTAGCCTATGTTACTCGCTGATAATGAAGCTTTCCAAAGATGAAAGAATTTTTAAAATTTTTGAAAAACATACACACACTCACACACACAAAATACAACTTTTTCCTCTTTATAATATTAGTGTACATTTTTCTTCTTTGTTCACATGCGCATAAGAACAACTTTAATGCTATGCTTAAGGACCTTACTCGCCAGTGGCGCCAACTGGGGAGCACGAAAACGGTAGCCCCCATTATAAGTCACCCAGTGTTCCTCTGCCTACCCCATTGTAAATAGTTAAGTATACGTCTAGCTGTACATAACGGCCTTGATACAAATTTATTACATTTAGATAAAAGATTAGCCGCGTGTCAACAACACTGGCAAGTAGGTTGATTGTCGATTGCATGTGATTGGTATCTCGGGTTTTAAGCCCGATATAGACTTCCATAAACTTAGATAGGATTTTGCATGTACAACACAGCAGTTTTTCCTTTTTTTTTTTTAAGAACGGGAAATCATCAAATGACTTCTTCCGCTCTGGGTGGAGCGGAAGGGCGTGTCAGACTCTTACTGACTAAAACCCATCCGTTCCAGGGCTGCGGTGACTTTTTCGAACAAATTCCGCAACCCTGGCGGGCCCCGTCTTCCATGCTGAAATCTCTTTGAGGCGCGCGTGAATCACAACGCGCCATCGACCCAGGCTTGGTGGTGATCGGACAGCGACTCACGCAACGCTCGCCGTCCACAGGCCATGCAACACAGCAGTGCAGACGAGAGTTTGGTGTGATAGTTTTTTTGAGTTCAGGTCAAAGTCTGTAACGTGTGGACCCACTATAAGTCTGCGTATTTATGAAATATCTACGAAAAATCAGAGTCTGCAGTAATGACAAGTCTGCACAAACATTCTGTCGTAATGTTTGCGTAAAAAAATTTATTCAGACTTCATAGTCTGTAAAGATATCTGTACATACAAAAGTGTTTATCGTGTGGATCCATCAAAACGTTATGGGACATAAGATTAAAGCACCCATGCTAGCGACGTCACTAGTTTTTTGAAGTTATTTTTATGGAAAATCATCAAATTACCGCTCTGGGCGGAGCGGAAGGTAGTGCCAGACTCTTTCTGACTAAAATCCACCCGTGTGCCTCCAAATGCCCTTTGGAATAATATGATGAGTTGTTTTTTTGGCCATTATGTACGGGCTGGCCTATCCTTAACCTGGAACCGCTGCACGCCACTGCTTTGCGTTCCTGGGCCGCGGTTACCCGTTCGAACAAATTCCGTAACCACTGGATACCTAGAACTCGTGTGCGCGACAGAGCCATAGCCTGGTTTTCAGGGACACGTTTCTGTAAGTCCAAGCGCGGGTCCCCTAATACGGCGGGGCCCATAGTATTTTCTACTCTGCCATGTGGCTAATCCACCACTTGTTATGGCAACATTTTCTAAGGGGCCAGCTCCATAGAAACGTTGATAATCATGTTTTGTGTCCTTCAATAACTTCCGATGTAGACACTAGATTTTATGAAACTTTTGACACAACATTTGGAACGCCATAATTAAGGTGTATACGAGTTTCCTGCTTATTATCTCTCATTTCGAGGTTGACCCATTTTTGACGTGACAACGTCTAATAAATCGATGAACGCCGCCGCGCCGGCTGCACGCTCGAAAAAGGATGACTCATTGTGACGTTACGCTCATTGTAACGTTACGATCATTTCATTAATGTTTTTTTATGACGTTGTCTCTTGCTAGCAAACTTAGTTTTATCTGTGCTGGTATTGCTTTGTTGCACCTATTAGTATATAAGTGTGTGCTGTATATTAGGGTAATGTTGGGTGCATTGTGCTCACATAATTTATCAATATATTTATACAAAATATTGTAAAGCTTATATTTGAAAAGAGTAACTATGGAGTTTCTTGTCCGTTCTTCTTCATAAGAATCCACTTTTTGCGAATGGACAACTAGAGTCACAAATATTTTAATTGACGAAAACTTTAAATTTGACGTTCAAAAGTGCCTTTTAATGGTCTTGTTGAAATAAATGAATTGACTTTGACTTTGTCACGTTTAAACTACCGTCCGTAAACCACTGACAACCAATTTAATATGCTAAAATGACTGTACCTGCTAAATGTATTGCCTCGTGCCTCGGAAAGCGTTAATTAAGCCGTTGGTAGATACCGGCTGTCATTTGTAGATCTATTCTTATATTCTACACAATGTTATTGTTTGAATAAATAAATGATCTTTGACAGTCGTGGCGGGTAATAAAAAGAATTCTAAAAACCAGTGTTGCAAGAGTATCGTGTTGTAGAAGTCAAATAGGCGCTCACTAATATTTATTTTGTGTTGCGCAATTTCTAGAATTTAAAGAAGTTTTATTTTGACTCGTATCTATCTTGTTTGTGGAGCTTATACTCTTAAAATGCCTCATGTGAGAGTACCCAAATATTTATTTACATCTTCTAAGTCATTATTTATACAAGATCGTTCATTTTTAAAATGCTATGTTCTCTAGATATTTTAGCGGTCTTAAATCTTGAACACTGTGAACAATGTTGTTTATACCTTACGCAAGTTTGTTAGTTTTTATTACTTGTTATGTTTTTTACTCTGCAATGGTTCAAACACAAGATGAAACACAATCACCAAGAGTAAGGCTCGAAGGGTAAGGGCAGAGGTGGACCCATAGTATAAACAGTCAACCTTATTACAGTCACATTGATAAAAAAATAATACAACAGAGTTAAGAACCTCTAAAGCCAGTTAAAAATCATTTAATAATAATAGTCGCATGGGTCTATCTTGCGTCGGGAGTCGCAGGGCGATCCCCGGCCACCATAGGCGCGGGCCTGCGGACGGCGAGCGTTGGGTGGCTCGCTGTCCGATCACCACCAGGCCCGGGTCGATGGCGCGTTGTGTTTCACGCGCGCCTCAAGGAGATGTCAGCAGAGAAGACGGGGCCCGCTAGGGCTAGAGCCTGCCAGGGGTGCGGAATTTGTTCGAAAGAGTCACCGCGGCCCTGGAACGCAAAGGGCTTTAGAAGGAACACGGATGGGTTTTAGTAAGAGTCTGACACGCCCTTCTGCTCCACCCAGAGTGGAAGAAGTCATTTGATGATTTCCCATGCTTAAAAAAAAAAAAAAATTGGGTCTATCTTCAAGGTTAAGCAACGCTTGCCGAATTCGGTCTGTGGACGGGTGACCAACTTAACATACAGAGACTCCTCCGTGCCTCGGAAAGCACGTGAAGCCGTTGTCATTTGTAGATCTTTGGTAGTCGTTACGGATTGTACGACGCTAGAAAATCAATGCCAAGAAGTACCGTGTTACCCAGTTAACGGGTTGTGGAGGTCTGATAGGCAGCCGCTCCACGTAAAATAGGTACTGGTATTCAGCTGAATCCGGTTTGACTACCGACCCCAATATAGTTAGGAAAAGGCTAGGCAAATGATGATAGTCCCGTGATATATAGGAGGCGAGCCTATCCACACTACGACTTAATGGATATCGTGGTTCAACGTCTTCGATTTTTTGGTTCTAGGGCATACCAGTTTCCTGATGACATCTTCGTTTTTTTAATATTATCACCTGCCTTGCCTTTTCCCAATTAAATCAGCGTTAGCTTCCTTTCTAACTGGATGTAGCTGAGTTGGTACTCAGCTGTATATGCGTATTTTACATGGAGCGAGATGGAGAGGGAGGCCAAAGAAAAGATGAAGGGAGCCTGCGATAGCATGACCAGTGATGAGAGAGAATGGAGGAGAAAAACGCGTTGCGGTGACCCGCGTTGACATTAATCTTGCTTCAACAAAATATAACTTATAAACTAAAACACGAAGTGACGGCGTCGAGTTACGCAGCGCAGTGTCGCGTAGCCTGCCGCTAAAAGGTAGACTACACCCTTCGGCCAAAACTCTTCCTTTAGGAACGTGTCGAGATGTTGTGTCGGAACCCGCACCACAAACAAGTGATATGAAAGAGAAGGGAGTCTGTGGTAGCATGACGAGTGATGAGAGAGAATGGAGGAGAAAAACTCGTTGCGGTGACTCCCGTTGACATGAGATAAGGACAGGAAGATGATGTCTATCTAAACTGTAAAACTCAATGACTAGAAAACACCAAACCCCTTGGCAAGACTTGGATGACAGAATTGAATACTTCAATCGTATTTTTACCTATGTTTCGAGGACTCAGAATGACGACGTTACTATATGGCATGCCATTTATTTAAATACTGGCCTCGCTATAATTTCGAGGAGTCATTGATTAACCACTTCAGATTTGTGACGCTTGACAAAACCCTTGTTATCAAACAGGAAATGATATTTCACTTAACTTGTACTATAAGTACTGATTCATATTTTGACTGATTTGGATCGTTGCTATGTGCATTAACGGTTACTGCTTTATCTCTAAACTGGCAACCCGGCACGGCTTCGCAATCGTGCAAATTATATATGTCACTGGAAAATTGCAGACTCCGTAAGATTGTAATAAATCTTTGTTAGATAATAATTTATGATCTAAAATTGATTGAAATAAATGAATTTGAATTTGAATTTGTATTTGAATTTGAATATTCCAAATTTTAAAAACAGTTTTTATTATATCCATGTCTTATTATTAAAGAAAAGTTTACAATGTCACGCGATATTTTACAATCTTACGGCGTTTGCAATTTTCCGGTGACATATTATATACACAAACTTTCCTCGTTTATCGTACTTTCTGTTCCTGAAAACCGTATCAAAATCCCTTGCGTGGTTTAGAAGAAGTTAAGAAGAAACACGCAGCAGACAGCGACTTGACCGTTTATACAGTAAACATTAATAATTATTACAGTAAATCTGACTCCAGTCTTGCCAAGAACTACCGTGTTACCCAGTTAATGGGTTGTGGAGGTCCGATAGGCAGCCGCTCCACGTAAAATACTGGTATTCAGCTGAATCCGGTTTGACTGGAAGCCGACCCCAATATAGTTGGGAAAAGGCTAGGCAGATGATGAAGACGACAAATATTGTTTTTGACCAATCGTGCACATTCCCTGACATTACTGATGAGTCATCTTTAACAAACACATATGTAGATAAAGGGCGTGGTCTAATCTTTTAAAACGACCTTTATCTATTGAAACGGACCATAACTCCAAACTACATACGAATGAATAAATAATAATAATTATCTTATCATTAAAAGGGTGCTCGAAACGAAAATCGATATAGGTAAGTAACTGCCCAAGATTTGCATCCGTTGAATTTTGATAAGACCACTCTTTATCACTTAGGAGTTGATATTATCACCGGCGAGCTGTGCCCTAGTGATAATACTGCATTGCCTTACTCTTTTGTAATATCTAGCGTCAAGGATATATTTAAAATTATCTACAAAATTTAGAACGTCAAAAAAAAAACAATATTTTAGTCGCTATCAATAAAATCAATGGAACAAATTCGAGTATCGATTTCCAATAGGCCGCCATTTTTCTTGGCGTTATCTCCACTGAATTTAATACCTTCAAAAAATTATATAATACTCACAACTGGTTTGCGCTGATACCGCTCCTACCACACAAGCAACTAGAAAAACTTCCTTAAAACCCATTTTTGCACTGCACAAACACTGTAGGAATAAATCCTACGTGAATTTTTAAAGTCCTGCTGCCGTCGACTTTACTGTAGCGTGCGACACCGTTGCCCTCAATGGCTAATCTTGTTTAAAATGTATGAGTAGTATAAAGCTCGGTTTATCTTATCTACATTTCGAAATTCAACGTAAAGGTGGGTGATATAATAACTGATAGTGTGATAACGATGCGTCGAGCGATTTATCGTGGCGCGGCGAGCGGTGTCTCGCAGGGTAGCGTGTTAGGCCCTCTGGCCTTGGGATTTTTTTGCCATCAATTTTATGGGATTATTTGCACTTAGCACTGAACTTTTTGAAGGAGAAGATAACATTTGTCGCGGTTAGTTTTAGAAGCTTGTAGTTAAATATAATTTACCTAAGTATCGTTGGGTTGAAATGAGGGAGACATTGGATTAGTCATTGAAATATTTGTTAGATTTCGTAATATTACAACATTTTATGAATTTGAAATCCTGTTGTATTGCATTCCTTTTTTAATTTTAGATTAAAATGCCAGCTACGTTAATTTGATACACTGATACAATAATTATACCTACTTGACCGAAGGACAAGCATTATTACCTGTCGACTATGACCAACAGTAAACAATGCGTGTTCAACGAATTAATTATCTCAATCGAGAACCTACTATTACAAAAGAATGCAGGAGTTTGCCTGCAAACCAGATTATCCATCCGTTTTGGTGGGCTATTCATCAGCAAAATGGCTAGTGTAAACCTACCGGCGTTCCTGTCTTCGGTCCACAGCATTGAAAAGTCCTGCCAGGGTGGCGGAATTTGTTCGAAAGAGTCACCGCGGCCCTGGAACGCAAAGGGCTTTTGAAGGAACAGTGAGAGTCTGTCTCCCCGTCCCGCTCCGGCCAGAAAGGGAGGAGTCATTTGATGATTTCATTAAAAAAAGGACGTTACGTACTGAAATTACCCGCACTCCGGAAGTCAGGAAACAAAAGGAAACGCCTGGGTGCAGTATATGACACATTACGGATTTATTTATTCACTTTTCATCACAACTTGACTCATGAAAGTAATTGATACTTTCAAGCCTGATAAGAATAATACTTTTGAGGAATTAATTTTACTCATATCGAAGCAAATCCTTCTGTCACAGAGCAGAATGAAAATGTTGTATTTGATAAGTAGAATTCCGGATGAAAATGCCAACTGTGGAGACCGACAAATATAAATGTAACCCTATTAAAAATTACCCCTATGTCCTAAGATAAAACCGCTTTACATCCTGGCTGTGTGTGTCGGTTTGCTTTGCGTAGATGGTGCCCATCCACGGGCTTCAGAATGCGTTGCTTAACCTCGACGATCGACCCGTGCGGCTGTTATTATTTAGCCACGTGCTCCTCTCAGAGCGGTTACGCACTGCATCTGATCCGAATCCGTGAAAATACGTTCCGAAGTAGTCATAGAACTATTTGTATGGTAGTTTACGCACTTGTTCCGACTTCCGTCGTCCGATTCCTCTCCGTCATCCGTTAGTCTCCAATTCGGAAGAAATATTGAAGAACCGAAATAGCCGTAGTAATGTTTGTACGTACATTTTCGGATTACCTCGCGTTCAAATCGGACATATCCAAAGATGGCCCCTGCATAGCTTTGATTTGGATCAGAGATCGGATGCAATGTGTAAGCAATATCCGAATTCAGCCCGAGCTTTTTAGGCTTCATATTTTTTTAATGTATTTTCACCGATTACTCGAAGATGTCTGGACCAATTTGGTTTTTTTTGTTTGAAAGTTTATTCTTCCCAGGTGGTCCCATCATTGTCAAGTCAGGATCTGGTGATAGGTTCCTGGAGTAATAGAGAGAACTCTTCTAATTTTATAGGCACACTTGAAGCGAGTTGAGTAGTTTTTGGAAGAGTACTTTAACGAATTTGAATCGGATGTAGTGCGAAAAGCAATATCCGATATAGGTCCGAGTTTCTTGTATCCGTATGTTCACGGATTCGGATCGGAAGCAGTGCGTAACCGCTCTTCGTATGAAGATTTGTGACTAAGGTATAAACCGGAACTGAAGACAGAAATAAAGTGATTCAAACATAAACAATAGAAGTTTCTTTGAATAAGGAAAAGTCAGGGAAAATTGAATAATCTTCTGAGAAAAATATTGGAAGTAGTTAGGTACCTAGTACACTGTATTGATAACTCTCATGGTTATAAAGTCAAGGAAATAAGGTTTAAAATCGTGCAGTTTTTTAAATGTCTGCCATAGGATGTAGTTGGTTCGAAGTATATAATGTATCCGTTGACATGTAACAAGAAAAAATACAGAAGTACTAAATATATTAGTAGGTTTGGTGGCGCCGGGCGTCAGCCGGATCGCTCAACAGATCTACTTCGCTATTCTTTAAATACATTGTGACTCTCGTGGGAACTAGTGCAGTGGTTTCCCGTTGCCTTCTGCACCAGACATTTTAAGGGTTATTTAGCCCCTTAGGCCGCTGCAGCCTCTTCCAACCCAGTTGCCAGGATGGGTGTATAGTTATCCCGCTATTGCTCGGTCGCCATAGCCTCGTTCGGCTCATAGGGCCACCACGGCTGTCAGATGACAGCCGCCGCCTTGTAGCGCGGGCAGGTGAGGATGACACTTGGGGCCGGAATGATGTTATGTCCGCTCTCCCCCTTACTCCCCCCACTTAAAAAGGAATAATCATCATTATAATTGTTTGAGTGTTACTACACCAATTGATCGATTGGTGTAGCTTTCGCTGATTGACGGATACTGCGCGACGTAATGTCAAACTGTGTATTACCACAGACACGGGTTGGTCTACGCTCGCAGGTAGTTTGTTTTAATGAATCAAAGTCAAAGTCAAAACGTTTATTTCAATTAGGCCAAAACGGCACTTTTGAACGTCATCGTTTACAGTTCAGTAAAAAAAAAAATATTACATTAATAAGTGACTCTACTGTCCATTCGGAAAGGTAGATTGTTATGAAGAAGAACGGACAAGAAACTCCATAGTTACTCTTTTCAAATAATGATATTACAAAATTTGGTATACAAAAATTTATTTAATATTATGTGAGGACGATGCACCCAGAGTATGCTACTTATAAGAACAAAGTATCACCAGCAGAGGTAAACTTATTCATTTTCTAAAGAAATTTAGGTACATGTTACTCACATATTTACAAACATTGGAACCATTAATTAAACAGTGTGTGAGTCAACAGAAAAATAAAAACAAAAAAAAAGAAACAGTAGGTATATCTATAAAGTTAGTACATAAATCAACCAGTTTGATTTTGTCTACACCCTTGATTGTCCTATGGAGCAGGACCAGCATGTTTCCAAGCATTCTTATCCTGAATGTAATCTTCTAATTTGTAATATGCTTGTTTTCAAAGTGTACTTTTAACATAAGTTTTAAATTTTCCTTCATTTAGTTCGAATATGTCAGAAGGTATTTTGTTGTAACATTTAACACAATACCCCATGAAAGAAGTGTGGACTTTAGCTAATCTAAAAAATGGTTGATCTAATTTGTCTTTATTTCTAGTATTAAAATTATGTCTATCACTAATTTTACTAAAATGATGTCGTATTTTCCGCACATATACTTACATAATATTTTCATAAATGAATTGGAATGAAGAGCATTGGACATATCAGCACGGATAATAAATATCTTTCTTCGGGTGACTTCGGGCCCGGTCGAAGGAGCTCGCAAAGCAAAAGCAAAGATATATATTATAAATAACTATTATCTATAACCTTTTTTATGATATTTAAATTTGTTCGAAATTAATGCATTATTTGCGAAATAGTTTTATCAACATAATATTAAATCCTTATCCAAATATATATTTTTCTGATTTACGTATCAAATGAGTAGGTTTGTGGAGTACCTACTAAAAAGTCGCGGGCGAAGTGCTAGTAATAATATATGATAGTGTATCTTTATAGGTAAGGTAGTGTCTGTGGGCTGAAGCCTGAAATAAAGGGGTTATAATATTAACAATTATTATTGTATATCCGATGGAAACGCACCCTCAACTACTCTTTTGGTATTACTGTCCTTTCCCTGTTCACTATCAGATAGTACCAGCGTGATATCACCGTTCAGATAACAAGCGTTAAGCAAACACAGCGCTGATCAATACTGTACCTCGAATCTTATCTACCTGATGATAACGCTACAGGCTTAAGTACATGCAAACGTAAAAAATGTCATGTCGGAATTTGACCTCTAGGCAATGTCTTTGAATTTATTCATAGCGCTTAGGCGTCCCTTAAAAAAACAAGCCACTGTTGGCTGCGTCTTCGGAGGATAGAAAGTCGGAAAGTTATCGAAAGGGAAAGTACAACCAGGATACAGGACACTTTTGTCCTTATTTAGGCCATGGTCTTCACCTGTGCCAATTTTCATCTAAATCCGTTCAGCCTTTTTTTTTTAATAATAATAATAATCACGTACATTATAGATATAGCAGTCCCTAACACTCATAATATACAAAAAACCATCACAGAGAAAATCAGGAAGTACACAGAGTTACAAGAGGAATTTACCAGAGTTTGGAAAATAAATAGAGTCACAATAATCGCAATAGTAGTATCAACACTTTTATTGCACTCAATCTTTCTAAATATACATACCTAACTTTGCAAAAAGCTGCCATGTTAAATACTTGCCGAATAGTTAGAAAATTTTTACAACTTGATTTGGATAACGATTTTACCGCAGTGCAGAGTAATTTGCCATCGAATAATAATAATAACTAGGATCTTCACCTTGGTTCACACCCGTGAGATTCTAGCAAATACCAGGTACTTACCTGAGAAAAAATTAATAAAAAAAAACCAAAATAATAATAATAATAATTTATTCATTTGCAAACATGGGTATTTATACATTGATGTCATAAGATAAAAAGTTCTCCATATTTTGCCAACATAGGGGCATGCAAATTATCATAATTTAAAATGAAATAGGTTTTAAAAAATAATCATTACAGTACACAATACAAAATTATTAAAATGTCAAAAAATTTACATCACAGTAAAATATTATTAAATATCAAATTATGTTGTCAAGAAATATATGAAATCACTTGTAACAAATCACAGCATTAATACAATGTCAAAGTTAAATAAATCTTAATGTCAAATAATGCAATGTCAAATAACTTTTTATAATAAAAATAATGATACTATGTCAAAATTAAATAAATATCAATGGCAAATAGCTTACAATTTATCATTAAGGAATTCGTCAATGGTATAATAACATTTCTCCAATAATAGATGTCTTAATTTATTTTTGTTTTGAATAATATTTAAGTCCTTAATCCCATTTGGTAATTTATTAAATATTTTTGGGGCCATACAAAGTATGCTTTTGTGCATCAAGGCGGTCTTTGAAGGTCGACCGCATAATTCATGTCTATATTCTTGTCTAATCATTTTATAGCGTTGTTCAGAAGCTTTTCTGAATAGGTGCATGTTCTTTTTAACAAATATAGCAGTCTCAAATATGTACAAACAAGGTAAAGTCATTATTTTTAACAATACAAAATAAGGTTTACAGCTATCAGTTATTTTTATACCGGTGATGGCCCTAATGCATCTTTTTTGTGATTTGAACACCATATCTTTATTGCAGGAGTTACCCCAAAACATAACTCCGTAGCGTAGTATGGAATCGACATATCCATAGTACGCAGTGACTGCCGAAGTTTGATTGACAACTTTCTTCAGTTTATATAAAGCAAAAGCAAACTTACTAATTTTTTTAATTAATATTGAAGTATGTTCTTTCCAATTAAGTTGATTGTCGATTGTTAAGCCCAAAAAAATTGTATTTGCTACTTCTTCAATTTTTTCATTATTAAAACTTACATTTAATTCCTGATTAGCTAATCTTTGACGAAAGTTCATAATTTTGGTTTTTTTCAAATTTATTATTAAGTTGTTATGTTCTAACCAGTTAACGGCTTGTTGTAATGCATGGGTTATTTTAGCATCAAAGTCATTTTTATTTTTGTTTTTGTCAAGTTTAACAATGATAGTACTGTCGTCAGCAAACAATGTCATAGGATTGGGTGTATTCTGAGGAAAGTCATTTATATATATAAGAAACAACAAAGGCCCTAGCACACTGCCTTGGGGCACACCATAAAATATTTTCCGTTATTTGGATATGTATTTTATAACGGTTTTACTTAATTTACAAATTCGACTTATTTCTGTGTATTGTGTCCTATTTTTTAAGTGAGAATTTATGAGTGATAAGACGTTTCCTCTTATCCCGTATGCATTTAACTTGCTCAGCAGTATATCATGGTTGACCAAGTCAAATGCCTTGGTCATATCCATGTATATTGCTGATATTGGGACTATTTCATTCATGTTAGGTATTATATCATTAAGAAAGTCATATATTGCCATATTTATTGAATGCTCTTTCCTAAAACCTTTTTGTTCTTTTACAAGTAAGTTATGTTTGTTAAGATAAGATTCTATGGATCTATAGATCCACTTTTCGAATATCTTGGATATTACTGGAATAAGAGCTATGGGCCTGTAATTTTTAATGTCTTTCTTATCGTCCTTTTTAAATAATGGTTTTATGACAGTTGGTTTAAGCTTATCAGGGTAGGTTCCAGACTCAATACTTAAATTGATTATGTAGCTGAGGGGATGTGATATTATTTCTGAAACATACTTTACAACCTTAGTCGAAATATCGTCGTATCCTACACTATTTTTATTTTTTAAGTCTTTTATAATTTTGTTTACTTCATCTGGAATGATAGGGGCTAAGAACATCGACTGTCCTGTGAAATTTATTTTATTGTCAGTGATCAGTTGTGCCGAAGTATTGGAAAGTTTTTCTGCTTGGCTTATGAAGTAGTCATTAAACGTATTTGCTATGTCTTTGGGTGTAGTGTATGTAACTCCGTCATTAATTATTTCTTTAATATGCTCTGGTGGAGAGTTGTTTCTATTTTCATTAATTATTTTCCATGTCATTTTCGATTTATTATGTGCTGTCTCTATTTTATAGTTATTTTTTGCTAATTGGGTCAATTTTATAATTTTCTTAAGTCTGTTTGAATAATTTCTAAGTTTTGTCACGTTTATCTTAGATGGATTTAATCTATGATTCTATAACAATTGTCTTTTTATTTGGCTACACCGTCTAATACCAGGTGTTAGCCAATTTGGATTTTTTATTAATTTTGTTTTTTTGTAGATAATTGGAAAGCATAAATTATAAAACAATTGGAAAAGTTCTAAAAAGTTGTTATACGCTACGTTAGGGTCTTTAGTAAGATACACATCAGAAAAAGAAATTGATTTCAAACAGTTTTTGAATTTTATCAAGTTTTCATTACTATAATCGCGTACTTTTATATTCCAACTTTTAATTAAATATGTCTTTTTTACTGGAAGTTTCAAAGTTTGTGCGGTATGATCCGACAAATGCAGATCAGGAACATTATGAGTACATTTTCGTGAAATATTATGTGCAAAATTATCAATACAGGTATTGCTTTGTAATCTAGTTGGTTGATTAATTTGTAAAGATAGATTGGACTTCAATAGGAAACTAGTAAACTCAAGATATACTTTGTCTTGTTTTAAAATATTAATATTGAAATCACCACATAGAATTACATTCTTGTTCGAGTTGTAACAGTATTTTGATAATATAATGTTTAATTTGGAGTAGAACACTTCTAAATTGTTTAACTTTGGGTCAGGTGGCCAACACTGAACCACGAAAAATTTGAAGTTTTCTCATGCAGTCATATTCGAATTTAACGTTAATTTTTTTCATTTATACGATTCAGTGTCTATCAGACTATAACTTTCTTTACAAATTTAAGCTTAAAAACTGATAGATTTGACATTACACAGTGTTTTAAAAAAAATGGGAAATGGTTCACTGTGTACACTATTGGGTACACACTGATCCATGATGAAGTTCACAGTGAACCACTGTTGGATACAGTGAATCATGTCGTATTAAAACGAAGCTAAGTTATATTTCAACCGTGTTCATTGGAGTAAATGAAAGCTCATTAATTAAAACACAATATTTTTCATATTTCCAAAAATATTGATTAAAAATGTATCAAAATAATCAACAACTTAACAAAATTAACAATACAGGCACATTGCACATTCTTTTCTAAAAATGAGGTTTTTAAGTAATTGAGATCAACTTAAATGCTGTCAACTAATTAGACACTGTAATTAAAAAAACTACTAAAATTACAAACCTACTATAAAATCAGTCTCAATGTTGTAGTAATTATTAGAAAATAATCAATTAATAAAGTGAATCGCTATTTCACTTCTGAAACTATTACTAACTAATAATTAAACTTCAGAAGTGAAATATTGACTGGGAACTTAAGCGTCGCTTGGCGATGACTGCTTCCTTCTATTTTTGGTTTAGGCAAAATATATTTAATATCTTTTTTTGTCACTCCTGCACAATCGGTTCAATCGGCTCGGAAAACTTATGGTAAATTTTACTTTTAAGTTTTAAATATTACACAATAATGTCATTTTGATCAGTCGTTTCTTCAATTATCTTACCAATATAAAATAGGTATTTTATTTTTCTTCTCTGTTTCTAGCAAAATAATGACAATCATATCCCTAATAATATTATTTCTCCTTCTTCATTTTCACTCAGAAAAAAAATTTCTTTTTTGCATGTCTTCTTTGCTGTGCCTTCCTATCTTCCGTTTGGCAACTTTAGTTCGACCCATCCTAAAGCATAAAAGGATATAAATCTTAATAACGAATGTCGATGTAACTGTGGTGATGATGAAATGAACCACGGTTCACTGTATATCCTACTATACTGAGTCACTGTGTACCACCTACATCATTTAACAGTTGAGATATAATAAAAAAATATGAATTAGGTTATACTAAAAACATAATAACCATAAGATTGGCAAAGAGTAACTTTATATGTGTAGTAAATACAGTAAGAAAATCTAATAAACCACTAGTTTGAGGAACAAAAACAAAACTCACCGTTTTTTAACTTTTTGCGCGGGAAATCACAAAACGTCCCACCACATGGCTGCTGTTAGCGGGCGCTCGCCGTCAACTGGGGAGCGAGGGACGCGGTACGCGACACGTTTCTACGTGTCGGTTGCATAAACCGGTAACCACTAGTTTAGGTTATACTAATACTGGTTCTCTGTGTACTACTGGCTCACTGTTGGCCACCTGACCCTACTCTGTATATACAGATAATGATTGTGTTATGTTGTATAAGTTCAATTGCGCAAACTTCGACAACGCCTTCAATTGACATTTTACTCACATTCGTAAGTTCTTTATATTGGAGACCAAATTTTACTAAAATACAGGCTCCCCCTCTTTTCGTGGTTCTTGTATAGGAAGCGGCTAATTTATAATTAGGTATTAGAAGAAGCTCCTCGTGACCTCGCTCCATAAAGTGTTCCGTGACGCAAATTATGTCCATACTATTTCTTTGTTCGGCTAGTTCTTGCAGGTGCAGTGTTAGTTGATCCGCCTTGTTAATGAGTCCCGCGATGTTTTGATGCATAATCATCAAATAATTATAGAAAAAACTGGTCTGGATCCTTAATTTCTGAGGTAGAAGCATAAGATGTTGTCATATTATTTTCAGCATCGATTTCAGTTATAATCCTCTGGAGATTAGTGAAAATATTCTTCATCCCTGTTCCATTTATGTGTCCTTGTTGCGCAGAAAACATTTCATAGCCACAAGTTAATTCTGCATTGGAGTCTAGTAAATAGCCATATTCGTGAGTTAAGTTGTCCAGATATAAGAGATTATTGTAAGTTTCTATTCTTGCATTATATATAGTGGTATAATAGCCATATCTGTAGGTCGGAAGGCAAATTATTACATTTGTGGCGTGATCAAGGAACGTCCAATCATACCTAGGTGCAGTCCTTGCTAAAAGGTTGGGTGTATTGTGTCAATTTCATTGCAATCAAATTATTGCAATTAAAGTGAAAAAGATGAATGAAAGTGAGAAGAGTAAAAAAAAGATACTTTTTCAAATTATTTTCATAATTAATTAATTATGTTCATAGATTCATAATTTTCTAATAATATCAATGTCAGCACTTTGATCAGATGCATTGAAAGAAACGTAAGATCCGTCACCTTGAAATGTGTGTTGCCATGTAAAACTTGTAAATTTCCAAGAGTTTTTCTTGGCTGAAGAATTTGCTGCCAAACAACATTAAACATTTTGTCTCATCTATCACAAAAAAATAACACTAATTGAAGGTGTGTCGATATGGTGCCAGTCTCGATCGGATCGGATCAAACTTCTACATCAATGTCATATCCGTTTAACTTAAATAAATGAAAGTCTATACACACAAAATCTTTATAAATTAATGTCTTTTTCTTAAAACAGCTTATAATTTCACTGTACATTTATTTTCAAAAATGTTATGACTTTCGGTATTAGACCCATTAAGTATGAAAGAGTTCCGAACTGGTAACATTACCTTCTAAGTACGAAAAACGTGCGAAGCCATAAAATAAAAAAAAATAAATAAAAGTATGAAAGAGTTCCGAACTGGCAACATTACTTTGTGAAAATGTCAGTGTCAATGTCAAAAACTGTCCTGCTCTGCGACCTCTGTCAATTCCACTTTGACATTTCACAAGTTGCACACGCTAGAAGTAGAAATACCTATTTACAAAACAAACAGTTAAGTTAGTTTAGCTTTTAACATGGCAGCAGCATCCTCAGACCTGGCAGGACCGTCATCATCATCATATCACCCTTCACAGGACATCGGAAACTACGATCCCATGCAGGATTGGACTGAAGCAGAAAAATACCGTTTTATAAAATCACTAAAAATCCATGGACCCGAGGATGTAAAGACGATTGATGAAGATGTTGTGACTAGAAGCTATGAAGAAATTAAAGCAGCCATTGAGTATTGTATTAGGCGAGCCGAACAACTTCGTAAAAATTCAACAAATAAGGTAGAGCAAAAGTCGAAGCGTCCAAAAAAAACTAATACGCCGTTGGTCGACTGGGGGAAATTGTTGACAGACAACTTGTCTTACAACGAGCTTCGCACCGAGACTCCAACCGCACTACACATGATCGCTGACTTGGAGAGGATCCCTCCACCCGAATGCACGGACGGCATAGACTTCAGACAGGTCTACCACCAAATTGCAAACGCTATGGAGGGGAAACCGTTGAACGCAGACTTGGGTACCGCTGCAGTTCTTCACAAGTGCCTCATTGAGACCGCATTGTCAAGCAAAGCATTCATCAGGACAGCGGCTCTCAGAAACATCATTAATAATATTGATTTGTCAGAAAGGGAGATAAATATGTTCCCACGACCAACTGAAGATCATGAACTGGCCATCATCCGTCATTTGGCTTCGCAACGGAGCTACAATCCGCTGAAAGTACCCGAGGATTATTTGAAGCCATCAACTGTTATTGATGACAAGAAACCCAAAATTTGAAGAAAAAAAAACATTGTTTTTTTAAATATTATTTTTGTTTTCAATCATACACGCATATATTGGAGTAGTTATTGCTATGGTAACCGTATAAGCCACTTGGCAAGCTGATAGTGACTGACTCTGATTACGCTGAACAAGGACAGCGCACCCCCAGTGCTATCAGAAATCAGAAATCATTTATTTTGCGAAGAATGTGGGTATACAAAATAAGATGTCGATGTTTTTAATAAATGTTAGTTCCAACACACTCTACCTTCCGGCATGCAAAAGTAGAAAAAACTTACAATAAATTCAAACATAATAAAAATTTAAATTAAAAAAAAGAATAGTTAAATGACCTTGGATCATAACAAAAATTCACATAAATTATTAACACAAAAAAAACAACAATCTGAGATCATATTGACTCCTTTACAAATACAAAAAAAAACTACATAACATTACATTAAATTACATAATATAACAACATTACATTAAATTACATTATATAACAACATTACATTAAATTACATTATAAAACAACTTCACATTAAATTTGAAATAAAATATGATTAAATAATATATCATTATAATCTTTTATCATTCAAAAAATCTTGTATGGAATAATAACATTTGTCCAAAAGTAAGGATGTTAGCCTCTTTTTAAATATGCCTAATGGTTCCTTTTTATATGCATGAGGTATTTTATTATAAATGATTGGCCCCATTGATAAAAAGCTTTTTCTTAATAACGCTGTTTTGTACCTTCCTGTGAACATTAGATTTTTGTATTGCGATCTAACAGATCCCGGCCGTGTTCTAATATCGTCCATTAGGGTAAAAAGGTGTAAATTTGTTCTAACAAACAATGCAACTTCCAATATATATGAGGACGGAGAGGTGAGTAATTTTAGAGACTTGAACACAGGTGCACAACTGTCGGTATTTTTAAGACCAGTCATTGATCTTATGCAACGCTTCTGAGCCTTGAATATCCTCTCCTTCTCAGTACAGTTACCCCAGAATATAACTCCAAATCTCAAAACTGATGCTACCAGACCATGATAAGCTTCCAGTACGGTGCGAGTGTTTACTTTTTTTGTTAGGTTATAAAGTACGTACGCTGACTTGCTTAGCCTCTTACAAACTTCCTCTGAATGAGGTTTCCAAGTCAGTTTATCATCAATTAGAATGCCAAGGAATTTTGTAACATTTGTCGAGTCTACTATTTGTCCATTGAATTCCACATCATTAATTACAGGCCCTAGGCGCTGATGAAAATGCATGACTTGTTTTTTTAATACACTTCTCATCAAAAAAATCGAAACACCTCGCAGTTTATGATTTGATAAGGATTATCAGAAAAATGTGTATATTTAGGAATAAATGTAAAATGTCATTTAATAGTGAGTAGTATGAGGTTTTTAAATCCTAATGTTAATGTTCTAAATTCAAATTAAGTCTTCATAGGTTTCGTATTTTGTATAATGAGTAATTTTTACCCTGTATGGAATATGAAGGAAATGGGTAAAACAACACGCGTTAATGAAAAAAAATGTGAGAAACGTTTATTTAATAACTTGTATTCCCTCCGCGAGCTCTTATTACTGCTTCCATACGGTTCTTCATCGATCGGATGAGAGTCACGATCACATGTTGTGGTATATTATCCCATTCCTCTTGGATTGCATTTTGCAGCTGGCTAAGTGTTTCTGGGGCTGGATCTCTTGCTCGAATTCGTCTCTTTAATTCATCCCATAGATGTTCAATGGGATTCATGTCCGGGCTTCTTGCTGGCCATACCATAATGGAGATACCGACTTCGGTAAGATAATCTCGTACGACGCCCGCGGTGTGAGCTCTAGCATTGTCGTGCATGAATATGAAGTCGTTGCCAATAAAATGTGCATAGGGCATCACATGAGGTTCAAGACACTGTTCGATGTACCGATGAGAGTTTAGTGCAGGCAGCCGTGGCCCAGATACAAAGGCAAGTTCTGTCTTACCGTCGGCGCTGATTCCTCCCCAAACCGTCCACGAACCGCCACCATAGCTGACCTTTTCTTCAATGCAGCATTGTGCAAAGCGTTCTCCATCTCTTCTGTAGACCTTGTTCCTTCCGTCGTTACCATACAGCATAATTTTACACTCATCAGAAAACAGTACTTTGCTCCACTGAAGGTATGACCAAGTTAGGTGCTCGCGTGCAAAGTTAAGGCGCGCTCTTCGATGGTCTGCAGTTAATTTCGGCCCATTCGCTGGCTTATGCGGTGCCAATCGCGTCCCTTCAACCTTCTTCTTATTGTAGAGTCACTTACAGCTACTCTTCGTACAACGCGAAGCTGCTGCTGCAGTTGAAAAGCGTTAAGGCGTCGATTTCGTAAAGAGGTTGTTACAATAAATCGATCATCTCGCTCAGAAGTGACCCGATTCCTGCCAGATCCTGAACGGCGCGTGAACGAACCAGTCTCCCGATAGCGTTTGTAGACTCTATGAACAGATGATAAGCTTAGATGCAATCTTGCAGCCACAACACGCTGACTAAGTCCAGAATCCAGCAATGCCACCATTTGGGCGGCTTCTGCGGGCGAAGTATCCATATGTTTTAGAAAAAAAAGTTTTTTCAGACGTCCCAAAGTCACAGTAAATGAAATAAGAAACAAAAAGTTTAAAGACAAGCGCTAATTTTAGTTTTTAAACGAGAAACGTACTCCAACCCTAAATACACATTTGTCTCAAAACAGTGATTAATTTCATTTATAGGATAAACAAATGAAATTCTAATTTCGAATTTTGATTTTTTTCTTCTTACTGTAATGACCAAACTGCCAGCTACACAATAATGTTTTTTTTTTCATGGAATTAATTCTCTTTTGTAAAAAATTAGGACAAAAACAATAAAAACGAAAGTGTTTCGATTTTTTTGATGAGAAGTGTATTTATAATTAAATTATTTTTATTAAGCCAATTTCTTATGTCTTTTAATGTAATATTAATGTCAGTGGCGTAATTTTTTATATTGCCGCATTTTACTATTGCAGTACTGTCGTCTGCAAACAAAACCATAGGTTGTTGGATATGGCGAGGCAAGTCATTAATATATAACAGAAACAATAAAGGCCCAAGTACACTGCCTTGGGGAACGCCATATTTTATTACTCTGTAGCCGGATAGATATTTATGTTCTCGTTTAGTTTTCACACATATCCTTGATATTTCTGTGCATTGCATTCGATTAGTAAGGTACGACCTGACTAGATTTAAGACATTGCCTCTAATGCCGTACGTGTAAAGTTTGTTTAAAAGCGCGTCATGGTTTACGTAATCGAATGCTTTCGTCATATCAGTATATATGGCGCATACAGGTATTCTATGGTCTACACTTGGCATTACGTTATTCAGTAAATCGTATATTGCCATATTAATATTTTTATTTTTCCTGAATCCCTTTTGTTCCTCACATAAGATTTTATTTTTTGTTAAGAACTTATAAACTGACTCGTATATAATTTTTTCAAACACCTTTGAAAACACTGGAATAAGGGCCACGGGCCTATAGTTAGCCAGGTCTTCTTTGCTATTTTTTTTATGGAGTGGTTTTATAATTACTTTTTTAAGACTATTGGGGAAGGTACCTGAACTAATACTTGCATTCATAATGTGACTTAGAGGTCCAGCAATTATATCAGACACAAATTTAACTACAGTCGTTATTACTCCATCATAGCCATGACTTTTTCTGTTTTTAAGTGCTCTTATTGCTCTAGCTACCTCCTGTGGAATAACTGGCGGCATAAACATTGAGTTCGGGCTATTTGCTATACTAATGTTATTGTCTGATTCTGGTTTTCCGTTTGATACATCTTGTACTTGGTCTATAAAGTAGTTATTAAAAGATTCAGCAATTCCCTGAGGGTCTTTAATTATTCTGTGTGTTTATTTGTAAAATAGGATCTTTAATGAATTTAGTGTTATTAATAATTTGCCATGCTGCTTTGGTTTTGTTCTCAGAATTATTTATAATATAGTTATTTTGAGCTTTTTGGGTGAGTCTAATAATTTTCTTGAGTTTCTGTGAATAATTTTTAAAAATATATTTATTTTTACGCGTAGGAGAGAATCTGTACTTCCACAGTAAATGTCTCTGTTTCCGACTACAAATTCTTATACCCCGAGATATCCACCTACTCTTTCTGTCTGGTTTAATACTAACCCATTTAGTAGGAAAGCAAAGGTTATACAATAAACAGAATATGTCAATGAAATTATCATAGGCTTCATTTGCGTTTTCGGTACCAAATACATCCGAGAAAGTAAGACACTGTATATAATTTTTAAATTTTATCATATTTTCTTTTGTGATCTCACGTTTTCGTACTCGCCACGAATTAATGATACATGTTTTTTTTACTGGGATTTTCAATAGTTGAGCTGTATGGTCAGATAGAGCAAGATCTATAATCTCACTTTTGCATTCTTGTTTAGAATTATGAGCTATGTTATCCAGGCAAGTTTTGCTCGTTAGTCGGGTTGGTTGATGTATTTCCAATTTAAGATTGTAATTGAGAAGTAGAGATTCAAAGTCCAATGTAAATCTATTCCTTTTAATTATGTCTATGTTAAAATCTCCACATAAAACCACCTTTTTATTTGAATTAGTGCATAATGTCTTCAGTAGAGCATCTAGGTTATCATAGAAGAGGTTTATATTAGACATACTCGGCGGACGATATATGCATATAATCATTATCCTTTGCTTAACTAGTTCCAACGCACAACATTCTATAACCCCCGTAACTGAAAAGCTTGATATGTTCTTTAATTCTTTGTATTCATAACCATTCTTAATTAGGATGCAGGAACCCCCACGTTTTTGTGTTTTTCTCGCATAACACGCAGCTATCTTAAAGTTAGGTATATTAATTAAGTTTTCGTGACCAGCTATTACAAAATGTTCCGTTATACGGATCACATCTACATCTATTTTCTTTTGTTGCAATTCTTGGATATGTACAGTTAATAAATCAGATTTATTAAGAAGCCCAGCTATGTTTTGATGCAAAAGATGTATGTGGTTATAAAAGAAAAAAATCATTCGCGTGAACTGTAGCGTCATTGAGTGGAGACTCTATATCAGAAGATAAAATTAGTTGTTTATAAGCATCATCTACAATCATTTTACTTAAATCTAGGATCAGGTCTTGTAAGTCTTTTAAAACAATATTCAAGCCTTTACTATTTAAGTTTCCAGGTCTATGGTTATAAGTCTCATAAGTGTACGGAAGATTTAGGTTGGAGTCCAAAATATACGCATAATTATATGACTCAATATCCATGTAGATTAAATGATTAAATGTGTCAATTCTACTATTGAACATTATGTTTTTGTTAACCATATATTTAAAAGTCGGGAGACATATTATAAAATTCGTATGGGTTAAAGTTTGCAATTTTTCTCGAATGAAAGTAACTAACTCTATATAATTAAGCGTCTTTCTGAAATCTTCTTCCCCGACATAAATAACACAGTAGTCGGAGTAAGTAAAGTTTTGTACTTTCTTATCAAGATTAACTAATAATTGCTTTAATCCACAATTTGGCATGTGATAGTGACATACATTAAAATTACTTAATTTAGTTTTTTGACTGATTGTGTATAGTCTATTTGACGTTTCACTACTTAAAATACATATATTATTCTTGGCAAAGATGGACTGCTTTTATTAATATCTCTGATCGGTGATGATTTGTTTTGCGGATTTTCAGTAGGGTCTTCAGCCGTTATTGCGCGATCATCAGGTATTTCCAGAGTCTGTGGTTCCTTGTCCGTGGTACTCTTCTTTTCCGTAACATTAATTTTATTAGTTTTTGGTGTTAGTATTTTCTTCTTTAGAGGACTACTGGTGAATTTTTTATACATCTCATTTTTCTTTAATAAATCGGCATTGGTTTGTTTCAGAGAGCTATTTTCCAAAGATAGAAATTCTATTTCTTGATGTGCGCTTTTTAATTGACATCTGAGGTTCTCAATCTCAGTTTTGAGTATGTTTACCTGCTTATCTTCCTCGTCCTCTGATATTTCCGGCATACTATTTGAAGTCTCATCCAATGTTTGAGAAATAATTTCGTTGGTGACATTATTTGGGTCTGATACAGTACGTGTGCGACGGAATGTTATATTTTCTAAGAAGTTCATGATGATTCAACAAATTTAAATTATCACAAAAAGTCACCCAGCGATGGTCGGATTCGAACTTGAGATCACAACGTTCGTAGAATTATGTTGGCTCGTACGCCGCTAAGCCACTCGTTCAGTTGAGCAAGTTATCCAATTTTGCGATATAGTGTCGTTTGAACTAGGTACGTAAATCTTTGGTTTTGTTCTAGATGTCGCTATTACAAACTTATGGACGCAGATGTCTCGTCCGGTTACGTTATCATTGCACTGCAGCAACAGTGTAAGTGGTTTATGAGGTTTTAGATAGATGGCGTTGTCATCAGTCCAAGTGTTCAAGTCACGTAGGTGACAGTATTTGAATAAAAAACGAATTTTTTGCTTGTAACAATTTTTGTTTCGACCACTTTTTTATCACCACTGACTATAAATAGTTCGAAATTATGATTGTTTTGTAGGCTATTGTCTTAAAATGTTGATGTTTACACTGGTATAACTTATAGCACTATCATTATTGAGATTTTTAGTTACTGTTTACACAATTGAGAATCAAAAGTTTGTGCAGTAACCCGGTGTTTTTCATAAGTGATAACACTGACACTGCTAGTTCACGAGTCTGTAATCACTTTTATGAATAATGCACTGTTAAAATACTGAGTTTACTATTATTTAAAATTATTTAATTACGAGCACAATCACATCTGATGTTTACTTGTCAGCGCCACCTGACGGAGGCTACACTGTCACTTATGCAAAAATTGCAATAATGAGTTAAATAATTATGTAATAACTGCCTTAAAGCACCCTTTTACTTGGTGCGATAATGTTACATTCGTTGTACAGATAATTTGACGTTATAGTAAAAGCTATTCATGTTGTCTAAATCTTGAAATATAATTATTTTTTGAGATGTCAAAGTTTTAAGTGCTTCTTCTGAAAAATTGCAATTTTGCATAAGTGACAGTGTCGCACCGGGGCGGGGTGGTAGGTATATTATAGTGTATTATCTATGGCGGGGTGCGATATGTTCAAGTATTCGGCATAATTATCAAACTTAGTAGATGCTATGTATGTGATTTCATGACAAATATTGGTGTCTATAATAAAACTTGTCTATGAATAATATGAGTTTTTTATTTATTTCTGGTTCAAGGTGGCTTAAGAAGAGTAGTTGAAAGATATGGAGGAGGCCTTTGCCCAGTAGCGGGACAAAATAGTTTAGAAAAAAAAAAACATTACTGGAAAAAAGGCTGCCAAACTAAAATAGGACTGGGCGGCGGGTTGCGCCACCCGCGTGCACGGTGGCCGCTGGGCAGTAGTCTCCACAAAGTGGGTGCCAGAGGATAGACGGCGAGGTCGACCCAGGAAGAGGGCCAACGCGCCTTATTTTTGTGATAGGAAATCATCAAATGACTCCATCCGCTCTGGGCAGAGCGGAAGGGAGTAGGTATCAGACTCTTACTGATTAAAACCCATCCATGTTCCTTAAAATGCCCTTTGCGTTCCAGGCCCACGGTGACTCTTTCGAACAAATTCGCAACACCTAGACAAATATCTGAATCACTAGTTTAGGGCTTAGGGTTTTAAGTTAAACAACCAAATTCAGTAAGTACGCTCAATACTCAGTGTTGGCACGTCCAGCCGGCACGGCGTGCCACGATATATGGTTGTGCCAGCACTTAGCTGAGCCATACATTTATTTGTGTATACCACATCTGAAAGGAGTTGGCGAGGCCTTTGCCCACCAGTGATACAATACAGGCTGAAATAAGTAATAAAGTACTGGTTTCTCCCAGCAGCTTCATCATCATGAAAGTGGAAAACTATCCCGAGGGATCAAAGTCAAAGCATTTATTTCAAATAAACCATTATCAGGTACCTTTGAATTGTCAAAGTCAGTCCGTCAAAAACATGAAGCTATTTGCACGTTGCAAAACGTTGATCTTTATGAAGAAGAACGTGCAAGAAACTCCACGGACTCTTTTAAATCATTTTATGTTTACCTACAAAAATCCTGGTTACATTAACGTTGTTGCTTCTATATATGAGAACAATTTAAAGAAAGTAAAACACAATTTATAATACTAAAATGAGCCAGTGGCAACTAAGGGATGACCAGTTTCCACTGACGGCGCCCGTTCACGAACATGACGCGTGCATCAGCACCATTCAGCTCAACAATTTTGAAGGGAACTGAATGATCCGATACACCGATCATCAATTTCCATAACCCTTTTATTCTGAAGGTCCTCTGTTGTACTAATTTCATTGTACAGACGCCAGCACATCAAGATCAACAGCATCACAACGATCTGTCCAATTTCTTTAATAGATTTTCAACTTTATCGGTGAAGTATCAGGTTCAAGGTTGATTGGGAAAATTTGACAGTTTCGGGTAGCTTGACGTAATGGCGTCTGTACTTAGATATTTTCTTTCTCTGAGTTATAGTATATCTCGTAGTTCAGTGTGCCTCTTAGAAATACCTACCAACGTTCGTTTTGGCGACGGAATCTCGTAGCAATTAATTGCAGCATCGGCGGCATTTATAAACCTTTTGAACGGCCGAGCATAAACGCATTGGCGTGCGTGCCCCCGACGCCAACCTGCAAACTCGCCGTACTTTTTGTCACATATTTGTGATGTTTGGCGTACAGAGCACGCGCTTGCTTGTCATAGATACGTGACAATGGCGTTCAAAAGGTTAAGTCCTCCAAAGTGCAGGGGCACTTGGGGCACTATAACGTGTAGCTCAGGTTCTGAACAGGGGCACCGCACTCACATTGGATATTCGACGGGTCTACATCGCTATTTCGTCAAGTTGTATGTGCTGCGGCCTAGGTACCTGGGTGTGCAACCGTTTGAGTGCTTTCCATATACCTATGCTAATGCAGTTCACGTGCAGATGGCAGATGTTCCTGGGGATTCAAGAATTCGAAAGCAGCTTCCTATGGTTGATCTTTTTCGTCATGTCGATGATTTTACAATCAGTAGACCTACACTGTACAAGTTATCCTACAAATAAGATTGATAGTTGTATCACACTAATATTACAAAGGCGAAAGTTTGTGAGTGTGTGTGTATGTTTGTTACTATATCACGCGAAAACGGCTGGACCGGTTTAGATGAAATTTGGCATAGAGATTGTTTGAGTCCCGGGAAAAGGACATAGAAGTTTTTATCCCGGCAGTATGTTCCCTTGGTACAATTTTCGACAATCACGTGGGCGGAGCCGCGGTCGGCAACTACTTTACAGTTATTGTAGTAGATAGTTGTTGTTGTTACAATAATTGTAGAACAACAATTAATAATATTTATAGGATTGCTGTAAAGTTTCATCAATGCCCGTTCAGTAGTTTTAGGGTGAAAGACGAACAAACATCCGTCCATCCTCACAAACATTCACATTTTAATATTAGTAGGATACATACGAAAGTGTTTTAACTAGGTATGCAGTACTTACCTACTGCGAATCAAACCCAGGAGACTACGCTCGGCTATCGTGATAGGCATTTGCCTCACCGCCGACGATCAGCGAGTAGCGAGTAAAACCAGATACGAGTTGGCGAGCAGCGAGAAGCGAGTGTGTAGTTCCGATAGTTTTGTCGCTCGGCTATAAACGAGTGCTCTTGTGCGAGGTAGAAATTACCGCTGGTTAGGTATCTCGGAACTTTGGTCTTTCGGTGTGAGTTCTGACTTTTGACTGCCAAGCGAGTATCGCCGAGGGAGTATTATCTTTGGTAGCTCTTGTCGCTGAGACAAACTAGTGGTGAGAGAGTTCTCGCCGCTAGTTTAAACAGCCAGTCAGCCATTTATGTGTCTCGTTTACTCACACGGGATCTATATTATATCTTTTGTACGTTTCCTCAGCGAGAAAATATTCGATTATCGCTTCCTCGTCGGCGGTGGGACAAGTGCCTAATCTTAAACCAAAGAGCATTCAGTGCTCTTTGGTTTAAGATAAGGTCTAAGAAGTCCGAAATGTAAACTTCTTGCTCCTTAAAGGTATTATATCTTTCTTCATTTTTCATAGACTAATATTTTGACAGTTGAAGAAGAATAAAATCCGTTATTGACATTCAAAATTAGAATGTCCTGAAAGGATTGTTTTCCATATTTTCTATGTTGGTTTAAAAAGTTGTATTTTCATTTCTATATTTTTTTATGGTTATAAAATTATTGTTGTGAAACACAACAAATATGAAAATTTAGTTCTGGAGAAAGAAATTTTTGTTCCAAATGAGAAAATTATATAGAATATTGCACTAGTGCCGGTGAGTTTTTTAAGCTAAAACGCTCCGAAAAGCATTAGAGGTTTAAAATTTACACTATGAGCGTCCTACGCCTGGCATAAGGCTACTAGACCGAGACCCGAAGACGTATGAAGGTCTTCGATATTGAAAAATGAGTTATGAAACTCAAATGGAGGTAAGCAGGACCCGTGGCAAGGTGTGGTGATGACAGGTGGATTAACGCAATATGAGTTGCATCCAAGGACTGGTAGAAGGAATGTTGGTCGTTCGACAGCGAGATGGGCAGACGGCATTGTTGCCATCGCTGGAGGAGAATGGCATCATGCCCCTGCATGGGTCTTGGCTCAGGAAAAGAGAGGACTACGCCCACCAGCAGCCGCAGTTATGTTTTATAGATCCTCCTTTTAAGACCGATTTCTTGTGGAGGGCAGATAGGCAGACGCTCCATGTAAAATACTGGTGCTCTGCTGTATCCGGTTATAGTTGGGAGAAAGCTAAGCAGATGTTGACGTGGTCACTACAGAGAATTTATTTTTCAGGCAAAAGATGGCACGATGTCGTCGAAAGCGGAAGTAAGTTGAAATACAAATTAATACGTTTGTTTTTGCTATCGGGGGGAAATCCTTCAAAACAGTGACGGATCCAGGGGGATCTAAGGGGCTCAAGCTCCGGGATATCTCGTGTTAGTCTCAAATCTAGGTAGCGAATTAAGTCAGTGAGGAATTTACGAAACTATTCCGAAGAGGATTGTTATGCGTTAAGCAAGATAAAATGTTTCTATGTGCTTTTTTAGTGTTTACTTTGCTTAACCCTACGCTCAGCGGGGCCAGACCCCCCCCCCCCAAACGCTGCTTCAAAAAGCCCATGTACTTTTAGGGAAAAACCAGGGACTTTGAGTCTTTTTACCTCGCTAAAACCACGTCGCTGATCACCATCAGGGCGTGGAAGGGGCTCCATTACCAAAAACCACTCCGGAACTCCCTCTGTGCAACGCCTGTTAGCTTAGGGCACTCTCCACATCCCTGGGGCAGACTGTAAAGGTAGTCTCCGTAGAAATAAATACGAAACCTAGATTTGATAAGGTAAATACAATTGCCTCGTTGGTCTAGAGGCCACACTCCGCGACAGCTGAGCAAAGTGTTATTGAGATTTTCCATTATGAATGGCTCATTAGCAGCTCGGAGTTTGGAAGTGCCTCGAAAAGGACGTGTAGCCGTTGGTCCTGCGCCTGATGTCTCTTCTGATTTGATGCTCGACTCATTTTTGGGGATCACCCATATAGCGCTTTTTGGTCGCAGATATGTTAGAGATGTAACAAGTCGCAACAGTTTCGTAACTGTTACGAAACATGGTGACTGTGTGGGGTTTGGTCTCTATGTGTAGTAATAGTTCGTACACAATTTGACCGGAAAATATTTCAGTAACTTGAAGTAGTCTTTATGTTCACACGTAACGTAAACATTTGTGTAGACTTATTTTTAAACTCTTCGTGTTTAGTTTGTAACATGTGTACAATCGAGTAAAAATGTGTGGTAGCGTCGTGGTCACCATGCTACTAGAATAATTACTTAAAATTTAAATTAACACGAAGTGTCGTAATGTTACGTCATTATTACTGAACAATATATTACTGAAATGTGAATTAAAAGTCACTGTTTCTAAAACTGATTCGAGAAGTGATCAAATGTTAGTACTATAGTAGGCGCCAGATAAATGTGGAATAAAGTATATTGACCTTTCCCTAATAACTGTTCATAGGTACCTGAACAATTAAATATGAATCGTTTTTCATTATTAGACAATGTTAAGGATCACGAGAGCTGATGATTCGGGACAGTTTTGTGTCATTAATTCCGTTTTTCAAATTAACAATGTCAATAAATGTAGGTGGGTCAATGACCGATATTCCACGATTATCTGGCGCCTACTATATACTAAACATAATTAATTATTATTAAGGCCTGTCCAAACGTTTGAGAATCACTGGAAGCAATAAACCATTTTGTGAATTCGGTAACTTTGTAACTACTTCTGGTTTCACGTCGACATATGTCGACATAGTCTAGTAACTTCCTGACCAGTTGTGACTAGAATATTTTCTCTAAATAAAATTAGGTTTTTTAATTATTTAACTATTTTGTGGTTCATTTTTGGTTCCATAATTATAGGTACTATTAAATATATTACAGCAAAAGCTTCCAAGCTCTGGGAATGTAAAAACTGGTTAGTAAAACTATTAATAGTTTATAAAAACTATTATGTTTATATCATACTAACAGGTTAAATCACAATTTTATGGTGGCGCATTGAAAATTTCAAACTATATGAACAAATAACACAATGAAATTCATTTCCCATGTAGATTTTAACTAAATAAGCTAATTAAAATATGAATAAAAATTTATCCTTCATAAACAGTGATGGCTGATGTTTTCTTTTTATTATTTTTTAACTTGTCAATAACAGAACAGACGGAGAACGAAAACGAATGAACGAACGAATGATTTTTGAGAAGTGGTTGCAGACTAGAACAATGTTACCACACAGCAATGTAACTTTAAAACCAAATGTTACTGTGTCGACTGTTCCCATTTTTAGTCGTAGCGACGGAACTAAGTACACTCAGCGACCAAAAAAGTGTTACTAGAATTAATAAGTGTGGACATATAGTGTCGAATTATTTCGTAACGGCTACCAAAAAGCGCTATATGGGAGAGGCTAAAATTCTACTAATTTTTAAGTAACGTTGGTATTCAGATCTCAGTCGAAATATGTCAAAAATGTATGGAAATTGAGGTGTTTTTGACAGATGCCAATGCGAACGGTTTTTTTTTGGGAACTTCCTTATTACGAATTACTTAATGTTTTTTTTATTTTTGTTTTTCAGAATGTGCAAAACGTAAGTAAATTCAATATTATCTGTAACGTAACATTTTATATTGGTTAGCAGTTAACGATACTGTTATTTTGAATAGCTTTCAAAGTTATGGTGTAGATCAGTGTTTCACAAGCATTATTCTGCTATGGCCCGCCAATTCACAAACTGCTCCTTCACTGACCCACTCAGCACTTTTAACCTTCCCCCTCCCCCGCTGGTTACATCAAGTAAAATAATACACATTCATTATTAGTATGTTTTTATTAATATTTTAAAATGTTTTACTAATGTTTCGATATCGCCTTGATTGCTATTTTTAAAACGGCGGGAATTCTTCGACCAGGTACTTCATTTTGAACCCGGTACCAAATGGGAAACGCTGGTGTAGATAGTAGGGTTTCCTCTGACAGCTGCCTCGATGCATTCGCACTGAAATGACGACCTTATCTTGGAGCTAGCACAGGGTGAAATATTAAATGCTTGTTCAGATTTATGGACAGTCCACACGATACAGAGTTTCAGAATTTTTCTGTGCAGACTAATGTTACCTAACATACCGAATCCGATGTCGGAATGATAGGTTTTTATTATTCAGAGTGCAATGTCTGTGCTGCTACAGGATATGCGCAGCCTAAGGGGGCGTTCAAGTATTACGTAACGCAATTTGGGGGAAGGGGGGGTCTTGTAAAACGTTACGATGCGTTACAAGGGCGGGAGGGGTGTTCGAACAACGCGTTACGTAACATTGTTTGTTTATTTATTTAGCCAAACAAAAATAAACATCATATTATTGTTGAAATGACATTTATTAATTAAACAATTTGGTAACATGAGAGTAGTAGACATAACTGTGACTTTTAGGTAAAAATTGTCACTTGGATGTTGGATGAGACGTAACGTTTAGGGAGGGGGTGGGGGTACAGATATACGTTACGGCGCGTTACATGGGGGGGGGGGAGGGAGGGTCAAGAATCTTCAAAAATTGCGTAACGTAATACTTGAACGCTCCCTAATGGTGGCGGGAACCATCACCGTAGCACTGCTCACTGAACAAACATTTCAACACGATAAGTATAACGGACAGTCCTCTGAGCAGAGCATACATGGAGGGGGAGGAGACGGTATCGCACGTGCCCAGGCACAGGCACAGGCGTCGCCGAAACACGGAGGCAAACAATAGGGACACCGAATTCGCTCACAGAGATCCTGAAGACACTGAGAGGACTGATTTGCTTCTGGAGGGAGGTTGGCTGGTTGGAATGACGGCCGCTATGGCTCACGCTCAATGGTCCAACATCAGGACTAAGTGCGGAAACCAAACCCCATAAAGAATAAAATAGAAATCTGTGGAGACAAAAGTCTATAATATTGTGTGGACCCGCTATTACGCGGTATTCGCTACCCAGCATGCGCGTGCAGTACGCTACAGTAAGGGTAGGCCAGCCCTGCCCAAAAAAAATTTTTTCATTGACGAAAATTCGCATCGTCAGTATCGTGATTTCAACCCTGAATAATGTGGTGTTTTTTTTTTGGGCATAATGTATGGGCTTGCCTACTGCACGCCCATGCTACCCAGTTTGTTTAACGATTTTTTCAATTTTTTCTTAGACGGTGCCGCGACAAGTCTGGGCGGTTTAAGCGGTGCCGGCCGTGCGACCGCCGCTACAGTGTACGCCAGAGTTGCTGCAAGCCGCGGCGCTGTGCCCGCAAGCGGAGGCCCCGCAAGAGGGGGCGCTCCTGCGGACGGCCGCGGTATGAATACCGGTAACTTACCGGGACTCCCTACCATCACCCAGATTCAAGAGAGCCGTAGGGAAACCAGCACTCTTCGAAAACACACACGACACAGACCGCGTTCCGTTTTCCGGCCCCGCCGCCGGGGCCGGTCGCGACGTCCCAGTAATAACCCTCCCCGACCTTTGATTACCGAGCCAGCCCGCGTCGCTGAGCCAGTAATTTTAAACTCCCCATATAATGCTACAACCCAGCCTGCCCCTTGCTGTTCCTCCCAAATGACGCCGCTAGCCGAGGTCCTTATCCCACAGGGGATGCCCTAGCGAGCGGTCATTTAGTTTTAGTTTTATTTTAGTTTGTACGCCCTGGCTGGGGGCCTTAGAGTCATTTAAGGCCACCACAGGATAGTCCGGTTAAGCAGTAACCAGCCTTAGTGTGCTGAACTGCGAGTGGTCATCGTCAAAAAAAAAAAAAAAAGGGACTCCCTCCATACCTTCCCATGGCCCGACCAACATACGTCATACGGGCCGAATCTTGGGGCTGCTGCGGACTTGGTCCTTTGGCCATCTTATTTTATTGGTCCGCAGGCGTTTTTTGATCCCTACATGTCTCCCATCTGGGCAAGTTACGAAACCACACCAAAATGTTCTTTGTCGTCGCCAGCCGACTTCTTGAGCTGCTTCTTAAACTTACCGGGACTATAGTAATTGCCCACGGCTACGTTCCCGTGCCGCAGAAATGATTTGTATGTCGCCCTCGTGACTTGCGAACTTGGCTGTCACACATCCGTGTGTCTAGCTAGATCCAGATCCATCGACACCAATCAAGCGAGCCTACTATACTGCTACAAACTTACTAAAACTAACTGTGTTTCCGAACGCATACAATCCTAATCTCTTCAAAATTAGAGTGAACAGGCTACTTCTGGGTAAGCTCGCTCCATCGTCGACTATGTCTCTGTCATCTATGACCTAGACTAGAGTCAAGAGCAAACCCATATTAAATTTTAAAAAAGGCTTACTTTGTGGCGACATCTATACCTCAACACACGAACTACAAAAATAAACCTGATGACCAGAGATCGGAATAGTTAGACTATATTTACGTAATGTTCGTGGAAGTAAGTAACATAAGAGTTGATAATTCGCAAGCTAGACTACACCGAGACTGAAAACCTGTTGGCTGTAGTTAAGTAGCTTATAATAATAATACTCACCCTCCCACACACACTTACTCATTTACACTCAACTCACCGGAGGCCATCACTATACAACTAATTATATAGTGTTATAGAAATATATTTTAATTCCCAATTGTCGCCTGAGACGGGGGATTGAGCGCTGATGTCAGAAATACAGATATTTTATATCTAGTTCAGACACAGATGTCCAATATCTGAACTTAGAATTGGACACTACAATTAGTGCATCACCATGTTATTTAAATGTCGATGCTTTAGAACAAATAAAATTATTATTATTTCCTTTTTTATTATGAATACCTCTAAATCGTAAACATGACGATTGTTTCCCGGGATTTAAGAAATTGCAAATTGTTTATTGCGCTTTGAATAGGTACATTTTAAAATAATTATTATATTGAATAATCTTATTATGTTTTTAGAGTTACCTACTAAAACTATTAAATTAAATAGCTTTGTTTTCGCACAACTCGTTTCTTCTTTTGATTCTTCAAATCAATAAATAAAATTGTATTTCATTTTATAAAGTTTATGTTTTTATAATCCCGGGTTTTAATTGTCATGATTCCATTTATGATTCCAGATTTTACAGGAGGTATTATCCACTCTATGTTACTTACTTCCACGAACATTAGGTAAATATAGTCTACCTATTCCGATCTCTGCTGATGACACACAAATCCTACATCACACTATGTAACATCTCCTCGCGATTTGAACATAGACAATCGCCCGTTTATGCGGGCTATATTTACCTAATGTTCGTGGAAGTAAGTAACATAGAGTGGATAATACCTCCTGTAAAATCTGGAATCATAAATGGAATCATGACAATTAAAACCCGGGATTATAAAAACATAAACTTGCCCGTCACATACAACACCCATCTGATCTGAGGATCCTCTCTTCTCAATGGAGGCTTGCGGAACTTTACACACTGTTCCGCATACCTCTATACTGGGCTATATTTTAAAACAAGCTATTTTACGCGGTTACCTATCGCGTCCGTTTCCGCTGGAACTTTGCTGCAATGCTGCTTTCCGAGATTAAAAGCACCCTTTGCCTCTCAGCGATTGTAGCTTTGTATCAGCCAATTCAGGGCAGTACAGCCCTGATTAGTCGTTTGCAATATGCAATGAAAAGTAATAACCAAACTCGTTTCTTAAATTGGACTGACTGTACCGTAATACCGTTATGCCACTGAAAAGGACTCAAATACACGTATTCTCTTCCTTTCAATTTATAACCCACTCTGTTCACCAGCTACCTGTGGCGCTGCCGCTCCCGCTGTGGGTCTTTCAAGCGATGCAGACGCTGCGATCGCCGATACCGTATCAGACGATCTCGCTCCTGTAGGTCAAGATAAAAAGCTGAAACTACAATCACTACATAGTCGGTAAGTAAATCATTAACTTCTTGCCTTTCATCATCTTCATCATCATCGTCATTTTCCTGCCTCTTTCCTATGTCACTCGGGGTTTACACAAAATGTATTATTTTTCGATTATATCGCGTCTACCGTCACACTATCACTAGAATCCTTTTCTTTGTCATTCCTCCCTCAATGTATATGTCACCGGAAAATGGCAGACTCCGTAAGAATATAAAAACTTAAAAAAAAAAATACAACCGACTTCCAAATAAAAAACACTAAAAATTATAAAATAATTTTAATTTAGGGAAGTGGTGTCAAAAAACGAAAAAAACAACCAAAAACACCGACTGCCAAAAATGTGTGTTTTTATTTGGTAGCCGGTATTTTTTTGTAATTTTTTTTTTTTTCACTTTCTTGTGGTTCACATGTGCTTACCCCTTCACAGCGTACCGGCGTGATGTTATGTTATGAACTGGAGTAAACAATAGAGAGACATGAGATTTCAGCAATCCCAGTCCATTTGCTATAATAATAATAATAATAATGTCATTTAATTCAGGTAACAAAGACCCATAGCAAATATACCTTACAGACTATCATACATATTAATAAAAACCACAAAAATATTAATAAACTATTGTACACGATGTGACGGCGTCGTGTTGTGCTGCGTGGTGTCACGTAGCCTTCCGCGGAATCGCCGATATACGACACCCTTCGGCCAAAACTCTTTCTTGAGGAAGGTCTCAATATGATGAGTCGGAACTCTCACCACGAATGACTTGAAATTTGTGTTGTGGCGTGACTCCAACTTCTCGACCCTTAAGGTCCAGCTGGTCTTCGCTCGGACATACTCCACGATCTCCTCAACCTTCGTGGTGTGATGTAGCCGGGGCACATAGAGCTGCGTCGTAGGTATTGCCGGACGCAGCATATTGGGTCCTGCCAGCGCGGTCCCGCACTGGTTCCGACTAGGAGGCTTCTTCGTCCTTTTCCTCTCTCTCTTTTTCTATCATTTATGGTTCGGTTGCCTATCTCCGAAGTTCTTCATCAGATCTTCACCAAATTGAAATGGAACCACTCCGAAAAAGTACTCTTCCAAAAACTACCTAAAGCGCTTCAAGTATGCCTATAAAATTTGAAGAGTTCTCTCTATTTCTCCAGGATCCGATCATCAGATCCTGATCATGGGACCACCTGGGAAGAATAGGTACCCTTTCGAACGAAAAAAAAAAATCTAAATCGGGCCAACCATCTTCGAGTAATCGGGGAACATACATAAAAAAAAAAAAAGGTTCCGACGAATTGAGAACCTCCTCCTTTTTTTGAAGTCGGTTAAAATATCTTGAGAGATTGTAAACTCTTGATTAATTGTCATTTGGAATACTTTTTACGGAGTTTGCCATTTTCCGGTTGCATAGCCATCGACATCATTCATGCTCAAAATTTTCCTGTCGTCACTTTCCTTAATTAAGCCAAGTTACCATCAAGATACGTATATTATGTAGCGATGCAGATCCGAACATATTCATTTTTTAATATGTAGGCTATCTAACTACTCCTCAAACGCTTCCATTTCCCCCAAAATCCCTAAAATCGTGCATAATAATAATACATTAAAAAATTTGGTCAAATAAATTCACTGTACTCGTACGCGTGTCTTTGCTAATAGTATAATTATGGGGCTATCCATTTTGTGTTACAAGTGTGGGGTGTCTGGCTGGACGTATCGATCCACATTGCCGCATAGCTCTATCCCTTTCCGTCACTTAGAAACATCCTTTACTAGAGTGAGAAAGAAACAACTATAGAATTGACCCTCCGATGCTACACAGGCGGGCACCGTTGCATGCAAAATCTATCTCCCTCTAGTGAAGGACGATTCTGATAACAGAAAGAGATAGTAAGGTCTGGCTCAACCCTAAAACTTGTTTATTCCCTTTTTACTGCAATGCTGCAAAGCTCAAAAGGATGACATACAGAGAACAATCATTTGAAATGAAAATTTGAAATACTCCGCTGACGTTAATACAATAAGTTACTCAAATAATCGATGCTAGGGGCATCGATTATTTGAGTAACTTATTGCAATAAGTCGGTAATGTGCTATTATGGACTTTTTATTGTTATTTCAAATACGGAACCTGTGGGTTGGGATACATCTTAGTAATTTATTTCACATTTTTCGTAGTTATATTTACAAAGATATCATGAAAAACACTTTTATTGTAGGGAAATTAAAAAACGAAATTATGACGAGAAAATTTTCTTTACGTATCAATACAAAAGTGTATTTCGTATTTAATTTGGGTAAGTTGCTATTACCGACTCATATTTTCGTTTGATTAAACGTGTCGTTGTACGAAAACGCCACCATGTCAGTCCGACTTCAGGATCAGACCACGAAACCTATCCTCCTGCAGCGGGGTGTGAGGCAGGGAGACGTCGTCGTTTCTCCGAAACTGTTAACGGCCGCAATGGAGGATATCTTCAAGGTTTTGGACTGGAGAAGGCTAGGCATTAATGTCAATTACGAGTACATCGCTCACCTTCAATTTGTCGACGATAGATATAGTAGTCATGGATGATACTATGGAGGACCTCAGTACAATACTCGATGACCTCAGTAGAGCTTCTGAAAGAGTGGGTCTTAAAATAAACATGGACAAAACCAAGGTCATGATGGTATATACCCATGTAGCATCCACTCCTATCAAGATCCGAGACTCACTCGTCCCAGGTAGACGTACTCGTCTACCAGTCCAGTTAGGTAGGGATTATTTCGAAAAAGAGGTCAACCGTCGAATCCGGACTCGGTTGGACGGCGTTCGGGATGCTGCGGGGTATCTTCTCATCTCACATACCGCAGTGTCTCAAGACGAAAGTTTATGACTAATGTGTGTTGCCAGTGATGACTTATAGAACCGAAACGTGGTCGCTCACAATGGGCCTCATCAGAAGGCTTAAAGTCACCCAAAGGGCAATGTAGAGGGCAATGCTCGGAGTTTTCTTGCGTGATCGAGTCAGAAATGGTGATATCCGCAAGAGAACCAAGTTTACCTATATAGTCCGAAGGATCGCCAAACTGAAGTGGCAGTGGGCATTGCTCGCAGAATAGATGGTCGATGGGGCCGAAAAGTTCTGGATTGGCGACCGCGTACCGGAAGACGCAGCGTTAAAAGGCCTGGTTAGGATCGCGGGTAGCCGATGGATGCTAGACGCTCAGGACCGGTTGGGTTGTTGTGGCGACACTCGGTTGAGGCCTTTTTCCAGCAGTGGACGTCTTTGGCTGATATGATGATGATGATTTTATTAAAACGTGACGTGTTGCTCTGAAATCATTTGAATACTTCGAGTGATTGTGATCTAAACAGTGTATTTAAGTGTTAGTGGTACAATCATTATTTATTTGTTGAGCTAATGTACAAAATATATTCAAAAAACCACAGGGAATTAAAAAAATGTTCGTGTGATACGAATGCTTCTAATGGTGGACAACGCGGTTGAAGGTAAGTGCTAACATACCTACTTTATAACTTCTTCTAGTTAACTGTTAATTTTAATTTTCGGTTGTAATGCTAAGTATTTTTCTTACTGTTTATTGGTTTTCTGCTCTGTATGCCACGCTGTCATAACAATGAGCGTTACGGGTTTGATCCCCTGTATCCCATGCAGCGCAGGAATTACTGTTTAAAAGGCAGGTATCTGTATCTTAGTAAACAAAATAAAGATTTGTGTTGCCTGCTGTGTCTTAAGGTCTTTTTTGCTGCATAGGTATGAATCGTAACCGCTTATCTTGGTATGGTCATGTGAAGAGGAGGGATAAAATGCACGTAAGTAATTAAAATAGTTTTGAATATAAATGTGGATGGATGGACAGGGAGAGGGAGGCCAAAGAAAAGTTGGATGGATTGTGTGAGGAGTGATATGAAAGAAAAGGGAGTTAGTGATAGCGTGACGGCTGACAGGACAGAATGGAAGAAAAAAACATGTTGCACCGACCCCAAGTAACATGGGATAAGGGCCAGGAAGATGAGGTATGAATCGTAGGTTCAATTAAATACCTACATGTTTGTTTATTCAGAGCCAGAGACATCTCATAGGAACTTAACAGAAACAAATAAAAATATATCTACGAGTACTTTAACTTTACTTACTTTACTTTTACTTTACTCATTCTACCTCTGCCGCAAGGTTTGTATAATCTTTTATGATACCTACCTAAGAGATAAATATCTATGTATGTAAGTTTATTAAGCTGCTATTTTAAATTTCAGATCCAGAATCAGATGCTTGGAAACATGCTGGTCCTGCTCCATAGGACAATCGAGGGTGTAGTAGAAAAAGTCAAACTTGTTTTATTTACTGGTGTACTTTCAGGTTTTTAACATGTAATTTAACTCACACACTGATCCATTGTTGTTAATTATATTGTAAATATGTGAGTACCATGTCCCTTGCTAGCAAACTTAATTTTATCTCTGCTGGTATTGCTTTGTTGTACCTATTAGTATATTAGTGTAATGTTGGATGCATTGTGCTCACATAATATAATCAATGTACCTATGTATACAAAATATTGTAAAACTTATATTTGAAAGGAGTAAGTATGGAGTTTCTTGTCCGTTCTTCTCCATAAGAATCTACTTTTTGCGAATGGACAACTAGAGTCACTTATATTTTAATTTTAAACTGTAAATTTGACGTTCAAAAGTGCCCTTTAATGGTCTAGTTGAAATAAATGAATTGACTTTGACTTTGATGCACTTTGCAAGAGTAGCTGTCAAGAATCTATTGCAGTAGAAACGTCTTAAAGGCATTACCACATTTTCAATATATTCTGATGGATGGATGTTATGGACAAAATAAAAACCCTTTACGTTTATGCTGCCAAATTACTTAGCATATCTATCACGCACGGGTTTTTTTAAACTGGGCATAGCCAAAACGAGGGCAATTTTATGCACATATGTATAGAAAAGGACCTATAGAACAAAGTTTTATACACTCCCGACCAAATACATAGTATTATTTTAAATGATAAAATCTCCGGTGAAACATATCGGCTGGAAGAATTAGAGCAGTCTAAATTTTACGATACTAAGCCGCTTGTTGAGCCCAATCATTGGCGGCGTGATGAAGACGGAAATATAATCCGATGGGCTGATGTGATGGATGTTAATGTTACGCAAGAAAGTAAGCTGTTCTGTAAGTACAATTTAAACGATACATATTCCGAGCTTCATTAAATAATTCCCACAATGCATTAAATGCTACACGAAGGGGACGAAAACGAACACAAGATGTATCCATAGGCTTAAATAATGTAGAGTTGCAAAATGCAAACCTTATGAGTTTTTGTAAAAGTGGAACAATTCCGCGATTTTACCATCCTGTTTATAAGTCATTGTCATATACTGATACCACGAACGATAATATAATTGATACGGATGAAGACTGATTAATTAAGAAATTCACCTCGTTAAGATTCTTAGTTATTAAATGAAATATTTCTAAAGCCTTAGTTGTTCATTTTGTGACGTTATTTTATTGCTGTGTTTAATTATCACTGAAATAATTATTGTTTTTAATAATTTCATGAATATTGACTTGGCTGTCGTCCCAATAATTATTTTAATTGATTAATGTTTCTTAATTCTTCTGAAAGTTAAGTTATGTTAATTTTCGACTCTGATTACATAGTTGTGATTATTAAACGTTATTATACTCATCGTTTTTTCTTGTAAACCTAGACATATTACAATTTATAAAATCGATAAAAAAATATTAGCACTGGATGGTTACACAAAAATATATTTCAGAATTTTCCTCTAAAAACAATGTTCTGTAACGATACTGTTACTGTGTCAATTTAAAATTACCACCATAACACTAATAACCAATTACGTATCGTCTTCAAGATGAAGAATTACGATGGAAAAGTCCGTATTGTAACGTTACGTATCAACATTGTTTACAAAGGGGGATGCCAAGCCGCCATAGTGATTTAGGCCCTGAGTGCCCGCCGACAAGTAACATCGAATGCATTGGGACTTCTATAAACAAAAGGACAAATAAATAAAGTACAATATGTGTAAATGTCAAATCAATGTTTTGCAACAAATTTTTATTTTTTTCCGGATTTTAAATTGGCAACCTAGAAAATGTCTGTTTATTTCGTTGTATCGTTTCAATATTTAAAATTTATTAAAAAATGTTACCGACTTGTATCGCGTCGTGAATAGAAGAGTTAATTACGTAAAATGTAAATTTTTTTTTTTCTATTTAAATTTCTTGGGCATCGCAAGGCCTTAAATCGGCATTCCCCTTTACGTGTTTATTACTTAAACAATTTACATAATATATTTTTTTAATAGTTATTTTCTTAATTTGCAAGGTTTTTCACGCGCAAAATTAAAAGTTAAAATAACAATTGAATTAACCAAAAAAATAGCTTTCGTTTGATGTATCAGTGACCTCAATACTCTGACTCGTTGAAAATGTATTCAACAAAAACCAAAACATTTCTCCTGAAAAAATTGAGTTTTACGATTACCGACTTATTGCTTGGATCGTCAGTATCATATAATTTTATTAACTAATGAGCAAAATTAAAATAAGCCTGTGCTACTCAGACTCGCGTGCAAGGGGTTCCGAACGAATTTCATTTTTGTAACATGTTTTTTTTTTTTTTGGAGCTGCTCACACACTTTAAGAATTTATTATAATTTAAAAAATATTCATAAGCATCTCCACAATTTAATCTATAAGTACTAAGTACCTGGATAATAATAATAATAAGCTAGAACAAGGAACAGTTAATTCAACAGAAGTACATAGCCTGCTGTCTCCCAAACTAGGCAAAAACCTGTATCTTGAGAGGCAGTATATTAAAAAGTATACATTCCTTGGTTTATAGCCCGTCTAAGACGGCGTGAACTCAAGAGAAAAATAAGTAAAAAATTAAAAATTAAAAGTAAACAAATACAGAAAAGGTTACTAAAATTAAAAATAAGTTTAATATTAAATAGGTACGATTGCCATCAACCAACTTGCATGGTATGTTGTGTGTGTGAGTGCGTGAGATGGTGGGTCAGTGTATTTTAACACTATAAGACTGGTTATAGTTATGATAGACTTGTTATAATATGTTTTCCTGTAATCTATAGGTAAAGAACTAATTATCTGCATTTATTTCAAAATTTTAGGCCCAGTAGTTTCGGAAATAAAGGGGGATGGTAATTTCTTAAATAACTTCAAAGCTTTTTATTTAAAAATTATGAAAAAAATATAGTTGAAACCCTCACAGTATGCCCTTTAATTTCTGAGGTAGACCTGAGAGTGGCGGTAAACAGGCTGAAGGCCAAAAATACCGCCCCAGGACCCGACGGCTTACCTGGGAAAGCCTGGGTCCTGGCCTTGGAGGCTCTCGGGCCTCGACTAAGGGGGTTCTTAAGCGCATGCTTGGAGAGAGGCCAGTTCCCACTTCGTTGGAAGACGGGGAAACTGGTCCCGTATTTAAAATATATTTATTTACATAACGTGTTTGGGTCACAGAAGTTCATATGTGTACGAAATCAATTCAACAGAATCGGTCCAGTAGATTTGATTCTTATATTTCTTAATTTAAATATTATGATTTTAATTGATGTATTTTTTTTTCCTTTTAATAATTAATTTACGATATTGCATTTTCAAGTTATAATTATGTTATTTTTATTATTATTCGAATGTTATAATTAACCTACACATACATATTTGAAATAATTAATTTTGTAAATTAAGCCGTTTACTGTACATGCGGTGTTGGCCTTTAAGTGATGGTTACACTTGTAAATGTATTTTTGCCAATTGTAATGTATTATTTTATGTGTAAACAATAATTGTTGGCTAACCTAATAAATAAATAAATAAATAGATTTGGAGATTATTGGCTGTGACAGAAGGACAGACAGGCAAACAAACTGGCAGACAGACAGATACTTGACTGTGTTCCGCTTCTTACGGATGTTCGGAACCCTAAAAAACTTTAAATTTCAAGTAGTTATAGCTGGCAAGGCGCGGTGATGATAGGTGGAGTAAGGCAGTGACGGAGTGGCGCCCGAGGACTGGATGAAGTGTTGGTCGGCCGGCGGCGAGATGGGCGGACGACATTGTTGCCATCGCGGGTAGAACCTGTAGCGTGGGGATCGGCACAAGAGAAGAGAGGCCTATGCTCAGCAGTGGGTGAAGGGCAGCTATCATCATCAGCATCCACAGACCGCCGGTCACTGGTTAGTGTAGTTGATAGTGTAACCCATCTCGTCGGCGAAAACCCAAACGTCGAGCATCATCTTGGCTGCTTTAAACCACAAAAGGAAGAATTTTGGATGATATAAAATTACTGCTTTCTACAGAGAAAGTCCTAATAATATCAGCAGATTTTCTTTAGTTGATTAAGCTGTGGGGTCCCTTTTCAAGTTTTCAGTTATTTGAATTACCTTTTTCGTCTTGATTTTTCGAACTGATTCACTTGGCTTTTCTTTTTTTTTCAGGTAGAGTGTCGTCGGTGTTTTGTTCCCAGAAGGTTGGGATACATTTGTATTAGAAGTAGTGAGTTTTATTTGACAAGTGTCACGTTTAAACTTCAAGTTACTGTTTTTTATAAGATCAAAGTAAGAAGTAACTTTACATTGTATTGACGGTTTTTTCATTGTTTCAGTGTGAAAGGAATTAGAAAGAACAAGGTTAAAAAGTTTTGTAAAAAAACTGTTAACTGTTTTTTCTTGTCTTTGCCTAAACTCGCTACTTAAAGTAATGCAAACGTAAATCATCCTAAATAAAGTGTTTGTGAAATTGTGCAAGTGACTACTTTCAATAACTACTAAAATAAAAAGGAAAATATATTATTTATAGGATCTTGTTTAATTTCACCCCTTGGTCCCCAATCAGACCCCAGATTTCATGAATAAGAATGGACTCAATATTGGGCCTTGAGGTACACCTTCATGTAACTGGTAGCACAGACGGTTTATGCCAATTAAATTGGCATATTAGTTTTTATTATGTAGATAGTATAGTGTAGTGTAGTGTGTGGTGTGTGTGTTTTACTAGATCTTCAGTGAATCGTTTTGCACAATAAATTAGTACATAAAACTCTGATGTACACAATCAAAGGCTTCAGAATCGTCATTTGCCTGAGAGCAAGACAAATAAGCGTGTCATGCGAATATAAACTTTATTTTCTTAAAGTTGAATGTTTATATTCTTATGAAATGTTTCCCTACATTAAGTTGCTTGAATCGAATACTATGTGCACGGTCTATGAATTTTGTAGTCTGCTATTTAAACTTTACTTTGAGTTAGGTTCCAATATAATCGGATTCCAGATAGAATAACAATACACATAGATTTCAGTATTCTTTACATGGAGGCAGTTTTTCTTACCAGTTACTGGGTAGATTCTGAATATAAAAGGGTTACTTAATACAGATACACAAATAAAATAATAAATTGTTACATTAAGATGTTTATTAGAGGTTGCCATACTTGAAATTGTAAAACACAAATACATAACTATCAAAAAACAGTACATTTCGAAGTAATTACATTACAATTTTTTTAAATTTTGACATCACATTTCCATTTCCTCCCTTACAATTACGTTTATTATCCACTGTGGGGTTGGCACAGGTGTATTGTACACCAACAGTTCAGCAGTTATGGTTTCTAGGCATCCCATTGACAGTAAAACTTTCTTGTAAATTCGGTAACAATTCAAGCTGTACTTACATTTCCAATGGAACCTGACCTCGCATTGTATTGGGTTTCGGCACAATGAGAGCTCCGATTACATTAGTAATGTGTAGTAACACTTTCGTGTTATGTTGTGCCTACCTATATGTACCTATAGGTACTAAGACAGGTTTTACTATATATTATACGAATAGTTTTACACCAATTTTCAATAGGTACTTCATCTCTTAGTGATCTTTCTACATAATGGTATTCAGCATTAAAAACTTCGTCAATATTTTTTCTCAATCTTGGCGAAGTTCAGTTGCCATGCCAAGAAGAATAATGTTATGTTTTTTACAATAAATAGTGTGTTCAAGACATTTGCTATAACCACCAAAACCAAGGTTGCTTGTGTTTTGGCGAACAAAAACAAATGCGAGACGAAGCCTGTTGCTGCGTGCACTTGCAAAGTGCGCGCGGCATCCAGGCTCGTCCTGATTTTATTTCTGCTGAATAAAAACATAAACAGAACGAGTATTGACGCCGCGAAGTTCCAGTTTCCTTCAGCGCAAAGCGTTCAAACTCGTGCCGCTTGTTTCTGGTGACATTTAGAAAAGTTTTTCTATTGGTTTTAGAATGGCATTCACATCTTCTATATTCTTTGATCATCTGAGTAATTTTTTCCCAATTTGGCAAAGTTTAGAGTATAGAAATCGGCCGTTAGTGCGCGTTTGACAACATACTAGAAAGCGTTAAGTCAGTTTGTTCTAAGTATGGAATAAGCGCCGTCTGGTGACAATAACGGAAAATCTGATTTTCCCATACGATTTGACACAAGCAAACTTTTACGTTTAAAAACTCGCACAAAAACCACAGGCCGTTGAGAAGTCACACTCATGATTGCTTCTGTGTCAAAAAGAGATGGCACTATTCATCAAGTGAAATAATATCCATCTCTTCCTCGAAATGGCCTATGGTCGACTCTCTTCACCAAAGGCCCATTTTCCTCCCGCCTCTCGGTCCAAAGTTGTTCAATGACTCTTTGTCCAAAGAAGCTACCCGCCATCTCCCACAAAACTGCTATTATAAATTTAAATACTGGTCAAATGATTGTCGTCACTCGACAAATGACCATAGGCATAGGTTGACTCCTTGTTATAGAGGGGGAGGAAAATTTCGAGCGATAGACCAGAAGCTTCGTGTACAAGGACCCTTTTCAGGTATTGCGTTTATTCTGTTACACGTTCTAGAGTGTTCCTCTCTGACAAGCAAAGATAGGTACTGCCACGGCATAAGTTTACTCGTCACGGTATATCATACAATCTTTCAAGTTCTTATTTTTGGAAATTAATGAACCGATTTTAATGTATATTGAAACGAATACGCAAAATACCTAGTTTTTAAACATGAGTAAGGAACTTTGTCGAAAAATATAGTGAGAGCAACTTTGAGTTTTCAACACTCTCTTTCCCTCTGAAAACTTTTTAGAAAAAGTATAGAGATATGCGGAACAGAGAGTAAAGTCCCGCAAATCTCCACTGAAAAGGGAGGATCCTCCGACCAGACGGTTGTTGTGTCTGGTGGGCAACTGCCCGAAAGCTGATATTGGAACTGTTGTATTTGTTCAAATCGCACGGAGAACTTTGCTTGGGCGATGCAGAATTTCGTTGAGTTAGTTCGCAGCTGGTGAGGGTTATAGGTTTTTTGTGGCGGCATTGATGCCACGATATGGCGATACGACAGTTCTAAACTTACTTATTACACCTAGGTACTTTGCGTATGCAAATCAAGTTTAATCAAAGTCGGATCATTCAATCCCAAGAAAAAGGATTTTTAGTCAGACATATCGCTGGAATGGACCTTTTTAGTCCAGCCGTGAGACACTAGTTTTTGTCTTACTATTTTTGTTATTGCCTAGCATGTATGTACCAAATTGCTTGCAGTAGCACCTGGTTCGACAGAAGTCTAAGCCAGCCATCTGTCGAAACATAATCACAATAAGAGACTAGATTTAGCTGGTATGACCCACACTCGAATATACCGACGCAGTAGGACTTGACCAGCCGGCCTATTCTGACAACATTTCACCGTGTATTCTTAGGTGGAGTGAACTCGAAGTGACTTGACCAACGTCATGTTTGGCTTTCAAACATGACGTTTCAGCTTCTGTTGGTAGCTGATTTGTCAGTTGGTTAAAAGTAGATACGTTATTGAAACCGGCCATTAGTGCGCGTTTGACAACATACTAGATAGCGTTACGTCAGTTTGTACTAAGTATGGAATAAGCGCCGTCTGGTGACAATAACGGAAAACCTCTTTTTTCCCATACGATTTGACACAAGCAAACTTTTACGTTTAAAAACTCGCACAAAACCCACTGAGGCCGTTGAGAAGTCACACTCATGATTGCTTCTGTGTCAAAAAAGATGGCACTATTCATCAAGTGAAATAATATCCATCTCTTCCTCGAAATGGCCTATGGTCGACTCTCTTCACCAAAGGCCCATTTTCCTCCCGCCTCTCGGTCCAAAGCTGTTCAATGACTCTTTGTCCAAAGAAGCTACCCGCCATCTCCCACAAAACTGCTATTATAAATTTAAATACTGGTCAAATGATTGTCGTCACTCGACAAATGACCATAGGCATAGGTTGACTCCTTGTTATAGAGGGGGAGGAAAATTTCGAGCGATAGACCAGAAGCTTCGTGTACAAGGACCCTTTTCAGGTATTGCGTTTATTCTGTTACACGTTCTAGAGTGTTCTTCTCTGACAAGCAAATATAGGTACTGCCAAAGTTTACTCGTCACGGTATATCATACAATCTTTCAAGTTCTTATTTTTGGAAATTAATTAACCGATTTTAATGAATATTGAAACGCATACGCAAAATACCTAGTTTTTAAACATGAGTAAGGAACTTTGTCGAAAAAGATAGTGAGAGCAACTTTGAGTTTTCAACACTCTCTTTCCCTCTGAAAACTTTTTAGAAAAAGTAGAGAGGTATGCGGAACAGAGAGTAAAGTCCCGCAAATCTCCACTGAAAAGGGAGGATCCTCCGACCAGACGGTTGTTGTGTCTGGTGGGCAACTGCCCGATAGCTGATATTGGAACTGTTGTATATGTTCAAATCGCACGGAAAACTGGGCGATGCAGAATTTCGTTGAGTTAGTTCGCAGCTGGTGAGGGTTATAGGTTTTTTGTGGCGGCATTGATGCCACGATATGGCGATACGACAGTTCTAAACTTGCTTATTACACCTAGGTACTTTGCGTATGCAAATCAAGTTTAATCAAAGTCGAATCATTCAATCCCAAGAAAAAGGGTTTTTAGTCCAGCCGTGAGACACTAGTTTTTGTCATACTATTTTTGTTATTTCCATGTAAGTGTATGCTAAATAAGTTTTATTCTTACTTCCTTTCTTTACTTGTGAGTTTGTAAACCTTGAGTTGTTAACGCTTTTTAGCAACTCAATTTCAATGAACGGTGGTTTGGTTCGCTTTAGCAATCAACCGATCTATTTTGTCAACATCTCACCTTGAAGTGAACATGAAGTGAGCTGTCAAACTATACAAACAAGATGGATTGACAGTTCACTTCATGCTCACTCCACCTTAGTTTAGACGGTGAGACGTTGTCAGAATAGACTGACAGTAAAGAACGCGAGCATTTAGTCAATGTGTTGCCAGCCATAAATTTAGATTAATTTCTTTAAGGGAGGAGTTTTTGTGCAACAAGCCTTTTCAGTCCAATCACATTAATTTTTAAAGTCATTTTTGACTTGTTAAATTCTACAAATAAAAAAGATCGGTACGTTTGACACCTTTCTTCCAAAATTTCAGTCGTTTTTTATCACACCCACTCACACCCTAAATTGGAATATTTCCAATAAGTAAATGAGTTGTATTCACAAAAGATTTAAGTTACGGACAGCCTTGTGAGAAAGGGATGGTGCTATGTGTGTTGTATAGCTCTGTCTGCCTCCCACACCGGAATCTGGTTGGTTTTAAGAAGTCATGCTAGCCGGTAGGGCCCCTTTTATTTGAACGGGAGATCGTCAAGTTACTCCTCTCGCTATGGGCAGAGCAGAAGGGAGTGTTAGACTCTTACTGACTAAAACCCCAACATCGTAGGGCCTGGTCTGGAAGTTAATGCTTGTCTTTTTAAATCATACTTGTTGGCACATATGCAAATAGGCCACCTGATATTAAGTGATCACACCACATGTGGTGGTGGTACCAGGAGTGCGGGCTTGGGTTGCGGAATTGTTCGAAAGAGTTACCGTGTGTGAGTAAGAGTCTGATACTCCTTCCCGCTTTTGTATGGTGTCGGATGTAAAAAAATATCACCATCCCATCACTTCCCGTGGGTGTCGTAAGAGGCGACTAAGGGACTCACCAGAGAAAAGGCAGTAGCATTCTCTGTGCATTGCAACAGCTACACTGCGATCGCCAACCCGTCTGCCAATCGTGGCCATTATGGCCCCCATTTTGGGGGACTATGTCCAGCAGTGGAAGTCAGACCGGGATTATTTGGCATCTATCATGTCCCATTACTTAATTTTTTTGTAAATATGACCCATTTTCACAATATACCTTCTCATACTTAGTAATCTCGCAAAGGCGTTACCAAAAATTGTTTATAAAAAACTTGGAAGTCTTTTTTCATTTGAGCCTCTGACATTTGGCACAGGTGAACATTTTTTAATGTTTAAAAGTTACGTGAAAATCTTATCAGAAATTCGCTAAGTTCAAAGCAAAGTTACAGTGTCCACCCTTATTGTGCCTTTGAAGTTAATATTACATAGGCTCGATTTAAAACGCTTGGCGAGTTATACAAAAATGATACTGTAGTGTTATGACAACTCTTTTAAAGAAAAGTCTTAGGTTACTAACACTTAGAATTGATGAAAATAACTTGAATTCATTATTCGAGACAATTCAATCCATGGCCACTTGCTCAAATAATTATCGACTTTTTAAGTTGATTTTTAAGTGGCCTTAAAATCAACAGGCCCTAAAAAGTATGGGCAACAATGGTCGCGCGTCGACTATAGAGTTTGCTGTTCTAAATTTAATAATGATCTCGAATTCTAAATTCAAATTTAAGTGTGTCCCAACTCTTGTGTCATTTTACCGGAGCCGGACACAGTGGCGTTACGGAGTTAATTCGTTAAAATGTCACAAACTTGTGATCGCAGCTTAAAATGTTAATATTGATACCAAAAACGTGTTTCTAAAGTTACACAAGCGAAATACCTAAGGTATTTAATATGCAAACGAAATATAATTCGCCACCATTGACAAATGTTAACTTACAACAAATTAATTTATAATGTTGACGAAAAATAATCAGTGGCGCGGTAAATCCGTAGTCATAGCTATAAATATTGCACAAGATGTTAATAAATCTTAAGGCTCAATGTCCACTAGCAAATTTATTTTGACAGCTGTCTTTTTGACAGGTTTAGTTGGTAAAACTGTAGGTAGCAAGTGCATTGCACGCTTCAAATTGCGCAATATAATTTGGAAGTGAACATTATGCTTTATATTTTAAGTGTTACATATTCCTCATACCGTATAATTAGAATTGGCCGCTGCAAGCGTAGCCCGTCGATTTTCAAAGTTGCAGCCAAACTGCTCCGTAGTTCAGCTTGCTTGGAAAACTTCCCGCGTACCACAGATTGTGTCTTCCTCACTCAGCTCAATCTCTGGGATTCAAGAATGATATCGACGAGACGTGGCGCCTTCCAGGTGTTTTGACGACTTTCACAACTGCAGCTGATAACTGTAGCATCTATTTCTTCAACAGCGCTCCATGTTGTAATCCAATGTTCTTAGGTACTGATAATATGGGTATATTTCTGTGCATCTTAAGCTATTCCAATACGGATCTTCTCCAAGGAGGTTCACAGCTTCGACATTCGCTTAGGGCATTGCGGCCCGGCCACATACGCCACAAACTTCAATTTTATGTTCTGTGGACGATTCCCGCAGGGAGGTGACTGTTTCACCAAATAATTCAGGTGATTGATGGCCACTTCGATGTCTTCGTACATCCTCATGGCGATACACTCTTTGACGTTAGGGTTGTCATTTTTCAGGAACGCGTGAAGCATCTTGATATGCTGGGATTTGTCACTCTGATTTTTCCCCTTTCGAAGAATAAACGATAGTTTTTTGGTCTTCTCGTCGTAAATCGGCTCCATGAAGGTGATCTTAGGTGTTGCTTCCATGTTTTCACCCCACAAAAGGAAAATCACCACTTTTTTGTTAATTCGAGTGACGTCCGCGCTGGGCATAGTCTGGGAACAAACTGGGTCCATCGGGCGATGCTGTGGCGAAGGGGCGAAGGATCAATAAATAACGGGTAGTGAGGGTCGGGACGGGAGGGTTGTTTCGCGCCTGCGTGTCGCGGATTGTGCCACAGAAGCCCCGCCTATAAAGCTGGCTACTCGCAATGTTTTGATTTTGGCCGACTAAGGGTGATGAAAAGGAGGGGTAGTGTTTCAAACCGAGTTTGAAGGAAGAGGAGGGTTGGATCTACTGAAGTTTGGCAGGAGTTGGGGGGTAAAAAGGGTTAAACCTGGTAGGGGTTGGGTCCCCAATTATAACGCTACCACTCTTATTAAAAGGTAATGCATATTTTACGAGAAATTTACTAGATATTTTTCTAACCTCAAATCAGATAAAAGCTATAACGAAACGTTAAAATGGGCGATGGACAACCAAATCTGTCACAATATATTGTCTGTGGTATAAAATATCGTGCCAAATCGATTAAAAGGAACGTAAAAAAAAACTATTTAATATGGGAAGCGTCTGTCCGAAATACGACTAGTGCTGTGGGTTAGAGTGAGAGAGGAATTTAAGAGCCTGCCTACCGCTGCCGAGTGTTGCCCAAATGCAAGAACAAGACGAGACTTGGCCAGTCTTGGTCTTGGTCTTGCAGCAAGAGTCTCGCAAGTCTTGCAGTTACCTATTAGCTTGTCGCTATTTATTAAACGTTACTTTAGATATTAGAACAACGCAACAGAGTAGGTACATTTTGAGCTCGAATTAACATTGCCATGGTAAAGACCAACTATAAATTAATAAATGTCTGAACATTTCATGAGAAATTAAAAAAAAACAACTGAAACCGGTTGGGGTTTGAACCCACGACCTAAGCGGTCAGTGCCGATGCTCTAACTAACTAACCAACTGAGCTATCAACTGTGTCGCGCGGGAGTCAGTCTGTTTCTTAATAAACGTTAACATTTAATAATCTTCAATGTACTAAAACACGGTTTTAACATAGAAAACCAATTAATTACGGGTTCGATTCCCGACTTAAGGCTTAAATCGTGTTTAAGTTACAGTACCAGTACTACTTTGTGTCATTAAAATAATAAAAAACGCTTAATTTTAATAAAACATGTAGGTATCGTTCGTTGGTGCGGCGCGCGTTAGTGTTGGGGGCTTACTCCGACAAACCGACACTCGAAGGGGTCTAACGTGAAAAACGTGATTGTTTAAAAAAAAAATATGATTGCTTTTAAAAACATATATTTTTATACCAAGTATAATTTAAAAAAAAGTCCTAATTGCAAGACGCAAGAGTCTCGCAGGCTTGGTCTTGTTCTTGCTTAAATGCAAGAACAAGACCAAGACTGCAAGACCCAGACCGATTTTGGGCAACACTACCGCTGGCATATGCATGAGAGGAAGGGAAGCCAGACAGACTGGCGCTGTAACGCGTTACGTTACGAAGTTATCACTTCAAAAAGGACTCCATTTGCGTCATGTGTCACTGTCATCCGTTTTCGCTACTTTTCGGTCATTCCGTTTCTCCTCGTGTTGCGTGAATGTGCTCTGCGTATTTTGTGGTCTCGTTGTGTCTTCTTTCTTCGACCTTGGCTTCTCCCCTGGACTTGAATCGGTTGCCTTTACGATTGACCTACGCTTGTACACTGGACACCGATTTTCTGCCGACACAATCGACCTTCTCTACCATGGAGGAACTTAAGCCATCGACGAGCCGTTCTGCGGTAGAGGACGAACCTCAGCCGTCGACGAACCTTGAAATGCTGCTTAGAAGAAAGTTAGTGTACTCCCATTGTATGTGTGAACAAAAGGCAATGTTCACACGTACTAGGAGAACTTGAATGCAAGAGGGAGCGAAGTGAGCTCGGGACTGGGGGCACCCCGCATGTTTTTTTTTTAAACCATCGAGCCCCGCGGACTACGTGTTTTAGGCAACTTTTTGAACGTTTCGAGGTTAGATTACAAAAATTAGTTTTTCTCAGAAACGGTGCGTTACCTTATCTTGGGAGTAGTGCCAGGGGAGAGGGGACCCCCCCTCCACCTCTCCTTTCCCCCTCCTGCCAAACGTTACTAAATTTTAACCATAATGGAACTAGTCAATAAATGGAAGCAAATCTCTCGAGATTGCTAAAATTGCGTACGTCCGGAAAGAGTCGCAGAGCAGCCGGTCGATACTATAAACATGTCGAAGTGAAGGCTTGGGTAAAGTGATCACGAGGTGAGCTGTCAATCCATATAATCAAGATGTCACGTGATCACGAAGTGAGCTGTCAATCAATTTTGATTATACGGATTGACAGCCACCTCGTGATCACTTCACCCAAGCATTCACTTCGATATGTTTACAGAATGGACCGGCAGGAAACTTAGGTGAAGTGGACATGAAGTGAGCTGTCAATCAAAGTGGAATAACAGTTTACTTCAAGCTTACTCAACCTACGTTTTAACGCCTACCTAACCTTGAAGATCGACCCGTGCAGCTGGTATTATGAAAACTTACGTGAAGTAACACACAGTGAGCTTGAAGTGATACCACTTAGATTGGTTGGATGGACAGCTTATTTCACCAAAGTGTTCACTGTGATATTTTACAGAATGCTACTACAGCCAGAATATTCAAAATATCACAGTGTAAACTCGGGTGAAGTGAGCGGGAAGTGAACTGTCATTTTACCTGAAGCTATGGATTAACCGCTCAAGTCATGCTCGCTTCACCTAAGGTGGTGATCAGCCGGTCTATTCTGTCAACATATCTCCGTGCAAACTTAGGTGGAGTGAGCATAAAGTAGGTAACTGTCAGTCTTGTTTGATTTAATTCATCACATAAACCCACCATAATGGAAAGTTTTCTTAAATTTTGTAATCTAAATAGCTCCTTGTTTTTTTTTTCTGTATTGTCGTATTTTCCCTAGCTTTATTAATTTGTTAAAATCATCCTAACTATTTTGGATTACCTGAAACAAATAAAATTATTTTATAATCGTGATATTGTAACCCTTTGGGGAATGGAACAGTTTAACACGGGTTACTATGTAACCTAGCTAAGATGCGCCAGATGCGAAACGTTCCGTGACTTCGAAATCAATTTGATTGTGCCTAAGACGTTTTTGTAATCCGATAACTGGTTTTAAATTGGCAGCTCACTTCACATTCGCTTCACCTAAGCTTTCACGGTGAGAGGTTTCCAGAATAGCACTGCAGTTCAAGCTCGCTTCACGTAAGGTGGTGATCAGCCGGTCTATCTTTCAATATTTTACCGTGTAGACTTAGGTGGAGCGAGCATGAAATGAACTGTCATTCCATTTTGATAGGTCAAAAATCAAAATAAAAAATCAAGTCATTTATTCAAATTAGGCTGAGTGCCAGCACTTTTTAACGTCAAAGTTCTACATAAAGACAGTCCCCCAAAACGCCCGCCCGTCACCACTTCCTAGTGTTTTAGCTGGGAAGAAGAAGTGGCGCAACAAACTCCCTAGCAACACATCTGTCTGTTGAGTTAGAAGAACTAGCATTTATACAAAGGTTTGCAAAGTATACAAAGAAAACAATACAACAAAGGTAACACGTAAAAACGTAATACTTAATAATTCGCTACTTGTAAGCTAGCACACTCCATTATGCCAGCATAATCAGACAAACTCAAGCATAAAACCAATATTAAATCAAACCAAATAAGCCTCTAGACAAAAAGGGCGTGCCCGCTCACACGTGCATAGGGTAGAAGTTAATAATAGATCTGTGACTCGACGCCACAAGTGATAAACCAGGGCCATCAAAATTAAACAATTAACAAATAATCGCTATTTAATAACAATAATAAAACTATGGCTAACAAGACGACTATTCACCACAAGCAGCACCCGTTCACGAGCATAACGCAAAGATCAGCCATTACCCCCCTCGCCATATTTGAGGGAAAGAGGTAAAAAAATTGAATTGTAAATCTATAAAACCTAATCTGTACATGTTCTTCTTTTTAAGTAGTATTACGATGGAAAAAAATAATTTGTTTTTGTTGTTTAGACTCAATCTTTTGTGGTTATTTTAAACCAAATATTATGTTGTTTTTGTACGCCATAAATGGCAAAACATGTAGATCTAACCATTATTATTAGACCTTGTACATGTTATGATGTATACTCATGTTTTACAATAAAAATATATTCTATTCTATTCTATTCTATTCACTTCACTAAGTTTTCACTATGATATTTTACAAAATAGCATTTTTGGTGGCCAAGCGAATGGCTAGCTTTACCGGTTCCAGCCTCCCTTGCTCTTTACCAACCCCTCGGTTTATTGATTAGTTACCCGCAGGTGTGCGCGTTTCCGACGTGTTCCTGAATGTTCTAGACGATGAGTTATTACTTTGTAAATATCACGCCTGCTTTTATTTGAAAGGGTTTGCAGGGGTGTATATGTGTAATTTGTATTAATTTCGCCCAATAATGTTATTTTTGGTGGATAAATAAGTAGGTAATAACGGTGCACGGATCGATCTCAAGGTTAAGCAACGCTTACCGAGGTAGTTTTCTGGATGGGTGACCATCTAACATACCGAAAAACTAGAAAACACGTTAATCTGTTGGTTCTGGCTGCTCATGGTTAAGCAAAACTTGCCGAGGTCGTTCTCTGGATGAGAACCAGAAAATCATACACCAGTCTTACCAAAGCGTGGTTTATTCAGTTTCCTGTTAGTCCTGTTACTCATGCTGGGCTGTGGAAGTCATTTACCAGTCCCTCCAAGAAAAAATACTGGAATTTAGTTAAACTAAAAATCGACGCTGACATAGGTACTACATTGGCGCGTCCACGGGGGGCTAAGGGGCTCCCCATATAATACAAATACATTTTTTTTTTATTTGTTGAACATAGGAACCTAAGTTAGGTACAGCCGTCATCGGCATACAAATGTTATTTTGGTTCAAACATTATACTTATATAATAAATTGTATTCTACACCCGTATGAAGTATATGAGGATTTTAAGAAAAAATGCAAGGAGGTTTTGTTGTGTTTAGCTTTTTTTGTGCTATTATAGCGTTGATACACTTATCTAATACTACGCTCTTGGATCCGCTGCTGCCGACATAATTATTTAGTTCGGCGATAGGCAGATTAATAATCTTGAATTTTGACTTGATATGACATCGCGCCTATATCCAAAGAACATATTTTACAATAAAATACAACCGACTTCCAAATTATAAACACTACAAAGTATAAAATAACAATCATTTCGGAAGTCGGTGTTTTTGATTGTGTCTTCGTATTTTAGACACCGACTTCCGAAATTATTGTTTTTATCCAACAAGCTGAGGGTATATTGTTCCATAATAAAACCGATTTGGACATATGGAATCCAACTGTGGTCGACATCCAGCAAATCCAACATTATGTAGGTACCTGCAGGGAGCCCAAAACAATATTCTAAGGGTACTTTCCTCGGCGCCCTGGTATGCTCTCACCTCGGAAATTCATGAGTATCTGGAAATCCCAACCATTTTGGACGAAGCAAAACGATACTCAGCCAACTACAAGGACCGCTTGACAACTCACCCAAACCCGTTATCCAGTGCAGCCAAATCCAATTCGAAGATTCAAGAGAGCCGATGTGCTGCCTTACTAAGGGGAGATGGAGCAGTGGCTCTACCTCTCCAAACTCCAACCTCTTGCAACTATACGTTTATAGTCTAGGCGACTGATCGCAGGTCTTAAATATAGGAAAAATATATATATATTTAAAAAAGTTATTTTTTTTAGTCAGTAAGAGTCTAGCTGATACTCCCTACCGCTCTGCCCAGTGTGGGAGGATTCATTTGATGATTTCCCATCCATAAAAAAGACCCATTTGACTAGTAAAGTAGCTAACGTTTTCGACCGACTTCCAAAAGAAGGAGGTTATCAATTCGACTGCATGTTTTTTTTTCTTTTTGTATGTTTGTTATGCGATCATTCCGTCAATTATAAAATACTTTTGATGATTCTTTTTTTATTCGAAAGCCTATACTCCTGAGGTGGTTCCATTGGCACCAAGTCAGAATCTGATGATGGGATCCTAGGGAAATCGAGGGCAACCCTCAAATTTTGCAGGCATATACAATGTTTTTCATATATTTTCTAACGCAATTCAGATAATTGTGTCTGGTAATCAACATCTCATCTTGCTGAGCTGATGATGGAAGGTATAAGTTAGGATCTGATGCTGGGATCCCAAGACATATGTTTGATCAGCGATATTTACTCCAATTGTCAACCGATTTGGATGATTCTTTTTTTGTTTGGAAGAGTATTTTTCCAAACTGGCTCCATTTCAATTTGGTGAAGATCTGATTAAGGATTTCGGAGGTAGGCAAAGGAACTCTTCAATAAATGATAGCAAATCTCCCGGGATTGCTGAAATTGCATATCTGTTTATTGAATACATACCTCATCATAACATATAAATAACATCATGCTGGAACGCTGCGAAATTAAAATTTATACTTTTTAGTGTTTTTTATTTGGAAGTCGGTTTTTTTTTGTAAAAAAGTTTTTACAATATTCTATGTAAGCGAAAGTTTATCAAAAGCACGGCGATGCACCACCAGACCAGTACAAGGTGGACATCCCATCAATACGTTTTAGGAATACTTTTATTGAGCGTACAGCTAAGGAGTGGAATTCCCTGCCAGAGTCTGTGTTTCCTGATAGCTACAACCTGGGAGTCTTTAAGTCAAGAGTGAATAGGTTACTTCTAGGCAAGCGTGCTCCATTTTCGGCCACATGATCGCAAACGCGTGACTATCAATAATAAAAAAAAAACAGTAATACAATAATTAACGGGATCGTGACAGCCCAGTAACCATGATTTATTAAGTACCTTCTTATCACAATAACGTTATTCACGTAAAAGAAAGAGATGCTATAATTACGTTTTTAGGGTTCCGTACCTCAGTCGGCAAAAATGGAACCCTTATAGGAACACTTTGTTGTCCGTATGCCTGTCTGTCAAGACCCTTTTTCTTAGGAACGCGTGGAGGAATCAAGCTGAAATTAATATCAAGTACTCAGGCCTCCAGGGTTGCGGAATCTGTTCGAAAGAGTCACCGCGGCCCTGGAACGCAAAGGGCTTTAGAAGGAACACGGATGGGTTTTAGTCAGTAAGAGTCTGACACGCCCTTCCGCTCCACCTAGAGCGGAAGAAGTCATTTGATGATTTCCCATCCTTAAAAAAAAAAAAAAAAAAAAAAAAAGAAGTACTCAGGCCTGCTATCCCTTGGAGCAGTGAAAAAATCAAACTTCTAAGTCAACGCAATCTAAAGATAAGCCCGTATATGCTCCGTTTATCACGTATATTCTATTTATTTAGCAAATTGATCGCGCATAATTTAGATTTATTTGCTCAAATTTGGCAATATATATCTGAGTACAAGTACAGAAAAAAGTCTGAAAACTGGGGATTTATAATTTTATCTTATTTTTTTTACAAACTTATATTTTCGGTTGAAGAATTGACCGTGAAGTACATTGATGTATGGGAGAACATTTTTTCAACAACAAAGTAAAGTTTGTCCTTCAATCTTACCTGCTATACTTTGCTTTCATAGTTTATAAACTTCGTATGTAATGTATATTCGGAAAAAATCAAGACTCGATCGGAACCCTCGCCTCGGTGCGCGAGTCTGTCTCGGACTTGACCGGTATTTTTTTATATTTACTTATGTACATTTTTTCAGCATTTATAATGCCTATATCACGATGTTTTGAGTATATAAATCCGTAACATCGATGTTTTCTATATCAGTCTCCTAATCAGTACACAATAGAGGTAAAATGGGGCTTATCTATTGGCTTACCTTTATCGTTACAGGCGTGGCTTTCTTACCTCCCTTGGAAGCCAGGCTTAATGATGTAAGTACAATTTTTATTACCCAGTATACATAGAAATTCATGAATGTATATAAAATGGCAAACTCCGTAAGATTATATAATAACTTGAGAGATTGTAAACTCTCGATAAATTGTCAACTGAACATTTGGAATACTTTTTAACGCATCAAAATTTGGTGGTCCATAATTTCGCGAAGTCATTCCGAGAAATTGTGGATTATAATAAATTGGCAACCAATCAGCTGCCTGGTCTACAATTTATCTGTTTTAGTGTGATAGTCAACTTTCACAATTTTAACAACTTAAACATCGACATGAAATCAATTATACCTACTTGTTTGGATATTAAAAGACAGACTTTACTTCACCATCTCATTTGTATAAGTATCATTAATCATGAAGTATCTGCAAGTCGCAAGATGCGGCTGCTGAAATTTACAATTCAAGCGGTGGAACATACATTATCTGTTTTTTTTAAGTAGGTAATGGTAGAATATCATAAAATTATAAGGGCCCTCCGTCACACGCATCCTACTCATGTTCATCTGTCGGTGGTCAACAAATATGCTGTGACGACACTTATAAAAATAAATTATCATTTTTGTCAAAGTATCCCATGTCAAAACTCCAGGTTGCGGAATATGTTCGAAAGAGTCACCGCGGCCCTGGAACGCAAAGGGCTTTAGAAGGAACACGGATGGGTTTTAGTCAGTAAGAGTCTGACACGCCCTTACACTCCACCCAGAGCGGAAGAAGTCATTTGATGATTTCCCTTCCTTAAAAAAAAAAGTGGACTTGAGACGGAGCCAGAGGTTAGGCAACCATTTTATAGATTAGCTAAAGTCCACACTTCTTTCATGGGGTATTGTGTTAAATGTTACAACAAAATACCTTCTGACATATTAGAACTAAATGAAAGAAAATTTAAAACTCATGTTAAAAGTACACTTTGTGAACAAGCATATTACAAATTAGAAGATTACATTCAGGATAAGAATGCTTGAAAACATGCTGGTCCTGCTCCATAGGACAATCAAGGGTGAAGGTCAAACTGGTTGATTAATGTATTAACTTTATACTTAGATATACTGTTTCTTTTTTTGTGTTTTTATTTTTCTGTTGACTCACAAACTGTTGTTTAATTAATGGTTCCAATGTTTGTAAATATGTGAGTACCATTTACCTAAATTTCTTCAGGAAATTAATAAGTTTACCTCTGCTGGTGATACTTTGTTCTTTAAGTAGCATACTCTGGGTGCATCGTCCTCACATAATATTAAATTAATTTTTGTATACCAAATTTTGTAAAATCATTATTTGAAAAGAGTAGATAACTATGGAGTTTCTTGTCCGTTCTTCTCCAGAAGAATCTACCTTTCCGAATGGACAGTAGAGTCACTTTATTAATGTAACATCTATTATTTTACTGAACTGTAAACGATGACGTTCAAAAGTGCCGTTTAATGGCCTAATTGAAATAAACGTTTTGACTTTGACTTTGACTTTGTTATAGAGTCATACTGGGATCGCAGTACAAGGACTTGGTGGGACTGCGCCACATGAACCAGATAGGGTACACTGGACTGTTAACGTTTAAATTGATAATGTGCTTTGTTTGGGTTCAGGAATTGGCTGCGAGACCAGCGCCGACTGACCGCCTGGTTACTTCTGCATATGAACTGACGGGCGTTGAAAATGCGTAACGGATCGATGGACGATGAGGCTGGGAGTATTTAGGTACCATGTGGGGTTAATCTCAAAACAATATTTTGTTGGCTTATCTGATTTCGATATGTAATAAAAATTACTTCAGAATAATAATTTGTTTTTTTTTTTAAGAATGTCGATTTTTTCAATCGTAAAGTAAAATCAGGATAGTTGCTCCAAAAGTATAGATGCCTATATCCGTCGCCACCCGGGGTGGCGGCGCGTGGTGGTCCCGTGCGCCCCTCTTTGACGTGGCGGGGTAGTCAAACACCTCATTCCCCCCGCTTACGCGAGGTGGGCCGCAGAGGCGGGCCGGTGGCACCAGCCGGGGTTTACGGAAGTCGCATCCATACCCGCGATCCCCGGCGTAGGTGCGAGATGGAACACCGGGTTTTAGTCAGTAAGAGTCTGACAGACCCCTCCGCCCGCCCTAGGGCTCAGGACATCGATGAGGATTTCCCCCCGAGTTAAAAAAAGAGGTATAGTTGCCTCGATTTTAATTAATCCCGTTTCGCTGATGAATCACATGTTATTTATTTAGCAATCGAGAGACTTACAACGACCACTAAGTAGACCGTGTTGCATGTCTGTGCGATTGCAAGGGAAGGCAAGCTACGATCAAAGTTTTTGCGTAATAAAAGTCCTCTTTCCCGGCGGGGCACCTATCCTAAACGTAATTTATATGGATTAGGCAACAATCCCCCATATGGGATTGATATCGCAAAATTTAGAAGTCGACAAAAATCGCCAATACTCTTGCATCTTTTTTTGTGTTTTTATTTTTCTGTTGACTCACACACTGTTGTTTAATTAATGGTTCCAATGTTTGTAAATATGTGAGTAGGTACCATTTACCTAAATTTCTTTAGGAAATTAATAAGTTTACCTCTGCTGATGATACTTTGTTCTTTAAGTAGCATGCTCTGGGTGCATCGTCCTCACATAATATTAAATTAATTTTTGTAAACCAAATTTTGTAAAATCATTATTTGAAAAGAGTAACTATGGAGTTTCTTGTCCGTTCTTCTCCATAAGAATCTACCTTTCCGAATGGACAGTAGATTCACTTTATTAATGTAATTCTATTATTTTTACTGAACTGTAAACGATGACGTTCAAAAGTGCCGTTTAATGGCCTAATTGAAATAAACGTTTTGACTTTGACTTTGACTTTGATAATCAAAAATAATGTTCTTTACTTTCATAAAGGGGGATGCCAAGCCGCCATAGTGATTTAGGCCCTGAGTGCCCACAAGTAACATAGAATGCATTGGGACTTCTATAAACAAAAGGACAAATAAATAAAGTACAGTACTGTGTAAATGTCAAATCAATATTTTGCAACAAATCTTTATTTTTTCCCGGATTTTAAATTGGCAACCTAGCAAATGTCTGTTTATTTCGTTGTATCGTTTCAATATTTATTATTTATTAAAAAAATGTTACTGACTTGTATCGCGTCGTGAATAGAATAGTTAATTACGTAAAATTTTCATTTTTTTTTTTTACTAAATTATGTTCCTGGACTGGCCTGTTGGTCGAGTGGTTAGTGACCCTAACTGCTAAACCGGAGGTCGTGGGTTCGATTCCCACCCAGGACAAATGTTTGTGTGATGAGCATAATCATTTGTTCTGTGTCTGGGTGTAATTTGTCTATAAAATGTATGTATTTAGAAATATAAGTATGTTTATCAGTTGTCTGGTTGCCATAGTACAGGCTCTGCCTAGTTTGGGATCGGATGACCGTGTGTGAGTTGTCCCAGGATATATTATTATTATTATATTAAATTTCTTGGGCATCGCAAGGCCTAAACTCGGCATTCCTCTTTTAATGGTTGTTTCACCGCGGCAGAACGATTAGCCATCAGTAGTACTATCGAAACATAAAGCTAATAACAATCAAAAGTCGGTGTTAAAATACGAAGAAACAACCAAAAACATCGACTTCCGAATGTACCTAATGTTATTTTATACTTTGAAGTGTTTTTTTTATTAGGAAGGTTGTATTTTTTTGTTAAAATGTTTTTTTTTTAAATAGGTTTTCAATGAAATTTTAGTGGATTGGACAGGTCATGATAAACGTGTGAAACGCAAGTTCTAGTAAAAAATAAATGACATAATATTTCTGTAGGTACTCAAGGCACCGATGACTTTCCTCTATCATGGTTTATCGGCCCTCGTCGAACAATCGGATCATCAACTTTGCTTACCGCTCCGTCGTTACTACGCATTGAACATTGCATGATTTACGTTCGATGGTTGAAAGAGACCCCACGAACCAAACCGATCGCGGTTACAAGCACGCCTGTAAATCTCAACACTTTGTTTTGCTCCTCGGAGTAGAATTTATTTAGCGGCTCACCATTCACCATCTCAGTAACAACTACTGCGGATACGACTCTTAGTTACTATACTCTATGGATACGACGTAGCGCATCGTCGCCGCGTCAGTGGTTGATTTTTTTTTTTTTTTTTAAGAATATATTGGTATGTCTTGGGACAACTCACACACGGTCATCCGATCCCAAACTAGGCAGAGCCTGTGCTATGGCAACCAGACAACTGATAAACATACTTATATATTTCTAAATACATACATTTTATAGACAAACTACACCCAGCACAGAACAAATGATCATGCTCATCACACAAAGATTTGTCCTGGGTGGGAATCGACTCCACGATCTCCGGTTTCGCAGTCAGGGTCACTAACCACTCGACCAACAGGCCAGTCCCCATTTGTCGTGTCAGTCTTGGCTTGCGCCACTTCTCACTCACATGGTACATTGAAAATCTCTTGTCGTTGTTGCTGCCGCTGCTCAAGGCATGTTGAAAATCGCTCAGACGCGTGCGTGGGAAAGGCTGTCGTATGAATCTTCGGACACAGCTCGACGATTACATGGTCAGACCAATAAAATTTGAATTTGAGTACACGGGAAAAATACTATAAAGATGGACGTCCATTAGTCGCCTCCCGAGTCCCGACCGAAGGTTGTACCTACCTGAATTATTATAGCAAAAAACTTTTTACAAAAAAAAACCGACTTCCATATAAAAACATTAGGTATAAAGTATAAAATAAATTTTATTTCGGCAGTCGGTGTTTTTGGTTGGTTTTTCTTTTTTTGACACCACACCGACTTCCGAAATTAAAGTTATTTTATACTTTGTAGTGTTTTTTATTTGGAAGTCGGTTTTTTTTTGTAGAAAAGTTTTTTTATAAAATTAGTCGCGGCAATCTGTGACAGTAAAATGTTTTACAGTTTCAATATTAAGCCAAAATTCTGGGGTCTTTTAGTCAAGAGTGATTAGGTTCTTTCTGTATAGGCATCCGTGCTCCATCGCTTACCATCAGGCGGGATTGTGGTCAAACGCTAGTCTATCAATGATAATAAAATAATCAACATTCTCCCGCCCGCGGTACAAATAATACCTACTATACACGAAGGTTGCACAAAAAGTTATTTGAAGGAATTTTCTAAACCATTGCGTCATTTGTTTTAAAAAATCACCTGTTTAAACAACGTAAATCAGGCAATGAATTTTAATGATTTATTATTGGAAAAATTAAATATAGATTTCAAAAAAATAATTTGGACATCTATGTGACGGACGAGGATTAGGCACAAGCTTTATTCTTTTTTCACGAAAACAAAAAATTAAGACGATACAGTGCGTTGAAAACTCGCGTCACGTCACATTTTAATACACTTTTTACTGAAGCCCACGCTCTTGAAAGTTGATTTGTGGACGTCATGCGATTTTACTCGCATAGTTCCCGTTCCCGTGGGAGTACGGGGATAAATATAGCCTACGTTACTCGCTGATAATGCAGCTATTCATTGCTGAAAGAATTTTTCAAATCGGTCCAATAGTTTTTAAGTTTATTCGTAACATACAAAAACACAAATCTTTCCTCTTCATAATATTGGTATAGATTAGTATAGATACAGATTTTTTTATATTATATATTTTTTGAAAATCTAACGAGCGAGCTAAATAAAATTAATTATAATTTTTCTTATTATGCAAATACCCAAATACCCCGCTGCATAGTTCGTAATGGCGGCAAATGGGGGCAAGAGGGGGATGGAGTATTGTGCAGCGCATAGACTTGGCGGCTGGGAAGTCCGTTATGCGCTGCGCGCGCAGCTTGGTACATGTTACGGCGGCGGCGGCGGGGAGGGCCTCCCTGCCTCAGGACATGTTGCCCAGGTGATCGCTCAAACGCGCGGCAAGCGGACGCCTTTGAGCGATCACCAGAGCAATTCTGAATCTAGATTTTGGAAAAACTCATTTGATTTTTTTTTTAAGCCCCGACGCAAAAAGAGGGGTGTTATAAGTTTGACTGACTGTCTGTCTGTCTATGGCATCATAATATCTCCCGAACGGATGAAGCGATTTCAATTTAGTTTTTTTGGTATTAAAGTTGACTTATGTGCGAGTGTTTGATGAAAATCGGTTGAGCCGTTTAAAAGTTGTGGGAGGTGAACGTGGGGAAGAATAACCGAATGTCTGCAAATATACCAAAGTGGGGTCTCAAATTAAAGATCGCTGAAAGAGAATATTGATGACTTAATCGAGAGTGTTCTTAGCTTAGTTTGATGAGAAAATTGATGGTGGGGAAATTGGTGGTGGGAAAATTGATGGTAGGAAAATTGATGGTGGGAAAATTGATGGTGGGAAAATTGATGGTAGGTAAATTGATGGTGGGAAAATTGATGGTGGGAAAACTGGTGGTGGGTAAAATGGTGGTGAGAAAATTGGAGGTGAGAAAATTGGTTGTGGGAAAACTGGTGGTGGGAGGAACATTGGTGGTGGTAAAACTGGTAGTGGGAAAATTTGATGGTGGGAAAATTGGTGGTGGGAAAACTGGTGGTGGGAAAATTGATGGTGGGAAAATTGGGACATGGAAATCCGATTGTCAAGTGAGAGTATTAATCACTACATCTCAGTCTTTACCATTCTGGTCACACCAGTACACCACAGACAAAACAGAACAAAATTCAGCAGCTGTCCATGGCATGACGCCCGACTGAGTTTTCTTTTTGGTCATAATTGCAAATTGGTGATAAAATAAATCTATGGCTTCATTGGAATTATTACAAATTATTTAAAAACAACAACATTTTGTTTCGCAATAAGTTATATAATAAAAGGTATTATTTTTCTAAGACTACTCTTTATTTACCACTCTTTACAGACCTTCTTGAAAGAGGACTTGGCCGAAAGGTGTCATATTTTGACGTTTCCAAGGTCGGCTACTTTAGTTACTACACTCTATGGGTTACGCGACACCACTCAGCGAAACACGACGCCGAAGTTACGTGTATAGTTAATAAGGTTTATTAATATGTATTAGTTTATTGTGCTAATAAAATGATTATTATTATTAAAGATTGTAGGTTTAGCCGGTCGATTCCGTAAACAAGTCGAAGTGAAGGCTTGGGTGAAGTGATCACGAAGTGAGCTGTCTTTCCATCTTGATTTATGGATTGACAGCACACCTCGTGATCACTTCACCCAAGCCATTACTTCGACATATTTACAGAATCGACCGGTTCGGCTTTGTATTTCATGATGTGCGTTTTGTCTATGAAGAAAGAACAACCTTTCTTTATCCTTTCTAATGAATTTTTCTGTTCCAGTCGGAAGTTTGAGGTGAAGACCTTCCACTCCACCCAGAGCGGAAGAAGTCATTTGAAGATTTCCCATCCTTTTGAAAATAAACAAGTTAGCTTGCACACGAAGGGTTCCGTACCATTAGCCGAAAAAAACATGTTTCTTGTATGGGGACCCCCTTTTATTTTTAATTTTATTATTTGTTGTTATAGCGGCAACAGAAATACATCATCTGCGAAAATTTCAACTGTCCAACTATCACGGTTCATGAGATACAGCCTAGTGAGAGACGGACAGACGGACGGACAGCGGAGTCTTAGTAATAGGGACCCGTTTCACCCTTTGGGTACGGAACCCTTATAAGAACGTAATCAAAGTTACGCTTTTTTTTTTGTGAGTGGCTTCTCGCAGTTCAACCTATAAGGTTGTCGACTGCTTAACCGGGCTTGCCTGTGGTGGCCTTAATATAATATTAAAGCCTCCAGCCAGGGCTTATCCAAGTTACGCCTAGTGTATTCTCCACAGGCGCTTAAACTCACGCACCGAATGTGGCACTGTGGACTCGCTATTCAGTGCAGATGCACTGGGCGGTAGTACTCACACTTCATGACCGCCCTTCATGACTGCGGTCCGGTCCGGTGGACGAGGGCCACATACTTACAGCAGTTTCGTCCACATGCATCTATACACACGGGCGCGCCCACAGACAGCCCACTCTGCAGAGGCTGCTTTGATGCCGAAGAAACAGCCGCCCATGTCATCCTGGGATGCGAGGCCGTGGCTACTCAACGTGAACAAATCCTCGGAACGGTGAGGTCGCTCCGCGAAGCCTGTGAAGCACCCAGGAAACTTCTGCGCTTCTGGGCGGAGCTAGGCTGGCTAACCTAGCCAGGACATCTACGCACAACGGACCGGATAGGAGTCTAAGTGCGGAAAATGGAGTCCCTACTCTACTCTACACACGGGCGCGCGTTGCTATTCGTTTTCGAACAGGCACGCGCTCCGTACTTATGATGCAACCCAATGACGGGCTCGTATTAACAGGGCCAGTGGTGCCCCCGCGGTCAGGGGGCCTAGCCCTGTGACCGCTTGCCACGTCCCTTGATGGGGACGTAGCGACTTCCACCGAGCCTGATGTACCTTTTACGTGATGCGCGCAGTACTGAGTCATCGCGACGCTTAGCTATCCAGTTTCTTCCAAACTTCAAAAAATCTGTAGGTATCTTTTGATTTTGTTGGTCGATTTTGATAAAATAAACCCTTAATGTATGTATTTAGAAATATATAAGTATGTTTATACTACACCTGCTTGGAAAGTACCTTGATACTTTATCAAATTTACGGTAGAAAGTACGTCATTGCATATCGAACAAATATGCGGGGAGAAAACGCATCTGAGCGGGAGAGAAAAGTGTATGAAAATCCATTTCTTACGTGGTTACGTGGCGCATAGTCTTACCCAAAATTAAAAAAGAATTTTTAATTTTGGGTAAGACTATGCGCCGGTAACCTAAATATCAAAAGCCAAAAAGTTTTTACAGTGAGTTTTTATCTCCAAGTTCGCAAAATGACACTGGCCACTAGCTGTGTGTTGGATGGTGTCGGGCTGGCAGTGCGACCCTGCGGCGGCAGGATAAACAATTTGAAAAAAGAACATGTGAAAATTGCAGACGCCATTGGCGCCATTTCCAATTTGTGTGTTGTTTGAGGATTCAGTTTTAACTGCAACAATTTCAATATAAATTTCAATTAGTAAAGATTTCGTTTTTTATTTTCCTTCTAGGTGTAGTATAAAGCACTATGTATCACTCGAGAGAAACTGCGATTCCCGATCTTGGGTGTTTTAAAGCCCTCGCCTACGGCTCGGGCTTCAAACGACACCCTCGACGGTAATCGGTCACTTTCTCCTCTCGGTGAACAATGTACTATTATCAGTTGTCTGGTTGCCATAGCACATGCTCTGCCTAGTTTGGGGATCGGATGACAGTGTGTGAGTTGTCCCAAGATATTACTATTCCGTTTATTTCATTTTCTTAACATATAAATTTACATTTTTAAATATTTCTTTTATAAAACAGTTGTAAAAAAAAAAACATTTAAAAATATAAAAAATAGTAGTCCGCCGGTGTCGGGAGCAGGGTCCAAGCTACCGGTGGTTAGGGCTCCAGAGAAAGGAACCTCCTCACAATACGAGCCGTATCGAGAAGTACTGCCTTCTGTATCAGGCCTTTTACCCAACCGCGTAACGACAGCTTCGACAGATGATCGTCGAAGCTTTTGGACAACAGGCCATTGGCCGTAACGACAATCGGCACAATGACAGCCGAGTCCACATTCCACATGTCGACAACTTCGTGTGCTAAGTCGAGGTACTTGATTTGTTTCTCTTTCTCAGCTTTCACGAGGTTCACGTCATGCGGGATGGTAACATCGATTATCATTGTGCGGCGCGCTAATCGATCTATCACCACGATATCCGGCTTATTGGCAACAATAGTCCTATCAGTAATGATAGATCGATCCCAGTACAACGTGACATGGTCATTTTCGAGAACTGGGTCGGGCACATACCTACTTGTAATACGTTACTTCGGAATCCACAAGTTGATATTTTAAAGCAAGTTGCTGGTGGATTATCCTGGCCACTTGGTTATGCCTATGCAAGTACTCGCCGTTAGCCAAACGAGAACAACCAGAGATAATATGTCTGATGGACTCACCCGGACGGTGGCATGCCCGACGCACGTCAACCGTCCCATCCTTCATATAGGATATTACTATTATTATTATAATGTTACTCGGGAAAATACTTCGTATTTTTAAGTTCCTAGATTTGGAATCCAATCAGTGGTTTTTGCGCGATGCTACCACAAATAACCAGACAAACAGGCGAAAATTTTAAAAATTGCATTTTTATTATTTATTATTTATACTTTATTTATTTTTTTGTTTTCTATGTTTTTTTCCTAATGTTTCTCTGTTATTTTTATGCAAATTATTCAATATATACAGACACGGCAAGTCTACGATTTTATTATATCTAAGTCACCGGAAAATTGCAGGTCCGTAACATTATAATAAATCTTTTTAGATTGTAGTCTCTCGATATATTATGAAAAAATTGTTTTGTTTACAATAAATCCCATCCAAATTCAATAGTTTCCAAGCGTTGTCGGTAAACGGGCCGCCCGTAATTTAGGTACCTACAGACTAGCTCCCGATGTGTCTGTGTGTCTGTGTGCATCCGCACGGCACGCAGGCGCGCTTGCTACACAGTGCGGATTTTATGAACGACCAACCCGTTTTGATCCTTTGGATAATGAAATATACATTTTTTTTGCCTTTCCATAAACAACCTTTCTTACCTTAAATTCTCTTCACACAACATATAGTTATTTGGAGAAATAAACTAAAATGTTTTAATTAATGTATCGTTTTTTTTAATAAGAGGATTTGGGTAACCTTTTATCTTTTCCACTAGTTTAAATTTTTGATCAACAGAGCAGTTTATACAAGCTAAGTTATATTCAATTTTGACGTTTGTAAATGTCATTTAACTCGAATTAAAAAACGGACTATTAGTGTCGGGAGCCATTCAAGTATTACGTAAGCAGATTTTTTACAATTATTTACACCCCCCTTCCCCTTGTCAGCAAAAGTAAGCAAACCTTCCCCCCCCCTCCCATGCTTACGTGTAATCAATATTCATTTTTCTTTTATTTATTCTGTTTTTTTATTGATTCGTGAGCAGCAGTTAGCAAATAGGCTTAGGATAGAGGAATTTAACGCACATAATATTAATTTAAACAGACTTTATTGACGCAGAAATTAAAATATTTATTTATTTATTAGAGTAAGGTACAGATATTATAATTTTATTAAGTACCTAATATTACGAACAAATCAAACTTCTTTTGAATTTTTGGTATACTTATTAATTTCATCCAATTAATAGTCTTCAGTCCATGATACCCGATTCCATGATTCTAAGTTTTCGATGACATTGGATGTTTGCTGCTCAATGTTGTGTATCTGCTCACTTTCACCCGAGTTTGGAATGTCTACATCGTTCTCATCGAGCCATTCAATATCTTTTTGGTCTAAATTTTGAATAATGCACATTATTTGTGGGAATCCCCGACATGTGTGTTTTGTTTTCAAGCATAGAAAATTTGTGGGTTGCCATTTGTGTAAAAAAGTAAATAATAACTGCTGACGTAATCACGATATCGAACCCCCCACCCACCATGTCATCAAAAATAAGCAAAGTAAAGACCCCCCTGCCCCCCTCAAGCGCTTACGTAATACTTAAACGCCCCCTAGATAGCTTTTTTCATTTTTGCGCACAGGATGAGTAGGTAGGAAATTAAATAAAGGCTTAACTGTATAAATAATAAAATTATTTCCTCAGTGGCATTGATCGGCTTTTTCTGGGATCAATTATTTCGGGAAGAACGCACTCATAATAAAATTTTGTCAAACGGGGGATCTTTTTTCTTTCCAAAATTGATCGTCTTTACCTATAATTTTTCAATAAGTACTTTTATTGGAAATTCAGGACCAATGTAGGTACACCGCAAACAAACACACTTTTATTTGTAATATTTAGTTGGCCCTGAACTTGGTAGTACCCGTCATGGTTAATGTTCATAATGACATTATCGCTCTCAAATAAAAAACAATTAATTTTTTTTTTCGACGGATTGCTTCATCAGGGTCAATTCCGCGTATGGAAATGGGACATTTTACTTCTATAATATAATAGTTTACTTTTTCGGCCCATCATCTAAAGCATTAAAGTATTACCCATAAACAAAAGCGCACTACATTAGTTCGTTTATAATTCGAATGTACAAAATCAAACAAATGTAATTTTAGAATAAAAAAATATTTAAGTACGGATCAAAACGTGTTAGGCGTAGTATGATTCCCCGGTGCAACTACCTATTTCTATTATCGACCGATGGCAGAGCGCGGCAACATTAGACACAAGTTTTAGCTCACAGAGCGCGACTGACCGACACCACTCGGCGCTGCGTTATTTATTAGCAGATGTGATATATACAAATAAATGTATCACACGGCTCAAGTGGTAGCGGCGGAGGCAGTCCAGAACAGTCCCGGGTGACGACTAGATGCTACGCTTGAGTTGTGTGTACTTACTGACAATTTGGTGGTTTTACTACAAAGAAATCCAAAGTTACTTGTGATCTTACTAGACACAATAATAGTGAACACTACATTTGAATACATCCCCTTACCAAACACATATGTAAAACAACCGTTACAAATTGGCTCATTGACCTACTAAGAGTCCTTGTTATATTCATTGGAAGAGCACTGATTTCCAAGATACAGGTTTTACCTAGTTTGGAAATCAGGAGTTCATTTAGATTAGAAGATGTTATGTTTTTAGTACCTATTGAAACTGTAGTACCTAGGCTAAATTCTGTTTCTGTCCAATAAACGTTATTATTATTATACATATAAGTAAGGGTTTATGAGTAATTTCGAAATTTTATATTGTCTTTATAATAAATTAATGTAGGTAATATTTTTTTACTGATTTGTGTTTGCCTAAACTCCACTTACAAAGAGTGTTTATTTTTGTTATTTCAGCCACAAATTCCTGGCATTGTGGAGTAATTTAACTTTGGAAAACCTCGAATTTATGATTATTGTCATTTTTTAACGAGAACACTCTTAATAATAAGAAAAAATTGTTTACAATTTCACGCGATATTTTACAATCTTACGGCGTTTGCTATTTTCCGGTGACATATAGATAATATTATAGTAATAATATCTTGGGACAACTTACACACGGTCATCCGATCCGAAACTAGGCAGAGCCTGTGCTATGGCAACCAGACAACTGATAAACATACTTATATATTTATAAATACATACATATTATAGACAAATTACACCCAGACACAGAACAAATGATCATGCTCATCACACAAAGATTTGTCCTGGGTGGGAATCGAACCCACGACCTCCGGTTTAGCAGTCAGGGTCACTAAGCACTCGACCAACACGCCAGTCCAGATATAGATCGATTACCATTTTGTAGCATTCTGCCCTGCACTTGCAGTAATCGTAATTTTTGGGGTTTTCACTTTTTTGCAAAAATAACATCACAACGGGCTAATCTTTCTGCCAGGGTTGCGGAATTTGTTCGAAAGAGTCACCGCGGCCCTGAAACGCAAAGGGCTTTAGAAGGAACACGGATGGGTTTTAGTCAGTAAGAGTCTGACACGCCCTTCCGCTCCACCCAGAGCGGAAGAAGTCATTTGATGATTTCCCATCCTTAAAAAAGGGCTATCTTTACATAAAAAAATATTCTCATGTTTTTTTTTATTATAAACATGTTTTTTTGTTTAACGAGAAACGCAGCGCTTGCACAAAAATATTGCTTTTGCTATCAAGATCTGCAGCATTCAACCTGTGCTACAAGGTTGTGCAGTACCTATTTGCTTCGTTTACTGTAACTTCATCTATAGTAGGCGCCAGATAAATGTGGAATAAAGTATATTGACCTTTCCCTAATAACTGCTCATAGGTACCTGAACAATTAAATATGAATCGTTTTTCATTATTAGACCATGTTAAGGATCACGAGAGATGATGATTCGGGACAGTTTTGTGTCATTAATTCCGTTTTTCAAATTAACAATGTCAATAAATGTAGGTGGGTCAATGACCGATATTCCACGATTATCTGGCGCCTACTATAGCATATGTATAAGTTTTTTGCAACGAATAAGTACTAAGTAAAGCCAAACAATGTATTCTATAGTGCTGCGTTTGAGAGTAGCGACTGAAGCAAAGAGCTACGCATACACCGAAGCCGCAAGGTAGGTACATACAGTGCCGCGTTTCGTGCTAGCACATCAGTGCGTCGACGTCATCGTCCGCAAATGTTCGTCGTTGTCAAGAAATATTCGTCGTCTTTTACAGAATCTTAAAGCCAAAATAATTTTGGGAACTCGGATATGAAGCTCAAGGATTTTACATCAAGTCATTGGTTATTGGTAAAGAAGTAAATATATACGTATAAAAGAAGGCAGCCAGTTGCGAAAACATACATACCTATTATAATATTGTAAAGATTGAAAAAAAAAAGGTTGTTAAATTTTCTTTTTAACAACACTCGAATTTGCTAAAAAAAAAGATAGACGAGTAGGTAGGTATTAGAAAATTTAAAAAGTCTCCAAATGCTCAAGCAGACTAACGTAGCAAACAAGAACATCCAAAGAAAGTGAACAGAGAGAAGCTTAAAGAGCACATTGCGAGTTTTAGACTTGCTATTGTACACCATCAAAGAGATTTAAAGATACAATAGAACGGCTATCAGAAGAAATGTCACAGAAAAACTGTGATCCCATGCCTCAGTAACGCCATCTAGCTTTGAATAGCAAACATACAAATTAAATTTATAAATTCAGCTATCGCTCGACAGGTGGCCAGTGTGGGTAGGTAGGTAGGTCCAGTCGTTTTACCATAACGAGATTTGCAATAGCGTAATGAGCAACTCGGCATATTTTCTTAGAAAATGTTTTTCTTTTGGTGGACACAAATACGACTTGACATGCAGGGGTGTCACAGTAGACAGCGACTTTTGTCCACTAGGACATAAGTATCGGATCACGATTTTGTTCGTTATGTCCTGTCTATTGGTAGTATAAATGTAATGTCTAATTGCACACTATAAACGAGTACATAACCTAACAGAAGATTTAATTTTCTGCCAAGCGATATTAGTGCATCTGCCATGCATAATGATTTCATAATGAAAAATCCAACTGTTAAAGTATCTTATGCCCTTTACTTACCGAAAGTTTTTAAAATAAACCATGCCAGAAAATCAGTAAAAAGTACTTAACTATTATTTTATGACATTACTCAGTTACAAATGCACTTGATTCCCACCCAGGACAAATCTTTGTGTGATGAGCATGGTCATTTGTTCTGTGTCTGGGTGTAATTTGTCTATATTATGTATGTATTTAGAAATATATAAGTATGTCTATCAGTTGTCTGGTTGCCATAGCACAGGCTCTGTCTAGTTTGGGATCGGATGACCGTGTGTGAGTTGTCCCAAGATATTAATATTATTATATCCTGGTTTAATAATTATATTTAGAAAAAAAACGCCAAAAAGTATCCATAAATATAATAATAATATCACAATTTTTCTTATACATTATTCATTGTTTGAAATTGATTTTGTAGCCCTTCGTGTCAGGATCCTGTTCCATTTGGAAATTTTCAGTAGACAAGCCAAATGGCTTGAGAATCATGTTGCCCAAATCCTTAAGTTTCCCAAGCATTTCTGTCTTTAATTTTTCATTTTTCTCCTCTATCAAGGGGGGTAGACGAATTGTGGCTATTTTAGCGTCTTTATGAGAGGGGTCGAGCTCTAAAATCTTCTTGTAATCTGCTAAAGATTCGTCGAGTTTTTCTGTAGCCTCGTATGATTGTGCTCTCCTGAAAAAAAAAATTGTCTTTGGATTTTGTATAGGTAGGTACCTACTGCCGCAGCTGTGGGAAGTTTACAGGTAAATTTTTATCATAATAGGGTTTTTGACTAAAAAAAATCTAATTAGTCCGTCAGAGAGATTTCCAAAAAATTTTGGACATGTATTTTTTCTATTGTCACGTTAACAAAAAATTAAGACGATACAGTGCGTTGAAAACTCGTGTGACGTCACTTACCAGTACACTTTTTACTGGAAAATGACGTTAAAGCCTCCACTCGCGGCCCGCCTTCGCTAGCAAGACTGCTTCGCAGAAGGGGGTGACCGCTTCCCAAGCCTCCTCGCTCCGGACCATGGATTTAACCAGGAGCTCGATAGCCTTGTAGCATGCCTTACCCACCTTTTTTTGATATCGGGGGAAATCCTCATGGATGTCCTCCGCCCTGGGACGGGTGGAGGGGTCTGACAGACTCTTACTGACTAAAACCACACCGGTGTTCCATCTCCCACCTACGCCGGGGATCGCGGGAACGGATCCGACTTCCGTAATCCCCGGCTGGTGCTACCTCGCGTCACCGGGGGGAGTGAGGTGTTTGACTCCCCCCGTTACGGCAAAGAGGGGCGCACGGGAACACCACGCGCTGCCACCTCGGGTCCGGATGAATGGGGGGCAACGGACATCCCCAAGTCCGTCGCCCCTGGACCCAGTTAGGGGGATCGGAAGAGGGCAGCGTATGCCCTCCGCCGACGCCCGATGCGACTGCTGCGGGCCGGCAGACCTCACTTTCCATAGCCTCCTGCCTTCGCCGACCACAGGATGAACTACGGCCGGCAGCGAGAGGTCACCGCCTACCACAGAGATGAGGGCACGGCGCGGCTCCTCCCAAGCGGCACACTCTGCCAGCGTATGCCGCGCAGTGTCCTCCATGCCTTACCCACCTTCATCTTAACAGTGCTATAGTTGCAGTACAGTATCGAACGCTGCTGGGAGTACTGCAGGAGACGGAATGTTGTTATCCTCACCTAATATATGCCTTGACGTATGTGTCGTCGAGCTCGATAGCCTTGGAGCAGTCCTTGGCCGCCTGCGCGTATTTCTGCAGCTTCATCTTAGCAGCGCTGCGGTTGCAGTACAGTATCGAACGCTGCTGTGAGAACTGGAGCGGACATGTTCGGAGACCTGCAAATGTTGGGCATTATTAAATCTTTACTAATATTATAAAGAGGAAAGATTTGTATGTTTGTATGTAACGAATAAACTTAAAAACTACTGGACCGATTTGAAAAATTCTTGCAGCAATGGATAGCTACATTATCAGCGAGTAACATAGGCTATATTTTTTCCCCGTACACCCACGGGAACGGGAACTACGCGGGTGACGTACGCTAGTAGATAATAAATAAAATAATTTATTTTCTAAAACACTAATCTATACACGATGCAGTTTTACAAGTACAATAAAAGGTGCTTTCGTCGGACTCCGGTATCCAGTATAAGATTAAACTTGTGTTTATGGTACCAGCATTCTCGCATACAGTTTGAACATATATCAGAAGTTATATGACGAGAACAGAATATTAATAAAATAAAAAACTGGCCAAGTGCAAAGTGTACTTAAAAAACATGTTTGTTGTATGGGAGTCCCCTTAAATATTTATTTTATTCTGTTTTTTAGTATTTATTTATACAGCCTGGTGACAGACAGACGGACCGACAGCGGAGTCATAGCAATAGGGTCCCGTTTTACCCTTTGGATACGGAACCCTAAAAAGATCACTTAAAGTTAAGTACCGTAGCCTCGTGTGTGATAGGATGTGTGTGTATGTGAATGTGTGTGCATTACTTCTATTTTTAGGGTTCTGAATCTCCATATGAAAAATCGGAACCCTATTACCTAGAATAGCTTATATGTCTGTTTGTCTCAACTAATTTGCCGATTCAGTTGAAATTTATGATAAGTATGAAGTCACTTTCGAAGGTCAATTCAAAAAATTACAAAAAAGTTTTTCATATGTTTCAAACATTAACACCTTTAATAATAGTGACAAATATTAAGACTATTAGAACGATATATAAAATTTCTGGCGGGGGCTTCCCCGCGTCGACACTATTATTCTTTGCGTACGTTATTCTGTAATCTTTATTAATATCATATTCATATTTATAAGTTTATTATTTTAGCATAATATATATGTATTTTATTACTATTTTATATTTTATTTGAATACTCTTTCCGAAACGTTAAAATTCTATTTTAAATTTTATTTTTATTTATTTGTAAACCTACCTTTTTAGATATAGCCTTAATTACCCAAAGGTAGTAATGAATGCCTTGATGCATTAAGTCCCATGTATGTCCCATAGTCCCATGTATGTCCCATAGTCCCATGTATGTCCCATGTACCACTATACAATAGTGTAAATAAATAAAAAAGATCGCATGTTCGCGCAATGTACCATTTACCTAAATTTCTTTAGAAAATGAATAAGTTTACCTCTGCTGGTGATACTTTGTTCTTATAAGTAGCATCGTCCTCACATAATATTAAATTAATTTTTGTATACCAAATTTTGTAAAATCATTACTTGAAAAGAGTAACTATGGAGTTTCTTGTCCGTTCTTCTCCATAAGAATCTACCTTTCCAAATGGACAGTACAGTCACTTTACATTAATAAAGTGACTGTATTATTATTTTACTGAACTGTAAACGATGACGTTCAAAAGTGCCGTTTAATGGCCTAATTGAAATAAACGTTTTGACTTTGACTTTGACTTATGATCACTTTGTATTAGGAGGACGCGCATCTTGACTATATTGGAATCTTATTGGGATTGTATTGCTGCTGAATTGCTGCAATAAGTCACCGTGAGCACCTCCCACACAAACATACCTTCAGTATACTTCTCAATACTCCTATCGAAGTCTCCAACTTTGAACGCCTCATTGCCCGCCTTCTTCAACTCTTCAGCAATGATCCTCCGTTCCTCCTTCTGGTCGTCCGTGAGGTCTACCTCTGCATCCTTTAACGACTCCTCATCGATGTCTGAGTCGCTGTCTTCTTTGGCTCCGGTGTCTTTCTCCGCATAATCTTTGTCTAGATCATGGTCTTCGGTTGATTCGGAATGTGTTGATGTTTCTGAAAGGGAGTGGTTTCATGTGACAGATGTAGAAAATATAATTATACTGTCAATTACAATTGAAAATTATTTGAGGAGGGTTGAAATGCACGTAACTAAAAGAGTTATGAATATAAATGTGGATGGATGGACAGGGAGAGGAAGGCCAAAGAAAAAAAAGATGGATTGTGTTAAGAGTGATAAGAAAGAAAAGGGAGTTAGTGATAGCGTGACAACTGACAGGACAGAATGGAAGAAAAAAAACGTGTTGCGCCAACCCAAAGTAACATGGGATAAGAGCAGGAATATGATGATTAATCAATGGCAGAAACACAACTTCCTCAACTTACTTAAAAAAAATTGTTTGATACATTTTTATTATGATTTGAAGAACCCTGATTGAGACTACATGCCTGGGAAAATTTGTTGAACAGGTTGTTGGAATATGTAAGATGTGGGTTAGTGAGTATGTAATTTTGAAGACATGAAAAATATGTAAGTATGACTCTTGATGGCAACTTTTTTGGACCTGCTGAAGATTGTAAGAACATTATATTTTCATTGTGTCATTATATTTTCATGCATTAACGGGACATGTGTGAGTATTGTGTACCTAAAACTACTTTTTTTTTTGTTCTTTGACTTGAATATGCCCTGGTGGTTGGAAATGTCATGCTCACTCTAAAGTCTAGCTGATGGTGGCGCATGTATTGGATTATTTGGCTCCCTTCAATATGGTTGAACCGAATGGTGCTGACGTGTGCGTCATGATCGTGAACGGACGCTGTCAGGTGAGACTGGTCATCTCTCAGCTGCCATGGTTTATTTTAATGATTTGTTATTTGAATCATTGTTTTTCCTACTTCGGACGCTTTTATCGTGCATTTTTTTCTATATCGTTCTCACACATATGTATGTTTAATTTCAACAAGAATGATGTAACCAAAACATTATAAAATAAAAATGATTTAAAAGAGTGTCCGTGGAGTTTCTTCTCCATAGAGATCTACGCTTTGGAATGTGCAAATAGCTTCATCTCTTTTGACTGACCAACTTAGACAATTCAAAAGTGCCTGTAAATGGTTTAATTGAAATAAATAATTTGAGTTTGAGTAAGTGGGCTTTAGATATCCCATCCGCCTCCAAGATAACAGTGGTACACAACAGCATCTGGTTGGGCTGAAAAGTGACTCCAACGAAGTTGGGAAAAGGCTTGGTTGACATACTAACATGATTGGTCATAAGACCACCACCAGGGAACCTTCCAGTGGAGGGAAATGATGAAATTGGATATAATTTCATGAAACTGGAAGCATTGCATGTTTTTCAAGTATTGCTGTTTTGGCATACAAGAAGAGGGCGTAATTTAGTCGTAATTCAGTATAGTTCGAATATCTTATTAGTCGTAATTAGCATTGAATGATTAACATTTTCTTTTAAGACTACGCCCAAATTAAGATGCAATAAAAAGACATACCGCTAGTGTGGGGGGCGTCTCCGCTAGCCTTTGGGAAGTCTTCAGCGCTTGTGCCAGGACTTATAACAAATTCTTCAACGGATTCGTCTGTTTTCAAAGATGTTTTCAAATCTTTTGTTAATTCATCTATAACTTCTTCATTGGCTGGACCCGTACTTTTTAACCTCTCCGACATTTTTAATTATGTTCTCAATATCACGGAGGCAGTAGTATTATTGGTATTTAAGATTTTGAATTCAAGGAAATACAGAAAAATGAGGAAATCTCGAATATTTTGACTTTACAAATGTACGATCAACGATGGTAATTTTGACAGTTGTGCGGAAACGCGTTCCAGATTAGCTGCCTCGGAAATGTATTAAATTTCTCGAACAGTCTATGTTCATGTTCTACTTTTTCAAAACTGATACATAGCTGTTCAAATAATACATAATTTATGTTTTCGTGTCTGCGTCTGGGTGCTTCTAGCGGAGCTCAACATCGGTGACAACTGATAATGCAATGAAGCTGTCGACCGCCTCGGACACCATGGCCTGTCCACAAGTGTTGACAACCTTGCGCCATCCCATTTTCTTAGCTCGGCGGGTTGCGCAGTAGCTGCAAGAGCAGAAAATCTCAAACGGCACAAATATAACAACCTAATTGGGAGTTTTAAACTTAGCCGTTTGGGGTTTTAAAGCATTAGACCCATGGGGGACGAGTGCGCATCGCATAGAGTCTTTTGAGACATCAGAAAACAACTTGTCTACTGGACTGTTCACGTGATCAGGCTCGGGTTTTTCTTCAGCCAAAGAATCAGCATTACCATTCAACGCGGCAATGCTGCCAGTGTTCTGGGTATGTTAGTCTAGGTACCTTTGCACTTGACAGCGATGTAGATGAAATTTTTGATGACCAATGATTTATTTTGTTTTATACGCGTACATAATTTTGTGATTATTAGTTGTTTCTTAGTATAAACTCTAATTAAATGTCAAAATCATAAAAAATGGCATTGGAAACTCAATAATAAAAGCAAAAATTTATGTATCGTATTTTCTTTTTGTTGAAAGCCTATTTTGGCCTTATGCTAAGTATATAAACATTTACTCAATGGGTAGTCTGGAACACATTATGTTTTTTTTAATTAGATTCAGACCAAAGAACTTTTACGTGAATCCCACAAAGTTTCGTTTAGTTATCTAGTTTAGATAATAACTTTAAAAAGCTGAAGCACTAAAAAAATGTTTTTGAAATCATCTGGTTGAAAATAATGTTTTTTTTTTTTTTTTTTTCTTGACAAAATAAACATTTTATCTGAAAAAAAACTAAACGTAAGTCCAACGTCAAAACGTCAACGTCAAGAGTTGTATTAAGTTGACGGGAGGACATACATTTTTTTTTGGCTATTTTCATTGTTCGTTGTTTGTTCTTCATTGTTCTATCAAAAACATTTTTTTGTTCATTTTTAGTTTCTTTTTTTTTAATAAAAAAAAATACCTTAACTTGGCGGGGAAAAACGAACACAAAAAATTGTGATAGAACATAAGAACAATCGATGAACAATTGAAATACCCAAATTTTTTTTTTATGATGTCCCCCGAAAAACGAAACATTTTTTTTTGCTAGAACAATAAAGAACAATCGACGAACAAACAAATAGCCAAAAAAAATTAATTGATGTTCACCCGCCAACTTAAGAGTGTTAACGTCAGCTGTTCTAATTTTCCTTTCCACTCAGCCCAATCTTTGCGTTGAGCTGTCTCAAGTCTTGTCAAATAGAAGCAGATATGTTCAGAGTTTCAGACTACAGTTTAACTATACATTTTCTTAACCATACTTTATTTTAAAATATAAAGAAGCAGATACTGTAATCAGGCTAACCCCGTTTCAACATCCAAATTTCAATTCGAATTTTCAATGTCAGGAACGGAACGTATTGTGTAACCTAAAATTCTAACAAGGTCAAGAATAAATTTAAAAATTATCATATTTTATACTCTTATATCTGTGAGACGCTATCTCGCTGAATTACTCAATATTCAGTTGTGTAACGGGCAGTGATTCAGCGTTTTTAACAGTCCTGTGGCTTAGAAAAAAGACAAAATGTTACGAAATTTTGTGAAAAGTTTGTCTGCACGAAATCTACGTTGTTCGATGAAGAATAACGGTGTTACTTCGAGTTTCGTTAATCGGAGGAGCATTGCGCCTTTATCGACGACTGAACCAGCGCTAAAGGAGGAGAAGTAAGTCGTTTTGATAAATCAATACCACGTAATTTAAATCGTAAGGTTAATTTTTTTCTATATACCGTTAGGTAAATAGAAAAAAATGAAGGTGGGTGAGAATGTGTCTCTGTGAATCTTACCTTCAGCGTCTAGCCACGACATTAAAAAGCAACAGAAATATTTTAAAGAATGCCACTCTTAAAATTTTCGTAATGTGAATCTATCTGGCTTGAAAATTATCCTAAACTAGCTCTCTCCTGTTGGCTATCCACTCGAACTGCATTTTACTGAGATAAAAACTGGCCTACTAACTTCTATTTAAAGCTCTTAACTTTGGTAATTTGTTTTGGTGTACAATCAATAGTAGAATAAAAGTATTTATTTATGGTACTCACTTTTAGTTTAGCTTACTATCAGGGTTGATATAAGATCAGTACAAATCTGTGTGCAAATCAAATCAAAAGTCATTTATTCTAATTAGACTGAGTGCCAGTACTTTATGAACATGAAAGTACTACATAAAGACAGTCCCCCAAAACGCCCACTTGTCACCACTTTTTATCTGGGAAGACAGTGAAGTGGTGCAACAAACTCCCCAGCGACCAGCAGGTTGGCAACCTTAGGATGTTACCACACCAATTGCTTGATCGTCAATTTATGCCCATGATAGACATTGCTTGATGTTGAATGATTGTAAATAGATAAAAAGTTATTTCTGTATTATCTAATCACTGTAATGATGAAACATGATTAATTATTTACATGATTTGTCATGTATAAACAAGATTTACAAACAACATGATAATAGAATAACAGGTGGCGTCCTGTAGATTCTGCGTACCATTGCCTGGCTTGCTCATGGCATATTATGTTGGAATAAATCTGAACCAACACGCTAATATTTCTCTCTCTTACTAACTTATAAATATTATGTGTGAGAACGATTCCAGCCCTCTGCATCCACTTGAAAGATTCCTGATATTTTTCTTTAGTTTGTATACTCTCTTAGCGTCTTAGCGGACATGTCACATGACCCTCCACAGCTAAATAAAGGATAATAATTAATTATATATACCAGTAAATCCTTAATATGGCCTTTCTTTGATGCCCTATTAACCCTAACATATTACACATAGTGTAGTTTATTTAGTACTTTTGGTGACGTTGAGATCGGCAAGTATGTACTAATTTGTTCTCATGGTGGTCTATGATATGCAAGGAAATCTTGCCCAAACCTACATTTGGAAACCATAAATCATTGCAAAGAAAAAAAACGCTATATCGCTATCGCTTATGAATATGCTTCAAAATCAAAATCAAAATGAAAAGCCATTTATTCAAATTAGGCTGAGTGCCAGCACTTTTTGAATGTCAAAGGGTGTTTTGGGGGCCTGTCTTTATGTAAAGACCCCCAAAACGCCCGCCCGTCACCACTTCCTAGAGTTTTAGTTGAGAAGAATAAGTGGCGCAATAAACTCCCCAGCAACCAGCAGGTTGGAAACCTTAGGGTGTTACCACACCAATCGATCGATCGTCGATTGATGCCCATGATCGACATCGATCGACGTTGAACGATTGGTGTGATGGCTTTGGCTGATCAACAGATACTAGGTGATAAACAATTGATTGACCACTGATCGATACCATCGATCGATGTTAATCGATTGCTGTGGTAACTGATCGAAGAAAGAAGTAGAAACCTATCGATCACCGTCGTCTAATTCATTTTACCATATATTGATGGCATCGATCGCCGTCGACTAATTCATTCTACCATATATTGATGGCATCGATCGCCGTCGACTAATTCATTCTACCATATATTGATGGCATCGATCACCGTCGACTAATTCATTCTACCATATATTGATGGCATCGATCGCCGTCGACTAATTCATTCTACCATATATTGATGGCATCGATCGCCGTCGACTAATTCATTCTACCATATATTGATGGCATCGATCGCCGTCGACTAATTCATTCTACCATATATTGATGGCATCGATCGCCGTCGACTAATTCATTCTACCATATATTGATGGCATCGATCGACGTCGACTAATTCATTCTACCATATATTGATGGCATCGATCGCCGTCCACTAATTCATTCTACCATATATTGATGGCATCGATCGCCGTCGACTAATTCATTCTACCATATATTGATGGCATCGATCGCCGTCGACTAATTCATTCTACCATATATTGATGGCATCGATCGCCGTCGACTAATTCATTCTACCATATATTGATGGCATCGATCGCCGTCGACTAATTCATTCTACCATATATTGATGGCATCGATCGCCGTCGACTAATTCATTCTACCATATATTGATGGCATCGATCGCCGTCGACTAATTCATTCTACCATATATTGATGGCATCGATCGCCGTCGACTAATTCATTCTACCATATATTGATGGCATCGATCGCCGTCGACTAATTCATTCTACCATATATTGATGGCATCGATCGCCGTCGACTAATTCATTCTACCATATATTGATGGCATCGATCGCCGTCGACTAATTCATTCTACCATATATTGATGGCATCGATCGACGTCGACTAATCCATTCTACCATCGATCGATGGCATCAAGCGACGATCGACCGATTGGTGTGGTTATTAATACCCTTACACCTAACAATTGTTTTTTTTTTGTACTACACTATGTTTGTAGTGGAGATGGATTCCTGGTATGAACTTAATAATATCTCTAATATGCAATAGATACTTGACAGACAAATTTATTATCAAATTCAAAGGTTTATTAGCACATGACAACATAAATACAAATAATTTTACTGACCGAAATAGATTGAAGTGGTTTATTTGTGTTAATATTATACACGTGGTTTCACTTCATGTTCAAAACAATAATATTTTTAAAAGAGTGTTCGTGGAGTTTCTTTCACGTTCTTCTCCATAGAGATCTTCGTTTTGGAACGTGCAAATAGCTTCATGTTTTTGGCCGACCGACCTTGACAATTCAAAAGTGCCTGTAAATGGTCTGATTGAAATAAATGCTTTGAGTTTATTTTTGTTATTTCTGGTATTCCGGTGTTTCCGTTTAGACTGGATCCTACTCATCCTTGATCCTTGATTCCATTGAGAAACGAGCCAAGAGGATCCTCGGCCATGATAGGCTCGTCAAGTCGAAGCTCCAAAGTCTTGAGCATCGACGCCGAGTTGCTAGCCTGTCGGTTTTCTATCGGTTGTATTTTGGGGAGTGTGCGACGGAATTGCATAGTTTAATTCCGCCAAGCCCGTTCCATCATCGGACCACAAGACGTACGTCGATGCGCCACCCGTACATGGTGGACATCCCACCCGCCGCCCTGTCCAGGCTATCCACCTACCTTTTCCCCCGAAATAATTACGCACAAAACGTTTTGGGAACACATTCATCGTGCGTACAGCTAAGGAGTGGAATTCCCTGCCAGAGTCTGTGTTTCCTGATAGCTACAACCTGGGAGTCTTTAAGTCAAAAGTCAAAACGTTTATTTCAATTAGGCCATTAAAGGGCACTTTTGAACGTCATCGTTTACAGTTCAGTAAAATAATAATGTTACATTAATAAAGTGACTCTACTGTCCATTCGGAAAGGTAGATTAAGTCAAGAGTGAATAGGTTACTTCTAGGCAAGCGTGCTCCATCTTCGACCACATCATCGCTTACCATCAGGTGAGATAGTGCTCAAACGCGTGTATCAATAGTAACGACACACAGTCTAATTTGAACAAATTTAAAACACATGGCCACTATCAGACCTTCACAACGAAATGACTGAATATTACCGACATTGTAAGGTCAAATTAATTGTCAGACTTTCTGGCTCTTGGCTACCCATAACGACTGACATCTATCCTTTATTAGGATAGATGTCAGTCGTTATGGGTAAAAGCGGAAGAGTTTGTTCGAACGCGCTAATCTCTGCAACTACCAGTCGGATTTGGAAAATTCTTTTTGTAATGATAGCTACATTCATGAGGAAGGCTATACGGGAACGGGAAATTCCTATGGGAACGGGATATGCGCGTACGAAGTCGCGGGCAAAAGCTAGTAGATAATATACCTTCACGCTTATGTGTCCCTGATAGTGTAGGCAGAGGTATGTGGAAATAAATAATTTCGCCAGTTGTTAACAAGGTTTTTTACTACTTCGTTTTTGTGTAGGGTACCAACGTTTTTTAGAAGAGATAAAGTAGGTATATCTGATTTTTAGAGGGTAACAGCAGAGAACAACTTTTTTAGTGTTCCGTACCCGAAGAGTAACTAACGGAACCCTAGTACCTACTAAGCCTCCGCTGCCCGTCCGTTCGCCTGTCAGCGGGCTGAATCTCAAGTAGAAGAAAAGAATAGGTAGACGGTTGAAATTTTCACAGTGTGTGTATTTCTATTGCCGCTATAACAACAAATAAAAGAAACTTTTTTTTTCGGTTTATGGTACGGAAGCCTTCGTGTGAGAGACCGACTCGCATTTGGCCAATTTTTTAACAATAATTCTGCATTTGCTCGTCATCAATTTAGCCCTGTTTTTAAAAGACAGATTCTCTCACTAAAATGATAGGAGTTCATTCAATTAATCAAAGTCAAATAGAGTACTTTAGCGTCCTCTATTTTTTTGTAGGTTATAAAATACAGCTAAGTGAAATAAAGTACAGAGCTGTATATTAGAGAACTGTTGGCAAACCAACTTCTGTGGCCAATCATTCAGGAGTTAATGAAAGCCGTCGTGTAGCTTAAGGTGAATATTATTCCAAGAGAACATACTCCCGGAGTGAAAAGTATCGTATGGCCTAATTATTTCCACGATATGGACTACCCTACTATGAAGTCTTAAGGGAGCGTTCAATTATTACGTAACGCAATTTTTGAAGATTCTTGACCCTCCCTCCCCCCCATGTAACGAGCCGTAACGTTTATCTGTGGGGGGTACAGATACCCATATACCGATATCCCCTCCCGAAACGTTACGTATCATCTAAGTGACAATTTTTACCTAAAAGTCACAATTATGTCTTTCTTTAATTAATAAATGTCATTTCAAGAAAAAATATTGATGTTCATTTTTGTTTGGCAAAATGACTACTGTTTAGTGACTGTGTAACTCGAAAATATGTTTAGTGAGCTAGCGTTAAATAAAAAAAAACAATGTTACGTAACGCGTTGTTCGAACACCCCCCCCGCCCCTGTAACGCATCGTAACGTTTTACAAGACCCCCCTTCCCCCAAATTGCGTTACGTAATACTTCAACGCCCCCTAAAACGATCATGATTCCGCTCTAAGAGGGAGACGGAGCTATACATAGCAAATAGCACTATCCCTTTTACATCATCGGAAAAAGGAATATTCATGCAATTTTTTTATTTGCAAAATGAAATACTTATTGGCTCTAGTAAACAATTATGAAATAATTTTTAAAATACCTTCAACAGCGAGAAAGTTATATAGCTTCAAAGATGCCAATTAGAAAGAGAAGTCCGATACGAACTGTGACGTCAAATACCATGTCGCCTATGGCAAATCTCCCCTTTGGGGAAGGCATATGTCCAGCTGTGTACGTTTATCGGCTGATATGATGTTTTAATATAGATGGATTGATAATATTTTCTATTCTTTCCAGAGTAAAAATCACCTTCGTCCTATACGACGGCCAGCGTTTAGAGACACAAGCTAAAGTTGGGGACACACTTCTCGACGTGGTCGTCAACAACGACCTTAATATCGAGGGGTACGGCGCGTGTGAAGGCACCCTTACGTGTTCCACATGCCATGTTGTGCTGAAACAGGAAGATTTTGACAGGTAAGTCTAATACAACTATCGAGGTATGTGGAACAGGGAGTAAAGTCACGCAGACCTCCATAGAATGGGAGGATCATCCGACCAGACGGGTGTTGTATCTGGTGGGCAACTACCCGGTTGATGGTTGATATTTGGGCTGTTGTATAGAGTTTTTCAACAAGAACTTTGTTTTTTAAAACAAAATAAAACAGAGAATTCAGATGAGAATGATTCAAATTTTATTGTATGTTAAGCAACGCTTGCCGAGGTTGGTCTGTGGATGGGTGATCTTAACATACCGAGACTCCTCCGTGCCTCGGAAAGCACGTTAAGCCGTTGGTCCCGGCTGACATTTGTAGATCTTTGGCAGTCGTTACGGATAGTCAGAAGCCAGATAATCTGACACCAGTCTTGCCAAGGAGTACCGTGTTACCCAGTTGATGGGTTGTTGAGGGTTGGTAGGCAGCTGCTTCACGTAAAATACTGGTATTCAGCTGAATCCGGTTTTACTGGAAGCCGACCCCAATTTAATTGGGAAAAGGCTAGGCAGATGATGATGATTCTAATTTTATTGTATTACGAGTAAGGTTTGGCAATTATGTATGAAAAACGATATCTGGCAAATGTCCACCACGACCACGCTGACATGCTCGACGTCCGATGTCCGAGATCCGTCATCCGTTCTTTTGACGGGCTGCGGCGATTTTGCTTGATCGGATGTACTGCTAAACCGGAGCCTCAATCAGGAGTACATGTAATACAAATATATAAAACACTACAAAGAAAATAATCGAAAAATGTATCTTCATGCCGTCGTAATTTATCATTAAGTGTATAAAATGCTCTTTCGAGGTATCTCTCTTGCGAAAGAGGGTGAACCCAAAACTTCTTTTGTCTCCTGCGTCTTCGTACGTACAATAATATGGCAAGAAGTTGTCGGCGTTCTAACGTAAATTCCATATTAAATGCACGTGCACACGATATCTTGGTTACTCCGGCTTTGAGTGATATTTCGTTCGAGATCGGATCGGATCCGGGCGCAGTGGACAAACGTGATCAGTCTCCGTCATCCGTCTCCGTCCGACACTGGATTCCGTCACCCGAGAAAAAACCTGACCGCGGACAAAGGCTCTTGCGTTGTCAAGTACATATATTGTACGGTTACATCCTGTATTTTGTACGGATCTATTCAAATAAATAAATATTGACGACGCACTGGCACGAAGTGACGTTAGAAAATTAACAGTTCTGTATATTTGGTTAGTCTAAATAAACATTGCATTAAGCATTCCTGACGTGAATAGGACCGGATTTGATTATTACAACAAAAAAAATAAACCGGCCAAGTGCGTGTCAGGAGTAGCTCACGAAGGGTTCCGTACCATTATCTATGAAAACGGCAAAAAAATTGACGTTTCATGTATGGAAGCCCCCTTAAATATTTATTTTTATTCTGTTTTTTGTATTTGTTGTTATAGCGGCAACAGAAATACATCATCTGTGAAAATTTCAACTGTCTAACTATCATGGTTCATGAGATACAGCATGGTGACAGACGGATAGCGAAGTCTTAGTAATAGGGTCCCGTTTTACCCTTTGGTTACGGAACCCTAAAAATATTAAGTAATGCACCCTCGCTTTGAAAAAACAACCTTAATGCTCTAAAAAACACTGTTTTTTGTAAACAGCACAACGTTTTTGAAAAAAATATTATTTGGGTCGCTAAGTCCGTGAATAGTTCAATGCATTATTGACGGATGCACTTATAAAAAAAAAATCTTTTAATTCACACAGAGTCCATTAATTGGTTAGTATACAAAAACTTACAAACGTGTGTTAGTTAAGTTTAGTTTAAATAAACATTGTATTATACATTCCTGACGTGGACTCGACTAGGACCGGATTTGAATAATACAACAAAAAAAAAATTAAGCAATGCACCCTCGCTTTGAAAAAACAACCTTAAAAAAACACGTTTTAAAAAAAATATTATTTGGGTCGCTAAGTTCGTGAATAGAATTGAGAGAATTATTGTCAGATAAAAAAGAAAGAAAGAAAAATGTTTATTTGGGACTCGCACAAGACAAACAAACCAGTAAAATAAAATTAATAACTAAACAGTATAATAAAATAATTATCTGTGCGAGGTCAAAATGGTCCCTATCTCAGCTTATGCTGCGATATCTAAAGGTGCCAGGTGCACTTATAGGCCGAATTCTGTATCTTTGGTTATTTTAAATAAATATAAAAATCAATTGCTGTTCGTTAGTCTCGCTAAAACTCGAGAACGGCTTGACCGATTTGGCTAATTCTTTTTTTGTTTTGGTCGCCAGAGTGCAGGGAAGGTTTTAAAACAAAAAAAAGGGAAGTAGGGTAGGTAGAGTAGGGTAGATAGAGTAGGGTAGGTATGTAGGGTAGGTATGTAGGGTAGGTATGTAGGGTAGGTATGTAGGGTAGGTATGTAGGGTAGGTATGTAGGGTAGGTATGTAGGGTAGGTATGTAGGGTAGGTATTTAGGGTAGGTATGTAGGGTAGGTATGTAGGGTAGGTATGTAGGGTAGGTATGCAGGGTAGGTATGTAGGGTAGGTATGTAGGGTAGGTATGTAGGGTAGGTATGTAGGGTAGGTATGCAGGGTAGGTATGTAGGGTAGGTATGTAGGGTAGGTATGTAGGGTAGGTATGTAGGGTAGGTATGTAGGATAGGTAGAGTAGGGTAGGTAACGGTTGACGGTTGTTGGTGAAAGGAGCGAAGCCGCGGGCACAGCTTGTTTTAAATAAACATTGCATTATGTATTCCTGACGTGGACTCAACTTGGACCGGATTTGAATATTACAACAAAAAATATTAAGTAATGCAACCACCCTCGCTTTGAAAACATTCTAAAAAAACACTGTTTTTTGTAAACGACAATTTTTAAAAAAAAATCTTTGGCTCGCTAAGTCTGTGAAGAGAATTCAATGCATTATTGTCAGATTCACTTTTAGGGCGAGGCGAAGTTGTGGTTTCATAATAAAGTCCTGTTTGTGCCACACGGCGACGCAAAATGAGTTTGGCCTCACCTTTAACATAATTAGGCTCAGAGAAACTTATTCCATAAGATAAACTGACAATAGGGAATATGCATGAAAAATATATTTATTATCTATACACTTTATCTGAAAATATACAAAAATATATTACTAACAGTGAAATTAGAATCAAAATTGATCGAAAAACAAACGAGTTATGACTATTTTTAACCCACGACGCAAAAGAGGGGTGTTTTAAGTTTGACGTGTCTGTTTGTCTGCGTGTGTGTCTGTCTGTGGCATCATAGCGCCCGAACCACTGAACCGATTTCAGTTTAGTTTTTTTTGGATGAAAGGAGACTTAATCGAGAGTGTTCTTAGCTATGTTTTATAAAAATCGATTGAGCTGTTTGAGAGTCATGGTGGGTTAAAGTGGGGATGGAAGAACCAAAATTCTACAAATGTGCCCAAAATGGTTGTCAAATGAAAGATAAGATATTTAAAAAACCCCCGACACAAAAACCTACCTAAAAAAAGTACGAAATAATAATTTGATTTATTTAACAACCTGTACCTACATAAAAACTAAAACACCGCTAAAAATATTAATAATAATTACAACAAAATATTAGTTAGGAAGAATCTAAGTACCTACCTATTAATATTTCTACAAAAAAAAACGTCGCGTCGGGGGGACCGTTTCTAAATATTTTACTACTCATCGTGGTAGCTTTGTTGTAAATACTAATATTTCACACTAATTCACACCAATTCACACTAATAAATCAAATTTTTATTTCGTACTTTTTTTAGGTAGGTTTTTGTGTCGGGGGTTTTTTAAATTTTTAATTTTAAACAAATATATCTGTCTCTCTCGCGGAGACGCCGTTTTCTATGGCAGCTGTATAGGCGACATAGTATTTGCCGTCAGAGTTCGAATCGGACTTTGAAGCTTCATAACTTATAAGTTTTTCATTTTGCAAATAAAAAAAATGTATGCATATTCCCTATTACGAATATGCTGAAGATAGAAGGCCAGCAAGTTTGTAAACCAGTCTTATATTAAGACATGTGTATCTCTGAAATTTACCTTTTTAGTGCAGCTGTGAAACACACTTAATTGTTGGCTTATCTATCTATCTAACACCTTTAAACGAACAATTCTTGTAAATATAGTCAAAGCCAAACGTTTATTTCAATTACGCCATTAAACGGCACTTTTGAACGTCGTAAAATAATATAATAATAGTATTACATTAATAAAGTGACTCTACTGTCCATTCGGAAAGGTAGATTCTTATGGAGAAGACCGGACAAGAAACTCCATAGTTACTCTTTTCAAATAATGGTTTTACAAAATTTGGTATACAAAAATTAATTTAATATTACGTGAGAACGATGCACCCAGAGTATGGTACTTATAGGAACAAAGTATCACCAGCAGAGGTAAACTTCTTCATTTTCTAAATAAATTTAGATAAATGGTACTCACATATTTACAAATATTGGAACCATTAATTAAACAATGGTGAGTCAACAGAAGTATAAAAAGAAACAGTATATCTATAAAGTTAATACATAAATCAACCAGTTTGATTTTGTCTACACCCTTGATTGTCCTATGGAGCAGGACCAGCATGTTTCCAAGCATTCTTATCCTGATAGGTTTAAGAACTTATAGGTTTAAGAACAACTTTTTTTCTCATAATGACTGGACTATTATAGTCCAGTCATTATAGTAAGTTCACCCGTATAATTCCCAGGTATAATTTTTGACGTAGTGGAAGGATTTTAAAATTTACAGATTTTAGACAAGATGCACTTAATTATTTTCTATTTAAAATGTCATTAGTGTAAATGGGAATATAATTATATTATGATTTAAGATTTTCCCTTAATTATTTTTTAATTTTAGGAAACGGTTATCAGTATTATTGAATAGATATAGATTTAATGCATGAAGAAAATGATAAAATATAATATAATAGTATATTGTATACTATATATTGTATACTATATATATGGCGCGTTTTCGACCGGAGGCACCGGTTGACCTGAAGTGATGCTGTGACCGCGCGCTCTCCCTCTATCTCGAAAACGGTTCACCGTATAAAAATGAATTTAAACAAAATTTGTAGAGAATTTTGTATTGTACAATATTGATAATAAATACAAATAGCAAAAAACCCATAGGAAATGAGATATTTACAAAAAAAAAGCGCAAAAAAACGATTTTTGTGACCTTTGACCTTGAAATTGAATAGTTGCGTACACCCTACCATATGTAGGTTCTGAGACAACTTTTAGGGTGTCAATATACAAATATTTACAGACTTACAGCTGGGTATCTCGAATTCTGAGATTCTTACCTAATTTAAGCTTAAATGACTGGACTACAATTCACTTACTGAGAAACAGTATCTAAAACTAATTTAATAATTAGAGCGCACACATGTACGTATATAGAATAACAAAGCAAAACGGCAAAGAAAAAACAAATGTGGGTAAACCGATAATATAAACTTGATCGTACGTTAACCATTTTTTTTTTTTTTTTTTGATCTCGGGGGGAAATCCTCATGGAAATCCTCCACCCTGGGGCGGGTGGACGGGTCTGTCAGACTCTTACTGACTAAAACCACCCCGGTGTTCCATCTCCCACCTACGCCGGGGATCGCGGGAACGTATGCGACTTCCGCAATCCCCGGCTGGTGCCGGCCCGCCTCTGCGGGCCACCTCGCGTCGGCGAGGGGAGTGAGGTGTTTAACTCCCCTCGCTACGTCAAAGAGGAGCGCACGGGAACACCACGCGCCGCCGCCTCGGGTCCGGATGAATGGGGGCGACAGACATCCCCAAGTCCGCCGCCCCTGGACCCAGTTAGGGGGGCCGGAAGAGGGCAGCGTATGCCCTCCTCCGACGCCCGATGCGCCTGCTGCGGGCAGGGAGAGCGGTTGTGATCTCCCTCTCCCTTTCCGCAGCCTCCTTCTGGATCGTACGTTAACCAAACACAACATGGATGTATGAATTTGATTTTACTAGATGTGGCATTATGGCATAGTCTGTTATTACCAAGTTTATAATATATGACTATTTTATATATGTATATAGTTATATGCCACCGGAAAATAGCTAACTCCGTAAGATTATAAAATAACTTGAGAGATTGTAAACTCTCGATAAATTGTCAACTGAACATTTGGAATACTATTTTCCACATCAAAATTTGATAGTCTATAACCTCGCGGACATTCCGAGAAATTGTGGACTGACATAAAATGGCGACCAATCATAATGTGACGATAATGTGACCCCTCAAATTAACTCTCCCCCCCAAATAATTAAGGGTTGCGCTTTTCTTTCTCGCGACGGAAGTCGAAAGCCATCGTATCATTCATCGTCATCACCATTTGTGCTGCAAGTTTTTTTTATTCAGGAATTTTCTTACATCTCACTTACAAACATGCACCCCAACTTGGAAAGATTTCATTTGATCATTCAAACATAAGAAATAATAAGTAATTTTGTTGAGTTATACAGAAAATCTCGAAAACTAAGAGAGTGCAGAATGCAAGAGCGTCGAGCAAAGCGAGCTCAAAAATTTTGTACACCCCACCTCGGACAGGTTTCATTGCATGAAACGTTTAGAGGTGACATCCGAGAGTGACAAAAACAGTCAACGAACGGCCGATTGTCACCCCTAGACAGGTGTCAACCGCGGCGGGCCGCCCCCCTGCCCCCCTTGCCACGCTACTGGTAAGATAAGAAGTAGCATAATAGTAGTAAGATTTTATCTCTCTTTCCCCAGATTACCAGAAGAAGCGTGTGACGAAGAACGTGACATGTTGGACCTAGCATACGGCCTGACTGACACGTCGCGGCTCGGCTGCCAGATAACACTGACCAAAGACATGGACGGGCTAGAAATCAAGATTCCAGAGACAATCAACGACGCCAGAAGTTGATGGATAGAGGCTGTTAGTCTATGCGGGCTTGAGGTTTAAGAGATTTTTGCAGCAAAACTGTAGTATTGTTTTTAAAGTTGACTGTCTGTCAACAGTGGGACGACTGTGGGAAAACTCCGGCAACTATTGCCGCCTGGCCGGGCAGTTGCGGAGAAAAATGACCATGTATTTGCGCATTATCGCAATATTGACTTTCGTGAGAAGAAAAATCTTTAGGGTTCCGTACTAAAATTCGTAAAAACTTCGTGTTGTGACTTCGTTTTGTGGAAAAATTATATTTGCTTGCAGAAATCCCTTAAATTCAAAGTTCTAATAATAACTCATAGTGGCGAATTTTGGCTATACCGACTTTCTTATGAAGTATTAAATAAATATTGGAGGTCAGTATGTAGCTAGTATAAAGCCCTGGGGTATAAGTTAAAAGATGTTGATATTTTTGGGAAATAAGAATAAATCTGCGAAATCTCTTTTTAAATACAAAGTGACATTTTCTGTTCTGAATACAGTTTGACCTTTTCCAAAGTCAAAGTGATTAAAACACTAAATGCGGCAGAAAAACTAACATTTCATGATAAATTTTCCAAAAATATTAACATAAATAAAAATAAAATGTTGTTTTCTTTAAGTAGGTACTTCATAGATAGTTGACTATAAAAATATATTTTTATTTTTACAAAAAATATAATAATAAAAAAGATGTATAAAGATGTGAGTAATAGCTATTTATATAAATATATATATATATTTGCAGTTTTTATGATGCAGGGTCAATGTATATTCGGAGCTATTATATTTTTTATCGCTTTACGTTTGAAATTCAAAATTAAATGACTTAGGGCCGATTTTTTTGATAACTTTTGCCCCAGCGAAATAAAAATGCATCAATATATTTCTATTCTTCAGTTAAAAATGGCTTACTTTGAAAAATAGGCCCTGAAGCCCGATTCGTCGTATGAAATTTATCGCTCAATTAATGTAAAAAAGGGGTGTCGAGTCTTCCATAGAGTATCGTGTTGCCCAGTTACTGGGTTGTAGAGGCAGATAGGCAGTCGCTCTATGTAAAATACTAGTACTCAGCTGCGTGCTAGACTGGAAGCCTGTCGGGGAAAAGCTAGGCAAATTGCTATTTGCAAAGAATTGACCGTGTTAAAATTGGCACTACTTTTATTACTGTGATTCATTAAATTAATTTCGTTATTTTTTTTTAAATGGTGCCCCACCCTTGGTCCCATATTTAAATGTGAAAATATAGTTTTATATCCTTTTTGATAGTTTTTTTAGAACATTTATTTTTCATTCGTTTGTAAGAAACAAAATTGTGTCCGTTTTTAGCATAAATCGCTAAAACTACTTTTTAAAAGTACACATATTTATGAAGTTATTCGAAGTTTAACTTTGACTTTAGTTTAATTTTAACTAAGAGGCAGCTCATTTGTTTAAAACCCTGACAGTAAATTCAAAGTGAATTTGTAAAGAAAAATTTAACTGGTATATTTTTACCTAAAAGGACTTCTAGAATACCTTGGTATCTTCTATAGTTTGTAATACAAATCATTACTATACCGGGCAATTATTGAGAATAACGCCAACTCAAAGAGAGATAGCTTGATCCCTATATTTTAAGTAATTTCCTCCACTCGAATTATTAACCTCCCTAAAAACAAGTTGACAATTATAGCTTTTTTGACATAAACCAAGGATTTTTTTCCGTTGCCATGGCGACTAAGCCGACTAGAGTTGAGGAAGTTTCCTTCAAAACGACTAAGAATATAGGTGTATGCATACCAAGGTAAACTAAGCATATTGTAGAAAATACATTTCAAAGACTGAAAAGTCAAAAATGGTGATGGATTCCATCCTGCAAATACCTCTTTGTATATTTGTAATAATAACATCCAGTTTCTGCAAACAAAATTATCGATAAAATAATATGACCAATTAAATAATTAGACTTGTGTTTAATTTGTGACACGTCGATAATATCGTTTCAGAAACCGGTTGTTAGTCTGTTCTACCGCTGTTCACTGCTAGACTTACGCATTCCCCAAATATCCAGGTATCCTTTAGTATTACAATACTAGAGGAGCTCGTAGCTAAATTATAACAGCCGCACGGGTCGATCTTCAAGGTTAAGCAACACTTGCCGAGGTCAGTTTGTGGATGGGTGACCATCTTAACATACCGAGATTCCAGTCAGTTAGGCAGTCGCTTGGTGTTAAATACTGGTATTCTGCAGCATCCGGTTAGACTGGTAGCCGACCCCAATAGTTATATAGTTCATCATCATAGCAGCCGAAAGACGTCCACTGCTGGACATAGGCCTCCCCAAGTGTCGTAACAAGAATCGGTGCTGCGCATTTCGCATCTCTCGAAGTCTCGACTTACCAGGTCATTGGTCCACCTTGTGGGAGGCCTTCCAACGCTACGTCTTCCGGTACGCGGTCGCTACTCCAACTGTTCGGCCCCATCGACCAACTGCTCTGCGAGCGTGTCCTGCCCACTGCCACTTCAATTTGGCAATCCTTCGGGCAATGTCGGTAACTCTCCATTGCCCTTTGGGTGATTTTAAGCCTTGTGATGAGGCCCATTGTGAACGATTATATAGTAGGGGAAAGGCTAACACTGACAGCGATATAGCGTTGACAGGTATTGACCAGCAGGAGTCTTTAAAAGGAATACGTAAATTAGATATAGGAAATTATGTTTTTGTTATTTTTATTTAGTAAATGAATTTATGAATAAATGCATTAAATCAGTGTTTCATCTTTTTTATTCGGCAACCCTTTGTTACTTTACACTGTGAATTTTTAAAGTGTGTGTGCATGGCCAAATCCGGAACTATGAGGAATATTAAAAAGTAACACTTGCTGGGGAGTTTGTTGCGTCACTTCTTCCCAGCTAAAACACTAGGAAGTGGTGACGGCCGGGCGTTTTGGGGGACTGTCTTTATGTAGAACTTTGACGTTCAAAAAGTGCTGGCACTCAGCCTAATTTGAATAAATGACTTTTGACTTTGACTGAAAGTAGTCTCGAGTCCGATTTTGATGAAAACAAAGAATGCATTATTGGATTTTTGAAAAATCAGTTTTTCTAGCCAGGAAGCGAACCGGTTGATTTTTTTTTTTCAAAATCAACCGTTTCTCCTTTTTGTATTTTTCGATACTACTTATTGTTTCGGATTTTGTCATCCAAGCACACTTTAACCTTTTGAGCGCCATAGTCACGTATACATGACAAGCAAGCGCGTGCCCTGTAAGCCAAGCGTCACAAATATGTGACAAAAAGTACGGCGAATTTGTGGCTTGGCGTCGGGGGCACGCTGATGCGTTTATGCTCTGGCGTTCAAAAGGTTAAAAATTCAACAAAATATACTGAACAGCTGATTTTTTTTTGCGACTTCGGGGCGCCCTAACACTCTGTCCTGGACCACTTTATAAGTACCTTAGGCGCTACGCCACTGAGCAAAACCCCGTGCCCAGCCTAGGAATCGAACCCACATATGCTCAGCAGTACCGCTTGCTATAGTAGGCGCCAGATAAATGTGGAATAAAGTATATTGACCTTTCCCTAATAACTGTTCATAGGTACCTGAACAATTAAATATGAATCGTTTTTCATTATTAGACAATGTTAAGGAACACGAGAGATGATGATTCGGGACAGCTTTGTGTCATTAAATTAAAAATGTCAATAATTATAGGTGGGTCAATGACCGTTATTCCACGATTATCTGGCGCCTACTATAGCACTATTACAACGAAGCAGTTTCAATTAATTCAATTAATTCTTAATTTATTCAATAAAGCCTCAATTAATCAAATTTCGCGGTTAAGAGGCGATAAAGTGTCAAATTAAAAGATTGCAATACCAGAACCTAAACTAATTGTTTGCCCTAACTTCGGCTTTTATTATAATAAAGTAATCAGTTTGCAATGTTCGGGGAATTTTTTAAAGGGGTTTGTGAGTTTCAATCAGCCTAAATATGTAGGTATAATAAATGTAGGTAAAATTTAAAAATGAAAAGTATGTGATAGTAAACCTGGATACAAAACTCTCATTGGTCTTTTCAGACAAAACAAAGACCAATGAGGGGCAAGTTTCCAATTTAACTATCACACCAAAACAGATAAATTGTAGACCAGACAGCTGATTGGTCGCCAGTTTATGTCAGTCCACAATTTTGACGCGTAAAAAAGTATTCCGAATGTTCAGTTGACAATCGAGAGTTTACAATACTTATCTCAAGTTATTTTATAATCTTACGGTGTTGCTATTTTCCGGTGACATATTATACTTAGGTACATGTGTAAAAAACACTATATTGTGAACCTTTTTTTTAGGATGGGAAATCATCAAATGACTCCTTCCGCTCTGGGCGGAGTGGGAAGGAGTGTCAGATTTATACTGACTGAAACCCACCCCTGTTCCTCCAAATGCTCTTTTGCGTTCCAGGGCCGCGGTGACTCTTTCGAACAAATTCCGCAATCCTGGCAGGGTCCCCGTCTTCTATGCTGACATCTCTTTAAGCCACGCGTGGAACAACACGCAGTCGACCCAGGCCTGGTTCTGATCGGACAGCGAGCCACCCAACGCTCGCCGTCCGCAGGCCCGCACAGTAGGTGGCCGGGAATCGCCCTGCGACTTCCGACGCCCAGGGCGTCTTTCTGTTGCGGCCCGCCTTCTCCTTCACTAGCATTACTGCTTCGCAGCAGGATATTGTGAACATAAAAGCAGTTCGCGTGTGTATAAAAAAAACAACCATAAATCTTATAAATATTTATGTAGCTTATGCCTGCGCCTTATGCCTTGGTCTTCTCTCTCTATCTACTGGGTATGGTTTCCGCACTTAGTCCTGATGTTGGACCATTGTGCGTGAGCCATGGCGGCCGTCATTCCAACCAGCCAACCTCCCTCTTGAAGAAGATCAGTCCTCCTAGTGTGTTCAGAATATCTATAGGATTTATACAGTAAGTAAATTCGGTGTCCCTATTGTTTGCCTCCATGTTTCGGCAACGCCTGTGCACTCTAGGAGCACGTGGATACCGTCTACTCCTCCTCCATGCATGCTCTGCACAGAGGACTGCCCGTTATACCTATCGTGTGGAAATTTTTGTTTAATGAGCAGTGTCCGGTGATGGTCCATGCCACCATTCCTATCCAGTCGCAGAAGGCGCCTGCCGCCTGGTGCGCCTTGGTCTTAGTCCACCCATGTGCCGAACCGACCGTCGCCACTTGGAAAGGACCTCTTGCAGACTAGGATCACTGGGTCGACAATGCACGCGAACACAGCTACACTACGTCAACACTCGCCCGCGGCTCTGGTGATACTGACGTAGGGTACTTGGACATGAACACACGAGACAGTGTATGTGCATCATATTATCTGACATAAACTACATCCCTCATTTCGTTCTGCTGTTAAATCGTTGAATGGCAACAAACATGTAGCCAGTATTACTTTCGCATTTATATTATTAGTATAAAAATTACGGATTATTACAGCCTAACTAACTAATTAATGTAATCCCTCCGCCTCCCCTCCTCCGCCTATCACAAAACATTATTATTCTTCACGAAAACATTGCTTGAGAATACCCGCGGATTGTAAGTAACAAAATATACTTAACAATTATTTATTAAAAGTTAAATTTATATCTAAATCAAAAGTCATTTATTCAAATTAGGCTGAGTGCCAGCACTTTTTGTACGTCTAAGTTCTACATAAAGACAGTCCCCCAAAACGCCCGCCCGTCACCACTTCCTAGTGTTTTAGCTGGGAAGAAGAAGTGGCGCAACTAACTCCCCAGCAACACATCTGTCTGTTGAGTTATAAGAACTAGCATTTATATAAAGGTATATGTCACTGGAAAATTGCAGATTTCGTAAGATTGTAATAAATCTTGATGAATTTTCGCGATAGCATAAGAAGTTTATTTTAATATCTATTCGAAACTTTTTGTCGTCACAATTTTTTTTTTTCTTATTGCTGATATAGTTACATTCTACTGTGCCTACTTTATTTGATTGCAGACTTATTTGATACGTACCTACTAACATCTGTCTGGAACCCATCAAGATTTATTCACATGACTGGCTGCTACTCATGGTTTAATAACTAAATAAAATGCAGAAAACTATATCAATAATAGTTTTTCTGGCAGTTATCGCAGGTAATTATTTAATATCATAACTTAAAAATTCCTACAGGAACGGGAAAAAATGAGACATGCACGTACGAAGTCGTGTGCAAAAGCTAGTGGTAAATATGTTATATGGACTAGCGTTTGTTAGGTATTTTAATTATTGTAAATACTTTGATTTTATCTGTGATACGAATGTACACCAGGTTCTTGTGTCCCTTATAATATCACTAATCTACTTTTAAAATCACATTGGAATAGTCGGACCACCAACCCCCTCATCGCGGCCGTAAGACAGACAGCGAGGGGGGTAGCTTCCTAGTCGCCACTGGCAACTGGAAATTTTATTCCCGATTGCCAGCTAGGGGCAATCCATGTGGTATTCGGGAGTTATACTGGGAATGTTTGGGCAGTTTCATGTTTCGCGTTAACTTGTAACTATGGATTATTTTATTAAGCTTATACTTACTGTCCCACTACTGAGCAGAACTTACCCCCAAATCCTTCTAGGGTTTCTTTTCACGAGTCACCTCGAAACAGCCTATACTGTAGGCGTCCAGGTCGTCTCCTCGATTTTCTTACTTTTAAACCTTTTGAACGCCATTGTCACGTACCTATACATGACAAGCAAGCGCGTGCCCTGTACGCCAAACGTGACAAAAAGTACAGCGAAGTAAGGCTTGGCGTCGGGGGCACGACGATGCCGATGCGTTTATGCTCTGGCGTTCAAAAGGTTAATTAAAACATTTCGTTACAGTTATCCGGGCTCAAGAGAACACAAAAACCGTTGAAGATGTCTCCGAAAATGAAGCTAATGACCTTTCCGTTTTGACTAACTACAACAGGCTACTTAAAAAGTTGTTAGCATATGGAGTGCCGTTCTACGAGGGAAATTCACAACGTGAAGATATAATTAATCATTTTCGGGAGTACTCCAGTAAAGGTAGCGCCCAGCAATTGAAGCGTGACACTACAATTAGTAACGCCAAAGACAATACATCGAAAGATGAAGACGGACGTCAACAATCTTCTCTTATGTATTTCTACAATATGTATCTCCAGAACTTGTTAAGCAAGGGTATTAAAGTACGAAATCCTAATAACGAGAGAAACACTACAAGTAAGGGTAGATCATTGTATCAGACGGAGCATTTAAGGGGGCGTTCAAGTTTCACGTAACGCAATTTGGGGGAAGGGGAGTCTTGTAAAACGTTACAATGCGATAATTGCGTTACGTAATACTTGAACGCCCCCCAACCAGTAAAGGTAGGGCACAATATCTTGACGGCAACACTTCACAAAAAGGCAAAGATACAAACAGCGATTAGTAAAACAAATACTTGAACAGTTACGAGATTCCAGGGCGAAAATCTAACAAGGAAAGGTATACTACAAGTTAAGGTAGACCCCTATATATAACCGAGTAGTCAATGAGTAAAAGAAAGTCGCAATATCAGGAGAGGCCGAAAAAATAATAGAGGTCCACTAGATTGAGACGAGTTTTTACTGTTAATAGGCACGCGTTTGACCATAATCTCACCTGATGGTAAGCGATGATGTGGTCGAAGATGGAGCACGCTTGCCTAAAAGTAACCTATTCACTCTTGACTTTAAGACTCCCAGGTTGTAGCTATCAGGAAACACAGACTCTGGCAGAGAATTCCACTCCTTAGCTGTACGCACGATGAATGTGTTCCCAAAACGTTTAAACTAATGCCACGGTGACACAATTTTATTTTGTTAGTTTTTAATCACTTTGTTTTGTTTGTCTTGTGCGTGTCCCTAATAAATATTTTTCTGTTTTTATTTCTCTGTTTCTATATCATGCAATGTTTATGTAAAGGATACCTATTTTGTTTTTTTCTAATACACCTTTGACCTGAACTGTTGTTTATTTTACCTTAATTTATCTAACCAGTAGCGTTTGGTGGTTTGATGAAATTACCAGTGGCGTAATTTCTAGGCTGCAAAATGAAGACCCCTTCGGTTGACATTTGTGCAGATATTTTTGTCATGCGCCTTCGTCGATTTTCGCGGGGGCTGCCCGGTGACTAGCCTGATATTGAATAAATTAAATAGCCCACCTATTGTTGGCTTAACTTTTCCACAACTGCGAAGTAGGGACACTTCATTGCGTAGATACTAAAAGCGGTGGGGTAGGGGACAGTCTTCGAGAAAGCGTCTTGATTCGATAAAATTCATTTCCTCATTAAGGGGCGATAATCTGTCGAATTAAAGATAAGATTGAAATTATTTGTAACGGCTTTGGTCAATACCTTTTTTCTTTGTGGGATGTCACCTCCTCAGGCTTCTCCCTCTCTGGGTGGAGAGGCTCAGAGATAGTGTCAAATTCTTACTAACTAGAACCCACCCGTGTTCCTTCAAATTTCTTTTGCATTCCAGGGCCGCGATTACTCGCGGTAGGTAACTGAAATACGACTTTAGGCAGTCAAATAAAAGGTTAATTAAATAAAATTAGCATACAGTACAGAAATGAGAGGAAAAAGTTCCAACCAAGTCGCTTTTCAAGCAGTCTTATGCAGTTCAATCACAGCATGGCGCGCACAACGCGATTTCAATAATACTTCATATTCAAAAATTAATATCTCATCCATGTATCTGAGGAACAGAGCGAGCATTCAAACGATACTCAGCTCGGTAATTGTGTAGCTTTCTAACGGTGAAATAATTTTGAAAATCGTATACTACTACTTTTACTTTTTTTTTTTGGAGGTACCACTCGCAGTTCAGCCTGTGGTGGGCGTGGTGGCCTCAAATGAATTTAAGGCCCCCAGCCAGGGCTTACAAACTAGCTAAATTAAACTAAATGACCGCTCGCTAGGGCATCTCTTGCGGGATACGGACCTCGGCTTAGCGGCGTCATTTCGGGAGGACAGCAAGGGACCGGCTGGGTCATTTCATTACTATTTAGGGGATTTAAAACTACTGGCTCAGCGACGCGGGCTGGCTCGGTAATCAAAGGTCGGGGAGGGTACACAAGTAAATCTCGCGACAAGCTTTTATATCATACTAGCTGCGCCCCGCGGTAAATTGACAATTGATTGATTGTTTCAGTTGACAATTTATCGAGAGTTTACAATCTCTACAGTTATTTTATAATCTTACGGAGTTTGCTATTTTACGGTGTCATATATAAAAAGTAGCCTTTGTGTTAATCCAGGGTGTCAGCTTCCTGCATACCAAATTTTATCAAAATTAGTCCAGCCGTTTGCGCGAGGAGAAGTAACAAACATACACACACACACACTCACAAACTTTCGCCTTTATTATATTAGTGTGATAAATTGTGTAATGACGTTATAAGTTGATAGTAAAAGTTTTTAAGTTAACCCTTTGTACGCCAGAGCATAAACGTATCGGCGTGCCACCGACGCCAAGCCACAAATTCGCCGTACTTTTTGTCACATATTTGTGACTTTTGACGTACAGGGCACGCGCTTGCTTGTCATGTATACGTGACAATGGCGTCCAAAGGGTCAAAGTTTTTTTTTTCAGTTCGAGACACATGTTTTCAATCTTGGTCAGAATATTTTGATAATGGATCGTTAGCGAAAGGTATTTGGTACAGGACGATTCAACCATCTCTGCCACGGACTCTTTGGTTCAGCGAGGGAGGGATGACTAGACAGGAAGTGGTGACTTTGAGGCTCCGATCTGGACACATACCGCTCAATAGTTCCGGATGAATGATGCGCAAAGTTGATTCTCCCAATTGCGTTGTCTGTGGAGTTGTAGAAGACGTGCATCATATCCTGTCGGAGTGTGTTCGTGTTGGATTCAAGCTTTTGTCACTAGCTTTAATGTAGGCTTCTATAATAGCGTCCTGGCCTCATTATTATCGGATGGGGCTAGAATACTTGTATCATATTATTATTATATTTTCTTCTTTTTAGTGCATTTAAATCAGACCAGAATCTGTACTAATACTACCTTCGCACGACGGCATAACCGTTACTTAAGTGCTTTAATGTACAATAAACTCCACAATAAACTAGATATACAAAAGTTAAATACATTTCAATGCAAATCCAAGGTAAAAGAATATCTGCTCAGCCTGAATTATGACGAAACGGAAGAACTACTCAAATAACACCTACACACCTACATACATACACTCACACACTACAATCACACATCACACTCGACACACAAAATATAACTTATTCTTATTCTTTAAATTTAAATTCACTTTAAATTCAATTTAGTTTAGTTTTTTTTTTTTTATCTTTAAATTTTTTATCTTTAATTTTCCCCTTCCCCAATCTTCAAATTGTACTAACCTAATCCTAGTTTATTCTCAATTTATAAAGTGCACATTACCAAACGGTTCCACCAATTTATTCATGCACGGATGGATGACTCCCGTAACACAGGTTTTCCTAGCATGGGGGTCATTGATTTTGTTTTTGTACCTCGTCGTTTTTGTTTCCCTAAATTAAGTGTCCCTTGTAATTGTGTACCTACTTTTTGTCAAATAAATTATTATTATTATTATTATTATTATTATTAAATAAAAGCGTTGGGTGGCTCGATGTCCGGTCACAACCAGGCCTGGGTCGATGGCGCGTTGTGTTCCATGCGCGCCTCAAAGAGATGTCAGCATAGGAGTTGGGGCCCGCTAGGGCCAGAGCCTGCCAGGGTTGCGGAATTTGTTCGAAAGAGTCACCGCGGCCCTGGAACGCAAACGGCTTTAGAAGGAACACGGATGGGTTTTAGTCAGTAAGAGTCTGACACGCCCTTCCGCTCCACCCAGAGCGGAAGAAGTCATTTGATGATTTCCCATCCTTAAAAAATCCACCAATATTTTTATCTATATCTATACTAATATTCTAAGGAGGAAAGATTTGTATTTTGTCTGTAACGAATAAACTTAAAAACTAGGTACTTGACCGATTTGAAAAATTCTTTCAGCAATGGATAGCTACATTATCAGCGAGTAACATAGGCTATATTTTATCCCCGCACTACCATGGGAACGGGAATTACGCAGGTGAAACCGCGTGACGTCCGCTAGTAGTAAATAAATGAATACATATTGTAGTGTTCACTATGATCACTAGTTTAGGGATTAGGGTTTTAAGTTAAACAACCAAATTCAGTAAGTACGCTCAATACTAAGTGTTGGCACGTCCAGCCTGCACGGCGTGCCACGATATATGATTGTGCCGTCACTTAGCTGAGCTATACATTTATTTGTGTATACCACATCTCTTCCTTTTTATAATTTTAAATAGTTTTTAATTGCAATTGCAATATTTAGCATTTGAACGCAATAACGTTATGTACAATGCAATATTTAGAATTTAGAAATTAATTTGCATTTAAACATTCGTTTAGATTTTGTTTTTAAACATTCGTTTAATTTCAAAGTACAAATATTTTGAATTTAGCATTATACTTAGAATGACATTTGTATTAAACCTACAGATACATTTTATTGTTTAGCAAAGCAGTATTTTATTTAAACTGGTAAAAGCATTATATTGTGATCGAGACTTTCCATTTGCTCTCTTATTTATTTTGAAAAATAAATGATGTTTATTTTGGAAAAAGATTTATGTGTATATTGGAAAAAGATTGGAAATAACACTTACACGTCAATCTTTTTTTCTTTCTTTTGTATTTAATACTAGATGAGGCCGGTGTTTCCTAGCTGACTACCCTGAGAAGAAACACCGAAACAAACTCAGAGGTCAAAGTCTCTTTTAACGTCTATACAATCCGTACTAGACTAATCATATGAGAACCATGTAGGTTATCTAAGTACTTGAGGTGGTTTTTTGAGGAAAGTGCCACACAGATTTGAATGGATCTATCCAGATAGTGCAAGCATCTTTCAGTTATTGTGTAACTCAATTTAGAACTTTAAGAAGCTTAACTAATACTGAGCTTTTAATGATAGAACAACATTGTGATGTCTCGTGACCGATGATCTAATTCCTTCTTTACCTGTCCGATGTGTGCTCTTGTAGTGTGTTTTTTTTCGATTAAGGCGTGTGTTTGAATTCTAGTGTTTTACCGTTGTATGATTCTTCATGAGCTTTTTCGTTGTTTTCTTTACTCAATAATACTTCAAGATTTTTTCGTAATTTTCTGTACTCAATAATACTTCAAGAGTTTTTTCGTTGTTTTCTTTGCTCAATAATACTTCAATAGTTTTTTCATTGTTTTCTTTGCCAAAATTGTCTGAATCATTGTGGTTATTCTTGATGTCTATTAAATAGTCAATTTGTTTCTGAATTGATTTTCCGGATGTAGATTTTCTTGTTTTCCGGATGTAGATTTGGTGTGATGCACTGTTATACATCATGACATGATCTTTTTATGATAAACATGTTTATCATGGTAGTTACAAATCACCTTTTCTGTGTAGGTACTTATCGCATTGACTGAAAAATAACTCATATATAGATTTATGAATAGATTTGTCTCCTAGAACTTGCAGTTTTGTTAAGGCTAGTAAGTATTTACAAATCTTATTATTTCTCGTTTGTGTGTATTGAATTCCTGATTACAGAATTGTCTGTTATGTCAAATATTACCAATGTAACGACCACAGATTTATGTTTGTGCTTGAGTTTACAAATTCCTTATAACTCATAAAAACAAAGTCCATTTTTAAATATTTACTCTGGACTTCTTAATTATTTTAGGTCTCTGTTCCTGTGAATTATGAATCAGGTTTATGACTAGTTTTTTTTCATGATTTCATACATGTGAAATTATTGAATTGCCCACACTACACCAAAGATATTCTATCGATTTTAGTCGGGCAAAACCATTGTAAATGAAATGAGGTAGGGTCGTTCTTAGATGTCCTACTGAATTAGTACAGCAGCCAACAGGACCAGCCACTACTTAGTACGATATGTTTTTTTCATTGTTTCCAAGGGTGAGAATTTGAGTAGGACCTTTTTTTTCTTTTTTACAAACCATTCATTGGTAGTTTTATGATTGAAAATTGGAGATCTACTTTACAACTTGGCAAAATGGGGTTTCACTGACCCGCTAGACACCAAATGTGAGTGCGGTGTGCCCGTACAAAATATGGCTTACTTGTTGGAGTGCCCTTACACTTGCACCATTGAGGAACTCATAAATGCCACGGATGTTGTTATAAGCGTGGCCACCTACTTTAAGGGTCACCATCGACTCGAACAGAAGAATAATGAAATTTATCCAAAAACATTAGATTTTTTTAGTGGTTTCCGATTTTGTGAATGTCTAGATTGATGTAGGTACTACTATAACTAGTACTTTGACACAAGATGAAACTCGTAGCCCAGAAACTGAACAGGTTTCAATTGAAAATTCATTTATTTTTGTTTATTGATACCGTGTAAGTAGTTCTGAACACTTTAAACATGACTGTGAGTGTTTCCTGTTTTTGGAAATGAATTCATGATCATGACGTCACAAATTAATTGCAAGTAGGTACAGTGATACAAGCGGCTGTTTATAAATCATTCAACCAACCACAGGTAGGTACTTAAATCATGCTATCACGTCTCAAGATGATTATCTACCAACATATTTTTTTTTATATTTTTATGTGTGTCCCTACTTATCGGTATCATCGGAGAAACCCAAGAAACTTTATTGGTTTTATTTATAGAAATCACCCAGGAAACCTCTTTGAACTTGAGATAGTGTCCATTATCAATGCATTCATATCAAAGCATTGTTTTAGCACATTTAGGAAACTAATAGCTTTTACCCAAAAGCTTCCTAGAATTATTTTATACACCATGGCCACGCCGGTCTTATCTGTTCGTCAAACAACCCTTGCACGTTTAATAATTAATTGTTGCATCGTTGTCGACGTAGAAAATATAGTCTAGAGAAGAGGACTTCAGTCCAATTCTTCAGTTTTAGTGTTTTCTACTTTCTAGTTTTTTTTTTTTATGACAGTAGATTGACATTTTGCCTTGTTATTAGCACTTCAATTTCATTGTTTTGGAAATGGCTTTCGAAACACATTTCAATGCAATTAACATAAATTGCAGTAATCACCTTTGTGATTTTATTACCGCATGTTGCTATTATAATATGATAAAGGTAGGCACATTATCTTGATTTGCTGTGTTTCTGCAAATGAAATTTGAAAACACATTTTATGCAAGTTGCATGAAATAGGGCAGGAACTGTTATCACGTTTGTGATTGTTATTGCTATATCGGCAAGAGAGGTACCTATCGTAGACTTTGTTCAATTTGTTAACTGTTTTTTGAGAGTTTACTTTGTTATGATTTTGATTTTTTTTTTTTTTCATTGTGTCACCAGATAGGTAATCGATAAGATCTCCATATTTTTTAGGAAATTTAATCTAGAGTTGCACAATCGTAATCAGTTTTTTTATCATTACCATCTGTTCGTGGTTTGCTAACCATAGATGAGCCTTTCCAAAAAATATTAAGTAGTGAAATGAAGATATTATGTTAAAATAATGAACTTGGTAACACAAAGCTTCTAAAAGTATCAAGTACACAACTTTATTTGAATCTTTAATTGTGTACTCAGCTAATAACAACAAGAGCTTTGTGGGTTCTGTTTACATAACATTTTAAATAAACTTTACTCTAACAGCAAGTCGCACCAAAGCCCGTGATAAGTACTTGCTAAGTGCCACTCAGCAAAACGGTCACATTTTTTCAACACATCGGCGCATTATGCCTGATGTATGTATGTGATGAATTCCAGAATGCCAGTTCTCTCCTTAAGGATTTCCTCACAATTATTTTGTTTAAGCAATAAATTATTTATAATTGTGAGGTATTATATACCTCATTAGGAATAACATAGCTTCGATCGAAGTGTCGAAGTGGAACGTTGCGTTATAAATAACTGGTATTAACGAACGATATGCTCGTTGGAATATTTGATTTCTGAACCAATAATATATTTTGATGGAATTGGCATCATTAACGATTACTCGCTGAAACATTTTATTTTGACCCACTCACATCTTTCAATGGAATTGGCATTATTGACGATTACTCGCTGAAACATTTGATTTTGACCCAATTACATCTTTCAATACAATTGGCATCATTAACGAGTATCGCTGAAACATTTGATTTTTACCCAATCACTTCTTTCAATGGAATTGGCATTATTAACGATTTGTTCGTCCTTTTGATGTTTGATCGATATGATATCGATCACATATACTTATCGATTCCTCGTTAGTACCTACATGTAGGTAGTAGGTAATTCAATCGTTTTTTTTTTAATGGCTGCCCATACTTTTCCAAAGTATATTGGGATTCAGCTGAATACCAGTATTTTACGTGGAGCGGCTGCTTACCAGACTTCCACTCATTACTGGGCAACACTCGGTACTTTTTTGCCAAATTGGTGTCAGATTTTACGTGCTTTCCAATGCACTGAGTAGGCTCGGTATGTTAAAATGGTCACCCATCCACAGACCGACCTCGGCAAGCGTTGCTTTACCCAATGGACCCGTGCGGCTGTTATTATTATTTAGTCACGAGATCTCTACGGAATATTTTCTGATTGGTTTCACATTATTTGTAAACGGATTTGGTCAAACATTGTACTTGATTTTTTTTTATTTACTTAATGTCGAAATGCAGTCAAAAATTTTAGGTACGTCATAACCACATTCCGATACACATTTTGTTTATCTATGAGTGACATATTGATTCCATCGATCTATGCAGCACATCCCTCAGCTGATTGCCGACACAGATCGCTGATAGATCGGTAAATAAGAAAATAAATATAAGAAAACATTTACTGTATTTCACTATTGAGTGACGTAATGATTCTATTGATTTATGTAGCACATCCCTCAGCTGATCGCCGACGCAGATCGCTCATAGATCGGTAAATAGTGACAGAAATAAAATATAACATTTACTGTACTTCACTTAGACCACCGTCACTCATCTTATTATTTATTTTTTTCAAAACACTTTAAAAAAAAATATTTTAGCTGACCAATATCCGTAACTTTACATTATTTGGGTTATGATAATTTTACTTACTGCGCATTCACTCGTCGCCAAATGTAGTGTTCACTATGATCACTAGTTTAGGGATTAGGGTTTTAAGTTAAACAACCAAATTCAGTAAGTACGCTCAATACTAAGTGTTGGCACGTCCAGCCTGCACGGCGTGCCACGATATATGATTGTGCCGTCACTTAGCTGAGCTATACATTTATTTGTGTATACCACACATATCAACACTTGACTTTGTCTACTACACCCTAGATTGTCCTATGGAGCAGGACCAGCATTCATTTTCATACAAATTTGTGCTCGCCCCAATTGCTTTTGTTGTGGTTTAGTACCTACCTAGTAGTATATGTGAACCCAGGAAAATCGGCAAGTCATGTCTTATAAAGTTATAATATTAGTATTAGTTCTAATAATACATGAATTACCGATTTTTTCTACATTTCATACAAGTTTTAACCTGTTCAACTGAACGATAGGAAACTACCTTTAATTTAATATCTGACTTGTATTGACTTGTCTTGTAGGTAAATTTGTTGTCTTTCACGACTCAAGTTTTGACATGCTTGTTTTACCAAGTACAATTATCTAATCTTGGTAGGTACAGTCGTACTCATAATGATTTATCTACGAGATAATGTCTTTTAAAGCTTATATCCGGCTAAGTGCGTGTCGGGCCACGCGCAGTGAAGGGTTCCGCAGTTGCTCGTCCCGTAAAGTGTAAACCACACGAAGTTGTGCATGTAGTTTTAGATAATTTGCTATGGAATTACTAAGTTTTAAGTTTTTACTTATCCTGTTTCATTAGTTGGTCGACTAATTACTCTGTAACTTTTTGAGCTTACTTAGCTGTGATAGTTTTCCTTTTAAATTAGTTAAATATAATACTACTACGATTTTTTTACGTCTCCAAAAACAACCGTTTAGCTGGCAGGGGGCGGACACTTGACCACAGAATATATAATACTTGACTCTAACAAAAATTAGCACTTTAATCCTTAATATTTGGCAAGCGGTTCCTTGGATGGAAAAATGGTTTTGGCAACCCTCAATGTTTTTAAACGACCTATCCAACGATACACCCACCCTTGGGGATAGACGATAAAAAAAAATCATCGCCAGTTTACGTGCAGGAGTGGTAGGTAACCTGAAAAAAAATATTTCATGATTTTATTTATACCACTTTGTAGGCGTGATAAATAAAGTCAAAGTCAACAGTCATTTATTAAAATTAGGCTGAGTGCCAGCACTTTTTGAACGTCAAAGTTCTACATAAAGACAGTCCCCCAAAACGCCCGCCCGTCACCACTTCCTAGTGTTTTAGCTGAGAAGAAGAAGTGGCGCAACAAACTCTCCAGCAACACATCTGTCTGTTGAGTTAGAAGAACTAGCATTTATATAAAGGTATATGTCACCGGAATATTGCAGATTTCGTAAGATTGTAATAAATCTTGATTAGAGTATAATTTTCGCGATAGCATAAGAAGTTTATTTTAATATTCGAAATTTTTTGTCGTCACTAATTGTTTTTTTTATTTTATTTTTTTGCTTATTGCTGATATAAATACATTCTACTGTAATGAAAAGTATTTTTACAAAGAAAACAATACAACAAAGGTAACACGTAAAATCCTGAAATTAAATAATTCGCTACTTGTAAGCTAGCACACTCCATTATGCCAGCATAATCAGACAAACTCAGGCATAAAAACAATATTCAATCAAAATCAAAAGTATAGCGGATGTATCCAAACGTCTCCCTGGTCGCACAGGTCGAGGTAAGGCACCTGAACGATACTCGCCGTGATGTGTGTGTATCCAAACGCACTTTCGTTCACGCGCCTCGCGCCGACCAATAATAGCCGAGCCGGCGCGAATACTAGCCACTGATTTGTCTATTAGTTTGTCAGGTTGACAAATTGTAATCGTCGTCATACGATAAATATGGCGGGATTGTAATTCTGATTCTCGTGTCGTAATGTTGTGATTAGTTTGATTAAAGTTTATGCCAATAGCAAAGCCCTTTTTTACTAAAGCTGACTCACCCCGACTACAAAAGTCATTTATTCAAATTAGGCTGAATAAATGACTTTTGATTTTGATTTTTCAATTGAATTTGAGACACATAAAGGGCGTGCGCGCTTACACGTGCAGAGGGTTAAATTTAATAATAATGATAAATGATATTTATTTTGTAAGTAGGTTAAACATAACACTTTTACACGTCAATAGAACCGTGACCAACAAGTGATAAACCTATCTAAAATATGTAGGTAAACCTGTACCAAGTTCTAAGTTTCTAGTGCTATGCGTCTCTGAGCTAAACCGTGGACAGACAGACAGACGGACATAGCGAAACTATAAGGGTTCCTTGTTGACTACGGAACCCTAAAAAGTCTTGTACTGACAAGAGATAGAAATCGCACTAAAAATGAACTTTAAAAATTTATAATTAACATTGACTGGCCTGTTGGTCCAGTGGTTAGTGACCCTGACTGCTAAACCGGAGGTCGTGGGTTCGATTCCCACCCAGGGCAAATCTTTGTGTGATGAGCATGATCATTTGTTCTGTGTCTGGGTGTAATTTGTCTATAATATGTATGTATTTAGAAATATATAAGTATGTTTATCAGTTGTCTGGTTGCCATAGCACAGGCTCTGCCTAGTTTGGGATCGGATGACCGTGTGTGAGTTGTCTCAGGATATATTATTATATATTACATTAGGTAGGTACTTACTACTTACAACATGAGGAGATTTTTATCCTGTCCCACCAATTTTACACCTTGATCGATAGATGACATGAAAAACTATGTCAGTTTTCGAAGTAAGATGCATTTTAATCTTCACTAGACACAACACACTTGCTGGGGAGTTTGTTGCGTCACTTCTTCTTCCCAGCTAAAACACTAGGAAGTGGTGACGGGCGGGCGTTTACGGGACTATCTTTATGTAGAGCTTTGACAATCTAAAAGTGCTGGCACTCATCCAAATTTGAATAAACGAGTTTTGATTGATTGATTGACAAGCTTTGATTGCGGGTTAATTGGACCGTTACCAAAAGTAAAAAACTTAATTGTAGAAATTGTGGTTCGTTTTGGCCCAGCATTATCAGTCAAAGTTCCTTCAGCTGGGGCACAGATTTATGGGAGAGACTGGGCCCGAGTGGTGGATGTCACAATTTTCGAATTTTTTATTCTAGGATGTGTAAGTTTGCTCATCATGTTTTTAGTCCCTGTTTTGAGTAGAAGTGATGAACTGATTTACACAAAGTAAAGGGTCTGCCTGGGTTTGAGCTTGTGACTTACAACTCATAAGTTTCGAATATTTTAACTAGGCCACCTCTGGTTTAGGCTGCGTTAACAGGGGATGTGCGAGAACACATCCCTCGCTACGCATCCTCGCACACTTCTGGGGGAAGCGCAGCAGTTTTTGTTTCAGATGCAGAAGTTATCTTGTCGATTTACGTTTAAAATTGTGACAGAAGATACATAGATGCAAGAGCGAGCGAAGTGAGCTCGAAATTTTTTTGCACCCCACCTCAGATAGGTTGGCCAAATTTTTTTTACAGACATGATGTAGCAGGGTGAAGGGTGGCAGCCTGTTGCGGAATTTGTTCGAAAGAGTCACCGCGGCCCTGGAACGCAAAGGGCTTTAGAAGGAACACGGATGGGTTTTAGTCAGTAAGAGTCTGACACGCCCTTCCGCTCCACCCAGAGCGGAAGGGCGTCAAAAGGCGTCAAAGTCATTTGATGATTTCCCATCCTTAAAAAAAACGGTGGCAGCCTAGAAAAGTATAATAGTTGCTTGTTTCAAAAAAATACAGCAGGTTGCTCGCCACCACTCGTCTTTGTTTTTGGGTACTATCTGGGTTAATCTAAATACGCTCCTGGTTATTTTTTTAGGCATTCTTTAGGTATATCTAGGGTGATCTGCACTGAGAGACACTATGCAGATTGAAAGGTAAAAAAGCTATGGTTAATTGTAGTAGGTCTATCAAGTACCATATAAAAAACTGTTTAAAATGTCTCGTAAATTCATGTTTATTGGTAAATTAAATTTAAAGGGGTTGAAACGGGATGGCAAAGTTTGTATGGAACATAGTCATGGTCCTTTGAGATAATTTTCGAATTTGACGCGCGGCGATGCCGCTGGCGGAATGTACATAGTATTCGAGCGTAATTAAGCAAGCAAGCTTTTATTTGGTTATTTTTTTTCTGTTTTGTGTACAGTTTTCTTTTTTTGTCAATTTTCTGTTTCAAGTGATACATGTGGGAACTTGTAATTGGCCATATTTTGTTTAAACTTTTGGTTACTGTATTTGTTTAGCTGTAAGTTTTCCTAAAATAAATTTTACAAATAGGTTAACGTTGCGTTTTCTGTTAAACTTGTTCGGGTTTTCTTTTAAACTATCAAATGAAGATCAAATAACTGCAAAAATATTTCTGCAATTACCTACAGTGTACGGAACCTTTTTTATCAGATTACACTTATGGGCTAGTAAGGAGGTATTCACCCTGCCAGGGTTGCGGAATTTGTTCGAAAGAGTCACCGCGGCCCTGGAACGCAAAGGGCTTTAGAAGGTACACGGATGGGTTTTAGTCAGTAAGAGTCTGACACGCCCTTCCGCTCCACGATATCCCAATATTAAAAAAAAGAAGGAGCTGTTCACATGGTGAAATTTGCTGCTTTAAAGAGTAGAGTGGAGTAGAGTAGAGTAGGGACTCCATTATCCGCACTTAGACTCCCATTCGGTCCGTTGTGCGTAGGTGTCCTGGCTACGTTAGCCAGCCTAGCTCCGACTAGAAGCACAGAAGTTGCCTGGGAGCTTCACAGGCATCGCGGAGAGACCTCACCGTTCCGAGGATTGGCTCACGTTGGGTAGCCACGGCCTCGCATTTCAGGATGACGTGGGCGGCTGATTCTTCGGCGTCAAAGCAGCCCTTGCAGATAGTGCTGTTCGCCAGGAACAGCCTACTCTGCAAGGACAATAAAGGACCTATGTAAAAGAGATGTTTATTTAGGGGGCAATGGGCCGTAGTTGTCCTTATTATTGTTCTGAGGTTATTTCTACTGAGGCTGAGTAGGTAGTCGTTTTGTTAGTCGCGGATGTGGACTTGGCATTGCCAGTTTTGACTGCTTGCATTCTGTAGCCCGTGACAATTTGTTGTTATGAAGTTCAGTTGATCTTTGGCGAATCCATGTACGAAACTGCGACAAAGGTAGGGGAAGGAGTGGGTACGGGCCAATCACTACCATGTATACAATGTATGTATATTATGTATGTAACTCGGGCTGGTTTCCGCAACTCCATGACTAAGCGCGTATTTTGCGTGCAGGTGGGACAAATGTGTCATTCGATCTACCCCAGCTCCCCAAGGAAGGCCAGCAACGCCTTGGTGTTACTAACTATCTCACAGAGCGTACCTGGGTTACCGAAGTACTTAGCCCTGTAATCAACGACTACCGGGCAGCTTAGTAGCAGGTGTGCTGCTGTCTCGTCCTCCTCCATGCAGGCTCTGCAGAGTGGACTGTAGTAGCTAGTAGCTAGCACTACCATCTCGGAACCTCTCTTTGCAAGTTCATCATTGCCTAGGGATCCACTGTCCCTCGAGATCCACTGGAGGGTGATTCTGTTAGCTGAGTGCAGTGTGTCACTTGTTTCAATGCATCTCCAAATGTGCACAGAATAGGTTTAGAGTTCCATATTTTACGTTCAATCATTTTATATTTTTAAACCTTTTGATTAAAGCATCATCGAACAAACCAAGACATTTAAAAAATAATAAAGAAAATGAAAAATCGTTTTTCTGAATTTAATAAAGCAGACACACCATTATATCGTTTAAATAAATGATTATTATTATTATTATAAACTAGCTTTCGTCCGCGACTTCGTCCGCGTGGAATAGTTATTTTGGGCAGCCATTTTTATTTTTCAAAAACGCTTAAACATAATGTTAATTTATTTTTTATCAAGTGCCTAAATAGTAAGGTTCATGGTTTTATCTTCAATATTGACGGACTCCCATACACACTTCCACCCCCCTTTACAAACCCCCTTTAAGTCAATGCTACTGAACAGAGAAAGAATAGATAGATATAGATAGTTTAACAAATGTTAGACGTGATTCTTTAAATTGGCATAGCTTTTTTATTTATGAAGCGATTGTCATGAAACAAACACTAAATGTTAAGTGAAGCTTACCAACATGTAGGTATTAGTGACAGCCGTTCCTGAGATTAGCGTGCACAAATGCACAGATAAACAGACAAAAATTCTAACAATCATTGTTTTGGGTGCTATTTGCGTTGATAAAGGTCCCAATAATATTTTTTCTCATATATCTTCCATGTACAGACAGCGATCCGATACATTTTATATATGTATGTATAAATTATCATTTCGTTGTTACTCATTCTATAATATCGCGTTAGATTAATTTACCTACCTAGATAAAAAAAACGTCTTGTATACACAATCGAGTTTCGCGATTGGTATATAAAAACACGCCGACAGTTTTTCAATCATTAGTTTACATTTGGTGAATGTGGTAAGAGCTCCTAAAAATGTTGTTCTACTATTTATCTGTGGTCATAGTAGTGTCAATTTCTGCTCTGTACTATTACTTTACAAGAACATTCAACTACTGGAAGAGTCGAAATGTTGCTGGACCAGAGCCAACTGTTCTGGTTGGCAACTTAAAGGATTCGGCTTTCCGCAAGAAAAATATGGGAGTAGTCATACAAGATATATACAATGCGTTCCCTAATGAAAAAATTGTCGGTATATATAGAATGACTTCACCGTGCCTTCTTGTACGAGATCTGGATATTGTAAAACATATCATGATTAAAGACTTCGACGTATTCAGCGATCGTGGCATTGAAATCAGCAAGCAAGGATTGGGGCAAAACTTGTTCCACGCTGATGGAGAAACATGGAGGCCCCTGAGAAATCGGTTTACCCCAATCTTCACATCAGGTAAATTGAAAAACATGTTTTATCTAATCGATGAAGGCGCTGATGCTTTTGTCGCTCACTTGAGCAAGGAGTGTGAGAAACAGAAGGAATTTGAAATTCACTCCCTAATCCAAACATACACGTTGTCAACGATCTCCACCTGCGCCTTCGGTGTGAATTATGATAGTCTCAGTGACAAGAAGCAAATCCTGGAACTCATTGACGAGCTATTGACATCCTCGAGCTACGTATTTGAATTAGACATGCTGTATCCTGGACTTATGAAAACACTCGGGACATCTTTTCTTCCGGCTTCTGTGATCAAATTCTTTAGAAATCTTGTGGCCACCATCGTTTCTCAGAGAAATGGCAAACCGTCAGGGCGAAACGATTTCATGGATTTAATTCTGGAGCTCCGTCAACTGGGAGAGGTCAACAGCTCGAAGTTCGGAGACAGTGTGGCGTCTGTTGAAATAACGGAAGATGTAATGGCCGCACAAGCTTTCGTATTCTATGTGGGAGGCTATGAGACGAGCGCAACCACCATGTCCTACATGATGTACCAGTTAGCAATAAACCCTGACATACAAACCAAGTTGACGGCAGAGATAGACGCAGTGACTAAGGCGAATGACGGAAAAGTGACATATGAAACGGTAAAGGAAATGAAATACTTGAACAAAGTATTTGATGAAACCCTTCGCATGTACTCAATAGTGGAACCACTGCAAAGAAGAGCTACAAGAGAGTACAAAGTACCCGGTACTGATCTGGTGATTGAAAAAAACATGATTGTGCTTGTATCTCCGATGGGTATACACTACGACGAGAAACATTATCCCAAACCCGAAGTATTTAACCCTGATAGGTTTGATGCGGAGGAGGTGGGCAAGCGACACCCATGTGCTTACTTACCATTTGGACTCGGACAAAGGAACTGTATTGGTAAGTACAACTAGAGTCACTAATATTTTAATTTCAAACTTTAAATTAGACGTCCAAAAGTGCCTTTTAATGGTCTAGTTGAAATTAATGAATTGACTTTGAGTATCTCATAACTTATTTCATCTACACCGATATAGTTAAATTTTAATGAATACTTCACGTAATATAGGCTATGTAAAGTTATGATAAATCTAAAATGACGGATATACTATAATACCCATCGCAAAAAACGATCTCAAAAACTTACATATATTTTTCATCTTCCTGCCCTTATCCCATGTTACTTGGGGTCGGCGCAACACGGTTTTTCTTCTATTCTGTCCTGTCAGCCGTCACGCTATCACTGACTCCCTTTTCTTTCATATCACTCCTAATACAATCCATCAAAGCAGGGCAGACCTCCACCGTATGCTCCACCGTGTCCTTCGGGCGATCCTCACAGTGCTGACACCCGGGCGTGTCCTCCCGCTTAATCCGAAACAGGTACCTCCCGAAACAGCCGTGTCCGGTTAGTACCTGCGTCAGGCGGAAGGTGAGGACGCCGTAGCGCCTCTCCAGCCACTCCTCAAAGAGGGGTCTTATCGCCGCAATTGTGGCGTGCCCAGCGCTGGGTTGTGACAGTCGCCGTTTCCATATCGCCATGGTATCCTGCCGGAGCTCCGTCCGCCGCGTAGCAATTTGCCGTGGCAGCGGAGTTTCGCCCCGGCGAAGCGCCTCCAAGCGCCACGCGTAAACGTGCGCGAGGGCTCTCGCCTCCAGATCCCATGGCGTTAATCCGGCAAGGAGGCTCGCCGCCTCGCCGGAGACCGTGCGGTATCCCCGGGCCAGCCGAATGGCCATGACCCTTTGGGATGCGTTGAGCTGGCGGGCAGGTCGCCCCTTCAACGTCAGTGCCCACACTGGGGCCCCATAAAGGGCCATGGACCGCACGATCCCCGCATAGAGCCTCCGGCAGGAGGCGTTTGGACCCCCTAGATTGGGCAGGAGCCGCTTGAAGGCAGCCCCGGCCCGCTCCAGTCTTGGAGCCAAACGTCGGAAGTCGACAGCGATGCGGATGAATTTTTTGACGCCATGTTTTAGGGTTAATTTAGTTAGTGAGTTTTTATTTTTATTTCTAGTGTATATAGTTAGTTAAGTATTTATTAAAACAGTTGTAAATATCTACGTAAATAAATGATTTATTAAATTTACACATACAATAGAAATTATATTCATACAGTGATCACTGACTTCATAATTTAAAAAAATTGTTTATCATTTTTCTTTTTCTTTTCAGGAATGCGGTTTGGCAGGCTTCAATCGCTATTAGGTATGGCAAAGATATTGTCTAAGTTTAGATTAGAGGCATCCAAAAACACCAACATGAATTTAGAGATTGCACCGAAAAGGGTTCTGATCGGACCGAAGGATGGAATACGTCTTAATGTTGTTCCTAGAACATAAAAGCATAAGACAATTATTCTCTTTATTTATTTTCCTTACATACTTATTTACATTTTTAAATATTTCTTAAAAAAAAACATTTAAAAAAATAAAAAGTAATAGTCCACCGGTGTCGGGAGCAGAGTCCAAGCTACCGATGGTTAGGGTTCCAGAGAAAGGAACCTCCTCACAATACGAGCCGTATCGAGGAGTACTGCCTTCTGTATCAGGCCCTTTACCCAACTGCGTAACGATAGCTTCGACAGATGGCCGTCGAAGCTTTTGGCCATGAGGCCATTGGCCGTAACGACAATCGGCATAATGACAGCCGAGTCCACATTCCACATGTCGACAACCTCGTGTGCTAAGTCGAGGTACTTGATTTGCTTCTCTTTCTCAGCATTCACGAGGTTCCGTCATGCGGGATGGTAACATCGATTATCATAGAGACAATTATTATTGGTATGAAAGTCCTATGAACAGCCAGCAATAACTGTGAATAATTGATTCTACTGACAAAATTGGCTGTGACAAAATGAAGATGTCACCGGAAAATTACAAACGCCGCAAGATTGTTAAACATAACGTGAACTTGTAAACTATATTTTCTTAATAAGACACGGAAATATTGGAAACTATTGAATTTGGATGAGATTTATTGTATATAAAACGATGTTTTCACAATAATATCGAGAAATTATAATCCAATAACGATTTTATTACAATCTTACGGAGTCTGCAATTTTTCGGTGACAAAGACATTCAAATAACGTGTTAGGATGGTGATTGTGGTTCTATCAGATTTTTTAAACTTTGTTAATTTAATATCAATGCCTAAAATAAAATAATTTATAGCAACTAAGCACATTTTTTATTTATTCCTGTCCCACTGCTGGGCTTAGGTCTCCCTCATAGCCTCCCACTCTTCCTGGTGTGTTGCTCTCTTCCATCAATACGTCATGAATGCTTCCAAGCAGGGCCGTCTTTTGCCTATTGGAGGCCCTGGGTGGGCACAGGATAACGGGGCCCCTATGACTTTGACAGAGGACTATTTAAGTACCTAAACAGGCAAAAATTCTACTACTACATTTATTCAACTGTTCATAAAGTTACATGAAATGGAAATATAATTGTAATATTATCCGGAACAGAAACCCTTTTAACATTTACAAGTTGATTAAAAATCTAAAGAGTGAAACAAATTTTTTCGAATGATTCCTTAATACTTTATTGTACACCATAGTAACTTATACATTTACAGTGAAGAATAGTTCATGTACAAAGGCGCGCTTAACTCAAAGTTGAGTTTTCTACCAGCAAACCTTTGAGTGATATATCACAATAGTAGGTAGGACCCAGTGCACATTAAAATACTACATATTTTACATTACATAAATATCCCTACATGCATACTTAAATATAAATATAATTATATATGTCACCGGAAAATAGCAAACTCCGTAAGATTATAAGATAAGGACGCGTTCTCAAAACAGATAGGTATCGAATCTGATCACTACATTGACACGGCTCACGCACACACGAATATGCAAGGTTAACAGCGGATATTATGAGTGACTAAACTGATTTTGATACTTTAGCAAGTTTGAATATTTTTCTTAGATAAGTTTAATGTTTTTTTTAGTACTCTTTCTAATACTATATCTTGATTTTTTTTATGTGTTGACTGATGTTTTGGAATTGATGGAGTAATATACCTACATACTTCAGTGACTGCTACTGGAACTCTTAGATGACTAGAGCTAGATGTGCAGATTTTGGGCTCGTTTTGTTAGTTATGAAGAGACCTTACCACCGGACTTGATGGAGTCACCTGAATGTGTACTTCGATGACTCCTACTGGAACTTTTAGACGACATGAGTTAGATATGCCGAGTTTGGGCTCGTTTTGTTAGTTATGAAGAGACCTTACCACCGGACTTGATGGAGTCACCTGAATGTGTACTTCGATGACTCCTACTGGAACTTTTAGACGACATGAGTTAGATATGCCGAGTTTGGGCTCGTTTTGTTAGTTATGAAGAGACCTTACCACCGGACTTGATGGAGTCACCTAAAGGTGTACTTCGATGACTCCTACTGGAACTTTCAGACGCCATGAGTTAGATATGCCGAGTTTGGGCTCGTTTTGTTAGTTATGAAGAGACCTTACCACCGTACTTGATGGAGTCACCTGAAAGTGTACTTCGGTGACTCCTGCTAGAACTTCTAGACGACATGAGTAAGATATGCCGAGTTTAGGCTCGTTTTGTTAGTTATAAAGAGACCTTACCACCGGACTTGATGGAGTCACCTGAAGGTGTACTTCGATGACTCCTACTGGAACTTCTAGATGACAAGAGTTACATATGCCGAGTTTGGGCTCGTTTTGTTAGTTATGAAGAGACCTTACCACCGCACTTGATGGAGTCACCTGAAAGTGTACTTCGGTGACTCCTACTGGAACTTCTAGATGACAAGAGTTACATATGCCGAGTTTGGGCTCGTTTTGTTAGTTATGAAGAGACCTTACCACCGCACTTGATGGAGTCACCTGAAGGTGTACTTCGGTGACTCCTACTGGAACTTCTAGACGACATGAGTAAGATATAAGTTTGGGCTCGTTTTATTGGTAATAATGAGACCTTACCGGATTTTATGTAGTTACTTGGGATTGTACGTGATGATTATCAAAACAACAAAGTAGATGTAATCAAATCAAAATAATTTATTTCAAAGGAACCGTTCAGAGGCACTTTTGAATAGTCAAGTTCTGTTAGTCAACTAGTAACAAAGTAGATCCTATGGAGAAGAACGTGCAAGAAACTCAGTTTACAGTCTTTATATATTAACAATAGTTTTGAGCGTGTGCCGTAAATGCTTGAAACTGTATATAGCAAAATTGATTGGCTCTATACAATGAAAAAAAAAAACATGCTACAATCTTCAGCGGGTTGATGGTAAAGATGTTGGTAACAATGTTTACAAATGTCAATGGATTAGTTTGTAGTTCCAGTAGGAGTCATCGAAGTACACCTTCAGGTGACTCCATCAAGTCCGGTGGTAAGGTCTCTTCATAACTAACAAAACGAGCCCAAACTCGGCATATGTAACTCTTGTCATCTAGAAGTTCCAGTAGGAGTCATCGATGTACACCTTCAGCTGACTCCATCAAGTCTGGAGGTGAAGTCTCTTCGTAACTAACAAAACGAGCCCAAACTCGACATATCTTACTCATGTCGTCTAGAAGTTCTAGTAGAAGTCATCGAAGTACACCCTCAGGTGAATTCACCAAGCCCGGTGGTAGGGTCTCTTCATAACTAACCAAACGAGCCCAAACTCGGCATATGTAACTCTTGTCATCTAGAAGTTCCAGTAGGAGTCATCGAAGTACACCTTCAGGTGACTCCATCAAGTCCGGTGGTAAGGTCTCTTCATAACTAACAAAACGAGCCCAAACTCGACATGTGTAACTCTTGTCGTCTAGAAGTTCCAGTAGAAGTCATCGAAGTACACCCTCAGGTGAATCCACCAAGTCCGGTGGTAGGGTCTCTTCATAACTAACCAAACGAGCCCAAACTCGGCATATGTAACTCTTGTCATCTAGAAGTTCCAGTAGGAGTCATCGAAGTACACCTTCAGGTGACTCCATCAAGTGCGGTGGTAAGGTCTCTTCATAACTAACAAAACGAGCCTAAACTCGACATGTGTAACTCTTGTCATCTAGAAGTTCCAGTAGGAGTCACCGAAGTACACCTTCAGGTGATTCCATCAAGTCCGGTGGTAAGGTCTCTTCATAACTAACAAAACGAACCCAAACTCGACGTGTGTAACTCTTATCATCTAGAAGTTCCAGTAGGAGTCATCGAAGTACACCTTCAGGTGACTCCATCAAGTGCGGTGGTAAGGTCTCTTCATAACTAACAAAACGAGCCCAAACTCGACATGTGTAACTCTTGTCATCTAGAAGTTCCAGTAGGAGTCACCGAAGTACACCTTCAGGTGACTCCATCAAGTCTGGAGGTAAGGTCTCTTCGTAACTAACAAAACGAGCCCAAACTCGACATATCATACTCTTGTCATCTAGAAGTTCCAGTAGGAGTCATCGAAGTACACCTTCAGGTGACTCCATCAAGTCCGGTGGTAAGGTCTCTTCATAACTAACAAAACGAGCCCAAACTCGGCATATGTAACTCTTGTCATCTAGAAGTTCCAGTAGGAGTCATCGATGTACACCTTCAGCTGACTCCATCAAGTCTGGAGGTAAGGTCTCTTCGTAACTAACAAAACGAGCCCAAACTCGACATATCTTACTCATGTCGTCTAGAAGTTCCAGTAGAAGTCATCGAAGTACACCCTCAGGTGAATCCACTAAGTCCGGTGGTAGGGTCTCTTCATAACTAACCAAACGAGCCCAAACTCGGCATATGTAACTCTTGTCATCTAGAAGTTCCAGTAGGAGTCATCGAAGTACACCTTCAGGTGACTCCATCAAGTCCGGTGGTAGGGTCTCTTCATAACTAACAAAACGAGCCCAAACTCGACATGTGTAACTCTTGTCGTCTAGAAGTTCCAGTAGAAGTCATCGAAGTACACCCTCAGGTGAATCCACCAAGTCCGGTGGTAGGGTCTCTTCATAACTAACCAAACGAGCCCAAACTCGGCATATGTAACTCATGTCGTCTAAAAGTCACTTAGAGCGAAATAAAATATTATAATAAATAATAATCCGTGATTAGAAAATAATCTTACCTTGTCAAGTATCAAATTTGGTTTATCGAATATTTTGTATTTCTATAGCGATCTTTTACAACACGAGCTGCTGCAAGCAAGCGATACGTGTCCACTCACAACGGCGGCCGAGCGCGGACTGAGGGATTACCTCGATGTTTGTCGAATAAATCCAGACAGGGACCAAAAATAAAATAACTCTTATTACAACCGACTAAGAATTATCCGTAATAGCAAAATATGTGAAAATGTTAGTTTCAGATTTTATTTTTTTCTGCGAATATTTGTATAATTTTGTGCAATTTTTTTACCTAGATTTGGAAATTAATAACTCTGCCTACTAATAGTATTTTTAGAATTCTAAAAATACGTTGATAATAGGCCCAAAAATGTACCGAAACTCAACCCAGTATCGTGAATTTTGTGAAAAACGGCATCGTAAGATCGTTTATACAATAAAAAATACTATTATTTTTAACAAAAATTTTACCCACATTTGAAGATGAAGAACCAAGCTAAGTGTTTAAGTTATTAGTTGTATTTGATTTGGTTCAGTTTAGCCACAAAATGTACCGAAAAACAGCATAATTTTGTCCAAATTGCAAACGCGCCCATAACTTGAGCGATTGTAAACTCTCGATAAATTGTCAACTGAACATTTGTAATACTATTTTACACATCCAAATTTGATAGTCTATAATCTCGCGAAGTCATTCCGAGAAATTGTGGACTGACAATGACATAAAATGGCGGCAGTCGACCCCAATACAATAGGGAAAAGGCTAGGCAGATGATGACTATATTCATATGTTTGTATTCAGATACAAATTGTGTATGTCGCATAAAATTAAACCAAAATATTATGGGGTTGTAGTTTTTTGTATTCAAAATTCACTTACGTTAAAGATACTGTAACGTTACAGTACGTCACAACAAACATTCGTGCTAGGCCCTCTGAGGCATCCTGCATACTACTCGTGCGAGTTAACTTGACACCTGGCTCGAATGACAACTGTGCAAAATAGTTTTCGTTTCTATTCCTAATTTTTTTACGAAAATTCATAAAAACTTCACGTGACCCAAGGGCTGGCTTTTACCTTGGTCAAAGAATAAGCATTGCCATACAACGTGTTTTTCGATAACGAATTTTTTTAACGAATTTTTTGACGCCATATTTTAGGGTTAATTTCGTTAGGAGTTTTTATTTGTATTTCTAGTGTATATAGTTAGTTAAGTATTTAATATTTATAAAAATGGTTTTTAAACTTATACATGTATATCAATAAATCTTAGGGTTCCGTAGTTACCCGTCTCCTAAACCGTACCAGAATAATAGTAAAAAGTATCTACTTAACTATTATAACATGCAAAGTTACGAATGGACATGGTTTTAAGTCATTTTCTATGGAATTATTAGGATTTTTTTACTTACCCAGCTCCATTTTATAAGTTGGTCGACTATTACTTATTAACTCGTTAAGCCTAGGTAGCGGTAATAGCTTTTCTTTTAAATTCGTTATGTGTATATATGCTACTACAATGAATTTTTTCACGTCTCCAAAAACAACCGGGACACTTGACTCTAACAAAAATTAGCACTTTAATGCTTAATATTTACAAACGGGACCTTGAATGGAAAATGGTTTAAGAATAAAATACCTACCCAACGATACCCCACACCATGGGTAAAACGATAAAAAAAAATATCGCCACTTTACATGTAGGGGACACCCTGAAAAAAAATGTATTTAGGGTGTAAATGTATTCAGGATAAGAATGCTTGGAAACATGCTGGTCCTGCTCCATAGGACAATCAAGGGTGTAGACAAAATCCAACTAGTTGATTTATGTATTAACTTTATAGATATACTGTTTCTTTTTTTTGTGTTTCTATTTTTCTGTTGACTCACACACTGTTTAATTAATGGTTCCAATGTTTGTAAATATGTGAGTACCATTTACCTAAATTTCTTTAGAAAATGAATAAGTTTACCTCTGCTGGTGATACTTTGTTCTTATAAGTAGCATACTCTGGGTGCATCGTCCTCACATAATATTAAATTAATTTTTGTATAGGTACCAAATTTTGTAAAATCATTATTTGAAAAGAGTAACTATGGAGTTTCTTGTCAGTTCTTCTCCATAAGAATCTACCTTTCCGAATGGACAGTAGAGTCACTTTATTAATGTAATATTATTATTTTTACAGAACTGTAAACGATAACGTTCAAAAGTGCCGTTTAATGGCCTAATTGAAATAAACGACTTTGACTTTGATTTCAAGTTTTTATTCTACCACTATGTCGGCGTGATAATTATGTACGTACACCCATACCCAACTTTTAGCGCTAAGCGTCTCTGAGGTAAACCGCGGATGGACAGACAGTCAGACGGACATGGCGAAACTATAAGGGTTCCTTGTTGGCTACGGAACCCTAAAAAGGAGATTCTTAATTCGGTTGTATTATTTAAATGTTTGTTATCTCATAACTCCGTCATTTATTAACGAAGGAAGGAGATAATACTTCCGAATGGTCCCATAGAAATTTCATCAAAATCGGTTCAGTAGTTTGGTTTTTAAATCAAAATAGCTGGAAAAAATATGTCATCCAAGTAAACGAAATTACGACTTTCCAGGTTTGGAATATAACCGACCAAAAAAAAAAAACTACATAATAACTTTAATATCGGAAGTCGGTGTTAAAAAAATAAAGAAACAACCTAAAACACCGACTTCCGAAATAAAAGTTATTTTTGTACCTACTTTGTAGTGCTTTTTTATTCGAAAGTCGGTTTTATTTTTTTTGTTAAAAAGTTTTAAATCATAGACTTTTATAGGATCGTCGCGCGTCGTCCGACGAGAACCAGCCGGTCGATTCTGAAAACATATCGAAGATAAGATCACAGAATATAATAATATTTTATATGCTCTAGACATGATACACTGATAATAAAATACACAAGCGTGCGCAACATTGACGGGGAATCACCTTCCAAAAACTTGTATGAATATAGTGTTGCCAGATCCTTAAATTCAAAAGCCAAACCAACAACTACACGACAGTTCATTCATTGGTTACAATTAATCAAATGTTGCAGTGTTATAATAAAAGTGTTCAACAACTAGGTGTTGCCATTGCCATCTTGTGGAGATTTTCTCAAACTGCGGGGAATATCAAGTTTATTGAGGATTAGCATTATGCGGGGATTTTAAATAGATATATCTAGCTCTAGTCCAAGCCGCGTCCGAACACTTCTTTCTTCAAGACGTCCAAATATTTATTTCGAATACTTTTCTCTTATATTTTCATTATCTTAATTGCACGACATTTATTTTTCAGCTTTATTTCGGCAACTTTATTCCGTCACCAATGACAAAATAATATTTCAGAGAACTAACTTGAAATATAAAATTGTCACGTTCTTATTGCTGATACGACGTCTTAGAATGTATCGGTCGAGCGAATATTTAATGTTCTTAATTTTTTTTAAGCAGTGAACAGCAGTAATATAAATACAGACACAGGAACCTTCAATGGCAACAAGGGAAGGAATTAATTTTTAACGAACTATAATATTATATTGCAGACTCCATAACATTGTTATAAAACTTTTTTAAATTAGGTATATTTTCTCGATATATTATTAAAAAATCCTTTTGTATACAATAAATCCCATTCAAATTTAATAATAATTTACAATTTCACGCGTTATTTTACAATCTTATAGCGTTTGCCATTTTCCGGTGACATAACTACTAAATACTTATAAACAACTAGACTAATAATCGCGAAATTATGTACAAACGCGTATTAAAACAAAATAAATCGTTGGGCGTTGCTCTTTGTTTAATTTATGAATAAAAATAGTAGGTTGGTACCTAAGATGATTTTAGGGGAATCAAAAGATTTTGTTCTCAAATTGCGCATTAGGGTTTTATCACTGAAAAAAGCTAATTAGTCCTACAGATACCTATGTAGATTTCAAAAAATATTAGGACACGTATTTTTTCTTTTTTCACGTAAATATAAAATTAAAACGATATAGTGCGTTGAAAACACGCGTGACGTCACGTCGCTGGTAAAAATTGTTTAAATTTGTGATTTGTATTGTGTATTTTTTTTTAAGTACGTCTTCATTTTTTATTTGCGTGGAAAAAGAAAAAATACCTGTTCATATTTTATGGAAATCCATCACGGACTTTAACGATTTTTAGTAAAACCTTATTTGACTTGGAATTTCGGGGAATTTGAACAATTGGTATTGGCAAGTATTGGCAACGCTGATATCTCTTTATCAAGGTCATATGACGCGCGCGTCTCGAGCGTGTCGGTGTAATATTCTGTGGTGTCAGTATACTGTTATCAGATGCTCTATCGTAAATAAAAAACTACGTGGTACAGAAATAGACCTTCAAACAGCACTTCAAAGTATTACTGAATCGAATGATTTTCCTGTAGTGAGTTCTCGCCTGTCTTTACATTAATTTGAGATTTTTAAGGAAATGGTGCTGATTGTATTAATCATTACAGATTTGTTGTGGAATTGCAAATCGTTTGCATGATTTATTTTGTGTCCGATTTCTATGGTGCCTTTTGAAAACAATGAACGGTAAGTATCACTTGAAAATTAAAAAGGTTACACATCCTTCGTTCGGTTCAAACCTTAAATATGAGGTAGCTCAAAAGTAAATTGCATGAATGGTTGTGTAGCCATAGTTTTTATAGTGTCAAAGCCTTCTTTGACACTAAATGTTAAATATGCTTGTAAAAATTTGCATGCTTATCACTGTTAAGCAAAAACATGTCTGCTCCAGTTATTGTTTTGTATTCTATCATCTTTTTATACCATGTTTTTAAGCAAATAAATATTATTCTATTCTATTCATATTATATCATATTCTTTGTGGTTCCTTTTTTATCCAACTATCCACGGCAAAGCCAAAAGGGTTATGAATGTTTTGGTTTTAGCAGTCTTTATTTGTATTTACGTTCCACCGTAGCCATAAACTAATAGATGAATTGCTTTTGTTACTATTTCAAGACTTCGTGTGTTTCTGAACCTCTGTTCGGAACGGTACCGTCGGATCACTCGGTTGTCCGTCTGTCTGTCTGTCACAGTTTCACAGTCGATTTTCTCCGAATCTACTGGACCGATTCAGTTGAAATTTGGTAGATACACATGTGTACTTCTGTGACCTAAACACGACCGTGTATTTTTTTTTATTGAGTTACTTTGAAAAAGTTTTTTCATAATAATGCATCGTGTGACATATCAAATCAAAGGGCTCGTTGTAAGAAGCTCAAAAATATTTTTTTCATAGTTTTAAAATTTTCTGTTCCAAAGTTATTAAAGAAAATTGATGAAAATGTACCATCCCCCCCCCCCCCCCCTTATCTCCAAAACTTTGAAAAAGATACAGATCTTAGGTCTTTACCGATAGATTACAGGAAAACTTATAAGAAGTATATGGTTTTAAAATAAATTAAAAAAAAACAAAAAAAATCGTTCGGAACCCTTTGCTCGCGAGTTCGACTTCGCCGGTTTTGTATTACCTATTTGTAATTGATTAGCTTGCGTTTGACCACAATCTCACCTGGTGGAAAGCGAGGATGACTTCTGTGAGGTACGCTTGCCTATGCTAGAAGTAACCCTGCCGGTCGATTCTGTAAACATGTCGAAGCGAAGGCTTGGATGAAGTGGTCACGAGGTGAGCTGTCAATCCATATAATCAAGATCTTGATTGAGACAGCTCACCTCAATAAAAAAAAGCATTCGCATCAACGAAGTCTCCTCACTGTTCGTGTGCAGTAGTCTTGCCACCTCTTTATTTTTATTTTGCTTTTTAGGGTTCCGTACCTCAGGCGGAAAAAATTGTTGTAATTTGTTGCCGTCTGTCTCGGGAACGCGTAAAGTAATCAAGCTGAAATAAACAACAAATACTCAGGTCTGCTACCCCTTGGAGCAGTGAAAAAATTGTGAAACTTCTAACTCAACGCAATTTAAAAATAAGGTCGTTTATGCTCCGTTTATGGCGCATTATTTGACGCTCGCGAGGGAATTAAAACCCGTACTTCCCGTTGACCTAGTCTCAAATTTGGCAAGAAGGTAGATCTTACAGTACAAGTACAGGTAAAAGTCCGAAAATTGTGAATGCGATTGCAAACTTAAATTTTCGGTTGAAGAATTGACCGTGACGTACATTGATGTATCCGTAGGTACCCGAACGCCGAACGGAACCCTCGATGCGCGAGTCTAACTCACACTTGTCCGGCTTGCTTTTTCTATTTGGTGTGTGCTCAGAATACTCGAGCTGTGGTCTTTTATTTATTTCTTCCTATTCTTTCTTTCTGGGCCGGCCTCGCACCGGCATCGGCACCATCTGTCTTCGAGAACTCTCTATCTGAGGAGACTTCTTTTTTTTAATTAAAAAGGGTTTACTCTTGACTCTCGTCTCGGTCATAGATGACAGAGACAAAGTTGACGAAGGATCGAGCTTACCCAGATGAAGCCTGATCACTCTAATTTTAAAGAGATTAGGGTTGTATGCGTTCGGAAACACAGACGCAGGAAGAGTTCCACTCCTTTGCTGTGCGCATTATAAAAGACGTTTGGAAACGTTAACTTCGAATTGGTGGAATAGCAACAAGGTAGAGATGGTAACTTGCAGTGCGTCTAGATGTCCGATGGTAGAAGGGGGCCGGTGGGATGAGGTCGTGGAGTTCCTGGACACTCTCCCCGAAGTACAATCTGTAGAAAACCGACAAGCAGGCAACCTTGCGGCGATGAGCCAAGCTGTGAAGCTTAGCATCCACCGACTTTTGCCCAACGCAATGGTCAAAGTGCATATGGCTAACGCCCAATCCCGTTTGAGCCTGGCGGCCTTCTTAGCCACGTCCATTATTCCTTTTATTTGTAAAACGTTATTATTCAAGTACATAGTCTTACTTTTTATTTACAGATCTCCATCCTTGCAGCCACGTGGCTGTTAGTCTTCGAGGAGTCCCTGGTCCCTGCTGCTACTAACTGAGTACTCCTGCGACTGTGAGTGATGTAGCATTGACTGTCTACTGCAACAAGATGGCGAGTTCTACAAAAACTGCCCCCAAACCTCCTAAACTGTACCCAAAGCGACTTGGTACATCAGGAATACGAGGACAATTGTACAAGACAAAACTTCTAAGTTTAATTTACTTTAGAGCCATTCACGATAAAAACATAAAAGATGTTTATTTGGCCACAAACGTGGACAAAGTAGGTTCTTTTGACGACATTTGTTTTAGAGCTACATTTAAGGACACCGAAAAGCCCATTGCAGTTTTCATACAAGCAAAACACAGGGAGAACAAAAATTCAGTTTTCACCCTTAACAAAAGCGATTGGGCGGAATACTTCAGCAGTTGTTCGGTAATCAAAAACAAATTTAAACCTGATAACGAAGACATCCTCTTCAACGGAGCATGTGATAAAACTGAATGTCTATTCGTTTTATATACAACCGCAAAAGGTGATAAAAAGTCACAAAAACACAAAGGTACTTTAGCTGATCGTTTGAACACTCTAATAAAAACAGGTGATCCTGGCTCACAGCCATCGCACGACAAAGAACATGAGAAGCTTCTGTGTGAAATAGTATTAGAAGAACAAATGACGGCACTAGCTCAACAAATGGCGAAGTGCATTTACGGAGAGTTTAATGACAACCACATGTTGATGAAGGATGAACTTGTCATACGGTATCATGCAATTTTGGCACAAAAAGTATTCAATGTCTCCGAGATACAACCCGAAGGACATCGTAACGCAAGTTTCAGAGAAGATTTCTTTAACATCGACGAAGAATACCTGCGACAATTTAAAGACCAACTGTGCACTGAGATTTTAAAAAGACGCAACCGTGATAATCCTGCACAGAATAGTAATTTGTTGAATACGCTTATTATTTTATGCAAAATCACTGATCCTGAAACCCTATATAAAGAAGTAGGAAGCCGTTTTACTTACAAAAACGGTAAATTTGTGTTCCTTGACGAAAAGACACCCGATCATTTCAAGCTATTTCTAGACAAAATTAATGAATCGCAAGAAAATATACGAAGAACAGTTGAACTGGCAGTAAAACAGTGTCTCATTCAACTCAGCCAATCGAAGTCCACAGACGGCCAGTCTGGAAGCCAGTCAGAGTGTTTCTCATCACTACCATTTAAAGTCCCGGCTTCCTTTGGCAATATAGACTTAACGATAAGAGGTGCCGATGAAAGAATTGAAAGAAAATTGATAGATTTAACATCTAATATAATGAGTTTTATAGAAAAATCGAAACCCAGTAATATTATCACCATAGACCATTCTTTGGGAGAAGGATTTCTTAAGCTTAGCGGTGGCATAGCTTCTGCAGTTGGTAATTTATTAGTTTTTGATGAATCCACAAAACTGCTGAAGTTCAATGATGACTATGAATCACTAGGAAAACTTGCCAAAAAATTGTATTGTAAATTGATAGAAAAAGTCGATAATTTGCATGAATATAAATTCAACGTAAAAGCACAAGTATTTCCAAAATTGTCGTTCGCCACCGACGAATATACCGAAAAAGTTGTGAGTGACTTTTTGAGTACACTCATATTTTATACGTCCCAATATAATGAGGAAAAGATAGAGGAAACTTTAATATATGAAATAAATAATAGTCTAGGTGACGATGTGAAACATGCCGAAGTTACTTCTGACGCCATATTTCTTAAGTATCATGACGCGATACAAAAATGGAGTATTTACTCTAAAGCGGGAAAGGGAACTTATCTTGAAAAGGAAGGAAGTTTATACAACAATGCTGTAATACTTAGTTCAAGTCAGCCGTTGATCAGCGTCATAAATATGATTCAAAGAATTAAGAATAAAAGTTACACCTTCAGCGAAGAAGCTGTAAATTCAATAAAGTTAGATGGACTGGTTTCAGGAACTGTTATTGTGACAGAGAACAGAGCACTTACTGTTGCTAAGCTCACTACACAGGTAAATAATACGGATGCTGTAGTGTTAGATCTTAAATACATTAATAATTTGTCAGTAAGAGACGACAAAGCATTACGTACAGAACTTATGAATTCGAAAGAAGTAAAAACAGTTATTGTTATCTTCGATTTTGCTCTGATTGCCACAAGCTCTAACAGCAAATTGGTCAATATTGCAAGCTCTATGGAAGATAAAAAAGTAATCATCGTAACAGATCAGAAATCCGTTGAAAATGCGAAAGAAATATTCTCACCAACTGGTAAAGTAATAAAGGATGAAAAAAATAGGTTAATTGACATGACCGAAGAGTCGCAGCAAAGTATATTGGAGAACACTAAAGTGATGTTTCAAGGTTACGAAGTACGTTTGGGTCAAATTGTGTTAAACAATTCGATTAGCTATGTCACAGGAGACGTGTTATATAAAATGATGCATAGCAATCAAAATGTTATAGGAAAACCAGTCATAAATTCACATTTTAAACCAAATTTATACATCCAAAGAAGTGTAAGACAATATTCCAGAGACAAAATTAAAGCAGAAAAAGAAAAGACGGAGATTAGACGAAGGGAAAGGCGAGGATTTGAGGAAAGGTCAACAGGATATGTAAAAGGTGACCGCAAGTACCTGCGAACGTTCCACGACTTACTTGATGCACGTGAAAAAAATGTTCTTATCATCGGGGACCCGGGAATAGGAAAGTCAACTCTACTTACACATCTGACTCTTAACACAAAAGAAATTTGGTCAAAAATGGGATGGATCGTGAGAGTTAATTTATTGGAGCACACAACGCAATTCAGCAAGTGGAAAGATAAGAAAATAGACATCGACGCTTTGAAGTGTTTTAGATTCTTGTGTCAAGCGGCACTAAGCGAGGAAAGTAGCAAAACGTTAAACCATACCAATATGACACTAGAAGAATGTAAAGGAACAGTAAACCTAAAGGAATGTACAGGTGATGAGTGGACTTTATTCGAGTTGAAAATGTTCTTAAGTTTTTATAACAGTAATGAAACACTAACCATCTTATTCGATGGCTTCGACGAAATCTGCCCGACCTACGCGAATGAAGTGTTGGCATTAATAAATGCAGTGAAGATTTTTTCTCGCAATCATAAAATTTGGATTACTAGCAGATCGTATAACAAAATGAATACAAATCTAGAATTGCTATTCGATACATTATTCGAAATAGAACCCTTGGAAGGGCGTGAGCAACATGATTATTTGACTACACTTTGGGATGAACAGAAGATATTAAAGGGACTCTCTGACGACCATTTCAAAAATATTGAGGAGTACATCAGCTTTATGTCGAAAAATGAACATCGAATGATAGAATTATTTAAGAAAATTGATCTTTCTCCGAAGGCGCATTTTAAAATACAATCAAGAATAGATATGCCATTTATTTTAGTTTCTTTGAGTTTTATAAAGTATTTGAAAACAAAACTTACATTTGCACCATCTTTCGTGGTGTTCTCTCTTAATAAATTGTTTTAGAGGTACATTGAATTTGGAATATTCGAGAACCAATTCGTGGCAAGTCCGCTACATCTGAATATAATAGGCAATTATTTTCATCATAAAATAAAAGAAATAAACTTAGAACCCAACAAATGGAATTGGATCAATGAACACTACGATATGTATAAATATTACCTGGAAACTAAATTGAAACAAATACGCTATCAAGATAAAACCCAAAATGACATGACCAAACCAGATAATATATTAGCTTACAAGCGAGATTATGCTGATTTTATGGATAAGCATAAGAAACTAGCGGCTTACGCCGTTTTTGACAAATGCCTATTTGATGAAGATGACTTAGAGCAGTTCAAGGAAATGATGAACGAAGTGAAAGAGGGAGAAGAGAGAACTGGCATTATTTGTAATGTAGTGGACGATGTCCCAATTTTTGTGCACTCGACGCTCAAGGAATACTTTGCCGTCGAATACATTTGTGATTTACTAAAGAGTAAAGAAGATCAAAACTTTCTTTGGAATTTTATATTGAACGAGATGTTTTTCAACTGTAATAACAATGTTTTGAAAATATTGAACGATAAAATAATTTTGGACAATGAATTGAATCGATCTGTAGAGAAAAACCATAAATTAATATTTGATCTGCTTTTGCAACAGGGAAAAAACAAACATAATAAAAATGGTGAGATCCAATCAGCTCTATGTGAAGCGATCCGTCATAACCTGTTCTATTTTGTTGATATTTTGTTCAGTTCCATAATTAAAGATAACGTGGACGAGAACAATCTGATGGATTTCATCAAAATTGTAAAAGAAACCAATATGTTAATAGTTGCTGTTAAAATGGATTTTTTAACGCCGATATTAATTATATATAGTGTTGTAAAACACATTGATAAATCGAAGTTTAGCATGTTATTTGAGACCGACGAATTAAATATTCCAAATGTAGACAGCCTGAATGTTTCTGTGGTATATCAAAAACTACAGGAACACGTGTGGACTCGAATGGACATCGTTCCCGATTGGAAGAATATTTCAGAATTGAGTGGTCAAATATATTTCATTTGAGTGACCACTTTTGGCAAGAAGTACCGTGTAGCCCAGTTACTGGGTGGTGGAAGCCAGGTAAGCAGTCGCTCCACGTAAAATACTCGTATTCAGTTGAATCCGGTTTGAGTGGAAGCCGACCCCAATATAGTTTGGAATACAGTACCTACTTTTTTTTTGGAGTTCACTCCTGAAGAAACGTTTTTTATATTTAGCCCGCGTTTTGAAAATTTTATGAGGAGTAAAATCGAGCGTTAACTAAAAGCGCACCTTTCCCTTCGAGATTATGTTTATGTGTATATATTTCATTGGAATGATGTAAATACTATGAATAAATATTTACACATTTTTTAAGATGCTTTCATTTAATTTTCATTTTCATTTCATTTTCATTCATAATCTACACAATAATAGTTCTTAAGGAGTAAACTCCAGTCTTGCGTCCGAGCTGACACACACACACATATATTTTTTTTTAAGTGTTTTTTCGTTTTTTGACACCGCATTCCGAAATTAAAGTTATTTTATACTTTGTAGTGTTTTTATTTTTGTATATAAGTGTTTTTTTTTATCTAAAAATTTGAAGTTAGCATTTTTTATTAAATTGTATGTAGGTATTTATAATTGAAACCTTGTAATTACCGAAATATTCTGTACGAGTTGCCACCCGCGGCTCCGCCCTCGTGATTATCGAAAATTATCCCAAGGGAACATATTCCCGGGATAAAAGTATCCTATGTGTTATCTACCACTGTGCCAAATTTCATCAAAATCCATTCAGTAGTTTTTGCGTGAAAGACTAACAAACATCCATCCATCCATCCATACTTACAAACTTTCGCGTTTATAATATTAGTAGGATGCATCTGTTAATAAAAAATTGGTTTTAGCTAAATAAAACAAAACCTATTTTAATTCACATAACCAAATCATTAAAATTATATTCCTTATCATATTTATCTAAAAATCTTCTCATAGCATTTTTAGCAATCAATTTTTTATTAAGTTCCTTATTGATGAACGATTTCAGAGCTTTTTGGTTCTTCCTGGTCAAGTCGTAGCCTGAATTACTTCTGCGCTCTACGTCTTCTATGTCATCAAGGATTGAGATCCTGAAACAGAGAAGGAAAAGATTTAATTCTCGCTAAGTATGACGTATATTACATGTCGTAGCCGACTAGCTTAATTTGCCGTTTTATCAGTTTGTTTGTTGAAAATGAGCATTTCCTTAAGTTTGCCATGTGTCATTACTTCCCAAAATTTGATCCTTGATAGCGAAACTTTCGGATGGTGTAATAATACAGGGTGTGTTTTTCAACACCCTGTATTATTACACCATCAACGTCAACAGCCGGTCGATTCTGTAAACATGTCGAAAGATGGAATGACAGTCACCTCGTGATCACTTCACCCAAGTCTTCACTTCGGCATGTTTACAGAATCGACCGGTTGTCCGACACAAGATTCTCCGATGAACGGTTCGCCGACAGAACTATTTGTCCTGTTTCATATCTTTATTATGATAAGTGATGAAAATTCCTCACCTAGGCCGTCCATTCCTCGCTGGCTTGGGTTTCGTAATATAAACCATTCCTTTATCATCAAAAATATCTGCTTTTTTCGGCGCTCCTTTGTTTTCAGTTCCCGTTCTACCTTGTCCTTTAGGACTTATAATCAAGTAGACTGGTATTGTTTGAACGTTCGAGTCGCTTGTCACCTTGTTCAAGTTAGTTCCTATCTTCTGTAATGGTGAGTATATGAAGTTTGGTATCGATTCATAATTGTTTGCTATGGATGGTTGTCGAAGTATCGCATTGGCTTCCGATTTCATTGGTAATGCTAGAATAGAGGTATTATTTGTTTATCTACTAGAGGAGCTCGTGGCTAAAAATAATAGCCACATGAATCGATGTTCTGACCTCAGTCAGTAGATGTCAATAACAGCTTAACGTGTTTTCCGTGCCTCAGAAAACACGTTAAGCCGTTGCGATGTCCTTCATCATTATTTGTAGATCTTTGTCATCGTTATGGATTTTAAGAAGGTAGAAAGAAGGTTGCTGAGGGGTGTCGTGTTACCCAATTTCTGGGTTATCTGACCCAGAAATCTAATTATGTAGTACATTATTTTTATGTATCATCTATAAAATTACTTCCGCTTTTTAGTCTTTGGGACACTAAGCTGTAATCTTGCATTGGGTGGCGTGAGTCGTTTTCTAATATCGCCCTTTCTATACGGCTTGCTATAGTCCTGCTAATTTCTGAGGGTGCAATGCCGATTAATGCAAAAATGATGAGGAGAGCCGATTCCAAATACCTATATATAGGGCTAGGCAAAGACAGGGAGAATAGATTATTTTATTTACAAAATTCCTTACCCGATACAAAAATTATAAAAGCAATGAAACACGAACGTTTCTTCATATTCGCTCGTGTTTAAAAAAATTTTTATAATATTCAACTTGGGTTTGGAAGGAAATACAAAAAGTTATTACCTTAAAATAATTGAGTCAAATGCAAGGCGAGAAATTGAAGCAATCAATATGTGGGAACTTGTTTAGTTTACAGTGGGTACAGCACATTACACCGTTACTCGTAGAACGGGTGATCGATGGGGGCCAAAAGGTTCTGAAGTAGCGACTGCGTACCAGAAGACGCAGAGTCGGAAGACGAGTGGACTGCAAAACCGGAGGTCGTGGGTTCGATTCCCACCCAGGACAAATCTTTGTGTGATGAGCATGATCATTTGTTATGATCAATATATAAGTATGTTTATCAGTTGTCTGGTTGCCATAGCACAGGCTCTGCCTAGTTTGGGATCAGATGACTGTGTGTGAGTTGTCCCAAGATACTATTATGTCGTTTAATATATTTCAAAGCAAGTTGCTGGTGGATTATCCCGGCCACTTGGTTATGCCTATGCAAGTACTCGCCGTTAGCCAGACGAGAACAACCAGAGATGGAATGAGATGGAAGAGATGTCTGATGGACTCACCCGGACGGTGGCATGCCCGACACACATCAACCGTCCCATCCTTCATAATATACCTCCGGTAGTTATTCGTCAGGATAACTTCGTCCATAATCGCACAGACAAAACCTTCAGTTTTCCCAAAAAGGTCGCCGAAACGTAGCCAGGATACAGGCGGTCTGTCAACATAAGGCAAGTCTACATCGGGTTCGTGAAGAGCACTGTAGAAGCGCCCCTGAAGCTCCTTGCCTTTCCATACCTCCTTGCGATCATCCGTAGTAAGTTTTACAGGTTTGCGCCAGTTCTCTTTAGCCATGGACAACGGGGTGAGTCCCTTGTCCACTGCATCTCGGTTCATACCGTAAAGCTGAAAGGCATCCTTTCAGCTTTACGCATCTCATACAAAATCGTTGTTTTCTATGGACAAAAGCTGAACAGCGCTGAATAAGTGTGGTTAGTCCCTTACAGCTATGGCAAGCAAATATAATGACTGCCAGGGTTGCGGAATTTGTTCGAAAGAGTCACCGCGGCCCTGGAACGCAAAGGGCTTTAGAAGGAACACGGATGGGTTTTAGTCAGTAAGAGTCTGACACGCCCTTCCGCTCCACCCAGAGCGGAAGAAGTCATTTGATGATTTCCCATCCTTAAAAAAAAAAAAAAGCAAATATAATGAAAGGTCCAATTTGACGGATTACTCTATCGAAGTTTTCTCTATGAGTTTTGCTTCATACAGATGTTCCCTTTTCAAACAGTGCGAACAATGTACGTCTATAGCTCAAATTGTTTTGTTATTGTAGTGGACACACTTTTTAGTTTTTCTTTTTGTCTCTAATATTCATTATGTTCAATGTCATGTATGCCTGTCATTTGCATGGTTACTGAAATGCCGATTTTGAATGTAATTTTATTTGATTTATAAGTGACAGTGCTGTTGGTGTGCTTATTATAAGTAAACTAGCTGTCCCACGCAACTTCGTCTGCGCCACATTTTTGATGAATGCTCGGCTCCTATTGGCCGTAGCGTGATGTTATATAGCCTATTGCAGATGTGCCAAATAGGTTGCTTTTTGAATGCATTGCTTAAAAAGCCTCCCTCAATAAATAGGCTTCCCAACACTAAAACATTTTTACAATTCTATTTATTTTTCTAATAAATGGTCAAGAATAACTGATCGAGTGGTAAATAATCAATTATCGACCGCCGAGAGTAGAAAATAATTAAAGTACTAATATCGCTAATAAAAAATAGGGGTTGGTGATAGAAGTGTGAAAATTTAGGGTTGTAAGTATTTTTAATGCCACATTATAAAACAATAAAAATTATGGTATGAAAAATAGATAGTAGCCGATTCTCAGACCTATTGAATATGCATTCAAAATTCAAAAGTCATTTGTTCAAATTAGGCTGAGTGCCAGCACTTTTTGAACGTCAAAGTTCTACATAAAGACAGTCCCCCAAAACGCCCGCCCGTCACCACTTCCTAGTGTTTTAGCTGGGAAGAAGAAGTGGCGCAACAAACTCCCCAGCAACATATCTGTCTGTTGCATATAAAATTTCATAAAAATCGGTCAAGCCGTTTCGGAGGAGTATGGTAACTAACATTGTGACACGAGAATTTTATTTATGTTAGGACCTTTTGTTTTATCCAGGCTCCCGCAGCAGATCATTGGACTTTTTCATCAATAAAAAACGCTGTCATTCATCATTATTTTTAATCATTCTCATGAGGAATATAATATTTTCCTTCACCTAATTCTAATATCTTACTATTTAAAACATTATTTATATTTTCAGCAAAAGCCCGCGCTTTTACCTTGTCATATTTATGCTCAATACGGTCAATATAACCCGTTTTCCGACTTTGCAACTTATTACTTTTATTTGTCAGATTTTTGTCACTAACTTTGTTTTTCCTTTTCGTCGTCAGACTTTTTTTTTTATTATTTGACGTGATTATGTATATGGGTATGTTGTATTGTGTGTTCAATATTCTTAGCTCGTCGATTAGGGTGTTCTTTTGTTGTGTTTGCCTTATTTCCGGCGATGAGTTCAAATAGTCTTGTAGCGCTTTGGCGTTTCTGATTGTATTTCTTAGCTTTGCTTTGACTGTTGAAACTGAAAAGAAGAGTTCTTGTCGATGGAATCATTGAGGACGGATTCAGATCATAATCTAAGCCCAACTAGATTGCGTCTATGTTTATATGTTGCTTAGGTTACATTTATAGGGGGAGGTTTCTGAGCAACCATACCCAGAACGAAAAGAAGGCAACCGGACACGGCTGGTCCCATAGTAATAGTTGTTCATAATGATGAGTACAACGACCCCTTTTCAGGTATTGCGTTTATTCTGTTACACGTTGTAAGGGAAACTGACTGATGGACATATCAAAAACAATCGAAAATACTGGGACCAGTAACATGACATTTTGGAAAAAGCTTATGATGTAGGTGAGAACTGAGTTCTTAGCCCCTGAATCGCCTCAGGACGCAAATAGGAAGGTGTGAATCTAACCTCGCAAAGTGGGGTTACTGTGACGGATCAACTGCGGGGTGTAGATTTGGAACCGAGTCACAAACCATGCTCCATCAGCATCTTGCCCTCTGTGCCAACGATGTCGTGGAAGTGTCAATGTTTTAGGTCACCCAAATCTAAGTAACTGTCGTGCCAGCGACACGAAGATGAAGAAAGTGAGCTCTAAGATGGGAATTTGGGAAATTCAACCTTTTAGAGGGTCAAATTGTTTGTACTACATCTGGGCAGACAAAGTCGCGGGCGAAGTGATATCTACCATATAAGGTTATAAGTTGTTACCTGTTAAAAAAATGACGAACAAGACTAAAATACTATTTGTCTTCATCTTGCAGTATTTGTCACGAATCGTACAAAAACTACTCGAGACATAATTTAGATTAAACATTAAATTGGTTTGTAGTCAAGCCGCGAAATTAAAAAATAATTGCTAACATGACTTTCTACACTCATAATATCAGGCGTGTACTGTATTCTCAAAAGGTTAGGCAGATATGTTCTATTACACATCCTAAACGAAGTGTCCCACACTTCGCCAGCATGTTTTAGACACATGTCCCTATTACATGTGTCTAAAACATGCTGGCGAAGTGCGAAGACGAGCCTGTTCCCTTTACCCGAAAAAAAAACCAGACTGCGGGCTTTTCTACTCATACAAATGGCCCGACCCGTGAATCTTAAGACCGGGACCATGACCTCGTGTTCAGCAATAGCGCATGTGATCACCGTCATTAACCATTTGAACGCCATTGTCACGTATACATTACAAGCAAGCGCGTGCCCTGTACGCCAAACGTCACAAATATGCGACAAAAAGTACGGCCAATTTGTGGCTTGGCGTCGGAGGCACGCCGATGCGTTTATGCTCTGGCGTTCAAAAGGTTAAAGGCTCACGGAAGACCAGCGTCAGAAAGCAACTGACGTGCAGATTTTCTGAAATGAACCTTTTTAACGCCGTCGTGATGCACATATTTTTTTTAAATTTTATTGTCACGTTTTTATTTAATTTTATGCGTCTGATGGAGTGTCGTCAAATAAATAGTTCTAATTTCCTTCACTAGATCATGAAGGCAAACAAATTCTACATCTCTCGTATCGGCATTGGCGGAAGACCAGCGTCAGAAAACAACTGACATGCAGATTTCTGAAGTGAACCTTTTTAGCGCCGTCGTGATACACATTTATTTTTATTTCCTTGTCACATATTTTATTTAATTTTATGCGTCTGATGGAGTGTCGTCAAATAAACAGTTCTAATTTCCTTCACTATATCATGAAGGCAAAAAAAATCTACATCTCTCGTATCGGCATTGGCTACACATCTAAGAATAGCTCTTTCCGTAATAGATATCATTAGCCAATCAGCAAGGTTGTATCGAACTGACTGGCCATTTGCGCCCCATCTACAAATATCCGTGTACTGTCGGCATAATTGTAACATACTGGCACAATTTATGTTAGTACCGGGTAAAACGGGGTGAATAGAAATGACGGGGTGAATAAAAACGAAACTTTGATTGGAATTTTCACATTATTTAAATATTGTTTGCAGCAATGAAGAACTCCAAGTTATTAATAATTATTTTATATTTAAATGGACGCTTTGTGAGAAACAATTAATTTGGCAATTAAGTGAAAATGCCAATAAAAGTTTCGTTTTTATTCACCCCTGCATTTCTATCCACCCCGTTTTACGGTAGTTTATTTGTTGAAGCATTAATTTCCTTGGCTTAACGTGTATGTGTGTTGTAAAGGTAATGAATAGTCAGGAATATAAACGGTGTATAACCTCCATCACTTGCCCATCGTAGAATGTTAAAGAATATTTGTCAGTTAAATAGTCTTTAGTGAGGTAGCTCAACATACTGGAAATTGTTGTCAAACGTGGTAAAAAATGAATATCATTGACTATACATGGCTGAAAATAAAATCAAATAAAACACAGAACTATAATATCATATATTTATTTCTAGTCATATAAAATATTTATCAGCCCTTAATATATTTTCTATTCCACGCACGCGTTTAAAAATAAATCAAAATTAATCATAAAATACTGCGATCAGCAAAAGGTTCGTAAAGTTAAAATAAAAACCTCTTTTTTTAAGGTTTTACATTGAGACCGCAGAATAAAAAAACCCTGATTCTCTGGCCTATAATTTACAACAAATTCATCATTAAAAGTACAGAGTTTTAAGGTAAATGTGAAAACATCATGTTGATTCACATTCAATTTTCATGACGAAGTCTCAAGCTGAAGCGAATTTACATGTCAGTTTATGACAAAGGCGAGCACTTTGCTTATGTCATTGACAAATCGATAATTTCACATGATAAAACATTTTAGTCATACTTATATTTTGAAAATACAGTAGATACCGTCACTTACATCAAAGCAAAATTACTATATTTTGTCATTGGTCAGAAGTTATAATGTTTTCACAAAATAATGTAACTATAATTTAAATAAAATAAAATATAAAATAAGTAGGAAACTATCCCTATTGTATTTAGGGTCTTATTCGTTAACGAAGAATTCAAAAAGTGTATCACAAAATAAGTATTAGTGTGCAAACATATTATTGTAAACCAGAATCATAAGCATGACCACAGTGCACCGACAATCCACAGCAGCTATTGCTAAAGACGGCATTGTCAAAACTTGCCATATAAACCAAGCGTGTCAGTGAGTTTCACCGTTTACCTACTCATAGAGATTGACGGCCCGCTACAATTCTGACAGTGGTTATGACTGCCGAAACTGGCGCTGGGCACGAATATTAGAAATGTCGTCTCTAGCCTCTACCATCACCGCGATACCGTGCACTGTGCTCTTGACAAAGGTACATACAATTCGTGATTTGAAAATAATATGTCAGTACCCACAAAATCATATAACCCACCCCTACTTAACTAATCACGAAATAATATTAATTTTAACATCGAAAACAAAAATAATAAATACCTGTCCACCATAATAATATTTGAATATTTACATGAATAAAATAAAATAATAAGTTTGTTGTTTTTAACTGTCACGGAGATAAGTTACTAACTTTAGTCAGATTTGTGTCTGACAAAAGCGAGTAATTTATCCCCCTCTGTCATACAATAGCCAAGTTTATGGAAATAATTTATCAACGCGTCACACAACGCTAAGTGATGCAATTGGCTGTTTATTATTCGAGCAACCCAACCAATCACAGCAAAACACGCGCTTGACTATTTATAACATTATTTTGGCATAATTTTTATTCCAAAAAAATGGGGTAAAAGTTTAGACAAACCGTAACTACGCAGAGTAACCATTTATATACCAACATACAGTAAAACAACAAATTGACAGCTCAATAGAAACTTGGCGTTAGTCAACTTAATTTTAGCCAGTGGTAAGACTAAAACATAATTTTTAAACTAGCAACCCAAGCGTTTAACGCAAAATGTTAACAAAAAAAAATACTTGCATACAAAAACAAAAAATATACTAAAATCTAAGAAATAAAATGTTTGTGCTAAGAGGAATAATTACGTAGTCTTTATAGTCCAAGATCCTAGAGCTCTCAGACGTTGCTTATTTTCTGAGTTACAAAATGTTTTGGATAGAGTAGTTAGTTTATACTTTGAACGTAACGTAAAGATAGGGCTGGAGGCTCTGGGATCTTGGACTATTATGTATAACGCCTGTGAACCTTGACGGGTACACTTACATTTCGCTAATCCATTACGTTTTGTTAATAGCATCTTTCTAATCGAATATTGTAGCTTAGCAAACATTATCGCTCAAGTCATTTTGACTAATTTTACAGTAAAGCTAAAATAACTGTCTTTATTTATTTGCACGCGTTTGACCACAATCTCACCTGATGGTAAGCGATGATGTGGTCGACGATGAAGCACGCTTGCCTGGAAGTAACCTATTAACTCTTGACGCAAATACACCCAGGTCGTACCAATCAGAAAACACAGACTCCGGAAAAGAATTCTACTCCTTAGCTGTACGCACAATGCAAAAGTATTCCGAAGACGTTTTGTCCGTATGGGCACCACGGCGCTGTGACAGCTATTTTAATATTCGACTCGGTTTGAATAATCGCCAAAGAGTAATACTGACAGTTCGATCCGAGACAGAGTTCACGTCAATGACAATAAAAACGAAAACCAAAAAATTTCGACTTGGCGGTGTTGTTTGCTAACCGACAATAAGGACGAAGTTTAAAAAATTTTAGACAGTTTTCATTCAATTTTCGCCGTTATGCGATTAGAAGAAGTACTATATTGGTCTGCAAAACGTTTTGGCAAAGTCCCGCATAGGATGATACAACTATTAAATGCTAAAAGGTGCTACAAGGGCCAACAATCACGATTTACTATTTTAACCCGTCTGCGGCGGACGCCAAAAAGAGTTTCAAAATATTATTATTGTTTTGTAAAGTGTCTTAATTGAAAATGGCATGCTTTTTCACCGACCATATTTTCTAATAAAAATGATCATTTTTTTTATTATTTTGACCACAATCTCAGCGGATGCTAAGCGATGATGTGCCGACGATGGAGCACGCTTGCCTAGAAGTAACCTTTTCATCTCTTCCGTTGCTATGTGAGGAAGGCACAATTTCGAGTTCAAGCAATTCAGGTCCATAATACATCGAGTTTTAGAAACTGAAGGCCTACGGTTTTTCACAAGTTAGCAAAAGAGGCCCAGTTTTCATCAAAAAACGATTTCTACGGGAATTATACAACGTGTAACAGAATAAACGCAATACCTCTTAAGGGGTCATTGTACTCATCATTATGAACAACTTTTACTATGGGACCAACACTGAAATCGCGAAAAAAATAAGGTGTTCAGTACATTTCGTCGAGTTATGCGCACGGAAATGTATGGGACAGTCGATTTTTTTTTCGTGATTTCAGTGAGTGTTGGTCCCATAGTAAAAGTTGTTCATAATGATGAGTACAATGACCCCTTAAGAGGTATTGCGTTTATTCTGTTACACGTATAAGTCAGCGGGTTATTATTTATTATATCATTTAATAAAATCTGTTATGAGTCTCATAAAAAGTGGGGAAAACGCGTCTATTTTTTATATAAAAAACACGATTGAGTTCAGTATATTTTGGATAGTAAATCTATTTAAACAATTTAAGTCGATTTTCAAGTCCATCGTATAACCGCGTTTTACTACTAAACTACGCGACGGATTTTGATATCAGGTAATGTATTCTGAAAGGTGAACAGCCGTACGGATCTATCTTCAAGGTTAAGTAACGTTGGCAGAAGTCGCTCCGTGGATGGGTGACCGTTAATACCATATCAAGACTACTCCGTGCCTCGGAAAGCACGTCAAACTGTTGATCCTAGCTGTCGTTTGTATATCTTTGATATTTTTGTCAAAGCCTATCGAGAAAAAGCGAGGCAGTCATCAGCTTAGCCTTTTCCCAACTATACTGGGGTCGGCTTCCAGTCAAACCAGATTCAGCTGAATACCAGTATTTTCATTCAGGCCTCCACAACCCATTCACTGGGTAACACGGTAGTTCTTGGCAAGACTGGAGTCAGATTTACTGGCTTCTGACAATCCGTAACGACTGCCAAAGATCTACAAATGTCAGCCGAGACCAACGTACTTTCCGAGGCACGGAGGAGTCTCGGTGTTTTAAGATGGTCACCCATCCACAGACCAACCTTGGCAAGCGTTGCTTAACCTTGAAGATAGAACCGTGCAGCTGTTATTATTTAGCCACGAGCTTTAGGTAGTTTGATGTTCCTGACGGTTTTTGTAACTGAGGCAATGGCAGTCCGCTGCTGGAGAATAATCTCTCTTTATTACTACATTACAACATTTCTTGTCTATGTCTAATGTTATATTATTGTCATTTTAATATAATATTCTTAGATAATCCCCCTTCCTACCTACCCGGTCCGAGTGGAAGGGTATGAAAAGGCATGGCGCGCTGTGAACGGGCGTTTTGTCTACTTGATTTTATACAACGTGTAACAGAATAAACGCAATACCTCTTAAGGGGTCATTTTACTCATCATTATGAACAACTTTTACTATGTTGTTTTGTTCATAATGATGAGTACAATGACCCCTTGTTAGGTCTTGCGTTTATTCTGTTACACGTTGTATATAATACCTATATTAACAACTGATTCTATAACCTAAGTAATACTACGGGTTCTTCTAAAAGAGGTATATCCAGCAGTGGGATCCCATCATCTTAGATGAGTGAAGGAAAATATCGTGAGGAAATTGACATGTCCTAGAAGCAAACATTTTAAGACATGTGCCACCCATCCGCACTGTGTCCGCGTGCTAGAATATAGCCCACTCGTTCTCACTGAGAGGAGGCTGTCGCTTAGCACTGGGAATGTTATACAACGTGTAACAGAATAAACGCAATACCTCTTAACCTTTCGTATGCCAGGCGACAATGCGCACCGAAGGCGCTGTTTGCCACGGAAAATAGTAAATAGTACGCTCCGGCAGACAAACATTGACTTATTTTGAGCGTTGATCTACGTTCCGGCAAACGAAAGGTTAAGGGGTCATTGTACTCATCATTAAGAGCAACTTTTACTATGGGACCAACTCCGAAATCGCTAAAAAAATCTGCTGTTCAGTACATTTTGTCGAGTTATGCGCACATAAATGTATAGGGATGTGGCATTCGATTTTCTTTTCGCGATTTCGGGGTTGGTCTCAATAAAAGTTGTTCATAATGATGAGTACAATGACCCCTTAAGAGGTATTGCGTTTATTCTGTTACACGTTGTATAAGTCAGCGGGTTATTATAAACACTAAGTTTGTAATAAAGACTTACGAGATTATTAATAGGTATGTTATTTCCGAAACCAAATTCTATTTTAAACCAGTGGCTCGCCCAGGCTTCTCCCGGAAATTTGTTTTTTTTTTCAGAATTTTCTTTCGTACAAACCTCGCCCTGACAATTACAAAAACAACAAAATAAGAATGCTTAATTTAAATCTTTGAAGTCATTCTCAAGCTATGCGCGTACAACACATTTCGGCGATTCATTTTTATTTATATAAATTTTATCTAATAAATTTATTCTAACCCTACCACAGTGTAATCTTTTTAACCCAAAGGTTGACTGGTAGAGAATGTCTTGTTGAATTAAGTCCGCCCATATACCAGTATTGTACATAAAGTTTAAATTAACAAATAAATTATGTGTTAGAATTTGTGATTGACAGGACGGGACGCTAGAAAACGTGCATCCCCAAGTAACATGGTACAAGGGTAGGAAGATCGTTTATTTCAGTTTTTTTTAAAGTGAAGACTTCTTTCGGCGCGTTGAGCACTTTTTGGTTGAACAAAAATCATAGAACTCGCGTCATCGTTACAACGCTTTCCATGAGCTATATGTATACTGTGTATATATGTGTACTTTATGGGTGAACAAAAATCTTAGCTTTCGCTTAGTTTTCACTTCTATCGGCAGTCCCCAAAGACTGCCCCGCATGTTTTTGTTTAAGTGATATGGGTTTACTCTTGACTCTCTAGTCTAAGTCATAGATGACAGAGACAAAGTCGAGGATGGAGCGAGCTTACCCAGAAGAATACTTTACTACCCAAAAAATACAAGACTCAATCATAACAATTATTGCTGATATTATTAACTGTATTTCTTTTTAAATAGCACGGCTGCATATGTATTTTACCGCTCTGGCTCCCCAGAACGAATACCGCGTATTTCTAAACATGCCTTTATAAAACAGTAAAACGATTTTTTTTTTAAATATAATTTGCTAACAGATTTCAATGATCAGCTAAGAACATGTTGAAGAAGTTGTATTTGCAAAATACCATAGACCATGATAACCAAAAACAAAAACTAAAATCGTTCTACCGCCATCAATAAAAGTCTCTGCAAGAATATAAACAGCCATATATATACATCAATAAACAATATAACATCTAACAATAAAAACGATAAATATTTCAAGGGAATAATATTATAATATTTAAAGGAATAGTACATCTTTTACCAGACCTTCTGACTACCCGTAACGACGGCCAAAGATCTACAAATGACAGCTGGGACCAACGGCTTAACGTGCTTTCCGAGGCGCAGAGGAGTTTCGGTATATTATTATAATGCATGGCCGACAGCTGCACGGCTCCATCAATCGCCCCTCATACAGTAATTCTATATAAGAAGCAGTTATAGAGGTATGCAGAACAGGGTGTAAAGCCCCGCAAAACTCCATAAAAAAGGGAGGATCCTCCGACCAGACGGTTGTTGTGTCTGGTGGGAAACTGCCCGATAGTTGATATTCAGACTGTTGTATATGTTCAAATCACACGGGGAACTCCGACACAGCGATGCAGGATTTGTTTGACATGTTCGTCGCTGGTGGCATAGATGTCGCTACTTTAGTTTTTGAGGCGGTATAGATTCCGCTACAGTATTACCAAATTTCAAACGAGAAATGGGTAAAAAGTACCACCGAATAGGTCCCATTCAATGCCAGAAGACATCGCGGCAGACCAGGGCGAAGATGACTTCTATCAAAAGGACTGGCCTGAGCAAAAGACAGATTTGGGTGGGAAGGAGAGTTAGCCCAGCGTGAGAACCAACGTGTTACAGAATAAACGCAATATCTGAAAAGGGGTCACTGTACTCATAATTACGAACAAATTTTACTGTGGGGGGGGGGAAAAATAGCTATTCAGTACGTTATGTCGATTTATGCGCACATAAAAATTTATCGGGGTTCTGTATGGTGTCGGATATAAAAGAATAGCACCATCCCATCACTTCCCGTGGGTGTACGACACCGATTTCAGTGTTGGTCCCATAGTAAAAGTTGTTCATAATGATGAGCACAATGACCCCTTTTTAGGTGTTGCGTTTATTCTGTTACACGTTGTTTATGGCCTTTGGTCCCATATTAAAAGTGACTCATATTCATGAATTCCAGAACCCTCTTGAAATATTTTACTTTCATATTGTTAGAAATCATAAAACATCTGAAAAACGGTATCTAAAACAATATCGACTGAACAATACAATATAATAATATTATAAATATGGTTTTATCATCGTTTAAATGTAAAACTTGCCTCGATTTCTTGGTTTTTCTTTGTATGTGTATGTTTTAATTAGTTTTACTTGTCGATAACATCATGCTGTCAATCTTTGAAGGGTACTGTAGTAAGTAGGGATACATCTCTACCTATCTAATTCTATAAAAACGATTTTTAGAGTACGGAATCCTAGAAAACTTGTCAGTCTGTCTATCACAGGGCAGTATCTCATGAATTGTAATAGGTAGATGGTGAATTTTTGCACAGTGTACTTCTATTGCAGTTATAATCAGAGATCGGAATAGGTAGACTATATTTACCTAATGTTCGTGGAAGTAAGTAACATAGAGTTGATAAAACTTCCTGTAAAATCCCGGAATCATAAATGGAATCATGACAATTAAAACCCCGGGATTATAAACACATGAACTGGACTTTGAGTATAGTAACAAATTATTGATTTGAAGAATCAAAAGAAGAAGCGTGCGAAAACAAAACAGTTGTAGTAGGTACGGAACTCTTAAGACATAATAAGATTCTTCAATATAATAATTATGGTCCAAAGCGCAATAAATAATTTCTTAAATCCCGGGATACAATCAACTCTACTTTAACGTAAATATAGTCTACCTATTCCTTTCTTAATATCTCTGGTTATAACAAGAAATAGCAAGAATAGTTATTTTTTCAATTTATGGTACCCCCTTCGTGTGCGCCATTTTGTCTCCAGGGTTGGTTTTTCTAGAAATGCCTGTCCCTTCATCATAGCCAGTTACTAATATTTGACGTGGTTACAAACAACTCAATCAGCAAGATGACAGCGGGATCAAAAGTTTAGTAACACAACTTTTAAAAGCCCTTCTCGCAGAATAAAACCGAAAATAAAACACACACATACAATAACAAGTGTGAGCGGAGGCGGCGTCGCATTTAGAGCCGTGTGACGTGGACACGCTCAACGTTCATCTGTCGGCGGTGCTGCCCTCCGCCGCCTGCTTGCGGCGCGGGTGGGTCTTGCTGTCCAGGTGCAGCAGGCAGCCCACCGCGCCGAAGTAGCTGGGGACGGAAAAAAATAAATTAAATACTGAAACCGAACTAAGGAAGTTTATATGGTGAATCCATACCCTCCCTTCAAAATGGTTGAGCTGAATGGTGCTGGTTCGTGAACGGGCGCCGTCAGTGGAGACTGGTCATCCCTTAGTTGCCACTGGCTTATTATACATTGTTTTTTTCTTTCTTTACATTGTTCTCATATATAGAAGCAACAAGATTAATGTAACCAGGATTATTGTAAACATAAAATGATTTAAAAGAGTGTCCGTGGAGTTTCTTGCACGTTCTTCTCCATAGAGATCTACGCTTTGGAACGTGCAAATAGCTTCATGTTTTTGACGGACTGACTTTGACAATTCAAAAGTACCTGATAATGGTTTACTTGAAATAAATGCTTTGACTTTGACTTTGATACGTATAAGTACCGTGCCCGGGACTTAGACGGCCTGTGGTTCGGAAGCAAATATCGGCCAAGAGCGAGTCGGACTCGCGTGTAAAGGGTTCCGAACGAATCTCATTTTTGTGATATGTTACTTTAAAATCATAGACTTCTTATAGGTTTTCCTGTAATCTATAGGCAAAGATCTATAATCTGCATTTTTTTTTCAAAACATTTGGCTTGTCGTTTCGTAGATAATGGGGGCGGGGGGGGGGATGGACATTTTTTAATCTAATTTCCTAAATAACTTCAAAAACTTCAAAATAATGTTTGTAACCTTTCGTTTGACATGTCACATGGTAGAGTTTGAAAAACTATTTAAAATTTATTTATTAACACACACAGACGTTCATATGTGTACCAAATCTCAACAGAATCGGTCCAGTAGATTCGGAAAAAATTGACTGTGACAGACGGACTGACAACCAGACAACCAAGTGACCCAAGAAGAATTCCGTTTTTTACGGACGTTCGGAACCCTAAAAAGCGATTTTCTCATGGATGAGAATAAATATAGAGTATATCACTGATGATATAATATCCCTAAATGGTACAAAACAAAGTCGCTAATGTTGCTCTCTGTTGCTCCGTTTAGAAAGAAAACTAGTTTATTTGGCACACACACAGACACACACAATTCAGACACAGACAATTTTAAAACAAAAACATTGTATGCCCCGCGGCTGCGCCTAATAGGAGTTTTAGGTACTTCTTCTCCACGCCACTTCCACACCACGCAACGGAACGAACAGTTTTCACTCATAGAAAGAGCGATAAACGAGGAAGGCCTTTGTTTTATTATTAAATTGCATCAGCTAGTTAATCATAACTGATATTATAAATGCGGAAATAGGTTTGTTTGTTACGCTGTCACGCCAAAACCGCCGAACCGTTTTTGATGGATTTTGCCACAGAGATAGATGGAACTCGGAGACGATTATAGGCTATTTTAACGCGGGTGAAGTGGCGAGTATCAGCTAGTATACTAAATAAGTGATGTAAAACGCCCGCTTACCCCTCATGCTCCAAGAAGAGCGCCTTGAGAGCCCCCCGCGACCAGTACGACATCGCGTACGATAACAGCTTCATCGACAGCGGGTTCACGCGCAGGAAGTTGCCGCAGAATACTACCTGAGAACCAAAAAACAACAATAAAAATTAATAAATTACTTTATAAAGCAAAAACGCTTATTTTGTTTTGGATTTCTCTGGGCGGAGCGGAAGGGAGTGTCAGACTCTTACCGACTAAAACCCACCCGTGCCAAATGCCCTTTAAGTTCCAGGGCCGCGGTATCTGTCGAACAATTCCGCAACCCTGGCAGGCTATCGGATTTAGAAGCGGAGTCTATCGGATTTAGAACAGCAGCCCTACTATGACGTGCTAATGCCATCCAATTCCGATTATGTGAACGGGATAGTGCTATTCACTATGTATAGCTCCGTCTCTCTCTTAGAGCGGAATCATGATCGTTTTAAGACTTCATAGTAGGGCCCCTGAACTAATGAGTCACAGAGTCCAGTCGAAGTTCAGTGTGTGTTACTCCCCGGACGGACTGTGTACGGACAGTAACCCGGGTTGCTGGATTTGTTCGAAAGAGTCATTGCTGGATTTGTTCGAAAGAGTCACCGCGGCCCTGGAACTTAAAGAGCATTTGACACGGGTGGGTTTTAATCACTAAGAGTCTGACACTCCCTTCCGAATGACTTCTTCCGCTCTGGGTGGAGCGTAAGGGCGTGTCAGACTCTTAGTGACTAAAACCCATCCGTGTTCCTTGCATTCCAGCGCCGCGGTGACTCTTTCGAACAAATTCCGCAACCCTGGCAGGCTCTGCCCCGTCTCCTATGCTGACATCTCTTTGATCGACCCGGGCCTTTTCAGGTATTGCGTTTATTATTGTGATACACGATTTCGCCGCCCGTTTGTGCCGATTAATGCCGGAATAAGTGTGTACCGGCTCTTAGCCGTTGTTTCCAGCTATGGGAACGTTGTAAGCTAATGACAGACTCACCCTCTCGATATTCTCGTTGGAAGCACACAACCTCGCTATGGAGCCGATGTTGTTGGTGATGGTGACCACGGTGGCGCGCGCGAGGTCCGCACGAGACACCTTCGCGCGACGTTCCGCTGAACACATCTGACCGAAGCTGTGGACGAGAAATAGTTACAATGAATCATAAAAACAAACGCTACCCCACACTAGGAATTTCTCCTGTATCTTGGATGCGATACTAGCGACCAATTGTCGCTAGTGACCACTGGCGACCACTCTTCGGTGGTGATCATTAGCGACCACTTGTCGGTGGTGACCACTTGTCGGTGGTGACCACTCTTCGGTGGTGACCATTAGCGACCACTTATCGGTGGTGACCAGTTGTCGGTGGTAACCACTTGTCGGTAGTGACCACTTGTCGATGGTGACCACTGGCGACCACTTATCGCTGGTGACCACTAGTGACCACTTGTCGGTGGTGACCACTGGCGACCACTCTTCGTTGGTGACCATTAGCGACCACTTGTCGGTGGTGACCACTAGCGGCCACTTATCGGTGGTGACCAGTTGTCGGTGGTAACCACTTGTCGGTGATGACCACTTGTCGATGGTGGCCACTGGCGACCACTTGTTGGTGGTGACCACTGGCGACCACTTGTTGGTGGTGACCACTAGCGACCACTTATCGGTGGTGACCAGTTGTCGGTGGTAACCACTTGTCGATGGTGACCACTGGCGACCACTTATCGCTGGTGACCACTTGTCGGTGGTGACCACTTGTCGGTGGTGACCACTCTTCGGTGGTGACCATTAGCGACCACTTATCGGTGGTGACCAGTTGTCGGTGGTAACCACTTGTCGGTAGTGACCACTTGTCGATGGTGACCACTGGCGACCACTTATCGCTGGTGACCACTAGTGACCACTTGTCGGTGGTGACCACTGGCGACCACTCTTCGTTGGTGACCATTAGCGACCACTTGTCGGTGGTGACCACTAGCGGCCACTTATCGGTGGTGACCAGTTGTCGGTGGTAACCACTTGTTGGTGGTGACCACTAGCGACCACTTATCGGTGGTGACCAGTTGTCGGTGGTAACCACTTGTCGATGGTGACCACTGGCGACCACTTATCGCTGGTGACCACTTGTCGGTGGTGACCATTAGCGACCACTTGTCGGTGGTGACCACTGGCGACCACTCTTCGGTGGTGACCATTAGCGACCACTTGTCGGTGGTGACCACTAGCGGCCACTTATCGGTGGTGACCAGTTGTCGGTGGTAACCACTTGTCGGTGATGACCACTTGTCGATGGTGGCCACTGGCGACCACTTGTTGGTGGTGACCACTGGCGACCACTTGTTGGTGGTGACCACTGGCGACCACTTGTTGGTGGTGACCACTAGCGACCACTTATCGGTGGTGACCAGTTGTCGGTGGTAACCACTTGTCGATGGTGACCACTTGTCGGTGGTGACCACTGGCGACCACTCTTCGGTGGTGACCATTAGCGACCACTTGTCGGTGGTGACCACTAGCGACCACTTATCGGTGGTGACCAGTTGTCGGTGGTAACCACTAGTGACCACTTGTCGATGGTGACCACTGGCGACCACTTGTCGTTGGTGACCACTGGCGACCACTCTTCGGTGGTGACCATTAGCGACCACTTATCGGTGGTGACCAGTTGTCGGCGGTAACCACTTGTCGGTAGTGACCACTTGTCGATGGTGAGCACTGGCGACCACTTTTCGGTGGTGACCACTAGCGACCACTTATCGGTGGTGTATCCTCACCTGCTAGCCACCAAGTCCCCGGGCAGGCCGAACCGCGCGTAGTCTCCTCCGTAGATGTCCCTGACGAGTTTGTCCACAGTGGTGTTGTCTCCCGAGGCCGCTAGAGCTATGGCCTCCTCGAAGCTGCTGCAGCCGGTCAGCAGGCAGCAGAGCCCGAGGAACGTTCCACCGCCCAGACTGGAGAGAGAAAAGAACTTGGATTACGGCATGGCTGTATGGATTGCTCAAAATTTCATACGAAAAGAAATCAATTTTCCAAGAAGAATTTTCTTTGCAAGAAAATTAATAGAAGAAGGCATGGAGACGTATAGTCCTGTCCGATTTGGGCTATGACGGCCAATCATCCGCAGGAGAGAGAGTGAGAGAGATAGAGAGGGAGAGAGAAAGAGAGATAGAGGGGGAGGGAGAGAGAGTGAGAGAGATAGAGAGGGAGAGAGAAAGAGAGATAGAGGGGGAGGGAGAGAGAGAGAGAGATAGAGGGGGCGGGAGAAAGAGAGAGATAGAGGGGGAGGGAGAGAGAGAGAGAGATAGAGGGGGGGGGGGAGGGAGAAAGAGAGAGATAGAGAGCAGGCGTGTGAGCAAACACAGATGCACTCCCTCTTTCGGAGAGTGCGCGAAGCGAAACCAAGAAATAAAGTACTTATTATCTCTAATAAATAATTATGAAAGAATTTTTAAAATACCTTCATCAGCGATGAAGTTATAAAGCTTCAAAGTTGACTGTTAGAAAGAGAAGTCTGATACGAACTCTGACGTCAAATACAATGTCACCTATACAGCTGCCATAGAAAACGGAGTTTTCGCGAGAGGGACAGATATATTTGTTTAAAATAGTTATATCTCGTTTGTTTTTCGATCAATTTCGATTCTATTTTCACTGTTAGTATTATATTTTTGTATATTCCTAGATAAACTGTATAGATATTTTTTTTTTTCATGCATATTCCCTATTAATTAGGTACATAATGACATTAGTTACTATTAGCGCCATCTAGTATAGAGTAGCAGAACTAGTAGTCAAGATCCTTCAAGACTCTTCTATGCTAGAACATTCTAGGGTTCTCGACATCCGGTCAATCGGGAACGGTATTTACGCGGACTTTCAAGATGCTTCGACGGTAGAAGGTTCTGGAAATAACTAACGCCTATATACAAGCGAATACTTCGGAAGCGATCTTCAAGTGCGATTAAAGTGATCAGTAGTGAAGTTGTGTTTTATAATTAGCGAGTAAAAAGTTGTAATTAGTGTTGTTAAATTAAAGTGTCATTTTGGTAATTTAATCGGATGTTTTTATTATCACGAACCCCAAGCTCGTAACAGTACATAACTGATATTTTTTAACTTCTGTAATTTGACGAGTAGCCTTACAGTGTTGGCCCCATAGTAAAAACTGAAGAGAAGGGGGGGGGGGAGTCTTTTTATTTAGCTCAAAAAATAATGGATGATGAACAGTGATCGGATAATCGGGCGCTAATATAGTTAAACTTCACTTTTATTCCCACGAAAGTATAATACGGACATGCTTTTCAGAATCCCGGATACCGGAATCGTTCGAAATTCTTGAGATTGTTAAAATGGCCGCATACAAAATATAGTTAGAACTCTCATTGTAATCTTTATAGGCCATTCGTTTTGAATAAAAGAAAGATATTAAATCAAAAAACCACTGCTACAATTTCATCCAGTTTGTTATAGTTGCTTTAACAAAATTGTTCAATCCCGGGAACCCGGGATTATTTATTTATTCAGAAAGGAATGTCCACATTATTGTTTCGTGGGAAGAAGTGTAGGTATATAAGACGTCCTTTCATGTTCATAAGTATTATGTAGTGACGGTATGTAGTTGCTACCTAGTCCCGCTGACCCGGTAGTAGTCGTCGGGCGCGTTGACGACGAGCACGGACACGCCGCTGCCGATGTTGACGAGCAGGAACGGGTAGGGCGACGAGAAGTCGAAGGGCTTGCGTACGTACTGACTCAGCGCGGCTTCCGAGTATGGCGGCTGGAAATAAGGGGTCATTTCAATAGCATGTACAATCAATCCTGCCTTTATTTAAAGGTTCGTTCTCAACGCTGTCAGCTGATAATGTGCCCAAGAGACTGGCGGCATTGCCACGTTGTATGGCAATGCTTAGCCTCTGGCCAAAGTAACAGCCAGCTCTTAGGTCACGGGAAGTGTCAACCAGCTTTTTCATATTTTTTTTGAAAAGGCTGTGAGCACAAGGGTCTAACAGAGCGGTATCAGCATTCTCCGCGCGATTAGAACATATTCAACAGCCCGACAGCAACTGTATATTCAGCAGCTCGAGAGGAATTATATTCAGCAGCCCGACAGCAACTATATTCGGCAGCCCGACAGCAAATATTCAGCAGCCCGACAGCAATTATATTCAGCAGCCCGACAGAATTATATTCAGCAGCCCGACAGAATTATATTCAGCAGCCCGAGAGCAACTATATTCAGCAGCCCGAGAGCAATAATATTCAGCAGCCCGACAGCAATAATATTCAGCAGCCCGACAGCAATTATATTCAGCAGCCCGACAGCAATTATATTCAGCAGCCCGACAGCAATTATATTCAGCAGCGCGACAGGCAACTAATAAAGCCCGACAACAACTATCAGTCAGTTGCCGAAGGCCCCCTTTTCAATGTGGGTATGCGGGACTTCACATCCTGTTCCGCATTCCTCTATACTACACCCTTCCGGTCGTCTGGTACCTTAATACTAACATGCGAGTGCACGGCCAGCTCGTCGGGAGGCGCCCAGTAGTAGCACTCCTGTGCATTCATGCCATCCACGTATAGCACCCCGGCTATGAGCGCGTCCAGCTCGTCCATCTTCGAAAGGCGCATGTTTACTTCCTGCAATAGAAAGAGGAACTGGTTAGTGAAAGGATTAAGATATTTTTTGCAACTTGCTGACAATATACTGTTCTGTATGATATCGGACGTAAAAGAATAGCACCATCCCATCTCTTCCCGTGGGTGTCGTAAGAGGCGACTAAGGGACTCACCAGAGAATGGGCAGCAGCATTCTCTGAACATAGCAACAGCTACACTGCGATCGCCAACCCACCTGCCAAGCGTGGCGATTATTGCAATCCCGTCTTTGGGGGAGGCCTATGTCCAGCAGTGGACGTCTTTTGGCTGATATGATGAAATGTATGGGGGAGTCGACATTTTTTTACCTCCTTTCCCCCCCCCCCCCCGTTGCCGCCACGTTTTTCGTCGTTTGCATAATCGCCCACTTTTGGGTGAGGCCTATGTCCAGTAGTGTCGTCTTTCGGCCGATATGATGACGATGACAATATGAAAAAGAAAATTTGCGTTGGACATAGGCCTCAATAATGGCATGCGCGAGATAAATATGCAATAAAGAACATTTTCCTTTCCCTAACTATTCGACCCCAACAGCAAGTAATGAACTCTGTCATTACTAGAAAATACGATCAGTATAGTCCGTTTTCTGTCCTTCTACCTGGACCTAGCACAAGCCTTGTCCTAAGGCACTTACCTTGATAAAGTCCTCCTCGAACTTGTAGGCGCCGCCGCCAGTCGCGTATATAGTGTTGACGAGGTCGGCCATGCCCTTGGAGCGCGCCAGCTGTAGGAAGGCGCCCACTTCTGATGTGGGGAAGCGGATGAAGTGGAGCGTGCCGCGGCGCCCGCGGATTGTTACATTGTCCATCTGAAAGGAGAAAAGGGATGATTTAGCGGAGTTGACTACAATATGGGAGGAGCGATAGAGAATTCGTTTTCATGAAACAGGTTTGCGTTTCGACCAAGAAACAGTTTAGACGCCTGATTCCCACCGCGAGCTCATTTTTACTCTTTTTCCTGCCTGTAGATGCACAACGCGGCGGCCAGTCTTGCCATAGGTAGAGTTCCTGATGAGGTAGCGGCGGATGTTCTTCAGCACCTCCGTTTCCTCGTCCAGCTCGGGCCGGTTCACAGCCAGTACAGCAGCGTCTGTTATCGCTTGATAACCCACCTGCAGCTGCACATCGTGGCGGGCAGTATTCTAGTAGGTAGAGTTCCTGGAGAGGTAGCGGCGGATGTTCTTCAGCACCTCCGTCTCCTCGTCCAGCTCGCGCCGGTTCGTCCTGCGAGGCTACAAACACACCAGCTTCATACCCAGGGTATTTGGCAGCTGCCTAGCCATTACCAACTGTGTAGCCGGCTGTCAGACTAACTGGACCAACGGGGCTCCTGTGGCAGGTCATCATGGGACATAGCGGCAGGCCATCATGAGCTACAGCGACTAGTCATCATGGACCACTATGGACGGCTAAAATGGGCCACTATGGGCCATCATAGGCCACTATGGACGGCCATTATGAGCCACAATGGACGGCCATCATGTCATGGGACATGATGGACGGCCATCACGGACCATTATATACGGCTATCATGGGCCACTATGGACGGCCATCATGAGCCACTATATCGTCTACTCCGCTAAGAACCCACCTGCAAGTGCACATCGCGGCGGCCAGTCTTGCCGTAGGCAGAGTTCCTGGTGAGGTAGCGGCGGATGTTCTTCAGCACCTCCGTCTCCTTGTCCAGCTCGCGCCGGTTCGTCTCGCGCGGCTCGAAGTAGACTAACTTCGTTAGGGTGCCACCTATGTCCATGCCGAACCACGGCATCGCTGGAAATGAAAGAATATCTTGATCAGGATTGGCACAGTTTAGAGAAGAATAGGTTAAAATGGGGCGTAGAGAATCCGCTGCCAAAAAAGTTACAGTCTCCAAACGGGAACGGCGCTTAGAGGTAATGATTCCCGTGGACTTTTAACAGCGATCGTAGTTATGTGGCTGGTGACGGAGACAACCTGGGTCAATACCTGTTGGGGAACTACTATCTATCTCCACCTTTGAGGAAACCCTGTTGTAAGAAATCTTGAGAGCAACACATCAAAAAGGCAGGTTGCTTTCACAATTACCACCAAATACTCAAAATTTTAGACTATTCAGGCAAACAGGCAACAAAAGAGATGACGCATGTCCTGTGAAGGGGCTCCACACTAGTACTGGACAGGATGATGAATTTGCCCAGATTATTATATTTACAGCGGCCAACCTTGGTCCGCAAAGGTTTATTAAGGTGTGTCGAACAGAGTGTTAAGTCCCGCAAACCTCCGTTGAACAGGAAGGAATTCCTTTTCAACGGAGGTTTGCGGGACTCCGTTGAAAAGGACGGATCCACCGGCAACTGCCCGATGGTTGTTGTCGAGCTGTATTAGTTACTGTCGCGCTGCTGAATATAGTTGCTGTCGGGCTGCTGAATATAATTGCTCTCGGGCTGCTGGTGTTAAGTCTGGTGGGTAACTGTCTTGTGGTGTTGTGTATCACGCGAAAAATTTTGATAGCACGATGTTGAATTTGTGTCAAGTCAGGTCTTTTTGTGCAGCCGCAATTATCATTTTTTGGATGTGAAATCATCAAATAAACCTTTCGCTCTGGGCTGAGTGGAAGGGAGTGTCAGACTCTTACTGACTAAAACCCATCCGTGTTACTACAAATGCCCTTTGCGCTCCAGGGCCGCGGTGACTCTTTCGAACAAATTCCGCAACCCTCGCAAGAGGGGCATAGTGGGTAAGGCCTTAAAAAAAGGTGTACTCACGAGGTGCGTCGTTATCTGGCGGCGTGGGGGGCGCGTCCTCGCACATCTTGGCGCAGTTCTCTTTGCTCATCTTGTGTGTGTACGGGGCGATCCTGGTTTTGTTTAATAGTTTGGTCCTGAAACACAAATTTACTTTTTACCACAGGATAAACTTATATTAGAGCACATTTGGTCACTAGCTATAAAGTTAATTGAGACGGTAATTCACACTAAAAATACGTCGATGCGCCACCGGTACGTGGTGCACATCCCCACCCATACGCACTAAACGTTACGGGAATACTTTTACGTTCGACCAGCTAAGTGTAAGAGTGGCCCTGCCGGAGTCTGTGGTTCCTGATAGCAGCAACCCTTACATTACATCAAGAACATTTAAAAATTATCTAGTTAGTTTCTGGTTTCAGGTGCATTTATTGAACAATGCCTAAGGCCCCTTTCTTATTTATTCTTTCCATTCTTCCGGATTTAGACAAGCGTGTGAAGGTCGACCCGCTATCTTCACCTGGTTCTGCCGCGAACTCACCGCACGTTCTGGTACCGCTGCATTGAGGTAGACAGGATAACTGGGCTGTTATACGAGGGTGGTACATACCTGGCTATGGTCCGTGGTATGGTATTCAGCGGCGTGGCACGGCGCTGCCGGCCGCACGCCGCAAGACACCCCTCACACCGGTGCAAGCGCATCTGGAACAACAGGAAAATAAACATTAATATGAAGTAATGCAAGGTATTACTGTTGACTAGAAACTTGAACTAACAGGATTATACTGGTAACCGCTAAATTCTAGGGTAAAAAGTTCTAATAGGTACAAGTGAGATCCACCAATCCGCATTGTGCCCGCGTAGTGGGTGATATTCATGGCCCAGTGCTTCTCGCAAAGCGGCCTGTGCCCTAGCAATAAGACCATGCAAAAACCGAAAGGCAGATGATTTTAGAGTTCAAAGATGTACTTCTTGCAAAATATGTCGTCAAAACTAAACCAAGGCTGCAATCGAGGGCCTGACGGGGCCTTTTGAACGCCATTGTCACGTGTACATACATGACAAGCAAGCCCTGTACGCCAAACGTCACATACATATATGTGACAACAAGTACGGCGAATTTGTGGTTTGGCGTCGGGGGCACGTCCGCGTCGATGCGTTTATGCTTTGGCGTTCAAAAGGTTAAAGTTTGCATTACATAGTAGCGGGCCACAGCTAGTATGAAGTCATTGAAATATCCACAAATATCGCACACAACGTTCGACTTTCGTATTCAAAAACGATTTTTCCGAAATTCCTACGCCTAGAACTTTACCAAAATTGTATGAAACAAACAGTCACCTTATCACCCATCTTCTGATGGTTATCCTATTAGCCACGAGCCACTCAATCTAGTAAGATTTCACCCCGACACTAACACCTTAAAACTATCACTTTTTTGCGTATTATTTTGCACACTTTTAGACCACCCAAGTCCGATAATCGTTCTTTCAAAAGTGAGTGAATTTTGTAGCTACTACAGATAATAAAAGAGATAGTATAATCATAATGAGAATTATCTACTTTATCCACATAAATATTGTTGGATAACATCAGAACCGCTTAGATAATTAATACACCTGTCAGTTTGTTTACTACGCGTTTACTACTAAACTGCTGAGCATATTTTGACAATGCACAAACACAGGTGCACTCTCTTTTCCTTCACAATACCCCATAGCAAAACTTGGGTCAGAATTCCTTGCTACTGTTAACCCGTAACGACTGTCAAACTGGCATAGAACCTACAAATGACAGCCGGGACCAACGGCTTATCCTTATCGTGGCACGGAGGAGTCTCGGTATATAATGGACGGTAACCCATCCACGGTTCGACTTCGGCAAGCGTTGCTTAACCTTGAAGATCGACCCGTGCGGCTGTTATTATTAAATTGATAAAAGGGTGTTATTATTTCATTGATAAAAGGGTGTTGGACTGATTTTTTTTTTTATAATTTCCCTATCAACTTTAAATTATGACATTCGAGACTAGGAGAAAGTCGCTTTCGAGTTTTTTGATTGATTTCAGTGACCATAAGCAATAATATCACGAGCGGCAAAATATGGGTTTATTCGGCATTCGCCCCACTTTGGACAAATCTTTTGAATGGGGGCTATACGTGGGGCGAATGAGGAATTAAACAAAATACGGGGTTATTGAACCGCAGGGGCTATTTTGGAAGTTAAACATGGGCAACATAAAGTGCACATGCAATATGGCACATAAAGTTCCGCAGCTTCGCAGACCACTACTTTAGTGTAATATTTTTTTATAATAATAAAAAAAATCAGAAACGACTAATTCAAACCCTCCTCCTTTTTTAAAGACGGTTAAAAAAGGGTAAAGTTATTCGATTATTTTATGTCAGGGACGGACATTTTAGTAAATAGTCTAGGTATAAAAGAGACAGTTCGTGTAGCTTAATTGATTGCCACTCTCATAATATCGAGCTCAGAGACAAGCCACTTTATATTTCTGGCTAGCTTGGATAAGAAAGAGCCCAGTTCATGAACTATTGGATTCATGAATAATAACAATGCATATCAAATAAGGTATTTTATTCAAATCTTTACCTACTTTACAGTAAGTACATTTTATAGTTTTATGTGGTTCTGATCATTTTCGTTCAATCGTCTCGTTAGAGCGCTTACGCACTACGTCCGACCCGAACCGTGAAAAGACGGTCCGGCGTAGTCGTAGAACTATTTGTATGGTAGCTCACGCACTACACCCGATTTCAGCCATCCGATTTCTCTCCGTCATCCGAGAATCTCTATTTCAGACAAGATATTGACGGACCGCCACTTGCCATAGTATTATTTGAATGAACAGTTGCGCATTATGTCCGAACCGAATCCGAGCTGCGTCCGTGAAAAGAGGCAGAGGGGCCGGGGGGCGAGGGCTGTCTGAAGCGGCTCCGCGTAAAATGACGTCTGAATCACGGATTTGAATCGGTGGTTAGGCTTAAGCAATATCCGAGTTCGGTCCGAGTTTTCTCGGACAGTATTTTGACCAATACTGATCGGGTTCGGATCGTACGTGGTACGTAAGCACTCTAAAGACTCAAGTAAAGACTATACAAGTATACAGGATGATTGGTAGTTGAGTGCGTTCCTTCAAATAGAATGTTCTAGAGTTAATACGCTACGATTTTGACACAGTAACTACGGCTCAAATTGGGTTGTTTTCAAGTTATCAGAAAATAAAGTTACGCTTCAGCATCGTTTTAGAATCTGCCTGAAATTCCGTAAGTGAATATTCTTACAAAGCAATTTTTAAAAATTAAAGGTAATGTTTTCATTTAAATTGTAAGCACTTTTTGCCTATTTCAGTTTTTAGCACGGAAAACACAAAAAAATAAGTCATCGACATTTTCGCCCGCGGATTTCTTGAAAATGCAAATGTCAGTACAATACAAGAATTCCAAGTTAATCTAACTTTTGTGATAGCCAACCACACCTAGAGATAATCTGCCGTAACCTACTTTATATAGATTACAGTGACATGACACTTCAACTTTTTTGGAAATGCAATCACACATTTACGCATGAAATGTTAGATTAATCACAAGTAAAAATGATACCTAATTGTACCATCACAGTAACGTCACGCGTGTTTTTCAATGCACTGTATCGTCTTAATTTTTTAACTACATGAGCAAAAAAAGAATAGACAGTGTAGCGGGATATTATGTAAAATTCCATGTACGAAACTCTATAGCATGACTAGCTGCTGCCAGTGGCTCCACCTGATGTGGAAATTATCCTAAGGGAACATCATCATCATTATCATATGAGCTGAAAATCGTCCACTGCTGGACAAAGGCCTCCCCCAAGGGAGGGGGGGATTTGCCATAATCGTCACGCTTGGCAGGCGGGTTGGCTGTAGCAGTGTAGCCGTTGCAATCAAATTTTGATGCGTAAAAAAATATTCCAAATGTTCAGTTGACAATCTCTCAAGTTATTTTATAATCTTACGGAGTTTGCCATTTTCCGTTGACACAGACAACACGTCTCCTTCACGCTAGACACATACGTCTTGATGACGTCTCACTGAAAGCGTAAGTGGAATCGTACCCATTAAATGTCAGCTATGGCATGCCACGCATTTGTTGCATACGCTACCGTGTATTGCTGGCAAAGTACTGATGATGACGTATGCCCAATATGAAGTTATTCATCATCTTCCATTCCTTGTCTCATATTACTCAGGGTCAGTGGAACATGTAATCTTCTTTCATTCCTTCCTGTCAACCGGCAAGCTACAACTGATTCAGGGTTCCGTATGAAAAAGCGGAATCCACAACGTGTAACAGAAACGCAATAGCTGAAAAGGGTTCATTGTACTCATGATTAACTCAACTCAACTTTTACTATCGGACAAACCCCGAAATCGCGAAGATCACTGTGTCTGTTGGTCTTATTTGATATATAATTTGCTTTCGATAAATTGTCAACTGAATATTACTTACTTCTACAGTGTTATTAAAAATTCGATAGTTTAGGATAAATTGCCGATAGGGAATATGCATGAAAAACATATTTACTATCTAAACAGTTTATCTAGGAATATACAAAAATATAATACTAACAGTGAAAATAGAATCGAAATTGACCGAAAAACAAACGAGATTAAACTATTTTAAACAAATATATCTGTCCCTCTCGCGAAAACGTCGTTTTCTATGGCAGCTGTATAGGCGACATTGTATTTGGCGTCAGAGTTCGTTTCAGATTTCAACTTTGAATCGCTGATGAAGGAATTTTAAAAATTCTTTCATAATTGTGTACTAGAGATAATAAGTATTTTATTTTGCAAATAAAAAAATGCATGCATATTCCCTATTGATGGTGATGACTAATATGTCTACAATTATTATTTTTCAACATTTTGATTATTGTTCTACAGTGATGATGGTCACTGATAGAATGCTACCAAATCGCTGACTGACTTAAGCCTCGAATCCATTAGGCAACATTTGACGCGCAACACATGACGCCCAACATGTTCAGCAACGTTGCACAACAACGCGCGACGTTGCTAGCACGCGCGCAACATTGACAATGTTACTAAATAAAAGTTCTTCGTTGCCGTTCAACATGATGAGCAACACGTTGTGCATCATGTCGCGCGTCAAATGTTGCCTAGTGCATACGAGGCTTTAACCTTTTGAACGCCAGAACATAACGCATCGGCGTGCCCCCGACGCCATGCTACAAATTTACCGTAATTTTTGTCACGCATTTGTGACATTTGACGTACAGGGCACGCGTTTGCTTGTCACCTATACGTGACAGTGGCGTTCAAAAGGTTAAACTACTTTCTTGCCCGAAAAAACATAATTCGGAAGTAAAGCCGGAGAATAAGCTAGCATCTATCTAATATTATTACAATCATGACGGGCAGTTGAAAGCGAGTCATTGATAATACAGAGAAATAAAAAACATCAAGTGAATTTAATAGTTAAAAAACTACATGGAAACAATGTATTTGATTAATAATGGCATCCAAAGTCCAAGTTTTTAGATAACGCCACTGAATTTTATATTAATATAGCTGAAATATGGTCACAGCTATTGTTCAAGAAAACGATTTAGGTAGGTATTTTTTATAACTTTTAATTGTTAATAGTCAAAAACTTTAATTTTATTGTTAGAAGTCGGTGAGTGGATGATGATGAAGGCCATCTATACGAATATACTAATCTATATTATCTATACTAATAATAAAGTTGAAGAGTTTGTTCGTTTGTTTGAACGCGCTAATCTCTGGAACTACCAGTTGGATTTGGAAAATTCTTTTTGTACATGATAGCCACATTCGAACTGGAAATTCCTATGGGAACGGGAAAAAATGGGATATGCGCGGGCAAAAGCTAGACAGCTAATAAAGAAACTCGAGTGTTCCTAACAAACGCAAAAAGACATCGTTTATTTACAATAGGGTATTTGCCATAAAAAATCTAATGATACCATCATACAGATTTTCAAAAAATATTGGACACGTATTTTTTCTTTTGTCACATAAACAAAAAATGTAGACGATACAGTGCGTTGAAAAGTCGTGTGAATGTACTTACAATTTTTACTGGAAAGTGACGTTACAAGCCCACACACCTAATCCTAAATGCGTTTTAACTTCATATTTTTTATTGATTTGATAAAATAAAAAATACATAATAATAATATCCAAAATTTTTCGATAATCTAACGGACTAAATAGAATCATATTTTTTTTAACCCAGGCAACATCCGATTCACTAGCTTTTGACCGCGTTTTCGTTAATATAGATATATAACCTATAACCGTGCTATTTGCCTATAACAGTCTCCAGGTTCCCATCTATCTATGTAGGTACCAAAAATCATGAAAATCGGTTCAGCGATTTAGACGTGAGAGCGTAACAAACCAGCTCACTTTTGCATTTATAATATTAGTTAGGATTTCTAGCTCTGTATTGTTTGTCCTCTTCTTGTAGATAAATCTTAATTATGACAGCAACATGACAAAAGATCACGAACTGTCACGGATGTCGAATAATGCTTATTTATCGATAAGCTCGTGACACAGTTTAATACAAGGTGGGGTCAACAAGTTTCCTTATAAAAAGATAACTAGCGACACGCCCCGCCTTAAAACGGCTGCAGATTGTATACACATACCTTCCATTTTATCGTTCTATTAGTGAAACCATGTCAAAATCTGTATGGTGTCGGACGTAAAATAATTATCCCATCACTTCCCGTGGGTGTCATAAGGCGACTAAGGGACTCACCAGAGAATGGGCAGCAGCATTCTCTGTGCATTGCAACAGCTACACCGCGATCGCCAACCCGCCCCAAGCGTGGCAATTATGGCAATCCCCCCCTCTATGGGAGGCCTATGTCCAGCAGTGGACGTCTATGATGATGATGACGGTGTTGTGTAAAAATTCGCTGCGTTCGTGGCGTCCACGGACTTGTAGAAGTGTGGGTCGTCCAGCAGCGAGATGGGCCGACGACATTGCTGCCATCACGGGTAAAACCTGGAAGAGGCTGGCGCAGGAACGTGGTGATTGGGCCAGCGAACCATAGATCGGGTACTATTGTCCACGCTGCACGATCGATTGTGGTGAATGTGATGTCTCATTGCACCCGGATATCGCTGAAGCAGTAGGAGTCCGGAGGCGGGTAAAGAAGAGGGAGCCCAGAAGTAGGCCACGCTGGATGGGTCGCGAATGTCAAGCGTAGCAGTTCTCGCGGCCAACCTATCAAGGCAAAAGTAGGTGCACAGGCGAAGTTTATAGTGGGTGCAATCCCCACATAACCACGTCGTTTCCCCGGACGGCGTGGCATGCGTTAGGCATTTTCTCCAGAGAGATATCTTTGTTTTATACTATTTAGAGAAGACAAGAGCACAGACGATTTCGTTCACATTTGAGCTGTGAACATTCTTTTTGTGGATAGGAAATCATTACTCCTCCCGCTCGGGGCGGAGTGGAAGAAAGTGTCAGACTCTTATGGACCTTTCAATTAAATGAAATCAAATCCTAGTACCTTTCAATGCCCTTAGCATTCCAGAGCCGCAGTAACTCTTTCGAACAATTCCGCAACCAAAGCTGCCTAGAACTCTTCCAGTCAATAAGACAAATTTTTCACATAATTAATTGAGTTATTAAAATAAAATGGTTTTGAGAATAAAAATGCGACATGTATAAATTATTAATGATTGTCATTTCCAAGGTGAATGTCGAGAAGTGGCCATGACTGCCGGAAGTCACATTTTTTACCGTAATACAGCATAATATGTGAATATTCATGAAAATAAGAATTCGAGATTGTTTTAGGTCCATTTTATATAATAAAGTCGCGTTTGACCTTCTCATCTATGGTAAGCGATGATGTGACGATGGTGCACGTTTGGCCCGAAGCAAGCTATTCGCTCTTGACTTAAAGACCACCCTAAGTTGTAGCTATTAGGGCTATAATCTGCTTAGCCTTTACACAACTATATTGGGGTCAACTTCCTGTCAAACCGGACTCAGCTGAATATCAGTATTTTACGCGGAACGGCTGCATATCAGACCTCCACAACCCATTAACTGGGTAACATGTACTCCTTGGCAAGACTGGTGTCAGATTTTCGGGATTCTGACTATCCGCAACGACTGCCAAAGATCTACTTAACAGCCGGGACCAACGGCTTAACGTGTTTTCCGAGACACGGAAGAGTCTCGGTATGTTAAGATGGTTGCCCATCCACAGACCTCGGCAAGCGTTGCTCAACATTTAAGATCGACCCGTGCGGCTGTAATTATTTAGCCACCAGCTCTTCAGTAGTCCTCCTCGTAGCTACTAGGGCTAATCAGGAAACAATTCCGGTTAGGAATTCCTCTCTTTAGCTGCATTTAGTTTTGCCAGTGAAAATATGGAAACCAGGGTAACTAAAGGATGGTTGCGGAATTGTTCGAAAGAATTACCGCGGCCCTGGAACACAAGAGCGTTTGAAGATACACGGGTTGGTTTTAGTCAGTAAAGGCCTTTGACCCACAGTCGGACAGTAAAATAGCTGGTCTCAATAAAAAAATAAGGAGTTTTAAAGCCCTTGGGTTTTTTGTGTACGTCAGGTAAAACCTGTCATGGGGGAAATACCGTATTACAAGAATACCATGTCACATTTTTGCTTACGCACGTATTGAAATAAAGAGGTCATTATTTTCACGATTAAACAGTTTTAGTCTTGGCATAACATTGCACTTATTTTTTTATGTGATTGAGTGGCAAACACGTTCCAGACTATCATTATTCACGATCTTTGCAACATTACAGGTAGTCAGGCGCCCGGATGCGAAGCAAGACGCGTCTGACGCATTCCGGACGAGTTGTGGGCACAACAGGATTGGGGCCCTGGAGCACAGAGGAGATGGCGGGACGACCAGGATGTCTTCTTTAATAATTAAAAAAAGCCGGCCAAATGTGAGTCGGACTCTCACACGAAGGGTTCCGTACCATAAACTAAAAAAAAGAACACGTTTCTTCTATGTTCCCTTTAATTTTTAAGTTAATTTCATTTTTATTATTTATTGTTATAGCGGCAACAGAAATACATCATCTGTGAATTTTCAACTGTCTTGCTATCACGGTTCATGAGATACAGCCTGGTGATAGACAGACAGACGGACAGTGGAGTCTTAGTTAAAGGGTCCCGTTTTTACCCTTAGGATGCGGAACCCTAAAAAGAAGCGAAAAATCGTATTTTGCCGTTCCGTAACCGTTGAAAGCATATAGGGATAGTGCGGGCTAGTAATAATAGTGGCAACTTTTAAGTTATTCCGCATTCGCCCTTATTTTAAATTATTATAAGGATTGAGTGGGGCGAAAAAATTCGTATAGGATTGTTAAAATTGTTTTTTACCATAAATTTGGTTATTTTTGCCTATTCGAAGTTTTTATTCCATTAATTTTAAATTATTATCCTAATTAGCGACTGTGTAACGTTAAATTAAATTAATTTGAATATAAATCTGTAATTTATCTTCTGAGATGATCTATTTTTATTTATTTAGATAAAACATGTTTTTTTAGATTGTTTATAAATTTGCGTAAATATTTTTGATACGTTGCAAAATTAACTGGTGAAACGATAAAATTGAAGAAAAATATATTCAAAACTTATATTTTCGAGTAATTTATACTGCCAGTGACCGATCAATTCCTTCAGCCTAACTTGAAATTATGAGTGTAGAGTACTTTAGGAGCTCGTGGCTAAATAATAACAGCACGGGTCGATCTTCAAGGTTAAGCAATGCTTTTTTTTTTTTAAGGATGGAAATCATCAAATGACTTATTCGCGTGTCAGACTCTTACTGACTAAAACCCATCCGTGTTCCTTCTACAGGGTAATCTCTCGATCTACTGAACCGATTTTGAAAATTCTTTTTGTATATGATAGCCACGTTCATGGGGAATGCTATAGGAAAAAAACGGGATATGCGTGTACGAAGTCGCGGGCAACAGCAAGTAGTATATACATATAAATTAAATATAAAAATATAAAAAATAGTAGCCCACCGGTATCGGGAACAGGGTCCAAGCTACCGGTGGTCAGGGCCCCTGAGAGAGGAACCTCCTAACTATGCCTAACCTCCTAACTTTCTGGATTAATCCTTATTAACTCTCCCCAATATCAGGTGTCCCGGCACTAGTGGCACTCCAACATATGGCTCATATTCTGACCAGAGACACCGCAGTCACATCGGGTATTCTCCGGTTCTACAACGTGTAACAGAATAAACGCAATACCTCTTAAAGGGGTCATTGTACTCATCCTTATGAACAACTTACTATGGGTCCAAACCCGTAATCGCGAAAATAAAATCTGCTGTTCAGTACATTTTACCGAATTATGCGCACGCAAACATATGGGGCAATCAATTTTTTTTTTCACGATTTCAGTGTTGGTCCCATAGTGAGAGTTGTTCATAATGATGAGTACAATGACTCTTCAAGAGGTATTGCGTTTATTCTGTTACACCTTGTATAAAACCCTGTTTCGCCATGTTATGTTTGCCGTGTTCTTCGGAGCTAACTCCCTTTCTAACTACACACGCTCTTAAGCGATACCAATGGTTTATCTACGGCTGATATTTTCGGTGACAAACTAAACAATATGTAACAGAATAAACGCAAAAAAATCTGCTGTTCAGTTACATTTTGTCGAGTTTTGCGCACGTAAGTATATGTGGCAGTCGATTTCTGTGTTGGTCCCATAGTAAAAGTTGTTCATAATGATGAGTACAGTGACTCCTTAAGAGGTATTGCGTTTATTCTGTTACACGTTGTATAAAACCCCATTTCGCCAAGTTATGTTTGCGGTTTTCTTTGGAACAATTCTCAAGCGATAGCGATGGCTTTTCTACGGCTCATATTTTTAGTAATAAACTATATATATTAAACAATATAATGTATTACTGATTGTCACTTATATGACACATCATTTTCAGCAGCCAATACATTGATCAACTGCCAAGTTTTACTCGTTACGTCCGCATGTTGATGTATTAAATAGTATTAAACGCATATTATATGCATTGTCACATTTATGAGTTATGCATTTATACATGGCCAAGAGCACCTTAGTAACAAGTTTTCTAAACTTTTGGTGACGGGTGGGCGGTAATAAATAATAAAATAAAAAAATTGGTTGCCTGTAAAGTCGGTATACGGGCGAAAGTTTTACGTGACAACGACTTTGAGTGGTAAAATAATTTTAATGTGAATATTCATTCGTATAGTAGGAAGAAGGATGAAATAATAGTAACAATTTAAAACATTTATTTATACAAAGAATTATATTTAAAACATTAATTTATACAAAGAATCTCGCACTGAATTTCATATTAACAAAATTTTATTTTTACCTTTACACATACATACGTATTTATATACAAATATACATACAATAACTTGTATGTCTGTCTCTCTCGCTCTTAGGCGGGCTAACCATGCCCGAGTGGAAGGGACGCGTGCCTCTCACTCGCTCTCATTGTGAGCGCATAACGTGAGCGGAGCGTAACGCAGTTTCTTGAAGTGTCACCCGGCAAACCAATTTATAAGACGTTGTCACGTCAAAATAAAAAGCCTTTTATTTCTTGCTTATTCAATGTGCATGCAAAATCATTTTCGAGATCAAACTATTTTTTAGTGCATTAAAAAAAGTAAAGATACAAAAATAATAATAATAATATGGTTAACCACTATAATTAATTACGTTTCCATTTCAAGGAGTAGTGTGATTGAAAATTAGTTTAGTACATAGAATAGTGATATTGTTAATTAAATATTAGATTTAAAATAAAAATATTAATATATTGATTTGATTAATTAAATGCAGTCATTTTGGGTGGGCGGTATTAAACTCAAAAAAAAAAGCTTTAAGATGTACGTTTAGGATCTGTTACGTGTGAGGCAGAATTGTGAGGATAAGAGACCTGGTGTTATATACCAAATTGAAAGTCAAATAATTTATTTTAATTAGACCATTGAACGTCAATGTTTACAGAAAAAACCGGCCAAGTGCGAGTCTTACTCTCACACGAAGGGTTCCGTACCATAAAACGAAAAAAAAACACGTTTCTTGTATGGGAGCCCCCTTTAATTTTTATAATTTGTTGTTATAACGGCAATAGAAATACACACTGTTTAAATTTCAACTTTCTATCTATTACGGTTCTTGAGATACAGCCCGCTGACACAGACGGACGGACGTACAGCGGAGGCTTAGAAATAGGGTTACGTTGATTACTCTTCGGGTACGAAACACAAAAATGTTGCAGATTGTCTATTCACAAAGGTATTTTTTTATAGAGTAGAACGGACAAGAAACTCGTTACTCTTTTCAAATGAAAGTTTTACAATATTTATCTACGTGGTACCTACCTGATTTTTTTTTTTTTTTTAAGGATGTGAAATCATCGAATGACTTCTTCCGCTCTGGGTGGAGCGGAAGGGCGTGTAGACTCTTACGGACCAAAACCCATCCGTGTTCCTTCTAAAGCCCTTTGCGTTCCAGGACCGCGGTGACTCTTTCGAACAAATTCCGCAACCCTGGCAGGACCTGTTGCATGTTTTGTTACGTTGGAAAAAGAAACGCTACAAACTCTCCAAATAAAATAGAATATGGCAGAAGGATGAAAATTATGCAGCCTAAACAAAAGTTCTACAAACTATTAAGTCTTAGATGTTCAAATAAAGAGAAATTCTATTCTCGTCTTAATTTTAGAAGTCATAATCTGCCTCTTCCCAACTACTTATATTGGGGTCGGCTTCCAGTCAAACCGAATTCAGCTGAATATAAAGTATTTTACTTGGAGCGGCTGCCTACCAGACCTCCACAACCCATTAACAGGGTACCACGGACTCCTTGGCAAGACTGCAGTCAGATTTACTGGCTTCTGACTATCCGAAACGACTGCCAAAGATGAACAAATGATAGCCGGGACCAACGGCTGAACGTGCTTTCCGAGGCACGGAAGAAACTCGGTATGTTAAGATGGTCACCCATCCACAGACCAACCTTGGCAAGCGTTGCTTAACCCTAAAGATCGATCCGTGCGGCTGTTATTCTTTAGCCACAAGCTCCTCACTTAATTAATCTCTTTTCTTTAAATTCCTCTTTCAACCCCTTTGCGGAAAAAGACAACATTCATGCTTTTTGTATATTTACAAAACATACTGGATGAACCAAACCAACCAAAAATTTCGTCACTTTCGACGAAAATTCGCATCGTCAGTATCGTGATTTCAACCCTGAATAATGTGGTGTTTTTTTTTTTTTTGGGCATTATGTATGGGCTGGCCTACCCTTACTGTAGCCTACTGCACGCCCATGCCCCCCTCCCCCTATGCCCTCCTCGCCCTCTTCCTCTCACCTTATTGTGCTGTGCCCGTCAGGGTCCATATTGATATTTTACTTTGTTAATAGGTACGTAATACATATGGAATGCAATAAAGAATTGAGTATTGAACCCGGAAAACAAAACCTACTTGAGGCATTATTTTGTTTACACTTTGTATTGGCTGTTAAAGACAAACACAATATGTAAATAAATGACATATTATTATGTATACGACATGAACGTGGCCGCTTGTACAGACAGCGACAATATCCATTAACGCAGCTACTTTTACACATCATCTAAATTGACACAAAAGTATTTCATAATCTGGATTTTACCATCTATCTATACTAATATAATAATGCCGAAGAGTTTGTTTGTTTGAACGCGCTAATCTCTAGAACTAACAGGTCCTAACTAATCGGTTTTGGAAAATTCTCTTTGTATATGATAGCCACATTCATGAGGGAGGCTATAGGTTATACCAGGGTTGCGGAATTTGTTCGAAAGAGTCACCACGGCCCTGGAACGCAAAGGGCTTTAGAAGTAACACGGATGGGTTTTAGTCAGTAAGAGTCTGACACGCCCTTCCGCTCCACCTAGAGCGGAAGAAGTCATTTGATGATTTCCCATCCTTAAAAAAAAAAGGATATACGGGAACGGTTACACCTTAGAAATAAAAAAGAAAGAAAAAGGGTTTATTTGCGCCAAGCATATCATAAAAATAACATATCATAAAATTATCGGGCTATGCATAATAGGGAAATAAGCGTTTGGTGTCAGATTTTCTGGTTTAATTAAGACTATTCGTAACTACTGTCACAGATGTTTAAATGACAGCCGGCACCGGCTTAACGTGCTGTCTGAGGCACGGAGGAAACTAGGTACGTAATGGATGGCCGCCCATCCACGGACCTACGGGCAAGCGTAGCTTAACCTGGCTGTTATAAAGCTACGAGCTCCCCATTTAGAAGACCAATGTGTAAACCTTTTGTAACTGACTGTACGATGTTATCGATGAAGATTGACGACGCATTCTGCTCTTCACAATCTTGAATTTGACCCTTAGGTCTTTAACGACATTAATTCTGTTTTGCCCCGGCTTTTCTTTACTTTTTTATTTAATATGGGTTAGCTCTTGACTCTAGTCTAGGTCATAGATGACAGAGACAAAGTCGACGATGGAGCGAGCTTACCCAGAAGAAGCCTGTTCATTCTAATTTTGAAGAGATTAGGGTTGTATGCGTTCGGAAACACAGACGCCGGCAGAGAGTTCCAGTCCTCAGCTGTACGCATTATAAAAGACGTTTGGAAACGTTTAGACTTGGACCAATCGATCAAGATGTGGAAGCTCATTCCGAACTATGTAAGACGTGTAACCCTGTACAAAGGGTAAAACGGGACCCTATTACTAAGACTTCGCTGTCCATCTGTCCGTCTGTCACCAGGCTGTATCTCATGAACCTTGATAGTTAGACAGTTGAAATTTTCACAGATGATGTATTTCTGTTGCCGCTATAACGACAAATACTAAAAACAGAATACAATAAATATTTAAGGGGGCTCCCATACAACAAACGTGTTTTTTTTTTACAGGGATAGAACACTGGAGATACTTTTTTTTTTCTAAAACCTAACGCGAGCCGAGCCGTCGACAGAAACTAGTTAATAATAACAAAGGTGGCAATGCTAAGGTTTGTTTACCAAAATCAAATCTTAGACATTCTCTAGCGTCATATAATTCGTGTCGGTATACAAACTATATAGATAAGGTGGATAAAACATTTATTTGGTACAAGAACAGAAAACACAACACCCAAATCACACTTACATAAATCATAATACTAGAAAATACAAATATGAAAACACATTAAAAAAAAGAAAAAGATAGAATTTATGGCAATCTGTGAATGCCAAACTACCTACCGAAATAAAAAAAACAACGGGTTGCACTCCGGCAGTGCCGGCAGAAGTGAAAACTTGAACATTAACGTTGTGCATTTTTGATATTTTGGAATGGTTAGGGAATAATTGCTTTAATTATCAGTATAAAAGTACTATAATTTATGTGGTACAATACAATATTCATTTATTGCGCTATCGTACACAAACATGTCAATTTATATTACATTAAAAATTTAACACTTCAGAACTTTCTCCGTCTTACGAATTTTCGATCAGGTCGCGTGTCCTGACGCGAGTTTAACATTTTTTACCCATCCCAAAAAGTGCACAACGCCGCTAAAGAAGTTTTCACTCCAAAAATATAGCAAGTCTATATTTGAGAAAACTTCAAAGCAAGGTAAAAATTTAGCCTGTCAGCACGATGGTCGCGAACTTATAATACAGGGTGCGCCCAGTCTAAGTTGAATAGAAACATGACATTAATTCTATCAAAGGTCATTGTCAAAAGCGATTAAAATAAAATAGACTTTGTCGTACAATAAAGGCAATTTATAAAGACTAATATTGAACTTCTATCCTAACTAATCTATACTCTACATATTTCAAATGATATTTATTTTGTAAGTTCTTTTTTTTAATTTAATATGGGTTTGCTCTTGATTCTAGTCTAGGTCATAGATACCAGAGACAAAGTCGACGATGGAGCGAGCTTACCCAGAAGAAGTCTGTTCACTCTAATTTTGAAGAGATTAGGGTTGTATGCGTTCGGAAACACAGACGCAGGCAGAGAGTTCCACTCCTTTGCTGTGCGCATTATAAAAGAAGTTTGGAAACGTTGTGTGAATTGGTGGAATAGCAACACGGTAGGTATGGTAACTTCCAGTGCGTCTAGATGTCCGATGGTAGAAGGAGGCCGGTGGGATGAGATCGTGGAGTTCCTGGACACTCTCCCCGAAGTACAATCTGTAGAAGACCGACAAGCAGGCAACCTTGCGGCGATGAGCCAAGCTATGAAGCTTGGCATCCACCAGTTTTACGTCGCCAATGAGCCTTTTAGCTCTGCGTTCCACCGAGTCAAGCGCGGCAAAAATAAAATAGACTCTGAATCGTACAATAAAAGGCATTTTTTAAAGACTCAAATATTGAACTTCTATGCTAACTAATCAATACTCTACATATTTCAAATGATATTTATTTTGTAAGTAGGTTAAACATAACACTTTTACACGTCTTTTTGGTAATTTTAAGCTAGATGAGGCCGGTGTTTCCTAGCTGACTACCCTGAGAAGAAACACCGAAACAAACTCAGAGGTCAGTCTCTTCTAAAGGCCGTACAATCGTACTGGTCAAATCATATGAGAACCATGTAGGTTGATGTCTGAAGTGGTCTTTTGAGGAAAGTACCACACACCATGCGCGTGCTGTAGGCTACAGTAAGGGTAGGCCAGCCCATACATAATACCTTTATCAACGCAAATAGCACCCAAAACGATAATTGTTAGAATTTTTGTCTGTTTATCTGTGCGTTTGTGCACGCTAATCTCAGAAACGGCTTCGATTCGATTAGATTTAGATGTGGTTCTCACTAATACATTGTGGTAAGCTTCACTTAACATTTAATGTTTGTTTCATGTCAATCGGTTCATAAATAAAAAAGTTATGCCAATTTAAAGAATCACGTCGAACATTTGTTAAACTATCTATATCTATCTATTTATTTATTTATTTAAACTTTATGTACAATAGTGGTACATGGGCGGACTTAATGCATCAAGGCATTCTCTACCAGTCAACCTTTGGGTTATAAAGACTATACTGTGGTAGGTGTACAATAAATAAAAATAAGATTCAAAATTGAATTTTACAAATTCGGAAAGAATATACAGATAATATATATAATACTAATAAAATACATATATATGCTAAAATAATAAACTAATAAATATGATATATAATAATCATACCGATTAAAAGAATTCATAGTAATCATGACGAAGAACAACTAAGAATGACAAGCTTCTATTCTTTCTCTGTTCAGTAGCATTGACTGAAACTTTACTAAACTTCATAATCTTAAAATAAAAATGTCTGCCCCAAGTAACTATTCCACGTGGACGAAGTCGCGGGCAAAAGCTAGTCTTTACTAATATTATGAATGCGAGTTTGGATGGAATGAAGTTTGTTACACAATCACGTCAGAACGGCTGAACGGATCTTGATGAAATTTGGCACAGAGGTAGATTATGGTCTGGAAATATGTTTCCTTGGGATAATTTTCGATATTCACGCAGGCAGAACCGCGGGTGGTAGCTAGTATTCTATAAATGCGAAAGTGAGTTTGTATGTTACGCTTTCAACAAAATACAAAAAAATAATTATAATAAAAAATATTAATTTATTTACTTTTCTGTTTGTTTTGTACGAGTCCCAAATAAATAATTTTCTTTAAACCGATTTTGATAAATTATAGTAGAACCCAGGAGACGGTTATATCCTACTTTAACGCGAGCAAAGCCACGGGCAGAAACTAATCTACCTTAAAACGCTGAAATATTCAAAACCGGTTTAGTTAAATTAATGGAGATCGCATTTTGTTTTTGTTTGTCTGATAGGAGGACGCTGTAGCATTCTCTTTCCGATTTGACCTCTTTAAGGTGGAAGCGGCAGGGTAGCCCGCGAAATTCAAATTTTCTCATGTATTTTGCAATTTGCAAGTCAGTGTCAGGCTGTATGTTGAACAAAATATGATTCGCGACCGTAACACGTATTTATTTACAGAATTATAATCATTAAAATCATCAATACAACCCTCCGAGTTCATTTAACTCGATTAAATGGTTATTTCATAAAAATTCATTCAATCGAGTTACATGAATGATACAACCTGTATTGATGATTTTAATTATAATAACTCAGTAAAGCCATATTTGTTACGGTCGCCAATCGTATTTTTATCAACATACAACCTGACACTGACCAGCAAAATGCAAAAAACGTATGACAATTTGAATTTCGCGGGCTACCCTGGCGCTTTTACCTTCAATCATAACGCCTGATTTATAACATATAGGTAACATCACACCTTAGGAGTTAGAGACGGAAATGATGACAGTACCCACAATATTGCCGGATACTTTCCAAGTCCCATAATCGAAGCTGCGGCCAGGGACTGAATACCGATATAATTTGGATACCGATACCAAAATATCGCTATAAATACCGGTGTTTAGGTATCGATATAATACCGTTATTATTAAAATTTTCTTGTGTTTTTTGCACTTTGCAGTTCAGTGTCAGGTTGTATCTTGATCAAAATATGATTCACGACTGTAATAAATATGTATTTACTTAGGAATCATCAATAAAGATTCTGTGACGTCACATTGTAGCCTGATATCAGTTCTGAATATTGATATTATTATCGATATTTTATACCGATACTCAAATTACTGATATAAAATACCAGTATTTATCCCAGATATCGATATAGTCATCGGTATTTTCTTAAAAATATCGGTATTCTTCGAGTATCGATATCGGTCCCTGGCTGCGGCTATAAACAGGCACAGAAACAAACGGTTGTCTTGCTCGTTTCGCTGCATACTTCCAATTAGGAAATTCTAAGTTATAGTCTACCGGATATAACTTAGAATTGCCTCATAGAAAATACGTCAAAACATTGGCTTTTCCAAGGAGCAGTCCCACAATCCTGCCATCAAGGAAAGTCGAAAACAGAAACATGAAAATAAATAATCATAAAAAACAACACTTACTTGATGAATAGTAATAACTCCAGCTTGTTCCGTCATTTTTAACTTAAATAAAAACTAAACAACACAACTTAACTACAACACTAATATCACAGATTGAATAAATAAATAAATAACTTAGTCTCTTTAATTTATCACAGCATTTTCACTTAGTCATCCTCGATGTCCAAATCCCAAAGATTGGCTATACCACTCAACAGTCTCCTTATAACCGAGTCGACGATTGTGTTTAAAAATATGCAGTAGTAGAACAATATCCACCAGCATTCGATGACGATACGTAAGTCTGCCGCGGACATTTACACAGAACGTGTGAACCGCTCGGCGGTCATGCACTGAATGAGGTATTTGCTGCCAGGAATTCGTATTTGGAATCTGCGCGCGCGCCGATAAGCGGCTATCAACGCGGCGGAGTGACGATCATGAATACTGAGTTGAGTTGTGTATCGGGACAGTATGCGGCGTGATTGTAATTTTGTGATATAGGAAGCTAATTTATCGGTGTTTATTAATGAGGTAAAATTGCATGTAGCGGATGAATGATTTGATGATTCTTCTGGGTAAGCTCGCTCCATCGTCGACTTTGTCTCTGTCATCTATGACCTAGACTTGAGTCAAGAGCGAACCCAACTCAAATAAAAATAAGAAAAAAGGTTTATAATTTGTATGCATGTCTGATCTGTGACAACAAATACTTTGGCTGTATATTTTAGCCACGACTCATTACAAGTATGAGAAAATAATGTATATAGAAGGACAAATCCTTATCCTTACTTCCTTGCGAATATTATAAATGCGAAAGTAACTCTGTCTGTCTGTCGCGCTTTCACGCCATAACTACTGAATCGATTTAAATGAAATTTGGTACACAGATAGTCTAGAGCCTGAGAAAGGCCATATGCTACTTTTTAATGCGAAAAAGAGGTTGTGAGGGGTTGAAAAGGGGGGATGAAAAGTTGTATGGAAGTATCGTCATTTTTAGAGCTAGAAGCTTGAAACTTATTTTTTAAGGCTGTTGATTCGATATAAATAAATATGACATTCAAAGTTTGTAAAAGTTTTACCCTCAAGGGTGTAAAATAACAAAAGGGAATAGGGGATGAAAAATTTGGTACACACATAGTTTAGAGCCTGAGAAAGGCCATAGGCTACTGTTTAATGCGAAAAAGAGGTTGTGAGGGGTTGAAAAGGGGGGATGAAAAGTTGTATGGAAGTATCGTCATTTTTAGAGCTAGAAGCTTGAAACTTATTTTTTAAGGCTGTTGATTCGATATAAATAAATATGACATTCAAAGTTTGTAAAAGTTTTACCCTCAAGGGTGTAAAATAACAAAAGGGAATAGGGGATGAAAAATTTGGTACACACATAGTTTAGAGCCTGAGAAAGGCCATAGGCTACTGTTTAATGCGAAAAAGAGGTTGTGAGGGGTTGAAAAGGGGGGATGAAAAGTTGTATGGAAGTATCGTCATTTTTAGAGCTAGAAGCTTGAAACTTATTTTTTAAGGCTGTTGATTCGATATAAATAAATATGACATTCAAAGTTTGTAAAAGTTTTACCCTCAAGGGTGTAAAATAACAAAAGGGAATAGGGGATGAAAATTTGTATGGAAATATGTAAGGTTTATTAGAATGCTTTATAATTTTAAAATAATTAGTCTAAATAATTAAAAATGCTACCCAGACACTATTCCACGCGGCCGAAGTCGCGGGCCCAGATAGTATTCTATAAATGAGACAGTTAGTTTGTATGTTACGCTTTACCCAGGAGACAGTTATAGGCTACTTTAACGCGAGCAAAGCCATGGGCAGAAGCTAGTCTACCTTAATCTTTTGAACGCCAGAGCATAAACGCATCAGCGTGCCCCCCACGCCAAGCCACAAATTCGGCGTACTTTTTGTCACATATTTCTGACGTTTGGCGTACAGGGCACGCGTTTGCGTTTGCTTGTCATGTATACGTGACAATGGCGTTCAAAAGGTTAAACAGCTGTAATATTCAAAACCGGTTTAGTTAAATGAATACCAAACACACTATTCCACGCGAACGCAGTCGCGGGCACAGCTTATAATAAATTGAATACACTTCGTTAACCGGTAGCGTCGCCCTACTGTCAGTAAGACGTCACAGTGAGGTTACAAGTTCAAGTGTTGATGTATTCAAACCGTGCACGCATTGCCTTTGCTTTACGAATGTGTTTAAACTTAATTGTTTGTTTGAAGTGTTTCTGTGGATGAATGAACCTATCTATTAGACATTGTTTAGTTTCTGTTCCTCCATTTTTTTCTTTCTTTTGTTTACTAGTTAGATATTACATTGTTTATTATCATAATCAGATTGGAATAGGTAGGCTATATTTACCTAATGTTCGTGGAAGTAAGTGACATAGAGTTGATAATACCTCCTCTAAAATCCCGGAATCATAAACATGACGATTGTATCCCGGGTTTAAAAAATTGCCAATTACTTATTGCGCTTTGAATACATTTGAACAAAATTATTATGTTGAAGAATCTTATTATGTTTCTAGCTTTGTTTTCGCACAACTGTTTCTTCTTTTGATTCTTCAAATCAATAATTTGTAACTATACTCAAAGTCCAGTTCATGTTTTTATAATCCGGGGTTTTAATTGTCATGATTCCATTTATGATTTCGGGATATTACAGGAGGTATTATCAACTCTATGTTACTTACTTCAACGAACATTAAGTAAATATAGTCTACCTATTCCGATCTAGTAGTTTTTAGATAATGGGCTATCAAATTTTGATGCGTAAAAAAGTATTCCAAATGTTCAGTTGACAATTTATCGAGAGTTTTCAATCTCTCAAGTTATTTTATAATCTTACGGAGTCTGCCATTTTCCGGTGACATATCTAAACTAAAATGGAAGCCGTTGCGTTTGCTGTGGATCTGCATATCATCCTGAATATACGCAGTATCGGATGTTACGAGTTTTAAACGAATGATACAGAATTAAGGTATTATAAGTCTTCTGTATAGTGTCCGACGAAAGAATAGCACCATCCCATCACTTCCCGTGGGTGTCGTAAGAGGCGACTAAGGGACTCACCAGAGAATGGGCAGCAGTATTCTCTGTACATTAACAGCTACACTGCGATCGTCAACCCGCCTGCTAAGCGTGGCGATTATGGCAACTCCCCTTGGGGAGACCTATTTCCAGCAGTGGACGTCTTTCGGCTGATATGTTGATGAAGTCTTTTTGACGAGATTCCGATGCAGTTAGAACAAGCTAGAATAGAAAGCCGGTCTTCGGTTAGCAGCACGCGCCATAAACTTGATCAAAATTAAGACATAACTTATCTTTATCTAAGCCAGAGGCCAGCGCTTAACGAGTTTGGCCAACTCTGGCTTTTATGATATTAATAACAGGTATCAAATTATGATAGCTGTACAATTTACGACCAATTAATCAAACCAATGTTTAACCTTTTGAACGACATTGTCACGTATGCGTGACAAGCGCTTGCTTGTGTGCGTGCCCTGTACGTCAAACGTCGCAAATATGTGACAAAAAATACGGTGAATTTGTAGCTTGGCGTCGGGGGCACGCCGATTAATGACTTCTTCCGCTCTGCGTGGAGTGGAAGGGCGTGTCAGACTCTTACTAACTAAAACCCATCCGTGTTCCTTCTAAAGCCCATTGCGTTCCAGGGCCGCGGTGACTCTTTCGAACAAATTCCGCAACGGGGACACGCCGATGCGTTTATGAAGAAAGAAATTAGTTAATTTACGCCGAGCATAAAGCATATCAAAAAATAAAATACTTAAACAAAATTCGGGAACGTATGCGTCACATTCGCGCAAAACGGCCATCGCTCAGCATAATGGCGAGACTCGTGTGCGAGACAGTGCCACAGCGCTGGTTTTCAGCGACAACCGGCGTTGACAGAATGACGTCGATCGATTTATGCTCTGGCGTTCTGAATCCGGTTTGACAGGATGTCGAACTCAGTATAGTTGGCAGATGATGATGATGGTACGGACCGCCCCGACCGCCGCTGAGCCTGTAGTCTTAAATTCACCACTTAATAATAATTCTATTTCGATCCAGCCCGTCCCTAGCTGTCCTCCCCCCAGCGACGCCCTAAGCCGAGGCCCGTACCCCACAGGGGGTGCCCTTAGCGTGTAGTCGCTTAGTTTGTAAGTTTTTATAAGCCCTGGCTGGAGGCTTTAATATTATATTAAGGTCACCACAGGCAAGCCCGGTTAAGCAGTCGACAACCTTATAGGTTGAACTGCGAGACGGTATTGATAAAAAAAAAAATGATGGTACGGAACCCTTCGTGCGCCAGTCCGGCTTTCACACATGATCGTTTTTTTATTTTATTTCTTTGAGAAATCGCATACTTTGGTTTCATTGTCAGAAAATTTGCTAATCAGGGTTCGTAGCCCGGCTTCCTTTCCAGAGTGCATCCGTACTGAAGTGTCGTCAATCAGAGAGAGTCTATAAATATACTCCTAATTAAAACTTCCAATTAATAAGCTAGATAGTTTCCAACGATAAGAACACGTGAAGAATGATACAGTTCACGTTTAGACGAGACGAAATGACACTCGCAACGTGATACTAGAGTAATCTGCATTTTCTGTAGGTACGTATAAGGTTACTAGCATTTGCCCGCGATTTTATATTCCGTTTTTTTCTCGTTCCCGTAGGAATTTCCCGTTCCCGTAGTCTATAGCATTCCTGATGAATGTAGCTATTCTAGGATACACGTTCAAACAAACTCTTTAGGTTCAGTTTGTATGTTTGAACGCGCTAATCTCTGGAACTACCAGTCGTATTTGGAAAATTCTTTTTGTATATGACTAACTTTAGCCAACGACTTCGTATCCCATTTTCCCGGTTCCCGTAGGAATTTAGGAGCGAATTATATACCTAAACCTTCGTCATGAATAACCCCATCCATTGGAGAAAACCGCATGAAAATCCGTTCCCTAGTTTTTGAGTTTATCGCGAACAAACAGACAGACGCGGCGAGGGACTTTGTTTTATAATATGTAGTGATAGTGATACCTACGAGGAGCTCGTGGCTAATGAATATCAGCCGCATGGGTCGATCAAGGTTAAGCAACGCTTGCCAAGGTTGGTCTGTAGATGGGTGACCATCTTAACATACCGATACTCCTCCATGCCTCGGAAAGCACGTTAAGCCGTTGGTCCCGGCTGTCATTTGTAGATCTTTGGCAGTCGTTACGGATTGTCAGAAGCCAGAAAAACTGACACTAGTCTTGCCAAGGAATACCGTGTTACCCAGTTAGTGGGTTGTGGAGGTCTGGTAGGCAGCCGCTTCACGTTAAATACTGGTATTCAGCTGAATCCGGTTTGACTGGAAGCCGACCCCAATATAGTTGGGAAAAGGCTGATGAGAATATTTCTGATTTTAGGAAGGGTAAATGAAGAGTACGATCGTAGAAAAAAAGAGTACCTTATATTATATACAGTAATCGGATAATCGGGCGCATATACCTTTACTTCTTCCCGTGAAAGAATAATATGGATATTCCTTTCTGAATAAATAAGTTCAATCCCGGGTTCCCGGATTGAACATTTTTGTAAAAACAACTATAACTAACTTAATGAAATTATAGCAGTGGTTATTTTGATTTACTATCTTTGTTTTATTCAAAACAAATGGAAAATCATAAAAAAAACTTTCATTGTAAATTAAAAGTTCCATTGGAATCGGATTTTTAAATAAAAAACAAAGATAATGAGAGTTCACAACGAGTTCTAACTATATTTTGTATGCATTTTTAGCCATCTCAGGAATTTCAAACGAATCCGGGATCCGGGATTCTGAAAAGCATGTCCGTATTATACTTTCGTGGGAATAAAAGGAGGTTTAGGTATATTAGGGCCCGATTATCCTATCACTGATTGTATATTACTTAATTCCAAAGAAACCAGGAATTTCTTTGATCACAAATTTGCAATTATGACCAAAAAAATAATTCCTTCAGTGGTGGAATACTGAAATTGTACGATTTCATTCAGATTAATTAAAAAACAAAGTCAAAATAAATACGAGTATTTTAGCGTACTTTATTGCTTTTGTAGATTTTAGAGTACGTCAACGCAAAATAGACTACAATACTCTATTTAAGAGTAGGGTTGGCAACCCTAGTCTCAAAGTCAAAGCATTTATTTCAAATAAACCATTATCAGCTACTTTTGAATTGTCAAAGCCAGTCCGTCAAAAACATAAAGCACGCACGCTCGAAAGCGTAGATCTCTATGGAGAAGAACGTGCAAGAAACTCCACGGACACTCTTTTAAACAATTTTATGTTTACAAAAATCCTGGTTACATTAACCTTGTTGCTTCTATATATGAGAACAATGTAAAGAAAGAAAAAACAATTTTTAGTATCAAATATTAAAATTGGAAGCCGACCAAAGTCCAGACTGCTAAACCGGAGGTCGTGGGTTCGATTCCCACTCAGGACAAATCTTTGTGTGATGCGCATGATCATTTGTTCTGTTTCTGGGTGTAATTAGTCTATAATATGTATGTATTTAGAAATATATAAGTACGTTTATCAGTTGTCTGGTTGCCATAGCACAGACTCTGCCTAGTTTGGGATCAGATGACCGTGTGTGAGTTGTCCCAAGATATTATTATTATTATAAAAAAAAAATCTGGAAGCCGACTTAACTGGGAAAAGGCTCGGCAGATGGGTGTAGAATATTAAAGAAGAAGCCAGGAATGTTACGCCGTAATACGAGCAGCCATTACATCCAAGTGTTGCATAATCAACGTGACAGTTTGACATTGAATTGCTAATGAATGCTAATGATATATTTGGCGCAAGCAGTTTATTATACGAGCCTCGGAGCTGCACGAATATTGAAGCTAAATATTTGTTTGTTTAACCTTTTGAACGCCAGAGCATAAACGCAACGGCGTGCCCCCGACGCCAAGCCACAAATTCGCCGTACTTTTTGTCACATATTTGTGACGTTTGGCGTACAGGGCACGCGACAATGGCGTTAACACAGGACAAAAGGTTCATGCTGAAAGGGCTTAGGTTTTAGCAGTACCTATAGCTTGTTCCTTGGCCACTGTGAAGGCTTTCCTGGGGTTAAGAAGTAGGAAGGAAGCCCATGACATTAAGATTCTTTATGTAGCCGTATGAAGGTTCATAGGCCTGGTGAGGGTCACGGGTAGCCGCTGGATGCGAGACGCACAGGACCGGTTATTGTGGCGACACGTAGGGGAGGCCTATGTCCCGCAGTGGACGTCTTTCGACTGATGTGATGATAATGATGAAGGTTAATCTTCACATATCAGGGCCGTGTCCGGGACGTCGACGGAGCGTGGTTCTGATGAACTCGTTCACACATCTCTACGTCCGAGACTTATCGGGCCACGTTGTGACGGAACAAGCCCGGCCACGTCCAAGATATATTTGAATCAACCTACCACCCATTGCCGCCCATTTTATGGTGTACATTTTTTTCCCCAATTTCCTTCCAGATGTTTCTGTCCCAAGCCACCTGGAAGCAATCCTAGCAGAAGGCGTCTACGTCATCTCGCCACTTCTTCCGGCCTCGAAGTCGACGAAGAAAGAAAAAATAAATTACAAAAAAATACAACCAACTTCCAAAAAACAATACAAAGTATAAAATAACTTTGATTTCGGAAGTCGGTGGTTTTGGTTGTTTATTATTAAATTGAAGTGACATTTTGGTTATTTAATCGGCTGTTTTTATTGTCACGAACCCCATGCTCGTAACAATAATAAAGAGCATTCTATTCTATTTGTGTCAGGCTGATACAAGCTATGAGGTCGCCTGAATAAGACAGTTTGTCAACATTAAATGTTTGCATACAGGAGGATTGGCAACAGATTTATTAGCACCTTTATAGTGTGCTAATATAACTTGAGGCATACCATTTTCCCATGGATATTACTGTTACGAGCTTGGGGTTCGTGACATGGCAATAAAAACGGCCGATTAAATAACCAAAATGACACTCCAATTTAACAACACTAATTACAACTTTTAACTCACTAATTATAAAACACATCTTCACTACTGATCACTTTAATCGCACTTGAATATCGATTCCGAAGTATTCACTTGTATCGCAAATCCAATACTGCATCGGTCGCGGGCTATGCGGTCCTTATATAGGTCAGTTAATTCTAGAACTTTCTACTGTCAAAACATCTGGAAAGTTCGCCTAAATACCGTTCCCGACTGACCAGATGTCGAGAACCCTAGAATGATCTAGCGCGAGCGTAGAAAAGACTAGAAGGTACTTGACTCTACTAGTTATGCCACTCGATAATAGATGGCGCCTAACATTAGCAATCGATACTGTTGAATTTGTTTTAAACTATTTGTCGTCTCGGACCTGTTTGTAATGTTAGATATTAAGAAGAAAAGGAGCAAGAAGAGCAGCATAAATGCTGAGATAGGGACCGTTTTGGCCTCGCACAGATAATATCCATGTTTGTTAGATAATATTAATTAATTCAATTTACTGTTTTGTTTGTCCTGTGCGAGTCCCAAATAAACATTTTTCTTTCTTTCTTTAGATGGCGTTAGACATGAACTTAGTGGAGCAACGGAGGAGAGGGCTTGAAATAAGGGTAGGGAGGCGTGCAATGAAGAACACTCACCTTGTTTAAAATATTGCATGCTTGTGGATTTCATGTGCAATAAGCGATATAGAAAGATGAGGGGAAGAATTCATTGGCATTGAGATTCATCGACATCGCTATCAACGAGAAAAGTGCCCAAAAACTGGTAGCATCGCCATGTTAAATGTCATTAATTGCTAGTCTTTTTTTTTTGAGGATGGCGAATCATCAAATGACTTCTTCCGCTCTGAGTGGAGCGGAAGGGCGTGTCAGACTCTTACTGACTAAAACCCATCCGTATTCCTCCTAATGCCCTTTGCGTTCCAGGGCCGCGGTGACTCTTTCGAACAAATTCCGCAAACGTGACACCCCCTTAAGGGTTGAATTTGTAAAAAGCCCTAAAAAGGGTAGGAGAAAAAAAAAAGAAAAAAAATCTAATTTGCTAGTCTAACGATTTGTTTTATTTTCCTACGCCTCCGCTGTTCCTTCCGATTCATTTCATTGCAGGGTTCAAGACAGTTGAATCGTTTCTCCGGGACTGGTCGAGCTTCATTGACTCGTCGTTTCTCTTCGCCACTGTTTATTCTGACTCTCAGGAGTTGCAATGGTTGGGAGTAGTGTGGCGAGCTAGTCTCAAAGCAAATTAACAAAACTCGAAAGAAGGAAAAGGGACACCTAAAACGCATTTATATATGTACGTGTCAAGATTGAACAAAACCTTTCAGCCAATGGACAGAAGACATCGCAATATCTTTGCAGTCCATATGGCTTTGGTCTAGAACTTCAGTATCCCCAATGTCATTGCAAATATCAATTTACAAGTAAATAAGACGTATGATTACTGTGCAAATATTTTGACCAATTTCATAACAACAATAATATGTACTGACATAATAAACGATACACGACATAATACTACGGCATTAGAGGAATTGGAGACACACCCACTTTTCAATGATAAGTGATAACGTTTTGGTGTCAATTGAAGTTATTTCAAGCTATTTATATTTATAACTTGCTTCAGTGATTCTATGCTTCGTTCGGATGTCGCGGTTACAAATTAGTATCCGATTAAGTTTGAACTTGGGATACTTATATAACTTTGGAGACACTATAATTATAGATATGATTTTCAGTGATCGGATAATCGGGCGCTAATATACTTAAACATCACTTTTATTCCCACGAAAGTATAATACGGACATACTTTTCGGAATCCCGGATCCCGGAATCGTTCCAAATTCCTGAGATTAAAAATGCCCGCATACAAAATATAGTTAGAACTCGTTGTGAACTCTCATTATATTTTTTATAGGTATTTCATTTGTTTTTAAATAAAATAAAGATACTAAATCAAAATAACCACTGCTATAATTTCATTAAGTTTGTTATAGTTGTTTTAACAAAATTGTTCAATCTCGGGAACCCGGGATTACTTATTTATTCAGAAAGGAATGTCCATATTATTTTTACCCATATTTATACTTATTATTTTATTTGTATGTCTTATATATGCTCCGTGAGTGTATCCGTGGCACCACTGACTAGTCCTATCAGAATACCAGCGCTGCATTATTTATTTTTTAGATATCGCAGCATAAGCTGAGATAGGGACCATTTTGGCCTCGCACAGATAATTATTTGATTATACTGTTTAGTTATTAATTTTATTTTACTGGTTTGTTTGTCTTGTGCGAGTCCCAAATAAACATTTTTTCTTTCATATTATTCTTTCACGGGAAGAAGTTTAGGCAAATAAGTGCCCGATTATCCGATCACTGACGATGATATAGGTAGTCCTCCTGACCGATTTCGGCCATAGCAGGCAATCTCATCGGAGACCAGCTATCGACGCGGGACATTTTAAAGTGCATAATATTTAGTTTAGGTTTATCATTTTGTTATGTGATAATAAATACTGTTTCTTGCTGTCTTTCTTCATCACTCTCGTACTCCGATGGGACATGGGACGGCAATCCGACACGACCGGTGAGAGATCTGCTGCCCTACTATGACGTGCTAATGCCATCCAATTCCGATGATGTAAAAGGGATAGTGCTATTCGCTATGTATAGCTCTGTCTCTCTCTAAGAGCGGAATCATGAAATAGTTTTAAGACTTCATAGTAACCCTGCTGCCGAGGACCAACGGATTGATACTACTGACTGGCCTGTTGGTCGAGTGGTTAGTGACCCTGACTGCCAAACCGGAGGTCGTGGGTTCGATTCCCACCCAGGACAAATCTTTGTGTGATGAGCATGATCATTTGTTCTGTGTCTGGGTGTAATTTGTCTATAATATGTATGTATTTAGAAATATATAAGTATGTTTAGCAGTTGTCTGGTTGCCATAGCACAGGCTCTGCCTAGTTTGGGATCGGATGACCGTGTGTGAGTTGTCCCAAGATATTATTATTATAACTATGGGGCTGGACTGATGATGCAGCCGGAAGGTGGCCATAGGAACTCCTCACCCAAAAAGATAGCATCGTCGTGTTTGGATTAATCTTTACTTGTTTGTTTGTTTGGTTGAAAGCGCTTATCTCAGGAACAGCTGGTTCGATTTGAAAAATTCTTTTAGTGTTGGATAGCTCATTTATCGAGGCAGGCTATAGGCTATATACACGGCACGCTACGACCAAAAGGAGCCGAGCATTAATATATTATAAATAAGAAAGTGAGTTTGTAACGTTTTCTCGCCTAAACAGCCGAACCGATTTTCATGAATCTTGGTACAGAGATAGATGGGAGCCTGGAGAAGGTTACAAGCAACTTAAACCCGCTTGAAGCAGGAGCGAATCAAATAAATTGTAATATTATTAGGCGTGTTTAGATATTCTTTATTATCTCATTGATATAAAACTTACGCAACTGATTTTTGCAAACTGGGACAATGTCAACAACATGAGTTTATGAATTATTTATGATTTCTAATTTAAACACGTAAATAAATAAATTAATGATTCGCGAACTTCGTTTTACTCTAACTGGCTTACTCAGAGACGTAACTTAAAAATAATTAAACGACGAATAGAATATCAAAAATGCACAACGTTAATGTTCAAGTTTTCACTTCTGCCGGCACTCCCGGAGTGCAACCCGTTGTTTTTTTTTATTTGATAATTGACAGCGCCGTGACCGATTGATATTTTTCAAAAAGCGTCAAAAAAAAACAAATGAATGTCGGACTTCTCATGTTTTTGAAGCAAAGAAGGGATATGCTGTCCGGTCCGCCTCAGTTAAAAATATTTGAGAGAGATTTTGTCTCAGTAGTATGGATTTATTTAACCCGACCGCCCAAACCAGAAAACCGATAATTTATAAGTAACGTCTCGGAATGCGGCTTTTAAAGAGATAGTTTAGTGACCCCGGTTAAAAGGAAACCAGCTAAAAAATACTGATGTCCAAAGAGATGAAGATTTATAGCATTATATATTTTTAACATAATAATTATGTCTTTGTTAGCGATGACGTCAAATATTATGGAGGAGGCTACGGTGCTTACCTTCAAGGTTAAGCAACACTTGCCGAGGTCGGCCCGTGGATGGGTGGCCATCCATTAAATAAAGGGACTCCTCCGTACTTTGGAAAGTACGTTAAGCCGTTGGTCCCGGCTGTCATTTGTAGATCTTTGGCAGTCGTTACGGATTGTCAGAAGCGAGAAAATCTGACTCCAGTCTTGCCAAGAACTACTGTGTTACCCAATTAATGGGTTGTGGAGGTCTGGTAGGCAGCTGCTCCACGTAAAATACTGGTACTCAGCTGCATCTGGGTAGACTGAAGCCGAACCCGACATAGTTGGAAACAGGCTAGACTGATAGAATAATTGAAGTTTTGTCTTTGTTCGCGAAGGTGTCAAATATATCGGCTCATTTGAATTGCACTAAAACAGCCTTGGTATTGGACAAGACTTGTATCACGTTAAAGCGAATGCCTCGCCGAGGCCAATGTCAGGGCATCATCATTTGCCTAGCCCTTTCAGGGTTCCGTACCCAAAGGGTTAAAATGGGACCCGGTTTGGATGTTCATTTACCGAACTGTCCACGCTGTAGAAGACTTCATGTCTTGGAGATATATCCTGAGACAACTCACACACGGTCATCCGATCCCAAACTAGGCAGAGCCTGTGCTATGGCAACCGACAACTGATAAACATACTTATATATTTCTAAATACATACATATTTTAGACAAATTACACCCAGACACAGAACAAATGACCATGCTCATCACACAAAGATTTGTCCTGGGTGGGAATCAAACCCACGACCTCCGGTTTAGCAGTCAGGGTCACTAACCACTCGACCAACAGGCCAGTCAAAATGGTGGAGATGCGTCTTATGTTCGCGCATTGCTCAACAGAGTGAGAACGACGAAGAAGATGGTATACTTCCCGCACTCGCGTGCAGTAGGCTACAGTAAGGGTAGGCCAGCCCATACATAACGCCCAAAACAAAAATTGTATTTATTATTTATTTAAACTTAATGTACAATAGTGGTACATGGGCGGACTTAATGCATCAAGGCATTCTCTACCAGTCAACCTTTGGGTTATAAAGACTACACTGTGGTAGGTTTACAACAGTATAGTCTAACTAACATATATATATATATATGTTAGTTTTATAGTTTTTATAAAAATAACATTTAAAATATAATTTTGTTTCGGAAAGAATACACAAATAATATATATTATACAAATAAAATACATAAATATGCTAAAATAATAAACTAATAAATATGATTATTTAATAATCTTACTAATTAAGAGAATTCATAATAATCATGACGAAGAAGAACTAAGAATGACAAGCTTTTCAGAAGTATTTTCGGATTTTTCGCTTAAAGGAAAATTTAGACTCCGCCTTCTTGATGTCAAGGGGTAGCGTATTCCAGAGTTTAATGGTAGAAATAGCGAAAGAATTAGACAAAAACCCGGTGCGGTGAGAAGGGATATGAAGAAGTAAGTTTTTGGATGCTCGAAGGTTGAGACTGTGAGAACTGCCCATCACTTTAAAATATTGTTTTAAATAATCAGGAGCACAAGGATCGTTCATAATAGTGAAAAGCATGCAGAGGGATCTGAGGGATCTCCGTTGACGGATAGACTTTCAAAGTGGACGAAAATTCGCATCGTCAGTATCGTGATTTCAACCCTGAATAATGTGGTGAGTTTTATTTGGGCACTATGTATGGGCGAAGGCTGGTTCGAGGTGGCGCAAGAAAAGAATGTCTGGAAGGATATGGGGGAGGCTTTTGCCCAGCAGTGGGACACAATAGGCTAAGGAAAAAAAAATGTATGGGCTGGCCTACCCTTACTGTATCCTTCTGCACGCCCATGGATCTACTATCAGCAGATTTACTAGGAGAAAGGGGAGAACTTTGTCATGAAGGTTACGAAAACGACAAAATACGAATCGAATCCTACCCTCTCTAAAGGTTTGCTGGTAGAAAACTCTTTTTTGAGTTAAGCTCGCCTTTGTACATGAACTATTTTAATCACTGTGAAATTAATATAAGCTGTTATGGTGTACAATAAAGAATTAAAGAAATACGAGGAAAAGTTGAACAAGCGCATGCTCGTCCATCAGTCAGGGAGGCTGTAATGTAATACTCAAGATCGAATCTGAAATGTTACATTACGAATAATGGTCCCGGTGAGGCACTAAAAGTGTCTACAGGTACACACCAAGACCCAAATTCTTTTCAACCGACTTCCAAAAGAAGGAGGTTATCAATTCGACTGTTTGTTTTTTTCTTTTTTTTTAATGTCCGTCAGAGTTCGTCAGACGTATTATACTACCGAAAATACCTGTTGTATTTTCGGTAGTATAATACGTCTGACGAACTCTTTCACAAGTAGCTGTACAAATACTTGAAAGATTGATAGGAATCTTTACGGAAATCAGTAATTTGCATTAATTGCAAGGTATTTTTAATTGGCTAACTGTTACTATATAGACATACATAATGCAATTTATTGATTTAGTAGTGTTACACATTTTTAACCGACTCAAAAAAAGGAGGAGGTTCTCAATTCGTTGAAACCTTTTTTTATTTTTTTATGTTCCCGGATTACTCTAGGATGGTTGGACCGATTTGGTTTTTTTTCTTTTGTTGGAAAGGGTATACTTCCCAGGTGGTCCCATGATCATCAAGTCAGGATCTGATGATGGGATCCTGGAGAAATAGAGAGAACTCTTCAAATTTTATAGGCACACTTGAAGCGACTTGAGTAGTTTTTGGAAGAACCTGTGACCTCCTCAACTTATAAAATCAATAAACCTAGTACCAGAGCAAAATAGATATTTAACTATGAGCTGGTCTGGACTTGGACTGGGAAGGCACACAGAGTAATTCCTTAACGGCAAATATTGCAACCACTCATAATGGCAAAAATGTCTCTTAGTAAACTAATAACTTGTTTAAAGATCTCTCAAGACGCTTAGTTGACACTTCACGTGACCCAAGGGCTGGCTTTTACCTTGGTCAAAGAATAAGAATTGCCATTTGCCATACAACGTGGCAATGCCGCCAGTCTTTTGGGTACACTTCCAGTCGACAGCGATGCGGATGAATTTTTTGACGCCATATTTTAGGGTTAATTTAGTTAGGAGTTTTTATTTTTATTTCTAGTGTATATAGTTAGTTAAGTATTTATGGAATAAAGTCATATATTATGGGATCAACGTTGTGGAGTATCATCACTAAAAAGTGAAACATTAAAAAAAAAATTACAAAAACAATACAACCGATTTCCAAATAAAAAAAAAATACTACGTATAAAATATATATTTTAGAAATCTACCCATTGGTCAAGGTTTATTTTGTCCTCTAAAGCCGAATAAGGGTCGGATTAACTAGGATTATCTTTTCTGTTAGATAATAATTTGTATTTGTTATTATATGACTTCAAGATAATTGGTCTTGTGGTGTATTTAACTTCTTAATTATATATCTAAGGCTGTAGTTATATGGCTGGAAATTAATTTCAGTTGAGAATAAGCTGCATAGAAAATGAGCGTTTTTTATTTTTTTTTATTTGAGATGAGTTTGATCTTGACTCTAGTCTAGGTCATAGATGACAGAGGCAAAGTCGACCATGGAGGGAGCTTACCCAGAATAAGCCTGTTCACTCTAATGTTGAAGAGATTAGGGTTGTATGCGTTCGGAAACACAGACGCAGGCTGACATCTATGACCTAGACTAGAGTCAAGAAAAAACCCATCTCAATTTAAAAAAAAAGTCAGAGATTTGGAACCCTTTGCGTGCGAGTTTCGACTCGCACTTGGCCGGTTTTATATCAAAAATCCTCCCTCAATACAACTGTACAGTGCCCACACCTTAAACACATGCTGTCCACAAGACATTCCAGTTTAATCTCGTTTTTAAACACGTGCATGACACATGCGTGTCTATTTGACTTTCGACCTTCCTATCTACAACATAAGTATTATCATTCAGCGTGCTACAGCTGATCATGTATGTTCAATGTACTTCTACTACACTTCAATCTTCTTTGGTTCTTTGGTCTCGCGGTCCTGAGCGTGGTTTTTATTCCCAGGTCAGTCTGCACGAAGGCTGACGCTAAAGTTCTTTTGTCGAGGGTCACCAGTATAGACGTATGCGGTACAGAGAGTATAGTCCCGCATACCTCCACTGGCAACGGGAGGATCCTCCTGTCAACGGTTTTTGTGTCTGGTGGGCAACTGCCCGAAAGTTGATATTCGACTGTTGTATATGTTCAAATCGCACGGAGAACTTTGCTTGCGCGATGCAGGATTTCGTTGTTAGTTCGTCGTAGATGGCGCTGCGGTTCTTTTTGTTGCCGTACAAATTTCGCTTCTTAGTTTTTCATGTGGCGGCATTGATGCCGCTACAGTGTCGTTGGATTTTTTCCTTTAGGTACGAATTTCTCTGTGACAGCCCGGAGTTTAGAAAGTTGGTGGTGTGACACCCCCGAGCCTCGGAAAGCACGTTAAGCCGTTGATCTTGCGCCTGATCTCTCTCCGGTCGTATCGGGTTGCCATCCCATCGGATTATGAGAGTGATGGTGGAAGAGCGAGTGCATCTGTGCTTGCGCACACACGCCTGCACTATAATATGTCCCACGGCGATGGCTAGTCTCCATTTAGATTGGCCGCCATGGTCGAATTCGGTCAGAAGGACTATTATTATACTAATCATATAAATGCGAAAGTTTGGATGGATGGATGTATGTTTGTTGCTCAATCACGTCAGAACGGCTGAACGGATCTTGGTGAAATTTGGAACAGAGGTATATTATAGTCTGGAATAACACATAGGATACTTGTTATCCGGGGAGTATGTTCCCTTGGGATAATTCTTGGGACCAAGAATGTAGCTATGCATCTCCGTGATTCGGGTTCCGTACCAAAATGATAAAAAAACTACCAAATATGAAACTTTTCAAGCAGTCTGATGCAGAGGGTGATTGAACTGAAAAAAATGCCACCGTTTTCAGCGATCGGGTTTTTTTAGTATTATTTATAGGCACGAGTTTGATTTGATCTCACCTGATGTGGTCGTATTCCTACATTTTAGTACGTTACAATTTTTGAATCGTCTCGTCGAGCCCTTTATTTTCTTACCCCACATGACTCTGTCCCGAAAAAAATTCGCTTCTAGTAACAAAATGTGAGCGAGCCTAATGTTTTGTTACTAAGAAAATAAGTAACAATTTGAAGTCTGGGATCTTGCTCTATTTGCCTTTTTTTAAAGATAGGAAATCATCAAATGACTTCTTCCGCTCTGGGTGGAGCGGAAGGGCGTGTCAGACTCTTACGGACTAAAACCCATCCGTGTTTCTTCTAAAACCCTTTGCGTTCCAGGGCCGCGGTGACTCTTTCGAACAAATTCCGCAACCCTGGCAGGCTCTGCCCCGTCTCCTATGCTGACATCTAATTGAGGCGCGCGACCATTTGGTTCCGTCTACCTTCGACATTTATTATTATTTTCTTGAAGTTTATCTTACGTGCTTTCATTATTTAATGTTTATTATTTTTTAATCGCTAAGTTTACAGTAGGAGCAGTTTTTTGGCGCTGATTAAAAGCGCTTAACTCCTTAGGGTCATTGCCGTTTTATTTCGTAATTGGGTTAAACTTAAACACGCAATTGTTTTAAGGGTTAACACCCTTTAAAATAAGGTTATTGTGCTTATAACAGACTAGCTTCGCCAGTGTGAATGTCGAAAACCCAGGGTAGGTAAAACTTTTTTTTTATTTAATATGGGTTTGCTCTTGACTCTAGTCTAGGTCATAGATGACAGAGACAAAGTCGACGATGGAGCGAGCTTACCCAGAAGAAGCCTGTTTACTCTAATTTTGAAGAGATTAGGGTTGTATGCGTTCGGAAACACAGACGCAGGCAGAGAGTTCCACTCCTTTGCTGTGCGCATTATAAAAGACGTTTAGAAACCAAGTGCGAATTGGTGGAATGGCAACAAGGTAGGGATGGTAACTTGCAGTACGTCTAGATGTCCGATGGTAGAAGGGGGTCGGTGGGATGAGGTCGTGGAGTTCCTGGACACTCTCCCCGAAGTACAATATGTAGAAGACCGACAAGCAGGCAACCTTGCGGCGATGAGCCAAGCTGTGAAGCTTGGCATCCACCAGTCTTACGTCGCCAATGAGCCTTTTAGCTCTGCGTTCCACCGATTCAAGCGCGGCAAATTGATATTTAGCTGACCCATCCCATAGGTGGCTGCAATACTCCATGCAGGATCGGACTTGTGCAAACTGGCATTAAGGTACAAGTATCCTTGTTCTAGATCTAATTTATCTCTAGGGTTCTACATCAAAATTCATCAAAAATAATTCAGCGGTTTCGGCGTGCAAACGTTACAAACCAATAGACAAATTTACATGTTGATGTCAAACCGCCATAATATTTATTCTTTATAGAATAAAAGTTTAAAGTTATTGAAAATTCAGCCCTTTGAAGTCGCTTTTTAAGTCTAGCAGCCCTACTATGACGTGCTAAAGCCATCCAATTCCGATGATGTAAACGGGATAGTGCTATTCGCTATGTATAACTCCGTCTCCCTCTTAGAGCGGTATCATGATCGTTTTAAGACTTCATAGTAGGGCCCCAGACATCTTAATCGAATAATTACGAAAGCATGGTTAATTAACTATTCCGCTATTCTAAAAAATCTCTAAATTCATTGTAGCCAAGACTAAAAAAAACTACGATGAAAACCACAAAAGATAAACTACATAACTGGAACAATTTACCTACACTTCTACGGTAAACTATGTAACTGGGGTATTCTACGCTACAAGGGTAAACTACGTTACTGGGGTAATTTACGCTCCTAGGGTAAACTATGTTATAAGGGTAATCTACGTAAGCGGGGTAAAAGGAAGGGTAATTCTCACAAGGCGCAAGTTAGCACATAAAGAGGCGGTCACACACTTCAGCTGGCTTGGGTAGGACACTGAGGAAAAGGACACAGGATATTAAGCAAAGCGTACTGCCACCATAAGAAAAGAGGACGTATCTACTCAAAAAGAAGTAATCGATTTCCGACCTTAAGTTACTGTCGTTATGTCGGAAATCGGTAACTTCGTTTTGTGTAGACTCTATGACAGCAGCATAGGTAATCGGCTTACACAGCTCCAGGGTGGCGGAATAGGGACGTAGTATGAGTTCAAAAAATATGAAAATAATATGATTCTATTTAGTCCGTCAGTTAGATTATCGAAAAATATTTAATACAGTCGCAAAAAGAAAGCATATTTTGTATTTTTTTTTTCTTTAGCCGTTTGTGTCCCACTGCTGGGCAAAGGGCTCCCCCATATCCTTCCAAACATTCTTTTCTTGCGCCACCTCGAACCAGCCTTCGCGGTGTGCATCCAAATCATCTCGCCACCGCTTTCCGGTCCGGCCTCGGCGACGCCGTCCATCCCCTGGCACCCATTGCGTGAAGACTTTTGCTTAGCGGTCACTATACATACGGCTGGTGTGACCCGCCCAGTCCCATTTCAGCATTTTGTAATTATCAATTTAATTTTTTTTTTTTTTTCTAAACCATCTGTTTTTCATCTCAACACTGCACCTTTATTTTAATACCCATAAAACAAGATTATGGAAATCATTAAAAAAATACCTTCTACATTCTCCTACTTAGAAAGCGTTCAAATTCAACTCGAAATATCATCTTAGCGATAATAAATATCCAACCTTATGAAAATCAGAAATAAGAGATATTTTTGAAAATCAGGCGACTGCGATACGAATGAGAACGCTTCTTATTTATAACACAAATCAAAGGTGCAATTTCCGTATTTATAAATACGATTTTTATTTTTTTTTTATTTAATATGGGTTTGCTCTTGACTTTAGTCTAGGTCATAAATGTCAGAGACAAAGTCGACGATGGAGCGAGCTTACCCAGAAGAAGCCTGTTCACTCTAATTTTGAAGAGATATTAGGGTTGTATGCGTTATTGCCCCTTTGATTTGTGACCACATACATATCGCTGTGTTGTCGGCCCAACCTCTTTCGCATAACGTTGTTTCGAATGACTACTATAACTAGCGCCATCTATTTAAATTTGTTTGAACTATCAGCGGATGGACTTGACCTTAGTAATTAAATGACGATACGTGTGTCGCTATTATCATTTGTTGGTCTACCTAAGTTTAAACAACGCCATCTAGGATTTTAGTATGGAACTACAGTAGTTTTGAGGTAGATTCTTATCTCTATTGAATTTACTCAAACTCAAATTATTTATTTCAATTAAACCATTTACAGGCACTTTTGATTTGTCAAGGTTTGTCTGTCTAGAGATGAAGCTAATTAGCACGTTCCAAAGCGTAGATCTCTATGGAGAAGAACGTGCAAGAACGCTTACAGAAGGTTACAGATGGGGCAAATCAGGATACAGGTACTCACTTTGTTTGCCTATTTAGCAATGGTTTAATTTTATTCGGGTCCGAAAGGCTCTAGATCAGCGTTTCCCATTAGGTGGACCCGGTACCGGCCATCTTAATAAAATACAGGTACGCAGCATTCCCGCCTTGTTTTAAAAATAGCACTTCGTAGGCGATAACAACCCATTAACTGGGTAACACGGTACTCCTTGGCAAGACACACTAATATAAACATACTTCTAATAACAATAAATGTGTACTATTTTACTGATGTAACTAGCGGGGGGGGGGGGGGGGGGGGTTAAAGATATTGAGTGTGTCACAAAGGGGCAGTGTGTAAATTACCGGGCCATAGAAGAACAATGTTTGGGAAACGATGCTCTAGATACTGGCCTGTTGGTCGAGTAGTTAGTGACCCTGACTGCTAAACCGGAGGTCGTGGGTTCGATTCCCACCCAGGACAAATCTTTGTGTGATGAGCATAATCATTTGTTCTGTGTCTGGGTGTAATTTGTCTATAATATGTATGTGTTTAGAAATATATAAGTATGTTTATCAGTTGTCTGGTTGCCATAGCACAGGCTCTGCCTAGTTTGGGATCGGATAACCGGGTGTGAGTTGTCCCAAGATATTTTTATTATTATTCCAAAATAGATTGATTACGTGACATTTCGACAGCGCCCAATCATTTTTGACGTTGTGACAGTCGCCTTCGCCACGCTACCGCTGTCAGAATGTCACTTCTGTAGATCCTCAGGGCGAATAGTTTATGCTCTCTCGGACACCGCTACAGATTTACTAAATAACCTTTTGAACGCCAGAGCATAAACGCATCGGGGTACCCCCGACGCCAAGTCACAAATTCGCCGTATTTTTTGTCACATATTTGTGACATTTAGCGTACAGGGTAAGCTTTCGTTTGTCACATATATGTGACATTGGCGTTCAAAAGGTTAATAAATTCATTGTTATTTAACGGTTACTAACCCGGTCACATGCAGCGTATCATTTGAAAGTCGAATGACATGAAAACTTGCCAAAATACATACGTCATTCGAATTTCACGCACCTTTCTTTGTAATCAGCGTATCAAGTGAGATTGTAACGAAATTCATTTTATTAACATCTAAGACGAATCGATGAGTAAATTCTTCTATCAGATGCTCTAGAATAGATTTTCGCGTACTTAAAAAACGTTCAAAATTAATAGCTCAGTATTTGTCAAACTCTACTTTTGCCTAAAAATATATGTCACATTGAAATTGACATGTTTAAAATACTCAAAAATCCGCCCCTTAATTTAAAAAACGGCCAAAATATATCCAGTTTTTTTTAAAGTCCGAGAATTTAAATTATATCTGAAACTCGTCAGCGCATCGAAATTCGCATCCAAAAGCCTTTGTAACACTTAAATGGCACATTAAAATTAAATAATAAAAAAATAGCCACTCACCTAACACCATACCGGGTGTAGTCCACCGCCGCAGAGGGCCAAAAAACAGGTATACATAAATAAATCCGAACTGTCACTGTCACCGACTCGCTTCCATACTGTGAGGAACCTGGGGAAAAGTAGGAAACAGTCATCATACACTATGTTACAACAACAACACAATACAATTTAAAACATATAATTCGCATTTACAATTGTAATTTTTTTTTATGTCCTTTGACATGGCCCGAATTCGCCCTTGAATTTGATTAACCTTTTGAACGCCATTGTCACATATGTGTGACAAATGAAAGCTTACCCTGTACGCCAAACGTCACAAATATGTGACAAAAAAATACGGCGAAATTTTGGCTTGGCGTCGGGGGCACGCCGATGCGGTTATGCTCTGGCGTTCAAAAGGTTAAAAGAGAGTGATGTAATCCTTTTAGAAATTTAAAATTACCACTATTACACAGAATTTGGATGAAACCATCAAATTGAATACTACCCGTACTGCATGACATTGTTATTCCAAGAAAAGCAATAATCTTACATCTTATATATAAAATTCTCGTGTCACAATGTTAGTTACCATACTCCTCCGAAACGGCTTGACCGATTTTTATGAAATTTTATATGCATATTCAGTAGGTCTGAGATTCGGCTATTATCTATTTTTCATACCCCTAAATGATAAGGGTTGTCCACGCCTTTTAACATTTATTTTTTCGGCCAATTTTTTTTATATACATATGTAATTTGGCATTAAAAATACATACAACCCTAAATTTTCACCCTTCTATCATAAACCCCTATTTTTTAATAGTCATTTTAGTAATTTAATTATTTTTCATCCCGCTCGATAACTGATCAATTACCATTACCACTCGTTCTTGACTATTTATTAGAAATTTAAATACAATTAAAAAAATATTTTAGTGTCGGGAAGCCTATTTATTGAGGGAGGCTTTAGGCTATATAACATCACGCTACGACCAATAAGAACCGAACATTCATGAATAATGTGACGCAGACGAAGTTGCGTGGGTCAGCTAGTATTATATAATAATTATATTTTTAAACTATGATATCTTTTCTGCCAACTGATTTAACAATGCACGTTCATGTTATCTCTTCGCCACCCTTGGTTGCCTAGTAGATAAGGTTCGCCTTTGTACATATGTGTATACATATCAGACGTTTGTCACATTTTTACATGATATTTTTTTTTCAAAAGGTCATTTTTTAAGTTACTTAACATATCTTCCGGTTATTTTATTTTCTATACACACATTGTTTATTTTTTTTAAATATTTCTTAAAAACAAAAAAATATACTTATAAAAATCTTTTTAACAAAAAAATACTACCGACTTCTAAATACTATACGACTTCCAAATAATAAAAAAAAACACTACAAAGTATCAAATAACTTTAATTTCGGAAGTCTGTGAAACAACGAAAAACACCGACTTTCAAAAAGTAAGTAAACAGTAAGTCACAGGAAAGCAAAATCTTCAATTTCGTTTACTTGGTTGACGTATTTTTTCCAGCTATTTTGATTTAAGAACCAAACTGCTGGTATGATTTAGATGAAATTTCTATGGGACCAATCGGAAAGTATATCCTTTCACATAATATAAAAAAAAATCAAATCGGCTCATAAATGGCGGAGTTATGAGGTAACAAACATATCTAACAAAAAAAAAAAATATAGCCGAATTGAGAACCTCCTCCTTTTTATATTTTTTGAAGTCGTTTAAAAATAGGAGCCGTGTAGCGGCATCAATGCCACCACATTAAAAAGTAATTAAAATAAATAATTAAACTAAATAGGCAGTTATATGTGTTTGGTACACGTAACTGGCCTGTTGGTCGAGAGGTTAGTGACCCTGACTGCTAAACCGCAGGTCGTGGGTTCGATTCCCACCCAGGACAAATCTTTGTGTGATGGCATGATCATTTGTTCTGTGTCTGGGTGTAATTTGTCTATAATATGTATGTATTTAGAAATATATATGTATGTTTATCAGTTGTCTGGTTGCCATAGCACAGGCTCTGCCTAGTTTGGGATCGGATGACCGTGTGTGAGTTGTCTCAAGATATTATTATTATTATTATTATTAATTGGATTAGACGACTAGACAGAAAACCGAGTGGGGTTCCGGTTTTCCATACGAATGGTCGGATCCCTAAAAATCGGCTGCCCCATACATTTACTGAACAGCTATTTTTTACTGGGACTAGTAACATTACATGTTGCAAAAGGCTTCCTTTTATGAAGGTGAGCACTAAGGGCTTTTTGGAAATTCAACCCTTAAGGGGTTGTCAGGGTTAGAAATTTGTTCGAAAGTCACCGCGGCCCTGGAACGCAAAGGGCATTAGGAGGAACACGGGTGGGTTTTAGTCAGTAAGAGTCTGACACACCCTTCTGCTCCGCTCAGAGATGAACATTTGATGACTTCCCATCCTTAAAGTACTCAGCATAGGAAGGCAAAATCTCGTACTTAAAAACGTTAAAACTCAAATCACAATCATATCTCGACGAGAAATATAAATGTCAAAATTGGCATAATTGGGCTGGATTTGACAGATTGTGTCCTTAAAAATACGAGATTACCTTCTAGAAGACGGAATAGTATTAAAACCATAAAGTAACACTAAAGTACTTACACAGCAAAATTTTATACTTCTTCACCAGGTACTTAATATTTTTTTAAATACTGGTATTCAGCTGAATCCGGTTTGACTGGAAGCCGACCCTAATATAGTCGGGAAAAGTCTAGGTAGATGAATACTTTTTTTAAATCACTTATCACAAAAACTACTATTCAGCCTAACGTTTCAAATAAGACTACAGCAAAAAAAAATTAAAAATCTATGGCCACACAAAAAAAAGAACAATTTAAACTATTTTAAGAACGAACAAGATTTGTAATTTTAATAACTTCCGTTAGTAAAGATGTTGTTCAATTCAATGACAATAGGTTACTGATAAAAAAATCCGATTATATTTGATTGTATGCCTGTGGTGTTGATATTATCTATTTGGAACAAAGATTAAAAAAATACGACGTTTCAAAAAGTGAAGACATTAGTCAAATTTTTTTTTTGTTATTAGATATTATTGATAGGCTCGCGTTTGCCCACAATCTCACCTAGAAAGAAAGAAAGAAAGAAAGAACGAAAAAGTATTTAATTGCCACATAACGATATATCATTTATAAAGCCCTGGCTGGAGGCTTTAATATTATATTGAGGCCACCACAGGCAAGCTCGGTTAAGCAGTCGACAACCTAATAGGCTGAACTGCGAGACGCCACTCACAAAAAAAAAACGACATACCTACCCACATACATAATTCACCTGATGGAAAACGATGATGTGGTCAACGATGGAGCACGCTTGCCTAGAAGTAACCTATTCACTCTTGACTTAAAGACCCCCAGGTTGTAGCAATCAGGAAACACAGAGAGCAGAATATTCCTCATCTTAGGTGTAAGCACAATGAAAGTACACCCAAAACGTTTTGTGCGTATGAGTGGAAATTAAAGGCACATGAAAGATTACAGCTTTGGTATCTAGGATGTGAACGAATCTACAATACCGCAGGTCTGTAGCGGCATCTTTACCGCCAGATACAATCTAAAGACGTCATACAAATCCTACATCTCGGTATCAGAGCTTCCCATGTGATTTGAACATATACAACAGCCCAAATATCAACCATCAGGCAGTTGACTACCAGACGCAACACCGTCTGGTCGGAGGATCCTCCCTTTTCAATGGAGATTTGCGGGACGTATGAGCTGTAGTGATCAGTTGAATCAACAGCTAAGACTTCCTAGGACTAGTTACATAGGCAATCCCACCCATGTTACCGATCAACTTTATTATTATTTATTTATTTATTTTAGAACATGAAGGACATACAGCTAATAAAAATAAACAAGTAAAAAGGAAACCATAGTCACCAAAAAGCCAATTACAAATCCTCGCGTATAGACTTACAATACTAATTTATGGTGTGAGCACAAAACCACAGAACACACCGCTATAAATCTTTTATAAAAGCAGTCAAGACGACCATATTGGAATTTTGACGGTGTCAAGTTCGAAATCACCCATTTTGCCGACAAAAACCAAAATCCCAAAATAAATACGAACATGTTTTGCCCCTAATCTCTTGTAAAACAAGTTTGGAATCCTTGGCTATAGAAATACACACTTTGTAAAAAATTCAATTGTCTACCTATTTCGGTTCTTGAGATACAGCCCGCTGATAGACAGACGGACGGACGGACAGCGGCGGCTTAGTAATAGGGTTCCGTTTATTACCTTTTGGGTACAGAGGGGCTACTCTCTAAGCCCGAAGTCCGTAGTTTCGGGCTAAGTTGCGGGCGTATTCTACTCCGTATCACCCAATCATTAAGAATTCTTAATTTGGGTTCGGAACTAATCGTAAGTCCGTAGGTAATACGCCCGCAAATAAGCCCGAAACTACGGACTTCGGATTACGAGTGTAGCCCCTCTGAACCCTAAAAATGAACAGTAGAAAATCAAAGAAGAAACCTGTCTCAATATTTTTCTTTAGTTAATCTTCGTTGACTGATAAATGATAGTCATGTGTGTTCATAAGAATAGAACAGATTGAAAGCACGATAAGATAATGTACAAATGTTATTTATACTAGGAACTGCGCCTTGCTTCACCTTCTTTTCTTGGTGGAACAATGAGCGCGCAGCTTCATCCTTTTGATCTAAGCCTTTTGATATAATACAGGGTAAGGGAGAGGCCACACGATGTGGTGCGGCGTAATACATACAAAATAATGTCCATAGTATACCACATCGGCAGCGGCGACCTCTCGCGTCCGGCCCTGGTTAAATCCATGGTCCGGAGCGAGGAGGCTTGGGAAGCGGTCACCTCCTTCTGCGAAGCAGTAATGCTAGCGAAGGAGGAGGCGGGCCGCGCGAGGGACCGACGTTACAGAAGATGCCCAGGACGTCGGCCGTCGCAGGGCGATCCCCGGCCACCATAGGCGCGGGCCTGCGGTCGGCGACCGTTGGGTAGCTCGCTGTCCGATTACCACCAGGCCCATGGCGCGTCGTGTTCCACGCGAGCCTCAAAGAGATGTCAGCATAGGAGACGGGGCCAGCTAGGGCCAAAACCTGCCAGGGTTGCGGAATTTGTTCGAAAGAGTCACTGCGGCCATGGAACGCAAAGGGCTTTAGAAGGAACACGGATGGCTTTTAGTCAGTAAGGGTCTGCCACGTTCTTCCGCTCCACCCAGAGCGGAAGAAGTCATTAATTGATGATTAACCATCCCTAAAACAAAAAGAGATTGTGTGAGATTCGTGGCTCGAAAGAGTTACCGCGGCCCTGGAACGCAAAGGCATTTGTAGAAACACGGGTGGGTTTTAGTCAATAAGAGTCTGACACTCCCTTCCACAGAGCGGAAGAAGTCATTTCATGATTTCCCAGCCATAAAAAAGGCAGACTTTTAGTGCTTGTATACAGTTATCTATGGAAACTGTAGGCCCGTAAAACACAGGACTGATCCCTGCCACTGCCCTTAAACAGCAACACAGGGGCGTAGCAGACCGCGAAGGAGATGGCGAGATGACCTGGAGGGCTTCCTTTAGAATTGGAAGGAAGACGTGCAATATCGTGACCGTTGGAAGGGGTGGAGAGAGACACTTGCCCAGCAGTGGTATAATACGAGCTAGTCTATATAAAGAAAAATTAATCGCCAAATGTGTTGCTAAGCGCAAAACTCGAGAACGGCTGGACCGATTTGGCTAATTCTTTTTTGTTTTGTTCTTCCGATTACAGGGAAGGTCAAAAACAAAAAAGAAATACGTAGGTATGTAGGGTGATAGGTAGGTAGATAAGTAGGGTAGGGTAGGTTGACGGGAGTTGACGGGAGCGAAGCCACGGGCACAGCTTGTACCTAATATTATAATAATAAACCTCTGGAAGTCTTGATCCGACTGCAATTCCCGAATGACATAGTATACTTTTGGACGCCAGAAAAATGTAATTTTCCTTTAGGAAGTTACTTTTTCTGCCTTTATTTTGGTTGTCGACTGCTTAACCGGGCTTGCCTGTGGTGGCCTTAATATAATATTAAAGCCTCCAGCCAGGGCTTATAAAAAACTTACAAACTAAGCGACTACACGCTAAAAGCACCCCCTGTGGGGTACAGGCCTCGGCTTAGGGCGTCGCTGGGGGGAGGACAGCTAGGGACGGGCTGGTGAGAACTAGACTTTTTCTGCCACAGGAGTAGTAAGAAATAACTTGTTTCACATATTCTTGGACTTTGGACAAACTCGGAACACAAAAGATAAATTGTCATAAAATATAATCGCGATAAAACGTAGTATGACAAAAACCGACGATGAGACGAAAAATTTAAATAACTTCTACGTTTAACGTGAAATGTAGAATTTTAATGCAATTCATTCAATGCCTAAACAGAAACTGTTATCGTGTAATCAAAGGTTGAATCTCATATCGAAATACATGATTATGTATTTGACGATCACAATTATCTGTCATGTAAATTTTTCAGCAGATTCATTATAGAAATCAAGGCTCGGAACTGGTTAAAAAAATACCGGTTTATACCGGTTATTGCGGTTTTGCCCCGAACTCTTCTAAAGAACGTGAACGTTTTAAGAACTTTATTTAACCTAAATTTACCGGTTTATTCGACGAGCGGGCGTGTCGGTAGACGCGTTGCAACTTGTGAGTATACGTGCGGCGGCGGCGGGGCGTTTCTTTATCGTGTCGTGACTCTAAACTGTTTAATCCGAAAACACCTTTATGTAAAGACTCCTCCAAAAACCGGTTAATTCGAACGAAACCGGTAACGGTTTGAAAATGTAACCGGTATCCGCGCCTTGATAGAAATTATCAGTTTGTTATCCGCGGATTGCTCTCGTTTCCAATACTACAAGAAACGTGCATTTCCGCGGATACTGGAGTGTTTAACCTTTTGAACGCCATTGTCACGTATACATGACAAGCAAGCTCGTGCCCTGTACACCAAACGTCACAAATATGTTACAAAAAGTACGGCGATTTTGTGGCATGGCGTCGGGGCACGCCGATGCGTTTATGCTCTGGCGTTCAAAAGGTTAAGTGGCAAGGTACATTGTTTGCAAAACAGATAGTCGATGTGGTCGAAAGGTTCTGGAAGTCGGAAGACGAAGGCCTTCCAAAAGGTGGACCGATGATCTGGTGAAGGCCGAGGGTATCCGCTGGATGCGAGACATAGGATCGGTCGATGTGGCGACTCTCGGGGGAGGCATATGTCCAGGGGTGCTACTCTCTTAGCCCGAAGTCCGTAGTTTCGGACTTAGTTGCGGGCGTATTCTAGTCCGTGTCACCTAACCACTAAGAATGTCATTCATTCTTAGTTCGGGTTCAGAACTAATCGTAAGTCCGTAGGTGATACGGAGTAGAATACGCCCGCAACTTAGCCCGAAACTACGGACTTCGGGTTTAGAGAATAGCCCCCTAGCAGTGGACGTCCTTTAGCTGAAATGACGATGATGGGGTGCGATGCTAGCTGTACCAATTACTTCAGTAATTTTTAGTCAGTCATTTGAGGAGATTTCCAACTCATGAGGTCATGTCTTTCTAGGTCTGCCGCGTTGCCGTATCCTGGCTTTTGGGATCCACTGAGTGAAATTAGTATTCGCCATGGCGTTTCGTAACAATCAGCCGAATGACGTCCACTGCTGGACCTAGGCCTTCCTCAAACGGGAACCACGCTTAGCAGGCGGGTTGGCGATCGCAGTGTAGCTGTTGCAATGCACAGAGAATGCGGCTGCCCATTCTCTGGTGAGTCCCTTAGTCGCCTCTTACGACACCCACGGGAAGCGATGGGATGGTGCTATTCTTTTACGTCTGACACCATACAGAATCCAGTCAGTCACTGGGTACCTAACTGTACGATTCCCCTTTTTTATGGGAAATCATCAAATGACTTCTGCTCTGGGCGGAGCGGAAGGGAGTGTCAGACTCTTACTGACGAAAACCCACCCGTGTTCCTCCTAATGCCCTTTGCGTTACAAGGCCGCGGTGACTGTTTCGATCAAATTCCGCATCCCTGGCAGGCACTGGCCCTGGCGGGCCCGTCTATTTTGCTGACATCTCTTTGAGGCGTGCGTGGAACACAACGCGCCTTCGATCCAGGGCCTATGGACACCTGCAATACCAGAGAAATTGTGGTCCATGCCCTTTTCTTTTGGATGAGAAATCATTGAATGTCTGCTTCCGCTCTGGGCACATTAGGAGGGAGTGTCAGACTCTTACTGATTAAAACCCACCCGTGTTCCTTCAAATGCCCTTTGCGTTCTAGGGACGCGGTAACTCTTTCGAACAATTCTTCAACCCAGGAATACGATACCCCTTGGAAGTCTGGTGTCAGATTTTCTGGCTTCACTAGTGTTACAATATATAAAAATAAAATAATGGATCTATTAACGCTGTCAGTACTTTTATCAAGGTGAAAGATAAGATAAACGAATCATGATTGATAATCTGACCCTTTAAAAATAAGGTTAGTGCTATCAACGTTTATATAACTGATTACAATAATAACGTAAAATAAATAAAAAAGGTATTTGTAATGTAGCTCTTATCTAAGCAGCTATAGTGTAGCAGTATTTGATAAGAAAAATAAATATTTAGAAAGAAAAAAACAGTGGGTTGCACTCCGGGAGTGCCGGCAGAAGTGAAAACATGAACATTAACGTTGTGCATTTTTGATATTTAGGAATGGTTAATAATTTCGCACGAATTGCTTTAATTATCAGTATAAAAGTACTATCATTTATGTGGTAAAATACAATATTCATTTATTGCGCTATCGTACACAAACAAGTCAATTTATATTACATTAAAAATTTAACACTTCAGAACTTTCCCTCCGTCTTAAGAATTTTCGATCAGGTCATGTGTCCTGACGCGAGTTAAACATTTTTTACCCATCCCGAAAAGTGCACAACGCCTCTAATGAAGTTTTCACTTCAAAAATCACGTCATTATTCGATTTTGCTTGCACAATATTATAAAATTCATCAGCAGTGTCGCCCAGTTTCTGGGACTTGAATTACCTATCCCATCAACATTACCGAGCATTTTTAAACGACTTCAAAAAAAGGAGGAGGTTATTATGTTCGACTGTGTATTTTTTTTTATGTATGTATGTTCACCGATTTCTCCCCCATTTGTGGACAGATTCTCAAAATTATTATTTTATTTGAAAGAGCATACTCCTGAGGTGGTCCCATTGGCACTAAGTCAGGATCTGATGATGGAATCCCAGGGAAATCGAGGGCAAATTTTTAAAGGTATAAACAATATTTTTCATAAACTTTCTAACGCAATTCAGATAATTGTGCCTGGTATTCAACATCTCATCTTGCTGGACTGATGATGGAATGTATAAGTCAGGATCTGATGCTGGGATCCCAGGAAAAATGTTAGATCAGCGATATTTTCGCCAATTGTCAACCGATTTGGATGATTATTTTGTTATTTGGAAGAGTATTTTTACAAACTGGTCCCGTTTCAATTTGGTGAGATCTGATGAGGAAGGCAACGGAACTCTTCAATAAATGGTAGCAACTCACCCGTGATTGTTGAAATCGTCTATTTATTGATTACACCAGTTCATTACATAACATTACGCCGGTACGCTGTGAAGGGGTACGCATATGCAAAAAAGTAAATCTGAATTAACTATATCTATTCGGGTATAACTTTATTGTTTATTAACCGATCTTGATGATTCTTTTTCCCATTCAACAAACGTGATTTGTTTGCCGTTTTTATAGATAACTAGTGACCTGCCCCGGCTTCGTCCGGATGTATTTTTTTTTCATAAAAACCTTCTCTTGACAGTAACAAACACAACAAAAAAAAAGAATTAGCGAAATGGGTCCAACCGTTCACGCGTGATGCCGTGACCAAGGGAAATAGGGTTTCATTTTTATATATTTAGATGGTACGGAACCCTTCGACTCGTACTGGGCCGGTTTTTTTTCTTTTATTTTTTTAAGTTTTCGAGTGTCAGACTCTTACTGACTAAAACCCACCCGTGTTTCTCCAAATGCCCTTTGCGTTCCAGAGCCGCGGTAACTCTTTCGAACAAATCCCGCAACGGCACCAACAGCTTAACATGCTTTCCGTGGCACGGAGAAGTCTCGGTGTAATGGATGGTCACCCATCCAGGGAAGACGTCGAACCTTGACCTTGAAGATCGTCCCATCATTATCAGCCTATAGCAGTCCACCGCTGGACATAGGCCTCTATTAGTGCACGCCATTCAACTCGATTTTCGGCAACTCTCATCCAGCTGATACCAGCCACCCTGCGATGATCGTCGCTCCACCTAGCATAAGGGCGTCCCACCTTACGTTTGCCGACTTGCACGGCTGTTATTATTAAGACACGAGCTCCTAACGTAAATCGTAAGACCCGACTCCCGAGGCAAAAAAAAAGTCTAAACGGGATTTTTCATTGGGTACTTTTCAGTGACAGCTTGGAGCTTGAAAGAAGTGCATCAGAAAGCACGCTAAGCCGTTGGTCCTGTGGCCTAAGTGCGAGTTTAAGAACGTTCTCGATCGCGTTAGCGTAAACGTTCGCTTATGTCAAATTGTATGGGAATTTAAAAGTTTTCTGTGAGTGTCACAAGATACATTACAATTGACGTTTACGCTTACGCGATCGAGGACGTTAAAAAACTCGCAGTAAGCATACTGATCTCTCTCTGGTCGTGTCGGATGCCGTCCCTGAGGACTATGAGAGTAAAGGTGTAGCGACATCAATGCCGCCACATGAAAAATAAAAGAAGCACGGCAACAAAACGAACCGCAGTGCCATCTACGACGAACTAACAACGAAATCCTGCATCGCGCAAGCAAAGTTCTCCGTGCGATTTGAACATATACAACAGTCCGAATATTAACTATCGGGCAGTTGCCCACCAGACACAACAACCGTCTGGTCGGAGGATCCTCCCATTTTCAGTGGCGGGAATGCACCTGTGTTTGCGCACACACTTGTGCACTATAATATCTCCTGCGTGCATGACTAATCTCAGTTGTGATTGGCCACCGTGATCGAAATTCGGTGTTTATTGTAATGACGTTTTCGAAACGTAAATTATCGCTAAATCTATGTAACAAATTGTCAAAGGCACGTTAAACCACTGTTATTGGGACTGGCCACTGGGACTGGCCTGTTGGTCGAGTTGTTAGTGACCCTGACTGCTAAACCGGAGGTGTAATTTGTCTATAATATGTATGTATTTAGAATTATATAAGTATGTTTATAAGCTGTCTGGTTGCCATATCACAGGCTCTGCCTAGTTTGGGATCGGATGACCGTGTGTGAGTTGTCCCAAGATATAATTATTATTATTGTTTGAATGACACATAATCTCACGTCAGCAGCCAATCAGTTGACACGCGCTTGACAATTTCTCACATTCAAATTGCGTTCTAGAACCGGGTGTGTCTGTCTGCTCATTAGTGCCTTTATAACTCGAGAACCACTTATTCAATTTACGCTATTCTTGTTCTAATAATGGATATGATTCTCTGGCTAGATTTTATTAGGTACTTTAACCTTTTGAACGCCACACCATAAACGTACTTTTTGTCACGTATTTGTGACGTTTGGCGTGCAGGGCACGCGCTTGCTTGTCACCTATACGTGACAGTGGCGTTCAAAAGGTTAATAATAATACCATATAATTTGTTTGTACAGTTATGATATCAAAAATAGTATTTGCGTTTTATTTTTTCACAAGCTTTTTCCCGACTTCGTACGCGCATATCCCGTTTTTTTCCGTTCCCGTAGGAATTTCCTGTTCCCGTATAGCAGTCCTCATGAATGTGGCTATCATATACAAAAAGAATTGTCTAAATGCGACTGGCAGTTCCCGAGATTAGCGCGTTCAAACAAACAAACTCTTCAGCTTTATTATATTATATAAGTATATAGATTTTTTTTGGAAAATCCAATGGAAATACCCTGTGAACAACCAGGGCAGGTTATTTAATATTTTTTTCTGGTGTTCTACTGTTATTTTTGCTACAAGTTTTCGAGATTATGAGCAAAGGACTAGTAATTTTTGTAATTATTAGCCCAAAAAATTGTCAAAATATATAAGTTCTAAAAAAACACTTTTTCCTATAATAACTGTGATATTTACTGGCGTAAAAGCTACACGCTGAAATTTTAATGGTTGTTTTCTATCGGCAGAACGATTAGCCATCAGTAGGTAGTACTACTAATGGTTCAGTAGTACTACTAATGGTTCAGTAGTACTACTAATGGTTAAACTTAAAAAAAAGTTTTTGTTATCAAATAATTTAAAACAATAAACTCGAAAGCGTGAGAAGCAATAGTAACTCACTAGACGTGACGTAGGTACCACTCAAAACACGCACGCGCCGCCGCTCTGACGACAAAGCGATTCAAAGTGTTCAGTGCAAAATAAGCTTTCGCGCGTAGTAATACGGCATTAACTTGCCTGTAAGCACGCGGCAAGTGAGGCCCCGCGCATTGCGCGCGGTATCATTTTATGTTATACCTATCCTTTGCGCGAAACTATCGCGATTTATAACTATTTGTGCGAAGTGGCTTTCGAGTTTTGTTTACTTATCACAATTGAATTTCTGCAATTTCTTGATTTTAAAATTATTATTTTTCATAAATTGATTGTGTTACCAAGACAAACACATTTCGCTGAGGAAAAACAACCATTAAAATTTCAGCTTGTATAGTTATTACTATTATTTTTTTAAACAACTTTATAGCAACAAAATACTGAAGATAGCATTTATAAAACTTGTATACTTAACTGCACAGGGAAAGGCTCTATCAATGTGGTTCCATAGTGAAAAATGAAGGGAATAAAGTATTCTTTCAGAAGATGTCTTTTTTATTCCAAACAAGAGAAGCAATGATGGCAAAATCTACTTTAAAATATATTTTTTCTCACGGATCTGAAAGATCCACCAATGTTAAATTGACAGATAAGTGTGATTTTTCGCTAACAAATAGTAAATAAGTCAATGATATTTATTTATGTTCTGCCTTGTTAGGTAAGAGATAAGTCATCATTTAGATATTTTTAACTTTATCTATGATTATTTGGGAGAAGGATTAGTGCTTCGAAAAACAATTAAAGCCTATGATAGTATAGAGAACTAAGCTTTTGGTAAACATTAATAAATTAAAGAGCTACTTTAAAATAAGAAAACAGCAAGCAACAATATGTCCAAATAAAATTATGAATCAGGTAATTTTGCTGATACCATCATACCACTAAAACAAAAATGGCTTGAACATTTTCACCACCCATAAAAGTCAAATAAAAAGTTACAAGCAAGGTCTATGACCATCTACCTGAACATTTCAGGAACTTATGAACAGGCCAAGGTAATATTCATTCATCCTTACAACTTTAATATGTTGAGCATAAAATATCTTTAATAAATTGCAGAACAGAGCTCAAAGTACCAAGTAATTACTAAACTACTATGGTTAAAAACCAGTTTTGCAACTTCTTACTTTACAAATAACAGAGACAAACAATGTTTTGAGTCAACGTCATGTCGTAATATACCCATAAAAAACGACCACCGAGATTTAAAGCCCTGAAACTTCATTTAACAGCGGAATTTGCACTAAATAGATGATACTACAACATTAGGTGTTTCGTGACCAACCAAATCACATCAAATCAGATGTGACTTTCATCGATAACTTTGTTGATATTTGTTTCAAAAACTTACCGGCAGAGAGTAATAGATTGTGTCCTCGGTTCACTTGTAACAATTTATTACTAAAACAACGTGGAAAATTGGGAAAATACCGTTTCACAATACAATAAGAACGCTGCACGAACGTAGGCACACAGATAAAAAATGGCCCAAAATTGCGGAATGTCCGAAAAGAATTTGTTGACGTTTCTCTGTGATGTTGCTAGCAAAGGATAAATAAACACTTACTAAAAAAATGTGTTTCTTTATCAACCATTGTTAACATCTATGTATATTTATGTTTTTTCAATGCTTTTCTGAACAATAACTCTTTAAAAACAAAATGGTTCTTAATTAAAATTACAACAAACGCACTGGGTGTCGTGTGTACGCTTTCGAATTTGAATGTTATCATGTCATCATTTCGGGGACGTAATAACGTTCTATCTTTCTACTATAGAACTGAATAAATTCTACGAACCTAAATTACCCGAATAAATTGTTGTTTCGGTTCTTACTAGAGATGTGTCCCTCACTCATGAGGTGCCTCGTTTGAGGTACTCGTGATCGCAAATTGAAAGAGTTACTCGAATTTCAACATTGAACCACCTCACTCGTTCACGCGTCCTCACTTAAAAATTGACATTGACATTATTGACGCGAGTACTCGCGAATGAGTATTGAGTGAGCTGACTTAGTGAGCGAATGAAAATGAACCGATTTATTTCATAATCGTACAGAATTTATAGAATGAGTAAGATGAGGTCTCGAAATTTTGAAAACACAGAAAACAATATGATTTTGGTACGTTTAGAACGTTAACTATGAACTCTAAAAACATTGGCATTAGATTGGTAATCAAGTGTCATTGATTCGTATATTTTGGCGGTAAAAATTTATGAGCGAGAGAAAATTATGTGTGTGAGGGAGCGAGGTGAATACGCCGACGTACGACTCCTCGCCTCAAATGAGGGGTACCTCATGAGGACCTCGCGAAGTAAAATGAGGTACTCCCTCAACCTCATACAAAAATGATGAGTTACCCATCACTAGTTCTTACACCTTATAGATTGTGTAAGTGATTGTAAAAAGATTACGATCACGATCCTGGATATTTTGTTATTTGGCAATCATTATGTAAAATAAAATCTTTTCATGCTGTGGATTATTTCACACTGGTATCTAGTGATGGGTAACTCATCATTTTTGTATGAGGTTGAGGGAGTACCTCATTTTACTTCGCGAGGTCCTCATGAGGTACCCCTCATTTGAGGCGAGGAGTCGTACGTCGGCGTATTCACCTCGCTCCCTCACACACATAATTTTCTCTCGCTCATAAATTTTTACCGCCAAAATATACGAATCAATGACACTTGATTACCAATCTAATGCCAATGTTTTTAGAGTTCATAGTTAACGTTCTAAACGTACCAAAATCATATTGTTTTCTGTGTTTTCAAAATTTCGAGACCTCATCTTACTCATTCTATAAATTCTGTACGATTATGAAATAAATCGGTTCATTTTCATTCGCTCACTAAGTCAGCTCACTCAATACTCATTCGCGAGTACTCGCGTCAATAATGTCAATGTCAATTTTTAAGTGAGGACGCGTGAACGAGTGAGGTGGTTCAATGTTGAAATTCGAGTAACTCTTTCAATTTGCGATCACGAGTACCTCAAACGAGGCACCTCATGAGTGAGGGACACATCTCTACTGGTATCCCAAAACGTCAAAATTTTTCGCACGCCATTGTGTGCGGAAGTCACCCATTTTTAAATCACAAAAATCGCAGTTTTATACCAACAAAAATCAAAATTTAACCGTCAAAATAGATTTGTTAATAAATAATGGGTCTACCAGGTTGCGGAATACCGGAGGGTGACCTTCCTCAGTGCTGGTCTGACGACGTTCGTATGAACGCGCTATTCGCACCTTTTCGTTTGAAGACAGCAAATCCAGAATCCTGGGATATGAAGATGAAATTCTGGTCGGATATGCTGCGACAGTGGTGTAGGAGTCGGAAGGATCCTATAGTGTCTGCTGCGGACGCGAAGACTACGTTCAATCGAAGAGGACGTACCCCTGCATGCATGGACATCGTGGTTGAAGAAATGTTTCGGTAAGCCTGTGTTTTTTTTTGTAATTCTTTTTTTGTAAAATTTGCAGCCTGTATTATTTCTCTATGCTCGATTTCGATCCCGATTCCCACGTTTTCGTGGCATTTTCATGCACAATGTAAAATGTAAACAAAGACAGTTGAAACAAATCTTAAATTATGGTAATTTTATTTCTAATTATTATGCCTGTTGTACGAATTCACAAAGCTTAAGCTTTAATTCTATTTGTAAATGACGCAAATAATCGTGACTATGATTGCATTATGATCCTTTTACTGAAGATAACAAAATGCTTTATTTGCAGTGGCCATCTTCTAGCAGTCAAATTGATTCTTGGTTCAAATCCCTAAATGGTTCTGTGGTAGCAAGCATTATCTCTGATAGTGTTGTCCTGTGTTGGATTCCCGGAATAGAATTTTTTTATTGAGTTCTGCCAATATGTCATTCTGTTTTTTTTTTTTTTATTGATGATCAAAATATATCACAGAGTATCAAATATGCATGCTAAAAACCACAGAAGCCTTTGAAGGCTTATATATGGGTAGTGAGTTCGGAATAATTATTTCTAAGACTATTAATTAATACTAAGAAACAGATGATAAGTTTGTGAGTTATACATTCTATTAATGCTTTTAAGTGCCTAATATAGCACAAATAAAGATGGTAGTGAGTATATCAAACTAAAGTGTATACTCATAATGTTTTATTTGCATGAAATACTTTTTTTAAATTTACTTTTTGCTATTTTAGGGTTGCAGAGGTATTTATTTTGTATGTCCACAGTATCAGCACTGAGTATGAATCTGTGCTCAGTGTTGCCAATAGGCTTCTTAATTCTCATGTTGCTTATAATTTTTGTAACATACTAGTTTTGCCAAGCATGTTAAGCCGTTGGTCCCGGCTGTCATTTGTAAATCTTTGGCAGTTGTTACGGATAGTCAGAAGCCAGAAAATCTGACACCAGTCTTACCAATGAGTACCGTGTTACCCAGATAATGGGTTGTGGAGGTCTGGTAGGCAGCCGCTTCACTTAAAATACTGGTATTCAGCTAAATCCGGTTTGACTGGAAGCTGTCCCCAATATAGTTGGGAAAAGGCTAGGCAGATGATGACTAGTTTTGCCAGTAGATTTGTCCATGTAAGAAGTTATCCCACGAGAATGTACAACCGAGGGATCTGACATAATTATTTTAAACCTTGACCTGGAGTACCAGGCCATAATTTGCTTGTCTTCAAAATTTTATCAAAGTAATAGCATGATTAATTAAAAATGTCACTTACTTTCAAATTATCAAATCGAATCATTTATTTCTTTGCAAACATGGCCATGCAAAGGATTACGATTTCACATAAAAATTAAAAATAAGTGGCAGATCCTTGGAATTACAATATACATATAAAAAAAATTAAATGTATAATTATATATATATTATTAGGAGTTGTATTGATGAAATGTGGGCCTACTTCTCAATAAAATCTATACATAATTGCTTAGCAACCACCACTCATGTTATAAATTGACAGTTTTCACTTTTAAATGCCATTGTATAGAATACTCCTAAACGTATTTGATTTGACTCTTCAATTCAATTTTTAAGGTTATGGCTCCATCAATCAACATTTGATGATTTTGCCAATCAAAATCAAAAGTCATTTATGTAAATTAGGCTGAGTGCCAGCACTTTTTGAATGTCAAAGTTCTACATAAAGACAATCCCCCAATGCTCGTCACCACTTCCTAGTGTTTTAGCTGAGAAGAAGAAGTGGCGCAACAAACTCCCCAGCAACACATCTGTCTGTTAAGTTATAAAAACATGAATTTATATAGCAGTATGCAAAGTTACTTAGTTAGTTTAGTATAAATGACACAGAAAATTATATGTCTAATATGTAAATAAAATTTTATGATATTAATTGACACTTGTTAGCTAGCACACTCCGTTATGCCATCAAAAACAATGTCAAGGTACGAAATGGCAATGGTTAGTTCTCAATTACATTACGTTTTTGAAGACTATTGGTCACTTTTTGTAGCAATGTCATCCATTAATACTCTCAATAAATTACACTTTAGGATCAACAAAAGCTAGGCCAATATTCTAATAGTTGCCCTGCACCCAGTACATTGATAATAATAAATTAGGTATTCAGTTATTTTTCACTCTACTGTAAAGTTAATCGAAATGTTTTGAGCAGTGTTGTGTGCTAAGCAACGCTGTCTTCAGCTGTAATGTAGCATCATAATATATTGTATAACAATATATGTTACCGGGAAATTACAAACGCCGTAAGATCGTAAAACATCGCGTGAAATGGTAAATTATATTTTCTTAATAAGGCACGGATATATTGGAAACTATTGAATTTGGATGGAATTTATTGTATACAAAACGATTTTTTCATAATATTTCGAGAAATTATAATCTATTAAAGATTTATTACAATCTTACCGAGTCTGCAATTTTCCAGTGAGATATATATAAAAATCTTCTGTTACTGACTAAATGAGTGACTGACAGGCAATACACAACCGAAACTACTGGTTGTAGAACGCTGAAATTTGGCATGTTTAATCAAAATGTCTTGAGCACTAAGAGGATTTCCCGATATTTCAACGGGAACGGGCATAAACAGGATATGAAGTCACAGACTAAAGCATGTCTGGTCATAGTGTATAATAAGTGGATCATTATCATTCTCTTACCCATAATTTATTTTGAGTTGGCATAAAATTTAATTCTTCCATACTTCTAGTGCTAACTGGGTACTATGGCAAAATGCTCTACCAGCTATCCTCTATAAGGAAGAACAAAACCAGAAGTAAATCGTAAATCCTACTACTATTATAAAGGCGAAAGTTTGTAAGTATGGATGTATGTATGGATGTTTGTTACTCTTTCACGTAAAAACTACTGAATGGATTTTGATGAAATTTGGCACAGAGGTAGATTATAGTCTGGAATAACACATAGGATACTTTTTATCCCGGGAATATGTTCCCTTGGGATAATTTTCGACAATCACGCGGGCGGAGCCGCGGGCGGCAACTAGTTAAAAATATTTATTAGCATACACATACCTAACTAATATGCCAAGGTCAGTCAAAAAGCTGTTTTAATAGTTTTTTTATCTGACAACTAAATATTACTACGTACATATCAGCTGGTATGGATTTAGGGAAAACCCAATTATTTATTGATAATTAGCTGCCGCCCGCGAGATAGCTGACGCCCGCATGAATGTCGAAAATTATCCCAAGGGAACATATTCCCGCGATAAAAACTATCCTATGTCCTTTCCCGGGACTCAAACAGTCTCTATACCAAATTTCATCTAAATCGGTCCAGCCGTTTGCGCGTGAAGAAGTAACAAACATAAACACACACACTCACAAACTTTCGCCTTTATAATATTTGTGTTGATGTGATGTGATGTTATCTGAACGCTCTTTTAATTTAGAATTTTGATGTAGAAATAATGGCGAAATAATAACAGCCGCACGAGTCAATCACCAAAGTTAAGCAACACTTGCCGAGGTCCGGCATGTGGATGGGTTACCATCTTAACATACCGAGACTCTTCCGTGACTCGGAAAGCGTGGCACTGATACTAATGAGCCATTTTGAAAAAATAAAACAGATTTTATCTCTGTCATCTATGACCTAGACTAGAGTCAAGAGCAAATTCATCTCAAATAAATAAAAAAAAAGATAATAGTTAAGATTATAGTTTAGTCTATTACCAAAAGTTTGACTCTATTGTACATAAAGTCCAAATAAATAAATTACAGGAAAACCGATAAGAGGTCTGAAGTGTTAAAATAATAATAGCGTTTATTCAAAATGTTTGTTTACAATATTTGCTTAACCTAATATTTCCTGCTCTCCAGTTTCTTTTTTATCTCTTTATTTATTTATTAGGGACATTTGTAATCGCAATGCGTATCAAAGTCAAAACGTTTATTTCAATAAGGCCACTAAATGGTACTTTTGAATGTCATCATTTACAGTTCAGTAAAATAATAATATTACTTTAATAAAGTGACTCTACTGTCCATTCGGAAAGGTAGATTCTTATGGAGAAGAACTAAACTCTGGAATATGCTACCCCTTGACATCAAGAAGGCGGAGTCAAAATTTTCCTTTAAGCGTAAAATCCGAAAACACTACTTAAAAGCTTGTCATTCTTAGTTGTTCTTCGTCATGATTACTATGAATTCTCTTAATCGGTATGATTATTATATATCATATTTATTAGTTTATTATTTTAGCATATATATGTATTTTATTAGTATTATATATATTATCTGTATATTCTTTCCGAATTGTTAAAATTCAATTTTGAATCTTATTTTTATTTATTGTACACCTACCACAGTATAGTCTTTATAACCCAAAGGTTGACTGGTAGAGAATGCCTTGATGCATTAAGTCCGCCCATGTACCACTATTGTACATAAAGTTTAAATAAATAAATAAATAAGAACAGACAAAAAACTCCATAGTTACTCTTTTCAAATAATGATTTTACAAAATTTGGTATACAAAAATTAATTTAATATTATTTATGTCAGGACGATGCACCCAAAATATGCTACTTATAAGAACAAAGTATTACCGGCAGAGGTTAACTTATTCTATGTCAGTCCCACTGTACCCTAAACACATATTATAGTAGGCGCCAGATAAATGTGGAATAAAGTATATTGACCTTTCCCTAATAACTGTTCATAGGTACCTGAACAATTAAATATGAATCGTTTTTCATTATTAGACAATGTTAAGGATCACGAGAGATGATGATTCGGGACAGCTTTGTGTTATTAATTCCGTTTTTCAAATTAAAAATGTCAATAATTGTAGGTGGGTCAATGACCGTTATTCCACGATTATCTGGCGCCTACTATAGTCATATCAGTTTCAGTTTCATTTATTTGCAAATACATGTGTACATAATATATACATGGTATTATTATTGGTGTCTTAAGGTAGGTATTATATTGGCTCAACATGTTTGACCATGGCTGGTGTGCAAATTAATAATAATATCTAATAATATCCAAATTAAAAATACAAAACAAAAACACAATAAACAAATCAACAATAAACATTAATAATATTAAATTAAAAAATAGGTCAATAGCTATGTGATTCAAAAAGGTATCTTCATAACGATTTTTTTTTTAGCTGGGCCATTAACCTAAACTGACTCTTTGCATCATGGCCATTTGGTTGAGCCAAGATTTTATTAAATGTGCCTACTTCAAGTCTGTTCAACCTCAAGGCCCTAACCAAATCGTTTCTCCCAGCACTCTCTAGTTTGTTTGCCCTCTCCCAGCTGTCTCCACCAACTCCTATTCCTGGCTGTCCTAGTCCACAATCGTCCTGCTATTGTCTTGATTTCATCAGCACTGGGTAGTGTAAAAATAACATGTTACGAAAATTAGATTCGTTCGGAACCTTTTGCACACGAGTCCGACTCACACTTGGCCAGTTTTTAAAGAGAAAACTTCTTTAGCGGGTTGTGCACTTTTTGGGATGTGGAAATTATTCCCTAACCATTCCAAAATATCAAAAATACACAACGTTGACAAGTAATTTCACTTCTGCCGCTTTTCGCTTCTTCTCCTCCACAGCAATGGCGACCTGAGCCCGCTCTCCAAATACCAGCAGATCCTTCACAACGGCCCTGAAGGTTGGGTCAAATGGGGCGCCCGGCTGGCTTTCAGACCAGCCGCCTTCGCCCTTACAGCGGTGGCGTCTTTCATGCCAACGAGACAGGCATTGGACAATGATGGACTGCCGAAAGCTAGCATTGATTCGACGCAGCGATTTGTATTGGAGTCTGCTGTTAAAGTAAGTTTCATTGTCTTAAAAATAATGTGAAAAATATCAACTGCCCCATACAGATAGCAGCTGATTTTTGTCGCGATTTCGGGTTAATCCCATAGTAAAAGTTATTTATAATGATGTGAACAATGACCCCTTTAGAGATTAGAGATATGGAATACATCAGAGAGATACAAACGGATTCTTATGTAATTTTTTCGGGTGGCAAATAACCGAGAGTCTGGAATTAATGTCCTATTGCTAGCCAGTCCCAAGATCTAAAACGCATGGACTTGAAATCCTTTGCCTGTTATGAATAATTGCTTATTTTGACCAAAAAATATTTGGGCTTATTCATTACTAGCGGACGTCACGCGGTTTGACCCGTGTAGTTCCCGTTTCCGTGGGAGTACGGGTATAAAATATAGCCTATGTTACCCGCTGATAATGTAGCTATAAATTGCTGAAAGAACTTGTCAAATCGGTCCAGTAGTTTTTAAGTTTATTCGTTACATACAAAAATACAAATCTTTCCTCTATGTAATATTAGTATAGAAAAAAATCTAACCAACAGTTCAATTCATATGGTTAGAATTTTTCAACACTTCACCCCAGCCTTTATGGACCCATCCACACGATACTTTCATAAGGTGGGTACTCACCTAGCCGTGTAGCATGTAACGTATCTGATATGGTATCAAGTGAGCACGTTGGCACGAGCCTGCTGCGAGCCGCTCGCGAGCGGAGCGCAGTAAGCTCGCAGTGACCCGCCGAGTGGCGGTTTCACTGCGAACACAATGACGGCTCGCAGTGTGCGCGTGGACGGATCCGGGAGCTCGTAGTGCCATACGCGGTGACCGTGGACGAGCCGTACCCACTTGCAAGTTGATACCGTATCAGATAAGTTACATGCTACACGGCTAGGTGAGTACCCACCTATACAGAATCCGTAAACTTCTATAGAATTTTGGCTGCGCAACAAAGTCTATATCCCGTGAACCCACTATAACACTCAATACATATCTTTCAGGAACAAGCCACAGAACTCCTTCAAAACTTCCCCCCTGGTGTGGAACGCATGGGCACCATCGAGGAACTGCTCCGGAACTGCTTGTGGACACAAGGACGCGAGACATTTGAGCTGCTGCTGGGCTACCTGGTGTCTGTCGGACAAGCTGTCAAAAAGGGCGATGTCGTCAAGTTAGGTGAGTAGTATGGTCACACTTGAGTAACTACGAGTGGACACACGGATGCGAGACTTGAGTTACTGCGAGTGGACACACGGATGCGAGACTTGAGTTACTGCGAGTGGACACACGGATGCGAGACGTTTGAGCATAGGCGTACCTAGCATTTGCTAAACAACAAGTTTGCTTATCTAAGCAAACTTGATTTGTATTAGAAAAAAAATGTGCATAAGCAGGCGCGAGCGAAACGAGCTCCAAAATGTTTGCACCCGTCTATGCCTTTGGCATAATTATTTAATTTACACAGTACAATTTTGTAAAGAGAATGTAGTATGCCAGAGCGACGGTAGGGACCTCGAACATTTTGGCATTTTCTGTAGCAACTACACATAGATAACTATTTAATATAATTAAAGTTACATGTGAAACAATAACGAAAAAAAAAAATTTCACTGCTCTACAAACGTATTTGCTTCAAGTTAGGGCAGAAGGTGGGGCAGGTGCCTCACCTTGCCCCTCCGTGGATACGCCCATTGATGGATTAAGGCAAATCACAACTGCTAGTAATTTACTAATTATCTTTATTTTATAGTTAGGGTGGAAAAACATACGGTCACTACGATGATAATAAAACATAATCTTATATTATGTTTGGAATAAACTTTACTTTTTCTGTCTTTTCAGATTGATATTCATAGTTTTATATAATGTAGAAGCAATTTTTATTTCAAGTTCTATTCAAAATTCAAAAGTCATTTATTCAAATTAGGCTGAGTGCCAGCACTTTTTGAACGTCAAAGTTCTACATAAAGACAGTCCCCCAAAACGCCCGCCCGTCACCACTTCCTAGTGTTTCTATAAATGTTAATGTTATAATTCTATAAATGTGAGAACCATGGACCATTATGTTAATAGATAGTTTCCTTGTTTGACATGAAATAGCGGGAGCAGTTGAGGGTGTGTCATGCTCACTCCAATGTCTCGCTGATGGTGGCGCGTGTATCGGATCATTCAGTTCCCTTCAAAATGGTTGAGCTGAATGAGTCATATTCGTGAACGGGCGCCGTCAGTGGAGACTGGTCATCCCTTGGTTGCCACTGCCTCATTGTAATATTTCATACTATACATTGTTTTTTTCTTTCTTTACATTGTTCTCATATATACAGGGTGTCCCAAAACTCAACGTCAAGCCGAAACGGGGTGACAGGATTGATCATAACCATCACGAGAAAAATCTGAAAAAAAATCTATCCCATGCAGTTTGAAAATTATGGGCATTTTAAGAAAAACCTAGAAATTTGATCAAACTGTACCATTTTTCGGTTATTGTGGTTATTATTTTTTATTTTTGTTCATTTGAACTTTAGAAACGTAATCCTAAATAACATTTCTAGAATCCCAATAAAAAATAATGACACAATTGCCTCAAGTTCCCGAGAATTGAGACTATTTGTTAAACTACGAATTTAAAATTTTCAAGATTCGTCGACTTTGACAGGCCCTCCTATAAAAAAAATGTACTAGAGTGCCTTGGCAAGTGGCATTAAAAGTTGGCGCATTTAATCAGAATTCTAAAATGGTACAATACTTGTTAGTTCCATACAATAGAAAAGAGTAAAAAAATTAAAACCTCAAGTAACCCGATTTTTGCTATCAGATTTTACTCAGTTAAAATGTTTTTAATTCGCACAAGCTCTAGGTAGGTTCTTAATTTTAAGGCAAAATGATGAGAGAGATGGATAATGGGTATGTTTGCCATGAGTGAGCGAGACAGATAGTGACGCCATGCATTGAGACGGAGATGCGTCGTTTAAACGAGTGCGAATGAAACAGATAGATGCTATGGCATCTATCTGTTTCATTCGCACTAGTTTCAGCCAAGCAAATGGCTACGCTACCAGTCCGACACCAACCAGTTAGTACGTTTCGCTCATTCGTCTACTGCGCACGTTCGTATTCGTATTAATTATTTTACTAATTTTACTAACTTTTTTTCACTTTGGTAAAAGTGGCGTCACTATCTGTCTCGCTCACTCATGGCGAACATACCCATTATCCATCTCTCTCATCATTTTGTCTTAAAATTAAGAACCTACCTAGAGCTTGTGTGAATTAAAAACATTTTAACTGAGTAAAATGAGATAGCAAAAATCGGGTTACTTGAGGTTTTAATTTTTTTACTCTTTTCTATTGTATGGAACTAACAAGTATTGTACCATTTTAGAATTCTGATTAAATGCGCCAACTTTTAATGCCACTTGCCAAGGCACTCTAGTACATTTTTTTTATAGGAGGGCCTGTCAAAGTCGACGAATCTTGAAAATTTTAAATTCGTAGTTTAACAAATAGTCTCAATTCTCGGAAACTTGAGGCAATTGTGTCATTATTTTTTATTGGGATTCTAGAAATGTTATTTAGGATTACGTTTCCAAAGTTCAAATGAACAAAAATAAAAAAGAATAACCACAATAACCGAAAAATGGTACAGTTTGATCAAATTTCTAGGTTTTTCTTAAAATGCCCATAATTTTTAAACTGCATGGGATAGATTTTTTTTCAGATTTTTCTCGTGATGGTTATGATCAATCCTGTCACCCCGTTTCGGCTTGACGTTGAGTTTTGGGACACCCTGTATAAGCAACAAGGTTAATGTAACCAGGATTTTTGTAAACATAAAATGATTTAAAAGAGTGTCCGTGGAGTTTCTTGCACGTTCTTCTCCATAGAGATCTACGCATTGGAACGTGCAAATAGCTTCATGTTTTTGACGGACTGACTTTGACAATTCAAAAGTACCTGATAATGGTTTATTTGAAATAAATGCTTTGACTTTGACTTTGATGTCGCAGAGTAGAGTGAAAAAAAACAACTGTCAAAGAAAGTGAACTATAGTAGACGCCAGATAAATGTGGAATAAAGTATATTGACCGGAAAGGTCAATATACTTTACCTACTACTTACAATATACTTTACTACCTAATAACTGTTCATAGGTACCTGAACAATTAAATATGAATCGTTTTTCATTATAAGACAATGTTAAGGATCACGAGAGATGATGATTCGGGACAGCTTTGTGTCATTAATTCCGTTTTTCAAATTAAAAATGTCAATAATTGTAGGTGGGTCAATGACCGTTATTCCACGATTATCTGGCGCCTACTATAGCGTTGCAAGGCGCAAAGTTCCGGACGGCTCACGTTGGGTGGCTCGCTGTCCGGTCACCACCAGGCCCGGGTCCATAACGCGTTGTGTTCCACGCGCGCCTCAAACAGATGTCAGCATAGGAGACGGGGCAGAGCCTGCCAGGGTACAGGGATTTGTTCGAAAGAGTCACCGCGGCCCTGGAACGCAAAGGGCTTTAGAAGGAACACGGATGGGTTTTAGTCAGTAAGAGTCTGACACGCCCTTCCGCTCCACCCAGAGCGAAGAAGTCATTTGATGACATCCCCTCCTTAAAAAAAAAACGCGTTCAAAATTACTATTAACACCCATGTATCCAGCAGTCGATTTAGAGAGGCCTGTTTGGAGAAGTTTCTTTCAGTCATAAACTTATTTTAAGTATATCTTTCACAGCTGAACCTGACAAGAAAGCCTCACCTGTGACAGAAACCGACGAAGCCCTAGTAAAGCTGATGTGTGCGAAGACCCGCCTGGAGGGCGAAGCGCTACGTCTGGCGAGGGACGTCGCTACAGCGCAAGCGGACGCTAAGGCCTCACTGAACGTTGGGAACAAGTTGGCAGTGAGTAAATACTCCATATACGATAACTGATAACGATAAAATTCTGTATGGTGTCGGACGTAAAAGAATAGCACCATCCCATCACTTCCCGTGGGTGTCGTAAGAGGCGACTAAGGGACTCACCAGAGAATGGGCAGCAGTATTCTCTGTGCATTGCAACAGCTACACTGCGATCGCCAACCCGCCTGCCAAGCGTGGCGATTACGGCAAACCACCCCACCTTGGAGGAGGCCTATCAAAATTCAAAAATTCAAAAGTCATTTATTCAAATTGGGCTGAGTGCCAGCACTTTTTGAACGTCAAAGTTTATTTATTTATTTAAACTTTATGTACAATAGTGGTACATGGGCGGACTTAATGCATCAAGGCATTCTCTACCAGTCAACCTTTGGGTTATAAAGACTATACTGTGGTAGGTGTACAATAAATAAAAATATAATTCAAAATTGAATTTTAACAATTCGGAAAGAATATACAGATAATATATATAATACTAATAAAATACATATATATGCTAAAATAATAAACTAATAAATATGATATGAAAGTTCTACATAAAGACATTCCCCCAAAACGCCCGCCCGTCACCACTTCCTAGTGTTATAGCTGGGAAGAAGAAGTGGCGCAACAAACTCCCCAGCAACACATCTGTCTGTTGAGTTATAAGAACTATCACTTATACAAAGGTATGTAAGTAGTCAGTATTCTTACAAAGAAAACAATACAACAAAGGTAACACGTAAAAACATAAAACTTTATAATTCGCTACTTGTAAGCTACTCCATTATGCCAGCATAAACCTATGTCCAGCAGTGAACGTCTTTCGGCTGTTATGATGATACGGTAACCTAGTGGTCCACTCCAGGGTTGCAGAATTGTAATTAAAAATATTGAAAGAATCACCGCGGCCCTGGAACGCAAAGGGCATTTGAAGGAGCACGGATGGGTTTTAGTCAGTAAGAGTCTGACACTCTCCCGCTCCGCCCAGAGCGGAAGGAGTAACTTGACGATGTCCCAACCAACAAAATGTTGTCTTTTCCAGCTTCACAAGGCCGTTGCAATTACAAGGATATACACACACACAGGCAAACCCGAAAAGTGCTTTTTTATACCCTTACATCTGCTGTGCCAAAAACAAAATCGAATAAAACTATTTATTTACTAGAATGTAGAATAAATAACAATATGATCGTGAAATATTACAGTAAGTGTGAGCCCAAACGAGCGTAATTTATTGAGTTGTGAGTCGCAGAATTTACGTTGTATTCGGTTTCATAGTAAGCTGGTGTTTGTGCCACACGGAGACGCAAAATGAGTTTGGATTTTAGTATGAAAGTGAATTTTCATAATAATTTATTTCATTAACAATTTTACATTGTATCGAAACTTAACACTGAATTATAAATTTAAAATTATAATAATTACAATATACCTAAAACACTATAAAAGATGATTGAAACAAATAAATATTACAGATTATTAGTTATAATAATCTGTAATAACGGTAACGAAAATAAATTCATTAAAAAGTACAACATTTGCAATTCCTTATTATAAATTATATGTCAAAAATAATACATAAAAAATATCGAAACAATAAATTAAGATTCCACCATTACACATGTCAAAAATATAATATCATGTTAATAAAATACAATGTTCATGCAACGTTAATTACGCGACTCAAGTTACGCGACTCACAACTCAAAAAATTACGCTCGTTTGTCCTTACCCTTAAGCCATACATTCTGCTCTAGATTTGACATGCAATTAATGACTAAAAATAAAATAAATATAAATAAGTGGGTAACACAACTGATTGAACAGTCAGCGACAAAATTCGATGAGCGAGTACAAAGTAATAAAAGTCGTTAACACCTATAACTCTAATAGCCACTGAATATCACACCGAAATGTGTAACCTTGAATACCTTGATCTGTTCACCGCATTTTGTGACCAAAGCAATTCAGTGACTTTGTTGTTTTAAGGTGTTGACGACTTTTTGAACATTTAGATCAGGGGTACACAATTAGTTTCATTTGGGATCCGGTTTTTCTGCCGCTGTCTGTTTCTACTTTTTTGTACACCAGAGCAGTTTATAGCCGAAGATGAGGGGAGGCAACTTTATATCATAATGTTATATAATTGAGGTAAATTTTGGTACTTACAAGTTTTCGCGAAAATCTAAATTTGCCCATATCTTTTTATCGTGTTGACTCAGGACCCTTGATTTTTATACACCTAATAGGGACTATAAGACCTCAGTATCTGGTTCAACTTTCTAGGTCCACCCGTTCCTAAGATAATCAGTAGTGACACACGGACAGACAGACGGACAAGAGAGTGATCTTATAAGGGTTCCTTTTTTACCTTTTGAGGTACGGAACCCTAAAAATGACATATACATACAGTTCTGTTATTCAACGTGTAACAGAATAAACGCAATACCTAAAAAGGGGTCATTGTTCTCATCATTATGAACAACTTACTGTGGGACCAACACTGAAATCGCTAAATAAAATCAACTACTCCATACATTCCGCTCTAAATAGGTCGGCGATCCGGATCCGCCATTTAGTGACCCCTGATTTAGATGCTTATCGCAATTTGTCACTGATTGTACAGACCAGCACATCAAGCTCCCCGAAACTGTCAAATTTTCCCAATCAACCTTGAACCTAATGCTTTCGCGATAAAGTTAAAAATCTATTAAAGAAATTTGACAGATTGTTGTAGGACGATGTGTTTTTTTTTAGACATGACCACTCGCAGTTCGGCACGCTAGGACTGGTAACTGCTTAACCGGACTATCCTGTGGTGGCCTTAAATGAATCTAAGGCCAGGGCTTACAAACTAAGTTAAATTAAATGACCGCTCGCTAGGGCATCCCCTGTGGGATACGGACCTCGGCTAGCGGCGTCATTTTGGGAGGAACAGCAAGGGACAGGCTGGGTCGTAACATTATTTGGGGAGTTTAAAACTACTGGCTCAGCGACACGGTTTGGCTCGGTAATCAAAGGTCGGGAAGGAGGATGATGGTGCTGACATCTGTACTAACACTTCCGCCCACCCTTTCGGGTATGCAGAGTGGTATTTTTAGTATGAGAAAGTAATTTTATCTATTCTTCTTTAGATAAAATTATTTCAGGTCTCACTTATGGGATGGAATACCGTGATGGTGGTTAAGTGACCCGCTCCTAGCGGTTGCGGGTTCTAATCCTGGCAAGTACTAATGTATTTTTTGTCAAAATTCATATGTACTTTCTAAGTTTTATCTTAGACATGACATTGGTCAACAAAAAACACTTTTTGTGTGTCACAAGATTTTTGAAGTGAAAACATGTTTAGGCGCTTTGAGCACTTTTTGGTACGATAGTATCTATGTGCGCATAACTTGATAAAATGTACCTACTAAACAGCTGATTTTTTTTGTGCGTAGTCGGGGTTCGTCCCACAGTAATACAATGAGTACAATGACCCCTATTCAGGTTTTGCGTTTATTCTGATACACGTTGTTATAAACTGTAAGTTACTCTTTCTAATTCCTTGACCTTTTCGTAAAGAAGAAAGAGATAAATTGTGTACGTGATTTTTGGGGTTCCTTACCCAAAGGGTAAAAACGGGACCCTATTACTAGAACTCCACTGCCCATCTGTCTGTCTGTCACCAGGCTGTATCTCATGCCACTATGTATTTATATCCTTTAATTAATCCTATCTCTTTTTACTTCAGGCTAAAAACCATCTCCGCCGTAAACACAAAACCGCGCAACGTCTAGAGCGTTGCAGCAACGCACTAGAGAACGTGCGTCAGTTGCTGCAACAGATGAGAGATGTACACGTCAACGTGGCGATTGTTGATACTTACAGGTACTGTTGTTATTATCTGTTCTATTAAACCGCGCAACGTCTAGACCGTTGCAGCAACGCACTAGAGAACGTGCGTCAGTTGCTGCAACAGATGAGAGATGTACACGTCAACGTGGCGATTGTTGATACTTACAGGTACTGTTGTTATTATCTGTTCTATTAAACCGCGCAACGTCTAGACCGTTGCAGCAACGCACTAGAGAACGTGCGTCAGTTGCTGCAACAGATGAGAGATGTACACGTCAACGTGGCGATTGTTGATACTTACAGGTACTGTTGTTATTATCTGTTCTATTAAACCGCGCAACGTCTAGACCGTTGCAGCAACGCACTAGAGAACGTGCGTCAGTTGCTGCAACAGATGAGAGATGTACACGTCAACGTGGCGATTGTTGATACTTACAGGTACTGTTGTTATTATCTGTTCTATTAAACCGCGCAACGTCTAGACCGTTGCAGCAACGCACTAGAGAACGTGCGTCAGTTGCTGCAACAGATGAGAGATGTACACGTCAACGTGGCGATTGTTGATACTTACAGGTACTGTTGTTATTATCTGTTCTATTAAACCGCGCAACGTCTAGACCGTTGCAGCAACGCACTAGAGAACGTGCGTCAGTTGCTGCAACAGATGAGAGATGTACACGTCAACGTGGCGATTGTTGATACTTACAGGTACTGTTGTTATTATCTGTTCTATTAAACCGCGCAACGTCTAGACCGTTGCAGCAACGCGCTAGAGAACGTGCGTCAGTTGCTGCAACAGATGAGAGATGTACACGTCAACGTGGCGATTGTTGATACTTACAGGTACTGTTGTTATTATCTGTTCTATTAAACCGCGCAACGTCTAGACCGTTGCAGCAACGCACTAGAGAACGTGCGTCAGTTGCTGCAACAGATGAGAGATGTACACGTCAACGTGGCGATTGTTGATACTTACAGGTACTGTTGTTATTATCTGTTCTATTAAACCGGGCAACGTCTAGACCGTTGCAGCAACGCGCTAGAGAACGTGCGTCAGTTGCTGCAACAGATGAGAGATGTACACGTCAACGTGGCGATTGTTGATACTTACAGGTACTGTTGTTATTATCTGTTCTATTAAACCGCGCAACGTCTAGACCGTTGCAGCAACGCACTAGAGAACGTGCGTCAGTTGCTGCAACAGATGAGAGATGTACACGTCAACGTGGCGATTGTTGATACTTACAGGTACTGTTGTTATTATCTGTTCTATTAAACCGCGCAACGTCTAGACCGTTGCAGCAACGCGCTAGAGAACGTGCGTCAGTTGCTGCAACAGATGAGAGATGTACACGTCAACGTGGCGATTGTTGATACTTACAGGTACTGTTGTTATTTTCTGTTCTATTAAACCACGCAACGTCTAGACCGTTGCAGCAACGCGCTAGAGAACGTGCGTCAGTTGCTGCAACAGATGAGAGATGTACACGTCAACGTGGCGATTGTTGATACTTACAGGTACTGTTGTTATTTTCTGTTCTATTAAACCACGCAACGTCTAGACCGTTGCAGCAACGCGCTAGAGAACGTGCGTCAGTTGCTGCAACAGATGAGAGATGTACACGTCAACGTGGCGATTGTTGATACTTACAGGTACTGTTGTTATTTTCTGTTCTATTAAACCGCGCAACGTCTAGAGCGTTGCAGCAACGCGCTAGAGGACGTGCGTCAGTTGCAGCAACGCGCTAGAGGACTGATTACCTCCTTTCTAGACATATAGATGCTATGGCTTCACACAATCCACTCTTCGTTTTTTTTTTGCGAGTGTCGTCTCGCAGTTCAACCTGAGGTTGTCGACTGCTTAACCGGGCTTGCCCGTGGTGGCCTTACTATAAATATTAAAGACTCCAGCCAGGGCTTATATAAAACTTACAAATTAAGCGACTACACGCTCGCAGGCACCTGTGGGGTACGGTCCTCGGCTTAGGGCGTCGCTGGGGGGAGGACAGCTAGGGACGGGCTGGTGAGAACTAGAGGTCTTTGATCTTCCACTACTCTTATCTCTTATACTTTCATCGTGTTTCAGTGTTACCGTGTTAACCAAAAATTGACTTCTAAAGTTTTAAGAACAATTTAAATTGCCATCCATCCCGGTCATGATTCCTTATCCTTGTCCAATTAAATTGTTATACGATTTTTGCAGTAAATCCAACTAAGTAACTACTAAAAGGGCCGAGTCATGTCACCCCCCGGCCCCTCTGCCTCTTTTCTCGGACGCAGCTCGGATTCGCCTCGGTCGTAGTACGCAACTGTTCATACAAATAATACTATGGCTACTTCGGTCCGTCAATAATCTTATCCGAAATGGAGATTCTCGGATGACGGAGAGAAATCAGGTGACGGAAATCGCGGTGTATTGCGTAAGCTACCATACAAATTGCTCTACGACTACGCCGGACCGTCTTTTCACGGATACTGATCGGGTTCGGATTGGACGTATTGCGTAAGCGCACTTACTTACAAGTAAAGTATTGACTAATACAACTATATTTTGTTTGACTTTTAGATCGAGCTCTGACGCGATGAAACGCAATCTCAAGGAGAACGGTTTGGAGGACGATGGTATTCATGATACCATGGACGATTTGAAGGAGGTTAGTACAGTATAATAAATTAATCACCTGTCGAGTTGAAAACTACAAGTTCTTAAATCTCGATTTAAATCACCTGAAAGAAGTGCGAATACGGTTAGTTAGAGCCAACTTAAAAAATAAATAACTGGTCAAGTGCGAGTCGGACCACGCACAGTGCAGGGTTCCGTAGTTACCCGTCTCCTAAACCAGTGTTCCGCAAAGTGTGTGCCGCGGCACACTAGTGTACCGTGGTCATTAGTATACCATGGCACACCATGCCTCGGATAAGTATGGTTATCTCTATAAGTTAAGTAGACAGATGGAAAAAAATCCTACATAAACAGCCGCAAAACACGCCAGACCGCGTGCGAGGCGCTTTGTTCCGAAATGTTGATTAAAAACCGCCCAAGTGCGAGTCCGACTCGCGCATAAAAGGTTCCGTACCATCGCCATTATTATAATCCAATGAATGCCGTTAAAATCGAGCAAAATACGACAAAAACAATGTTTCTTGTATGGAGACCCCTTTACTTTTTACCCTTCGGGTACGGAGCCCCTATTTTTTCGTAAAAATATATTCGTAGTTGGGAAAAGGCTAGGCAGATGATGATTGTGTAGTGTAGGTACCTCAAAAATTTTCTGAAATCTAAGATGTACCTTAAATACAAAAAGTCTGCGGAACACTGTCCTAAACCATGATTAACCATGCCAGAAAAGTAGTAAAAAGTACTTAACTATTATGACATTACAAAGTTACTAATGTACTTGGTTTTAACTCGTTAAGCCTGGGTAGCGGTGATAGTTTTCCTTTTAAATTCGTTATATTATATGGTACTACTATGAATTTTTTCACGTCTCCAAAAACAACTATTTAGGAAAAATAGACATTTTTCACTTTTTAGTGGTATCTCACACCTAACAACCACAGGAAAGTCACAGGTAAGTTAAACACGCAATTTCGTTTACTTGGATGATATATTTTCTATTTTTAAAACCAAGCTACTTTATTCTATGGGACCAATTGGATCGATTATATATCCTGATATATCCTTTCAGTTTTTTTCAAATCGGTTTCTAAATGACGGAGTAAAAAAATACAACCGAATGGAGAACCTCCTTTTTTGAAGCCTGTCAAAATATACCTAATGTTTTACGAAATAAGGTTAATTTTGTCAAATATGCCAATTGAAGTAGGAATAAACTCAAATATTTTTGTTTGTTCAACCGCTGAACCCCAATTTCATTGTGCTCAACTTTGCAGAGCAATCAAAATTGCAATAAAAATAAATTTCCAACTCCTTTCTTCATTCACAGGTAATGGAACAATACAGCGAAGTAGAGAAAGCGTTAGGCACCAACATCGATGACTTCGACGCAGCCGAGTTGGAGGAAGAGCTGCAGGAGTTGTTAGCGGGACCCAACGGACCCGCTGGAGGCACTCCGGGGAAAGAGGAGCGGAGAGAAGGTTGGTGTTGTGATGTACTGGGGCAGATTAAGCTGGCGAAACTGCACAGGAAATTAGTTGGTTAAACTTTATAGAAAATTCGACTTTGACTCATCTATGACCTAGACAAGAGCAAACCCCTATTAAATAAAATAATAAAAAAAATTGTTGCCGAACTTCGCAGTACATTAGTTAAAACAAAGAAAGGAAATTTCATTTTTTGCAATTTGTTGGTGTAACTCACATAGAAAGAAATCTAAATTGCTAGTAACCAACCAGCGGCCGTTGACCCCGTATTGAACTGAGAAATTCTGTAAAAATGTTAAAAGTGTTTGTGAAGTTTCGCCGAATTATGTATATTAGCTAACGGGATGCAGCTTTTACATAGAGCGACTACAACCCAATTACCGGGTAACGCGATACCCCTTGGTAAACTAAATCCCAGTAAATTATTGCTCATAAAATACAAGATTTCGGGTTTGGTCCATAGTCAAAGTTTTTCATAATAATGAGTACAATGACCCCTATTCAGGTATTGCATTTTTTCTGTTATACAAGTGTATTATACAACGTGTAACAGAATAAACGCAATACCTCTTAAGAGGTCATCTAAAAAACAGCTGTTCAGTACATTTTGTCGAGTTATGCGCACATAAATATGGAACAGCTGATTTTCTTGAGAAAGTTCTTCATAATGATGAGTACAATGACCCCTGAAGAGGTATTGCGTTTATTCTGTAACACGTTGTATAAGTGGGAAGTGTGCACACATATGCGGGCTCGGCAGTTAACATGTTCACCCCTTACAGTAATAAATAATCAACAATTTAACTTCTGATTTCCAGCTACAAAATTCCCTTCGCCCCCTTCATCGGCGCCTCGCCGCAAGGTCTCCGAACGCGACTTCGTATTTGACGGAGAAGAACGAATGCTGGCGGAGCTGAACGAACTCGGCATTGATGACGCCAGCCCCCGGGTGAGGGACAGGCAGAAGGTGGCAGTAGCTGTAGGGGAGACCGGTAAGACTAATAGCATTATGTCATTTGCCTAGCCTTTTCCCAACTATATTGGGGTCTCCTTCCAGTTTAACCGGATGCTATGTGACCTCCAGTTACTCGGTGACACGGTACCTCTACAAGACTGATGTCAGATTTTAACAACTGATGTCAGATTTTGAACAGTCTACAAATGACAGCCGGGACCAACGGCTTAACGTGCTTTCCGAGGCAAGGGCGGTGTCTGTATGTAATGGGTGACCCATCCATATTTCGACCTCGGCACGTGCCGATTATTTCGAGCCGCATAAATTGTAGTCGAAAAATATACAAAATTAGGCAAAAATTGTGTATATGGGCATGTGTCCGACAAATACTCAGTGTAGTACTCAGTCACTAAATTGAACAAAAACTGGATTAAGTCGCATTTTATAGGTAATAATGCGACTTAATCCAGTTTTTGTTCAATTTAGTGACTGCCATCCACATGGTGTCTGCCACAGTCAGAACCACCAAACTATTTGTCGGACACATGGTGTCTGCCATGGTCAGAACCATCATACTATTTGTCGGACACATGGTGTCTGCCATGGTCAGAACCATCATACTATTTGTCGGACACATGGTGTCTGCCACGGTCAGAACCATCATACTATTTGTCGGACACATGGTGTCTGCCACGGTCAGAACCATCATACTATTTGTCGGACACATGGTGTCTGCCACGGTCAGAACCATCAAACTATTTGTCGGACACATGGTGTCTGCCACGGTCAGAACCATCAAACTATTTGTCGGACACATGGTGTCTGCCACGGTTAGAACCATCATACTATTTGTCGGACACATGGTGTCTGCCACAGTCAGAACCATCAAACTATTTGTCGGACGCATGGTGTCTGCCACGGTCAGAACCACCAAACTATTTGTCGGACACATGGTGTCTGCCACGGTCAGAACCACCAAACTATTTGTCGGACACATGGTGTCTGCCACGGTCAGAACCATCAAACTATTTGTCGGACACATGGTGTCTGCCACGGTCAGAACCATCTAACTATTTGTCGGACGCATGGTGTCTGCCACGGTCAGAACCACCAAACTATTTGTCGGACACATGGTGTCTGCCACGGTCAGAACCACCAAACTATTTGTCGGACACATGGTGTCTGCCACTGTCAGAACCATCAAACTATTTGTCGGACACATGGTGTCTGCCACGGTCAGAACCATCAAACTATTTGTCGGACACATGGTGTCTGCCACGGTCAGAACCATCAAACTATTTGTCGGACGCATGGTGTCTGCCACAGTCAGAACCACCAAACTATTTGTCGGACACATGGTGTCTGCCACAGTCAGAACCACCAAACTATTTGTCGGACACATGGTGTCTGCCACGGTCAGAACCACCAAACTATTTGTCGGACACATGGTGTCTGCCACGGTCAGAACCATTAAACTATTTGTCGGACACATGGTGTCTGCCACGGTCAGAACCATCAAACTATTTGTCGGACACATGGTGTCTGCCACGGTCAGAACCATCATACTATTTGTCGGACACATGGTGTCTGCCACGGTCAGAACCATCAAACTATTTGTCGGACGCATGGTGTCTGCCACAGTCAGAACCACCAAACTATTTGTCGGACACATGGTGTCTGCCACGGTCAGAACCACCAAACTATTTGTCGGACACATGGTGTCTGCCACGGTCAGAACCATCAAACTATTTGTCGGACAGTCAGAACCATCAAACTATTTGTCGGACACATGGTGTCTGCCACGGTCTGAACCATCAAACTATTTGTCGGACACATGGTGTCTGCCACGTCCTGCACGACCAAACTATTTGTCGGACACATGGTGTCTGCCACGTCCTGCACGACCAAACTATTTGTCGGACACATGGTGTCTGCCACAGCCTGCACGACCAAACTATTTGTCGGACACATGGTGTCTGCCACGGCCTGCACGACCAAACTATTTGTCGGACACATGGTGTCTGCCACGGCTCAATAGTCGAATCAAAAGTAACAATTTTGATTCGACGTTTAACGTGTTAACTAACTTATTTTTCATTTCCACAGTTCCCGAAGCGAAGCCACCTTCCACCCCCAAGTCCTCGAAGCCGAAACCTTCAAAGCCGTGGTACCCACCTTCAGGAGAATGCCTCCGCGGTCAGGTGTGGTCATCGAGCAACAAGCAGTGCACTCTCACCGACATCGCGGGCGGATTCGGAGAGTTGAGGCAGGATGAGAGACTACACCCAGGTATAATAATACTAATAAATTAATGTAACGACTTATTGATGACAATCAGTTAGGTTAAGCAACGCTTGCTCCGTGGATGGGTGACCATTTTAAAATACCGACTCCTCCGTGCCTCGGAAAGCACGTTAAGCCGTTGGTCCCGGCTGTCATTTGTAGATCTTTGGCAGTCGTTACGGATTCCAGAAACCAGAAAATCTGGCACCAGTCTTGCCAAGAGCTACCGTGTTACCCAGGGAATGGGTTGTAAAGTTGAGATAGGTAATCGCTCCACGTAAAATACTGGTATTCAGCTGAATCCGGTTTGACCGGAAGCCGACCCCAATATAGTTGGGAAAAGGCTAGGTAGATGATGATGAAACCCAAGCTCGTAACAATAATCTATCAAACACATACACTTATTCTCGGCAGTCGTGTAAAAATATTTCGGTTTTCCCCCGACTGTATATGTATCCGTCGTAGCCATTTCGTATAATTTGGCCATTTCATGATGTGGCCGGCCATTTTATGAGTTATCTGGCCACTTCATGAAATGGCAATTTTTTTAACCTAACTTCGTAACGGAGCCCCGCTGCTCAGCCCTCGTATTTCTGCCTGCCGGGTTTAAAGGAACCTTAAATGACGGGAGCTAAGAACTTAACCTGTCCGTGTCGGGGTGCCCTAAGTCCCTTAAACCTTTACCAGTTGTCAGGAGATGGATAAATGAAAGAGTATTCGGATCGAATGAATTATATTTTGGGTGCTGGCCTTTATATACAGTTTGTTTTAACTCGTAACTCATCTGTAGGGTAAACAACCACAATAATATTTTATGTTACCCACTAGTAGTAATGATGAATGCGCGGCCCTGCGCCGGTCGTATTTGCACGAACTATATATGCTTTGCGTCGAGTACACTACGTTAGTTGTATGCCCGCACGCACAGCGCGCGGATGTTGATGCCAGCTGCCACATAGCTCCTCCCCAGCGAAGCGCCCGTATAATGCGTGTGGTACAAGTTGGTGTCTCGCGTATGGTGTCGGCGAGCACGTATGTAGTGCAAAGTGATGTCTCGCCTCGGTGCGAGCTAGCACTTGGGGCTCCGGTGACGTCAGTGCTCGTAGTCGCGTAGACGCAGTGTTCGCGCTGTGTGCCTTTCACTTTTGCTTGCCTTGCTAATGCTCTGCTTTAGTGCGCGGCTGTCCTTCGTGATGGCCGGACGTATGCTTACAGGGCGAAGCGTACGGTGGGTCTTGAGGTGCGCCCGGATCGTGTGACGTATGATGATTGATCACCTGAGTGACTTGATGCTTCTTCGGTGTTTGGTAGAAATGCAGGCTTTAGTCGATCTATGCTGATGTTCACTTGTCGATCGTTGATTTTGACTGTATACACCTTGCTTTGTCTCTTCAAGACACGATACGGGCCTTCGTAGGTCGGCGTCAGCGGTCGGCGGTAAGCATCCCTACGGATGAATACATGCGTACATACATGTAGGTCGTCGTGGATAAACATTGCGCGGCGATCGGTGTTGCGGCGAACTGCTTGCATCTTTTTCATTGCGTTTGTTATGACGTCGCTGAAGTGTGTATTAGTGTTCGCGTGTATCGATGTTTCTCCACACATTTCGCCGGGTAGCCGTAGCGGTTTACCGTATAGCGCTTCTGCTGACGACACATCGGTGTTTTCTTTAATTGCAGCGCGTAGTCCCAGCAAAACAGTTGGCAATTCTTTTGTCCAGCTTGAGTTATGTAATCGTGCCGTTAATGCCGTTTTAAATGATCGATGCCACCTTTCAATCATTCCGTTCGCCTGCGGATGGTAGGCAGTGGTTCGTGTTTTCTCAATGCCCATTCTATTCATTAGTGTTTTGAATAAATGTGATTCGAACTGCCTTCCTTGGTCGCTTGTGATTGTTTCTGGGCACCCAAATCGCGCTATCCAGCCTTCATATATGGCTGTGGCGATAGTGTTGGCTTCTATGTCGCTGACTGGAAATGCTTCTGGCCATTTCGTTGCTCGGTCGATGATGGTGACGCAATATCGTTTTCCCTCGGATATGGTTAACGGTCCGATGATGTCGATATTTATATGGGACAGTCGATCAGCTGGTGGGTACTGCTCTAGCGGCGATACTGTGTGTCGCTGCACTTTTGTTCGTTGGCAGGTTATGCAACATTTGGTCCATATACTGACGTCTTTGTTCATGCTCGGCCAGAAAAATCGTTGTGTGATCATTTTCCTAGTTGCTCGAGTGCCGGGGTGGCTCAACTCGTGTATGGCGTCGAATGCTTTTCTTCGTAGGTCTGGTGGCAGGTAAGGTCGTGCGTGGCCACTTGATGTTTCGCACAAAACTGGTTTACTTGCGTTGCGTGAATGTATGCGCTCGAATCGGAGTGATTTGTTTTTCGTGACGTCAGTCAGTTGCTTGTCGCTGTGTTGTAGGCGAACCAGCTCGGCGTAGTCGATTGGTGATGGAGTGGATATTGCTTCGATTCTTGATAATGCATCGGCCACAACGTTGTCCTTTCCTTCTATATGGCATATATTCATTGTGAACTGACTGATATAGTGCAAGTACCTCGTTCGCATTGGTGTTTCTGTCTTGCTATTTAGTCGCAGTAGTGCATGCGTTAGCGGCTTGTGGTCCGTGTAAACCGTTATTTCTCTACCCTCAAACATGCGCCGAAAGTGCCTAATTGCCAGGTAGATCGCCAGTAGCTCTCGGTCGAACGTGCTGTATTTCTTTTGTGCTTCTGTTAGTTTTTTCGAGTAAAAACCGAGTGGCCTCCAGCGGTTTCCTTCTCGTTGTTGGAGCGCAGCCCCGAGACAGTTGTTAGAGGCATCACACATGAGTGATAACGGGGCGTGAACTGAAGGGTGTGACAGAGTGACGGCGTTCTTTATGCTGTTCTTGCAGGCTTGAAACGCTTCTTTCTCTTCACTGTTGAAGTTAACCTTGGTCTTGTCATTTTTCTTGCTTGTTCGTAGGTGTTTATACAGCTTTTCCTGATCGTGTGCTGCGTGTGGTATATTTTCTTTGTAGAAGTTTAATATTCCGAGGAATCGTCGTAATTCTTGTACTGTGGTTGGTTCGGGATAATCGGAAATTGTCTTCACACGATCTTCTGTTGGTTGGATGCCGGCTTCCGTTAATAAGTACCCTAGGAATTCAAGTCGTTTCTGCCCGAATACGCATTTCGACACGTTTATTCTTAGACCATGCTCTTTGAGTCTTTTGAAGAGTTCTTCTAGGTGTCTTCTGTGGGTTTCCTGGTCTGGTGAAGCGACGAGAATGTCGTCGACGAATGGGAACACGTGGCCCATGTTGCCGAGTACATTATTGATGTGTCGTTGAAAGGTTTGTCCGGCATTACATAGTCCGAAACACATTCGTGGAAATTCAAAAAGCCCAAAAGCGTAATTACTGCTGTCTTCTCGATGTCTTCTTCGCGTATTCTTAATTGATTGTACGCTTTCTTCAAATCAATTTTTGAGAAGATTTTCATGCCTTCGAGATGGTATGTGAAGTCTCGAAGTCGCGGTATTGGGTACCGATCCGGTTTGGTTACGGCGTTCAGTCTTCGGTAATCACCACATGGTATGTATTCGCCAGTTTTCTTCTGTACAAGATGGAGTGGGCTCGCCCATGGTGACTTTGATGGCCGACATATTCCTTGTTCTTGCATAATTTGAAACTCCTTCTTCGCCGCTTGATATTTGTGTGGTGGCAACGGTCGTGCCTTATTATACACGGGCGGCCCGTGAGTGATAATATGATGTTCAACTTCGCTGTTCTTCATGTTATTGAAGTTCGAGGAAGTTATCTCGGCGTACTGTCGAAGAAGGTTGTGATACGGGTCGGTGAGGTTGATAGTGAGCACAGTGGGGGTAGTCGCGCTGTTTGCGATGCAATCGTCGACTGTCAGTCCCGTTTTCTTGTCGACGAGTTTTTTAGCACGTAGGTCGACGAGAAGGTCATGATGACGCAGAAAATCGGCGCCCAGTATCGGTCGTTTTACGGCGGCAACAATGAACTGCCACGATAAAGGGCGGCGTAGGCCAAGATTGAGTTCCAGCTTTTTCTCGCCATATGTATGTATTGGGGTGCCGTTCGCTGCGTACAACACTTCTTCCGCCCGCTTCATTCCTTTCGTGTTGGGAATAACCGACACATTGGCTCCGGTGTCAACTAGGAATCTCATATGATGTTGATAATCGCAAACGTGTAGACGGTATGGTGATATTTCGTTAACCTCGGGTCCCGTCGTAGCCAAGGTCGCGACTAGTTTTCCTGATGTTTGAATTTGCACGGAGATCTGCAGTTGCGTGCTTCTTTACCGTAACGGGTGTGATAAAAACAAACATCGCCTGACGTCTGCTGGTAAGAATTTGTTCGGCCTCGGGATTGTGAACGTGATCTGGAGCGGAAAGGTGATCTTCTTCGTCTTGATCTGTCCATTTTCATTTCCGCGATTTCCCGTGTGAGCTGCATAATGGCTTCTCGGAGGTCTGGCTCTGGCTGCGAGTGGCTGCTTCCGTGCCGTGGCGTTGACGTTGACTGCTGTTTACATGAACAAACCGAATGGACTTCTCGGGTTTGCTCGTGCATTTTGTCTGCCATGGCCGCTAGCACGTCGAGTGTGGCGTTTTCGTTGACCGCCAGAACTGCACGCGTGGAGGCGGGCAGGTGTCTCATCCACAGTATCTGTAGGGTCGTATCGGGCATCTTGTCACGAGCTGGCTCTCTCATGCTACGCAACAGCTGGGATGGCTTCAGGTCTCCCAACTCCATTTCGGTGAGCAGCTTTTCCAGTTGCTTCGTCTCCGACTCTTCATAAACGGACAATAGTCTCTTCCTTGCTTCCTCGTAGCGGCCACCGCGTGTCTTGCTCATTATGATGTCGCCTATCTGCTCGACGTCCGTCTTTTCGAGGTGAGCCACTAGAAGGCTGAACTTCGTGTCATCGCCGGGCTTCTGCGGGTTGACTACCGTTTCAAATTGTGCGAACCAGAGAAGTGGTTTATCGCGCCAAAATGTTGGTATGCGTGACTTTATGGAGACAGTCGCTACTTCGTCGTTGGTTGCCATTTTCTTGTGAACGTCGGGGTCACCACTTTACCAGTTGTCAGGAGATGGATAAATGAAAGAGTATTCGGATCGAATGAATTATATTTTGGGTGCTGGCCTTTATATACAGTTTGTTTTAACTCGTAACTCATCTGTAGGGTAAACAACCACAATAATATTTTATGTTACCCACTAGTAGTAATGATGAATGCGCGGCCCTGCGCCGGTCGTATTTGCACGAACTATATATGCTTTGCGTCGAGTACACTACGTTAGTTGTATGCCCGCACGCACAGCGCGCGGATGTTGATGCCAGCTGCCACAAACCTAACGCTTTTTTTTTTGATATCGCGGGGAAATCCTCATGGATGTCCTGAGGGGTCTGTCAGACTCTTACTGACTAAAACCACCCCGGTGTTCCATCTCCCACCTACGCCGGGGATCGCGGGAACGTATGCGACTTCCGCAATCCCCGGCTGGTGCCGGAATGAATGGGGGGCGACGGACATCCCCAAATCCGCCGCCCCTGGACCCAGTTAGGGGGGTCGGAAGGGGGCAGCGTATGCCCTCCTCCGACACCCGATGCGCCTGCTGCGGGCCGGGAGAGCGGTCGAGTTTCCGCAGCCTCCTTCTGCGCGATAACTGTCTCGCAGAAAGATCCCACCAGGTCTCTGCCTACCACAGAGATGAGGGCACACTCTGCCAGAGTATGCCGCGCAGTCTCCTCCCGACAGTACCTAAACCTAACCCTAAACTAACCCCGGCCACATCATGAAATGGCCAATTCTACGACATGGCCACGACATATACGCTAATCGAGGCACTTCAGTGATTCAATTACCCGGAAAGATAGACTTGAACATGCAATCACTCGAACTTATAATTATTTATTCATCATCGTTATCAGTAATCAGTATTACGCCGTACTGAATTAACTTGAGAAATAGTGTTAGAGATCTGTCTCGTAAATAGTTTATTTTACAGACTTATTCAAAAAAAAAAACTCATGCTGATTTGCGGATTTCTAAATTCTTCTTTTTTTCGAGTTGATGGTGATCCTTTAAACATTTTGTGTCCAGTGGTCACTTTTATAGCGGCTAATAAAAAAATATGTCAATTTTCTATAGACAATTTTAATAAAGAATAAATGTTTTTTTATGAATAAGCTTGTCGTGTGCAGTGAAAACTTGTATTATAACGTCCAGTGAAAACTTCCTAATAAGCATAAGACGTGCACAGCAAAGTGACATTTAGCATAATTTCAGTTGATTGTGAAAGTAGAGAATAGTGTATTTTTCTAAATAAAAAAATGTAATAATTCTATTTAGTCTGTCCATTAGATATTCAAAAAATATACCCTATTACGGTCGAATTTTGATCATTAGTAGTGATAAGTGTACAGTGTATGGCCAGCACATCACGCTACAACAATCTGTCAAATTTCTTTAATAGATTTTCAACTTTATCGCGTAAGCGTAAGGTTCAAGGTTGATTGGGAGAATTTGACAGTTTCGGGTATAAGTTTTCAAGTCATTAAACTCGGATGACAGGCGCTATTAAGGTGGAGGTGCCAAAGTAGCCCGCGAAATTCAAATCTTATGTTTTTTGCAATTTGCAAGTCAGTGTCAGGCTGCATGTTGAACAAAATATGATTCGCGACCGTAACACGTATTTATTTACAGAATTATAATCAATAAAATCATCAATACAACCCTCTTAGTTCATTCAACTCGAATGAATGGTTTTTTCATAAAAAAGTTATTTATCGAGTTACATGAATGATACAACCTGTATTGATGATTTTAATTATTATAATTCAGTAAAGCCATATTTGTTACGGTCGCCAATCGTATTTTTAATAACATACAACCTGACACTGACCTGCAAAATGCAAAAATCGTATGAAAATTTGAATTTCGCGCTACCCTGGCGCTTTCACCTTAAGCAAGATCTCTTTAAAAAGAAGCTTGTCGTACGTACTATTACCATACATTTTTCTACCAATAACCCTTAGACGCTGAATCGCTTCGAGAATCGCTGCAAGTGCTTCAACCATAAACAATGGCAGAAAAACATAACAACCATTCCTTATATGACAACATATGTTCTATTTGCTATGGAAAGTGCAAATTGAAGTTGAATTGAATTGCTCTTGTTATTGGTTATATTTTAAATTGAAATCAATTAATTATTACTAACTCTAGTTTGTAAGCTCGCAATTCTACTAACACATATGGATGTAATCTTAGGATGAATCTGAAATAAATGATTTATTATTATTATTCTCTTTATTTATTTTCCTTACATACTAATTTACATTTTTAAATATTTCTTTAAAAAAAACATTAAAAAATAAAAAACATTTAAAAATATAAAAAGTAGTAGTCCGCCGGTGTCGGGAGCAGAGTCCAAGCTACCGGTGGTTAGGGTTCCAGAGAAAGGAACCTCCTCACAATACGAGCCGTATCGAGGAGTACTGCCTTCTGTAACAGGCCCTTTACCCAACTGCGTAACGCCAACTTCGACAGATGGTCGTCGAAGCTTTTGGCCATCAGGCCATTGGCCGTAACGACAATCGGCACAATGACAGCCGATTCCACATTCCACATGTCGACAACCTCGTGTGCCAAGTCGAGATACTTGATTTGTTTCTCTTTCTCAGCCTTCACGAGGTTCTCGTCATGTGGGATGGTAACATCGATTATCATTGTGCGGCGCGCTAATCGGTCTATCACCACGATATCCGGCTTATTGGCAACAATAGTCCTATCAGTGATGATAGACCGATCCCAGTACAACGTGACATGGTCATTTTCGAGAACTGGGTCGGGCACATACTTGTAATACGGTACCTCAGAATCCACAAGATTGTATTTCAAAGCAAGTTGCTGATGGATAATCCTGGCCACTTGGTTATGCCTGTGCAAGTACTCGCCGTTAGCCAGACGAGAACAACCAGAGATAATATGTCTGATGGACTCACCCGGACGGTGGCATGCCCGACACATGTCAACCGTCCCGTCCTTCATAATATGTCTCCGGTAGTTATTCGTCAAGATAACTTCGTCCATAATCGCACAGACAAAACCTTCGGTTTCCCCGAAGAGATCTCCGAAACGTAGCCAGGCCACGGACGCTGAGAAATCTACATCGGACCCATGAAGAGCCCGATAGAAGCGCCCGTGAAGCTCCTTACCTTTCCATACCTCCTTGCGGTCATCTGTAGTAAGTATCACAGGTGTGCGCCAGTTCTCTTTAGCCATGGACAACGGGGTGAGTCCCTTGTCCACTGCGACCACATCTCGGTGCATACCCACATCGGCTTTGAGAAAATATTCTCTGAGACTGCACATCTCGCGGTTGTGGAGAGTCTTAGCATTTAAAAAGCCTCGACCTCCACACTTCCGCGGAATGTACAGTCTCATCACCGACGATCGTGGGTCATGCATCCGGTTTGCGGTCAGCAGTGTACGGACCCTTCTATCCAGGGCGTCGAGTTCGGTTTGAGTCCATTTGAGTATGCCGAAAGTGTACATTAATACCGGCATGACCCAACCGTTGAAGGCGCGCACCTTATTTCCGCCCGACAAAAGGCTGTTTAAAACCTTTTTCAGGCGGCCAAAGAAGCGCTCCTTCAGCGATTGCTTCATGTCAGTACCGTTAATGCCCAACGCTTCCAACATACCTAAATACTTGTAGGTTTCGGTTGAGCTGAGGGATCTAACCTGTATGGAATCCGAGAGGTGAATTCCCTCAGATTCCATAATCTCCCCTTTCTTTACATGCATGACTGCACATTTGTCCACACCAAATTCCATCCTGATGGCACTACTGAAGGTTTCAGTTACCTTTAGTAGCTCCATCAGTCGCAAATTGTTGGGTGCAAAGAGTTTCAGATCATCCATGTAAAGAAGGTGAGATATGGCCTGACCACCTCTTCTCAACCGATAGCCTAGGCCTGAATCCTCCAGCAGTGTGCTTAGAGGATTCAGAGCTAAGCAAAACCAAAGTGGACTCAAACTGTCGCCCTGAAATATTCCCCGTTTAATCCATACAGGCTCATCACTCCCTTGGATCGGTCGACATCCTGGATAGCGAAGGACTGTTTTCCATTGCCTCATACATGACTCAAGGAAGGTGCGTAGAGTTGCGTCTATTTTGTACAACTCCAACACCTTCATGAGCCATGTATGTGGCACAGAATCATAGGCCTTCTTGTAATCTATCCAACATGTCGACAGATCCTTGCGGGATCGACGAACCTGTTGGCTTATGGCCATGTCTATGAGGAGTAGTTCCTTAGTGCCGCGGGACCCCTTCCTACATCCATTCTGAGAGGCGGACATAATTGAGTTACTCTCAATGTGCTCATTAATTTTCGCTCTCAGGATGGATGTAAGAAGTTTATAGACCGTCGACAAACAAGTAATCGGTCTATAATTCTTGGGTTCCGTGGGACTACCTGTCTTATGGAGCAGGTGGGTAACGCCAGTTGTTAGAAACTGTGGTAGCGACCCAGAATCTAAGGATGACTGGAATTGAGATGCCAGGAGCGCGTGTGAGCTGCTATACCACTTAAGCCAGAAGTTGTGCAGTCCGTCCGGTCCAGGAGATTTCCAATTCGGTAACGGACGGACTGCTTTGGCTACATCCAATGTTGTTATGGTAATTTTTTCCATTTGTGGTATAGCTTCGCACACGCGCTCAACATCGCGCATCCAGCCACCTTCAGCGTGACAGATGGGCACCGACCAGATGCTGCGCCAGAATATACTCGTGGCGACATCATCCGGGCGGCACACGTCTGTCACACTTTGTTCAGGTCGCTCCCAAGCTCTGTATACTCACCTCTCATCGCTCTGGAACATGCGATTCTGCGAGTATCGATCAACCCGCCGCTTGTACCGCCGAATACGGCTTGCCCATGCACAAACTTTCTGCTTCAGGAAGTCAATGCGCTCTGTGACACGGGACGTGAAATCTCGAGGGCTTATTTCAGTCCCCGAAAACCCCCCCCTCACAAAGCGCATCACACGTGGTCATGTATTGCCCTCCCTGAAGCAGTATAGTTTGCCGATGAGTGCCCTAGTCTCATCGATACGCCGCTCGATCCTGCGCTGCCAGGCTGGTGCAGCTGGCTTTGGTCGTATAGCTTCGTCACACCCAGGAAACTTTACGTTTGCTATACGACATGCCGCAACAGCCCCGCAATACAGGATTGAGTGCGTATCAACGAGGCTCTCGCTGCTTTCGAAGATGTTTTGCAGCAGCGAGTCCAAAGCACACACCAGCGCCCTATTCTTTTTGTGCATAGGCAACCGTGGTAATCGGGGCCGAAGTTCGGTCGGAGTTGATCTATACTCCCGAAGCGCATCCTCCAGCGCGCTCCTCAGTCGATCGTTGCACTGGCTACTTACCGTGACAACCCTATCATCTACCTCATCGCTAACATTATTGGGCCGCGGTGTGATCCTACCATTAACTGGTGCTTGTACCGCGGTCTGTGTCGGGGTCGAGATCATAAGGTTGTTCAGTATCTCTGAGCGCAGCCTATCAAGTGCGGCATCGTCCAACCTGTGATTACGTTGAATGACCCGCACCTGATCCGACAATCGTTGGGCCGAGACGTTAACAGTTGGTTCCAAGTCCTGAAACAGAGACAGCATTCTGACACGGTACGCAGTGAGGTTAGTTCCCCCCTCTGTAGACCCATAGTATGCGCGCATGACGTTTTCATTCATGGACTGCGTCCATCTCATGCGCTGCACACAACCACCGGTAGCGGGGACCCGGCTCGGAGCCGGTTGGCCCCTAGGTCCCAAGCCCCTCGGTGGCCGGCCTCTCCCTTGCCGACGTACAGGTGTTGGCGACGTCGGCGGGGAGAAATACTCGTCACTCGAGCTCGACGCAACTGCAACCGCCGGTGACAATGGTGATCCGATGTCCGGCGGCGGCGAGGCGGAGCTGAGCGACGGGTCCGGAGGTGGTGGGCGTGCGCGTTGTAAAGCTGCTCTCGTTAGCATAATTCAAGCATTCCTTTCATATTTTCGTTGTGTGTCGTCGTGATTTAATTGTGACAGATGTCATAATATGTCGGTCGTATAATAATTTTCTTTTTCTTCTCGCATATTGTTTGCTTTTTGGATTTGTTTAGGTTCTATTGCTTATTTTACTGGTTCTTGGAATTTCTTTTGCAAAATTGTGGATGTGTGAGACCGAAAAGTATTATTTAAAGATGAAATTACGATTACGAAAAACAGAGCTTGATCTGACAGCCAGAGTTGCCAGCTTATTATTATTATTATTATTGGAAAAGAAATGACGGTTAAAATAAAACCGCAAACGAGTTCTGAATTGTTCGACCCTTTGGCTTCTAAATGGTGTATACGCCAAAATAGTATGTGCATAAAGGCTCAAGATGAAATACATGACGACATTTTCAGAAAGATATTGAAAGAAGAAATTCTAGGCGTCATCAAAGAAATAATATCAGAAAAAAAATTCTCGATTGACAAAGAAAAATACGCAGATTATAAATCTGTGATACAATGCAGATTGCAAATACTAAACTTAAAATCAAAACTATTTGATACAGATTACAGAATTATTTCATTAGAAACGTCAATGGAATCTTATAAAAAAAAATACAAAGAGATGAAAGATAAATTAGTACGTATAAAAAATATAGAAAAATATAATTCAAGCGTTTTAGAAGAGATGAAATCAATGATGGAAAATAAATTAGAACAGATAAAAGAACAAAATTCTTTATTGCAACGTGGTTTCGATCAACTAAAATGGCGTCTCAATTTGGTTGAATACAGTTTGAAACATGCTAACATGGTACTGAAGAACTTACAGTTAGGTAAGACTACTTCACGTTTGAGTTTTAAGAAACCAAAATGAACTAAGGATTGGAAGCAGTGTCATCATCTGCCTAGCCTTTTCCCAACTCTATTGGGGTCGGCTTCCAGACAAACCGGATTCAGCTGAATACCGGTGTTTTACGTGGAGCGGCTGCCTACCAGACCTCCACAACTCATTAACTGGGTGACACGGTACTTCTTGGTAACACTGGTGTAAATTTCTTGGCTTCTTACAATCCGTTACGTCTGTCACAGATCTTCAAATGACAGCTGGGACCAATGGCTTAACGTACTGTTACGAGCTTGGGGTTCGTGACAATAAAAACCACGGAGCAAATACAGAGAGGAGACGGCCTAAACAACTGTGCACTGTGATTTTCAACTAGGTCCTGACGTCATCACGTGGGCGTGGCCTTAGTCAGTGTATTGTTGGCGTTCGTCCTGTGCACTTCGTAAACGTTCCCTTTTTACAGCATTACATTCGCGTTAAAAGAAAAAAAAGATGAAGTATTGTGTTTTATCTTGTAATAACTATTCGGATGGACGTTCTGATGCTATGGACGGCATCACATTTCATTTGTAAGTAATTTTATGCGTAATTTATGAAAATAGTTCTAGAAAAATCTCTTAGCTTCGGTGTTTTCAAATATAATTCTACCCGACATTAGATGGCGACACTTTGTGTCAAGGGAACTAAGAATATTGAGGTATGTAGAGCTCAGTATTTATATATTTTAATAATCAAATGTACTGAAATTTCTTAAACTTTCATTCCTAAAGATCCTTTAATCGCCAAAATATTGTTTTTGTAGTTTTTATATCATTTTGTAAACAAGCCGCTATCTATCGTCAATTATGAACATTAATCATGAAATGTCAAAAATACAGGGCCGGAATTAGAATCACCGACTGATAATCATATTTTACTTCTGACTAAATCAGCTGAAAAATATATAGATATTCGTTTTAAGCATTTTGCAACCATTGAAAACGATAGAGTAACCAACCGACAACAACTAACCAAATCAGTTATTTTTGCAGGAAATTGAATTTTGCTAATAAATTTATTTCGTTATAATTTGTCTATTATTTATTCAGCCTTTGATTAATTAATCTTACCCACGATCTTACCCAATTGACCATATTAACCTTTTGAACGCCATTGTCACGTATACATGACAAGCAAGCGCGTGCCCTGTACGCCAAACGTCACAAATATGTGACAAAATGTACGGCGAATATGTGGCTTGGCGTCGGGGGTACGACGAAGCGTTTATGCTCTGGCGTTCAAAAGGTTAAAATAGTCATGCTACTAGAAAGCTTATTTCGCAGCATGCTTTTTTATTTAGTCATTACTTATTTATTTGACATTAATGGTTTCGGATAGATTGTCACGTAAATGGGAGGTCTTTTTTTCTATGAAGACTAGCTTTGTACTTAAACAATCTTGATAAGTATTATTAACAAAATAAGTACTTAATTTAAAAATATGAGATAAAAAACTAATCTTCTTTCGTCATTCATCAAAAATCTTTTTATTCAAAAGTTTTTTTTTCATAAAAGTATCAATAGGCAATTCAATAAAAAATATGTATCAAGATGGTTCGCAAAATGAATTAAAAAAAAAACAGATTACCTACTCCCTGCATCGAAAATCCTGAGTACGACCCTGTTGCATCCTGTACTTTTGGTGACATCTAGTGTGAGATAGTTGCGTAACTACAAAGTAAAATCGATGGAACTAGCGAGTAGTTTTAGCTATTGACCGGTAGATGGAAAATAAAGAAGTGGGCGGGATCTAACACCCCCTCACCCCGCAAAGTGTCACGCGTTTTTTCATAGGGAAATTAAATTACAACATCTCCTCTCTGTATTTGCTCCGTGATAAAAACAGCCGATTAAATAACCAAAATGACACTTTAATTTAAAAACACTAATTACAACTATAAACTCACTAATTATTAAACACAAGTTCACCACTGATCACTTTATTCGCACTTGAAGATCGCTTTCGAAGTATTCACTTGTATCGCAAATCCAATACTGACTCGGTCGCGGACTACGCACTCCTTATATAGGACAGTTAGTTCTAGAAACTTCTGTTCTCGAAACATCTGGAATGTACTCGTAACTACCGCTACCGACTGACCAGATATCGAGAAGTGTATAATGTTCTGGCAAAGAAATGTCTAGAAGGTACTTGACTCTACTAGTTCTGCTACTCGATACTAGATGGCGCTAGTAGTAACTTAATGTACCCGACATTATTTCTGGCGCGTAACAGTACTTTCCAAGGTACGGAGGAGTCCCTTTATTTAATGGATGGCCACCCATCCACGGGCCGACCTGTCATGCTCACACAAATATCTCGCTGATGGTGGCGCGTGTATCGGATCATTCAGTTCCCTTCAAAATGGTTGAGCTGAATGAGTCATGTTCGTGAACGGGCGCCGTCAGTGGAGACTGGTCATCTTTTTGATGCCACTGGCTTATTTAAATCTTTATATTTTGAATTGTTTTATATAGTTTCTTTTTTCTTATACAGGGTGTCCCAAAACTCAACGTCAAGCCGAAACGGGGTGACAGGATTGATCATAACCATCACGAGAAAAATCTGAAAAAAAATCTATCCCATGCAGTTTGAAAATTATGGGCATTTTAAGAAAAACCTAGAAATTTGATCAAACTGTACCATTTTTCGGTTATTGTGGTTATTCTTTTTTATTTTTGTTCATTTGAACTTTGGAAACGTAATCCTAAATAACATTTCTAGAATCCCAATAAAAAATAATGACACAATTGCCTCAAGTTCCCGAGAATTGAGACTATTTGTTAAACTACGAATTTAAAATTTTCAAGATTCGTCGACTTTGACAGGCCCTCCTATAAAAAAAATGTACTAGAGTGCCTTGGCAAGTAGCATTAAAAGTTGGCGCATTTAATCAGAATTCTAAAATGGTACAATACTTGTTAGTTCCATACAATAGAAAAGAGTAAAAAAATTAAAACCTCAAGTAACCCGATTTTTGCTATCAGATTTTACTCAGTTAAAATGTTTTTAATTCGCACAAGCTCTAGGTAGGTTCTTAATTTTAAGGCAAAATGATGAGAGAGATGGATAATGGGTATGTTTGCCATGAGTGAGCGAGACAGATAGTGACGCCACGCATTGAGACGGAGATGCGTCGTTTAAACGAGTGCGAATGAAACAGATAGATGCTATGGCATCTATCTGTTTCATTCGCACTAGTATCAGCCAAGCAAATGGCTACGCTACCAGTCCGACACCAACCAGTTAGTACGTTTCGCTCATTCGTCTACTGCGCACGTTCGTATTCGCTTGTGTTGATTTAGTACTGACAACTTTGGCTTCTCTTTTTGGACTTGAATCTTTGTGAATTGGACTTGTTGATAACATACCGGCAACTTTGGCTTCTCTCTGGACTTTTGTGTTGGCATCCTTTTTATCTACCATGCCTACGCGCTACACTTCACAAGAATATGCGAACATGCACCTCATTTATGGGGAATGCAGATGCAACGCAAGTGCTGCCGCTAGACTTTATCGTGACTATCTGTCTCGCTCACTCATGGCGAACATACCCATTATCCATCTCTCTCATCATTTTGTCTTAAAATTAAGAACCTACCTAGAGCTTGTGTGAATTAAAAACATTTTAACTGAGTAAAATGAGATAGCAAAAATCGGGTTACTTGAGGTTTTAATTTTTTTACTCTTTTCTATTGTATGGAACTAACAAGTATTGTACCATTTTAGAATTCTGATTAAATGCGCCAACTTTTAATGTCACTTGCCAAGGCACTCTAGTACATTTTTTTTATAGGAGGGCCTGTCAAAGTCGACGAATCTTGAAAATTTTAAATTCGTAGTTTAACAAATAGTCTCAATTCTCGGAAACTTGAGGCAATTGTGTCATTATTTTTTATTGGGATTCTAGAAATGTTATTTAGGATTACGTTTCCAAAGTTCAAATGAACAAAAATAAAAAAGAATAACCACAATAACCGAAAAATGGTACAGTTTGATCAAATTTCTAGGTTTTTCTTAAAATGCCCATAATTTTTAAACTGCATGGGATAGATTTTTTTTCAGATTTTTCTCGTGATGGTTATGATCAATCCTGTCACCCCGTTTCGGCTTGACGTTGAGTTTTGGGACACCCTGTATAGAAGGAACGAGGACAATGTAACCAAGATTTTTGTAATACATAACATGATTTAAAAGAGTGTCCGTGGAGTTTCTTGCACGTTCTTCTCTGCTTTCGAATGTTCAAATAGCTTCATGTTTTTGACTGACTGACCGCACGATCTTGACAATTCAAAAGTGCCTGTAAACGCTTTATTTGAATCTTGAAGCCGGGATCAACGACTTAACATGCTTCCCGAAGCACGTAGAAGCCTCAGTATGGTCACCCTTCAATAGACCGACCTCGCAAACGATGCTTAACCTCAAAGATCGACCCGTATGTCTGTTTTTATTTAGCCACGAGCTCTTTTTTTTGTGAGTGGCGTCTCGCAGTTCAACCTATATGGTTGTCGACTTAACCGGGCTTGTAGCCACAAGCTCCTCGATCAACAAGATAAGGTTCATTTTACACAAAAACTTTTAGATGCCTATTGATCCTGTTTGCAAATGAACTGTCCACACGATACATAATACACTTCTCATCAAAAAAATCGAAACACTTTCGTTTTTATTGTTTTTGTCCTAATTTTTTACAAAAGAGAATTAATTCCATGAAAAAAAAAACATTATTGTGTAGCTGGCAGTTTGGTCATTACAGTAAGAAGAAAAAAATCAAAATTCGAAATTAGAATTTCATTTGTTTATCCTATAAATGAAATTAATCACTGTTTTGAGACAAATGTGTATTTAGGGTTGGAGTACGTTTCTCGTTTAAAAACTAAAATTAGCGCTTGTCTTTAAACTTTTTGTTTCTTATTTCATTTACTGTGACTTTGGGACGTCTGAAAAAACTTTTTTTTCTAAAACATATGGATACTTCGCCCGCAGAAGCCGCCCAAGTGGTGGCATTGCTGGATTCTGGACTTAGTCAGCGTGTTGTGGCTGCAAGATTGCATCTAAGCTTATCATCTGTTCATAGAGTCTACAAACGCTATCGGGAGACTGGTTCGTTCACGCGCCGTTCAGGATCTGGCAGGAATCGGGTCACTTCTGAGCGAGATGATCGATTTATTGTAACAACCTCTTTACGAAATCGACGCCTTAACGCTTTTCAACTGCAGCAGCAGCTTCGCGTTGTACGAAGAGTAGCTGTAAGTGACTCTACAATAAGAAGAAGGTTGAAGGAACGCGGATTGGCACCGCATAAGCCAGCGAATGGGCCGAAATTAACTGCAGACCATCGAAGAGCGCGCCTTAACTTTGCACGCGAGCACCTAACTTGGTCATACCTTCAGTGGAGCAAAGTACTGTTTTCTGATGAGTGTAAAATTATGCTGTATGGTAACGACGGAAGGAACAAGGTCTACAGAAGAGATGGAGAACGCTTTGCACAATGCTGCATTGAAGAAAAGGTCAGCTATGGTGGCGGTTCGTGGACGGTTTGGGGAGGAATCAGCGCCGACGGTAAGACAGAACTTGCCTTTGTATCTGGGCCACGGCTGCCTGCACTAAACTCTCATCGGTACATCGAACAGTGTCTTGAACCTCATGTGATGCCCTATGCACATTTTATTGGCAACGACTTCATATTCATGCACGACAATGCTAGAGCTCACACCGCGGGCGTCGTACGAGATTATCTTACCGAAGTCGGTATCTCCATTATGGTATGGCCAGCAAGAAGCCCGGACATGAATCCCATTGAACATCTATGGGATGAATTAAAGAGACGAATTCGAGCAAGAGATCCAGCCCCAGAAACACTTAGCCAGCTGCAAAATGCAATCCAAGAGGAATGGGATAATATACCACAACATGTGATCGTGACTCTCATCCGATCGATGAAGAACCGTATGGAAGCAGTAATAAGAGCTCGCGGAGGGAATACAAGTTATTAAATAAACGTTTCTTACATTTTTTTTCATTTACGCGTGTTGTTTTACCCATTTCCTTCATATTCCATACAGGGTAAAAATTACTCATTATACAAAATACGAAACCTATGAAGACTTAATTTGAATTTAGAACATTAACATTAGGATTTAAAAACCTCATACTACTCACTATTAAATGACATTTTACATTTATTCCTAAATATACACATTTTTCTGATAATCCTTATCAAATCATAAACTGCGAGGTGTTTCGATTTTTTTGATGAGAAGTGTATATATAGGGGATTCTTTTCAAAAGGGGATATTTGCAATTTTTTTTTTTTTCAAATGAGTATTAAGTTTTCTTACTTATGCTAAAATACATCATTATTCATTCATCTTGAACGAATGCAAAAAGGGATCTTCTACCTAGCAAATTGGACTTGAAAAAGCGTGTTCAAAACAGTATATTTTGTCTTGACAAAATATACTGTTTTGAACACGCGCTATTACCTTGGTAATCGCCACAGTACACATTTAGTTTTTACTTTAAACTGAAAAATAAGATAAGACATGACACTCAAAGTCAATTTATTTATTTCAACTAGACCATTAAAAGGCACTTTTGAAATTTACAGTTGAAATTAAAATATTAGTGACTCTAGTTGTCCATTCGCAAAAAGTAGATTCTTATGGAGAAGAACGGACAAGAAACTCCATAGTTACTCTTTTCAAATATAAGTTTTACAATACTTTGTATACATACATTGATAAATTGATTATTTATGTGAGCACAATGCACCCAAAACTACACACACTTATATATATACTAATAGGTACAACAAAGCAACTCCTCAAAGTAGATCCACTATAATACCGATCAAAGTAACAAATTCTTATCCTTAATATCCTTGCAAACAGGTCAACAACTCAACGTCGACTTCACAACGCCGCCCCGGCTCTACAACACAGACTTCCAAGTGAAAGACCACAAGATGAGCGGCGGAGTGTGGCTCTACAACAACAGAGATACCAACAGCAATGTCGATGGGGGCTTGGGGGCCAGCACTGAGTACTTTAGGTGAGTCACATATACAGTGTGAGAGGACAGCACAAGATGAGCGGCGGAGTGTGGCTCTACAACAACAGAGATAACAACAGCAATGTCGATGGGGGCTTGGGGGCCAGCACTGAGTACTTTAGGTGAGTCACATATACAGTGTGGTAGGACAGCACAAGATGAGCGGCGGAGTGTGGCTTTACAACAACAGAGATAACAACAGCAATGTCGATGGGGGCTTGGGGGCCAGCACTGAGTACTTTAGGTGAGTCACATATACAGTGTGAGAGGACAGCACAAGATGAGCGGCGGAGTGTGGCTCTACAACAACAGAGATAACAACAGCAATGTCGATGGGGGCTTGGGGGCCAGCACTGAGTACTTTAGGTGAGTCACATATACAGTGTGAGAGGACAGCACAAGATGAGCGGCGGAGTGTGGCTCTACAACAACAGAGATAACAACAGCAATGTCGATGGGGGCTTGGGGGCCAGCACTGAGTACTTTAGGTGAGTAACATACACAGTGTGGTAGGACAGCACAAGATGAGCGGCGGAGTGTGGCTCTACAACAACAGAGATAACAACAGCAATGTCGATGGGGGCTTGGGGGCCAGCACTGAGTACTTTAGGTGAGTCACATATACCTAACGGCCGGTCCTAATAACGCATCTACCTTAAATCAACTGTCAAATTAGCTACCAACAGTAGCTGAAACGTAATATTTGCCTTTCAAACATGACGTTTCAGCTACTCAGATACGTTATTGAAACCGGCCGTTAGTCAAAAATCAATCAAAAGTCATTTATGCAAATTAGGCTAGTGCCAGAATGTTTTGAACGTCAAAGTTTTACATAAAGAAGGTCCCCTAAAACGCCCGCCCGTCACCACTTCATTGTGTTTTAGCTGGGAAGAAGAAGTGGCGCAACAAACTCCCCAGCAACAGAATAAATGCCAAACCTGAAAAGGGATCAATGGATGCTACTACATCAAACTACCCAAAACTGACAAATTTTCCCAATCAACCTTGAACTTAATGCATTAGCGATAAAGTTGAAAATCTAAAAAAAAAACAACGGAAGTGAAAACTTGAACATTAACGTTGTGCATTTTTGATATTTTGGAATGGTTAGGGAATAATTTCGCACGATTTGCTTTAATTATCAGTATAAAAGTATTATAATTTATGTGGTAAAATACAATATTCATTTATTGCGCTATCATACACAAACATGACAATTTATATTACACTAAAAATTTAACACTTCAGAACTTTCCCTCCGTCTTACGAATTTTCGATCAGGTCACGTGTCCTGACGCGAGTTTAACATTTTTTACCCATCCCAAAAAGTGCAAAACGCCGCTAAAGAAGTTTTCACTTCAAAAAATTTACAGTTTCGGGTTTCCCATCATTATGAGCAACTTTACCTATGGGACTAAATCTGCAGCCCTACTATGACGTGCTAATGCCATCCAATTCCAATGATGTAAACGGGATAGTGCTATTCGCTAAATATAGCTCCGTCTCCCTCTTAGAGCGGAATCATGATCGTTTTAAGACTGTTTCGGAAACGATGTTATCGCAAAATGAATGGTTTTTCGATTATTGACTGGTTCACGTTCGACCATTATCTCACTTGAAAGGGATGATGTGGTCGATGATGGAGCATGCTTGTCTGGAAGTTACCTGTTTACTCTTGAGTTGAAGATAGTAAAGATCCTTTCCTGATCTGGTGCCCTACTATGACGTGCTAATGCCATCCAATTCCGATGATGGAAACGGGATAGTGCTATTCGCAATGTATAGCTCCGTCTCCCTCTTAGAGCGGAATCATGATCGTTTTAAGACTTCATAGTAGGGCCTCTGCACGCGTTACAAAGTATCTAAGCGCTTACGCTATGGACCAAACCGGTTGAGAGAGATCGCTTCGCATACGTCGATTAGGCTAATTTCCAGCAATTTCAAAGACTGCATACCAATATTTAATATTATTGTTCCAGTACCGAAAGTCCGGGAAAGTCGACGACCCTCACCGGCTTCCAGATGGCTCCAGGGGGTGAGCGTCGGAAGTCCACCACGGAAATCGCCTCCAAAGACTCAGTGGACGACCTACAAAGAAGACTCGACAACCTCAGAGGATTTAACTTATAATATTAAATGTTAAGACAGGTAATGTTAACGTTCTTTGCCAATTTGTTATTTTTTATCTGCGGAAGTGATTTCTAAACAAAAATATATAGACAAAAGTTTATCACATACGAACTAAAACACCTGACGTCAAAGAAATTCTGCATCGCGGTATCAGAGTTTTCCGTGCGATTTGAATTTACAACAGCCCAAATATCAACTATGGGGCAGTTGCCCACCAGACACAACACCCGTCTGGTCGGAGGATCCTCTCTTTTCTATGGAGATTTGCGGGACTTACACCCTGTTCCACATACCTGTATACGAAAATTCTCTAATACCGAAGTCAGTGTGAGGATGGGTGAGCATATTAACATACCGAGACTCCTCTGTGCCTCGGAAAGCACGTTAAGCCGTTAGTTATTCAGGTGATTAATAACCAGTGATCGGATAATCGGGCGCTTATATAGGTACCTAAAGTTCTTCCCGTGAATGAATAATATGGATGGACATTCCTTTGTGAATAATAAGTAATTCCAATTAAAAAAAATTACAACGAGTTCTAACTATATTTTGTATGCGGGCATTTTTAAGCAATCTCAGGAATTTCGGACGATTCCGGGATCCGGGATTCTGAAAGGCATGTCCGTATTATACTTTCGTGGGAATAAAAGTGAAGTGTAGGTATATTAGTGCCCGATTATCCGATCACTCTTAATAACTCAATGAATTAAAAAAATCGGTCGAGCTATTCTGAAGTGGTTGACCTTTCATACATAAATGCAGTAATGGATTTATAGACCTTCGAAAACTTTTTTGGCAAAGGAATTCTATATTAGTTTTAAGGCCATATAGATATACCACACTAGGTTAGTATATATGTAAAGTAAACAATTAATATTATGCAATTTAAGGCTGTATTTAGCTGAATGAAAGTGCACGTAGAAACGAAATAAAGTCACTAGCTCACTTTAAAAAATACTTTTACAATTGCCGAGCCTTTTCCCAAGTATGCTATGTCAAAGTAAAAGTCAAAGCGTTTATTTCAATTAGGCCATTAAACGGCACTTTTGAACGTCATCATTTACAGTTCAGTAAAATAATAGTATTTAAATTAATAAAGTGACTCTACCGTCCATTCGGAAAGGTAGATTTCTTATGGAGAAGAACGGACAAGAAACTCCATGTCGAAGACCAGTATAGCCGGATTCAGCTGAATACCAGTATTTTACATAAAGCGACTTCGCCTGTCCGAAATAATATTCAATAGATGATATTACAACTTGAGGAGCTCGTTGCTAAATAATACCAGTCGCACGGGTCGGTCTTCAAGGTCAAGCAATGCTTGCTAAGGTTGGTGTGTGGATGGGTGACCATCTTAACACACCGAGACTCCTCCGTGCCTCGGAAACCACGTTAAGCCGTTGGTCCCGGCTGTCATTTGTAGATCTTTGGCAGTCGTTACGGATTGTCAGAAGCCAGGATATCTGACTCCAGCCTTGCCAAGGAGTACCGTGTTACCCAGTTAATGGGTTGTGGAGGTCTGGTAGGCAGCCGCTCCGCGTTAATTACTGGTATTCAGTTTAATCCGGTTTGACTGGTAGCCGACCCCAATATAGTTGGGAAAAGGCTAGGCAGATGATATTGTAACTAAAATTAGAACATTATTCAACAACGAGAATTGAGCTCGGTTTCTGAATTGAGTATTTCGAGGTCAGAACGTGTCAGACTCTACTTTAATGCCTAAGTTTGACAAATACTCGAGTTCCATTCGGAAATCAAGGGCTCAGTCTTCAGTATAATCTCCAGATTTATCATACATTTTTCAGGGTTTAAATTTATTCAAATAACGAAGTCATGTCATGTCTGAAGCGTCGTTTTAATACGTGTAACAGAATAAACGCAATACCTGAAAAGGGGTTATTGTAAATTGTACTCATCATTATGAACAACCTTTACTATGGGACCAACGATTAAATCTCAATAAAAAAAAAAATTGAATGCTCATACGTTTCTGGGCGTATAACTCGCGATGTCGGTGTTGGTCCCATATTAAAAGTTTGTTCATAATGATGAGTACAATGACCCCTTTTTAGGCATTGCGTTCATTCTGTTACACGTTGTACTAAGCGATCATCGCACAAATACGCGATCGATGCGATTATTTGTTCGCCATATCGGGACGTCGCACTCTGTCGGCGTGACGTGTCAGTTTTGCCGAACAAATTATAGCTTTATATAAAAACGACGCCTATCAATATGGATTTGCAAATCTCCTGTGAGGTTTATTATTAAAAAATAAAAATTAAATCGTGCACTATCTTAGATCATATTGTTGCGTCTAAAAAACTGTTTTAAAAGTTCTATATGTATTAACAGTTGATATAATAGAACAATTAAAAAATAAAAATAATAATATTTAAGTTATTCAGCTAAAAAAAAAAACACCCGCCATACTAGAATAATGAATTCATAAATAAATAAATTATAAAATTGAAAAAAAAAAAAAAAAGATTTGTTTTAACCGCAAAATCTAATCAAAAAATTAATATTTAAGTTTTGTAAATATGTGTCGTGTAAAAAATATAAAAATGTAATATTAATAAATAGTGATATTAGATAGATGGCTGGTCCAATAATAATAATTATACTTTAATAAAAAATATATTATTTTGGGGATTGTGGCGAAAATGGCCGGAAAGGGGTGAATAATAAACAGAGATCGGAATAGGTAGACTATATTTACCTAATGTTCGTGGAAGTAAGTAACATAGACTTGATAATACCTCCTGTGAAATCCCGGAATCATAAATGGAATCATGACAATTTAAACCCGGGATTATAAAAACATGATCTGGACTTAGAACATACAAATGATTGATTTGAAGAATCAAAAGAGGAAAGATTTGTGCGAAAACAAAGCTATTTAATTTAACAGTTTTAGTAGGTACGGAACTCTAAAAAAAACATATAATAATTTTGCTCAAATGTTTTCAAAGCGCAATAAGTAATTTGCAATTTCTTAAATCCCGGGATACAATCGTCATGTTTATGATTCCGGGATTTTAGATCTCTATTCGAACTCTGTTCATAAAAAAGTGTGATAGAAATAGAAACGTTGTGCCGACCACTAATATATTGGTATAAGGGTCTGTTCAAGTATTACGTAAGCAGAATTATTATGTCCGGTTTCTAAGGTACTTTATCGGTCGTTTAAATTTCCGTAAACCACTAACCTACAAATGGCTTCTAACCACTAAAAAACTAGCTGCCTTCCGCGGCTCCGCCCGCGTGAATATCGAAAATTATCCCCAGGGAACATAATCCCGGGATAAAAAGTATCCTATGTCCTTTCCCGGGAATCAAACAGTCTCTATACCAAACTTTCGCCTTTATAATATTAGTGTGATAGCGTGAACGAAGTCATTTTATTGCTGACTCAGTCGTTTTCGTAACCTCTCCATCGCTTTACAAGAGGCCCATTTATTGCGTAAGCAAGACACCCCCCTTTTTTTAAGGATGGGAAATCATCAAATGACTTCTTCAGACTCTCCCATCCGTGTTCCTTCTAAAGCCCTTTGCGTTCCGCGGTGACTCTTTCGAACAAATCCCTGTTCCCTGGCAGGATCTGCCCCGTCTTCTATGCTGACATTTCCTTGAGGCGCGCGTGGGACCGGACAGCGAGCCACCCAACGCTCGCCGTCCGCATTCTCGCAAGCGAGTCATCCCTGGTCATTTTAAAGCCATGTATATTATGAGTGGTCAGGCGGGGCCAATAGTTCTTCCATAGTATACGATTTTTTGTCTATTCAACCACCCACACTCGTTTCATCTTTCGATTCCATATTCTGCATAGTCTTTCACCAACCGGAGATTGTCCTTGGGTTTACTTTCATAGTTCATACAGGGATAATCATCGGTTGGTGCCCCATTCCATTTGAAATGTCTAACCGGGCCTCTGCAAGTCGGCTTCGAACCCCCCTCGTACGCCTACCAAAGGACCGGGAACCCAGGATCCCGAGATTATAAAAGACATAATAATAAGAAATCTCTTTATTTTCAGGATACTTAGACCTTATAAAATCTATATAATATAAAACTGAATCCCTATTTCCCTTGGTCACGGCATCACGCGTGAATGGCTGGACCAATTTCGCTAATTCCTTTTTTGTTGTGTTTGTTATTGTTAGGAGAAGGGTCTTATGAAAGAAAATTTTGAAAAAATACACATCCGGGCGAAGCCGGGGCGGGCCACTAGTAACATATATATTATAATACAGTTTAACCGATTTCGGCCATGGCGGCCAATCTCAACGGTGACTAGCCATCGGCGCGGGAGATATTATAGTGCAGACGTGTGTGCGCTAACACAGGTGCACTCCCCCTTCCATCACTCATATTCCGATGGGACGGCAACCCGACACGACCGGAGAGAGACCGGATGACGTGTTTGTCACTTCCCATGTCATTATAAGCGGATTCTGATAATTGCCATTCCGACTCCCCTTGTAATGTTCAAAATAAGCAATTCAAAAGTGCCCGTTTGATGCCTTCGTACTTGAACGGCCCTTAAGGGTGGGAGGTAAAGGACTGAATATAAATGTATGTATGTAAATGTGTATATACGACTTTAAAATAACGTAGTTAGGGTATATTTTTTAAAAACAACTTAGATAGGATATCAAAAATTTTTGGAAAAAAATACCAAAAAAAAAATTGTAATGTAAAAATTAAGCTTGCGTAGCTATAATTAAGGTGCGAAGATAGTCGACGGCCGTTTGGTTTTTAGTAGTACAGGTAATCTCATATCAGTGGTTATGAAAAACACCCTTTTATGGAAAAACATCAAATGACTCCTTCCGCTCTGGGCGGAGCGGGAGGGAGTGTCAGACTCTTACTGACTAAAACCCATCCGTGTTCCTTCAAATGCCCTTTGCGTTCCAAGGCCGCGGTCACTCTTTCGAACAATCCCGCGCGAAAACCACTCCAGCTACATCAATAAGCGTTATTTTTACCTCCGAGTTGTGTAGTTTTAACCCGGGGTCGTTCATTATCTGCTTAGCCTTTTCCCAAATAATTGGATTCTACGTGGAGCGGCTGCCTACGAGACCTCCACAGCCCAATACCTGGTTACCACGGTACTTTTTGGCAAGACTGGAGTTAGATTCTCTGGCTTCTGACTATCCGTAACGACTGCCATAGAACAACTCTAACTTTTCTTTCTTTTTAAAAAAACTTTGCCCCTCAAGGAATTTCTCCTGTATCGTGGGTGCGTTTACAAACATACAAACTCAAATACACAAACAGCCAGACCCGGAACAACTATCTGTAGGCCATACAAATATTTAACGGCCGGTTTCTATAACCTTAAACCAACTGTCAAATTAGCTACCAACAGTAGCTGAAACGTCATGTTTGAAAGACAAACATGACCTTATTGAGACCGGCTGTTAGGCGCCTAGAACTTCAAACCGTTACCAATGATTTAAGGTTGCCTGTATCTTATTACTATATGCCAACTCGTTTGTTTTTAATACACCGCTCATTTAACACTTATTTTTTTATAAATGTTTGTCCTGTTCTTAAAAGAGTATAAATAAAAAATATTTAACTACCTTACGGCCGACGATTGATGCTGTCCTAATTTTGTATTAATATTATATTCTCGCTATTGTGTTGTGAACTTGTGACTTTTTATATATTATTTTTTTGTACGAACTGTTTTGGCTCGCAGCCTGCATAACTAAAAATATAAACATAGTGACTTCTCACGTCTCGAGTGCATAGCTTCCTTTTATAACCTGTAAAAAATGAATGCAAAGAAAAGGGGTGATTGTACTCATCATTATGAACAACCTTTTCTTTAGGACGAAACACGAAATCTTCAAAAATAAATGCTGTTCAGGCCCTACTATGAAGTCTTAAAACGATAATAATTCCGCTCTCTAGAGGGAGACGGACCTATATATAGCAAATAGCACTATCCCGTTTACATCATCGGAATTGGATGGCATTAGCACGTCATAGTAGGTCGGCAGTACATTTATTGAGTTATGCGCACATAAATGTATGGGCAGTCGATGGTTTTTCGTGATTTCAGTGTTGGTCCCATAGAAAAAGTTGTTCACAATGTCATCATCAGAGGTCGGAATTAGGTAGAGTTATTTATGTACTTGCATCGAAATGTTGATATTAATATGGATCTTCCCGGGATTTCTAATAGACAATCCCGTGTGGCCAACAATATTACAAATAAATAATAATAAAAACCTCAGAGATAGATAAGACAAATAAAACACGAAAAACAAGATAATTAACATACAATTTTTATTAGTATTTAATACACAATACAAATTATTAAATAGTCTTAACGCATTCTCATACTTATACTTCGCCATTTTTATAAAGTAAAAGTAAATAACGTTTTATTTAATAAATCACGGGATTTTTCTGCTCTTTAAAATTAATCTCGGGATTTGAGGCTTATCCTCTTTATTCTTACGCTGTATGAAATCAGTGTCAGTACATCAATAACTCTACCTAATTCCGACCTCATCATTATGAACAGACAGACTTAATACCTGAGAATGTACTGCTTGTACCTGCATTGTACTCATGTACAATGACGCCCTTTTCAGGTATCGCGTTTAGTCTATAACACGTTGCAGAGGCCGACTTGTCGATGCCATCAAGTGAGTTAGTACTCAAACGCGAGGTTTTCAAAATATCTGGCTGCGAAGCAATATTTAATATAATGGACTTTTGTTATGTGCCTATGTAATTATTGTTACGTGAACTTTAAGTTAAGGTATAAGTGACACTTTCTACATAATATCCGATCAGAATTTGATTTTAGTACATTTACCTGATATATTATTATAATCATGCGCGTGAAGTAGGATACAGTAAGGCAAGGCATACATGATGCACAAAAAAATAATTTCGTCCATATTCAAAGTGGACGAAAATTCGCATCGTAAGTATCGTGATTTCAACCCTGGATAATGTGGTGAGTTTTTTTTAAAGCACGTTAAGCCGTTGGTCCCGGCTGTCATTTGTAGATCTTTGGCAGTCGTTACGGATAGTCAGAAGCCAGATAATCTGACACCAGTCTTGCCAAGGAGTACCGTGTTACCCAGTGTACCGTGTGGGTTGTGGAGGTCGGGTAAGCAGCCGCTCCACGTAAAATACTGGTATTCAGCTGAATCCGGTTTGACTGGAAGCCGACCCCAATATAGTTGGGAAAAGGCTAGGTAGATGATGTATGGGCTGGCCTACCCTTACTGTAGCCTACTGCACGCCCATGATTAAAATGCCTTTTACTATCTCATATTATGGAGATAGCACAAGCATTAGGGTGTCAGCACCAGAGATGTGCGAGGATGCGTAGCGAGGGATGTAGCCTGTAGCGAGGCTAGGAAAATGAAGCGATTCTATTAGTTCTTAACAAACACATCCCTCGCTACGCATCCTCGCACATCTCTGGTTCAAACGCAGCCTTAGAGCATTCAGTCTTTATATCAACTTGTGAAACAGGATTTTGATTGATTAAAATTTGTCATAAATAGTACATAACCGGCGTTATATCTAACAAAAAAATGAAAACCTGTATCATTTCTTATTCAATCGTATGAAAAACATTACCTTCCTTCTTGAGTTGTCGGGTAAATCAACGTAGATCGTGTCGATAGATATTATTATATTGTATACTCATCATAGTGCCTTTCGTGTTTCCTTAGGTTAGGTTCAGATTGGTGAAACGTAAAATTAAAATGTAACAAGCCCTACTATGAAGCCTTAAAACGATCATGATTCCGCTCTAAGAGGGAGCAGGAGCTATACATAGCCAAAGTCAAAGCATTTATTTCAAGTAAACCATTATTAGGTACTTTTGAATTGTCAAAGTCAGTCCGTCAAAAACATGAAGCTATTTGCACGTTCAAAAGCGTAGATCTCTATGGAGAAGAACGTGCAAGAAACTCCAGGGACACTCTTTTAAATCATTTTATGTTTACAAAAATCCTGGTTACATTAACCTTGTTGCTTATATATATGATAATGTAAAGAAAGAAAAAACAATTTAAAGTATCAAATATTAAAATGAGCCAGTGGCTACTAAGGGATGACCAGTCTCCACTGACGGCGCCCGTTCACGAACATGACGCGTGCATCAACCATTTTGAAGGGAACTGAATGATCCGATATACGCGCCACCATCAGCGAATAGCACTATCCCGTTTAAATCTTCGGAATTGGATGGCATTAGCACGTCATAGTAGGGCTGCAGACGTTGACAAAAATCACTTTTTTTTTGGAGAAACTCGCTACATTATTCCCTGCCACTGTAAATCCTGAGAGCCAAAATCAACAGTGGCGACGAGTCCTTGAGAAACGATTCAACTGTCTTGGATCCCGCAGAACTAGAAATTTGGCTAGTTGTTGAAGTGAAAACTTCTTTAGGCGCGTTGAGCACTTTTTGGGTGAACAAAAATCATGGAACTCGCGTCATTCGTCACCGAACGCTTTAGCTTTCGCTTAGTTTTCACTTCTATCGGCAGTCCCCAAAGACTGCTTCGTATGTGTTTTTTTTTCGTACTGTTTGTCCACACGTGCGTACATGCCCGACGTTTTTACGTACATTCGAGTAAGATCGAAAGTATAGACCGTTATAATTAAGGACTTAATTGCTCGTAATCGAACTAAAATGTTTATTGAGCAAGATTTCGTGGCCTAATTTATGTTTGATGATACTTGCTCATCGAGGAGGTGGAGTGAGGAGCTCGTGGCTAAATAATAACGGCCGCACGGGTCGATCTCCAAGGTTAAGCAACGCTTGCCGAGGTTGGTCTGTGGATGGGTGACCATCTTAACATACCGAGACTCCTCCGTGCCTCGGAAAGCACGTTAAACTGTTGGTCCCGGCTGTCTTTTGTAGATCTTTGGCAGTCGTTACGGATAGTCAGAAGCCAGATAATCTGACACCAGTCTTACCAAGGAGTAGGTACCGTGTTACCCAGTTAATGGGTTGTGGAGGTCTGGTAGGCAGCCGCTCCACGTAAAATACTGATATTCAGCTGAATCCGGTTTGACTGGAAGCCGACCCCAATATAGTTGGGAAAAGGCTAGGCAGATGATGATGATACTTGCTCATCGAACATCAATGTACGTGTAGAACCGCTGTTCAATTTCATGTTATATTTCACCAATATGTACCTGGCATTAGGTTCTAGACAAAATGACAGTCTTGCAGCGGTAATGATGGTCACAATTCCAAAATATTTGGAACTAGCTGACCCGCGCAACTTCGTCTGCGTCACATTTTTCATTAATGCTCCGCTCCTATTGGTCGTAGCGTGTTGTTTTATAGCCTGTAGCCTTCCTCGATAAATGGGCTATATAACACTAAAATAATTGTTCTATGCGAAACCAAACAAATAAACGCTTCAAGCTTTATGATAATAATGATAACGATGGTTAATCACGTGACATTTCGGTAGCCCATGTCACTAAGGAATAGTCTTTTTTTTTATTTGCACAAAAATAATTGGCTCTTGTTAACAAATCTGAAAGATTTTTTTTAATCAGTAACAAAGTTGTGCTTCAAAGTTCATAATTAGAATGAGAAATCCGACAGACTTACTGCCGGTTTCAATAACGTATCTACCTGTGACCAACTGTCAATTATAGCTGAAACGTCATGCCTTTCAAACATGACGTTTCAGCTACTGTTGGTAATTTGTTATTGAGACCGGCCGCTAGACGTCAAAGAATATCATTTATAAGGATATATATTTATTTAAAATTATTATATCTCTTTAGTTTTTCGAAAAAAATTGATTCTTTTTTCAATGTTAGTATTCTATTTTTGTATAGTTATTGAAATGCTGGTTAGAAAATCACATTATTTTCTTCATGCATATTCTGTATCCCCATTTTTGTAGTTTATGACAATCTTTATCGTTGTTGGAATGTCAGTTTGTCTAGAACCCCTTGTCTATGATAAATTGGAATCTGTTGTAGACACTACCAAGCTTGAAACACTGCCTTTTAAGTCATTTTTTTATAAATTATTTTCCCGCGTCTTTGCACTTTCTGACTAAAACCCATCCGAGTTCCTCCAAATGCCCTTTGCGTTCCAGGGCCGCGGTGACTCTTTCGAACAATTCCGCAACTCTGGCAGGATTCATTTTGTTTGTTCTTACGTTTCCAATCTATCATAGACAATTGAACATTTTTATTTTTATTAATAAAACTAGTGTGATATTTATAATTATTTTTTTATTAATAAAAAAGGGTATGTATTACTCTGTGTGATTGTAAACTAAAATAATCGTATTTGTAATGTATTTAATAGATAAGTTATTACTTAAGAAACTGTAAACGACCTCACGATATGATTTTTAGCTTCTACTGTTTTACTTTTTAAGGGATTGTATCAAGTTTATTTTTTAATCGATTATTTCTTGCTTACTGACAGTTAAAAAGGTATTTTTAAATGATTATTTTGTATTTTTATTTGTATATTGGGTGGTGATTTGTGATGGAATTGATGCAGCTATAATAAAATGTTCTTTGTAGTACCGATACGCCTTAGCGGCCATTTTAAAGACGGCATCGTCAATACTTGCTAAACAAACCAAGCGAGGAAATATATAGTATGATACTATCCACTATCCACAAATTTTATGAGTTATCAAGGGGGTAATATAAGAAAATATTAATAAAATATAGCAATAATTCTGCTTTACTGTCAGTTATTTTTATAAGCTGTTATTATAATGTTTTTGTATTGTATTGTTATTTATTAATATTAGACTGTTAACGATATTTGACTATGGATGTAAATAAAAATGTAAATATAATATACGGACGTGCCAAGATTAATTGTTTTATTTTCAATCAAAATCTCGTATTCCTAAAGGGATATTATGTTTTTCACTTCTTTGCTGAGAAACCAATCTTCTTTGCCAAGTGCGAGTCGGACTCTCACACGAAGGGGTCCGTACCATAAACCAAAAAATCAATTTTCTTGTATGGTAGCCCGCTAAATTTTAAAATTTATTTTTAATATATTAATTGCGATAGCCGGAAATAGAAATACAAACGGAAAATTTCAACAGTTAACTATTACGGTTCTTGAGATACAGCCCGCTGACAGACAGACGGAATGAGCGGAGGCTTAGTAATAGGATTAATAGGATTCCGTTGGTTACCCTTCGGGTACGGAACCCTAAAGAGCTCACTTGTTAAAGGTGAAAAAACGCACTGTTACTAAACAAATAAAAAAAACACGGATTAAAATGACCTGATTCCGACTCGAACAGTAGTAAGTAGAAATAAGTGTCATTTATAGAGTGATTTTTATGAAAGCATTTAAGCAGGCCCGTATATAGGGGGGGGGGGGGGGGGCAAACCGGGGCCCGTGGTCCGGGCGGCCAGTTCAACGGGCGCCAAATTCAAATGTTTGAAAAAAACCTTGTTCGATGTGGGGTGCTAAAATTTTATACTATTCTTACTTCCACCTTCAATATCTCCAGAACCAATGGTCTGAAAAAAATTTGATGCCAGTGATGGTACAATGGGTCTTCGTTATCGTTAAGGTCTTTTTACTCCCGATACATAAATAAATTAATCAAAAACCTGGAAGGGCGCCACTATCAAGTTTCTGCCCCGGTTCGGAAAAATCGTAGATCCGAGGCTACTTTCAAGTATATGGGTTTTATTTAACTTGTGCAATGTTTGATAGTTTGCTTAGATCAAATCTTGTCAACAAAAAGATATATAATAGACAAGCGGAATAGATACCTCTAGTAAAAGAGAACCTAACAAATTCCGAGGCGCGGTAGTTACTTCGAGATCCTTTCGCTCGGCCTTGCACTCGTTTTTTTTAGGGTTCCGTACCCAAAGGGTAAAACGGACCGAAACCCTATTACTAAAACTCCGCTGTCCGTCCGTCTATTTGTCTGTCCGTTTGTCACCAGGCTGTATCTCATGAACCGTGATAGACAGTTGAAATTTTCACAGTTGATATTGATGTTGCCGCTATAACAACAAATAATATAAATAAAATAAAAGAGGGCCCCCATACAAGAAACATGTTTTTTTTTCAGCTTATGGTACGGATCCCTTCGTGTGCAAGTCCAACTTGCACCTGGCCAGGTGTTTTTAGTTCCATCTCTGTAGGTATGAATGTGCAAAAGAAAAACACCTATTCGAGAAAGGGTTTTGAAGATGCACCCCCCTGAAAGCAGTCCTGCGCCCATGCCCATGTACCCAACCCTTCACCCTAGAGTTGTTTTTTTTTTATGATAGGTCCCTACTCCCTAACTAGGATTGGTTAGACCAAGCAACTCCTCGAGACAATAAAGTACAGACACGTAGGAGGAGGTTCTCAATTCGGGAGTATTTTTTTATATTTGTTACCTCATCATAACTCCGTCATTTATGAACCGATTTGAAAAAATATTTTATTACCTACTAGCGGACATCACGCGGATACACCCGCGTAGTTCCCGTTCCCTTGGGAGTACGGGGATAAAATATCTGATAATGTACCTTTCCAATGGTGAAAGAATTTTTGAAACCGGCACAGTAGTTTTTGAGTTTATTCATTACAAACATCACACACAAAAATACAAATTTTTCCTCTTTATAATATTAGTGTAGATGTCAAAGGATATACTTTCCGATTGTTCTCATGGCAATTTCATGAAAATCGGTTCGGTAGTTTGATTTTAAATCAAAATAGCTGGAAAAAAAAAATAATATGTCATCGAAGTAAACCGAATTGCGTATTTTGCTTTCCTGTGACTGTACAGTGGTGTTGTAAGGTGTACAACCGAATTAAAAAATACAACCGAATTCCACTCAACGTCAGTGTTAAAAATTATGAAACAACCAAAAACACCGACTCCCGAAATTAAAGTTATTTTATACTTTGGTTGGAGTGTAGCCAAAACAACTTCGGGCGGTATGGCGAAAAATTATCGAATCTTTTTTTTTTTTTTGTTTTTCTTTACTGCTCATAGTGCCCCTAATCGTATACCCCAACACCTAAAACTCCGCCCGTAAGACGACCTACTGGCCCATACTTTGTAGTCTTTTTGTTATTTTGAATTCGGTTATATAAGTTTTTGTTTTAATCCATATCCATCACGGCTACAAAGTTTCGGTTTACCGATTAGCAGTCTCTCTGTCGACCACCAAACCAGGCAGCGTGGCTTGCGAAAAAAATCGCGACCTGTTTTTTTGACAGGCTCTAAATTTATAGTGTCAACACATAACGAATCACTTCGAATGGCATCAATAGTAACAAAAGTCGCACCTTAAAATCCTTACATAATGAAACGTCTTTCCCTTTCTAATAAAACAAACACTGAACAGCTGTAGCCGATAGGTCATAGGTCAAAATCATTCTAAACAGTATACAATGCTTTGCACTCAGTCGCCTTGCGAACGCCACTGTAGAACGTCCATTTCCGAACGGAAAATTAACTGTCAAAAATTGGCGGGAACATATCGAGTGTTACTTTTTTTGTTTTGTTTTTTTTTGCCGTTACTCTTGTAACTTTTTATTATTGTGTGAAATAGATTTTCAACTCGGTGAACTACTATTTTTTTAAATAGTTTTAACGGGAATTTGACGGGAAAAATGCATTTCAGAATTACTTTAACTCTGGTAAGTTTTTGAATAGTTATTGGTATAATAAAATATATAATTAATTTTCATTTATTGCGTTCCATAGTGTAATTTTTGATATTACATGAAGGCTTATAGCTAAGTACCTACCTACAATAATTATACACCCTGTTAGACCACAGCAACCAGTAGGTACCTACTTACTTAGGTACTATTATAGTTTTCAAAATATTTGAATAAAATAAATTAAATCTACCTACACCTATCTATGAGTAGGTACCTACTTAATTATTAGAAATAGGTCATAAATAACTCATGTTACTCGTGTTTTCAGTTCTATATTCGCAAAAAAACTGTATTTAATTTAATTTACACTGTGAGGGGTCGTAGGAACTTCTACTCATAATAAGCAGTCATTCGGGACTCAGTTTTGTAACTAAGTAAGTACCTTATTTAAAAAAAAGTTTATTAAGTATTATTTTATTTAAAGTTTCTAAACAACATGAAAAACGAATCGAAAAGCATACCTACCTTATTACCTATCTAGATAACGCTAAAAACTGCGACGGACGAGACTAGATTCTCAAATGATTTATTTACTCATCTACATTTCTAAGTACTATTGCGGTTTTGGTATTTGGCGGTTTGAATACTTATGCGTTTTTGGAAGGATGGATATTTTTTACTCGATCACGCCAGAACGGCTGATCGCATTTGTATGATATTTGGTGCAGAGATAGATTATAGTCTAGAATAGCACAACGACAATTTTTTTTTACCTTTATCCCGGGAATTTGATCCCTTGAGATAATTTCCGACATGCACGCGGGTGACGTCGCCGTCAGAACCTAGTCTATGATAAAGTTGACGCTTCTCGCATACAAAATTAAACTTATCATGTGCGTGTATATGACAAAATTACTAAAATCGCTACATACCTAATAGTAAGGTATTCGAGTCAGGGCTTTAAGGCAAACACACCCCGCCGACGAAGAAGCGACGAACTAAGTAGGTACTATTTTCTCGCTCAAGAAACGTAGGTATGCCAGATGTAGCTCCCGTGTGAATAAAACACATCATTTATAAATAGTTGATCGCTGACTTCACGTTCACACTTCCGGCAAAAACTCTCCTCTAGTTTGTCGACAGCCACAAGAACTATCAAAGATAAAATATATGCCGAGCGATGCTCGCTTGGCGGTCAGAAGTTCAGAACACTCGCCGAGAGACTGCGGTCGGAAGATATATGATAAAAAATATTATTGGGACCTTTATCAACGCAAATAGCACCCAAAACAATGATTGTTAGAATTGTTGTCTGTTTGTCGGTTTATAAGCCGACAAACATAACACTGAGATTAGCGTGCACAAACGCACAGGCGTTTGTACACGCTAATCTCAAAAACGGCTTATCTGATTTAGATGTGGTTTTCACTAATACATTGTGGTAAACTTCACTTAACAATTATTGTTTGTTTAAGTCAATCGGTTCATAAATAAAAAGGTTATGTCAATTTAAAGAGTCACGTCGAACATTTGTTAAACTATCTATATCTATCTATTCTTTCTCTGTTCAGTAGCATTGACTGAAACTTTACTAAACTTCATAATCTTAAAATAAAAATGTCTGCCCCAAGTAACTATTCCACGCGGACGAAGTCGCGGGCAAAAGCTCTAGTGTATGCTATAGTTGCATTTACACAGTCCATCTTTTATGTAAATAAAAGACACTTTATAACGACAATATTTTATCTATCATTTCTCAATCTGTCATTCGAGATTACACCATAGACAGAATTTATAATCTATTTCCACTCATTTACATTCATTCATCTTTTATGCCTCTGTGCCACACCCGGCATTCACTTCCATATTAAATGTTAAACTATTCTTAAGTAAATATTAGGAAATAAACAGAAAACAAGGTGGCTACTGACCGGTGTTACGGGCCGTAGGTAATGTACCATTCTCAGCGAACATGTTACGCCGAGTCCTTAAAACTTTTTTTTTTATTTAATATGGGTTTGCTCTTAACTCTAGTCTAGGTCACAGATGACAGAGACAAAGTCGACGATGGAGCGAGCTTACCCAGAAGAAGCCTGTTCACTCTAATTTTGAAGAGATTAGGGCGCATTATAAAAGACGTTTGGAAACGTTTAAAATCTGAGTAAAGGTTCGTGGAAACGAGCACAAACATGTGCGTATGTGTTTTGTTTTACACGGATTTTAGGACACGGCATAACATTACATGCTCGCTGCGAATGTTACATTACGGCCCGTAACACCGGTCAGTACCCAGCTTAACATGTGCGTGGTACTCTCTTCCGCGTACATACTGCACGAATGCTCGCTTTGAAAAATGTGACGCTCCGTAATACCGGTCAGTACCCCAGCTTTAGGAAGATAGTTACAATAATTTGTATTAAATAATAATATAATATCTTGGGACAACTCACACACGGTCATCCAATCCCAAACTAGGCAGAGCCTGTACTATGGCAACCAGACAACTGATAAACATACTTATTTATTTCTAAATACATACACATTATAAACAAATTACACCCAGACACAGAACAAATGATCATGCTCATCACACAAAGATTTGTCCTGGGTGGGAATCGAACCCACGACCTCCGGTTTAGCAGTCAGGGTCACTGACCACTCGACCAACAGCCAGTCAAAAGTATTGTACCTATGATAGTAATACCACCCTTCACTGTGTCCGCGTGATGTATTACACCCCACTTCCTGACAGACAAACAGGAAGACGGAAAACGAAGTGATCCTATGAGGCAGGGGTTCCCAAAGTGTGCACCGCGACGCCCTGGTGCGCCGTAGAAAGTAAAGAAAGGCGCCGTAAGACGCTCCTCTTCGTGAACTAGACTTAGATATTCGCGGGAACAAAATATAATAAACAGTTCCAAAACCCGCTCGCTGCTTAGTATTTTATTTTCTTTTCGTGGTATCAATATTTGAAAAATACTCAACATCATACTCAATACTGTGGTGGTTTTAATTTCTGTGCCTAGATAATTGTAACCTATTTTGGCAAGCTAGGGCACCGGAACATAATACTAAACTGTGTCAGTGCGCCACGGATTGAAATTGTTTGGGAACCCCTGCTATAAGGGTTTATTTATTTATTTATTTACACTTTACGCACACAAATGTACAGAGGCGGACTTAATGCCATAGGCATTCTCTACCAGTCAACCTTTGGGTGATGCAGAGAATGGTGGTAGGTGCAATATGGTGAATAAAAAGCGATTGATATTTAATTAATACATACAAACATTTAAATAAATAATACGAATATATAAACTATACATGCAATATAAATATATAAATACTCAAATTAACAAGATAAATAGGTACACGAAATACTTAAACAATTACAACAAATAGATAATTGGAAAACATTAGCGATGTGATGATACTACTGACAACTTCTTACGAATATGTTTGGTGTTTTTCCTTTTCAGGTACGGAACCCTAAATACTGGGCAAGTGATAGTCGAACTGGATCCATGTAGTTTGGTTCCATAGTTCTCGAGTAATACGCTGTCAGACTGCCTTTGTAATACATGGGTAGCACCTGTCAGGGTTGCAGAATTTGTTCGAAAGAGTCACCGCGGCCCTGGAACGCAAAGGGCTTTAGAAGGAACACGGATGGGTTTTAGTCAGTAAGAGTCTGACACGCCCTTCCACTCCACCCAGAGCGGAAGAAGTCATTTGATGATTTCCCATCCTTAAAAAAATAAATAATAAAATACATGGGTAGCTATCAGTGCCGGATTCATATAGCAAGAGTAGAAAATGCTACGGGCCCCGCGCATTGGGGGGCCTCGAGCTTTAATTTACAAAAATATGTCGCTGAAAATCAGCGCCATTATATGGATCTGTTTTTATTCCTACAATACTGAGCCATAGCCTTTTTGCGGAGATGTGACGCATATTTCCCAGTCAGCATTAATAATAATAATAAATAAATAATTATAACGTTGTTTAATTTTGATGGCCCTGGTTTATCACTTGTGGCGTCGAGTCACAGATCTTTTTATTAAATTCTACCCTCTGCACGTGTAAGCGGGCACACCCTTCATGTCTGGAGGCTTATTTGGTTTGATTTAATATTGTTTTTATGCTTGAGTTTGTCTGTTTATGCTGGCATAATGGAGTGTGCTAGCTTACAAGTAGCGAATTATTAAGTTTTATGTTTTTACGTGTTACCTTTGTTGTATTGTTTTCTTTGTAAGAATACTGACTACTTACATACCTTTGTATAAGTGATAGTTCTTATAACTCAACAGGCAGATGTGTTGCTGGGGAGTTTGTTGCGCCACTTCTTCTTCCCAGCTAAAACACTAGGAAGTGGTGACGGGCGGGCGTTTTGGGGGACTGTCTTTATGTAGAACTTTGACGTTCAAAAAGTGCTGGCACTCAGCCTAATTTGAATAAATGACTTTAGAATTTTTGAATTTCGATTTTTTTAATTTTGTTTATTTATTAATGGTATGGGTTATATTATAAGCCCCGGGTCCGGTCCATACTCAAAAAGGCAAACTTGACGTAGAAATGGAAGGCCCAAATCTGACGACCCTCTGACTTAAAAGAAGTTCACGGTGAATACAATTTGTTCATCTCATGGTATTCAATTTATCTAATGGGACAATGAATCCTAATGAAGCCAAGTTTTGGGGGCCCCTTAGCAAAATTTGCTACAGGCCCCGCACTGGCTTAATCCGGCACTGGTAGCTATTACCTATGTTAGGACAAGGATTGAACAGTCATGTTTCTAAATGACAAACTCATACAAGTATATGCCTATTAATTTAATAGTATAATAACTTAAATTGCTACAACATCATTATACTGTACAAAAGACTAATAACACTGCATTAAACCTAGACATTTGAGTTATAGGGACCTAGTTACACAGCTTTTTAGGATTCCGTAGTAAAACATGGAACCCTTTTAGTTTCGCCATGTCGTGTTAGTCGTTTGAAACTTTTAATGATTTAGCTGTTATTTGGCATGTTTGTAGATATTTATGACGCCGATAAAGTATTTCCCATACTTACACGTTAATTTTTTTTTGTCGACTGTCCCATCGTGTGGGGTATCGTTGGACTGGTTTCGGAGCAGAGATCCGTTTCGAATCGAAACATATGACTCGAACAAATCCTCCCCCCTCTAAAAACTAAACCATTGTTTTTGGAGATCTACACGTTGTTAGTACGTATGTATAAAGAAAGTTAAAATGAAAACTATCACCACAACCTAAGTTTGACGAGTTAATGAGTAATAGTTGACCAGCTTGTAAAATGTAAGTAGATAGGTAAAAAACTCTTATAGTAAATGTCTTAAAACTTAAAATTTGTCAAAGCCAAAGCGTTTATTTCAATTAGGCCATTAAACGGCACTTTTAAACGTCATCATTTACAGTTAAAATAATACCTAATATAAAATTAATAAAGACTATGGAGAAGAACGGACAATAAACTCCATAGTTACTCTTTTCAAATCAACACAACACGATTTGACAGTAACTGTCAAATCGTGGTGTCATTCATTTTTAGTTCGGGTTCGGAACTAATCGTAAGTCCGTAGGTGATACGGAGTAGAATACGCCCGGACTTCGGGTTTAGAGAGTAGTCCCCCTGGTCCTTATCGGACGGTGAGCCACTCATTACTCGCTGTCCGCAGGCCCGCGCCTACTACGGTGGCCGAGAATCGCCCTGCGACTCCCGACGTGAGATGACATGGCGTGAGATTTGCCTCTTCTTTTTTTTTTTTTTTCAGTCCCATCGCAACATCGCCATTTGGTTGAGCCAAGATTTTATTAAATGTGCCTACTTCAAGTCTGTTGTCTCTTTGTCATGTCAAGTTTTCAAGTCTAAGTTAAGATTAGGTATGCCTAGATAATTTTATCCTTCGCACAGGCGTTGAAACAACAGTCATTAGTGACCCATACAACTCACACCACAGCTAATCAATATTATAATTGATTATTATCTTCCAGTCACAGAACACGGAATCAAGCAGAGGCACCAAGTCAATTTATTTATTTCAATTTTATTGCCATTCAACGTGGCAATGCCGTCAGTCTCTTGGGCACATTACCAGGTGACAGCGTTGAGGACGAATTTTTTGATGCTAGGTATATTCTAGTTTGTAGTACCTACATTTACTTTATTTGTTAATATTATTTTAACCATAAAAAAGGCACTTTTCAACGACATTTACAATTTAAAAATAAATTAATATAATATTTTTGTGACTAGTTGTCCATTCGTAAAAGAAGAGTAATATTAAAAAAAAATATAATGGACACGCATTTTTCTTTTTGCCACGTAAACAAAAAATAAAGACAATACAGTGCGTTGAAATTTCGCGTGACGTTACGTCCACATAAAAGTGTACCACTGAACAAGCCTCCACTCCTGAATTTTGATATATTTCTGTTCACTTTAATAATACTTGTCCAATAGTTTTTGCTAAATCTAACTGTCGGACATAAAGAATCATATTTTTTATTCAGAGGCCCTCAATTTCTATGAGTTGGTTTGTATGTGAAGTTTTGACAATACCTTCTATAGCAATGGCCGCCTCGGTCGCGGAATAGTTCGAAAGAGTTACCGCGGCTCTGGAACACAAATGGCATTTGGAGAAACACGGAGGATTTAGTCAGCAAGAGTCTGAGGCTCCCTTCAGCTTCGCCTAGAGCGAAAGGAGTCATCAATAATGACTCACTATTGATGATGTCACCGGAAAATTACAGAATTATTAAAAAATCGTTTTGTATTATGTCACCAGAAAATTGCAAACGCCGAAAGATTTTAAAATATCTCGTGAAATTGTAAACTATTTTTTCTTAACAAACGTATATATTGGAAACTATTGATGTTGGATGGGATTTATTGTATACAAAACGATTTTTTCATAAAACATGATTTCCAATTTCAAATCGAAAACAGAACAATGGCCGTCGCGGCGTTTCTATGCTCTATGGCACAACTTAATAGGCAAAAAACGAGCATCATAAATAATTTAATATGAATATTGTGTAAACGTCAACTATTTGAGTTCAAAGGCGCGTCCGATTCATGAATATGTTTTGATTGATAAATACGTAATGAGGTGATGTCGTGATGATGACTTTGACATTGATGAACGAAGAAACTGCCTAAAATTATTGTACGTAGATACTCTCGGGTTAAGCTCGTGGCTAAAGAATATCAGCACGGGTCGATCAAGGTTAAGCAACGCTTGCCAAGGTTAGTCTGTGGATGGGTGACCATTTTCACATACCGAGTTTCCTCCGTGCCTCCGAAAACACGTTAAGCCGTTGGTCCCGGCTGTCATTTGTAGATCTCTGGCAGTCGTTACGGATTGTCAGAAGCCAGTAGGTAAATCTGACACCAGTCTTGCCAAGGACTACCGTGTTACCCAGTTAATGGGTTGTGGATGTCTGGTAGGCAGCCGCTCCACGTAAAATACTGGTATTCAGCCGAATCCGGCTTGACTGGAAGCCGACCCCAATATAGTTGGGATAAAGGCTAGGCAGATGATGACTCTCGGGATAAAAAGTATCTCATGGCTTCCTCCAAGGTCCATTCCACCTCCTGCCAGGGTTACGGAATTGTTCGAAAGAGTTACCGGGGCCCTAAGGATGTTTGAAGGAACACGGGTGGGTTTTAGTCAGTAAGAGTCTGACACTCCCTTCCGCTCCACCCAGAGCGGAAGGAGCCATTTGATGGTTTTCCGTCCAAAATAAACACGGTTCAATCTATCTATATACGTACCGGAATTGATTAATGTTTGTTAAGCGGTTTAGACGTAAAATCGTAATATACAGACAGACTGAATTACTTTTGTGTTTACAATAGACTACAATTTAAATGCGTACCAAGTAAAATATGTTAACTTCAAATAAAATAAACCCACTCTATACCGAGGTGCCTAAAGAACAACTTTTTAAGTTCCAAAATAATGATACAGTCATCAGAATAATTGTACGTGTTGTATTTATATTCTTTTTGCCTACCAAAATGGATAAATGCTCACCAGATCTTGCAATGATACAATGTTACTTCTGTTACTAGGAGAACTTGGATGCAAGAGCGAGCTAAGCGAGCTCGGAACTTGGGGCACCCCGACTCGGACAGGTTAGGCTAGAAAATTGGTAGTAAAATAGGTACTTTTCTGGTAGGCGTTTAAACACAAGCCTTTTTAATACCTATTGACTATTAGCATAGATTAAAACGGATGTGTGAGATGATTTCGGAAGTATCAGCCTTCGTTAAACGTAACAGTGTTGTGTTTTGGGGTCAGAGGTTGTGTGTTTGTCTGTTACCATTTACCTCAAAAAAACTTGACCGATTTCATTAATGGCCGGTCTCAATAAATAAACCTTTAACCAACTGTCAAATTCGCTACCAACAGTAACTGGAACGTCTTTGTAACATGACGTTTCAGCTACTGTTGGTAGTTAATTTAGATGTGTATAATTTAGATATGTTATTGAGACTGGCTGTAAATTTATTTTGAAGCACTGCTGAGTACCTATAGCGTACTCAGATCCACTAATGGGACAGGCCTACATTTCGATATGAAGCGAAATTAATTTAATGAGTCCATGTAAAGCTTTTCAAAGTCTGAGAACAGTGTTGCGTACTCGCTCCTGTCATATTTCTGATTTTTGAAGTGAAAACTTCTTTAGCGGCGTTGTTTAAACTCGCGTCAGGACACGTGACCTGATCGAAAATTCGTAAGACGGAGGGAAAGTTCTGAAGTGTTAAATTTTTAATGTAATATAAATTGTCATGTTTGTGTACGATAACGCAATAAATGAATATTGTATTTTACCACATAAATTATAGTACTTTTGTACTGATAATTTAAGCATTTCGTGCGAAATGATTCCCTAACCATTCCACAATATCAACGTTAATGTTAAAGTTTTCACTTCTGCCGGCACTCCCGGAGTGCAACCCGTTGTTTTTTTTCTACAGAAGTCGTCAGTATTTCTGTGTGAAAGGCCAGAAAAACGAACCTTTCCGAGGTTAGCTTAAAGTAGAATAATCATTTGCATAAACCCATAAAGTTTCTCCTTCAGAACCTTCGAGCTCGCTTCGCTCGTTCTTGTGAATTTTTCAAGCTTTTCGCCCCCCCCCGGGCACCCTGGGTCCCAGAAAGGCTTAGCAGCAACTGTTTGCCTGCCTCTGCCTGGGTAAATTCTGGCTACGGCCTTGTCTGTGAGAAGCAGTGGGCTGTAAGCATTAATTAGCAAAAAATAATATCCATCATAATTATTATCGTTAAATATTTGAACTTGAAGACGCGTCAAACTCATAAATATTATTAATGATTGATAAATAATTAGAATTCATCGATGCGTAGGTATTTGGACATCCATACATGTATAATTATGTCGTTTTTGACAGCTGTGATATGAATGCTAATAGGCCGAGTACAGTCACAACGTTTTAAATAGATTGACATTGACACCATCTTAAAATCGAAGCAGTGATTTTTTTTTTAATATTGGTTTGCTCTTGACTCTAGTCTAGGTCATAGATACCAGAGACAAAGTCGACGATGGAGCGAGCTTTCCCAGAAGAAGCCTGTTCACTCTAATTTTGAAGAGATTAGGTTTATTGTATGCGTTCGGAAACACAGACGCAGGCAGAGAGTTCCACTCCTTTGTTGTGCGCACACACTTGTGCGCCTAGTTCTCACCAGCCCGTCCCTAGCTGTCCTCCCCCCAGCGACGCCCCAAGCCGAGGCCCGTACCCCACAGGGGCTGCCCTTAGCGTGTAGTCGCTTAGTTTGTAAGTTTGTTATAAGTCCTGGCTGGAGGCTTTAATATTTATATTAAGGCCATCACAGGCAAGCCCGGTTAAGCAGTCGACCACCTCAGGTTGAACTGCGAGACGCAACTCACAAAAAAAAAACACACACACTTGTGCACTATAATATCTCCTGCGCACTTGGCTAATATCTGACGAGTTTGCAAGAGATATATCTGGAGGATAATTTTCCCACTCAAAAATCAAAACCAAAATCAAAAGTCATTTATTCAAATAAGGCTGAGTGCCAGCACTTTTTGAACGTCAAAGTTCTACATAAAGACAGTCCCCCAAAACGCCCGCCCGTCACCACTTCCTAGTGTTTTAGCTGGGAAGAAGAAGTGGCGCAACAAACTCCCCAGTAACTGCACTGCAGCTATTATTAGTACCGAAAACTAAAAAAAAGCCAACTCAACCAGTTCCTTTAAAAAAACCATCCCGCTTAATCTTGGTGTCAATTTTCATTGAAAACACAATAATATAAAGTTTTTAAGTAGAAAATTATAGAATCATTCTAATACTATTAATATTCTGACCTCATTGACCTGTAACCTCTTCTGCTAAGATTGCCAGATTTAACGATTTTGCTTAACCAAGAACGTTTCATGGCTATTTAACTTAATCCATAAAATAATACTTAAAAGTATTTTTGTGACTAAATTCATAAGACTCTTTTTATTATCTACCTTTCAAATAATTAGTAATAGTAATAGTAATATAATATAATTTAAATAGAAATTATTAATAAAAACGATTGTTTAACGAGCTAAAAATTCCCGAGAAATATTTGGCATTACTTAAACACAGACTTAATTAAGTATAATTTTTGCATTAATCTTGTATTCACATCATGATCTTGCTTACATATTTAGTTATTTACCAATACAATTCTGAGAGTGTCTGTCTGTTACAACATCAGGCAACCTCACTAAAGCTCGTTAGTGGATGGGTGACCATTCGCTACACCGAGACTCCCCCGTGCTTCGAAAAGCACGTTAAGCCGTCGTTCCTGGGGATCTTTGACAACCGTACGGGTGGTGGACTTGGGGATGTCCGACGCCCTCCATTAATTCATCCGAACCCGAGGTGGCGGCGTCTTTGACGTCGCAGGGACGGGAGGAGACGCGCCTCTTTCACTCCCCCCGCTGAACTGCCGGTCAATTCTGTAAACATGTCGAAGTGAAGGCTTGGGTGAAGTGATCACGAGGGGAGCTCTCAATCCATATAATCAAGATGGAATGATAGCTCACTTCGTGATCACGTGACATCTTTGACATGTTTACAGAATCGACCACCAGCCGGGTATTATGGAAGTTTCGTACGTTCCCGCGATCCCCGGCGTAGGTGGGAGATGGAACACCGGGGTGGTTTTAGTCAGTAAGAGTCTGACAGACCCCTTCGCCCGCCCCAGGGCGGAGGACATCCATGAGGATTTCCTTCAACGGTATTAAAGAGTGGAACAAAACATTCCCAGTCATTAAGATTGTTAACGACGGGGTATTACCGAGCGGGAAGTACCGCGAAAAATCTGACACCAGTCTTGGCAAGGGGCATGGAACCAGGTACTGTTCACTACCCAGTTACTGGGTAGTGGTCGTGGACTCGTTGTGGAGGTTTGACAGGCAATCGCTTCATGTAAAGTACTGGATTTTCAGCTGAATCCGGTTTGACTGGAAGCCGACCCCAATATACATAGTTGGAAAAGGCTAGGCAGATGATGAGTTAGGTATCTTTTCTAAGCAAAGCCAAACGTAAGCTTTAGTCTCGTCGAAATTCGTCTCCAACGCTAACCTTGTTTAATTCAAGTTTTTTATCAAATATTTAAATATTCTAATCACGTCATTACGAAAATTGTGTTTTAAATAAAACAAAAAAAAAAAACATAATTAGTTAATATCGGATTATAAGAACTAAAAATTTAAAAGCGAGAGTAAAAAAGTTGACAAATACGTTTTTTATGAAACAAAACTGGTAACTCACTTAATATATAATTTTATTAATGTTTTATTTAAAAATTCTAGGTTTTAAAAGGTCAGGGTTGAAAATGACTTCAATGTTGGCATTATTAAATTATTATTGACTTTCTAAACTTATTTTACACTTTACATTTTTTTTAAATATTTGATTTCAGAATTCTAGATTCAAATAAAAAAGCAAGAGTAAAAGAGTTGAAAAGTTGATAGGTAGTACCTACCTATCAACTTTTCTTTTACTGAAAAAAAGTATACTGGTTATTTAGTGTTGTAAATCCCACAATTTCATGTTTTTATTATAAAAAAACTTGTTTTAAAAAGTCATGGTTCATTTTGAATGTGACATTTGCTATCTATTACTTTTTAATGTCTATTTTTTTTAATATTAGATTATTTATATTAATCTTAGTTGGTTTTTGTATGTGACCTTCGTGTGGGGCTGGCCGACGACCAATTTAAAAAAAAATTATAGACTCGGCTGCGTACTTTTAAAAAGTAATAGAAAAAAAAACGCACTGGGTGCGAAATATGCAGCATTTGTAACACAGGTGCGAAGTATGTACTTCACCTATGTACCTTAATATGTTCTTAAAATAGGATAGCTTAAGTACAGTCAGCAAAGCTATTTGTTATGCAGCTAACTTCCAACTACTTTTAAAATTAGAGTTAACAGGCTTCTTCTGGGTAAGCTCGCTCCATCGTCGACGTTGTCTCTGTCATCTATGACCTAGACTAGAGTCAAGAGCAAACCCATATTAAATTTTAAAAAAGACAGTGTTGTGAGTGTGCTGAGTAGACAATTATAGTACACCACACTCTTTAGTATGTGTAAAAAGTTAAAAGGCACACATTAGAAATAAATATTGGCAGTACATACGGTGGAAAAAATAATAACTTTGCCTGTATACCAAAAAGCTTTGTTGAGTGTACAAAAGCAAGCTTAACCCAGCATTGGGTTCTTATATAATAATATTTCTGGGGTTTACTATAAGTATCCGTAAACGGATCGTTATCCTTTTACGATTAGTAAATAAAAACGGTACGTTTTTTTAATATAGGAAAAATTGTCGTTGATTATCTTTTTAATCTGCATAGGAATGATACTAACATATTAACAATACATAATTATTATTTTAATTTAATAACAAATATTTTTATAGTTTTTACCTTGGAGACTGACTTAATCATTTTGATGTGAAAAAGGTTAAAACAATATGTTACCACGAGCTCAATATAATAGCCTCCATGAGCATACTCCACAGACATACTCGTAGCATAATCAGCCTAGACGGGGCCCGCTAGGGCCAGGGGGGTGTATTCTAGTCCGTATCACACCTAACCACTAAGAATTAATGACAACACGATTTGACAGTTACTGTCAAATCGTGTTGTCATACATTCTTAGTTCGTGTTCTGAACTAATCGTAAGTCCGTAGGTGATACGGAGTAGAATACGCCCGAAACTACGGACTTCGGGCTTAGAGAGTAGCCTTCAGAGCCTGCCAGGGTTGCGGAATTTGTTCGAAAGAGTCACCGCGGCCCTGGAACGCAAAGGGCTTTAGAAGGAACACGGTTGGGCTTTAGTCAGTAAGAGTCTGACACGCCCTTCGGCTCCACCCAGAGCGGAAGAAGTCATTTAATGATTCGGATCCATAAAAAAAAACAAAATCAGCCTATTGGGAACGTGCCATTTAGCGTTGCATATTAGAGACTTACAAGTAAAATATTCTTGACAATATAGCGGCATTAATGCCACATGATATATTTAAAACTAAGAAGCGAAATTTTTACGGCAACAAAAAGAACCGAAACGCCATCTATCTTGTCAGCGACGAACTACCAACGAAATCCTGCATCGCGCAAGCAAAGTTCTCCGTGCGATTTGAATATATACAACAGTACGAATATCAACTATCGGGCACTTGCCCACCAGACACAACAACCGTCTGGTCGGAGGATCCTCCCTTTTCAATGGAGATTTGCGGGACTTTACTCTCTGTACCGCATATCCCTCTATGATACTTATGTGTTGCCACCTGTTCCAGCACGTTCCTTATAATGTTCCCTGTGGACGGACCTCCTCTTTGTGAGAGCGAGTGGGCTGTACTCCAGCACGCAGACAGTGTCCATATAATCAAGATGGAATGACAGCTAACTTCGTGATCGCTTCACCCAAGCCTTATTTCGACATGTTTACAGAATCGACCAGCATGAATTTATCTTCGGGTCGAGTCTAGCGGGGCGAGTCGGCGTGGACCCGTAGAGAAGGGGCTTATGTCCCAACACTGGGACCCTAATTATGCTTTTATTATAAGAAACTGCATATCTTACAAAATTTCGTAGGACCTCTTGTGTATGTCACCTTGAACTCCGAAAGCGAACATTCCACTTTAGTTTGATAATAATATGGCCATCTAAATGGGTCAGGGGTCATCTCTAACATTTTTAATAACGCACTATATTATCAGAAGGATCTCCTTGGTTTCTGGCAGACAAGGTAGCTCTTTGGAAGCGTCTGGCAAAAAGTAAAAGAGAATTTGAAATAGGAATATGAAAATATGTTTTGTTTTTATATGGGACTCCTGTACCAGCGCTCGTCTCAGGCAGATGCCGAATATACTATGAAGTTAAATCTCTAACGTGGTTTTATTTTATAATAATAATTATTAAGTAGGACTAGCGTGAGTCCGCAAGTGTTACAATATAGCTTCGACTTCGTCTGCGTGAAGTTCAGAAGAAAAATACAAGTTAAAGTTATATATTGTAAGGTTTCATAAATATAACTGAAACTACACGGTTTAAAATTCACTGATCATATCGATCTACGACTTAAAGTTTTTATACTGGCCATACTGACGGCGAAAATACGTGATGAAATAAAATCGGGAGACAAAATGTATTCCACTGGTCACATTGGTGGTGACAGTTCGGGGACTGGGCAGAAATCCGTAGGGTTGGATAGACGGTGTAGAGTGGATGGTAGCCAGAGGCAGGTATTGTTGTACCGTGGAGTTAATACTAAGAAATAAGTTTTGATATTAATAAGTTGTGAGAATATTAAATAAGTTTTGAAGATTAACTGTGGTTATTTCTGAGTTACCTTACAATATCTTAGTTGTACCCCGGTTTTTACGTTACCCCCGCATTTCTCTTCATAAGAACCTTCCTTGGACTTTGAAGAATATTTGGAAAAGAAAAATAGCCGAATCAGGCCAGCCGTTCTCGAGTTTTGCGTTTGGCAACACATTTTTTTTTTTTACGTGGACCACTCTGTTTAGAGCACACTAAGGCTGGTTACTGCTTATATTAACACTAATGGCCCGCCCCGGCTTCGCCCGGATGTATTTTTTTTTTCAAAATTTATCTTTCATAAGAACCATCTCCTGACAATGACAAACACAACAAAAAATAAGTGATAACTTAAACTAATCTAAGTTGAACTATTTAATATGGGAAGCGTCTGTCCGAAATACGACTAGTGCTGTGGGTTAGAGTGAGAGAGGAAGAGCCCGCCTACCGCTGCCGTATGCGTGAGAGAAAGGGAAGCCAGACAGACTGGCGCCGTAACGCGTTACATTACAGCGGTTTACCCTCCCATAAGAAGTTTTCACTTCAAAAAAAAATTGCGAAATTGGTTTAGCCGTTCACGCGTGATGCCGTGACCAAGGGAAATAGGGATTATTTTTTATATATGAGCGTAGCTTCATGCTATATTATAATCGCTTAATTACACAAGTAGCTCTCGAGTTATAAAGACTAACGGACAGAATTCGTGATGTCTTCAATGTTAGTAATGGTAAAATTTCAAGTTTTATTAAATTGTACAATATTTCGGCACATCATAAGTAATATTTTGATTACAGTGAATGTTCAACAAATAAGTGTCTATCTGCCAATTCGAGTGATTTGCCTGTTAAATACCATATTTGATTTCTTAAAATCACGTTTGGTTTATACGAGTTGGTATTTAATTAAATCTTTCAGGATGTGATGAAATGTTCACGAGTACCCATGAATATTTAATACACATCCTATCCTAATATATAAAATTCTTCCGTTACTGACTGACTGACAGACAACACACAGCCGAAACTACTGGTCGTTGAAAGCTGAAATTTGGCATGTAGGTTCCTTAGGAACTGCCAGGGTTGCGGAATTTGTTCGAAAGAGTCACCGCGGCCCTAGAACGCAAAGGACTTTAAAAGGAACACGGATGGGTTTTGGTCAGCAAGAGTCTGACACTCACTTCTGATCCACCCAGAGCGGAAGAAGTCATTTGATGATACTTAAAAAAAAGGTTCTTTTAGGGAGTGTAGGGGGGGATTTCCCGAAATCCCTACGGGAACGGGAAAACACGGGACATGTGCGTACGTCGCGGCCTCGCGGGCAAATGCTTGTTTTTAATAAATAATAATCAGTTGTTAGTCCCGGCTGTCAGTATTGGGTAAGTACTTAGAAGAGTTGACAGTCGTTTATTACACCTTTTATGTTAGGGACTTCACCAGAGTTTTCAGCCGGTCGATTCTGTAAACATGACGAAGTGAAGGCTTGGGTGAAGTGATCACGTTATGTATGGGCTGGCCTACCCTTACTGCATTCGCATGCAGCTGAATACCAGTATTTTACGTGGAGCGGCTGCCTACCAGACCTCCACAACCCATTAACTGGGTAACACGGTACTTTTTGGCTAGACTGGAGTCAGATTATCTGGCTTCTGACAATCCGTAACAACTGCCAAAGATCTACAAATGACAGCCGGGACAAACGGCTTAACGTGCTTTCCGAAGCACGGAGGAATCTTGATATGTTAAGATGGTCACCCATCCATAGACGAACGACTCGTGCGGCTGTTTTTATTAAGCCACGAGCTCCTTATCTATGTCTATAGTAACATAATAAAGTTGAAGAGTTTGTTTGAACGTGCTAATCTCTGGAACTAGATTAGAGTGAACAGGCTTCTTCTGGGTAAGCTCGCTCCATCGTCGACTTTGTCTCTGTCATCTATGACCTAGACTAGAGTCAAGAGCAAACCCATATTAAATAAAATAAAAAAAACTACCAGTCAGATTTGAAAAAAATCTTTTGTATACGATAGCCACATTCATGAGAAAGGCTATATACTATACGGGAACGGAAAAAAAATAATGTAACGGGAAAAAAAACGGGGTTTACGCGTATGAAGTCGCGGGCAAAGTTAGTTGAGAATATAACGTAACTTCAAAACCATGGCCCGCTCAGTCACCTCTGTGTTTATTTCGCAAATAACTTAGCGTTTGTAACGATGTCAAGTGAGCAACTTAGTTTACTGAGTCATTACGTAAAATTAAACGTTACTTCGGTAACAAGGTCAATGGAAGAATCCATTTTAAAAGTTGGTGTTTGTTCTGTACTTAAAAGTTTGCGAATTATTCGGTATAAGTAGATCTTAGTGATTAATTCAAATTTGTGTCCTTTTAGGGTTCTGCCCCGAACGGTTATTAACGGACCCCATTTCGGTTACCAACGAACCTCCGCTGTCCGTCCGTCTGTCTGTAATCACTTAGTAGGTAGACAATTAATGTAATTAAAATCTTTAGGCCCTTATATTTTTATTTATAAAGTGGGACTGGGCCGGCCACGTCTGTAGTATATCAAACGGTTCATGGGATAAAGCAACCACAATGTGGGTCCCAGAAAATGCCCGACGTCGTCGCGGGAGCCCCAGGCGAAGATTGCGGGACAAGCTTGACTCCTAGCGGCAGGATTGGTCCACACTTGCCCAAAGTCGGAAGGAATGGAAGGAAGAAAGGGAGGCCTTTGCCCTGCAGTGGGACACAATTGGCTATATATAATATAAAAAATGGCCGTTATTAATTTTTGTTTACGCTCTATCGTAGAAATGGAAATACATTGAAGCATTAAGCTTTCTATAGTGTAGTATAAGCAAATAATAAAGCAAATCTAGCTAAAAAATACAAGAACCGGTCAAGTGCGAGTCGGACTGTTGCACAAGAGGTTTCTCTCAAACCTATACAGCCATTGTGCTTTGCTTTTTTTAAGGATGGGAGTTCATAAAATGACTTCTTCCGCTCTGGGTGGAGCCGAAGGGCGTGTCAGACTCTTACTGACTAAAACCCATCCGTGTTCCTTCTAAAGCATTTTGCGTTCCAGGGCCGCACTCTTTCGAACAAATTCCGCAACCCAATGCATTTTTACGTATTACCCTTTTTGAAAGCCAATTCTGCTAAGTTTTAAACAACGTTCGCATTTGCATGTCAGTCAGATTGCGACTGAAAATAACCTGAAACACTTTACTTATTTTTTTTATATTGAATATGGTTTTGCTCTTGACTCTAGTCTAGGTCATAGATGACAGAGACAAAGTCGACGATGGAGCGAGCTTACCCAGAAGAAGCCTGTTCACTCTAGCTTTGGAGAGATTAGGGTTGTATTGTATGCGTTCGGAAACAGCCGCAGGCAGAGAGTTCCAGTCCTTTGCTGTGCGCATTATAAAAGACGTTTGGAAACGTTTAGTGCACTAACCTGAAAATTTGTAGAGTTGGCACTGTGAAGGCTATTTCAATTCAAAGGTTAAACTATTAGTTCACATCGTTCTCAGCCAGTTATTATATAGATAAAGCCTTAAAATGTGAATCCGTCTGTATCTCACGATGTTGTCAATCCATGAATTTACAACCGCATCAATTATTTAGTACATCTAATGTCAGACAACGATTCACATACCTTTGAAAAGGATTCAAGCAAACTACGATTTGCAAATGGATATATCTACCCTCGCAATAATATTCGCTTTTATGACAAAATTAAAATAAACACACATAATCCTTAAATATAACAACCTTATTGGGAGCTATATATTTGAGTCGTTTGGGGTTGAAACATTAGGCCCATGGGGTCCGAGTGCTCACCGAGTCTTTCGGGACATCAGCAAACAACTCGTCGACTGTTCTCGTGACCAGAGGGCTGGGCTTTTCTTCGGCCAAAGGATCAGCATTGCCATTCAACGCGCCAATGCTGCCAGTGTTCAGGGCACTTTAGCCATTGGCAGCGATGTGGATGAATTTTTTGATGCCCAATGATTTATTATGTTATTATACACGTTCGTACATAATTTCGTGATTATAAGTCTAGTTGTATTTAGTTGTTACTTGTACATATAATTCGTTAAATGTAAATAAACTTTGGCCAATATATTTATAACGCAAAAATCCTACCTAATCCTAAATGTAACGTCTTAACAGCTGAACGGATTATAGGATATTTTTTATCCCGGGAATGTTCCTAGCATTATTTCCGTCTAACACGCGAGTGAAGTCGCGGGCGGCTTCTAGTAATTAACATAAAAATCAACGATGGTTAAAGAACTACAAAGTTTATTCTATTAAACGTTATTTAACTATGATCATTATTAACAACTTTTACTAACCCCAAGAGTTACTGCGGCCCTGGAACGCAAAGGGCATTTGAATGTACACGGGTGGGTTTTAGTCAGTAAGAGTCTGACACTCCCTCTCGCTCCGAGCAGAGCGGAAAAAGTCATTTGATGATTTCCCAACCAAAACAAAGGTTGTAGATTTAGTTATTAAACATTAGTAAACCTAGCCTTTGTTTCTTCGACTGTTCGTGATAGTTCAACTTTTCAATAGATAGCTATTAAGCAATATGGCTAAAATATGCAACAAAAAAGTATGCGTGAAACCGATTTTCATTGTTGCAATTTCATAAAGTTTTAATTGTCAGCTGTTACAAAAGTATTGGAATGCGGTTGAATATCGGGGACGCAAGCTAAACCCGTATTAAAAAAAAAACTAGAATACCGAAAGTTGAAATGTGTTTTATTGCAACCTTATCAGAAAAGATGCCTGCAAATGTGTACACAAAACGCGATACTTTTGGCAAGACTGGTGTCATATTTTCTGGCTTCTGACTACCCATTGCGTCTGTCAAAGATCTAAAAATGACAGTCGGTAATCGATGGTTATCAATCCAAGAACCGACCTCGGCCAGGTTAACCTATAAACATAATATTGTATTATTTCCAATGGCGCCAGCCCTTTTTCTGTTTGCGAAATCATAGAAGGACAGACTCGACAGACTGCGGAAGTGACAGACTCTTACTGGCTAAAACCCTTCCTTGTTCCTCCAAACGCCCTTTTCGTTCCAGGGCAACGGTAGCTCAAACAATTCCCCAACCCTGGCAGTCTCTGGCAGGATCAGGTCAGAATGGAGCCAGCCTTAGTGAGGCAAAATATACCAAGACTTCATGCAAGTGTTAAAAAGTCAACTCCAAAAATGTAGTCAGTCTTCTTTGGCCCAGAAGTACAGACTACCCGAAACTGTTAGATTTTCCCAATCAACCTTGAACCTAATTTTATAGCGATAAAGTTGAAAATCTATTTAATAAATTTGACAGATTGTGGTTGCTGGCTTTGTACTTTGACCCTATACAAAAGTGCCCATCGTCCTTTGTTATCTAATATTGAAAATAATCGGTATCTGTAACTTTCTACCCTACAGTGTGATAATAATTTTAGGTTGCAATTATGAATGCCTTTTCAAACGATGCTTAATGCTGTCAAGATGCACAAATTATTACACCCTTTAGGAATTTACCCTTTTGTTGACAATAGAAGCAAATAATAATTTGAGTTATTTTGGCTTGTCGATGTGTGAATGTGGCAGAAATGTCAAAGCACCGCATGATCAACATAATAACGTACCCTGCGCTGGGATGGCACTTACTCTCTGTGAGAGCGAGTGGGCTGTATTCCAGCACGCGGACACTGCGGGTGGGTGCCACATGTCTTCAAGCGTTTGGTTCTAGGACACGCCCGTTTCCTTACGATGTTTTAGTTCACCGTTTTGAAAGCAACAGTCGAGTATAACCCTGGGCGAACACTACTCTCAACTCTCACAGAGTTACGGACCATCCATTCAATCCAGCGTAGCCTTTTTCAAACTATCTGTGAATCGGCTTCTAATCTAACCATATTATGCAGCTGAGTACCAATATTTCACAGGGCAACTGCCTATTTGACCGCCACTGCCCAGTAACTGGGTAGTATACCCCTTGGCAAGACTGGTGTCAAATATTCTGGGTTCTGACTACGCGTTTCGTCTGTCAAAGATCCACAAATGACAACAGGAGGAGTCTTTATAAGTAATTACTAGTTCTCGCCAACTACGAACCAACTCGAGAAGCGTTGTTGAACTCCTCCATACATTAATGTTCTTAATTCAAAAGGGCATATACTATGACAGATGAGTGACAGCTACATGTCAGGATTCCCGCCAAAATGTCGTCAGTTCGGATACGTTGACAAAACAATGAAACAGTTGAGTCGTGAATGTTAACCGTTGCCATTTTAAGACACTTTGATATATTTGTCATTTAACATTGAATGTTACCTAAATAATTTGGGGGAGGCCGTATTGTTTCATTGTTTTATAGAATCGTGATTGTTTGGGCGCAGATATCTACGTGCTTCTCATGTTATGCATAAGTATGTGTTTTATGTGGAAATGATCCGCATGATATACTGTTCTGTAATGTGAATGCGTTCTAAATTAGTCTCCCGGACAGCTGTGAAACCTACACTATGGTAGACTGCCATAGGCTGAAAAGACTCGGTTCCATGGTAGAAAAGACGAGGGAAAATACTAATCTGAAACTCGAATTGAAATTAATTTAATTTGTTTTTGCTACTAGGTACACTAAAACCCAGACATTAAAATAATAGATTCGTTTTTATTTTCTATTTCGAAATAGCAGAAAACATAGTAAAAGGAAAATTGATAAGTATATTTAATTAGAATTACGACGGGCTAATAAATAACTACCTACTTAAATTAATTCACTTTTTTATTGCACTAGACCATTCGCCAATTTGTTGCTATCATCGCTAAACCAAATAAATATAGACGACGTCGGTGGTCTTATGGTTCGAATGTCAGACCTCAGACCGCTGATCACGAGGTCTGGATTCGCGTCCTATAGGGTGAAGTAGTATTATTATAGACACGCTCGGTTTGATCACAATCTCACCTGATAGAAAGCGATGATGTCGTCGACGATGGAGCACGCTTGCCTAGCAATAACTTATCTTCTTTAGCGGCGTTGTGCACTTTTATAGGATGGGTAAAAAATGTTAAACTCGCGTCAGGACACGTGACCTGATCAAAAATTCGTAAGACGGAGGGAGAGTAGACCGCCGGCGCGGCGTAGGAGAGGAAGTAATATCCCTCTCTCTTTTTCACTTCTGTCGGCACTCCCGGAGTGCAACCCGTTGTTTTTTATTTATAACCCTGCGTCTGCCTTCGCCTGCGTGAATGTCTGAAATTATTCCAAGGGAATATACTACGGTATTAAAAGATAGACATATGTATGTGCTATTCCAAACTGTAATCTATCTCTGTGCCAAATTTCATCTATTTATTATGTACATACATCCATAATAGTACCTATTTGCAAAATTAAATAATTTAAGCATTTGAAGCGGCGCTAGTTTCAGAATAACCGATCTGAGACTTTTACGGTAACATAATAATAAAACTACTTAATTATATACCTTTAATACTTATACTATACCTACAATATGCCAACTAGCTAAAAAGATGTATTACCTACATCTTTTTGTTGGAGTAGGTTTTTACGAAATTAAATAAATACCTTGTGAAGTGGCGCCAATAGTTCCACAGTTTTTTAACTTATTTGAGACTTTTACGGTAACATAATAATAACGCTACTTAATTGTATACCTACCTTTTATATGCTAACGAGCTAAAAATATGTAGGTAACTAGGTAAAATTTTATGACCATCGTAAAAATATGGAGAAAAAGCTGTTTTGGATTTCCACATAGATAATGAGTATTTTATTATTGTCTACCAATTATAATATCTACTTTTTAGGGTTCCGTACCCAAAGGGTAAAACGGGATCCTATTACTAAGACTTCGCTGTCTGTCTGTCAGTCTGTCACCAGGATGTATCTCATGAACCGTGATGTATTTCTGTTGACGCTATAACAACAAATACCTACTAAAAAACAGAATAAAATAAATATTTAAGGGGGCTTCCATACAACAAACGTGATTTTTTTGCCGTTTTTATAGATAACGGTACGGAACCCTTGGTGCGCGAGGCCGACTCGCACTTGGCCGGTTTTTTTTTTAATTTTGTTACGAAAATTGTTTTTTTTTCATATTTAAAGGTTAATTTGCTGTGCTTAATTAAGACTAGTTTAAATAAAAATAATGTTGTCTGGTTGCTTCGTTGATTAGAAGTGTGATACTGATTACAGAGCATAGTTCCGGTTTATCCCCGAAAGGGCTGGACCGATTTTGACGAGACTTTCACTGGCAGATAGCTGATGTTATAAGGGATTAAGATTTCATATATTTAGAAAAAGGAGGATGAGAGTTCCGTGCAAAAAAAACTAAAAAAAAACTACGAAATTGACATTGGTGCTGATTTACGAGTTAGATGCGAACAAAGTCGCGGGCAACAGATAGTGCAGAATATATTCCGTGAAATTATAAACTTATTTTTCTCAACAAGACACGGATAAATTAGAACTAATTGAAATTAGGTAGGATAAATTGTATTTAAAATGACCACAATATAATATCGAGATTTTATCAATACTTATATAAATAACTCTTCCGTTACTGGTGAAGTGGTGACTGAGTGATTGAGTGACTGACTGACTGACAGACAACGCACAGCCGAAACTACTGGTCTACTGGCCCTACTATGACGTGCTAATGTCATCCAATTCCTGTGATGTAAACGGGATATAGCTATTCGCTATGTATAGCTCCGTCTCCCTCAATGATCGTTCTAAGACTTCATAGTAGTGCCCCTGGTCGTAGACAGCTGAAATTTAGCATGTAGGTTCCTTGGTGAGTGTAGGGGAGCACTAAGAGAGGAATCCCCGAAATTCCTACGGGAACGGGAAAAAACGGGATATGCGCGTACGAACGTCGCGGGCAAAAGCTGGTAATCTTATAAAGATTTATTACAATGTTACGGAGTTTGCAATTCTACGGTGACATAATTATATTATATCATGCATTTCTGCCACTTCTTTTGATGAAGACAGGCTCTAAGTTTTAATTGACTAGTCAGTTTAAAATACGCATTCAAAAGTTAATCTGCAGGTTCAACTAAAGTTCACGTAAGGTCATGACGACTTATTAAACCGGTACCTACTTATAGAAAGTAACAACTCATTATATGATCTCCAATATGATTACCTATTATGGTACATCTACACATATGTCGATGTTCGATGAGCAAGTCATTTTTTTTCAGCAGATTTTGTCCCATTGCTTCGCGAAGGCCTATCCAACTCCTTCCAGATATTTTAGTCCCGTGCCACCTCGAACCAACCCAGGCAGAAGGTCTCTAGCTCGTCTCGCCACCTCTTCCTACGAATAAGTATCATCAAAGTTCAAACATAAATTAGGCTACGTGAATCTTACTCCTCAAACATTTTAGTTCGATTTCGAGCAATAAGGCCTAAATTATAACGGTCTATATGTTCGATCTTGCTCGAATTTATGTAAAAACGTCGAGATGCGAGCATGTACACACGTCTACTCTTCTGTCTTTGTGTGTCTACTGTACTTCGGAATGGCATTCAATCGGTCATCAGTTAGTCGAACTAGTGTTTTGTCGACCAAATGACTGTCGAGATAGCGTTCTGTCGAGGTAAACTCCATCGGCTTACCGTTCTGTCGGTCTACTGCAGGTCGGGTAAAATGATCTGTCGAGATAGCGTTCGTCTGGATTTTGTTTGTCGAAATAATGTGGTACAATCCGTGTGGACGGACACCGGGCGATAAATAATTGATAGACCGCCGATCGATGCCATCGATCAGTTTGGTCGCTTTGACTGATCGAAGAAAGAAGTAGAAACTATCGATCGATGGATTCATTCTACCATGGATCGATGGCAACGTTCGACTATCGATCGATTGGTGTAGTAGCAACTATCGATCGACGTCGACTAATCCATTCTACCGTCAATCGACGGCATCGATCGATTGGTGTGGTAACACCCTAAGCATTACATTCACTTTTAAGTGTTTGTTTAATTCATTAATATTAAGTAATTCAAAGGTCATTTTAATCATTTATTATTGGTTGATCATTGTTGAATTAAGGCTGCTTTCAAAAATAAAAGTGAATTTTTAAAGTGTGCGTGGATGGCTAAATCAGAAATTATGAAGAATATCGAAAAACACTGAAAGGAGTCTCGAGCCCGATTTACTAAAACTGCATCATTGGATGTTTGAAAAATAGTTTTTTTTATTTGGTCATAGATGACAGAGACAAAGTCGACGATGGAGCGAGCTTACCCAGAAGAAGCCTGTTCACTCTAACTTTGAAGTGATTAGAAAACGATTTTTTCTTCGATTCGATTTTATATCGAGAAATTATAATCTAATAAAGATTTATAACAAACTTACGGAATCTGCCATTTCCGGTGACACATATATTTTTTACCAACTTTATTCAAAATAATATATTCAATTTTTCATCACCCAGGCGGCGAACACCTTAGGCATTCAGTCCGCCTTTGTGCCTGAAGTTAAATAAATAAGTATATGGTAAGTACCAAACTATTTTGCTGACTGTACATACGAAGGTGACGACCCTGTCATCATAAACAATAAGATTTATATCCTCCATAAATCGTATTACATTTATCAGCTGTGGTATTTAAAGCTTATTAAAATGAGGTGAATTTCAAGAAACACATCGCTGGCGGGACCAGTTTTGTTTGAAGATGAGTTCTTTACTCGTCATCAGCCTGCGCAGGCTTTTGGCAAACGATTAGTCTGGGTGCCAACCTGAGCTGAATACCAGCCGGTCGATTCTGTAAACATGTCGAAGTGAAGGCTTGGGTGAAGTGATCACGAGGTGAGCTGTCAATCCATATAAGTAATCAAGATGGAATGACAGCTCATTGCGTGATCACGTGACATCTTGATTTTATGGATTGACTGAGATTATCTGTAAAAGATTATCTGTAAATATGTGAGAACCATTTACCTATTTTTTTTAGAAAATTTTGTAAATCATTATTTGAAAAGAGTAACTATGGAGTTTCTTGTCCGTTCTTCTCCATAAGAATCTACCTTTCCGACTGGACAGTACAGTCACTTTATTAATGTAATTTTATTATTTTACTGAACTGTAAATGCTGACGTTCAAAAGTGCCGTTTAATGGCCTAATTGAAATAAACGTTTTGACTTTGACTTTGACAGCTCACCTCGTGATCACTTCACCCAAGCCTTCACTTCGACATGTATACAGAATCAATCGGCAGTATTTTACAAGCGCCTTATTACTCCAAATTTAATGATTTACCTGTCGATCGCATTCCTCGAGGAGCTCGTGGCTAAAGAATAACAGCCGCACGGGTCGATCTTCAAGGTTAAGCAACGCTTGCTAAGGTTGGTCTGTGGATGGGTGACTATCTTAACATACCAAGATTCCTCCGTGCCTCGTGTTGGTCCCGGCTGTCATTTGTAGATCTTTGGCAGTCGCTACGGCTTGTCAGTAGCCAGTAAATCTGACTCCAGTCTTGCCAAGAAGTACCGTGTTACCCAGTTAATGGGTTGTAGAGGTCTGGTAGGCAGCCGCTCCACGTAAAGTACTGGTATTCAGCTGACCTCGTTACCTATAGTTCGGAAAAGGCTCGGTAGATGACGATGATGATCGCATTCCGCGATCTCTTCCAGGCAACTTGGATGGACAGTTATTGCCTGGACATGACATGGGGCTGTCACTGGTGTGTGACACTATTACTAAAGCTCCTGTTTGATTTGATTTGATTTGGTAACCAACCAGAGCATCGAACATTTAAAGCATGGGAAATCAACGGAGTGTCAGATTGTTGCTGACTAAAACCCATCCGTGTTCCTCCAAATTAATTCCATGGCCGCGATGTCTCCTTCTTACAAATTCCGCAACCCTAGCGGGCCTCCTATGCTGACATCTCTCTGAGGCGCGCGTTTAACGCAACGCGCGGGGCTACTCTCTAAACCCGAAGTTCGTAGTTTCGGGCTTAGTTGCGGGCGTATTCTACTTCGTATCACTTACGGACTTACGATAAGTTCCGAACCCGAACAAAGAATGAATGACAACACGATTTGACAGTAACTTTCAAATCGTGTTGTCATTCATTCTTAGTGGTTAGGTGATACGGACTATGTAGAATACGCCCGCAACTACGGACTTCGGGTTTAGAGAGTAGCCCCCCTGGTTCTTATCGGACACCGAGTCACCCAACGCTCGCCGGTGGCCGGGAATTGCCCTGTGACTCCCGACGCCCGGGGCGTCTCCTTCTGTTGCGTCGGCTGGGGCGTGAGGTTAGCCTCTCCCTCGCGCCTCCTCCATCACTAGCATTACTGCTTCAGTGCATTGCATTAGGTCCCAATGCTCACATACGCTCTCCAATACACTATCGATGCAATTACGCAGGATAAACATAAAATAAGTTATATAAAACCATTCAAAAGTCTCGCCTCTGACTTCAAAATGCGATTCTATCGCAATCAGCGCCTATCAAGTTTCTCACGGTTCAAATTGACGTTAACGAAGTTATTTCTTTTAAAGTATTCATTGGTTTAGTAGAGTATTTAGCGATAGTGTGTGATGTGTCAATAATTCTAAGTAAAAATATTTCTAAAGTCTCATGTTGGGTAATGGACGTAAACTTTTGACAGGGATTGCCTACCGTTCTTATAATCTGTCACTTGCAAGTGTAATAGTTAGGACGCATGGTTCGATGTTCAAGGTTAAGCAACGCTTGCCGAGGTCAGTCTGTGGATGGGTGAGCAACTTAAAATACTGAGAGTCCTCCGTGGCTCGTAAAGCACGTGAATTGTTTTTTTTGCATTGTAGATCTTTGACAGGCGTTACGGATTGTCAGAAGTCAGTAAACCTGACATCACACTCTTGCCAAGAAGTACCGTGTTACCCAGTTAATGGGTTGTGGAGGTCTGGTTGGCAGCCGCTCTACGTAAAATACTGGTATTCAGCTGAATCCGGTTTGACTGGAAGCCGACACCAATATAGTTGGGAAATAGCTGAGCAGATAGATTTGGGTTTGAAGGTACTTATTTCACGATAGTGAGTCAATTCTTAATAAAAACATTTCGAATGTCGTTGGTTGAGTATTGGACAAAAGCTTTTGAAAGGGATTACCATCGTAGATGTTTGCAATGTCAAGGGTACCTACCTATATAATCGTTGCGTCGATTTCAAATATTTCCCCCGACCTTTGATTACCGAGCCAGCCCGCGTCGCTGAGCCAGTAGTTTTAAATCCCCTAAATAATAACGCTATGACCCAGCCTGTCCCTTGCTGTCCTCCCGAAATGACGCCGCTAAGCCGAGGTCCGTATCCCACAGGGGATGCCCTAGCGAGCGGTCATTTATGATAATTAGCTAGTTTGTAAGCCCTGGCTGGGGGCCTTAAATTCATTTAAGGCCACCACAGGATAGTCCGGTTAAGCAGTAACCAGCCTTAGTGTGCTGAACTGCGAGTGGTCATCGTAAAAAAAAAAAACAAATATGTCATTAGCCTTTTAGGACCAGGTGGGTTACTCTCTAAGCCTGCATTCCGTAGTTTCGGGCTTAGTTGCGGGCGTATTCTAGTCCGTATCACCTAACCACTAAGAATGAATGACAACACGATTTGACAGTTACTGTCAAATCGTGTTGTCATTCATTCTTAGTTCGGGTTCGGAACTAATCGTAAGTCCGTAGGTGATACGGAGTAGAATACGCCCGCAACAAAGCCCGAAACAACGGACTTCGGGTTTAAAGAGTAGCCCCCCAGCTGCCCTACTATGACGTGCTAATGCCATCCAATTCCGATGATGTAAAAGGGATAGCTATGTATAGCTCCGTCTCCCTCTTAGAGCGGAATCATGATCGTTTTAAGACTGTTTCGGAAACGATGTTATCGCAAAATGAATGGTTTTTCGATTATTGACTGGTTCACGTTCGACCATTATCTCACTTGAAAGGGATGATGTGGTCGATGAAGGAGCATGCTTGTCTGAAAGTTACCTGTTCACTCTTGACTTGAAGATAGTAAAGATCCTTTCCTGATCAGAGAAATGTCATAATAGAAACTAAGTACGATGATTTAAATATTCTGTTAGGCTAACTTTTGGCTATGAGGTATTTTTTAGATGTAGTTTAAATAGAGTTTTAGTCAGTAAGAGTCTGACACCCCCTCCGAGAAGACATTTGATGACATTCCATCGAAAAAAAAGGTACATACTTACCTACTTAAATTGAATAACACCTTTACGATCTTGACAAATCGATGACTTGTTTGACATAACCTGTCATCTCAAACCGTTCACTTCAGAATGAAAACATCGGATTCTCGCAACTGTTGCTAAGCAGTTGTATAACTTATAAGTACTTTCTCAGTTGCAAGACAGGGCTATACTTGCTAATCTTATTTATAAACAGGATTGACCTACACGGTTATATTGAGATGCTAATGAATAGAAGTGTTTTGCGAAATGTTATTGGCGTTTTTTTAAACGATTTAAAAAAATACGTGTGCGTCTCGGGACGCCCCACAGAAGTGATAACTTAAACTAATCTAAGTTGAACTATTTAATATGGGAAGCGTCTGTCCGAAATACGCGTTGTGGGTTAGAGTGAGAGAGGAAGAGCCTGCCTACCGCTGCCGTATGCGTGAGAGAAAGGGAAGCCAGATAGACTGGCGCCGTAACGCGTTACGTTACGAAGCGGTTTACCCTCCCATAAGAATTTATCACCTCAAAAGGAGGAGGTTCTCAATTCAGTTGTTTTTTTATGTTTGTTACCTCATAATTACGTCATTTATCAACCGATTTGACAAATTCTGCTATGTCTATTTTTATGTGAAAGGATATATTATTCAATTCGTCCCATAGAAAATCATCAAAATCGGTTCAGTAGTAGAGTTTCAAATAAAAATAGCTGGAAAAAATATGTCATCCAAGTAAATAAAATTGCGTATTTTATTTTCCTGTGACTTTCCAGTGTCGTTGTTGGGTGTGGGGTACCACTAAAAATTGAGATAGAAAAACTTTACAACAATAAAATACAACCGACTTCCAAATAAAACCTCTACACTTCCCAAGGAACCTACAAACCAGACCAACGGCTAAACGTGCTTTCCGAGGCACGGAGCAGTTGGTATGTTAAGATGGTCAACAAGCAGCGAAAGTAAAGCAATGCTTGTAGATCGATATGTTATTGTTTTGTTTAAATTAGGCTTCGATTTTTTGAAGTAAAGAAGTTGTGTACTTTTTGGGATGGGTAAAAATTGTTAAACTCGCGTCAGGACACGTGACCTCGAAAATTCGTAAGACGGAGGGAAAGTTCTGAAGTGTTAAATTTTTAATGTAATATAAATTGACATGTTTGTGTACGATAGCGTAATAAATGAATATTGTATTTTACCACATAAATGATAGTACTTTTATACTGATAATTAAAGCAATTCGTGCGAAATTATTCCCTAACCATTCCAAAATATCAAAACTGCACAACGTTAATGTTCAAGTTTTCACTTCTGCCGGCACTCCCGGAGTGCAACCCGTTGTTTTATTAAGTACCTGGTCTACATTGTGTTTAACTATGTGTGCCAAATAAACAAGTTTTCTTTCTTTCTTTATATGAGCGGCTGTTATATATAACCACGAGCTCCTCTTGATTTTGCTTGAAGCAACTCTAAATCTACCAGGTACTAATATTATTTTCTGTTTGTTTCAGGTCCTGGCAGTAGTCTCCTTCTCTTCATGCCAAAAAGATGACGAGGTCATTCGACAGGACTACGATGGGCCACATGACGATGGGTCCTATCGATGGGCCTTGCAGACATGTAAATATATTCATCAACAAGCTGTGCCCGCGGCTTCGCTCCCTTCACCAACAACCGTCAACCGTTACCCTACATACCTACCTTTTGTTTTAAAACCTTCCCTGTAATCTGGCGACCAAAACAAAAAAAGAATTAGCCAAATCGGTCAAGCCGTTCTCGAGTTTTAGCGAGACTAACGAACAGCAATTCATTTTTATATTTATAGATAGATAGATAGATATACACGCTGAAATTTTAATGGTTGTTTTTCCGCGGCAGAACGATAAGCCATCAGTAGTACTATCGAAACATAAAGTTAAACTTAAAAATATTTTACTTTTTTTCAAATAATTTAAAAAAATATTCATAAACTCGAAAGTGTGAGAAGCAATAGTAACTCACTAGACGTGACGTAGGTACTACTGGCAGGGCGGCGGCGCGCCGACTAAGTGAAAAGCGATTCATAAATGTTCAGAGCTATATAAACTCTCGCGCTTTTTGTTTATCACAATTATTTATTCTGCCATTTCTTGATTTTAAATTTATTATTTTTCATAAATCGATTGTATTACCAAGACAAACTCATTTCGCTGCGGGAAAACGACTATTAAAATTTCAGCTTATATATAAAATTGTTACTAGTGACTGACAGACAACTCACAGCCGAAACTACTGGTCGTAGAATGCTGTAATTTGGCATGTATGGTCCTTGGAGTGTAGGGGAGCACTAAGAGAACTTCTTCCCAGCTATAACACTAGGAAGTGGTGACGGGCGGGCGTTTTGGGGGACTGTCTTTATGTAGAACTTTGACTTTCAAGAAGTGCTGGCACTCAGCCTAATTTGAATAAATGACTTTGACATTAGATTTTTTATTTGAGATTTCCCGAAATTCTTAAGGAAACGGGAAAAACGGGATATGCGCGTACGAAGTCGCAGGCAGAATCTAGTAGTTAATAACTAGACCCACTCTATAACTAGGGTTTAAACTATTGGTCAGTGGAAGGTTTGGCCTGGTGATTCAGGCAGCAGGACGTGACGAAGATTATTTATACCTATGTGGAGTAACAGGGTCATTGAAAGTAGCAGCTCAAGACGTAACTCTTAAAGGTAGACGATGATACCTCCGCAACAGCGCAATGGGGTGTCATGAGATTACATACAAACGTTACAGTAAAGCTCGAAGAACGCGCCACTTTAATTCTGGCTTGTGCCTTGCAGTCCAGCTGAACTACCTTGTGACGTAAGCACGAGTTTTGGATAGGTAAGCAGATGCCTCGGAAACTAATAGTGAGTCACCACGATACCGACTTTGAACTCTGATTTAAAAAAAAACTATCACACTGACAATTGTCTGCAGTGCTTTGTTGCACAGACAAAATACTATAGAAGTTTATAAAACTATTGAGTGATTTTTAGAAGTGAAAACTTCTTTAGCGGCGTTGTGCACTTTTTGGCATGGGTAAAAAATGTTAAACTCGCGTCAGGACACGTGACCTGATCGAAAATTCGTAAGACGGAGGGAGAGGTCTACTCTCCCTCCGTCTTACGAATTTTCGATCAGGTCGCCGTGAAGTGTTAAATTTTTAATGTAATATAAATCGTCATGTTTGTGTACGATAGCGCAATAAATGAATATTGTATTTTACCACATAAATGATAGTACTTTTATACTGATAATTAAACACCTCACATTCCCAACCACTGCAACTTCTGAAAGCCAGAATCAACAGTGGCGACCACCAGAAAAAACGCCGAGTCAATGAAGCTCGATGCGTCCCGAAGAAACGATTTAACTGTCTTGGATCCCGCAATGAAATTAATCAGAAAAGCAAAGCGAAGGAGTAGGAAAAAATATAATTTCCACTTCCCTCCATTCAAGCAGGAGACAGAATTGAGCTAGGCCAATAGGCACCAAGGGACATATACAACTGGGTTAAGCCCAGTTGCCAAGCACCACGCACTAATACTAATGGGTCCTAAATTATGAGCTACTTTTGATTCCAGTAATAGGTATGGCAAAATCGCTTGAATGCACGGAAATTTGTTCTGGTTTCTACAAGGTCCGTATAGTAAACAAATCCAGATGTAACCTGAATACTATCTAACATAATATTGCGTTCAGTTTGCCAAAGAATACACTCCCATAAGATGTGATGAGCGGATTGTTCGTGTTCAATTTCAGATGTAGAACATTGACAAAAAGGCGAAGCCACAAGTTTACAAGACAAGTTCATTTCAGCAATAAAATCCTCAACAGCACAACGTCGTTTGGAATCAGTGGACCGAACTTTACCATACCACAGGGAAGAAGATGCATTTACGTCAGTACCAACTATTACATTGCAGCCCGCAAGCGACCGCGAGACGTGACGGAAACTAAGTCGCAATAATCGGCACTGTCCGCATAACCGATGTTTAAAATCGGCGAGGATTTTTCCATCCGTTTCGGATGTCTGATGAAGCCGTTTTGACCTATCACCGGGCGAAATGTATGATGGAGACATTTTGCTAAACAAGCGTTTAGAATTAGCGGAGGACGCCACGGGCGACCTTTGAGTTTTTGTATTTCTACGAAATATTTCTCCGCTTCGATATTTGATGGAGATAACACTAAATAAACGTATTAGAACGCGGATTAATGAAATCAGGTACCCACACACAAAGAAAATAAATGCACTTACCGAAGGCTGGAGAAGTTAACTAATTACCAGAATATAAATAAACAGGCACCTTTAAAAACTCACAAAAACACGCACTTAATACACTAGGGTACAGCTAGAAACAGTTCACAATCCTTAAAATAAACACGGAACACGATTTCCGAATTTAAAAATCGGAGCCATATTAAGATTAGCACACACCGGCGACGGTACGGAGGGTAGGCGAAGTGCTTGTCAATAATAAGATCTTGTTTCTGTCACAGCTGGTGGCATCTTCCACGAGCAAAAAGGCAGCTTCGAGCCGGGCAGTACTGGGGAACCAAGCCTGGTGGTGCAGGGGCAGTACCAGTATACAGCGCCGGATGGACAGGTACTTTATTAACTATTTTGTCGTCTATCATTTGTAGTACTTTCCACTTTTTGAGGCTTGATGTGATGTGATGTCACACGAAACATAGATAATAATGGGATCGATCCTTGTTTATAATATTTAGTGGTTTTTTTTTGTATATGATATTATAGTCACCGGAAAATTGCAAACACCGTAAGATTGTAAAATATCGCGTGAAATTGTAAACAATTTTTCAACCGACTTCTAAAAAGGAGTAGGTTCTATGTTTGACTGTATGTATTTTTTTCCTTTTCTTAATAAGACACTGATATATTGGAACCTATTGAATTTGGATGGGATCTATTGTATGTCACCGGAAAATTGCAGACTCCGTAAAATTGTAATAAACCTTTTTTTAGAAAATAATTTATCGATATATTATGAAAAAATCGTTTTGTATACAATTATTCCCATCCAAATTCAATAGTTTCCAATATATACGTGTCTTATTAAGAAAAAATAGTTAATTTCACGAGATATTTTACAGTTGTTCTACATTTTGTCGAGTTATGCATGTATGTACGATGTAGCGGTTGTTTTTTTTTGCAATTTTGTTGTTTCTGTTACAAAGAACCCTTTTTAAAGATTGCGTTTGTTCTGTTACACGCAGTAGGTACTTGTTTATTTGTGTAAGTACACACAAAATAATTAAAATTATAATTTTATAAAAGACCACGTTTACGGGTCGATTCGTTTTATCCAATTCTAATAATCTATATAAATAAAAATTAATCGCTAAATGTGTTGTTAAACCCAAAACTCGAGCACGGCTGGACCAATTACGCTACTTATTTCTTTTTTTGTTGTGTTTGTTATTGTCAGGAGAAGGTTCTTCTGAAAAATAATTTGAAAAAAACATTTACATCCGGGCGAAGCCGGGGCGGTCCACTAGTTTTTAATAATTATTTGACTTCGTCAATCCCTTCGTATATCTTCGTAGACTTCGGCACTCGTCGGTCGCGCGATCTTAGGAGGCGGCGCGTGATAGGTCGAGCACCTTCGTCGACTCGCGACGCGTTTCGTTATACTCATACGTATGTTATTCAACATAATCACAAAGGTATTATGATTCATATTATTTAATATCCATGTTTATTTCTACATTCCAGATTATAAACGTCTTGTACACAGCCGGTGAGAACGGGTTCGAGGCCCGCGGGGATCACATACCCACCCCGCCGCCAATTCCGATCGCCATACAACGCGCCCTCGACTACCTCGCTACAAAGGCGCCATCTACTGACTACTAATATAAACTACTAAATTAAAACTCATAAATGTACCCCCGATTTCTGAATTAATGCTGCAAAATATTCGCGTTACTGTGCAATAGAAAATAAATCTTATTTCGAAACACAATGTTTATTTTGTATTGCATGAGTGACGCAAATATTTTGACAAATAAGAATTTGAAGTTAAGTATTTGTCAAACTAGCTAAAAACTTTTTCATAAAAGTAAGGTTTGACACGTTCTCAACTCCGAATACTCAATTCAGAAACCGGTCCATACAAGATTGGACTGAGCTTTCCCTATTAAAGTATAAAATCAATACGTCCAAAAAAGTATGAAAGAGACAAAAGGACCATGTGGCCAGTATTTGTATTTTTCTAGAATAGGGTATTTGACTCTTATTTGATAGATGATTAAAAACATTACGATTTGTGAAAAAAATAATAAAATAGACGTGCTAATGCCATCCAATTCCGATGATGTAAAAGGGATAGTGCTATTCGCTATGTATAGCTCCGTCTCCCTCTTAGAGCGGAATCATAATCGTTTTAAAACATAATAGTTTTTTTTTTTGTGAGTCGACTGCTTAACCGGGCTTGCCTGTGGTGGCTTTAATATAATATTAAAGACTCCAGCCAGGGCTTATAAAAAACTTACAAACTAAGCGACTACACGCTCGCGGGCACCCCCTGTGGGCTGTGGTGTACGGGCCTCGGCTTAGGGCGTCGCTGGGGGGACAACTAGGGACGGGCTGGATCGCACTAGAATTATTATTAAGGGGCGAATTTAAGACTACTGGCTCAGCGGCGCGGGCTTGCTCGAGCAAGGACCGGGGGGAGACTTAATAGTAGGGCCTCAGAGAAGTTATACACTTTTGAATTCTTCTATCCTTGTCACACAAAATGTTATATGTACTGGATGGCTTCAATTCAATATGGCGGCACTTGTGAGTGACGTCACACGTCATACGCAATTAGTACTGTCTCCGTTAGTACAGATTTTAAAACGCTGAGAACACCGCCGTTTATGACATTTTGAAGCAAAATTTATTAACTGCGTCTTGTCTGCTCTCTAGGTTTTGAGAAATGTAATAAAAAACAGTCAGTCAAATACCCTATTCTGATTGGGTCACATCAAGCTTGCAGTGTAACCTTAGTTACTACGACCGACATAAAGAACCAGCCCGTTTATTCTGTCAACATCTCACCGTGTACACTTTAGGTAGAGTGAGCATGAAGTGAACTGTCATTCCATCTTGTTTGTTTGAATTGACAGTTCACTTCATGTTCACACTACGCATGTAGCGTGTTCGTAACTTAGGTGGGTTGCAAAGTAGGTACACAATTATATACATTTAAGCCAGAAACTACAGAATGCCTCCCGCTACGATATTTACATGCTCTTTTTGCTTCGTTTACGTTCATCCTTACAATATTTTAATTTTAATTCAGTGCAAACCGATTATAAATGTGTTCAAAACAATTTTGATGTTGACTGTATCTATTCTATAATTATTATAATAATATCATGGCCAGTAAATAAAGTACAAAATAAAATTATAACATAGTTTTAAGTTTAATTCTTAAGCGTTTATTGGAGCTCTACTTAAAAAGTCTTATTTTTGTAAGTGTAAAATAAAACAATTATAAAATATAATTTTCTTTTATTTATTTGGATAAAAAACATGGTAAGTTTATGTACAATAAATTCTTAATTGGTATACTTTTGTGTACAAATATAATATAAAATCTTTTATTGCAAAATTCGATACAAAAAGGATAAAATCAAAATGGCTGCTTTTCTTATTTTGATCGCATGATTGCAAATTCAGTCAGTTTATAAAACTTTTACTCCAAATAATTTAATAGGTTCTATTATAGTCTTTGATTTTAACGATACTAGTAAGAGACAAAATAGAAAAAGCTGTTATATATGTCACCGGAAAATTGCAAACGCCGTAAGATTGTAAAACATCGCGTGAGATTGTAAACTAACTTATTATTTGAGATGGGTTTGCTCTTGACTCTAGTCTAGGTCACAGATGACTGAGACAAAGTCGACGATGGAGCGAGCTTACCCAGAAGAAGCCTGTTCACTCTAGTTTAGAAGAAATTAGGGTTGTATGCGTTCGGAAACACACGCAGGCAGAGATTTAATTTTATTTAATTCTCCGGTGACAGATATATATTTCCAAAGATTCGGTAGAAGCAATCAAAGTATTTTGAAACCTATCCAAACGAATCTAATAAATTATTTCGCGAGTAGTTTTCTAATAAGAATACCTTGTCAAAAATATTGAGCCATAAATAACATTGGAGTTAAATTAATTTAGTACCTATTTATCATAAATTCATAATTTTGGCTTTAGTTCATACAGGACTTAGGCTGCATTTTATAATTTAAACTTTTGAACGCCAAAACATAAACGCATCGGCGTGCCCCCGACGCCAAGCCACAAATTTACCGTACTTTTTGTCACGTATTTGTGACGTTTGGCGTACAGGGCACGCGCTTGCTTGTCACCTATACGTGACAGTGACGTTCGAAAGGTTAATGGCAATATCTTCATATAATCTAGACTAGGTTTGACATAGTTATATTAAAAATGACTTGAAGACCCGCAAAATTAACCTACCTAATTTACATTTTGAACTTTTTCGAAACGAAGTTTTATATTTTTATTATTGTCTAATTCTTGAGCTAAACTTGACAAAAAGACAAAAATTCTAATTTTGTCCTAATTTTTCTTCAGCACATTAAAAGGTAATATTTAATATCTTAAACCTACATATTATGTAACAAAGTCGGGTTAGTTATACCGTTTATAACTCAAGAACTGATGAGCCGAACTTTAAGATCTTTGATATGATGATTTTTTCCGTTTTTTGTTTAGGAATAACGCAAGAAAAAAACATGTGAAAATTAATTTTAACCGACTTCAAAAAAAGGAGGAGGTTCTCAATTCGGTTGTACTTTTTATGTTCATAACTCCGTCATTTACCACCATTGTACCATTTTATTTTATATAGTTACAGTGTTTTTTCATAATGTTTTACCTCCTCTCGCCTGAAACACAGGGTATCCTAGTTCAGGCAAATAACACTAGTGAATTTGACATAGATTTAAGCAAAACTGTATTTACTGTTTTTACATAATAACTTGAATAAAATATTATTATATTATTTATGAACCGATTTGAAAAATTATTTTTCACGTTCCGAGTTTGGTTTTTAAATCAAAATAGAAAATATATCATCCAAGTAAACGAAATTGCTTGTTTTACTTTCCTGTGACTTAAACTATATTTCGTGTTAAAATACGAAGAAACAATCAAAAACATCGACTTCCGAAATTAAAGTTATTTTATACTTTGTAGTGTTTGTTTTTTATTTGGAAGTCGGTTGTATTTTTTTGTGAAGTTTTTTAACGACTTTCTAAATTAATTCAACTAATCAGTTAACATAACATGTATTGATTCTGAGGCGGTGAAAACTCCGCGGGCTCAGATAGTAAATAAATAAAACATGACCTACTAAAAACAACCAAGTATAATAATTATTTCACTATGTATTTAATTACTTCATCTTTATTTCAAAATTACAAAATGAAGCCTAAATCCCTGAGCCTCTTTAATGTTATAAAAAACCATAACTAATTATTATTATATAAAATATACAACAAAAAAAAAACAATTATAAAACAGCATTGGTCAATCTTCGGACATTTAAAAAAAGATTTATATATTATTGATAGGTGCGTTTGACCACTATCCCACCTGATGGTAAGCGATGATGTGGTCGAAGGTGGAGCACGCTTCATTTTTTTTGTGAGTGGCGTACCGCAGTTCAGCCTATGAAGTTGTCGACTGCTTAACCGGGCTTGCCTGTGGTGGCCTTAATATAAATATTAAAGACTCCAGCCAGGGCTTATAAAAAACTTACAAACTAAGCGACTACACGCTCGCGGGCACCCCCTGTGGGGTACGGGCCTCGGCTTAGGGCGTCGCTGGGGGGAGGACAGCTAGGGACGGGCTGGTGAGAACTAGGAGCACGCTTGCCTAGAAGTAACCTATTTTAACATCCAGCCGTTTGGCCGTTTTTGTGTCAGTTGTGGTCATGAAAAGAGAGAGTGAGAGAGGTATCTTCTGTCTCACTCGTACGTTTTATGGCCGTAACTGACGCAGAGTGTTAGCGTGAACTTCTGAGTCAAATATTAAATTAGCTAGATCTCTTCAGATACCGTTTTATAAAAGGGCCTTATTTAGATTTTTAGGGTTCCGTACCCAAATGGTAGAATCGGGGCCCTATTACTAAGACTCCGCTGTCCGTCTATATCTCATGAACCGTGATAGCTAGACAGTTGAAATTTTCAGAGTTGATTTATTTCTGTTGCCGCTATAACAATAAATCGTATTTAGTAAATATATATGTATAATAAATCGTAATAGTACCAATATTAGAAAATAGTCACTTTTTTTAGATAGATGGCATTGATACCTCAATTCATGAAAATTTTCGTTTAGTAACGGTTTTACTTTAAAGGTGCGATAATAGTCCGGTTAAGCAGTAACCAGCCTTAGTGTGCTGAACTGCGAGTGGTCATCGTCAAAAAAAAAAAAAGGTGCGAAATAATAAAAATTTAATAAAATTAAAATTAAAAATGTTAACTTTCACTTGGCCAGTTTTTAAAGTTATATTAGATAACCTATGACGTCTGCGGAGTATTTCTAGCCAATTTAATTTGACCCAGTGTTAAGGTTTTAAAAGTCCCACAACCTTACCATGGCTAATGATTCTGCATTTTTCCATTGCCACCACCAAATTGCTTAAGGAAACATTAAAGCTATAATCGTTGCGAGAAAGAGATGGCGCCATACAGCACGACTAGTTCCTTCTCTTTCTAACATTGAAACCATACCAGTCTAAAATATATATTCTATAAAAATCATCATGAAAATTATAACAGAAAAAATTTCTAAACATAATCTATATTATAATTATATAAAAATGAATCCTATTTCCCTTGGTCACGGCATCGCGCGTGAACGGCTGGACCAATTTCGTTAATTCTTTTATGTTTTGTTCGCCGGATTACAGGGAAGGTCCAAAAACAAAAAAAAAAATTGATAGGTAGGGTAAGGTAGGTAGGTAGGGTAGGGTAGGGGTACGAAGGTAGGGTAGGGTAGGTACCTACGTAGGTAGGGTAGGGTAAGTAGGGTAGCTATGTAGGGTAGGTAGGGTAGCTGTGTAGGGTAGCTATGTAGGGTAGGTAGGGTAGCTGTGTAGGGTAGGTAGGCAGGGTAGGTAACGGTTGACGGGAAGTGAAGGGAGCGAAGCCGCGGGCACAGCTTGTAATTATATAAAAATGAATCCCTATTTCCCTTGGTCCGGTTAAGCACTTCCAGAGATTACCCTGAACAAACATACAGTTTTACGTCTCTATAATAATATAATTCAAAGTTTAAATATAACTCTGCTCATCATATCAGCCGAAAGACGTCCACTGCTGGACATAGGCCTCCCCCAAAGAGGGGGAATTTGCCATAATCGCCACGCTTGGCAGGCGGGTTGGTGATCGCAGTGTAGCTGTTGCAATGCACAGAGAATGCTGCTGTCCATTCTCTGGTGAGTCCCTTAGTCGCCTCTTACGACACCCACGGGAAGTGATGGGATTTAAAATACAACTGTATGATTTTAATACATTATTAAATTCGTGATAAAAACTTAATAATTAATAGCAGTACATTTGTTTTGTAAATAAATAAAAGTCTTTTAAAATAGAAAAATGGCACAATTATTGCAAAATCTTAGAACTAATTACCAGTCAGGGAAAAACGACTTCTGATACTTCAATCAATTTGCAAAATTATGCAAATTTTGTAAATTTTTCTATTTTTTTTTTGTTCCTTTTTAGTACAGATATTATGATAAATAAAAATGGTTTTCGTGACACATTTTCAGCCTATAAATTTACTTTATTTTATAGTAGCTTTTGCCCGCCACTTCGTCCGCGTGGAATAGTAGTTTGGGCAGCCATTTTTATTTTTAAGATATTAAAATTTCAAAAACGCTTGAACATTTGTGTTTATATATTTTTTATCAAATATCTAAATACAAAGTATCATAGTTTTATCTTCAATAATGACGGACTAACCCCTTCAAGCCCTTCTCTCGCGACAATAGGTAGGCTACGTCCTTCTCCAAGATCTAATCTATCTCTGTACTTAATTTCACTAAAATCGGTTCAGCGGTTTAGGCGTAAAAGCATAACAGACAGACAGAGTCACTTTAGCATTTATAATATTATTATAGAAATGTGTCACGTAAGCCGTTTCAAAAAGTTCAATAAATAATCTAAGGGAAAAATCCCTCTTTAAAATAAAAAAAAACCAAAATCTTAATAGAAACTAGCGCCATCTATGAGCGTTACCTATCGAACTTCTCTTCACCGTTTAGCGGTACCGTTGTGTCCTTATAGATGGCGTTAGTGCGCTCTTGTAGCATCTTCTGGCCTTCTTCTGAAGTCGCTTCTTGTACCGATATCTGCTTCTCAGCTGTAAGAAGGGGAGAAGAGAACGTTAATTTTGTCAAGACTAGATCCTGAAGGGGGTTGCGAAGTGTAAAGGTGATGAGCTGCCCCCTACTAGGGACCCTATATAGACTGACTCACCTTTCCTCTTGTCACTCCTGGACACTAGAGCAAAGAGTACCGCGTGGAGCCCTGTCCCTAGTGTTCACCTTTCCTCTTGTCAATACTGGACACTAGAGCAAAGAGTACCGCGTGGAGCCCTGAGCCTTTCACTGTTTTTAACCAGCTGTAGAGCTGCCCTCTACTAGGGACCATATGGACTGTACTCACCTTTTCTCTTGTCACTCCTAGACACTAGAGCGATGAGTATCACGTGAAGCCCTGAGCCTTTCACTGTTTCTAACCAGCTGTAGAGCTGCCCCCGACTAGGGACCTTACATGGACTGTGCTCACCTTTTCTCTTGTCACTCCTGGACACTAGAGCGAAGAGTATCACGTATAGCCCTGAGCCTTTCACTGTTTCTAACCAGCTGTAGAGCTGCCCCCTACTAGGGACCTTACATGGACTGTGCTCACCTTTTCTCTTGTCACTCCTGGACACTAGAGCGAATAGTATCACGTGATGCCCTGAGCCTTTCACTGTTTCTAACCAGCTGTAGAGCTGTCCCCTACTAGGGACCTTACATGGACTGTGCTCACCTTTCCTCTTGTCACTCCTGGACACTAGAGCAAAGAGTACCGCGTGGAGCCCTGAGCCTTTCACTGTTTCTAACCAGCTGTAGAGCTGCCCTCTACTAGGGACCATATGGACTATGCTCACCTTTTCTCTTGTCACTCCTGGACACTAGAGCGAAGAGTATCACGTGGAGCCCTGAGCCTTTCACTGTTTCTAACCAGCTGTAGAGCTGCCCCCTACTAGGGACCTTACATGGACTGTGCTCACCTTTTCTCTTGTCACTCCTGGACACTAGAGCGAATAGTATCACGTGGAGCCCTGAGCCTTTCACTGTTTCTAACCAGCTGTAGAGCTGCCCCCTACTAGGGACCTTACATGGACTGTGCTCACCTTTTCTCTTGTCACTCCTGGACACTAGAGCGAATAGTATCACGTGATGCCCTGAGCCTTTCACTGTTTCTAACCAGCTGTAGAGCTGTCCCCAACTAGGGACCTTACATGGACTGTGCTCACCTTTCCTCTTGTCACTCCTGGACACTAGAGCAAAGAGTACCGCGTGGAGCCCTGAGCCTTTCACTGTTTCTAACCAGCTGTAGAGCTGCCCTCTACTAGGGACCATATGGACTATGCTCACCTTTTCTCTTGTCACTCCTGGACACTAGAGCGAAGAGTATCACGTGGAGCCCTGAGCCTTTCACTGTTTCTAACCAGCTGTAGAGCTGCCCCCTACTAGGGACCTTACATGGACTGCGCTCACCTTTTCTCTTGTCACTCCTGGACACTAGAGCGAAGAGTATCACGTGGAGCCCTGAGCCTTTCACTGTTTCTAACCAGCTGTAGAGCTGTCCCCTACTAGGGACCTTACATGGACTGTGCTCACCTTTTCTCTTGTCACTCCTGGACACTAGAGCGAATAGTATCACGTTGAGCCCTGAGCCTTTCACTGTTTCTAACCAGCTGTAGAACTGTCCCCTACTAGGGACCTTACATGGACTGTGCTCACCTTTCCTCTTGTCACTCCTGGACACTAGAGCAAAGAGTACCGCGTGGAGCCCTGAGCCTTTCACTGTTTCTAACCAGCTGTAGAGCTGCCCTCTACTAGGGACCATATGGACTATGCTCACCTTTTCTCTTGTCACTCCTGGACACTAGAGCGAAGAGTATCACGTGGAGCCCTGAGCCTTTCACTGTTTCTAACCAGCTGTAGAGCTGCCCCCTACTAGGGACCTTACATGGACTGTGCTCACCTTTTCTCTTGTCACTCCTGGACACTAGAGCGAATAGTATCACGTGATGCCCTGAGCCTTTCACTGTTTCTAACCAGCTGTAGAACTGTCCCCTACTAGGGACCTTACATGGACTGTGCTCACCTTTCCTCTTGTCACTCCTGGACACTAACGCGAAGAGTATCGCGTGGAGCCCTGAGCCTATCACCGCAGTCACTGCCAGGACCCTGAAGGAGGTTCGCCCTCCGAGCCAGCTATAGAGTTGTCCCCCTACTAGGGATCCTATGGCGAAACCTGGAAAAAAATATAATAGTTAAAAATACAAAAGTTTCAAATCGCCAACCCGCCTTGAGCTAGCGTAGTGATTAATAAATAAAAAATCTTTCACTTCAGACAAAGTCCATTAATTGGTTAGTATACAAAAACTTAGAAACTAGTGTTAGTACTTATAACAACCGGAATAACAAATAAATAACAATGCAATTGCAATGGGTAATGCTAGTACCTTCTCTATATCAGAAGAAGCGTTTGCAGCAGTGGGACAGTTATAAGAGGAAATACAATAATAATTGGAATAAGGAATGTGCAAGCAATTTTTTAATTTGCAATATAAAGTACTTAATATCTTCGATTTTGATGAAAGTTCTATGGAACCAATTGGAACGTATATCTTTTCACGTGATTTTTTTTTCAAATCGGTTCATAAACGTTATGAGCAGTTACCGGTTAATCGGACGCTTATATACCTAAACTTCTACTCGTGAAATAATAATATGGACATTCCTTTCTGAATAAATATGTAATCCCGGGTTCCAGGGATAGAACATTTTTGTAAAAACAACTATAACAAACAGAATGAAAAAACTTACATTAGAATCGGCTTTTTAAATAAAAAAAATACAATGAGAGTTCACAACGAGTCCTAACTATATTTTGTTTGCGGGCATTTTTAGCAATCTCGGGAATTTAGAACGATTCCGGGATCCGGGATTCTGAAAAGCATGTCCGTATTATACTTTCGTGGGAATAAAAGTGAATTTTGGTATATTAGCGCCCGATTATCCGATCACTGGTTATGAGTGTTACCACATAACTCCAACTTTTATGAAAGGATTTAAAAAAAAAAACACGTAAAAAAAATCGAATTGAGAACCTCCTTGTTTTAAAGTCGGTTTAAAATACTGGTATCCAGCTGAAACCGGTTTGACTGGAAGCAGACCCAAAGGACAATGGGAAATGAATGTATGGAGTCTGGGCCCACCCTTCAATAGTAACATCTGATATACCGTTGGATAGGGCTTTTTAAGTAGAACATTAGTTACTAATATAACTATGGTCAAATGTTAGTACTTTCGGAGATACGACATCTTAAAGTCGTCTCAGTCTAACATATTCTTTATGGATACTTATAAGGTAAAATAGTAATAATAAGTACACTTTAAAACAAAAGAGATTTATTATTCGTCTTGGACATCAACGACAATTACATCATTTAAAAAACCCGCGGGGGCCACGAATGGTTGATGTCTCCCAACTCCTAGGTACCAAATCAAAGAAATAGTGTGAGCGCAACTTCCTACAGTTCGCCGTCCGGTCAAGCAAGAGCAATAATATTGTGATATCGCGTTTCTTCCAACTTGGTTTCGATCAATTAATATATAGCAATAGTATATTCGTGCTCTTACGTGGCGTGACTGTATCCTACCACGCAGCAACCACACATTCTCTGCTGGTATATTATATTCTATTAAATCATGTAAATCGTTTTGTCTGTATATTTCTATAACGTATAAACCGTCTCGAAGATGTTCACTGCAATATGACTTTGCTAACTTCATGTGGTAGGAACCCAAAGCAAGAAACATGATGTCGTCTTCTGTTAATTGGGGAAAATCCCGAACTTCTAGATTTGCATCCATTCGTTCAAAATTGACTCTGCGTCTGTTCAAATTATTCCCTTCCACGTAGTTATATAAAAGGTTGTCGACTTCGAGCCTTTGGTTTATCAAATTCAGAAAAACATTGGCTTCTCTGTGGTCTTCTATAGGCATATGAAAATGATTTATAATTGAAGATGCAATTTTAAAATCAGTAATCATATTGTGTACGATTTTATTAAAATAACTTTGGCGCAGAAGCTTAAAATCACGCTTGAAGCGACCATTGACAACTTCTACCACCCAACGGCATATAGTCACCAACCGCGATTTATTAGCTTGGATGGTGGTTAGTTGAGTTGCCCGTAGATCTTTGGATGGTGGCATATGCGTTTCATAACCACATGATTGTAGGTCTCCTATACAGTCCCGAAAGCCTCTGTCCAATATGAAGACATCATTCTCTTCTAAAAACCAATGTAACGGATGATCCACTTTTTTCACGGCATTGCTCATAATTGTAGCGTCCGATTCGGTTGCTGCATACGGTCCCCAAACATCCAAAATGTATCCATCTGTGCTGACAATGATGAAGGGCTTTAAAAGATTTCTGAATTTATGTAAACTATATGATTGCCTTTGGAAGAGGAAGTTAGAACTCTTCTGTATGTAGATATATGTTCCGTCACATATTAGGATAGCCTTTGTATTTTGTTCATTACCGAATATTCCCCTTGGAAGCAATAAGTTTCTCTGTATCACATCATTTCTTGAAATATGGTCCATGCCTAGGTGTTGGGAAACATACTCGTTTGAAAGACATTCCCGTGCAATCTTCAACAATTTTTCGAGTGTGCGTCGTGTCATAGCGAAAAGAGTTGCCAACCTTTCGTTTGGTTCTCCCGTTCTCAGCTTACATAAATATATACCTAAGGCTATTTTTGGCCGATTGCATCTTTCAACCAATGATGGAGTCTGTTCTAAAATCAATTGAAATTGATTTCTATCACGGCCAGTCCAAAAATGAATAATAAGTAGTATAACTCCGAAAGTACTGACTTTTGACCTTAGTCGTAATAATAAGTTTTATTCTACATAAACATACCTATTCATTTATGAGTGTCTTATTCCTATTGAGAGGTGGGCCCATCATTACTCATTCTCCTTTACTTGGGAAGAGGTTATGAAAATAATGATCAGGGATGAGCCATGCTTGTACCCCTCGGACGCCACGTGCGTTGCTTACGTTGGTAGTCAAAATCCAGAAGCCTAACAACCAGGTCTTACCAAGGTTAGGCAATATTGCCAAGGTCAGTTTCTGGATGGGTTACTATCCCTTACTTTTAAAGGAACCTTAAAAATTATTGGTAGACAAAAGCCGGAAGTCTGATGAACAAGTCTTACCATGGTATTTAGGGTTTAAGCAACATTTACCAAGGTCGGTACTAGGATGGGTGACCATCCTTAGTGCCTTGGAAGGGACGTTAAACCAATGGCAGGATAGCGGCTTGGCTGTCATTTGAAGATTTTTTGACAGTCGTTACGGGTAGTCTGCAGCCCTTTTTTTTTAAGGCGGGGAAATCCTCATGGATGTCCTCCGCCCTGGGGCGTGCGGAGGGGTCTGTCAGACTCTTTCTGACTAAAACCACCCCAGTGTTCCATCTCCCACCTACGCCGGCGATCGCGGGAACGGATGCGACTTCCGTAATCCCCGGCTGGTGCCACCTCGCGTCGGCGGGGGGAGTGAGGTGTTTGACTCCCCCCGCTACGTCAGAGAGGGGCGCACGGGAACACTACGCGCCGCCACCTCGGGTCCAGATGAATGGCGGCGACGGACCCGATCCCCAAGTCCGCCGCCCCTGGACCCAATTAGGGGGGCCGGAAGAGGGCAGCGTATGCCCACCCTGCTCCGACGCCCGATGCGCCTGCTGCGGGCTGGGAGAGCGGTCGAGATCTCCCGCTCCCTTTCCGCAGCCTCCTTCTGCGCGATAACTGTCTCGCAGAAGGAGCCCACCGCGTCCCAGGACTCCTCCCCGCCGACCATAGAATGTACTACGGCCAGCGAGAGGTCACCGCCTACCACAGAGATGAGGGCACGGCGCGGCTCCTCCCAAGCGGCACACTCTGCCAGCGTATGCCGAGCCATGTCCTCCCGACAAGTAGTCCGAAACCCTTAGTCGTCCGAGGCCCCAAGTCAAGTCCGACCCTGATAAACAGTTTGTCTTTGTTTCGTGCTGTTACTCACCGACGCCGTCGTCCATGCCTGCCACGATGCCCTGCACGGTGGCGGAGTACCCCTCGGGCGCCACGTGCGCCGCATACCCCACTATGGTGGAGTAACACAGTGCGTACGTAGGGCCCTGCATTATGCCCTGTGAGACCATAGAAGAAATTGTTGTACTAGGAAAATACAAGTTCAAGAAAGGGGCTCTACACACAATCGGTTCGGAAGTATATTTTTGAACGACAATCCCGGACCGAATCAATTATTAATTTATTACACCTGTATTTTATTCGGCTAGTCCATTCGGGTTATAAATGTCACCGGAAAATTGCAGACTCCGTAAGATTGTAATAAATCTCGATTCGATTATAATTTCTCGATATATTATGAAAAAATCGTTTTTTTTTAGAATAAATCCCGTCCAAATTAATAGTTTCCAATACGTCCGTGTCTTATTTAAAATATAGTTTACAATTTCACGTGATATTTGACAATCTTACGGCGTTTGCCATTTTCCGGCGAAATATACATGTCACCGGAAAAATGCAGAAACCCTAAGATTGTAATAAATCTCGATTAGATTATAATTGTTCGATATATTATGAAAAAATCGTTTTGTATATAATAAATACCATCCAAATTCAATATTTTCTAATATATCCGTGTCTTAAAAAATTGTTTACAATTTCACGTGATATTTTACAATCTTACGGCGTTTGCCATTTTCCGGTGACATATACACATTCTACATATCATATATTTTACCGCCCGGCTGGGCCGATTGATGTCTGTCATTGTTCCGGCTAATCTGCGAAACGGCTTGACCGATTTTGACGTGACTTTCACTGGCAGATAGCTATTGTGTTTATGTGCTTGGAGTAACTGAGACTACTTTTATCAATACTATAATAATACATTAAAGCTAAATAATTTGTATGTTTGTTTGCTTGAACGCGCGTATCTCTGAAACTACCAGTCGTTTTTGGAAAATTATTTTTGTATATGATAGCCACATTCACGAGGAAGGCTATAAGCTATACGGGAATAAAAAAAAAAACGGGATATGCGCGTACGAAGTCGAGGGCAGAAGCTAGTTTTAGATCAAGGATTAAGATTCCGTGCAAAAAACATTAAATTACACACATATTCACAAAGGCAAAGCCAGGGGGTAGGTTTAAAAGTATTGAGTGAGTAACGAAGGGGCAGTGTGTAAATAAGGAAACACTGTTCTACGCCATAGAAAATCATCAAATGACTCCCTTTCGCTCTGGGTGGAGCAGAAGGGCGTGTCAGACTCTTACTGACTAAAACCCATCCGTGTTCCTTCTAAAGCCCTTTGCGTTACACGTTTTTTTTTATATTGGATGGGTTTGCTCTTGACTCTAGTCTAGGTCATAGATGACAGAGACAAAGTCGACGATGGAGCGAGCTTACCCAGAAGAAGCCTGTTCACTATAATTTTGAAGAGATTAGGGTTGTATGCGTTCGGAAACACAGACGCAGGCAGAGTTCCACTGACTTCTTCCTCTCTGGGTGGAGCGGAAGGGCGTGTCAGACTCTTACTGACTAAAACCCATCCGTGTTCCTTCTAAAGCACGTTCAGTTAATTTAATAAGCTCTTACCTCAATGAACAGGAGGTGCCATGGGTTCTGAATGAAGGAGATGCACATCATTCTGATTCCGTAGCAGAACAGGGAGAATGTCAGCGTTGTGCCGTACCCGAAGCGTTTGATTATTCTACCTGGAATTAACAAGAAACATCATTATTTGTAGTCAAAATCATCATCATACGCATCCCCAAAAGGGGGCGTTTGCCATAATCGCCATGGTTGGCAGGCGGGTTGGTGATCGCAGTGTAGCTGTTGCAATGCATGGTGTATATTTGCTGGGGAGTTTGTTGCGCCGCTTCTTCTTCCCAGCTATAACACTAGGAAGTGGTGACGGGCGGGCGTTTTGGGGGACTGTCTTTATGTAGAACTTTGACGTTCAAAAAGTGCTGGCACTCAGCCTCATTTGAATAAATGACTTTTGATTTTTGATTTTGATTTTATAGTCCTCCTGACCGATTTCGGCCATGGCGGCCAATCTCAACGGAGACTAGCCATCGGCGCGGGAGATATTATAGTGCAGGCGTGTGTGCGCTAACACAGGTGCACTCCCCCTTCCATCACTCTCATATTCCGATGGGACGGCAACCCGACACGACCGGAGAGAGATCAGGTGCAGGACTAACGGCTTAACTTATTTTTTTAATTATGTTAAATCATCTTCCGCTCTCACATGACTTCATCCGCTCTGGGTGGAGCGGAAGGGCGTGTCAGACTCTTACTGACTAAAACCCATCCGTGTTCCTTCTAAAGCCCTTTGCGTTCCAGGGCCGCGGTGACTCTTTCGAACAAATCCCGCAACTGTCTATTCCACTTACCAGATAGATAGAAAAACAGTATTTCCCCAACGAAGCTCTGTGCGGCTACTACGACTCCTTCTATCAATTTGATCTTGGCCGTATGTCCCGTTTTCTCCGCCAGTTCTTCAAGAAACCTGAAAAAAAAGGTTAGGAATGTTTACGTCAAATATATTGGTCTTTAGCCTTTTGAACGCCATAGAATAAACGCATCAGCGTGCCCCTGACGCCAAGCCACGGATTCGCCGTACTTTTTGTCACATATTTGAGACGTTTGGCGTACAGGGCACGTGCTTGCTTGTCATGTATACGTGACAATGGCGTTCAAAAGGTTAAATGATTTTTATTTAACGGGGCGAGACAGTTATTACCTACTTCAACGCGAGAGAAAAAGATAATATGATAAACTTACCAGAACATGTAATAAATGATAAAACTATCGAAGGTACCGGCGACCACCGCAAAGATTATAAACACCATTACTTTGGGTATTCTCAGGACATCGCGCAGCGCCTTGCCCGAATCTTCTGGACTTGATAGAGCTGGCAACTGAAGGAATAATATACAGTATTAGTTCCTTCCTTATGCGCACAGCAAAGGAGTGGAACTCTCTGCCTGCGTCTGTGTTTCCGAACGCATACAACCCTAATCTCTTCAAAGTTAGAGCGAACAGGCTTCTTCTGGGTAAGCTCGCTCCATCGTCGACTTTGTCTCTGTCATCTATGACCTAGACTAGAGTCAAGAGCAAACCCATATTAAGTAAAAAAAATAAATAACAGAATACATGCCTGCAAACTAACTTGGCGAAATGGGGTAATGTAGACCCATTAGACACTCAATTTGAGTGCGGTGTTCAAAACATGAGCCACACTTAGGAGTGCCGCAATTGCCCATACGGCTTTTTTATGGATGGGAAATCATCAAATGCCTCCTCCCGCTCTGGGCGGAGCGAAATGGAGTGTCAGACTCTTACTGACTAAAACCCACCCGTGTTCCTTCAAATGCCCTTTGAGTTCCAAGGCCGCGGTAACTCTTTAAAACTATTCCACAAGAAGTGCACACCTACACTTTGGGGGATTTAGTTAATGGCACAGAGACAAGGACCCTAGTTTTTGGATGGGAAATCATCAAAAGACATCTCCCACTCTGAGTGGAGCGGGAGGTGTCAGACTTTTACTTTTTTTTTAATTTGAGATGGGTATGCTCTTGACTTTAGTCTAGGTCATAGATGACTGAGACAAAGTCGACGATGGAGCGAGCTTACCCAGAAGAAGCCTGTTCACTTTAATTTTGAAGAGATTAGGGTTGTATGCGTTCGGAAACACAGACGCAGGCAGAGAGTTCCACTCCTTTGCTGGGGTGGTAACTTGCAGTGCGTCTAGACGTCCGATGGTAGAAGGGTGCCGGTGGGACGAGGTCGTGAAGTTCCTGGACACTCTCCCCGAAGTACAATCTGTAGAAGACCGACAAGCAGGCAACCTTGCGGCAATGAGCCAAGACTAACTAAAATCCAGCAGTTTTCCTTCAAATGGCCTTTGCGTTCCAGGACCGCGGTAACTCTTTCGAACAATACCGCTACCCTGACAGATGATGGGATCCTGGAGACTGTTATATGATACTTCAACGCGAACGAAGATGCAAAAGCTAGCTGAAAAAAATTGTTCAACTTACCGTGAGCGCTCTACAGCTATACAAATCGACTGCGGTCGCTGCCATCGCCACTACGAAAGCAGGCGTGAAGTCCTTGTACTCCCCAGAGACACTGTCAATCAACCAACCGCCCAGTAGGGCTGTCAAGCCGTATCCAGCTGTGCCCCAAGCCCTTTGGGCACCGTACTTTGAACCACGGTCTGGACCTACAAGGAAAATTAATCGTTTATAGGATTCAAAGCCTTGGTTTTGCTCAGGGAAGGCTCAAGAGACGTATCAATACTATTAAGGTGGAAGCGCCAGAGTAGCCCGCGAAATTCAAATCTTCTTATGTTTTCTGCAATTTGCAAGTCAGTGTCAGGCTGTATGTTGAACAAAATATGATTCGCGACCGACCAGGAAATGTCATGAGATAATCATCCTGACCGATTTCGGCCAGTTTCAACGGAAACTAGCCATCGGCGCGGGACATATCATAGTGCACAAGTGTGTGCGTTACCGAGACATTTTGAAGTAATTTTCTCATTCATCCCTAGATTTTAGAACACCATTACCAAGGACATGTTTTGTTTTATAAGTGCAAATATCAAAATGGCGATGCAGCTTACTTTTAAGAAAAATAAAATTACAACTTACCCAAGACATCAAAGCAAACAGCATCACCGATACAGTTAGCAACGTTGAACGCAACTGTACCAATACACGTCAAAATAACGAACGCCCAAAACGGCGCTGTCATATAAAAGCTTTCACTTTTCTTGTCGACTGTCTCCTCTATACGACTAACATTCTTACTTAAATCAACCACTGAATTTTCGTGTATTGAATTCTCTATATTTCTCCTACTTTTATTACTCTGTATATCAAACTCATTCTCATAACAAAGTAAATTACAATCTTCCTTAGGAATACACGTAACTTCGCCATCTTGAAAATCGTCAAAACCCATAGACAAATTAAAGCAGGATGAATTTGAAACTTCATTGTCTATGTAAACCGTGTTTATGAACGGCCCATCTGACAGGTAAACGTCAAAATTTCCCGCCACACTGCAGTTCCAGTGACATTTGTATTTTTCTAAGTCAGTGGTGTTGTTTGAGTTATTGTATGATTTTAAATAGATGGTGTCGTTTAGTCGATAGACTGATTCTAGTAGTGACGAGGTCTTTGTTTCTCTTTGGTCGGGCATCGGTAGGAACCATAGACAGCAGTATGATGTAGTCATTATTGTTATAAGCAGCATGAAGACGAGTTTTCTGTGCGCCTGAAAAAAAAAACAAATTAAAAAAAAAACAACGGGTTGCGCTCCGGGAGTGCTGGCAGAAGTGAAAACTTGAACATTAACGTTGTGCATTTTTGATATTTTGAAATGGTTAGGGAATAATTTCGTACGAATTGCTTTAATTATCAGTATAAAAGTACTATAATTTATGTGGTAAAATACAATATTCAATTTGACAGTAACTGTCAAATCGTGTTGTCATTCATTCTTAGTTCGGGTTCGGAACTAATCGTAAGTCCATAGGTGACACGGAGTAAAATACGCCCGCAACTAAGCCTGAAACTACGGACTCCGGGTTTAGAGAGTAGCCCCCCAGGGCCGCGGTAACTCTTTCGAAAACTTCCGCAACAGGCAGATGAAGACTTACCGGCCAGAAATCGACGACGTAACCAAATATAGGTTTGGCTGCAGCCCACAACAGGGGCAGGACGGCTGTGACCATCCCCATGACAGATGGGGATACCCCCAGTTGTCTCCCGAACACATTGATCTGGGGCAGGATGGGTCCAAGGGCTGGGGAAGAAGAGAAAGAAATAGATTAATAAAAACAGATGATAGTAGGTAATTGGGATCCAGTGCATCTCTTGTGACGTCGATAAGGATAAGAGATAAGGCCCGTACCCCACAAGAACGTTACACCATCATCATATCAGCCGAAAGACGTCCACTGCTGGACATAGGCCTCCCCCAAGTGTCACCACAACAACCGACGCTGCGTCTTCCGGTACGCGGTCGCCACTCCAGAACTTTTCGGCCCCATGGACCAACTGTTCTGCGAGCAATGTGCCCTGCCCACTGCCACTTCAATTTGGCGATCCTTCGGGCTATGTCGGTAACCTTGGTTCTCTTGCGGATATCGTCATTCCATTCCATTCACGCAAGGAAACTCCGAGCATTGCCCTCTCCATTGCTCTTTGGGTGATTGATGTTTAATTGGTTGCCTAGCCTTTTCATTTCACTGCGCCGATTTTTCAGCGACCTAAGTGACATCTTTGGTTCAATATCGTTTAATGACGTACCCATGTCACTATGTCGCGATTAAATGGCTAGGCTTTTTAATGAAACGACTGGTTAAGCAAGCTGCCTGCGACATGTCCACTAGACCAACAAGATAACAAGAATGTGTCATAAATCAATTATCATAAATGCATACCTACAGTTTTATATATTTATATCTATTACTAGCGGACGACACGCGGTTTCACGCGCGTAGTTCCCGTTCCCGTGGGAGTACGGGGATAAAATATAGCCTATGTTACTCGCTGATAATGTAGCTATCCATTGCTGAAAGATTTTTTTAAATCGGTCCAGTTGTTTTTAAGTTTATTCGTTTTATACAAAATTACAAATCTTTCCTCTTTATAATATTAGTATAGATACACACACACATTTATCTACACAAATAAATAAAATTGAAGAGTCGGTTTATTATATCAAAATAGCAGCTTTATACTAAATGCATATTGTTATGAAAGTATTTACGATACCGATAACAAAAACACATTTTTTTTAAAATTTGTATGTGTGTAGGTCTGTTTGTCCTGGCTAATTTCCGGAATAGCTGGACCGGTTTTGACGTAATAAGGAGTAACTTAAACTTATATTGCAGAACAAAAGGATTAGGGTTCCATGCAAAAAAAAAAACAATCCTTGAAAATACTAATGAATATGTCACCGGAAAATAGCAAACTCCGTAAGATTATAAAATAACTTGAGAGATTGTGAACTCTCGATAAATTGTCAACTGAACATTTTAGAAAACAGATAAATTGTAGACTTGTGCTCTGATTTGTCGCCATGTTATTGTAATCCACAATTTCTCGGAATGACTTCGAGAGATTATAGACTATCAAATTTTGATGCGTAAAAAAGTATTCCAAATGTTCAGTTGACAATTTATCGAGAGTTTACAATCTCTCAAGTTATTGATAATCTAACGGAGATTGCTACTTTCCGGTGACAAATATAAGCAGTTCCTTTGTACTCATATAATGTTATCTTTTATTGTTTTTCTGAAATAAATTTACAAATCACGCGAACGAAGCCGCGGGCATATGCTAGTAGCTCATAAAACTAACATAAAACTAGGTAAATTGTCAATAAAACCTATACAGTACATACACTCTTGATATTAATTGACACACGCGACTTAAAATGTGCATTCGCGCATTGCATGCCAATGGCAATCAACGCTCGCTGTATATTAATAGAACTGCCTGAGAATATAGAATGCAATATTGATTGCATATCGTCATTTAGAGGCGTATGCGTATGGAAAAACGTATTTGATACTTATTTTACTACTAGTATCTGCCAGCGGATTTAGGTTTAAGAACAACTTTATTTCTCATAAAGAATTTATAATAATAATATCTTGGGACAACTCACACGCGGTCATCCGATCCCAAACTAGGCAGAGCCTGTGCTATGGCAACCAGACAACTGATAAACATACTTATGTATTTCAAAATACATACACATTACTTATAGACAAATTACACCCAGACACAGAACAAATTATCGTGCTCATCACACAAAGATTTGTCCTGAGTGGGAATCGAACCCACGACCTCCGGTTTAGCAGTCAGGGTCACTAACCACTCGACCAACAGGCCAGAATTGCATACATAATTCACTTACTGAGAAACAATATCTAAAACTAAGATTAATAATTAGAGCGCACACATGTACGTATAGAATTAGAATAACAAAGCAAAAAGCAAAGAAAAAACAAAGTAGTAGAGTCACTTTATTAATGTAACATTATTATTTTACTGAACTGTAAACGATGACGTTCAAAAGTGCCGTTTAATGGCCTAATTGAAATAAACGTTTTGACTTTGACAAATGTGGGTAAACTGATAATATAAACATAAAAGGATTTGCCTTCATTAATGTCGGAAATCTGGATTTTTTATTACATTTCTCTAAACCTAGAGAGCAGACAAGACGCAGTTAAAAAACAACGGGTTGCACTCCGAGAATGCCGGCAGAAGTGAAAACTTGAACATTAATATTGTGCATTTTTGATATTTTGAAAGTTAGGGAATAAATTGGCACGAATTTTATATGCATGCATTGAGGCATACATTTTCGCCGCGCGGTAGAAAGAGACGGGGATATTACTTCCTCTCCTACGCCGCGCCGGCGGTCTACTCTCCCTCCGTCTCACGAATTTACGATCAGGTCACGTGTCCTGACGCGAGTTTAACATTTTTTTACCCATCCCAAAAAGTGCACAACGCCGCTAAAGAAGTTTTCACTTCAAAAATTTTGCTTAAAAATCTCATAAAATGGCGGTGTTGTCAGCGTTTTAAATCTGTGATAAACACGCACTTATTGCGTGTGACGTCACTCACAAGTCCCGCCATATTGAATTCAAGCCATCCAGTACAAACGACATTTTGTGTGACAAGTATGGAAGAATAACTTCAAAAGCGTATAATTTCTCAGTTTTTTCACCAATTTTATTTATTTCTTCACCAATCGTACTGTTTTAATACCATCTATCAAATTAGTATTCATTTATATAGATTTTATCGAAGTGAAAACTTCTTTAGGCGCGTTGAGCACTTTTTGGAGGAACTCGCGTCTTCGTCACCGAACACTTTCCACGAGCTATATGTATACTGCGTATATGTATGTGTACTTTTTGGCTGAACAAAAATCATGGAACTCGCGTCATCGTCACCGAAGCTTTAATTTTCGCTTAGTTTTCACTTCTATCGGCAGTCCCAAAGACGCCCCGCATGTTTTTTTGTTAATACTTTATTACATTTATATAGTTTCCTTGCGTGATCGAAACAGGAATGACGATATCCGCAAGAACACCAACGTTAGGGGGCGTTCATAAAATACGTGAGATGTATGATAAGGGGGGGAGGGGGTCGAGTTAAATCTCATCTAATCTTACGTTGGAGAGAGGGGGGGAGTCTCGGCAAATATCACGCATTTTTTTTTCTGATTGAAAAAAAAAAAAAAAAAACTAATTTGGTCCATTTAATCCAGATTGTACATGCTTAAGAGTTAATCTTAAGCGTTATCGTAATACGATTAAGATCATTCACTTATTCGTTCGAAAGAAAATAATTTCATTCATACTTCGACTTTAAACATCTACTGACTGTTAAACCACACATTTTGAAAAATCTCACGTGATATTGAGGGGGTTGAATAAAATCTCACGACATCTCACCAGGGGAGGAGGGAGGGACAGAAAATTTAAAAAAACACCTCACGTAATTTATGGACGCCCCCTTACCGACATAACCCGAAGGATCGCCAAACTGAAGTGGCAGTGTCAGGGCACATTGCTCGCAGAACAGATGGTCCATGGGGCCGAAAAGTTCGGAGAGGCGACCGCGTACCGGAAGACGTAGCGTTGGAAGGCCTCCCACAAGGTGGACCGATGACCTGATGAGGGTCGAGGGTAGCCGCTGGATGCGAGACGCACAGGACCGGTTGTTGTGGCGACTCTTGGGGGAGGCCTATATCCAGCAGTGGACGTCTGCAGGCTGATATGAAGATGATGATGAGATTTTTCGTGGTAGTCAAATACCCTATTATAACCAGATATCGGAATAGGTAGACTATATTTACCTTATGTTAGTGGAAGTAAGTAACATAGAGTCGATAATACCTCCTCTAAAATCCCGGAATCATAAACATGACGATTTTATCCCGGGATTTAAGAAATTGAAAATTACTTATTGCGCTTTGAATACATTTGGACAAAATTATTCTATTGAATAATCTTATGTGTTTTTAGAGTTCCGTACCTACTAAAACTGTTAAATTAATAAGCTTTTCTGTCTTTTTTTGATTCTTCAAATCAATAATTTGTAACTATACTCAAAGTCCAGATCATGTTTTTATAATCCCGGGTTTTAATTGTCCTGATTCCATTTATGATTCTCGTATTTTACAGGAGGTATTATCAACTCTATGTTACTTACTTCCACGAACATTATATAAATACAGTCTACATATTCCGATCTCTGCTCATGACATTAAAAAGTAAAAACCGCCAATTCTCGACTTGAGTGTAGTTGTTTGCTAAACGACGATATAGCAGTAATAGTCTTCTATAACCCCTATATTAACGGTTGAGCACATAATTAAGAATTGTAATCATAATTATACCAATTGCGGTAAGATTTTAACGATGGCACCTCTAGTTGAATGCTGTTGTGTGCGCAAAATGTGTCTTGAAAACAGTAATACTTAACACTTTTAAGGGTTTCGTAACCAAAGGGTAAAACGGGACCCTATTACTAAGACTCCGCTGTCCGTCCATCTGTCTGTCTGTCACCAGGCTGTATCTCATGAACCGTGATAGTTAAGACAGTTGAAATTTTCACAGATGATGTATTTCTGTTGCCGCAAACAACAAATACTAAAAAACAGAATAAAATAAATATTTAAGGGGGTTCCCATACAACAAACGTGTTTTCTTTTGGTTTATGGTACGGAACCCTTCGTGTGAGAGTCCGACTCGCACTTGGCCCGTTTTTTATGGATGGGAAATCATTAAATTACTTCTTCCGCTCTAGGCGAGGCGGGAAGGAGTGACAGACTCTTACCGACTAAAACCTACCCGTGTTCCTCCAAATGGAAGAATCAAAAGAAGAAAGAGTTGTGGGAAAACAAAGCTATTTAATTTAACAGTTTTAGTAGGTACGGAACTCTAAAAACATAATAAGATTCATCAACATAATAATTTTGTTCAAATGTATTCATAGCGCAATAAGTTAATGCAATTTCTTAAATCCCGGGATACAATAGTCATGTTTATGATTCCGGGATTTTAGAGGAGGTATTATTAACTCTATGTTACTTACTTCCACGAACATTAGGTAAATATAGTCTATTTATTCCGATCTCTGGTTATGAGATAGAACTATTTTAACTAACTTCTAAATAACTGGTCAAGTGCGAGTCGGACTGGCATGCATAGGGTTCCGAACGTTTCCCATTTTTGTTACATGTTACTTTCAAACCATAAACCGTAATATTTATAGGCAAAGAACTATTTTATCTGTATTTTATTTTTAAAAAATTGACGCCGCAAGATTGTAAAATATCGCGTGAAATTATAAACTTTTTTTTCTTAATAAAACACGGATATATAGGAAACTATTGAATTTGGATGGGATTAAATGTATATCCATGTCACCGGAAAATTGCGAACGCCGTTAGATTGTAAAATGCCGCGTGCAATTGTGAACAATTTTTTCTATAGAAGACACGGATATAATGGATACCTACTTGAATTTGGATGGGATTTATTGTGTACAAAACTTTTTTCATAATATATCTAGAAATTATAATCTAATTCTTCAAAATCTTACGGAGTTTGCAATTTTCCAGTGACATAATATACAAAACAATTTTCACATAATATATCGAGAAACTATAATCTAAAAAAGATTTATGACAATCATACGGAGACTGCAATTTACCGGTGACATAATATGAAACCCAAAACAAACAGAAAGATGTTCTCTTAACCGGAAAACACGGCAACAAAATCTAAAGATAACATTAATCTCTAATATAACAAACACTATTCAAGATGTTAATTTTAGCCAGACTAAGCTGTCATAATAAGATCTAAACAATCGTTTGATAACACAACGGACTGATAACAGTTAATTACATGTCGTTATGTGCTCTGATAACAGCCGTAATCTATTATCATGTTGATAATGCTCAAATTGCACTGCTCTTTAATATATGGCGTGACATCAGCCATATTGTCCTTATTGTACTAGGTAAAAAACAACATTCGCACGAGTCGATCTCTTAGGGCCTAGCAAGAATGCTTTTTTAACACGCTTTTATTAGCTTCACCTGTATGTTTGTATGTCTGTCTGTAACCGACCCTTTTGAGCTCGATTTTGCCCTACTTTGAACGATCAGATTTAGTTCAAACTTTGCACACCTGTCAAGGATCGATGACAATGCATGATTTCAATTCAATCAAAGTGATGATTCTTCTACTCATTATCTGTCAATAAAATGTTAATAACTATTGACACTATGCACCTCACGCTTTTTAACAATAATGTACATTCATTTCTTTTTTACACTATTCTCAATAAAATTTTTTGAATTTTATTTTCTGTTTTTTAGTTGGATTTTTCTATAAAAGCGTGTTTTTTTAGTTTTTTTAAACTATTATTTTTTTTACTTCGGTCGCTTGATCGTGCAAGTCTTTCTACATCGTTCTCACATATATGTATGTTTGTATAATTTTCACACGAATGATGTAACCATAGTATCATTGTAAAACATTGATTTAAAAGAGTGTCCGTGGAGTTTCTTGCACGTTCTTCTCCATAGAGATCTACGCTTTAGAACGTGTAATTAGCTTCATCTCTTTGGACAGACCGACCTTGACTATTCAAAAGTGCCTGTAATGGTTTAATTGAAAGAAATGCTTTGAGTTGTATTTTTAAAAATCTTTTGACGATTAATAACGTTACCGATCGATTCTGTAAACATGTCGAATTGGAGGCTTGAGTGAAGTGATCACGAAGTGAGCTGTCAATCCATATAATCAAGATTTCACGTGATCACAAAGTGAGCTGTTATTCCAACTTGATTATATGGCTTGACAGCTCATCTCGTGATCACTTCACCCAAGCTTTCACTTCGACATGTTTACAAAATCGGCCGGCTGTATCGTTGACGTAAGTGAATTTTAAATATAAAAAACCGGCCAAGTGCGAGTCGGACTCGCGCACGAAGGGTTCCGTACCATAATCTATAAAAACGGCAAAAAAATCATGTCTGTTGTATGGGAGCCCCACTTAAGTATTTGTTTTTTTTATTTAATTATTTATTTTTAAAGTGAATATATAACTAAATATTCTGTGAATATTTCAAGCCTCTAGTTGTTGCCGTTATCAATATCGAGCATCAACGAGTAAAAAAAACACATTTGTTGTATGGGAGCCCCCTTAAATATTTATTTTATTCTGTTTTTTAGTATTTGTTGTTATAGCGGCTACAGTTGAAATTTTCACATCATCTGTGAAAATTTCAACTGTCTAACTATCACGGATTATTTCGTTCGTTCATTTCGGCTTTGGGTACGGAACCCTTAAGTCTACAACCCCATAGTATTTTGGTTTAATTTTATGCGATATATCGCATAAAATTTAACCAAAATACTATACTACACTACATACTACTATACTACACTACATACTACTATACTACACTACATACTACTATACTACACTACATACTACTATACTACACTACATACTACTATACTACACTACTATATTACTATACTATACACAATTCATATCATCCAAAAATTTGAATATAGTTAGTTTCCAATTCAAATAAATATTTTAGTATTTTTTTTTACGTTACCTACGTTACTACACGTCAAAAACATTCACACTAGGCCTTATTTATTTAAACGTTATGCACTAGTAAAAAAACACTTTACAAAGGCGGATTTAATACAATCTGTGAAAATTTCAACTGTCTATCTATCACGGTTCATGAGATACAGCATGGTGACAGAGAGACGGACGGACAGCGGAGGCTTAGTAATAGGGTTCTGGTTACCCTTCGGGTACGGAACCCTAAAAACGATCGATGGTTTGTACAAAAGATGATATAGCTAAGAATGGAGAAATCCTAACCAATATTATAGGGGGAAGTCCCCTAGTGGCGGACACCTAAGGTTATTTATAAATAAAACAAAAAATATTTTAGGAATGATTATTAAATTATGACTTATATTAAGATAACAAAGTTAGAAATCAAATTAAATTAACAAAAATGCAACCTCTGCTAAAAATAATTAATACTATCAATCAAACTTAGGTAACAAAAAATATAATTTTAAAAAGTGGCACCTAGTACCGGACGAATATTTGTGCCATACCCCTAGCACCGGACATTTCAGAATAACCTGCATCGATCACATATGTAGCCATCTCCACACTCTGGAATGACTGCACATGCTTCATGTGCCCACCCACAACAGGATGAGCACTGGATCCAGTCTTCGTTAGTCCTTCTAAGCAAACTACGCAAATTGTTATGTTTGTGTTAGATGTTTCAGTTAATGGTTCTACTTCACTTCCTTTCTTTCCTTTGGCTTTCACGTTTTTCGCTTCTTTTTCCTTGTCTACGCTCTTTCCTTTGGTTTTAATTCCTTTGGTTTGCTTTCCTTTACCTCCCATTGCTACTTCAAACTTAGATTTTATTTCCTTCTTTTTATCTTTCATGTTTTTTTCATTTTCTTTTTCTTCTGCCGCTTTTTTGTATGGCGATGAAGTTAAAATTTCACTTCGTTCGTTTTTTTGCTCCGTCAGGCAACGGTGATAAGTTATGGATTATCTGAACAAGATCGGGAGCAGAACTTGTCGTCGGTTTGGGACTTGTGGTTATAGGCTCACTATTAGATTGTTCAGATTCTTTCATTTGCTCTTTTGTGATTAAGTTTGATACCACGACAGCTTGTTCGTTGTTTAGTGCATTCGATGAAGTTTCTGTTTGTTCTAGTGGTATATTGGTCATATCTGCAGCCAAATAATCTAAGTCAGAAAATAAATGCCTGTCAAATGGATGGATTCCAGTGCATTTGAATCCAGATACTGCAATATCCAATCTAGCTACTTTAATAAATCTAGCTACTTTAATATAGTGCTTTTAGAAATATTGTATCGCATTGCAGCTTGTCTTACACTCAGTTCTTTTGACATAACCTTATCAATAGCAGTTTGTAAGCTCTGTGGCTCCCAGGATCCTTTCTTTTTCTTCTCTTCCATTTTAATTATCTTCTTTCTTCTATACTCTAAAACAAAATTAAATAATTAGAATAAAATACGTAATTTCTTACAAGAATTATCAATATGTTTACTGTCCGGCACTAAGGGACGACTTAGTGTCCGGTGGTAAGGGACACACATTTTCGTTCATTAGGTGGTACCTACTAAAATTGTGTAAAAGATCTAATAATATTCTACCATTTTACGGACAACAATCGAGTACTGCTTTTATCTTTGAATATCACTCAAATGTAAATGCATAAATATAATAGAATTACTTACATTGATATTTAGGTGACGCCGTGATTTCGCGCCTAAAACAGCAAACGGTCACTCCCGCCGCGGCCGTGTGCGTCACTGGCGAGGCGCGGCGCGTGATCCTGTACCTGTGTGCCCCCGCGCCCCTTTCACTTGTATTTTGAATCGAACTGGTTTAAACTCGCTTGAATAGTACGAGTGTCCGGCGCTAGGTGCCGTCCGGCGTTACGGGACTTCCCCCTAAATGTGAACGTAAGTTAGTTTGTACCGTTTTCTTAATTCTTCTTCTAATTGAAATAAATGCTTTGAGTTTTTGAGTTTTTTTAGCCAATTTTGTAGCCATATCATCGTTCACACAGGCACGATTTAAACTACTGATACGCTAAGAATACAAACTATACATCTAATGTAAATACTGTGCCTTGTTGATTTATTTAGACGTAAGATAAATATGCGCAGTCTTATCTATCAGGTATATAGGTTAAACAAACCGTTATATTCTCGAATCTTTTTGTTATTGATGTCACCGAAAAAATGGCAAACTCCGTAAGATTATAAAATAACTTGAGAGATTGTAAACTCTCAAAATTGTCAACTGAACATTTGTTCTACAATTATACGAAACAAAATCTTGTATTTTATAATGTCTCCGTGCCGGTCCAAAAAATTGTAGACTGACATAAACTGGCGACCAATCAGCACTCTGGTCTACAATTTATCTGTTTTGGTGCGATAGTTAAATTGTAAACTTGGCCTTGGTTGGTGTGAGCTCACATCTGAACAGACTAGATAAACGATAACTGACAAATGCTTGCACTGTCTGGACAGGTCCACTCAAATCTGTGTGTCACTTTCCTCAAGAGACCACTTCAGACATTAACCTACATGGTTCTCATATGATTTGACCAGTACAGATTGTATGGACTTTAAAAGAGACTGGCCTCTGAGTTTGTTTCGGTGTTTCTTCTCAGGGTAGTCAGCTAGGAAACACCGGTCTCATCTAGCTTAAAATGACCAAAAAAAAATTGAAGTGTAAAAGTGTTATGTTTAACCTACTTGCCAAATAAATATCATTTACCAATGAGAGCCTTGTTTTAGGTTTTACTATCACACGAAAACCGATAAATTGTAGACTTGTGCTCTGATTGGTCGCCATTTTATGTCAATATTTTGTGTCAGTCAATTTCTCGGAAATGACTTCGAGGGATTATAGACTATCAAATTTTGATGCGTAAAAACGTGTTCCAAACGTTCAGCTGACAATTTATCGAGAGTTTACAATCTCTCACGTAATTTTATAATCTTACGGAGTTTGTTATTTTCCAGTGACATTGACAAACAATTTCGACTGGCCTGTTGGTCGAGTGGTTAGTGACCCTGACTGCTAATCCGGAGGTTGTGGGTTCGATTCCCACACAGGACAAATCTTTGTGTGATGAGCATGATCATTTGTTCTGTGTCTGGGTGTAAATTGTCTATAATATGTATGTATATAGAACTATACAAGTATGTATATCAGTTGTCTGGTTGCCATAACACAGGCTCTGCCTAGTTTGGGATCGGATGACCGTGTGTGAGTTGTCCCAAGATATTATGTATTAATTAGGCTTTTTTTTTGGGTGAGAAATCATCGAATTACATCTCCCGCTCTGGGTGAAGTGGAAGAGAGTGTCAGACTCTCACTGACTAAAACCCACCCGAGGGTCTTCAAATGCCCTTACCCACTCCGCTACTGAATGTCGAAGTTTGAAATGTCGACGTATATTAGTTCTAAAGTACAGGATCTCGATGTACGCCAGTTCGAAAGTTCACTGGAGCGAAGTATGCAAGGCCGACGTATCGTTATTTAGAAAGCATACGAGTGCGATGTACGCCAGTTCGAAATTACCCTGGTTAGGTTAGGTTAGAACTGTGACCAACTACGCGCGAGCCGAGCGAGCGAAGCGAGCGGTGCCGCGGCAGCGGCCGGCGAGCGCTACCTCGAAATTGGTCGCGAAGTTCGAAATTACCCTGGTTAGGTTAGGTTAGAACTGTGACCAACTACGAAATTGGTCGCGAAATTTTTTTAAGTATTTTTTTCATAGTGCCCCAAGACGACACTCTGACCTCCTGACGAATCTAATTAGGATAATCTAACTAACGAAACGTCGGCCTTGCATACTTCGCTCCAGTGAACTTTCGAACTGGCGTACATCGAGATCCTGTACTTTAGAACTAACATACGTCGACATTTCAAACTTTGACATTCAGTAGCGGAGTCGCCCTTACCTACTTGACATAGAGATTTCTTAGCTGCCACCTATAGTTCCTGCATCCCAACATGCATGTCGAAGTCATTGCGGTTCTATAAACTTCAAAACGTCTCGGTGAGTGAGCCCCTATTTTTTTAAGGATAGGAAATCATCAAATGACTTCTTCAGCACTGGGCGGAGCGGAAGGGACGGTCAGACTCTTACTGACTAAAATCCATCCGTGTCCCCTAGTGCCCTTTGCGTTCCAGGGCCGCGGTGACTCTTTCGAACAATTCCGCAACATTCCTTAGGATATAGACGCAAACTCAAACCATTTATTTCAATAAAAAAAAAATTATAAGAAAAATAATAATTAAACAATTTATAATAAAAAATTCACTTTCCCTAAAATAGTTTTGAGCCACATCCAGTAACCGCTGATCTGTGTTGTACGGAAACTTATTTACGTACTTTGACGGTTGAGCCCGTGTATCGCACTAACACTTGTTAATATTATTTGTAACCTACCCTCAAAACATTATAATCGATGCCCAGTTTTTGTAATACGTCTAACATTTAGTTTATTTTGTGATATGTTTAGTTTTAATATTCTCATGTAAGTGAATTGTAATTCTTATGAGAATTGCGAATGAGAGTTGCGAATGGACAACTAGAGTCACTTATACTTTAATTTTAAACTGTAAATTTGACGTTCAAAAGTGCCTTTTAATGGTCTAGTTGAAATAAATGAATTGACTTTGACTTTGAAGTCAAAGAAAAATTATAGTTTAAGGTACACAGTACTCACACATGTGTCGCAGTTGAATGTACCCACAGAACGTAAATATAATCTGTGGACTCTATTCGACCGTAGTTGCTCCTGACCCTGATCCAAGGCCCCTACACTTTGACACCTATATCCTAATAATTATAATTAAATAATGGCTGTCGTGGATACGAGGTCTATATAGCGTTCCCTGTGACTCATTGTACAATCAACCTGGCCTTAACCGTGGCGAGACTCTGGGTGGCAGATATTTACAAGCCCTTGTACTATACCATCACATCAAACTAATATTATAAAGGCGAAAGTTTGTGAGTGTGTTTATAAAAATATATTTTTTATATATATTTATATTTTTTATAAATATAGATTTTTTTTTTGTTTTTTAAATTTTATTCTCCAACATCATTATATTTTGTTTTTTATTTTCCTGTGTATATGCCTGGAACGCTGTCGTCTCCCCTCTTGGAGGTGTGCGCTAATGGCCACGACACAGTATTCCATACTAATGCGGTTGTTAACGAACACAATTTTTTGTAAACTGTTTTTTTTTTGTTCCAAAAAATATTTTTGTATTTGTATTTTTGTGTATGTTTGTTACTTCTTCACGCGCAAACGGCTGGACCAATTTTGATAAAATTTGGTATGCAGGAAGCTGACACCCTGGATTAACACAGCCTACTTTTAAACCGCGGGTAACACCGCGGGCGCAGTTAACCATCACACTAATAATATTATAAAGGCGAAAGTTTGTTAGTGTGTGTGTGTCTGTTTGTTACTTCATCACGCGAAAATGGCTGGACGAGATTGTTTGAGTCCCGGGAAAGGACATAGGATAGTTTTTATCCCGGAAGTATGTTCCTCTGGGATAATTTTCGACATTCACGCGGACGGAGCCAAGGGCGGCGGCTAGTAATATAATAATGCGAGAGTGTGTCTGTTACCTCTTCACGCTTAAACCGCTGAACCAATTTTGATGAAATTTGGTTCAGAGATAGATTAGACTTTAGAGAAGTCAGGTCAAGAAAGGGCTTGAAGGGGTTGAAACAGGAATGAAAGTTTGTATTGGAGTCCGTCATTATCTAATACCTTTAAACGAGCAATTCTTGTATATATGTATTGTATGTATAATTTGCATCTCGGAAATGGCTCCAACGATTTTCACGAAATTTAGTTTCGGGGGCCATAAATCGATCTAGCTAGGTTTTATTTTTAGAAAACGTTTACCAAATAAAAAAAAATCGAGTAAAGCTCGGTCATCCAGGTACTTGAAGATAAAACCATAAACCAAATAAAAATATGATACCTATCTTAAAAATAATAATGGCTGCCCAAAGTACGAGTAACTATTTCACGCGGACAAAGTTGCGGGCAAAAGCTAGTTAGTAATGCATACTCCCAACATACATTCTCCCAACTATATTAGGGTCGGTTTCCATCTAACTGGATACAGCTGAATACCAGTATTTTAAATGGGGCGACTGCCTATCCGACCTACGATACCTCTCGGCAAGACAGGTGTCTGATTTTCTGGCTTCTGATTATCCGTTACGACTGCCAAAGATCTACAAATGACAGCTGGGACCAACGGCTTAACGTGCTGCCTGAGGCACGAGGAGACTCGGTATGTAATGGATTCTCACCAGTGATCGGATAATCGGGCGCTAATATACCTAAACTTCACTTTTATTCCCACGAAAGTATAATACGGACATGCTTTTCAATATCCCGGATCCCGGAATCGTTCGAAATTCCTGAGATTGCTAAAAACCATACAAAATATAGTTAGAACTCGTTATGAACTCTCATTATAATTTTTTTTAGGTATTCCGTTGTTTTGAATACAATAAAGATACTAAATCAAAATAACCACTGCTATAATTTCATTAAGTTTGTTATAGTTCATCATCATCTTCCTGCCCTTATCCCATTCTGTCCTGTCAACCGTCACGGGCAACTATAACAAACATAGAAAAGGGAGTTAGTGATAGACTAACTCCCTTTTCTATGTTTGTTTTAGTTGTTTTTACAAAATTTATAAATCCCGGGAACCCGAGATACTTATTTATTCAGAAAGGAATGTCCATTTTATTCTTTCACGGGAAGAAGTTCAGGTATATAAGCGCCCGATTATCCGACCACTGATTATCACCAATCCACGGACCGTACAAAGACACTTGGCCTAATTTGTTAGTATAATATCTAGGTCTAGTCTATTGACGTCATGCGGGTCTAGTTGGCCATAGAGTAGGAAACGATAATTTAGTGAAGAGCTCCTCTACGTTCACTGATTTGAGTGTTGCGGAATTTGTTCGAAAGAGTCACCGCGGCCCTGGAACGCTAAGGGCATTAGGAGGAATACGGATGGGTTTTAGTCAGTGAGGGCTTGACACTCCCTTCCGCTCCACCCAGAGCGGAAGAAGTCATTTGATGAACTGTCTATCTATTTGGTATGGTTTCTGCACTTAGTCCTGATGATGGACCATTGTGCGTGAGCCATGGCGGCCGTCATTCCAACCAGCCAATCTCCCTCCAGAAGCAGATCAGTCCTCCTTGACCTAGTGTGTTCAGGATATCTGTGAGTGTATTCGGATGTCCTATTGTTTGCCTCTGTATTTCGGCGACGCCTGTGCACTCAAGGAGCAGTCATTTGATGATTTCCCATCCTTAAAAAAAAGGGTTTCGAGTGCGACCTTTCTTTTTTCCTTTTTTTATTATTACTATTTCCTGCCAGCGGCTTCGCCATCGTGAATGGCGGAAATTATCCCAAGGGAACATACTTCCGGGATAAGTATCCTATGCTTCAACCAGCCCGAAACTACGGACTTCGGCCTTAGAGAGTAGCCCCCCTGACCACAATCTCACCTGATAGAAAGGGATGACGTGGTCGACGATGGAGCACGCTTGCCTAGAAGTAACCTATTCACTCTTGACTTGAAGACCACCAGGTTGTCAGGAAACAAAGACTCCTGCAGGGAACAGCACTCCTTGGCTGTACGCACGGTTTTCAGCTTTTCTACCTTAGATGCGCGAAAATGTGCGATTGTATCCACCAAAGCTGTGCGAGAGCTTGCGCGAAGCGAGGTTGCCAAGCTAAGCTGTGAAACGGTGTGTGTAAATACGCGGCACTAAGAAAGACGGCCATAGCACGTGGGACATACAAAAAGTCCACTTGACGTAATTTTTGCGTGGGGTTAATCATATTAAGCCACAACGCGTTGTGGCTACGACAAAAAGCCATGACTCGCTCTGAGCTCTTCATAGAAATATAAACATATCTATGACCCTAACTGAGGGCTTAATGCGAGTTTTTTTTAACGTACTTGATCGCGTTTATATAAACGTTCGCTTATATCAAATTGTATGGAAATAAAAGGTTTTCCGTGTTTGTCATCAGACGGCGCTTATTATGTTTCAATACAATTAGAAGTTTACGCTAACGCGATCTAACGACCGGTCTCAATCAGTGTTGCCAACTCTACTGTTTTAACAGTAGATTTGCTGTTTTCATCATGACATCCTTGTTTTCTGTTAAAGCACCAATTTCTACTGTTTTTATACATATTATTGATTTCGTCTAAAACGTTAAAATCTCCTGTAATCCTTTTAAATATCTAGCTTCATGAAATGCATGTATGTATCCCAATCATTTCTATGTCTAACAAAACAAATTATAACATGTTAATATTTTTAATGGCAAACCCAAAAAATTTAAAAATTTAACTTAAAGTAAAACAAAAGTTTTCAACTTGCGTCGCACGCGTTTTCTAGGGGACATTTTTGGCACTTGATAAAAGAGGATAGCTCGGTCATTTCTCATTTTCGCGGGCGAACAGTGTCATTTAACATAAATAATGAGCAGTAGTGCTCCTCGGAAGTTACCATTATGCTGTTATCTTCTGTTTTTTTCAAGTCTGATCTGCTGCTTTTTTCTTGGGTTAGGTTGGCAACACTGGTCTCAATAACGTAGCTACCAACAGTAGCTAAAACGTCATGTTTGAAAGAAGAAAATGACGTTTCAGCTACTGTTGGTAGCTAATTTGACAGTTGGTCAAAGGTAGATACGTTATTGAAACCGACCGTAAAAAAACGGCATTAAGGCCACTGCATGCACTGATGTAAACATATCGCCACGAACAGGTTGAAACATGTCAGTACGAGGAAAAAATCGATTTTCCTTATCTGTTCATTTTTGAAACACGAAACAATGAAAATAATTAAATAAAGGTACGTTTAGACGGGCAATGAAAATTGATCAAGTATAAGCAATACTGGTCAAAATACCGACTACCGAGCAATTTACGGCAACGGGAGCAAACATCGTTTTGGCAAAATGTTTTGCAACGACAACATTGAGCGATTTGGAGAAACTTCAAGAATTGAAGAACACAAATACACGAGTAATTTAGTTGACAAAAGAACAAAACACAGAGAGAGAAATCCTACTAATATTATAAACGCGAAAGTTTGTATGGATGGATGGATGTTTGTTACTTTTTCACGTCAGAACGGCTGAACGGATCTCGATGAAATTTGGCACAGAGGTATATTATAGTCTGGAATAACACATAGGATACTTTTCATCCCGGGAATATGTTCCCTTGGGATAATATTCGACATAAACGCTGACGGTAGCTTGTATAGAATATAAGGAACAATTAGAAACAATTTTGCTGGAACAATAGGGACCAGTTGATTGGGGAGCCGAGGAGCACCAGGAGTCGGATGTTACATTGATGGCATATGTGTCAACAGCATTAGCTGTGCAGATTACATGGTGCTGCTCAGTGCCTGTCTGTGGCTTGAGGAAACTGGTGAGTGTGTGTGAGTGGTACGCCAGTGCTCATGGCCTGTTGTACAACGTGAAAAAGAGTGTCGTGGTGTTTGGGTCTGGTGGAAAATGCCCAGTATTTTTTTTTTGTCGCGTCTCGCTGTTCAACCTATTAGGTTGTCGACTGCTTAACCCGGGCTTGCCTGTGGTGGCCTTAATATAATATTATAGTCTCCAGGCAGGGCTTATAATAAACTTACAAACTAAGCGACTACACGCTAAAGGCACCCCCTGTGGGGTACAGGCCTCGGCTTAGGGCGTCGCTGGGGGGAGGACAGCTAGGGACGGGCTGGTGAGAACTAGAATTATTATTAGGCGACGAATTTAAGACTACAGGCTCAGCGGTGCGGGCTGGCTCGAGCAAGGGTCGGGGCGGAAATTGTCCAGAAACGGTACCTCCAATAAGGATGGTGTACCGTTATCGAGAATGCACTCATTCAAGTACCTTGGGCATATCTTGACCGCTAGCCTTAAGGACGATGACGATATTGAGAGAGCGGAAGGCGCTGTCGGACAGAGCGAATATGATTGCCCGCAGGTTTAAGGTGCTTCTACGGAGGTTAAAAAACACTTTTTAGAACCTTCTGTTCCTCATTCTACACCTGTAGCCTGTGGGTGCCCTTTGCATACAGTACAATAATGCTTTCAGGGTGTTGATAGGGCTGCCTCGCTTCTGTAGCGCATCAGGGATGTTTGCGGATATGCGTATTGATTGCTTTTTTTAAGTACCTATGGGAAATCATCAAATGACTTCTTCCGCACTGGGTGGAGCGGATGGGCGTGTCAGACTCTTACTGACTAAAACCCATCCGTGTTCCTTCTAAAGCCCTTATCGTTCCAGAGCCGCGGCGACTCTTTCGAACAAATTCTGCAACCCTGGCAGGCTCTGGCCCTAGCGGGCCCCGTCTTCAATGCTGACATCTCTTTAAGGCGCGCGTGAAACAAAACGCGCCATCGAACCGGGCCTGGTGGTGACCGGACAGCGAGCCACCCAACGCTCGCCGTCCGCAGGCCAGCGCCTACGGTGGCCGGGGATCGCCCTGCGACTCCCGACGTCCGGGGCGTCTTCTCTTGTATTGCAGGCAGGCTGGACTGCCGAATTGTCAATCGTTGCTCCAGTATCTCAGCTGGAATGCTGAAGTAATGATTTTATTTGTTGTGTGTGTTTATGTAATTGTTGTTATAATTGTATGACTAACATACTAAGTTTATTTATTGTTACTAACACTATTATGAGTCATCGTTACTATAAATAATGCATTAATATTATTATTATAGTCTATAAATATACAAAAATATAACACTAACTTTGAAAATAGAATCGAAATTGTCCGAGAATAACAAACGAGATATAACTATTTTAAACAAATATATCTGTCTCTCTCGGGAAGACGCCGTTTTCTATAGCAGCTGTATAGGCGACATAGTATTTGACGTCAGAGTTCGTATCAGAATTCTCTTTCTAAACGTTTACTTTGAAGCTTTATAACTTCATCACTAATGAAGGTATTTTAAAAATTATTTCATAATTGTTAACTATAGTAGGCGCCAGATAAATGTGGAATAAAGTACATTGACCTTTCCCTAATAACTGTTCATAGGTACCTGAACAATTAAATATGAATCGTTTTTCATTATTAGACAATGTTAAGGATCACGAGAGATGATGATTCGGGACAGCTTTGTGTCATTAATTCCGTTTTTCAAATTAAAAATGTCAATAATTGTAGGTGGGTCAATGACCGTTATTCCACGATTATCTGGCGCCTACTATAGAGCTTATAAGTATTTTAGTTTGCAAATAAAACAAATTGCATGCATATTGCTCAATGTCGCATTTTATTGAAGTTGCTGCAGCTTGCTCCAGTATTTGCTCCAGATTGATTCATACGTGTTGCCAAGCAATAATTGCTCAAAAAATTGCTCGTGTAAACGCACCATTAGTGATGTAGCCTAAAATCTAAACAAACATTCCTCGTCTATCGCTCTTTCTATTCGTGAAAACCGTTTCCAAAATCCATTGCGTGGTTTAGAAGAAGCGGAGAATCAGACAGGCAGACAGCGAATTTGTTTTATACTATTTACAGGTTAATAATAGTACCTGGATGACCGAGCTGTGCTCGTTTTTTTTTTATTGGTAACGTTTTCTAAAAATGAAACCTAGCTATAGTAGGCGCCAGATAATCGTGGAATAACGGTCATTGACCCACCTACAATTATTGACATTTTTAATTTGAAAAACGGAATTAATGACACAAAGCTGTCCCGAATCATCATCTCTCGTGATCCTTAACATTGTCTAATAATGAAAAACGATTCATATTTAATTGTTCAGGTACCTATGAACAGTTATTAGGGAAAGGTCAATGTACTTTATTCCACATTTATCTGGCGCCTACTATAGATCGATTTATCGCCCCCGAAACCCCCTGCATACTAAATTTCATGAAAATTGTTGGAGCCGTTTCCGAGATTCAGATTATATATACAAGAATTGCTCGTTTAAAGGTATTAGATAGATATAGGTACATATAATTGCCTAATTTTATTTTATCTTTCTCAAATTATCAATTATCGTTTGATTAATGCAACATAATTATGTTATCCTTATCAAAAAACATAAAATGTGAAGCAATTCTATGACTGATTGGCAGATAAGGATTCTAGTCTAACCGGATAAAGTAAACCTTTTGAACGCCAGGACGCATGCCAAGTCCAGCAGCCCTACTATGACGCGCTAATTCCATTCAATTCCGATGATGTAAACGGGATAGTGCTATTCGCTGTGTATGGCTCCGACTCCCTCTTAGAGCGGAATCATGATCGTTTTAAGACTTCACAGTAGGGCCCCAGACCAAGAAGCATAAACGCACCCCGAGCCGGAATCTTTCCATAATTTCGCATCCACGAAAAAAAAAAAAAACCTAGCTCCAACCAGCAGTGCTTTTAAATGGTTAATGGGTTGTGGAGGTCTGGTAGGATATCCGTCGCCCCCCATTCATCCGGACCCGAGGTGGCGGCGCGTGGTGTTCCCGTGCGCCCCTCTTTGACGTAGCGGGGGGAGTCAAACAACACACTCCCCCGCCGACGCGAGGTGGCCCGCAGAGGCGGCCGGGGATTGCGGAAGTCGCATACGTTCCCGCGATTCCCGGCGTAGGTGGGAGATGGAACACCGGGGTGGTTTTAGTCAGTAAGAGTCTGACAGACCCCTACACCCGCCCCAGGGTGGAGGATTTCCCCCGACATCAAAAAAAAAAAAAGGTCTGGTAGGCAGCCGCTCCACGTAAAATACTGGTATTCAGCTGAATCCGGTTTGACTGGAAGCCGACCCCAGTATAGTTGGGAAAAAAGGCTAGGCAGATGATGAAACAGCAGCGCTTCGCAGAGTAGTACTCATAAAATTCAACAACGGTGATATTGGATTGTTTTATTAACGCGTATAGAGGGATGTGGAACAGGGTGTAAAGCCCTGCAAGCCTCCGTTGAAAAGAGAGGATCCTCTGACCAGACGGGTGTTGTGTATGGTGGGCAACTGGCCGATGGTGTACTATACGAGTATGTTGGCCATACACCTAACAAGAAGTAAGACAGAGAAGTGGACGAACGAAGTGACGGAATGGTTCTCTAGATACAAAAAAAAACGGCCAAGTGCGAGTCGGACGCGCGCACCGAGGGTTCCGTACAAACCAATTTAACCATCACACCAAAACAGGTAAGTTGTAGACCAGAGTGCTGATTGGTCGCCATTTTATGTCAGTCCACAATTTCTCGAAGCGACACGGAGATATTATAGACTATCAAATTTTGATGCGTAAAAAGTATTCCTAATGTTCAGTTGACAATTTATCGAGAGTTTACAATCTCTCAAGATATTTTATAATCTTACGGAGTTTGCTATTTTCCGGTGACATTGACAACATTCACAAATCTTTGGCCGGGAACGCCGCAACCGCTATACCCCTGCATTTTCAATCTGTAATATAAGTACTAATATCTTCGAAAATATTCATTTAAATTACATGCTGTTACGAGCAATATTGATCTATATTAAATACACAATGGATTTAAGGTAGGTACATAATTGGATAAGGATTAATGCTGTATTGCTTAAAATCGCTTCGTAAAAAGTAAAAGATAAAAAATGGTTATTGTGGGTTATCCTAAGAGATAGACATATACCATCGCGAACTTTTTTGTAGACCTATTTAAGGTGTACAATACTGTAGTACATTATTTTGATCTATCTTGTAGGGTTCAGCCAGCGTTTGCAATGTAAGCGCAAAAAAATGTTTTTATTTACGACATCACATTAGAAACCTCTAAAATTATTAGTGTTTCTCTACTATAATATGCATGTATTATACATATTAACCTTCCTCTTGAATCATTCTATCTATTTAAAAAAACCGCATCAAAATCCGTTGCGTAGTTTTAAAGATCTAAGTATACATAGGGACAGGCACTAGACAGACAGCGGGAAGCGACTTTGTTTTATACTATGTAGCGATTATAAATCGCACAGAAAACTTTTATACCGCGATGAAGGATTGACGACAAGGTCCTTTGTTCGTAGCATACGTCAGGTGGCCGTATCTTTAAACTAGGTACTAAAATATAAGCGTGTCGATATTTTTTATCCACAAACTGACGGTAATCAAAACAGGCCCATAGTAACCGTTAAAAAAAATTAAAAAGGTCATCCTTTAAATTCCTAAAAACAAAAAACTATGTGAAAAAAGGTTTGTTAACGTCTAAAAACTTTTTGAACAGGTTCTTACGACAATTTATTTTTTGTTGTTGAACCTTTTCTGTCCCTTTTTTTTTGAGTCAGTGACTTGGTAATGGCACCCAAAATTAAGGGTTCCGTCATATCCCGAGCTATGCGATGTAGCTGTGCACTTGCAAACAGTACAATATTAAACTTTATTTACTCAGCAGTCAGTTAAAACTGGTCAATGTCAATTCATTTATTTCAACTAGACCATTAAAAGGCACTTTTGAACGTCAAATTTACAGTTTAAAATTAATATAAGTAGTAGTAAGCTCTACTAACTCTAACTAGTGACTCTAGTTGTCCATTCGCAAAAAGTAGATTGTCATGGAGAAGAACGGACAAGAAACTCCATAGTTACTCTTTTCAAATATAAGTTTTTCAATATTTTGTATACATAGGTACAATGATCAATTGATTAAATTATCATCGTCTAAATACTTAGTCATCTCTCAACTGCCACGGTTTATTTTAATGTTTTGTTTTGTTATTTGAATTGTTTTTTTTTTGCTCAAAACGCTTTTATCATGCATTTCTTCCTACATCGTTCTTACATAATGTATGTATATATTATTCAACAAGAATGATGTAACAATAACATTGTAAAAAAAAAAGATTTAAAAGAGTGTCCGTGGAGTTTCTTGCGCGTTTTTCTCCATAGAGATGTGAGATCAAAAGTGCCTGTAGTAAATGGTTTAATTGAAATAAATAATTTGAGATTTTTTTGTTTTACAAGATTTGATTCGCACAAGAAAAAATCACGTTTCTTGTAAAAAGGGATACAAGAAACGATTTTTTCGGATTATGCTATGGAATCTTTATTTATTTTTTTTGTTATTTGTTGGAGGCAACAGAAAAAAACATTAAAAAAAATACTGTCGTATCTATTACGGTTCATGAGATACAGCCCGCTGATAGACAGACGGACATACAACGGAGGATTAGTAATAAGGTTCTGTTGGTTAACCCTTCGGCTACGAAACCCGAAAAAGAAACACATTTCGGATAGGGAATTTGAATAAATTCGAATTGGTTATTTCAAATTTCAAAATGTATTCGAAATTCTCTTTTACCGTAATGTACTTTTTGACGTAGTAGATAAAGTTCTATATTGTGTCGCTATTAAAGTGCTTTGCATAGCGTCTCAGTGTGAGCTTACCCTTGCATTCAAAACATACACACAGGTTTCAATCTTCTATTCCTTTTCTTTTTTATATTATTTAATTTCATCGACATGTAAAACTATAGTTAAACTTCAAATGTTTTGTTTACGTATTTTTAGGGTTCCGCACATCCGTAAGGAACCCTTATAGGATCACTCGGTTGTCTGTCTGTCACAGCCAATTTTCTCCAAATCTACTGGACCGATTCTGTTGAAATTTGGTACACATATGAACTTTATTTATTTACGCCTAACACCGACGCCTAACCTAACGTAACCTTTTTTTTTTTTTTTTTTGATCTCGGGGGGAAATCCTCATGGAAATCCTCCACCCTGGGGCGGGTGGAGGGGTCTGTCAGACTCTTACTGACTAAAACCACCCCGGTGTTCCATCTCCCACCTACGCCGGGGATCACGGGAACGTATGCGACATCCGCAATCCCCGGCTGGTGCCGGCCCGCCACTGCGGACCACCTCGCGTCAGCGAGGGGAGTGAGGTGTTTGACTCCCCTCGCTACGTCAAAGAGGGGCGCACGGGAACACCACGCGCCGCCACCTCGGGTCCGGATGAATGGGGGGCGACGGACAGCCCCAAGTCCGCCGCCCCTGGACCCAGTTAGGGGGGCCGGAAGAGGGCAGCGTCCTCCGACACCCGACACCCGATGCGCCTGCTGCGGGCAGGGAGAGCGGTTGTGATCTCCCTCTCCCTTTCCGCAGCCTCCTTCTGCGCGATAACTGTCTCGCAGAAGGAGACCACCGCGTCCCAGGACTCCTCACCGCCGACCATAGCATGGACTACGGCCGGCAGCGAGAGGTCACCGCCTACAACAGATATGAGGGCACGGCGCGGCTCCTCCCAAGCTGCACACTCTGCAAGCGTATGCCGCACCGTGTCCTCCCGACAGTCGACGCAGTGGTGGCATCGAGCGTCCGGCTCCCTGCCTATGCGACACAAGAACCTCCCGAAGCAGCCATGCCCCGAGAGGACCTGCGTCGCACGAAACGTCAGAGCCGTGCCTTCTCCCGAGCCACAGGTCGAGCACTGGCCGGATGGCCTCGATGGTGATGAGGCCGGCGGAAGGGTTCGAAAGCCTGTCCCGCCATTCCGCCACCAGGACCTCGCGCAGCTGCGACCGACGCAGCTCCAAGTGTTGCTGCGTCAGTCTTTCGCCGCGCGCCCGCGCGCCCTCGCGCCACCTATGCAGTGACGCGAGCACTTTCGCCTCCAGGTCCCACGGCGGGGATCCGGCCAGTGCGCAAGCCGCCTCGTAGGAGATCGTGCGATATCCCCTGATGACTCTGACGGCCATCACCCTCTGCGGCCTCCGCAGAACAGTGATGGTGCTGGCCGTCAGGTCAGCCGCCCAGATCGGGGCCCCATAAAGGGCCATCGATCGCACGATCCCCACGTACAACCGCCTACAGGCGGTGCTCGGGTCCCCCAGATTGGGAAGCAGCGTTGACAGCGCCCCCGCCGCGCCCAACAACTTGGGCGCCAGCCGCCGGAATACCTAACCTAACCTAACCTAACAGTGACCCCCATACTCAAAATTTATTTATTTACAGAGTTGTAAATAAATAAATTTTGAGTATGGGGGTCACTTTTCAAAAGTCAAAAGTCAAAACGTTTATTCCAATTAGGCCATTAAACGGCACTTTTGAACGTCAGCATTTACAGTTCAGTAAAATAATAATATTACATTAATAAAGTGACTCTACTGCTTTTGGGCACAAACTAAAAAATTAAAAAAATAAGTTTTCATGCTGTACCATGCGACATCCTAATAATATTATAAACGCGAAAGTTTGTAAGTATGGATGGATGGATGTTTGTTACTCTTTCATGCAAAAACTACTGAATGGATTTTGATGAAATTTTTTTATCCCGGGAATATGTTCCCTTGAGATAATTTTCGACAATCACGCGGGCGGAGCCGCGGGCGGAACCGCGGGCGGCAACTAGTATCAAATATAAGGGCTTATTGAGAGCGTTTTAACAATGTTTTTTTTTCATAATTTAAAAAAATAAGTATACAGTTTTGAAGTTATTCAAGAAATTACACGAAAAATAACCATTTTGCCTCCCTTATCACCGAAACCACAGAGCCAAAAAAACTTTAATATAAAAATGCAGATAATTCTTTCCCTTTATACGTAGAAGTCTGTAGAGTTGAAATAACATGTTAAAAAAATGAAATTCGTTCGGAACCCTTTGCACGCGAGTCTTACTCGCACTTGGCCAGTTTTTTCTACTAATTTTTTTAGATTTTAATTAGTTTCTGGTTTGTGGAAGTCAGAGAGGCAGTTGCTCCATGAAAAATACTGATATTCATTCAGCTGCATCTGGATATACTGGAAGCCCACCCCAACATAGTCAGGAATAGGTATACAGGCAGGCTAGGCAGGTGAGTTATGAGGTAACCCAAAAAAAAACACAACCAAATTGCTTCTGGATAAGCTCGCTCCATCGTCGACTTTGTCTCTGTCATCTATGGCCTAGACTAGAGTCAAGAGCAAACCGATCTCAAATAAAAAAATTAAATTGAGAACCTCTCAATTTAATTTATTAGTCTTTGATGAAACATTACTAATTGAATACCCAAAACAAATTAACATGATAAAGTGTTTCGTACATAAAGAAATATTCATTTGTAAAGTGATAAAACATTCGTAATTATTAATGGTATGAATTCATTAAGTTAATAGCTTTTTTTTATGTAAGTTAATGACTATGGGTAATTGTTGACAGGATATACAAAGACTCATTATCAAGAAATAAGAAAAAGGAGGTCAAAATTATAATTTCAAACTTACCTATCATTATGAATAATTTATGCTCATAAGACTTTCTTAGTATCAGACAATCAATCTTGATTGATAACAGTTATAAATAGACATTTATTTATGGAAATGGTTAATGGTTACCTACTTTTATATCACAAACAAAAAATATAATTAACTAGCTGACCCCTTGGTTTCACCCGCCTGTGCAATCTCTTTGTTTTCACTAGAGTTTTTCTGAGTAAGGATCACATGCACAAAAATATTTTTAAATCCGACTGTTACAAATAGCGCATTCAAAGAAAAAAAACACAGACAAACTCTTCAACTTAATAAAATTGTAACACTAGTTTAAATTAAAAAAGTAACTTACCCGCGAAAAAAAAGAAGAAGTGAGCCTTTATGGGCAGAAGCCCTCTGTCTATCTTGAATTTCATTTTTTTTTTGTTAAAACAACTTCACATTCAGCCTACAAAAATATTCGCGTTATATTTTCAACAAACACAGTTCAATGAACGCGACGGCATAGTTTTTTCCTGCAGCCAAGACAGGTTTAGCATCAATAACAACTTTCTACGACTAAGAATTGCACTGAAATAGGAGTCTACTAATCACTGATATCATTGTGCACACAAAGGAATAGGAGACGAATCAAGATAATACTTGTTTTGCCTGTTATCGCACCAGACGCGACTAACTCAAAGATTATTATTGTCTGAATAAACACAACGGCGAATAAACACGATCGTTGTTGTCATAATAATAAAACTGAATTGACGTTCAGTGCGTTTCAAAACCAGCTGACGGGGTTGCTAGTGTGTGATCTCACAAATTGCTTATTTTCAAGAACGAATAGGTACTGGTACATAGATGGACTATTGTACGATTCTTAACTGTTCACGTACTTGTTAAAGTGACAAATTATTTCAACTTTCAAGTGTTTAATTCTTTAATTCTAACCAAGTATTGATTGTTTACTCGCGTACCTCTGTCCTCTGTTGAAGAATATGAGGATACTTTTAACAATGACGGTTTCACACATAGCTTAGAAACTATTTATCTTACTTCATATTCTCGGACTTGTAAAAATATTGGTATTCTGCGAAATTCAGTATGATTGGAAGCCAACCCTAATACAGGTTGGAAAAAGGCTAGGCAGATGATGATATACTAGAACTAAGTTCGTTTTCACAAAATAGGTAATGTTAGAATTTTAAAACAACTGCAAAGCTTGAAAATTTACCAAGTTTAAAGGGAAATAATAAGCGTTGGCAACATCGACAAAGGTTGTCATCTTGCTTTATCAACTGTCATTGAAATGTCAGTTTTTGTTTTCCCTTTGTTGCCATCTCTTTTTGGTCAAATCAATTTTATAGCGCTATCTCATTTTTACATGGCAAAGAATCTCTACATTTGAATTCCGAATATTAATAGTGATGTTACTTTGCATTCATGATTTTCATACACAATCGAGAGTCAATCATGTATTACGAAGTAACGCAAACCAAGTTTCTAGGCGTTACTTTGGATCAAGACATGAAACAGAAAACCTATGTCGATAATGTTTTAAAACGAATAAATAAGGTCGTAAATGCGATTACCTATCATGAGTTCGAAAAATATTTGACTTAATTTCATTTCACCTAAAACTTTAATTCATGATTTATTTATTTAAACTTAATGTACAATAGACGTGGTACATGGGCGGACTATTTTCGTTTCGTTTTCATCGAAGTCTCGTCTGCCACTGTATCAGTTAACCTATTATCAATTCGTTTTTTTTTTCGTTACCTCCGATGTTTCATTTGGTCGAAAAACTTTTAACCGAAATTACACTTAATAGCCGAAATACCATTTGTTCGAAGTATTATGTTTCCGAACATTCATTCTACCACTGTTTTAATTACAGTGTGAAATTAAATATTTGAAGGAGCTTTTAAAACTAATGTAATTATTACACTGGCATTATAGATTTAAGGCAGGCAACAGGAACTAATTTCATATTAGTTTAACCTACTATTTTGTTTAATTAATAACTTAATTGTAATGGCACTTAATAAAACAGTTGATTATGAATGAAAGTGGTTTTCAGTGGTTCCAGTAAGAAGCATGCAAACAAGGATGCTTGCTTCGAGCAAGCAGTATGCAAGCAGGCATGCGGCATGCAAACAAGCATGTAACATGCAGCAAGCATTTTTGCCCCACGCGAGCTTATCGTCGTAAATGGTTTTAACGCTCCTCAGCTTGCGGGCCGCCCCACCTCTCCGTGTCTACCTGGGCTTAAATTACACTCTAGGGCTAAGGCAGACAAGACTGCATGAAGTCGGTTTTGCAGCGATTCGTTTCTGTCTCAAAATTTTGTAGCACCACATATTATTGACTTTTTATGACATTTTAATTTAATATTGAAACGCTACGCAAAAAAATGGAATTTAACAAATGTCCAAACGGCAATAACTTCATATCATGCAAATGTTGAATCGGTATTACACTGTGAATTGACTATGCGGAGCAATAGCACCAATCAAAATAGAGCATTAGTAGCAAAAAAAAATGCATTCGAGCAATCTACGGGCTTCAATCCTATGATTGTTGTCGGCCGGTATTTAAAAAACTTGGTTTGTTACCGCTACCGTCTCTTTATACAACGTGTAACAGAATAAACGCAATATCTCTTAAGGGGTCATTATAATCATCAATGTGAACAACTTTACTATGGGACCAAACCCGAAATCGCGAAAAAAAAATCAGCTGTTCAGTACATATTGTCGAGTTATGCGCACGTGAATGTATGGGGAAATCAATTTTTTTTCGCGATTTCGGTGTTGGTCCTGTAGTGATAATTGTATGCACGAAAAATTTGCACGTTTATCATGTTAAGCAAAAACATGTACCTATACTCTATATTTAATTTGTATACCATCTTCCATATCATGTTTTTATGCAAATCAATTTTATTCTATTTATAAAATTGTATTCAAATATTTTTAAATTTTTGGTGTTTTAGAGACAGGTTTCGGATCAACCATCTTTACACTTAGTTGTTTTTTGTTTAGTAAAGTGTGCTCAGTCTAAGTAGAGCCGAATAGGAAACGTAATACTTAAGCCAAACCATAGATTTATACAAACGCACATAAAAGGTCCAATCAATCAAAATCAACAATATAAATAAAACTCTTCCATTACTGAGTGACAGGGTAATTGACTAAGGGACTGACAAACAACGCATCGCTGAAACTACTCTTCGTAGAAAGCTGAAATTAGGCATGAGTGTTCCTTACGGGAACGAGACCTTTACCTAAATTTCTTTAGAAAATGAATAAGTTTACCTCTGCTGGTGATACTTTGTTCTTATAAGTAGCATACTCTGGGTGCATCGTCCTCACATAATATTAAATTATTTTTTGTGTACCAAATTTTGTAAATCATTATGTGAAAAGAGTAACTATGGAGTTTCTTGTCCGTTCTTCTCCATAAGAATCTACCTTTCCGAATGGACAGTAGAGTCACTTTATTGATGTAATTTTATTATTTTTACTGAACTGTAAACGATTACGTTCAAAAGTGCCGTTTAATGGCCTAATTGAAATAAAAGTTTTGACTTTGACTTTTGACTTTGGGAAAAAATGGATTTGTGCGTACGAAGTCGCGGGCAAGGCAAAAGCTAGTTATATATAAGTTAGCAAATCTTTTGTATGTGCATCACCTTTCATTACAAAAATGTTTTATGATAATAATAATAATTCAATTAGGTGATTTGAATGAAAGGAGTTATGTTGTTAATTGTGATGATTATTCACCAACTCCTCAATAGATACAGTTGTTGTTTTTGGTGTATGTTCATTATTATATTCATATTTATGAAAAACATATTCATGAATGAACTCATTAATGTTTTCCAGTTTTACCAATTAATTCTCTTGACATCATCTTTTTAAATCGATCGATTCATCACATCAGTTTAATTGAGTAGCATCACTAAAACCCGCGATTTTCAATTGTTTTTTTCAGTGACCATTTTCTTTCATTTGAATTTTGATCGCAAAACATGGCCGGCCTCCTTAGTTTGTAAATAAATAAAAATATACCACAAAAATGGAGGATGAAGAGTTTGTAGGTTGCATCAGTTGCATGAACACTAATGATTTATGCGACCTATTTGCTGTGTACGCGGAGAACATGGAAACTTACGCGAAAATGTTTGAAACCTGTTTTGATATTAAGGTTATATTATGGATTTTTCTAATTTTAGTATGTAGTATTTAAGTACTAAATAGATTTTATATAAGAAGCAAATTAACATGCTTTATTTTCGACATTTGCTTGTAGTAGAATTAGTACGCGTATGAATCTATAATGGCATTACAAATAAGGAATATTGAAATTATGGATCATATTTACAATAATATTTAGGAAATAGTCGCAAAAACAAAATTTATGTAAAATTTTATATTTTTCTGTAGATTTTTATTCAGTAGTTTTAATAATGCGTTTATTCCTAACAATATTGTGCTTATTTTAAAAACGTCGTAACGATCATTGTTTTCTATCTAAAAAATGAGTCGTCGCTGTATTATAAAACATGGAATGATTAAGTCCTTGGAAAAAAAAAGGTAGGTAAGTAAGTACAAGACTTACATCAATAAAATTTTATTATTCAGCTAATGATTTCATTTTTGGTTTATCGATATTTTAGTCTGTTTGTTTATTTTAATTTCTGTTTTATTTCGTAGGTACGATTTTTTTTTATTGTAGGTACCTAGCTGTTTTGTCCCACAGCCCGGCAAATGCCACCCCCAAGATGAGAATATTTATACTTACCTACATAATAAAAATCTCTGTCGTTTGTACGACACATGTATTTATGCAGGATTTCCTGTTATTTTATTGATTTCGAGTATTTTCTAGTTAGTGGTAGAAGGGACGGAACAGTGTTAGGTTTTAGTTAATAATAATAATAATAATAATAATAATAAGTTATACTTCAATAATAGTAGAATAGCGTATTTTTCTAAACAAATCTTAGTGGATATTCCTTAGTAGTTAGATTACCAAAATATACTGGACACGTACTTTTTTAATTTTTCCCGTAAACAAAAAATGTAGACGATACAGTAATACGTTGAAAAATCGCGGGACGTCACGCCACTAGAAACGCGTTTAAAAGCAATTAGTTTTATTTCTAGGTTCCAACCAACCTGAAATACATTTGCTCCGACTGCGTAAAAAACTTGGAGAAGTCAGTTTACTTCAAGGGTCAGACTACAAAGAGTTTGGCGATGTTGCAGAATGTCAAAGGTACGTGGTACCTGTAAACATCTTACCGTGTAAACTTAGGTGAAGTGAACAAGAAGTGAGCTGTTAATCCATAAAAATAAGATAGAATGACAGCCGGTCTATTCTGACAACATCTCACCGTGTAAACTTAGGTGAGGTGCGCGTGAAGTGAACTGTCATTCCATCTTGTTTGTTTAGATTGACAGTTCACTTCATTTTCACTTCACCTAAGTTTACACGGTGAGACGTTGACAGAATAGATCGGCTGGTGTTCGTAGTACGACACAAGGTGACACGTGTGAACGAGTTCATATAAAATGTACGCATCGATATTTTGTTCAGCTCCTGACTGACAGCGGTCACTTCAATGCCCTGGCCCGGCTATTACATGTGTGTTGATCAACCTTTTCTGAGATTGTAGCGGCATCTATGCCACCACAAAAAAAAACCAAGGTAGCGAAATCTATGCCGATACAAAAATAAATACAGCGCCATCTTTACCGCCTTCAACGAACTACGTCAAAGAAATCCTGCATCGCGGTATCAGCGTTTTCCATGCGATTTGTACATACAAATAAAATAAAAAACAAAAAAGTCTTTATTCTACCATAAATATGTTCAACAATTTAAGCATATTATTCACATTAATGGTCATTATTGGATTTTATTTTCATTATTATTATTATTATTTATTAATTTTAATTATATTCAAATTTGTAATTGTATCGGTGCCATGTGCTTGTATGCAAATATAGTTTAAAATGTTTAAATAAGTATTAATTCTTATTATTAATGTTTAGCATGCACATGAAATTAATTATTTATGGAACCGTTTGGCGTAGGCCTCCCTCAACTTTATGCATTTTTCCCTATCTCTAGCTGGTCTCCTCCAGTCTGGTCCACATATTTCTTTAAAAATTTCTTCCCAGCGCTTTTGCGGCCTGCATCGTTTTCTTTGTCCACCTTTCGTTTTCCATTCTGCAGATTCAACAGCCCAAATATCAACCATCGGGCTGTAGCCCACCAGACACCTCCCTTTTCAATGGAAGTTTGCGGGACTTTACACCCTGTTCCGCATACCTCTGTAAGACCACTGTCAATGGTGGCCTTAGGGGGTGGCGAGGAAGGCAATGTCCTCGCTCTTGCATGGGCCTCGCGAAACTGACCAAAAAACCTTGAATTGGATCTACATCTTATCTTCAGAAAATACCTAATAGCATAACAACAGAATAAAGTTGGTTATATCTATGGTTATTTTACAGTAATGTATTTTATTTCATTCAACATATATTGTTCCACTGCTGAGCAAAGGTCTGCCCCATAGCCTTCCACTCCTCCCGGTGTGTTGCTCTCTTTGACCAATCCGTCATGAACGTCTCCAAGTCGTCTCGTCGTCAACCTTTCCTAGGCCTTCCTTGGCGACGACGCCCGTCCTCTGGCTCCCACTGCGTAACGATGCTGGCACATCTGTCTTGCTCTTGATGCATCCTACATACATGACCCGCCTAATCTAGTAACGTGTGTACCTATACCTTTTTTTAAATAATATTTCGTGTTTACCTATTGAACGCCATTGTCGTGACAAGCAAGCGCGTGCCCTGTACGCCAAACGTCACAAATATCAAACAAAACATACGGCAAACTTTCGACTTGACGTCGGGGGTACGCCAATGCGATCATGCTCTGGCGTTCTAAAGGTTACATAATAATATTCAAATTTGAGGAATCCGATGTCACGAGATCGGTTCACATTCTGTTTACAAAAAGGACAAGTGCCTCGCAAAGATCTGCAGCCCGCCCGAAGCCTCGTTACAGCTAAGGCCGCCACTGACTAATTTTTTTACAAAATCCCTTTCAGATGAGGAGTACTTAGACGAGTCTATCCTTGAAGAAGCTGAATGCATCACCCCCGATGATTCGAAGAGTTTGATCGTTCTCAAACCTCCGAATTCTGACGGAGACGATGAAGATATGGACGGTAAGACTTATCATCAGCTAACCCTTAAGATTGAGATTAAGGTTTGCCAACGTGTTATGAGCGCAGTATTATAACTTGGTATTAAATTACCGGTCGTGTGAGAGTGTGGCGACATCACTTGCTGGTAAAAAGTGTGTGTGTGTGTAGTGTAAGTCTTCATTTTTTATTTGCTTGAAAAAATAAAAAGTCAGATAATTGGACACGCCAATTATTTTCGTTAATATAACTGACGGACTACTTAGTTTTTTCAGGCAAATACCCTATTTTATTCGGCCTATTTAAATAAAAATACAGTCTTTTTCTTTAAACCTTTCCTGAAACAGAAGATTTAGACGAAGAACATGCGATCCAAGCTCTGGATGAGACGACCTGCATATACTGCGATCTTCAGCTTCCAACAGTCGATGAAGTCCACGATCACATACGAACGGTTCATGAACTGGAGCCTAGGACAGGATTGCCTTTAAGGGAGTGTTCCTTGTGCGGAGTTGCCTTGAGGGATCCTACTGACCATCACAACAGGTAAGTCACATGGTCCGAAAAGCAGAGACAATAGAATAGAAAAGAAAACATTTATTCGATACAGCCACAGAATTGTAGCGGCATCAACGACACCACAAAAAAAAGTAGCGAAATCTGTACCGCAACAAAAAGTAACGCAGCGACATCTATACTGCCAGCAGCGAACTACGTCAAAGAAGTCCTGCATCGCGGTATCAGAGTTTTTCGTGCGATTTGAACATTTACGAAAGTCCGAAAATCAACTATCGGTCAGCTGCCCACCAGATACAACAACCGTCCGGTCGGAGGATCCTCCCTTTTCAATTGAGGTTTTGGGGACTTTACACCCAACATAATTTTGTGAGTTCACTGTAGGAGTCTCTTCACGTAAAATATTGTTATTCATTTGCATTGGGTAAGTTTGGAAGCCGACCACAAGATGTTGGTAAAGACTGGTCGAGTAATGGTGATGATGACTTAAACGAACTATTGGTACAGGAGCTTGTCAGGGAAGTACTACCACCATCCATATTTCTGTCGCCAAGCGTAGCTATGTTCCGGTTTGAAGGGTATGGCAGCCGTTGCCAATGAGATGTCAAAGTATCTTTGTTTTTAGGATCGGAAATCATCAAATGACTCCCCCGCTCTGGGCGGAGCGGGAGGGTGTGTCAGACTCTTACTGACTAAAACCCACCCGTGTTCCTCCTCATGCCCTTTGCGTTACAAGGCCGCGGTGAATCTTTCGAAGAAATCCCGCAACCCTGGCAGGCACTAACTCTAGCGGGCTCCGTCTATTTTGCTGACATATCTTTGAGGCGTGCGTGGAACACAACGCGCCTTCGATCCGGGGCCTATGGACACCTGCAATACCAGAGAAATTGTGGTCCAATGCCAGTTCTTTTGGATGAGTAATCATTAAATGTCTGCTTCCGCTCTGAGCAGAGTGGAAGGGACTGTCAGACTCTTACTGACTAAAACCCACCCGTATTCCTTTAAATGGCAATTGCGGTCCAGGGGCCGCGGTAACTCTTTCGAAGAATTCTGCAACAACACAGGAACGCTTTGCGACAGAAATATGAATGTTGGGTTAGAATTTTTGAGAAAAGCTCCTTCATAAAAATGCCTAACTACCTACATTAGCTTAGCCTTTCCAACAATGCTGGGGTCGGCTTCCAGTATATCCGGCTGCAGCTGAATACCAGTATTTTACATGATAACTGAGCTCCACTTTTATTGCTGCATCGCTTTTCAGGTGTCATGGTGTCAAATCAGATTCAGATGGCAGGAAGTATCCTTGCCATTTTTGTGACAATATTTACATCAGTAAGAAAGCGTGTTTCACTCATTTACGGATGAAGCACGGATGTAAGTATTTACTGACATTGAATAAAAAATATTAAATATATCCTTCTAACTATATTTGTTGCTAGCACTTCGCCCGCCACTTCGTTCGCGCAGATTTAGTAGTTTCCTCTGCAAACTTGGACACCCCACACCCCGACCCCCTTTGAAGCGTAAAGGGTAATATTGCAATTTTAATAGTTGCGATCAGAGACCTCATCCATCGCTATCCATCAGGCGTGATCGTGGTCAAGAGCAAGCCCATTTTCCAATAAAATAATAATAATTAAAAAAGAACTACCGCTTAAAGATATTTTTTAGGGGGTGTTAATGTTTGTAGGGAAGAATCTTAACACTTGATCAGACGAAGTTGAAACTCGATAATAACTGTGTTTGTGTTTCCGAACGCATGCAACCCTAATTTCTTCAAAATTAGAGTGAACAGGCTTCTTCTGGGTAAGCTCGCTCCATCGTCGACTTTGTCATATATAAAATCTTGATAAAAAATATGATACACGCATTTTTGGATTTCTCTAAAATTAACCCCTGAAGGGGTGATGAAGTTTTTAGTGAAGAATATTACTGCAAATGTCAATTTATTTGGAAATTGGTATAAAAAATTTGAAAGTGGAATATTTGAAACAGAAGTAACATTTGTTTCGTAATCAGGGGTTGAATACAAAAAAATCGTTAATCCGTCTATCGGATTAAAATAAACTTCGATTTAGCAATTTTGAGCAATAAATGTGTAGGTATCAATAAAACAAAGATCGCAACTATGAATATTGCAAGATTACCCTTTACCCTTCAAAGGGGGTCGGGGTGTCAAAGTTTGCAGAGAAAAGTACTAAATATGCGCGGACGAAAACGCGGGCAAAGTGTTAGTATTATTATAAATGCGAACGCGGGTGTAGCGGTATCAATGCCGTCACATGAAAAACTAAGAGACGAAATTTGTACGGCAACAAAAAATACCGCAACGCCATCTATCCTGTCAGCGACGAACTGACAACGAAATCCTGCATCGCGCAAGCAAATATGTTTGCTACGCTCTCACTCGCAAATTGTTGAACTGATTTCGATGAATTTTGATACAGAGAAGAAAGGAAAAGTATTTAATTGCCACAAAACGACACACCTACCCACAATATGATGGATCTCCGAAGACGATTGTAGGCTACTTTGAGATTGTACAGACGCCAACTCATCAATCTACAATAATCTGTCAAACTTATTCTATATTAAAAAGTTCCACATAATTATATAAATCCTAAGGTTACATTCAGACATACCAACACAACTCTCGAATCTCACATACCATCACATATACGCACACACCATAATACCCACACACAATATCTACACACACACACACACTACATACACACATTGATACATACTTGGTGTATTAATATTAGTCTTCATTGTTTTTTGTTCACTCGTGGCTAAATAATAACAGCCGCATGGGTCGATCTTTAAGGTTAAGCAACGCTTGCCGAGGTTGGTCTGTGGATGGGTGACCATCTTAACATACCGAGATTCCTCCGTGCCTCGGAAAGCACGTTAAGCCGTTGGTCCCGGCTGTCATTTGTAGATCTTAGGCAGTCGTTACGGATAGTCAGAAGCCAGATAATCTGACACCAGTCTTGCCAAGGAGTACTGTGTTACCCAGTTAATGGGTTGTGGAGGTCTGGTAGGCAGCCGCTCAATGTAAAATACTGGTATTCAGCTGAATCCGGTTTGACTGGAAGCCGACCCCAATATAATTGGGAAAAGGCTAGGCAGATGATTGTTTATTAGTTTTTTAATGTATATTTCTTCTTCTTTACTAGTACATAATTATAATACCTATTACATGTACGTAGCAATAAGTGTAAACGGAACGAAGGAGCCTGGATCTCACGACACAGGGAATCCTAGTGTGAGTTCCAGGAATCAACTTATCGGTTGTAAATTCTAAGGACAATAAATTATTCTTATTCTTATTGAATCGATTTCCAACTTTATTGCTAAAGTATTACGTTCAAGGTTGATTGGGAAAATTTGACAGTTTCGGGTAGCTTCATGTAGGTACTGGTGTCTGTACAGCGTCTCGGTTTTTTAATTGCTCTGATTATCAGAAAACCGTGTGTGCAAAGGCCAGCACATCAAGCTACAATAATCTTTCAAATTTATTTAATAGATTTTCTTTATAATAGATGAACTTTGTAGCTAAAGCATTAGGTTCAAGGTTGATTGGGAAAATTTGACAGTTTCGGGTAGCTTGACGTGCTGGCGTCTGTACATTCATATTTTTGATGTGAAACATCTATAGCCGCGGGTAAAACCGATTGTTGGCGTGGCGACGCGTCGCCTCGCTATACGATGTTATATATGTCACCGGAAAACAGCAAACTCCGTAAGATTATTAAATAACTTGAGAGATTGTAAACTCTCGATAAATTGTCTACTGAACATTTGGAATACTTTTTGACGCTTTTTAATTTGATGGTCTATAATCTCTCGAAGTTATTCCGAGAAATTGTGGATTATAAATAAGATGGCAACCAATCAGAGCACAAGTCTACAATTTACCTATCTGTTTTCGTGTGATAGTAAATCTGGAAACAAAGCTCTCATTGGTCTTTTCAGAGAAAACAAAGACCAATGAGGGGGCAAGTTTCCAATTTAACTATCACATTAATACAGATAAATTGTAGACCAGACAGCTGATTGGTCGCCAGTTTATGTCAGTCGACAATTTCTCAGAATAACTTCGAGAGATTATAGACCATCAAATTTTGATGCGTAAAAAGTATTCCAAATTAATGTTCAGTTTATCGAGAGTTTACAATCTCTCAAGTTATTTTTTAATCTTACGGAGTTTAATATTTTCCGGTGACATATATCAGTCTATATGTATTTTTTTACTATATTTAGTGTCCTATCGTAATATGTTCTTTTATGCATAGTACTTGTACAAAATAATATCGATGTTTCACATCTGCCAGGCGTCCCGTGACGGCTCACTTTTTTTTTTCAGTGAAACTTTGTAATGAACAAACACCAAAATACGTGCCGAGGGAACGGAAAAAATGCCACATGTGTAATAGAGATTTTAGCCAGAAACAGATACTCAACAAACATCTATGGAAAGCACATGGGTTCGAGGTAAATTGTTTTTCAACACAGTTGCTCAAGAAATAATAATAATATCTTGGGACAACTCACACACAGTCATCTGATCTCAAACTAGGCAGAGCCTGTGCTATGGCAACCAGACAACTGATAAACATACTTATATATTTCTATATACATACATATTATAGACAAATTCCGACCAGACACAGAACAAATGATCATGCTCATCACACAAAGATTTGTCCTGGGTGGGAATCGAACCCACGATTTAGCAGTAGGGTTTAGCAGTCAGGGTCACTAACCACTCGACCAACAGGCCAGTCAGAAATGCATTTATATTGTTCGAAAGTTAAAAAAAACTGGCCAAGTGCAAATTGGACTTGCACACAAAAAGTTCCGTACCATAAGCCGACAAAAACATGTTTCTTGTATGGGGACCCCTTTTTTCGATTCTATTATTTGTTGTTATAGCGGCAACAGTAATACATCATCTGTGAAAATTTCAACTGTCTAGCTATCACGGTTCATGAGATACAGCTTGGTGACAGACGGACAGACAGACAGTCAGACGGACGGACAGCGGAGTCTTATTAATAGGGTCCCACCCTTTCGGTACGGAACCTTAAATTACGCACCATACAATGGAACGTGCGGTAAAATAGGTACTCTCATCAAAGTACCTATTTTACCGCACTCCTCGTTGTATGGCGCCGCCCGCCGTGCTTATCCTTTATGATTTTTTTTAAAATTTCCATCATAGTTATTTATGATACTAGTGCGGTAAGTTTGTAAAAACCATTTTCCGCACGTGTGCGATACAACGTTTTTTACGGACTTCGGGCTTAGAGAGTAGACCTCCAGATACGTTACATGCTACACGGCTAGGTGAGTACCCACCTTAACACAGTTGAATTTACACAGAGTGTGTATTTCTTTACCCGCTATTTCATTTCTATATTGACTTGTGTTGGAACGTTTCCATAGAAAATGTAAGTATACAAATTTCCTTTATAAATTACCTCAGGTGGAAAAACGGAAAGCCTTCATATGTCCCCTTTGTGATGAGAGAGTCAGCTACGGTTCTAACTTTAGTGCCCACCTGTTACATTCTCACCGGGTGCACGAACAAGTTGAACAGCTCGAGTTTCATAATATGGATGGTAAGTATCTTGAATCTTTGGGCACGGCACAATTGCGGCGGTAAGGCCCCTCTTTGGGGAGTGGCTGGAGAGGCGCCACGGCGTCCTCACCTTCCGCCTGACGCAGGTACTGACCGGACACGGCTGTTTCGGGAGGTACCTGTTTCGGATTAAGCGGGAGGACACGCCCGAGTGTCAGCACTGTAAGGATCGCCCGGAGGACACGGTGGAGCATACGGTGGAGGTCTGCCCTGCTTGGGCGGAGCAACGCCGTGTCCTCGTCGAGGCGATCGGTGGCAGTGACCTCTCGCGTCCGGCCCTGGTTGAATACATGGTCCGGAGCGAGGAGGCTTGGGGAGCGGTCACCTCCTTCTGCGAAGCAATAATGCTAGCGAAGGAGGAGGCGGGCCGCGCGAGGGAAAGGCAAGGCCTTCGCCCCAACCGCCGCTACAGGAGAAGACGCCCCGGGCGTCGGGAGTCGCAGGGCAATACCCGGCCACCGTAGGCGCGGGCCTGCGGACAGCGAGCGTTGGGTGGCTCGCTGTCCGATCCCCACGAGGCCCGGGTCGATGGCGCGTTGTGTTCCAAGCGCGCCTCAATGCATTCTTAGTTCGGGTTCGGAACTAATCGTAAGTCCGTAGGTGGTACGGAGGAATACGCCCGCAACTAAGCCCGAAATTCGGGTTTAGAGAGTAGCCCCCCTGATACGGTGTCAACCCGCAAGTGGGTACGGCTCGTCCACGGTCACCGCATATCCAGCTACGAGCTCCCGGATCCGTCTACACGTACACTGCGAGCCGCCTTTGTGTTCGCAGTGAAACCGCCACTCGGCGGGTCACTGCTCGCACCAGGGGGGCTGCTCTCTAAACCCGAAGTCCGTAGTTTCGGGCTTAGTTGCGGGTGAATTCTACTCGTACTTACGATTAGTTCCGAAACCGAACTAAGAATGAATGACAACACGATTTGACAGTAACTGTCAAATCGTGTTAGTCCGTAGGTGGTACGGAGTAGAATACGCCCGCAACTAAACCCGAAACTACGGACTTCGGGTTTAGAGAGTAGCCTCCCAGGACCGTGGTGACTCTTTCGAACAAATCCCTGTACCCTGGCAGGCTCTGCCCCGTCTCCTATGCTGACATCTAATTGAGGCGCGCGTGGAACACAACGCGCCATCGACCCGGGCCTGGTGGTGACCGGACAGCGAGCCACCCAACGCTCGCCGAGCCGATACAACTGGAACTACTAATATAAAATTTTAGTCTCCTTTTACGATTTAGTGCTCATACTAAGAAGGTATGTTTGGGAAATCTGCGCAGGCTTAGTCGCGGGCGAAGTGCTTGTCTTTCATAAATACCTAAGTATTCATTTAAATAGATTTTTGAAAGTAGTCAAAATATGTACTCTTGCAGATTTCATGATATTCAAAAGCGCGATACAGGAGGAAACTAAATATAGATTTAGAAAAACTACGGCTAGCAAGCAGACTATTGAAGGGGTGAGGTCTCACTATATGTGCAGCCAATCAGGGGTTTACGTTTATCAGGTGAGAAAGAAAACATTTGTACGAATCACACTGTCACACTTCACATCACACTAATATTATAAAGGCGAAAGTTTGTGAGTGTGTGTGTGTTTTTACTTCTTCACGCGCAAACGGCTGGACCGATTTAAATGAAATTTGGTATAGAGATTGTTTTTATACCGGGAATATGTTCCCTTAGGGTAATTTTCGACATTCACGCGGGCGGAGTCGCGGGCGACCGCTAGTATTATCATAATTCAATCTTTCAATATAATGTAAAATTCTTCCGTTACTGACTGAGTGACTGATAGACAACGCACAGCCGGAAATACTGGCCGTAGAAAGCTGAAATTTTGAAGAAATCTTTCTTGGGGACTTTAGGGGAGCGCTAAGACAAGATTTCCCGAAATTCCTTCGGGAACGGGAAAAAACGGGATATGCGCGTACGAAGTCGCGGGAAAAAGGTTGTATATAAAGTTTAAATAAATAATTCCAGGGTAAAGGTAAACGTCCAGCTCCAGAAAGACAGATATACAAAACCGGTAAAGCGTGTCCCGCACACATGATAGTGACAGAAACTATGGACCGTGTGCTTGTCACCTTTTACAAGACCCATGTCGGACACGGACGTAAGTACCTAAAGGGGGATGCCAAGCCGCCATAGTGATTTAGGTCCTGAGTGCCCACAAGTAACATCGAATGCATTGGGATTTCTATAAACAAAAGGACAAATAAATAAAGTACAATATTTTTTCCCGGATTTTAAATTGGCAACCTAGCAAATGTCTGTTTATTTCGTTGTATCGTTTCAATATTTATTATTTATTAAAAAATGTTACTGACTTGTATCGCGTCGTGAATAGAAGAGTTAATTACGTAAAATTTTCTTTTTTTTTTTTACTACTTTAAATTTCTTGGGCATCGCAAGGTCTAAAATCGGCATTCCCCTTTATCGAATACCTTTAAACGAGCAATTCTTGTAATCCTACTAATATTATAAACGCGAAAGTTTGTAGGTATGGATGGATGTTTGTTACTCTGTAACGCTTAAACTACTGAATGGATTTTGATGAAATTTGGTACAGAGGTAGATTATAGTCTGGAATAACACAGGATATGATTTTATATCGAGAATATGTTCGGGCGGAGCCGCGGGCGGCAACTATATGTTTATATATGTCACCGGAAAATAGCAAACTCCGTAAGAGTATAAAATATCTTGAGAGATTGTAAACTCTCGATAAATTGTTAACTGAACATTTGGAATACTTTTTTACGCATCAAAATTTGATAGTCTATAATCTCGCGAAGTCATTCCGAGAAATTGTGGACTGACATAAAATGGCGACCAATCAGAGCACAAGTCTACAATTTATCTGTTTTCGTGTGATAGTAAACCTGGAAATAAGGCTCTCATTGGTCTATTCAGAGAAAACAAAGACCAATGAGGAGCCAAGTTTCCAATTTAACTATCACACCAAAACAGATAAATTTTAAACTTGTGCTCTGATTGGTCGCCATTTGATGCGTAAAAAATTATTCCTAAAAATCAGTATCATCCAATTACTTCTTCCGCTATGTGTTCCACACATTATTTGTCCCATCCTTAACCTTTTGTACCCCACTGCCACGCCACGACAAGCTAGCGCGTGCCCTGACGCCAAACGTCACAAATACGTGACAAAAAGATTAGTAAATTTGTGGATTGGCGTCGGGGGCACGCCGCCGTGCCGATGCGTTTATGCTCTGGCGTTCAAAAGGTTTAAAATAAGTATGTATACCGACCCCAACAATAGTTGTGTCAAATCTGAGGCTGTTTTCGTTCTTTAGCTTGTCCTTATTTTGAGCCAAGAGAATCTAAGAAAATAAAGACTGAATCGCCAGCGACATCTTCTATCATCATTGATGAAGCTTTAAAGGCGGAATTGGAGCCCAAAGACGAAGGTAAGGAACCTCTATTTGTAGAATTGTGTCTTTTCGACTGAAATTACCGTATTTTTGCGGGCCACTTTGAAGATAACTTCGGTTAGATTTGGAATTTTAATACCTACTGATATAGCTGACACTGATAGAGTTGTTATTGATAGAGTTGTTATTGATAGAGTTGTTATTGATAGAGTTGTTATTGATAGAGTTGTTATTGATAGAGTTGTTATTGATAGAGTTGTTATTGATAGAGTTGTTACTGATATAGTTGTTACTGATAGAGTTGTTACTGATAGAGTTGTTACTGATAGAGTTATTACTAATAGAGTTGTTATTGATAGAGTTGGGTCTGATCTCCTATTTTACCTATAGTGTTATTAATTATTGAGCTATCACTGATACATTTGTAATTGATAGATTTGTTACTGATAGAGTTATTACCGATAGAGCTGTCACTGATAGATATGTTTCTGATAGAGCTATTAGTGATAGAGCTGTAAGTGATAGTGATGTTACTGGTAGATTTATTAGTGATACAGTTTTTAATGATCGAGTTGTTACTGATAGAGTTTGTAACTGATAGTTTTTGTTGATAGACTTATTACTGATAGAGCTTTTCCTGATACACATTTTTTTATTTACACACTGAACTATACAAACTATTGGACATCAGACACGGACGTAATCTTGGGTCGTCCTTGAGCGGTTGGACGTCCGATAGAAATCTGCTCACTGGATGGATGTTCTTGTCAGCCGAAAACGTCTGCGGCATGCAAGGAGTGCGGGATGGATGCGTCCGTGCTTCAGAAGGACACGGATTGTTTTTGTAATGGACCCAAATGCTTTTTTTTACTCATTTTATTTTCTTTTTTAATGGACAACATACTTAGCAGCGCCGCTTATTCCAGAAAATCGTTCTCACTATCACTACTCGACATTTCCGTCGTCAACAGCTGGTAACAGTGAAGGAAGTTATAATCAAGATGTCACGTGGTCACGAAGTGAGCTGTCATTCCATCTTGATTGTATGGATTGACAGCTCACCTCGTGATCACTTCACCCAAGCCTTCACTTCGACATGTTTACAGAATCGACCGGCAGTTCTTTGTGGAATAGTCGTTTTGCGGACACGTCCGATAGTTTGTTTCCGCTTTTATTCATAGAGCTGCTCCCGTTGGGCTGACATTGTCGACTAATACAGTACGCGTCAAACAACGTTGACCCTCTGAGGTTCGTCACAATTGACAGCGTAGCAGTCAATTTTACAACCAATCATGACACTACGCCATCTTCTGCGATACCGCGCACGTGCGCCAAAACCGCGCATGCGCGGTATCGCGCAAGATGGCGCGAGTAATAGCGTCTCAGTCGCTCCTATACGTTCGATGCTTAGTCGTGTCCCGGTTGCTCAATGTAATAAGACTATTGATGCCACAAGTGTTTTACGTTATTATTATTTTTAATTAGTTTTTGAAGTTATACTTCTTTTGGCGCGATGGAGAAAACTGATGAGAGTGAATTTTTACGATGCGCGCGCACACCGACACCTGAATTCTACATCGTGAAGTTAGTTCTAGGTGGCATGCAAAATCGATAACTATGTTCAAGTTTTATATTCTAGTATTTTTTTATTGTCTTTTGTTTCTTTTATGTTTGAATTTCGAAGAAGAATGTGGTTTTAATTTCGAAATAAAGCGCCAAAATATAAGATACAAATATTTTGATAAAAGTAATTGATTAGACACTAATTGTTCCCGCGGCTCAGCTCCTTTTATTCTATCCTAGAAGATTTTATTGGAATATGATGATTTTTCGAAGACAAAAAACAGTCTCTTCATGAATGAGTTTTCTTAATCGGATTTATATCTACAGTAGAACGGAACAAAGAATTTTACCGTTTATAATAATTATTAGTAGGTATTGACTATTTTGAAAAAAAGAGTCTCGTAACTTATATGTCATTGTAAGTACCCATAAACTTCTCAGGTACACACCATCCAGAATAGAAAGTTGGTATTAATTTCAAATACTATCTACTAACAAAACATTCGAATCAAAAAAAAAAAAATTGCATGATATCTGCCCTATTTTATGAACAAACAGTTTTAAAACTATGAAACGTATCAGTTATTTAGCGTAATAGACTTAATTGGCGATCGTTCGAACGCAACAAATTGAAGCTGAAAACAATACAAATATTTTAAAACTTTTATATTTTTTAGTTGGGAATGTTTTTTTTTTCCATACGCCAAAGAAGTATAACTTCTAACGCGTGTACATAAGTACACACACTCTTTTTTTTATTGTTTTGTTACTTGTTATGTTTCTTGCTTGGTTTTGTGTGAGTTTTTTGTGCGATATGCCTAAACGGAATATCGTTTCACAGAAAGACAATAAACTTTTAGTAGCTTTAAATTGAGCTTTCAACTTATTTGATGTGAACACAGTTCCTCACTCTCAATTACCTAGTAGAACGTATTATCTTCTTATGCATTTCTACCTTCTTATCTTACAATCGCTAACTGCTTCTACGAACGTTACACTTTTTTCGCGATTACACCTGCGCGGTCGTCACCAAAACCTAACTTCAGAGCGGCAAAGTTGCTTGACGTATACTATAACCTTGGTATCTATTAGGAAACATGAACTCTTATTTTATTTTGTAGGGGACACGGCGGAGGAATCGGCTTGGATGTGTGATGCTTGCGGCGTCGCATTCGGAGACGCTGACAAGTTTAGAGACCACGTGGCTACGCACGGCTTAGAACTGTTTCCTTGCCAATATTGTGACGATGTAAGTTATAAACTACAATCTATTATAGTAGGCGCCAGATAATCGTGGAATATCGGTCATTGACCCACCTACATTTATTGACATTGTTAATTTGAAAAACGGAATTAATGACACAAAACTGTCCCGAATCATCATCTCTCGTGATCCTTAACATGGTCTAATAATGAAAAACGATTCATATTTAATTGTTCAGTCAGGTACCTATGAGCAGTTATTAGGGAAAGGTCAATATACTTTATTCCACATTTATCTGGCGCCTACTATAGGTTATAGAGGTATGTGGAACAGAGTGTAAAGTCCTGCATACCTCCATTGAAAAGGGAGGATCCTCCGACCAGACGGGTGTTGTGTCTGGTGGGCAAATGCCCGATGGTTGATATTAGTGACAGCTTCACATGCTCTCTAATGACCTATCCACAGGAGGACCTTGGCAAGCCTTAGTTAAACTTTTAGGTTGTCCTATAAAGGTATGCGGAACGGAGAGTCTCGCAAAATTCCATAGAAAAGAGAGGATCCTTCGACCAGACGGTTGTTGTGTGTGGTGGTCATATGCCCGATGGTTGCTATTTGGGTTGTTGTATATGTTCAAATCGCATGGAAAACTCTGATACCGCGATGCAGGGCTTGCACGACTAATTTCGTAGGTACCTGGCGGTTTAGATGTCACTACGTTAGTTTTTGTGAAAGTTCGGAACTTCAGAAATAGTGCGCAAATTTGACGTAACGCAAGATCATCTATAGATATAAACCAAAGTCAGGTTAGTTACACCATTTATAACTCAAGAACGGCTGGACCGATTATGAAGATCTTTGGTTTGTTGGATTTGTCTTTGTCCCGAATAGCAGAATAACTATTAAAACATTGCAAAAAAAAAAAATTCTAAGGCGGTACGAAGTTCGCCGGGACAATTAGTTAAAAATAAATAGACACGTATATTTTTTAATTTACCATGTTTCGAATAGCAAAGTAGAGTAATCATTGTCACTCGTTTTGATACTTGAGATAAGTGTTGCCAATTTTTCAAAAATCATAAAGTAACTAAAAAAATGCCTTTTTTTATTTAATATGGGTTTGCTCTTGACTCCAGTCTAGGTCATAGATACCAGAGACAAAGTCGACGATGGAGCGAGCTTACCCAAAAGAAGCCTGTTCACTCTAATTTTGTAGAGATTAGGGTTGTATGCGTTCGGAAACACAGACGCAGGCAGAGATGTTTTTAGCGATACTGATTTTATGAAAAAGAAATGCGCACTGTCTCCGAAGTAACCTTGCGAAAAGTGACGTGACTAGCTTAGGCGGCTCTGTACTCTCGCTCACTGTCCCGATTACAATTTACGCCACCAGTTGGCGCCACATAGGCGAGAGGTATTCTTCCTTTAAAAAGATTTTGACGTAAACATAACGTTGATGTCAATTTAACAAATGTCAGAAAACATAAACGTTTTGACAGGTGCCCGGACCTGTCGCCTCAGGTACACGTCATTTCAGAAAACCCTCATTAAGTCGGTTTTTATCGAACGAACTAACGAACTAAAGAGTGACTGATTTGGGATCTAGTAAGCATGGTTCTCCTGTGGAAGCGCTCTTTCAGCCTAATACAGACGCCTGCACATCAAGCTACAACAACCTGTCACATTTCTTTGATTGATTTTCAACTTTATCGCTAGGTTCAAGTTCAAGTTATTTATTTCTTAACAAAAATACATTTGTGTCGAAATATTTACACAGCAGGTCCACAAAAAAAAAGCAACATAATTCAATTATACAAAAAAAAACTTGCTTTACATATTCAAACAGAACAAAGTCCCTAGCAATATTCAAGGTTGATTGGGAAAATTTGACAGTTTCGGGTAGCTTTATGTGCTGGCGTCTGTACGTTCGCGAACTACACTTTTTGTTTACAGGATTTCCAGAACTTGGACGCTTGGACACGTCACGTACGCTTGGAACACAATATGGGTAGTTTATTCTAAAAATAATGTGTTTTTACAATGCTATTGTTATTAGCAAATCGTAAAAGCCAGAAATACACTGCAGGCTACTTTGACAGAGGCCATCGCTAATGCAGAAGTGGGGTAATATGAATGTGTATAATTATCCCAAGGGCAAGACCATAATCTATCTCTGTCTCAAATTTCATCCAGATCCGGTTAGCCGTTCTGGCGTGATTGAGTAAAAGACATACACACATTCAGCCATCCAAACTGTCGCATTTACAACGTGTAACAGAATAAACGCAATACCTGAAAAGGGGTCATTGTACTCTTCATTATGAACAACTTTTACTATGGGACCAACAACGTTGTGTTCAGTACATTTTGTAGTATTACCATAGTAAAAGCTGTTCATAATGATGAGTACAATGCGACTTTCCAGGTATTGCGTTTATTCTGTTACACGTTCATTAGTAGTTAGATAACATGCAAGCTACACGCATTCTTTGATGCAAGTTACTGGCACAGTGTATTCCTGGCTGAAAGAAGTTTAGTATACAGGGTCGGATTAAATTAATTATCGGAACTACACAGATATTATGAGTTCCAATATCTAATGACAATAAAATGGGAAAGAAAACCGGGGTGAATAGAAACAGTAGGGGTAAATAGAAACAAAGCTTAGAAGGGGATTTTCACGTTGTTTAAACATATTTTGCAATATTTCTGTTCTCCAATTTTTTAAACAAATAAACTTCTAAAATATTGACGTTTTTAAAAAAAAAACAAATACTATGGCATTCAAGTGAAAATCTCAATCAAAGCTTTATTTCTATTTACCCCTGCGTTTCTATCTCCTTTTTAACAAAAAAAATCCAATAAAAACGGGCGTTGAACCTGTAGAAGTTCCTCTAGTTAATTTAGTATTTGACTTTGTTTTAAGAAAAGAAGAATATTTTATTTAAATGCAGAAGTTGAATTTATTATTTGAAATGAAGTGTTCAATTTTTTTTTCAATTTATTATTATCGTTAAATAAATGAATGTTTTTACTACTTACTATTATTTTGTTTTGATTTCTTTTTGATTGGAGTATTAAAATACAAGCTGGTGCCCGCGGCTTCGTCCATAAGTTTTGATTGAGGTGCTGTCCAATGTCCATATAATAAAAGGGAAACTGTCTTTTTTTTGTTTGTGGCGTCTCGCAGTTCAACCTATAAGGTTGTCGACTGCTTAACCGGGCTTGCCTGTGGTGGCCTTAATATAATATTAAAGCCTCCAGCCAGGGCTTATAAAAAACTTACAAACTAAGCGACTACACGCTAAGGGCACCCCCTGTGGGGTACGGGCCTCGGCTTAGGGCGTCGCTGGGAGGACAGCTAGGGACGGGCTGGATCGAAGATCTAGAATTATTATTAAGGGGCGAATTTAAGACTACAGGCTCAGCGGCGCGGGCTGGCTCGAGCAAGGGTCGGGGCGGATGTTGACGGACAGGTCGCGGCGGGCCTCGGCGGCGAGGGCGGAAGGACGGTGGTCGTGGTTTGCGAAGAGTGCTGGTCTCTTTGCGACTCTCTTGGAGGAGAGTGGTAGTCGTCGGGCTTGAAGGGAAACTGACTGACTGACATTTCAAAGCACAGCCGAAACTACTGGGACTGGGAACATGAAATGCACAAGGCGTTCTTTCATGATTTAGGGGAACAGTTGAAGGGATTTTCGGAAATTCAACCTACAAGGGGGTGAAAAGAGATAAAATCGCTTGTAGGTACTAAATCCGCGCAGACGAGGTCGCGGGTGAAGTGCTGCTGTAGAGGTATGTGGAACAGTGTGTAAGGTCCCGCAAACCTCCCATAGAAATGGGAGGATCTTCCGACCAGACGGTTGTTGGTGGACAGCTGCCCAATTGTTGATATTCGGACTGTTATAAATGTTCAAATCGCACGGAAAACTCTGATATCGTGATATTGGATTTCATTCATTAGTTCGCTCCTGGTGGGATAGATGGCGCTGCGTTACGTTTTGTTGCCGTACAAAATTCGCTACTAAGTTTTTTGTGGCGGCACAAGCACGTCGTTAACTGTGCCATCTAGTGTTGGAAATTCGAAACTTCCTTATACATATAATATAAACTTGACACTTGTGCTACCACCTATAAGTCCTACAGGGAACGTGCATGCCGTGGACATAGCGGTTTTATCGACTTCAAAACGGCTCGGTGGGTGAGCCCTTTTTTTTTAAGGATGGGATATCATCTAATGGCTCCTTACGCTTTGGGCGGAGCGGTTGGAGTGTCAGACTTTTACTGACTAAAATCCATCCGTGTTCCCTAAAGCCCTTTGCGTTCCAGGGCCGCGGTCACTCTATCGAACAAATTCCGCAACCCTGTAGGTACCCTAACAGGGTTGCGAAATTTGTTCGAAAGAGTGACCCCATTTAGGTTTAATAAATAAATAACAGTAAGATACCATAGTAATATTTATTGATTAAATTCAAACAAAAACTTAAAATCTCTACAACTATTTTAAAGTTAACATTATTATTGCTTCAGATAATTCGTTTAATAAAAGCTACATGAAAATATATATCTATTAACTATCTTCGAGCCTGAGGGTTAACATTTTTGTTTTTACAATTGCCTCGCTTTTCTCATTGAGAGTCCAAACACGGGTGTTTTGCGACCATTGTGGGGGATGTTGGCCCCATTTAGAGAGTGACTTTGACAGTTCTTTAACTGTCAAAAATTTTCTGGACGCGGCGCGGATAGGTCGTGGAGCGCTCGGGTTTTCGCTGGGGACATTGGACGGCCCTCTCCTACCTGGTTAGCAGCTACTACTAACCTTTAGTAACTGCCTGTTTTTAATTTAGTTTGTAAGCCCTGGCTGGGGGCCTTAAATTATTAAGCATTAACCAGCCTTGTAGTGCTGAACTGCGAGTGGTCATCGTCAAAAAAACAAAAAAAGGAGTTCGTAGCTAAATAAAAACCGGGATCCGGGATTTTGAAAAGCATGTCCGTATTATACTATTTCGTGTGAAGTTTAGGTATATTAGCGCGAGATTATCCGATCACTGCTTAAACATAACACTTTTTATATGTATTCCTGTAATTTATAAGCAAACTGCATTTTTTTTTCAAAATTTTAGGAACAATAGATTTGGAGATAAGGGTATAATAGATAATGGTAATTTTTCAAAAAAGTGTAGCAAGGTAAATTGATTGAGAGGGTTCTCAATAAAAATCAATGGTCACCCATCCACAGATCAACCGCGTCAAACGTCGATAGAACTTTGCGACAAACCGGTAATTAACTTTTAATTGGTTAGAAATTGTCAATACATACTGAACAAAATGGCTCCTATTACTTCTCAGTTTGAGAAGCGGGTTTTGCCCAGCAGTGGGACAATAAGTCAGTATTATATTGGGCCTATATTATAGGTAGTTGATAATATAGCAATATACATAGGTACCTGATTATAATAAAATTGACTACACAAATAAAATATATTTTTATCTAAGTATCTAATAATCCTTCTTTTGAACACCATACAAAATTATGTCGAATTATACAAACAAAAATGTAATAATAATACTGGTCCCCCTTAATACTGATTTCGGCAATGGCGGCCAATCTCAACGGAGACTAGCCATCGGCGCGGGACATATTATAGTGCAGGCGTGTGTGCGCTAACCAGGTGCACTCCCTATTCCATCACTCTCATACTCCAAGAGATCTGGCGCAGGACCGACGTCTTAACGTACTTTCCGAAAATGTACTAAGGTATTGAACATTTGTTTCTTTTTCAAGTAAAATTTTGTATGGTTATAAAATTACATAGTAAAAGAATATTGCAAAAGAGTTTGTACATTAGTAATGTAGAAATACCTATAATAAATTACATTTGCACCTTAATTAAGTACTAATATTTTAGTAGATATTGCTTTTAATAAAAATATTATGTGATGGGCGGATGACTTAATTTTAAAAGTTTAAAGCACTGCATTCCATCTGTAACAAAATAAAAGATTCATTTTTTTTGATACTTTGATCACATGCCTTTATAGATATTACTATCATATTATTATATACTTCTAATTTGTAATATCATATTACAAATTAGAAGATTACATTCAGGATAAGAATGCTTGGAAACATGCTGGTCCTGCTCCATAGGACAATCAAGGGTGAAGGTCAAACTGGTTGATTTATGTATTAACTTTATAGATATACTGTTTCTTTTTTTGTGTTTTTATTTTTCTGTTGACTCACACACTGTTGTTTAATTAATGGTTCCAATGTTTGTAAATATGTGAGTACCATTTACCTAAATTTCTTTAGGAAATTAATAAGTTTACCTCTGCTGGTGATACTTTGTTCTTATAAGTAGCATACTCTGGGTGCATCGTCCTCACATAATATTAAATTAATTTTTGTATACCAAATTTTGTAAAATCATTATTTGAAAAGAGTAACTGTGGAGTTTCTTGTCCGTTCTTCTCCATAAGAATCTACCTTTCCGAAAGGACAGTAGAGTCACTTTATTAATGTAATTCTATTATTTTTACTGAACTGTAAACGATGACGTTCAAAAGTGCCGTTTAATGGCCTAATTGAAATAAACGTTTTTGACTTTGACTTTGACTTTATCTGTGCCCACGACTACGTCCGCGTGGAAGGTGTCTTTGGGTAGCATATTTTTGTTTTCCTTTAGGTGTAGTTTTTTTTTTTAGATACCATGGCTGCGAATTATATCGAATCAACAGCCTAACAAATGAGTTTCAAGCTTTTAGCTCTTAAAATGACGATACTTCCATACAATTTTTCATCCCCCTCTTTCAAACCCTTATAACCCTTTTTTCGCATTCAAAAGTGGCCTATGTCCTTTCTCAGGCTCTAGACTATCTTTGTACCAAATTTCATTTAAATCGGTTCAGTAGTTTAGGCATAAAAGCGCGACAGACAGACAGAGTTACTTTAAAAGGAATATTAGTAAGGATAGATTTTATTTTGAAAAAAAATGTTGACGTATAATGGTGGTTCCACATGTCTGCGGAACAAAACAGTGCAGAGAAATGTGGGTGAGATAGAAATTTTTAATCAGACAAAAGTTTGTACCTACAGGCAAGTCTGTATCGTGTGGACTATAGTGGGTCCACACAATACGAGATACATACTTGTAACCTCCATCCACCATCATTTATCGCTTGGTAAGTACTAGGAAAGTGACGTGAAATGGGTAGCGATAGTGGCGGATCCAGGGTTGTCGTTTGAGGGGGGGCTTGCCGCAGGTAGGTATTAGCGAAGAAAACACTAAAAGGAATAACATTTTTTATATTTTATTTTACTTAACACATAACAAGCCTCATTGGACTACTTTATGTCCTCAATAACTTCGTTAGGTTGTCGATTACCATTAATATATCTCAGTCTTATAGGCTTGAACCCCTTAGCCACCACAAGACACAACACCCGTCTGGTCGGATTATGCCCTTTCAATGCAGGTCTGCGGGATTTTACACCCTGTTCCACATGCCCCTAAAACAGAACTGTGAAATGCATGGGCGATTGTGAACACTGTGGTACCACAGATAATCAAAACGGGAACGAATTTCGATCAAGGTGGCCAGTCTCAACGGAGATTAGCCAAGTAAGCAGGAGATATTATAGTGCACAAGCGTTTGCGCAAACACGCCTGCACTACGTACGTGCGCTCTCTGTACCTTTACTCTCAGTCCGATGGGACGGCATCCAACACGACCGGAGAGAGATCAGGCGCAGGACCAACGGCTTTACGTGCATTAGGCACGGGAGTGTCGCACCACTAACTTCCAAACTACATGATACTACTGTAAAATTCCTCATGGAAAACCTTACACTTTTTGTCCGACCTAAAAATCGAGCCCACGACACCACGCTCCCAGGCTTGCAGAAAGAGCTACCGAGGCCCTGGAACGCAAAGGGCAATTGTAGGAACACGGGTGGGTTTAAGTCAGTAAGAATCTGACACTGCCTCCCGCTCCGCCCGGAGCGGGAGAAGTCGTTTGATGAATTCCCATCAAAAAAGAAAACACCGGCCAAGTGCGAGTTGGACTCGCGCACTTATTTGTTATCGATAACAGAAATACACACTCTCTGAAAATTTTAACTGTCTGACATCAGAGGCTTAGTTAATGGGTCCCGTTGCCTGTGGGTAAGGAACCTTAAAAATACCCCACACTCGGCAGTTGCGCTTGTGACCACGAGTTTAACAGGGCAGTGGGTATTATACTTACAGTAGGACGTTATCAATCACTCCTTGGTTTCCTTTGGCCGTAGGCTGCATGTGCCTTGGGCACTTGTCGGTATTGCCACCATTCGACAGCGATGGTGACAGCTGCCACCAACGCTGCTGCCCCAATAACGATGCCTTTCATCAGCACTTCCATCTTTGATGACCTGGAACATACTTACATAAGCAACAAATTTAGCTTGCTATTCCCAACGGGCGCTGTCAGCCGGGACTGGTTTTTTTTTTTTTTTTTTTTTGATCTCGGGGGGAAATCCTCATGGAAATCCTCCACCCTGGGGCGGATGGAGGGGTCTGTCAGACTCTTACTGACTAAAACCACCCCGGTGTTCCATCTGCCACCTACGCCGGGGATCGCGGGAACGTATGCGACTTCCGCAATCCCCGACTGGAGCCAGGACTGGTAGCTCAACTGCCACGGTTTATTTGAATGATTTATTTCTCCTTTAAATTGTTATTTTTACTCCGGTCACTTTTAACGTGCACGTTTTTCTACATCGTTCTCACGTAGGTGTCTGTGGAGTTTTTTGCACGTTCTTCTCCATAGAGATCTATGCTTTGGAACGTGCAAATAGCTTCATCCGACCATGACAATTCAAAAGTGCCTGTTGAACGCGGTTTTTATTGAAATAAATGCTTTGAGTTTTTTTACTATGTCGTCGGGTCCAGTCTAACCTGGGGGGCTACTCTCTAAGCCCGAAGTCCGTGTTTTCGGGCTTAGTTGCGAGCGTATTCTAGTCCTATCACCTAACCACTAAGAATTAATGACAAAACGATTTGACAGTTACTGTCAAATCGTGTTCTTTTTGTTCATTCATTCTTAGTTCGGGTTCGGAATTAATCGTAAGTCCGTAGGTGATACGGAGTGTACCGGCCGGGACCAACGGCTTAACGTGCTTTCCGAGGCACAGAGGAGTCTCGGTATGTTAAGATGGTCACCCATCCAGACCAACCTCGCTTTGCTTAACCTTGACGATCGATGCATGCGGCTGTTATTATTTAGACACAAGCTCCTTTACAGTACATTAATATGAAACAATACAGTTATCGTACTTAGCTAGGTATATGGTGTCACTCCTTTTACGGCCGTACGATTTATACCTACCTACTTGATAATAACGTGAACAAAATAAATTATTATGTTTACTACTGTACTTATAGTAGGCGCCAGATAATCGTGGAATAACGGTCATTGACCCACCTACAATTATTGACATTTTTAATTTGAAAAACGGATTAATGACACAAAGCTGTCCCGAATCATCATCTCTCGTGATCCTTAACATTGTCTAATAATGAAAAACGATTCATATTTAATTGTTCAGGTACCTATGAACAGTTATTAGGGAAAGGTCAATATACTTTATTCCACATTTATCTGGCGCCTACTATAGTAAGTAAGCACTTACAAGCATTTTCATGAGGCTTTGGTCCCATGGTCAATCCCATACAGTGGCGGATCCAGGAATGTTATTTGGGGGGTTGACCCGCCGAGGGTATCAAAGTAAAGAAAGAAAGAAAAAGAAAATTCCCCTTCGTAACTTCCTCAATGATTTCATTACCTACATTGACGAACAAAGATATCTGGGACTTCCGGGGGGGTTTGAGCTTGGCCCTCCCCCTGGATCCGCCAAAAGTATTCTTTCTTTTATCTATGGTCGAAACTCGAACCTTATGTAGGTATGTACTTACTTAATTCGTATTTTTTTAATGGACAATTTCAAAAAACGTAGGTATCCGAATTTAGCCTTATGTACAAAATAATCACGTAAGAAAGCCTATTCATTTTCCCGGGATAAAAGTGCGTCACTTGGCGATATTGTAGATTTCTAAGTTACTATCAGTTATCACGATTTTTCGAAATCGGATCAAACTTCCAGAGCAGAGATCACTTTTTACAAACCTAAAAAATTTATAGACAAACATATTAGGTAGGTAGGTATACTTACCTCTTCATTATTATACCGTAGGTACCTAGGTATATTTAGATTCCAGGGGTTGCGGAATTGTTTAAAAGAGTAGGTAGCTGCGGCCCAAAGAGCATTTTGAAGGAACAAGGATGGGTTTTAGTCAGTAAATTTTTTAGTCATTGATGGTTTCGCATACGCAAAAAAGTTAGAGATATTAGATACCTACCTAAGTAGTTTATATTTGGTACCTACCTAACCAATAGGTACTTACTATATAAAAGAAATTGTTTATGAAAACTCATTACCTACGCTATGTTATTAAATGTGAGCGCTCATCTCTATTGCGTTTCTATGTGTAGGTACACCTATATTAAAATTGGCATCGTATACCAAAACAACTATGATCTATCTCTGATGGCGTTGAAAAATACATACCTACCTAGGTACTAGAAGTCGGTTGGAACGTAAGAAGTATATACTACCAACATAAGACAGTAAATGTATTCGTTTTAGTAGGTCGGTAGGTAGATAAGTATGAGTCTAATTTCTAGCTACGTTTCAACATAAAATACAAGCTTATTTATAACAGTAGGTATAAAATACAGAAAATGTACTTACGTGCAAATTTATATGAAAACGATTGATGACTTCCTCGAAGAAAGTGCGCAGATAAATTAATTAAAATATCATTTCGTTACCAAGGAGATTCTACAATAAAGAGTTGCTAATTTGATTTTATTTGTCTCAAATTAGTAAGGAGAGACTTTGTTTGATTATAATGCTACAAAATTAAAACATCTCCTCTTTGCTCCCTCTCCTTATTTATTCTGATTCTCCAGTTCACCGTGATTCCCCTGACAAGAAAGCAAAATATTTTACTTTGTTGACAAAACTGTAAAAAGTTATGACAAGAAAATGCGATCCATTTCACATAAGAACATTTTTGCACAAGTGAAGAGAAACTTAAAAACATATTTATTTAATTATAGTTTTATCAAATTGTTTTATCCCGTAAATAAAACAATTTGTACAATATACTAAAAACAACACAACAGGCTTAGTATCTGAGAATCTTGTTTTATTCGTTTTTACTTTAGTTCAGTCTATTTTCACGTGGAATGGCACGCAGAGCCCATTCATCGGCAACTACACACATACATAATAACATAACACAGATAACTAAGTAATATATTTTGACGAAGTAGAATCTGTGTAAATAATTATTATTTTGGCAGGATTTTCTTAAACAGTTGCGTTCCAATTAGTGGATCGAAACGTTACGATTTGACAGCTTTCAACTTTGACATTGACAACCAGTCCATAACGAAAATAATTTAATATTCACACTTCACAACAAATACGCAGTTCAAATTAATTAAAAAATGAGTGTTCGCGAGGAAGATCGTCAGAAAAATAGCTGCCCGAGCCGCGGGCTCGGTATTGCAGCCGCGGCGATTGGCGTCGGGGTTGGCGCAGCCCTTTACTACTTCTTCAACAAAAGACAAGAAAATCCAAGTACTGAAGGTTCGTCCAGTGACTGGACCTATGAACAACAACAAACCTTGTGAGTATGAGTTTAAAACATATTTTGGCTTGGATGATTCTGTTTGGCACGATTTCGTACGGTGGGAAGTCGCAAATTTTGTTTCGTTACCTTCGATAAATAATAAATTTAGTTGGACTTGCTTTCTACTCCATTTTGGAACGTCGTCACTGTCTATGACTTTTTTGTGAGCAGAAAGTTTTTTTTTAATTTTATTCTTGAAATAGGTAACAAACTCAAAATGGATTTCTCTATCTTTTTTAAAAACTGGTAAGTACCCATGTAATAGTTAACTTCCTAGGTGTATTTAGACTTTTTAATTTTGGGAGGCATTTTTTCAATGTTTTAAAATGTCTGTGCAAAGAATAAGTTCACTGTAAAATATTGACTAATCTACCTATTTTGTTTAAAATTAAGTTATCGATTCTAATTATATTTTATGAATTTTATTCTTAAGCAGGTACTTTTAAAAAACTTAGTAAAATTATGTCTTGAAAAGAGTGTGTTAAATATTGATTTTACTTAGCTGAAATCAATATTTTATTTGGTTGTTTTTTATATTCTTATTGACATTGATAATACAACTGTTTTCTGAAATTAAATACTGTTACCCTTCAAGGTAATAAGTATAAATAAGTTCTCTACTCTTGAAATAATTTTATTGTTGGTTCGTCTCAACGTTTTTAATGACAATGGATTAACAATAACTGTGGTTATATATCAATACATAAAATACAAAAGAATGCATGGACGCATTCTACTCACTACACATCTACAATTCTCTGCCTCAAATAGGACAGGTTTTCTATCCCATTCACACAGATATGTACAGAAATAACTTTGTCTTCTTGTGCAGAGAAGCTTGAGAACTAAAAAAGACAGTTGTAAGGTCGAGCGAAACAACCTTAAAAATTTGCACCCCACCTCAGATGTGTTAGAATCTCTTATATTAGATATGTCACCGGAAAATTACAAACGCTCTAAGTTTGTAAAATATCACGTGAAATTGTCATCATTTTTTCTTAATAAGACACAGATATTATGGAAACTTGAATTTGGATGGGATTTATAGTATATAGCGACCCGTCCCGGCTTCGCACGGGTGTAATGCTGTTACTAAATATACTACGATTTTAGAATTCTGGTTCCATGTACTTGGAACTCTGTCATATGTCAGTGTTTTTACGAAATCATCTTGAGCACATAACTTGAATGCTATTTATAGGCACGCGCCGCCGCACAGTGGTCTGGATATCGAGCTCAATACTCATAGAAACTTAAAGTCAGGAATTAAAAAAAAAATTGTATATCTCTGGTGTACCTCCCTTTATGTGGTACTGACGTATGGATGGTATTAGTAGTTCCATGCGTTAGAAAAAAAGTTTTGAGTTTTTTTTTGTATGGGAGCAAACACTTAATTTTTTTTTAAAATTGAATAGAACTAAAGGGCTGGTGCTCACACCAGTTATTGTACCATACACGGCGATAATACTGATTTCCAATTCATTCACCGTTGGGTGCAGTTTCGCGCGTAGCAAATTTTTGAATTTAGAATGTGGTTTTTCAAATCTTTGACGTGATTAAATGAAGTTGCCGATCGATTTACTAATACTATCGATATCGTTAGTTATAAACTAACGATATCGATAGTATCGATTACTATTGACTTTTATGATGAGGGTAATTAAAAAAACCGGTAAAGTGCGAGACGGCCTCGCATGCAAAGGGTTCCGAACGAATCTCATTTTAGTAACATGTTACTTTCAAAATAATAAATTCTTAAAGTTTTTCTGTAATTTAAGACTTATTATTTTAGACTCCGTAAGATTGTAATGAATCTTTATGAGATTAGTATTTCTCGATATATTATGAAAAAATCGTTTTGTATACCATAAGTCCCATCCAAATTCAATAGTTACCAATAATCCGTGTCTTATTAAGAAAGAATTGATTAAAATTTCACGCGATGTTTTACAATTTTACGGCGTTTGCAATTTGCCGGTGATATATACAAAACATTTTTTTTTAAGACTCGTTCATGCCTCGGAAAGCTGACTAAGCCATTTTTCCCCGCTGTATTTTATAGATTTTGATAGACAGAAGTCAGAAAATCTGGTTTTGACTTTTGCACTCAAAATTGCAAAGCTATGGAAGTGATAAACAGGGCTTCATTATAATTATTTAGTAGTCGAACAATTATATTTTTGAAAGCAATGAAATGTTTGTTCTGAAAAGAAAAAAAAAAATTCTGAGGCTACTCCCCATTAAACCTTTCTAAATACTCTATTCCTTTTAATAAACGTTGGCTAGACGAACCTAATAAATTATTTCGAGAGTAACACGCTGTCAATCTCATCTCATCTCAATTAACAGCCCATCAAATCACTTTCAGTATTTTTTTCTCATAATTTTTCTGTTTTAACCAACTTCAAAAAGGAGGACTTGACTTCGTTTTTTTTTTTTTATAAATAAAGGGTTGGTTTAACTAAAAAAATTGGTTGTCTGTAAAGTCGGTTTACGGACGATAGTTTAACGTGACAACGTCATAACAAAACATTGATGAAATGATCGTAACGTTACAATGAGTCATCCTTTTGTGTGCGAGCAGCCGGCGTTCATCGATTTATTAGACGTTGTCACGTCAAAAAATAGACACCAATTTGAATTATATTCTTTTCCTCCCAAATTGATTATTACTGCCAATAAAAAAAAACCTTTTTGAAGTTGGCACTTTTCATTCATTTTCATAACCCAGTTTTCATTTCACCCAACATCAGCCAAACCACTGAGTCAGATGACTCTTATACGACTGTGTCAGAACATGACACTTCAGATACCAGCATGCACGCTTCAGAAGACTCCTTTATGATTTTTGAAGAAGAAACTTCAGTGGTTACTGAGAACTCGACGTCCACGGAAGATGACGACGATGAGACTTCAGAACATGAAACAGATTCTGACCTAGAAGCTGCTATAGCCATATCCCTTGACATGTATAGGTCGAATTCGGATGAAATAACGTCACCAAGGTCTTCGGATTCAGAATCTGAGAGTACAGAATGGGACGTCACAACCTCTTCCAGCGGTATTCCGCATAACATGCGTTGGTTGCGCATGCTTCACGACGGAATTATTGAATCCATTCGCAAAAAGAAGATAAAGTAAGCCTTTTTGGTACTCTGTGGAGGGTATTTCTGGGAACTCGGCGATTCGCAGACGAAGCAACTTTTTTGTCCGAGTTGCGGCAACCGGCAACTCGTCAGAGGTTAATGAATTTCAGATACTTTTTAGGAACCGCGCAGACACAGCAACTTAAGCGCTTTGCACATGGAGCAACTATTGCAGCAACTGGCAAATAGCTTTTTTACATATTATCAAATGGGATTGCGCACACATAGCAACACGAGTTGTTGAAAAAGTTGATAGTTGCCTCAACTAAAGTTGCTCCGTGTGCAAAGCGCCTTAAGTTGCGATTTTCTGTAAGCGATAACAGTTTACAATGACAAAATCAATTCCAAATTAGCCGCAATTAGCAACTGAGTTTGTACCACTTGCGTTAAGTTGCTGGTTTCTGCAACCAGCTACCAAAAAGTGTCGGATGAGTTGTCTGACTTCTCTTTTTAACCAACGTCAATCGCAGCAACCGTAAACTGAGGGGCAAAATACATCTAATATCCCTACCAGTGATATTGATTTTCGCTGAGATGATTGCGATTCTGATGTACTTAATTACGTCCCGTTTCACGTGATTTTAATACGTAATTATTGTTAAAAATCAATATTAACTAAAATAAAAACGTTTCAGTGGCCCTTCTTTTATCCTTTTTTTTATTTTAATCACAAATTCTGCATTTTCATCTTCCCTATTGGCTTTCAGGTCCTATTGTTGCTGCAAGTGACAATCGTTAACATTTAAAAAGTTGCCAAGTTTCGACTTAAGTTGCTCCGCCTGCGGGTCGCTTTATACTATAGCATTTCATGATGACAAAGTCCTGGGCTCGCTTGCACAAAGCAATAGTCCAATTCTGTAAACATTTCATCGCATAAGCTTAGGTGAAGTGAACACGAAGTGAGCTGTCAATACATACAAACAAGATAAAATGACAGTTCACTTCTTGCTCACTGCACCTAAGTTTACAAGGTGAGATGTTGACAGAATAGACCGGCAGTTACCTTTTAACTCAGAGTCAGTTGCTGACACGGGGTTAAATAACCAATATTTCATACACAATGACACCGGGTTCGCAACTGACTCGGAGTGGCTGGATTTAATTAAACCTCTATAAAGGATGGTCTACAAGTGCGTGGTCATATTTAAGGGTGGTTTTCTGTCATGGGCGTGCAGTAGGCTACAGTAAGGGTAGGCCAGCCATACATAATACCAAAAAAAAAAACACCACATTATTCAGGGTTGAAATCACGATACTGACGATGCGAATTTTCGTTAATTTTTTTTTTTGGCATTATGTATGGGCTGGCCTACCCTTATTGTAGCCTACTGCACGCGCATGTTTTCTTTATCTGCGATACAATTAGGAAAAATATCAAAATAATGATTTTAAAAAATTAAGAAATGTGTTTAATGCAGTCGGTGGGATCGAATCTGTGATTGAACTAAAATTAACACCACTGAGTGCATCAGACAGCTTGAAAAGTGATTTTACCTTAACTTTTTAGTAGATTTTTCAGGTCGGGTTTTTTGAAAAAAGTATTTTTTTTTATTATTTTACTTACATAGCAGCTATAGAACACCACTCTCAAAAAATACCACGTAGTTCTGGAGCACTCTATATATCTGTCACCGGAAAATGGCAAACTCCATAAGATTATAAAATAACTTCGAGAGATTGTAAACTCTCGATAAATTGTCAACTGAACATTTGGAATACTTTTTTACGCATCGAAATTTGATAGTCTATAATATCTCGAAGTCATTCCGAGAAATTGTGAACTGACATAAAACGGCAACCACAAAGCGATGCAGACAAAAGTCGTTTCTAGTTCGATCCAGCCCGTCCCTAGCTGTCCCCCCCAGCGACGCCCTAAGCCGAGGCCCGTACCCCACAGGGGGTGCCCTTAGCGTGTAGTCGCTTAGTTTGTAAGTTTTTTATAAGCCCTGGCTTTAATATTATATTAAGGCCACCACAGGCAAGCCCGGTCGACAACCTAATACATAGGTTGAACAGCGAGGCGCCAATCACTAAAAAAAAAGTCGGTATCGTGTGGACCCACTATTACGAAGGTTTTTGTGAAAGTACCGTAAAACAGGGTAGATAGAAATGCAGGGGTGAATAGAAACAAAACTATTATTGGGATTTTCACTTAAATTCCATACGAATTGTTTCTCAAGAAACATATGTACATTAAAAAAAAAAAAGAATCAATCAAAAAACTTGGGTTCTTCATTGTTGCAAACAATATTTAAATAACGTGAAACCATCGATCAAAGTTTCATTTTTATTCACCCCTGCATTTCTATACACTCCGTTTTACCCGGTACTCGATTTAAGCCAAGGTACAGTGCTGTGTAAAGGAATGTTTTTTTTTTATGAATTTCAGGAGTCAAGATGAGCTTAAAGCTATTAAAAGACAGGAAGCCTTGTAAGATTATATTTTTAAATAAAATTAATTTAACAAAAATAACTGTTTTATACTAATATTTGAATGCATGTGGCTATTTGTTCAGATATGTGAATTTGTGTGAAATGTTATATGTGGCGTTGCGAAATTGAAGTTGTGTAACGTTTTTTGCAATTAAACTATCAGGTTTAGGTTTTATTTTGTTCAAATAAGAAATTTAGGGCGATTCCTTTAAACGGCGCATTCATGGACGATATATTTTTTCTATATTTTTTTTTCCCCGGAATTTGTATTTTTGATTTGTATTTAATCCTAAGTGTATAATCACTTCCTAGTGTTTTTTGCTGCGAAGAGAATACATCCAAATTTTTGCATTTACATAGTAGTAAGATGGCGTAGGCGCGGGCCTGCGGACGGCGAGCGTTGGGTGGCTCGCTGTCCGATCACCACCAGGCCCGGGTCGATGGCGCGTTGTGTTCCACGCGCGCCTCAAAGAGATGTCAGCATAGAAGACGGGGCCCGCAGGGCCAAAGCCTACCAGGGTTGCGGAATTTGTTCGAAAGAGTCACCGCGGCCCTGGAACGCAAAGGGCTTTAGATGGAACACGGATGGGTTTTAGTCAGTAAGAGTCTGACACGCCCTTCACTCCACTCAGAGCGGAAGAAGTCATTTGATGTTTTACCATCCTTAAACAAAAAAGAAAGATGGCATGCAAGCTACTCACCTACTTTTTTACATGTGTATTACGGGTCAAAAACGGTTTTTTTTTGCATGAAATTTGTGTTGAATTACGATTCCTGTTAACATAAGAGGTACATGGGTCAGTTATGTAACGAGTAAATAAATGTTAATTATTATTATTTTATTTTTTTCTATTTTTGTTTAGGGGATTTTATCAAAGATATGCCAGCCCCATCGTACCCTTTTACATTAATTTGCTTAATAGTTAATGAATTAGAGTTATTCGTGGAGGACCATAATTAAATGGCACAACTTTTTAATAATCTCCGAAGACGGTACATTTGATGGATTGGAATATGCCTACATCAAATTTATTTATTTTAAAATCCTTCACGAATAACTCACGTTCTACTTCCGTGTTAATTATTTAATTTATGGTCTTAAAATGTTTTTTTTTGCATGAAAATTGTGTTGAATTGCTTCATACGACCCTGTTAACATAAGAAGTACATGTAGGTTTGTTATGTAACGAGTAAATAAATGTTAATTAATTAATTTATGGTTGACTGTATTAGTTGTTCCAACTGAAGCGTGAAGCGTGGAATATGACAATGTACGAGTACTTGATTGTATGTACAATGGGAAGTATTGTATTGGGGTGTGGATTTTTAAGGTGTAACAAAAAGGTGTGCCTAAAAACACACAATTCATTAAAAAAAAAAAAAAACCAAAGTCAAAGTCAAAACGTTTATTGCAATTAGGCCATTAAACGGCACTTTTGAACGTCATCGTTTACAGTTCAGTAAAATAATAATGTTACAATAATGAAGTGACTCTACTGTCCATTCGGAAAGGTAGATTCTTATGGAGAAGAACGGACAAGAAACTCCATAGTTACTCTTTTCAAATAATAGTTTTACAAAATTTGGTATACAAAAATTAATTTAATATTATGTGAGGACGATGCACCCAGAGTATGCTACTTATAACTTTCCTTACACAGTCTCTTATCATGATCAAAATTAGTATGAGAGATATAATTTAATTTTTTTGGAAAATCGTGTAATATACAGGGTGAATTCAAATGGGCGTGGATGGTCAAATCGTTTTCATCAAAAAGTTTTTAACTCATGTTAAAAACTTTGATGAAAACTAATACTGCGTTGTTGGATTTTATCTACTTGTATTTAATAGAAAAAATTGCGCTTTCTTTTGGTTTGCAATAGATACGTCATTAGTTCCCAGAATTTCATCCTCATAAGCGACCATGGTCTAATAATAAACCACAAATGTGTACAATAAAGTATATCACATTCTACCGTACCTACTTATGTGATTTTTTTTCAATCCTGGCTAGAAATATTGTTTTTCAAAAATCCAGTGATTTATTTTTCATCAAAACTGGGACTGCATTGAGTGTTTTTCGCTATTCCTCAAAAAACAAATACTAAAAACTATAAACGAAGGCAAATGACAACCAATCGTTGAGTCTCTTTTTCTTGTTTAAGGATAAATTTTCAAAATTTTACTCTAAACTTAACTACATATAAGGAATTTCGCTGTTGTTATTTTAATGATATTTTTTTAGTCCTTTCGTATATAGAATCCCAGTTACACAGGGAAACCTATTATAAGCCATACAAAACTGTTATACAAATAATCTGTAATATATTTTAAGTATCGCCGTGGGTACCTAAATAAAGATAATAAAATAAATACATAAATCTTCCACTACCCAGCCTAAGTACTCATACATAACCGCTTTGTCCTTCCCCAGTCGCGAACGCTCATGGACGCTGGAGGAATGCTCGATCTGCTTTGATGTGATGCTCAAGAACCAGGAGGTGACATCCCTCCCCTGTGCACACAACTTCCACACTGAATGCATCATGCCATGGCTGCAGGAAAAACAGACCTGCCCCAACTGCCGGAAAGTTGCCGAATGATCGCTGAATCTCATGTAAGTTTTTGTATCAGTACCAGATTTCTGGCAACGGCTCGCGTGAATATCGAAAGTTATTCCTAGGTAACAATCTCGGTATGACACATACCACAGTGTCTCAAGACGACAGTCTATGACGAGTGCGTGTTGCCAGCGATGACTTATAGAACCGAAACGTGGTCGCTCACAATGGACCTCATCGGAAGGCTTAAAGTCACCCAAAGGGCAATGAAGAGGGCAATGCTCGGAGTTTCCTTGCGTGATCGAATCAGAAATGATGATAGCTGCAAGAGAACCAAGGTTACCGACATAGCCCGAAGAATCACCAAACTGAAGTGGCAGTGGGGACATTTTTATGTTGTCAAGTGGGCAGGGCTCGCAGAACGGTTGGTCGATGGGGCTGAAAAGTTCTGGAGTGGCGACTGCGTATCGGAAGACGTAGCGTTGGAAGGCCTCTCACAAGGTGGAGCGGTGACCTAGTGCGTCGCGTGTAGCCGATGGATGCGAGATGCACAGGACCGGTTGTTGAGGCGACACTTAAGGTGAGGCCTATGCCCAGTAGTGGACGTCTTTCGGCTGATATGATGATGATGAACAATCTCGGGATCAAAAGTAGCCTATGCATTATTCCAGACTATAATCTTTCTCTGTGTCGGAAAGCACGTTGAGCCGTTGGTTCCGGCTGACATTTGTAGATCTCTGGCAGTCGGTACGGATGGCCAGAAAATCTGGCTGGGTTGTGAAGGTCAGTTAGACTGTTGCTCTACGGAAAATACTGGTATTCAGCTGAATCCGGTGGACTGGAAGCCGACCCCAATGTAGAGGCTAGGACGATGATTAATGAGAACTTTTTTTTTCAGAAAATTTGCTGATATTCGGAGAACGACAGATCATATTAGCCGACATCAGCTGGTCGTTCAAAAAAGGGCCCAATGAAAGAATAATCATATCAGAAATGTTTAAAACTAATTTTACCGATTAAATCAAGCTAAAACCGTTGTTATCTCTCTGTAAAAAGACGGAGATAGTACAAATTTTCTCCAATTAGATTTGCTTTCCTCAAGTCAAATGTATTAACTTTTTTTATTTAGGTTTTAGTCGGTACCGAAAAGATTTTACACCCTTTAGTTTAGATTAAAAAAAAACTTATCAACCTATTCTCTTAACATGACATTGATGATATTAAAAAAACAAATAAAAAAGACGAAATTAGATGGGCCAGATTTTGTAAAATAAATTCTAGAATAATTCAATTGGAATTCTTAAAGAATTAAAACACACCCTGTATTGCTGCAAAATAATATGTCTAATGGATCTTAACTTAGAAATAAGCTGGCTTTAAATTCTGTTTATTTATTGAAGTAGTTGGCAAATGTGAAAATAAACAGGCAATAGGGAGCGTGCAGGAACTGTAGGTGGGCACAAGTGACAATGTCAAGTATTTATAACGCAACGATTCTGAATTTGCGACACTAGATCGCACATTTTTAGCCGTGCACGTTTCCTATTGTGTTGGTAGCATAATTATTAATATCTTAGAATTTGTAATTGGTGGAAGTCCGAAGAACTTTCTTAAGTCATGCACAAGGCTTTTTAAGAGAGAAAAACAAATTTTTACCCGACCGCGGCGGGGCCAAAAGGAGGGTAATGTTTTTCCATGTGTGCTCCTGAACTTCTAGTCTAGTATAAGTTTTCAGGGCTTTGCCAATCTGTACTATTTAAAAGGATTTTTTGTAACATATGTAACCTAAAAAATTTTGAAAAAAAAATCTGTCAATTTTTCTTCGTCTCGATGATAATAATAAATATAAAATAATAATTGTGAGTAATACTTTTTGATCAATAGTGTGACTTTTTGACGGAGACAAGGAAAAATCAAATTAGGATTAACCCGAACAGTCCCATAAAAAAATCACCCTGTATATTTTTTTCAATAACATTTTAAAAAAGCTTGAAAAAAGTACCTAAAAATGAAATAAAATTGATTGATTTTTAATATTTATGTAATTATTTTTAATGTGAAATGCATCCTACCTAATATTTATTGTAAAGTGATCAAATTAAGCAATAACAACCAAACCGCTGGCTAAGCCGCGAGTTTATTTGCAAATACTGGCAACACAGATTAATTACGATAAACATGTTAATAAAGCTATCATTGTATTATAACTTTACAAAACAAAATATACAACGTGTAACGGAATAAACGCAATACCTGAAATGGGGTCATTGTACTCATCGTTGTGAACAATTTTTACTACGGGACCAAACCGGCCCGCGGAAAAAAAAACGTCTGTCCCAACACGTAGTGCATCACTCTTTTCCGGGTTTTCGGTGTTGGTCCCATAGTAAAAGTTGTTCATTGATGAGTACAATGACCCCTCTACAGGTTTTGCGTTAACTCTGTTACAACTTGTATAGAGTCGCGCGGCGTGTGGTTGGCTCGTCACTACGGATTATTCCTGAGTAAAAAAAATTGATTAGTCATTAGTTAGATTATCGGAATATATTGAACTCTTTTTTTTAACTTTACCAAATAAAAATTGACGAAGATAAAGCGCAACAAAGTGACGTCACATTTGCGTAAAAACTTTACACAAATGTGACGTCACACGACATTTCAACGCACTGTATCGTCTTCATTTTTTGTTTATTTGAAATCAGAAAAATACGTGTCGTTTATATTTCGGAAATGTATCTGACTGACTGTATTCGTGACCATCTAGGAAGTTTTGATTTGACAGCAGGATACAACATTGCTTTACTAGTAAATATGAAAGAGACACAATGAATCTCTTTCGCACTTAGTGGTAAAGCGATCTTCTATCCCTCTCTACTCAGCTGTCAAATTCGACTTCTTAAGCCTCGAATCCATTAGGCAAAATTTGACGCCCAACACATGACGCCCAACATGTTCAGCAACGTTGCACAACAACGCGCGACGTTGCCAGCAGGCGCGCAACATTGACAATGTTACTAAATAAAAGTTCAACAATGCAGCAACATGTTGTACATCATGTCGCGCGTCAAATGTTGCCTAGTGGATACGAGGCTTTAGATTGTGTCGAATATAATTAGATTTTTTTAGTCATCTACCCTATTGTCACTCGTCCAATCGCCGTGATAATATCGCCGTATTGGGAACCCAAATGAAGTGGCAGGACGGTAAGATCTCCGCGAGACACTCGCTCGTGGAGATGGGTCCTTACCCCATAGTTTTAGCCAAGTGGTCGACACAACGCGTCTCTTTCTTCCATAGTTCTCCATCAGTCTTCATTTACACAACCATCCTTCGTTTATTTGGTCTTCCTCTATGTCCCTTCCATCCATAGTTAAACTTTATTCAACTTCTTCATTTCGAGTCGATGGTTTGAGCCCAGTAGGTGATTACGTTTATCGCAGCATCGGTGTATAGACTTGAAGCACTCTAACAAATCTTATGTTCTGATCAGGGCACCGCACTCCCATTGAGTATTCAACGGATCTATGAAACCCCATTTCGGCAAGTTGTGTTGCCATTTATTAGAAAAAATGTGTTTTTGGTATTATTTTAGTTGACGGTTTTTCATCTGTGTTGCCAGAACTATTTTTAAATGTGATATTAATATGTGTTAGTACTAAAATTGTTGAAGATAGACTGGTTAGAATTTTTCTTAATAAAGGTTGTACTCGATAACTTGTTTTATTTCTTGAGCTTGTAATTCCATACTACCGGGATGAGAAGGTCCCCTATTCCGGGACATGCCACCTTTTCACCTTAAAAGGTTACAGACGGACAGAGTAACTTTCACATCTATCTTTATTATTTAAATATTGTAATCCTACTAATATTATAAACGCGAAATTCTAATGAAATTTGGCACAGAGGTAGATTATAGTCTGGAATAACACATAGGAAACTTTTTATACCGATATTCACACGGAATCAAGACTAACGCGGATGAAACCGCGCGGGGCTGCCACTATAGTAGGCGCCAGATAAATGTGGAATAAAGTATATTGACCTTTCCCTAATAACTGTTCATAGGTATCTGAACAATTAAATATGAATCGTTTTTCATTATTAGACAATGTTAAGGATCACGAGAGATGATGATTCGGGACAGCTTTGTGTCATTAATTCCGTTTTTCAAATTAAAAATGTCAATAATTGTAGGTGGGTCAATGACCGTTATTCCACGATTATCTGGCGCCTACTATAGTTATATCATATAAATAAAAATGAATCTCCGTGATGTTTGTACGCACATACCTTGCGAACGACTTGAACGATTTAAATAATTATTTTTTTATTGTTTTAGTACCTAAATGTTCGTTTAAAAAAAAACATCTGGGCGAAGCCGGGGCGGGCCAGTACATAATAATATTAATATAGTTGGATATAGATTATTTTAGCACCGTCCTAATATATATATATGTATATATTTAATCAAGGTATTATGCGTCGTTGCTTTCACAAACTTTTTTCGGTAAAGCAAGGCGCACACTGTCGGCGCGTCTACGCGATTGGGTTTGCAATATAAGTACAAATGAATGCAACGATCGCGTATTTGCAAGTTAAGTGTACACTTTATTTTAATACATTCCCGCAACCAAAAGTTTGGTTTTTCACGAATGTCCTGTGCATTATGGAGATGTATACACCTGATAGCGCTGCGAAAAAAATAGCGTTGCACCAGCGGTTGGCCGCTCAGTCGCCAGAAAATAATATTGATGTTGAAGATGATGATGGTATGATATTGTGTCATGCATAGGAGTCCTCTCCTGTGAGACAAATTTAATGCGAAATTCCGGCTGAGAACTAAGTAGAAACAGGTAAAAATCGCGCGGTGGGTTTTCGCAGTGCGCGCTAAACCATAAAATTCCTTTGTCGCTCAATGGCTGATATAACCTGCTAGGTACTTCGGACAGTGACGCTGCGTTATCGGTTGTGGCTTTTTTTTTGGAAGTTGACCACTCGCAGTTCAGCACTCTAAGGCTTGTTACTGCTTAACCGGACTATCCTGTGGTGGCCTCAAATTAATTTAAGGCCCCCAGCTAGGGCTTACAAACTATGCTAATTAACTAAATGACCGCTCGCTAGGGCATCCCCTGTGGGATACGGACCTCGGCTTAGCGGCGTCATTTCGGGAGGAACAGCAAGGGACAGGCTGGGTCATAGCATTATTATTTGGGGAATTTAAAACTACTGGCTCAGCGACGCGGGCTGGCTCGGTAATCAAAGGTCGGGGAGGGACGGTGGGTTGCGTTGCGTCACCGCATTTATACGTGTGGCACCGCGTCCGTCGAAATCATAGCGGCACGAAAGACGCAATGGGCCGGCAACGCCCGTGTTCTATCGCTCTTACCAACCCTCAACTCAACCCTCCCACAGACAAGAGATCCGTGTCTTAACTCTCAACCGGGGACATGATAGACTGATAAAATAAAATACAAGCGCGCGTGACATTGACGGGGAATCACCTTCCAAAAACTTGTATGTGTGTTGCCAGATCCGAACCTATAATGCTACAAGACAGTTCATAATAAAATGTTGCCAGGTGTTAAAAAGTGTTGAGCAACAAGGTGTCAGCATTGCCAACTTGTAGGGAATCCCCCAAACTGCGGGGAATTTCAAGTTATTGGGGATTGGCGTAATGCGGGGAAATTGGAGGGTTTTAACACTTCTTCAAGAAATCTAAGTACCTACTTATTATCAACAGTTTTCTTTTGTTACTTATGTAGGTACCACATTCATTGTACCACATTTAATGTTTGGCATTATTTCGGCAACTTTATTCCATCACCAATGGTAAAATAATATTGTGTTTCAAATAACGCTTTTAATGTTTTTTTTAATTCATTCCAAAATACTTTAGCAATACCTACCCGTTAATTTTCGATCTTTTTGCTAACCGATTTCAAAAAAGTAGGAGGTTCACAATTCGGTAGTATGTTATTTTTTGTGTGTTTGTTACCTCATAACTCCGTCATTTATGAACCGATTTGAAAAATTATTCTCTTTGAAAAGATATAGGTACCTACTTTCCGATTGGTCCTAAAGAAATTTCATCAAAATCGTTTCAGTGGTTTGGTTTCAAAATAGCTGTAAAAAATATTGTAATCCAAGTAAACGAAATTGCGTATTTTGCTTTTCTGTGACTTTCCAGAGGTGTTGTGGGGTATAACTAAAAAGTTAAAAATATAAAACTTTTTTACAAAGAAACACAACCGACTTCCAAAACAAAAACACTACAAAGTTTAAAATAACATTATTATCGGAAGTATTTGGATTTTTCATCGGCTTCCGAAATAAAATTAATTTCATACATTGGTGTATTTTTTTTGAAAAAAGTTGTTTTTTTCTTTGGCGCAGACAACTAACTTCAAAAAAAAAAATTGAGATACCTGATACGTTTCCGAACGCATCGGTCGAGCGAAAATTTAGTGTTCTTCAAAAAGTTTAAGCAAAGAACCGCAAACGTATAATTAAAAAATATATATATAATTCAGACAGAGTCCATTAATTGGTTAAAAACTGGGTGGCAGTGCCAACTTTGATCATTCGAGCAAAATGCTTGCTAGAATATTATGGCAGTTTAGAAAAAAAAAATTGAAAGTCAAAATATAATTTTTTTTAAAAATTGTTTACAAAAGGTGTCACTTATTTCTTAAAAAAAATGTAAATTTCTGGGGAATCAGTAGATTTTTTGTCCCCAAATTGGGCAATTTGACTTGGATTTTCGGGGAATTTAATGAATTGGTTTTGGCAACGCTCACACTGCGCTGGTATCTCGTTATCAAGGTCATATGATGCGCGCGTCTCGACCGTGTCTGTATTATTGTTATCTATGCTTTATAACGTAAATACGAACAAAAAATAGACTTGAGTATTACTGAATCGAATGATTTTCCTGTGGTGTGTTCTCGCTTGTTGCTAGTTTGAAATTTTAAAGTAATGTTGCTTATTCTGTAATCATTAGAGTTAAGGCGTGGAGTCACTGTAAATCGTCTGCATAATTTATATTTGTGTCCGATTCCTGTGGTGCCTTTTGGAAACAATGAACGGTAAGTAACACTTGATAATTAAAATAGGTACTTAGGTACATCATATTCTTTATTTATTTATGGCAAAGCAAAAAGGAAGGGTTAAGAATGTTATGATTTCAGCAATCTTAGTTTGTATTTTTGCAGTTCCACACTAACCTAACAAAATCAATCATTTAATTTGTCACTTATTCAAGACTGTTTGTATTTTTAAAAACGGGCTAGGAGGCGAAATTAAAAAGTGAAATTCCGAAATCCGAAATCGACAGTTTGAGGACTCGGCGTCGATGTTCAAGGCTTTGGAGTTTAGAGTTTTGAATGTTGTTATAGTGTAAAAGTCTAAGAGTTCCTCCCGCCTGTGATACAGGTTGATCCTAGTACAGGCACAGCAATACCTTTGTAAATTATTCCTAAGATTTTTATATTATGTAAAAAGTACTAGCTGATCAGCGCAACTTCGTCTGTGTCACTTTTTTCGTTAATACTACGCTCCTATTGGTCGCAGCGTGATGTTATATTCCTACGTTGCTCGAGTAATAGGTTATCCAACACTTAAATAAACATTTAACAATGTTATCTAATGGTCAATCGATTACACTAGGCAACAAAAAATATACTTTTTTTTTTACAAAAACTTAGACTTTTTTACAGTAAAATTGACTTTTTTACAAAAAGTATACTTTTTTTTACAAAAAAATATAGTTTATTTTTTTAAAGATGTGATTTATGTGATTATATTTATATTTATGTGATTATAATAGGATAGACAGTAAATCAAACTTTTCAGTCACGTATCTATCGATTTTAAAACGAAAAAAAAAGAAGGAAAAAGAGTTTATTTGCGACAAGCATGACGCATACCAAAACAAAAAAAGAAGTAAATTAAAAGATATTCATTAATAATTTTCAGTTTTTTCGTCACGTCGGCGACCAATGGGAACTGCCCGGCGCGCGGCGACCAGCGTGGTTGGATAAATACAATCAATTAAATATACGGGGCTGACCAGCGACTTTTCCGGTAGGAGCTGGTTTTAGAGTAAGTCTGTTATTATTTTATTTCTTTCTTCATTTATTTGACAAAGGAGAAACAGTTATTACATTAAAAGTCACAGTGATACAAGTAGTTCATTTACGTGTGCTCCTGCATCTAAAGGAGACCACAGCATGCAGGATTACATTGCAAAAATTTTATACAAATACACAAATAAAATTGAAAATTGAATAAAATCATTCGACTTAATTAAATTAGATTCATTTATTCCAATAAATTAAATTAAAATTATTCCAGTAAATGAATTTGTTCCACTAAATTACATTTTTGCTATTACGTTATATTACACTAGCTCCCGCCCGCGGCTCCGACCACGTCACTGTCGGAAATTATCCAAAAAAAAAGTATCCTATGTGTTATTTCAGACTATAATCTACCTCTGTGCCAAATTTCATCAAAATCCGTTCAGCCGTTCTGACGTGAAAGAGTAACAAACATCCATCCATACATCCATCCTCACAAACTTTCGCTTTATAATATTAGTAGGATAGGATTATTAGATCGTGTCAAATTTAAAATTCAAAATAAACTTTGACGGTTATAAAGTCAAGTTACGAGTATAAGAAAAATAAAAAGTAAATCAAAATAGCTGGAAAAAATATGTCATCCAGGTCAACGAAATTACGTTTTTGCTTTCCTGTGACTTTCCAGTGGTGTTGTTAGGTGTGGGGTACAACTAAAAAATGTTAAAACTTTTTACTAAATAACACAACCGACTTCCAAAAAAAAAACAATACAATAACATACAACCGACTTCCGAAATTAAAGTTATTTTATACTTGGTACTGTTTTTTTTGAAGTCGTTTGTATTTTTTATAGTTTGTGATTGGGAGGGTTATGTCCAAGTTAAAACGTTTTGACAGATCGTTGAGTGCCTTCAGTCTTTCATTTTAAATTATTAATAGTATAAAATAATCAATTTGTTTTATTTCTTTTATTTTTATGCAACTTTAACGCGATTTTAAACTTTTCATTTTTATTGCCATTTATTATTTTAATAATAACAATGATTGATTTATTATTTTTACACCAAACAGGATCTAATAACCCTTTAGAATGAAATATAAACTTCAATAAAATTCCTTTCCATGTCCTAGATTAGTTTCAGATCCTGGAACAAAATAATTGTAGTTGCTTTTCCACGGCAGACGAGATTGCGAGTCTCCTCTGAAATTTCTTTGCAGAAGTTTGTAAGAAGTAGATAAAAGTGTTAAAAAAATCTTTTGGGACCATTTTGATGCATCTATGGTGGGACAATATACGCCCGAGTATTATTTTTTGACGTGACAAAATTAGAGACACCGCCTGCCGCAACGCAGAAATTTGAGATAACTTCACACTTGTTGAACAGTTCAGTTTATTTCTAGCACGCTTGTACGGTAGTTAGAACGCTTTGTTTCGCGGCACCGCAACGCAACGCTCAGCGGCGCGTTGTGACGCTGCACCGCAACGTGTCTTTCGGCCCGGTGGCCGGTGGCCCTGCCGACCTACTATAACGTGCTAATGCCATCCAATTCCAATGATGTAAACGGGATAGTGCTATTCGCTTATAGCTCCGTCTCTCTCTCTTAGAGCGGGATCATGATCGTTTTAAGACTTCATAGTAGCCCCTGAGCACCGGCCACCGAAGGCGCGGGCCTGCGGACGGCGAGCGTTGGGTGGCTCGCTGTCCGATCACCACCAGTTGTGTTTCACGCGCGCCTCAAAGAGATGTCAGCATAGAGGACGGGGCCCGCTAGGGCCAGAGCCTGCCAGGGTTGCGGAATTTGTTCGAAAGTGTCACCGCGGCCCTGAAACGCAAAGGGCTTTAGAAGGAACACGGATGGGTTTTAGTCAGTAAGAGTCTGACACGTCCTTCCGCTCCACCCAGAGCGGAAGAAGTCATTTGATTTTTTCCCATCCCTAAAAAAAAATGCCCCTGAGCAGTCCTAACTGTACGCGTCGAGGTCGTCTCGCCTCCTCTTCATTATTAGTTTGCTTTTTATTAGGTGTGTGCGCTCGGCATACTCGGAGACTGTGGTCAATTAAACGTTTTTCTTTCTCACCTTTCTCTTCTTCGATTTTTCTTTCTGAGCTGGCCTCGGCGACGCCGTCTGTCTTCGGAAGTTCATTGTGTGGAGACTTTTAAAGCATGTGGTTAACGAGGCCCGCCCAATCCCAATTGAGCATTTTTTTTTGTGACTGGCTTTTCGCAGTTCAACCTATAAGGTTGTCGACTGCTTAACCGGGCTTGCCTGTGGTGGCCTTAATATAATATTAAAGCCTTCAGCCAGGGCTTACAAAAAACTTACAAACTAAGCGACTACACGCTAAGGGCACCTCCTGTGGGGGACGGGCCTCGGCTAAGGACGTCGCTGGGGGGAGGACAGCTAGGGATGGGCTGGACCGAGCTAGTCTCAATTGAGCCTGGCACTCCTGGCAGCCTTCTTCCATCTTCTCGATTATTCCTTTTATTTTTAAAACATGATTGATTATTCAAGTACATGGTCTTGCTTTTTATTTACAGATCTCCATCCTAGCAGCCCCGTGGCTGTCAGCCTTCGAGGGTCCCTACTGCTGCTTACTGAGTACTCCTGCGACTGTGAGTGATGTAGCATTGACTGCCTTCTGCAACAAGATGGCGAGTTCTACAAAAACTGCCCCCAAACCTCCTAAACTGTACCCAAAGCGACTTGGCACATCAGGAATACGAGGACAATTGTACGAGACAAAACTTCTAAGTTTAATTTACTTTAGAGCCATTCACGATAAAAACATAGAAGACATTTATTTAGCTACAAACGTGGACAAAGTAGGTTCGTTTGATGACATTTGTTTGAGAGCTACATTTAAGGACACCAATAAACCCATTGCGGTTTTCATACAAGCAAAACACAGGGAGAACAATAATTCAGTCTTAACACTCAATAAAAGCGATTTGGCAGAATACTTCAACAGCTATTCGTTAATCAAACACAAATTCAAACTTAATAATGAAGACGTCCTCTTTAACGGAGCATATAAGGAAACTGAATGCTTTTTCGTTTTATATACAACCGCAAAAGGTGACAAAAAATCAAAATTATACGACGGTAGTTTAGCTGATCGTTTGAATGATCTAATTAGAACAGGCGCTCCTGGCTCACAGCCATCGCTCGACGGAGAACATGTGAAACTTGTGTGTGAAATAGTAGTAGAAGAACAAATGATGACGCTAGCTCGACAGATGGCGAAGTGCATTTACGGAGAGTTTAATGACATCCAAATGTTGATGAAGGATGAACTCGTGATACGGTACCATGCCATTTTGGCACAAAAAGTATTCAACGTCTCCGAGATACAACCCGAAGGACATCGTGATGCAAGCTTCAGAGAAGATTTCTTTAATATCAACGAAGAATTTCTGCGACAATTTAAAGATGAACTGTGCACTGAGATTTTGAGAAGACGAAACCGTGATAATCCTACACGGTATGGCAATTTATTGAATTCACTCATGCTTTTGTCTAAATTCACTGATCCTGAAACACTATACAAAGAAGTCGGAAGCCGTTTCATTTATAAAAACGGAAAGTTTGAGTTCCTTGATGAAAATACTCCCGACCATTACAAACTGTTTCTAGACAAAATTAATGAATCGCAAGAAAATATACAAAGAACAGTTGAAATGGCAGTAAAAGAGTGTTTCAATGAACTCAGACAATCGCAGTCCACTGCTGGAGTTATGACCAGCTTTCTGCTTCGTCTACTTCCGCATCGTCCTGGACATACATCCAGTTTTCTGCCTAGTCTGCTTCCGTTGACAACTGGACTTATATCCAGCTTTCTGAATCGTCTGGTTTCGCATTCGGAGAGTTTTTCATCACTAAAATTTAAAGTGCCGGCTTCGTTTGGCAATATAGATTTAACAATAAGAGGTAACGATACAAAAATTGATAGAAAATTGAACGATGTAACGTCTAAAATAGTTAGTTTTATAGAAAAATCGAAACCCAGTAATATTGTTACAATAGACCATTCTATGGGAGAAGGATTTCTACAGCTTAATGGTGGCATAGCTTCTGCAGTTGGTAATTTATTAGTTTTTGATGAATCCACAAAACTGTTGAAATTCAATGATAACTATGAATTACTAGAAAATCTGGCAAAAAAATTATATTGTAAATTGAAAGAAAAAATCGATAATTTGACTGAATATAAATTTTACGTGAAAGCACAAGTATTTCCAAAACTGTCATTCGCCACCGACGAATATATCGAAAAAGTTGTAAAGGACTTTTTGAGTACACTCATATTTTATACATCCCAATGTAATGAGAAAAAGGTTGAGGAAACTTTAATATATGAAATAAATAATAGTCAAAGTGAAGATGTAAAACACGTAGACGTTACTTCCGACGCCATATTTCTCAAATATCATGATGCAATACAAAAATGGAGTATGTACTCTAAAGTAGGAAAAGGAACGTATCTTGAAAAAGAAGGGACTTTATACAAAAATGCTGTAATACTTAGTACAAGTCAGCCGTTGATCAGCGTCATGAATATGATGCAAAGAATTAAGAATAAAAGTTACACCTTCAGCGAAGAAGCTGTAAGTTCAATTAAGTTAAACGGGCTGGTTTCACGAACTGTTATTGTCACAAAGAACAGAGAACTTACTGTTGCTAAGCTCACTAAACAGTTAAATAATAGGGAAGCTGTAGTGTTAGATTTTGAATACATTGCTAATTTGTCACTTAGAGACGACAAAGCATTACGTACAGAACTTATGAATACGAAGGAGTTGAAAACAGTTATTGTTATCTTCGACAGTGCTCTGATTGGCACGAGCTCTAACAGCAAATTGGTCAATATTGCAAGCTCTATGAAAGACAAAAGAGTAATCATCGTAACTGATCAGAAGTCCGTTGAAAATGCAAAAGATATATTCTCACCAACTGCTAACGTAATAAAAGATGAAAAAAATAGGTTAATTGACTTGACCAAAGAGTCACAGCAAAGTATATTAGAGAACACTAAAGTGATGTTTCAAGGGTACGAAGTACGTTTGGGACAAGTTTTGTTCAACGATTCGATTAGTTATGTTACAGGAGACGTGTTATGTAAAATGATGGAGAACAAACAAAATGTTGTAGGAAAACCAGTCATAAATACAAAATACTACCCAAATTTATACATACCAAGGAGTGTAAGACAATATTCCAGAGACAAATTTAAAGCAGAAAAAGAAAAGACGGAGAGAAAACGAAGGGAAAGGCGAGGATTTGAGGAAAGGTCACCAGGATATGTAAAAGGTGACCGCAAGTACCTTCAAACGCTTCACGACTTACTAGATGTACCTGATAATAATGTTCTTATCATCGGGGACCCGGGAATGGGTAAGTCAACTTTACTCACTCATCTGACTCTTAACACAAAAGAAATTTCGCCAAAGAAGGAATGGATCGTGAGAGTTAATTTATTGGAGCACACGACGCAATTCAGTAAGTGGAAAGATAAGCAAACCGACATCGATGCTTTACAGTGTTTCAAATTCTTGTGTAAAGCGGCACTAAGCGAGGAAAGTAGCAAAACGTTTGACCATATCAAAATAACACTAGAAGAATCAAACGGAACGGTAAATCTAAAGGAATTCACAGGTGATGAGTGGACTTTATTCGAGTTGAAAATGTTCCTGAATTTTTATAACAGTAATGAAACACTAACCATCTTATTCGATGGCTTCGACGAAATCTGCCCGACCTACGCGAATGAAGTGTTGGCATTAATAAATGCAGTAAAGTCTTTTTCTCGGAATCATAAAATATGGATCACTAGTAGATCGTATAACAGAATGAATACAATTCTAGAATTGCAATTTGATACATTATTCGAAATAGAACCGTTGGAAGGGCGTGAGCAGCATGTTTATTTGACTGCAATTTGGGATGAACAGAAGATGTTGAAGGACCTCACAGATGATCATTTTAAAAATATAGACGAATTCATCAGCTTTGTATCGCAAAATAATCATAATATGATAATTTTATTTAAGAAAATAGATCTTTCTCCGAAGGCGCATTTTGAAGTGCAATCGAGAATGGATATGCCATTTATTTTAGTTTGTTGGAGCTTTTTGAAGTATTTGAAAACAAATCTAACAAACGCGCCAACTTCCATAATGAATGACCTTAATAAACTTTTCGATATGTATTTTGAGAGTGGAATATTCGAAATTGATTTCGTGGCAAGTCCGCTACATCTGAATATATTTGGCAATTATTTTTACCATAAAATAAAAGAAATAAACTTAGAACCTAACAAATGGGATTGGATCAATGAACGCTTTGATATGTATAAATATTACCTGGAAACTAAATTGAAAAAAATACGCTATCAAGATAAAACTCAAAATGACATGACCAAACCAGATAATATATTAGCTTACAAGCGAGATTATGCAGATTTTATGGATAAGCATAAGAAACTAGCGGCATACGCCCTTTATGACAACCGTCTATTTGATGAAGATGAGTTGGAGCAGTTCAAGGAAATGATGCACGAAGTGAAAGAGGGAGAAGAGAGAACTGGCATTATTTGTAATGTAGTAGACGATGTCCCAATTTTTGTGCACTCGACGTTCAAGGAATACTTTGCCGTCGAATACATTTGTGATTTACTAAAGAGTAAAGACGACCAAAACTTTCTTTGGGATTTTATATTGAACGAGATGTTTTTCAATTGCAATAACAACGTTTTGACAATATTGAACGATAAAATATTTTTGGACGACGAATTGGAAAGAGTTTTAAAAAAAAACCACAAATTAATATTTGATCTGCTATTGCAACAGGGTAAAAACAAAAGCAATAAGTATGGTAAGATCCAATCATCTATATGTGAAGCGATTCGTCATGGTCTATGGTGTTTCGTTAACATTTTTTTCACATCAATAATTAAGGATAACCTGGACAAGAACAATCTGGTGGATTTTATCAAACTTGTAAAAGAAACCAATATGCTCATGATAGCAGTTAAAATGGATAGTATTTTAGAACTTTGGACCATTGTCAGTGCTGTAAATGATATTGATAAATCGAAGTTAAATATGTTATTTGAGGACTTGGGATTAAAATTTAATAATATTTTAAATATACACAGCCGACAGTTTGGTGAAGTATATCAAAGACTACAGGAACTCGTGTGGACTCGAATGGACATCGTACCCGATTGGAAAAATATTTCAGAATTGAGTGGTCAAATATATTTCATTTGAGTGTCAGTCTCTGTTTCAGATTTTCTTAATTTTGCTTGTAATTTTTTTGTAAGCATTTATTTATTTCGGTCAGAAGTTATCTGAGCTCATTTATACAACAAGTAGCATAATAAACGTAATATCTGGAAAGGTTTCATTGTACTCATGATTATGAACAACTTCTACTATGGGACCAATCCCGAAAAAGTAAAAAAAAATAACGTTTTGTCGAGTTATGCGCACGTGAATGTATGGGGCAGCCATATTGTTTTTTGCGATTTCGTTGTTAAACAGGAAATACAGACACCAGCAGGGAGTTCCAGTTCGCACGGTGATTTGCAAAAAAATGTGCGTATAAGTGGACTTTCACCATGTAGTAAAGAATAAAATCACGTTCACGTTTCACGCTTGAAAGAATAAAATATTTGTTCTTTCAAGCGCCACCGTAGGGGTGGCGCTTGAAAGAACAAATATTTTCGCACAAAAATTCATCGGTCAAACGATAAAAACACAACATTTTTCAGATAAGTAAAAATTTCAGGAGCTAGGAGGTTAAATAAAGCGCAGTATACTTTCCAATGCTTCGTTATATATTTCATAATACTCAATTTTATGAAATTATTAACCTAAACATGTTGAACATTTCATGGCGGGAGAATAGTCACGAATGCCACAGATTAAAAATCCCCGCCACATAAAACTAACGCTCATTCACTTTAAGTACTTTAAATTCAACAATTTAAAAATGGAACATCCGAAATAACTACTTAATGCTTGTTAATTTCAGTAGTTTGATGTTCAGATTTAAAAATAGAATATCAGCAAAATAATAACAGAAAACATAAGTGTGTGAAATGTGCCACCATTTTAACAATTAATTTATTACTTTATCCAAACAAACTGTAACAAAATAAACGAAATACCTGAAATGGGATCATTATGAACAACCTTTACTATGGGAGCAACACTGAAATCGCGAAAAAATATCGGTTTCAAAATATACAGCTGATTTTTTATTCGCGATTTTGTTTTTGGTACAACAGAGTATATTAAAAGAAAGCCAAATCGGATTCAGCTGAAAAGAGCGACTTCCTATCTGAGGAGCTCGTGGCTAAAGAATAACAGCCACACCAGCCGATCTTCAAGGTTAAGCAACGCTTGCCAAGGTTGGTCTGGGGATGGGTTACCATCTAAACATACCGAGTTTCCTCCGTGCCTCGGAAAGCACGTTAAGCCGTTGGTCCCGTCTGTCATTTGTAGATCTTTGGCAGTCGTTACGGATTGTCAGAAGCCAGGATATCTGACTCCAGTCTTGCCACTACCGTGTTACCCAGTTAATGGGTTGTGGAGGTCTGGTAGGCAGCCGCTCCACTTAAAATACTTGTATTCAGCTAAATCCGGTTTGACTGGAAGCCGACCCCAATATAGTTGGGAAAAGGCTAGGCAGATGATGATGGCTGCCTATCTGACCTTCTCAACCCAGTTACTGGGTAACACGGTTTTATCCAGTTGCATCCAGCAAGTTGAGAATGAGAAAAGGGTAGCCACATTGGCTTAATGTACATAAAAGGTACTAGATCTCTTTTTTTTTATTTGAAATTGTTAATTTGTAATTATACGATTTGGCATTGTCAAATTTTGTAGGTATTTATCTTGCTGGGCACATTGTCACAATGTACCTATTAAGTACCTACTAGATATCCATTGTGTTCCAATGACAAGAAAGGAAAAATAAGTATACTAATAGTGTGAATTGTAGTTGAAACATTTAAATTGCTTGTCTTTCCACTTTTTAATATTTATGTAAGAATAATTTGCAATGTGTAATAATGAATTATGATTATGACTTATATGACTTGAAATTGAATTTGTATGTATCTATAATTTGGAATATTTTAATAATTTATCGAGACTAATATGACTAATTGTGTTTTAAATTCAGATTTGTATTTTATTATTGTATGCCTTAACGGCGGGACATAGCTGACCTTATTTTAATTATTTAAGACCTGTATTTATGATGCATACCTATAGTCCACAATAAAGAGGATTTTGATTTTGATTTTGATCGTTATTTTTTTTTGAAATTGTGTATTTCTTATAATCTGATTTGGCATTGTCAAATTTTGTACTTATCTTCATTTTTAGATTTGTTTTATTTAGGTAGGTAATTAATAATAATTAATTAGATGTAATATGAATACCATGTGTATTCCATTCTAAAAATACATGATTACGAGTATTACGAGATTACGGCTGTAGACCGAGATCCCAAAGCTGCCAGACTTCACTTATTTTCTTAGTAACAAAATATGCGGGGTAGTGCTCGTATGTACATTTAACATATACCTGGTAGCTTGCATGGGCATGCAGTAGGCAACAGTAAGGGTAGGCCAGCCCATACATCATGCCCAAAAAAAAAACTCACCACATTATTCAGGGTTGAAATCACGATACTGACGATGATATGTATGGGCTGGCCTACCCTTACTGTAGCCTACTGCACGCGCATGGTCTAGCTTGGGGAGACGGCCAACTTTTTTTTAATGTGGTATCAAAGGTTTTTCAGTAGTCAAGGAGGTTACGCATCCTCCAAAATCGTGACACACTTATTCTTGAACGGTGTTTACACTTACACTTAAACCGTTTGGGGTTGAGACTTTCGGATCGTGGGGTCCGAGTGCACATAACTTGTTTGACCTTTTGAATGCCATTGTCACATATATTTATTTATTTATTTATTTATTATATACTTTATTGTACACCTCATAATAAGAACAGGACAATCATACATAAAATAAATGCACAATACACACAAAAGCACAACCAAACCAACACCATGCTTTTTGTCAAAAACATGTGACAAAAAGTATGGTGAAATTGTGGCTTGGGGGTACACCGATGCGTTTATGCTCTGGCATTCAAAAGGTTAAAGATCTCTCAAAATGCTTAGTTGACACTTCACGTGACCCAAGGGCTGGCTTTTACCTTGTTCAAAGAATAAGCATTGCCATACAACGTGCCAATGCTGCCAGTCTTTTGGGTACACTTCCAGTCGACAGCGACGCTGATGATTTTTTTGACGCCATATTTTTGGGATAATTTATTTAGTTAGTAGTTTTTGTTTTTATTTCTAGTGTATATAGTTAGTTAAGTATTTATAAAAACAGGTGTAAAAATGTTTGGTACCTACATATTAGAGCTATCCCAGTCGAAAATAAAAAACTTTACACTTACTAAATAAACTATGCTCAAATTTCAGCCTTTTGAATAGGATCGCTCGAGATGGCGACCAGCTCTTAGACTATTACAAGGACTAATCAGTCGTTAAAATATTATTTAATTACTAGCTATTTAACAATATTTTGTAAAACATACATAGAAATCAGCACCCAGACTTAAAAAAAAAGTGATTTATTGGCTTTAGCACCTTATTTATACCTGGAAATCGGCCGCCGGTCCAAGCTAGCTGGTACGCCAATGTTAAAAGTACATACTATAGTAGGCGCCAGATAAATGTGGAATAAAGTATATTGACCTTTCCCTAATAACTGCTCATAGATACCTGAACAATTAAATATGAATCGTTTTTCATTATTAGACAATGTTAAGGATCACGAGAGATGATGATTCGGGACAGCTTTGTGTCATTAATTCCGTTTTTCAAATTAAAAATGTCAATAATTGTAGGTGGGTCAATGACCGTTATTCCACGATTATCTGGCGCCTACTATAGCACTACAATATCCCAAATATTTTGTTTCTGAAAAATAAGAGAGGATCTTGGTCTACTAGGTGTGTACTAACTTCAGGATCTATTATGTATGACATACTGAAGTCGGTGAAAATAATTGCATTATGTGTAAAAACGAATGTATTTTTGTACATCTTTAGTTTGTATCCTAAAATATTAATTTATATGTTTGGTATCAACTGCTTGTGTTTCATTTAGGCTCGCAGATCATCATTTGCCAGTCTTCCCCTAACTACCTACCTATGTTCACTGTTATTTTAACACTTACAGCAACCTGCCGGTCGATTCTGTAAACATGTCAAAATCAAAATCAAAAGTCATTTATTCTAATTAGGCTGAGTGCCAGCACTTTTTGAACGTCAAAGTTCTACATAAAGACAGTCCCCCAAAACGCCCGCCCGTCACCACTTCCTAGTGTTATAGCTGGGAAGAAGAAGTGGCGCAACAAACTCCCCAGCAACACATCTGTCGAAGTGAAGGCTTGGGTGAAGTGATCACGAGGTGAGCTGTCAATCCGTATAATCAAGATGGAAGGACAGCTTATTTCATGATCACGTGACATCTGGGATAAATTTCAGTACAGAATTACAATATATATGAGTATGAATTCTAGTAATCTTCCGACTGAATTTCGATAACGGTGACCAATCTTAAGCTTTTGAACGCCATCGTCACGTATACATGACAAGCAAGCGCATGCCCTGTACGTCAAACGTCACAAATATGTGACAAAAAGTACGGCGAATTTGTGGCTTGGCGTCGGGGGCGCGCCGATGCGTTTATGCTCTGCGTTCAAAAGGTTAAGAGAGATTAGTCAAGCATGCAGGAGATATTATAGTGCATAAGTGTGTTCGTAAATGCAGGTGCGCTCTCTGTTCCTTTACTATCATCGTTCGATGGGTCGGTAATCATGAGGGGGGCGAGATTAGGCGCAGGACCAACGGCTAAACGTGCTTTCCGAGGCACTAGTTTTTTTTATGTGAGTGGCGTCGGCCGTCGCGCAGTTCAACCTACAAGGTTTAACCGGGCTTGCCTGTGGTGGCCTTAATATAATATTAAAGCCTCCAGGCAGGGCTTATAAAAAACTTACAAACTAAGCGACTACACGCTAAGGGCACCCCTGTGGGGTACGGGCCTCGGCTTAGGGCGTCGCTGGGGGGAGGACAGCTAGGGACGGGCTGGGTCGAACTAGACTGAGGCACTGGGTGTCACACCACCAACGTCTAAACTCTGGGGCCTAAGAAATTGCTTATGGTAAAACGCAATTACACGTTTTGCCTGACCTGGGAGTGGATTCGACGCTCGAAGTTGCTCTAGCGACGGCCAACGAGCAGGAATATACAAGCTGAAATTTTAATGGTTGTTTTCTCGCAGCGAAATGAGTTTGTCTTGGTAATACAATCGATTTATGAAAAATAATAAATTTAAAATCAAGCAATGGCAGAATAACAATTGTGATAAACAAAAAAAAAAAAAACAACGGGTTGCACTCCGGGAGTGCAACTGAACACAAGAAGTGAAAACTTGAACATTAATGTTGTGCATTTTTGATATTTTGGAATGGTTAGGGAATAATTTCGCACGAATTGCTTTAATTATATCAGTATAATAATGATAATATAGGTACTTGACGGTTTTTCCTTGACGGTCTTTTTCAGTCGGGTTTCATTCGAATGAACCGGTTTTTTTTAAAAACAGGTATTTCGAGGAGTCTTTCATAAAGGTTTTTTCGGATTAGAACATTAAAAACCGGTGAATACTGACGCTCGATAAATTATTCTCACAAGTTGCAACGCGTTTAACGACACGCCCACTGCGCCGCTCGTCGAATAACTGGTTAATTTAGGTTAAGATAAAGTTTTTAAAACGTTCACGATCTTTAGAAAAGTTCGGAGCTAAACCGCAATAAACCGGTATTAACTGGTATTTTTTGACCGGTTCCAAGCCTTGCCTAGGTTATCCCAGTACGGAGTTTTTGGCGGGATTTTGTCGAGAGAAGTTTAGCGGCTGTTTGAATTCATCGTAATTAGATTCCTAGTGGATATTGTTATATAAACTGGTGTACTTCAAAAACCATTAGAATGTGTTACATCCGCATTCTAATGCAAAACACAAGAACGACGTAAGATGTAAGACTAGGCAATATGGTCAAAAGACTATATATAGCCTTCCCTTCGAGGTAAATTAAAAAAAAAAGTAATCCCAGTACCTTCCTACTTGGTGTTACGTCAAATTGACATCTGTCAGATTTGTTCTAAATTCAACTAGGTACTTCTCGTCGTCTCAAGACCAAAGTACCAATACTACTAATTTTCCTGTTATGTCCGTATTTGTATCTCAGTTGTAATCTGCCAAAAAATTATGAAATATTAGTTATTTTTTTGACAGATTGTGACTAAGATGCGAATGCGAATATTGTATAAATACTTATAAGTAGAAACGGCTCTCTTTTCAATAAATGCGTCTACATTTACAAATATACTTTCATTTTGGATTACTTTGTTAATTGAACACATAGGTACCTACATCAGTAGGTAAATTTCGACTTTTAAATTGTATTCAGTAACTTGACAGTTTCAACTGTCAGTGGGGTTCAGATTTTTTAATTTGTGTAGAACTATGAATAAATCCAAACTGAGATTTTTTCATGGCAATACCATTGATTTATAAAGGATTGAATTGAGTTTGTTTTTCTGTGAACACTCGATTTGTCTGTGAGTCATACATCGTACATTGGTTCAGTAATATTGATAATGAAGTTTGTACAAATGAGTACACATTAAGGACTCTATTTATTAAAGTTGCAATATCGTGATTGAATTATTGTTGAGTGCTATTACAATCTGTGACGAAATTGGGCGATTGAGCGTGCTGTATTATTAAACCTTATAATATATACTTGGTACGTTTTAAGTTTTGTTAATGCAAATCAAGTGTCGATACAACTTATGTTTATATATATTTATTTGCATACATACTTACTGTTTCAAAAATTTAAAAAGTAATTTTCGTCCGATTGTTACCTATATCAAAAAACATTTTGTCAGTAAAGGTATACAAAAGCATACATATAGATAAGATACTTAAAGAAAAACACACTTGTTATTTTTTTGTCGTCTGTTTATTATTATTATATACTTTATTCTACACCTCATAATAAGAACAGGACAATTAAACATAAAAAAGTGTACAATGGACGGTCTTATCGCACAAGGCAATCTCTTCCAGACAACCTGTCCTGTTTGTTCCGGCTAATCTCCAAAACGGCTGCACCGATTTTGATGGGACTTTCACTGGCAGATAGCTGATGTTATAGGGAGTAACTTAGGCTTAGCTTTTAGAGAAAGAATTAGAGTTCCGCGAAAAAAAGTAAATCCCATTTTGTCGCGAACGAAGTGGTTGGCAACAACTAGTTTTGAGATTAGTTCTGTAGTCCAGTTACAAGCGATAACAATAAAGTCAAAAGGTCACTCACCTTTATATTCCCATTTTATATCATCTTGCCTGTATTCCTAGAGGGTTAGGCAGAGTTTGGTACCTTTAGACTGATTATCCCTGTATGCACTATGAAAGTATACCTGCACAAGGACGATCCCCGGTTGGTGCAGGACTATGGCAGAATATGGATACAAAGTAATTGAACTATCGAGCCAGCCAAACCCATGGATTTGGCACAGTCTACTTCATGCACGTTCCCCTAAACGGAGCGTGCAGGAACTATGGGTGCCAGCACATACCTAAGTGTTATAGAGGGATATGCGGAACAGAGAGTAGTCTCGCCAACTTCCATTGAAAAGGGAGGATCCTCCGACCAGACGGTTGTTGTGTCTGGTCGGCAACTGCCCGATAGTTGATATTCGGACTGTTGTACGTTCAAATCGCACTGAGAACTTTGCTTGTGCGATGCAGGATTTCGTTGGTAGTTCGTCGCTGACAAGATAGATGGCGTTGCGGAAAAAAATCGCTTCTTAGTTTTTCATATGGCGGCATTGATGCCGCTACATTGTCAAGTATATTTTACTTGTAAGTTAGATGTCAAAGTCTACTTAGTACGTTTCCCTAAGCGGAGCGTGAAGGAACTATAGGTGGCAGCACAGAAGCATCAATGTCAAGTATACCTAACGTTAAAGTTTCGAATTTGCAACACTAGATGGCGTAGCCAACGCTGTGCACGTTATGAACAACTTTTACGATGGGACCAAAGACATTAAATTTATACTACCAATAGACAGGACATAACGAACAAAATCGTAATCCGATACTTATGTCCTAGTGGACAAAAGTCGCTGTCTAATGTAACACCCCTGCATGTCGAGTCGTATTTGTGTCCACTAAAAGAAAAACATTTTCTAAGAAAATATGCCGAGTTGCTCATTACGCCATTGCAAATCTCGTTATGGTAAAACGACTGGACCTACCTACCTACCTACCCACACTGGCCACCTGTCGAGCGATAGCTGAATTTATAAATTTAATTTGTATGTTTGCTATTCAAAGCTAGATGGCATTACTGAGGCATGGGATCACAGTTTTTCTGTGACATTTCTTCTGATAGCCGCTCTATTGTATCTTTAAATCTCTCTGGATGGGACCAAACATGAGTTCGCGAAAGAAAACAACCGCCCCATACCTACATTTATATATGTATTTTAATAACTCGACAAAATCTACTGAATAGTTGTTTCTTTTACAACGAACGTCATTGATTCTGTAGAAGTACCAAGTCAGTTATAGAATGTTACGTCAGGAACTCTCTTTATAAGCTTATGTCATTATTTATTATGAAAACAGGATAATTCAAGTGTTTTATTCCCTCCCCGACCTTTGAGTACCGAGCCAGCTTGCGTCGCTGAGCCAGTAGCTTTAAAATCCCCTAATAATAATGTAATGACCCAGCCGGTCCCTTGCTGTCCTCCCGAAATGACGCCGCTAAGCCGAGCTCCGTATCTCGCAGGGGATGCCCTAGCGAGCGGTCATTTAGTTTAATTTAGCTAGTTTGTAAGCCCTGGCTGGGGGCCTTAAATTCATTTGAGGCCACCACAGGATAGTCCGGTTAAGCAGCCTTAGTGTGCTGAACTGTGAGTGGTCATGTTCCAAAAAAAAAAGTGCTTTATTTAGTTTTATTAGAAAACTCAGAAACGGAAAGCGTAACATTAACGTCGTTCTGCACTCAGGCCCGTCTTTTACCTATTGGAGGCCGTGGGTCTGTGGCCCAGGGCCTTCTATAATCGGGCCCGTCTGACTTTGACAGAGTACTATTTTGCTAAAAACGTGTGCGTCTCGGGACGCCCGACAGAAGTGATAACTTAAACTAATCTAAGTTGAACTATTTAATATGGGAAGCGTCTGTCCGAAATACGACTAGCGCTGTGGGTGAGGAAGAGCCTGCCTACCGCTGCCGTATGCGTGAGAGAAAGGGAAGCCAGACAGAAGCGCCGTAACGCGTTACGTTACGAAGCAGTTTACCCTCCCGTAAGAAGTTATCACTTCAAAAATAAATAAAGAAAATTCTAAAATTCATTCGACTCTTTATAAATTATATCTTGATATATTATATTATATTATTATTATATTATGGTAATCTAAGAGAGGCAGAAATCTATAGAGTGAAATTATCATCTTCCTGCCCTTATCCCATGTTACTTTGGGGTCGGCGCAACACGTTTTTTTCTTTCATTCTGTCCTGTCAACCGTCACGCTATCACTAACTTCCTTTTCTTTCATATCACTCCTAACACAATCCATCCATCTTTTCTTTGGCCTCCCTCTCCCTGTCCATACATCCACATTTATATTCATAACTCTTTTAGTTACGCGCATTTCATCCCTCCATCCATTCCATCAATTTTATATTTACTTGCTGCATTTCATTTGCTTACATTTAACATATCTATCAGACATTGGAAGGTAATCTGGCTGAAAATAGAAGGCTCCCGTCGATCGCGGGGCCCTGGGCACTTGCCCTGAGAGCCCAGTGGAAATGCCTGTCTGCACTCTGCATCTTCTAAATTCTACGATAGTCATCATCTGCCTAGCGTTTTCCCAACTATATTGGGGTTGGCATCCAGTCAAATTCTACGATAGTATTGACTGAAATTAGAACTAGGAAATAGCAACAATATTGACAGTTGTATTCATAACGGAAACTTATTGTTTACAGATCACGAATCAACATAACAACAGCACGGATCGAACTCCGATCGCGGATGGGTGGCCATCCAAAGCATACCGAGTTTCCTCCACCCCGCGGAAAGAGCAATGAGCTATTGGCCACAGCTGTCAGTTGAACATCATTGACAGTCCCTACAGGTATTCAGAAGCAAAGAAATCTGGCAACATCTGGTTGTGGAGGTCAGGTGCAGACCCTCATGTAAAATACTAGTATTCAGCTGCATCTGGTTAGACTGGAAGCCGACCCCAGAATATCTGGGAAAAGGCTAGGCCGATATATTGATAAATCATCAGCAGAAGACACATAACTTGAAGCAGTTCATCTGACAAGGAGCCTGGAAGACGACTGTCGGGGCATAATGAGATACATTCCATAACGACCAGTAGAAGAATGAAGAAGGCACGTTTTTGCCACAGAGACGAGAGAGAATCAAAAAGCATCAAACCATGAACAGTCAAACGTATAAGAAGCGTGCTGGCACTTCGGGCATCCAGGGACAACTGTACGAAACTAAACTAATGAGTCTAATATACTTTAGAATGATACATGACGAAAGTGTTGAGAAGTTTAGTTTAGCAACCAATAGAGATGGCATAGGTGCCTTCGATGACATTTGCTTCAAAACAAAAATAAAGGATATTGACAAACTTGTGGCAGTGTTCATTCAAGCCAAGCACAGAGAGAACGATAAACCCCTCACATTCACTAGTAAGGTTGATTTGGCCAAATATTTTGGTAGTTATTTAGAAATTAGACGTGCTTTTGAACCCAGCAGCAAGGATACAATTTTTGGAGGAAAGTTTGATGAAACTGAATGCTTTTTTGTTATGTATACTACAGCGAAAGACGATCTTAATAACAAAATGTATGAAGGTGATCTTGCTGACAATTTGAACGAACTTATAGGGACGGGAGGTTGTTGCACACAACCATCATATAGAGATGAAGACTTGGACTTTTTATGTAAAATAGTGATGAAAGAACAAATCACAACACTAGCTGAACAGTTGGCGAAGTTTATTGGCGATGAATCTGATAGCGAGATGTCGATGAATAATGATATCATGTTGCGTTATCATGTGATTCTAGAGCTAAACGTTTTAGAAGCTTCTGGAATTCAACCTGAAGGAAATCGAACGGCCAAATTCAGGCAAGACTTCTTTACAACCAACGACGAATTTATTGTGCTGATCAGAAACGTATTGTGCGTAGAAGTTCTCAAAAAGCGAAAGACAGAAGACAATGATTCGCAGAGTTTATTGTTGAGGTTCCTTAGTGAACCCTCTGAAGTGACAACGCTAAGTAAACTGATGGGAAGTGTTCTAACTATTAAAAATGATAAACTAGAGTTTGTTAGCAAATCGATAACAGATGATCTTAAGCGTCAACTCGACAAAGCAAATGTTCCACAGTCGACGGTTTATGAAGCAGCAGAACTAGCTACTAAAGAGTATTTACTGTCTCTTACTCTTAAAGTGCCTGCTTTCTTTGGTAACAAAGATTTAGCAATAAGAGGGAATGATAAAAAAGTGGAAAAGAGGCTCAATCACCTTACAACAAAAATTATAGAAATATTAAAACAATCAAAACCCAATCACATCGTCACTATAGATGAGTCTCTGGAGGCTGGATTTCTTCAGTTAAATGGAGGCATAGCTTCTGCTGTCGGCAACATACTGGTTTACGATGACACTTCAAAACTTTTAAAGTTTACAGATACCTGTGAATCTCTAGGCTATATTGCCAAAACATGGTATAAAACATTGAAGAGCAAAATCCCAAATTTGCACGAATATAAATTCGATGTGAAAGTTAAAAAGCTTCCAAAACTGTCCTTCGAACGAGGAGAATACGACTTGAGTTTGGTGAGAGATTTCTATGACAGGCTACTGTTTTACACCAACCAAGCTGATCAAAATGGCGTAGAGGACATTTTGAGACAAGAAATAGAAGAGCACCCTTGCAACGATGTTAAAAATTTTAGAGAAAGATCCGGATTGATATTTCTAAAATATCACGATGAAATACAAAAACTGTGGATGACGCCAAAAGTGGGATCATATCTAACTAAGAAAGGTAAAATATATGAGAATGCAGTTACTTATGCCATGAAAGAGCCATTAATAGGTGTTTTGAATAAAATCCATAGCTTTAAGGATCTAGACTACAGATTTAATGAAAACGCGATAGCACGATTTGGGTTGCAGGGACAGATTGTAGGAACTATTATTGTTTCAGACAGCTGTGTGTTAACAGTTGCTAAGGTTGAACAATATCTAGGAAATAAGGACCACGTCGTTTTAGACTTGGAGTACATTTTCAAACTACCTTTCAAGAGCCACAACTCTTTATGTAAAGAATTGACGAACGTTATTAAGGAGAGGATACTGGTAGTTGTTTGCAATAATCTTCAAGACTTTAGTAATTCTTTTAAAAGGCTAGAAAATATCTCAAAAGCGGTAGATGGTAAGCAAATAATAATCATTACAAATCGTATTTCAGTTGGCATAGTGACTCAATATTTCTCACATGTAAGTAATTTAAGGAACGATGAAAAAAACGTTTTCACCGACTTCACTGACGAATCTCAGAAAAAGTTCTTAATGTCTTCTAAAGTAAAATTTCAAGGTAAACAAGTAAGATTAGACATGATTGTAGACGATGAGTCTGTGAGATTCATAGAGGAAGATGTGTTTAATAAAATAATTAATAATGAAACTGTCGAAGTTGGTAATGCAGCTTTCTATAACAATTACGAGAAGCAGTTTTATATTGATAGACGCGTTAGTCGCACCAAGAAACAGGATCACGATAAGTTTGAAGATGTTAAAGATAAGGTATTGGAAACGTTATACGATTTAGAAGACAACGTCGTTCTTATAGCAGCAGGTCCGGGAATGGGTATGTCAACTCTACTCACTCACTTGTCGCTAAACACAAAGGAAATCGACCCTAATGTTTGGATAGTACGAATAAATTTTGAGGAGTACGTACCTGTATTTCGCAAGAGGAAAGCAAAATACGATTTTGACAATTGGAACATTAAATATTCTACAGTGGAAAGTTTGAAGTTGATGTGTCAGGCTGCACTTTGCGAGGTACCCGATGAACTTAATGGAGACGAAGAAGTATTGATAGAGCTGGAAGAATCACCCTGCGGTACTGTTTCTCTAGTCAAATGTTCAGGTGGAAATCTAACTGTTTTTCAGTTGGAATTGTTTCTACATTTTTACAACAGAGGAAAATTGATATTTCTTTTCGATAGCATTTATGAAATGATATGGGACAATGTAACTGAAGCAATATATCTGATGGAGTCTGTCAGGGATTACACTCGACGGCATAAAATCTGGATCACAAAGGAATCGTACGATATCGATGAGGACTGCTCCGACGAAGCTGTATTTTTGGAACAAGAGTTCGGGACCGCTTACGTATTGGAACCCTTTACTGCGCTGGATCAGGACAGCTTCTTGATAAAATTTTGGAAGTACAAGATTCAGTTTAAGAATCTTAATAGCAGGCAACTCCAGAATGTCCACGAATATGTCCATTTTATGAAAATGCGAATTGAGCCTAGCTGCCTTGCAGTCAAACAAGACTACTTAAGAGTTTACGTGATTTTCTTGGAGTTTTTAAAAACGGAGTCCGTTGCTTCTGGCACTGATTTTCCTTTTAATGAATATGATATTATTTTTATGAGGCTCCTAGACTGTTGTGAAAGCAAAACCTCAAATTTAGCAAAAGATATAATTGCTCAACTGCCTAGCGATCTCGGTACGCCTATTGGTCGACGAGTATACCGAGTGGCAGATTATTTTCACAATACGATCAAGTACGTTGGTGAAAGAGATATTGAAAAAGATAGAGACCCTTTGGCGAGCAGATTTTGCGTATTTAACTTTGATTAACAAAAAGACGCGCAGCCATCGGTACATGGTGGACAACCCGCCCACACGCACTAAACGATTTGGGAACATATTCATTGTGCGTACAGGAGTGGAATTCCCTGCCAGTCTGTGTTTCCTGATAGCTACAACCTGGGAGTCTTTAAGACAAGAGTGAATAGGTTACTTCTAGGTAGGCGTGCTCCATCTTCGACCACATCATCGCTTAACAGCAGGTCAGAATGTGGGCAAACGCGTGCCTATCAATAGTAAAAAAAACATTGTTTGGTTTTACGTACGAATTGGGTACCCGATTTATTTATTTACTCAAAATTTGTGCACTAGTAAAAATGCTGGACATAAGCGGGATTAAGGTCTTTGCATTTTCTACCATTCGACCTTAGGGGTTTGAAGAGAAGCCATAGCATCTGCAACTAATGGAAATACAAACAGAGAGAGAAAAAAAAGCAATTTTAAATCATTGCTGGATATAGGTCTCCCCGTGCGTGTTGCCACAACAACGGGCCAAGTGCGTCACGCATCCATCGGCTACCCGCGACCGTCACCAGGTCACCTTCCGGCGTCTTCCGGTACGCGGTCGCCACTCTAGAACTTTTCGGCCCCATCGACCATCTGTAATGCGTGCAATTCTAAATAATTATGCTGAAATGTATTAGTGTTTGTATACAAAAGTATTTTGTGTCAATAAACTTATTTTTATATTATCATTAACGGTGTGTGTGCCTATTTAATTCAAAATCAAAATCAATAGTCATTTATTCAAATTAGGCTGAGTGCCAGCACTTTTTGAACGTCAAAGTTCTACATAAAGACAGTCCCCCAAAACGCACGCCCTTCTTAGTGTTATAGCTGGGAAGAAGAAGTGGCGCAACAAACTCCCCTTAGGTTAAGTTTTAAAACTTGACTTAATTAACGATCACTCGTGCGTCCGTTTATCTGTCCGTCTGTAAGGTTCCTCGTTTAAAAGATGCTCACGATTATTAAATTCTGTGACGAAAACACGGTCGTATAACGTAAATGAGTTTTTGAATGCAATAATATTAAGAGTTAGCAAAAATTATAAATGTCACCGGAAAATGACAAACGCCGTAAGATTGTTAAATATCGCGTGAAATAGTAAACTATTTTTCTAAATAAGACACGGATATAGGTATTGGAAACCATTGAATTTAGATGGGATTTATTGTATAAAAAACTATTTTTAGCTCTTTGCGAATTATAGTAACCTTGAATGTCTATTTTGAGCAGACTAAAGGTACAGTGGCGGCTTTAGGGGGTGGCGAGCGGGGCTATCGCCCGGGGCCTCGCGCTACCCGAGTTCAAAAAACCTTACGTTTTAAATGTTACGCCGCAAACAGAAATACCTACTCTCATTTAAATTTCAAATAGAAACCTCGCATAGATCTGTCGTCCGGGGCCTCGCAAAGGACTGCCGGCCGGGGCCTCGCAGTGGTAAAAGCCGCCGCTATAAAGGTACATCACTAATCTTGTTCGCGACGACATCCGCTGTCAGGAAAACACAGATATTTCTATGGGAAAATCCGACTTGGGCGTAGCTGGCAAAACGTTCGACAACTTCCTCGTATGCGAGTAGGGATGCATGCAAGTACTGTGGCACATAATAAGTAATAATCCTAATAATAAACAAGATGAAGCCGACTTTTCGTAACAACTTTCAATTTACTTAGTTGGCAACTAATGCTTGGTGTTAGTGTTCCGAGGAGTTATGACCTTCTTCACAATTTAACAACAGCCAAGGCGTGGAACTCTCTGCCTGCGTCTGTGTTTCCGAAAGCATACAACCCTAATCTCTTCAAAATTAGAGTGAACAGGCTTCTTCTGGGTAAGCTCGCTCCATCGTCGACTTTGTCTCTGTCATCTATGACCTAGACTAGAGTCAAGAGTAAACCAAAAAAAAAAAAAAACTCGCCATTTTGCCTGTTAGCGGTCATCCTGGCACACTCACGCAATGGGCCGCCCATAGCAGACTTGATTTGGTCGGTCCATCGCATGGGTGATCTACCGCGCGGCCTGGTCCCTTCGACTCTGCCTTGAACAACGTGGCGTTCGATGGAGATGTCCCTCCCGCCTAGAGAGGCGTCTGAGGAACTTGAGGATGCGAGTTTGTACTTGAGTTGGCGCTGTTTGATGGCTAATTCTTCGAGTATGGATGCATTTGTGCGGAACTCGGTCCATGATTGCAGATGACAGTACCGTACACTTTTCAAAGGTATTGTACCTTCGAAAAGTAGACACATACGAAAGTGACATTAAGAATTCTTTGAAATCGATAATAAAATGGTTAGACGACAATAATTTAAGAATTAATATACGAAAAACAAAGGTAATGATAAATAAAGTAGGTTAAACATAACACTTTTACACGTCATTATTTTTGGGTAATTTTAAACTAGACGAGGCCGGTGTTTCCTAGCTGTCTACCCTGAGAAGAAACACCGAAACAAACTCAGAGGTCAAAGTCTCTTTTAAAGTCCATACAATCGTACTGGTCAAACATATGAGAAGTATGAGAACCATGTAAGTGAAGTGGTCTTTTGAGGAAAGTACCACACAGATTTGAGTGGACCTGTCCTGACAGTGCAAGCATTTGTCACTTATCGTGTAGCTCAAACTTAAAACTTTAAGGAGCTCAACGACTTCACGAACAATACCAAAGTAGGGACATTTGGGTAGGCCGCATAAAGAACTCAAACTGCCAGACTAACATGAAATGAATTGAATGTTTTCTGTTTTATTGTATGTTATTGTTTTTTATATCGTGTCTCTTTGTAGTAGTGTATAAATAATCTGTGGCGTGTTTTTGTCAATGTTGTGTTTGCCCGTAATTGGCATATATATTAGAATATTAAGACTCAATGTATCTATGTCCATATAAGTGCTGTGGGTGAACCTTATAAATAAATAAATAATAAATAAATTGAACCCCTAATAATGCATTTCAATCAACGCATGCCAGATAAGAGCAATCTGCATGTCCAGTATAATAATGACACAGTGAACGATGTATTTAGTACTTAATTTCTGGGGCTAGAAATAGACAATAAACTTAGCTGGAAACAACACACTTTGCAAAAAACTAAGCACATCCGCTTTACATACTTAAAACTTTAAGGAGCTCAACGACATGAAAAACAATACCAAAGAGGTATGCGGTACAGAGAGTAAAGTCCCGCACACCTCCTCTGAAAATGGGAGGATTCTCCAACCAGACGGTTGTTGTGTCTGGTGGGCAACTGCCCGATATTTGATATTCGGACTGTTGTATATGTTCAAATCGCACGGAGAACTTTGCTTGCGCGAAGCAGGATTTCGTTGTTAGTTCGTCGTAGATGGCGCTGCGGTTCTTTTTGTTGCCGTACAAATTTTGCTTCGTTAGTTTTTCTTGTGGCGTTGATGCCGCTACATACACCTATATCATAAAAGCTAGGATGTAAAAAATCTTTTGTAAAAAATCATGTTCCTAATCCCAGTTTCGTTTCTTGGTTTTACATGACGATGTTTTGCTTGGTTTGACATGTGGCGGAATTGATGCCGCTACATCTTAAACGAGCGGCACCAAAGAGTATGACATACAGGAGAACACATCAGCTGCCGTATTTTAAAGTATAAGTATTCAATCTTTTTAGATATCTTGAAATCAGAGTTCGTTGGCTCTTCAGTCAATATTTTCCCAGAATGACACAATATTATGTTGTATCAAGTTGAAAACAGCACCTTCACAGGGATCCCGCCGTTTTGCCGAAAAGATTTTGACAAAATTTCATTACCCAAACAAATTTTAGCAACCTTTTTTATACCATTGCAATATTTCGAATGATTTTAATATAATTTTATTTGGTCAAATTTTTACTTGGCAAAATATTACCAAGTATAATGTCATTATGGCATTAATTGGTCTTTAATCAAATGATTTATTTCAACAAACAATCTTCAGACAATAAACGTTTGGTAAAATGATTTGTTAAGACAAAAAATAGAGTAGGTTAATTATTAAAAAAATGGTTAGGTTAGGTTAGGTTAAAACTGTGACCTCCTACGCACGAGCCGAGCGAGCGAAGCGAGCGGTGCCCCGGCAGCGGCCAGCGAGTGGCAGCTGTTTAAGGTGTACTGCCAGACAATATATGTACACCTGCAGCCTGTGGGTCCGCTATACGCAGAAGGCTTTCAATGCCCTGCGGGTCCTCTACAATAATGGGTTTAGGATGCTGATGGGGTTGCCGCGATACTGTAGTGCGTCAGGGATGTTTGCGGAGGCCAACACCGACTGCTTTAGGGCTATTGTGGGCAAAAGAGTGGCCTCCCTGATGTGTTGTGTGCGGGGCAGCCCCAATGGACTTTTAAACCCTATACCAGAAAAGGTGGAGTGCCCTATTGTGCGGCACTGGAATAGGGTGCATGGTTCTGATGCTGTCATATTAATTAATGTAAGGTAAGTTAATGAGTAGTTTTTAGGTACTGACATAGTTTTTAAGTCTTACTAATAATTTTATATGGAATTTAGTTCTGAAGTAAATTATTATTATTCCATTTATTTATTTTACATATTAGTAAAATTTTTAAATATTTCTGTATAATTAAGAAAAAAAAAACATTTAAAAATATAAAAAATAGTAGCCCACCGGTATTGGGAACAGGGTCCAAGCTACCGGTGGTCAGGGCCCCTGAGAACCTTCTAACTATGCGCGCCGTGTCCAGGAGTACTGCTTTCTGGATCAAGCCCTTGATCCAGCTGCCCAACGAGAGCCTCTTTAGATGTTGGTCGAGGCTCTTGGCAATGATGCCATTGGCCGTCACGATTATCGGCACAATGACTGCTGTGTTCACTGCTGTTATTATTATTATTATAACATGCATGAGGGATCAAACTCGCTGTCAATGGGAAAAATGCCCAGAACGCTGGCAGCATTGCAACATTGAACGGCAATGCTAAATCATTAGAAAAAAAAACGCGAATCAAAATTTTGTAACTATGGTACTCAAACTGAATTATACAACGTTAGCAATGGGATCAACTGTGATTTAATATTTAATTTGCAGGACAACGCAATATTTCATACAAACCTCATCGACTTTATTTCTAACTAATTTTACTAACACAACAAAAAACATGACGTAAATCGGTCGAGCCGTTTCGAAGTCATTTTTCATATAAGCAGCATTTGAATTTTAAAAATTATCATCTGCCTAGCTTTTTACCAAACTATACCGGGGTCAGCATCCAGTAACACTGGATTCAGCTGAATACCAGTATTTTATGTGTAGCGTCTGCCTATCTGACCATCACAACCCAGTAACTGGACTACACGGTAGTCCGTGCAGTCCAGTTACTGGGCGTGACCACTTTCAAGAAGTACTAACGTCTTGCCGAAAGTGGTCACTCAAATGAAATATATTTGTCCACTCAATTCTGAAATATTCTTCCAATCGAGAACGATGTCCATTCGAGTCCACACGTGTTCCTGTAGTTTTTGATATACTTCAACAACATCCAGGCTGTCTACATTTGGAATATTTAATTCTTCAGTCTCAAATAACATGCTAAACTTCGATATATCAATTTTTTTTACAACTCTATGTATATACACTATCGGCATAAAAAAATCCATTTTAACAGCGACTATGAGCATATTAGTTTCTTTCACAATTTTGATAAAATCCATCAGATTGTTCTCGTCCACGTTATCTCTAATTATGAAACTGAACAAGATATCAAAAAAACAAAACAGTTCATGACGGATCGCTTCACATAGATCTGATTGGATAGGATTCTTATTTTTTTTGTTTTTATCCTGTTGCAATAGCAGATCAAATATTAACTTATGGTTGTTTTTTAAAGATCTTTGCAATTCTTTGTCCAAAAATATTTTATCGTTCAATATTGTCAAAACATTTTTATTACAGTTGAAAAACATCTCGTTCAATATAAAATCCCAAAGAAAGTTTTGATCGTCTTTTCTCTTTAGTAAATCACAAATATATTCGACGGCAAAGTATTCCTTGAGCGTCGAGTGCACAAAAATTGGGACATCGTCCACTACATTACAAATAATGCCAGTTCTCTCTTCTCCCTCTTTCACTTCGTTCATAATTTCCTTGAACTGCTTCAAGTCATCTTCATCAAATAGGCATTTGTCATAAACGGCGTAAGCCGCTAGTTTCTTATGCTTATCCATAAAATCTGCATAATCTCGCTTGTAAGCTAATATATTATCTGGTTTGGTCATGTCATTTTGGGTTTTATCTTGATAGCGTATTTGTTTCAATTTAGTTTCCAGATAATAATTATACATATCATAGTGTTCATTGATCCAATTCCATTTGTTAGGTTCTAAGTTAATTTCTTTTATTTTATGATAAAAATAATTACCAATAATATTCAGATGTAGTGGGCTTGCCACAAATTGGTCCACGAACATTTGACGCTCAAAATATCTGTTAAAAAGTTTATTAAGAAGTTTCTTCACGGGAGATGGTGCTGATGGAAGATTTTTTGTTTTCAAATACCTTATAAAGCTCAAAGAAACTACAATAAGTGGCACATCTTTTCTTGATTGTATTTTTAAAAACTTGTCCGGGTGAAGATCAAATTTCTTAAATATTCCCAACATGTGACGTTCATTCTCCCAAAAAAAGAGAAGGAATTCTTTAATATTTTTGAAATGATCATCAGTGAGGTCCTCTAATATCTTCTGTTCATCCCAAAGTGTAGTCAAATAAACATGCTGCTCACGCCATTCCAAGTGTTCTATTTCGAATAATGTATCGAATAGCAATTCTAGAATTGTATTCATTTTGTTATACGATCTGCTAGTAATCCAAATTTTATGATTGCGAGAAAAAATCTTCACTGCATTTATTAATGCCAACACTTCATTCGCGTAGGTCGGGCAGATTTCATCGAAGCCATCGAATAAGATGGTTAGTGTTTCATTACTGTTATAAAAACTTAAGAACATTTTCAACTCGAATAAAGCCCACTCATCACCTGTACATTCCTTTAGGTTTACTTTTCCGTTAATTCTTCTAGTGTCATATTGGTATGGTTTAACGTTTTGCTACTTTCCTCGCTTAGTGCCGCTTGACACAAGAATTTAAAATACTGCAAAGCGTCGATGTCTATTTTCTTATCTTTCCACTTGCTGAATTGCGTTGTGTGCTCCAATAAATTAACTCTCACGATCCATCCCATTTTTGACCAAATTTCTTTTGTGTTAAGAGTCAGATGTGTAAGTAGAGTTGACTTTCCTATTCCCGGGTCCCCGATGATAAGAACATTTTTTTCACGTGCATCTAGTAAGTCGTGAAACGTTCGCAGGTACTTGCGGTCACCTGGTGACCTTTCCTCAAATCCTCGTTTTTCCTTTCGGCTCCTCTCCGTCTTTTCTTTTTCTGCTTTAAATTTGTCTCTGGAATATTGTCTTACACTCCTTTGAATGTAAAAATTCGGTTTATAATTTGAATTTATGACTGGTTTTCCTATAACATTTTGATTGCTATGCATCATTTTATCTAACACGTCTCCTGTGACATAGCTTATTGAATTGTGTAACAAAATTTGACCCAAATGCACTTCGTAACCTTGAAACATAACTTTAGTGTTCTCCAATATACTTTGCTGCGACTCTTCGGTCAAGTCAATTAACCTATTTTTTTCATCCTTTAGTACGTTACCAGTCGGTGAGAATATTTCTTTCGCATTTTCTACGGACTTCTGGTCAGTTACGATGATCATTCTTTTGTCTTTCATAGAGCTTACAATATTGACCAATTTGCTGTTAGAGCTTGTGGCAATCAGAGAACTATCGAAGACAACAATAACTGTTTTCACTTCCCTCGAATTCGTAAGTTCTGTCCGTAGCGCTTTATCGTCTCTTGCTGATAAATTAACAATGTATTCAAAATCTAACACTACAGTATCCCTATCATTTGCTCTGTTCTCTGTGACAATAACAGTTCGTGAAACCAGCCCATTTAACTTAATGGAACTTACAGCTTCTTCGCTGAAGGTGTAATTTTTATTCTTAATTCTTTGAATCATATTTATGACGCTGAACAACGGCTGACTTGTACTAAGTATTACAGCATTTTTGTATAAAGTCCCTTCTTTTTCAAGATACGTTCCCATTCCCACATTAGAGTAAATGCTCCATTTTTGTATCGCGTCATGAAACTTAAGAAATATGGCGTCGGAAATAACTTTTAAGTGTTTCACTTCGTCATCTTGACCATTATTTATTTCATATATTAAAGTCTCCTCTACCTCTTTCTCATTACATTGGGATGTATAAAATATGAGTGTACTCAAAAAGTCACTCACAACTGTTTTGGTATAGTCGTCGGTGGCGAATGACGATTTTGGAAAAACTTGTCTTTTAACGTCGAATTTATATTCATTCAAATTATCGATTTTTTCTTTCAATTTACAATACAATCTTTTGGCAAGTTTTCCTAGTGATTCATAGTCATCACTGAACTTCAGCAGTTTTGTGGTTTCATCAAAAACTAATAAATTACCAACTGCAGATGCTATGCCACCACTGATCTTCAGAAATCCTTCTCCCATAGAATGGTCAATGGTGACAATATTACTGGGTTTTGATTTTTCTATAAAACTCATTATTTTAGACGTTAAATCGTTCAATTTTCTTTCGACCTTTACATCGTCACCTCTCATTGTTAGGTCTAAATTGCCAAACGAAGCCGGCACTTTAAATGTTCTACTTCCAGGCTGATCAGCTGTGGACTGCGATTGATTGGGTTCATTGACACACTCTTTTACTGCCATTTCAACTGTTCTTTGTATATTTTCTTGCGATTCATTAATTTTGTCCAGAAACAGTTTGTAATGGTCGGGTGTATTTTCATCAAGGAACACAAACTTTCCGTTTTTGTAAATAAAATGAATTCCAACTTCTTTGTACAGTGTTTCAGGATCAGTGAATTTAGTTAAAATCATGAGTGAATTCAATAAATTGCCATACCGTGCAGGATTATCACGATTACGTCTTATCAAAATCTCAGTGCACAGTTCGTCTTTAAATTGTCGCAGGAATTCTTCTTCGATTTTAAAGAAATCTTCTCTGAAACTTGCGTTACGATGTCCTTCGGGTTGTATCTCGGAGACGTTGAATACTTTTCTTGCTAAAATGGCATGGTACCGTATCACGAGTTCATCCTTCATCAACATTTGGTACACATTCAACTCTCCGTAAATGCACTTCGCCATCTGTCGAGCTAGCGCCTTCAATTGTTCTTCTAAAACTATTTCACACAGAAGCTTCTCATGTTCTCCGTCGTGCGATGGCTGTGTGCCAGGAGCACCTGTTCTTATTAGACCATTTAAACGATCTGCTAAACTACCTTCGAAAAGTTTTGATTTTCTGTCACCTTTTGCGGTTGTATATATAACGAAAAGGCATTCAGTTTCATCAAGTGCTCCGTTGAAGAGGACGTCTTTGTTATCAGGTTTAAATTTGTTTTTGATTACCGAACAACTGTTGAAGTATTCCGCCCAATCGCTTTTATTAAGTGTGAAAACTGAATTGTTGTTCTCCCTGTGTTTTGCTTGTATGAAAACCGCAATGGGCTTTTCGGTGTCCTTAAATGTAGCTCTCAAACAAATGTCGTCAATCGAACCAACTTTGTCCACGTTTGTGGCTAAATAGATGTCTTCTATGTTTTTATCGTGAATGGCTCTAAAGTAAATTAAACTTAGAAGTTTTGTCTCGTACCATTGTCCTCGTATTCCTGATGTGCCGAGTCGCCTCGGGTACAGTTTAGAGGCAGTTTCTGTAGAGCTTTCCATCTTGTTGCAGAAGGCAGTCAATGCTACATCACTCACAGACGCAGGAGTACTCAGTTAGGAGTAGCAGGGACCAGGGACCCTCGAAGACTGACAGCCACGTGGCTGCTAGGATAGATATCTGTAAATAAAAACGTATTATTTTAAAATTAAAACCATTGTGTACGGTGCAGCTGCACATTTCATAATTGCACTCTCATCAAAATTTAATTGTAGTAAATTTACACTCATTTTACATCAAGTCAGTTCACATTGGGACCGCGTCATAGCTACACCTCAAGTATCGTTAGTTAAGGTCGTGAACTCAATACAAGTATCAAGTGAAATACATAGTTTTACTAAATATCATTCAGCATCCCTTTCAATCAGTAAAACATTGCTCAAAAGATGTTGCCTTGCTCGCACCTCATAGTTGTAAATCATAAAAATAAATATTAGTCTTGTCTAAAACACCTGCCATGATCAAGTGATCATGATCGCGCAGGAAAAGGGTTGAAATTGTCACTTAGACAAATTAACCTTAGACTCCAGAAGCAGTACGATGGGATTGCCATCGTCATAATAAAGATAAAAAAAACCTTAGGCTTCAGACATTTTGACAGTGGTAGCCGTAGCGTGGCGAAGGCGATTGTCAAAACGTCAAAAATGTATTGACAAACGCTGTTCAAATGTCACGGGATCAATCCCGTTACATATTACATAAGTGGGTCACACAGAAAGTTTTTAGAAAATAAAAAATGGAATGATGTAGTTCAGCCTTTAACACACTCCTTTACAAAAAAAACGAGCACCAAAAGAATTTAACGTTCCAGGGCCGATATCAGTTAATTTAATTGAATTTAATTGTTTGACGCCTGTATCGTTATAATCTTTTAAATGAATATGCGTGACGTGAATTCTGGCAAATATTAAATTTCGATGAATTCAATAAAATAGATGTCTCTCAATATGTCCAAACAATATGTAGTAGTCAGAAATGTTGCGATATTTGTTCGAAAGAGTCACCGCGGCCATATAATCAAGAATGAATGACAGCTCACTCCGAAAAAAAAATAACTAAAAATTAAAGGGGGCTCACATACCTACAAAAACGTGTTTTTTCGGTTTATGATATGGAACCCTTCGCATGCAAGTGCAATTTGTGGGTGCGTTTCATAACGTTTAAACTCATTTGGTCTAATTTCATTTAATTATCGTTTCATAAGATATAACCAACGTGAGATAATACCAAATAAAACTCCACCAAAGGGCCGTTAACATCGCATGGGAAAAGTGACGCCAAAGAGAGCCCAAAATAAAACATCTGTTGATATAATTTCTTTACATATAACATTTATTTCTTATAAAACTTATTTAGTATAACGTTGTTTGATATAACGTTTATGAAATCGAAAATCATTTGGTCTAACGTTTAATATATATAAAAACGTCATTATGGTTAACACCCCGACTCGGATAGGTTAGGTAAGAAGCCTAAGGCGTAAGCGAAGTGAAGCGGAGCTCCCGCCTTAGCCTTCGTGGTTTTTTTTTTTAAACCACCCAGACACTCCGTCGAGCTATCTTAGCGCAGCTGTTTTAAGAGGTATGTCAAACAATTTTATATTAAATGTATGTTATACTTATAAAAATTAGTTATTTTAAAATTATATCAATCGTTTATAATATTAACTAATCGTCATATTAAATAAAATTATAGCTTCCGTTGTTTTATGTTGCAAATATTAGAGATGTTGTTGTTATATAATCTATTACTTACCCCCAACTTGCATTTGACCAGTTTTTGGCTTGGCCGCTGTCGATAAAAAAAGGCACAAAAAGAATGTGATTTATGTATTTTAATTTTCAAGTGTTACTTACCGTTCATTGTTTCGAAAATAGAATCGGAAACAAATTTAAGAATGATGTAATTTTACACCTGAACTCTACTTTTAGAAAAAGTAACTATAATAAGCACCAATTACTTTATAATATCAAGGAAATGACAGATAAAGTACAATATAATATAAATCCATTCAGTAATACTCTGAAGTGGTGTAAATGAGTCTATTTTCGTTCGTATTTACATTAGAGAGGCTAGATAACAATAATACTTACGCTGACTTACACGCTCCGGACGCGCGCGTCATAAATGACCTTGGTATGGAGATACACCTAGTTGTAAAACACTTTTTAACACTGGCAACATTTTATTCAAAGTCAAAGCCAATTAATTTATTTTATGTAAAGTCAACAAAGCTATTTGGTACCTATAGCAAAAATATTATGTTTTCTAATGCACTGGCAATATTTATTTCTAATGTGTGTATTATAACTTTTTAAGCTTATGAAATACTTACGAGTGTGGTGTACAATAATTGTCTACTCAGCACACTCACAACATTGTTTACAACTTAATAGTTGCAAGTTAGCTGCCTACCTACCTACCAAATAGCTTTGTTGACTGTACACCATTGAAAGGCCCTTTTGAAAGTAAATATTAACAGTAAAAAGCAGCCATACGCAAAGGTAGATCCTTGTGAACGGACAAGAAACTCCATAGTACCCAATACTGTCAAATATGTCTCTTTTCAATATTTTGTATATATTATATATTTTTTAATATTTTAACTTTAAAACTTCCTTGCCGGTTCGGCTTTGCAATTTAAGGATCTAGCAACACTAGTCAAGTATTACAAGTTCTTGAAAGGTTATTCCCCGTTCTTTTCGCGCAGAATAGCCCATGACATAACCGCCCGCGCCCCCATAGAGCTGTCCCTGACTATTTTTAAAAACATTTTTTCTAGTCACAGCTTGCCAATGTTAAAAAATATATATTTCAGAAAAATAATGACTATTTAAAAAATAAAGTAGGTATTACAGACAAAATAAAATAAGTGAGTTGGATTAATTTAAATTTAAAGCAATTAAATTATTGAAAAAACTTCTAAGCAAAAACGTCTACTTAAAACAATCACATTATCGCCATTATTGTTTAAGTACTTATTTAATTAAATAATATTTAATATGAGTTATACCCATCAAAGTAAAAGTATAAAAACATGTCATTTATTTGTAGGTAGGTACAAAAATAGTGTTTTATGGGTTAACAAATATGATTCTATTTGGTGCGTCAGTTAGATTATCAAAAAATATTGCATACGGAACTAGGTATTTTTTATTTGATTAAATCAATAAAATTTACGAAGATAAAACGCATCAAAGATCAGAGTGGGGGCTTGCAACGTCACTTTTCAGTAAAAAGTGCACTGGTAAGTGACGTCACACGAGTTTTCAACGCACTTCGTCTTCTTTAATTCTTTATTGTACACCATAACAGCTTATATTAATTCACAGTGATTTAAATAGTTCATGTACAAAGGCGAGCTTAACTCAAAAAAGAAAAAATACGTCCAAGATTTTTTAAGTCAAATAGCCTATTGCAAAATGGTTACCTTCACCAAAAATTTAGTCGATAAATTTACAATCGATCGATTCTAGATTCAATCCCGATTAATCGACTTGTTTGCTAAATGATATCATTTCAACATCACTACTGTTGTTATCGTTAGTTTCAACGCCGCACGTACACAGACTACAATATTATATAGTATAGGATACGCACGTAGGCCAACACTACTCAAGATAATAATTATTGTGAAAATGTTATTGTTCTAAATATTACTTGGTATGTACTTGTATCCTATTAATATAATATTAATAATCATTGAGTCTTCAACTTAACAAAAACATTAAAGTTATTTTTGGACTTTATGTGAAAACTTGTATGTAGTAACATTGGCCTTCATTTTATTAGAATACTACAACTTATGGCTCTATTTGGCTCCTGGCCACGGCCACGCCCGCGTGACTAGACTTTCATGGGTTTATTTTTTTTTACACGGAACCCTAATCCCTTTTCTAAAATTAGTTACTGATTATAATATAAGCTGTCTGCCAGTGAAAGTACCGTGAAAATCGATCCAGCCGTTCCGGAGATTAGACGGAACAAACTGACATACTGACAAAAATTTTAAAAATTGTGATTTTTACAGGTATCGTATGCCGTACAGCTCTTTAATTAATGCATATGAAAGTATAAATATCTATCTATAGGTACTAATATAATAAAGATGAAGAATTGGTTTGTTTTAGGTACCAGTCGGATTTGAAAAAATATTTTTGAATAGGATACCCACTTTCATGAGAAATGTTATATGCATTCCTACGGGAACGGAAAAAACGGGATATAATAATAATCTAATATATAAAATTCTCGTGTCACGGTGTACGTTATTGAACTCCTCTGAAACGGCTCGACCAATTTTCGTGAATCTTAGCGTGCATATCGGCTAGGGTGGAGAATCGGACAACATCTATTTTTCATCCTCCTAAATGTTAAGGGTGGTCCACCCCTAACATTATTTTTTTATTTTTTTGGACAAATTCTTTTTTTTTATTTTTTTATAACGTGACATTTAAAATACCTACACACAATCCTAAATTTTCACTTTTCCATCACCAACCCCTATTTTTTAATAGCGATGTTAGGGCTTTAATTATTTTCTATTTTCGACGGTCGATAATTGATCATTTACCACTCGATCAGTTAGTTATTCTTGACTATTTGTTTAGTAGAACGCGCTAATCCTAGGAAGTCTATTTATTGAGGAAGGCTATAGGCTATATAACATCACACTACGACCAATAAAAGCCGAGCATTCATGAATGTGACGCAAACGAAGTTGTGTGGGTCAGCAAGTAATATTTAAAAAAATGTTTTACAGACATAAAGGTGTTACATTTTCAATTGAAGCCCTGACTCCTGAGCTAGGTCGTACCTGTGTTGCAGGAGTCAGTATCTTCACCCGTTTGTGAACCATTAACAATAAAATTATAAAATAAAATTAAAATGAGCAATTTAAGCAAACTTGTTCTTGCGTGGAATGGTGTGTGTGCGAGTGTTGTTTGTATGTGTGAGTATGTTGTTTATTTGTGCGTTTGCCGAGTGACCGTGCTTGATGGTTATGTCACCGGATAATTGCAAACTACGTAAGATTACAAAATATCTTGAGAGATTGTAAACGCTCGACAAATTGTCAAATGAACATTTTTGTTCTACAATTATACGAATAAAAATCTTCTTTCTATCATTTATCTCCGCGAAACATACATAGGTATATACATATATGACATAAACTGGCGACCAATCCACAGTTTATCTGTGTTGGTGTGATAGTTAAATTGGAAACATGGCCCCTCATTGGTCTTTGTTTACTCTAAATAGATCAATGAGAGCTTTGTTTCCAGGTTTAAAATCACACGAAAACGGATAAATTGTAGGCTTGTGCTCTGATTGGTCGCCATTTTATGTCAGTCAATATCTTCCATTGTCGGAAAACTGTATTTGCCTACTATCGTTTGTTGTACTTTCCACACTTATTGAGGCCCTTTCATTTTAAACTAAAAGTATGATGTGACGTCACACGAAACATCGCTGATGGCCTTTATACGGGATCGATCCTTGATTATAATATTTAGTGATGATTTTATTTTTTGTCTTGGATATGATATCATAGTCACCGGAAAACTGCAAACGCCGTAAGATTGTATAATATCTCGTGAAATAGTAAACAGTAAAATTATTGAATTTAGGTGGGATATGACAAAACGATTTTTTAATCTTCAAATGACAACCGAGACAACGGCTTAACGTGCTTTCTGAGGCACGGGGGAGTCTTGGTATGTTAAGATGGTCACCCATTCATAGACCGACCTCGGAAAGCGTTGCTTAACCTTGAAGATCAACCCTTGCGGCTATTATTATTTAGCCACAATTTACGGATCATTGACATCCAGCTAATGCGTCTAGCAACGGCGCCGTTCAATGAAAAGGCTAGGCCGCTAATTAAACGGCTTATTAAGTCAGCTGGCTGCGATATATAGAGGTATCTAAACAGGGTGAATTTTTAAAGTGCGTAATACAGGGTGTTTTTTTTTTCAAACTCAATTGGCTCATTTACCTACCAACTAAAACACTAGGAAGTGGTGACGGGCGCCCGTTTTGGGGGACTGTCTTTATTTAGAACTTTGACGTTCAGAAAGTGCTGGCACTCAGCCTAATTTGGAAGGAATTCCTGGCTAGGAATAAGTATAATATTTTAGAAAATCTTAAAATGCAGTTTTGGTTTTCATCAAAATCGGGCTCGAGACTCCTTCCATTGTGTTTCGCTAATCCTCATACTTAGTTTCGGATTTGGCCATCCACGTACATTGAAAAAATTGGTTGTCTGTTAAGTCGGTTTACGGACGATAGTTTAACGTGACAACGTCATAACAAAACATGGATGTAATGATCGTAACGTTACAATGAGCGTAACGTTACAATGAGTCTTCCTTTTTCGTACGTGCAGCCGGCGTTCATCGATTTATTAGACATTATCCCGTCAAAATGTGAATAACAATAACTTTATTTTTTTTAAGTGTGGGAAATGATCAAATGACTTCTCCCGCTCTGGCTGGGCGTGTCAGACTCTTACTGACTTAAACCTATCCGTGTTCTTCTAAAGCCCTTTGCGTTCCAAGGCCGCGGTGACTCTTTCGAACAAATTCCGCAATCCTGGATTGAAATCGGGAAGTACCTAGATACTTAACTTGGTAATAGTAGGGTACTTTACTTTCGGTCCGGACCCTCCCCCCCCCAGCATACGACGAACATAGGTATATTATATTATTCAGACTTATCGGGACGCCAAATATCCCGATGTTGCTGTACTTTGATCGATATTTTAACGAGAAAAATGAAAACGGCTATTCCTTCTTATTATAGTCCCTCTATAAAAATAGTTTTGGTCAACAATAACTTACAATGTTCTTTTTTCTCCTTCCAGTGGCATATGAAAATACGTCCGCCTCCTCATCTACACCTTCACTGCTAGACATAGTCCTTTCAATCGCACGGCATTTATCGTGATCCTCGGCTACTCTCATCCACCAGCAACCAGCCACCCTGCCGTCGCTCCACTTAGCCTGAGGGATCCCACCATACGCTTGCCGAAAGGCGGTATCGACTTGAGAATTCAAGCGACGTTAATTTTTAGGTATATTTTTCATATTCATCATGTTCTCACTACTGGTTTAACTACTTCTCTGAGGGAGTGTGAGTGTGAGAGAGTGTGTGTGTGTGTGTGTTTGAGAGAGAGAGAGTGTGTGTGTGAGAGAGAGTGTGTGTGTGTGAGCGTGTGTGTGAGAGAAAGTGTGTATGTGAGAGTGTGTGTGTGTGAGAGTGTGTGTGTGAGAGTGTGTGTGTGTGAGAGTGTGTGTGCGTGAGAGTGTGTGTGTGAGAGTGTGTGTGTGTGAGAGTGTGTGTGCGTGAGAGTGTGTGTGTGTGAGAGTGTGTGTGTGTGAGAGAGAGAGTGTGTGTGAGAGAGAGTGTGTGTGTGTGTGTGAGAGATTGTGTGTGTGGGTGTGTGAGAGTGTGTGTGTGTGTGAGAGTGTGTGTGCGAGGGTGTGTGTGTGTGTTTGTTGATGTCGTGTTGTGTATGTGTCGAATAAATGTTTCATAGTGACTCGAAACAAAAATGGCGCTGCCATACTGTGCATCGGTGCCACGATGTGTTTCTTAGACACAGAGGGTGTCACAATTTGTGGTCTGTTATAATTGGATTAGAACATCCGATTTGTACTGTGAAAAACCTTTGATATTGATTGAGGTTACGGGCGGTTGCGGGCTTGGACGCTGGTCGTGGGTGTTCTTGTTGTTTGATCCTAAGGAAAGCCATTCAACCAAATGGTTCTTCCCAGCATCATGACTATGATGCTGGGAAGAACCATTTGGGTTAAGGTTTACTATCGTGGTGAAAGGATTAGTCAGCTAGAATGCGTGCAGTAAGCTACAGTAAGGGTAGGCCAGACCATACATAATGCCCAAAAAAAAACTCACCACATTATTCAGGGTTGAAATCACGATACTGACGATGCGAATTTTCGTCTTATATTTGCAATTTAGTTTGTTATTCTAAAAACTAACTTAATTGCAAATGACAAGGATAAGGAAAACGTTTATGTGTCAGGTTTACTAAATCAAATAATACATAAAGAATTATTTACACAGGGACACAGACATAGAAATATAAAAAAACAGGACACAGATATCAAATTATACCTATTCAATTATTAGGAACATAAAGGGGAGTCGTCGTTTAATTTAAATTTTGAACAAAACGTTTTCATTTCAAAATCATTTGTTGAATAGTAACACGTATGCTATAGGAACTTAAATAAAATTCTTTTTAAATGTCATAAGGTTAAGATTTTTGAAATTATTAGGTATTGGTACCTACCTAATTTATTATAAACACGAATTGCCAGTAAACATTATTGGAAAATAGTTTAATTATTGTTGTTGTTTAATTGTTTTTGTTGGTCGAGTGGTTAGTGACCCTGACTGCTAGACCGGAGCTCGTGGGTTCGATTCCCACCCAGGACAAATCTTTGTGTGATGAGCATGATCATTTGTTCTGTGTCTGGGTGTAATTTGTCTATAATATGTATGTATTTAGAAATATATAAGTATGTTTATCAGTTGTCTGGTTGCCATAGCACAGGCTCTGCCTAGTTTGGGATCGGATGACCGTGTGTGAGTTGTCCTAAGATATTATTATTATTCTTTGTTGGGGTACAAGTATCTAATCTGTATATATCTCGCCTATTTCTTATCACAACATCAATATTTGCTTGAAATAAAGCTTTGTATTATGTACAAAGATACAGAGTTCGAGTACCTATGTATAAAGATGGCAGTGGTAATATTTTTAGTTTTATGAAGAGTGGGACACAGCTTTCTAATGGTTAGGCTTTAGTTATTGATCTAATATATTTTTCTCGGGCTCGGAATGCTTTTATTATTTCAACTGAATTGCCACATATTATAATGACGTAGCGGAGAATCGATCCTACGTAGCCTGGTAGCCATGATACCTAAGCACTAAGCGCTGCATTGATACCTACCAACAACGCGAGTTATTCTGTATTAAACAAATACAAATATTTGCAGTTTAGAGCATAATTTTTCTATGTGTGCAACCCCAAACTCAAACTCAAAGCTTTTATTTCAATTAAACCATTACAGGCACTTTTGAATAGTCAAGGTCGGTCTGTCCAAAGAGATGAAGCTAATTACACGTTCCAAAGCGTAGATCTCTATGGAGAAGAACGTGCAAGAAACTCCACGAACACTCTTTTGATTCAATGTTTTTTACAATGATATGGTTACATCATTCGTGTGAAAATTATACAAACATACATACATATGTGAGAACGATGTAGAAAGACATGCACGAAAACGTCCGAAATAATAAAAAAAGCAACAATTCAAGGAACAAATAAGTGCTTTCCAGTTGCAATATTTATCTTGTGTAACCCCCAAAAGTAGGTAGTAGGTACTTTCAACCTCTTCTATAGCGTTATTTGCATATCTTATTTTTAATTGGTGACACTTGCTAGCAAACTTATACAGTTATAATATTGACATGTAAATTGTTGTCTTTTAGCCATTCTATTATTGTTTGCCGTAAACAATTTTTTTTTTTATGTTTAGCTATATACAGTTTATTAACAATAAAAAAGTTTATATACCTACAATAAAAAATACGAATATAAAACGCATCAAAGAAAAATAATCAAAGAATAATAAGTGACGTCGTGAACCCTAAACGTGAAATAAAAATAATTCATTTTAATTATTATTTACAGATTAACAACTCACAAGGAGAGCCACCGTAACGATTCAAGTAGTCAAGGAAGTCGCTTGCTGTGAAAATGTCTAACTCTGCCAAACCATCAACTAGTCAAGTAAACAAGCAAGAGAAAACAGGAGAGAAGAAAGTAAAAAGGCAAATTCATACGTATTCAAAGCGTGCTGGCACATCAGGGATACGAGGCCAACTGTACGAAACCAAACTACTTGGCCTAATATATTTCAAAGCACTATACGATGAAGACATTGAAGAATTCTACTTAGCAACAAATGTGGACGAAATTGGCATGTTTGATGACATTTGTCTTAAAGCCAAATTAAAAGGGTTTGAGAAACCAGTAAACGTATTCATACAAGCCAAACATCGAGAGAACGATAGACTTCTAACGCTTACTAATAAAAAAGATTTAGCTAATTGTTTTGACAGTTATTTAAGAATCAAACGCAGATTTCAACCGGGAAACGATGATGTACTGTTTAAAGGTACGTTTTGCGATACAGATTGCGTTTTTGTTATGTACACAACTGCTAAAGATGACGGCAGTGGTAAGCCATGTGAAGGTAGTTTGGTCTCGTATTTAAACAGTCTTATTAATACGGGGAATCTTGGCTCGCAACCATCGTACACAGATGAAGACATGAACCTTTTATGTGAACAGGTTTTGGAAGAACAACTCGTAACGCTGGCGCAAAAGCTAGCGAGATTACTGGATGCTGCTAAAAGTAACAAACTAAATAATAATAATCCAATAATGAACGATGAACTCGTTTTACGATTCCATTTTATATTAGCACAAGAAGTTTTCGATATTTCCGAAATTTTTCCCGAAGGACATCGAATCGCTAGCTTTAGAGAAAACTTTTTTTCTGAATCACAAAAAAATATTCAGATATTCAAAGACGCATTCTGCTCAGAGATTCTCGAGAGACGGAAGATCGATGTGACGAAAAAAGCACAAGGCTTATTGGCACGTTTCCTATCTCAATCTGATGATATTAAAAATCTATGTGAATTGATAAGAGGAAGCGTTATTATATTTAAGCATGGCAAACTTGAGTTCCGTGATAAAATGGTGCCCCATCATTATAAAGAGCAATTGGAAGAAGTCAACCACAATAACAAGGAATTAAAGGACGAAGCTGTAGAACTGGTTGTTAGGGAATGTTTGAATCATTCTCTAGAATTTAAAGTGCCAGCTACATTTGGCAACAAAGATATAGCAATCAGAGGTGATGAAGCGAAAATCGGCAAAAGATTGGATCATTTAAGTAAGAAACTTTTAGATTTGATAGAAAACACAGAAGGAGACACAATTACTGTAGATGAGTCTCTAGACGATGGTTTTCTACGTATCAACGGTGGTATAGCTTCTGCTGTTGGTAATCTGATCGTTTTTGATGACACCTCTAAATTGTATATGTTTTGCGAGAACTCTGAATCACTGGGGAGTGTAGCCAAAAGGTTTTATAAATTATTGAAGAGTAAGATTCCAAATTTGCACGACTATAAATTTGATATGAGAGCCAAAGTGTTCCCAAAATTTTCATTGGACAAAACCGATCAGGATGAACTTATAGTGAAAGATTTCTTCAGCAAACTCGTGTTTTATACAAGTCAAGGTGACGAGAATGTCATCGAGAAGAAAATTATAGACGAAATAGAGAAACATCAAGCTAAACAAGAAAAATTGAACAATCCGAAAAAGAAATCGGAAGCAATATTTCTTAGATACCACGATGAAATACAGAAATGGTGGATGATACCCAAAGAGGGAGAGTGTCTTACGAGGGAAAGCGACTTATATGTCAAAGCTGTGGATAGTACAAGTGTTGTCAATATGATGCCTAAAATTGTGTTCAGTCAGAGAGTGATTACCGTTGAGAACGGTCGCATCGTCGAGTCGTACGACCCGACCGAACGAGAAAGGGCTAAAGAATCGGATTAACTTAATTAATGATGATTTTTTAATGACATCTAAATTTTGTGAAATTAACAATTGCTCGATGGGTCATGATGAAATATAAACGTTAGTGAAGTAGCTTGTGTACTAATATATTAGTGAAAATCTATTTAAAATAAGCTTTATGTACTTAAAAAAAAACTCATATTACATATGAGTTTTTTTTATTTTTTATTTAATATATCACTAATGAGCACAAACACATGATGCCAACTCGTTTGGTTGAGCAGTTGCTATGGCGTCTTCCGGCTCCATCACCAGACCAGGCTCCGTAGTACCTATCATTATTTTTTTGTGTCACACAAGTTTAACAGGTTAATGCTTAATTGGAGGCAAGGAAGTGCTCGAAAAAATGGATAAGGTGCTAAAATCTAAACATTGAAAGCTAGCACAAATAAAGCTTGTCAAAAATACGTTAGTGACAGGTAGGCTTGATCTGTCACTGCCAGGGTTGCGGAATTCTGCCAGGGTTGCGGAATTCTGCCAGGGTTGCGGAATTTGTTCGAAAGAGTCAACGGCCCTGGAACGCAAAGGGCTTTTGAAGGAACACGGATGGGTTTTAGTCAGTAAGAGTCTGACACGCCCTTCCGCTCCACCCAGAGCGGAAGAAGTCATTTTGATGATTTCCCATCCTTAAAAAAAAAAAAAAAAAGGCTTGATCTGTCAAATGCAAGACCAATGACAGTGGCGACATCTGAAGTGAACAAGTGGTTCTTCTAACACAGTTTGTGCAAATGAAAAACACTAGTAACTAATATTATACTATATACTATAAACTAATATTATGAAGAGGAAAGATTTAGATATTAGTTTGAAAATTTTGCCTAATTAATTCATTATTTGGCGTGCGCTGAGTAACTATTGATGATTTATAAAAATAATGTACCTACCTACTACATGATTAAATGACTCATTTTTACCTATAAAAAAGTCCGTGAGGGTGTAGGCATGTCTAGCTATTATGGTTAAGTCACAATGACCTCTTTTTGTTCACATTATTCAATCAAAACTAAGATGGAATGGAAAAGTGGTGATTTTGGTATCATAATATTAATCATTATCCATTTAAATGGTTTGAAGATTAAGGTTGATTATGTACCTACATGTAAATAACACTTTAAATTTACTAAACTAATAGAAAGTTACGACGGGTACAAAAATGTTCCAAGTAAGAAAATGTCGAGGTTGGAGCGAACTGGGGAGAATCTAAATGCTTGGTACGATGAAGTTGAAACACGGCATTAATGATTAGGTACCTACGATAAAAACAAGTTTGGATTTTTCGAAAATAAACCCCAAAAGGGGCAAAAAGTTTTAAGGGGAGGACATTATTGTTTGTTTTTTTAATTTAACGCAAACTAAAAGTGGGATTATTGAAACAAATATACTTATTTTTTTTTTGCATAATCAACCCTTGACGGGGCGGGAATTGCGCTAATCTCTAGACCACAGAATCAGCAGCAGAAATGGCTGGGTACTTGATGAAAATCGTTGTGCTTAATTAAAAATAAAAACAAACCTTTAAAAGGAGGTCAAGAGGGCGTTGAAGTTTGTGGAGTACAGAATAAATCCGCGCGGATGAAGTCGCGGGCGAAGAGAAACTTATGTCATATTAACAAATATTATTACCTAACTTTAAGGATTTATGTTAACCGAAATAAAAATTAATATGAATTTTTGTAGGGATTGTATTTTATTTTATTTAGTAGTGTGGCGACCAGTGAATTTTGTAACAGAAAACTCAGTGATATTAGCTCCTAAATAACAAAATTAAAGTCCTTCCCCTATCAATTTGACTCCGCTCTGGGTCGAGCGGAAGGGCGTGTCAGATTCTTACTGAATAAAGCCCACCCGTGTTTCTCCTCAAGCCTTTAGATTTCCAGGGCCGCAGTATCTCTTTCGAACAATTCCTGTACCTACCCTTGCAGGCACTACCCGTCAATTAAGCTGACATCTCTTTGAGGCGCCGTCGAACCTGGCCTGCAGCCCTACTATGACGTGCAAATGCCATCCAATTCCGATGATGTCAAAGGGGTAGTGCTATTCGCTATTTATAGCTCCGTCTCCCGCTTAGAGCGGAATCATGATCGTTTTAAGACTTCATAGTAGAGCCTCTGGTCGGACGGCGACCTATCCATCGCCGCAGACCCGCGCTTTCGGTGGCTGGAACAGTGCTTCGCCCAATCGGTGGACCTCCACCGTGTCCTCCGAGCGATTCACAAAAAAATTCTTCACTTTGAAGTGTCTGTGAAAATATTCAGTCACTTGTTTAAAACAAAATTGAGTAACAATAACAGGTTATTTTGTGTTACACAAGAGACGCGAATATTTTGAAAAATAAAGTGGTTTTTCAGCATTAAAGATGACCGTTTTTAGGGTTCCATACCCAAAGGGTAAAACGGGACCCTATTACCTACTGTCTGTCACCAGGCTGTATCTCATGAACCGTGATAGTTACGACGGGTGAAATTTTCACAGATGATGTATTTCTGTTGCCGCTATAAACAACAAATACCTAATAAAAATTAAATAAAATTAAAAATACTTACAGGAAACATGTTTTGTTCGGCTTATGGTACGGAACCCTTCGTGTGCAAGTCCGACTTGCACTTGACCAGGTTTTTCTCGTTTATGTGTAGATCACAAGACGTACAGCGATGCGCCACCAGTACGTACATGGTGGACATCCTACCCACACGCACATAACGTTTTGGCAACACATTCATTGTGCGTACAGCTAAGGAGTGGAATTCCCTGTCAGAGTCTGTGTTTCCTGATAGCTACAACCTCTAGGCGACTTTAAGTCAAGAGTGAATAGGTTACTTCTAGGCTAGCGTGGTTCTGTATGGTGTCGGACGTAAAAGAATAGCACCATCCCATCACTTCCCGTGGGTGTCGTATGAGGCGACTACGGGACTCACCAGAGAATGGGCAGCAGCATTCTCTGTGCATTGCAACAGCGACCTATCCCCTTTGGGAAGACCTATGTCCAGCAGTGGACGTCTGTCGGCTGATATACCTAAGCATGCTCCATCTCCGACCACATCCCTTAATAATAATCCGTTCGATCCAGCTCGTCCCTAGCTGTCCTCCCCTCAGCGACGCCCTAAGCCGAGGCCCGTACCCCAAAGGGGGTGCCCTTAGCGTGTAGTCGCTTAGTTTGTAAGTTTTTTATAAGCCCTGGCTGGAGGCTTTAATATTATATTAAGGCCACCACAGGCAAGCCCGGTTAAGCAGTCGACAACCTTATAGGTTAAACTGCGAGAAGCTACTCACAAAAAAAAAAAAAAAAGGCGCTAGAGCATTAACGCTCGAGCCACTGGACAGTACGGACCTCTCTGTGACGTAGTTACGCTGTTCGTTGAATAAACAAAGTTTGAAACAAGTTGTGAAGTTTTCTTTTGATGAACCAAAAATGAGTGATCATGATGACATTTGTAACGTCAGTTATGATGACGTCACACTTTAAAAAAAAAACACCACGGAGGTTCTTTCTCCGTTATATATTTTATAGTTTTACTATAGTAGGCGCCAGATAAATGTGGAATAAAGTATATTGACCTTTCCCTAATAACTGCTCATAGGTACCTGAACAATTAAATATGAATCGTTTTTCATTATTAGACAATGTTAAGGATCACGAGAGATGATGATTCGGGACAGTTTTGTGTCATTAATTCCGTTTTTCAAATTAACAATGTCAATAAATGTAGGTGGGTCAATGACCGATATTCCACGATTATCTGGCGCCTACTATAGCTGACCCACGCAACTTCGTCTGCGTCACATTTTTCATGAATGCTCGGCTCGTATCGTGATTTTATAAAGTCTATAGCCTTCATCGATAAATAAGTTTCCCAACACTAAAATATTTTTTCATATCGAACCAGTAGGTCTTGGGATAAGTGCGATCTACCATACAAGTAATCAAGAATAACTGATCGAGTGTTAAATGATCAATTATCGACCACCGAGAGTAGAAAATAATTAAAGCCCTAATATCGCTATTAAAAAATAGGGGTTGGTGATAGAAAGGTGAAAATTTAGGGTTGTATGTATTTTTTAATGCCACATTATAAAAAAATAAAAAAAAAGATTTTGTCCAAAAAATAAAAAAATAAATATTAAGGGTGGACAACCCTTATCACTTAGGGGTACGAAAAATAGATAGTAGCCGATTCTAAAACCTACTGAATATGCATATAAAATTTCATAAAAATCGGTCAAGCCGTTTCGGAGGAGTATGGTAACTAACATTGTGACACGAGAATTTTATATATATTTTATAGTTCAATGGTAAGAAAAGATAAATAAAACAAACATCAGTGTTTCATCATTTTAAATCTATTAGCAATAGTTTTCAAACGATCCTCGTTTGTCTTTTTTCTTTTCTTTTGTGTTTGCGAGCCATACAAAGCCCGCCTCTGCAACGAACGCTTCACAAGATTAATTTCAAAGAACAAATGCCCGCATTTTTCACATTGATATCGATTCCCAACTTTCGAAACGGTTTTTATGCACTCGTAGTTCATTGAAGACTTATTTCTGCAGAATGAGAAGCATAGCTCGCATAAGCTCAAAATTTTTGAGTCAAAAGGCTTTTTCTCTTCAATATTTTCTTCGAATAATAACTTTGGTATATTCTCAGATTCTGTGTGATGACCTTTCTCTACTTTTTCTTTGTGGAACGTTAGATAGTGATGGCGAAGATCATTGCGACCCCCGACAAGGTACTTCTTGCATATCACACAAAGACTGACTTGACTATTTCTTAATTTAATGTGAGACGATTCATGTATTATAGCGTCGTATCTGAAAATATAAATAAATTAAAATATACATTTTAATAATATATTTTTTTTATATAAATAATGAATTAATAAAATTTTAAAAATAATAAATTTTATATATAAATAATGAATTAATAAAATTTTAAAAATAATAAATTTTATATATAAATAATAAATTTTAATAATTTATGTTATTAAATAAAAAAAAACATTGCATCTCTTTCTTTGTCCAATCTCCTTTTGCAGGTATGCAGCAAGAGATTTCTCAAGAAATAAGTACCGCTTATTTTTAGGGTTCCGTACATCCGTATGAAAAACGGACCCGTATGATCAGGCGTGTCTGTCAGCACAGTTGAAATTTATAAAGTAAGAAAAATGTTTATTCGGGACTCGCACAAGAGAAACAAACAAGAAAATATTAAATACTAGCTGCCAACCGCGGCTCCGCCCGCGTGAATGTCCAAAGTTATCCCAAAGGAATATACTCCCTGGATAATCCTATGTGTTATTCCAGACTATAATCTACCTCTGTGCCAAATTTCATCAATATCCGTTCAGCCGTTCTGACGTGATTGAGTAACAAACATCCATTAATCCAGCCATCCAAAAAACTACGTAATATCTTGAGAGATCGTAAACTCTCGATAAATTGACAAATTAACGACATTTACACCGCACGATTTATCCTTCAAACGTGCGGTGTAAATGCCGTGTGAACGGGGCCCGAGTTGTAGGAGTCCGCCTGTTAGTCTACGTGCGGAACCCTGAAAAAAACCGGTCATGTGCGAGTTTGACTCAAGCACCGAGGGTTCCGATCAAGTCTTGATTTTTTTCGAGTATACATTACCTACGGATACATCAATGTACGTCACGGTCATTTCTTCAACCAAAAATATAAGTTTGTATTCGCAATAATTTTTTTTTGTATATTATAAAAGAACAAATTCCTTATTTTCGGACTTTTTCCTGTACTTATACTGTAAGATCTACTTCTTAGTAAATTTCAGGACTGTGGGTCAACGGGAAGTACCCTATAGATTTTTATTCCCTTGCGAGCGTCAAAAAATGCGTGATTAACGGAGCTTAAACGGCCTTATCTTTAGATTGCGTTGACTTAGAAGTTCGGTTTTTTCACTGCTCCAAGAGGTAGCTGTTCTGAATACTTGGGAATTCAGCTTGATTCCTTTACTCGTTCCTGAGAAAAGAGGTATTGACAGACAGACAGGCGGACAACAAAGTGTTTGCCGACTGAGGTACGGAACCCTGAAAAAATTCACGGAAAATAATCAAGTCCTCACCTAACAGGAAATCCTTTACCACACTTCTTGCACCTGTAAAAGCCTGGTTTGACCAGCTCATCATAATGGACACTTTTCCCGCTAAATTCATCTGTGTCACCGTTCATCCAGGGTGTGTCAATTGCTTCCAAATTGACTTTACAATCCGTTGTCAGATCGTTTAGCAACTGGTCGCTGGAGCAATCTAGGAGGATTAAATCGTCATCTTCGAAGACAAGGCGGTTTTTTATCGGTTCATTTCTACTTTCATTCGGTTTTGTACCGAAGGTTATAACGTTTGGTTCGTATATTGGCCTCGGTGTTGACTCCTGAAAAAATAATTAAATTCAATTCCTGAACTGGAATTATAAAATTGTCTTTTATAAAATTACATCTGGCTAGCCTTTTTCCCAAATATATTGGGGCCGGCTTCCAGTCAAACCAGAGTCAGCTGAATACCAGTATTTTAAAAAATCTTTTAAAAATTACATCAAATTTATATTTTTGGACGGGAAATCATCAAATGACTCCTTCCGCTCAGGGCGGAGCGGGAGGGAGTGTCACTCTTACTGACTAAAACCCACCCGTGTTCCTTCACATGACTTTTGCGTTCCAGGGCCGCGGTGACTCTTTTTTATTTGGGATGGGTTTGCTCTTGACTCTAGTCTAGGTCAGAGATGACAGACAAAGTCGATGATGGAGCGAGCTTACCCAGAAGAAGCCTGTTCACTCTTATTTTGAAGAGATTAGGGTTGTATGCGTTCGGCAACACAGACGCAGGCAGAGAGTTACACTCCTTTGCCGTGTGCATTATAAGACGTTTGGAAAGGCTTAGTGCGAATTGGTGGAATAGCAACAAGGTAGGTTTGGTAAACTTGCAGTGCGTCTAGATGTCCGATGGTAGAAGGGAGCTGGTGGGATGAGGTCGTGGAGTTCCTGGACACTCTCCCCGAAGTACAATCAGTAGAAGACCGACAAGCAGGCAACCTTGCGGCGATGAGCCAAGCTGTGAAGCTTGGCATCCACCAGTTTTACGTCGCCAATGAGGCTCTTAACTTCTTTCGAACAATTCCGCAACCCTGACAGAATTTCACTGGTCCTAGAAGCAGGAGTGGATCCAGGATCGTCGTTTGGGGAGGTCTTGACATGCGAATGTTGCTTAAAAAACTGGCCAAGTGCGAGTCGGACTCGCGTGCAAATGGTTCCGAACAAATTTCATTTTTGTAACATGTTATTTTAATTAACACTATAGACTTCTTATAGTTTTTCTTAAACCTGTTCTGAAATTTCTTCAAAGTTTTAGGGTTAGTAGTTTCGGAGATAAAAGACGGGGGGAATAGTAATTTTTCGTTTAATTTCTTGAATAACTTCAATACTAATTTTTCCATTACAAGCCTCACACTAAGCCATTTCTTGACATGTCCCTCCAAAGGGACTCCATTTCTTACGGATGTTAGCAACCTTAAAAATTCTAGAATATTGGCAGTCAGTCTCAGGGGCGAATCTAGGATTGTCGCTTGGAAAGCAAAGTAAACTCATAAAAGAAACCACACAATTTATGTCGATTAACGTATAACAAGCCTCCTTGGATTACTTTTCGTGAAATCCTCTTGAGCCCCTTAGCCCCCCCCCCCCTGGATCCGTCCATGCTCAGAAGTAACAATATAACTGACCTTAATATCAAGGGTCTCATTGACTAGTGGTTTCTGAGCTGCCGCTACCTCTGGATGCTTCTTGACGCTATGACTCCTCAATTCCTTCTGACTGGTGAAGCTATGCAGGCAGATTGGACATTGAAATACAGTTTGTTTGAGTAGCGGTATGATTATATGGTTAACGTTATGAATGAGGCTGGAGTATCTGGAAAAGAGGTTTGATATTAGAATGACAAAATTAACGGCTGATTTTTTTTTGTGATTTCGTGTTTGGTCCCACCGTAGAAGTTGTTCTGTTACACATTTTATATGTCACCGGGAAATGGCAAACTCAGTAAGATGATAAAATAACTCGAGAGATTGTAAACTCTCGATAAATTGTCAACTGAAGATTTGCAATACTTTTTTACGCATCAAAATTTGATAGTCTATAATATCTCCGTGTCGGTTCGAGAAATTGTGGACTGACAAACTGGCGACCAATCAGCACTTTGGTGTACAATTTATCTGTTTTGGTGTGATAGTTAAATTGGAAACTTGGCCCTTCATTAGTGTTTGTTGGTGTGAGCTCATATCTGAACAGACCAATAAGAGCCTACAAAGCGGAAACGGATAAATTGTAGACTTGTTTGTGCTCTGATTGGTCGCCATTTTATGTCAGTCCACAATTTCTCGGAATTACTTTGAGATATTATAGACTATCAAATTTTGATGCGTATTTTAATAGTATTCCAAAAGTTCAGTTGACAAGTTATTTTATAATCTTACGGAGATTGCCATTTTCTGGTGACATATGTATATATAAAAGGTATACTGACTGACTGACTGACATATCAACGCACGCAAACTGGGATTAGGAACATGATTTTTTTGCAAAAGGCATCCTTTTATGATGTAGGTGTGTAAGTAAAATTAACGAAGTGAAATTTGTAAGGCAACAAAAAGAACCGCAACGACATCTATCCCGCCAGCGACGAACTACTAACGAAATCTTGCATCGCAGTATCAGAGTTCCGTGCGTTTTGAACATGTACAACAGTCCGAATATCAACTATCGGGCAGTTGCCCACCAGACACAACAACCGTCCGGTCGGAGCATCCTCCCTTTTTTATGGAGGCTTGCGGGATTTAACTGACTGTACCGCATACTTCTCATAGGTGAGCACTAAGAAGGGATCTTTGGAAATTCAACCTAAGGTGAAAGCGCCAGGGTAGCCCGCGAAATTCAAATTTTCATACGTTTTTTGTATTTTGCAGGTCAGTATCAGGTTGTATGTTGATAAAAATACGATTGGCGACCGTAACAAATATGACTTTACTGAGTTATAATAATTAAAATCATCAATACAGGTTCACAGGTTCTATCAATCATTCATGTAACTCGTTTGAGGATAAGATAAGATTAGATAAGAAATTTATTTTGTAAAACATAAGTACAGTATACAGGTCTTAGAATTAAAATGAGGTAGCTATATGTTTTACCATTTATGGCGTCTAAAACTCGCACTAGACACACAATTCAAAAAAAAAAAAAAAAGAAATTATGTCAAAATCTAAAAGAAATTTTTATTACAATGTCGAGATTAAATTCAAAATTACAATGTCAAAATTTAAATTAAATTCAAAATTAAAATGTCAAAGTTTATAAATTTGAGAATTCTATACAAGCAAAATATCATTTCAGAAATTTATCTACGCTGTAATAGCATTTCTGAACTCGTTTAGAAGCATGTATTTAATAACATGAGGTATTTTATTATAAATATTAGGAGAAATACCAAAAAAACTCTTTCTCAATAAAGCAGTTTCACATTTGTTTGATCATAACAAAAAAAAAATAAATAAAAAAAAAAACTCATAGACGAAGTCGCGGGCAGTGTTAGTTCGTTTATATTCTATAACCAAAGTAATTTTGGAGGAGCTCGTGGCTCAAAGAATAATAGCCGTACGGGTCGATCATTAAGCAACGCTTGCCAAGGTTGGTCTGTGGATGGATGACCATCTTAACATATCGAGTTTCCTCCGTGCCTCGGAAAGCACGGTAAGCCGTTGGTCCCGGCTGTCATTTGTAGATCTTTGGCAGTCGTTACGGATTGTCAGAAGCCAGTAAATCTGACCCCAGTCCTACCAAGGAGTACCAGACCCACTGTCAAATTAGGAACAGTAGCTGAAACGTCATCGGCCAGGGTTGCGGAATTTGTTCGAAAGAGTCACCGCGGCCCTGGAACGCAAAGGGCTTTAGAAGGAACACGGATGGGTTTTAGTTAGTAAGAGTCTGACACGCCCTTCCGCTCCACCCAGAGCGGAAGAAGTCATTTGGGAGCGTTCAAGTATTACGTAACGCAATTTGGGGGGACGGGGAGGGGTGTTCGAACAACGCGTTACGTTACATTGTTTTTTTTATTTAACGCTAGCTCACTAAACATATTTTCCAGTTACACAGTCACTAAACAGTAGACATTTTGCCAAACAAAAATAAACATCAATATTTTTCTTGAAATGACATTTATTAATTTTAAAAATTGGTAACATGAGAGTAGTAGACATAATTGTGACTTTTAGGTAAAAATAGTCACTTGGATGATACGTAACGTTTAGGGGAAGGGGGGGGGTACAGATAAACGTTACGGCGCGTTATATGGGGGGAGGGAGGGTCAAGAATCTTCAAAAATTGCGTTAAAAAAAAAGGTGAAACGTCATTTACAGACGCCAGCACATCAAGCTACCCGAAACTGTCAAATTTTCCTAATCAACCTTGAACCTAATGCTTTAGCGATAAACATGAAAATAATATCTATAATATCTTGGGACAACTCACACACGGTCATCTGATCCCAAACTAGGCAGAGCCTGTGCTATGGCAACCAGACAACTGATAAACATACTTATATATTTCTAAATACATACATATTATAGACAAATTACACCCAGACACAGAACAAATGATCATGCTCATCACACAAAGATTTGTCCTGGGTGGGAATCGAACCCACGACCTCCGGTTTAGCAGTCAGGGTCACTAACCACTCCACCAACAGGCAAGTCAAAATCTATTTAAGTTTGATAGATTTTTGTAGTACTTGACGTTTCAGCTTCTGTTGGTAGCTAATTTGACAGTTGGTCAAAGGTACATACGTTATTGAGACCGGCCGTTAAACAACTGACTAAGTAGATGGCTCACTGAAGCCAGGCTTAGCCTGCCATGACCTTGAATTCCAACACCGAAAGTGACGAAACAGATTGGCACAAAAAAAAACCTTCGCTTGTAAATTAAGCCTAAAGCCTGGGTACTACGTGCCGTAATGTAACATTCGCAGCGAGCATTTTATGTTACGCCGGATACTCATCTCATCTGCCGAGCCTTTTCCCAACTATATTGGGGTCGGCTTCCAGTCAAACCGGATTCAGCTGAATAGCAATATTTTACGTGGAGCAGCTGCCTACCAGACCTCCACAACCCATTAACTGGATAGCACGGTACTCCTTGGCATGACTGGTGTCAGATTATCTGGCTTCTGACTATCCTTAACGACTGCCAAAGATATACAAATGACAGCTGGGACCAACGGCTTAACGTGCTCTCCGAGGCACGGAGGAGTCTCGGTATGTTAAGGTCACCCATCCACAGATCAACCTCGGCAAGCGTTGCTTAACCTTGAAGATCAATCCGTACGGCTGTTATTATTTTTTTAATTCCAATAAAACAAAACAAATACGAATGTATTCGTGCGAATGCTCGCTTTGCAACATGTTAAGCTGATTACTAACCGGTGTTACGGGCCGTAACACGCTGACTGCGAATGTTCGCAGCGTGCATGTTATGTTTCGCCGTGTCCTAAGATCCGTGTGAAACAAAACACATACACATCAAGTTCGTTTCCGCGTACTGACTGCACGAATGTTCGCTTTGTAGTATGTTATATTCATTACGCCCCGTAAAACCGGTCAGTACCCACCTTTAGATTAAAAACAAGAAATAGTGAGAACTCAGGATCTATTTCGCAGTAGCAGCCGCGCAATCTCTAGATCAACAAGGCAAACAATACAAAATAATAGTAATTTATTTATTTAAACTTTACGCACACAAATGTACAGAGGCGGACTTAATGCCATAGGCATTCTCTACCATTCAACCCTAATTATGCCATAGCCATAAAAGGCACCATTTCTGGCATAGTCCTTTATTTATTTCAATGACCATACAGCCTAATTATTTGAAAACTTTTTTAAGTTTAACTTTATGTTTCGATAGTACTATTGATGGTAATCGTTCTGCTGCGGGATGAATTGAACTGCGGAATTTCAGCATGTATTTTACCTGTAAGCATGGAATATGTAACGCTACATGGCACAGTCTACTTCGTGCATGTTGATTTATTTGTTGTAGATACACCTACCACAGTGTAGTCTTTATAACCCAAAGGTTGACTGGTAGAGAATGCCTTGTCGCATTAAGTCAGCCATGTACCACTATTGTACTTAGTTTAAATAAATATAATAGTAATGTTACTTATTAATAGTAATTAGTACTTATCTCACCTATTATTCGAGATTCGATCACAGAATTCACATGCTTGAATACTGTGCTTTTTGAGAGTATCGTAGGCATTCGGGTCCCCTGTACATCCGTTTAATTTGACCGTCTTCAATGGAAGGTTGTCTTCATCACAGCTGTCACTGCTTATACTTATAGTTTTATTCCTCATTGTTACTGAAAATATCAATGAAATTGAATGTAAAAAGTATCAAATATTCATTTTGAGAATACTGCCGCAAAGTCAGGTTACTTTGGCCCAGAAGTATAACTTTGGCCATAGCTCGTTAACCAATAGGAACACATCACACTGTGTTCCTATTGGTTAAAAGTGGCCAAAGTGATACCTCAGGGCCAAAGTAAGCAGACTTTACTATATTCAGTTTGTCTTCAGCTGAAATTCACACTGTAAACTCCTACTTACATTGTTCAAAAAGAAAAAATGAGCAATTTAGTTCACACATCAACGTTCAACATTTATTTCACTCCTTATAGCGGAACAGCCATTCTCAATTAGAAAGAAATCTATCCTATTAGTAAAGTTGAAGAGTTTGTTTGAACACGCTAATCTCTGGAACTACCAGTCGGATTTAGATTTTTTTGTTTTTTTTTTATAATAGCCACATTTATAAGGAATGCTATAGGCGTGAACGGGAAATTCCTACGGGAACAAGAAAATACGCGCGTACGAAGTCGCGAGCAAAATCTAGTTTATTTTATATTTAGAAATCAGTTAAAATTTATAATCATTATCAGTTAACTAAAGTCTCGGAATAAATCTTGACCCTTTCGAGGGCAGTATTAATTAAAAAGGTATTAATTATGAGATTTTTGTCTTTGATTTTGATTAATGTCACTTTTAAAACATGTTTAACCCACTTGTGTATGAGCCAAAAGACTCTTTGCTTTGCAGGTGATGCACATAGAATGCTGCTGCCCATTTCAAAACTCAAAGCTTTTATTTCAATTAAACCATTACAGGCACTTTTGAATAGTCAAGGTCGGTGTCCAAAGAGATGAAGCTAATTACACGTTCCAAAGAGTAGATCTCTATGGAGAACAATGTGCAAGAAACTCCATGGATACTCTTTTAACCTTTTGCGTGTCTTAAGTTACACAGTTCGACATAAGAAAAAATGCTCCAAATGTCTTAAGTCGGACAGTTACACATAAGGGCTTGGTCAGGATTGGACGATAAAAATCTGTTAAGACACGCAAAAGGTTAAATCAATGTCAAAAAAAGCAACAATTCAAAGAAGAAATAATTAAAATAAGCCGTGGCAGCTGAGACATGACCGGTCCTAGGTGACGGCGACAACAACAGCTTCATTTCTTTGGACAGACCGAATTTGACTATTCAAAAGTGCCTGTAATGGTTTAATTGAAATAAATCCTTATGAGTTTCGTTTGAGTTTTGAGTTGGAGTTTCTTGTCCGTTCTTCTCCATAAGAATCTACCTTTCCGAATGGACAGTAGAGTCACTTTATTAATGTAATTCTATTATTTTTACTGAACTGTAAACGATGACGTTCAAAAGTGCCGTTTAGTGGCCTAATTGAAATAAACGTTTTGACTTTGAGTTTGAAAAAAATACCTACTTGTTATTGTGAATTTTGGTTGTTTTACTTTCTTCACCCTTATAATGATAACTCTATAAAGATAAAAATGCTAAGTACCTTGAGTTTTGTTATAAAAAGTTTATACTTACTGTGTTTGTTTTACAAATGAGTACAAAGGTAAGGTGGGAATGTCTGATAATGTGTATAACTGATGGATGTTATACAAAACATCTGACGTATTTAATAGAAGGATCATTTAATTTACTAAACATTGAACTATGTTGAGAAATTGGTGTGAATTTTTTTCAATATATTTTTTTGGTTTCCGTTTAAATTTCTCACTACTTATTATATGCTAAGAATTTAAGTTGAAACAAAAAATAAATCAATTGAAAAAAAAAACAGGTATTTACAAAATGGTACAAATAAGTCCAGTAGAATTAGTCGCACAAAGTTCCTTTTTGAATTTCACACTACATACGATAATTATTCATTAATATATGCAATCATATATTTTTTTTGAAATTAGAAAAATAATCAGAAAAAGGCGTGACCTTAATATTTACCTTTTTTGAAATCGTAACCTCAAAAAATAACGATTTCGCATAAATAAAATTAATAACACAACACACATTACAGCTATTATTTTCTACATTACTTAATAGTAAATAACTAATTGTAAGAAATCCGTAGTATTATTAATTAACAACATGTTTCACGTCGTCAGACGTAGATACATTTTTTTCTAGTTTTGACAGTTTTGAATTTTACAGTTGGGTTGCCAGTCGTTAAAATGATTAAACGACAAAGTGAGATAAAGTGACCGGGAAATAGAGCGGACGACGAGTCACAAAACAAAAAGTGATACACCCAAACTATAATAAGCCCCTTTTCTCTAGGACCGTGGTAACAACATTTATTAAAAAATTCTAAATATTAAGAATTCGATATATTCGGTATAAAGAATACTTTTTTTTTTTGTTGCCTCAGTCATTTCTGCTGTCAGAGATGTCTATCTCTTTGGGTCAGATAGTCATGTCAATGTCATTTGAAATTGACAATTGCATGTCACGTCACAACAAAACGAAACTTTAAAATAGTATTTGTAAATTATTTTATTTTAAGCTTATAAGCGAAAAATATAAGGCTAAAATGGTAATTCTTAACAAATTAATCAATTCGCAACAGTTTGCAATGGTGTACTTTCCAAATCATGATGTAGTCTCAAAATATTATCGGCAAAAATGTTTTGTGCTTTTATTCATTATTTTTAACATGTTATGTGTTTTTAGGATTTGAAAACATTCGGGGAGGATAATTTTGATCCTAAACATTGGATTAATAAAGCTTGGAGCTCTAGTGGCAATCAGGAAAAAGAGGTAAACAAATGAAATAAAATCTTGTTGAAATTCATGAGTGTCCTGGCGTTTGTACCTACACTTTTTTTTTTTTAACGATGGGAAATAATCAAATGACTTCTTGCGCTCTGGGTGGAGCGGAAGGGCGTGTCAGACTCTTACTGACTAAAACCCATCAGTGTTCCTTCTAAAGCCCTTTGCGTTCCAAAGCCGCGGTGACTCTTTCGAACAAATTCCGCAACCCTGGCAGGGCGTTTGTACACTTACAAATCAATTTGTGTACTTTCACGAAATTCATATACTTAAACCAATGTACAGCATCCATACAAACAATCGCGAAATCTCAAATCATATAAAATCTTTAATGTAATAATTGACTAATGAAATTAAAATAACAATTTCTAAAATCTTGAAAAAATGATTATAATGCGATACAAAATGAGTCTTATTAAAAAAAAAATCTTAGCATAACATTTAGTTCAACACTGATTAGTTTCTAAATTGCAGTCCTACAAAAAAATTTAAATTAAAAATCTAAAAGCTAAGCTAATCTAAAGCTAAACAGAAACTGATCATTTTTACCCTATCCTAGCACAGATGTACCACCAGGCAACCATAACTTGTCGGCAAAAATTGGATAATCAAATGTATATGTACCGTCATAAGAAAAAAAGAATGCAGCTATTCAATATAAAGCAAGCAAATATTCAATCTCTACTTATTTAATAAAAGACTAGCTTTTGGCCGCCACTTTGTCCGTGTCAAATAGTAACTTTGGGCAGCCATTTTATTTTTTAAAAACGCTTAAATATATGTTTATTTATTTTTTATCATGTCATGGTATTATCTCCAATAATGACGGACGCCCAAACAAACTTCCAGCCCCCTTTTCAACCACTTCAAGTATGATTTCTGGGATAAAAACTATCTTGTGTCCTATCCCGGGACACAAACTATCTCTAAAATTTCATCTAAATCGGTTCAGTGGTTTACGCGTGAAGTGGTAACAGACGGACAGACAAACACAATAGCAGTTATAATACTAGCTTTTGCCCGCGACTTCGTTGGCGTGGAATAGTTACTATGGTCACCCATTTTTATTTTCAACATACAATTTTTTTTAATAACGCTTGACCATAATGTTTATTCATTTTATATCATGTGCCTAAATACGAAGGTTCAAGATAATTACGTAATCCCATACAAACTTTTATCCCCAATTTCAACTCCTTAAAGTCCTTTTCTCGGGGTAAAGCCTAAATTGTATTGCGGCCTATGTCCTTCCCCAAGGTCTAATCTATTTCCATACAAAATTTCATCTAAATCGGTTCAACGATTATTGATTCCCCATACAAACTTCCTCCCCCTTTTCACCCACTTTAAGGATGATTTCTGGGATAAAAACGATCCTATGTCCTTTCCCGGGACTCAAACAATTTCTTTACAAAATTACATCTTAATCGGTTCAGCGGTTTACGCGTGAAGAACAGGCAGACGGACAGACAAACACATTTCCACATTTATAATACTAGCTGCGTTCCGCGGTTTATCAGATACTCCGCGTGAATGTCGCAAATTATTCGAAGGGAACACACTCCCGGAATAAAAGTAGCCTATGTGTTAATCCAGGGTGTCAGCATCCTGCATACCAAATTTTATCAAAATTTAATAATAATAATAAAGTTTATTTACCAAAATAGTTACAGAAATGTACACAAGTAGATATAACTATAGTAGGCGCCAGATAAATGTGGAATAAAGTACATTGACCTTTCCCTAATAACTGTTCATAGGTACCTGAACAATTAAATATGAATCGTTTTTCATTATTAGACAATGTTAAGGATCACGAGAGATGATGATTCGGGACAGCTTTGTGTCATTAATTCCGTTTTTCAAATTAAAAATGTCAATAATTGTAGGTGGGTCACTGACCGTTATTCCACGATAATCTGGCGCCTACTATAGTGGGTAGACTTATTGAAGGTTTTACAGTGTGTTGCAAAAAATTCTGTACGTAATTAAAGTAACCCTGCCTCTTAAACTAGGCTATCCTGTATTTTAAGAGACAGTGTCTAGCTGATAAATTCACAATTTTTATACAACAGTGGATAGTGTCGATCTACCGTCTAAACTTGACAGCAGTAATAGTTGTGCTTGTACGAGTAAAATGTGGATTGATCGAGCCGTTTGCGCGTTAAGAAGTAACAAACATACACTCACACTCACACTCACAAACTTTTGCCTTTATAATATTAATGTTATTTTAGTATGGATGCTTACTTTACAGATATTCGTGGCCAACACAGTGTCAAGATTGCAACTGTATATGAAGCAGTTGACTAACTCTTTAGACGAGACCACTACACAGGTGAGATTTCACTATACACGCTGAAATTTTAATGGTTGTTCACCCGCGGCAGAACGAATAGCCATCAGTAGTACTATCGAAACATAAAGTATTTTTTTTTAATCATTAAAAAAATATTCATAAACTCGAAAGCGTGAGAAGCAATAGTAACTCTCTAGACGTGACGTAGGTACTACTGGCAGAGCGGCGGCGCGCCGACAAAGTGAAAAGCGATTCATAAATGTTCAGAGCAAAATAAGCTCTCGCGCGTAGTAATTTTTTTTGTTTATCACAATTGATATTTCGTGATTTAAAATTTATTTTTCATAAATCGATTGTGTTACCAAAACAAACTCATTTCGCTGCGGGAATAAACCATTCAAATTTCAGCTTGTATATTATAAAGTCCCTCTACCGCGTCTGGCTGTCTTTATGAGATTAACTTAAAAAAATACTAAACAGATTTTCATACAGCTGTAACCAATGGACAGACGGATCCATGGGGAAGGTTTAGGTGTATAATTTATTAAGATTTTGTGTTTTTTGTGCAATATGACGATGATTGTAATTGAAGATGTCGTAAAAATCATGCTGACTTCTGTATGGTGTCGGACGTAAAAGAATAGCACCATCCCATCACTTCCCGTGGGTGTCGTAAGAGGCGACTAAGAGACTCACCAGAGAATGGGCAGCAGCATTCTCTGTGCATTGCAACAGCTACACTGCGATCGCCAACCCGCCTGCCAAGCGTAGCGATTATGGCAACCCGGGAGGGGTCGGAGGGCCCTTTGGGGGAGGCCTATAAATGATGCATAAATAGCCAAGGGATCTCGGTATGTTAAGCTGGTCACCCATCCACAGACCGACCTCGGCATGCGTTGCTTAACCTTGAAGATCGACCCGTGCGACTGTTATAGTTTAGCGACTACGTTCCTGTAGTTCTTTGTTAGTAAGATTAAATTGTTTTTCAGATAGTGAGTTCGATCCCCAGGATCCTTCAAGATGCATCATCTCTTCAACTTGAAGGTGCAATGCTCCAGCAGAAGCTGCTGTCTCTGGAACAGAAGGTGCAAAGCGTTGAGGAGCAAACCGGTCATTCAATCGAAAGCCTTCAGAAGATTGACCAACTGAAAAGCCGGTTGGAGGTGAGAAATATTCTTGTACTGTGTATTGAACTTTTCAAGAGACTAGAAAATATACCTAAGCTTCTACCCGTGAAAGAATAATGTGGACATTCCTTTCTGAATAAATAAGTAGTCCCGGTTTCCCGGGATTGAACAATTTTGTAGCTAATTAAAACTAAAAGAGATAATATTTTAATTTTTTCGAGCCGTTTGGGGTTGAAACTACTAGGGTCTTGGGGTCTGAGTGCACATAACTTGTTTAAAGATCTCTCAAGACGCTTAGTTGACACTTCACGTGACCCAAGGGCTGGCTTTTGCCTTGGTCAAAGAATAAGCATTGTCATACAACGTGGCAATGCCGCCAGTCTTTTGGGTACACTTCCAGTCGACAGCGATGCGGATGAATTTTTTGACGCCATATTTTAGGGTTAATTTAGTTAGGAGTTTTAATTTTTATTTCTAATGTATATAGTTAGTTAAGTATTTATGGAATAAAGTAATGCCCAAAAAAAAAAAAAAATATCTTAATAAAATCTAAAATTATAAAGACGCTTAAAAAGTGAAACAGTTGTCTTAAAATTTTTAAAAAACTAGGCGCGCATAAACTCCCCAGAGTTATCCCACAGAATGCAGCGTCGGCTCTACGCGAGGCTGACAAATGGGCGGCGCTAGCCTCTTCCTTAGAAGACATCTTGGAGTCAGGGGTACCAACACAAGGAGACAAGCTGACTGAACTGGCCGAACAAGTCTCCGCTATGACGGCCAGTCTTGAGGTAAGCACGTCTCATGTAAACTTATGGTATCCTGGTAACAGTTTGAGAATTTTAAAAAGGCAAAACACTTTATGATTTACTACTAGCTTTTGACCGCGACTTGACTTGACTCCCTATAGGAGTTTCGGGAAAAAAACTTTCCAATAGCAAAAAACGTCAAAAAAACTCAAATTAGTCAAGGATAGTGACTACTATTCTGACGAAATATTTCAAGCAGTCTTTTGCAGTTAGTGACATCAAATCTGTGATAAAAGAGAACATATTCGTATGAACTTAGTATTGCCAGTGTTTTGATTTATTGTCGTATCGTCGTCTCCACCTTGTATGTACAGTGTACAAAGCTATTTGGTATGCAGGCAGCTTATTTGTAACTACTTTTTAACAGTGTTGTGAGTGTGCTGAGTAGACTTGTACACCACACTCGTAAGTATGTCATAAGCTTAGAAAGTTATAATGCATTCATTATAAATAAATTTTGGCAGTGCAGTGGAAAAGTTAACAAAACAATAAAAAATATCATCTGCCACTGCCAAGGAGTTACTGCCTAATTTAACTTCATATCCAGTTACTGGGTGCCTGTTTAATAACTCATCATCTGCCTAGCCTTTTCCCAACTATATTGGGGTCGGCTTCCAGTCGAATCGGACTCAGCTGAATACCAGTATTTTACGTGGAGCGACTGCCTACCAGACTTCCACAACCCAGTAACTGAGTAACACGGTACTTCTTGGCAAGACTGGTGTCAGATTTTCTGGCTTCTGATAGTTCAATAACAGGATAGAAGGTATGCGGAAAAGAAATTAAAGTCTCGCATACCGCCGTAGAAAAGGGAGGATCCTCCGACCAGACGGTTGTTGTGTCTGGTGGGCAACTGCCCAATAGTTAATATTCGGACTGTTGTATATGTTCAAATCGCACGGAGAACTTTGCTTGCGCGATGCAGGATTTCGTTGGGAGTTCGTCGCTGACAAGATAGATGGCGTTGCTATTCTTTTTTTGTTGCCCTACAAGTTCCGCTTCCAAGCTTTTTATGTGGCGGCATAGATGGCGCTAAAAAAATATAAGTTTATGTTATCCAGGTTCTAAGCGACGCTCCGGACTATGAGAATAAACGACTGCAGTTGGAGACGCTTTACAATAGACTCGAGGCCGCTATTAGTCCACCTCTGATAGAAGCCCTCACTCAAATGGATGCTGGTAAGAAACCTAATTTATACAAGCCGTAACAAAATAAACCCAATACCTCTTAAGGGGTTATTATACTCATCATTATGAACAACTTTCACTATGGGTGGTCCGATATACACTGAAATCGCGAAAAGGGAACGTGCACGCCATAACCTGTGCCATCTTTTTTGTTTTTGTTAAGGATGGGAAATCTACAAATGACTTCTTCCGCTCTGGGTGGAGCGGAAGGGCGTGTCAGACTCTTACTGACTAAAACCCATCCGTGTTCCTTCTAAAGCCCTTTGCGTTCCAGGGCCGCGGTGACTTTTTCGAATGAATTCCGCAACCCTTCTTCTATGCTGACATCTCTTTGAGGCGCGCGTGAAACACAACGCGCCATTAACCAACCTGTGCCATCTAGTGTTGCAAATTTGAAACTTTTACGCAAAAATACTTGACATTGACACTTCTGTGCTGTCACCTATACAGCCGTCATAAGAAAAAAGACGTATATACACAAAACTAAGTAACCAATTTCCGATATTAAAATAATAAATCAGTTACTTCGTTGCATGCGGATACGTCCTTTTGATGTGTAACATCTTTCCTCTCGCTTTCTTGCAATATGTGGGAGTGATTCTTTGAAATGGGACGGAAGTGTGTAACAGGAAGCCGAGGAAGCGCGCACTATTTGATTTGAACATTGAGCACGCCCTATTTGATTTGACCAATGAGCGCGCGCAGTGGTCGAGTTGGCTGTCAGTTGGTACTTTTAATGTTAATGTTGCTTTTTACCGAGGTGAGACGTCAGATGTTACACATCCTATGCGACTACTGTAAAACTCGCTCGTTTTTTTTCTTATGACTACAGAGGGCCTAGCATGAATGTTTTGACGTAAAATTCACTTACCTTAACGTTACTGTAACTATACTACGTTACAGTAACGTTAACGTAAGTGAATTTTGAGTATAAAGAACTACAACCCAATACTATTTTGGTTTAATTTTATGCGACATACACAATTTGTATCTTACTAAAATATTGTTACGAGCTTGGGGTTCGTGACAATTAAAAACAGCCGATTGAATAAACAAAATGACACTTTAATTTAACAACACTAATTACAACTTTAAACTCACTAATTATAACACACAACTTCACCACTGATCACTTTAATCGCACTTAAAGTTCGCTTTCGAAGTATTCGCTTGTATCGCTAATCCAATACTGACTCGGTCGCGGAATACGCGCTCCTAATATAGGTCAGTTTATTCTAGAAACTTCTATTCTTGAAACATCCGGAAAGTACTCGTAACTACCGCTGCCGACTGACCAGATATCGAGAAGTGGAATGTTCTGGCAAAGAAATGTCTAGAAGGTACTTGACTCTACTAGTTCTGCTACTCGATACTAGATGGCGCTAGTAGTAACTTAATGTACCCGACATTAATTCTGGCGCGTAACAATATGAATATGGTATCCAATTCAAATAAATATTATGTGCGAAACGAGTATTATGATTGTAGTAAAATTTTACGTTACGTTGCTATACGTAAAAAAATTCCGTGCTAGGCCCACTGTATAGTTCCTGCACGTCCCCTAACCAGTTCATGAAATGACTATTTACTAGGCTCGCATAAACAGTAGCATATCTTTTTAGATCGTACCTCGATCTACGTGTCTCTCTTCAGCGGCATGGGGCGCACAATGTCTGTGTGTCGTTGTTGGCGGCGCGCAGCGGCCGCTCGACTAGCGTCTGCCTGGAGACGATTGGACGCACATACGCTGTCTGCCCTCACCAGGTTGTTGGCGAGCGAGGCCGGGAGGCAGGTCTGTATAAAGTTTATACAAGCTCGAATGAAATCAACTAGAGAAACTTGGCAGATGTTATAGGTATATTGGATTATGAATTTGAGGTTTGGAATAATAATCTTTATGTCATACAAGACTAAGTTCAACTTCCATTTCAACTCATACTATTTTAAGGGCTTTCTTAAAACAAAATATGGTCACTTAAATATCAATACATAATGTTAAAGTTGATACTTGAGTTGGTGGCGGATTCGAATATTCTCGAATTAAAAATGTAAGTATAGTGAAGATAAAGCAACAGTGTCGTAAGGGCGGCGAACGGTACAGAAATATTATTTGAATACTCAAAAGAAATTATTTAGTATACGACCATGGATCTGATCTATCAATAATAAATTAAAAAAAAACCCCGATAGACCACGAAGTTACGCCACTGTTTAAAAATACATGTTGGACTTGTACACGAAGGGTTGCGTACCATAAGCCGAGAAAAACATATTTCTTGTATGGGTGCCCCCTTTTATTTTTTATTTTATTTAATTTTTAGTATTTGTTTTTATGGCGGCAACAGAAATACATCTGTGAAATTTCAACTGTTTAACTATCACGGTTCATGAGATACAGCCTGGTGACAGACGGACGGACGGCCAGCGGAGTCTTAGTAATAGGGTCCCGTTTTACCCTTTGGGTACGGAACCCTTAAAACAAGTTTTGTTTCGGCAAATTTCTGCTTTTTGCCAGTCTCTACATTTCTCACCGTTTTTAGCGTTATTTGTATGGCAATAAAGTCGAGTATCCCTTGCAGGTTGACTGGTTGACAAATGTTTTGAAATCGGAGACTCCTCTATCAGAATTGATAAGGCTCTACACAGATTTGCTTCTGTCCTTGGAACCTGCTCCTACCAAGGTGAGTAATAAAATGAAGGTTGAAGAACATACAGCCTGACACTGACCTTGTAAATTGCAAAAAAAAAACATAAGAAAATTTGAATTTCGCGTGCTACCCTGGCGCATCCACCTTAAGTCTACACTAATATTATAAAGAGGAAAAATTTGTATTTTTGTGTGTGTGTGTGTGTGTGTATGTTTGTAAAGAATAAACTCAAAAACTACTTTGCCGATTTCAAAAATTCTTTCACCATTGGAAAGCTACATTATCAGCGAGTAACATGTGCTAAATTTTATCCCTGTATTCCCACGGGAACTGGAACTGCGCGGGTGAAACCGCGCGACGTTCGCTGGTTTAAATAAATGAGTGTACGCTTCGTTAGGAGGACGATGACGCAATGTCGCGTGCGCCGCCGGTGCGCGCTCTCAACTACCGCCCACGGTCACCTAGCGCGTAGTGAAACTAAATAATGGTATTGTTACGAGCTTGGGGTTCGTGACAGTAAAAACAGCAGATTAAATAACCAAATTGAAACTTTAATTTAAAAACACTAATTACAACTTTAAACTCACTAATTATAAAACACAAATTCACTACTGATCACTTTAGTCGCACTTGAAAATCGCTTTCGAAGCATTCGTTTGTATCGCAAATCCAATACTGACTGGGTCGCGAGCTACGCGCTCCTTATATAGGTCAGTTAATTTTAGAAACTTCTATTGTCGAAACATATGGAATGTACTCGTAACTACCGCAGCCGACTGACCAGATATCGAGAAGTGTATAATGGCAAATAAATGTCTAGAAGGTACTTGACTCTACTAGTTCTGCTACTCGATACTAGATGGCGCTAGTAGGAACTAATGTGGATATGTACCCGGCATTAATTCTGGCGCGTAACAGTATATTTTCCAAAAAAATTGCAGGTAGTCTCAGCGAATCTGAAGCTGTGCTCGTCACCTGAGGAAGGCATATTATTACTCACAGATTTGAGAACGGACATAGATGACTTTATAACTTGCATTCAAGGCGTCATTGATGCGCCGAGGCAGACCAAAGGTGAGTTGTTTAATAAATCTTTGATCAAAATTATGCTAAAGACATTTAATAGCCGTCCAAAGATCTCTGAGTTTGTTTCGGTGTTTCTTCTCAGGGTAGTCAGCTAGGAAACACCGGCCTCACCTAGCTTAAAATGACCAAAAAAGATTGACGTGTAAAAGTGTTATGTTTAACCTACTTGCAAAATAAATATCATTAACCATTTAAAGTTGAGCAACAAAAATATTTGGTGGTTGTGGTGGATTTTTGGTTTCCTGTAATCTTTAGGCAAAGAACTAGTATCTGTATTTTTTTCCCGGGATCCCGGGATCAGTAAGTAATATGGAAAACAGCTGTGCGGGACACGAGTTGTTTGATATCGCCCAGACTCAGCATATGGGTCGAACAATAATTTTGTTTGTGTGCTCACAACTCGGCTCGGGTCATCGTTATATAATATCATCATATCTTAAATAATAATATCTTCGGACAACTCACACACGGTCATCCGATCCCAAACTAGGCAGAGCCTGTGCTATGGCAACCAGACCACTGATAAACATACTTATATATTTCTAAATACATACATATTATAGACAAATTACACCCAGACACAGAACAAATGATCATGCTCATCACACAAAGATTTGTCCTGGGTGGGAATCGAACCCACGACCTCCGGTTTAGCAGTCAGGGTCACTAACCACTCGACCAACAGGCCAGTCGAATATGGTCCTGCCACCTCCTTGATGTCATCCTCCCATCTACGATACTGCCAACGTCTTAACTTTAGGCGAATATCTTAAGGTTAAGTTCTCTTGAAATCTTTCCATTATAGAAACTCTTCTACCGGCGGCTATAAGGGAGTTCGGCCGGGCTGCGTACGCGCCGCTTAGAGAGCTGCTACCGAAGTACACTGAGCTGCAAACACAGCTGTTGCTGGACAACCTTAACGACCCACAGTTGAATCAGGTACTTATCAATTTGTTCAGCCGGGGATTGCGGATGTCGCATACGTTCCCGTGATCCCCGGCGTAGGTGGGAGATGGAACACCGGGGTGGTTTTAGTCAGTAAGAGTCTGACAGACCCCTCCACCCGCCCCAGGGTGGAGGATTTCCATGAGGATTTCCCCCCCGAGATCAAAAAAAGAAGGTACTTATCAATTTTAATGTTTTTTTTTGAATTTATACTTCTTATGGCGCGATGGAGAAAACTGATGAGAGTTAATTTTTACGATGCGCGCGCACACCGACACCTGAATTCTACATCGTGAAGTTAGTTCTAGGTGGCATGCAAAATCGATAACTATGTTCAAGTTGTATATTCTAATATTTTTTTATTGTCTTTTGTTTCTTTTATGTTTGAATTTCGAAGAAGAATGTGGTTTTAATTTCGAAATAAAGCGCCAAAATATTAGATACAAATATTTTGATAAAAGTAATTTTTTTTATTAAAACGTTGCCCCCACACTAGGAATTTCTCCTGTATCGTGGGTGCGTTTACATACATACAAACTCACATACACAAACAGCCAGACCCGGAACAACTATCTGTAGGCCGTGTGTACAAATATTAGTTCCGTGCGGGAATCGAACCCACGACACGCAGCGCAGCAGTCGATCGCTCAACCACTGCGCACATCGTGTTTAGGTAAACAACGTGTCACAAGCTCTTGGCTAAAAGAATAACAGCCGTACGGGTCGATCAAGGTTAAGCGACGCTTGCCAAGGTTGGTCTGTGGATGGGTGACAATCTTAATATACCGAGACTCCTCCGTGCCTCGGAAAGCACGTTAAGCCGTTGGTCCCGGCTGTCATTTGTAGATCTTTGGCAGTCGTTACGGATAGTCAGAAGCCAGTAAATCTGACACGAGTCTTGCCAAGGAGTACCGTGTTATCCAGTTAATGGGTTGTGGAGGTCTGGTAGGCAGCCGCTCCACGTAAAATACTGGTATTCAGCTGAATCCAGTTTGATTGGAAGCCGACCCCAATATAATTGGGAAAAGGCTAGGTAAATGATGATGACAGCGTGTAACAGAATAAACGCAAAACCAGAAAAGGGGTCATTGACTCATCGTTATTGTTACGAGCTTGGGGTTCGTGACAATAAAAACAGCCGATTAAAAAACCAAAATGACGACTAACCACATATCGAGAAGTGTAGAATGTTCTGGCATAGAAATGTCTAGAACAGTGGTGGGCAAAGTACGGCCCGCGGGCCAGCTCCGGCCCGCGAAAGCATTTAATCCGGCCCGCCGACAGTCCGTCGACATGAATAGTATGGCCCGCGATAATCATATTTTGACGGTCCAGAAGTATAAAGTAGACTCTACTTAGTAGAATTATAGACTTCGATTCATATGTCTCACACGCCTACCATGGCAGGGCCTTCGAATAAAAGTTAAATTGTAATTTTTAACATTTGTGCAAGTGTTTAATGTTTTTATATGATTAAAAGTTTCAACACAAAATGCATTTTTTCCTATAATTCTGGCCCTCCTCTGAAATTTATTAAACTTCCTGGCCCCCCATTAAAAAAAAGTTTGCCCACCACTGGTCTAGAAGGTACTTGACTCTACTAGTTCTGCTACTCGATACTAGATGGCGCTAGTAGTAACTAATGTCAATATGTACCCCGCATTAATTTTGGCGTGTAACATTATGAACAAATTTTTATATGGGACCAACACTGAAATCGCTAAAAAGCATCGACTGCATATTTATGTGCGCATATCTCGACAAAATGTACTGGACATTTATTTTCTTGATTTCGGGGTTGGTCCCATTTAAATGCTGGCGTTCAAAAGGTTAATTCATTTTTTATTTTTTTTATAACTTGGGACAACTCACACACAGTCATCTGATCCCAAACTAGGCAGAGCCTGTGCTATGGCAACCAGACAACTGATAAACATACTTATATATTTCTAAATACATACATATTATAGACAAATTACACCCAGACACAGAACAAATGATCATGCTCATCACACAAAGATTTGTCCTGGGTGGGAATCGAACCCACGACCTCCGGTTTAGCAGTCAGGGTCACTAACCACTCGACCAACAGGCCAGTCAAAATGAAAATAGAAAGGAGTACAGAACAATTTTATTTCGAAGATTTTTCGAGTGCAGAAGTTTATTTTTAAATGAAAAGAAAAAAACGGCCAAGTCCGACTGACTCTCACACGACGGGTTCCGGACCATAAACCAAAAAAAAACACGTTTATTCTATGATAGCCCCTTTAATTTTCAAGTTAATATTTTTTTTTATTATTTGTTTTTATCGCACCAGAAATACATCATCTTCTGTGAAAATTTCAACTGTCTAGCTATCACTGTTCATGAGATACAGCCTGGTGACAGACGGACAGACAAACAGCGGAGTCTTAGTAATAGGGTCCTGCTTTTACCCTTTGGGTACGGAACCATAATGACACATAATCGAATTTTATAACATTGAGTTGTTCACCGCATTTTGTGGCCAAAGCTGTTTAGCGACTATTGTTGTTTTAATGTGTTGACGACTTTTGCAACTTCATGATGCTGATTTTGTCGCTGACTGTACTGAAGTTCCTTTTGAAATTGTTACAGGATGATCTTCTAGAACTGTCTAGAGCTATCCTGACGGTATCAGAGCGGTGTGAAGGCTGGTTGTCAGCCGCCCACAGCAAGGCTAAGAAGATAGCGGGGGACGCACTCTACGTCTTCTATATGCCGGCCGTCGAGGTAAGTCGCGAAAATTATTATTATTAATATAAAAAAAAAAAAAATCGTCTCTTTTAAAATCCATAACATACACTGTTATGGATTTTAATAGAGACGAATAATTTTTAATTTAATTTTAATTTATTTATTTTACTAAAAACACAAATACAAAAGTTCTCATTAGGGTCTAAAACATTAAAGGCTTTTAGAACAAAACATTTTAAATACCCTGACTCCTATATATATATCCTGGGACAACTCACACACGGTCATCCGATCCCAAACTAGGCAGAGCCTGTGCTATGGCAACCAGACAACTGATAAACATACTTATATATTTCTAAATACATACATACTATAGACAAATTACACCCAGACACAGAGTTTTTATCCCGAGAGTATGTTCCCTTGGGATAATTTTCGACATTACGGTAGCTAGTAAATGATAAATTATATTTATTTTGTAAGTGGGTTAAACATAACACTTTTACACGTAAATATTTTTGTCTAGATGAGGAGGTATTGTATTAAAATTTAGTTTCATTTTATTTGTGAATGTGTGTATCTGTGTGTGCTATAGTAGGCGCCAGATAATCGTGGAATATCGGCCATTGACCCACCTACAATTATTGACATTGTTAATTTGAAAAACGGAATTAATGACACAAAGCTGTCCCGAATCATCATCTCTCGTGATCCTTAACATTGTCTGATAATGAAAAACGATTCATATTTAATTGTTCAGGTACCTATGAACAGTTATTAGGGAAAGGTCAATGTACTTTATTCCACATTTATCTGGCGCCTACTATAGTTAATCATTATTTACAGAACTTCACATCGTCCCTATCGAACCTAATATCGGCACACAGTCGGCGCATAGAGTCGACGTTCCTAACTTCAGCGTCAGCGGGTCAGATTACCGGCGTGCTGTCCACTAGCTTCCCAGCTTCCCTGATGCTGCAGAGTGCTGCTGCCAACGTCTTGAAGACCTTGGCTGAGCAGAAGGACACGGAAGGTTAGTAGGTCAAAAGGCCTTTGCCAGAGTTGCGGAATTGTACGTAAGAGTCACCGCGGTCCTGTAGGGCTACTCTCTAAGCCCGAAGTTCGGGCTTAGTTGCGGGCGTATTCTAGTCCGTATCACCTAACCACTAAGAATTAATGACAACACGATTTGACAGTTACTGTCAAATCGTGTTGTCATTCATTCTTAGTTCGGGTTCGGAACTAATCTTCTTATCTTAGGACAACTCACACACGGTCATCCGATCCCAAACTAGGCAGAGCCTGTGCTATGGCAACCAGACAACTGATAAACATACTTATATATTTCTAAATACATACATATTATAGACAAATTACACCCAGACACAGAACAAATGATCATGCTCATCACACAAAGATTTGTCCTGGGTGGGAATCGAACCCACGACCTCCGGTTTAGCAGTCAGGGTCACTAACCACTCGACCAACAGGCCTGCCAAATCGTAAGTCCGTAGGTGATACGGAGTAGAATACGCCCGCAACTAAGCCCGAAACTACGGACTTCGGGTTTAGAGAGTAGCCCCCTGGAATGCAAAGGGCATTTGGAGGAACACGTGGGTTTAAGTCAGTAAGAGTCTGACACTCCCTGCCGCTCCACCAAGACGGGGGAAGTAATTTGATGATTTCCCATAGATAAAAAAAATATTATTAACTATGCCAGTAAAAATTATGCCATGGCTTTGCTTACTAACGCAAAAATGATCCGAAGGTCTGTAGAGATGACACGAATAGTGATATTGCCGAATACCGAATATTCGGCTAAGCTCTCGGCCGGAGAGCAGAATATTCGGCAAAACTTAGATCATTTCGTGGAGTGAGGTTTGGTGTGATGCTCTGGACGTATTTATTTTCTTTGCGAGTAAGTTGTATCACAATCACAACCCGCATTATTTGTAGATTGTTACATCAAATTGTGTAACTAATAGTGTGTTTATCTAAAAAAATAAAAATCATTCATCATAACTTAGCACTGATAGATTTCGTGTATTAAATATGCTTTTGTGAGTAAAATTATTATGCTTTTTGTTTTTCATGATTTGGTATTTGGCCGAATGTTTTGCAATATTCGGCCGAATAGTAAAAAAGTAGCCGAATAATTGCCGAATATTCGTGGCATCTCTACTCTTAAGGCCAACTCGTACTTCCATTATTTCACTGTCATTAATTTTTCTTCCAGAATCCAAAGACGCAGATCCCCTACACGACCTGCCTGCCCTCCTCCTGGAAGCAGACGTGAGGCAGCGCCTCCCGGCCTTCAGGGCGGAGCCCCCGGCCTCCGCCGCCGTGCTCAGGCGCACCAAAGAGCAGCTCCGGAGCCTGGCCAGGGCTATACTCAGGAATCCTATCGATGTTCAGTTAGGTAAGGCTATAGAAAATCATATTGAACTAGTGGATCCAATAGACCGAAAGTTGGCTCGGTCGTTAAAAAGATATTCAACAACGTGTAACAGAATAAACGCAATACTTCTTAAGGGGTCATTGTACTCATCATTATGAACAACTTTCACTATGGGACCAACACCGAAATCGCAATAATAATAATAATAAGGAGGAGGAGGAAGGAGCTGCTCCTCATGGATATTGCCATTAGTCAACAGGTTCGTCGTTCCTGAAGGGATCTGTCGACATGCTGGATAGATTACAAGAAGGCCTATGACTCGGTGCCACATACATGGCTCATGAGGGTGCTGGAGCTGTATAAAGTAGATGCAGTTCTACGCACCTTCCTGATGTCGTGTATGGGGCAGTGGAGGCCGGTCCTTCGCTATCCAGGATGTCGACAGATCCAGGTGAACAGCGACCCGATAAGGATCGAGCGTGGTATATTTCAGGGCGACAGCCTGAGTCCACTGTGGTTTTGTCTGGCTCTCAACCCTCTCAGTACACTGCTGGAAGGTTCGGGTCAAGGCTATCGGTTGAGAAGAGGTGGTCAGGTCATATCTCACCTCCTTTACATGGATGACTTGAAGCTCTTTGCCCCCAACAACTTGCAACTGATGAAGCTACTGAAGGTAACAGAAACCTTCAGTAGCGCCATCAGTATGGAATTTGGTGTGGACAAATGTGCGGTCATGCATGTGAAGCGAGGGGAGATTATGGAATCCGTGAGAACCCAACTCTCGGATTCCATAAACCTTAGATCCCTCAGCTCAACCGAAACTTACAAGTATTTGGGTATGTCGGAAGCGTTGGGCATCAATGCTGCTGACGTGAAACAATCGTTGATGTCGTCATCGGTGATGAGGTTGTATATCCCGCGGAAGTGCGGGGGTCGTGGCTTCCTCAATGCTAAGACCCTGCACAACCGCGAGATATGCAACCTTAGGGAGTTCTTCCTAGAGGCCGACGTGGGTATGCATCGGGATGTGGTAGCGGTGGACAAAGGCCTTACTGCGCTCTCCTTGGCTAACGAGAACTGGCGCAAACCTGTGGTATTAGATACTAATGGCCGCAGGGAGGTATGGCAGAGCAAGGAGCTTCACGGACGCTTTTACCGGGTCCTACATGGACCTGATGTAGACTTTTAAGCGTCCGTAGCCTGGCTGCGTTTTGGTGACCTCTTCGGGGAAACCGAAGGTTTTGTCTGTGCGATTATGGACGAAGTTATGATGACGAACAACTACCGGAAATATGTTGTGAAGGACGGTGCGGTTGACATATGTCGGGCATGTCACCGGCCCGGGGAATCCATCCGCCACATTATTTCCGGTTGTTCTAGTCTGGCTAACGGAGACTATTTGCACAGGCACAACCTTGTAGCCAGGATTATCCACCAGCAACTTGCTCTTAAATACAAACTTGTGGAATCGGAGGTACCGTACTATAGGTATGTGCCCGACCCAGTTCTCGAAAATGGCAATTGCACGTTGTATTGGTATCGGTCTATCATCACTGACAGGACTATTGTTGCCAATAAGCCTGACATAGTGGTGATAGATCGACTAGAGCGTCGCGCAATGATTGTTGATATAGCAGTCCCTCATGACGCGAACCTCGTGAAGTCTGAGAAAGATAAACAAACGAAGTATCTTGACTTGGCTCGCGAGGTTGTCGACATGTGGGATGTGAACACAGCAGTCATTGTGCCGATAGTCGTGACGGCCAATGGCATAATTTCCAAGAGCCTCGACCAACATCTAAAGAGGCTCTCGTTGGGCAGCTGGATCAAGGGCTTGATCCAGAAAGCAGTACTCCTGGACACGGCACGCATAGTGAGGAGGTACCTCTCTCAGGGGCCCTGACCACCGGTAGCTTGGACCCTGTTCCCGATACCGGTGGGCTACTATTTTTTATATTTTTAAATATTTTTATATCTCTGTATTTTAATATTTAAAAATGTAATTTATATGTATATACAAATTAATAAAGGAAATAATAATAAGATTTATTTTCTCCCACAAAGTACAATATTACAAATAAATGGTGTTACAAATATTAGAGGTACAAAAATTAATAATAATAATATTTTGGGACAACTCACACTCGGTCATCCGATCCCAAACTAGGCAGAGTCCGTGATATGGCAACCAGACAACTGATAAACATACTTATATATTTCTAAATACATACATATTATAGACAAATTCCACCCAGACACAGAGCAAATGATCATGCTCATCACACAAAGATTTGTCCTGGTGGGAATCGAACCCACGACCTCCGGTTTAGCAGTCAGGGTCACTAACCACTCGACCAACAGGCCAGTCAAGGTTTGTGGGAGTCAGGAATCCAAACTAGGATACCCTGTGCTATGGACTCCTGCCCCCCTCGCCAAGATTGGGATTATCACAATAATTTGTAGGACATGTAAGACTTGAAAATAAATAAGTCTTGAAAATATTTTAACGTCTTTATATTTCTTTGAACACAATCCTTCGTGATCCCAAGTCATCTCAATATGGCGTCCTTTTTAATCCCTTTCTTGCGTCGTCTATCGCTCTCTCCCTCACACATAGCTCTCTCTCTCTCTCTCTCTCTTACTTTCACTTGCGTTTCATTTCCCACATATATTGATACTGTTAATTAATTGTTACAGAGAAAATACCACAGTTGTCTGTTTGGAACAACAATGACGCATTGTCAACGGATTTGCCAGACTTCGCGCTTTCACCGCAAGAGTATATTACTGAGGTGAATATACAATATGTGTTCTTTGTTATTAGCAGAGATCGGAATAGGTAGACTATATTTACCTAATGTTCGTGGAAGTAAGTAACATAGAGTTGATAATACCTCCTCTAAAATCCCGGAAAGGCTTTTTAAATTTAAAATAAAAGTGACAACGATAGTTCACAACGAGTTCTAATTATATTTTGAGTGTATTTTTAGCAATCTCAGGAATTTCTAACGATTCCGGGATCCGGGATTCTGGAAAGCATGTCCGGATTATACTTTCGTGGGAATAAAAGTGAAGTTTAGGTACATAAGCGCCCGATTATCCGATATCTGATAATAGTAGTACATGGGCGGACTCAAAATTTGCTGGGGAGTTTGTTGCGCCACTTCTTCTTCCCAGCTACAACACTAGGAAGTGGTGACGGGCGGGCGTTTTGGGGGACCGTCTTTATGTAGAACTTTGACGTTCAAAAAGTGCTGGCACTCAGCCTAATTTGAATAAAATGACTTTTGATTTTTAATATATGTATTTTCTTTTTCTCAAACAGATTGGTCAGTACCTCATGACCCTGCCACAGCATCTTGAAATGCATCTCTCAGAGAAACAGGCTCCTCTACAGTTCCTAGCTGAGGTGAGTCACAATCATGCGCGTGCAGTAGGGCCCCGCTCTTGTAGGGGCCTCGCTCTTGTAGGGGCCTCGCTCTTGTAGGGGCCTCGCTCTTGTAGGGGCCTCGCACTTGTGCGGGCCTCGCTCTTGTAGGGGCCTCGCTCTTGTAGGGGCCTCGCTCTTGTAGGGGCCTCGCTCTTGTAGGGGCCTCGCTCTTGTGCGGGCCTCGCTCTTGTAGGGGCCTCGCTCTTGTGCGGGCCTCGCTCTTGTAGGGGCCTCGCTCTTGTAGGAGGGGCCTCGCTCTTGTAGGGCCTCGCGCAATCCGATTTCAAAAACTTTATACTTGAAACGTTTTATATTTTTAGTAATAATATGAAGTTATTTCATAGTAAATTATACAAAAGTATTAAGTTTCATTATTTAAAGTATTCGATGATACAGGTCGGTTTTCAGATATTGGTATTTTTGGTGATACGGCGGAATACGCCCGCAACTAAGCCCGAAACTACGGACTTCGGGCTTAGAGAGTAGCCCCCGATCAGAATCAGAATGCTTTATTTGTAAACATAGTTCAAATTACAACAGAGTGTGAGATGTTATAGATAGGTACATAGATCTTCTATGGTTTGCCCAGAGGCGTACAAATTTATTTAACTATGTTTAATTAACAAATACAAAATACAGATTTAAAATACAATCAATTTCAATAAAAATGTCAAATAGATTAAGTTACGAGTCATATTAAGGGTAATGTCAAACAATATGCAAGATCACCACCAGGCCCGGGTCGATGGCGCGTTGAGTTCCACGCGCGCCTCAAGGAGATGTCAGCATAGGAGACGGGGCAGAGCCTGCCAGGGTACAGGGATTTGTTCGAAAGAGTCACCGCGGCCCTGGAACGCAAAGGGCTTTAGAAGGAACACGGATGGGTTTTAGTCAGCAAGAGTCTGACACGCCCTTCCGCTCCAAGAGCGGAAGAAGTCATTTGATGATGATCTAAATAAGTGAGGCGATGTACAATTTTCTGAGGCAGTAATTATAGAATTGACGAATAAAATAGTCCCGAGTTCCCGACATAGTTGAACAGCGAGCCAGTCAATAAGTTTTTTATATTAATATTTGCAGGTATGCACACATACGTGTGAAGTATACGCAGAGAAAATTCTGAATATCAGAAACATGGACGCTTTGGGGACGAAGAGGTGTCTCAACGATATTGGTAAGACTCGAGTTTAATTCAAATATATAATATACAAGCGGTCCCGACAGACGTTGTCCCGTCCGAACGTTTGCTTTGTGTCTGACGAAAAATTATAGAAATCCTTTGCAGCGCCACCTACCGGGTCCAATTGTGAATCTTATCCATTCTCGAATCCCCTTGAAAAAACACAAAAAATTTCATCAACATCGGTCCAGCCGTTGAGGAGGAGTTCAGTGACATACACACGTACACAAGAAATATATATATCAAGATAGGCATTCTAAATATGTTCTGTTCCTGAAAAAATCTGCATGGTTCTGGGTAAGCTCGCTCCATCGTCGACTTTGTCTCTGTCATCTCTGATCTAGACTAGAGTCAAGAGCAAACCCATCTCGAATAAAAAAGTTAGTTTTTCAGAAAATGACGGATTTATGAGGTAACCAACAAAAAAAAAAATACAATCGAATTGAGAACCTCCTACTTTTTTTTGAAGTCGGTTAAAAATAGTAGACGAGTATTTTTTTCTTTTTTCACTTTAACAAAACATGAAGACGCGTGACGTCACATTTGAGTACACTTTTTACCAAAACGTGACGTCACAAGACCCCACTCCTGACCTTTGATGCGCTTTTCGGGTAGGTTTAGTTTGCACGGAATCCTTATCCCTTTTCTAAAATAAAAGTAGCGTTAGTTACTCGTTATAACACAAGCTATCTGCCAGTAAAATCTCGTCAAAATCGGCTCAGCTGTTTCGGAGATCAGCTACAACAAATAGACAGACAACAATTAAAAATATATATATATATATATATTACAAACTGACACTTAATTTGATTTATTTGCAATATATATATCAAAATTCTTCCGTAAATGACTGAGTGACTGACAGACAACGCACAGCCGAAAGTACTGGTCGTAGGAAGCTGAAATTTGGAATGTTGTTCCTTTCCTTTGAAATTTCGGGAAATCCTCTCTTAGTGCTCCCCTACACTCCGTAGGGGAGCACTAAGAGAGGATTTCCCGAAATTCCTACGGGACGTACGAAGCAAGTTTGACCCTTTGAACGCCAGAGCATAAACGTGCCCCCGACGCCACAAATTCGTTGTACTTTTTATCACATATTTGTGACGTTTCACGCTCTTGCTTGTCATGTATACGTGACAATAGCTTTCAAAAGGTTAATATAAACGACCAACATTCATCTATTCTAATATAATAAAAAGGAAAGATTTGTATTTTTGTATGTAACGAATAAACTTAAAAACTACTGGACCGATTTGAAAAATTCTTTCAGCAATTTATAGTTTCATTATCAACGAGTAACATAGGCTATATTTTATCCCCGTACTCCCACGGGAACGGGAACTACGCGGGTGAAACCGCGTGACGTCCGCTAGTATATAATAAAAAATAATAATACTTTTTTTGTATTTCCAGTGTACTTATCAAGCGTGGTCGAAGATCTAGGAAGCAGTATCACTCCATCATTGAGGAGTTTGGAGAAGTCCCTGCGAGCGGCCACACCAAGTCAGCCCAGTGAATGATGAGGGTAATCTACTGCAGAGTCTTCTTCAACTATGTCGGGATCGACTTCCATTCTGCCCGGATGCAGTAGAATACCAGTATTCTCAAACTCAAATTATTTATTTCATCATCATCTGCCTAGCCTTTTCCCAATTATATTGGGGTCGGCTTCCAGTCAAACCGGATTCAGCTGAATACCAGTATTTTACGTTGAGCGGCTGCCTACCAGACCTCCACAACCCATTAACTGGGTAACACGGTACTCCTTGGCAAGACTGGTGTCAGATTATCTGGTTTCTGACTATCCGTAACGACGGCCAAAGATCTACAAATGACAGCCGGGACCAACGGCTTAACGTGCTTTCCGAGGCACGGAGGAGTTTCGGTATGTTAAGATGGTCACCCATCCACAGACCAACCTCGGCAAGCGTTGCTTAACCTTAAAGATCGACCCATGCGGCTGTTATTATTTCAATTAAACCATTTACAGGCACTTTTGAATTGTCAAGGTTGGTCAGTCAAAAGAGATGAAGATATTTGCACGTTCCAAAGCGTAGATCTCTATGGAGAAGAACGTGCAAGAAACTCCACGGACACTCTTTTAAATCATTTTGATTTTATAATGTTTTGGTTACATCATTCTTGTTGAAATTAATCATACATATATGTGAGAACGATTTAGAAAAAAATACACGATAAAAGCGTCCGGAGTAGGAAAAACAACGATTCAAATAACAAATCATTAAAATAAAGAATATTATTAAAAGTGCTTACTCCTCACGGTGTTTCATACAAACTTTCAAGTCTTTTTTCTTGGAAATGAATTTGGTATGGACACGCTATATTTCTAAGTCTAAATAGTTAGTTGAACACATTTTCGTTTTAGTGCATTTAGTATTATGTAAATTTATTATAAATGTATAATTTATTCCACAATATTGAAATTTTATGTACTTACAAATGAATAAAGGAAATATTAATAAATAATTGTGTTGTTTTTTTGTAAAAATGGACCTTATTAACGAAGACCAATTTTTTTTAAGGATGGGAAATCATCAAATACGTCCTCCCGCTCTGGGTGGAGCGGAAGGGAGTGTCAGACTCTTACTGACTAAAACCCACCCGTGGTTCTTTCTGTTCTCCTGGTACTAGGTTTAATTATAGCTCATATTTATAGCCTAGGAAATACTGCGCTGGGGCGGCTGCTGCAGGTGCAGAATACTCAAACGGCACAAATATAACAAACAACCTTATTGGGGGCTATATATTTGAGCCGTTTGGGGTCGAAATATTAGGCCCAGACTGCGTGCGCGCGGGCCTGCGGACGGCTCACGTTGGGTGGCTCGCTGTCCGATCACCACCAGGCCCGGGTCGATGGCGCGTTGTGTTCCACGCGCGCCTCAAGGAGATGTCAGCATAGGAGACGGGGCAGAGCCTGCCAGGGTACAGGGATTTGTTCGAAAGAGTCACCGCGGCCCTGGAACGCAAAGGGCTTTAGAAGGAACACGGATGGGTTTTAGTCAGTAAGAGTCTGACACGCCCTTCCGCTCCACCCAGAGCGGAAGAAGTCATTTGATGATTTCCCATAAAAAAGGACTATACTTGTGAGTAGTTATCGCTTATAATTCCAGTCCCGGAAATACTTGGAAACGTTCCTGGTCTCCTGGCACTTGTAGTTATCGCTCATAATTTCTATACCATGGGATAAGAAGGGTGTTTTTTTGCGTAGAATAGTTTTGAAGCACTAACTTGTAGTTGCTAAAAGGTTCTCTGTTCTGGATAATATAACAATTACCTTTTCATTTACTTAATGTGACTTTCCACTGGACAGGTCCACTCAAATCTGTGTGGTTCTTTCCTCAAAAGATCATTCCAGACACTGGTCTGCATGGTTCTCATATAACGTATTGTGAATGTGAGGACTATGTAGACCGCCCTCCATATTAGGTTTTCATTTGAGTTTTCTGGCAGTTTGAGTTATTTATGCGGCCTACCCAAATGTCCTTACTTTGGTATTGTTCGTCAAATCGTTGAGCTCCTTGAAGTTCTAAGTTTGAGCTACACGATAACGACAAATGCTTGCACTGTCTGGACAGGTCCACTCAAGTCTGTGTGGCACTTTCCTCTAAAGGCCACCTCAGACATTAACCTACATGGTTCTCATATGATTTGACCAGTACAGATTGTATGGACTTTAAAAGAGACTGACCTCTGAGTTGTTTCGGTGTTTCTTCTCAGGGTACTCTAGTTGGTGGTTTTCGATCAGGTCGCGTGTCCTGACGCGAGTTTAACATTTTTTACCCATCATAAAAAGTGCACAACGCCGCTAAAGAAGTTTTCACTTAAAAAAACACTGATTTTGTTTCGAATAGACTGAATAGTGATTCACATCCATTGTGGGTACGTAGCTCGTAGGTACTTGACGTGGTCACGTGTGCTTGCACATAATATATCGCACCTTTAAAGTAAAACCGTTGCTAAACGAAAATTTTCATGAATTGAGGTATCAATGCCATCTATCTAAAAACAGTGACTATTTTCTAATATTGGCTCCCCTATAAAATTTCATAATTTCGTTTAGTAACGGTTTTACTTTAAAGGTGCGATATGTATAGTAGGCGCCAGATAATCGTGGAATAACGGTCATTGACCCACCTACAATTATTGACATTTTTAATTTGAAAAACGGAATTAATGACACAAAGCTGTCCCGAATCATCATCTCTCGTGATCCTTAACATTGTCTAATAATGAAAAACGATTCATATTTAATTGTTCAGGTACCTATGAACAGTTATTAGGGAAAGGTCAATATACTTTATTCCACATTTATCTGGCGCCTACTATAGTATCAGAATTATGAGAAAACAAAGACATGGATGTGTTTATGCATTGGGTAACCAACATTTTTAATTATTTTTTTCAGTAGCTGATTTTTTTTTGGACGTATGTAATGCGTTTCCTTTTTTACAATTGTCCTTATTTTGGTGGTCTGAATGATTTCTAAAAGTTTGTTCAACTATTTTAATGGGATCTTATACAAGGCGGAGACGACGATACGGCAATAAATCAAAACACTGGCGTACTAGTTCATACGAATATGTTGTCTTTTATCACAGATTTGATGTCACTAACTGCAACAGACTGCCTGGAATATTTCGTCGGAATAGTAGTCACTATCCTTGACTAGTTTGAGTTTTTTTGACGTTTTATGCAATTGGAAAACTTATTTTTAATTTCGGTGACAGGATTTTAGAGTAGTTTCAAAATATTCCTGTGAAGTATTACCAGTGTTTTCATTTATTGTCGTGCCGATGTCTCCACATTTCATATAAAATGAACAAATGAAGTAAAGGTTACATGATGAAAAGGTTATTTAAGAAATAAAACGCCACAAATTAGTTCATATACCCACATTTTTAATAAATTATAGTCCAACACGTTTATACTGCGCTTATTATTGTCTCCGTAGCTTGGACGTCACACTTGGCTGGTTGGCCAAGTTCTTATATTGTCAAAACATTTTATATTATAATGACATAGGTGTGATGAATGAGGAAGTCTTGGCCATGCCACTGATATTTTGACTTTTATGATATTATGTTGCCAAGTTTCAAGTGTCATGTTGACACATAGCCAAGTTTTTTTGAAAGTTTAATGATGAAAAATGCACGAAAGTTTGAGCCAAGTTAAATAAGAACAAGCGCAGTAAAGTTTTTAAATGAAAACTTATATCTAAGTTAAAGGTTTAGACACTCAGGGCAGGACTAGATATGTTATATATAAATAACATAATTAACTTAACATTTACAAAAATTACATAATAATATTGAAATTCTCGACCTATTTTTTGGTTTTCAAAATTAAAACATAGTTTTTATTCTTTTAAAAATCATATACCAGAGGCCAGTATAGACAAAAGCAAAAATTATGACCACAGAAAAAAAATATTCAATATGTATGTAAAAAAAATTAAAAGTCCATAATAAACAAATTAAACGTTTAACGAACAACAATTTACATAAATAACGAATATGTTTGTATATAGTTTTACACACACCTAACAAATATATATATTTGAAATACTTATGATACTTAAAGTTATATTAATCATCTAAAAGCCAAAAATATCACTAATCTATCACATTTAAGGGTTATATATATAATATTAGCAAAATGGCGACAGGATTCCACTTTCTAACTAAACCGGTTGAGGTGCGAAGTGACAAGATTTAATATTAAAAAAAGGACTCATGAACATTCACCCTTCACTATAAAAAGTTCCCCCGAATTTTGACCATAGAGGCCAATTTCAGTAGAGCTAGAGACTAGCTATCGGATCGAGAGATATAATAGTTCACATGTGTGTGCGTACTGTTCTCCCAATATCATAGTTAGACGGAACGATAGAGAGACCACTGGTCCAACGGTTGTACGTGGTTTCGTGTCTGTATGGTTCGTAGTTATCGAGCTAACAAAATATGTATTTAATGCTTTTTTTTAATTTAATATGGGTTTTCTCTTGACTCTAGTCTAGGTCATAGATGACAGAGACAAAGTCGACGATGGAGCGAGCTTACCCAGAAGTTTGTTCACTCAAATTATGAAGAGATTAGGGTTGAATGCGTTCGGAAACACAGACGCAGGCAGAGAGTTCCACTCCTTTGCTGTTATACACTGTTAAATATATAATAAATACCAACATAAAATAAGCAGTAAAATACCTTTTCTAAACTAATTATATCCTACATCTTATTAGTTCCACATAAACTGGCTAGTTCGTATAACACTTCGCACATTTCCCGAATAATATATATAATTTATGATATTAAATGTATATGTATATTAAATTTTACATAAATATAATATTGTTTATTATTTTACAAAGTTTCCAAATTATTACTACGATACACTTTCAGCTCGAGGCTCTTGTACTAACAATAAGTTATTTTGTATTATTAAATACGTTAAAATGTTATATTTTTAAGTTATATTGTAATGCTTACGATTTATTCAATATACCTATGAGTAAAATGATTATTAAAACTGTAAATATATTATGGTTGAAATACTTTAATCCATATTATTTTTAATCTTATTGTTTGGTTATTATAATTATATTAGTTACTATATTTCTTGTCTTATACGATAGAAAGAGATTGTCGCACGAATTAGCGACCGATGCGAAAGTTTATATATGAATAATGAATACGACTTGACTATTAAGGTAAATGAGCCAAACAATCACGAGTTCGCACGACGATCTATTTCGATTAGAACACAGCCGTTAAACAAAAACACTTAAAAAAATAACAACACTACAATTCTAATTATAATTTAACATTAAAACAGGTAACATCTATTTATTTCAAACAATTTAGGTAATTTATTTGTCAGTTCATTTAATACGACAAATTATTAAAAATACACAATCTGTTACAGGACCCAAACCCAGCTATTGCAAAATTTTGTAAAACATCATCAAATATGAATGATTATAATACTATATTAAGTTATACTACAAATACCTACTATAAACTATTAATTCTACTTTATGCTACAAAATTTAATTCTACTATTATTACTACAAATTATATCATCTACGAATAGTGAACATGGAACTCGACTGTACATCGATATATTCGTTGAATATTTCGTATGCGTTATTTTAATATTTTTTCATGTCAAATATTTAAGATGCATTGCTTGTGGCGTTCTTACCTACATATATATATATAAATGCGAATATATAATATATATAAATATATATTGTATGTACGTATACATATTTTAACGTCTAATACTGGAAGATAATGTGATTATATATTTCAGTTTTTGTTATAAAATGCATTACACATATAGTATGATTATATTATGATTTTATGAACTCTTCAGCTACTGCGAAGGTTATGGAATCAAGAGTTAGTAGTGATTTAAAGATTAGTTAAGTTAATATTTAGAAAAAATAATTAAATGGACATTTTTCAACATTTTTTACAAACAAACCGTGCAGCCATACACAATTTGCTTTTAACGTGTCTCCGTGAAATTCAGAGTAGATTTTAAGAGGGTACCTATCGTGTTTCTCAGTAACTGTGTTGTCGCTCCATAGCAAATAACTAGGATTAAGAGCTGGATTCGGCTAGATTGGAAGCCGATCCCGACAAACACATTTAGGAAAAGACTCATTCAGCTGGTGATGATTGTAGATTTGATGATGAATTTGATTGAAACGTTAGCACTTTCTACCTAGGATTAATAGAACATTGGCAGAAATCAAGCATACAAATTTACAGACACTAATTACCCATATCTTTTGTATGAAACAATTCTCTTTATGGAGTTGGGAGACACAAATGAAGAAATTTGTCCACCGAATTCAAGATTATGATTTAGACACACTATTTTTTTTCGTATACTACTTCTAAAGTGAGTATTCAATACTTTAAGCTTCTAATAAGCAACGATTTAAGAATTTCTAAATGTTTAAATATATATATTTTCATAAAGAATGACTGAATAACATATTATTGGATATGGCGTTATGATAAATTACGGATAATTTTCCTAATAATCTATAACGTTACCGCGATTATTTGCAAAATAAGGACTCTTTGGAGCTTAAATTGAATTAAAAAAAAACACCTGATTGATAAAATTATAAGATAAAATTAAAAGCTAATGAATAGGTTAATCAATAAAATAATTTATCGAGGATAAAGTATGAAATAATGCATGCATTATTTTACACATTATGTATTCTTAATTTTCACATTTATACTAAATTATATTTACAACCATTCATATTCGCAATATTCACATGAAAAATAAATTATTGATAAACAAAAGTCCTAAATTATTATATTATATTGTGTAAATTTATTTAATATATTACTTCGTTATAATATATTTTATAAAATCGAAGCAAAACGTTTAGTTACCTACTAAAACATTGGTATATTTCAGATTTTTAGAATTACCGGTCATTCTCAGAAAATGCATTAACTTGAAATATAAAGTTGTTGAGATGACGGCAAAGAACATGCTGCACCATGCGGTTTCAGATAAATTGAGGTAAGTGCAGCAGAAAGACAATTAAGTACGAGTTCTCATCTGTACTTAAAGATAGCTGAATAGAATATACTTTATCGTACACCAAGAATAGTGTTTGTGTGACTGAATTAGTTTATTTAAACAATGACCGGTTATTCTCAAAACACGTACAATTTAAATACACTAAATATATTTAAGCATATTATTGCGATAAATATTGTCATTTATGTTAATATTGATAATATTTATTTAAATCATTATTGCATTATTTACAAAATGTTTTCAAGCTTATATTAAAAATGATTAAAAGTCTACATCCTTTTGGTCCATTGCCCAATAAAATAGTTAACATAAAATATGTCTTAGACATGTTTTTACTACAAACTAAAAACTATGAAATCATTTACAAACAAATAACAAATTCGAACATAACATCTTCAGTAAAAGGAAATTATACTAAACAGTTAATATATTTCATTCAAAAGTCGCAATGCAAAATATAACCATTATTGTCTATACATATTGTATAAATATTTTAGATTAAAAATGTACAATGAAAAATATTGTCAAAGTCACCTTTGCGAAATAAATATATATATAAATATTATTTATTCACACATATGTATGTTATAAATATGCATGATTTAAAAGCCATATATGAATATAGCGTATATTATTATATTATTTCAAAAAGCCATTTATATATTTAAAAAATCAAAAAAGTAGTTCAAATTACTTTTTTTGTTTAAAAAGTTCCTAACTTTGACTGCCAGTTATAAAAACTGATTCAGATAAGTAAAATTAGTCAAATCAAATTCATTTTTTTGCGATTGTAAAATATTTGAAAATTAATTTACAAACATCCCGAGCGAGAAAAGTAGGTAGTCATAAAAATCATACAAAATTTCCGAAACTGGTTTTTTTTAAATCTTAAGGGTCTTTGACAGTGCGTTTTAATGAACCACTACATTCAAATTTAAATATTTTGCTGAGTATACATATTAAAATCTATAAATATGATTAAAATATGTATTCACTTTGCTAAAAATGTACACCCTGATAAATATTGGCGTTATGCATAGTTAAACTACAGTATTTTTATACGAGGCTGTCCAATTTTTTGTAAGTTAGGTGTTATTTTCGTCTTTGCTTGAATGTTGTTGCCTAGCTGTCCTCAAGCCAAATATTTAAGAAATCGCTATACACAGCTGCAACGCTGTACATTTTGATAACACATTAAATTATCGACAGGCATAAACATTGATATAATTATTATAACAACCTCGTATAAATGTATATATATGATTTATATATATAAGCCATTATTATACACAAAATATTCACACATTTATATTCAACAGGTCACAGAGCAAAAATTGGTCAGAAGAGTACAGAGAAGTATCTAAATAGATTGTATATGGATAGACATAAAATATAATCTAATATAATATATGTATATAAGATATGATTTAAATATACATTTTTGGGCAATAATCTACAGTATACATATAAATGTTATATTCCTTATTCGTCTTAAACGACTCCTAGGACGTCTTAAGCAAACCCCATTTAAAAATAAAACTCCCGAGATTTAAAAGGTTTTAAAATTCAAAATGGCGGGTGTCATTGACGGGAACAAGATGGCGGTATGTGCCGATTTTATTCTTCTTCTTCGTTTTGATAGCTCACGTAGCGAACTGACGATTTGTCACTGGCTATGAGGCTCTGAAAAGATTAATGAATGTTAAGTAGTCCGAAAAACTATCGAACGGACCATTTTGTTTGCAGAATTGGCGATGGATGAGTCACAAAAGTTTTAGAGGTTTTATATTCTGTAAACCTCTCATCTTGAAACCTAACGTGGAGAGAGCTTGTCGTGAACAGTCATTCTATCTTGATTTCGTGGATTGACATTTCACTTCAAGCTAGTTTTTTTAGACCAGCTGGAGTACCAATCGCGTGAGCTTGGGGTAGACGTACGATATCGTCAAAGTCGTTAAACACCTAACACGGAACCGAGAAATACCTATGGGGGAAAAAAGTGCAGACCTGTACCGACTGTATTAAGGTACAGGGCTGGTGATGTTCATAATATCGATGTACGCTGTACCGACAGAAGTGGTTTTTTTTCCTACTCGTTAGCTTTGCTTTTCCTGATTATTTTTGTCGCGGGATCCAAGACAGTTAAATCGTTTCTCCGGGACGCGTCGAGCTACATTGACTCGGCGTTTTTTCTGGTGGTCACCACTGTTGCTGGCTTTCAGGAGTTCAGTGGTTGCGAATGAGTGGCAGACTTTCAAATAAAATAAAAAATAGGTACCGACAGTACGGAACTAATACTGTCGAAGCACGCAACTTCGACAGTAATGTTATTATTGCTTCGAATGTTTTCCATCTCGAAGCAGTTACGCGACTAGCATCAATGATATTAGAGCCATTAGCGGTAAAGTCTTCCTCACAAACAGCCAGGGTACCACAGCCATGAAGAAGTATTATTATCCTTGAAATAGGTTTTAACGCGCATATTTCTGTACTCCAGGTACACCGAACATCGATATTTTGAACATCGTTATTCTGTTATACAGTCCTTTTTTTTTTAAGGATGGGAAATCATCAAATGACTTCTTCCGCTCCAGGTGGAGCGGACGGGCGTGTCAGACTCTTACTGACTAAAACCCATCCGTGTTCCTTGTAAAGCCCTTTGCGTTTCAGGGCCGCGGTGACTCTTTCGAACAAATTCCGCAACCCTGGCAGGCTCTGGCCCTAGCGGGCCCCGTCTTTTATGCTGACATCTCTTTGAGGCGCGCGTGAAACACAACGCGCCATCGACCCGGGCCTGGTGGTGACCAGACAGCGGGCCACTCAATGCTCGCCGTCCGCAGGCCCGCGCATACGGTGGCCGGGGATCGCCCTGCGACTCCCGACGCCCGGGGCGTCTTCTCCTGTTGCGGCGGTTGGGGTGAAGGCCTTGCCTTTCCCTCGCGCGGCCCGCCACCTCCTTCGCTAGCATTACTGCTTCGCAGAAGGAGGTGACCGCTTCCCAAGCCTCCTCGCTCTGGACTATGGATTCAACCAGGGCCGGACGCGAGAGGTCGCCGCCGCCGATCGCCTCGACGAGGACACGGCGGTGCTCAGCCCAAGCAGGGCTGATCTCCACCGTATATACAGTCCTTTACACCCAGCATTAGGTTATGAAGTCTGTGCCTACCTGTTTCTCATTAGTAGCTGGTGGTGACCTCAGGAACAGCAGGCAGGGTGCATAGCCGAAGTTCAGCACTGCTATGATGACCAGCATCCACTCGAATCCAATGCTGTTCATCAAGGCTCCGGAGAGAGCTGGGCCTGGAAGATCAAGGGGGGGTAGGGTTAGCGTTACTCCAGGTTTGCGGAATTGATCGAAAGAGTTACCGCGGCCCTGGACCGCAAAGAGCAGTTGCAGGAACACGGGTGGGTCTTAGTCAGTAAGAGCCTGACACTCTTCCGCTCCACCCAGAGCGGTAGAAAATAGCGCGAATTTGCAAATGGCGCCACGTGCACGCGGTGACTACATCTTTCGCCTCGACAAAAGTATTGAGCAAAAGCGCTTCCAAGGAGGTTAGATCATTCAGTTTATTTATTCTAGTAATGTGAAACTTCTTGGTAGAATTCTTATGTTTTTCAATGGTAAGTAATTAAAAAAAACCGTAAGGTATACGCACGGCGCTATACTACTTAGATAAGAGTACCTATTTTACCGCACGTTCCAATGAATAGTGCGAAATTTTTAACTTTCGAAAATGTATACCTACAGGCTTCGTAAATGCATTTTTTTTAAAATGTGTTGAAAAAAATTTATTCGACCCTCACAATACGCTCTTTCATTTCATACGTAATACGGTACAGCTGTAATTTTTTTTTTTTATCTATTTTTCCCCCCAAAAAATGAACCATTTTCAAAAAGTATTTATTTTCGTTACACATCCGTTTTTGGACCACAGAAGATTATATGTGAACCAAATTTCAACTGAATCAGTCCAGTAGATTCGGAGAAAATCGGCTGTGACAGACGGATAGACAGACAGACCGAGTGATCCTATAAGGGTTCCATTTTTCCATAAACAGGTTTGGAACTCTAAAAATGAGTAGAATTGGGACTTACCAACAGCATATCCAAGACAGAAGGCAGTATCTCCAATAGCGTAGACCGATCCGTAGACGGCCGCATGCCGGATGTCCACCAGGAATCCAAGTTCTGGCATCATGGAAGAGTCCACCATGCCGATAGCGAAGCCGAGGCCAGCGTTGGGGATGATAAGGTGTTCCAGTTTACGAGCCATCGGAATCTGTGGGGTTAAGAGACTGTTGAAGTAAAAATTTGCTTCAATTCACTATCTTTCACCAGCGGCTCCGCCCACGTGTGTGTTGGAAATTATCCTAAGGGAACACACTCCAGGGATAAAAAATACCGGCCAAGTGCAAGTCGGACTTGCACACGAAGGGTTCCGTACTATCAGCCGAAAAAAACACGTTTCATGTTTAATAGAGATATCTCCTTTCATTTTGTGTTTTTATTATTTTTTGTTACCGAGGTAACAGAAATACATACTCAGTGAAAATTTCAACTGTCTACGTATTACGGTGCATGAGATACAGCCCGCTGTTAGACAGACGGACATGTAAATAACTATGTACGCTCGAAAAGCTATTACTTAAAATTTTCTTCAAATTAGCCACGCTAGTATTGAAAATGTCGATATCAGCTTCCCGGCATTGTACATACGACTCGCTCTTAGCATGTACGAGTTCCGTCTGTACGTCGTTCCGTGTGTGTGTTTTCGAGCGTATGTATGGCACTCGTGGGCTGCAGCTGAAAATCAGCGTCAGGTGGAACCTGGAATTACCTTGTGTTGCCATCTGGCATTATGCTGAGTTGAGGCCCTTTGGCATTGTTGGTTATCATTATTTATTTTGTTTAATTTTATGGTGTTTCTATTTTTTAGAATGCAAATAAACACAATTTTCTTTCTTTCTAGTGGCTATCACTGGGGTGTACAATAAATAAGGTCTACGTAGAAACGTGAAGTTTGTGATAAAACAGCACACAACCGGTCGTTGTGCCGATTTTCCAGGTAGACCGTAGTTCTGCAGGGATGCCATTGCACGCATTTTGGCTAAATGATCAAGACTTCTTACCAGAATAAGACATATTCCAATGATGATAAGTCCGGAGCAAGCTGCCAACCAGCGACCCATCTTGTGGCCCAGAGGTCCAAACAGATTGGTACCTGCAATCAAAATAATTGTTGAAATATCGCGGGTTTAGAAAAAGAAAAATCCAAAAATCTGACACCAGTCTTGCCAAAAAGAAAAATCAAGGAAATCAAATGGGCAGTCGCTCCACGTAAAATACTGGTAAACAGCTGAATCCGGTTTGACTGGAAGCCGACCCCAATATAGTTGGGAAAAGGCTAGGCAGATGATGATTAATAAGGGAGAATAACGGTATTTTACTGTGGTGACGGGCTGCTGAAATTGAATACATTTTTATTCCGCAAAAAAGAGCCAACAAAGTCATTTAAAATTCCCGCCGGCGCGAATCTCTAGTATGTAAGGGAACTTTTTAAGGAAATCTCTCAGGGAACTGTTTCATTTTCAACATTTTATTCTTAGACCCACTACTTACCAATCAGATAACAGATGCTTGCCGGTAGGAAGGCGACCCCCTGCTGCCAGCGACGAGCTTCCATAGTATCAGCCATCCAGATGGGCAGGCTTGGCTCCAGCATTGCTATGCCCACGTTAGCGAAGGTAATGGCTCCTGGAAGTCATTAGGTCAAATTATCATCACGCTTGCGTAATTCTTTTTTTTTTAAAGGATTGGTAATTATCAAATGACTTCTATCGCTCTGGGTGGAGCAGAAGGGCGTGTCAGACTCTTACTGACTAAAACCCGTCCGGGTTCCTTCTAAATCTCTTTGCGTTCCGGGGCCGCGGTGACTCTTTTCAAACAAATTCTGCAAACGCGCCATCGACCTGGGCCTGGTGGTGATCGGACAGCGAGCCACCCAACGCTTGCCGTCCGCAGGCCTGCGACGGCTGCGTAATCCTCCCGACCGAATATCGGTCACAGTGGCCAACTTCAACGGAAATTGGCCAAGTGCGCAGGATCTCCTGCGATTAAAGAGCGCAAGTGTGTGCGCAAGAACTCTCAGTTCCTTTACTTTCAGTCCTCAGGGACGGCAACCGGGGAGAGATCAGGCGCAGGACCAACGGCTTTACGTGCTTTAGGAACCCCCATCTTCCAAGCTCCGGGCTGCTACGGGGAAATTCGTCACTGAAAAACCCAATAACACTTTGCCCGAGCCGGGAATCGAACCCAGGATACTAGACCAACGAGGCAGAATACTACAAAGGGCTAGATAGAACCCTAAAATAAATAAATCAAATCAAATGTCATTTATACAGCTTACTGACGCTGGGATCAGAACGTTTTAGATGTCAAAAATGACAAAAGACAGTCCCCTAAAATACCCTGTCCGTTGCCCGTCACTAATACCCTATTAGTGACGGGCAACGGACAGATTGAAAAAATATCGATCGATCGTTGATCGACATTGATCGATTGGTGTGGTAGCGTTGACTGATCGAAAAAGAAGTAGAAACTGTCGATCGACGTCGACTAATTCATTCTACCATCGATCGACGATCGATCGATTGATGTGCTAACACTCTTAGAGTCTGCCAGGGTTGCGGAATTTGTTCGAAAGAGTCACCGCGGCCCTGGAACGCAAAGGGCTTTAGAAGGAACACGGATGGGTTTTAGTTAGTAAGAGTCTGACACGCCCTTCCGCTCCACCCAGAGCGGAAGAAGTCATTTGATGATTTCGCATCTTAAAAAAAAAACACTCTTAGACTACCAAAACACATTTAAAACGTATTTTACTTTTATCGCGTGAACAAAATATGAAGACGATACAATTCGTTGAAATTTCGAGCGACGACGCTACGTAAAAGTATACCACATTTTACAAAGAAGTGACTAAGCCCCCATTCCTAAACGTTGATTCGTTTTATGTTTGTAATTTTTTATTGATTTCATAAAACAAAAATACGTGTCCAACATTATTTTAGGCGCCCATTACACGGTAAGTTTTGCTGTCAGTTTTACAACAATCAAGGCTGTGATTGACGGAAAACCTATCGGGTAATGTAATGATTGGTGGTTGCATGACATTGATTGACGATATTTGACTAGTCACGACTTTAAAACTGAATGGGTCTGTTTTTACATGTTTATGGAATGGGTCCTTGTCCTTTTACGAATCCCGTATATCAGCAAATAATATTTCATCGCCATATTTAAGACTATTTTAAGTATACGGTTATGTCATCATGAATAGCATGGAAACGAATGGAGGAAGTTTTCACCGCTATTGCTAGCGGTCCTTGTACATAATATCCTAAATTACGGCACATATGTTAATTAAGAAACATAATATTATTTTAATTACGAGTTAAATTTGTGTGGAAATCATTAGTTTGGTTAATCAAAACTGTAGAAGTATAAATAAAGCTATTTATTTATTTTTTATGTCATCAATCATTCGTCAATCCTGACTTTTGGAATTGATTGACGTTTGCATGAGCGTGTAACGGACGCCTTACAATCCAAGTAACGGACTAACTATAGAATCATAATTATATATCCAGGAATAGAGAGGATCCCGCTCCTGCTCCTGGAAACATACTGGTATTCAGCTACATCCAGCTCGACTGGAAGGCGGCCCAAACATAATTGGAAGAAGGCAGGGAGATGATGATGCAGTACAAACCTGCAGCAATCAGGATGTACGGGTCGCAGACAAGAGCCTTCAGGGAAGGAGGCTCCGACTCCTGGCGGACTACTCCGGGTTGCAGGATCATCAGTTGAAGCACTGGGAACAAAGAAATACAAGTTATAACAAGTTTGCCCCCCAGTCACGCGCCATAAGATTGTTAAATATTATTTCAAATGAGGTTGTTATATACTAAAGTACTGAAGTGCATTGAAAATTTTTAGAGGTCGTTTTAATTGTATATGAGATGTATCTGTATGTTTGTGGTAGTAACATCGCATTGGCGTTATACACCTTTACAGAAATAACGCCAATGCGATGTATTGGCGTTATACATGTAAAGGTGTTATTTGCGTAATTTTAAATATATAACGCGTTCGTGTTTCGGTCACAGAATTTTACATGTGTACCTTATTTCAATAGAATCAGTCCAGTAGATTCGGAGAAAATTGGCTGTGACAGACAGACACACACTCGAGTGATACTATAATAAGGGTTCCGAAAAATTGTCCGCATAGCTGTCGATTTTCAAGGTGCCCAAAACACTGGCAGCTTTGCCACGTTGGATGATAATACTGATTTCTTTGACCAAAGAATAGGCCAGTCCTCTGGTCACAGAGGAGTCAACTTACTCCAATACATTTAAATAATGACACTCCGCTTTTCTGAGTCCTGAGGCTCTAGGCAGTTGACATTCTGTCAGCGGTAGCGTGGCAAAGGCGGTTGCCAAAACGTCAAACATGTATAGGATGTCAAATGCTGTCGAAATGTCACGTGATCAATCCCTTATTATTATTTGACAATCGCATACGCTAAAATGTAGAACTTTGATGCCTTCAACACGGTCTAGTAGATTTATGGCAAATTGGCTTTTTAACGCCAGAGCATAAACGCATCGGCGTGCCCCCGACGCCAAGCCACAATTTCGCCGTACTTTTTGTCACATATTTGTGACGTTAGGCGTACAGGACACGCCCTTGCTTGTCATGTATACGTGACAATGGCGTTCAAAACGTTAACAGATGGACAGGCATACACACAATTGATCCAAAACGGTTTAATTTTTTATTTCGGACGGAAACCTGAAAATACGCGGTGCCATTTTAGTCGTCTTGCAAAGGCGGCCAACTTAATGTGCCCGACATAAACTACCTCTTGGCGCGATAATTTTTTTAATAAATGTATTAAGAGAATAGGTACAATAAAAATAAATAAGGCATTAGAATTATGAAACACTCTGTCGATAATAGACATATAAGTATCAAAACAATGTCACCATTCCATTCCGCGCCGTCCTTGTAACACAAGGCTCGACTGCGCTCGCTACAGGATGTTTCAAACTACGATATGCGTTTTGATATTTTTAATTTGTTATAATTCAAATGTTCATAAATATATTTTTATTTTTTCAATGAATTCAAAGTCAAAGTCAAAACGTTTATTTCGATTAGGCCATTAAATGGCACTTTTGAACCTCATCATTTACAGTTCAGTAGAATAATAATATTACATTAATAAAGTGACTCTACTGTCCATTCGGAAAGATAAATTCTTATGGAGAAGAATGGACAAGAAACTCCATAGTTACTCTTTTCAAATAATGGTTTGACAGAAGATGAATGTGTAGTTATTGGATAGATGATGTGGGCTTCCGATGTTAGACGACTAAAATGTCACCGTGTACCTATAAATACACTTCTCATCAAAAAAATCGAAACACTTTCGTTTTTATTGTTTTTGTCCTAATTTTTTACAAAAGAGAATTAATTCCATGAAAAAAAAAACATTATTGTGTAGCTGGCAGTTTGGTCATTACAGTAAGAAGAAAAAAATCAAAATTCGAAATTAGAATTTCATTTGTTTATCCTATAAATGAAATTAATCACTGTTTTGAGACAAATGTGTATTTAGGGTTGGAGTACGTTTCTCGTTTAAAAACTAAAATTAGCGCTTGTCTTTAAACTTTTTGTTTCTTATTTTATTTACTGTGACTTTGGGACGTCTGAAAAAACTTTTTTTTCTAAAACATATGGATACTTCGCCCGCAGAAGCCGCCCAAGTGGTGGCATTGCTGGATTCTGGACTTAGTCAGCGTGTTGTGGCTGCAAGATTGCATCTAAGCTTATCATCTGTTCATAGAGTCTACAAACGCTATCGGGAGACTGGTTCGTTCACGCGCCGTTCAGGATCTGGCAGGAATCGGGTCACTTCTGAGCGAGATGATCGATTTATTGTAACAACCTCTTTACGAAATCGACGCCTTAACGCTTTTCAACTGCAGCAGCAGCTTCGCGTTGTACGAAGAGTAGCTGTAAGTGACTCTACAATAAGAAGAAGGTTGAAAGAACGCGGATTGGCACCGCATAAGCCAGCGAATGGGCCGAAATTAACTGCAGACCATCGAAGAGCGCGCCTTAACTTTGCACGCGAGCACCTAACTTGGTCATACCTTCAGTGGAGCAAAGTACTGTTTTCTGATGAGTGTAAAATTATGCTGTATGGTAACGACGGAAGGAACAAGGTCTACAGAAGAGATGGAGAACGCTTTGCACAATGCTGCATTGAAGAAAAGGTCAGCTATGGTGGCGGTTCGTGGACGGTTTGGGGAGGAATCAGCGCCGACGGTAAGACAGAACTTGCCTTTGTATCTGGGCCACGGCTGCCTGCACTAAACTCTCATCGGTACATCGAACAGTGTCTTGAACCTCATGTGATGCCCTATGCACATTTTATTGGCAACGACTTCATATTCATGCACGACAATGCTAGAGCTCACACCGCGGGCGTCGTACGACATTATCTTACCGAAGTCGGTATCTCCATTATGGTATGGCCAGCAAGAAGCCCGGACATGAATCCCATTGAACATCTATGGGATGAATTAAAGAGACGAATTCGAGCAAGAGATCCAGCCCCAGAAACACTTAGCCAGCTGCAAAATGCAATCCAAGAGGAATGGGATAATATACCACAACATGTGATCGTGACTCTCATCCGATCGATGAAGAACCGTATGGAAGCAGTAATAAGAGCTCGCGGAGGGAATACAAGTTATTAAATAAACGTTTCTTACATTTTTTTTCATTTACGCGTGTTGTTTTACCCATTTCCTTCATATTCCATACAGGGTAAAAATTACTCATTATACAAAATACGAAACCTATGAAGACTTAATTTGAATTTAGAACATTAACATTAGGATTTAAAAACCTCATACTACTCACTATTAAATGACATTTTACATTTATTCCTAAATATACACACTTTTCTGATAATCCTTATCAAATCATAAACTGCGAGGTGTTTCGATTTTTTTGATGAGAAGTGTAGTTACGTAAATTCCATATTCCGTAAAACAACACGAGTAACAAGATTCTCGGCCATTATAAACAATAAGCACAATAATTCATTTCCTACTTTTGCGTCGTAAGTGGGTGTAATGAGCGCATTGCTAGCAATGTGAGACGAATAAAATTAACTGACAAACGTGTAAACGACCCGGCTTGTGGCAGATCCAGTGATTTACTGGGTTTAGGGCGTTTTGCTCAAAAATAAACCAACTAACTAACTTGCCAACTATCTAGTTTGCACGACAAATAATACCAGTTGTATGACATTATATCTGGAGGAACTTTGGCTCGTAAGACACAGGCTTTTGGCCTAGTTTAGGGGGCATCAGTTCACCATTTAATGTGACTTTAATGTACAATATTTCACTAATCCTTGTGTATTTATGTATGTTTTTTTATGGGTACAAATGACCCGAAAACTGACCCGAGTTGGCCCACAGAGGCGGGCTCCAACCGGGGATTTTCATAGATTTAAAAACACTCAGAACTAAATACTACCTGTCATTTAAAAAAAAAGTTTTTTTTTTGTGTTGTCTTTTCTCTAGATTTCTCGAGAATCTAGTTGAATAACCTTTTAAACATTCCTCCATCCTTCCTCTCCTCATTCCTTTTAATTCATTAAAGGGGAAGCACTAATTCAACGCGGGCTGCAACTAGTAACCATTGCTTCCCTTGTCATCGATTGCTAGATAACAAATATATATAATATATATATATAATATAATAATATATAATATATCTTGGGACAACTCACACACGGTCATCCGATCCCAAACTAGGCAGAGCCTGTGCTATGGCAACCAGACAACTGATAAACATACTTATATATTTCTAAATACATACATATTATAGACAAATTACACCCAGACACAGAACAAATGATCATGCTCATCACACAAAGATTTGTCCTGAGTGGGAATCGAACCCACGACCTCCGGTTTAGCAGTCAGGGTCACTAACCACTCGACCAACAGGCAGGCGACCAAATATCTGGTAAACAGATGTAAACCTGCGAGATGTATGTAAAGACAGCTGCAGTTAATAATAATAAAGTGTTTGTTTGTACACATAAAAAAACATACGTAAATACACAAAGATTCGGGAAATATTGTACAATAGAGACTAACTGATGCCTCCTAAACTAGGCCAAAAGCCTGTGTTTTAGGAGCTAAAGTTCCTTCAGGTAATGTCATACAACTGGAATAATTATCATACAAGTTCTTATAGTTACAAAAACATAAATTAAACAAACATGCCTTAATTATACAGTATTCGTTTCATTAAGAGACAATGGGAATAGTTATTAATAGTTCTAGAGACACTCACATCCATCTCCGAGAGCCAAGGCTGACAGCATCAGGAACGGGGCAGTCTTGCCAACGAACTCGTACATGAGGCCTCCGAACGGTGGACCGATCAGGACTCCCAGGGCCAGGCCTCCAAGTGCTATACCCATTGCGTTACCGCGTTCCTGTTGACAAGACAAACATAATTAACTCATGTGGTTCCTGGCTAAATTATATCAGCCGCATGGGTTAAGCTTCGTTGGCGAGGATAGTCCGAGGATGGGTGACCATCATCTAAACTAATTTTATATTAATGCGAAAGTTTAATAATATAATAATATCTTGGGACAACTCACACACGGTCATCCGATCCCAAACTAGGCAGAGCCTGTGCTATGGCAACCAGACAACTGATAAACATACTTATATATTTCTAAATACATACATATTATAGACAAATTACACCCAGACACAGAACAAATGATCATGCTCATCACACAAAGATTTGTCCTGGGTAGGAATCGAACCTACGACCTCCGGTTTAGCAGTCAGGGTCACTAACCACTCGACCAACAGGCCAGTCAAAAAGTTTGGATGTTTAGATAGATGGATGGATGGATGTATGTTTGTTGCTCAATCACGTCATAACAGCTGAACGGATCTTGGTGAAATTTGATACAAAAGTAGATTACAGTCTGGAATAACACAATGAGTACTTTTTATCACGGGAGTATATTCCCTTGGGATAATTTTCGACTTCCACGCGGGCGAAACCAAATTGATTTTTACGCTAACGCAATCGGGTACGTATAAAAAATCGCATTAAGGTAATAATGCCATCGTATTCTAGATTGTTTTAACTTTACTCTGAAGTGGGGCTATCAGCGAATGTGTGTGCCGAAATGTCAAAAAATAGGATATGCGCATACAAAGTCGCGGGCAAAAGCTAGTGATATATTAAAGCTGAAGAGTTTGTTCGTTCGTTTGAACGCGCTAATATCTGAAACTGCAAGTCGAATTTGGAAATTTCTATTTTGTATAATGATAGCCACATTCATGAGGAAGGCTATAGGTTATACAGGAACGGGACAAAACGTAAATGTGCGCACGAAGCCGCGGGCATAAGCTAGTACCATACTTTTTTTGACGTTTTAACGTGGCTTCGTCACGCGACCGTCAACAAAATGTCACTTGCCTTTGTACTTAGTAATGGCTTGTGTTTAAACGCCTACCAGAAAAGTACCTATTTTACTACCAAAAAATTCGAAATACCTGCCAGAATGATAATGGATTAAGGATAATGCTCATCAAAAAAACAACCACGAAGGGGATAGATCCCCTTCTAACCTAACCTATCCGAGCTCGCTTAGCTCGCTCTTGCATCCAAGTTCTCCTAGTAACAGAAGTAACATTGTCTTTCAGGAAAACAAGATTTGGTGAGCATTTATCCAATTTGGTAGGCAAAAAGAAAATAAATACAACACGTACAATTATTCTGATGAGTGTATAATCTATTTGTTCTTTAGGCACCTCGGTAAAGAGTGGGTTTATTTTATTTGGAGTCAACATATTTTACTTGGTACGCATTTCAATTGTAGCCTGTAGGGTGAATTCCTTACCTTATCATCAGGGTACCGTTCTGCCAACATGCCCATGCCTGACACAGAAGAGCAAGAAGATCCGATACCTTGCAGCGCTCGAGCAATGAACAGCACGGAGTAGGAGCGGCCAAAGGCGAATACTAAAAACAAAATCAATTATACAAGGTGAAATTTTAATGGTTGTTGTTTCGCGGCAGAACGATTAGCTATCAGTAGTACTATCGAAACATGAAGTTATTTTTTATTTATTTTTCCAAATATTTAAAAAAAATAGCGTGAGAAGCAATAGTCAAAGAATCAAAAGTCATTTATTCAAATTAGGCTGAGTGCCAGCACTTTTCGAACGTCAAGGTTCTACATAAAAACAGTCCCCCAAAACGCCCGCCCGTCACCACTTCCTAGTGTTATAGCTGAGAAGAAGAAGTGGCGCAACAAACTCCCCAGCAACACATATGTCTGTTAAGTTTTAAAAACTTGAATTTATACAGTAGTATACAAAGTAGTTTACAATACATGACACAGAAACTAAAATATTCAAACTGTAAAACAAATTACTTAAATGAAATTAATTGACACTTGGTAGCTAGCACTCTCCATTAAGCCATCGGAAATAGACAAACTCAAGCATTAACAAGTAAACCAAACTAATTCCTCCGGGCATAAATGTTGTGCCGGCTTACTAAACTAACTCACTAGACGTGACGTAAGTACTACTGGCATAGCGGCAGCGCGCCGACAAAGTGAAAAGCGATTCATAAATGTTCAGAGCAAAATAAGCTCTCGCGCATAGTATTTTTTTTTTTGTGTTTATCACAATTGTTATTCTGCCATTTCTTGATTTTAAATTTATTATATTTCATAAATCGATTGTATTACCAAGACAAACTCATTTCGCTTCAGGAAAATAACCATTAAAATTTCAGCTTGTATAGGTGTAAACTATAAATCGTGTAACAAAATAAAATCAATACCTGAAAAGGGGTCATTGTACTCATCATTATGATCAACTTTTACTATGGGACCAACACTGAAATCGCGAAAAATAATAAGTTCCTTCTCTGGAGCCCTAACCATCGGTAGCTTGGACCCTGCTCCCGACACCGGCGGACTACTATTTCTTACATGTTTTTTTGTTACAAGTGTTTTTATAAAAAAAAAACAATAATTAAAAATGTTAATTTATATGTTAAGAAAATAATAAATAATGATAATTTATTTCCAAACTGGCAATAACTACCTACCTACTATGTCCATGTGGCAGAGAGAGATGGCATGTTTCATGAGGTCTCTTTGATACGTTGGTGAAACCGAACTATTTACAAAAACTCCTTGAACGAATATTTCGCGTAATTTCTTCGAGCTAGTGTTTCAAGATTGATCCTTAGTATTTTGTGTTAAGAATACTTACTCAAGGTAGACAGGAACATCAGAATGAAACCGGTAAACATGGGAACGCTGTAGCCGATTCTGAAACATAGAATAATGAAAATAAACATTGGCGGATCCTGGGGAAGGGAAGCTCAGAGGCTCAAACCTCCTCCCCCCAAAATACCAAATTATCGTTGATAGTCTACAATCCAGCGAAGTCATTAAAGAAAATATGAAAAGTTATACCAGCAAGCTTATTATGCGCTACTAAAATGTTACGTGCTCAATTCGAAACATTTTGACTATTCGACAATCATTGCTGACAGAATGTCTCTTTGTACATGACGTGGCCATATCGTAGAATTGGCCCTTTCATGGTGTGGTCGTCATTATCTACGATATGGCGACGACATATATCGTATAGAGGTATGCGGTACAGAGAGTAAAGTCCCGCACACCTACACTGAAAAAGGAGGATCCTCCAAACCAGACAGTTGCTGTCTGGTGGGCAATTGCCCGATAGTTGATATTCAGACTGTTGTATATGTTCAAATCGCACGGAAAATTTTGCTTGCGCTTCGCGGATTTCGTTGTTAGTTCGTCGTAGATGGCACTGCGGTTCTTTTTGTTGCCGTACAAATTTCGCTTCATAGTTTTTCATAATGCCGCTACAATAGCCTCTTATTCTCTTTATATAACTTTCGACTGGTGTGGCTCACTTGTGTGAGGTTTGAAGTGAACTTAACAGATTTGGACAATTAGACAGCCTGCTTAGCCGTAACATAACATGTCATATCAGTGTTTCTTCACAAATAGCTCTAATAGCTACTGCTTTTTATTTTTTTATTTTAAGGATGCCTTTGGTGGAGCGGAATGGCGCGTCAGACTCCTACTGACTAAAACCCATCCGTGTTCCTTCCAATTCCCTTTGCGTTCCAGGGCCGCGGTGACTCTTTTGAACAAATTCTGCAACCCTGGCAAATAGCTACTGCTTACAAACTTACTTGTGAGTGAGTGGTCCTACGAAGGGGTTAGCGAGCAGTTGGACTAATGCCTTACTGGCGAACATAACGCCGACAGCCACGGTCTCATGAATCAGCTCCTGATGTCGTTCTTCACGCTGCACAGTCAAGTTCACTGCAACAAGAATAATGTTGAACTGCAATTCGTTTCTACCGGTTGATTCTGCATTTAAAATCACCGTAAAAAGTAACAAACAAATCATTTTGACGTGACAACGTCTTATAATTCGATGGAGCCGGCTGTACGCACGAAAAAACATGACGCATGCGGCGTTACCTCGGTCTGAGGCGTTCCATTAAAAACAAAAAAAACTTTTGAACAATGAAACCATTCCATCAGTATATTCTTATGACGTTGTCACGTTCAACTATCGTCAGTAAACCGACTTTTTTAAGCAGTTTCATGCAGTTAATGGTATTTATTTTAGTTCAATCACAGATTTGATGTCACTAACTACCTCAGACTCCTTGAAAAGTACTTTTATTTTACTTTTTAGTCGTTTTTTGCGATCGGTTTTTTTTTAAAGACGATTTTTTTATTTTTGTTAGTGTTTCTCGATTTTTTATAAGATACAGGATGTAATCCTGAAATATGACCACGCTCTTCAGGAACACCCTGCATAAGATACTTAGACCCCTATATGGCAGGGTTATTTCGACATAAGTCCTGTATTTTCACACCCTCTTTGAGTGTGATTGATAAGTACGAAAACTTTACTCACTCCAGAAAGTGGAGCAAATCAATTAGGTAAATTGGCCATTGTAATCATCTTGCCATTCACATTAGTCGAGGTTTTCTTGCGTTGCCATGGCAACAGAGTCGAGTGGAGGTCCTTCACACGGACTTGGAGAACAAGACTTCAATACTTTTTTTTTAAAGGATGAGAAATCATCAAATGACTTCTTCCGCTCTGGGTGGAGCGGAAGAGCGTGTCAGACTCTTACTGACTAAAACCCATCCGTGTTCCTTCTAAAGCCCTTTGCGTTCCAGGGTCGCAGTGACTCTTTCGAACAAATTTCGCAACCCTGGCAGGCTCTGGCCCTAGCGGACCCCGTCTTCTGTGCTGACATCTCTTTGAGGCGCACGTGAAACACAACGCGCCATCGACCCGGGTCTGTTGGTGATCGGACAGCGAGCCACCCAACGCTCGCTGTCCTCAGACCCGAAGACTTCAATACTTACTGGCCTTTTTTAAATAGGAAATCATCAAATGACTCCATCCGTTTTGAGCGGTGCTGGGTCCTACAAATGCCCCTTGCGTTCCAGGGTCGCGGTAACTCCTGCAAACAATTCCTCAACAATACTTACGCGCTTGGGTCTCGTTCTGTATAAGAACGGTGTTGTTGATTTGCAGGCAGGGGCAGTACGGCGTCGGTGATGGAGGCGGCAGGGTGATATCCTCGAGAGACATGGACAGCGGCGCGTCGGGGTGGCGAATGTCGTAGAGGAACTCCGGGATGATCGGTACTGCAAGAGATGAAGTTATTTTAGGGACATGGGTTGGAGAATGAGTGTTTTCAGATCTTCAAGGTCCTAGGGAGGAGCAGAACCACCCAATACAAGCATTACTACATGCTTACTGGGTGGTTCTAGCCACAGAATAATATTGTAAAAAACGTTAAAGACAAACTATTTTTTTTAAGGACTGGCTTTAGTAGAAGGAGTGTCCATGGATTTTTTTTCACGTTCTCTATACAAATCTACGCATTGGAACGTGCAACTAGCTGTATCTTTGACTTTGACTTTTGGCTTGGGCCGACCGACTTTTTTTTTCTGTTTTGTGTTATATGTAAAGTTTTTATTTTTGACAATTTTTTTTTTCAAGTGATACATGTGGAAACCTGTAATTGGCCATGTTTTGTTTAAACTTCTACTTACTGTATTTGTTTAGCTGTAAGTTTTCCTAAAATAAATAAAATAAATGTTTCAAAAGTGCCTTTAATTAAAATAAAAGCTTTGAGTTTTGAGATGCACCGTTTTCAAAAAAACAATTATAAAATCGGTATCGGTACCCATCAGTCAAAAGGGATCACACGTCAAAATTTAACTGTTCTTACAGTTACATAATATATACAAATCAACCAAAAACATGCACTCCCGTAGTCAGGTATAAAAAAAAAACTAGCCAAGTGCGAGTCGGACTCTTACTTATTTATTATTTACACTTATTATTTATTTATTAATTTAACTTTATGTACAATAGTGGTACATGGGCGGACTCAATGCATCAAGGCATTCTCTACCAGTCAACCTTTGGGTTATAAATACTATACTGTGGTAGGTGAACAATAAATAAAAATAAAGATTAAAATAGAATTTTAACATTTCGGATAGAATATACAGATAATATATAATATAATACTAATAAAATACATATATATGCTAAAATAATACATGTATGTTTGTATTTTTTTCTATTTATTTTATAATTATGAAAAAAAGTATTTTTAAAACCTTCACAATAAGCCCTTTCATTTTATATGTCACACGGTAGGTACAGGTTTTTTCAAACTTTTTCTAGTTTTCCCCCACGTGTGACCCCCATACTCAAAATTTATTTATTTTCGTTATTCGTCCGTTTTTTGGTCACAGAAGTTAGTAGATTCGGAGAAAATTGGCTGGGACAGACAGACACCCGAATGATCCTAAGGGTATAAGGGGTCCGTTTTTTAGGAATGTTCGGAACCCTAAAAGCTGAATAAAGAGTAACGTGACCCTAAAAAATATTCAGTAAAATATCGTACTGTCTAATGCTGTGTGTCATAAATGGCCACTAAATTGGGAATCTGCTCGTATTTTGGACGCCACTGAAAGTCAAAGTCAAAACGTTTATTTCAATTAGGCCATTAAACGGCACTTTTGAACGTCATCATTTACAGTTCAGTAAAATAATAATATTACATTAATAAAGTGAGTCTACTGTCCGTTCGGACAGGTAGATTCTTATGGAGAGGAACGGACAAGAAACTCCATAGATACTCTTTTCAAATAATGATTTTACTGACATTGCGTAATTAGAAAGTACTGTGATAAGTTCACACACAATATGAAAACGAAGCCATTTTAAATCATCGTGGAAACACGAGACCACGTTCAAAATCGACTCTCGGGCTTTTGCAACGATCCAAAATACAAAAAAATCATGATTCCCTAGCTCGCAAGCGTATGAAATCAGTGCGAACCATTCGATCGACATTCCGAAATTTCAAAAGCCCTTTGCTCAGTCAAGAGCCCCTGAAACGACAGTTAATTCCGAATATGACGCGGTCGGGAACTGCCGAACTTTGCCGAAGCACTCCTGAGGTTAATAGGTCGGACTGAAGTACTAGGCGTACAGAATTAATGAAGATTTAATAACAGGCTTTTGAATTGAGTTATTTCGGGAACAAAGTGAAAAGTTTAAAGAACAAGGAGGTCTTACTATTTTCTATTTTTGGCTATGGTTCAGATGGCGAAATACTATCTTAACATATCGAGACTCCTCCGTGCCTCGGAATGCACGTTAAGCTGTTGGTCCCGGCTGTCATTTGTAGATTTTTGGCATTTGTTACGGATAGCCAGAAGCCAGATAATCTGACTCCAGTCTTGCCAAGGAGTACCGTGTTACCCAGTTAACGGGTTGTGGAGGTCTGGTAGGCAGCCGCTTCACGTAAAATACTGGTATTCAGCTGAATCCGGTTTGACTGGAAGCCGACCCCAATATAGTTGAGAAAAGGCTAGGCAGATGATGAAAGTTGCCCCACACTAGGAATGTCTCCTGTATTGTGGGTGCGTTTTACAAAAATACAAAATCACGTATACAAACAACACGCACACGCAGCGTAGCAGTCAATCGCTCAACCACTGCACCAACCGTGTCGTACTTGTTGGATCACTTTGTCGTCCGTCTGTCAAGACCGTTTTTCTCAAGAACGCGTGGAAAAATCAAGCTGAAATTAATATCAAATACTCAGGACCTCTTGGACCAGTAAAAACGTCTAAATCGCAATCTAAAGATAAGGACGTTTATGCTCCATTGATGGCGCATTATTTGACGCTCGCAAGGGAATCAAAAACCTAAAGGGTACTTTCCGTTAACCTAGAGTCATGAAATTTAGCAAGAAGATAGATCTTACAGTACAAGTACAGTAAAAGAATAGCACATCCCATCACTTCCCGTGGGTGTCGTAAGAGACGACTAAGGGACTCACCAGAGAATGGGCAGCAGCATTCTCTGTGCATTGCAACAGCTACACTGCGATCGCCAATCCCCCTTGGGGGAAGCCTATGTCCTGCAGTGGACGTCTTTCGGATGATTTACTTAACTGTTTTTTGAACCAAATGAATACATTAAAAATAGAATATAATCCTTAAATTATCCTTTACGTTGAACGAGGGTTTACTTCTCAATCATTAAGCCTGTCTTTGTGCATGAAGTTTTTAATCAATAAATAAAAACTGAATAATTTGTTTACTAAGCCAAAAGGCAAGTATACCGCATCGAACGAAAATACAATCACGTCAATCGGATCAGAAACGTCAGAGTACTCGGTGTGAATACATAAAAAAAAAACAATGCCCACCGAATTGAGAACCTCCTCCCGTTTTATAGTAACACATTGATCTAAAGATAAAGAGGGTAACACAGAACATTTTATAAAACTAGGTACGCGTGCCAAATTTTTCTATATAATACAAAATTAATCGCTAAACGGCTGGACCAATTTTGCAAATTATTTTCTGTTGTGTTTGTTATTGTCAGGAGAAGGTTCTTATGAAAGAAATTTTTTAAAAACATTTACATCCGGGCGAAGCCGGGGAGGTCCACTAGTTATTAATATAAACGGGTTATACAAAACTTAACACAAACTCAAAACTCCAACCTCTCCGTGCGACTTATATCAAACCCAAGCTTCCAACCAGAAGGCAATTTTGAACTATTTAACAGAGTTAAACTCTACCCCGAAGCAAAAGGGTGAAAACTCGACGAAATATGATTTGAAATGCGACTACGAGGACCCTGTCGTGACTAGTGAGGGGACACTGTCGATAAATTTTGATATCGATAATAATCTTAGAGAAAAGTGAGACAGTTTTACTTTGAAGCTAGATAACTTAGGATAAAAAAATCGGTTGTATTTAGTTGTATTTTTTGGAAAAAAAGTGTTTGTATATTTCACTTTTTAGTGGTACACCTAACAATACCACAATTTCGTTTACTTGGATGACATATTTTTTCTAGCTATTTTGATTTAAAAACCAAACTACTGAACCGATTTTGATGAAATTTCTGTGGGATCAATAAAAGTAGAAAATATATCCTTTCACATAAAAAGAATTTTACAAATCGGTTCATAATGACGGAGTTATGAGGTAACAAACATAAAAAATACAGCCGAAGAACCTCCTCCTTTTTTAAAGTCGGTTTGAAAAGGGGAGGAGATTTTTTTTTGTTTAAAAGCTTGTTAAGGTTTGTATTTTAACTAAATCGGAGTATTTTAAATTTTGAGATATTTTTCTCAATGAATCACCAACTGATGTTTTAATAACTGGCTGTACCCTTAACCAATACTAATATTTAATACACAATCCGATAATAATTAGAAAAACACTGAAGTTGGCTGTTCCCTTCTGTTTCATTATAACAATTAATTAATTTTAATTAAATTTATAGGTTTTAATTTAATTTGGGAATTTTAATGAAATGTTTTGTTTGACATATTTTCTTTATTTTATGATTTCTGTTGTGTTGTCCGAATTAGTGTTGAGTTATTTTTATTATAATGTTATTGTGGAATGAGTGTGAATTACCTGAATATATGAATTTATTATTATTATAAACGCCAACTGGACAATTTAAACTGTCTACATTTACAATTTCATCGACAATCTTGCAACGAAGCTCCAACACTAGTAGTCGGCTCTTTTGATGAGGCGTCTAAGTGAATTTCACTTTGATCTCGCCGACGGGGAAATTGCCCCTGCTTCCGTACTGAACCGACTTGAGTAGAAGCGAGGTTGTGTGTTTGAGGCAGAGGATTTGATTACTACAGTTCTTGTGCGACGAATTAAAGTTGTTTTGAACTTATGTGAACAACTCATAAAGTAGAGCATAAAATTTAGCACTGCTAAACCGGAGGTCGTAGGTTCGATTCCCACCCAGGACAAATCTTTGTGTGATGAGCATAATTATTTGTTCTGTGTCTGGGTGTAATTTGTCTATAATATGTATGCATTTAGAAATATATTAAGTATGTTTATCAGTTGTCTGGTCGCCATAGCACAGGCTCTGCCTAGTTTGGGATCGGATGACCGTGTGTGAGTTGTCCCAAGATATTATTATTATTATTAATTCTTTGAGCCATTTTAATCGTGTCAAGAAATGTGTAGTCTTTTTTTTGACGTGACAACGTCTAATAAATCGGGTTGCGAGAGGTATTGGGATGGGTCGCGGGATTACAAGAAGAACTGCTTGAATTGCAGGGTGATGGAGTACCTACTAAAAGAAAGATTTGCCAGAATGTGTCTCACAATATTTTGGCCAGAATTATCTGGGAAACCTATTTGCAATAAAGCTGAAAAGGCCTTCTAGGCTACTACCATTACCAATTACTTATTTGTGTGAAGCAGGATTATCGTGTCTTTTTTTTTTCTTTTAAGGATCGGAAATCATAAAATGACTTCTTCCGCTTTGGGCGGGAGCGGGGCTGGGAGCGGGAGGGCGTGTCAGACTCTTACTGATTAAAACCCATCCGTGTTCCTTCTAAAGCCCTTTGCGTTCCAGGGTCGCGGTGACTCTTTTGAACAAATTCCGCAACCCTGGCAGGAGGATTATCGTGTCTTGCTGTCTCAAGGTGTCGCAACGCCGGCTGCACGCACGAAAACGGATGACTCATTGTAACGTTACGATCATTTCATCAGTGTTTTGTTATGACGTTGTCACGTTAAACTATCGTCCATAAATCGACTTTACAGACAACCAATTTTTTTTTGGGAATTCCTTAATTGACTCCTTCCGCTGTGGGCGGTGCGGAAGGGAGTGTCAGACTCTTACTGACTAAAACCCATCCGTGTTCTTTTCATGCCCTTTGCGTTCCAGGGCCGCCAAGAAAAGTGTAGCCAGATTAATTAGATCATCTAAAATTCGTGTTAAAAAATCATCAAAAAGTTTGTCAATTAGCGAAGATTTCGCTAAACAAACATACAAAAAAAATTCACCACAATCAATAAAGAATTTCGTTTTTCAGAGTTTGCCGGTGACATATATAGGTATACATTTAAACAGAACGGTCGATGCCAGCTATACTATTTTTTAAACACAATAAAAGTAAAAACGTACAAAAAACAGTCTTATTCCTGATGTGTCAAAAAATACGTGTAATTTTTTTTTTCGATTATATAACGGTCGTTTTCGGAATAAATATAATATTGGTAGCTAGTTGGTTTTTGAATAAGACAACTAAAAATAACGCACTATTCTTGACACTCCCTCTTTCCAATTCAAAATCGGAACCGTTTCAACCGCTTCCTATCCAGCCAGGCACAATCCAAGATGGCGCCACACAATCAGAGAAGTGGTTCACTTCATCTGCAATTCATTAGATCGCGTAATGGCCCATCTTTCCTTAGAAAAGATTCTCTGGAAAATACTTAACGAATTCACAGAGGGAATAAAAGATTTGAATGGGTTGGAGAAACGTTAGATGTTTAAGAATAACAATCGAAGAGGAATAGAAAGAGTTATATTGGTAGTTAATCAAAGTATCTTTAAAGGATTTTAGGACTTCGCATGTCGAAATAAACGGAGCTAACTTAATAGTATGAGATTACTATCTGTCTGTCTGTCATAAGTATACTTCTCGGAAACTGAGTGACATATTAAATGCACAAAACATTGTATACATAAATCTTCCTATACAACATTAAAATGTAACTTCAAAATGAAAACAGTGTCATGTTTAAATGCGCGATGATAAAAATTTAAAACAAATGACTACGCTTTGGAAGTTATGTGCAAAAAACATATTTTACTACTCATAATTTTTCCAACTCTAGATCAAAATCTTTTAAATTATCCAAATCAATAAATTACGAACGGTATGTTCAGTTACCAACAGCAAAACCAGAGACTATAGACTAGTGACATTCGGTCAGCGAAATCGTGACGAAGGCGATTGTCAAAAATGTTTGGGATTGACAGATGCTGTCGAGATGTCACGTGATCAATCTCTTATATTTTGACAATTGCGTTTGTTAATAGAAAGGCACTTCGTCTGCCACTTCTACATAAAGATATGAAAGAAAGAAAAACTGTTTATTCACGCGAAAGTGACGCATAAAATATTGTATCGAAAAGCCTAAAAAACCAACAAGAAAAGTGGTTACAAACCTATTCTAAACATAATAATACATGCGTCTTAGACGGAAACATGCGTCATTACCGCGCGAAACGGCTAACGCTCAGCACAATGCCGAGGCTCGTGCAAGAGAGCACGAATCCACGGCGCTGGTTCTCAGCATAAGCCGGCGTGTCGCTATCTCGGAACAATATGTAAAACATCAATTACTTATTGTTTCGAGGCACAAAACAAAAATACCCTCACAATTTCGACACGGTAAAACACTCGATATTTCATTACTAATAAATCTGTCCCAGCAGGGCTGCCTTTTACCAATTGGAGGCCCTGGGCACATTAGGATAATGGGGCCCTGTAAAAAGTCATAAACACTGCGACATTAAAAATGAAAAAAGTAATTGTAATATTATTCGGAACAAAACTTCTTTAAAAATCTATAAATGTTTATTGAATAGCCTACCCTTTCTAATTTTGAAATATGCAAAACACTTAATCACTTGTTTATAGTAGGCGCCAGATAATCGTGGAATAACGGTCATTGACCCACCTACAATTATTGACATTTTTAATTTGAAAAACGGAATTAATGACACAAAGCTGTCCCGAATCATCATCTCTCGTGATCCTTAACATTGTCTAATAATGAAAAACGATTCATATTTAATTGTTCAGGTACCTATGAACAGTTATTAGGGAAAGGTCAATGTACTTTATTCCACATTTATCTGGCGCCTACTATAGTCTATGTCCTACTAGAGGGGCACCATCGATCGTGGTGCTCAAAGGGCCTGTGTCCCAGCGCTACAGTTTCAATAAAGAACGATTCGTACCTAAAGCCGCCAGTTCAACCCGTTCCAAAAACCAACGTCTGGTAAGGAGAACTTACCAACAGTGGTGAGTAGCATATTGTCAAGCAGTAGAGCGATGGCCACGATCACCAGGACCAGCTTCCTGGACTCCCTCAAGGCGGCGATCTTGGCACGCCACGTGCTGGTGAAGCCGTCTGATGCGACGCCCATGGTGGTGGTTTGAAGGGACCTGTAAGAATGTTTTTACAATCAAAACGTCATCTTCACCTGCCTAGCCTTCTCCCAACTATAACTAAGGAGTGGAATTCCCTGCCAGAGTCTGTGTTTCCTGATAGCTACAACCTGGGGGTCTTTAAGTCAAGAGTCAACAGGTTACTTCTAGGTAAGCGTGCTCCATCTTCGACCACATCATCGCTTACCATCAGGTGAGATTGTGGTCAAACGTGTATCAAAAGAAAAAAAATCTACATTGGGGTCGGCTTCCAGTCAAACTGAATACCAGTATTTATAAGTTCTAAAAATAAGTTAGTTTGGTAGTAGTGATAAAATCAAGAGTTATTAATGCAAATACGGCTGAGTTACAGCACTTTTAAAAACATCGCCTTGCACTTAGTAATTTATGCTGACTGAGAGAACTTTTCTTTTTCAAGATTTTTGTTACATTTGTCATAAAAACTTGAAAAATTGAAAAAGTTAAAAAATTAAAGAAAAAAAATTGTTTTTTTTTTATTTTTCATCTTTTAAAACAAATTCATTTTATATTATTTTGAATTCCCCCTTATTCATAAAAACTTTTCAAACATTACTTCAATTTCTCCATAGAAAATTTTGAATAAAGGATCTGCATATCAGTATTTTAGCTATGTACTGGTTATTAGGTTTTTATGAATAAGGCTGTTATTGTTTTAGTTGAAAAGAAAAACCGGCCAAGTGCGAGTCGGACTCGCACACGAACGGTTCCGTACCATTATCTATAAAAACGGCAAAAAAATCACTTTTGTTGTATGCGAGCCCCCTTACCTAAATATTTTTTTTTCTGTTTTTTAGTATTTGTTGTTATAGCGGCAACAGAAATACATCATCTGTAAAAATGTCAACTATCACGGTGCATGAGATACAGCCTGGTGACAGAAGGACAGACGGATAGCGAAGTCTTAGTAATAGGGTCTCGTTTTACCCTTTGGGTACGGAACGCTAAAAAGTTGCGAAGAAACTCTACAGCGGCTATTAAGTTTGATAAGCTGAATTTGTAGGTAAAAAACTTCGAGGTTTTTTGTATTATTGGAGTTTACTCCTTAAGAAATGATTTTCATATTTAGCCCGCGGTATGAAAATTTTATGAGGAGTAAAATCGAGCGTTAACTAAAAGTGAGGCGTTACGTTCCTTTGCGCACCTTTCACTTCGAGATTATGTATGTGTGTATATACAAAGTATACTCAGCTTTTTTAAGATGCTTTCATTTACCCTCTTTTTACATAATCTACACAATAATAGTTCTTAAGGAGTAAACTCCAGTCGTGCGTCGGAGCTGACACATAATTATTTAAATAAAAGCCGTTTTATTTATTGTTCGTTTTTGCAAACTTAAATAATTTAAATCCCCAAATACGTTCTATTAAAATAAAAAAAATCACATTTATGAAATCTATCCAATTAACAATTACAGAAGGCGGGCACAATGGCGCTGGTGACGTATTCAAGATGGCTGCCGGAAGTAAGTCGACGGCGGTAACGAGCCGTTTCCACCAATATGGCGCCGCTTCCGGCCCGCCTACGCTTTTGTGTGAATAATTAATTTTCGAATGTCTCAATGATTTTAGTTGAAGTTGTCTTTTTGAGAGGATTTATGTTAAATTGGCAAATTATAATATCGAGGAGTTCGTGGCTAAATAATAACAGGCTCAAACTTCAAGGTTAAGCAAGGCTTGCCGAGGTTAGTTTTTGGATGGGTGACCATCTGAATATACCGAGGTTCCTGCGTGCCTCGGAAAGCACGTTACTCCCGGCTGTCTTTAGTAGATCTCTGGCAGTCGTTACGGATTGCCAGAAGCCAGAAAATCTGACACCAGTCTTTGCCAAGAAGTGCCGTGTTATCCAGTTACTGGGTTGTCGAGGTCTGGTAGGCAGCCGCTTCACGTAAAATACAGGTATTTATCTGAATCAGTTTGACTAGAAGCCGACCCCAATATAGTTGGGCAAAGGCTAGGCAGATGATGACATCTCTGACAATCTCTTTATGGAATGGCGTGATGATTATCTCCACTCAATGACCGACCAGCCTTCATCATCATCATCATGGGGGGTTGCCATAATCGCCACGCTTGGCAGGCGGGTTGACGATCGCAGTGTAGCTGTTGCAATGCACAGAGAATGCTGCTGCCCATTCTCTGGTGAGTCCCTTAGTCACCTCTTACGACACCCACGGGAAGTGATCGGGAACTGAAAACTATCACCGCTACCTTTGCTTAACGAGTTAAATAAATAATAATTTATAGTCGACCAACTTACAAAATGGAACTGGGTAAGTAACAAATTTCTAATAATTCCATAGAAAATGACTTAAAACCAAGTGCATTTGTAACTTTATAATGTAATAATAGTGAGAACCATCACTTATTTCTTAGACTATCAGGCAATATTTACAAATGCATAAAAACTTATAGATACTATATATACAAGCGAGTAGAAAATATACCATCGAAAAATTCGTCTACATAGCTGTCAACGGGAAAAGTGCCCAGAACACTGGCCACATTACCACGTTGAATGGCAATGCTGATTCGTTGGCCAAAGAAAAGGCCAGCCCTCTGGTCACGTGAAGCGTCGACTAACCGTTTGCTGATTTCACGAAAAAAGTAAGGTTCTTTTTATTATTTTTCTAGCATGGTTCAAGCGACGGGTAACTACGGATTCCTTCACTGTGCGTGGTCCGTACGTCCTACACGCATTGGGCCGGTCCTTTTTTTGTCAATAATAACGTTTTGAACAATTAATCAATCAATCTTATAAACTATATCACACAATATCATCTGTTATTAAAGTTCTTTGAATTACACTGAATTCACCATACAGAACGACCAACCTTATGATAAGGCTTTTAACCTTTTGTAGTACTAGAATTTACCTCAAAAATGTGTCTTTTAGTACCGACAAAATGGCGGTAAGGCGGGCCTTTTGAAACATTTTTGGAATATGAAACGAGAATGCGGTCACAGTTGAAACGAAGTTTAAAGCATTTTATTACTTCACTGGCGTGCTTTAAGTCGAAAATTTGCTCAAGGGAATGTGCTAGGTAACAGGATAAAAAGTACCGGACAAGTGCGAGTCGGACTCGCGCACCGAGGGTTCCGATCGAGTCTTGATTTTTTCCGAGTATTCATTACCTACGGAATTTTATAAACTACTAGCTGACCCACGCAACTTTGTCTGCGTCACATTTATCATGAATGCTCGGCTCCTATTGGCCGTAGCGTGATGTTATATAGTCTAAAGCCTCCCTCAGTAAATAGGCTTCCCAACACTCAAACATTTTTTCTATTGTATTTAAATTTTTAATAAATAGTCAAGAATAACTAATCGAGTGGTAAATGATAAATTATCGACCGCCGAGAGTAGAAAATAATTAAAGTAATTAGTACTATAATTATTTTCTACTCTATAAAACTCTATATCGCTATAAAAATAAGGGTTGGTGGTAGAAGGGTGAAAATTTAGGGGTGTATGTATTTTTAATGCTACATTATAAAAAAAAATTAAATGTTGTCCAAAAAATAAAAATAAATGTTAGGGGTGGACAACGTTTATCACTTAGGGGTATGAAAAATAGATAGTAGCCGATTCTCAGACCTACTGAATATGCATATAAAATTTCATAAAATCGTTCAAGCCGTTTCGGAGGAGTATGGTAACTAACATTGTGACACGAGAATTTTATAAATAAGATGAAAGCAAAATATAACAGGTAAGATTAAAGGACAAACTAAACTATGTTGTTGAAAAAATGTTCTCCCATACATCAATGTACGTCACGGTCAATTCTTCACCGAAAATATAATTTTGTAATCGCAAAAAAAAAAATTCTATACGATGAAATAAAACATTCCCAATTTTCGGACTTTTTCCTGTACTTGCAATGTAAAATCTTCTTACCAAATTACATTGTTCTAGATCAACGAATACCCTATAAATTTTGATTCCCTTGAGTGTCAAAATATACGTTTATTGCGGCATAAACGGCCGTATCTTTTTATTTACACTAACTAAGATATTTGTTTTTTCACAGCTTCAAGAGACTATAGACCTGAGTATATTTATATGGTTTTTATTTCAACTCGATACCTCCATGCGTTCTCGAGATAAGGGGTATTGACAGACATACAGACAAACGGACAACAAAGTGATACTATTAGGGTTCCGTTTTTTCTTTTTGAGATACGGAACCCTAAAAACCTATTACACTGAAATAAATTATACCGAAAACACAGAAATCAGCGGGCTAAATCTACTAATTTTAAGCAACTATTGCGACTAAGATACGAATGCGAACCTTGTTTAAAAATTACCCAAAAACTTCTTCTGGGTAAGCTCGCTCCATCGTCGACTTTGTCTCTGTCATCCATGACCGACACTAGAGTCAAGAGCAAACTCATCTCGACTAAAAAAATAAAAAGTAGAATATTGGCCCTCTGACCAAAAATATTGCATAATTGCTACGCGATCGTAGCAATGTCCGCTACGCTGTAGCCATGGTGCTACGCCGTAGCAAACTCGTAGCGACGCAGAAAGGATTGCGTACCATTTGCGAATCACACGATATATTTTTGAAATACATATATATTATTGAATGGTAATACTTACTAGGTACCTTTTGTAACAAACTTCAAAGTCAAAAGTAAATATTTAGGGTTTCTTTCGTACAAATAGTATGATTTGTGAAAAAATAATAAATAAAAACGGTGAAAAACTAGCAAGGTACTCGCTTTTGTATATTATTTGTATCTATCTTTGTTATATAAAAGTCGTTCGTACTGGATGGCGCAAATTCCCTTTACCGTCACTTGTGAGTGTCACACTCAATTAGTGCTGTGTCTGTTTAACATAGTTTTTAAGAAGCGCATAACCCCTTTTTTAATGCACTTTGTCTCTCCCCTTGGTTTTTGAGAAATGTTATTAAAAATCTATTCAGATGCAGCACAAGAATTGGATAATAATTTGCTGCAAACATCAAACTTATCTCACTATTTTCATAAGCTACTTTATTGCATAACCTTTCTTAAAATCAGTGAATAAAACTTAATCGATTGACAATATTCAGGCACATCCAGTCACTCTGGCCTGAAACCAAGCCCAGTGCGAGTCAGACTCGCGTGTTCCGAATGAATTTCATTTTTGTTACATGTTATTTAACACTATATACTTCTTATAGGTTTATACATTAAAAAAAAAAATTAAAACCCTCGCAGTATAGAGATATGCGGTACAGAGAGTAAAGTCCCGCATACCTCCACTTGAAAATAGGAGGATTCTCCGACCAGGCGGTTGTTGTGTCTGGTGGGCAACTGCCCGATAGTTGATATTCAGACTGTTGTATATATATATGTTAAAATTGCATGGAGAACTTTGCTTGCTCGATACAGGATTTCGATGTTAGTTCGTCGTAGATGGCGCTGCGGTTCTTTTTGTTGCCGTACAAATTTCGTTTCTTAGTTTTTCATGTAGCCGCATTGATGCCGCTACAACAGTAAGCCCTTTAATTTCATATATCACACGGTACAGTTTGAAAAACTTTTTTAAAATTATTTACGTAATGCGTCCGTGTTTGGGTCACGGATTCATATGTGTACGAAATTTCAATAGAATCAGTCCAGTAGATTCGGAGAAAATTGGTTGTGGCCGACGGACAGACACCCGAGTGATCCCTTATAGGGTTCCTTTTTCTTACGGGTTCCGAACATCCCTAAAAAGGTAAAAGCCTAAAGGTGGACCTAACTCAAACCTTCAGTGACCCTTTTCATCTTTATCAAACCCTTTTATGACCCCGGGTTATGACCTTAATGTACATGTGATGGATCAGGAGAGAAGAGGGTCTCGTGGCAAAATAATAACTGTCGCACGTCGATCTTTGAGGTTCAGCAACTATTTTAGGGTTCCGGCTTCCAACTCTGACGGATCGATAACCGACCGGCCGGGGCGGATCACAATTTGTTTCCAGTTTCTGTATGTGATGAAGAACAAGCATGCCAATTTTCAAGCGGCTGTCTGACAACTTATTTTTTTCTTCGTCCCGTACATGGCGCTGTTTGCACCAGGAGGGCTGGCATTAAAATTTCATTATATAAATAGCGTACACACTTCCAGGCAACCGCTGAAAAAAGGCCAAGTTTCTATCCCAAAAAATTCGGCCAAAAAAAAAGAAGTATTGAGATTGTAGCGGCATCAATGCCGCCACGTGAAAAACTAAGAAACAAAATTTGTACGGCAACAAAAAGAACCGCAGCGCCATCTACGACGAACTAACATCAAGACCCTGCATCGCGCAAGCAAAGTTCTCCGTGCGATTTGAACATATACAACAGTCCGAATATCAACTAACGGGCAGTTGCCCACCAGACACAACAACCGTCTGGTTCGGAGGATCCTCCCAATTTCCAGTGGAGGCATGCAGGACTTTACTCTCTGTACCGCATACCTCCATAAGATCAATAAATAGGCCAAACATTTCAGAACTGCAGAATAGTAAGCATATACAGTATGGCAATGACATACATATATGCAATACTCTTAAGAGGTCATTGTACTCATCATTATGAACAAATTTTACTATGAGACCGACACTGAAATCGCAAAAAAAATCGACTACTCCATACATTTATGTGCGCATAACTCGACAAATCCCATCACTTCCCGTGGGTATCGTAAGAGGCGACTAAGGACTCACCAGAGAATGGGCAGCAGCATTCTCTGTGCATTGCAACAGCTACACTGCGATCGACAAACCCGCCTGCCAAGCGTGGCGATTATGGCACATTCGGCTGATGATGATGAACTCAAAAACAACTGATTTCTTTTTCGCGATGTCTTGTACATACTGTTTAGGTATGGCAAAAACAACACTTGCCAAGGTCGGTCAATGGATGGGTGACCATCCAATACATACCGAGACTCTCCGTGCGTCGGAAAGCACGATAAGTCGTTAGTCCCGGCTGTCATTTGTACAACTTTAGCACTTGCTACCGTAGGTACCCAAAACTCAGAAAATCTGACGCCAGTCTTGCCAAGGGTTATCTTATCGTTTTACCCAGTTACCAGCGCGGCAGCGCTGAGTTATTTATTTTTTAAGGAAAAAACGGAAACCTTACAGGCTCACTTTGTTGTCCGTCTGTCCATCTGTCAAGACCCTTTTTCTCAGGAACGCGTGGTGGAATCGAGTTGAAATTAAACCCATATACTAGTCTACGTAAGTCTACAGTCCCTTGAAGCTGTGAAAAAATCAATCTTCTAAGTAAACGTTAAAAAAAGATACGGCCTTTTATGCTCCGGTTATTGCGCATTTCTTGACGCTCACAGGGAATTAAAACCTGTTAACCTAGAGTCATGGAAATTTGGCATGAAGATAGATCTTACAGTACAAGTACAGGAAAAAGTACCAAAATTGGGAATTTGTTGTTTTATCATTTAAAAAATATTTTTTGCGATTGCAAACTTATATTGTCGGTTGAAGAATTGACCGTGATGAACATTGATGTATCCGTAGGTAATGTATACTCGGAAAAAATCAAGACCCGATCGGAACCCTCGGTGCGCGAGTCTGACTCGCACGTGTCCGGTTTTTTTAAATAACGCAGCTGAGGTAGGGGCCTTTTGGCCTCGCACATGACGTTTTAAATTCATGCCGTTTCTGCTTCTGTTTGTTATTGTTTATGACTGTTAGTTTTTATTTATTTTACTTTTCTGTTTGTTTTGTGCGAGTCCCATAAAAAAATATTTTTCTTTCTTTCTTTCTTGACTGGATTGTGAAGGTCAGATGGTCTGACTACGTATAAATAAAAGGTATGTAGAAGCAAGAGGCTACCTAACTCAAACGTGTGCGAGACCCTTTTCATCTCTATCAAACCTCAGCGAGTGACCTTAATTTATGATGGATCAGTGGAGAAATTATATTCGGTTGGGATATTTCTTTATTCTGTACATTTATCATTATGTACAGTAGATTAGATAAGTTTTTAAAGATTTGTGTAACTGTTTTTGGTGTCGATTCTGTGTACATGTCGAAGTGAAGGCTTGGGTGATCACGGAGTGAGCTGTCATTCCATTTTGATTATATGGATTGACAGCTCACCTCGTGATCACTTCACCTAAGCCTTCACTTCGATATGTATACCTATGGAGTGTAGGAGTACCGTGTTACCCAGTTAATGGGTTGTGGAGGTCTGGTAGGCAGCCGCTCCACGTAAAATACTGGTATTCAGCTGAATCTGGTTTGACTGGAAGCCGACCCCAATAGGCGGATTATGATATACAGACCGAATTGAGAACCTCTTCCTTTTTGGAAGTCGGTTAAAAAACACACTACATTAAAAAAAAATCCAAGATCTATTTCAGTTATCTTTGAGTCCGGTTATTCCTAATCTCTTAATGGCCGTTTTCTATCTCTGTGAAGAGTTTTTATCTCCAGAGAAATCAATCTCGTCAGCTACAGCCCTCGGTTGATGGCAGTATTAATCTTTTTTAGGGTTCTGTATCTTTTTTTTTATTTGAGATGGGTTTGCTCTTGACTCTAGTCTAGGTCATAGATGACGGAGACAAAGTCAGCGATGGAGCGAGCTTACCCAGAAGAAGCCTGTGCACTCAAATTTTGAAGAGATTAGGGTTGTAGGCGTTCGGAAACACAGACGCAGGCAGAGAGTTCCACTCCTTTGTGCGCATTATAAAAGAAGTTTGGAAACGTTTAGTGCGAATTGGTGGAATAGCAACAATCGAAACTGGGTTATAAAAGTTGTTCAGACAAATTAATGTTATTGGATAGCAGCTTTTAAATGGTATCGGTAGGTTCCTCTCTCTTAGGTGCTCAGTATATATTTTTGAGGAATATTTTGCTATAGTAAAATTAACTCGGAAACGGTTTAATTTTACTTCAGCAAAATTGTAAGTCCTCTAGATAGCTGTATTCTTAATCGTGCAGACCCTTATTGGTGTTATACTCGTCAGGTCTCCCAGATCCATTTCCAGCCATACTAATCACCCTATCACACTTCACAATAATATCATAAAGACGAGAATTGTGAGTGTGTGTATGTTTTTTACTACTTCACGCGGACACAAACGGCTGGACCGATTTAGATGAAATTGGGTATGTAGGAAGCTGACACCCTGGATTAACACATGGGCAACCGCGGGTAACACCGCTGGGCGTAGCTAGTATTATAAATGCGAAAGAGTGTCTGTCTGTTACCTCTTCACGCTTACACTGCTGAACCGATTTAGATGAAATTTGGTATAGAGATAGTTTGAGTCCCGGGAAAGGACATAGGATAGGTTTTTATCCCAGAAATCATCCTTTAAGGGAGTGAAAAGAGGGGTTGAAGTTTGTATGGGGAATCAATAACTGCTGAACCGATTTAGATGAAATTTGGTATGGAGATAGATTAGACCTTAGAGAAGGACATAGACTACAGACTAAAGCCTTTTGTCGCGAGCAAAAGGCTTTTAAAATAGGGGATGAAAGTTTGTATGGGAGTTCGTCATTATTGAAGATAAAACCATGAACCTTTATATTTAGGCACTTAATAAAAATAAATAAACATAACTTCAAGCGTTTTCGAAAAATTAGTATTTTAAAAATAAAATTGTTGTCCAAAGTAACTATTCCGCGCGGACGAAGTCGTGGGCAAAAGTTAGTAGGTACTAAATGAAACTTTGACATTTATCTGCTCCATACACACTTGGATTACAAACAAAAGCACTTCATTATTTTAAATAACCATTTTTTAGCAAAGTTGATGCGACAACATACGAAATAGAAAAGAGAAAAATTTATGAACTCGTGTACAAAAAAATGTATAACACCTTTAAAAAGAAAATTAACTTTATTAAGTTCATTCAGCGGTGTGATATATTTATCACACCGCTGAATGTCTTTTGATAAATTCATTACAGGAATACTCCTACACAAAAAGCTGAAAGTAAAATATGTTTCCTTTACATTTTAGGGTCCCACAATAGAATAAAAAGACCATCGTAACGACATTTTTATATCCACTCTGTATTTAATAGGTCTTTAAAAAGCAGAAAGGCGTCGTGACGTAAAAGATTATAATTCATCAGAAAATCCTAAAAGGAAATACTAATATTTTACGGAGATTTTGTTCAGTGAATTGAAGACCCAATTTAGAATCTTTTTGTGGGAATGATTTGCGATTTCAATGGATCCTTCACCAATTATATGTTATTAAATTCTGCCCACGGCTCCACCCGCGTGAATGTCGAAAATTATCCTAAGGGAATTAAAAAAATACTCCAAAATATATAGGCAAAATATATAGGGGTTCTCAAACTGTGCGTCGCAACTCCCCGGGGCGTCGCGGGGCTTATCCGGAGGCGTTGCAAACAACAGAAATACTGTGTTTTAATATTTTTAAAGGTTTTATGCAAAACAAAACTTTTTAAGATCTGTAGCTAAGTTTACAATAGATATATTGTCGAGCATTTATCTACATTTTATAAATATTTTTAGTGTATCTTAATCGGAAAAGCAAGTTCATCCGTGTCATTGATTCTACGTACCTTCTCGTTTTCCCAAACGCTGCTACCGTAGGTATATTTTATACGAGGGCATCGCGAAAAATTTTAACACTCAAAGGGAGTCGCAGTAGAAAAAAGTTTGGGAACTCCTGGCTATAAGGATAAAGGCTTATGTGCTATTCCAGACTATATCTATCTGTATGCCAAATTTTATCCAGATCCGTTAAGCCGTTCAGCCGTGATTGAGTACCGACCATCCATCTTAACTTTCGCATTATTAAAAGTACCCATAGAAAGTTAAAATCTGAGGTCGAATGTTCCCACTGCTGGGCTTCAAACTTCGGCTTTTTCACTGCGGTATAGGCCAGTTTCCTCTATATGTATTATCTCACTCATCATACCAGCCGAAAGATGTCCACTGTTGGACATAGGCCTCCCCCAAAGGGGGGTTGCCATAATCACTACGCTTGGCAGGCGGGTTGGTGATCGCAGTGTAGCTCAATCTTGAAATGCACAGAGAATGCTGCTGTCCATTCTCTGGTGAGTCCCTTAGTCGCCTCTTACGACAACCACGGGAAGTGATGGGATGGTGCAATTTTTTTACGTCCGGCAGCATACGGAATATATATGTATTCTCTCACTGTTTGGGGATTATGGTGTATGTAAAATAAGAAGTATACATAGAAGATTATCAATTAATGGACAGCAATGCAACTTGTCGACAGAATTAAAACTCCAGTAGGTAAAGTGCTTTTGCCAGGGTACAGGAATTGGTTTGAAAGAGTCGCCACGACCCTGGAACGCAAAGGGCTTCAGAAGGAACACGGATGGGTTTTAGTTAGTAAGAGTCTGACACGCCCTACCGCTTCACCCAGAGTGGAAGAAGTCATTTGATGACATTCCATCCTTAAAAAAAAATTCTTTGAACATCACTTGTCACCTCCAACCTCCTTGGTCACCTTGATACCGTCGACTTTGTCTCTGTCATCTCTGACCTAGACTAGAGTCAAGAGCAAACCCATCCCAAAAAAAAGAGAGTCACCGCGGCCCTGGAACGCAAAAGGCATGCGAAGGAACACGGGTGGGTTTTAGTCAGTAAGAGTGACACGCCCTCCCGCTCCACCCAGAGCGGAAGAAGTCATTTGATGATTTCCCATCCTAAAAAAAAGTAGGTAAAGTGATTGCTATAGAATGGCCCTTCCTAATACTAAAATATCGTCTTCAAATAGAGAAGGTTATTCAATTAAAATAAAGATTCATTGCGGAACCCACGGCTAAGATAACTTCAACACCACTCGGTATTTTTCCTTAATTCGATCTATAGTCGAGGAAAGTGTTTTCCAAGAAGTTTAGGAAAACCTTGTAGAAGAATTATAAGAAATATATTACTTCGAAGTAATGTCCCCTAACTACACTTGGAATGATCAAATAAAAGCTTTTTAATTATTGACTGCTGGCGACTGAGTCAAGTGGATGACATTCAAATGAACTTCGGTTTAAAATCACTATCCCGTTTTGAGCAAGCATGGTTATAAAAGCAAGTGTCTTTATGATTTAAGAACTTTATTTCTCAAACATAATAACATTCCCACATATGAGGTACATGATGATAACATTCAATGATTATTTAGACGATGATAATAGTTGGTCGCAGTGTTGAACGCAAGACATACTTCGTTTTTAATGTTCTTTCATAGTTAGCTTATGACATATGAGTTCATATATTTGTTAATTTATATGTCCGTGGAGGTCAATTATTTGTTATTATTATTTATTTTTTTTTGTATTGACTTAATACTCTCATAACAATGTTTTATAATGAGTGTATTGCAACATGTGATTAACTAGTGACTTCGACAGTTGTATGATTTTATTCTATCCTGAGCAACCGGCAGCAAGTTCGTCATGCTCCCTTAGATTTTACTGCTTGCGGTAGCGTCGGGGGTCGGGTTACCTCTTTCCCTCAAATATGGCGAGGGGGGTAATGGCTGATCTTTGCGTTATGCTCGTGAACGGGTGCTGCTTGTGGTGAAAGGTCGTCTTCTTAGCCATGGATTTTACTATTGTTATAACGATTATATGCTTAATGTTTAATTTTGATGGCCCTGGTTTATCACTTGTGGCGTCGAGTCACAGATCTTTTTATTAAATTCTACCCTCTGCACGCGTAAGCGGGCACACCCTTCATGTCTGGAGGCTTATTTAGTTTGATTTGATATTGTTTTTATGCTTGTGTTTGTCTGTTTATGCTGGCATAATGGAGTGTGCTAGCTTACAAGTAGCGAATTATTAAGTTTTATGTTTTTACGTGTTACCTTTGTTGTATTGTTTTCTTTGTAAGAATACTGACTACTTACATACCTTTGTATAAGTGATAGTTCTTATAACTCAACAGACAGATGTGTTGCTGGGGAGTTTGTTGCGCCACTTCTTCTTCCCAGCTAAAACACTAGGAAGTGGTGACGGGCGGGCGTTTTGGGGGACTGTCTTTATGTAGAACTTTGACGTTCAAAAAGTGCTGGCACTCAGCCTAATTTGAATAAATGACTTTTGAATTTTGAATTTTGAATTTTGAATTTTGAGAAAAAAGTTATTTGTAATAAGGAGGCGGCGCGACGTTTACACAACGAAAAAAGGTTAGGTTAGTACCATACTGGAAGATAGTTTAAAATTTTAAATCCGCATAATGTGTTTCTTTAGAGATTTTTTTACAGTATTCATGAATTCAGAAATCATTCATTTGCAAAAGATATAGGTAACAAAACATAGTTTTGATGGTACTGGTGTATAAAGAAAAACGATTGGATCCAGTTAATTCTACACACACAGTATTAAGCACTTTATCAAACACAAGTATTGCAAATCTATATTTATCAATAATTGACAGTTTTTAATGTCACATTCTTTAGAGTAATGTAGTTAATTCGTAAATATTAATTCGTTTAAAATTTATTCGTAATTATTAATCAAATAATAACCTAATATTGTTTTTATCTTGTAATATTTTTATGTAATGTACCTAATATTTGCGCGCCCTACGTGGCAGAATGTGATGAGACTATGTATTTAATTTAAAACCATTTAATGTACCATATTCGGACAAATAAATGAATTTTGATTTTTTTTTTTAAGTCAAATGATGATTTTTGATCTTTTTGATTCGGAGGCAATTTGTTGTACAAGACAACTGTCCCGTATAAGAAGAGACCATGTCCCAGTAATTTTAAGACCCAGTATCGGGATATGTCCCAGTGATTGAGAGTAATTGAGTAATCAGCTTATTAAAAATTTGCCATCCATTTTCCCATAATACTGGCATCGGTTTCCAGTCAGACTGGATTCAGCTGAATACCAGTATTTACGTGAAGCGACCGCCTATCGTACTTGTACAAGATGACCCATTAAAAAAGAACTGTGTCGCTTTATCGGAATGTTTATTCTTTCAATATCGTCATTGTTCTCATTAATTGTTTAATTTGAGACGTCGATTAATTAAATTCAATTAATGAGGTCAAACTTGGGAGTTTTTTGACCTGTGTAATCAAATGTTATGTACGTGTAATCAGACTAGCACAACGCCCGCGACTTCGTACGCGCATATCCCGTTTTTACCCGTTCCCGTATAGCCTATAATAATAATTAATAATAATATAATTATATATTGGGACAACTCACACACGGTCATCCGATCCCAAACTAGGCAGAGCCTGTGCTATGGCAACCAGACAACTGATAAACATACTTATATATTTCTAAATACATACATATTATAGACAAATTACACCCAGACACAGAACAAATGATCATGCTCATCACACAAAGATTTGTCCTGGGTGGGAATCGAACCCACGACCTCCGTTTTAGCAGTCAGGGTCATTAACCACTCGATATACTATATACTTCGACGTGAATGTGGCTATCAGAAACAAAAAGATCTTCCAAATCCGACTGGTAGTTCCAGAGATTAGCGCGTACAAACAAACAAACAAACTCTTTAGCTTTATAATGAAAAATGAAATGAAATTGTTTATTGTCAGATTATCATTCAAATAGCACACATAAATAAGAGTAAATAGTAAAAAATAAGTTGCAATAATATGACAAATGCAAACTTAGACGCCGCGAACCATGTTATCGGCGTATGGTAGGACTGCCATCTTTGATGAAGAGGGCTGTTGTCCAAGTCTCGCACCGCGGCCACCAAGGAGTTAGCGGAGCGATGTATAATATTAGTATAGATAGTCAGAAAACTACTGAAATTACTCATATAGAAATATGGAAAAGGTAAAATTGGGATAAGAAATAAGACAAAATATATTTTGTACTAGTTGCCGCCCGCGGCTCCACCCGCGTGATTGTCGAAAATTATCCCAAGGGAACATATTCCCGGGATAAAAAGTATCCTGTGTTATTCCAGACTATAATCTACCACTGTGCCAAATTTCATCAAAATCCATTCAGTACTTTTTGCGTGAAAAAGTAACAAACATCCATCCATCCTTACAAACTTTCGCATTTATAAAATTGGTAGGATTACGTCGTGTCTCTTTTCTAGGTTTCGAGAGAGAAATGTAATAATAAATCACTCAAATACCTTATTGTATTTACCTCTCCTCAGTTTCAATGGCTTTTGTCTTCTATATCTATCTCTTCATGTATATTTCTTGTGTACGGGTGTATGTCACTGAACTCTTCCTAAACGGCTGGACCGATGTTGATGAATTTTTTTGTGTGTGATCAAGGGGATTCGAGAATGGTTTAGATTTACAATTGGACCCGGTAGGTGGCGCTGTAATCGATTTATATAATTTTTCGTCGTATACAAAACAAACGTTCGGACAGGACAACGTCTGTCGGGACTGCTAGTACTTCTATATTTATCTACACTAATATTATTTAATAAAGAGTTGTGTTTTTGTTTGTAACGAATAAACTTAAAAACTACTGGACAAATTTGAAAAACTCTTTCAGCTACATTATCAGCGAGTAACATAGGTTATATTTTATTTCCGTATCCCCACGGGAACGGGAACTTCGCGGGTGAAACCGCGTGACATCATACATATATATATAATTCTTCCGTTGTCGTGCCTGAGTGAGTGACAGACATCCCACAGCCGAAACTACTGATCATAGAAAGCTTAAAATTGTGCAGCATGTAGGTTCTTGGGGAGCACTAAGAGAAGGTTTCCCGAAATTCCTACGGGAACGGGAAATAACAGGATATGCGCGTAAGAAGTCGCAAGCAAAAGAGAGTCATTCTATAACCTTATAAGACACTATCCTGAAAATACAGTCAATTATGCCGTAAAACATCCGTTTCACAGTCATTAACATCCCCAATACGTTCAAAACGTTTTGGTATATCTACTTTCATTGCTCGCACAGCTAAGGAGTGGAATTCCCTGACAGAGTCTGTGTTTCCTGATAGCTACAACCTGGGGGTCTTTAAGTCAAGAGTGAATAGGTTACTTCTAGGCAAGCGTGCTCCATCTTTGACCACATCATCACTTTCTACTATATGAGATTGTTGTCAAACGAGCGCCTTTGTCATTAATAAAAAACCGGCCAAGTACGAGTCGGACTCGTGCACGAAGGGTCCCGTACCATTATCTATAAAAACGGCCAAAAAATCACGTTTGTTGTAAGTATAGGAGCCCCTTAAATAATTATTTTGTAACAACAGAAATAAATCATCTGTAAAAATTTCAACTGACTGTCTATCATGGTTCATGAGATACACCCTGGTGACAGACGGACAAACGGACAGCGGAGTCTTCGTAATAGGGTCCCGTTTTACCCGTCGGGTACGGAACCCTAAAAACTACTGGGGGACTTCAGCGAAATGCTGACGCTTGAACCATTTGCATACGTTATTTTAGTTATATATATGTCACTGGAATATTGTAGACTCCTTGAAATTGTAAAAAAAACCTTCATAGGATTATAATTTATCGAAATATTATAAAAAAATCATTTTGTTAACAATATATACAGTATAACAGTTTCCAATATATCCGTGTCTTATTAAGACAAAACTGTTCACAATTTCATGCGATATTTTACAATCTTACGGCGTTTCCAATTTTCCGGCGACATAATTATAAACTACTAGCGGACGTCACGCGGTTTCACCTGCGTAGTTCCCGTTCCTGTGAGAGTACGGGGATACAATATAGCCTATGTTACTCGCTGATAATGTAGCTGTACATTGCTGAAAGAATTTTTCAAATCGGTCCAGTAGTTTTAAAGTTTATTCGTTACATACAAAAAACAAATCTTTCCTCTTTATAATATTAGTATAGATATAGATAGACGTGTAATGCTGGAGACATGATAATTCTCCCGTTTTTATTCTGATTTATTTGGGATCGGCGCAACATGTCTTCTTCCCCTATACTTCTCTACAAGTCAAAGAATTACTCTTCTATTCTACTACATCATCTGTCTGTCCTTTTCCCGAGTATATTGGGATCGGCTTCCAGTCAAACCGGATTCAGCTGAATACCAATATTTTACGTGGAATCTCATCATCTGCCTAGCCTTTTCCCAACTATATTGGGGTCGGCTTCCAGTCAAACCGGATTCAGCTGGATACCAGTATTTTACGTGGAGCGGCTGCCCACCAGACCTCCACAACCCATTAACTGGGTAACACGATACTCCTTAGCAAGACTGGTGTCAGATTATCTGGCTTCTTACTATCCGTAACGACTGCCAAAGATCTACAAATAACAACCGGGATCAACGGCATAACCTGCTTTCCGAGGCACGGAGGAGTCTCGGTATGTTAAGATCACCCATCCACAGACCAACCTCGGCAAGCCTTGCTTAACCTTGAAGATCGACCCGTGCGGCTGTTATTTTTTAGCCACGAGCTCCTATTCCACATACAGGAGTTCCTATATAGAATATTTTACGTGGAGTCTACAACCCAGTAACTGTTATTCTATTCTACTATAAAAATTGCAAATTGAAACCTTATTTTAACGCAATGATTTCCCGTATAACTTATTTATACCGAATATTATCTAGCAATAGAATTGTAAAAATATCACTTCTTAAAACTGCGGGAACCCGGTATCATAATGATCAATTTCTGTCTACTTGGCGTTTACGCGTCACATATATATTTTAATCCACAGATGCATGTAAAGGGAATTTAAGACCATAAAACTTTACGAGATCCACATGGACTTATACAAATAAATCAGCAAATATGAATAATATCCATTTTTAAAGGTAAAAAATCCTTTTCATTAAAAATCCCCCTTTTTCTCTACTAAATAATAAATCAACAGTACTCACCCTAAATATGAATCTTGAAGACACCAACCGACATTTTGAAACAAACTAAAATCTAAAATATATATTCTGCAATATACTTAATAAAAATAATTTATAAAAATTAATACTAACTAGTTTCTGACGTTCGCACCGCTCAAAGCTGGCGGAGCGACTGAGTAGGACCCACAGATACCCGATGCCCGAATAGAGAAGACCAAATTATTTTGAACTCTGACTTATACTATGGTAGCCCCTCTTATATAAGTCAATAGTTGATGTCGAAGGGGAGGAGGGAGGTCTGAGACGACTGGTAGCGTCTTATCAGCTTGTGGAGACTGCTTCATTGAAATCACAACCCTATTTTATCGTAACCACGACTCAATTTTCGATGGCTTGTGGAATTTTCCAACACAACTGAAGACGGCAAGGGATTTTCAGATGTGTAGTCATGTGAAAAAGGTATATATTCATGTGAAGTCAATACAAAAGCTACAGGTTTTCGATAAGTTTCCGCTGAAAATGCGGGGAGTGTTATCGGAGAAAATGGGGTAAGTGTACTTTTTGTTAGGATTTGATTTATTGCTTTATCTTCGAGAATGTTTATGAGTTTTTTTTTTTTGGACCGTGACCACTCGCAGTTCAGCACACTAATGCTGGTTACTGCTTAACCGGACTTATGAGAAAAAGATTGTAAAATTGATATATACATTCTCGCCTTGGATAACCAAACATATGGAATTTTGGGACCACAATCCCTTTGGAGTACATAAAAATTAGGTTTTACTCACTCTTTCACAGTTATTTTATGTTTAATTTCGTCGCGGGATCACAAACTAAATGTAAAAGTACGGGAACAAAATGGCTTCTAACACTGGACTATAACTTGACTGAAAACTTCTTATCCTAAAAAACGCACGTAGCTCACTTTCATGGGTAGATACATATACATATTAATTTATTATATTTTATATTATTATATTAAATATACTTATTACCATATATCACAAACTTCCAAATACAACAGGTATAACATTCAGACACACTCTCTCAACACCAGCACGACTGTTTTAATACACACACACACGAACACACACACACGCACACACAACATTCATACATTTCGTAGATAACCTAATGTTTTTCTTTGTGTTTCCCTTTTTTTAGATTACGAGTACATTTTATAAGATTTAGAAATTTCATGTAGCGGATTTATTATAATATATGTAACAATTAAAAATGTCAACGGAACGAAGGAGCCTCGAACTCACGACACAGAGAATCCTAGTGTGAGTTTCAGGAATCTTTTCATTTGAATGTATAGATTCTTAAAAATATATATATATAAATATTTAAGTTAGTTATGTACGTATATTTTTTTAATTTCTCTTTATTAATCGAGTTCATTAGGTTTATATAAACCATACCTAAATAACTAAGAGCGGAGTCTCCTAACACAGGCTTGTTTTGCTTAAAAGGAGGCTCCAATAACTAGTTGTCAAAGAAAATTTGTTAAAATGAATAAACCATTATTATTATTTTAACTTACTCCCGAAATATAGTTTTCAAATAAAACTTACAATACAAAAGTGCACTTCCTCACTTTTCCCTGTAAAGCAACCCTCGGTACTTAATTTCTCTCTCCGTCCTTGTCTGGCACGTTACCTAATATATGGTCGTCTCTATCATCACTTACAAGTCCGATTTCATGGGTTGGACGTCATATAGCTTGCGTTTCCACCTGACTTCGCTTGTGATATTATATTTTTGCAAAAATCGTCATCTGATTAGGGCAGTGGCTGTGGTGCCCAACCTTCATTTGAACCGGGACAACTTTGATTTCTTTGTTGCTAGCAGGGACCAGAAATCAAGAAGAAAATTAAACTGTGTTGATCTAAAAAAATACAAATATCATATACCTAGATATTCAAATATTTCAAAAAAATCTTTGAAATTAAAATTAAAAAAAATGTCATTTTGGCACCTGGTGAGGGTCGCGTGTAGCCGATGAATGCGAGACGCACAGGACCGGTTGTTGTGGCGACACGCGCTGGGACCTTATGTCCAACAGTGGACGTCTGCAGGCTGAAATGATGATGATGGTAATTACTGCCCAACTGGCCTTCACAATACAGTAACTTTACACAATGCACCTTGGCAAGACTGATGTCAGATTTTCTGACGTCTGACTACCCGTAACGACTGTCAAAAGTGACGCACGGAGGGATTTTAGTATAACTGGTGAAATTACTCTATTTTGCTCTGCTTTCATGTGTTTTTACATTAAACATAGCATAGGCTTGTCGAAATAATTATGATGTATCAATATTTTCCGATTGCTCGGCTCGGCTCGGAAAAATGTATCTTCATCATACCAGCCGAAAGACGCCCACTGCTGGACATAGGCCTCCCTCAAGTATCGCCACACTAACCGGTGCTGTGCAACTCGCATCCATCGGATACCAGCAACCCTCACCAGGTCATCGCTCCATCTTGTGGGAGGCCTTCCAACGCTGCGTCTTCCGGTACACGGGCGCCACTCCAGATTTTTTCGGCCCCATCGACCATCAGACTGTTCTGCGAGCAATGTGCCCTGCTCACAAAAAATTACGAGTATCAAAAACGATGATGACGCAAATAATTGTCAAAAGCTAGAAAACTCTTCTACTTCTACTTCTTCTAAAATTAATGATGTTTTTTTGGGTTCCGTACCCCAAAAATTTATATTGTTTATGATGTTTGTACACTGACCGCCCTAAATCTAACTTCTTTCGTTCAGTCCATCCAAAGGTTGTCTGTAAGAGATTGCCCTGTGCGATAAGACCACCCATTGTACACTTGTTTTTTTTAAAACATTTTTACTATGTTTGTAATGAGGTGTACAATAAAGTACCTATATAATAAATAAATAAATAAAAGAATAAACGGAACCCTAATAAGACCATTTCGTGATTTTGAATACAACAAGAGACAAAAAGCTCACATAAAAAACATCATTACATATGTATATGTTTCAACTTTACGCTTTTGGCATCCGAATACAGACAGACAAATCGACTTCATTCCACATCCATATCTTTCTGTCCCTCTCTAACACGAAGTCGGTCTCTCGAGGCGACTTCATTTATTTTCTGTGGCTTTGTAACTTCACTCTATTCTTTAAAGTCGCTAGAATCTTTTGTTCTAGTTCACTTGATAGTAAAACGTCATTTTTTTTATTGTTAAGTAGGTTCTAAGTGGTTAGAAAGTTTTTAACCTTCTATTTGTTTGAGGACGTTTCTGCATTGAGAATTTCGAGTGGAAACGCTGCGTTGTGCTTAGTAGTCCAGTAAATTTAGACAATTCAATCAATCAATCTTTATTTGTAACACAGGTATTACAATAAAGGTCTTATGTAAACATTTTAGTCGAGCTCTATGTCCTACCAATAAAATTGGTGTTAAATATATTATTTATTTCTTAGTAATAAGTCTAAATTTATATAATACAAAGTGAAGTTCAAGTAAATAATTTCAATTAAATGTATTATTAATGAAATTATCAATGAATTATAATTTATTTTTTTACTTTATAATTTTTTAAATTTTTACATGCATGTCAATGGTTAATTATATAAAAGGGTAATGTCATATTTTATCATATTGTAAATAATGCCAATTAAATGAAAAGAATAAAAAACGAATAATGTAAAAAATGTACGTGTATGTGTGTGTTGTACTAATAGTGTAATTATATTTTAAATTATCAAGTTGGAATGCAGGGGATGCAAAATATACCAATGTGTAGGAAATAATCCGTTGATTATCATATCAAAATGTTTCAGCTGCACGTGGATCGGAAAAAATATATTAATTAAAAACTAACGTGAAAGTTTATAATTCACTTTAATAATAATTACCGGAAAATTCTGAAATATTTGGTGAAAAAAAAACAGTTTAATTCTCTTTGCCTGGCTAAATTAATGTACCGTTTATTTATAATTAATTTTTTAAGTTTTTTTAATACATTTTTCGCCAAACGATCAGCTGATCGTCTAATGGCGCCGGGGCCATGAGCGCCAAGCTCAAATTAATCTAATACCATTAAACGAGCAATTATTATTCTTATATATATATTTATATATAATCTGAATTTCGGAAACGGCTCCAACAATTTTCATGAAATTTAGTATGCAGGGGATTTCAATTCAATTCAATTCAAATATTTTATTTCAGAATTACTTCCATAATTTGTTAGTAGTTGTACAACTTAGCCTAATGTTAGTATTAAATTTACAATAATAAACAACAGTGTACACCAGTTTATTTGGATAAATGTGTCTGAACACTTACCCACCTTTGTAAGAGGGGAGAGTCCCACCGGTCCGCAAACACATTCAGGATGCCATTGGAGGAGGAGCGCAAGCGCGCCATCATGGAAGCGCATCGCTTCTACGCACGCTTCCGCGAACATCCCTGAAAGATCGATCAATCGATCATCCGATAAATCGATCTAGCTAGGTATTATTAAAGTGAAAGAAAATCTATTTTTTTCGCTGAGTTATTTGTTGCGGTGATTTAAAAAATATGCTTATAACACAATACATCAAAATCTAGATTCACTGGAGTTTGGTAGGTAAAAGGGTAATATTAATAAATAAAAGAAATTAACGAAAATCTGTTTCTTTTATTTATTAATTTTATTAACATTAAACACAACTGGCCTTTGACATTGGCAGAATAGTCGACATCGGCACTACATACTAACAAAAAAAAAAGTAGAACTGACAGATTTACAGTCTAGAGGTTATAAAAAATCTCTACGCCAAGAAAATGGTGAATTTCTTTAATAATAATTTATCTTTATTTCAGACATATGTACGTCCATATTTTTACAAAGAAAGTGTTAGTAGGGTTGTTAGTGGTATACACACAAATAAAAATAACAAGTTGTTAGTAATCTGCTAGTAAACAAAAACAAGTTAAACACTATAACTAAAACTATTTTGTGCAGGTGTGCACTTGAAGGGCGTGTCAGACTCTTACTGACTAAAACCCATCCGTGTTCCTTCTAAAGCCCTTTGCGTTCCAGGGCCGCGGTGACTCTTTCGAACAGATTCCGCAACCCTGGCAGGCTTTGGCCCTAGCGGGCCCCGTCTTTTATGCTGACATCTCTTTGAGGCGCGCGTGAAACACAACGCGCCATAGCCTTCGTAGGCTTAGCAAGCCTATTTAGAATGCCTTTATATATTTGAACAAAACTCGAGTCTTACCAATATCGTTGAGACATCTCTGCGTCCCCAAAGCGTCCATGTTTCTGATATTCAGAATATTCTGCATACACTTCACACGTATGTGTGCATACCTGCAAATATTCATATAAACTTAATGACTGGATCGCTGTTCCACTACGTCGAGATCAAGGGGGCTACTCTCTAAGCCCGAAGTCCGTAGATTCGGGCTTACTTGCGGACGTATTCTAGTCCGTATCACCTAACCAATAAGAATTAATGACAACACGATTTGACAGTTACTGTCAAATCGTGTTGTCATTCATTCAAAGTTCGGGTTCGGAACTAATCTTAAGTCCGTAGGTGATACGGAGTAGAATACGCCCGCAACTAAGCCCGAATCTGCGGACTTCTGGTTTAGAGAGTAGCCCTCCTGTTTAGCATATCAGCCGATACGTTTCCACAGCTGGGGCGGCGGCCTTGTCTTTGAGAGGGAGTGGGCTGTCTGTAATCCACTTTACGGGCACAGTGCGAAATATTTCGAATGTTATTACTGGTATTTGTATTAGCCCCTTACAATCGTGAATAGTGCAACAGGTAGGAAATTAACTCACAATCTCTCTTGGCAATCTATCTCTCAATCGAAAGTTATCTGCGGTATCTACTTACTTCTAAACTTAACATATTCAAAACTCAATACATTTATTTCAATTAAACCATTCACAGGCACTTTTGAATTGTCACGGTCGCCCGTCGGGCAGTCAAAAGAGATGAAGCTATTTGCACGTTCCAAAGCGTAGATCTCCATGGAGAAGAACGTGCAAGAAACTCCACGGACACTAATAGCTCAATATTTTTTTATTAATAATATGGTTGTATTTATGTGAGAACGATGTAGAAAGACTTGCAAGATCAAGCGTCCGGAGTAAAAAACAAAAAAAAACAAGAAAATTCCATCAAGGAGTTTCAAATTACTGGAATAAATAAGCTGAATGATCGAACCTCGTTGGAAGCGCTTTTGCTCAATACGTTAGTCTCACTAAGAACAAATAATTTAATTAAACCGTAGCAGCTGAGCGATGCTGATAAGAGATGATCAGTTCCAGCTGACGGCGCTGGTTCAGGAACATGACGTCTGCTCTAGCACTATTCGGCTCAAATATCACAGGGTGATCCCTGAAAGTGATGGGAGGCTCGCAGAAATATTTACCTCACAGTTATACCCGACCAAATGATAATTACTCATAAACGAATACAGCCGGTCGATTCCGTAAACATGTCGAAGTGAAGGCTTGGGTGAAGCGATCACGAGGTGAGCTGTCAATCCATACATTCAAGATGTCACGTGATCACGGAGTGAGCTGTCATTCCATCTTGATTATATGGAGTGACAGCTCACCTCGTGATCACCTCACCCAAGCCTTAACTTCGATACGTTTACAGAATCGACCGGCAGTACATTTTGATACAAGAGGAACAACTTTGTCATTGCAACCGAAGCGGAATAAAATCCAGAGCTGAAGTCCAAGCCGTTATGGAACCGAGACACTGCAATGGCAGATGCCCACGTCTATTAAATGACGTTTTTCAACACACTTAGGTACTGCAAAAGAAAAAAATAAAATGTATTAAACATAAAAGATACTAATTATTGTGAGAAACGGCTCGCGAATTTAATTTTATAAGCCGATGTCCATTTTCGTGGAGGTTGCGCGTAATGAGGAAAAATACATTAAAATACATACATTTAAGTAAAGGGGCATCGCGCGCCACGGTGGGCCCACCATCTGGCATAGTGGTCGAAGGACCCAGAGGAGACTGTAAAGTGTTCCACGCTAAAAAATGTCGTAAGGAATACTAAAAACACTCTCAAAACTTTGGTTTGGTATTGGTTCTGTATGGTGTCGGACGTAAAAGAATAGCACCATCACATCATTTCCCGTGGGTGTCGTAAGAGGCCACTAAAGGACTCACCAGAGAATGGGCAGCAGCATTCTCTGTGCTTTGCAACAGCTACACTGCGGGCAACCCTGTCAGGGCTGGGGAATTGTTCCAAAGAGTTCCCGTGGCCCTGGTACGCAAAGGGCATTTGAAGGCACACGGGTGGAATTTGGTCGGTAAGCGTCTGACACTCCCTCCTCAAGTTATTTGATGATTTCCCATCCAAAAAATAAAAGCAACACATCTTTATACTTTTATAACATTGTATATGTCACCGGAAAATGGAAAACTCCGTAAGACCATAATTGGAAACTTGGCCCCTCATTGGTATTTGTTGGTGTGAGCTCATATCCGAAAAGACTAATGAGAGCCTTGTTTCCAGGTATCACACGAAAACGGATAAATTGTAGACTTCTGCTCTGGTTGGTCGCTAGTTTATGTTAGTCCACAATTTCTCGGAATGACATCGAGATATTATAGACTATCAAATTTTAGGTGCGTAAAAAAGTATTCCAAATGTTTAGTTGACAATTTATCGAGAGTTTACAATCTCTCAAGTTATTTTATAATCTTACAAAATTTGCCATTTTCCGGTGACATAATAATATACACCTATCAGAATGCAATTGAGTTAGTGTTCAAACAAATTAACCTTTTTAAAGTCGGTTTAAAACAACAATGTAATACCACAACTATGTTGGCAACATCGTCGATTAAATAGGGCTTTACGATAGCTTAGGTACACAAAAGAATTATGGAAGGTTAAGAGCGTTTACAACGTACGGCATTTCATACACATTGTTATGTAGATTATACTGTTACGAGCTTGGGGTTCGTGACAATAAAAACAGCCGATTAATTAAATAACCAAAATGACACTTTAATTTCAAAACACTAATTACAACTTTAACTCACTAACTATAAAACACAACATCTCCACTGATCATTTTAATCGCACTTGAAGATCGCTTCCGAAGTATTCGCTTGTATCGGTAATCCTATACTGACTCGCTTTTTTTTTTTGTGAGTGGCGCCTCGCAGTTCAACCTATATTGTCGATTGCTTAACCGGGCTTGCCTGTGGTGGCCTTGATATAATATTAAAGCCTCCAGCCAGGGCTTATCAAAAACTTACAAACTAAGCGACTTCACGCTAAGGGCACCCCCTGTGGGGTACAGGGCTCGCTTAGGGCGTCGCTGGGGGGAGGACAGCTGGGACGGGCTGGATCGAACTAGAATTATTATCAAGGGGCGAATTTAAGACTAACTGACTCGGTCGCGAACTACGCCGGCCTTATATAGGTCAATTCATTCCAGAACCTTCTACTATAGAAGCATCTGGAAAGTACTCGTAACTACCGGTGCCGACTGACCAGATATCGAGAAGTGTAGAATGTTCTGGCATGGAAATGTCTAGAAGGTACTTGACTCGATTAGTTTTGCTACTCGATACTAGATGGCGCTAGTAGTAACTAATGTCGATATGTACCCGGCATTAATGCTGTCACGCAACATTACTATAGCGCGAGTAAGCGGGCACACCATATATGCCTGCAGATTTAATTAGTTTGGTTTACTTGTTAATCCCTGAGTTTGTCTGTTTTTGATGGCTTAATGGAGTGTGCTAGCTAACGAGTGTCGAAATAATTTCATTTAATTTGATTTAAATTTTGAATATATTAATTTTCTGTGTCATGTATTGTAAAATACTTTGCATACTAGTGTATAAATTTAAGTTTTTAAAACTTAAAAGACAGATGTGTTGCTGGGGAGTTTGTTGCACCACTTCTTCCTAGCTACAACACTAGGAAGTGGTGACGGGCGGGCGTTTTGGGGGACTGTCTTAAGTAGAACTTTGACGTTCAAATAGTGCTGGCACTCAGCCTTATTTGAATAAATGACTTTTGATTTTGATCTTTCAAGTCCTTTTTTTTTTAAATGAATGAAATGATTTTAATGAAACTTCATCTGCATAAATAAACAGGATACATAAGTCTTAAAAGTTATCAGAGAACATTTTCAACACATATATACTGCCGTTAAGCATTTTTTTACTTTAAGTTTATATTGTTTACATCATTCATAACTTAAAATTCTGTTAAAATAAATTCCTTCCTTTAGTATTATAAACCTTCTTTGAATATATATTATATATGTTATCTATTTTGTGGATGGGAAATCATCAAATGACTCAGGGCGGAGCAGGACGTGTCAGACTCTTACTGACTAAAACCCACCCGTGTCCTTCAAATGCTTCTGCATTTTTGCGTTTCAGGGTCGCGGTAACTCTTAAGTATAATTCCGCAAGCTTGAAATATGTGGTATACCTTTTTTTTTTAAGGATTGGAAAATCATCAAATGACTTCTTCCGCTCTGGGTGGAGCGGAAGGGCGCGTCAGACTCTTAATGACTAAAACCCATCCGTGTTCGTTCCAGGGCCGCGGTGACTCTTTCGAACAAATCCCTTTACCCTGGCAGGCTAGCCTAGCGGACCCCGTCTCCTATGCTGACATTGCTTTGAGGCGCGCCTGGAACACAACGCGCCATCGACCCGGGCCTGGTGGTTATCGGACAGCGAGCCACCCAACGTGAGCCGTCCGCTAGCCTACGATATATGGTATATCTATGCATACAATTTTGTTCTTTGTATTTTTGCTTCAATTTAGTGAATTCACCATTCACACTATTGCCATAACTAGATAATTTGGTAACTATGATGTTCCTGTTTTGCAAAATAGTGACAAATGTTCACTTATTTCGCGCCTACACACGATTTCAATGTCACCCATTCATTTCTTGGTTGCGCAACACTTACCACATAATATCAACCATATTTTTTATTTTTTTTTATTTTGAATAGTTTAAGAAGAGGTGTACAAAATGTGCAGTGGTGTATAGAATGTGCAGATATGTTTAGAATGTGCAGAGGTGTATAGAATATGCAGAGGTGTGTAGAATGTGCTAAGGTGTATAGAATGTGCAGAGATGTATAGAATGTGCAGAGGTGTATAGAATGTGCAGAGGTGTGTAGAATGTGCAAAGGTGTATAGAATGTGCAGAGATGTATAGAATGTGCAGAGGTGTGTAGAATGTGCAAAGGTGTATAGAATGTGCAGAGATGTATAGAATGTGCAGAGGTGTATAGAATGTGCAGATGTGTATAGAATGTAAAGAGGTGTATAGAATGTGCAGAGGTGTATAGAATGTGCAGAGGTGTGTAGAATGTGCAAAGGTGTATAGAATGTGCAGAGATGTAAAGAATGTGCAGAGGTGTATAGAATGTGCAGAGGTGTATAGAATGTGCAGAGGTGTATAGAATGTGCAGAGGTGTGTAGAATGTGCAAAGGTGTATAGAATGTGCAGAGATGTATAGAATGTGCAGAGGTGTGTAGAATGTGCAAAGGTGTATAGAATGTGCAGAGATGTATAGAATGTGCAGAGGTGTGTAGAATGTGCAAAGGTGTATAGAATGTGCAGAGATGTATAGAATGTGCAGAGGTGTATAGAATGTGCAGATGTGTATAGAATGTAAAGAGGTGTATAGAATGTGCAGAGGTGTATAGAATGTGCAGAGGTGTGTAGAATGTGCAAAGGTGTATAGAATGTGCAGAGATGTAAAGAATGTGCAGAGGTGTATAGAATGTGCAGAGGTGTATAGAATGTAAAGAGGTGTATAGAATGTGCAGAGGTGTGTAGAATGTGCTAAGGTGTATAGAATGTGCAGAGATGTATTGAATGTGCAGAGGTGTATAGAATGTAAAGAGGTGTATAGAATGTACAGAGGTGTATAGAATGTGCAGAGGTGTATAGAATGTGCAGAGGTGTATAGAATGTGCAGAGGTGTATAGAAAATACAAAGAGTTATCAATATTTTTTCTCCATCTCTCTTTTCTTGAATAGGTTAGGGTCGGTTTTCAGTCTATCCACACCAACACCTATAACTGATATGAACAGATTTGATGAATTTGATGACTGCATTAGACTGTTTTTTTTGGTCGAATTTTTTGAAAAATGTATATTTTGGTATTTTTTCCTTAATGTATATCAGATATCCAACATCACCCTTAAATATGACCACTCACTTCTGGATGACCCTGTATATCTGGCCTGTACTGTGCCACCGTTGAAATAACACCTACCCCGAATCCTTTAATTGTTCTGGGCCACTTCTTAAAAAATACTAAGGAAGACATCCAAGTGGGAAGACTTGCCATCTCCTTCGTGGTATTCAGCGGCCTCGTCTTGTGATATCAGGCACCATTTAATTATTTAATACACGATACACGATGCAGTTTTACTTTTCATCAATATCGGGAGTGAGTCAAAAGTCAAAAGTCAAAACGTTTATTTCAATTAGGCCATTAAACGGCACTTTTGAACGTCATCGTTTACAGTTCAGTAAAAATAATAGAATTACATTAATAAAGTGACTCTACTGTCCATTCGGAAAGGTAGATTCTTATGGAGAAGAACGGACAAGAAACTCCATTCAGTCCATTCAGCGAGACTCCTTTCAGTATTATTCTATATTCCTCATAGATTCGGATTTGGCTATCCATTTATACTTTTAAATATCACTCTGTATATAAACTTTACAAAGGTACAATGCAATACTATAATATACTCAAGTAAATAAAATAATACTCGAAAATACTAAATAGTTGATGCAAACAAATAATCAGTAAAAAATTGGCGCTGTAACGATACTACTGCCAATTTCTTACGAATGTGCTCGCTTGCCGTCCTGATTTCCAGGGGAAGCGCATTCCACAGAGACATAGTTTACCATTTTTCATCATCTTCATCATCATATCAGCCGAAATAAAACCACTGCTGGACAAAGCCACCCTCAAGTGTCACCACAAGAACCGGTCCTGTGCGTCTCGCATCGCGTCTACCTTGTGGTGCCCTTCCAACGCTGTGTTTTCCGGTATGCGGTCGCCACACCAGAACTTTTCAGCCCTATCGACCATCTGTTCTGCGAGCAATGTGCCCTACTCACTGCCAATCCAGTTTGGCGATCCTTCAGGCTATTTCGGTAACCTTTGTTCTTTTGCGGATATCATCATTCCTGATTCGGCAAGGAAACTCCGAGCATTGCCCTCTCCATTGCCCTTTGGGTGACTTTAAGCCTTCTGATGAAGCCCATTGTGACCACGTTTCGGTTTCATTAGTCATCACTGGCAACATGCACTTTCGTCTTGAGACTTTGTGGTATGTGAGACGAGAAGATACCACGCAACTTCCCGGACACCGCCCAGCCGCGTCGGAAACGACGGTTGACCTCTTTCTCGAAGTTTGCCCCACCTAACTGGACCGTTTGTCCCAGGTAGACGTACTCGCCTACAACTTCGAGTATAGAGTCTCCGATCTTGATAGGAGTGGATGCTACATGGGTATTTACCATGATCTTAGTTTTTTTCATGTTCATTTTGAGACCCACTCTTTTGGAAGCTCTACTGAGGTCATCGAGCATTGTACTGAGGTCCTCCATAGTCTCAGCCATGACGACTATATCGTCGGCAAATCGAAGATGAGTGATGTACTCGCCACTGACATTAATGCCTGGCCTTCTCTAGTCCAAAACCTTAAAGACATCCTCCATTGTGGCCAACAGTTTCGGAGAAATGACGTCATTTCTCAGATTACCATTAGACCATTGTTGTGTTTTACGGGCCCACCGCTCAATGGGTATGCAGTAGACATGTCGAGCCCAGTCTCATCTAAGCTTTGCAGCCTTCACAACGGTCTCTGTTTTGGAGTGCAGTAAACATATTGTTTTTAACGTGATCAGTTAATTTAACACCAGTATACTGCGTTTCATAGCACGTTATATTAATATTCCTATTATCTTCTACAATGACATGATAGTCTTTGGTAAGACAGAGATAATTTAGGTCTTACTACTACAGTTACAGCCTTAATGAATCTTGATTCTCATAATCTGATCCGATTTGAAATCGGATGAAGCTCCTTTAATCTGTAAATAGAAAATCTTCGCAGAAGATAGCGAGTAACGCGATATCTATTCTGAAGTCATACTGTATGGTGACCATAGATTTTATATTTGAAAGACGGGTCCCACCAGAGCCTTTTTTTAAGGATGCGAAATCATCAAATGACTTCTTAGGCTCTAGGTGGAGCGAAAGGGCGTGTCAGACTCTTACTGACTAAAACTCATCCGTGTTCCTTCTAAAGCCCTTTGCGTTCCAGGGCTGCGGTGACTCCTGCGGCCTGCAGTCTCGACATTGATAGCGATTTCGGTAATTTCTACCGAATAATACCATTGTCATGCTTACCGAATAATATCGATACGCTTAGTGGGCTGTCAAAATTCGACGCTAAACGTCACTCGTATCGTGAGAAGAACAATTTCAAAAGCGTGCAACATCATTCATTCATGTATGTTATAATAGTAAAAAAAAAAATTATATGCATTTGTACCGACGCCTGCACGTCAGGCTACCTGAAACTGTCAAATTATCCCAATCAACCTTGAACCTAACACTCAAGCGATAAAGTTGAAAATCTATTAATTATCTATTCATTATTATTAATAGATTTGCTGTGCTGGCGTCTTTATATGTTTTTTCCAATTTATTAGTTTAGTTTTTTTAATTATTTCGTAATTATCTGTTACCTCTACATAATATTTTACATCTATTTGGTTCGGTTGGTTCTCGAAAAATCTTAATGGATAGTCACCCTACTCCTAAGCCGGGACATCTGTTGCTTGCTCGCTCTGGTTGTAAAGCTTTCTCTCTCTAACACTTAAAGTCCTCTAGGGACGGATGGACGGACAGGAATGGAGTGGAGTTGATTCATATTGTTAGAAAAGCATTACTATTATGTCAGATTGTAAAATGTTTGAAGACTTCTGACAGTCATAAAAAAACCGGCCAAGTGCAAGGGTTCCGTAGCTGCTCATCACAATTGCCGAATTCGAATGGTTGTTTTTTTTATGAATAATTTAATAATATTGAGTTCACGGTTTGACGGTTAAAAACGGGCCCACATAGGATGGTGGTTTCTGAAGAGGGATTGGATTTGTACGAAATGTTCCTTCTCGAAGTACATTTTCCTGTTGGTCGAGTGGTTAGTGACCCTGACTGCTAAACCGGAGGTCGTGGGTTCGATTCCCACCCAGGACAAATCTTTGTGTGATGAGCATGATCATTTGTTCTGTGTTTGGGTGTAATTTGTCTATAATATGTATGTATTTAGAAATATATAAGTATGTTTATCAGTTGTCTGGTTGCCATAGCACAGGCTCTGCCTAGTTTGGGATCGGATGACCGTGAGTGAGTTGTCCCAAGATATTATTATTATTATTTTATAGGTAGATCAACTATTACTCGTTAACTTATGAAGACTACTAAGCTGTGATAGTTTTCCTTTTAAATTCTTTATACCTTTTAAATTTTTTATTAGTGATTTGGTCATGGACAAGAGCGCACCGTCGATTTACAAATTACAGATTAAATGCAAAACCTATTTTACTTTGAGATACGTCTCGGGTTTGTTTTTCCAATCTCAGCTCAAAATTCAGCTGTTCAGAACATATTATCGATTTATGTATATGTATATTGTGACGAGGATATCTTTGGCTCCAGGTCTCTGGCAGACAAGGTAGCTCTTTGAAAGCGTCTGGCGAAATTAAAAGAATTCGAAATAGGAATGTAAAAATATGTTTTGTTTTCTTTTTGGCACTCCAGTACCAAAGTTCTTTGAAGGCAGACGCCAAATATATTTTAAAGTTTAAATCTCAAACATAGTTTTATTTGATAATAATATCAAAAGTAGCACTACCGTTAGTCCGCTAGTGTTACAATATGCTACTACCATGATTTTTTTATTATTATTTATAAATAGCACATTAAATCTTAATATTTCGCAAACGGATCCTCGGATGGAAAAATGGTTTTCGCTCACCCATTATTGTATTTATATAATTATATCACACTAATATTATAAAAGCGAAAGTTTGTGAGTGTGTGTGTGTATGTTTGTTACTTCTTCACGCGCAAACGGCTGGACGGATCTTGATGAAATTTTGGCACAGAGGTAGATTATGGTCTGGAATAACACATAAATTCTTTTCATTCCGGGGGCGGCACCTAGTATATAATATTTTTAAACGACCTATCCAATGACACTACTGATAAAAAACGCCATGAGGGCTGATTTTTCAATCGTTAGAGAATATTTATCTGAGGAATAACCGTTTGACATATTTTTCGTAGAGAATCTGTCAAATCCCCATGTTTATTCCTCAAACAAAAGTTATCCGACTATTGACAAATCGGCCCCAAGATAAATTAAAAGCTTGTAAAATTGTTTTCGACTCCATAGCTCCCCTGTTCCGCCACCGCGACTGGGCACTACACAGATCTGCACTTGCGACTAATCATCGCCGCTGTCCCAACTATATACTTTACTTATGGATTGAATATAACTTTACGCCTGCTACCCGAAGAGGTTGGCAGAAGTGTAAATGATAAATGAAATTTTTATTTTGCAAGTAGGTTAAAAATAACACTTTTACACGTCAATCTTTTTTGGTCCTTTTAAGCTAGGTGAGCCCGGTGTTTCCTAGCTGACTACCCTGAGAAGAAATACCGAAACAAACTCAGAGGTCAAAGTCTCTCTTAAAGTCCATACAATCTGTACTGGTCAAATCATATGAGAACCATGTAGGTTAATGTCTGAGGTGGCCTGGAAAGTGCCACACAGACTTGAGTGGACCTGTCCAGACAGTGCAAGCATTTGTCAGTTATCGTGTAGCTGAAACTTAGAACTTTAAGGAGCTCAACGATTTGACGAACAATACCAAAGTAAGGACATTTGGGTAGGCCGCATTAATAACTCAAACTGCCAGACTAACTCAAATGAAACCCTAATATGGCTGGCGTCCTACATAGTCCTCACATGCACAATACGTCATATTTGTTTGGTGTGGAGTTTGTTGCGCCACTTCTTCTTCCCAGCTAAAACACTAGGAAGTGATGAAGGGTGGGCGTTTTGGGGGACTGTTTTATGTAGAACTTTGACGTTCAAAAAGTGCTGGCACTCAGCCTAATTTGAATAAATGACTTTTGATTTTGATTTTATGAGAACCATGCAGACCAGTGTCTGAAATGATCTTTTGAGGAAAGAACCACACAGATTTGAGTGGACCTGTCCAAACAGTGCAAGCTTTTGTCAGTAGTCGAGTAGCTCAACTTAGACATATATATATAGTGTACCTGTCGCCACCATGTAATAATAAAGGTTGTGAATGGATATAGGAAATATTAAAAGACAAGAAGTACTTTGTTACCCAGTTAATGTGGTGGCGCGTGTATCGGATCATTCAGTTCCCTTCAAAATGGTTGAGCTGAATGGTGCTGATGCACGCGTCATGTTCGTGAACGGGCGCCGTCAGTGGAGTCTGGTCATCCCTTAGTTGCCACTGCCTCATTTTAATATTTGATACTATAAATTTTCTTTCTTTACATTGTTCTCATATATTTGCAACAAGGTTAATGTAACTAGGATGATTGTAAACATAAAATGGTTTAAAAGAGTGTCCGTGGAGTTTCTTGCACGTTCTTCTCCATAGAGATCTACGCTTTGGAACGTGCAAATAGCTTCATGTTTTTGACGGACTGACTTTGACAATTCAAAAGTACCTGATAATGGTTTATTTGAAATAAATGCTTTGACTTTTGAATGGGTAAAATACTGGAATTCAGCTGATCCGAAAAAGTTGGGAAAAGGCTACGTAGATAAGAATGACACATTTATTGGGCACTATCCTTAATAACATCTTCATAAATAATGAAAGATAAGTGTTAGTTCTGGTTTAAGTTTACAACAATTATCTTTACTGTTAAGATTTTAGTTTCGACAATGTAGATATTTATTTATTATGTCCAACCGCCTTTTTCTTTTTTAATTTTGGCGCCTACCACTATTTGTCGCTTTATCAACACGGTTTTCTTGGCAAGAGACGACTAGTGTCAGATTTACTGGCTTCTGACTATCCGTAACGACTGCCAAAGATCTACAAATGAAAGCCGGGACCAACGTGCTTTCTGAGGCTCGGAGAAGTTTCAGTATGTTTAGATGGTCACCTTGAAAATCGATCTGTGTGGCTATTATCATTTAGCCACGAGCTTCTCAATGTGTCAGTAATATCGTATATATCTCAATATAACGTGAAAATCGATGATCGACGAAAGTACAAACTAAGTTAAAAGTTCGCTGTATCTGTTGCCTAGCAACGCGCGTGCTTCATCTTAGATTTAACTAATTTCTAAACAGGATCAGTTTCGGAGTGAATATTCTAGCTATTTCGATGGCATAAGCAATGGATAAGGTACCAAGGTGACCAATGAGGTTTGAGGTGACAAGTGATGTTCAAAGAACTTTTATTTAAGGATGGGAAATCACCAAGTGACTTCTTCCGCTCTGGGTGGAGCGAAAGGGCGTGTCAGACTCTTACTGAGTAAAACCCATCGGTGTTCCTTTTAAAACCCTTTGCGTTCCAGGACCGCGGGGACTCTTTCGAACAAATTCCGCAAACCCCACAGGCTCTGGCCCTAGCGGGCCCCGTCTCCTATGCTGACATCTCTTTGAGGCGTGCGTGGAACACAACGCGCCGTCGACCCGGGCCTGGCGGTGACCGGACAGCGAGCCACCCAACGCTCGCAATCCGCAGGCCTGCGCTTACGGTGGCCGGGGATTTGCCCTGCGACTCCCGACGCCCGTGGCGTCTTCTGTAGCGGCGGTTGGGGCGAAGGCCTAATCGTTCTCGTCGTGATAGAGATTTGAATATGCATTGAATATTTTTAAAGACGAGAATGGCCTTCAGAACCCATTGACATGAAGACGTTACCCCTTGGTAGGACTGGCCATAACGACTTACAAAAATGTTAATACTGTTAGGAGATCTTTCGAAGCGTCTGGCAGAAAGTAAAAGAGTATTTGAATTAAGAATATGAGAAAATGTTTTGTTTTTTAAGGGACTCCTGTACCAGCGCTCGTCTAAGGTAGATGCCAAATATATTATGAAGTTTAAATCTCAAACGTGGCCCGCGTGATTGTCGAAAATGATCCCAAAGGAACATATTCCCGGGATAAAAAGTATCCTATGTGTTATTCCAGACTATAATCTACCACTGTCCCAAATTTCATCAAAATCCATTCGGCAGTTTTTGCGTGAAAGAGTAACAAACATCCATCCATCCATCCATACTAACAAACTTTCGCGTCTATAATATTAGTAGGATAATAATATTAAGTAGCACTAGAATGAGTCCGCTAGTGTTACAATATGACAGCCGGGACTTGCGGCTGTTCTAACTTAGGAGTATCATTTTACTAACTGGGCTGTGGAGGTCTGGTAGGCAGCCGCTTCACATAAAATACTGGTATTCAGCTGGGTCCGGTCTGACTGGAAGCCGGCCCCAATATAGTTGGGAAAAGGCTAGGCAGACAACGGCACGAGTTATTCTCGAACCACTCGTGCCGCACGAGATAATTTCAGAGTCTTTATTTACTTAGTATTGAATTTATTTCAGCTTCAATTCGATTATACATCTAAATACTTTATCTATGGAATATTCGACCCTTACATTTGTAGCACAAGCAAAACTCAATCCTAAAACCTTTAAAATAAAGTCCAAAACACGTTGCTTATTCTCAAAATTCTTCCGAGTCAGTGAAATGAAAATATTGGCAAAGGAGTGGGGACTTTATGTTGTGGTGTAAGGGTTGAAAATTGTTTGTGGATGATAGTCAATTCATTAGGTTGAGTTGTGAGACAATGATTTAGGATTCGAGTGGGATATTGTTGTAATTATAATCAAAAGATATTGCTGACTCATTAAATGGCAGAATGAATCTCTCTGCCCGCGTCTGTGTTTCCGAACGCATACAACCCTAATCTCTTCAAAATTACAGTGAACAGGCTTCTTCTGGGTAAGCTCGCACCATCGTCGACTATGTCTCTGTCATCTATGACCTAGACTAGAGTCAAGAGCAATAACATCTCAATTAAAAAAACAGACATAATATTGCGACTGTATCCCCGAAAGGACAGGCAGAGGCAGGCTATATTTTGCAAGTTAAGAAATTCTAAAGACAAAAACCATTTTTGTCTTTAGTATTTGTTTTTTATGGGGTTGCGTACCTAAAAAAGACAAAACAGATATCTATCTTTAAACGAGAAATTCTTGGGTTTATATAATCTGAATCTCGGAAACGGCTCGAATGATTTTCATGAAATTTAGTATGCAGGGGGTTTCGGGGGCGATAAATCGATCTATAGTAGGCGCCAGATAATCGTGGAATATCGGTCATTGACCCACCTACATTTATTGACATTGTTAATTTGAAAAACGGAATTAATGACACAAAACTGTCCCGAATCATCATCTCTCGTGATCCTTAACATTGTCTAATAATGAAAAACGATTCATATTTAATTGTTCAGGTACCTATGAGCAGTTATTAGGGAAAGGTCAATATACTTTATTCCACATTTATCTGGCGCCTACTATAGCTAGGTTTCACTTTAGAAAACATCATCTGCCTAGCCTTTTCCCAATTATATTGGGGTCGGCTTCCAGTCAAACCGGATTCTGCTGAATACCAATATTTTACGTGGAGCGGCTACCTACCAGACCTCCACAACCCATTAACTGGGTAACACGGTAATCCTTGGCAAGACTGGTGTCAGATTATCTGGCTTCTGACTATCCGTAACGACTGCCAAAGATCTACAAATGACAGCTGGGACCAACGGCTTAACGTGCTTTCCGAGGCACGGAGGAGTCTCGGTATGTTAAGATGGTCACCCATCCACAGACCTACCTCGGCAAGCGTTGCTTAACATTAAAGATCGACCCGTGCGGCTGTTATTATTTACACTTTAGAAAACATTTGCCAAAAAAAAAACGGGTCATCCAGGGTTACTTCGTTGGAATATTTTACTCTGAGTTAATGCACATATCTTAGCTTGGCGAACCATCAAAAAGTTTGATACGCCTCGTAGCGAAAGCGTAGCGGTTATTGCTACGGCGTAGCGAAAGCGTACCCGTTATTGCTACGCCGTAGCGAAAGCGTAGCGGTTATTGCTACACCATAGCGAAAGCGTAGCGGTTATTGCTACACCGTAGCGAAAGCGTAGCGGTTATTGCTGCACCGTAGCGAAAGCGTAGCGGTTATTGCTACCCCGTAGCGAAAGCGTAGTGGATATTGCTACACCGTAGCGAAAGCGTACCGGTTATTGCTGCACCGTAGCGAAAGCGTAGCGGTTATTGCTACACCGCAGCGAAAGCGTAGCTGTTATTGCTACGCCGTAGCGAAAGCGTAGCTGTTATTGCTACGCTTGGTACACCGTAGCATAAAGCTTTGGTCTGTCTTCTTTTTAATAATTATGAAACTTTTAATAATTCTGTGGGTTAATTATAATAGCGTATTACTTTCGCGCATACAGGGTTAATTATAATAGCATATTACTTTGTTTGAACTGCCTCTCTTGTCTAGTGGTACTTTTTAGATAAGTATACAATGATTCGGTTTAGTTTTGACACGTAATGAACGTTACCGTGAATTTATAAAACGTGAACATTAAACTTCAGTCTTGTAATAGTCTTCTATGAAGTATGAATTTATTATTTATCTACACTAATAATATTACAAAGAGGAAATATTTGTATTTTTGTGTATGTTTATGTTTGTAATGAATAAACTCAAAAATTACTGGACCGATTTGAAAAATTCTTTCAGCAATGGATAGCTACATTATCAGCGAGAAACATAAGTTATATTTTATCCCAGTACTCCCACGGGAACGGGAATTATGCGGGTGAAACCGCGTGATGTCCGCTAGTTTATTGTAAATGTAAAAAATACACTTCAGACTACCTGCAGTACTGTCTCTACTTTTCATTTAAATCCATTCTAAGGTTGTTTTCACTTTGAGAGGTAAGGCCGCATAATGACGTCCTATGTTGTCTTCTTCATCTATATTTTCTGTTACTAATACAACGTGTAACAGAATAAACGCAATACCTGAAGAGGGGTGACACTGAAATCGCGAATAAAAAATCGACTGCCCCATACATTTATGCTCAACTAACTGTTTTTTTTTTGGCGATTTCGTTGTTGGTCCCATAGTAAAAGTTGTTCATAATGATGAGTACAATTACCCCTTTTCAGGTATTGCGTTTATCCTGTTACACGTTGTATGGTGTAGACTGTAGATACATATAAAGAGTATTGTATTTAATTCTATTATAATAATAGCTTAAGTTACGCATCACATTAATAAAAAAATAAAAAAAGGATGTATATGGAATTTTATTTAATTATGTATTATTACATATTAATTTAGTTTGTTTATTTAAGTACGGGTTTTAATTTAATGTAGTTTTAAATTTTGTTGCGGTACCACACTTAGGTATAATGTCCTATTTTGCAAATCTCTCACACTGACATTTGCTGTAGCAAACCCAAATATTGTAGGTTAAGCTCGCTTTGATACATACAAGTAAGTTGTCCCATTACATTTGATTCTGCCAAGCCACACAAACTAGATGGAAATCACCATAATCGCCACGCTTAGCAGGCGGGCTGGCGATCGCAGTGTAGCTGTTGTAATGCACAGAGAATGCTGCTGCCCATTCCCTGGTGATTCACTTAGTCGCCTCTTACGACACTCACGGGAAGTGATGGATGGTGCTATTATATGTTTTGTATGCAATAAAGAAAAAAATCCTACATTTTTCCCCATCATGGCCCCCATATCGGTCCGTTCTCAATAGAATTCAGGAGGCGCGAGTTATTTAATAAAGCCTTCGTCCTGACGGCACGCGCGATGTGCTGCCAGGAATGTTAGATCAATATCCGGACGCATACACCCTGTAAATGAATATGTATGAATATACATATGAATATAATATATGTTAGGAATAGGACAGCCTGTATGTGAATATGTATATTTTATTAATAGCTCATGTTTTCTACTTTATGAATTGAAATGTGCTAAATATTTTTTGTATTTGATAATTTGTGCGTTATTTATATTCTGTATGGTGTCGGACGTAAAAGAATAGCACCATCCCATCACTTCCCGTGGGTGTCGTAAGAGGCGACTAAGGGACTCACCAGAGAATGGGCAGCAGCATTCTCTGTGCATTGCAACAGCTACACTGCGATCGCCAACCCGCCTGCCAAGCGCGGCGATTATGGCAAACCCGCAAAAGCGTTGCCCCTTGGGGGAGGCCTATGTCCAGCAGTAGTCGTCTCTGATATGATAAATTTGGGCGTCGTTACGCAGTGGAAGCCAGAGGACGGGTGTCGTCATCGAGGAAGGCCTAGGAAACGCTGGCGTGACGAGTTGTAGGCATTCATGGCAGAATAGTCGAAGAGAGTAACACACAGAGAAGAGTGGGAGTTTTTACGGATGTTCGGAATCCTAAAAAATGTACTAGACTCTTATCCGACATATTTTTATCAACCTACCTTGTCTAGTTACTAGAGCATTGAAAGTCAAGTTGGATGAATCTAGCTTATCTCCAATTCAACCAATTTCAATGGGCAAATACTCAAATGAAGAGTTCGTTCTAGAGAGTGTTCTTAGACCAAAACGATTTGCATTTGAGAATAACTTGAGAAGGGTAATACTGGTCAAAGTTAAGTTGACTGATCCTTGAGTGAAATACTGCATAGTTGGTAGTTTTAAGGTTGGTTTTCATAAGGAAATTTGTATATTAATGTCACCGGAAAATAAAATTGCAAACGCCGTAAGATTGTAAAATATCACGTGAAATTGTAAACTTTTTTTTCTTAATAAGACACGGATAATTTGGATGGGATTTATTGCACAAAACGATTTTTTTCATAATAAATCGAGAAATTATAATCTAATAAAGATTTATTACAATCTCACGGAGTCTGTTATTTTCCGGTGAGATTAACAAGTGCTTCTCGTCATCAAACTAATAAGTTGGGCGAGTAAAATTGTAAAGAGAACAATAAATAGTGTATCTTTGTTTGAGAAAAATAAAAAATAAATCTGGCCAAGTGTAAGTTTGGCTTGCACACGAAGGGTTCCGTACCATAAGCCGAAAAAATCATGTTTCTTGTATGCGGGTAATAGAAGGGGGCTCCTTGCCCCGGCGGCAACAGAAATACATCATCTGTGAAAATTTCAACTATCATGCTATCACGGTCCATGAGATACAGCATGGTGACAGACAGACAGACAGAGAGTCTTAGTAATAGGGTTTTTCCCGTTTTTACCCTCTGGGTACGGAATTTTAGTAATGTGTTTTCAATCAATAACTTTCATTTTAAAACAATAAGGAAATCGGTTGGCTGGACTAACGGCTACATGCGTTCCGAGGCACGAATCCTCAATATTTAATTGATGGTCACCCATCCATAGACCGACCTCGGAAAGCGCTGCTTAACCTCAAAGATCAAACCGTGCTTTTATTCAGCAACAAGCACCTTATTGGCAGTTTCTAACAGCCCAACCAGAAGAGTTGCCCAACATTTTCGCAACACTACCCACGCCAGAATTCTCCTTTTTACTATCATTCAAATAATCATTTCGCCCACCAGCTACGGGAGGCATACAAAGCATTCCTAATATATTCCTGGCTACCCCAATGGGGGCTATCGAGGATAAAATTGAACGTGTCTACCGCAGCCACTGGTAATAAAAGGGGATGATAATTGAACCCCCTAGGGAGATAGAGTTGGGGTACAGAGGGGGAGTTAGGCAGAATACTTTCACTAAGTTTTTTGGACGAAATTCAACGACCTTCTAATTGAATGATCCTCTGTATGACGAGCACAGTATATTAATAAAATAAAAAAAAGATCACTTAAAGTTAAGTACCTATTTACTAAGATGTAGCCTCATGTGTGATAGAATGTGTGTGTGTTTGTTATGTAAGTATGTACAAGATATATTTTTAAACGGTCTTTTTTTTTATTTAATATGGGTTTGCTCTTGACTCTAGTCTAGGTCATAAATGACAGAGACAAGTCGACGATGGAGCGAGCTTACCCAGAAGAAGCCTGTTCACTCTAATTTTGAAGAGATGGGTTGTATGCGTTCGGAAACACAGACGCAGGCAGAGAGTTCCACTCCTTTGCTGTGCGCATTATAAAAGACTCTCCCCGAAGTACAATCTGTAGAAGACCGACAAGCAGGCAACCTTGCGGCAATGAGCCAAGCTGTGAAGCTTGGCATTCACCGACTTCAAAAAAGGAGGAGTTTCTGTACCTCAACGGTTCGATATAAATATCAGATCTTCAATCTTATTATAATCAAGTGTTAAGAGCAACTTTACTTGGACTTCAAAACACCAACGGTTCGGCAACTATTCATATTTCGAGCAGTCCGCAAATAAATTTTGTTTATATTATTATTACTTTGAAACAGTGGTGGATGTAAGACCACTGTTTCAAAGTACTTGTTTTACTTCGACACAAGGAAGCAATGTCGTAAAGTTTATTCACTATATTTTGACAGAATACTAGAATGGCGCCGAACAAGTCTTGTTCTAAATCTGTGGGTAGGACATATTTTTTTTTTAGGATGGGAAACCATCAAATGACTTCTTCCACTCTGTGTGGAGCGGAAGGGCGTGTCAGACTTACTGACTAAAACCCATCCGTGTTCCTTCTAAAGCCCTTTGCGTTCCAGGGCCGCGGTGACACTTTCGAACAAATTCCACAACCCTGGCAGATTCCGCAACCCTGGCATTGTGGGTAGGACATACAGTGTAGTATCTACGTTCATATTGATATACGAACCCAGTGGAGTTTATCCATCAGAAATTTTCAAGCTGTTTTTTTTTTTACTGTCAATTTTGACGTTTAAATATGTCTTTTTAATAGTCTCTTTAAAACAAATGATTTTGACTTTGTATTAATAAAATTCTTCCCTCATAAAGGCAAAAGCGGCATCTCAGTGTAAGTTTTGTAAATTCATACATACATATTTCGTTTTATTTCAAACTGGGATAGGAATTATCTGTACGCGGCATCAATGCCGCCACATGAAAAACAAAGAAGCGAAATTTGTACGGCAACAAAAAGAACCGCAGCGCCATCTACGACGAACTAACAACGAAATCCTGCATCACGCAAGCAAAGTGCTCCGTGCGCTTTGAATATATACAACAGTCCGAATATCAACTATCGGGCAGTTGCCCACCAGACACAACAACCGTCTGGTCCGGAGGATCCTCCCATTTTCATTGGAGATGTGCGGGACTTTACTCTCTGTACCGCATACCTCTACAACCTTTTGTTTTTATATGTTTTAGATAGATACCGCTTTGTCTTTGTTTATTGGATGAGATTTTTTTAGCTGTCCGATGCCATAAAATTAACTTTACGATGTGTTTGAGATACCGCTTTTGCGCTGAGCACGTCAGCATTGAACTCTTCTAATCCATTCGAGCAGTCCGCATCCATCCGCTGCCAGCCACCTTCTTCAAATCATCGATCCATCGTGCCGCAGCGAGTCCCACATTACGTTGACGGATGGTTGGCGCTCTTTGGGGGAGGCTTACGTTCAGCAGTGGACGGCAATGACTGATATGATGATGATGATGATGGATCCATTCGAGGAAAATATACCAAATATTTGGTAGACTTTCTTCAAACCCAGCCTACATCTTTCAAAGTAGTGTCGCATCTGAATCTTAGTCTATGGCAGAAGGGGAGGTCAAATACTAAGGATAATGCCAAGCACTTGAGTTCAGGGAGGTTCACATGGCAATAACTTGGATAGAATTCATTGCTCTTTATGAAGCAGCTTTTCCTGGGTAGTACTATCGTACTTATTTCTGTCACCAAGCGACGCTATAGATGATAAATTATATTTTTATTGCAAATAGGTTACAAGTAACTTTTTTTATATTTTTTTACTTAGCCTCCGCTGTTCATCCATCCGTCCGTCCGTACAACCATCCGTCCGTCCGTCTGTCTGTGAGCGGGCTGTATCTCAAGAACCGTAATAGGCAGACAGTTGAAATTTTCAGTGTGTTTTTTTATTGCCGCTATAAAAACAAACAATAAAAATTAGATTAAATTTAAAAATGAAAGGAGGCTCCCATACAAGAAACGTGTTTGTTTAGATTTATAGTACGGAACCCTTCGTGGGAGAGTCCGAATCGCACTTGGCCGGCTTTTTTGTCATATTTATCTAGATGAGGCCGGTGTTTCCTAGCTAACTACCCCGAGAAGAAACACCGAAACAAACTCAGAGGAACTCTAAGTCCAAACAATGGTCAAAAAACTTTGAAGAGAACTATGATGGTTAATGTCTGAGGTGGTCTGTGTTCCGGTTTAAAGGTATGTGTGTATTTACAGTCACGTGAGATGTTAGAGCATAGTCTACGTGATATCTTTTTGCCTGTGATGCCTCTATTGTAGATGTAAATGGGATGCAGTGGGCAGTGACCATTAACCTCATTTAGGTGGTCGTTCATTTTTGAAGTGAAAACTTCTTCAGGCGCGTTGATCACTTTTTGGGTGAACAAAAATCTTGGAACTCGCGTCATCGTCACCGAACGCTTTCCATGAGCTATATGTATACTGTGTTTGTATATATGTGTACTTTTTGGGTGAACAAAAATCATGGAACTCGCGTCATCGTCACCGAACGCTTTAGCTTTCGCTTAGTTTTCACTTCTATTGGCAGTCCCCAAAGACTGCCCCTCATGTTTTTTAAGGATGGGAAATCATCTAATGCCTCCTTCAGCTCTGGGTGGAGCGGAAGGGAGTGTCAGACTCTTACTGACTAGAACCTATCCATGTTCCTCTTAATGCCCTTTGCGTTCCAGGGCCGCCATGACGCTTTCGAACAAATTCCGCAACTGGGTGATCGATAAGTTTTCAATCTTTCTGATATATTGATGTAAATAATAGATCAACGATAATTGCGTATTAAAAAGCAATCATTGTATTTATTTAGGTAGGTATTTGGCTGCTGAATTTCTTACCAGATTTCACAACATGTAAACCCAATCTAAAACGTTCAACAGGCAACGACGGAGACGTGGATAGCGCGCAAGTAAATTGAAATTTACTTATTAATTTATTTTATTTCGATCCCAAGGAATTCCTATAAAAATAGACTGGATTATAAGGTTTTAGGTTAAACTGGAATTCGTTGTAAATCAATACCCGCTCTCCAGTAGTCGCGTTCTCCAACTCGACTCCACCTCGAATCATTCAATTGATAGTTAATAATAGCTTGTTATTTATTGACAGTAATCGAAGTTTTTAAGGAGTTCGTGGCTAAACTATAAAAGCAGCAAGGGACAACTTTCAAGGGTAAGCAGCGCTTGCCGAGGTAGGTCTGTGGATGGGTGACCATCTTAATATACCTAGTTTCCTCCGTGCTTCGGAAAGCACGTTAAGCCGTTGGTCCCGGCTGTCGTTTATAGATCTTTGGCAGTCGTTACGGATTGTCAGAAGGCAGAAAATCTGACTCCAGTCTTACCAAGAAGTACCGTGTAACAATACGAGCCGTGTCCAGGAGTACCGCTTTCTGAATCAGGCCCTTGATCCAGCTGCCTAACAAGAGCCTCCTGAGGTTTTGGTCGAGGCTCGTGGCTATTAAGCCATTGGCTGACACGACTATCGGTACAATGATTGCTGAGTCCACATCCCACATGTCGACAACCTCACGAGCCAAGCCAAGAAGTATTTGATTTGCTTATCTTTCTCGGCTTTCACGAGATTCTCGTCATGCGGAACGGTTATGTCTACAATAATTGCACGGCTCTCGATTCGGTCCACCACCACTATATCAGTCTTATTGGCAACAATAGTCCTGTCAGTGATGATGGACCGATCCCAGTATAATGTGATATTGCCATTATCGAGAACTGGGTCGGGCGCATACCTGTAGTACGGCACCTCCGATTTCACAAGAGAGTATTTAGCAAGGTGCTGATGGATAATCCTGGCTACAAGGTTGTGCGTATGCAAGTATTCTCCGTAACTAGCTAGACGTGAACAACCAGACACAATGTGGTGAATCGATTCTCCCGGACAGTGACATGCCCGACATATGTCAACCGTGCCGTCCTTCACAATAAATCTCCTGTAGTTATTCGTCATGATAACTTCGTCCATAATTGCACAGACAAAACCTTCGGTTTCACCAAAGAGATCACCGAAACACAGCCAGGCTACGGACGCTAATTGATCTACATCGGACCCCTGTAGGGCCCGGAAAAGCGTCCGTGAAGTTCCTTACTCTGCTATACCGCCCTGCGATCGTTAGTGTCAAGCACCGCAGGTTTGCGCCAGTTCTCATTTGCCAAGGAGAGCCGGGTGACTCCCTTGTCCACGGCCACTACATCTCAATTCATTATTATTATTATTTGTGTTTCTAGGTTGTGGAAATCAGAAAGGCATCATTCCATGTAAAACACTGGTATTCCACTACATCCAGTTAGACTGAGAGCTACCCCGATATAGTCTAGTGGTCACATCTCCAGTACGACTGTCCGAACGTAGGATCTCGGGTTCGATCGGTCGAGGAAATAAAAGGCCCATTAAAAATGTATTCAGTATATAATTTACTTAATTATTATAAGTACAGCCTTAAGTAATAGAATAGGTACATTAAGTTAAACTGAAAACTGACGATATCTATGTACAAAACTAGAATGCAGAATTTTACTCAACAATCAACTATAGTACTTAACAGTCTAAGTTAATTTTTGAGTGACAAAAAGTTCCTATATTTATTGGAATGGATTTTTTTTGTTCTTTGAAGTTTGAGTCTTGTATAACGATGAGTTTGTAGTTCCAAAACATGAAAGGCTGAGTAGAAATTAAAGTAATTTAAAAATTGAAGAAAAAGTGACACATGGGCTTTGTCAATTCCATTGTATTTTGGTTGTGCAATTGCAAGTCATTAGTTGTGCTTAGAAAGGAATGAAGCGATTTCATATCAGCATACATGCGAAAGACACCTTGAACAAAAATATAGTTGAGAACTTCTTCGGACAGAAGAGCATAAGTCTTCTATAGAATATGAAAAATAATTCCATCTTTCAAATCTTTTTGAAAAGTTTTTAAATTTACTTCTCACACCTAAGTATCTTGCTATCGTTAGTTTCCAAGAAAAATAACTTTCAAGTTTGTGTATGTCACCGGAAAATTGCAAAAGCCGTAAGATTGTAAAATATTGCATGTAATTGTTAATAATTTTTCTAATAGGAAATTATTGGATTTGGATAGGATTTATTGCATACCAAACGATTCTTTCAGCGAATGCAATTGTCGAAAAGCCAAAATACAGAGCTGGCTACTGACCGGTGTTACGGGCGGTAATGTAACATTCGCAGCGAGCATGTTTGTTCCGTCGTGTCCGTGTAAAACAAAACACATACGCACATGTTAGTGCTCGTTCCCACGTACTGGTTGCACGAATGCTCGTTTATAACATGTTACATTACGCCCCGTTACACCGGTCAGTACCCACCATAAGGAAATTAAGCACGTGACATTTTGACAACGTTTGTCAGTCATATTTTTGACGTTTTGACAATCGCCTTCGCCGCACTAATACTGCCGGTCGATTCTGTAAACATGTCGAAGTGAAGGCTTGGGTGGAGTGATCACGAGGTGACCTCGACATCGGTCCACCCAAGCCTTCACTTCGACATGTTTACAGAATCGACCGGTGATTTGTCGATAAGATAGATGTACTGTCTTGTTCACTGAACGAGTTTGCAAAAGTCACTTTACACATTTTATGTTACAGTAAATAGTTGAATTAAGATTGATTGAAATAATTGTATTCGACATGTTTACAGAATCGACCGGCTGACAGAATGTCACTTTTAAGAGCCTCTGGAATCCTTGGGCGCTATAATTCTTTATGAGCATAGATATCGTTAGTGATATTATTATAAGTTATCAGACTCCATCTTGTATTTATCCCTGGAACGCAAAAGCGAAACCCTCCCCGAAGCTGTGCGGTTTGTTGTTTTGGTTCTCTACTTCATTCTCACGGTACTGGAACAAAAAACAGTCGGTCAACACAAAATAATACTGTTGAGGAGGTCGTGACTAAATAATACTGCACGGGTCGATCTTCAAATTTAAGCAACCGAGGTCGGTCTGTAGTTGGATGACTATCTTAACATACCGAGACTCCTCCGTGCCTCGGAGAGCACGTTAAGCCTTTGGTCCCAGCTGTCATTTGTCGTGAAAGTTAAGCAACGTTTGCCGAGGTCGGTCTGTGGATGGGTGACTATCTTAACATACCGAGACTCCTCCGTGCCTCGGAGAGCACGTTAAGCCGTTGGGCCCGGCTGTCATTTGTAGATCTTCGGCAGTCCTTACGGATTGTCAGTAGCCAGAAATGTGACAACAGCCTTGCCACGAATTACCGTGTTCGGTGTTACCCAGTTATTGGATTGTGGAGGTCTGGTAGGCAGTCGCTTCACGTAAAATACTGGTATTCAGCTGAATCCGGTTTGACTGGAATCCGACCCCAATATATTTGGGAACAGGCTAGGCAGATGACTACCTAGCAAGTGGGGTAATAAGTTTCCAAACGTCTTTTATAATGCGCACAGCATAGGAGTGGAACTCTCTGCCTGCGTCTGTGTTTCCGAACGCATACAACCCTAATCTCTTCAAAATTAGAGTGAACAGGCTTCTTCTGGGTAAGCTCGCTCCATCGTCAGCATTGTCTCTGTCATCTATGATCTAGACTAGAGTCAAGAGCAAACCCATATTAAATAAAAAAAAAAATTAAGCATATTTCTTTCTTTTACCTGGCCATCATCTTCGCCCTGAGATCTCCAGTTCGACACAAAGTACTGATTACCAGCTGGTCGCTGCTCACCCACGGGACCCTGGAACAAACACAAATATATAATATACTTATCGGTAAAAATGGCGCCGATAAGGAGTTATGTGGTCACCACAAGATATCGAAGTTATGTGGTCACCGCTAGATATAGGAGTTTCTTTTCCTTCAATTTTTTTTAAATACATTAATTTACACTACAGGTAGAAACATAGCACTTGTCTTAAACCTTTAGAGATTTATGTGATAATGTGGAGGAAGCTTCTCCTACATCCTGTGTAGCTACTGAATATTTTTTTATACCGCAGAGTATAAAATGCTTTGCTTAAGTCGATGAGGGCAATAAGCACCAGTTTGCGAGCGCCCAGATTCTTATTGAGAATTAGGTGGTCACCGCAAGATACCGGAGTTAAATGGTCACCGCTACATTTTTTTTAAATCAACCTTCAGTACATTTTGTCGAGTTAGGCATAAATCAACAAAATGTACAGCCGGTCGATTCTGTAAACATGTCGAAGTGAAGGCTTGGGTGAAGTGATCACGAGCTGAGCTGTCAATTCATATAATCAAGAGGGAATGACAGCTCACTCCGTGATCACGTGACATCTTGATTGTGTGGATTGACAGCTCACCTCGTGATCACTTCATCCAAGCCTTCACTTCGACATGTTTACAGAATCGACCGGCTGACCTGCTGATTCAGAGACGGGGTTGGTGGTGGTTCTTTTCTGGTATTGCGTTTATTCTGTTACACGTATTAGTAACAGAAAAGGTAGATGAAGAAGGCATAACATAGGACGTCATTATGCGGCCTTACCTCTCAAAGTGACAACCTTAGAATGAATTTAAATAAGAAGTAGAGACAGTACTGAAGCCAGTCTAAAGTGAACTTTTTACATTTACAATAAATTAATAATAAATACATGCCCAATACATACAAGAAGACTACGTTTGTAGATGGCTGGCCTATGTGAAGAGGTAGATAGTATATGACAAAGGAAAGTCCTAAGTACACATGAAGAAGAAAGAAAGTTTAATTCACAGACACAGATTATAGTTCACACACGCCAGCCTACATTGGTGACCCCGACGTGATATCCCGGCTTCTCCGGATAGAACGGCGGTACCTGCACAACTTTGGTGACCCCGTTCTACCCGGAGCCACCACCAGCCACATCACCAGCCACCTACACGTTGAATAAGTTTTCTGTCCTCACCTGGTTCTGTCCCCAGTTCTGCTGTTGTGGTTCAGGTTTTTGCTGGTTATACTGCTGTTGTAAGTTGTATTGTTGTCTCTGTTGCGCATACGCCTGCTGGTAGTAGTTGTCTGAAATCAACAGAGAAATTAACATTGAGAGGGCTGCTTCAAAGAAGCGCTATATCTTTTAATATATTAATTTACCAGGCAATCATAGATTTAAAGAAAAATATATCAAATAGCTTTAGCAATACTTAATGGTTACGATAACCCGCAAAATTATATAATGAAGAAGCGGCATCTATATAATTATATAATTATCACCGGAAAATTGCAGACTCCGTAATATTATAATATTTTATTAGATTATAATTTCTCGATATATTATGAAAAAATCGTTTTGTATACAATAAATCCCTTCCGAATTCAATATTTCCGTGTCTTATTAAGAAAAAATAGTTAACAATTTCACGCGATATTTTACAATCTTACGGCGTTTGCAATTTTTTGGTGACATTACATGTAACTAACTAAATAGACCTGTTCTCCGTGTGATTCGAACAATGCAACAACTATCGAGCAGTTGCCCACCAGACACAACACCCGTCTGGTCGGAGGATCCTCCCTTTTCAAAGGAGGTTGCAGGACTTTACACCTTGTTATGTATACCCTAATAATGACACTCACCTCCGCTGCTAGGAGCAACTGGCTCCGGACTCTTGGGTAAGTGGCTGCCTTCCAGAATCTGAGAACAATAGAACAATAAATAAATCACACACAATTGAAGAATGATGTTGAAAATTTATTTATAATTTATTTATTACAGACACATATTCAGCAATCATTACAGTAACCCAAAGCGAAAGTGTAGAAAAAAAAATTACAATAACAAATACATTTCAGTTTCCAGAACATGAATAATATAAAACAATACAATACAATATATTGATTAATTTAATACAATTATTTCTAAATAATCTAAATTCAACTAATAATTACTGTAACATAAAATATGTAAAGTGACTTTTGCGAACTCGTTCAGTGAACAAGAGAGTACATAAATCTTATCGGCAACCAGCCGGTCGATTCTGTAAACATGTCGAAGTGAAGGCTTGGATGAAGTGATCACGAGGTGAGCTGTCAATCCTTATAATCAAGATATCACGTGATCACGAAGTGAGCTGTCATTCCATCTTGGTTATATGAATTGACAGCCCTACTCGTAATTACTTCACCCAAGCCAGCTTCGACATGTTTACAGAATCGACGGGAGGCCGTCTACGATGCTGCACGTACCCATCGGGCACGCACAAATTTACGAGTATCTCCTGTTCATCCGGATTTGACAGCTCATATCAGCATAAAAAGTCAATGCAGTGTTACGTAAGGGTATATGATTTAAATAGAAAAGTTAGGGCCTAACTTTGCTTTTGCGAGTTTAACACGGCCGCGAAAATTGCCGAGCACGTGGCGGTTCGCTTCGGTTAAGACGGGCCAAATTGTGGCGTCAGAAGAATTAGCAGACCACCCAATCCACCATGATAAGTCAATGCGTAAAGTAACTATATTGTATGTTTTTTTTTTTTAGGAATAAACTTAAAGTCGGTCTTATTTTATGAATGTAGGACTCTATAATACTAGAAGTTAGTACTGACTAAAATCATGTCGTCCCTGAAAGCCGAATCAATCAAAATCATAACAATCGAAAATACTCCAGGGATGAACAATTCTATGTCCTAATCTTGGGCATGGTCTACCCGTGTGACAAGCGACATCCAAATTTGTTCAGCCGTTAAAATGCGAAGAGGTAGCAAACTAACCGACTGGTAGAATTACTTTTGTATTAACCGCGTGGAATTAGTACTTCCTAACTTTTGTTATTCTGATGTATAAGCAATATTACTGTAAAGTTTCATTAAAATCCGTAGCAGTTTTTTCGTGGAAGAGTAGCAAGCACTTATGATACAAGTGTTAGAATCCCAACACTAAAATTTTGTAACTATGCACACATCACTAACGCGTCGCTCCACTCGCGTCCATTTTAGTAGCCATCTTGTGCTTGATTGTTACACACGGGTGTGACAAAAGGTTCAATAAAACCTTAACAATTACATTGTAGTCTTGTGTGTTATACATATAAACGCAGTTATTGAAATACTTATTCGTTTTTTAATTATCCATGCGTTCCACAACAAGTCCAAAATATATATTACAAAACGGTTCTGCAAACAAAAAGTTTAAGAAAGGCTGGTGTAAACTGGTACCTGGAAGCCATCCTTGCCAGCTCTGTACTTCAGCTTGACGAGCTGCCCGGTGGGGTCCTTGTACTGGTAGGCGCCAACCCTGGAACCGTCAGGTTCTATCTGCTCTCCAGCAGCTAGGCCGTTGTCTGAGGCATACTCGAAGCGGAAAGCACCGTCTAGAATTTTAAAAAAATTGATTTTTTTTTAATGGAATAAATTTGTTCCTGGGAAATACTAATAGTGTCTGTACACTTTTACCGAGAAGTGGGACAACATACGCATATCCGGTGCCAGCGCTCGTTGATTTCTGACATAAAATATATTATGGAAGTTTAAACCTTGAACATAGTTTTATTTTATAATATTATCATAAGTAGCACTAGCGTGAGACCGCTAGTGTTACAATATAGTATTTTACATGAGAGATTGCCCATATGACCACACACAGTAACTGAGTAATACGATGTAAAGTGGCTGTCAGTAATTCATATTCATATTTATTTATTGTTTGTCACAGGTGAAAAGCCAGTTTTTACAATAGCATTATTTATTTATTGTATCACTGTAACATACTCATGGGGGGTACAATATTTATGTCACCGGAAAATAGCAATCTCCGTTAGATTATCAATAACTTGAGAGATTGTAAACTCTCGATAAATTGTCAACTGAAAATTTGGAATACTTTTATACGCATCAAAATTTGATAGTCTATAATCTCTCGAAATCATTTCGAGAAATTGTTGACTGACATAATCTGGCGACCAATCAGCTCTCTGGTCTATAATTTATCTGTTTCGGTGTATATTACATATATTAGAGTGCCAATTGTAATCATTTTTAAGCATCGTACGAAGTCGCACCTCATTTTTTTTCAGTCTGTCAAAAAACGCCCGACAGAAGTGATAACTTAAGCCAATCTAAGTTGAACTATTTAATATGGGAAGCGTCTGTCCGAAATACGACTAGCGCTGTGGGTTAGAGTGAGAGAGGGAGAGCCTGCCTACCGCTGCCGTATGCGTGAGAGAAAGGGAAGCCAGACAGACTGGCGCCGTAACGCGTTACGTTACGAAGCGGTTTACCCTCCCATAAGAAGTTATCACTTCAAAAGTTATGTTATCCGTGCGCACAAAGCAGAGTAAAAATCTAAAGGCTTTTTCTAAATGATTTTTCAGAAGATAAAATAATCGCCATCTACGTTAAGAAATGCTTTAAATTAATTTACGGGGTACCTATTTATTTAAACTTTTATGTACAATAGTGGTACATGGGCGGACTTAAGCATCAAGGCATTCTCTAACACTTCTATTTCACAACTGAACACCGAACGATGTTGCCCCCAGGCCTTCAAACATTACTAAGACTCCGCTGTCCGTCCGTCTGTCACCAGGCTATATCACGTGAACCGTGACAGTTAGACAGTTGAAATTTTCACAGATGATGTACTTCTGTTGCCGCAAAATTATAAGATTACTTACCAGAAGTCAAAGACTGCTTGTGGTGCAGGATAGCTGACTGCTGCTCCTTGGTGAGGCCTCCGTACGGGAGACGCCACGGCTCGGCCTTCGGGATGAGCGGACCTGCGCCAGAAGCGGGGTTGCGATCTGAACACAAACGCTATAACATCAAGCCTAAGATGCAGGAAAAATAAATAATTCAATCAATCTATCAATCAATTTTATTTGCATAAAACATGGTGTACAAAGTTGTTTTACAGACAATATTAGAGCATGTTTTGCCATGTTTAAATAAAATTAATATTTAAGGGGGGCTCCCATACAACAAACGTGATTTTTAAAACGTCAATAGTAATTGGAATCTTACCCAGCACGGGCCTTAACAAAGTGGAATTTTATCAGCGGTTACAATTGATAAACCAGCATCAAAATACACTACTTTAATTATATCCTTCTAGGAAAAAACAATAAGATCGAGAGGACTCTTCCTGATGCGGTGGACCGATCAAATTAAGGCCATCTTCACTGAATGAGTACCTTAGTGGGAAAGATGGCAAGAGACTGTGCATCGAGCCAAGCCCGCTTCAACAGCCTCTGTGACCACGACTGCTCTGTCAAGAGCAACACACTAAAAAGAAGGGAGGAAAGACTCTTGCCGGTTTTTAGGGTAACGGAACCCATATAGGATCACTTGTTTGCCCGTCTGTCTATTTGTCTGTCAAGACCCTTTATCACGGGAACGCGAGGAGATATCGAGTTGAAATTAAAACCATATGTATACTCAGGTCTACAGTCACTTGAAGCTGTGAAAAAACCAAACTTTTAAATTAACGTAAAAAAGATACGGCCGTTTATGCAGCAAAAAATGTATATTTCGACACTCACAAGGTTATCAAAATTTAAAGGGTACTTCCCGTAGACAAAGATTCATGAATTTTGCAAGAAGATAGATCTTTGAGTGCAAGTATGGAAAAAAGTCCGAAATTTGGGAATTTATCGTTTTATCATGCAAAAAATATTTTTTTACGATTTCAAACTTATAGTTTTGGTTGAAGAATTGACCATGACGTAAATTGATGTATGGGAGAACATTTTTTCATCAACTATGTTATGTTTTTTTCACATAGGAAACGACCAATCCGAACCGCGCTGTAGGTTCTAACGTTTCAGAAGACCCACGTTAAATAAAGAGTTAAATAAAAAAACGAGCGGGTCTTACAGTAGACGCATAGGATATGTAACATCTGATGTCTCAACTCGGTAAAAAGCAACATTAACATTAAAAGTACCAACTGACAGCCAACGCGACCACTGCGCGCGCTCATTGGTCAAATTGAATAGAGCGCGCTCATTGGTCAAATCAAATAGCGCGCACTTTCTCGGCATCCTGTTACACACTTCCGTCCCATTTCGCGAAGTCACTCCCACAGATTGCAGGAAAGGTGTTTTTTTTAAGGTTGGGAAATCATCAAATGACTTCTTGCGCTCTGGGTGGAGCGGAAGGACGTGTCAGACTCTTACTGACTAAAACCCATCCGTGTTCCTTCTAAAGCCCGTTTGCGTTCCAGGGCCGCGGTGACTCTTTCGAACAAATTCCGCAACCCTGGAGGAAAGGTGTTACACATCAAAAATAGTTATAGTTATACCCTGATTTCCTTTCCACTGCTCGTTGACGGGGGCTGGTCTCCAGGGGTCGACTACGGTGGTGCTCTGTGCGTTAACGTCGTTTGGCGCCGGCGAAAACAGTGTCCTTTGATAGGGGTCATTCTGCAAAACAAACAACTACTATTAAGGATGAATACACTACTACCTGGTTCACAAAAATATTGATAGGTTCGTCTAAACGTTTAAGATGTTCATGAAGATGGCAGAATAACTTAGTTTAAAGGTGTGAAGGAAATAGAAAACTGTTATTAATGTTTTAATCACATGAAATAATAATAGTAATAGGTACCAGCTTGTAACAGCTGGGCTCAGTGGCGGATCCAGGGAGGCTCGAGCACGAAGTCATTGAGAACTTTACGAAAAGTAATACAAGGAGGCTTGTTATGCGTTGAGCATAATAAATGTGTATGTGTTTTTTAGTGTTTACTTTGCTAAAACCCTTCCTCACTGGGTTCCAGCCCCCCCCCCCAAACGACAATCTTGGATCCGCCCCTGGCTAGGCTACCGCCTTTTTTTATACAGGGAAAACAAAAAAATATGTTATTGTAAAATAATAGAATATATAAGCCAGAAAGATAAAAGATAGATTTTGAGAATACACCCAAGAGTCGATGTGACTAAAGAGAGAATACACAAGGAAAGAGAAGTGAAGAGAAGAGAAGAAGGAGTTAATGCTTCTTCTCTCTCTCTAAAACTACAAGACGTGCTCAAACAGTAGAAGGCCAATTCCCAAATATTTTAAGGAACATACATATGGAGACATTTATACGACAATAAATGAAACCACTGGCAATACTGGTTCATAGAAATATTTCGAAACTATTATAAATCCTGTCACCAAAATTAAAAATAAACTTTCCAATTGCATAAAACGTCAAAAAAACTCAAACTAGTCAAGGATAGTGACTACTATTCCGACGAAATATTCCAAGCAGTCCGATGCAGTTAGTGACATCAAATCTGTGATAAAAGACAACATATTCGCATGAACTAGTATTGCCAGTGTTTTGATTTACTGACGAATCGTCGTCTCCACCTTGTATATTGACAGCTTGCAAACACACACGAATTGCCCTTTATTGTATGGATCTACGGTACATACCGCCACTGTAACGTGCCTTTGGAATACAAGCTTGTCTATGCCGCGTCTCTACAAATAAAAAAAGTATATTATGCCACCAAAAACCCATAGATGTGCAGTTCCTGTATTGCCGTGTTCCTGTTTGTATGGGTTTAAGTATGGGACATAGTATCACTATGTCTCTAACTAGCTCACTTAATTTTAACTCTCCTGGTATTGCTTTGTTGTACCTATTAGTAGTATATTAGTGTTGTTTTGGGTGCATTGTTGCTAACACTACGGATTTCTGTCATTCGATTTTTAAAATAAAAAAAAATAAAAAACAGTCCTCACTATAATCAATTAATTTATATATACAAAATATTGTAAAACTTATATTTGAAAACAGTAACTATGGAGTTTCTCGTCCGTTCTTCTCCATAAGCATCTACTTTTTGCGAATGGACAACTAGAGTCACTATAATATTTTATTTCAAACTGTAAATTTGACGTTCAAAAGTGCCTTTTAATGGGCTAGTTGAAATAAATGAATTGACTTTGACTTTCAAAGGGTTACTATGCGAAAAACACCGAAACTGTAGAAGGAAGTCAGTTTTTCCCTACATTTTGTCGAGTTAGGTGTATACAAAAACGCATTGAATAGCTAATTCGGATTTCTATATTTTAGAGATGATCCTAGATACTTTGGCCCCTTAAGATTTCCAGTTAATTAAACGTCTGAATATACTCATATTATACTACCTTTTGCCCGCGACTTCGTAAGCGCATATCCCGTTTTTTCTAATTACCGTATAGCGTATATTCATATGAATGTGGCTATCAATACAAAAAAAATCCAAATCCGAATGGTAGTTCTAGAGATTAGCGCGTTCAAACAAACAAACTCTTCAACTCAATTATATTAGTATAGTTTTTTTATTTTTTTATTTGAGACGAGTTTGCTCTTGACTGTTAGTCTAGGTCATAGATGACAGAGACAAGGTCGACGATGGAGCGAGCTTACCCAGAAGAAGCCTGTTCACTCTAATTTTCAAGAGATTAGGGTTGTATGCGTTTGGAAACACAGACGCAGGCAGAGAGTTCCACTCCTTTGCTATGCGCATTAGAAAAGACGTTTGGAAACGTTTAGTGCGAATTGGTAGAATAGCAACAAGGTAGGGATGGTAACTTGCAGTGCGTCTAGATGTCCGATGGTAGAAGGGGGCCGGTGGGATGAGGTCGAGGAGTTCCTGGACACTCCCCGAAGTACAATCTGTAGAAGACCGACAAGCAGGCAACCTTGCGGCGATGAGCCAAAGTAAAATAATGGACATAAATGTTAGGAGTGGAGGAATGGATGTACCTACATAGGTATCCTACTAATATTATAAACGCGAAAGTTTGTAAGGATGGAGGGATGGATGGATGTTTGTTACTCTTCCACGCAAAAACTACTGAATGGATTTTGATAAAATTTGGCACAGTGGTGGATTATAGTCTAGAATAACACATAGGATACTTTTTATCCCGGGAATATGTTCCCTTGGGATAATTTTCGACAATCACGCGGGCGGAGCCGCGGGCGGTAACTAGTCTAGAATAGGTTTTGTGGTGGGACAAGCAATTAATAAGAGAACTTGAAAATTCTAGGTTCCGTCTCGGGAATTTAAGATTTTTGTTTTCTAGTTTGATTTTGACTACCAGCATGACCTAGAACCAAAAATCCCATTGTAACCACTTCCTGCCAGGGTTGCGGAATTTGTTTGAAAGAGTCACCGCGGCCCTGGAACGCAAACGGGCTTTAGAAGGAACACGGATAGGTTTTAGTCAGTAAGAGTCTGACACGCCCTTCCGCTCCACGCAGAGCGGAAGAAGTCATTTGATGATTTACCACACTTAAAGAAAAAACCGCTTACTTACTCGTATCGTTGTAGGCTGGTATTATATCTGTCAGCTGAAAATTGCAGACTCCGTAAGATTGTAATAAATCTTTCTTCATAAATTATGAAAAAATCGTTTACAATAAATCCCATCCAAATTTAATAGTCCATGCAATATATCCGTGTCTTATTTAGAAAACATAGTTTACAATTTCACGCGATATTTTACAATCTTACGGCGTTTGCAATTTTCCGGTGATCTATAGTTCGTGCCGATGCCAGCAAAGAGTGATGTGCAATGAATATTTGCTAGAGAAGGACAGGTCATATGACTACCCTTAGGTCTTTAACACCTGAATACAAGTAATGCTTACAGGAATCTTTTGGTTCCATGGCCTATCCAAGGGTTTGAAGAGTACTGGCTCGACCTGTCACATATTATAAGGTGGTGCATAAGTAATGACATGATTTTCAGAAAAAAAAAAAAATTGACCGAGGAATTCGCCAGTTATGCATGTTTACCCTTTATATGGGTAGATTTTTTTTGTTGAATTTTAATTTTTGGTTTCGGTTCAGAGGTGCAGTAGGATTGAAACTAATGTAACATTCACTTGTTGGTTTATGAAACCAAGACCATTTTGGGGCTATGTTTGACCGTTTAGGGTTTTTTTTAATATTAAAAAATTAGAATTTAAGTCCTATTTGGTAGGGGGCTATTATCACCAATCTGGGATAAAAACAGTTATGTTGATTTGTTATGAAGCCATCTTGCAGGATGCGGATGAATTTTTGACGCCGTATTTTAAGGATAATCTACCTATTACGGTTCTTGAAATACAGACCACTGACAGACAGACGGACGGACGGACAGTGGAGGCTTAGTAATAGGGTTCCGTTGGTTATCCTTCGGGAACGGAACTCTAAAAACTTCGAGTCAATGAAGCTCGATGACTCCCCGAGAACGATTCAATTGTCTTGGATCCCGCAACGAAATTGATCAGAAAATAACAGCAGGGAAGTAAGAAAACAGCAGAACGTTTGCGTAACTAAATTACGCGTTACCTGACCTGTGAACGGAACCCAAAACTCCATATCCATATGTATTATATATATTATCTGTATATTCTTTCCGAATTGTTAAAATTCAATTTTGAATCTTATTTTTATTTATTGTACACCTACTACAGTATAGTCTTTATAACCCAAAGGTTGACTGGTAGAGAATGCCTTGATGCATTAAGTCCGCCCATGTACCACTTTTGTACATAAAGTTTAAATAAATAAATAAATATGCAGCAGTAACGGTCGACAATGAGACGTATCAAGTTAAAGGGCAAAATCTATAAGTCCGTGATAAGACCTGTCGTACTGTATGGATCAGAATGTTGGGCTGTGAAAAAGACGGATGAGAAAAGATTGCATGTAGCGGAGATGAGAATGTTGAGATGGATGTGTGGAGTATCGAGAATGGATAAAGTGAGGAATGAGTTCATTAGAGGTTGCTTAAAAGTGGCGCCAATAACGGAAAAGTTGAAAGGGAACCGCTTATCTTGGTATGGTCATGTGAAGAGGAGGGATGATATGCACGTAACTAAAAGAGTTATGAATATAAATGTGGATGGATGGACAGGGAGAGGGAGGCCAAAGAAAAAATGGATGGATTGTGTTAGGAGTGATATGAAAGAAATGGGAGTTAGTGATAGCGTGACGGCTGACAGGACGGAATGGCAGAAAAAACGTGTTGCGCCGACCCCGAGTAACATGGGATAAGGGCAGGAATATGATTAATGAGACATATTGTATCACCAAGTAAATAAGGCAATGTATTCAATGTTGCCTATAATAGGGGCTTCCCTTAAAGCCCAGTCACCATAATCAACCCATCAATAATTAGTATAAGCATAGAATTATTAGACTATAATGTCTCCACAGCGGGTCGGCGCCTCCTCTCTGTGAGAGCGAGTGGGATGTATTCAAGCATAAGGACACAGTGCGGGTGAGTGTCACTTGTCTTCAAGCGTTTGGTTGTAGGACATGCCAGTTTCCTCACGATTTTGCCTTCATCATTTGAGAGCAGTGTGTGTGGAAATTACACTAAGTAATGCGCCTGTCTGGGGTTGAACCCTTTTTTTATTATAAATCATCAAATGACTCTTCCCGGTTTGGACGGAGCGAAAGGGAGAGTCAGACTCTTAATGACTCAAACCCACCCGTTCCTGTGTTCCTCCAAATGCCAAAGGTTTTATTCGATTGATTCGATTATTTGAACATCTCGATGGTTCTCGATTGTTTCGACTTGGATTCGAGTCCGACTCGGTCTGTTATTGCGACTGGCGCATGGCGCGTTCATTCGAGAGTTGTTTCTCGATGGTTTTGTTAGAGTTTCGCGAGTTCTTCTTGACTTGCGTTGTGATTGCGAATCCAAATTAAGTCTTTCAACAAGAGCAATCGAAAACTAGCGGTCGATTCTATTGACTCGAAACAATCGAAATACATTTCGATAGTTTTGTAGAACGGCGAGTTGATGGTTGACTCGATGGTGTATTAAAACGACTCCGATTCTTTCGATTGTTAAAACGTCTCGCCATCGCTAACACTGGGTTACCGCTGCCTGATCAATATTACTCAACATTAATGAGTAGTTTCACGCGACTGACTGCAAACTATTTGGTTACAGTTCACCAACTATTTAGTGAAACATCGCAATGTAAGTGCTCCAATTAAAGGGTTAAGCAACCGTTGCTTAGGTTTGGAAGCTGATGGGTAACCAACCAACCGATTTTTATTGTTGTCGGAAGTGGCTGAATTCTTGGAGTTATTGCCTTGGTACCGTTGGTGGTTTTTAATTTCAATATTGATTATAATAATAGGGAATGCATGAAAAAAATATTTATTATCTAAACAGTTGGCGCTGCCAGTGGAGGGTTGGTATAAAAATAAATCTGAATCTCGGAAACGGCTCCAAAGATTTTCATGAAATTTAGTATGCAGGAGGTTTCGGGGGCGATAAATCGATCTAGCTAGGTTTGCATATAGCATTCATCCAGGTACTTTATGATTAAATAGCAAATGTTATTCCAAAGACACATTTCTTTTATCCTTTTACATCAGTACGAATACACTTTTAAAGCCGTCTCCAGGTCTTCATGCAGGAATCGAACACAAAGGCGTAAAAATAATCTCCGTGCAGTTTTATCCACCAATCGTTATGGCAAATGTGTCCAAAATTAAAGTGAAAAATCTAATTCAACAAAAACGGTTGCAATGTTATGTTAGGTTACATTTTTTCATCGGAATATTCCCGTTAGAGCACCGAATTTAAGAGCACTAATGTTTAGAACACAAAACTATTCCCAATTAGAGCACCAATCAATATTTTTACTTGGTGCTCTATCGGGAATCAAAGTCAAATCATTTATTTTCAAATAAACCATTATCAGGTACTTTTGAATTGTCAAAGGCAGTCCGTCAAAACATGAAACACTACTTAAAAGCTTGTCATTCTTAGTCGTTCTTCGTCATGATTACTATGACTTCTCTTAATCGGTATGATTATTATATATCATATTTATTAGATTATTATTTTAGCATATATATGTATTTTATTAGTATTATATATATTATCTGTATATTCTTTCCTAAATGATAAAATTCAATTTGAATCTTATTTTTATTTATTGTACACCTACCACAGTATAGTCTTTATAACCCAAAGGTTGACTGGTAGAGAATGCCTTGATGCATTAAGTCCGCCCATGTACCACTAATTTACATAAAGTTTAAATAAATAAATGAAGCCATTTACACGTTCCACAGCGTAGATCTCTATGGAGAAGAACGTGCAAGAAACTCCACGGACACTTTTGAATCATTTTATGTTTACAATATTGAATATTTTATTAATACAATAATGAATACAATAAATATTACATTTTATTCCCATTAGAGCACCAGCGGTACATTAGGTTCTAGTGGTGGGGTTTATCTATAAATAAACTGCCTTTATACTCCTCATACTAAATTAGTAAGTTCTCTCGATAACACAATAATATCTACTACTGGGTGACATTTGGGTGAAATTGAATATTTTCCACAGGCATCCCCGAAAAAAAGCGTCGTATTATTCAAAAAAAAAAAAAATAATCGTCGGCTACTTTCCAGCGCCGGATTTAGCTTATAAGCGGTTTACGATTACGAATGATTTTTAAACTAAGTTTAGTTTTCGTTTCTTTTTTTTTTAATTTTCAATCAATCTAGTTTCTCTTGACACAAAATGTGTCCGGGTTTTACCAGGACAACCTCGCCTGGATGCTACCCGGACGTCCTCCAAACTAGGACAAATCCGGGGAAACCCGGACGGATGGCAACCCTAACTGGATGGAATATTACTCAAAATACTACACTTAACTTGTATTTTACAACTTAACCTTATGACCGCCACGGTCGGCTATAGCCGACAAATGAAAAAGTGCCGAACACGCCACCGTCGGCTAGAGCCGGCAATATAAACGGCGAATCGCAATTGCATCGGTGTGCCCCCAACGCCAAACTACAAATTCGCCGTTTTTTTGTCGGCTCTAGCCGACGGTGGCGTGTTTGGCACTTTTCCATTTACCGGCTATAGCCGACCGTGGTGGTCAAAAGGTTAACTATGGAATGGCAAAGCATCTGCGATGCCACAAGTTATTATATTGTTATTTAGAAGATCAGATATGTATTTGATTTAATTTAAGTGGTTAAATGCATTCGGGTTCGTGGATACTTTAGTTCCAATACTAATCATTTTTAAGCAACAAATGGCATTCGCATGCCATTCGCAATCTGTCAAAAATGTATGGAAATTAATTGAGGCTTTTTTGACAGATTACGAGATGCAAATGCGAACTTGAATGAATTGACACTCAAATATCCTTATAGGACACGATTTATGCAGCGTCACAACACCAACTTCAAGTCGTTTGTGGTGCAGGTTCCGACACAACATCTCGACATGTTCCTAAAGGAAGAATTTTGGCCGAAGGGTGAAGTCTACCGACGTTTTCGCGGCAGGCTACGCGACACCGCGCAGCGTAACTCGACGCCGTCACTTCGTGTGTCTTAGTTTATAAGTTAAGCAAGATTAATATGTATAAGTTGATTTTTTTGTATGTGTAATTTGTGTATTTTATCTATGAGCCATTGTTGCCTAATAATAAAGAATTATTATTATTATTAAAATAAGCTTACACTGCCAAAATTAAATCTGTTCCCTATATCTAATTTTGCCGAGTTAGCAAAAATGCGTCAAACAGCAAATTTTCTCTTTAACAGACTTCAAAAAAAGGAGAAGGAGAAGTAGTTATCAATTCGTTTTCCTCAACTCAATTTTTTTTGTGTTTGCTTTTACCTCTCATAACTCCGTCATTTATGAACCAATTTGCAAAAAAAAACATTTTTTATGTGAAAGGATATACTTTCTGATTGGTCCCATAGAAATTTCATCAAAATCGGTTCAGTAGTTTGATTTTCAAAACAAAATAGCTGGAAAAAATATGACATCCAAGTAAACGAAATTGCGTGTTTTGCTTTCCTATGACTTTCCAGTGGTGTTGTTACCTAAGTATGTGAAAAATTAAAAACATTTTGACGTTACAACGTCTAATAAATCGATGAACGCACGCTAGCACGCTAGCTGCACGCACGAAAAAATGTCCCGTTACGCTCATTGTCCCGTAACGCCAATGTTTTGTTATGACGTTGTCACGTTAAACTATCGTCCGTTAACCGACAGACAAAATTTTTTTTTTCTTTTAAATATGCATTTTAAATATGCATAGAAAGTGGAGTGTTGGTGAACATTAAAAAAAAAAAACACACACAAATACAATATCTACATAAATATTAGGTATTCTTTCTTTCTTTCTTTTCTTCCCTTTTGTCGTATAGCCTTTTTTTAAGGATGGGAAATCATAAAATGACTTCTTCCGCTCTGGGTGGAGCGGAAGGGCGTGTCAGACTCTTACTGACTAAAACCCATCCGTGTTCCTTCTAAAGCCCTTTGCGTTCCAGGGCCGCGGTGACTCTTTCGAACAAATTCCGCAACCCTGTTGTCATATAGCCTGCTAAATTGCCACCACCAAATAGAAATAAAAGTGAAACTTACTTGTCTAAATGTCTGTGGTGCATAATATCCATTGTTTTGTGCGCGGACAGTCGCCGCCAGGAGGAAACACCAAAAACATATCAACTGGAACAAATAATAACAATATTGAAGATGATTCCGGGATTTTAGAGGAGGTATTATCAACTCTATGTTACTTACTTCCACGAAAATTAGGTAAATATAGTCTACCTATTCCGATCTCTGCAATATGGATCTCTGTTGTCCGATATAAATGGATTTTTATTTAACAGTAACTGGGTTGTGGAGAGCAGATATGAAACGCGGTAAGTAAAATACTAATATTCATCTGGATCCGATTAGATTGGAAGTTGATCCCAACGTGGTTTGAAATATCTCTGCTAGATGATCATCATCTGCCTAGCCTTTTCCCAACTATATTGGGGTCGGCTTCCAGTCAAACCGGATTCAGCTGAATACCAGTATTTTACGTGGAGCGGCTGCCTACCAGACCTCCACAACCCATTAACTGGGTAACACGGTACTCATTGGCAAGACTGGTGTCAGATTATCTTGCTTCTGGCTTTCCGTAACGCCAAAATGCCAATTTCTACGGAGTAAAATTAAATAAATAACTAAATAAATTTAATGAAAGTAATAATAGAAAAACTAAATTAATTTAATGGAATAGAAATGTATTTTTTATGTACTAACACCATAACAAATTACAAAGTACTTAGCTTAAAAAATAATATGGTTTAACAATGGGCAGTCTTGCGATCTTTTACAGACAAACTTTTGATTTTACTGAGAAGGAGAAAAGATCATACGCTGATATATATGACCAATCAAAATTTTAAAAATCAAAACTATATATTAATAATAATGTTTTGGAAATTAAATAACTAAAACACGATTTAAAAGCCGTTTTGTGTTTAAGAACATACTATGATTTAATTTTAAACAAAAAATATATTTTGGTAAGTGTAGATTTTTATAAAATAAAACAGTTAAAAATTAATTTCAATCAGCAAAAAAAAATCACCAAACTGCTATTCAACCCTAGTACTATCTCAATATTTTAAATATACTGCACAAAGAATACTCACCCTCATTGTTGAATCAGTAACTTTGAACGCACCCTCACTGTGTGACAGACAGACAGAAAATGAGTTACAATTATGAAACGTGCACATACATATACACCAGTGTAGCAAGGGAGCCAATAGACCGGAACGTAACCAGTTGATGGATGGTAGAAGATCGTAGCGAAATTGTAGTATAGAAGAAAAACGCAGAAGGTTAATTTTTAACACAAAAAAGAAAAATACTGGTAACAGACTCAATAACGAACACTATTCGTCCGCGACTGTTATTCACTTTAAAAAAAGAATAATTTTGTGCTCCTTCCTAGACGTCCACTTAGAAACTGTAATACTCAACAGCGTATATTACTATTGTGCCATGGATTATAGAGTTTTAAACAACATATCTAACTAGGTATTTAAGTAAACAATCGTTTATGAGGTCTATTGTGGCATTTCTATCAAATGCGTTAACGAACAAAGAATTCAAATAATAATAGGAAAATGCGTTTTATTTATCCGTTCGAAAAAAAAGGTGGGCACAGAACATTTTTTTACTTCATTTTTTATAATTTACTAGCGGACGTCACGCGGTTTCACCCGCGTAGTTCTCGTTTCCGTGGGAGCACGGGGATAAAATATAGCCTATGGTACTCGCTGGTAATGTAGCTATCCATTGCGGAAAGAATTTTTCAAATCGGTCCAGTAGTTTTTAAGTTTATTCGTTACATACAAAAATACAAATCTTTTCTCTTTAGAACATTACTATAGATTTCCAAATGTTCAAATTATTCGTCCAGATTAAATATTTTCATAAGTATAGGACCTCAAATGTGTTACACCTATTCGTTGAGATAAAAAAAAATGCTCACTTCTGACTATAGAGATTGGAATAAAAGTGAACAAACCATATATCTATCGGTAGCTATTGCAATTTCCAGGGTTACGGAATTTGTTCGAAAGAGTCACCGCGGCCCCGGAACGCAAAGGGCTTTAGAAGGAACACGGATGGGTTTTAGTCAGTAAGAGTCTGACACGCCCTTCCGCTCCACCCAGAGCGGAAGAAGTCATTTGATGATTTCCCATCGTTAAAAAAAAAAGCTACAATTGCAGCTGCAATTTAATATGTTTTTAATATGTAGGTAGTTGTGGACCTTCTAATAATTCCTTTTCTTGTGACATGTTACAATTTCAACCGAAATCAGGGTCGCTTATTAGGCAGGTATTTTATTCTTAATTAATATTATATACAGGGTGGCAGCCTGCCTCCGATTTTTTGGAGTGAAAACTTCTTTAGGCACAAAACTCTTCAAAATTAGAGTGAACAGGCTTCTTCTGGGTAAGCTCGCTCCATCATTGACTTTGTCTCTGTCATCTATGACCTAGAATAGAGTCAAGAGCAAACCCATATTCAATAAAAAAAGAAAAGTTGAACACTTTTTGGGTGAACAAAAATAATTATGGAACTCGCGTCATCGTCACCGAACGCTTTCCATGAGCTATATGTATACTGTGTATATTTGTGTACTTTTTGGGTGAACAAAAATCATGGAACTCGCGTCATCGTCACCGAACGCTTTCCATGAGCTATATGTATACTGTGTATATTTGTGTACTTTTTGGGTGAACAAAAATCATGGAACTCGCGTCATCGTCACCGAACGCTTTCCATGAGCTATATGTATACTGTGTATATTTGTGTACTTTTTGGGTGAACAAAAATCATGGAAGTCGCGTCATCGTCACCGAACGCTTTCCATGAGCTATATGTATACTGTGTATATATGTGTACTTTTTGGGTGAACAAAAATCATGGAAGTCGCGTCATCGTCACCGAACGCTTTCCATGAGCTATATGTATACTGTGTATATATGTGTACTTTTTGGGTGAACAAAAATCATGGAAGTCGCGTGATCGTCACCGAACGCTTTCCATGAGCTATATGTATACTGTGTATATATGTGTACTTTTTGGGTGAACAAAAATCATGGAAGTCGCGTCATCGTCACCGAACGCTTTCCATGAGCTATATGTATACTGTGTATATATGTGTACTTTTTGGGTGAACAAAAATCATGGAACTCGCGTCATCGTCACCGAACGCTTTCCATGAGCTATATGTATACTGTGTATATTTGTGTACTTTTTGGGTGAACAAAAATCATGGAACTCGCGTCATCGTCACCGAACGCTTTCCATGAGCTATATGTATACTGTGTATATATGTGTACTTTTTGGGTGAACAAAAATCATGGAAGTCGCGTCATCGTCACCGAACGCTTTCCATGAGCTATATGTATACTGTGTATATATGTGTACTTTTTGGGTGAACAAAAATCATGGAAGTCGCGTCATCGTCACCGAACGCTTTCCATGAGCTATATGTATACTGTGTATATTTGTGTACTTTTTAGGTGAACAAAAATCATGGAAGTCGCGTCATCGTCACCGTACGCTTTCCAAATTCAAAATAATAATAATCTAATAGCTCGACGATACAATTCACAAGTTACTTAGTTTTCACTTCTATCGGCAGTCCCCAAAGACAGTTTTTTCTTTTGTTAGGTATCCATCTGTTATAGTTGTTGGTTCTGCTACGATCAAATAAATAAGTAAATAATTATTTGGAACACGCACAGGAAATACAAACAAAAAAAAAGAAATTATTAAAACTACGAGTAATTGTCCTAAATGCAAAAGTGAGTTTATTGTAACAGCTGAACGGAATTAGGATGAATGAAACTTTTCACACGGATAGATGTCCCGAAATAGAACGACGTGGAGGACGATATGGAGGACTTATTATAAATGAAATAACTGTATATTACCCATGTTTGCAAATGAATAAAATGATTATGATTATGATTAGGATTAACATAAAATATACCTTGGAATAATTCTCGATATCCAGCGGGCGTTGCCGCTGGCAAAACTAAGATTTTTAGAAAGTCTTGTTCGAGACCAAAAATTCAACTATTTATTTATTTAGCTTTAATTACTCTCTGCACTTACAGTAAGTACCAACACGTACACCTTTTTTTAATTAGATATTGTAAAATTTAAAAGTAACACACATGTATATTAAAAAATCAACAAAAGAATGACAAATAATTTGGATACCAATATCAAAATCAAATTATTAATTGGTGGAAATAATAATAATCACACTAATATTATAAAGGCGAACGTTTGTGAGGGTGTGTGTATGTTTGTTACTTCTTCACGCGCAAACGGAGTCCCGGGAAAGGACATAGGATAGTTTTATCCCGGGATTATGTTCCCTTGGGATAATTTTCGACAATCACGCGGGCGGAGCCGCAGGCGGCAACTAGTCAAATAATAAAAATAACTATAGGTTAGGAGAATTTTGTGGTCTCGGACAGGTCTAAGATACTTATTGATAATTTTATTTTATCATCATCTGATACGAACCGCCTTCTGTTAAACTTTGACTGGCCTGTTGGTCGAGTGGTTAGTGACCCTGACTGCTAAACCAGAGGTCGTGGGTTCGATTCCAACCCAGGACAAATCTTTGTGTGATGAGCATGATCATTTGTTCTGTGTCTGGGTGTAATTTGTCTATAATATGTATGTATTTAGAAATATACAAGTATGTTTATCAGTTGTCTGGTTGCCATAGCACAGGCTCTGCCTAGTTTGGGATCAGATGACCGTGTGTGAGTTGTCCCAAGATATTATTAGATATTAGATAACTGCTCGAGCAGCGGACTATCGTCTAAAACACTGAAAGAAACGTGCTTGTGCGTGTGGTGAGGGGCGTCGGCGCGGCCCATTACACGCCGCCCTGCAATGTCCAGCACGCGCGTGCAGTAGGCTACAGTAAGGGTAGGCCAGCCCATACATAATCTGCGGACGGCTCACGTTGGGTGGCTCGCTGTCCGATCACCACCAGGCCCGGGTCGATGGCGCGTTGTGTTTCACGCGCGCCTCAAAGAGATGTCAGCATAGAAGACGGGGCCCGCTAGGGTCAGAACCTACAAGGGTTGCGGAATTTGTTCGAAACATTCACAACGGCCCTGGAACGCAAAGGGCTTTAGAAGGAACACGGATGGGTTTTAGTCAGTAAGAGTCTGACACGCCCTTCCGCTCCACCCAGAGCGGAAGAAGTCATTTGATGATTTCCCATCCTTAAAAAAAACCCACACATAATGCCCAAAAAAATATATTTTATTTATTTGAAAATTCGAATCGTCAGACATCGTGATTTCAACCCTGAATAATGTGGTGAGTTTTTTTTGGGCATTATGTATGGGCTGGCCTACCCTTACTGTAGGCTACTGCACGCCCAGTTTACCTATGCTGGTAATACTTTGTTCTTATAAGTAGCATCGTCCTCACATAATATTAAATTAATTTTTGTATACCAAATTTTGTAAAATCGTTATTTGAAAAGAGTAACTATGGAGTTTCTTGTCCGTTCTTCTTCATAAGAATCTACCTTTCCGAATGGACAGTAGAGTCACTTTATTAATGTAATATTATTATTTTTACTGAACTGTTAACGATGACGTTCAAAAGTGCCGTTTAATGGCCTAATTGAAATAAACGTTTTGACTTTGACTTTGTTCATGATGGGACTGAAACCTTCTGCCGACGTTGAAGACACTAGTGACGGTGAATCGAAAGTTCACTGCTGCATTTTTCCTACTAACTTCCTTTGTCTAGTGTCATAAAGTACGTCTTCCTAATTCGCATCGCATTTGCAAGGCCCGTACATCATACCGACATACTTTTTAGGGTTCCGTACCCAAAGGGTAAAACGGGACCCTATTACTAAGACTCCGCTGTCCGTCCGTCTTTCAACAGGCTGTATCTCATGAACAGTGATAGTTAGACAGTTGAAATTTTCACAGATATATTTCTACTATAACAACAAATACTAAAAAACAGAATAAAATAAATGTTTAAGGGGGCTCCCATACATCAAACGTGATTTTTTTGGTCGTTTTTGCTCGATATTGATAACGGCAATAGGTACCTAGACGCTTTAATTATTCACAGAAACTAATATTTAAGGGGGGCTCCCATGCAACAAACGTGATAGTTTTGCCGTTTTTATAGATAATGGTACGGAACCCTTCGTTCGCGAGTCCGACTCGCACTTGGCCGGTTTTTTTCAAAACCCGCATATATAAAGTCCACTATTTTAAAAACCAGCACCACGACTACAGATATTCGCATTCAATTTTATATTTCCGCCCAAGTAGTGGTGACAGGCGTCACCATTTATTTTTTGGTATATTCTTATATTTATCTTGTATTTGTATTTGTGTCCTTAACTGTTTTTGTTTTTGTGTGTGTTGTTGTGTAACTGTGTCCTTAACTGTTTTTGTTTTTGTGTGTGTTGTTGTGTAACTGTGTCCTGAACTGTTTTTCTTTTTGTGTGTGTTATTTTTTATTGATTGTTTTGTTTTATTTTTTATGTCAATTAATTGTGTTTTAGTGTGTGTGTGTGTATTTTGAAATATGGATTTTTATCTGAATTAAATGTTTATTATTATATTATTATTATTAAGTAACATTTATGACCAAAGTTCGAAAATCTTTGGAAATTGTAATATTTTTTATTATAAAGCAGCTGGTATTGAATGCATGCCGAAGGAAACAGGGATTGTGACATAGCTTTGGAGAGGAATGTCCTGGCAGGCCCTTTGAAAGTTCCGTGTCCTGAGGCACTGGTATCATATGACAGCTGTGGAACCAGCCTTTGACTTACAAAAGTAAAACTAAGGCTGATTCCACAGCTGTCCGGGAGACCCGCACGAGCCGTCGCCATGTTATCTGTTTTTGAATTTGACACTGACGTTTTGCTGTTTGAATTGTTTTGTTTTTCGTACTCTGTGCGGCGTACCTGGCTAATGACTGTTGAGAGTAGCGGTGGAGGAGTAAGGTACTTGATTTACAAAGCGGGCAAGGCACGCGGCTAGGGCGCTGACAAGATAAAATGTATGGCGTCAAAGGAATGAAATATATGTCACTGGAAAATGTCACTAGTTGCGGGCGTATTCTACTCCGTATCACCTACGGACTTACGATTAGTTCCGAACCCGAACTAAGAATGAATGACAACACGATTTGACAGTAACTGTCAAACCGTGTTGTCATTAATTCTTAGTGGTTAGGTGATACTCATCATAGTGTCATAGAACTGAAAATTTGAAGACAGTGATATACATATATGACACCGAAAAAAAGGAAACTCCGTAAGATTATAAAATATCTTGAGAGATTCTAAACTCTCGATAAATTGTCAACTGAACATTTAGAATACTTTTTACGCATCAAAATTTGATAGCATATAAAATCTCCGTGCCAGTCCGAGAAATTCTGGACTGACATAAACTGGCGACCGATCAGCACTCTGGTCTACAATTTATCTGTTTTGGTGTGATGGTTAAATTGGAAACTTGGCCCCTCATTGGTCTTTGTTGGTGTGAGCTCATATCTGAACAGACCCATGAGAGCCTTGTTTCCAGGTTTACTATCACACAAAAACGGATAAATTGTAGATTTTATGTCAGTCCACAATTTCTCGGAATGACTATTATATCTAGACAATTTTGATGCGTAAAAATGTATTCCAAATGTTCAGTTGGCAATTTATCGAGAATATACAATCTCTCAAGTTATTTTATTATCTTACGGAGTTTGCCATTTTCCGTTGACATTATACAATATACATAGCGTCACGGGCGCGCGGACAGACGTCATACATTTTCGTCACAGCGCCCCCGCCGCGCGCCCGGAACTTATACTTATGTCAAGTCCCTAAGCGGTAATTTGATGTACCGTTTCTAAACTTTTTGACTTAAAGAATAAAGGTCTTATCATCCTGTACTGCTAGAATGTAGGTATGATGCAAACATTTTAATTGATTACTTTAACAATCTTGCTAATTGTTCGCAAACCATTTCGTTATTTACTTGATTAACGATTAATAACATTGGTTGGTCTGTGGATGAATAACCATCCTAACATACCGAGACTCCTCCGTGCCTCGGAAAGCACGTTAAGCCGTTGGTCCCGGCTGTCATTTGTTGATCTTTGGCAGTCGTTACGGAAAGTCAGAAGCCAGATAATCTGACACCAGTCTTGCCAAGGAGTACCGTGTTACCCAGTTAATGGGTTGTGGAGGTCTGGTAGGCAGCCGCTCCACGTAAAATACTGGTATACAGCTGAATCCGGTTTGACTGGAAGGCGACCCCAATATAATTGGGAAAAGACTAGGCAGATGATGAGGTTGACAATAGTTCTGTATGGTGTCGGACGTAAAAGAATAACACCATCCCATCACTTCCCGTGGGTGTCGTAAGAGACGACTAAGGAACTCACCAGAGTATGGGCAGCAGCATTCTATGTGCAATGCAACAGCTACACTGCGATCGCCAACCCACCTGCCAAGCGTGGTGATTATTGCAAACACCAACACCTATGTCCAGCAGTGGACGTCTTTCGGCTGATATAATGAGGTTGAAAATCTATCATCTTTTGTTTCCAGGCCTAGGTTTACCGAATTACCACATGAAAGTAGAAAAATAAAAAAAAGAACGTGTGCGTCTCGGGACGCCCAACAGAAGTGATAACTTAAACTTATCTAAGTTGAACTATTTAATACACACTTACACGCACCACACTCTTTATTACACTATACTTTTCTTTTCTTTATTGGTTCTTATATAAAATGTGTAACTTTTAACGATCTGTAAATCGAGGGAGAGCGAGGCTTTTCCCAACACAAGTATCTTTGGATTACTTCCTGGGAAGCCCCGGCAACTTAATTGTAAAGATTTTAAGTTAATAAACACATTTTTTTTTTTTTATATGGGAAGCGTCTGTCCCAAATACGACTAGCGCTGTGGGTAAGAGTGAGAGAGGAAGAGCCTGCCTACCGCTGCCTGCGTATGCGTGAGAGAAAGTGAAGCCAGACAGACTGGCGCCGTAACGCGTTACGTTACGAAGCGGGGTAGGCGAGATCGAAAAGTGTTAGTGTTTTCAAACGCTGAACGAACGCATACCTGCGACTCAATTCTACTAATTTTTAAGCATCGTTGACATTCACACGTTAGTCGAAATCTGTCAAAAATGTCAGAAAATGAAACTTTTTTAACAGATTGCGACTGACACTGCAATCTTGGGCCGATGCCGATGTTTTTTTGTCAAAATGACAAATTGTCAAACGCGCGTTATCGAGCTGTAATTGACTGCACGAGCCAATCGCATGACAAGCTTGAGTTTAATGTGTGACGAGTCGTATATTTTCCAGAAACCGGGGGTTAGTCTCGAGAAATCGTTCCAAACGTCTTTTATAATGCACACAGCCAAGGCGTGGAACTCTCTGCCTGCTTCTGTGTTTCCGAAAGCATACAACCCTAATCTCTTCAAAATTAGAGTGAACAGGCTTCTTCTGGGTAAGCTCGCTCCATCGTCGACTTTGTCTCTGTCATCTATGACCTAGACTAGAGTCAAGAGCAAACCCATATTAAATAAAAAAAAAAAATTAAAAACTAAGAAAATTGATAAATGATATTTATTTTGTAAATTGGTAAAATATAACACTTTTAGGTTAGGCACGCACTGGTGACTTTTGTCACTGACCAGAAACTAAATTGAAAATTCTGCTCTGAACTGTACCAATTGTAACCATAAATGCGGCGCGGCGTGCCGGGAACCACTGTGAAGCGAGGAGCGACGTACTGGGAATCGAAGTTAAACGGAAAGCGACATTATGGGAAGCGACGTTCAGGAAAAAATTCACAGTATCTCTCTCTCGCTTGCACTTTAAAATTACGAAAGAGAGATATGTACTGTCACGCAGACAAAATGTCACCAGTGCGCGCTAAGCCTTTCACGTCAATATTTCTGGTCAATTTTAACTAGGAGTCTGTGTTTCCTATCCCCGAGAAGAAACACCAAAACAAACTCTATTGAGGTAAAGTCACGAGTTTCGTTTGTTGCGTGTTCAGAGTTACATTTAACCAGGTTACAGCAATGCGGTCAAGTGACCGCACTAATTGTCGCGTTACCTCATATGTTCATACTTCTAATTATGCGGGGTGAGTGGGCTTGGTACTTTCATTGATAACTAGGGCCTGAAAAATGAGGGGTAGGTACCTATTGTAACACCAGCGGACTCACGCTAGTGCTACTTATTGATATTATTATAAAATTAAACTATCTTTAAGGTTTAAACTTCATAATATATTTGGCATCTGCCTTCAATGAACGTTGGTACCGGAGTCCCAAATAAAAACAAAACATATTTTTATTTTCCTATTTCAAATTCTCATTTACCTTTCGCCAGACGCTTCCAAAGGGCTTCCTTGTCTGCCAGAGGCCTGGAGCCAAGGATATTCTCGTCAGATTATCTACTTGCCCGGTAAATGGATTACGGAGATAAAGCATTCGCTCCACGTAAAATACAGCTGGTGGATTCTGTGTTTACAGAATCCACCATTTCGACATGTTTATGTCGAAATGAAGGCTTGGGTGAAGTGATCACGAAGTGAGCTGCCGGTTGATTCTATAAACATGTCGAAATGAAGGCTCGGGTGAAGTGTTCACGAAGTGAGCTGCCGGTCGATTCTGTAAACATGTCGAAGTGAAGGCTTGAGTGAAGTGATCACGAAGTGAGCTGTCATTTCATCTTGATTACATAGATTGAAAGCTCACTTCATGATCACTTCACCCAAGCCTTCACTTCGACATGTTTACAGAATCGCACTACTGGTAAGTATTCAGTCTTGTGTTTTATATTAGTAAGGGGTATCTTTTTACCCAGTAATTGTTTTGTGAAGATCAGGTAGACAGCGATGTCATTTTTTTGTATCCAGTTGTATCCGGTTCGACTGGAAGGTGACTCCAATCTCGTTGGGAAATAGGCTTGGCAGCTGATGATGACGCATAGATAAACAGCACTTAGAACCTTAGAACTTGTAAGTCGGTGTTACCACTGGACCACCATCTGCCTGCGAGAGGCAAATCAAAGAAGCCCAGGGCCACTGTGCTAAAACTGTGCACATTCCTGGTGCGCAGGTTCCGATTGTCAGTACCTGAACCATTGCTGTATGGTCCACTCTGAGCAACCGAAATCTATATGTACTAATCTATTGCTAATAAGTATAATAATGAAGAGATTTTGAAGAGATTTTGTTTTTTTGTTTGTTCGCGCTAATCTGTGCCAGTCGGATTTGGAAAATTATTTTTGTATATGATAGCCACATTCTTGAGCAGAGCTATAGGCTATACGGAAACGGGTTAAAACGGAATATGCACGTACGAAGTCGCGGGCAAAAACTAGTCAGTAATATGTGTATAATTAAATTAATACGTGTCATGTGGTCTTTTTCATTGTACCTATGTGTATTATTTTATTATATGTTATGTGTGTGATATCATACTTTGTTGATCGAAGTAAACGTTATTATTATTCTGTTTATTCATTTTCATGTTTATGCAGAATTTCATTTTTAAATATTTCATAAAAATATTATTATTCTCTTTATTCATTAAACTATACGCACTTATTTACATTTTTAAAAGTACCTACACAAAAAAAAGTAGTCCGCCGGTGTCGAGAGCAGGGTTCAAGCTACCGGTGGTTAGGGGCTAGGGCTCCAGAGAAAGGAACCTCCTCACAATACGAGCCGTATCAAGGAGTACTGGCTTCTGTATCAGTCTCTTTATTCAACCACGTAACGCCAGCTTCCACAGATGATCGTCGAAGCTTTTGGCCATCAGGCCATTGGCCGTAACGACAATCGACACAATGACAGCCGAGTCCACATGTCGACAACCTCGTGTGCTAAGTCGAGTTACCTACTTGATTTGTTTCTCTTTCTCAGCCTTCACGAGGTTCTCGTCATACGGCATGGTTATAATTATTATAATGCATCAAATATTTGTTATAAAAGCTCGTGTAAAGTTTAAAATATATTCTGGTTTGTGTAAGCGGGCCTAATGTTATAATTTTAATAGGGTAAGTAATTTATTGCCCAAAAAAGCAACGTCTACATTACGCGTTACCTATTAAACAAAGAGCTCAGCCTTATGTTGATAACTTACATCACTCTGTATGAGTAACAACGGAAATAATATACAGGATGTGAATTATTTATTAGCTGTACTAAACGGATCGGTTAAAACCACGTAATCGTTAATTAGAAGTAGATTGGTTGGTAATCACTTTCAAGTGATTTGATAAGTCTTTTCTTAACTGACTTATTTCACGGAATAATAAATGTTAAATAATATTTAATTAATATATTGTTACGCGCCAGAATTAATGTCGGGTACTAATGTACCCGACATTAATAGTAACTTAGTAGTTACTACTAGCGCCATCTAGTATTGAGTAACAGAACTAGTAGAGTCAGGCACCTTCTAGACTTTTCTTTGCCAGAACATTCTACACTTCTCGATATCTGGTCAGTCGGCAGCGGTAGTGACGAATGTTTCGAGAATAGAAATTTTTAGAATTAACTGTTCTATATAAGGAGAGCGTAGTCCGCGACCGAGTGAACCCTCCCCGACCTTTGATTACCGAGCCAGCCCGCGTCGCTGAGCCAGTAGTTTTAAATCCCCTAATTAATAATGATATGACCCAGCCTGTCCCTGGCTGTCCTCCCGAAATGAGCCCCTAAGCCGAGGTCCGTATCCCACAGGGGATGCCCTAGCGAGCGGTCATTTATGATAATTAGCTAGTTTGTAAGCCTTAAATTCATTTTCCACCACAGGATAGTCCGGTTAAGCAGTAACCAGTCTTAGTGTGCTGAACTGCGAATGGTCCGCGTCAAAAAAAAAAAAGCGACCGAGTGAGTATTGGATTTGTTTGCGATACAAGCGAATACTTCGAAAGTGAACTTCAAGTGCGAACAAAGTGATCAGTAGTGAAGTTGTGTTTTTTCATTATTGAGTTTAAAGTTGTAATTAGTGTTGTAAGTTGTAATTAAAGTGTCATTTTGGTTATTTAATCGGCTGTTTTTATTGTCACGAAGCCCAAGTTCGTAAAATTATTGTGATTAAGTACCTATAATTATAATAGATCCTTTTACGGCCCATAAAAAATACGTGTATAGGTAAGTATAAAACAATAACGATAAACTAATACATATTTGATAATCAAAACTTAAAAACTGTCGTATAGCCGGCCGCGGAAACGCCGATACAGCACACCTTTCGGTCAAAACTCTTCCTTGAGGAAGGTCACCAAATGATGAGGCGGAAAGCGCACCACGAACGACGATAATGTATGGCTATAGAATAACAGCCGCACGGGTCGATCTTCAAGGTTAAGCAACGCTTGCCAAGGTTGGCCACCTTAACATGTCGAGTTTCCTCCGTGCCTTGGAAAGCACGTGAAGCCGTTGGTTGGTATTTGTACATCTTTGGCAGTCTTTACGGATTGTCAGAAGACAGTAAATCTGACACCAGTCTTACCAAGGAGTACTGTGTTACCCAGCTAATGGGTTGTGGAGGTCTGGTAGGCAGCCGCTCCACGTAAAATACTGGTTTTCAGCTGAATCCGGTTTGACTGGAAGCCGACCCCAATAGGTATAGTTGGGATAAGGCTAGGCAGATGATGATTGTGATTACTTATATCACAAGACGAGGCCGCGCCAGACCGCGAAGGAGATGGCGGGACGATTTGGATGTCTTCCTTAGGAATAGGGATTTGTCTTGGATAAAAAAATATGATCAGGGACCCAGAAGAATAGACATGTATTTATTGCTTTGAGGTTAGAGTTCATTTATTCTCATAAGAATTACAATTCACTTAAGATGAGAATATTAAAACTAAACATATCACAAAATAAACTAAATGTTAGACGTATTACAAAAACTGGGCATCGATTATAATGTTTTGAGGGTAGGTTACAAATAATATTAACAAGTGTTAGTGCGATACACGGGCTCAACCGTCAGAGTACGTAAATAAGTTTCCGTACAACACAGATCAGCGGTTACTGGATGTGGCTCAAAACTATTTTAGGGAAAGTGAGTTTTTTATTATAAATTGTTTAATTAATTTTTTTAAAGTAGTTTTAGATTTAATTTCTCTGAGCTCCCTCGGCAATTTATTGAATATTTTAGATCCTTCATACATAATAGTTTTTCTTCCGTAGTTTGTGCGGGTTGGGTGTAGTTGTAAAAAGTCTTTATCAAATCAATTAAAAAGACCGGCCATGTGCGTGACGGACCACGCAGTGTAGGGTTCCGTAGTTACCAGTCTCATAAACCATGTCAGAAAAATAGTAAAATATACTTCCCTAATATTAGATTACGAAGTTACAAATGCACTTGGTTTTAAGTTATTTTCTATGGAATATTAGGATTTTTTACTTACCCGGTTCCATTTATTAAGTTGGTCGACTATTACTCGTTAACTTGTAAAGCTTACTTAGCTGTGATAGTTTTGCTTTTAAATTCATTATATATGCTACTACCATTAATTTTTTCACGTCTCCAAAAACAACCGTTTAGCTGGCAGAGGGGGGTGTACTTTCAGGTTTTTAATATGTAATTTTACTCACACACTGATTGTTTTTAATTATATTGTAAATATGTGAGTACCATGTCCCTTACTAGCAAACTTAATTTTATCTCTGCTGGTATTGCTTTGTTGTACCTATAGTATATAAGTGTGTGCTGTATATTAGTGTAATGTTGGATGCATTGTGCTCACATAATAAACTTCTCATCAAAAAAATCGAAACACTTTCGTTTTTATTGTTTTTGTCCTAATTTTTTACAAAAGAGAATTAATTCCATGAAAAAAAAAACATTATTGTGTAGCTGGCAGTTTGGTCATTACAGTAAGAAGAAAAAAATCAAAATTCGAAATTAGAATTTCATTTCTTTATCCTATAAATGAAATTAATCACTGTTTTGAGACAAATGTGTATTTAGGGTTGGAGTACGTTTCTCGTTTAAAAACTAAAATTAGCGCTTGTCTTTAAACTTTTTGTTTCTTATTTCATTTACTGTGACTTTGGGACGTCTGAAAAAACTTTTTTTTCTAAAACATATGGATACTTCGCCCGCAGAAGCCGCCCAAGTGGTGGCATTGCTGGATTCTGGACTTAGTCAGCGTGTTGTGGCTGCAAGATTGCATCTAAGCTTATCATCTGTTCATAGAGTCTACAAACGCTATCGGGAGACTGGTTCGTTCACGCGCCGTTCAGGATCTGGCAGGAATCGGGTCACTTCTGAGCGAGATGATCGATTTATTGTAACAACCTCTTTACGAAATCGACGCCTTAACGCTTTTCAACTGCAGCAGCAGCTTCGCGTTGTACGAAGAGTAGCTGTAAGTGACTCTACAATAAGAAGAAGGTTGAAGGAACGCGGATTGGCACCGCATAAGCCAGCGAATGGGCCGAAATTAACTGCAGACCATCGAAGAGCGCGCCTTAACTTTGCACGCGAGCACCTAACTTGGTCATACCTTCAGTGGAGCAAAGTACTGTTTTCTGATGAGTGTAAAATTATGCTGTATGGTAACGACGGAAGGAACAAGGTCTACAGGAGAGATGGAGAACGCTTTGCACAATGCTGCATTGAAGAAAAGGTCAGCTATGGTGGCGGTTCGTGGACGGTTTGGGGAGGAATCAGTGCCGACGGTAAGACAGAACTTGCCTTTGTATCTGGGCCACGGCTGCCTGCACTAAACTCTCATCGGTACATCGAACAGTGTCTTGAACCTCATGTGATGCCCTATGCACATTTTATTGGCAACGACTTCATATTCATGCACGACAATGCTAGAGCTCACACCGCGGGCGTCGTACGAGATTATCTTACCGAAGTCGGTATCTCCATTATGGTATGGCCAGCAAGAAGCCCGGACATGAATCCCATTGAACATCTATGGGATGAATTAAAGAGACGAATTCGAGCAAGAGATCCAGCCCCAGAAACACTTAGCCAGCTGCAAAATGCAATCCAAGAGGAATGGGATAATATACCACAACATGTGATCGTGACTCTCATCCGATCGATGAAGAACCGTATGGAAGCAGTAATAAGAGCTCGCGGAGGGAATACAAGTTATTAAATAAACGTTTCTTACATTTTTTTTCATTTACGCGTGTTGTTTTACCCATTTCCTTCATATTCCATACAGGGTAAAAATTACTCATTATACAAAATACGAAACCTATGAAGACTTAATTTGAATTTAGAACATTAACATTAGGATTTAAAAACATCATACTACTGACTATTAAATGACATTTTACATTTATTCCTAAATATACACATTTTTCTGATAATCCTTATCAAATCATAAACTGCGAGGTGTTTCGATTTTTTTGATGAGAAGTATATAATCAATTGATCAATGTACCTATGTATACAAAATATTGTAAAACTTATATTTGAAAAGAGTAACTATGGAGTTTCTTGTCCGTTCTTCTCCATAAGAATCTACTTTTTGCGAATGGACAACTAGAGTCACTTATATTTTAATTTTAAACTGTAAATTTGACGTTCAAAAGTGCCTTTTAATGGTCTAGTTGAAATAAATGAATTGACTTTGACTTTGACTTTAACACTTGACTCTAGAAAAATTAGTACTTTAAAGCTTAATATTTCGCAAACGGATCGTTGGATAGTAAAATGGTTTAAGCAAACCCTCAATATTTTTAAACGATCTATCCAACGTCACCCAAAACAAAAGGGGAGACGATAAAAAAATAAAAAATTAGGTATCCTAAAAAAATATTGCAAGATTTGATTCTACCACTTTGTCTGCGTCTCTGAGCTTAACCGCGGACGGACAGACAGACGGACATGGCGAAACCATAGAGGTTCCTTGTTGACTACGGAACCCTACAAATGAATCAAAGTTCAGGAGCGTGGGCTCCTTACGTCACTTTTATGTAAAAAGTGTTACACTTTTAACGATACGTGACGTCACGCGAAATTTCAACGCAATGTGGCGTTTTTTTTTTCGCAGAAAAAATTGTAGTCCAATATTTTTTGGCAATCAAAGTGACGGACTAAACAGATTTTTCAGGAGTCTTCCCCATAGACAAGAGAAGCAGAGGGTCGAATGGAGGGAGGCTCTTGCCTAGCTGTGGGGTAGTTCAGGCAAGGTTAGCTGTACCTATCATTATAATTACAATGTGATAAAATAGTTGACTTGTATGTTCGATTTTTTTGCTGGAGATAATCTCTATAAGTAGGTACTGCAGCGCGATTCTGTAACCATCACCCGGTCGATTCTGTAAACATATCGAAGTGACGGCTTAGGTGAAATGATCACGAGGTGAGCTGTCAATCCATATAATCAAGATGGAATGACAGCTCACTTCGTGATCACGTGACATCTTGACAGTTTGCGATTGATATGCGAATGCGTAGAATTGGCCTCAAAATAAGTAGAATTGGCCTTGTATGGATTGACAACTTACTTCATGGTCACTTCACCTAAGAATTGCCCTCAAAATTAGTAGATTTGGCCTCAAAATGAGTAGAATTGGCCTTGTATGGATTGACAGCTTACTTCATGGTCACTTCACCTAAGTAAGAATTGGCCCCGAAATTAGTAGAATTGGCCTCAAAATGAGTAGAATTGGCCTTGTATGGATTGACAGCTTACTTCATGGTCACTTCTCCTAAGTAAGAATTGGCCTCAAAATTAGTAAATTGCCCTCCAAATGAGAAGAATTGGCCTTGTATGAATTGACAGCTTACTTCATGGTTACTTCACCTAAGTAAGAATTGGCCTAATAATTAGTAGAATTGGCCTCAAAATTAGTAGAATTGGTCTCAAAATTAGTAGAATTGGCCGCAAAATTTGTAGAATTGGCCTCAAAATTTGTAGAATTGGCCTCAAAATTAGTAGATTCTCAATTCTACATCATACTAACACATAACCTATAAATTAAGAAGGGGGCCAGTATTAATTCGACGTGGGCGGGCTAGTTACTAATAAAAAAAACAACCATAAAACAAACCAATGATTTAATCATTTTACACAGTTCAATAATCACCATTATACAAAAACATTAAAAGTTACATCTTACATAATAATAATTTTAAACATGGAATCACAATATTAAGTTTCGCTTGCCGCGGGCAATCATTCGATCTTCTTTAGAAATTTCTTGATGGGCCAGTATTTGTGACCGGCTGTTGGAAATAGGCTCGCCTACCGCCGTCAATTATGAATAACATAACTAAGGGCCTAGCAAGAATGTTTTTACGTATAGTAAATAGTATCGTTAATAAGTGAATTTTGAATATATAAAACAAACACAAACTAAACAAAATTAAACCAAAATACTTATGGGGTTGTACCACATAAGTATTTTAGTTTGGTTTAATTTCAAGCGACATACACAATTTGTAACATACAAAAATGCTGACTCTAAGACTCAAAGCATTTATTTCAATTAGACCATTTCCAGGCACTTTTGAATTGTCAAGGTCGGTCGGTCAAAAATATGAAGCTCTTTGCACGTTCCAAAGCGTAGATCTCTATGGAGAAGAACGTGCAAGAAACTCCACGGACACTTTTAAAAATAATATTTTTTTACATATTATGTTTATATTACGGTTATATTACATCATTCATGTTGAAATTATACATATATGTGAGAACGATGTAAAAGACGTGCAGGATAAAAGCGTCCGGAGTAAAAAGAACAACTCAAAGATTCAATTAAAATAAACCGTGGAACATGACGCTGAAAATAGTATCCGATTCAAATAAATATTATGTGCGAAACGAGTATTACAGTTATAGTAAAATTTAACGTTACATTACTATACGTCAAAAACATTCGTGCTAGGCCTTCTGAAGGGATTTGGGAAAGTGCACGGCTTAGACAACGCCATCTAGCGTTGCAAATTGGAAACTTTTATCTAACGTGACATTGACACTTCCGTGCTACTAGTGCGTGTTCGCGGAGGTGGAGATTGATGATTTTCATGGCATCCTGCGCAAGCCAACCCAACAGCACCCTGGGAGCTGTAGCGGACAGGTGGGGCAGCCCCATACTGGGGCATTGGATAAGCCTGCATGTTAGTTTAGTGTAGGTATATAATTGTGTTTTGTTCCGGTAGTTATAAGTACTAACACTAGTTTCTAAGTTTTTGTATACCAACCAATTAATGGACTTTGTCTGAATTAAAAGATTTTTTAAATTATTATTTCGCCGGTTAATTGAAGTCAAATTCAACAGAAGGCGAGTCTACTGCCAACAGTGAACAAAACCAGACTCCAAGCAGAGAAACTCCAGATGAAAAAACCCAAAAACACGTTTGCCCGACTCTGGAATCCAACCCAGGACCTCATATTCAGCAGTACCACTTCCAACCACTGGAATAACGAGGCAGTCTTCTCTATTGGTGAGTTTTTGTTTCTATCTAAGGTAGTCTTGTACCCAGACTGACATTTCCGGAGTATATTTAACAGGAGGTAAGTCATAGGGAATTATTAAACGATTCTTCGCATTTTGCTGCAGAGGGAAGAAATCTTCTTTGATCTGTAATAATGAAAAACATTTGTTTTAGAAGATATTGTCATGCGATTTCCACCAGTTTTTGCGTGACGTGGTTCAACAGGACGGCGTTTTCAAAGTCAAAGCATTTATTTCAAACTAGTTGCCACACGCGGCTCCGCCCACGTGATTGTCGGAAAATTATCCCAAGGGAACATATTCCCGGGATAAAACGTGGAGTTTCTTGCACGTTCTTCTCCATAGAGATCTACGCTTTCGAACGTGCAAATAGCTTCATGTTTTTGACGGACTGACTTTGACAATTCAAAAGTACCTGATAATGGTTTATTTGAAATAAATGCTTTGACTTTGACTTTGACTTCATTACAAAACGAAGTCAACTCACCACAAACTGAGGTAGAAATAGCACGCCAGCTTCGTAGCTCATAATCCTAAGGGCGCCATTGCCCTTGTTGAGTTGTCCCCACGCAGCCTTGCTCACGTTAGCTGACGTCAGAAGATAGTATGCTGCTCGGCTGTTTGAGAACCGCGTGTAGGATTTTATGTGAGGCATCGCTCGGCTTCGGGCGGTTGATCTTGCTTGCCATTGGCTGTAAAGTTGGTTTTTATTTATTTATTTTATTTATTTATTATATACTTTATTGTACACCTCATTACAAACATAGTAAAAACGTTTAAAAAAACTAGTGTACAATGGGCGGTCTTATCACACAGGGCAATCTCTTACAGACAACCTTTGGATGGACTGAACGAAAGAAGTTAGATTTAGGGCGGTCAGTGTACAAACATCATAGACAATATAAATTAGACATAATAATATAAAATACACACAATACTAAATAATAAAGTAATAAATATCAAATATTTAAATGGGAAAGGAGATGAAAAATTATAGTGAGAGGTAATGCTCCTTCACTAATTTTTTAAACGTTGGTAGCGTTTGTGCACGCCTCACATCTATGGGTAATGCATTCCACAAACGAAACAAACAAAACAGTAATCAGACATTTCGGTAGTTATTTTTAAAGTTTCGGAGAGCATTTCACATGAAGTGAGGAGCGAGAAATATGTTTTAAATAACACTAATAACGTACGTTCTTAGCCACAAGCTCGACAGCCCCTTTCTGTGGCACTGGGTTCAAGCACAAGACGTGCTTGTGCCCGGGGCCCCAGAGGGTGGTAAATACTTAAATTAATTTTTAAATTTAACTAACATAGTTTTTAAGTTGTACTACTAACAATATTATGGGCCTCAAAAAGGTCTGAGATAAAGAGATTTTATTTTTATTTTATTTATTTAATATACTATATTTACCTAATGTTTTTTTTTAATTTTTATGTTTATTATTGTTTTATTTTTACATATTATTTGCGTATGTACTTAAATAATTTTTGTATTTTAGAAGTACCTACATTTACTATTAATTTAATTGTATTGTACCTAGCTCATTCTACACTTCTCAACTCTACTTTGATTTTACCTTGTATTTATTATGTTTACAAGTAAGTACTGCTTCCAAACCAATCAATTCACTTATTTTATTTTATTTTTTTATTGGTCTTAAGGATGGGAAATCATCAAATGACTTCTCCCGCTCTGGGTGGAGCGGAAGGGCGTGTCAGACTCTTACTGACTAAAACCCATCCGTGTTCCTTCTAAAGCCCTTTGCGTTCCAGGGCTGCGGTGACTCTTTCGAACTAATTCCGCAACCCTGGCAGATTTATATGCCTACTGCGCGTTCGAGCGTATGGTACCCGTGGGCTGCAGCTGAAAATCAGCGTTAGGTGGTAATAACTACTGTTGCCACCTGACATTATGCTGAGCTGAGGCTCTTTTGGCACAATATTGTTATAAATACTTAAAATTTTTGATATTCTCTATGTATAAGGTGCTTTTTTAATTTTTATATTGTGCCAAAAATGCAATTTTCTTTCTTTCTTTCTAGAGTTGATTGTATCCCGGGATTTAAGAAATTGCAAATTACTTATTGCGCTTTGAATACATTTGAACAAAATTATTATATTGAAGAATCTTATTATGTTTTTAGAGTCCCGTGCCTACTAAAACTGTTAAATTAAATTGCTTTGTTTTCGCACAACTCTTTCGTCTTATGATTCTTCAAATCAATAATTTGTAACTATACTCAAAGTCCAGTTCATGTTTTTATAATCCCGGGTTTTAAAATTCCATGATTCCATTTATGATTTCGGGATTTTACAGGAGGTATTATCAACTCTGTGTTACTTACTTCCACGAACATTAGGTAAATATAGTCTACCTATTCCGATCTCTGATAATAACACTCCTTTTTTGGACAATCGTGTGAAAAGAATGGCCGTCGGACCAAGGTACATGGGTCTATGAAGAATTAAGTATTATTGTCGTACGTTTTGCTGTAGAACTACTACTACATCACGGTATACTTACTACAAGAAAGCGTTTAACCACGGTTGCTTAGCATGAGCGACAGACATCCACCGCCCAGTAAATTGTCATGAGATTGTCGTACGTTTTGCTGTTGAAATACTACTACATCACGGTATACTTACTACAAGAAAGCGTTCAACCACGGTTGCTTAGCGTGAGCGACAGACATTCACCGCCCAGTAAATTGTCATGAGATTGTCGAACGTTTGCTGTTGAACTACTACTACATCACTGTATACTTACTACAAGAAAGCGTTCAACCACGGTTGCTTAGCGTGAGCGACAGACATCCACCGCCCAGTAAATTGTCATGAGATTGTCGTACGTTTGCGGTTGAACTACTACATCAAGGTATACTTACTACAAGAACGCGTTCAACCACGGTTGCTTAGCGTGTGCGTCGGCAGCGTACGGTAGGCACCCTCCACCCAGTAAATTGTCATGAGATTGTCGAACATTTTCTGTTGAACGTAAGTCGATAAATATCGGGATACAGAGGGCAATAAACACATTTAAATATAATACTACAAGGTACAACAGAAAAAAAAAACGTGTGCGTCTCGGGACGCCCGACAGAAGTGATAACTTAAACTAATCTATCTAAGTTGAACTATTTAATATGGGAAGCGTCTGTCCGAAATACGCCTAGCGCTGTGGGTTAGAGTGAGAGAGGAAGAGCCTGCCTACCGCTGCCGTATGCGTGAGAGAAAGGGAAGCCAGACAGACTGGCGCCGTAACGCGTTACGTTACGAAGCGGTTTACCCTCCCATAAGAAGTTATCACTTCAATTACTTTTCAACGAACACTAACTTGAATACACTTACCCAACGACGGGTACACTATCTTCAACTCAGGCGGGCTTGATAGCAATTGAGACTGATTCTTGATTTTAGTGAAATTATGCAGGAAGTCTCCGGTCAGCCATAACTGTGAAAAAAAATGGTTATCTGTAAAGTCGGTTTACGGACGATAGTTTAACGCGACAACGTCATAACAAAACGTTGATGAAATGATCGTAACGTTACAATGAGTCATGATTTTTCGTGCGTGCAGCCGGCGTTCAACGATTTATTAGACGTTGTCACGTCAAAAACATATGGATACTTATATGGACGTACATAATGGGGCGACTACGGTCCGTTCACGTGCCGGGCACGGCCTTGATGTGAGTGGATTAACCTTTAACCATTTGAACGCCAGAGCATAAACGCATCGGCGCGGCGTGCCCTCGACGCCAAGCGACAAATTCGCCGAACTTTTTGTCACATATTTGTGACGTTTGGCGTGCAGGGCACGCGCTTGCTTGTCATGTTTAAGGTTAATGATGATATAAATAATCACAAAAACTATGTAATATACTGGTGTTCCATTCAACTGAACATCGTTTTGTGTGAAGTGTCTGCCTATCGGACCTCCTCAATACAGTTACTTGGTATATTAATCTTTTGAACGCCATTGTCACGTATACATGACAAGCAAGCACCCGTGGGCTGCAGCTGAAAATCAGCGTTAGGTGGTAATACCTACTGTTGCAACCTGCATAATTATTATGTTGTAGCGGCATCAATGCCATCATATGAAAAACTAAGAAGCGAAATTTGTACGGCAACAAAAGCGTAAACGGTCTGGCGTTCAAAAGGCTAATATATCTTACTACCGTTAATCCTTTTTTTTCCGAAACAGGAATTTGTCAACAAAAAACCGGAATTTGTCAACAAAAAACCGGAATTTGTCAACAAAAAACCGGAATTTGTCAACAAAAACCCGGAATTCGTCAACAAAAAAATTTACAATTACCAAAGTCACTAGAGAATTAAAAGGCACTTTTGAACGTCAAATTAACAGTTTGAAATTAAAATATTAGTGACTCTAGTTGTTACCTTAGGTTCCTTCCCATAGCTTCCGATGCTGCTCGCTTGAGCTATGAGGGGCCACTGCCGTGTCTCCTCAGCGGGGACGCAACAATGCTGCCTCAACAGCGAGCCCACCCGGCTCATTCCCCAGTCTTGATCGAAGTGGGAGCCCGGGACTGACGCTACGAGGAATACGCTGAAAATAAATAACATCAGGGTTGCTTCAGAGACACTACGCTAATTTTACGTATAACAAGATCGTTAGAAATCAATAGACACGTATTTTTTTGACGTGACGTCTAATAAATCGATGAACGCCGGCTGCACGCCCGAAAAAGGATGACTCATTGTAACGTTACGCTCATTGTAATGTTACGCTCATTGTAACGTTACGCTCATTGTAACGTTACGCTCATTGTAACGTTACGCTCATTGTAAAGTGACGCTCATTGTAACGTTACGCTCATTGTAACGTTATGCTCATTGTAACGTTACGCTCATCGTAACTTTACGCTCATTGTAACGTTACGCTCATTGTAACGTTACGCTCATTGTAACGTTACGCTCATTGCAACGTTACGCTCATTGTAACTTTACGCTCATTGTAACTTTACGCTCATTGTAACGTTACGCTCATTGTAACGTTACGCTCATTGTAACGTGACGCTCATTGTAACTTTACGCTCATTGTAACGTTACGCTCATTGCAACGTTACGATCATTTCATCAATGTTTTGTTATGACGTTGTCACGTTAAACTATCGTCCGTAAACCGACTTTACAGACAACCAATTTTTACTATGATTCGTACTACGTTCACATTATATTCGATTTTGAGCATTTAGGTGCTGGGATCACCTGGAGCATTCCCCTGTCATGTAACGTTACAGAGTCGAGCATTACGTTAAATGATAAATGATATTTATTTTGCAAGTAGGTTTAACATAACACTTTTACACGTCAATCCTTTTTGGTAATTTTAAACTAGATGAGGTCGGTGTTTCCTAGCTGACTACCCTGAGAAGAAACAAACTCAGAGATCAGTCTCTTTTAAAGTCCATATAGGTATATGAGAACCATGTAGGTTAATGTCTGAGGTGGCCTTTTGAGGAAAGTACCACACAGATTTGAGTGGACCTGTCCAGACAGTGCAAGCATTTGTCGTTATCGTGTAGCTCAAACTTAGAACTTTAAGGAGCTCAACGATTTGACGAACAATACCAAAGTAAGGGTAGGCCGCATTAATAACTCAAACTGCCAGACTAACCCAAATGAAGCCCTAATATGGCGATCTACATAGTCCTCACATTCACAATACGTTATATGAGAACCATGCAGACCAGTGTCTGAAAAGTCAAAGCATTTATTTCAAATAAAACCATTATCAGGTACTTCTGAATTTGCCAAAAACATGAAGCTATTTGCACGTTCCAAAGCGTAGATCTCTATGGAGAAGAACGTGCAAGAAACTCCACGGAAATCTTTTGAGGAAAGAACCACACAGATTTGAGTGGACCTGTCCAGTCAGTGCAAGCTTTTGTCAGTAGTCGAGTAGCTCAACTTAGAAACATTAAGGAGCTTACTGACCCGACGAACAATGCCATAGAAAGGACATTTGGGTAGGCCACAAAAGCACTCAAACTGCCATTGGTGAGGGAACAGAACCGAGCATTACAGTGCGGAACTTGATGATACAATGTGTCAAATTTGGTACAACTTGTAACAGACACTTCTTGTCTCCTAGGTGAGGCATCGCAATGCGTCTCTTACTTAGCCACGAGCCCCTAAGGTACAGGTACTCACTTGATATGAGTAAAGTCGCATCTCTTGACCCTGTCGACGTAGTAGGCGAGCTGCGGCAGATGGTAGTGGTTCAGGTAGCGCAGCAGACACTTCTTGAACAGCGTGCTCCCACTCTCCTAGGTAAGGCATCACAATGCGTCTCTTACTTAGCCACGAGCCCCTAAGGTACAGGTACTCACTTGATATGAGTAAAGTCGCATCTCTTGACCCTGTCGACGTAGTAGGCGAGCTGCGGCAGATGGTAGTGGTTCAGGTAGCGCAGCAGACACTTCTTGAACAGCGTGCTCCCACTCTCCTAGGTGAGGCATCGCAATGCGTCTCTTACTTAGCCACGAGCCCCTAAGGGTCAGGTACTCACTTGATATGAGTAAAGTCGCATCTCTTGACCCTGTCAACGTAGTAGGCGAGCTGCGGCAGATGGTAGTGGTTCAGGTAGCGCAGCAGACACTTCTTGAACAACGTGGGCGACTCTCCGTCGTGTGGCATCGCATCTGGTGGTAGTTCCGGGCACGAGGGGCTGAACCAGAGGCTGGAAGAAAATTTATACAGTTTAACCTTTCGAACGCCATTGTCACGTATACATGACAAGCAAGCACGTGCCCTGTACGCCAAACGTCACAAATATGTGACAAATCGTACGGCGAATTTGTGGCTTGGCGTCGGGGGCACGCCGATGCGTTTATGCTCTGGCGTTCAAAGGTTTAAAGTTGATCAGGGGTCACTGATCATGTATATACTGATCAGGCTATTATTTAACTGTAAATTTAAAAATATCCTAATCTTAATCAAGAATACTGATTGCACAGCAAAATAGTTACCTGAAAACATTATTATTTTAGCAACAATTTGAGTTCATGACGCATTGCTATTAATTGAAAAGCGGAGCTTTTTTTTTAATATAATATCGGTTTGCTCTTGACTCTAGTCTAGGTCATAGATGACAGAGACAAAGTCGACGATGGAGCGAGCTTACCCAGAAGAAGCCTGTTCACTCTAATTTTGAAGAGATTAGGGTTGTATGCGTTCGGAATGGCAGCGGAAGGCGTTAGAAGGAGTTCCACTCCTTTGCTGTGCGCATTATAAAAGACGTTTGGAAACGTTTAGTGCGAATAAAATTAGTGCTTTTTTATGAACCTCGTTCCGATTGGTCCCATTAAAATTACATCAAAATCGGTTAAATAGTTTGGTTTTTAAATCAAAATAGCTGGAGAAAATAGAAAATATATGATCCAAGTAAACGAAAGTGTGTGTTTTGCTTTCCAGTGGTGTTGTTAGATGTGGGGTAGTTGGCAAGACTGGAGTCAGATTATCTGGCTTTTGAGTATCCGTAACGACTGCCAAAGATCTACAAATGACAGCCGGGACCAACGGCTTAACGACCGAGGCACGGAGGAGTCTCGGTATGTTAAGATGGTCACCCATCCGCAGACCGACCTCGGCAAGCGTTGCTTAACCTTGAAGATCGACTCGTGCGGCTAATATTATGTAGCCACGAGCTCAAAAGCAAAAAACACACAATAGGATGTAATATTAAAAGTCCATACCCCTGTGTCCTATTCTCCCAGTCGTCTAGGTACAAGTTCGCCGTAGATATTACCACTCGTAGGGACCCGTCTTCGTAGCAAAGGATCATCATTTTGCTGAAATAATATTTATTACATATCATACATCTCAGTTTAAAATGGCCAAATATACTGACTTGTACATTTGGCCATTTTTAAAAGTGTTTATTTATTTAAACTTTATGTACAATAGTGGTACATGGGCGGACTTAATGCATCAAGGCATTCTCTACCAGTCAACCTTTGGGTTATAAAGACTATACTGTGGTAGGTGTACAATAAATAAATATAAGATTCAAAATTGAATTTTAACCATTCGGATAGAATATACCGATAATATATATATAATACTTATAAAATACATATATATGCTAAAATAATAAACTAATAAATATGATATATAATAATCATACCGATTATGAGAATTCATAGTAATCATGACGAAGAACGACTAAGAATGACAAGCTTTTAAGTAGTGTTTTCGGATTTTACGCTTAAAGGAAAATTTAGACTCCGCCTTCTTGATGTCAAGGGGTAGCGTATTCCAGAGTTGAATGGTAGAGATAGCGAAAGAATTAGACAAAAACCCGGTGCGGTGAGAAGGGATATGAAGAAGTATGTTTTTAGATGCTCGTAGGTTGAGACTGAAGTGTTATTATAATTTATATTAAATTAATTCTGTAAATATTATCAATATCGAGCAAAAACGAGCAAAAAAAGTCACGTTTAAACTTTTATTTATTCTGTTTTTTGAGAAAAAATTTCAACTTTCTAACTATCACGGTTCATGAGATACAGCCTGGTGACAGACGGACAGCGGAGTCTTAGTAATAGGGTCCCGTTTTACCCTTTAGGTACGGAACCCTAAAAATACAACAACAATAGCACTGGTCATTCTAAAACCAACTTAATTCATATGAGAATAAAGTTAATTATTGTTTGACTTACGTGTGATGTTTTCCGAAGGGAGTTGACATAGTAACATAATGTGCGTCCACTTGAGGTTTCTTTCTACTAATAGTTTTGAGATCAGAGCAATCTTCGCCGTAGAGAATTGTAAGCTTCTTCTCCCTGAAAGAAAATGAACCTTCTCATTATGATTTTAAAGTTGAATTTCGATTGCAACAATTTGGATATGTAATGTTACAATAAGATACCTTCTGACATATTAGAACTAAATGAAGGAAAATTTAAAACTTATGTTAAAAGTACACTTTGTAAACAAGCATATTACAAATTAGAAGATTACATTCAGGATAAGAATGCTTGGAAACATGCTGGTCCTGCTCCATAGGACAATCAAGGGTGTAGACAAAATCCAACTGGTTGATTTATGTATTAACTTTATAGATATACTGTTCCTTTTTTTGTGTTTCTATTTTTCTGTTGACTCACACACTGTTTAATTAATGGTTCCAATGTTTGTAAATATGTGAGTACCATTTACCTAAATTTCTTTAGAAAATGAATAAGTTTACCTCTGCTGGTGATACTTTGTTCTTATAAGTAGCATACTCTGGGTGCATCGTCTTCACATAATATAAAATTAATTTTTGTATACCAAATTTTGTAAATCATTATTTGAAAAGAGTAACTATGGAGTTTCTTGTCCGTTCTTCTCCATAAGAATCTACCTTTCCGAATGGACAGTAGAGTCACTTTATTAATGTAATTCTATTTTTTTTACTGAACTGTAAACGATGACGTTCAAAAGTGCCGTTTAATGGCCTAATTGAAATAAACGTTTTGACTTTGACTTTGATGAATTTCAACCTTATTAATGTTTGGTAAAGTTCGTTAGTGTTTCGATGTCTCGCTGAAAGAAAATGAACCTTCTCATGAGGGGTTTAAAGTTGAATTTCTTTTGCAACAATTTGGATATGTAGATGAATTTCAACCTTATTAATGTTTGGTAAAGATCGTTAGATTCTCGATGTAACCTTTTTTTAAGGATGGGAATCATCAAATGACTTATTCCACTCTGGGTGGAGCGGAAGGGCGACCATCCCATCTATTCTAAATCCGTATGTTTGGATGCATGTTTGTTACTCTACAATGCTGGAACGGCTGAACGGATCTAGATGAAATTTGCCACCGAGATAGATTATCAAATTCAAAGTCAAAGCGTTTATTTTAATAAGGCCATTAAACGGCACTTTTAAATGTCATCATTTACAGTTCAGTAAATCAATAGTATTAAATTAATAAAGTGACTCTACTGTCCATTCGAAAAGGTAGATTCTTATGGAGAAGAACGGACAAGAAACTCCATAGTCTCTTTTCTAATACGTAATTATAATACAAAAAAAATACGTAATTGAAATACAAATACGTTTTTGGTATTTGTATTTCAATTACTTCTTAAAAATGTAATTTGTAATTGGTATTTGAAATACATGACGCTGAGGTATTTTGTAGTTGGTATTTCAAATACTTATGACTTCAAAATACATTTGAACATAACATTTAGCAATCTTATTAATGGGTGCGTTCTGCAGAAAACAGCACTCGGGCTAGCGGAAGCAAAAACCGGCCAAGTGCGAGTCGGACTCGCGCACGAATGGTTCCGTACCATTATCTATAAAAACGGCAAAAAAAAATCATTTCTGTTGTATGGGTCGAGCCCCCTTAAATATTTATTTTATTCCGTTTTTAGTATTTGTTGTTATAGCGGCAACAGAAATACATCATCTGTGAAAATTTCACCTGTCTAACTATCTCACTGTTCATGAGATACAGCCTGGTGACAGACAGACGGACAGCGGAGTCTTAGTAATAGGGTCCCGTTTTACCGTTTGGGTACGGAACCCTAAAAAGGCTAGCCTAACCTAACACCTGCCAGTAATGTGTAATTAGTATTTTGCATTTTTAATAAAAATAGTTAAAATACGATATTTTAAAGCACGACTAAAAAGTCTTAAAAGTATTTCGTATTTTAAATACATGCGAGATAATATATTTTTATTTGTATTTTAATTAAAGCAAAGCATTCCCAATACAGTTGGAAAATGGTTGGGAGTGAGATAACGAGCGAGTCTTACAGTAGTCGCATAGGATGTGTAACATCTGACGTCTCACCTTGGTAAAAAGCAACATTAACATTAAAAGTACCAACTGACAGCCAACTCGACCTCTGCGGGCGCTCATTGGTCAAATCGAATAGGGCGCGCTCATTGGTTAAATCAAATAGCGCGCGCTTTCTCGGCTTCCTGTTACACACTTCCGTCCCATTTCACGAAATCACTCCCACAGATTGCAGGAAAGCGAGAGGAAAGATGTTACATCAATAAATGTTATGTTTTAATACATACATATATCCAGCAAAGTAATATTGAGCCAATAGCCATCCGATTTCCACCATGAAGTTGATTTGTAATGAACATTTTAGTTCACCTAGACTGGGGTCCAGAATCTCTGAAAAATAAAATTTTAATGTACATCTTCTAAAAAAAAATGGCCGAATGACCTACTAACACTGCTGGACCTGGGAATTATTTCGTTCATCTAACCTATTATTATTAACCTATTATTACTTAGTTTACAAAAAAACAGAGTCGAATTAAGAACCTCCACTTTCTTGAAGTCGGTTAAAAAATGAACTTAACCACGATAGTTTTAGGGAATATTTTCTAATATTCAAGTAACACCAATATTCTGACAAATACGCCAAGTGAAAATATAAGACACTCAAGAATATTTATGACTAGCTTTTGCCCGCGACTTCGTACGCGCATATCCCGTTTTTTTCCGTTCCCGCAGGAATTTCCCGTATAGCCTATAGCCTTCCTCATGAACGTGGCTATCATATACAAAAATAATTTTCCAAATCCGACTAGTAGTTCCAGAGATTAAGCACGTTCAAACCAAAAAACTCATCAACTTTATTATATTAGTATTATAAGCAGTGATCGGATATTCGGGCGCTTATATACCTAAACTTCTTCCGGTGAAAGAATAATATGGACATTCCTTTCTGAATAAATAAATAATCCCGGGTTCCAGGGATTAACAATTTTGTAAAAACAACTATAACAAACTTAATGAAATTATAGCAGTGGTTATTTTGATTTAGTATCAATATTTTATTCAAAACAAATGGAAAATCATAAAAAAAAAATTTCATTGTAAATTAAAAGTTCGATAAGAATCGGCTTTTTAAATTAAAAAAAAATTACAATGAGATTTCACAACGAGTTCTAACTATACTTATAGCAATCTCAGGAATTTCGAACGATTCCGTCATCCGGGATTCTGAAAAGCATGTCCGTATTATACTTTCGTGGGAATAAAGTGAAGTTTAGGTATATTAGCGCCCGATTATCCGATCACTGATTATAAGTATATATAGTATAGATTAACCTTGAAAAGTAATAGAGTAAGGTTGCGCATGAGTCTCCTTGGCATCGGTAATGGTTGTGTAGAAGATATGGTAGGGGGCGCTGGCGGCGTGCTTGGCGGCCATCTTGCCTTTAGGACGCACCACGGTCATGAAGTCTTCGGGGCGACGGGTCGGTTGTACTACGGGACGGTAGTCACTGTCTGGAAGTGAAAAAATATTCTTAACAAACACAAACACATCATCTGCTTAGCCTTCTCCCAACTATATTGGGGTCGGCTTCCAGTCAAACCGTAACCAGTATTTTACGTGGGGCGGCTGCCTACCAGACCTCCACAACCCAGCAACTGGGTGACACGGTACTTCTTGGCAAGACTGTTGTCAGATTTACTGGCTTCTGACAATCCGTAACGACTGCCAAAGATCTACAAATGACAGCCGGGACCAACGGCTTAACGTGCTTTCCGAGGCACGGAGGAAACTCGGTATGTTAAGAATGTTCACCCATCCACAGACCAACCTTGGCAAGCGTTGCTTAGCTCTTTAGCCGCGAGCTCCTCACAACAAACACAAACACATACAGATTCAAATATAAAAAGGCAGCTATGGTAGGTTTGCTGTCAGAAAACCCAAAAAAGTATTTTACCGAAAATATCTAATTAGTCCGTCACATGGATTCTCTACACCTGCAATCTATAGATCAAGTACACGCAGCGGGCCATCAACGCTCTCCGAATAAAGTATAATAACGCGTTCAGGGTGCTGGTGGAGCTCCCACGCTACTGTAGTGCGTCTGCGATGTTTGCGCACGCGCACTCAGACGGCTTTCACACTGTGCTGCGGTGCCGCATCGCTTCGCTGATGTTCCGTACGCGTGGGAGCGTCAACACCATCCTGAACGTGCTCAGCCACAAGCTGGAAAGCCCCCTTTTGGGGTGTAGATGGCTGACGTGTGTGTAGATGTAGGTAGAATGAAGAAATAAAGTGAAGTCCGAAGTACACAAGAAGAAGAAAGAAAGTTTATTGCACAGACACAGGTTACAGTTCACACACAAGAGTTCCACTAAGAAGAGTAAGAAGGAGTGGTAGAAATATAGTTTAGATGACAGATGCACGAAAACAAGCGAAAGTACAGTTATAGTTTAGCGCGGCGAAGCTATGATTTTTATAGCAATGGTCGGTATCGGCTCAGTGAACATACTGCCTACGCGTAGCTCACATCGACCGCACTTGCGCGAGCGCAACGCACTGTTAGTACCGTCTCGCTCACGCAACCGGTTTGTGTGACGTAGCAGGCCTGCCGGCCGCTATAACAAAAGACGCGTCATAGCTACGCCGGTTAGCTGATAAGAAATTATCTACTAATGCAAAATATCTGTTTGTATGTTGAATGTTAGTAACATTAAATTATTTGATTTTGATTTTTGAATTTACATAATACTAGTTGTTAGGTTACTTTGTAAATATGTATATAAATTATTTTTGATTTTAATTTGATACAATTGCATAATTTATATTTAATAGATTATATAAGGTAGGTCACTACATCACCCCCTTCCAAAGACCGTCAAGGGCGATAATAGTCGGGAAACCTAACGCGACGTCCCGACCGCGTCGTCTTGATGACGTCATCGTCAGCCGAAGGCAAGTCTTGGTTATCCGCGTTGGGTGTGTAGTGGTGAGTGTTAGTGTTGAGTGGTGACTGTGGTGTGTTAGGGTGCATGTTAGTGGTATGTGGTGAGTATGATGTGTTGTCAGGGTCACGCAGTATGAAGGCCGGCTTAATGCGGTCTATCGATACGGTAACCTGTTTACCGTTTACCACTATTCTGAACACCTTGTCACCTCTTTCGATGACCTTATGAGGACCAGAGTATGCCGGTTTCAGACCACCACCGGCAGTGCAGTCCCTAAGGAACACGTGAGTTGCAGAGGATAAATCCTTGTAAACAAAAGTTTTGAAGTTGCTGTTGTGCCTGGCTGCTGGTGATGGTTGCAGATTCCGGATAATACTCCGAAGCCTTGGCAGGTAAGCGGTCATGTCCACTGTCTCGTCAGACTGAGGGTCAAAAAATTCCCCTGGAAGTTGAATTGGCTGGCCGTAAACTAATTCGGCGGATGAAGCCTGAGCGTCTTCCTTGTACGCGCTGCGAACACCTAGCAGGACTAGTGGAAGAGAGTCCACCCAACTGTCATTTGCGTGGCAGGTAATCGCAGCCTTGAGTTGACGGTGGAATCGTTCCACCAGTCCGTTACAGGCTGGATGGTACGCAGTTGTTCTGCGATGTTGGAACCCAGCAATGGCAGACAGGCATTTGAAGAGTGCTGATTCGAACTGCCTACCTCTATCGGTTACGATATCCGATGGGCAGCCGAAACGAGCAATCCAACCACTCAGTAAAGCCTTTGCCACTGTTTCTGCAGTTATGTCTGCTAACGGTATTGCCTCTGGCCATCGCGTAAAGCGATCGACGGCTGTGAGACAATAGCGGAAACCTTGGCACAATGGCAAAGGTCCCACGAGGTCAATGTGGATGAATGAAAATCTCGATTGCGGTAATTTGAAAGCTCCCAGTGGTGCAAAGACGTGTCGTGCGGTCTTCGAGCGCTGGCAAGCCAGGCAAGAGCGTACCCACTCTCGACAGTCTTTCCTGATGCCAGGCCACACATATCGGTCAGCAACCAATCTTGCTGATGCCTTGGTGCCTGGGTGACTCAAGGAGTGTAAGCTGAGAAAAATTGTCCTGCGCAACTCCTTGGGCACAAAAGGTCTTGGTGTAGGGGTGCTGACGTCGCAGTATAGTTGCGTCTGCGATCCTGGTACGCTAACCTGTTGTAGGCGTAACGCGTTATCCCCGATAAGCAGTTGCTTCAGCTCCTGGTCTTCTAGTTGCGCTGCAGCGATCCTTTCAGCGGGCACAGGTTGAGTAATCTCCTCAACGCGCGAGAGGGTATCCGCCACGACATTGTTCTTCCCGGATATATGCCGGATGTCCGTTGTGAACTGGGCTATAAGATCCAGGTGACGGGACCGTCGTGGGGAACAATTCTCTTTACGAGTGTGGAAGGCGAATGTAAGAGGCAAGACGCATCCGTGACCAACGCCAACTTAGCGTTGCAGTCAGGATGAGCCAGCAGTGCTGCTTGACAAAGGCTATCTTTGCAGTTCTGGAATGCCTCGTACTCCTCGGATGTAAAATTGACGGGATGTGAACCTTTAACCGATCCAGTGAGCAGAGTGTTCAGAGGTGCTTGGAGACTAGCTGCACCTGGAATGAACCTTCTGTAGAAGTTCAGCATCCCAAGAAATCTGCGCAGCTCTCTCACGGTCTTAGGCGCTGGGAAATTCTGCACGGCTTCGACCTTGGTAGGCAATGGTCTTGTGCCCTTCGCTGAGATGTGGTAGCCCAAAAAATTTACCTCAGACACTCCAAAGGCGCACTTAGAACTGTTGATGACCATACCGTAATCTCGGAGCCTGGAAAAAATCTGGCGCAGGTGATGTTCATGGGTCTTCTGGTCTTTCGAAAAGATCAAAAAATCGTCCAAGTATGCGTACGTAAAGTCCAGACCCCTGAGCATTTCATCCACGAAGCGCTGAAACGTCTGTCCGGCATTTCGTAGCCCGAACGTCATATAAGGGAATTCGAAAAGACCGAACGGCGTTGTGATCGCAGTCTTCGGGATATCGTCTGGATGAACAGGAATCTGGTTATATGCTTTTACAAGGTCAATTTGGGAAAATACGGTACAGCCAGACAGGCTATGAGCGAAGTCCTGGATGTGCTGGATGGGGTATTGGTCAGGGATGGTTCGCGCGTTCAACATCCTGTAATCACCACAGGGACGCCAACCATCGTCTTTCTTAGGTGCTAGGTGGAGAGGCGACGACCACGGTGACTCGGACAAGCGACAGGTGCCACACTGCAGCATTGCCTCAAATTCCCCTTTGGCAATTTTTAATTTGTCAGGGGCCAACCTGCGAGGTGAACACGATACTGGTGGCCCTGGCGTAGTGCGAATGTGATGTACAGTATTGTGTTTTGGAGTGCGGTGTATACCATGTGGGCGAGTGATGTCTGGAAATTCTTGTAGTATGTGTATGTATGCAGAATCACCAAGACTTACTTTCACCGAAGAGACGACATCAGAACGACGGACAGGTGACGCCGGGGTGGAGAGCGTAGTATGATTGTCGATAAGGCGTTGGTTCCTGCAATCAACAACCAAATTATAAAACGATAAAAAATCCACGCCTATTATCGCCTTTGTAACATCGGCTACAATAAATCGCCAAGCGAAGTCGCGGCGCAACCCTAGGTTTAAAGTTAAATTTATGAACCCATACGTAGCTATTGATGTCCCGTTTGCCGCACATAACTGGTAATTAGTTTTGTCAAGTCGTCTTGTTAATGCCGACCGAGGGTAGACGCAGAGGTCGCTACCGGTGTCGACCAAAAACTGCATCTTTGACCTTTGATCGGTGACAAATAAGCGACCAGCACTCGGACAATCATCGGTCGCCATCACTGATTGCCCCTCACATTTCCCGACGTATGGTAGTCGCACGGCTTCACGCATTTCCTAGCCTGGTCCCCAAAATTCTGATGATACCAGCACTGGGGGAACCTTCTGTAGCTGGACTGGGACCTGTTGGAGTTGGACCGCTGCCGCGTACGACTACGGGAATGTCCTCTGGGACGAGACAATCGCTGCACCTTCTCCGCCAGCTTCTCCATCTGCTTAGTCAGGGCGGCGATCTCGGAGTTCACGCTGTTGCCCGGGGTGCTCGACGTTGCAGCTGTTGTGATGGCAGATGTTGATGCCACCTGGGTGCCGACGACGTCATGGATCCGGTCTGCCAGCTCAGCCAGCTCACCCAGGTCCTGCTTGGACTGGGAAGCTATGATCGCCTGTGTACTTGCGGGCAGGCGGCTCGTCCAAATGGTCCTCAGGAACTCCTCTGGAACACCTGGACCAGCGAGGTTGAGGAGGTGGCGGTAAAACTGGGAAGGTTTTCGGTCGCCCAACTCTTCATGCATGAGAAGTTGCTTGATTTTCTTCTCACGCGTTGCCGAAAGTCGCTTTATGAGCTCACTCTTCAGCTTCTCATACTTTCCGGTGGTTGGAGGGTGGTCGATAATATCTTCGACCTCCGAAGCATATTGCGTTTCCAAGTTGCCGGTAACAAAATAAAACTTGGTGTCATCCGACTTGATATTGGCCAGGATGAACTGCGCTTCCATCTGGTGGAACCATAATCCCGGCTTCTCCGGGTGGAATGGCGGTACACGCACACCCACACGAAAAGTTTCCGCTGCCGACTCGCCGACATCTTGTTGACTGCGTGCTTCATTCTCGGTCATCCTCGTGCTCCTGAACGGGGTCACCAATGTAGATGGCTGACGTGTGTGTAGATGTAGGTAGAATGAAGAAATAAAGTGAAGTCCGAAGTACACAAGAAGAAGAAAGAAAGTTTATTGCACAGACACAGGTTACAGTTCACACACAAGAGTTCCACTAAGAAGAGTAAGAAGGAGTGGTAGAAATATAGTTTAGATGACAGATGCACGAAAACAAGCGAAAGTACAGTTATAGTTTAGCGCGGCGAAGCTATGATTTTTATAGCAATGGTCGGTATCGGCTCAGTGAACATACTGCCTACGCGTAGCTCACATCGACCGCACTTGCGCGAGCGCAACGCACTGTTAGTACCGTCTCGCTCACGCAACCGGTTTGTGTGACGTAGCAGGCCTGCCGGCCGCTATAACAAAAGACGCGTCATAGCTACGCCGGTTAGCTGATAAGAAATTATCTACTAATGCAAAATATCTGTTTGTATGTTGAATGTTAGTAACATTAAATTATTTGATTTTGATTTTTGAATTTATATAATACTAGTTGTTAGGTTACTTTGTAAATATGTATATAAATTATTTTTGATTTTAATTTGATACAATTGCATAATTTATATTTAATAGATTATATAAGGTAGGTCACTACAGGGGCATTGGGTTCAAGTACAAGTGCGTGTGCCCGGGCCCCCAGAGGGCGGAAAATACTTAAATTAATTTTTATTTTTTAAATCTAACATAGTTTTAAGTCGTACCACTAACAATATTATGGACCAAATATAGCTGGAATAAAACTTTTTTTTTTGTTTTTTTATTTCTATTTCCTCAAAATATTGGACACGTATTTACTCTTTTTTACGTAAAAAAAAATTAAGACTCGAAACGCCGCTCATAGTTTGTGACTGATCGCGGATAAACCCAAACAAAAAATATAATATACTAGTGGTCCCGACAGACGATGTCCTGTCCGAACGTTTTCTATTTCTTTTTTTATTTTTTTTTATCTGAAAAAGTGACATATTATATGTAAAACTAATCTATTGACATTAAATTAACTGAGATAATAAAGACATTTTAGAATCTCTATTGTAGTATGAGATTGTAATATGAAAATGATAATATAGGTACTTACTTATTTAGTTTATAAGAATGACATAATGTATAATAATGTTTTTTTTTTTTAATTATTCTATATCAACAAATTATGTGAATAATGAATATTGATAGCATGTTAAATTAATTAAAACCTGTCGCCTATACATTGCTGTGCCCTAGCAGGGTTCATTGTTTGGAACTATCACAATGTAACAACCTGTAAACAACATGAAATGCAATAAATGAATATGAATATGAATATGAACGTTTGCTTTGTGTCTGACGAAAAATTATAGAAATCGATTGCAGCGCCACCTACCGGGTCCAATTGTGAATCTAAACCATCCTCGACTCCACTTGAACACACACAAAAAAAATCATTCAAATCGGTTCAGCCGTTTAGGAGGAGTTCACTGTCAACACACGTACAGAAGAATTATATATGTATATAAAGATATGTCACCGGAAAATGGCAAACGCCGTAAGATTGTGAAATATCCGGTCAAATTGTAAACTATTATTTCTAAATAAGACACGGACATATTGGAAACTATTGAATTTAGATGGGGTAAATTGTGAACAAAACGATTATTTTCATAATATATCGAGATATTATAATCTAATAAAGATTTATTACAATCTCACGGAGTCTGCAATTTTCCGGTGACATATATATTAGTAAATGACTTACCTTTCTTACTCTCTCTTCCACTAGACGACGATGCTCTACTACTCTCCCCACTCCCACTCATTGAACTTCTACTATTCTCCCCACTTTTACTCTCACTTCTCTTATTATACTCCCCACTTCTACTCTCACTTCTCTTATTATTCTCCCCACTTATACTTTCACTTCTCTTACTATTCTCCCCAGTTCCCTGTTGATTGGAGACTGGGGATTTGCTCTTATCCCTCTGTTTTACTTGTAATCTTGATTTGTCTTCTTTATTTTTATCTTCTGTGTTCTTCTGTTCTGGCTTTGGAACCGGATCTTCTTTTGAGGATGATGTGCTGTACATAAACAATGATGATATCAGTTAAATTAATGTTACGCGCCAGAATGAATGCTGGGTAGTACATGACGAAATTAGTTACTACTAGCGCCATCTAGTATCGAGTAGCAGAACTAGTAGAGTTAAGTACCTTCTAGGCTCTGCCTAATTTGGGACCGGATGACCGTGTGTGAGTTGTCCCAAGATATAGATATAGGTTTGGGCATATAGACTAAATTCAGACTCAAAAAACAAAATAGTCTTAAAAAACTACACAAAACTTTATAGAAAAATTATCAAGCTGACACAAAAAGCGCAGAATAATCATTACATAAATACGGCCCAAAATAAATGTAAAGCTACATGGCAAATAATAAATAAATCAAAATTGTGTCTGCCACAAGAGCCTATCATGTGCATAAACAGAGATAATTTGTCATTTACGCGCCCCTTGGACATTGCTAATGAATTTAATAATTATTTTATTGACGAGATTGAAAAAAATGTTAACGCTGACATCAAGTTGAACAATATTAATTTAAATAACCAGACATCAAATTCACTTTTTATGCAACCAGCAACAATTGACGACGTAATAAAAATAATTACCAACCTAAAAAATACTAATACTGTAGGGTATGACGGCCTTTCTACAAAAGTAATAAAATTCACCAAAGAGATAATAGCAGGACCATTAGCTCATATAATTAACCTGTGTATTGCTAAAGGTACATTTCCAAACAATCTCAAGAAAGTCATAATAAAGCCTTTATATAAAAAAGATGACAAAACTCATTTAAAAAATTACAGACCTATAGCAAAAATTCCTATATTTTCAAAATTTTTTGAGAAATATATCTGTAACTCTCTATATGGATTTTTTGGAAAATATGATTTATTTTGCAAGGAACAAAAGGGGTTCCGAAAAAATACAACAATTAACATGGCTCTATTTGACCTATTAGCTAATGTAATGTCACCTGTAGACAGGAGAAATCCAGTGTGTGCAATCTACACTGACATGACCAAGGCATTTGATTATGTGGATCATAAAATTTTGTTACAGAAATTACACAGTTATGGTATAAGAGGGAACATACTTCAGTTACTGGAATCGTACTTAAGTAATAGGCTTCAATGCACAGAAATCTCAAGAATTTGTCCAAAAAGTAAATTAGAAACCGTTTATGTTTCAAAACCAAGGTATGTTAAATATGGCGTCCCACAAGGTAGCGTACTGGGGCCGCCACTTTTCTTAATATACATAAACGATCTTCCAAAAGTAACTGCAAACAAAATGATTCTCTTTGCAGACGACAGTACTGCTGTAATAAAGTGTACAAACCAAAATAGTTATGAGCATGACATTAATACTTGTTTACATGACATTATAAATTGGTTACATAACAATAATTTAGTTATAAACCTGAGTAAGACAAAAGTTATGCACTTTCATCAACGCAAAAAAAAAACCAGACATTAGTCTTGCCTACCAAGGTTGCTCTATTGAAGAAGCAAATACGGCTAAGTTCTTAGGTATATTGATTGACAAGAAACTCACATGGAAACCTCATATTGAAGAATTATGTAATAGACTTAGTAAAACCACATATGCTCTCTTTCAACTATCAAAGAAAGTCAACAGTCAAGCTCTTTTAGCAGCGTACTATGGTTTGGTTGACTCTGTTTTACGATATGGTATTATTTTCTGGGGACAGTCTACTGATAGGGAGCTGGTATTCAGAATGCAAAAGCGATGTGTAAGGTCAATGTGTGGTCTTAAGACAACAGATAGCTGTCTTCCTTATTTTAAATCTTTAGAAATTTTAACTTTTCCGTCTTTGTATATATTGGAAACAGTTTTGTTTGTTAAAAATAATCCAGACCTATTTCAGAAATTGTCAGCAACCAGAAAAAATCCAATACGGTCTCAGTATGTCAATGAATTGTGTCAAGTGAAATGTAAAACCGCACTAATGCAAAAAAGCTTTTTTGGTATTGCCCCTCGCATTTTTAATAAAGTACCTAATAATATTAAAAATATGACTGTATTAAAATTTAAAAAGACGCTAAAAAATATTTTGATTGAAAAATGTTACTACACAATATTGATGACTACCTGAATGATAAGTCACTGACAAATTGACATACTTTTAATTCCATTTGACATTGTTGCTTCAATTGAAATTATAGTTCTATTTAACATTTGTTCCATTTGACATTATTATTATTATTATTATTATTTTTAATTTTTCATGACTTAATTTATTTTTATGTGAAAGTTTTGACATAATTGTTTCATTTGACATTATTGATCTGTTTGACATTTGTTTCCATCTGACATTACTATTTTTGCATTTTTCATGTCAATATTTAATTTATTTTAATTTGGAATTTAATGTAATTTGCATGCCCATGTGACGGTAGAATATGGAGGACTTATTATAAATGAAACAACTGTATATTACCCATGTTTGCAAATGAATAAAATGATTATGCTTATGATTAGGTCTGAACAAACTTTAAATGCTTTATAAAAAGATTAATCTCAGCCAGCCAATAGCCAATTAAATTACAATGTTATTTTAAAAATCATAAAATATTAGTTTGTACATTAATATAACATTTAAAATAATAAAAAAACTGGTTGGTGTTGCAACCAGCACCCTTACTAAGTTATTAAATAACTTGTATTAACTATTAAGGGTAGTGCAAGCCCATGTTGCTGGGGAGTTTGTTGCGCCACTTCTTCATCCCAGCTAAAACACTAGGAAGTGGTGACGGGCGGGCGTTTTGGGGGACTGTCTTTATGTAGAACTTTGATGTTCAAAAAGTACTGGCACTCAGTCTAATTTGAATTTGACTTTTGATTTACATAACTTTTTTTACATCATAATTAATTCCAGGTAGAGCAAGTGTTCGTTAAAGCAAAGTTAACATAAGTTCTTTTTTGCAAAATACCTTTTCTATTTTAAAAGTTACTGAACTATTTTATTTTAAAAACAATTCATTCATTAAATATTTATTTTATTTTCTAAGTGTGATTATTTATTTATTATTTGTGTGTGTATTGACGATGCTGTATGTGCTGAGTTACCAGACAGTTTAGTTTTATGGAGGGTTATTCTCTATCTGAAAAAAGTAGATGTTCTGTATTGTAATAGTTCTGATGAACTGAAATGAGTCTGTTCATGAAAACCTAAGAAACGAAATTTGTACGGCAACAAAAAGAACCACACCGCCATTTACTACGAACTAACAACGAAATCGTGCATCGCGCAAGCAAAGTTCTCTTTTCGATTTGAACATATTTAACAGTCGAAATAGCAACTATCGGGCAGTTGCCCACCAGACACAACAACCTCTGGTCGGAGGATCCTCCCACTACAGAGAAGGTGTGGGGGACTTTACTCTCTGTACCGCATACCTCTATAAGCAGAAAGTTTGTCCTAGGCTTTTTAAGAAAAGAGGATGAAAGAGAGTAAAATTTAAATTTCCTTAGTACAGACACCAGCAAATCAATCTACCCGAAACTGCCAAATCTTCCCAATCAACCTTGAACTTAAAGCTCTAGCGATAAAGTTGAAAATCTATTAATTAAAGAAACACAGACAGACAGATGTTGTAGCTTGATGTACTGGGGTCTGTACAATAGAGGACCTTGGAAGCAAATTAATCTAATTGGTTGAGCGATTGACTGCTGCACTGCGTGTGGCGGGTTCGATCCCTGCACAGAACAAATATTTGTATGGCCTACCGATAGTTGTTCCGGGTCTGGCTGTTTGTGTCTCTGAGTTTATATATTTGTAAATGCTCCCATGATACAGTACAAATTCCTAGGGTGGGGCAGTTTAAAAAAAATAAATAATAATTAATATCTCACCTACACCCCTGCTGGGGCTCAAAGTTTTTGCCTGGAGAGTACAACTGCTTGTGTATGATCATCTTCAGCTGGTCTACGTACATCTGTTTCTGACTGAACAGTTTTGCCGGTATGGGGAAGTCTCCACTCCCAGTATATGAATCAAGGATTGATTCCACTGAAATTGGGAAATGAATAGAGATGCAAATAGTTTTGTAAATACAAAAAAGTTTAAATGAAACTAAGAACTATACCTTAAATTAAAAATAAATACTTTTATTCATCTTTAAAAACAAAACACACTTAGTATGATTATCATTAAAATAAAACACTATCCAAAAATCACCCATGTTGAAGTTTAATATTTAAAGTGGGGCAGTGAGTTCAAGAGACTACTAAAGTGTATTATTATTATTATTTGAGAATAAATAAACTATTTTTTATGTCAAGTAATAATGGTGAGTATTCAAATATTCGCCATAGGGAATAGCAAATAATTGGTATTTGACTATTCACTATAACAACTATTTGCTGCATCTCTGGAAATGAATAAAAGGTTCTGATAATTTAAAAATAAGGTAATTAGTTGTAACTGTTCTTTTTTTATTTGTATTTCTCAAAACCTAGAGTAAAGGCAAGATGTATATTTTTCTTTTTATTCTCAAAAAATTACAGAGTTGTGACTTTGTGAGTGTTTTAAATCTATGGTAAATAAAGAGAGCACTTATTGTTACTCGCAAAATATCCTGATGCTATAGTGAATTTCGCGCGATTCGGGACAAACGTTTTGCATGACAAGAACAGAATAATAACTCTATTGCACATATAGTACAGTGAACTCCAGCTAAAACTATTATTTTACTATAAAAAATTGCAGCTATCCTCAACAATTATATTAATTTAGAGGAAATAACTTTGTTACTCATTCAAAATTGTTTAGTTTTACGTCTTCCATATGCCTTCAATGTTATGATTAAGAAAACTTTTTTATTTACTTACAATGTTCATGGCTGAACTCTTTGAAGTGTATAGGGTTCAGTCTGAAACATTTCTCTCCATAAGGACACTCCTTCTTAGGTCTTTTAGTAGACTTGTTATCTGAAAATTACAAATATGATGTTGATAAGTTGTTTATTAAATTCAATACTCTAAGAAAATCAACGATTAATTTTGTTTGAGATTGTTTTAAACCTTCCATGATGTCTTTGCGTTTATTAGGAGTACTCATATCGGGTAGTTTTAATTTTGGTTGTATTTAAAGTTACAAAAATATTATCTTTCAGGTAGCTTGACAGCTTTCACCATAGACTATACACTACCTACTTTGCACTTTGTGAAAGCTATGTCAAATGAAAGTATGTTGCCAGGCTAAAATATTTCTCAGAACAATTTTATTTATATTTTTCTGTCGGAAATGCATTTATTTATATATAATCGAAAATATGAACTGGCGTACGGGTCAAAATATCAGCATGTTTTCAAATTAGCAAACGTAGTCAAAGAGGAAGTTTTGGTACTTTTAGTTTCATAATTTGGTAACGCTGACAGGAAACTTGTGTCACATTAGAATATATATATTCTGTGGTCACTGGTTATGTTAGATTGGAGCGAATAAGCGATTTGTTTGATTTCATTACATTTCTTTCAGTTTTTATACAAGATACCGGCCGGTACTGCTTCGTGAAAGATTTCATAGCAAACTACAAAAAGCATTCTTGAATTTCTCACACAGAAGATAATTTCATCAAGTAAGTTAAATCGACGTTTTGTAAACAAAACTTAATCAAATACGAAAACCCTGTTCCTTGTACTTAACATGATCGAATGTTTAATCTCAGATTTGTATGACTTTTTTATTAGAAATCCCCCGTCCCGTGTTCCAGAACGATCGAATTTTCGAAGTTAAGTCAGGAATTGCGATGAAAGACGGGCATTAGGTAGGGTTTTTGTTATTTTCTAGGTTTAACTTAGATATCACTAGCACTTCAATCTTGAGGATACCGGAAGTTATTCAGATCGCCAACCCGCCATAGGAAGAACGAGGAGAAGCCTTTGCCCAACAGTGGGATAGTACAAGCTGCAATTTAATTGATAAACTCAAACTACTCAAAGCATTTATTTCATCTATACCATTTGCAGACACTGATTTTGAATCTATTCCCACATTCTTAACGCATATAGTCCTGACCGATTTTTGGCCATGGCGGCCAATCTCAACTGTTACTGAGACTAGCCATGTTATAATGCTCAAGTGTGTGCAAACACAGGTGCACTCCTTCTTCCATCGGTCTCATATGGCGATGAGACAGCAACTTAACCGGAAAGAAATCTGGCACAGGACCAACGGCTTATCATGCTTTCCGAGGCACAAGGGTGCATACAAACATGGCCATGCATATTCTTTTAGGCTTATGTCCAGCAGTGGATGCCTTCCGGCTAATATAACGATGATGAGGCTCACATTCAACCACAATCTGCCCTGATGGAAAGCAATGCGCAAACTCGAAGAGGCCTTAATCCAGGAAGGATATATTTGTGGAGGATATTAAATTGTCACTGTAATTTCTAAATAATATATTTTAATAAATATATATATTTTTAATTATTAATTCTATGGTGAAGAACATGCAGGAAACTTAATTTGCAAAGGCTTGTGTTAAAACGCCTACCAGAAAAGTACCTATTTTACTACCAAAAAATTCGAAATACCTGCCAGAATGGATAAACGCTCACCAAAAAGCGAAGTCGGAGCCGATAGAAGGGGGTAGCGGGGTTTGATATGCTCGCTCATTAGACCCTGCCATACCCTTCTAACTTAACCCGTCCGAGTCGAGGTACCCCAAGTCCCGAGCTTGCTTAACTCGCTCTTGCATCCAAGTTCTCCTAGTAAAAGAAGTAACATTATATTTCAGGAAAACAAGATTTGGTGAGCATTTATCCATTTTAGTAGGCAAAAAGAATATAAATACAAAACGTACAATTATTCTGATAAGTGTATAACTATTTTGGAACTTAAACATAGTTCTTTAGGCACCTCGTTATACAGTGGGTTTATTTTATTTGAAGTTAACATATTTTACTTGGTATGCATTGAAATTGTAGCCATTTGCAAAGTCGTTCATTTATTTCAACTAGACCATTAAAAAGGATTTTTAATGTCAAATTTACAGTCCAAAAATAAATTATTATATTGACCAGTTGCATTTATAGACTCAAATCTTGGCAATGAGATGTTTTGATGACCTTCCTGTTTCCTTATCCTTGCTTCTGTTTCCAGAACAAAATGAACAACGAAGAATTCACCACATGCCCATACAATGCCAGCCATCGCATATCTCGGTCCCGTCTGCAACATCACTTAGTCAAGTGCCAAAAGGTCAATCCGGAGCTCTGGATTTGCCCGTTCAATGCCACACATCGTTGCCAGGAGTATTTGAAGCAGAATCATTACAATACATGTCCAGATAGACCGGTTATTGAACCAAAACCTAAAGCAATGGCAGCACAGAATAGTTCAGTTGGTGCCATCACTACACCCAAACCGTTATTGCAGAAAGACTATTTGCCGGAAAATGATCCTGAAGCCGAATATTGGGATTAACTTCTTAATTTTCCCATTCTCTATATAAGTCACCAGAAAATTGCAAAAGCCGTTAGATTGTAAAATATCGCCTGAAATTGTAGACTATTTTTTCTTAATAAGATACGGATATATTCTATCTATCAGGGTATGGTTTCCGCACTTAGTCCTGATGTTGGACCATTGTGCGTGGGGATACGGATATATTGGAAACTATTGAATTTGTATGGGATTTATTGTATACAAAACGATTTTTTCATAATATATCGAAAAATTATAATCTAATAAAGATTTATTACAATCTTACGGAGTCTGCAATTTTCCGGTGACATATATATTCATTGTAGATCTGAGTGCCATAAAGGTATGTATAATTTTATTCAAACGTTACAGTGGCTGTATATGAGCAGTGTGCCATTCTCATCCTGGAGTCACAATTTTTGTGTTCCGTGCCACCATTTAGAATTATACATTGGGCTTTAAATAGACGAGCTGGATTTCAACGGATTGCAAAGCCCACCTAGTTCTAACTGAAGTTGGTTGATGGTTTCAATGCAGTTAGGTATATTGAATGTACAGTCAACAAAGCTATTTGGTATGCAGGCAGCAAACTTGCAACTACTTTTAAAATCAAAGTCAAAACGTTTATTTCAATTAGGCCATTAAACGACACTGAA